>CM055968.1:14765000-17735000 GCA_029531755.1 Holothuria leucospilota | reverse complement strand
ATACGTAGTGCTTGTGGTCGAGTCAAGCAATCGCTACTCAGGTTGTGAGCGTGATTAATCGGACTTTCAATGAGTAATATCGAACTTCCTCGCGTTTAATCGATTACGACTATTAGCACTAAAACAACTCCCTTTCCAAAACTCAGATTAATCGTTTGATGAAGCTAATAGACAGTAGTTTTGACCAAATTGATTATGGTGGAAGCTATTCACCCGACAGTCGGGAAAATTACACTACTTTCGTTCCTTATTTTCCCCGACGGTTGGCCAAAGTGGTGGCGCTATCCTAAATTTGTAGCCTCTAAAAATACTTGAATAGTATGTCGGGAAAATAAGGTTAACTCTATTTTCCCGACAGTCGGGAAAATTAGGACATACTTCCTTATTTTCCCGACTGTGGAAGTGAGCAGTGGCGTGCGCAGATTTTTTTTTGATCATGTGCAGTTTGAAGCCTATTCCGAGTCGACTTCAGAATTTTTTATATTTGCAACATGACAACTATTGAACTCAATAATCCTTCGGATTGCATTTCTTGTTTTCTTCCTTTATATTCTTGTTTGCTGTTTCTAAGTACTGTTCTACAAACAACTATGCTAAACACAGAAAACGTTTCTTCTAATAGTTTTTAAAATAATCCGATGGGACTCAATGTGAATTGTCTGGGATTTTCTCCTGAGTACTGTACTCTGATAAGTCATCGAAGTTATGGAAGTCCAGTGTGCTGATCTGTTAGTAGTAACCACACATATGTACGTACACACCACAGAATTATATATTGTTTTACGTCACAAGCTCGTTGGGGTGATATGATTGGTCGATTGCTGTCGGGAAAATAAGAAAACTAAACTTCCAATTTGCCCGACTGTCGGGCAAATAGCCACAACGATTATTGTTTATTGACTAACCTGCCGGAATAGTCTGCCCGTGTAATTTGTCGGCCCATCCCGCGTAATACCTGTCGGTAAGAAATGTCAAAATGCATCAAAACATTGAACAAAGAAAAGTATGTAAAGCTAGTTGTAAAATATTCTTTACGATCGTTATTGCTATTTCTTTATCTTCGTTTTACTACTGAAAATGTCAAAGATTTGTAAGCCTCAAATCACATTACGAATGATCACGTGGTGGGATTTTGTATGCCAAATCTGATTGGTAAACTGTGTGAACCATACATTCATTACCATCGAGAAGAGACGCATGCACGCCCTTCCGTTGAACTTCTCGGTTCTACAGCTATAAATTTTCTTTAGCCTACTACTGTTCACACACATTTCGTTACACTTAGGCTATTACTGTCAAACGGAGCCCCCCACCCCCGGGTGGCCGGTAGAAACGAGGAAATTCAATGACAATGCTTGCCACCCGATTTCGATCTTATCCCCAAATGTTCACATGGCTGTGATTTCTATTACAAACCGTTATTACGGATCCATCCATTGACCCACAGACCTGAGTAGCAGCGTTTCTGCATAGCCGCTTAAAGGCAATTTCGACGCAATGACTTGCAGATTTTTACGTACTAATTTGCAAAGGAAAATATAAAAATTGAAATTACCCATGCTGCATCTATGACCAAAGTTTCGTTGCAAAAAACCTTCAATATTTCAAGAAACCCCAATTTTACACAACTTAGCTTGTGACCTTTTTATATGGTATTTGACCTCAGTAGCATACTAAGGTGCCCATGTTGCCTGCAGGCCCGCAGCCAGGAATTCTAACATGGGGGGGGGGGAGCACCGGTACCTCAAAGGGGGCACCGAAGAAGATGATGCATGTAGCTAGTGGTGCCAGAAGATGATGGCAGTTTGCGGGAACCACAGTGTATGCCATCGAAAGCCCTACACGGATAACTTAAAGAAATCGGACCTACGTACGCGCGAAACGCGCGAAAACTTCCCTTCCCTGGCGGCAATTTTCACCTCCTCTTGCAATACAGAGATGAGGAAAGTCTCACAAGTGAACGGAACACGGCTATTATCATGATGGTGCTTCTTCAGCTCCGCAAGCGTAGACGAAGAGTGGAGTGCTTTTCGGACGGCGAGGGGACCATGGGCTACCACAAGGCCATGGTGTGATTCAGCATAATTTCTGGTGAGGTCCAGACTAAGGGAAATCTCCGAAATGTCTAAGACATTAATGCGATGGGAACACTAGCATGGAGCTTTGAGCTTACCTCCTAATGACACTGAGAGTACACCAAACTCTTCACAGTTCACAATTCAGTTCACAGTTATCGTATTTTTACTATGAATGAATTTTTGCATGAACAGCTTGCAACAGGATGAAGTGTAAACATCATGGGCGGAAAAAGTATTTTCTGAATTAATCTGTGGTTCAAGTAAATTCAAAGCATAAAGTCATCACTGGCATGTTACGAATGTTGCCCCAAGTATTAGATAGCTACATCAAAACCCATTGATGCCCACTTCTGCCTTTGGGTGTACCCTTAGTTTGTGCTAGAAAAAGTTCACTGGTACGTTTGTGCTAATAATGTCCATAAGTGATACAACGTGGATTGTGCGGACTGCTCGCGAAGCCGTCGAAATTTTGAGGTATTCTTCATTGCCCATGGAAAAACATGAATGCAGGCTCAGCCAGGTGGTGGTGCAAGGATTTGCCAACAGGGGGACAAGCCTCCTGACTGTATGAGGGCCAGCTACCCTAAGCCCCGACAGATGCAATGGGTTGCCGCAAGGATGGCGAACTTTAAATTTTAAGCGCGCCAAGCGCGCAGAAAAATTTGGCCGGTTTTAAAAAACGATTGATGGGAGCTACCTGCTCCTTGAAGATGAAAACTGCTTCGTGGTGTTTGTTTTCCAAAGTGTCTGTCCAGTGTCGTGCTTCTCAAGTGGGAGACTTGCTGACAGTCGCTCAGACTCTGCACCTTAACTATTTTGTAAGGATAGGGTCCTGATTAGTTAAAAGTTGCTACGTTCTCAAAGTGGTTTTTCACAACAGGGTAAAAAATTAGTCAAGAACCAGCGTGGCGTTTGCAGACCCACATAAATTACAAATTGTAAACTATATTGTACCATGAAGTTTCAAATCATGAAGCAACAAAATGGCTGCCATCAAAGTTAGCAAGCCCCTATAATATTTCATTACAATGAAATAATAAATACGGTAACCATTCATACACCTTAAATGTAATAATAGCCAGTAGATCTGCCATGCATGCGCAGGTCATACTTATTCCTTTCACTGTAGTAACCATGTAAACAGGGCAACAGAGAAAAATTTCAATAAGCACACTCTTAAAACTGCTCGGTAAATTTCTACCCAGGTCGGTTACGTATGCCTCCTGCTAAACTGTTGGGTAAAAACTACCCAAGTTGGTCAAAAATTACGCGCGTTGGGTAAAAACTTTACCAAGCAATGGGTACTTTTGTTACGAACTTGGATAATTCTTAATCCAACAGTTTAGCAGGAGGGATTCGTAACCAAAGTGAAGTCATCAGATTAACAAACAATATTTATAATTTACCTCAACACACTGACAGTCAATGACAGGTCAACAGTGTAAGCAATACTGTAAGGTTTCCCATTGTCAAGCGTCTCCAAACTCTGGAAAGTGTAGAAATATTAAATAGCAAAACAGGTATCAAATACATCGTTTATAAGCCTTTTTCACAATTTCGACTGCGCAGGAGCACATCTTGAAAAACTGGGGATAAACAAACACACTGCCGTACCCACAACACGTGACAATAAACTGCGTTTAGTTTAGAAAATATTCAAATCTTCCCTCTTTAGATCAGCCCGGCGTGTAAGAGGTTTTCATACCTGAGGTTTTGTGTCTTGAATAACATGAACATCTTCTTAGCCTTAAAAACTGTCTCATAATCTGTCCAAAATTACGTGTATTCCTCATACTGTGTATGGCGAGCGCAATTTATCTTCCTTGCATCCCACAATTCCTTTCGGCAATCGTAATTGCGAAAAGGCTTATTGTCGTAGGGCCAAAATTTCAAAGTCGTTTTAATTAAAACTGGATGTTTGTTGTTTCAATTTACTGCCAGGCCAACTATATGCAAATATCATATGATTAAATGTATGCTGCTCAGAATCCTTATCAAGTTCACTTTTGTTGTTTGTTTACCTATTTTCAGCAATTATCCACCGACTCACATCAATTCTACAAAGTGCGACCCATATCTTGAAGAATATCTAAGTTATAATCTCTTCTCTGCAAGCTTTCATAAAGACCTGTACAAGGAGAATTCCTCTTCGTGATAACGGTCATAATATTTGGCACGCCTTTTCACCAGGGAGGTGGTATTAGCTTATAGGCCTAATGTATTGACGTCACGCGATGTCATTTTGGCAGCAAAACAGTGAAACACACTGCACGCACTACGTAGACTTCACACGCGCGCGTAGTAGACTTACGCGAGTATCCAACCGAAACACAAATCAGCTGTCTGCATTTTTTGGTGTAAGTTGCACTGATACGCACTTTCGTTGGGGCACACTCTGTTCTGTGACGTCATATGCATAACGTCTATACCACCTCCCTGTTTTTACCTACCGTGAGCTGGCCCGCCGAGTGGTTTACTTCGTTCTCTTCCAGTGCGTCTCGATTTTTTTCATATACCGTTATCAATAGCTGTACTCAATTATTCCTCCATTGACTTCCAAACTGGTTTTAGTCCGTTTCATGTCCCCTGGACCTCAGTGTAGAAATTTCCAACAGATACAAGCTACCCCTCATATGAAAGCTCACAAACAAGCCTTTCACACTTCAAATTTGTTTACCATGACCAGAGATTTTGAGTTAAGAGAACTTGTATAAAACGTTGGTGTTCCTTCCTTTCATTCATTCAAATGATATTTAGCGTAGCGGAAGGATATAATGCAATTAACTGCTTAGAATAACTGCGCAATAATTTTTCATGATCAGTATTTCATTTTCTTCTACATACAAATCACAAATTGAGCACATCACTTCAAGAACATGGTCTAAAATCAGTAAAATGTGTCCCCCAATTTCTTTTTTAGGATACAGTATGTAATTGGTGTGGTACCACCTTTCACAGGAAATTTCCATAAAGAAGTGGTATGCTACCTAATTTCAATCAAGCTGCCTTCCGTTGATTTTTTTTTTTCTTTTTTCTTTCTTTTTTTTTGCTCATAGTCACTTTAGCTTGGATAAACAGTACTCTTTTTCTTCTGTCCTTGATATGTTACACAAATTATTATTTTGTTAGAACTAGGCCAGAAGCCAGGCAAGGTGTTGAAGGGGACGGGATAGGTGCTGGGGGGGGGGGGGGAGGGCGATGAAATACTCGTTATGATGTATTTAGGCAATAATAATTTTAGTTCTCAAAATTTTCTACCAGGTACATATTTTCTAGTTGGTGACGTGGACTGGAACCCTTGAAGTTCGGGGCTGATTGGAACTACTTTTCGTGTGTTAAGGTGCCATGAGAAAATTATATTGATTTTCATTTTTGGGGGAAATTGAAATTATAATTATATTTTAGCAGGCAGACAGAACACTTTCGTTAAGATGCTGGAAGATGACACATAAAACAAGGTACATGCATTTATTTATTATGCATATTCATGTAGTTACCGCCAGGTATCCTGAGTCCCTTTCAATCAAGTCGGCAAGCTTGTACAACAGGACGCCCCTTTGTGACGCATCCATCTGTCGCCATGGTGATCCGAGACGAAATGCTTCAGTGGCTGCTTGGACTGCCTTATCGACATCAGCCTGAAATAAAAATTATCCGTTGTTGACCAGAAATAAAACTTTACTAGGGGTTATTAATATGGATAAAATGCAATGACAATCAGAAGGTCGCATTACTCCAAATGTGAAGTTCTTTCTGACTCTATTCAAGAACGGGTCAGATCATTTCTGAAGTTAAGTGGAGATATGTTTAAATAAGATATGCTTTAAGCATAAAGAATTCAGATGAAGTAAGCACAATCACACCGTTACAAAAACCATTTGAGCTGGACGGTTATTACCCTTCGAGCAAACTTGGTAAGGACCTTAAAGGGAGGAGGCAGTCGCCTCAGGTTTATTTTCAAAAATTTGCTAAATCTTACAGATCTCCTCTTATTTCTCTCACAAGTATTTTTCATGATGTTCCTGTACAAAATTATTGAATATTGAGGGTAAACCAAGGAGTTATGCTGGGTAAATTTCAGAAATAAGTAACAAAAATGTTGTCACATGATTGATAGGAGTCATTCCTGAACCAGTGTGACGGGGTACACTAATTCAATTTGGGGAGGACTGCATTTTCCCTTTAAGGCAGATCCGTTCCATGGCAGGCCGTTTTATACTTTACTTCGCAGTTATACTTCGGCCTTCGTAAACTGTAGTAAGTACAACTTTCAATTATACTTGAGTAAACTAATCACCTGAATAGACTGAATAATCATTAGTGACTATGGCAGATTGTTCAAAACATTAACATTGTGGTGAAACTGGATTCCACATAAAAATAGCAGAATACTATACAGAAGTCACTTTTTTATCTAAGGAAAGTTTGATTCAGGGTAATTCCATCTACCTAAAGCAAATTACATTTACTTATCCGAAATATTATTCTATTTGAGTAGCACACAATATCATCTTAGAAAATTACATGTTACCTATATAGAAAGTGTATGCACTGAAGTTAAAAATGAACAGAGCACCATAGAGCCTCACTCAAGTTAATATGAATTCTTCGTCAAAGAACTCGTATCCCACTTTATGGAACGGTATTGTTCTTAAAAAAAATTGTTAAATTATTTTTAAAACGGCTTGCCATACTCCCTTGTGGACGGAGAACTCGAATAAAAGAACCAATAAACGCACCTTGTCAGCTTCAGCTACTTCAGTGATCACTTTCTCTGTGGCGGGGTTGATTGTCGGGAAAGTCTTTCCACTAACGGCATCGTGCCATTCATTGTTGATGAATATCTGTGGGATAGACCACTTGGAAAGGTTAAATCTAAAAACACTTGGATAAAGAAGGGTCTTGAGGAAACTTGCTCAAATTTTTTAGTCCGATAATGATCTCAAATTGCGTTATTTGACTCAACTTTAGGTAAATTTGACTCAACCTGGGTCAAAATGGACTCATGATTTGAGTAAGTTTCCATACCAAGCGCCTTTATCTGATATCGTCTTTGTATTCATTTCAAGGTTTTTAATGCTTAGTTGGTTCCTGTAACCTCTAAAACTTGATTTCCCTATGTCATGATGTCCGTTTTAACAGGAAAGTATTATGATATAAAATCCATATTCGTCCGAGGTGTAGGCTACTTCTTATGTGTTATTTAAATATATGTAGGCTAGGCTTGAAACGGCATGGAAACAGTATAAATTTGTGCTTACGATGTAACAGGACGAGATGAAACGACCACACATGTAACTCTAGCTTGGTTGCCTTTTATTGGAATTTACTGGAATGCATGACATGCATGAATCTGTGCATAGGGACTCGGGGTATGGGGGAAATCTAGGCTATATATTACAAGCCTAATGACAGAAGGAAATGGTTAGGGAGCAGTGGCGTCCCCGGTGATTCAAAGTGGGGGTGGGGGAATGTGGGGCACATCGTCCGCCGAACATGAAGGACAGAGCGGCGCTGAGAGCGTTTTGGTGATGCGACGCCCTTCCCTTGTAGACGGTGGGGCCGGGCCAGGCGTAGGGCCCATGGTGGGGTTTAGGATTAACGCTCCGGTGGGGGTCCAGGAGAAGAACCCCCGTAGATTCTTGGGAATTTACAAAACTGTGACCATTAAAATGAAGCATTTAACTGTCTCCAAATGGCGTTAGATGCGCACTAAGCAGACCGCAAAAATTAAATCACAATGTGACAGTTTTCTGTTAGCTTAATTCGCACCAATGATGTAATGATTCGGGAGGAGGAAAGGGTTGTGAGTGGGGACGACGGATTACTGGGCTTTAGAACGATATATCCACGCATACTGCTCAACATAAATAATGTTGTGACAACTAACAGGTACACCATGGACTGATGGAGGGAAGCCCTTAAGTTAGAGCGTCGAAGGTGATTCTACGGTTGCGAATCCACGGCCTTGCAGGGAAAATTTGGACAAATTGAAGCCATTGTATGTGATTTATTAGGTTTTGAGTGACTTAAAATTATAATTATGACAAATATATTTCAGCAATAAATGAGAAAGGGGTGGTTAGTGCCCGTAGAGAACACGCCTAGTGCACGCGCGAAGCGTGCAGCCTAATTATGGTACTAAGCATTAATGGAAATTTCTTGCAAGTGCCGATGCCCCTGGTCACCATTTTATCATCTCTAGTGTGGTGTTAGTTCCTCCACGGGGAGGATTCAAGAGACCAAACTTTCTCTTGCAAATTTTATGCATCGGTATTTAAAATTCACGGATATAAAAGCCAATGAGATGAAGGTGTTTAATTATCCGCATATGTTACTGGATGTGCGTTAAAATCGCAATCTTAACAGTTTTCGACCATGAAATTGGACTTAAAGGTAATCGATGTGGGATTGAAGTGTATTGAATGGAGAGGACTCACGACCGCAGTGGTCCCATGGCTGTCAAAAATAGATGTTGAAAAGATAACTCTTGAACATATTTCCCTGTAAGGTATAGCTTTACAAAGTTCACATAAGTAGATGCGCGCAAACCGCGCAGCAAAAATGTAGTTTTGAGATCATTTTTGGCAATTTTAGCCCCGTGATTGACAGTGAGTCCTCTTGTCCAAAACGATATAAAACTGGTGTGTTTGTGCAACAATTGTTGTAATACCCAGTCCTGGCATTCGGGGAGCACACAGGGGGCACGGCCAACGTTTTTGGAGGGGGGGGGGGCACGTGCACCCTGGTCCCTCTTGGAGACTCCACTGTTAAGGAGTGTAAATATGGCTTTTATAAGGTTTAAAAGAGGCTTCCCTTGGTGTGATTATTATTACGTTTCTGTTATAGCTCACCATCGTAGTATGCACAGTTGCATGGGAGAATAGTTTACTGTTAAGGAAATAATGTCATAGAAAAAACTGTCATAGAAAAAATGTCATAGAAAAAACCACATACTGAGCAGTAGATCGGGCTGTGTTCAGGCCTTTGGGTGTTGACCTGAACACATACCTCATGTGCACTGAGAGCACACCTGCTAACGTAGATGTTCGCCACTGAAGTAGATGCATTTTGGTCTGGAGTACAGTGTAAGGATGGCGCCATTACTGCTTCTGGTCGATCCATGGCTGGTCCATATTTTGAATGCACTTGGTTTAATTTCATGTGCAGAATATGCCTTCAAAATGATGGATGTGTGTAAAGACATATAAAATGGACCTTGACAATGATAGACCTACACAAGTTCACGCTGTGGATCATACTTAGAAGTATGTAAATACATAGGACAAACACACAACCTCGTTTTCAAGTAAAAACAAGTATGTGTACATGGTTGCTCTTATGTGTTTTCCTACAAATTACGTCGGCGTCGTCCCCTGTGAGTCCTGCATGGTAACTCATATCACGGCAGAAGTGCAACCGGTTAGACGAAGATTGTAAGGTCTCCAAACAAAATGCAAATATGAGGTTATGCAGGTTTAAACCGAACCCGTTGCCAAGGGAGAAGAGCATTATGGGAGATCCCTATCCCCATCTAAAAAACCCATATGTGCAAAGCTATGATTTCAGTAAAAAAAGACGGTAATGATGTATCCATGTAAGTACCCGTCCAAACGTAATTAAATTTTCCATTCAACTTGAGCAGTGCATGGGTACAGGCCGCTTTGTAGGCTATGTCAGTTTTCGTATACACTGTACACAGCATGTTTAATATTTCGAACGATGGGGGAAAATAGTTTGCTTTTAAGTGGAACATTGGATGACGTATCCCTAGATACCCTGGAAGGTTAATTTGTGTTTCGTGAGGTCAATATACGTTCATCCCAGTTGTAAATCACGCAAAAACATATTTACAATTGTTTAAGCAAGGATCGTTCGCCTAGTATGAGCTCGTCAGAGCGCTTCATCGGATTGGTTATGTAGTCTTGCTCAATACCGTAGTATTAGTTGTACACAGTACACGACGTTCTTTGAGAACTACTGTGCATACGTCCTCTATCCGTCTTCAAATTTCTGTTCGATACGACTGTAATCAGTAATGAACGAAATACTCGAGTACGTACAGTCTAGTTGACAAGCGCCCTCTTTTTGTAAAAAAAACGTGAGAAGTGAAAATTTACTAACGCCTTGACCAAGACTAGGCTAGTTGAGGTGGAACTTCTAGGAAAACAAGATAAATGTTTTGTCGGCAAATGTGAAAATAATGATACCTACAGAATATTGAGAAAATTAAAATCGTCTGTAGTTTTCAGTTCAGTTAGCAAATCTATAGCTTCACTGCTTCGTGCCTATGTAAATGTAAATTGTGTTTATCTTACACCTGATAAACACTTGTCATACGTATGTCAAGTCAAAGTAGTAAACATTCACATAGTGATATAGGTTACAGTTGTTCTTGAATAGGTTCTTCTTTAATGGGGATCACGGTAAATAATTAACCATGTTCAAAACTGGAGTCATTATAGATCAGTGCGGTGTCTTTGTTTGGAATACAAGCAAAAGTTTCCACTTTGGAGAAAATGTTCCCCCAACCAAGGGCAGTGATCTATGTTGGACATGGGGGTAGGGGCGGTTCACAATGATGTTTAGGCTGAATACACGTACACGTATATCTATCGGTGTTATTTACGTATATGTATGGCCAACTATAGGTTATGTACATGTCGACTTAGGCTATAGGTGCACACATATGTTAACCTGTGTATTTGGTAATCTGGTAATAGGTGTGTGCGAAGAGGGTCTGACCCTTCCTACGATCATCGCTGATGGTTAAGTTGACCTGAACTCTTAGGTGTCAGCGAAATTGTATGACCGGTTATCACAAATGGGCAAAGGGTCTTCCGGCACCTCAAATATCGGGGGGAAGGGATGTTTTCCCCGTGCAGCCGCTACCTATAACTTCGTCTTCAAAATTATCTTTTTATAATCTTAGAACTGTGCCATACATAAAGCAATGTTTCATATTAATGATATGGTTTGTAAATTTAAGAGTAGTCATCACTAAAGCTTGCGATCGGGACAACCTCCCACTACTTCAATGCTTGTATGTACTGCCAATTTGATGGTGAAATACCGGTACATCACAGTGTAAAGTGGAACACCAAATCTACTGGGTCCCTAAGTAACGGAATTATCTGCAAACTGGGTGGTGCCGTTCTTAGACAGTTCATTGAAGGAGCATACTTATCGGCTATCATCAAGAGGGAATAAAGCAAGGTCATGGACTAGTATGCGAAAAGGACCAACATGCCCCTCGCACTAAGGGCGTGGGGTCCTGGCCAGCCTAGGGCCCCAGAAAGCCTAGGAAATTATGTGAAGGCTTAAGGAGGCTCCCGAAGCCTCATTTTTACAAGCGGTAATCATTTCAGCAAACTTTCCCTAATTGGTTCCTGTTGAGTTACTGACACATTAGGAACCTCTAGCCTTATCAACGTATAAGTGTTCATCGGATATTCTGCATTTGAATCTTTATACGCCACAGTTCATTGTAAGGTAAACTTAGTGAAGGTGTACCTGTCACTCCTAAAGCGAGGACACCCCAAGTTCTTTGCAAGCGTACAAGTCACGAAACGAAATGCCAGGATAAACAATTCTCGTAGTTTGAAAAAAAAAAGAAATTTTATTTAAGTACTATACTGATAAATGTTTTCTTCTTTCGTTTAACTAGAGTTTAAGACGTAAATAATAATACTGGCGCCAGACAACGAAATTTAAATGACCTTAAACAGTTAAATGCCTTTGCCTGCTTTAGGACATTATCCATTAATATATATATATATATATATATATATATATATATATATATATATATATATATATATATATCGTATTTTTAACGTAAAAATATAACTGACATTCCATATAAGTTCAAGTTTACAGAGAATATCAATTCCAGGCTGTCTTCTCTTGGGCCATTAAGCTTGCTACACACGAAAATAATTAACCTTTATTACATGGAAATAGCCTTCCCCACAGTGTCCACGGTGTCAACTTATAAAATTAATAGAAATCTTAACGTTCAATTACACACAAGGGTATGCTCTGGTACTCCGGCTTCAAACGGGTGCATGTATACGGCCACAGTAAAACAAATGACAAAATCCTCTGCAGAGCAAATTAAGTTAAACAAGCTCAGTCACTAATTTGAGTTCGCGAAAAGATACAATATAACAGTTTCACAAAATCGTTCTACAACTTAAAATACCACTGAGGATATGTAGAAAAACGCCCACGTCGGAACAGCTTTCTGTCGAAAATATTAAGTGGTGGAGTTACTACGAACATCTCAGCCCATGTATCGTCGGACTGGAACAAAAGGTCCTCTCACAGAATGGTTACCCAGCGTGAACTCAAATCCAGAACCAAGACTCAGGCCCAGAAGCCTAGGAAGAAAACCAAGCGGCTTCTAATATCACTTGCATAAAACAATGTTCATATTGCTAAGGTCACCCATTTCATTTTGCCCGAAATAAGGAATTTGGTTACTCTTGGATACCTTAAATTACTGCTTGTTTTCGTAACAAAGGCTACCCCTCTTCCCGGCCGCCCTGTTCGAAAAGCGTACCACAGGACTACTGGTAATACACTTTTGACCCAAATTTCCTTTCTAAAAATTTGTTGTATCTTCAATTTTCCCACTACGACGTACAAGCATTCAAAAATTCTCACAACTGCGTAACTGCAATGACTATGTAACCCTTTACCTTTACCATCTACAAAACACTTTTTTACTAAAACTCCTCACAAAAGTTAACTTAAAGTGTACCTAAAGTCTAAAAATTCAAAAATATATATTACAAAGCATGAAAACTGAATTCCAATGGTTCAACTCCCATCTTCACAGGACATTCCTAAGCTGAGATATAAAATGTTCAAGTTTATTCACTCAATTTAAAAGGGTAGATTGCGCAATAATTTGTGATGTCATTGTTGTACTACTCAAATTACAACCTTTGTATCTCTTTGTTTTTCTGAAACCTACTGCACCTTGTGCCAAAATTTTATTGCGTTTTTACTGCTTTGGGGTGACTTGACTGTACAAGCCCTCTTTGTACAGCATGTCATGCAAGCAATCAGGAAGTGTTCAAGGTCATATAAACATTTTTAATTTCAAAAGAAAACAAAGCGTTTAAAGTTAGTTGTACAACAAGAATGTCAAAAATTATTGCGCAATGGACTATTTGTATTAAAGTGAATAAATTTCAACATTTAATATCTCAGCAACGGAGCACGCTGTCACAATGGGAGCTGGATCAATAAGATTCATTTTGCAACCTCTAAAATATATATTTTTAAATTTCTAGACTTTAGGTACACTTTAACACTCACCAATTTTATTGACTTCTGGAATCTGAAATCAGGCAGGAGACTGCGACCGAGCCTCTCGTTGGTCCCCACACGGGCCGGCAAAACAGGTCAGGCTGCAGGTACTGTAAAGACCCCTTCTCCGAGATGAAATTAATAGCATGTTACACGACGCCACATTGCTCGCCAACTCTATAAAATCTCTAAGGCGGTACATTAACAGACCTACTCCTCTCAGTACGGAAGCCGAGAACATCGCGGTGGTATGAAATCTGACACGCCAGTTTTCCCACCCCTTTCTTCGGTAAACATGGGAAGGAGAAATCAAGATACGATTTCTCCTTACCATTATCCACTGATAATGGGGAGTGGAGAAAACCAAAGTTAGCGAGGGGGTACTTCAAGAAAGGACCATTGCACAGTGTCCATAACTGGACGCGCCCGCACATGACACGGATTGACGCAATATAACTTTGGTTACATTATTACCAACGTGGGATGATCCCACAGTGGTACGGAGAAATCGTCGACGAGCGAGCTAGCTATGTTACTTAAATTGGAAAGAGGATCCGTGTCATGTGCGGGCGCGTCCATTTATGAAAAGGGTGTTCGAAAATTGACACCTTGTATGTCGTTAGTGATCTTTCTTGGACAAACAGCCATCACACAATAGGTTAACCCGAAAAGGGCCCGGATAAATCCATGACATTATTCAATCCATAATTGGAAAATTGGTCAAACTTGCTTCAAAATATAGATAACCTGATCTTTACACCCCTCGACTCAAATTATCCTAAAACACGTGCGATTTTCATTTCTGCTCCCGAAGTACCGAAGGAGATAAAATGGAGTACGGCCTATTTTAACTCAAAATTAGTGAAAAGGAGTTAAGAACCAGACTGCAAAACTAGCATACACTGAGAGTTGGATGATTTTAATTACAAAAGTTGATTTTCTGAAGACTGCAGTTTCTTTAGAAACTGTTTTCTCAAGGTTTTCGCATTGAAATCTGTATTGATCACTTCAGATGAACTTAAATGTTCACCAGCTTATAGAGTTCAATAGGACATCTAACGGTAGGGACAGGGGCGGCGCTAGGTGGGGAGGGTCCCCGTCGAGGAAGGCTGCCCCCCACGTCGGAAAATTTCAGTAAGTTGCCGGGGAGCCTTGATGGGTACTATAAAGCATGTAATTCCAGAAAACAAACAGTCGCCCGCTGAATTACTTCATTTTGTTCTCAAGGAAGGCAGACAATAGATAAATAAATCCAAATTTTCTTTAATGAAACCCCAAATTTTCGTAAAATGAATTTTTTCGTAAATTAACACCAGCATGTTTCTTCACATAACTTACAATAATTCGGCACCCTTTGCGCGGCGAAAAATTTTGCTTACACTACACTACCACACATTTGTCGGGGCTTCGGGTTGTTGGCCCCCGTCGGGGAGCTTGGCCCCTAGTCGGGGAATCCTGGTACCGTCCCTGGATAGGGATAACGGGTGGTTCTCTTACGTGGGAGGTGGCTACCCCACACTATGTAAAAAAATCCTATTGCTCTTGATGGCGGTCATGGGTCATCTGAGGTCATCTGACGTAAAAACTGTAATCCTTGTAAAATTATATCTCAAGAGAGGTAACCTTATGTTGTAGAAAAAATTCTAATCCTAAGGTCAAACATCATCTATTGTTAACAAATGTAAATAAATTAACGACACCATTGCTTTGTATGAAGTAAAAGAATTTAGTCGTTTTTAGCGGAGACAAAAGGCAGGGTTCGTAAATAAGTGTGAAAATGCAGTACTATGACTTTCACTGACAAATTTAGGCGTTTCCACGACCGAGACTTACACCGTTTTTAGTTTTAGGAGACCATTTACAGCGTAATTACCATTCATCACACTGCACTGAACGATGGTAGACATTTACTTCATCATCATGATAGCCCCCACCTCCCCCTTCAGCCATAAAATTTACTACCCACTACAAACTGTCTATAATATCATCAAATCCTTTACAGCAGCATTATGGGTTCATTTTCACACGGCTAATCCAAATAGTAGGATACGTTCATCATGATTAGGCTATGTGTGCGTCCTGCGAGATTCCATGATTTAGTCCATGCTCCTCGATATTCCGTATGATCCTGGTAAAGTCATCTACGGTTTTTAAGGCGTCAAAAATGAAAACCTTGTAAGCATGATATCTCAATGCAGGGAGTACAATAAGTAATCTTTTTCGAGACCCTAGTAATATAGTTCACTACAGTCCTGTGTAACGTTGATTGTGAACTGCTACGAAAACAGCTCATTATGTGGTCGACTCCGTTAGCCTTTTTCAGTTTACATTTGGGCAATTGCAGATTGTGTTACAGTTATCTCTTTGATCACACTCGAGTTTCCTCAGGGCTAGCACTGTAGAAACCACAAATCTAAAACACTTGGCTGAACATGGTGATTATGTAATCACTTTTGTAAACATTATTGAGTGTGTGTTACACAAGCTCTGTGGATGCCTCTGCTTTCCAGACAGTTGTGGTCAAGTGTTTACACTTGACAGATAAAATCCCTGTATGGCAGATTGTACAAATTTACAAATTATTTGCCTGACTGGCTATAAAAATCCTTAAAACAGCCTAACAAAACCGAACGCGTCATCGGCATTCCATTGCTTTGGTGCGCCCTGTGTGCACCACTTCACCACTTGGTGAAAATCGTTTTATTGCTCTGAAGTGGTGAAACGGATGGCTATACATCATTCAATAATAACATCGATCTGTAACCTATACGTTTGACGTATACTGCACGTAAATGAGACGATGTCCGACGAACAGGTAAATGGCGTAAGAATCGATCATCCAAACTACGACAAAACGGTCGCTATGAGAAAAACAGAAGTAAAATTGTACAAAACCGAGCCCTTAAATGTGATTTTAAGTTTTCAGATTTACAATTTACAACAACTGCGTATCCATTCTGCAGGCTCAAAGGTAAAATAGGCAGGTAATTTGATTGTTTATCCGCCTTCGCTACGTCCGCCATTTTGTCTTACGTGGCCAACTCGAGTTGCCCACGCAATTTCCAGCTCACCGCACGAGCTCACACGTTGTGAAGAGTACTTAAACGCTTCTCACGTTGACCGGCCTCACCGCTGTGGCGTAGCCAGGATTTTTTGAACGGGGGGGGGGGGCACTGGGGGTCACGAACCGTCCCTGGGAGGGCACAATTTCTGAATTCCCTCCCTCTCTATAGGACTAATATATATATAAAACTGTACATTCCAAAATTTCCCGTATGGGGCACCTGGGGTGGCACGACTTTGTCGTGGGGGACGTTCCCCTCATGCCCCCGTAGCTTCGCCACTGCCTCACCGTGTCAATGAAACGCCCCAAAGTTCCACATTGACTTGCGTCCTGCAGTTATAGCTCAGTTGTCAAAGGTAGTATGACGTCACAAGAGGTATAAGGCTGCAAACCTTGATAAACATGCTATCTCAAGGGACCCGGGGAGGAGTACGCCAAGACCTGTTGAGCCGGTGACGAGCTACTGAATGTGACCACATTATATCAATGAGATAATACGCATAATTACTAACATAGGGCGTGCTAGTTACAGGCCCTTAGCCAGAATACCCAATTTCTTTTTTTTTTGGGGGGGGGGCACATCGATGTTGGATTTTCGCCGGCCTGGGGAGGAGTCTAAGTAGGGGTGTCCCCCCCCCCTCCCCTTCGAAATTTTTGCCTATTTCAAGGACTCTAGATGCAAAATGGTGCAAGATTTTCCATTTTTTCTTCTTACATTTGTATTCCAACAATGCTGGTCTCGTAATAAATTTATTTTCCGTCGGTGCAAGAACTTTTATTGAAAAATTTTGGGGGAACGTGCCCCCCCCCCCGGTGGCTACGTGCCTGGCTGGTTACAACAATTTCATTGGTGTATCAGCACAGCAACCCTGGCCATAAACTTGGATATCGTCATTGTTAGGCAACATGCTTTGAATGACAGTTTTAGGTGGCATATACAGTAGATGTAATTTTTATGATGTTTACGGGAAGTGGAAACTATAGCACATCACGTCCACTCTGTAGATAAGTCCCGAAAGTTCTTGAGAATAACACGTGATTGCAGCCACGGACCCATTATCATAAAATTAATATGAAGTTCAAAGTCTAATTAGGTCTAAGTAAATATTGTCATTTCAGGTCTGTTGAAGTCGACCGTAGTTTTATAACGCTGCATATCTGTGCAGTGAGCACTTATGTCTTTGCTATAATCCAACAAATGTGTTGTCCACTATAATGCGATTGTAGGTCAGACCCATAGCCAGGAATTCTGACATAGGGGTACCATAAAGGAAGCACCGAAGAAGATTACGTCTGTAGCTAGTGGTACCACCAGATAATGGAAGTTTGCGGAAACCACAGTGGATGATATATCAAGCCCTATACGAATAAATCGGACCTTCGTGTGCACGTGCGCGCGAAAACTCTTCTTCCCTGGCGGCAACTTTCCCCTCCTCTGGCGAAGGAGAGTGGAAAGTCTCAAAAGTGAACGGAACAAGGCTATGATCATGATGGTGCATCTTCACCTCCGAAAACGTAGATGAAGAGTTAAGTGCTTTTCGGTCTGCGAGGGAACCATGGGCTACCATAAGGCCCTGGTGTCATTCAGCATAATTTTGGTAGGCTCCAGGCTGAGTGAAAATCCCCGAAATGTCTAAGACAACACAAAGGTAACACTAGCATGGAGCTTTGAGCTGACCTCCGAATGACACTGAGAGTACACCAAACTCTTCTCAGGTCATAATTCAGTTCACAGTTACCGTATTTTTGCTTTGAACGATATTTTGCATGAACAGCTTGCAACAGGATGAAATGTAACCATCATGGGTGGAAAAAGTATTTTTGAATTAATTTGTGGTTCGAGTAAATTCAAACCATGAAGTCATCACTGGCATGTTACAAATGCTCAAGGGCGACGATTTGGTTCTCAATATTGGGGGACATGACCCCATTTTCAAATAATTTACTGTGTGAAAAATCAAAGTCAATGAGCGATTTCTCAAATATTGGGGGACATGTCCCCCTGTCCCCCAGGATCGCGGCCCATGAGAATGCTGCTCAAAGTATTAGATTATTAGGTTGCTAGTACATGAAAACCCATTGATGCGCTCTTCTAACTTTGTGTGTACACCTAGTTTGTGCTTCGTATATAGCCAAAAGAAGGTGCACCTAAACACTAGACCCAAGAGATATATTGAATGTCCCTTTGCACCCAGTGTCCAAAACCACCCCACTCTCCCCTATTTGTAACTGAAATCATAGATGAGAAATGGGGGAGTAATTATTTTGGGACGGGGTGAAAGCGGTAATTCACTAGATGATTTGGGAGCTAGAAATTCTTCACTAAAGTAGCATCAAGTCAAACGTCAGTAAAGATGCAGTCCTTGCTTCCAACATCAGCAGCTACCAGCCACCACAGTTTTAGCCCGCGGAGCGGACGAAGATTTTTCGTACAGCTTATCGCTACGAAAAAACCAACGTGACGGCCCCCGTGGCGGCAGCCACAGAGAGCTGCTACGCAGGCTACCACAGTTTACGAGTTTATCTGCAAGTGCAACAGTGTAATGGTACAGGTAATGATAAATTGCCCCTTGACTGGGGATGGCAATTAGCCGGTGACAAAATAATGCCTACTAAGACCCACATGCAACCGGCACCTGAATTGCTGCTAAAGGTCATCAGATGTAGCTGTGCAACTAACTGTGATTCAAAAAGATCAACTGCCAAAAGCATGACTTGGAATGTACCCCTCATGGATGCAGCGAATGTAGAAGAATTAGCTGTGCAAACAATCCAGCAGCATGCTGTGACAGTGACGATGAAATATAGAACTGCATGAAATATTGTAAAGGTATATGTATTGGCTTTTTGCCGACATAACTATTAACTCATGCTTACTTCTCACTTAATATTGGAAGAAAATCTTTTGACTAAGGTTAGGCTCATTCACTAAATGTACATGCGGGTATTCGTAGTTCAGTAACACGGCATCATAGCTGCTTTGACTTTTTCTTGTAGCTTAGCCAGGCCCGTAGCCAGACAAGGTTCTGGAGGGGGGCGAAAAAATTTTCAGGGGGGCCAAATGTGTACAAATGTATTAAGTCAATGCCAAGATTCAAAGTCTCTGGGGGGCGAACAAAATTTCAGGGGGGCTTGGCCCCCCTTGACTACGGGCCTGAGCTTAGCTGCGCGCTACGACAAAATGCTGTTGTCTGTCTTTTAGCTCGTTAAGCATATTTACTGCTTCTATAGTACTGCACAGCCATAGCAAAATATGGAATCCTCTTTACATGATTTTTGTTTGAATGTTCACGTCTATAAACGTAATTAATAAATGCCTAGCATTTCTCCGAAAGTAATAGGCCGCTATTACATAAAAAGAGTAATACTACAAAAATGAAGAGCGCCCTCTTTTCAAATTTACATATTTCTCGTGAATATTAATATGCTTGATTAATGCCGATCTGTGACATAAATTAACTTTTGCTTTGGCAAACTATAAACACGATTACACCCCAACAGACACAATTATATTTGCGTAGCCGTAGCAGAAGCAAATCAAATTTAAGAGAAACCAGCCATGTTGGATTTTGAGACCATTTTGGATGAGAAAACCAGTCTTGATTGCAGTCCATTTTTAGCGTGTATTTAACAACACTGTTATTAGACTAATTAAGTTAAAAATCCTTTTGTTATAATTTGCGCTTTTGTTGAAAAGCGCGTATCGTTGCAAGTTATGCACCAACAAATACAGACAGCTAATTTGTCAACCAGTCGTATACGCGCGTAAGTCTACTATACCCGCGTGCGAAATCTACGCCGTTAGTGCACGTGTGCTTCATTGTTTTCCTCCAAAACGACGTCAGTGTGACGTCAATGCATAAGGTCTATTATTTCCCATTAACAATAATGTTTGTTTGTTTATTTATTGTCATTCTCCATATCACCTCCGAGGAGGTTAAAGAGACTCAAAAATACATAAATTATACATAAACATAAATTACCTTAGGAAATCGGATATACAAACATAGAAATGAATCAAGATAATGAGAAAAGATAGATGAGAAAGAAGAAAGAAAAGAAGGAAGAGCAGAAAGGAAAGAATTTAACTTGTAAATGGCAACAACCTGCCCATTAGGCAGTGAAACACACCTTAAGTACGTTATTCATCAAAATTTACTTATGATTTTTGTACTAAAATAACTTAAATTAAGTAAAATTTTCTTATTACCTGTATTAAACAAATTTGACATTTTAAGGGTGTTATGGTTTCTATAATAGTATGGCCTTAAGAATTTAGACCTTTCTTTGGAAAATGAGGGGCATTCAAACAAGTAGTGGTATTCATCTCCTAATTTACTTTGATTACATAACGTGCATATTCGATCACAGAGATCTATACCATGGTATCTACCACTTACAGTGGGGATTTTACTATTACTGCAACGGAGCCTACAAAGATCTAACCTATATTTTAGAGGAAGAGTGGTAAGGTACTTTTCAAGCTTTAGGTCTTGCTTAAAAATCCTATAATTTTTGCACTGAGAATTATTGTTAACATCAGAAATCCAATCTTGAGTATAAATATCATTTAATCTTAATCCAATTGTTTTGTCGAGCCAGTTTGTTTCAATTGAGTTATAATTATAATTCCAAATAAAGGGCATACCAGTTTTTTTCAAAAATACTTTTAATCCGACTCATCCAAGGCGATTTGTAAATATTTTTGTCGTGCAAAATCCTTAGAAATTTATACATCATACCTGCCAGTTTATTATCCTTACTGTTAATCAGTCTACCCCAGTATGCTACAATTCTTCCCTCAATAATTCTAGTAATGTTGTATCTCCCAAGCTCCCCATAAACCATACAATTTGGCGTAGATTTCTTTACTTTAAGAACTTGTTTACAGAAACTAAGATGAAAAGCCTCGACTTGCCTAAGATCTTCGAAACCCCAAACCTCACTACCATAAAGTAAAACTGGAACGACAAGCTGATCAAAGAGTTGGAGCAATAAATCAATGGGGAGCTTAAGGTAATATGACTTAGTAAGCAAACTGAAAAGAGCTTTCTTTGCCTGACTCACTTGTTTACATTTTGCCTTAGTAAACTTATTATTAAAATTAAACGTAATACCAAGATATAAATAATCATCAACCACGTCGATGGTATCATCACCAAAATAGAATGAAGGTATACGTCTGACCTTGCCCCGAGAAAAGATAATAATTTTGGTTTTACTTGTATTGACAGTCATGTGCCAAGTGTCGCAATAATCTTTCACACCATTTAAAGCCCTTTGTAAATCTGTCTCGTTCTCTGCTAAAACAACAGTGTCATCCGCATATAACAAGGTAAATAATTTAAGGTAGACTTCAACATCATCATTGCTTAAATGAACTCTCATTGTGTCAGCCAAATGACTTAAACCATCGTAATAATTACTAATAAATTTACCGAAGTCATTTAAATAAATAGCAAAGAGGACTGGGGACAAGTTTTCCCCTTGTCTGACACCTACATTACAGTCAAAAAAGGATGATTTCTCTCCCATATTAACAACACATGATTTCGCATTTTTGTACATAGAGTAAATTACGTTCAATACATTACCATTTATATTGCTCGCAACCAGTTTAGTCCAGAGGGAGGTTCTATCAACCAGGTCAAACGCCTTTTTATAGTCAACAAAAGCACAATATATACGTTTACGTTTACTTAAATAATAGTCGATTATAGCATGGAGCATGAAAATGTGATCAATTGTGGAATGGTCTCTCCTAAAGCCAGCCTGTTCGTCTCCTAGCAACCCAGAATTATCCAAAAAATCTTTAATACGATTGTTTAAGATCGAGGTGAACAGTTTACCTAGTGAACTTAATAGCGTGATACCTCTGTAATTATCAGAGTCTTCAGGAGACCCTTTACCTTTATAAATTGGGTGAATTAAACCTAGCGTCCAATCCTCGGGCACAATGGCCGTGGATAAAACCATATTAAACAACTTAGTAATTACGCTAATGAGGGGAAGGGGGCTATTTTTTAAGAATTCATTTACGATTAAGTCCACTCCTGGAGACTTATTGTTTTTAAGCCTTCTGATTTCGGCCGTAACTTCACTTTCAGTTATAGAATCATTCAGGGGATAACTTACTGCAGATAAGGAGAACTTTGGCAGAGAAGGAAAATCATGGTCATCTTTAACACTGTTAAGATTCTTAAAATGAGTCAGAAAGTCCTGCGTAGAAATTTTATGCGTTGGTGTCTTAACCATATGGCTTTTATTAATAATATCCCAATACTGTTTAGGACTAGACGACTTTAAATTACGAATACGTTTATGCAGTTTGTCGTAGTAAGTCTGCTTTGCATTTCTCATTGTTTTCTTATACTGTTTTGCTGCATTGCGAAGATTAGTACGTGTGAAATTATTTCTCTGGCTTTTGTACTCCTTTTTCAACTTCACGTAATTTAATTTCGACAATCTACAATCTGCATCAAACCAGGGATTTACTTTTCTGACATTTCTTGTAATGACTTTCTTCGTTTTAACCATACCTAACTCAGAGGCAGCCTTACTGTATAAATCTCTTAACCTGTAGGCAACATCATCAATGAACTCCTGTGTTACACATATGTTATTACAGACATGATAATCAATTATACTTGCAATACTTTCGATACTTTCAAAATTGAACGAGGCCAAAAAGTCATATCTTTGTTCATTCTTCCAATTAATTTTAGTAACAGTCGCGCGTTTTGTAGGTAACTTATCTCTGCAAATATTATCATCACATGCTTTATGACAAACAGTGAGCTTGATTTCAAGGCAGATTGGGCAATGTTTGTCCGACATAAATTGATCATATGAATCTACATAAAAGTCCATTATTTGAGGTAAAAGTTCAATCGAAGTAAGTGCGTAGTCAATAACACTTTTCCCTGCACACGTAAATTTCCCGATATTTTTATCTCTGCCTATTCTCCCATTAACAATGTGAAGATCAAGACTTTGACACAATTCTATGAGCTTACGACCATTGTTATTAGTAGCTCCGTCTTCATTTATCCTCCGAGTACAGATACCTAAGGATTCCAAGTCATCTATAGAGTTGATTACATCATCGATGTTAGACCCTGGTCCGGCTTGGAGAACTGGAGGGTCGTCCAATTGAACAAAGTCGTTTAATAAGCCCGTGCGGGCATTAAAATCACCGATAAGGCAGATAGGTGCATTGTACTTAGCTTTCAAGAAAACACAGTCGCTTGCGATGTCCTCGAAAAGTGTACCTTCGTGATATTTTGATCCCTCGTGAGGAATGTAAGCTGCTCCCAAGATCAATTGATCGTACCTTCTCTGCTCAAATTCAAACAATACCCACAAGACTGTGTCAGAACATGTATGAGGGATCAGCTGGTAGCGCCCTGACAACGATGTTGCAATCAAAATGGCGATGCCATGAATTCCACCGTAACGATATTTGTTAGAATGATTGGTGGCATGAATTATGTTATAACCTGCAAAAGAAGCTGGGTCGACAAAGTCGGATTTTGTTTCTGTTAGGCAAATAATATCAAAGTCATTCACGTAGTTCCTCAGCACATCTTTTTCAATTTTTGTCCTCAGACCACAGACATTAAGCCCAAGAATTCGAATAGTTGTTTGAGGACCAACCGTATAATAATTATGCTCCTGCCAAAAATTGCTCTCGTCACTAATGTAAGGTCTCCGATTATCAGGAACAGGCCTAGATGGTAATGCACTGGCCGATTGTGCCAATTCGTCCTACAGGTAGCCATATATATTAAGCTCATTGATCCTTTCTTCACTCCAACCTAGCTTGTGAATATCACTTATTGAGTTCATAGATACCTTCGTGTCTTTCCATTGATATTCATTACACAGAAAATTTTACCGTCTATGGTCCATACTTTAGACACATTTTCATCACTCCGTAATGACTTTGTTATCTTATTCCTCATTGTTGTAAGATCATCGTTAACGTAAATATTACGAAGGTCTGGTTTACTTTTCAGGTTTTTCTTTGCTTTCATGATATTCTCCTTTGTTTTCCGTCGAACGAAACGAACTATTATCGGGCGTGGCCCCCTACCACTATCTCTCAATCTATGACAGATACTTATGTCGGCTGTAGTGATATCCACACCAATTTTACCAGCTAGCTCCACAACCTTTTCCTCCAGAACTTCGTCAGTACTCTCTGCAAGGCCAAAAATTCTAATGTTTTCTTTACGGGAGTATTGCTCCAGCTTTTCAGTCCGAGACTTTCCTTCTAAAATTTCATCTTTCACTATCTCAAGGTCACTTTTTAGAGACTTTACTTCGGAAAGCTCTTGCCTCAAGCTTGTTATCACAGTTTCTGTTGTTGATGCGATGGCAGAAGCCACCACTTTCATGATAACTGGTTGAAGTTCTTTCAATAGAGTACTCACCAACATGGATAGTTGTTTATTTGTCATGGGAGTGTCACTCTCATCTTTGTTAGGCTCGGCTCCTTTATGCGGTGGGGTGTGCAAGCCTAAGCTTACGTTATGTTGAGCAAAAACACCTTCCACCGCTTCTTCAATAGATCTTTGTAGATTTTGCTTACAACTTGACGAACTTTCCTCAGAATCCATTAATTCATGAAACGGGTTACTTATTCCTTCTCCCAACTTGTGTTTCTTTTCGGTTGGCTTCACTGGGGTTGACGAAATTTCAGATCTTTTCAGAGTAATTTTGGGCAGATGTTGCGTGTTACTTAACGCCGCTAACGTGCGCAAGCGCGCCTTAGCGCCGAAGGCTCAAGACACCTGGCTTTGCGTCATAACGTATAGTTAGTTAGATGAGGTTTAACGTCCCAGTTTCCAACCAATTGGTTCAAGTCGAGACGACCACGGCCTTTTTTCCAGTTGTGGCTCACTGACTTGTTTTCCCTACTCCATTGCTTATGCTGAGCACCAAGCACAAAGGCAGTAGGTTCCATTTTTTTAAAGTCTTTGGTATGACCCGGCCAGGATTTGAACCCTGTCATAACGTATAATACAGCCATTGCCTTTTTGACATCCAATGAACAGATGAAGCCTACATGTTTAGACCATTGGACGTATAATTGTAGGCGCTAGTTGGCATTCAGTGTCAGTGTGAATATGAACGTATGTTGATGAGGCTAGAGAAATGGTCAACCTTTTGTTTTTATGGGCCGGCGGGTGGGAGGAATTAGTCATTTGTTTCTCCATGACTGTCCCAATGTACCTCGTTGATTGTCCCAATGTACCCCTCATGCGGGGCGCAATGGGACAAAAAATTCAACAAAACAATCAAACTTTGTGAAAAAGTGAAAACTGGTACTATTTTAAGTTTAAATGCATGTGATGGTGTTCTGTGCTGTGCTTAAAATGTCCCAATGCGCCCAACACTCCTCTGCTAACGCTGGATCCATGCAAGCACTGACCCAGCTGTGGGGGAGACACCTCAAGCTTCTCATGTAGGTCTCGTGCCCCGGACGTCCCCCACAGGAAAACCAAAGACAAATAGAACCTTCCGTATTTGAAGCCCCATGGATCAAGCTCACTGCTCCCTTTGAAAGGCTGGCTACGCCCACTGCATGCAAGTGCCCCTCCATACAAATTTCGTTCCCCCAAATCTGAACTGCTGGTTAAGGCCCGTGGGCTGGGGAGACTGACTTAACATTGCCACGAGGTCTCTATAGATCTCTACAGGCTATACATAGCTGTTAAATAAGAGCCCTGACCCTTACATGGGGAGTCACTGTAAAGTTCATCGACATAATTAGTAATTACTCTTTGTTCCTGGTAAATCGCTTTGGCAATCGTACACACCGGTTACTGCGACTAAGACTAAAGTCCGGTTGGAGCATGGACGTATGAGGCGGGGTTAGGTGCATCAGCCCCCTCCCCCTAGCGAAATGTCGATTTCAGGGAAAATAGACTGTCGTTCCCGACCTAAATTTGTCAGGGTTGTTTCCAACTGGGGGAAATTTCACGACAGAACACCTTCTGCCCCCTTTGTGAAATGTCGCCTGGGTTATTTTTAATGACTTAACTAATTTGAAATTACAAGCGTTGACTTGGTAGCCTACGTGACTTGGACTTGCGACATGTCTCGTTACTTGACTGGGACGTACAACACATCATACTACCAACGCAAGTCAGAACATGCAAAAAATAGAGATACCCAATAACAAGGCGAATATAGTGGCCAAAATGAAAACAATGAGACTTCTAGCGACTTTTGGAATTCCACATTTTATTTTCAAACTTCGTCAGCTTCACTACAAACTATCAAATGACGATGGTCTAACCAGGGAGCCGTCGGCAACTCCCTAGTCTTATTACGCGTGGACGCTTATTACAGCTCAGGGGCAAAACAAGTGTGCACTGACTTGTACTTGGAAAAACAGACATTTGACTCGACTTTTACTGGGACTAACTGAGATTCGGATCTTGCAAAAAAAAGAGTTGCGACTTTCATCTTTGCCACACACATGTCCGTCCATACAGGGTCAGCCTGGATGTCTCACCGTATGGTGACATTGAATGGGCCCCAGTAATAATGTCATGATATTGTAGTCCTTTTTACAGGCTTCAAAAAGTGAAGGACAGGGAGCCATAACCCACTTTTGAAAATGGGGGTGAATATATCCTTTGCCCCCCCCCTCCCCGTTTTTACCGGAACCCTAACAAAAGCAGTAGGCACATGTTTAATTCCATTTCTTACAATATAACTGGTTCAATGCATTCAAACTCGAAAACGTTGATAGCAGCCATTTAGCAGATTAAAGTCACAGGAAAATATCTCAGATTACACCACAGATCATCTAGAATCCGATTTTCTTCTGGGGTCCTCAAGCAGTCCCCGGATCCCTCGTTGTTAAGGCATCGCAATTCGCCCTTGAGTAAGTTTCGGTCGAGATCACCCCTCCCCACCCCCATAAAAACACTTGAGAAACTGTTGGCGCCCTTGGTCCTGCATTGCCACTGGTTTACCAGAATAAATGAATCTTAATTAGACTAGTTGAGCCAACAAAAGTTCTGATAATATAACTTTACAATTGGACTGATACAGAAGTAGGCTATACACTGAGCCATATCGAGGCCCAGGGAAGGCTCACTTATCCCACAATCCCCAGCATTGCCAACAGGAAACGAATGAAACAGTACAAAATGCCACCGGAACTTTAGGCTCTCCAACATAGCATAACGTACGGGGAAATCTTTTCACTATACGACGCTATCCGACTGACAAGTTTGAGTAAGATGGGATGACCCAACGCTGCTAAGCTACGGTCTTTGAAAAAGATCAAAATAGAACATACCTTGTTGTGGTAAATTTCTGGGTTTGTCTGCGGTTCTGGCACAGCTGCAGATGATAGGCATTGCAATTGAGTAGTTAATGGCAACAAACGCCTGCGAAGTGGAGCAAAAGCTCGGCCTAAAGAAAACATTTTGTAACTTCAAATCTCTGCAAAGAACAGATAGGTGTCCTCAAACAACACTAAAAAACACTGCTATGGACTATGTACACCACGGTATTGAACGGTGACAAGAATGATATATACGCAGTAGGTCAACGTCAATAAATAAAATAAACATTGATATTATAATGAAGTCAGTCCAGGTCAGTGACGAGGCTACGCAAATGGTTTGAAGTGCAAAAAGTCAAAAGTGCAGTTTTGATAGCAAGAGGTTGGCACAATTCAAAAACCACAATATATATATACCAAGTATGTTCCATCATCTTAGTCTGCGGAGCTGGCAAAGTTTCTTTCTGTCATGATGAAACACCGAAAGTTAGGAACCAACTAACATTGAAAGTAAATCCGACAGCGGCACAGTTGGGACCTTTCATGTGAGCGAGTTGTAGGCATACTATTCAGGGATGATTGTTTTCCCTAATTTTCCAAATAGCAATTACAAAAAGGATTATGGGACAGAGTGTCGGTGAACGTCGTTTTTTATTCAGTGCCATCATTTACTGTGGCCACAAACGACGTTCACCAAGCTACTCTATCTCACGATTGACTGTGGTTGTGGCTTTTGTTCAGAAATGTGAATTATTTAGGCCTAAGTTTCAGCTTTATCCTACTTCCGATAACTCTGGAATACTTCCATGATCTCATCTCTGAACCTTGACCTCAAGCCGGCACAGACACCGTCCAAAGTTGCATACTATAATGCTGCCTTTAAACAATGATGGAAAAATCGAGGGCCGAGACGCCTTCTCGCCGCATTGCACTCTTCGGAAATTTATCGCACTTCGTGCATGTTGACAGAACTTTTGAGAGAATGACATACTATTGTCTTTCAATGTTTCCTTTTCCTGAGAATTGCAATTTGAATTCAAAAAGTCGCAACTTTGACAGTTTACTTTATTTCAAAATTTAGAAGTCAAGCTATCAGCTTTTGAGAAAATGTTATTTTTTACATGTTCTTTAATAAACTACCACAGCATGACCAGTCAACATAAACTTGTTTAGGAAATACTTATTGGTCGTATCGCGGCCGTGACGTCACAATAGGGTAAAAAACGAACCAGACCGATGAAAACAAGTACTTCGAGTACACACAGCAAACATAATCCAGCCGCATTTGTTTTCATCGGACGGCGACCTTTGACCCAAATGCCCGTATGACTTGTCCCGCTGATTGAAGTGAATCTTTCCTCAAAGATTAATTAGTTGATTGATCAATCGATTAATTCGGTACTATCTAAAACAACATGACGACAGGAAATATAAAAGATACATAAGCAATAAAAGAAGACATAACAGGTGTAAGAAAAATAGTACAACACAGAGCAGAGGGGATGGCCCCCCAAACCGTAAGAAAAGTGGAATTCCATTGGGTCCCCAAGGAAAGGATAGAATAGAAAACACCTGCACACAAAATAAGATAACATGGACCACTCAAATGAAAGACTGGTGACCAGCAATCAGTCCTAAAAGTCAGTGTCAGTTTCAAAGATTCATCGGCAGAAAAAAAAAATTTCAAGGGAGTTCTGAATTCTGTTCTGAGTTCTGAGAGGTTTGAATTATGGACGCATGGAATGGTATGGATGTCCTCTCCTAAACTTGTAATAGCATTTGCCCTTTAAAAAGTTGAGAAGTAAGGGCGCTCTATCAGTTTAAAACTGTAAAAGGTAGTTTAATATTATGTAAGCTGTTAAGGTCACCATGGAAAACGAGCGGGAAAATCAATGGCACTTGGAAACTGGTGGCCGTGACAAGGAATAAGTGATGCATTGTGAATTGGAAATCAGTACAAATGTGTTCTGATGACTTTTAACATCACATTATGCATTGCTCCTACATCAAACTTCTCAGGACCAAAAGAGGCTCCTACAATATTAATTGGAAGACTGACAGAGACCCTTTACCCCCTAGATTTGGGGTTTTGGGGATACTTTTTGGACATTCTCAGACACTGCTAATGATAATTGATTTGAAAAAAATTGAAAAATAAAAATTATATATTAAATATTACCTTCCCCTTCTCCATAGGCAAATGAGAGGGAGACACTGTGCCCCAAAATATTTGGACAACCTCAAAATTCAGGCAAAAGTTGTAGAAATTTGGACAAAATTTGTAGAAATTTGGGCCAAAAATCTTGTGCCACCCCCAAATCAAAATGGTCTCATATGCTCATGCCTTCAGCCCCAGGCTCCGACTGCCATGAATCTACAGTAGGGGTTATCACGGTGTACATTCACTGTGAGACGAGACTGAAGCTGTAGACACACTAGGGCATTTAATGACAGGCAATAATGACCAAGAGACTGATTCATTTTAGAATATTCCATTTTTAACTGATATCTTCTTCCTGTCTTTTTTCTCTTCTTGATGCAATTGGTAATAAAAGAGTATCGAACCACTTAACACTTGCTGAGGATGGATGCAAAATACAACTTAGAAGAATACAACAACTTGTAATTCAGCAAGTTGTAATTCAAAATTTACAGTGAATTCCCAAAGAAACTTAGACAAATCTTTGAATTGAGTACCAACAACGAAATAACCAAAGACATTCAGTTTGTTAACAATATACACCATGAAGATAACAGGAAAGTATTTATGCTACCCCTGAAACTAAACACCAAATTACGAAGGAATATCTGTTTACTTCAACAGCTGCTAAACAAAAAAAAAAAAAAAATCAATCATAAAATCACCTAAAAAAGATATATTTCCATAATGGTTGTACACTGATTACAAAGGCTGAATTCCTATGCAGTTACCTACCTGGGAAAGCAAATAGCTTCCAACATCAGATAAAGCATTCACTTTTGGGATAAAAAAAGGCCACCTCAACCAGGCAAAAGGCACACATACTCTACAGGGAAGGACAGTTGTATGCCCCTCCTTCTACCCCTCCCCCTTGTATAATGAGATGGTGCTCATTCCAATAACACATACTTATCATGTTATCATGAACCCGGATTCAAGACCCACTGGTCAGGGTTTGGGTGGACTGTTTATACTCTGAAGGAGACACTTAACCAACATTTGTGTTTCTGCAGACATTTTGAAGCAACAAATACATGATAAATTCAGATTTTGGAATACAAAAAAATTATTTTCATGATTTATTAGTTTGATATGTCTAATATTTAATCCAAAAGAGTTGAACTTAAAGGGGAATTTTCATGATCCCAGACAGTTCCAATTTTCCCAACTATGCAACTTCTAGCTCCTCCCATAACTGTATGAAGCTCTTCCTTGTGCAGGAATAAACCTATTTTGTTGCTTAAGGCCATGTCCTGGTGAGCATACAAGGCAATAAAATGTAATAAAAGCACTCTCTCTGCCTTGTGTGTAATGTGAGCCACTCTGTATCTTTCAAATTGTCAAACTTTGAGGTCAATCAAAGAGCAGTCACCAACTGAGAATTTATGATACCCCCACACTAAAAATATACTTTGGGGTGATGACTGTCTGTCTTTAAGAATAAAGTTCGGTAACAGATACCAGACCTAACTGATACTCACAGCTGCACACATTTACCTGAACTAGTTTTGTTTGTATGGATTTATACTGGTACTAATAATTAAGGGCAACATACATATGCACGTACTCATACTTAGTATGTTGAACTTGCGCAAGGAGTCAATCACATCTGATAAGAAAGTTACACTTCTAGTGCATTCTCCAACAAGCAACCTATAAGTCTTTGACAAAACTTTCAAATTTTTAAAGAAACTAGAAAGAACAGCAGATCCCTGATACGCACATGACTGAATTGCTTTCTATATGAAAGTTGATAAAGGTTTACCTGAATTATACACAAGGCTCATCAAACGTTGACAGAAATTGTAAAACAAAAGCTTCAAATTATCAAGAAACAAATCAGGTTGCTTATTTTTCTGTAAAAATCCATCTCTTCTGAGAAAAGTTACGGCACCACGTCAAACTGTCAGCCTCTGCAGCCTATTTGTGGGGTGTGTGGGGCTGCATTACTGGTAGTATCTTTTGAAACTATGGTGGGTAAAATCTTCCCCCTCCCCCTTCTTACTCCCTAGACCAAAATTTTGAACAGCACCCAGTACTTCACCAATTAATGTAACTGCTCCCTGGGGCATGAAATGAATGCAGCATTATTTCAACAAAAATCATGTTTTAAAAACAAGTATGTTTTTGTAAAAAATTGAAATCAAGGCTACCTCATTTAGCAACAAAACACTCCTTGACAAGATTGACATGGTTCATGCAAAAATTGACAAAAACATATTCCTGATAATAGTTCCCTTTTTCCCATAAGATAATATTTACAATGAAGCACAACCTGCAGAAAAAGGAACCATCAAATGAATGCAAAATATTCCCATTTTTACAACTATGATTTTATTCATTCATTAGTTGATGTCCTCTTAAACCCAGTCTTACTTCAAAGAGACTCTGGTCTCATCTCAGACTGTGACTGCTTCAAGAATTTTTCTGCGGCAAGTTGATGATGACCTAAAATAAAAAGCAGGAGAAATGATGAAAAGACAAAGATGAGTATAAAAGTTGAGTATATCAAATGGACACAACAACTAAATTTCATTGGTTCTGAAGGATCAATGGACTTTATCGACAAACTGAGGATTTATCCAATATACTACCTTGACACCAGTAGTCTGCAAACAGCAGGTTGCGAAAACATACTTCGTTGGCTGTGAGGAGTACTTGATGGGTAAGGAAACTTGAAAAAAAATTAACTGGATTGTTGAAACCTTACATGATAATCCTGCTGAAATGTTGCATTGCTCCAAATTTTTTCAAAAAACTGATTTGTGCACTTCCCTGGATCAATGTCAGTTTCATGATTCTCCCTCTATTCCTCCCATCCCCACATCCAACCCCTCACCTTTGGCCTCCCTGAAAACTTAAAAAGGCTATGTAGGGAATGCCTGTAATGGGTCCCTTGTGAAAGGTTTGCAGACCACTATCATACTCACAAGGAATGATATAGTATGCAAGAGAGTTGATTACCAGTAATTGCCAATGGTAGTTCAAACTAATAAGTAAATACTACATCTTGATAAGCATTTCTTAAAAGTGGCCAAAAATGTACATTTCATGATTCTCCCTTTATTCCTCCCGTCCCCAAATCCATGAAGGTTGCCGATGTTTTCACAGGCAGATCATGAGAAAATAGTGATTTGCAGTCTTTTGCAAAGTTAAATTAAAATTGATTGGAACTTAGTTTGTCCCCTGACCTCATGACACTTGTCACTTTCTCACCACACTTCACTTCCCTTTAGAGATCTGTGTCCCTAGGTTTATCAGTAAATGCTTGCAGGGAAGGGGAGGGTTTCTGCTAATTCAAATTGGGATAACAGTGCCCTTTTCCCAGGAAATTTCAACTCTGTAGACAACTCACTGTTTTTGTTTCAAGGTATGGTTCCAAGCCTGCAGCTCCCTTCTCTCTTCCAGTGCCTGATTCCTTGTAGCCACCAAACGGCAACTGAGCTTGAAATTGGTTATACGTATTCACCCTGTTCAGAGAGAGAGAATTCAGTAGTTTATATCAAAATGGTCTTTCACAAGTCAGTGTTATTCAAATATTACAGACAGGAGACAAACTGTGTTGTCTCAACACAAAAGAATCACCAATGAGCATACAAATAAGTGTGTGACTTGTAGCAGATATCTGGCAGTAACACAAAATCCACCCTTACGAAAACACTGGAACTGGATCTGATCTTCTGAATTTACCATTAGCACACATTACTAACCAGCTATAAGAGGCATTCAATAGGGCCCATCTGCACCATGGCCTTGCACTTCTATCGTCCCCAAAGTATACCCACTATGGGTTGGTTGGTGAAATGTCACTTTCCCATGACAACAATGTGTTGGGGTGAAAACAATGTATCACGCGTATTCAGCAAGTAGTGTAGTCCAAGGATTGTTTACACTTCTGCAGTGTAGCGGGTAAAGTGTTCCCATATGGTTATACTACACTCAGTTGTTTTTATTTCACTCTAAAGTTGCTAGGGTAACAGAAAGACCCAGATGACTGACCGACCCCATATCTGGTTGCTATAAACAAACTATTCCAGTACTACAAAGGGAGGTAAAGACACAGGCACCATAAATAGAGGGTCACCATTGATCCTAGAGCATTTACACTTCAAACATGATGCTGTGCTTGGGATCAGATTCTTCCCAGTTGTCAAGATCAAAATCCGAAGCTCAGACTGGATCTAATCTATATTTTCACTGCAGCTTTCATCTGAAGCACACAATCTGATCTTAAATTAGAAATGAGATGTACTGTTGAGCTACCCAAAGTGCATTACACTAGCAAGAGTTAGCCTCTGACCTTGTTTCAGAATACCTAATGATTGCTGAGTTGCAAAGACTTTTTGGCTGGAAGAGAGAAATTGGAAGAGGATGACACCTATGTCTCACGACAGGGTTTAACTTAGAATTGTGTTCTTAACTGTCCATAAAGGCCAGAGGGAGGTCGCAAAGCTACTGGTCAGGCAAAAAAACATACTAACCCAACTTCCTTATTGTATGTGTTCTATTCTAAAACTCAATTGACCCACTGGGCCCTACTTCTTAGAACTCTTACAGGCCTGACTTGAAACTTTCACACCTTGGGTCTTCTGGCCAGCAGCTATTGTACCCTGTCTCAGAGTGGGGAGATTGATAGAAAACAAAATACATCTACATGTATAAAGAAACTGAGAAACTGTTCACCATACTTAGCTCTTTCTAAATTTTTGAGAAAGCAATCTTACCACAAAGTGCCAGCCCTGAGGCTATTGGCTAGGTAAAGGGCTTTTTCTATGTCATTGGTAAAGACCCCTGCAGCGAGTCCATACTCAGTCCTATTTGCTCTCTCAATCAGTTCATCCATGTGGCTGAACTTCATAATCTGCATGACTGGTCCAAAAATCTACAATTAAACAGATAAGATGCTCAATGAAAAACATTTTACATTATAAGTTTGATCACTGCAAGCCAGAACCCAACAACCCATCGACTGCAATGGACAAGTCAATTGCCGACTGGTTCCTGCAGTCAATGGTGAGAAGCTTTGTCACAATCATGTGTATATACTATGTATGTAGACCATTGGTCACACTGCCTTTTATATGGACAACACACTTTTTAAGTAGATCTTATTTCAAGAAAGGTTGGGCATTCCTGTAAGTCCATTGAAATGTTGAGCAATGCACTACCATTTTAATACATGGTGGAAGAAGGGTCTGGCGTTCTTTAACTATTGTTAATACAAGAAACATACATATGCAATAATGGAAAATTTTGTCGAACTAGTACAAACATGATTTACACAGAAATCTCAGAACAAATTTCAATAAATTTAAATGAAAAAAAAAATTACAAAATATCCCTCCTCCCCAGCTATATAATCCACACTAAAAATAACCCCATTAACCCCAAAAGAGTCCCTGTAAACATTTTAGGGGGGGCAGTTCTTTACCAAACATGTGCAGAGCTCACTGAAAAAAATAAAATTCTGACAGCAGTTGTAACCTTGCCACAAAAATCCCTCCTTCCTGTAAATGTATCTCATGTGACAAGTTTATACCTCTTCTCTGGCAATTCTCATATCATCAGTCACGTTTGAAAATACAGTCGGCTGGATAAAGTAGCCACAGTCATGAGCTCTGCTGCCCCCAGAAACCAGCTGGGCCCCATCGGATTTACCGCTTTTGATCATATCCATGATTTTATCAAACTGATCTTTATCCACCTGTTGAGGGGTAAAAATGATGACTTTCAAACAAACGTGTTGCACTCTAGCATGTGTTCATAACATTTTTCTGTCTGTACTCATACAATCATACTTGTGTTTCCATCAGTATTGTGATGTTAAAACAACGTTACATGAGAAAATTTTGTCTTGAAAACCAGCACAATACGTTGGCCGATAAGTTGGCCAAAGGATGGTCAATACTTTCTATGTTACAACAGTAACAACACTGTTCATTGCTTTGTATCAACTCTTTGTTTATGACATCGTGGCTACCATCACCTCACCTGAACCTTAACCGTAGGTTCAACGTTCTTTATTCTGTTCAATACACTATGGAGTCAATTTCAGAAAACTTTTCTATTCATGTACAACTTGATTCCTGAAATCGTTAAACTTTTGTAGGTTACTGTCCACTGTATTAAGCACATTAACCTTACATTATTGCACATTACCATTCGTTCCTGAAATAGCACGAAGGCAACCTTTCCTAGCATTTAAGGGAATATTTATCTCATGCATGGACACAAGTGCAAGTGTAGGGGCTCTGTTTGTGAGTCAGAGTATGCATCTTTTTTTCATAGGTAGAACTACAAAGTATAGATAAGTATAAATGTTTAACTTCCAAAATCTGTGAGTATGTGCATGACTAAAAATCTATTCTCGCAAGTATGAGTACAAATAAATGAGCCAAAGCATAGACTCTTTTCCCAATAGGAATTACAAAGGATTGTGGGATAGAATTTTGGTGGGCATCATTTTTTGCCACAGCAAAATGCCATTGACAACAACATCGCCTTCCAGAACTCTATCCCACAATCCACTGCAATTGCTATTTGGAAAAGGGTCTATGGGTATGAGTATCTACCACAGAAATTAAAGGAAAACAAAACACTTAAGGCACCATGGCTTGTCCCTTTTGTGAAAATTTCTCCTAATCTTTCCAAAAAAAGATAAAATGACATTTAACTTTTAAAAGTTGAATGCATACTGTATGTACAGAGACACACCAATCATCTAGCTTTTTGCTGTATGGCAGAAGCACCCTCACTATTTTCATGGCTCACTGGTTTAACACCACAGAGGTGCACTGTGTCAGCATTCTTACTTTAATTGCTATGGTATCTACTCACTACTCACATCTGACTCACAGCTTTGTATTTGTACCTGTACTCATAATCAGACAAACTGAAATGAGGATTTGAATTTCGGTTTGTACTCAGAACTTTATCCATATTTGGTTCTCATCCTAACACCCTGGTATTTGTACTTGTAAGTCCAATCTAATTTCAAAAGAACTTTTTAGCCATCTACATCAGTAAATGTAGATTTGCTTAACCTCTCCAGGAACTGGTGTGTTTTGCTTCCACTGAATCACATTAAATTCACAACTTTTTCTCTTCAATGACTAGATTTTTTTATCTTACTTGCATTAAATATTTTCTTAACCAGCAAAATGTACCATTTTTATAAAAAATATTCAATAAACCTCTGCATGCAGAATTGCAGAGAGAGGCAGATAAACATTGTGATAACTATTTTCTTATACAGAATAGGAGATGGGGCAAGAAAGAACAAATTTACAAGAAACACTGACTACTGCTGATTGATGTGGGGTAGGAAAAGGGTGATGACTGGGCGAGGGAACTTTATGGGCCTACATCATGTGTAGAGGCTACCCTCCCCAACCATACTTTCTCCCTCCCTTGATTTTGATACATGGGCAAGTAGTTTTCAAATACCGTACGGAACCCGCAGATGAAGTAAGCTTAGATAAATTAACCACTATTAAGAACAGATGTAGAAGGAACTACTTACCTAAACATACTTCTGGTACAACCACTAATGGTCAATCCAGTATATTGCCACCCCACCGCCTCAGATGTACTGGCTACACACCCTAATCACAGACCTCATTCCAATGATGTAATGCATGAATTAGTAACCATAAAGTGTTGATACACCTGGATTCAATACCCATCCAAACACACTCCTCATGAAACTGAAGGCCATTCTCTCCAGAGGGCCATGATGCAACGTTCTCTTTTCATACCGCTCACACACTGGGGGATCCACGGCCTTTGTTTGGGAGGGGCCAACTGGTGGTGCAGTGATATGAGGGAGGGGCCTAAGGACCGGAGGAGTCCCCTCCCCTTTGGAAAATTTTACTACAACTGAATGCCCTCAGATGCGATTTGGTGCAACAAAAGTGTACAATTGTAAAGTTAATTTTCTGCAGTTTGTGCCTTAATTGTTCAGCGAATTTTCTGGAACAATTTTTGGGTGGGGCCATGGCCCCCGTTGGGCCCCCTTGGATCCGCCATTGCACTCACATACACCTCAGATTTACCTGAGGCCCTTGTTCACTCTTGGGGTCAAATGGATCCCCAACGATCCTCTTCTTAGCTCTCTCAGCAGATCGTTCCACAAACTCATCATAAACTTTCTCCTCTACGAACGTGCGAGAACCTGCTGTGCAGCATTGGCCATGGTTAAAGAATAGAGCCTGATGGGCATTCTCTACAGCTACGGCCACTACAAAGAAAGAAAACAAAACCAGTGTTACTTCTTCCATAGTCGCAGGTTTGGACTTTAAAATTCTAAAACCCTTAAATTGGGCAACTTTTAACAGAGATGAATACACTTAACTATGAACATGTTTTTTTTCCATATTTGTTTGATTTGCTTTCCACTTACGATATCTGTCTACAGCTTTGGTCGACATTATTTTGGAGTTGATTATGAAATGAGAGTTTAGATGGGGAAGGTTATGCCTTTTGCATTTAAACACTTTATGCATCCTTAACAGGCTGGATTTATTCCAGCAGTGGGTTGGATCAGGCCTATGGTTGCTAACTCCTAACCTATATGTTTAACTTCCACACAATTCATAGCTGAAGGGAATGTTTGTTGAGATAATCCTTCAGGGAGAGAAAACCAGAATGCGAGGCATTAGTACTCGCGAATCTAAAACTGAAGGAAAAAAAAAAAACAAAACCAGTTGTATACATCCGTGTTACGATGGGGATCAAACTACCTACCTCTCGAGTGTAAGTCTAACGTCCTATCCGATGACCCATTAGCATCAACAAAAGACCTTTTCTTTTAATTAATATATGATCTCTGTAAAGCACCGTGCGTGAATAAATGCTACCAAATGTGATGGAGTCATCATCTAGTGGAGGGTTGTCTTTTAGTTATTGTCTTTAATGATGGCAAGAGCTCACTCGAAGGTAGCACTTTCATGTTTAACTGGGGATCGTTCAACAGTTAAGCAATCATCCTTTGCCTTTGGGAACCATGAATGATATACTAAGTACTGTGAAGGATTCGGCAGCAATGACATGGATGTAGGCATCCACAGGCTAAAGCGGTATTGAATATTGACGTTTCCGATCCTCAGTCTGAAAAAATATTCCTGTGTGCTCAGCACAAAAAGCGGGCTAGAAGTATCTGCTCTGTGCCTTGCTGTATCATAATCATGGTACAGTATAAGCAGTCAGTCAGTTAGTTGAGCTCTCTCGGTAATGCATCCACTCCGTAGATTGCCATCGCTGATATGAATACGCAATAAGCTAGTCGCTGATAGGGTTACATAACCTACGCCTTAGGAGACTCTAGATTTGTACAAAATACTCTAAATCAAAATCGTAATTTGTGATTACTGTGATTTCATTTTTAAGATAAATTTATGTATTCATTGGATCCTTTAAAACTAGTTGCTTGATACCATCGCTTAGTTCTGAATCTAAATAGTACTCCTCAGGGGAGAGTAAGCCCGTTGTTTGTAGCACGAAGCTGCAAAACTATAAACAGGCGATGAAGCTTCAAATTAGACTTATGACAGTCACTCGGAAGAGGTAAAAGCATATTTTTTTCTTCAAATTATATAAAAAATCTTTTTTTTTGTCACTTAACTTGCATTAACTATGGTTTATAAAAATTACAATATTGTACAAGAACTACAGGACATAACAAGATAGGAGAATGTCATCATATTGGACTTAATGACTGTTGCAAGTCCAAAACACGACTACTATACTTCACTATTCGCTCGTAAAAATCGAGGGGTACATAAACAAAGTTTCACCAGTTCAGTGGAGGAAAATTTTTCCTCATGTAGCTGTATGTTCTTTATTACTAAAGCTTAGGTACAGTACAACAAATTTGTATTTGGCAAATATGACCCCATCTGAATGCCAGTTTGGCCAATTGGGTCGACAAATACCGACAAGCCAGATTTATTCCTAATTTTGTGCATGTCTCTATTAGAACTGAGGCCCATTGAAGACCCACAGTGACCGAGACAAACAATTCCTGTTTTGTAACTACTGTATGTTGAAAAGTCTCCAGATATGAAAAGTTTACTAACAATGAACAATGCTTCTTGTTTGTTGAGTTTACACATCTCCCACCCCCTTCCCCCTCCCCCCAGTTGGGGAGGGGAAAAAACTTTTTCCCACTGAGCTCCCACTAAGTATTGTTCACACTCTGGTAACTACATGCTGCTCATCTTGCCACACATCCCCTTCGTAAAGCTATTTTTGATATGAGAGCATCTCTCAGCAAACCTACTAGGGTCGAACACCTAATGCAAGTTTCCAGTCTTAAAGGAAGTTGGTACTTACACTACTGTGGAACATTCACCTGCAGTGAAACTTGTAGAGTGAGCACAATTTTGCAAAGTACAAGTAAAAATGTATAAACACCTCTAGTTATGAGCACAACTAAGTCCTGTGTGATGTGTACAATATGCATGAATTAAAGTGTTACACTGAGCATCAATGTTTAATCCCAAAACCTGCATTGGGGAGTAGTTAGTGCAACTAGGGATGCTATTTCTCTATGCCTTTTACCAAAGATTGGAATAGCAGGAATTCCTGCAGCCCAATCCTCTGCAAACTTAGCCAGGATTAATACATGTTCCATAGAAATCAAAGGATCAGTTGGTTTTATATATTCAAGGACAAATATTCATGAAAATCTTCAAATGAACTTCAGCTTTGCTCAGCGAACAATACTAAATTCAAATATCTTACTCTTATGAGGATTACATGTGATAAATTTAATTCAAATCAAACAATTTTTACTGTATGACAAAAATTTTGCATGCTTCCATAATTTCCTTTTTTATTGCTGTATTTTGCTTCCCTGCCATTCTTATCTGTCAACAAGACAACAGTAACTAGGGGCCAAGTAGCAGACAATCAACTCGAGGCTTATTTCAACCCTTTCCTGCACTTTATACCTTTGCTCACAATGTTCTGGGAGCCTTTCTAGTAGGATTGGGCTTGATGCCTGACTCTTCTACACTAATAATAGGGCTGGTGGTACACCACTCCAACATGACATGAATTTTCCTTTAGCCCAAAGTTAGCAAGGAGTTGACCACAGCTAAGAATGTATTGAGAAATTAATTTCCTTCAAGCCTTTGCACATCAGCTATAGTACCTGGGGCATATAAAACTCCACCTGGGCCTGACAACACAAGTCCCATTTAAGTATGTTGAAATTATCATGGCCATTGCATCAAGACTTAGTCTGAAACATATAAATAGTTTTTCATTACCTCCCAGTTCTACATATCCCAAGCCCAACATGTGGATTCTGTCCACTTTTACTTTGTATATCGTTGAGCCAACCTTATATTTACTATCACATATAATGTGCTCAGTACTTCTAACTGCCTTACAAATGAGTGCTACTAAAAGGAGACATTCTTCTTACTGTCAGAGTCAGCCAGTACAATGTTGGGGCTCTTCCCTCCCAGTTCAAGGGTTACCTTCTTGCAGTTGGCTGAGGCAGTCTCTTGGACGATACGACCAACCTGTCAGATAAACCAGTAGAAATAGAGATTGTAGAGGGCTGTGTTTACTGCTGATCTCAACTAAGGTCGTGAGACTCTCTCACGGACTTCAATACATGGACAGAGGATTATGCAATCAATACGGTCGCCACCATTCGAACAAATTTTGGATAACCAAGATGGCCGCCGGGCTACTACCATTTGCCCAATTTGACGATGAATCTGCAACATTTCAGACAAAATATCAGTATGAATGGAAGAACAATATCACAGTCCTCCATTCTATTTGTTGAATTTGACCTGAGCTTGCATTCTTTCGAAAATATTACAAGTTTCTCACACAATTTGTCGATACCGAGCCACTTGAGCAAGTCCAAACTTTTACACACAAGACTATAGTAGGCAGCCATATTGGTAAGCCTACTCGTGTACATACAGCCGCAACAATTTACACATAGGAAGTTAGTGCAATATGCTCTGTCCATGTATAAAAGAAGTCCATGGACTCTCTCTACAAGAGCTGTTTTCACTTTGGGTCAACTGCTCGCCATCAGTCACAACACAAGATGACTTGCAAAACAACTCTTTCATCACCCACTACATAAATTTTCTTGCTTAGTGCAAATGGTAACACTTCCATAAAACACTGGAATCAATTGTGTGTCAGTATTAACACAGCTAAATTTAACACAACTTTTGTACTGAGGAGTAAATCCATCAACAATGATCATAAGTTTTATTCCCGTTTCATGAGTGCTCCATTGTATTTCACAAGAGCGCCCTCAACGGGCCAAAAAACAGTGTTAAACAACTACTATGGATGTGCAGAATATATATATACAATATAACAAGAGCCACATGGGACATATCAGTTCTTTTTATGCCTGAATGAATCTGATTTTAAAACCTCTTTTGTTCAAAAAACAGCTCCCTTAATTTAGGGACAGACCTTGTAAACTTTACTGCAAACGTAGCTAATTATGTTCTTTTATTTTAACTCTCGTAGCTTCTAGTGCTTTTGATGTTTTAGTTCTTTCAATGTAAACTTTAGTCTTTGTGTACCATTTTGTTATTGTCACAAGTTATTACAAATGTAATTGTACGTATTTATAATGGATATTAAATTAACTTAAAACATGATACAGCCTCCTTCTATCAGAACCAATGGAAGAGGCTTCCTCACTGTCTGACATGTGCTGAAGTGTACTAGACTCAGTGGCGTACATAGGGCGGAGGCCACTGGGCTGTAGCCCCCCCCCCCCATTTTTTAACACAAGTTTTACTTCAAAAGGTAGCATATGTGGCACCAGATTACATATAAGGATGCCTAATTTTTCAAAAATTTTCAAAGGGGAGGAAAATGGGTACCTTTGAAGGAATGGTAAGAAATATGAAGAACCAGCAGCTTAAGCCCCTTCCCCAGGTCGGCAATCACACAACATACTGCAGCCCCCCCCCCCCCCCTTGAGAAAAATCCTAGCTACGCCAATGTCTAGACTGGGTGTCGTGATTGGCAGCTTCAGATCTCAAACCATTCTTCATACTTAAATGTCCCTGCAGTGAAACGCCTTGATAGGTAACGTCCAAGTTACAACTGCTTTGTAAACTTTAATTCACTATTTCTTGATTTTTCTCACCATTCCTTCATAGGTACCCATTTTTAAAACTTATGTTTCATGTTATTCATAAGAACCACAAATCTTTTAACAGTTTTACAAAAAAAATATGATACTACATGGAGAATCTCTCCCCTTCAAGACCTGCCACTTCGAAGCAGGCATACATGGCTTGAACCGGGGGATACTTTGACGGGAAAAGAACACAAGAAATATGAATGACTTTTGCTGTTTCATTGAAGCAATTTTTTACAATAAAAATATCATTGACGTTTTCACCAATTCTAAACCAAGTTTACCGTTTCAAATTTTGCTTTTTGCAAATTTATCTACAGAGTTGATTTTTAGCAAATAAAGTGTTATAACTGTAAGAAATAATTTTTAAAAAACGTGAGGATAGATGTCCACTGTGAGTGTGCCATTGCAAATATGTTTGACTTTAGGGTTATCACTTCTTGAAACCATTGTGTTATCAAGAGCTGTTGTCTGATCTGCATGTTCCTAGATGAATTAAATCCACATTAACTAGGACACTTTCCCTTCAATACATACCTCTGTTGAGCCAGTGAAAGCAACCTTTTCAATGTCTGGATGTGAAGCAATAGCGCCCCCAGCTGTTGGTCCATAACCGGTGATGACATTCACAACACCAGGGGGAAAGCCAGCCTAAAATTAAATGGTAAAACAACAAAAAAAAACAAGATTTTATACAAACCTGGATTCATTTTCATAAATCCTTGCTTTACTGCAAAATCACCCCCATTTGTTTTGAAGACTAATTAATTTAGCAGATTAACATTATTCAGCTCTCTAAAAGAGCCACTCTTAATAAAGTGGATCACATGAAGGAAAAAAGAGACCCAATGCACTTTTTATGCAAGCCCAAAGATATTTTGCTGTGTCATGTAACTGAGCAGTTCACTTTGTTCTGACTGTATTTTTTTTCTGGAACCAGTGTTTCCATACATTTTTCAACCATTTTCATGTATAGACACACAACATGTTATGTCTCATACTACAACAGTTTTCCACTAGTATAACAAATGATTTATTTAGACAATAATACAAAAAAAGATCTATGGCCCCCTGCAACTATTTTAACCATACAAAATTTTGCCTACCCTTGCTATGGTGGTATCTGTCTGCCCAAATTAACAAGGCACATGTTCAACCTGACAACATATGCCTTACTGGTCCAGTTCAGGGATAACTGATACACCTACATAATGACTGGCTGCACACACAAACACCACACCACACCCCCCAACACCTCGCACGCACCATAATCACATGGGTCGAAGTAATTATATCACACTAGTGTCTGAGCAGCACATTTGTACTGGGCTTTGTGTACCACAACTATGAGGTATGAAAACCTTAGGGAGATTGTTAGTCCTCACAAATTATTTATGCACCACTGATTCTGCACAATACACTCAAGCATATCTAGCTGGATATTCAATCCTTTATTTGGCAGGGAGAAGAATAGCCTAATTAATTATGACAATCAGCAGCCAGAGTGAAAATAAGAGGGATGTTAATGTCACCTTGCTAGGCTAATTTTTGCCCATTAATTCCCATTGCTACGCTAAGATTGCTAAAGTGATGTGACAGAGATAAAGACGAACATCCAACATTACAATTCCATCCACACACAAATTTAGTTTAATGTCTGAGGGTCGGGAAGCCAACTGGCTCATGGAGGACCCTATACCAGGGCATAGATACCATACCCCTATACCCTATACCACATAGGCGTAGGAAGCCTTTCGAGACAGGGGGGGGGGGTAATAACCTTGTTTCGGATCGCTGTTCTGGGGGAGGGGTCCCCTCCCCTTTGGAAAATTTCTGGGATTGAGGGTTCTCAGATGCAATTTGGTGCAACATTTGTTACAGAAGAGACAAATAAGGGGTTTTTGCCCTTGGATCTTTGGTGGAAGCATGATTCAGTCCCTCCACATTTTTGACTAGGGGGGCTAAGCCCCCCAAGCCCCCCGCTTCCTATGCCCTTGCTAAACCATACCTATACCTAAATTTGTTTAGGTGGATTCAGTAAATCCTACCTGTTATGGGACTGATTTCACTGATTCTTCTTGGGGGCTGGTTACATTTTCCTTTTAAATTTATTTTCTTTAGCTTTCCCCTCCCACCTTGCAACTGGTGCTAACATTTTCTCCAACTATCCCAAGGATTTTGTCAAACTTCACGCCATCTAGACTTTACAAAGTCTTTCTGGGCAGATTTAGTTCTCTCTTCTCTGCCTCTGTAAACAACTTGATCAGAATTAGGACTAAACCTTGAATATGAGCATGTCCTGGGGACAGTCAGTGAGGGGAGTGAACAATCCCATGGAGCAATGGCCACCCAAGGTTTTATTACAAAGGGAGTAAAATTCTCTGAACAGCTCCTGCAGTCTACAAGGGGTATGAAGTTTGTTTTGGTCAAGGTAGGGCAGCAACTATGAAAGTAGCATTGACTTTGGTATTGAGTTTAAAGGGAATATGCCATCCCCCCAAACCAGATGTTGATAGCAACTCTCTGCCCAAACATATTTAGGAATAGCCCTAGAGTTCAAAGTACTGTACCATTGATAACTGAACTTTGACTGGCATTTATTCAAACAATACAGCTCCACTCTAATTGGTCAACAATGACTTCCGATTAAGTTTAACTGATAATGATGGGGGGAGGTAGACTAGATTTATCACAAAAGTGTTGTTGATAACCTTTCATACAATGTTACAATGTGAATCAAAGCTATTAACAAGATATAAACATGTGATATCCATTGTTAGGTGTGCTGTCAGGTGCTCTGTGTCAATCTAGTTTATGACAAACATATCACTGCTAGAGATGGCAATCAAACATTCATTACATAACTTCACTCATAGGAAATGCACATTCTGACTCTGAAAACATTTTTATAGACATTATGTGCAGTACTGATAAGATTTATGGCTTTGATGAAGTCTCTAAAGATTCATTTGCTGTTAAGTGCATTCTTTGGTGTATATCTGAATGCTAACTTCTGTATGCATCCATCATGACCTAAATCAGCTGCTATGTTTTGAAGGGAATGTTTTCACACTTTCAAGTTCACAATGCAATCAGTTTTACCATAACATTGGATACTGTCTCCACGCTTCTGTCATATAAGAGGCAGGTCCCAAAGAGCAACTCTAAATGACATAAGTCAAGGGAAAAGCTGCACAAAGTGTTTCACACAGGTGTTTGGGGTGAGGCATTCAGTCCCCACCTAATTTCAGCAGAAAGTATGCTAATTTTCAGCAAATTTTCAGCAAATTTGTGATATTTTGTAATGAATTAACAATGTCTGTATAAACTTAAATGCAACTGTCCAGTCTAACCCCATTCCTAAAAATCTAACAGATGTGGTGGCAGGTGGGGAAGGGGGGAGGGGGGGAGTTAGGCGGAGAGGATATTGCACTAAAACAGTTTGAAGGAGCTCCCATTGACTTTCTCATTTCATACAATAACTTTTTACAAGGGACCTGAATACCCACTTTTTTACACAAATGTCTACCACTGCCCCCATCATGAGCTCCATTTTAAGTTAGTCTCACATCCCTAGGGTGTTATGTGAAATTCTACCTAGTGGCACCAGAGTGACACTATTCTGACAATAACCAGAAAGCCAAAAGGCTTAGTGATTCCTTGCCATATGGATATATTGTAACAAACATGAATCACCCACATGACAAGCATGTGATCCCTCATAGTTATCCTACTTGAGATATCATGTTAATAAGGTCAAAAGCTTTCGAAATCTTGTGACCCAAAATGACCTACATGCTAAATATAAACAATCCACTGGCTAAGAATGAGATCCCTCATAGTTAACCTCCTTTAAAATATGATGTTTACTAGGTTTTGACCTTTTGTGACCTCAAATGACCTTTGACCTGCTCAAAAAATAATAGGGATCATCTTCTCAATATGGTCAATACACAAGGTGAGTATGTGATCCCTCACAGTTACCCTTCTTGAGATATCATGTTTACAAGTTTTTTGACCTTTTGACTTCTGGTGACCCCAAATGACCTTTGACCTCCCAAAAATACTTAGGATCATCTACTCAATATGGGTAATCCACATGATATGTATAAGATCCCTAACCGCTACCCTCATTGAGATATAGTGTTTACAAGGTTTTGACCTTTTGACCTCTGGTGACTCCAAATGACCTTTGACCTCCACCAAAAATTATAGGGATCATCTACTCATTATGAGCAATCCACATGGTAAGTATGAGATCCATCACATTTATCCTACTGGAGATATTGTGTTTAAAGGGATTTAAACCTTTGGCCTCTGGTGACCCCAAACGACCTTTGACCTCCACCAAAAACAATAGGGATCATCTACTCATTATGGGCAATCCACATGCTAAGTATGAGATCCCTCACAGTTACCCTTCTTGAAATATCGTGTTTACAAGGTTTTGACCTTTTGACCTCTGGTGACCCCAAATGACCTTTGACCTCCACCAAAAACTGTAAGTATCATCTACTCATTACGGGCAATCCTCATGCTAAGTATGAAATCCCTCACAGTTACCCTTCTTGAAATATCGTGTTTACAAGGTTTTGACCTTTTGACCTCTGGTGACCCCAAATGACCTTTGACCTCCACCAAAAACTGTAAGTATCATCTACTCATTATGGGCAGTCCACATGGTAAGTATGAGATCCCTCACAGTTTTCCTTCTTGAAATAATGTGTTTACAAGGTTTTGACCTTTTGACCTCTGGTGACCCTGAATGACCTTTGACCTCCACCAAAAATTGTAAGTATCATCTACTCATTACGGGCAATCCTCATGCTACGTATGAGATACCTCACTGTTACCCTCATTGAGATACAGTGTTTACAAGGTTTTGACCTTTTGACCTCTGGTGACCCCAAATGACCTTTGACCTCCACCAAAAACAATAGGGATCATCTACTCAATATGGGCAGTCCACATGGTAAGTATGAGATCCCTCACATTTATCCTTCTGGAGATATCATGTTTACAAGCAATTTCCAGCATATTTACTATTTGACCCCTTGTGACCCCAAATGACCTTTCACCTCCACCAAAAAGAATAGGGATCATCTACTCATTGTGGGCAACCTACCTGTTAAGTATGAGATCCCTCGGAGTTACCCTTCTTGAGATATCGTGTTTACAAGCAAAGCGTCACATACACACACACACACACGCACACCCATACACCCACACACACACACGACATCACCATCGCATAGATTCCTTCGGCCTTCGGCAAGGAATCAAAAAGGAAAGTTGGATGGTTGGAAAAGATGGAGTAAGGGTGTTAAGTGTGACTTAAATATGTATCCATCCTCTAAATACAAAAAAGCCCAAGAGTAACAGTAGATGCCAAGTCACTGACAATATTTTTCTCACAAGCCTCAGCCAATTGAAATACTGTTAAAACTACCATGGAACTTTGCATGAGCTTTATAGTCTACTCACTTCCTACACCGGGTGATACACTGAACTATTTGAGCAGTTGTTGTTTGACAATACACAAACCTTAACAACTGTTATTACAAGAAAAAGATTTGCCAATGGGTTACCACTTTTCAAAAGTCCCTTCCGCTGGAAGCTGAAGAGCCAAATTTCCGAACATCCCAAGAGATTCTGATCCTGAAGGGGCTATGTTGGCAGATGGGCCACTGAGACTAAACTGACCAAGCAATCTTGTACAGTGGCATCAGGGGTCAAATTAGAAATGCAAGTTTCATGCAAAACTCACATTTTTCCTCCAAAACAGGCAGAAAAAACAGAAAAAAATTAAGGATGCACAGGCAAAACTTGACATGCACAGAGCCAATCTTATGTGCATTTGTACAAGTAAAACGGGGGCCTACCCACTGTACTGAACACTGCGTGCAATCAAGACCTGTCTTGATCAGCTCCATTACAGATTACCAATGGCATACTACCAGACAGACTTGTAGTGAGTATGTACTCATACTCACAGTTCTGCACAATTGCCTGTATTCATACTCGTGAGAATGGATTTGTACTTGCACTCACAGATCTTGGAAGTTATGCATTGGGGCTTATGCTAAGTTTTGTACTCTTACTCATGAAAAAGATGTGTACTCGTACTCTTACTCACAAACATTGACACTCCACTCGTACTCATGGCAATGTACTCACACTACAAGTCTGATACTGCAGTCCTGACAAACTTGAAGAGATTCAAAATAATGGCAAAGAAATATTTTTTTTTCATCTACAATACGAACTCACCTCTTTGATGAGACTTGCAATATAGAGGGCAGTAAGTGGGGTCTGCTCTGCAACTTTCATGACCACACAGCACCCAGCTGCCAATGCTGGACCGAGTTTCCAAGCTTGCATCAGTAATGGAAAGTTCCACTAGGGGAAATAAAATGAGAAAAATTGGCATATTTTAAATGTTAAAGTGAACAGAAATTGAAAACCATGTAGAAATGAAGGCAAAAGCCAGAACATGCTAATCATTTGATACAATGTATATTATCATAAGTTTAGGGCTGAGGTCATTAAAGGGGAAAGGAGGACGCAAAAGTGGCAGGCTTATCCCCTTGGGGAAGAATTGACCATTTTTCAACTCTACTTCGAGAGGGTAACTCTGTCAGAAATAATCTTCCCAAAGGCCCTCAGAAAATAAAATGGAACCATATTGTTAAAGAATACAGACATGAAAATCCCTACAGGGAAGGGATGATTATTCTGTTTCTCCTTCCCTTCCCTAAATTCTCATTGATATTGATAAATCAAAAAGTTAGCCTCATAATACTAAAGTGTACTGAAAGGTCTAAAATTTGAAAAATATATGTTAAAAAGCTTGAAAAATGAATCCAATTGGTCCAACCCTCATCTTTACAGGATATTCCTAAGCTAAGACATAAAATGTTGAAGGTTTCTTACTCAATTAAAAATGTAGACAGTGCAATTTTTGTGATGTCATTCTTGTACTATTCACATTACCATACTTGTTTTTTTTTTCTTGAAAGTCACTGCACCTTGTGCCAAAATGTGATCACTATCTTACTGTTATAGAGTGACTTGACTATATAAGCCCTTTCTGTACTACATGCTATGCAAGTACTGTCGATGGTATATTTTTCAAGGTCATATCATTCCAAAAGGAAATAGAGCAGATAATGTGAGTTGTACAAGAACGACATCACAAATTATTGCCCAATGGACTCATTTGAAATTAAGTGAATAAATTTCAATATTTTGTACCTCAGTAACTGAGAAAAAAGTTATGTACATGGGAGTTGGATGAATGAGATTCATTTTCCACACTCTAAAATATATATTCTTATAACTCCAGACTTTAGGAACACTTTAATGGACAATTAAGTACAGCTACCCAAAAGTTGAATCACACAATTTATGCATGAAAACTCCCTTGCTCATCTTAAAATATGCAATATTTATCTTCTGAAATATCATGACAGATATTTGTTAGGGAAAAAACAAGACTTTAATGAATACTTGATGTTTCAAGACAAAAAGGTTGTAGGGAGTGATTATCCCCTTTAATTAGATTCATTGATCTATATAGATCAAGACGTACTAAAACTGATGGCGCTGTTGGAAGATATGCCCTTTAATGTTTGTGTGAGGGATAAAGCATCTTAATACAATTCTGTAAATGTTAAGGAAGGATTGATGCCAAGAGAGATAAAACATGATAAAAGCTGGTTAAAGTCTACTTACAGGTATGATCTGTCCACAAACTCCAACAGGTTCCTGACGTGTGTAAGCAAAGATATTGCCATCTGAAATAAAGGATGACATCATCAGTTTTTCAGAGACAATGAGAATTTTAACAATCGCAGTATCTGAACACAAACATGACTTTCACGGATTGTTTTCTCTGTTGACAAATATCACTTGTGACAAGTCAAAAATTTAGGACTGTTTAATGGATTCTACAACTTAACAAAACCAGTAGCAATACCAGATATTGGTAATATCAATTATTGGTTGTACTGGTACATTGCAAGCTATAATACAGCATGCATACATGTGACTCAACGTGGAAAGACATCTCTCATCTACCACTCACAATAAATGAATCTTTCCTGATGTTTTCAAATTTTGTTTTTTAAGTTTAGGGAGCTCTCTGAAGAGACAAAACATGACTGACTTTAACAGTAAGATGTCACTTCTATGATGTACACATGTTTTAATACTTTCCTCATCAATAACAGGGGAGAAATTTGCTATTTTATCAGAGAAAATGCTATTTTCAGGCAAACATGCATTAAAATTTTGGACAACAGTGCTGCAGCTCCCCCATCCCCATTGCAAATAGTCATGTACTGTATGCTCATGAACACACATTAAGATATGAAGTTGCATCCCCCTCACTTTTTTTGGAAGGGGGGGGGAAAGCTCCAAAAAGTCCCCCCCCCACTTTTTCAAAATAATGAAAACTAAAACTGTGATGAACTGTAATATAACATAGATTACGAATCGACACTACATTTAAAAAGCTACACTGCGCCCAAATATGGCACCATTTGCCATAAAGACACCTTCTAATTTCCTTCCCTTTCCCTTCCGTAAGGCCCCTCCCCCAGGACGGCGATTCGCAAGTGGTGAAAATTCCCCCCACTTTTGGAGATGGATCCTGCTACATACATTGGCACACCCTTCCTGGAAGTTATAAAGTGTGTCACATAATTGATAGGTGCATATAAAGGGGTCTTCCATCCAACAATACAACTTGTACTCTACCCTACAAAGAAGAGGTACTGTACTGTGCTCAAACATTCTTGACAATATGCAACTGGTCAGGTATCTCACAAATTAAGGAAGAGATTGTATCATTACTTAGCAAAAGGCACATATAACATTTGAGAGTTAAGGGTACTTTTCAATTTTCACATTAAGCCCTGCCAACTCATTGTTGTGTGAAAATGGAAACAAAGGCAAATGGGCAGAACCAAATGGCAAACATACAGTATCACAGTATGGCACACAACTCACATTTCCTTCTCTGCATTTGCTCAAGCCAGTATCACACAAATGTACAGTACATATGCCATCACAAATGCTAAGGTTTCGATGCTTACTGTACCTATCTATTGTCAACAAAAATCAAACCCTTATTTCCGCAATTTCCTTCCATTTTACAAGGAGCTGGTACAAGAATTCCAGCCTCCATACCACTACTGAAGAACTTAACAAACATATGGAGTCAGCTCTAAAAAATGCAGCAGTGTGTGGCCATATGTTCTTTCAAGCTTAAACTACGGGCTGAGTAGGATTTTTATCACTGAAACAGCACATACGGAAATGTTGAACAAGAGATTGTCAAATTTATATATCTAGTCCTTATGGTTTCAACAGCAGTTTTGACTTCAAGGGCAAATACTGTACTGTAAACACTCACCAAAATTTAAAATAGTGTACACCCAATGCTACCTGATTTGTGGTTCTATTCTATCAATACTTAGTTCTCACTGAATTATTTAATGATGTTAGGCATTGAAGTACTACCTCGGAGGAAGTACCTCGATGAGTAAGTACATAGCTCCTGGTTTTATTGTAACATGCAATATTTATTTTCTAAAATACAAATACAAATATTTATGTTCTAAAATACAAATACACACCTCACAAGTATAATGAAAGATACTTGTAAGGGGACAGGCAGTTGACAAAATTTAACTGATGTTTGAATTCAAGTTGAGGAGAATTTTTACATACAGTTTGCATGCCATTTAAGAGGACAATATAAAATTAAATTTTGTGTTTCATGTCTGATTCTAACTGTCACAAAATCAACATTAAACCAGTTCAGATTGTACAATGCAACATCCATACAGCCTTCATTTCTCTATCAGTTGGACCTTGACCTACTTACACCCTATGTATTAAATAACTACATGACATTTTGGAGTAGTCGTGATAGCACACGCACATGCGTGCAAAAGCTTTTCTAATGACAATGCATGTCCACAACGACTGAATACTGTACAGAGGGTCTTTTCAAAGTAGGCAGAGTCACAGCTGGTGTGTAGTGAAAGGCACAGCTTGGTGAAGTTTTTGCTTAATGACATATGGAACATTACAATCGTCACATGACTAGACCCAAGAAGTGGTGGCCTGCTTCCTAAACATAGTTTTATTGATGTATCACATGATCAGAAGAACTTGGGTGCGGCCAATGGAGTATTGAGCCTAATTTGGGGAACAAAGAAAGACTGAGCTTATCTGCGGGCTATTGTCCCTGAAGCACACTGCTCACTGCCTGTCAACTTATTTTACACATGAGGATGGGCACCTTTCAAATCAGCAATTTCCCAATCACAAAATGGTTCACATGACAAAGTATTTTTAGTGCCTTCTCTTAACAACTGCTCTTAGCTCATTCCAGGGTCTCATTTTATTGTAAAAGACAAATTCTCCACTGCCAAAGACAGTAGCCTGAATGGCAACCCTTTCCAAAATAATCTACTTTGTACCTCTTGTAGTCTGAAACCTAAAGCTACCATGCACAGGTTAACTAACTGCACCCAATCCTGTAATCAGGATTTAAATTTCATATTCTCATGTGCTAGGAGAAAGGATGTTTGCCCTGTCTCCAGTCACTTTCCCCATGGACTAGGAGGAGAGGACAATTCTTGCTCTGCACCACTGTTTGGCAGATGAACCAAGCAAAGACTTGGAGCAGACCACATGCTGAATCAAACAACTTCCAGAAACGGATGACCAGAAGACCACTTTCAAATCGTCACTGCAAACAGGGGTACCATAGCAGCAGAAAAATGTTCAAGTGTTTCTTCAGGATCAGATCCAGGGACTTCTTGAATGCAAGGCAGTACACTGTAACTACCAAGACAATTCTACCCATCCACCCACTCCCAAAGAAGAAAGAAAAAAGGAAGAAAAAAGAAGAAAAACGGAAAGAAAAAGAAGAAAGAAAGAAAAAAAAACAAATGCTTTTAAACCCATGATTTGCAAAAACTTGTACATACACATATTATGCCCATCTTAATAGTAACATGGTCTTCATTGAAGGGATATTAAGAACCAACTGCCTGTTTTATTAATCAGTCACAATCTTGTGTTAGCTTTGGTTCTGAGTCTAAGATAACCATTGAATAAGAAGGACTTTGGTCTTGCATGGTTGGTAACATTTTAAAAAAGAATGTACATGCCTTGAAATTCACAGGTAAATACATTTTCCTAAGTCTGGGTCTCATGTGGACTTTCTATCTTTTCATCTCAGACAAATCAAGGTTTTGAGTAATTAACAATTTAACACTTTAACTGTTCATGTTTTCCAGGCATGAAAAGCAAATACTTACTAGTTTAATATTAAGAAGACTGATGTCATATACAACTGGTTGACCACACTCACCTTCCCCTACTGATAAATAATTTTAAAGTGTATGAAACACAAGCATTCAAATATACATGTGCACATCAGTGTGAAGAATATACCTGCTGGAATTGTCTGCCCGTGAATTTTGTCGGCCCAGCCAGCATAGTACCTGTAAAATACAACAAAGCAATGAATGAATATCATAAATGCAATAAGACAGTGCATAGTGTGTAAACCGTATGCCAGGAAGTCATTTCACTTCATTTTCAAGTCACATCATATAAAAGGTCGCCTACATAGCTGGCCATGAGGTCCCATTTCAAATCAGTGGGATACCCACCTTGATGTATAAAACCAACAGTGAGCAAACTACCTTTTCTCAGTGGTTCAAGGTCAATTAACCCCCAGAAAATTCCCAACAGGACAATTTTTCCACGAAAAATTCTCGGCCAGGACAATTCAAAATTGTCTGGTGGGGAAAGATGTCTAAGGGGAACTTGTCAGGGTGGGAAATGTATTGAGAGGGCAAATTGTCCAGAGTTGTCCAGAGGGTATTGTCCAGACAGGAAAGGTCCATGGGGACCTTGTCCAATTATGTTTTCACTAGGGTAGAGAATATAAGAGGCTGCTAGGAAAGCCTAAGGCATATGCAGTGATGCACAGCTCCTTCTGCTAACACTGACTGGCGGACAAAAGGGCTTACAATTTCCAATAATTCTGCTTTCCATTCATGCACCCCCTGTGATAGCCTCAGGATATCAGGGTTTTAGCTAGGATTTCAGATTAGCTTAGGTAAGGGGTAAAATTGGATGGGGTAACCACCTATGCTAGGCTGGAATTTCTGGTTGATTTAGGGTGGAAAGGCAGGCAAGGGGAGGTGGGGAGGGTAGAGACACTAAAAGATGTTAATTATTCCAAGGTCAAGACTAGAAAGCACAATGAAATATCTGTCAACTGAAAGTCAAAAGGGACTGAGCAACTCTGCTCCAAACTTTTAATTTTAACACTATGAAAGACGTTGGAGCTTGCATCTGATACATATTCACACAGCATAAAATTAGGGTATGTTCTATCATCTATCAACCCACCTGCTTAACCATGTGACAGCTATCCAACTTGCAATTAAAGAGTATTCAATATTTATGCACATGCTTTAATTGAAAGGCTCTAAAATCTCACCCCAAACAGCGAAAATTTTTCCCTAGAAAGTTTACTTCTAGCCCCTTATTCAATTTAAACAAGCACACCTGTCTAATACACCTCGAACGTAGAGCCACAGTAGCCTACACAGAGTTTCAATTCCTCAAGGACATATTGACACACAACTGTGTGTGAGCTTAACTGGAAACACAACTGACCGTAAAAGTCATCATTGACCAACTAGAGTGGTGCTATTATTGGAATGAATGTAAATCAAAATGCAATTACCAATTACATTTAGAACTATAGGGCTATTCCCAAATACATTTGTGGGGATGCCATAGCACCTTTAACACATCAACAGCCTGCATGCATTAGGAACTGTAACAATCATAGCTTAAGTTCATACTTCCCACTTGTGCTCATCTCTTTTTCACGTAGTTCACAGGAAGGGAGGGTGTGGGGGAAGATGACTCCACCCCTCTCCCCTGCAAGAGGCAAACCATGTTGATAAATGGCAAAACAAAATGTTGCTTTCAGGCCACTGGCAAGGTATTTCCTGGACAAAATTAATGTGTAGCATGCCAATTAAGAAAAATCTGAGAGCAAACATCCCCCCCCCCCTTCTAGCACAAAATATCTCCCCAGATGCATACGTGATATTGACGAGAGTTTACGTATTAAGGCTAATGCAACAGTTTGTAGTTATATACCACTCTACCCTCACACTCATTGCTTTGTACTCACAATACAAGTAAATACTAAGTTCTATTATATATTACAGTACTGTATCTACTGTATCTTGCCTTAACATTGCCTGTCACTGTGTACACAGCACTGACATGAGCATCACGTACCATTACAATACTGTAATGCTGTTTGAGTATAGCATTACCTGCTATAGTATTACCAACGCATCAAACTACTGACACAAACAATAAGGGCATATGCCAAGTAAATCTTGCACTGACTTCCATGTGAATTAACTCTTGGTATTTAGCCATTATTAAGCAATTTCTTTTTTTGTCAATTGCATTTTTTAGAGGAAAAAATAAAACTGTGACAGTTCACTGACCCATGCATGTAGTCCAACAAAAGATTTCCCATATATGTAAGAAGCAAAAATGTAAATCACCTTTATAAATAGTAAAAGCTAAGAATCCTTCCCAAAATTCTTTTAAAATTTGCTGTTTAGCTTTACAGAACTGTGAAATTTTGGAACTCAAGTTCTTTCTCTTCACAGGAGTGTAGAACAAGGCTGACAAAAGGGAGGAAATGTACAGTACAGGAAGGAAAATATTTTGTTGCAAACTAATGCATGAAAAAATTATGAAGAATCCAACTAGAGCACCAAAGGTGCAGAAGTGTAACCTGTTAAATTTCAATCCAAGCGACCATTGGCACTAGGCAGGTAAAATCTTTGGTGGCCTTTTGGTATGTTTTATTCCATGAAATAGGGCTGTGATCTTTTAGCAAAATTATCGCTAAATTTTGCGATCGTTAAGCGATTAATCGCAAGTACCTATGATCAACACAGAGACTTTAAACGTGCTCTTGAACATGATGAATATGTAAAATGCATTAGTGACGTCCGGGGGACATAGTTCCATGAACCTGAAACACAGATCCTCATAGAAGCTCAACTATGATATTGTACAGTATGTTTACGTGTGTGCCATTTGTTTGTATTTCACTTTTTCAAAATAGTTAAAGTGAACATCTAATTTTCTGTAATGACTGCAGATTGTTTTTTTCTTTCTACAGGAAAATGGGTTTTGCGATTAATCGCTGGTAGCTTTGTACTAAACGTTTATTACACATGCGATCGTTTAGCGATTAATCGCTTAACGGTCACAGCCCTACCATGAAACCCAGGTAAACATGAAATCCACTAACAGAAGCACTCAATTTTGAGGACTTAACGCCAACTTAATTAAGACTTATCTACAAGCTGATGGACCTTGAGTGACCCTTGAAAATTTGGAAACTTCAAATGGTCATGTACCATCAAAATTTTTGGCACCAACTACTATATGTAACATCTATGGATCTTTGGAAATGGGACTTTGAATGACCCCAATGACCCCCACAGCAATTCCATAAGTTTTGGCACATCTACTAAATTTCATGTATGTCCAACAATCTTTGCCAAGTTGACCTTAAATGACCCCTGGTGACCTCAAACTGACCTCCAAAATTTCTGGAACTTTATGCTAATTACATCTTCCAAGTTTCAGGGAAATCAAACAATCATTGAAAACTTGATCTCCAGTGACCCCTGATAACCTCAAAGTGGCTGTCACATTTTCTGGAGCCAAATGGTAATTACATCTACAAATATGGTTGCAATCCTTTTTTACATGACCCCCAATGACTTCAACTAACCTCCTAACTTTCTGGCACTTCATGGTGACTATATCTTCCAAGTTTCGGATAAATCAAACAATATTTGCAACTTTGATCTCCAGTGACCCCTGATGACCTCAAAATGACCTCCACATTTTTCGGAGCTGAACGGTAATTACATAATTTGCCAAATTTGGGTGAATCCTAAGTTAGGTTACAAAGTTTTAAGCAATCAATGATTTTGAACTCAAGTGACCCCTGACGACCTCCAAATTACCTTCACATTCACTTGAAATGAAATGGTCTTTACACACCAAGTTTGATATCCATCCGATTTACAGTTACATAGAAATCCCAAATCAAAGGTTTTTCCCTTTTCGACCACTAATGACCTTAAATTACCTTGGATCCAAAATCTGTGTACACCACGAAACAAGCACTACTTGAGGAACATTATGGCAATTTTTCGTGAACATAACATGCTTGGTGAAAAAGGAGATACATTATTGACATTTTCACATAATAGCATGAGCTGACCCCTAAATGACCTCTGACCTCCACTTCCTGTTGGTCAAACGTTGTTCCATGCCCAATGATCACTGTTTCCAAGCTCCAACAAAATCCATCAAAAAATGAATGTTTGTGAGCTCGTGAACAGGTGTTGACAGACATGATTGAGCGATGGTGGCCGATGACAATAGCTTACATAAATAGCTGGTTTGAGCTAAAACTTAGGGTTGAGCAGGCACAAAGGGCAGAACTTCATAAAAGATGCACAATGGGAGGGGGGGGGGAGATGAGGTACACCAGAACTACCTTTGTGTTAGGTCCATGTCCAGGGTACTAAGGGAGCAGAGGGTATATCACCCCTCAAAATTCATTGCAGACTTACAGCAAGTCTGCACCTAAACATCTCACCCTCTGATATATCTCATCCCCTACCCCTACAACACTTTGACAACTGCAAGCTTGCTTTCAGCTACAGTGTATATTTGTTACATATATCAACATTTTTATTGGCTACACTGTAGCATCATGATCATTTCACAACTACTACTGTAAATATTTTGCTGTGTTTGCCCCAAACACATGTTCATTACTGCTGATGGCACCTCAAAACAGTATGGGGGGGGGGAATTTTCCCTAGACAAAGTCTCTTAGGCCCCACCCCACTTAAACCTCCAGCAATCTCCCACATAAACAAAAGAAAAAAAGACAGATGACACGCTATCAGCCATAAGTATTTCTCTCTCCATCCCACACCCCTTTTTTCCTACACCTTGATACCACTACTGTTATGGCAACACAAAGCACTAATGACTGATACTTGTCATTTGTTAATTAATTCTCCTACTGTAATACTCTTTACTTGATTGTGACACTCACTAGAGCAAGGAGAATCCTAGAGAAAATTAAAATGCATGGATGTAGGCAGAAAAAGAGAAAATGATTTTGATAGAAAATCATGAGTTAGTGACTTTTTGTAAGCTCCCAAACTAGGGCATAGTGTGTTCATAGCCCTTACTGCTTTACAGCAAACATCAGACCTGATTAATTTATAGGAATTTGAGGGCTAAAACTCTCCAACTTCAGTAATTGCTCAAGGCAATAATTACACCCTAAGGCTGGCCGAGTGTAAGTTGAGTTTATATGTTAAGTAGTAATGTAACACATCGTGAGAGCAACTGTGAGAATCCCGTGAGGCCACTCACACAAGTCTCTTGGTCACACTGAGCACGGCTGCCATAATGGCGTTTTAAATGCCAAAATAGGCAAATTTGGCATTTTTTTACCTTTGTTGGCCGATAAAAATCGAAAGTGCATGCCAAACGGCTTTTTGGAGTTTTTTGGCATTTTCTGGGGCCTAATGGAAATTAAAATGAAACACCTTCTTTTTTCACCAAATTACAAGAAAAACCCTTCTTTTTTCCCCCGATTTTAATAGCCACCCAAGTGGGACATAACGGGTTTACAATTTACACTCCACTTGTAGCAATAATAGATTGAGTATGTAATGTTATATATCGTATTAAAAACTTAGAAAACGTTGACAAGTGTTATGCTGTACGTAAATACAGGGTCAATTTTCCTCCAGTAGGAGCTTGTTCTGATTTGCTGCTTTTTCATGTGATTTGGCCAGCAACTGGCCAGTTTCACCACAGATAATCTGGCAACCCTGACACTGAGCAGGGATCAGGCTGCATCTCCTTGGTGGTAAGGGAAACTTCTGTTTAACTGATCACAACAGCAATTGATCCCTCCTGGCTGTTTCTCTCAGGAGAGTGAAGTCAGACTTCTGCTGTAGGGGAGGTACACACTAAGGGGTACAGGGACTTCTAGCAGACGGTATGGTAAAGGAAGTATCTATACTCCTCATCACCATGGAAAAATGTTTAAGAACAATTACTACCACCCTACCTTACAATAAGTTACATAGGTATAATAAAACCAATGATCTGCTCCTACTACAGGGTAACTCCCTGGTCAACCATTCACTTCAATACCACATAAAATTCTAAGCATAATTATAAATCTAATTATTATTATAAATCTGATTATAATTCAAACCAGGATGGCATCATGGCTGAGGCAGAGCCTGGCATGCACTGGCTCACCCACTCACAAAACTCCACTGACTGTAGCCATGCACATGGTGTGTTTAAATTTATTTCCAAAAACAAACAGTTAACCAGAAAGCCAAAAGGCTTAGTGATTCCTTGCCATACGGATATATTGTAACAAACATGAATCACCCACATGACAAGCATGTGATCCCTCATAGTTATCCTACTTAAGATATCATGTTAATAAGGTCAAAAGCTTTCGAAATTTTGTGACCCAAAATGACCTACATGCTAAATATAAACAATCCACTGGCTAAGAATGAGATCCTTCATAGTTACCCTCCTTTAAAATATGTTGTTTACTAGGTTTTGACCTTTTGTGACCTCAAATGACCTTTGACCTGCACGAAAAATGATACTGATCATCTTCTCAATATGGTCAATCCACACGCTAAGTATGAGATCACTCACAGTTACCCTTCTTGAGATATCATGTTTACAAGTTTTTTGACCTTTTTACCTCTGGTGACCCCAAATGACCTTTGACCTCCACCAAAAACAATGGCGATCATCTACTCAATATAGGCAATCCACACGCTAAGTATGAGATCACTCACAGTTACCCTTCTTGAAATATCTTGTTTACAAGGTTTTGACCTTTTGACCTCTGGTGACCCCAAATGACCTTTGACCTCCACCAAAAACTGTAAGGATCATCTACTCATTATGGGCAATCCTCATGGTAAGTATGAGATCCCTCACTGTTACCCTCATTGACATACAGTGTTTATAAGGTTTTGACCTTTTTACCTCTGGTGACCCCAAATGACCTTTGACCTCCACCAAAAACAACAGGGATCATCTACTCAATATGGGCAATCCACATGCTAAGTATGAGATCACTCACCGTTACCCTTCTTGAAACTATCCTGTTTACAAGGTTTTGACCTTTTTACCTCTGGTGACCCCAAATGACCTTTGACCTCCACCAAAAACTGTAAGGATCATCTACTCATTACAGGCAATCCTCATGTTAAGTATGAGATCTCTCACTGTTACCCTTCTTGAGATATAGTGTTTACAAGGTTTTGACCTTTTTACCTCTGGTGACCCCAAATGATCTCTGACCTCCACCAAAAACAATAGGGATCATCTACTCAATATGGGCAATCCACATGCTAAGTATGAGATCAGTCACTGTTACCCTTCTTGAAATATCGTGTTTACAGGTTTGACCTTTTGACCTCTGGTGACCCCAAATGACCTTTGACCTCCACCAAAAACGATAGGGATCATCTACTCAATATGGGCAATCCACATGCTAAGTATGAGATCACTCACAGTTACCCTTCTTGAAATATCCTGTTTACAAGGTTTTGAACTTTTGACCTCTGGTGACCCCAAATGACCTTTGACCTCCACCAAAAACTGTAAGGATCATCTACTCATTATGGGCAATCCTCATGTTAAGTATGAGATCTCTCACTGTTACCCTCATTGACATATAGTGTTTATAAGGTTTTGACCTTTTTACCCCTGGTGACCCCAAATGACCTTTGACCTCCACCAAAAACGATAGGGATCATCTACTCAATATGGGCAATCCACATGCTAAGTATGAGATCACTCACAGTTACCCTTCTTGAAATATCCTGTTTACCAGGTTTTGACCTTTTACCTCTGGTGACCCCAAATGACCTTTGCCCTCCACCAAAAACTGTAAGGATCATCTACTCATTACAGGCAATCCTCATGTTAAGTATGAGATCTCTCACTGTTACCCTCATTGAGATATAATGTTTATAAGGTTTTGACCTTTTTACCTCTGGTGACCCCAAATGATCTTTGACCTCCACCAAAAACAATAGGGATCATCTACTCAATATGGGCAATCCACATGCTAAGTATGACATCAGTCACAGTTACCCTTCCTGAAATATCGTGTTTACAAGGTTTCAACCTTTTGACCTCTGGTGACCCCAAATGACCTTTGACCTCCACCAAAAACTGTAAGGATCATCTACTAATTACAGGCAATCCTCCTATTAAATATGAGATCCCTCACTGTTACCCTCATTGACATATAGTGTTTATAAGGTTTTGACCTTTTTACCCCTTGTGACCCCAAATGACCTTTCACCTCCACCAAAATGAATAGGGATCATCTACTCATTATGGGCAACTTACCTGCCAAGTATGAGATCCCTCACAGTTACCCATCTTGAGATATCGTGTTTACAAGGTTTTGACCTTTTTACCTCTGGTGACCCCAAATGACCTTTGACCTCCACCAAAAACAATAGGGATCATCTACTCAATATGGGAAATCTACCTGCCAAGTATGAGATCCATCGGAGTTACCCTTCTTGAGATATCGTGTTTACAAGCCAAACCGTCACATACACACATACACACGCACACACACACGACATCACCATCGCATAGATTCCTTCGGCCTTCGGCAAGGAATCAAAAATAAAGAACACTTCAAATTTTGAAGTAAAGGACATGGCAGAGACCCCTACCCATTAGAATTACATTCAGCCCCAAAATAATTTGGAAGGGCTGTTTCCCAGCTCTTTACCCCTTCCCAATTCTGAGACCTTGTGCCAACACTGGCAGACACATCTTACCCATACACAACTTTTTTCACTTAATTCACACAAATATTGAACAAAATAGCTTTTGCCTTTAACCACAACCATCCCTAGCCCGGCCTTTCCCTATCCTTTACCGAATCCTAACTCCATAGTGTCATATACAGTAGACAGATTTGTCAAAACTTGCTGGAACATAGAAGTCACCCAAATTTTTTATTGCAATTGTTATGATGAGACACTTTGAGTTGTAACTGGGAAATTTCTGTCTATATTATATATATATTTCATTGAGACAAAGTATCCCCTCAGTTGCCCCTCGCATGTTTCAACCGATCTGACTAGAGCATTTTTCTTCACAATAGCTGTAATTAGGACTACACAAAAAATACATAACATTTATTTCTGAACACTGAGACTGACACCATTATAGCTGTGCATAGAACAATCCAGTAGTGTTTTTTGCTTTGAAAAGCTGCCATGGCTGGCCCATTGATTAGAAACTGAGCCACAAAACCTCATCTAACTCTAACTCTTTTGAAAAGCTATCCACAGCTCTACTGGATGAAAGTATACTCCTGCAGAGTTTTACCCTGATGAACAATAGGAACTGAAAATCTTTTGTTAGGTGCACCCAGGGTAGTAGGTCAGCTGACCACAGCAGCTGCTACACATGTTTGTGTTTAAATCAGCCTCCCTGGCTTAACAAAAGACTGACCCTCAGTGCTGTGCACTTTTTAGGACAGTAATGTATATTTAATAGGCTTATATAAAAGAAAACCAGCAGAAACACAGCTGAATAGTGGTTTATACCAAGGCCAAACCTCATACTGTCTCAGTAAACCAGTTGACATTCTGTCGATGAAAATACCAAACTGTATAGGGAAGCTACTGGAGGTGCCTTCCACTGTATCAATTGACACACTACAACCTTTTCATTTCTCTCAAGAAAGAATTTGCATTCTCTAATCAGAGGTGGTCTTGAAACCTCTGGCACAAGGGCCACATAGGGGCCCATGAGGCAATTCAAAAATAAAATTTCAAAAAGGCAAGAAACTAAATTAAGACTTGTTTTTATCCCACCATTTGTACTGTTTACCATTTTCCGGATTTATGAAGTGAATATATTGTACAATACTACCACTAGTGTAGTACAACACCGCCCTAACAGGATGCAAAATGCAGCATGCATTGTATATCATGTCGGTATGCATATACAAGTTGCATAACCCTTGGACAATCTGTGGCAATGTTGCAGCTTTGCATGAAAGACAGATGACAAGCATTAAACAGAAGTGCACTGTCACATCAGGAAGTTGTTATCCGAACGACTCCCTGGTCACATTTCCCTCTAGCCTAAAACTCAGTAAAAAATATTTTTGTAGGAACTGTGTTAGTTCAAGTGGATTTCAGGGGTAAGAAACCCTTTATCTCTGATGAATGTGTGAATTGAACATAAAAAAAAAAATATGTTAACTTTGCAATGCAAAGACAAGAAAACTACTCAAATTTCTTCACAATTTAAACACCCTAATTTTTCTGGCATGCTTTACACCCACTTTCCTTCATTCCTCGTTCACTTTTACTCCACACATGATAATAGTTGAACAGCGATACTCGTCCTCTGTTTAGCCCCATGCATCCAGTGTCTTTTTAAAATAGTGGATAAATACTTCATTCTATTCTTCAAAAGTTGTACATACTCCAGGGCTTCCAGGTATAAGCCCCTGGCATAACACAGAGAGTCTTCCCACTGTACCCTACCAGGGCCCCCTTTGGGGCACCTTGGCACTCGTCATATGGGGAAATTTTTGTGCTCCCTCACCAAATATTGTGCCATTGACCTGCAAGCGATGGTATTTTAACTATGTATCAAAATGGCTGTTCAAAAGAAAAAGGCTCCTCATCCCGGCTCTAATGGTCCACTGAGGATTCAAGTCACTGCATCCACCCGAAAGCAACTCTGTGCAACACTCCCTAACTATCACCAAGGATGAGATGGAGGCAATTGAGGCCACCTAGTCCTACTCTAGCTAGCTTTAAAAGTTTAAAGGGAAATATTGTGTTTAAAGTGCATCCATATGTTATACCAAGAAAATAGCTATAATCATTATTGATCCATTCAGTCTCGCCAGTAAACTCCACAATGACTTTCTCTCCTCATAACATTACACTTTACAAGAGAAACGGACGTTGCATTGTCTGATGTTTTAAAAGTTTGGGCAAACAAATTTTTCTGGAGCAACAAATAACTGAATTTCTCCCTGTGTGGATCCTACAGTACTTCTTGAAAAGAAAGCTCATCTATCATTCTGCATAGATAAATGATGGTTTTACAAAAAACAAAAAGTGTCTGTACAAAGAAGTGCAGTATTTCCTTTAAAAAGCAAATGAAGAGTCTTTAGAGTTTAACACAGCTACAACTCCCATCAAAATTCATCAAATATTGACCATGTTATGAAACAGTTACTGTTTTTGCACCCACGTCATGAATAAACATGAGCAACAAAATATGCAAATTTGTGATATAGAAAAAGGGGCTCATGATGTGTCTCTTATGTTATCCTTTGTTTGTTTAAATTTCATTCCAAGAAAACTGTGATGTTGTCATGCTCTGAGGAGTTTATTCTGGGAGTAGCTGTTAACTACTTATAAAAAGGCCACATTAAACACCAAACTAGAAACTACATAAGTCCTTAACAGATGATTTAAAAATGATTAAAAAACAGAAATACACACACACCATGCAACACTCCACATCATATCCTTTTGGAAAGCTTATGAGAATTTCAGAAGTGGTCAAACTTTGAAGAGGTGTATATGTTGAGAATGGGGAAAGGCTTTTAAATAGTTCCAACAGAGTTCTCATGAAAGGATCTTAATCTATCTCTACTGAATATACAACAGCTGGTTTGGCTTTATGTCTACATACCTTTAACTTTAAGAGAGATTGTTGCGGCATGAGAGACTCAGCTGACGTAACACTTGGACCAATTTAATTTAATGGGGGAAACACTCTCACTCCAGACAGTGAGAAATTTCGACTCTAACTTTACTTCTACCCCTCCCTCTAATTTAACCCCCAACCCCCAAAACACCTGTCTAGCAGTGAACCTTCAAAATAAAGCTGCAGTAGCCTGTACTGAGTTAAAATTACTCAATGCCATGTCCACACACTACTGTGTGTGAGCTGTCTAATATGTATTAAGCACACTACCAATCTACACAACTTATCACTGACCAATCAGAGTGATGATATTGTGTGAACTTATGTCAATCAAAGTGCAGCCACCAATTACACCTGTATACAGAAAGATATTCAGAAATTTCTACATGTGTGGGTTGATAAAACAGCCCCTTTTATGGTTAAGCTTTCTCTCCCTGGACCTCCTTTGCAGTTTTAGATTATAAACCATGTAATAAGGACAGGCCAGTCAATGATTCAAGGGGTCCATTTTACAAATGCATCCATGGGCATACTTCTGCAGTGGTTGAGTAAATGCAAGTCAGGGTAAGTGCATCTGCACTTTCAAAAGGAAAAGCAGTGACCTCTGTGAGGCTGACGAGACTAAAAAAGTTTATGTTTACTGTGGTTCCTCTACCAATCACATATCTGTATTTTGATCACAACAGCATCAAATTACTGTTATGAAGATCAGTTTAATTGTAACAAAATGTACCCATCAAAAACAAAAATGTCAGATTACTGAAGAGAACCTTCCATGAGGTAACATAGAAGAGAATGCAATGCAATGAAAAAGTAAGGTGACCCGATTTGTCCTTTCCAATAAGCCAATAATTTCCTGCCATTTCAGTCTAGCGTGTGATTATACCAATAATGACATAAACACGGGAAATGAACTTTTTGAGAATACGTCATTAGACTTTGAGAAAACATGATAACAAAGAAGATAAAGCAAATAAGTAACATCTTTATATCCACAGGTTGTGTGAGTTACTCAAATCTAGTTCAGAGCTTGCAACTCCAGTTTGATAATGGAAAAGTTTGACTCCCCTATGATGGCAGGTACAACTCCACAGAAATTTCTGCAATAGTCAACTTGCTGTCCAATTTCTTTCATACTTTATCTTAAGTTAAACCAGAATGCAAAAATGCATTGTAGTTTCGATGAATATAGCACTCAATGTGTAATCCCAAACCATGTCAAGATGTCCTGTTTCTTTCAGTCATTGGATAAATGTGATCTTAAAGTGCTGGAAAATTACAGTTTCATGTTCATATTTGACCTTGGGAATTCTTGGGAATTTTTGCTTAATGGCCTTAGGTGATTTCAACTGGTCTCTGATTTCTGACAAAACTCATAGGGGTTTTCTGATGGATTAAATGCAACACCATGGGAAGTATCCAGTCTTCCTAACTTGAGCTATTGTGTAAACAAGGTTTTCAGAGTTTGATCCCTGGTGACCCCAAATGACCTTTGACCTCCACCAAAAACACCAGGGTTCTTCCTCTCACCAAAATGCATCCACACACCAAGTATACAATCTATCCAAGCTTCCTAACTTGATATATTCTGTAAAACAAGGTTTTCAGAGTTTGACCCCTGGTGACTCCAAATGAACTTTGACCTTCACCAAAAACAATAGAGTTTTTCCAATCACCATAATGCATCCACACACCAAGTATGAAATCTATTCAAGCTTCCTACCTTGAGATATCGTGTAAACAAAGTTTTCAGAATTTGACCCCTGGTGACCCCAAATGACCTTTGACCTCCACCAAAAACACCAGGGTTCTTCCTCTCACCATAATGCATCCACACACCAAGTATGAAATCTATCCAAGCTTCCTATCTTGAGATATCGTGTAAACAAGGTTTTCAGAGTTTGACCCCTGGTGACTCCAAATGACCTTTGACCTCCACCAAAAACAATAGGGTTTTCCCTCTCACCATAATACATCCACACACCAAGTATGAAATCTATCCAAGCTTCCTACCTTGAGATATTGTGTAAACAAGGTTTTCAGAATTTGACCCCTGGTGACCCCAAATGACCTTTGACCTCCACCAAAAACAATAGGGTTCTTCCTCTCACCATAATGCATCCACACACCAAGTATAAACTTTATCCAAGCTTCCTATCTTGAGATATTGTGTAAACAAGGTTTTCAGAGTTTGACCCCCGGTGACCCCAAATGACCTTTGACCTCCACCAAAAACAATAGGGTTCTTCCTCTCACCATAATACATCCACACACCAAGTATGAAATCTATCCAAGCTTCCTACCTTGAGATATCGTGTAAACAAGATTTTCAGAGTTTGACCCCCGGTGACCCCAAATGACCTTTGACCTCCACCAAAAACAACAGGGTTCTTCCTCTCACCATAATACATCCACACACCAAGTATACAATCTATCCAGGCTTCCTACCTTGAGATATCGTGTGAACAAGGTTTTCAGAATTTGACCCCTGGTGACCCCAAATGACCTTTGACCTCCACCAAAGACAATAGGGTTCTTCCTCTCAATATGGGGCATCTACCTACCAACTTTGAGAACTGTCAGAGTTTCCCTTCTTGAGATATCATGTAAACAAGAAAAGTGTCACAAACACACACACACATACACACACCCATACACCCCTACACACATACACACACACGCACACACACATACATACACACACACGCCATCATGACTGCATTGGTTTCTCTTTTCATCGAAACCAAAAACACTTTGAAAACCTAAAAATGCCTGTCTGTGCCTTTTTTATGCTGACTAGCTAAAGCACTTGTCCACTGTAACCATGATGCCCCCAAATCCAGGCATAGTGGAGACTGCTGTGGGGATGCCATTGATGGAAATGTATTGAGTGTGTTTTGCTCCTGGCTGCTTGTCACTGATATCTAAAGAGTGTCTCTGCATAGTTTGAAAGGGCACATGTAAATTCCCCTCCAAATCCCTGCAAATTTTCCTGGTCCATTCTTTACATTGCACATCCCAGCTTAGTAAGTATGGTATCATCCAATTCAGGGTATAGCAGGGACCAGGGAGGTGACAAAACCTCCCTGCAGGGACTACTAAGTACATCCCACATTCCTCCAAAAAATGTTGCAGCATCCACACTGTTGCCTGGGTAGGAGGAAGAAGGAGCTATGGTGACAATCATTAGGATCTTTCTGCCCATAAGGAATACCACCTGAGTCCCCTGTTTTTGACCAAAAACAGGGAAGGTTTCATATCTAGCCGATTTTGTAAAATTAGCTCATTGAATGCTCTACTGCACGAATTGGTTCCTAAATAACCAATGATTACCTTCCAAGAGTAAATAGAGAATAATTGAGTACAACAGTACCAAAATAGAATACATGATGCACTACAAATACAGGTAGCTAGAGCAGTTGGTCAGTATCAGAGTAGATGTGTCTACCACCTTACAGTGGCTGGATCAATTAATTACGTGCACTCAAGGGTAAATCCTACAACTGGCAGCTCTTTTGGTAGCTAGTTCACTAACAAGTGTCAAAGTATTACTCCCCAATGAATTTGAGGACCATTCTTCAAAGGGCTGGATTGGCTTTCATAATCAACAAGTCTATCATAGCAATGTGTTTATGAACAAATAAAATTAATATTCAATCTAGAGCAACATTTTCCAAGAATGACAGAATGCACTATGATAAAAGTGGTACTGGTAGTTTCATGTGCTATGAAACCTACTGTAACCAGAAAGCCAAAAGGCTTAGTGATTCCTTGCCATATGGATATATTGTAACAAACATGAATCACCCACATGCCAAGCATGTGATCACTCATAGTTATCCTACTTAAGATATCATGTTAATAAGGTCAAAAGCTTTCAAATCTTGTGACCCAAAATGACCTACATGCTAAATATAAACAATCCACATGCTAAGAATGAGATCCCTCATAGTTACCCTCCTTTAAAATATAATGTTTACTAGGTTTTGACCTGTTGTGACCTCAAATGACCTTTGACCTGCACGAAAAATAATACTGATCATCTTCTCAATATGGTCAATACACAAGGTAAGTATGTGATCACTCACAGTTACCCTTCTTGAAATATCGTGTTTACGAGGTTTTGACCTTTTTACCTATGGTGACCCCAAATGACCTTTGACCTCCACCAAAAACATACGGATCATCTACTCAATATGGGCAATCCACATGCTAAGTATGAGACCACTCACAGTTACCCTTCTTGAAATATCGTGTTTACAAGGTTTTGACCTTTTGACCTCTGGTGACCCCAAATGACTCTGACCTCCACCAAAAACTGTAAGGATCATCTACTCATTATGGGCAATCCTCATGGTAAGTATGAGATCCCTCACTGTTACCCTCATTGACATATAGTGTTTATAAGGTTTTGACCTTTTTACCTATGGTGACCCCAAATGACCTTTGACCTCCACCAAAAACATACGGATCATCTACTCAATATGGGCAATCCACATGCTAAGTATGAGATCACTCACAGTTACCCTTCTTGAAATATCGTGTTTACAAGGTTTAAACCTTTTTACCTCTGGTGACCCCAAATGACCTTTGACCTCCACCAAAAACTGTAAGGATCATCTACTCATTACAGGCAATCCTCATGTTAAGTATGAGATCTCTCACTGTTACCCTCATTGAGATATAGTGTTAACAAGGTTTTGACCTTTTTACCTCTGGTGACCCCAAATGATCTTTGACCTCCACCAAAAACAATAGGGATCATCTACTCAATATGGGCAATCCACATGCTAAGTATGAGACCAGTCACAGTTACCCTTCTTGAAATATCGTGTTTACAAGGTTTTGACCTTTTGACCTCCAATGACCCCAAATGACCTTTGACCTCCACCAAAAACTGTAAGGATCATCTACTCATTACAGGCAATTCTCATGTTAAGTATGAGATCCCTCACTGTTACCCTCATTGAGATATAGTGTTTATAAGGTTTTGACCTTTTTACCTCTGGTGACCCCAAATGACCTTTGACCTCCACCAAAAACAATAGGGATCATCTACTCAATATGGGCAATCCACATGGTAAGTATGAGATCCCTCACATTTATCCTTCTGGAGATATCATGTTTACAAGCAATTTCCAGCATATTTACTATTTGACCCCTTGTGACCCCAAATGACCTTTCACCTCCACCAAAATGAATAGGGATCATCTACTCATTATGGGCAACTTACCTGCCAAGTATGAGATCCCTCACCATTACCCTTCTTGAGATATCGTGTTTACAAGGTTTTGACCTTTTGACCTCTCGTGGCGCCAAATGACCTTTGACCTCCACCAAAAACAATAGGGATCATTTACTCAATATCGGAAATCTACCTGTCAAGTATGAGATCCATCGGAGTTACCCTTCTTGAGATATCGTGTTTACAAGCCAAACCGTCACATACACACATACACACACACTATACACACACACACACACGACATCACCATCGCATAGATTCCTTCGGCCTTCGGCAAGGAATCAAAAAGTGTGACATATCATAAAATGGTTGCAACTTCTTTCAGACTGGCCACTCCCAGATCCACAAATACTAAACTCCAATATTGTTAAAGTGGTCCAAGCTGTAAGAGTAGCCATACCTGTAGTGTAGAATCGTTAGACCGAGATCAGCTGCAAATGCCACTTGGTATGGTTTCCCATTGTCCAGGGTTTCCAAACTCTATGAAAAAAAAAAACACAATGCAGGATATTTATGAGCTGAAATTTTGTTTTAAATATACATAAATCATTCATTCATTGTTGATTTGCATTGTACTTTCACTTCCAATTATAACTGCTCACTTAACAGCAAAAGCCATATCACATCACAAAAATGGGGACAACAATATGATCTGGCTATACCTTTGGGAAATACCTATAGTGATGATATCAATGAACACTCATATGTGAAACTTCCTCTTCAGGACTGCCAACAAACTACACACAAGCTCTTCAGCTTAACAGCATACTGTGCACAATAAAATCTACATTGAAAGTGACACCTACTTTTCCAATATATATGGCCTCCTGACATACACTGTAGTATATTCTTTTACTACCATAAAGCTAGATTTTCTGAGGCTTATATAAGACATTTGCAGTATTTGTTGCTTTTTCAAGTCTCTCTGGAATACTGCTCACATGTTCCCCACAAAATTCAAGAAATTGTATAATATTTGCACTTTTGAAACTGAGATGTTTTCAGAGACCAACTGAAGCAGAGATATGAGCACAAGATGAAAACTTTATGAAGGAGTTGCTGACAATTTTGACAAAACTCATATACACTTCCAAATTGCCTTACCGCTAAGTAAGCTCTGTCCCTCTCAATAAGGTCTGCTAATCTGTTCATGAGGGCTCCCCTCTCGGAAGCATCCATGGTCCTCCATGGAGACCCCAGCCGGAATGCTTCACTTGCAGCTTTCACAGCAAGGTCGACATCAGCCTAAAACACACCAATGGAAAAGGTGAATATTACAAGGAGTCACGTCTCACGATACAGTACACAGGGTACTTTAAAAGCAAATGTACACAGCTACACATTCCCACCCCTCCCTACCCCCTTCCCCTTCCAACAAAAACTATTGCTAACTGTAATGTAGTGTAGTATTTCAGTCTATATTTATGTCCAGACCAAAAACAGTCACTTCAACATTTTCTGTAGTTTTTTGCAATCTGCTCCAATTATTTTTTTTTCATACAGACCACACTGTAAAAATTTCCAAAAATCCATATTTTTGAATCTGTAAAGCTTGCAAATGAGCAAAGAGCACATAAAAAATTAAATACATTGCAATTTAGCCTCATGGTAGCTTGGGCATTTCAGACTTGCTACAAATCATTTATCGGTACGATTTACTATGTCAGTATTCACATTAGTCAAATGACAAGTTTGTTTCCCACTTCCTACAGTATTTGCAGAATCCTACTTATCTTTTAAATTGTCATCATTTAAAGAAAGCTCAAAACTTGCATGACATTAATCAAATACCAATGGTTGTAACTCTCCTCCAATAGTGGGTCACTTGGAGCATAAAATATCCCAACAACATCAATATGCATGCACTGCTTCAGGTCTCTTTGTACATACCTTGTCTCCTTCAGCCACTTCTGTGATGATCTCCTCAGTGCTAGGGTTGATTGTTGGGAACATCTTCCCACTAGCCGCATTCACCCACTCATTGTTGATGAAGAGCTACAGATGTATGACAGGCAAATACTGATTGTATAAATTGCATCAAAAATGCCAGACAGAAAAGTACTTAATATCATTATTAAGCCATTCCTTCCCACAAAGTATCAAACTTAATTTACTGCCCGACATATTACAGTATAGATAGGTACATTACACGAGTTACCTGTATGCATGTCACATCATTTAAACTTTTGACAGTTTGGGTAAACAAAGTTTATAATTATTGAGCTATGAAGCAATTAATTTCTTTCTGTACGAACCTTATTTCTTAAAAATAAAGATACCCAGCTAAAACTTATTTGGAATATCATCATGTGTATTTAAAGATGGTCTTTAAGGTTCAGAAATTTTGTCAGCCAAGATGGCGGACATAGGGGGCGCTGTGTCAACCTACTCCGAGTCACACGCAACATGCCTGATTTATGCCAATAAGATGAAGAAAGGGGTAAGTATATGTCAGCGACTCCAATTCACAAATTCCCTTTTAATACAACTGCAGGGCTGGAAATACGAAATCATGAGGGTAAGACCATTTATGTTAGCTTTTAGGGCACATTTATGCATCTGAAAGGGCACCAAGGCCAAACAGAAAATTTTGTGTTATCTGGTAGATGCTTGGTTGTATTTTGTACAGAAGGACACAAAGCCCAATAGGCCTTGAAAAGTATACTATTTTGAAGGGCACCATGGCCATTGCTAAATATACTGTACGAAGGCCATAGTCTTCTTTGCCTTCCTTCATTTCCAGCCCTGCAACTGTACATATTCATCATACCTAAATGAACAAAGACACTGAAATTCTGATATTTTAAATATGGCTTGACAGCTTTGCTTGCCAAAGGGCTATTTGAAACCCTAGCAAATTTATTTTAATACACAGGCCAACAGTTGTTCGATCAAATAATTACAGTTTGATATGACAAAGGGTGGCTTACCACAGAGAAAAAGACCTCTAAAGGAGTGAAATAAACCACAAATCAGCAAGCATGACCAGTGGAAATACATGTAGGTGCGAAGAGTATATAAAACTAATTTACTGGTTCGTATGATTGTATTTCAGAATAAGGGCTTACTGTAGTTCTTTCGTACTGCTGTGCGATTTTCAGGAATCTCAAGTGATTGTCTGTAGGACAATCAGCAATGCATCCCAATATTTACAGTGGTTGTCTTGCTGGGGCGTTTGACTTACTGTCTGAGTGCAAAGCAGCAGCCAATACATAATACTCTATCAAAGAAGTGGAGAGTAGTTTGATTACTGCCCAATGAAAAGGGTTAATTGTAGGAAAAGTAATTTTTTGTGATTTTAATACTGAACAATTATTTCGGACAGAGCGGTTAAATTGGTGCAACCAAACACCAAGTTTCAGGATTTCTGGTTGGGTGACCATTTACACTTAATTTGACAATTTTTGGTTGCCAACCATTTTTTTTTTGAGGCAGTTGTGGTTTTATTGGACTGGACACTTGTCAAAACATTCCCTGAGTATCTTTTTAGTTTGAAGCCATGTGGACTACAAAGAACAGGGTTACCAGATGTCCTGTTTTAACAGGACTGTCCCATTTTAACAGTTAAAAAAGTGTGTCCAGTCCACAAAACAAGTTGTCACATTTTTGTTATTACTACAAAAAAGTCACATTTTGTATTAACTGCTGTCTGCATGCCAAGTGTTATGTAGGGTCTTACTTTATGCTATTTAATTATTATAAATTTGGTGTTTACCTAGCCTACATCTGCATGATCATTTCAGGGAGCTGCCACTGCAGCTCCCTGATCATACACAGACAACCACAAAGGTGAAATCCCACCTAAAAATATTGGTGCATCATTTGGCATCTTGGTAGCTACTCAAAACCAAATTTTTGGAAGAGGAGATGGGCCTCTTCCCTCACACTGATCCCCAGGGCTGTCACATAGAGTGCCCACATAGGCGTACAGGACTCTTTCAATTTGGGGGGGGGGGGGTGGAGAAAATCTTTTGCCCAAATTTCATTGCAGTTCAGGTGCATAAAATAGACAACCAAACCACTACATGTGGGCAAAGTGAGCAAAGATTTTTGCACATTTGTCCGGCATTCAACAAAAATTTGGGAACTCAGTAGAAAATTCGGGCAATCTTTTCACTTTTACTTCATCTTTGCTAGAATTTTACCTATTCTGTGCCCGAAGTTTGTCATTTCCTGCCCGAATTTTCCTATTCAGAAATATCTGGGGGGGGGGGGAATCTGCCCCCCGCCCTCGGCCTCATACACCTATGATTGTCCAGGCCTGTTTTTACCTTGGACAAAGATGGTAATCCTGATTAACAAGACAACAATTTAAAACTGCACTCACTGCACACACGGTATGGCATGAGTGTTATGCCTTTTATGAGACTAAATTTCAGCTGGCAGGCCAGCTTGTTCTGCAAGTCCGTACTACTGCAGTCTGGGGATGGGGCCTATGGTATGTTGCTCACTTCTGCCCTATAGTAGACTTGGGCAACTCCTATATTTCAAAAGTTCAGTATCAGAAGCCTTGAGATTCAAAAGTCTGAAAGGAGTTGAAACTCTTAAACTGATGTAATAACTGCTGCAAGTACAAAAATAACTCAGACATGTACAGATTCTAGAGTACTAGCATGAGGTACACGTACTATACAGTACAAGGCTACAGTACTAGCATGAGTTCACAGTTCAGCTACAGGTGTGCTTTTAGTCCACAGGAAGACAGGAAGGGTTTGAGAACCTGATTTTGAAGTTGTAAACTACAAAGCTATGCCTACAAGTAGGGGTACAAACAAATTAACAAAATGTCCCAGCATATCACTTTCTTCAACATTAATTAAATTCTCCTGCCCCCTATACTATTGGGCACGCATATATGCCAAGTAGTTTTAATAAGATGTGGTAATTCCCCCACCAGTTCTCCCTGGCAAACACTGACATTTGATGTAAAAGCCATTGGAAATGTAGAAAATGTCCACTACTTCCATACAAAGTTGATAATTACATGCAAATACTGTACAGTAAGTGCCAGTGCTGAACTGTGCGACTAAATTGGTTGCAAAAGGGCCCAAAATTTCACAAATGGGACAAAATGGTTTCACCAAGGCACCAAATGCTCCCAAAAGTTCGACTAGTTAGGGCCCTATACCAAAGTACGCAAGTGCATCCAAACACAATCATGCTCAACCAGTCGATATTTTCATGACAAGGTGTACCTGCTGCACGAAGCCACTTTTTTCATTCATGAATTACAGTACATTTCAAAAATGGAAGTCCACTAAACATAGAGTATGTACAGTATAATAACAATAACCCCTTTCCTTGTGTGGTATGTGCTGTAAGACATCATACCTCCCCACTTCTCATAACAATATTCCTCTCAAGGGCATACTTAACTTAAAGACAGACTGTCATCACCCCAAAGTATATTTTTAGTGTATGTATATCAAAATTCTCAGTTGGTGACTGCTGTTTGATTGACATCAAAGTTTGAAAATTTGAAAGATGCAGAGTAGCTCACATTCCACACAAGGCAGAGAGAGTACTTTTATTACATTTTATAGCCTTATGTGCTCACCAGGACATGGCCTTAAGCAATAAAACAGGTTTATTCTTGCACAAGGAAGAGCCTCATACAGTTATGGGAGGAGCTAGAAGATGCATAGTTGGGAGAATTGGAACTGTCTGGGATCAAGAAAATTCCCCTTTAAATTCACTAAAGCAAGTCTGATTTCAAGTGACCACACTGACGGTGTTTATACAGGATTTTACTATGTGATTTCTCTTGCATACAATTAAGTCAATGGAGAAGCCCCATTGACTCACTGTGTAAATCTTTGCAGCAATGTTCGTGTGAAACCTGCCATGAAATGAAGATTCATTTATCAAATTTCTCATTGATTCCATCCCAAAGCAGTGTGACGTGCGTGTAAGGCCTAGACAGAGTGAATCATATCAATGCAAGGCAACTACCTAGAGTACACGTTACCTGTATGCATGTGCTGATAATGTTAACAATGATTGATCCATCAATGTTGATACTGAAAGGCAAATAAACCAGAACTTTGAGAAATGCTGGCACCTAAATTTTTTTTTTCTTTTCTTTTGTACAGCACTGGTAGGTGCAATGAAAGAAGTACAAACAAGATATTTATTGAGATGTTGTGACTCTTGTGAGTCTTGTCCTATATTTTCCCAAATGTTTAGTGAGTGTATCGTAGAGTGTGTCACTGTGTACAAAATGTACAAGAGGCATGCTACAGTACCGAATGGCTTGAAAGTAAACATCTCTGGTAGTTGTCACGAAATTTCAGAATAAGATGCCAACAGCTCACAATTGGCCCAAAACTGGTGTACAGTATATTCTTTTTTTTTTCAGAAGCAACAGCTTCAAGAATTATTTCGCATATTTCCCCAAATCCCCATAACTGAACATGTCTTAATATTTCTTCACTTCAGGATCATTTCTTTTATTGCGAAAGGCATAATTTCATTGCATCTATTTTGATATCACTCATATGGACTTTTATACCGTACCTTTAGCTGACTAACTCAAAAGTTCTGTTTCTTTCAAGTTTGCTCATAAAATCTTCCCTAACTATGAGCACTAATTTATAAAACATATTTTTTTGAATAATTTCCCACTCACACTAGGTGTAAGGTCACACAAGGCTATGAAAAAGTCGAAATACTGTTATTCTCTCACTAGCCACAATAAAAAGTGATATATGACAGGGTAAAATTGAGTTGAAAAAAATTGCAACTTTTATGGCTTGTTCCCAAGTGATATTTTTGTGTGATGCATCATGACACAGAATTTGTGATGAAGGAAAAGTCGCCTCTGTAGTGAAAGGCCAGGTGATGTTTTCATCACATCCCTTTGCATAATATCATATCCCATTCCGTGTGCAAGGGGCTTTTAATAACAGTACGATTTCTTTCTCTGTGTATGTTTTGGGTGGGGGATTTAAGTCCCTTGGAAGACTAAAAGAACTGTACCACTCACCTTTTTTGTCTTGTTCATTTTGACATGCACATAATCTTAAAGGGGAATTTTCATAATCCCAGACAGTTCCAATTCTCCCAACTATGCAACTTCTAGCTCCTCCCATAACTGTATGAAGCTCTTCCTTGTGCAGGAATAAACCTGTTTTATAGCTTAAGGCCATGTCCTGGTGAGCATACAAGGCTATAAAATGTAATAAAACTTTAAAAGCACTCTCTCTGCCTTGTGTGGAATGTGAGCTACTCTGCATCTTTCAAATTTTCAAACTTTGATGTCAATCAAAGAGCAGTCACCAACTGAGAATTTTCATACCCCTACACTAAAAATATACTTTGGGGTGATGACTGTCTGTCTTTACGGCCAATGGCTAGTAACCTGACTCTATACATTGCCATGAAATGATGTTTGAGTACTGTACTTACATTAATTTTTCATAACAAAATAAATAACATCTAACAGTTTGTAATCCAAATTTTCTTTGAGGAGGACCCCACACCTTCTATCTTTGACATTCTGAATAATATGTGATTAATGATCACGCATTGTTAAGGAGGTGTAGAATAGTTTCCATGGGGTGAGATGTTTTCAGGGGTGAGATACTGTATTTTAAACACTAAGAGAAAACTTAGTAATATTTTTCCTAACAATTTTTCGTGGGCAAAAATTCCCCTTGGGCCATACCCCTGCCCTCTTGAATGATGGACCTGCCAAACTTGCAGGGTGGGTCACACTGCATGATGCAATTAAAATGTTAGTTTGTACATTATTGTGACTAACCAAATCTCAGGAATTCCCATCTAATGTCAATGTTTTATTTCAACATATTCTAAGGAAGGCCCCCAGCCCTGCTTTGGAGCATCTTGCCTTAAATCTTCACCCTCACAAAGTGAGGTACCAATCCTAACAACTTTTTCTTCAAAACTGTGGATCTGCACCCAACAGATACCATGCACAATTACCTGAATTGAATTTTTGCTTTTATTCTAGTACATGGCAAAGAAGATAACTGAAAAAAAAAAAAAAAAACAATATGTGGTAAGTTTTTGTAACCAGAATGCAAAAATGCATTGAGGTTTCGATGATATACAGTATGTTCTATTCCAAATAATGTCATGATGTCCCATATCTTTCAGTCAATGTTCAAATGCTATCTTAACATGTTGGAAAAATAAAGTTTTGTGTTCCTATTTAATTTTGGGAATTCTTGGGAAATTTGCAGTTTGACCTCTGGTGACCCCAGATGACGATCTTGGGAAATCTTGGAAAATTTTGCTCTTTGACCTCTGCTGAACCCATATAAAACTCTTGGGAATCCTTGGGAAATTTTGCTTTTTTACCTCTGGTGACCCCAGATGGCCTTTGACCTTCACCAAAAACAATAGGGTCCATCTTTTCACTATAACACATCCACATAGTACTGTAAGTATGAAATCTACCCAGGCTTCCTACCTGGAGATACGTGTTAACAAGCTTTTCAGTGTTTGGCCCACGTTGACCCAAGATGACCTTTGACCTCTGTAGCCCCATGGTTAAATTAGGGTTCTGTTATATTAAGCAGTTCCCTCCATGGTGCTATATAATGTAAATAGTATACTGTACAATAGCTGATGCTTGTAGCAAGTCTCAGCTCAGAGGAGTAACCTTGGAATGCCAACAAAGTCACTGACTTTTCCTAGAATGATGGTGTCATCCACCTGTTTACCTACAGCTTAACCCACAAGCCCTAGATTAGACATTCCTCTTCTAACTCTTCTTTTGTATTGATGAAGGATTAGTTGACAGTTACATACAACAGGGTTCCAGTTCAATGAGCCCCCTGTTGGACCTGTTAACACTTAAAAGACAAATGGACAGGATGTTGTTTATCTCTTGTGTATTCTGTAGACCACAGCTAATGTATACCTTTGTTTTAGTAAATGTTTCTCTTGACCACAGTATGGCCAGAATAGACCAAAATAGAATGTTAGCCCTATGTACTTCTTTATTTTGGAGGAGCCAGGTTGTCTGAGCTCAAAAAATGCAAGTTTGCCAAGTTTCTAGCAACTTTTCCTGCTAAAAGAGTGGTCATGTGATTATGGACTTTGACTAATTAATATTCAACTTGGAGTAAGTGACCAATGTAGAGAGTCCATGAATAATTGAGTATGTTGGGTAAGACCAATGAGAAAAGTGCAAGGAAGTATTATGGGATAGCTGAGACCATGTGCTGCAGTGATTATTTCAAGTATAAGACATGGAGGCGCAGCCCATGCTCTCCACTCTCAGCCACACTCTCAGCCACACTCTCAGCCACTCTCTCTCTCTGAGGCTCCCTATCCCTCTACTCTTACTGATTAGGCCTTAATTTTCATAGCAAAGTTGGCAGACTTATCTGTTTCATCGAGAGTCCTTTGCAAAGTCCAAGATTACAGTTTTAAAGTTACAAGTTTTTCCGATTCTTTAATTTGAGTTGAAGTCTGGTTTATCCAGAGTATCCTGAACTTACTGTATTTGAATGTCTAAATCATTTGCTTCTGTAAACTGAGCAAATTCAAAAAAGGACAGACAAGCCGAATCAAATTTGAAAGAGAAGTCTTCTGTCTGAAGAATAAAGAAGGCCGAGCTGTGCCTTTAGAAATTTAACTGTTCCTGAATTGTGACAAGTTGCGTCTATATCAGTCTTAAAAGCTGAAGTCCTAGACTGTATCCTGTTCTGAAAGGCCAAATTAATTCATTTCATCCAATTAAACTGTCCCAATATTTTGTGTTGGATCCACCGGACGAGACGTTGCCATTTACATCATTTGTGTTTTTGTGTTGGATCTAAACTGTAAGTACTGTTCTATAGTTTTGCCCCGCCACCTGGTAATTTGATGTCCACCGAGCTATTGTAAGAGACACCACCCAGATTAGCCAACTAGCTTGAAGTACCACAGTTGAAGAGCATCCTGGCCGGCAACTGTGCACATTTTTTCGTAATGTCAATTAAGTAATTACGGCGCCTTAAGTTAATCTAAGTTATCTAAGTTACAGGTTTGGCTATTTGACAATTAAGTGCTGACATAGTCCCTTGCAGTTGTTTTAAGTGCGTACTGTATATATAGTATCATATGCTGGTGTATTAGTTTGAACCTTGATTGGCATTGAATATTTTATTGCAAAAGTATCATATGTTAATGTGCCACTGTCAACTTTTCATGCCACATATTGATTTATGAGGGTCTGAGGAACAATTGACCCTACTGTTTAATACAGACTTAACCATTTAGTCACCTTAACATCCTGTTTTCTGATCTTTTTGAGTCCTGTGTCATATTCCTTGAGAGTTCCTTGGCAAAAGTATTTTTGAAGTCCTTCACAGACTTTGGATGTTAAATCCTGTCTTGATGATCTAGGCCTGTGCAATCCCTTTGCTTATAAATTCTGTTGCGACTGAAGTAGTACACTTTTATAGTACCACCATACTCTGGTTACAACTCCACTAAAAATGATTGCGTTCATATTCTCACCACAATGCATCCACATACTACGTATAAAATCTATCCAAGCTTTCTCCCTTGAGATACTGTGTTAACAAGGTTTTCAGTGTTTGACCCTCGGCCACCCTAGATGACCTTTGAACTCCACCAAAAACAGTGGGGTACATCTTCTCACTATAACACATCAATTTACCATGTATGAAATCTATCCAAGCTTTGTACGTGGAGATATCGTGTTAACAAGATTTTCAGAGCTTAACCCCCAGTGACCCCAAATGACCTTTGACCTCCACTAAAAATGACGAGATTCTTCCTCTTACTATAAGGCATCTACATACAAAGTATCAAATTTATCCAAGCTTCCTACATTGAGATATTGTGTTAACAAGGTTTTGACGGTTTGACCCCCAGTGACCCCAGATGACCTTTGAACCCCACCAAAAATGATAGGATTATTCCTCTTACTATAAGGCATCTACATACAAAGTAGGCTATCAAATTTATCCAAGCTTTCTACATCGAGACATCGTGTTAACAAGGTTTTCAGGGTTTGACCCCCGGTGACCCCAGATGACCTTTAAACCCCACCAAAAATGATAGGGTTCTTCCTCTTACCATAACGCATCTACAAACAAAGTATGAAATTCAGCCAATCTTCCTACCTCGAGATATTGTGATAACAAGGTTTTCAAGGTTTGACCCCCGGTGACCACAGGTGACCTTTGACCCCTACCAAAAACAAAAGGGTTCTTCCTCTCAATATGGGGCATCTATGTACCAAGTTTGAGAACTGTCAGAGCTTCCCTTCTTGAGATATGGTGTTAACGAAGTTTTCAGAGTTTGACCCCCGGTGACCCCAGGTGACCTTTGACCCCTACCAAAAACAATAGGGTTCTTCCTCTCAATATGGGGCATCTATGTCCCAAGTTTGAAAACTGTCAGAGTTTCCCTTCTTGAGATATCGTGTTAACGAGCAAAGTGTCACAAACACATACACACACGCATATACACACATACATACACACGCCATCATGACTGCATAGGTTTCTCTTATCATCGAAACCAAAAATAGCTGGGGGAAAGAATGAGGAAAAGTTTTCAACCAGGTAGGTTATCAATGACATGGTTGAGAAATACTGTTGAAGTCAGGGTTTTCACTCAGCATTTTTTTCAGGAGTCACAGACCCTTCAAAATAAGTTTACAAGAGTCAAATTTAAAAGAGAAGGGGTCAAAATAAATTTGAGTTTAATACAACAAACTTTATTCCTGTTTTTTGTTTATTTTCTAATTTCTATATCTGTGATGATTTCCCACTATCTTTTTCTTGTAAGACATGATATTCCATCTGTCGATACTCAATATGGGAACTGGAAAGTGCTACATTTTGTGAATTAATTTGCACAATGAATTTATTGGCAAAATTGCATTATTATTACTGATTGTTGGGGCAAAAAAGCTGTGCGTCAGTTTGACCCCAGAGGTTTTGTGTCTAATCATCAAAAGGAAAAGTTGTGTGTCTTTGACCCGGGTGCCTGAGTCAGTGAAATCACTGGAAGTACCCAAAACCATCTTTCATGGATTTCTACACTGATGTCATTTGCATTTAACTGTATCTTCAATTTCCTGTTTCACAGAAAATAATAGATAATCAAGCAGAGGTTATAATTTAGCGTTCTATTTCTTCCCTACACAATTATTTGTTGAAAAAAAATGTGCCTGAGTAACCGATTTGTTCTTAATATGTCTGAGTTGCCGTAAAAATGTGTCTGAGTTGCCCATTTTAGTACTTACCTAGAGATAAGAAATTTTTAACTCATGAAGGATAAAGAAGTCCAAATGCAAATTGAAAGGACTGGGGAGTGTCCCTTCTAGCAGTGGCATATTTGCCAAAATTTGCTACACACCAACTGATAATGGCACTCTGCTTAAACAGTGTCACGTATTAGTCCCACCCCACAGCTGTCATCACAACTGACACTGAAAGGGCCCTGAGAATTTCCAAAAGTTTTTTCTTTACAGTTTCACTTTGCAGAGATCCCTAGTTGCTTTCTTCATTTTTTATTAGAGTACACTTGTCTTTGCCACTTAAATCGTTTTGTGAAGATTGGGCACTGAGATTCTGAGGTGGGAAAAATGTAACAAAATGGAAAAAGTTGACCTTTTAATTTCCACTATCTCAGTGCACCAAAAAGATACCACCAAACTTTCACTTACTAACTTTAAGAGCTCTTTGAGTTCTTTCAAGTGACTGCTCATCAAAGGTTCAAGTCAGTAACATGATGCACCAACAAGATTCCAACATTTTTTTGCACTAATTTGTGGTGTACCCACCAGATGATTTCAAAATATGTTTTCCTTTCATGGGGATGTGCTTGGCACACACACATTTAGGCCTACAGCTGTATATAGAAAACTGGCCTATCGTTTCAATGAATTTTTTTTTACATTAAATTCCAAGATTTATTTATGACAAGACTAAGCACATTGAACTTAAAATTTCTGCTTTGTTTTATTGGTATGATAAGATTTACTGTATTTTTTTCAAAGTTGATCTCAAGAAAACACATTTGGTACATTCTTACAGGCACAGACTGTTAAAATAGTTCTTAATTTGGGTATTAATATGACCATTTGAAAAATAATGGTAGAATACAGCATAAGATATCACTTGGGTTAAATTATAATTGTCCTGATAATTTCCCTTATCTTTTCTCCCCCCCCCCCCCCCCACCCCATGTGGGATTCTGCCTACGACTGATGTACACAGGAATTTGAGGCCATGGCATAATGCAAATTCTGCAATATCACAGCAGGCCTGTAGCAGTTGGCAAGCATACTGTATACAGTAGTCCAATCTCAGACTAAACTGAGCTAACTAAAGCCATGGTGGGGCTGGCCTGGAGCCTGTTATTGCAGCAAAGTGGTAGGAGTCCCTAGAGGCAGGCTTAGATCTCTGCATCTGTAACTTTCCTTTGCCTAGTGTGGCCCATGGAAAATGTAGCCTACCAAACTCAGGACTGCATTACCTTTTAGCTGGACAACTTTGCAAAATAGCCTGATCAGCATCTAGAACAGACTAACCCTGCTATACAAAATAAAGTATCATAACCTCACTGACATACCTATGTTAGTGACCTAATTAAGCCAGTGACATGGCAAGCCTCCTGAGAAGGAGCACACAAAACTTCCAACCTTCTGCCAAATCAATATACTGTAGGCCTATAGAGGGATTTCATGTGACGTCACGCACAATGAATACCTAGGCACTGAAGGGCAAAACACGCACGCCATAAGCGTATTTACAGCACACGTGCACAGCATAACCATAGATACTACTGTGACACAGCGAACGCGTGCCCGTCAAAACAAAAAAGACGCGCAATCTTGCCCTTCGAAACTGCGTCTAGTTGGTTATAAAGTCACCTGACTGAAATCCCTCTATAGGCTAAGTTACTCCTTTCCAAGAACTATAATAAAGGAGTGGAACAAATTACCTGAAGGGACTACCAATGCCAGCAACACTTAAACACCTACATTTAGGATACTGTTTTGGGAGCTTATATGAGCCAGAGAACTGGCTCCCTGCTCCGACATCCTCCACCTACCAATCCTTGAGAAGTGGAGGGTACAGGTAAATTTTCAAAAGGGCTAGTACCCCACACACCCCTGGCTGGTTGTATGCTCACTTGCCAGTTGAAGCCGGTAGGTAGCTTTCTTGGTATTTTGTCCATAACTCATCTACACCAAGTCTCCCCTACTGTAGCCTGTAGGGCCTAGCCTAAGGTGAAGGTTTCAACCGAACAAAAAATAAGTACGGGCCTAATCGACCTTCATTTAAAAGCCGTGCAATTCCTTACACAAACAGTAACTGTTATGCCTAATTATGAAATTAAAACAAGACAACGGTGGGCCAGTGCTGCGGTGGGCAAATATAAGAACAAACGGCCCCAAGTCCAGTCTTACTTTATTGTAGTGCACATCTGGATTCTTTTGTGGTTCTGGAACAGCAGACATACAGCGCACGTTTGTGGAGATCGTCGATCTCTTGGAAAGTCCGAACGCCACCTGCCGAATATGACGATTTACGGTTCGAAGTGAAAACATGATGTGTTCTACCCTCTTTCGACTTTAGAATATACACAAAAAGGGAGAAGAGAAAGGCCCAAGTTATCCAACGCGATGTAGGCTGGCGCGTAGCTTCCCCGGTTGCAGCCAATTGCACTGTACACTACATGTACAATGTTCTGTAAATAAATGTTTAGAAGCAGGGAGTTGCTGTTGGAAGGGCAGCTAAGTAACGTACAACACATGCGGGTACGAGTGCTTCTTGTATAATCATGTACGTAAACTATATACAATGCGTACAGTGTGCACAAATGTTCCTACGGTTCTTGAGTTGGCTGTTTGTCAAAAAGCAACTCCCTGGGATAATAGCGTTTGGTATGAGCTGCGCTAAGGCAATTATCCAGGGACCTGTTACGTAACAGCTCCTTGCCGGTCGAGCCTACCTAGGAACTTTCCAAAAAAAGAAAAAAGTAGCGCTACCCAGAGAGCTGGAAGACAGCTACCGAAATATTAAAATCCTTATTGTAGAACGAATATGGAAGCTCTGTTAATTTAAGGCTACGGAGTCAAATGTAATTTGAGAACGACTCATCTATGAATCTTGTTTATATTAGTGACAATATAACTCATTTTCAATAAGTCAATATTAACTTAGGCTACTGGGTGTAAATAAGCAAAAAGAATTTGGGGGCGCTTCGAGCGCGAATGTAACTTTTCCCTTTTCATTATACAAGGTCGATCTACGGGATCATTAGGCATATGCGTCACCTCAGATTTTTTCCTTGCCTCCATATTTTTTCCTTACAAATATGGTACTTATCCAAAAATAATCTGAACAGAGTTCGCTACCGGAAAACGCCAGCCTCCCTTTTTTAAAGGGTGTTGACAGTTCTGAAAATACCTTTCGTGTCCACGTCACATACGGTAACCTGCTCCGGTAGTAGCCTAAGTTGTCTTATTTGATTCAATTAATTTATTCACATTCTCTTTTTGAATAATGTAAGTTTGTCTATCTTCATATGTACAAGTTTTACGCCACTTTCTCTCCAAACGCCTGCGTAATTTAGTTTGCTTTTTATCTGTTCCGGTTCTACTATGGAAACCTGGGCCTCATTGTACCTATTTTAAGTGCTACAGGTGCATGGTCGTCTAGTAAAACTCAAATTTAATAAAGCTCAAATTTATGAAGAAGATAAGGTGGAGACAAAAGTGCTGTGGTATAGTGTTAATGTAAGATGGGATGCCATGTCGGCTCCAAGGGTGGCGCCAGCGGGGGGGGGGGGGGGGGCAGGGGGGCCAAGGCCCCCGGCGGGGAAGGCTGGCCCCCCCGTCGGGGAAATTTTTCGGTTTCGTCGGGGAGCTGTTATGTATACGAGAAAATATTATGTAGTCCCCGACAACGCCCAGTCGCCCCGACGATTTACTTAATTTTGGTCTAAATTAGGGCAAATTCTTAAATAACAACCCCAAATTTTCCAATTTTCTTCTTCAAAGCCCCATTTTTTTCAAATTTTCCATGGAAAATGCCGGCAATTTTTTTCAAATTTTCTCCAAAAAGAGCCCAAAATTTTCGGCGCGCTTCGCGCGCCAAAATTTTCCTTCAAACATCGTTTCGGCACTTTATTTCCTTTGTTGAGACTTTGGGTTGCTGGCCCCCCGTCGGGGAGCTTGGCCCCCCTGTCGGGGAAATCCTGGCGCCACCCCTGGTCGGCTCTGAATTGATTGTGGTCCAAACTTTTAAAATCTGGGACTTGACTGCTTTCTTTTTAGGATGTGGTCTATTATATCCTGCTCTATGATTAGTTCTGTCTACGTAGCAATGCACGGTGAGCCGTTAAATGGTCAGAAAGATTGTTCCGAGTTTCGCTGTTCTTAATAACCCTGTCACGTACCGGGCCCAGCGGCCAAAACAAGATCCAAGGTATGCCCAAACTCGTGTGTGGGGCCACAAAAAAATTGTTCAGAAATCCTGCGGTTTCGTAAGATGTTATAAACCGTCTAGAATCGGGCTTTTCTGGAACAAGCAATATATCACTTTGCTGGGAGAAAGTGAAATTTCGCTAAGTCATCAAATTCTGTTAGGAAATCGAATGTGCGTAGCCCATTCGTCGTCGTCGCCGTTGCTGGCCGGAGGCCATTTCCATTTCGTCCTAATAATTAGTTAGCTGTCATGTCCGCCTATAGTCAAAATAAAACTCGCTTTGTGTCCAAACTTTGTCAAAGCTTGACTTGAATCCGTTTTGCCGTAACGACGTGCTCTGGTAGCGAGTTGCAAACATCTATACTACGCTGTGTAAAGGATCTCTCTGTCTAACGTTTGTAATACAACGTGGCTTAAGAATCTTTAATGGATGCCCTCGAGTGCTAAAGTTTACCGCTCTTTGAAAAAAGTGTAGCATTTCCAGCCATATCGCCAGTCAAATATTATTTATACATAGGCCTATAGATCATATCACCAGGCAGCCTCCTGTACCTAAGACAAGGCAAATCCAATCTGCGTAATGACCTTTCAGGATAAGGAAATTCCCTAAAGCCAGGAACCATTTTAGTTACCCGCCTTTGAACACACTCAATTTCATCAATATCCTTGTTGGATGCAACACCAGCAATAAAGTGGATCATGAGAACTCTTATGATGATACCTTTATCCCGCCATACTGTCATCGGTCGGTGCCTCTTTGAAAATTAAGAAAAGAATAGGTTGGAGGAGTGTATTCCCTAATAATGACAGTATCATTCTCATTGATCCAAGTTTCTGTTACAATGTTATCAATGTCATGTTGGAATTAGGCCTACATAGTCAGAGACTAGTTCTTTTCTTAATTGAATGAGCATTCCAGATGCAAATATGAAGACATGTCTTTGTATTGTTCACAGTGGGTATAAGTCTACGAGGCAGGGGTCAGGGGGCATATGCCCTCCAAATTGGGGCAAAAAAGTGGATCCATTCGGGCAAATGAGACAGCCAAGAAAATAAATTATACCCTTTTGCAACCAATACAGCGGTATTAACATTCGGGCAACTTGGTCCAAAATTCTAAATGCGGGCAAAACTATCCCTGCCCCCCTCCCAGAAATATTGCCCCCGTACGCCTATTACAGCGGGAGAAAGGGGGTTATTTGAGGTCGAAAGTTACCACAGTCACTAAAAAATTCTGTTTCTGATCTCCTACCACCTCTCTTACCTCTCCACCGCAACCGCTTTCGCCGAACAGTCTGACAAATAGACGCTGGAGAGTGGTTAGATAAACAGGGCTCACGCAGAAGATCCACTGTTTGTAACTTTAAACATGTTTCCCTCGTCAAAGAACAACTATATATATATATATATATATATATATATATATATATATATATATATATATATATATATATATATATATATATTCATCCCGCTTGGGACTACCATGGTAACCAGGAGAGAAAATTGAATCACACGAGGTATTTGTAGCCTTTCTGTCACTTCTGTGAATCACAAGCCGAACTGGTGTAGTGGTCACAGACTCTGCCCGGAAAGCGGAGGATGGCGGGTTCAAACCCTCGGTACGGCTCAATTTTTCTCTCTGGTATTTTCTCTGAACCTTTCCTGCTTTGATAAGGGCTATGCTCTATCTAGGATTGGTATAAAAATCCAAGATCGAATGTACTACTATTTACCTTTCGACCTATATATATATATATATATATATATATATATATATATATATATATATATATATATATATATATATATATATATGTATGTATATATATATATATATATATATACATATATATATATATATATATATATATATATATATATATATATATATATATATATATATATATATAATATATATATATATATATATAGTGTACTTGCATTCAGTGTAAGGAGGACAGGGGCAGAAAAATATGATTTTGTAACTGGAAGCACGATCTCCGGCCAGTCCCTCTCTATCCAACATATTGTTGATGAAGATACGTAGCCAAGGTGGCAGCCATCCACCCCTTGAACATATTTTTGGTATATTTTAACGTTTATTTTTACAATATTGCTAGTGTTTCTCCTAATTATATGCGGGAAATAGGCCTGGGAAGGGCCATTTCCAGCGATCTGGGAGGCATTTTGGGACAAAATTTTCTTGCGCTTTGCGCCAACCCATGGTGGCACGAAGTGCTGAGAGTCTGTCTATGGGCTACGCCCCCTTGACAAATTCCTGGCTACGGCCCTGTGTTGATGAGTGTTTGGGAAACACAAGACAAAAAATTTCTCTCTCACAGCCCACTGGGTGAGTGGCCAAAGTCCACTGCAGCGATGTTGGACCGCTCAACAAAGGGATAAGTAACATTCAATCGATCAATATATTACTTTTACATTTTTGTTGCCTGATTCATTTCAGCAGCATTTTTAGCAAATAAGTTTACAAAAATTGGACATTGTACTAAACATGAAAAAAGGCTAACGTCTCCGTCAGTCAAATTCAGTCAACATCATTTAAAAAATCTGAGCAAATTAGGTCAATGGTGTGGGTCAAATTTCCGATGTAAAAATGTAGGCATCATCGGAATTCAAAATTTCCTACTAAAGGGGAGAGGGACAGATGGGGAACCACTTCTCCTTATACCCCTCCCTAGGTCTCATATCTACAAATATACATGTCAGTTATGGGCCAGCTTTCCATAATCGCACATTTGTCCCAGGTGTATCATTGAGTATCATTATTCCCCTACCAACTGATTTTAGTATTTTCTGAAAGCAAGAGTTTCTACAAAATAATGAATGTTCAGATGCGCCTTTCAGGGCCTGGAAAGTATCATTTCCTGCAAGCTGGGGGCGTTTTCGGTAAAAATTTTCTTGGCACGCCGCACGCCACCGCATGGTGTGCTTATATAATGTCACATATAGTCCTCCGTCCAATCCCGCGATCTTGAAAATCTTCTAAAGCCTTTATCTTGGTAACTTACCTTTTTAAGAGGCTATACGTAGACGATACGTAGTCAGGATTCAAACTGTGTCTTAAAGAGGCTACGGAGATGCACAGGCAAGCGTAGCCCCGTAAAACCCAGTAAAAAAACCCCAAAACAACAACAAAAAACAAAGCAAAACCAACAAACAAGCTGCAGTCTCTTGAGGGGTATCCTGCAATTGTGCCCTGGTTTTCGGTATCCCCCCATCTGCCCCCCTTAATTTGGAAATTTTGTCAATAACTGAGGTTCCTTTACAGATGTAATTTGGTGCAACGTATTGTGTTAATTTAAAGGGAAGTTACAGTAAATCGTGACATTTTTTTACAAAGGGAACAAAAAAAAAAAAGGGTTTTCGTCCCTGAATTTTGGGGAGGGGACGAAAGCAAAGCATACTTCCGCTCTATCACATTTTCCACTGGGGACTTTATACCTCGTCCCCTATCCCCACCCCCAGCCCGTAGCCAGACAAGGTACTGAAGGGGGAGAGATGGCTTCTCGGGGAGAAATATTTTTCAGGGGGAGAAATGTGTCCAAATGTGGTAAGGAAATGACTTGAAATTTTCTAGGGAGCAAAATGTTTTATAATTTTTATAATTTTAATTGCCCCCTCCCCCTGTCCCTCTCTCGCTTCCTACGCCTATGCTTTTAATTTCAACAAGGTACCCGGTGACTTGGCAAAAGACCCCAAGCTAGTCGCTTGTAGCATGCATTTCCCCATGAGAAAGTTCATACAACTTTTCGCGTGTTGTGGACAAGTCAAGATCTTCAGACGCGCTAAGCTTGGAGTTAAAAAGTCAAAAGTTACTGGATGACACTTGAGGGGCGGAATCTGTAACATGGGTTTGACCTGATGGTTTTACATATTCGTAAACAAACATGACATAAATTTGACTCTCAAAATAAAACACTGAAATTGACATTTGCTTTAGAAAGGGCCGGGTGGCCAAGGGTGAGGTAGGATGCTGCCTGCCTATATGAAAGTGAGGACTGTGGTAAAAGCAAGACACCCATCTCTTACAAGCAGCTCTTTATCATGTTACTTTATGGGACAGGCAATTTCAGACTTCCGTTTTCCAGCAATACCCCAAGTTACACAGTGTGCACTATATTTTTTGTATTTTACACTTTTCTCCCAACAACTGCTACTGCCACTTTCTTGGGGGTCTTACAAGCCAGTGGCCACACAACCCATTTGACTGCTAAGGTCATGTTTTCAGCAAACTTACACTAGCAAGTTTACCCTCTTACCTCCCACTCTCTTTCCTGAACCTCTGGATCTCCCCCTCCACCACCCAATCTCAGAAAAATCAGGGGATCGGCCCCATCAGCTAAATTCTATGTAAATCACTAATCAACCTCTTTCTTTCATCCATGATTATTAAGTATTGATATGTTACAAGTGAAAAGGTGAGACAGAGTACAACTTACTTTTGGACCATATTTTTATTTTTAAAGTGAGCTATCCAATTACAAAATTTCATTTTTTCACTGTTATTTACAGATAAACAGTAATTTTTCCACAATACACAACATGCTGAGATGCTTCATTTCTCACATCAAATGTCCGACAAGCCTGTGCTTTGCACATTTCATATTAGTTTACTACAGAGGGAGGGATCTGCTGGGTGGGGGTTAGCTAGGAGACACATAGGAGACACATACATGCATCCTATTTGGGATTTTTCCTTGCCAAAGACAATACACTTTTCAATGTTCCAATATTTTGGTGTGTGTATGTATTTCCCAGGGGCTCTTTCCTGCCCCCCCCCCTTCTAGAAATTCTGGACTGCCACAAAAACTGGGAATTTTCCAAATCAAGTAAGCTGAAAGAGTCAATACATTTACCATGAAAATTTAACTGCCAAATTTTGCAAATAGAATCACATGTGGCAGATACCTTTACTTACAGTGAATTGCCCTGGATTTCAGAAGTTTCCAAGATTGGGGGTAAGAAGAGCAGCAGGGTGCCATTTACTTTACCAAACTCTTTTGAGCCATTTTTCTCTCACTTTTCTCATATTCTAACTCCCCCTAATCAACAGCTGGGGTGTGGGTAACTGCACAGGTGTATGAGCCATGGTAGGGGCTGGAGCCCTCAGAAAAATGCATTTCTCTGGCATTTTTTTTGAAACAAAGCCATTTTCTTGTGCAATAGAATTTTTTCTCTGGCAAAAATAGCTTTTCCCTCCTCTCCCCTCAAATATGTATCCCATTTGCCTATGGGAAAAAGGGGGAGGGAAGGTGGGAATGCTTCATACCTTTGATTTGCCACTTCCAGTTCAATCATACATTTTATAGTGTAAAATGAGAGAAAAAACTGTGTTACCATCCAAATATCCACTGCCACAAATACTGCACGGATTAATTTGATCAGTTACAGAAAATTTCCACAGATAGTGAGAAGAATGCCGCATGCAATGCCAGCATTATGATTAACAACACAATGTTACACAACTACCGCACCATCTTCACTGTGAAGAAAACTGTGTACCACTCTTTAAGTAGCGATAATACCACATATAATGCTATTTTCAAAGCAGACAATTTTCTGAATATCCAAAGGATTCTAAATGTGCAACTTAAGCGGAAAGTTGTCCTTCAAACATTTTATGTTGTTCGATGACTCGTGTTTACAAAATGCACACCAAGTGTCTACAATTCAGTGCACTGTTTGCTAGCACAGAGAAGTGCAGATTTTTTGATAAGTGATTTCACAAACTACTGTATCAACATTCCAGTATGGAAAGTATGGCTAAAATGGCAATATACATTTTAGAATACCAGTACACCACATGATGCTACTACTACAGAGTTCTGTTAAATGTTTACTTATAGCAAATATGGCTGTCAGGGTGATATGATGGCGTACTGCATGGCACCTATCCCAGGCTACACCTGCTACTGAATCCTGTCTCCACTGTTCAGCAGAACCATTATCAGCATAAGTATATGGGACCACTTCCAATTAATAGGCTAAACACTTTTACCTGAAATTTTAAGCATGTTTGCATGAAAATACCAAATTTTCTGTCCATATATGGATGGGGGCTGCAGCCCCTAACCCCTCTTCCTTGTATACCTATGACCATCAGCAAGTCATGTTACAGGAGAAACTGTGGTTCACTGAACCTCACTGAATGATAAGATATCCAACACTTCTTTCCTCGCCAAGGAATGTCAACAAAAAAACCTAAATATCAATCATTTTGGGAGAATAAAGATGGTATATCCACCTCCCTCATACCCAAGTAGGTAGAATATACACACTTTATGTCTCAGGATCATGCTCATATTGTATCATTGATCCTGAGCACTGGTTACTCTACCAGAGGAAATCATAGGGAGAATGACCCAGGCATAGATCTATGTGATGGTTTTTCTTGCGCCACCCCCCCCCCCCCCCCCCAAGATTGCTCTCACTTTTTAGTATCAGTGGTTATGTTCTGACCTCATAAACCACATCCTAGCTGCCTCCCTCAAGAAAAAGAAAAGAATGAGCCTACAACTGCACCTTTCATGGCCCACTGCAAAGCAGCACATATCCCAAACACCTCTCCACTGCTGCCAGTGACACAAAAACATCATCTTTAACCAAATTTGTCTTTCTGTAGACTGCTCTCACAGAATTAACTCTGGAGACCTAAGCCCATACAATAGCAAACATTCTATGTACCAGCCACTTACAGACTGCATACTAAGGAGAACTTGTTCAAACTCCTTGGAAATTTTGATTTAGTCTTTCTCAAAGTTTTTAATGTTGTCCACTAGATGTACTGGTAACAACTCAAATAAATTTTCTCCTCCTAAATCAATGCTTGTTAAAGAGAACATGTTATTTCTCCTGTAATGCTGTTGTAGAGGGGTAAGTATCATGGGTATGCTCTCCCCTGTCCCAGTTACTTGATATGAAAATAGTTTTCACTCTAGTCTTCATCAAAATGCTATGAAAACCACTCAGGTTTGCTCTGGACAGTACTTTCCTGCCAGTGACACATAGCCTTCTTCTCTTCTCTACTTCACCTTGTGCTCCTCCTCCCTACCCCACTGTAAAACACCATTATATGGTACCATAAAAAAAAAACATTATTTCATTTCTTCAAAAATATTTTGGCAATTATAACCTTAGACATTAAATAATAACCAAGGCTTAACAAACATTTCAACCGATGACAGTTGTTACCTATTATTTATATGTCAATACATTTTTCCCATGCATTTCCCATTTTTGGAAATAAACCAGAAGGCATGCTTACATGATCCATTATATGAAATTATGAATACCTTAATTTTTGATATCTGTATACTGGAATTTTCACCATAATTTCATGGAACACACACTGCATGTACTACAACAAAAATGATTTAATTTGCATATATTTTACAAGCAACATTGTGGATATGTGTAATATTAACATAAACATACTGTTGTAATGAGAATTGTAAATTCTCTATGAAACTTAGATAAAAATGATAAGTACAAGTGGTAAAACTACTGAAATTGTCTTATCCAAGTATTAAACGGACAGGGATAAATTGAACTGTCACTTACAGAAACTAGGACTAACTACAAACTTGTAAAGTATTAAGCCATGTGGAAGGCTCCTACCTATTGAATGCTATTATGGGAGTTAAATCATGGAATGTATTATGCTAACAAACAACATACCATTTCTGACAGATATAGGCTTACAGCAGATTACAATACCAACGAAACGACAATGTACCACCATGAAAAGGCACTTGTGAAGTGAAGCTGGTCCACCACTTAATTCTGACACAACAGTGAGAAACGTGATACAAAGCTCCAAAAATAAAACACTTGCCACAGATATTCCTGTTGGTTTCCCATAAGGGTAACCCATCAAATTAACCTTTAGAATTTTGTGATGTGCTTGTAGTAACGTTACTTGAAGCATTTGTCAGGCACTATGGTAAGCAAACCCCTCACTTAAAAGAAACATCGCCATACAGGATATGAAGCCAAATACAGCCCCCATTCAAGTCCCCACCCCTATCTCAGCCCACAATAGGCCCATTCAACTACAGTTCTGGGCCCACTGCATGCTTGGTTTCTTGTTGTATTTAAGCAAGCTTTCCCTAATGCATCTGTTCATATTAGCTGTATAAATGGTCTTCCTCAGGACTGATATTAAATCAACTTTGCTGGAAGTCCCTTGCTCCTAGCATTTTCTACCATTCCACATTTCTAATGCACCCCTCCCCTCCCCTCCCTCTGAGTGGCAATTGATCACAGGATAAAATTAAACGATTTTAATTTGCCTCTTTTGAATGCAACTACAACTGATGTCTTCACTTTCACACACTCCCAAACTTTGCCTCAAATTTCTGCATGATGTTCCGAATGAAAAAGTACATACTAGATATACTGTGGACCTTTCAAACTTAAAATTAGCACATTGATCTGCTTTTCACTTTGTAGGATGTGCAGGGGAAGCCTGATGATATTGATACACATCTACACACAACAGTACCACTAATATTAAGTTGTGCTGCTGCATCTCCTTTGAGATTACCACATCTCTTGTCAGAGATAAATAGTGGTAATATAGTTATTGCAGTAGCCCTCATTAAATGAACAGAATGAACCAACAACAAATTTTGTGCCAACTCCTTCCACTTTTCAAGACCTTGCACTTGCAAGCCATTTCTTCATCATTATTTGATAAATACACATCAATTTTCATTGGAGAAAAAATCCCACAGTTGTCATAACTGTTACAATCTATTTCCCTCTCCCCACCCACTCATACCCCATCATAGGTTCCCATTTACCACAGGAATAAAGTCGATAGCTATCCACAGCTTAAGGTGATCTTTCCTGCAAATATATAGTGAAACAGCCTTAAATATAAATATCCACTCATTCAAATCACATTATTTCACGTTACTTTTGCAAGTACCATCAATGGTTATTCAGTTACACGATACCCACTACTTTTGGGACAAAACACTCATACAGGAGCAGACATTGCAACTAAAAAGTCAGTGAAGAATTCCTATGGACTTACCTTTCATCACAGCAAATTTTTCTGGAACAAGCAAACAGCACTTACAAGTCAAAGGTGAAACAATACATCTGCCTTCAAAATATCCCTCTCTTGAATAGCCCAACTGAATATTTTCACCTATAGTTTTGACACATTTTTTCAGTTACATTTGTTAATTTCTCCAAACCTTTCAACATTTTACACCCATTTTAAAGTTCAAGCTGTTTTACAAATATATTCTACAGACTTTTAACATTTTTCTGATTGTGAACTTTTGTCAGCATGACAGTTTCAATAATTATCACTGAATGATATTTCTACTGCATTATTTCAAATAAGCTTTGCTGCCCTCTATTTCCAACAAAAAAGAACCAAAGAAAATATTACTGTTAGTCACTCTGAAAATGATGACTTTTACCTGTACTTGGTAAAACTGGCACAGGGCAAATTGTACTGTTGGGTAAAGCTTTCAGTCTTTTTCTCAACTATTAGACCCATTTTTGAGCTGAAATGAATATTTTGTGTGAAATATTTCTCTTCTTTGTCATCTTGTACCATCTCATTGATTTCTAGCAGAGGGCATTACTGTAATGTCTTTCTATTCAAAAAGAGCCCAATCAAAAATATACAAGTATTTCAAAGAATTCATGCAGGTTTCTAAAGACTATTACTTTACAAAACATATGAAAGCGGCAGCATTACTAAGGTTTTTTGCCAAAGTGAATGTGACTGCTTCACGAAGGTTGTAATAAATCTGCTTCAATCAAATGTTTACAACTGATGTTCATGTATGAATGGGTATCTGTAAATTTACAAAGTTATGATGAAATTAAGCACCACTTTAACTTGCTTCTGGCAACAGTAACTGATTAAATGTCATGAACTGACAAATGTCACCATATTGCTGACAGCAGTAAATATCACCATCAATTGAGGTCTTAAATGTAGTTTAGGTACATTTATAACATAAATTCCTAAGCCTTTCACAGAGTGCACTTTTACTGACATGGATCCATTTTTCTTCACCAAAACCCATGTCAAATGCTCCAAATTTCTTCTCTTAATACTGCCTACCACACAATAAAGGCTAGGTAAGGTAGAGGGTTGGGGGAAGAATATTTTTCCCCTAACAGGTGATTCAAGGGTCCGCTACTAACCTAATTCTGGCCTTAATATTACGCTGGATTTGACCTATGGCCTATAGCAGTTCATTTACCACTAAGTGACCAAAATTGTTGAAAAATGACATGAAACATTTTGAACGACAACTGTGCATCATGTGGATAAAAAATTGGGCATTTCAGCTCAACCTTGGGTTTTCTTTATTTAAATTTAGAAGGTTAGTTGATTAAGCTGTTGTAAAGCATTACCATGAACAGCACACTGGGACTGAACATGTTAAATTCGTTTGTGTTTCATAAAATCACATCGCTTCAGGAAACTTTCACCTGAAACACCTGTCATTTTGTGAATGTCACAATGAACAAGGATTTCGTGCTTAGTACAAATATTGTGACAAAATGGTTGACAAGAACCTTCCAACGAAAGCACATACAAATGGTATCAAGACAGCACATTGCACCAAGGCTAAAAAGATCAGAAATTTAGAATTAAAGCTAAAAATGAATTAATTTTATGGTCTTTGATCCATTTTCACGGCCATGTACCCTGTAATATTTGATACACAGAAGTGGTACACATTACATACATAGACATGTGACAGTGCGTCTGAATCTTAATTGAGCATCTTAAGAAGAAACTTGCTCAATTTATATTCAAGTCTCTCTTCCGATGTGTTTTCATATACTTTTATACAACCTTATACACAACAGAGTGCTCCAGAACAATTGCGTGATTGAACCATTAATATATAAAGGCCCATGCCTAAGAAACCTAACTTTACTGGACCCCCATCCTAGAGGGCAAACATCGTGTTTTCTGTCTCTTCCATCTGAAGTTGCCTCCCTGAGCGGTTTCCTGGAGCTGGTGTCCTGGCATTGTTTGAATCATTGAGAGTTGGTAAATTTTCAGCAGCCATGGCTCTCTCTTGAAGAAATTTATCAAATTCTGCAGAGAATAAATCATGATTCAATATGAGACACATGTTTTTTGTTGCAGAACTTGAATAATCCTTTCTTTCAATGTTTTTATCTAATTTCATACTCTTCCATTCCCTAAAAATATACATGGGATTTAAACATATTAATGCAGGTATGACTAAACAATTTACACATCTACAACAAAAACAATTACACTAATTATTAAAACTATTGGTTCCCAGTGAACCATAACATACACAAACAACAATTTTGCAAATTCAAAGAATTGAGGCAGCCTAGAATGGGGTTGTAATGTATGTGGTAAACAATACAAGCAGTCATATAACTCACAATTACAACCCAAATAACATTGCACAATGACCAAACACATTCTTATATGCATCCTATCAGATACTTTTTCTGTGCTTCTTTTAAGGGCATTTTTCAGCTTGATGAGATATGTACAAAGCTCTCCTAATATGGAAAGTTATCACAACTGGACCAAAGAACAATAACACCACACCAGAAGATGAGGCAACCGCTCAAGGTGCTTCAAAGAGTAGCAAGGATAAAATAAAGAAAACTAAAAATGGTTCTTAAGCCATCTCTACTAAAAGTTGATTAATTTGTTCCAGTTCTTAGATGATCAGGAAGTCCATTCCACAGACTAACGGCAGATACGTAAAACTTTGAAACTATAAGCCTTCAGATGAGGTTTTGAAGCAAATAAATAGCATTTTTTCTTGGTAGATGGTAATGTATGTGGAGAAACAACTGGGGATATAGATTTATGAAGAAACACTGGCTGATGTAACTGATGACCACAAAATGTAAGTAAAAGCGAAGTCTTCTTATCTTGCAACTTCTCAATGATTGGTTAGGATGCTCCAAGAAATACAAATATTTAATCTGGTAAATTTCCTTTGTCTATCTTTATCTCCAGGTACCTAGCAATTGACCCGTTCCCCTCCCAACCAAACATTAAAAAAGGTATCCACACAGGTTACATCTCTGTTTATCCTCCACTAACCCAAATCTCTCACAGCATACTTTAAAGTCCAAGTATCATCGTGGAAGATATGCCTTCAGAATGTTTAATGGGTCTAGTAAATAACGTCTGACACAATCATTTTAACAAAATGAAAATTTTGATTAATTTTTCCTTTTTGGGTGAACATGGATTTTCAGCTTTGTCGTGCTTTTCCTGAAATAAAATCCGTGACATCATAAGTGGAGTAATTACACTCGCGCACGATCATATACTGCCTGCAAGCGTACACTGGTGCACATATACAAGCCAGCCGCCACCACCGGGCCGGGAGTAAAGGCAACTGCCGCTAGGGCAATTGTACGGAGTGGTCATTTTTCACATTTGTTACAGTCATAAAATTTCACCTTGAGCATAAGCTCATTGCATTTTGGGGTTAAGAATCTACTATGCTCACTGCATGAGCTGCAAGATTGCACCAGTAACACCTAGCATCTTCAATTTTAGCGAAGTATGTTCCAACAGTAAAATACAAATGTTCCTGTGTGATCGAACGTTCTATTTACAATGAATAGGCTATGTTAAGCCATTTGTACGACACTAAGTCTAACGTTACGTTACTGTTATGCCTTTCAGCATGAACTGCTTGGAAGATAACCCTACCTTTTCTAGAGTATTCTCTTTTGCCTAACAAACACTTGTGTACTTACTTTGCTTGTACAAATCTCCGCAGATAACTACCCATTTATATCCAACAAATAATATATCCAGCACTGGCACAACTTTTCAAAATCGTTCGATACTTTTCCTTACGTTATAACGGCACAGTTCCAGCTAGCTCTACCTTGAGTACCTGCATACCTACGTACGTAAGTACATACGAAATGTAGTAACAGTTGTGTACCATGTGCGCGGCGTACGTACGTAGTAAGCTATGCATTGTTAGCCTGACTTGCCCAATCAGAACACTCTTAAGAAATACACACTAGTGAAAATGTGTGTGACAAGTTTGAAAGCAAACTTGTGATTGGTAGAGATATCTTGCTGTGCTATACTGTTTGTGTTCCACTCTCAAGCAAGTCGTAACTTGGCCACATAATTCTAGCAATATTTTACGGCTTCTTAGGACAGTTTGTTCTTTTTTCCGCCTATTGCATGTGAACACCGAGTATCACGTTCTCATAGATATAAAGACCCTGTCTATGAAAACTTGGCATTCTGAAGCCATTAAGTGGATTAAAACTCTATGGAAAACTGGCTACTCTCACTCTGTTTAATGCGGTCGCGGTTTTTGTTTTGTGCTTTGTGTTCCATTCGTGTCCGTTTCAAAGCACGTAAAAAGTACAGTTTAATGCGTTGTACATGGACTTCTTATAATAACAAATCCGTGGCATTGTACTGCTGAGTACTGTCTGTGAGGAGCAACCGTCCACAACTCCACTTATGACGTCATAAGTAGTTCGGCAAATCGGAGCTCTTCGGAACTGATCGTTAAAGATCCTACCCCTTTTCGATATCTACGAGAAAATTTGGCTTTTTCTTCAATTTTCCGTGTAATTATTGTGGGGGGGGGGATTTTTTAACTGCCAATAAAGTGGAAATATGAGCCTTTTTAACCATTACTGGGTGATAAGCTTACCTGTAATACTTTTCTTTAAGCAAGCATAATTATGAAGAGAAATCTACACACTAGGTATTATTTTGGGGTGGTGGTATTTGTAATGTGTGCGCCAATAATGCTACATTGGAAGAGCCTCCCAGGCTCTCCTCAAAAAATACTTCAAAGGGTCTGTATCTTCTGTTTCTTTTTATAGGGTGTGGGAACCCCCCAGCCCCTTCCCCTACATTCAGGTCCACCAATATACTCTCTCACCTGTACTAGAAATGCCCTCCTCTGCTGACTGGTTTGTATTGGCTGCTGCTAAGGTGTCAGCTGGCTTACTCTGTCAACATAAAAAGGCAGATTTGCAAATTAATATTTAAACATAAAATTGAACTTCTGATCAATTTTTCCACAAATAGATGGTGACAGCTGTTGATAACAGCCACTTTTGTTAGCTGGCTTATTTCTTCCAACATTTCATTAAATGTTTAGGCAAGATAATTGTCTACACAAAGTGTAATTCTGACACATCTCCTTAACACTGATGGAGGTCCACATCCCACAAAATTTGAAAATGAAAATATGAAGAACTAGTATACCAAAACAATCAAAGAGAGAGACTACTACTTGATAAGATAAGGGCTTTCATGAAACATTCAAGCAGAACTTTGGTACTGTGAAAATGCTCTACATGAAGGAGATCTGTCGTCATGACACTTACTAAATCACTTGCTTGCAACCAAGCTTCAACATCATCTAACCCTTGACTTGCTGCCTGTAAAAAGAAAAAAAAAACATTCTTTGCTGTGAGATGGCATCACGTCATTTGTGAAGATATACTTTTTTGCAAAATAATGTCCAGCATCTTAAAAAAAGGCACAAAGCAAGTTTGTCAATATTGAAGAAACAAAGAAATTGTTTGCTGAGCAGACTCTGCAGACACTGCTCCCAGGACGCACCCCTTAGGTATCATTCATTTTGTCATCATTTGGGCAAGCATACCCAGGCCTTGAATTTTAGATTTTCCAGGTGTGCTACAGATCACACACCTCAGGAAATTACGGAGTGAGGTAGGTGTGATGCTTTATTTAACTTTAACAGATTTAGCTGAGTTCCCATTCTTTATCTAGGTGTTCAAAAAATCGCATTTCTCATAGTGATTTGAGGCAAGTGATGGTGTGCCATCGCACTCGCACACCACTTAATTCAAGGCCTGCATACCAAAGGTACATGGACAAAGGGGAATCAAATACTCATGAACGTTATATCAAGGGGTAACAAATAATTCTTCTAGGAAAAATCTTTTAAAAACTTGCTGATGGGGGAGGGGGCTAGAAAATGGTGTTTTGTACTCTTGTGAAAACACTGAAAAAATGGATGACCCCTTAAGGTTACACATCTGCAGAAGAAAAAAACAAAAAAAAAACCATATCTTTTCTTCAATTTTAAGTTTTAATTTTTTTAAATTTAAGAAACCATAACTATAAAACAAACATGCTTTCAAAGAATGAGAGGTATGCACAAAAGGCAAGTGTTGCATTCTCCATAGAAAAAGAATGGCACCAAAAATGCTGGGGATATCTTGACACTGTTCCAAGGAAAATTTTTTTTTTTATGTGAACATTGAGGACCAAGAACAAAGATGGATGTTGCCTAAACTTTTCAGACACTCAAACTATCTTCAGAGGGAATCTGAGGTCTAGCAAGTTTTGGCAGATCTTATAAAGTCTGAGCTTGAAGGCAGATGTTTTATGATGTGAAAAAATCACAATGTGAAAACCACACATTCTTTTGAAAGGAGTAAATTCAAACTGGATGAATTTAAAAACAGGCTTCAAAGAAACTGGTTTTAAAAATAGCAACTGAACTACTAGTCTTAAACTAAGGAATATCCTGCTCAGCAATTTTTATTCATTTTGAACATTACCTTACACACATACATATACAAACATCTACCAAGATATCACAGTAACAAGGTAGTTACTCGAATAAACTCAGCATAACATCCAGCTACAGTAACTGGTCTACATATTACAACTATACCATTATTCTGACCGAGGAATAACTAGATTAGGGGTAGGACCTACTTTGAATGGTGGGTAACCTGACCACTTACCTTGTTTAAAACCATTTGATAATGCAGAATGGCTTATGAATTACAGCTTAATGTCGAGTTCCTTCTTATCCAACATTTTAACTCAAAAATTGAACAAAAAGGGTTAATTCATTTGAGGACAATCTTAGATTGCTCTTGAATGGGAAACTGACCTTTTAAATTGAACCAGCTGAGAATCAAGCAGTAGCTGAGAATCGAGATTCACATCTCCAAATTGCTACATTTCAATGCATGAAATACTACTTCATTTATCCACTCAGCCACTACTTTTTAAATGGCTCTGTCATCAAATAAAATAGCTTTTTGACAGGCAAGTAGAAATTATAAAAGGAGCAAAGAGAAGGTCGTTCCCTTCTGAAAATTGCATGCTCAAATCAGGTCAAGACAGAGCCCAACCAAGCTTAACAATCAAAATGCTGTTTGAAATCAGGTCATTGCAAAATACTATACTACAGAAATGGTGGACAGATACCACACATTTTGAGAAGAAAAGCAGCAAATATTTTTGAACTGTAAAAGAAAATTTAAAACGTTTTCTTTTGAAGTGATAGCTCTTTTCAGAACACCTTCCTATAAAACGAGATCCTCAAAATGTCCAAAATGCAAACAAAACACAGCATGTGAAACATTTGATCACACAAACGAGAAGAGACACTTTTTGTTGATGAGTTTTCATCGAATGCAGATACAGACATCAGGACCTGAATGCACTTTTGGTATTTAATTGATAATTCAGGCCGAAATTAAATTTAATTCATGCACTGCTGGGCACTTGCTTTACACTATGTGACCATGAATGTGGGAGAGGCCTTTGGCTTTATATTTATTACAACTTCACATCATGTGGCTAACCAACTCAACAATTTAGATCCAATTTTGTTTCTTTTGAAAGGCCAGTTCAGATGGGAAAACCAAAGATTGCTCTACACCTACCAGTTGCTAAGCTTCATTGCTTCAAATACCACTGCTTTTATCCCATCTGCCACAGCACTGGTATTGTAAAAATACCCTAATCATTACCACTATGGTCATAAGAACCAGAATTTTAACATTCAAACATAAAACGCCTATTTATCTTTCGCATGAAATCACGCAGGATGATTCCGGGCCTTTCCTAAAAAAGGTGCAAGGTTCACCGACTATGGTGACATCAGATGGTGGCACGCCTACCCTTATTTTATTTAATGATGTCTCAGGGTTAACTTCATATTAAACATGCACAATAATGCTTCTCACTTTCTCCAAGTGGCCTTCCTGTTTGTTTTTCATGCTTTCTTGCACACGTTTCCAATGACAATGAGCAAAAACCTTAATTACTGAATTTGCTTTGGGAATTCCCTTTTCTTCTTGGTTTTCTCTCTTTGGTTTTTGGAAGACACAAAGAAGGAGGAAGATTAAATCTGGTAGTGCTTTGTAAATTTGTTTGGATCATTACAATAGCTGTCTGATGTTGGTGTGGTAAAATGCATGATAAATTTTCTGAGCTAACAATTTCCATGAAAGCTGACTGAATTGGTAAGAAATGCAATGTGAGACTGAAACAAGATGTAATGACAACACTCTTAACTTTGCATGAGGGTCAAATGAATTTATCTTGTCAAGCCCTGATGATGAACCACAATTTCTTACTGACGCCACACAAGTCACAAATCTATTGTCTACCTAAAAGCAAGACAATAGCATTCACATAAGCAGACCCCTTGTAACACCATGATACAATGAGCAGGCTTCATATTTAAAGATACGATAATGAACATCTTTCAGAAGCAATGCAAATTTCTGTTCTTACCCCTCCCATACCCTTGCCCCTCCTTTAAAACCACACCACCCAGTCTAATAAAACAGATTACATCAAAGAGTAACATGTTTTCAAGCATTACATAAAGCTTTAGTATTTTCGAGGACAGTAAACAGTATAAAGAGAATTCATATAAACATCTTTGTAGTCTGTTGTACAAAATTTGTTACCAGTGTTGATAAAGTAGGATAATATTTTAATTTTTTAATTAATAACTTTTGAGGAAAGAAATACCAATTAAGTTACAGTTTCCCCAACATGACCTTCAGATGGGATATTTTTCAAAGTTTTTCTGTGCCTCACCAGCAAAATGGTGGGCTCAAGATCTTTACAATGCTATGCTTAGTTGTCTAAGGACAGTTTCATATGAAGGTTTATTTAAAGCAGAGATGTCAAAATAGATGAGATGCTGAAAGATTTCAAAAGATGCTCAGAAAACTGGGAAAGCATCTTACCTCACTCAAAAATGAGGGATCCTACCACAAAAGGAACAATAAAGTAAAATTATTTCTGTTAATGTTTATGAATTGAACGGAACAAAATGTAACCAAGTAAGTTCAGCAGAAGTTAAAAAGAAATCAAAGTTATGCAGTATAAGACTTTTGTTTGAAAACATTTAAGTATGCTTACTTAGGGAATTAAAAACATCTATATATGTCTATTGAGTTACAGAATGATGTTTCTTTGTAATGCCATGTGTAGATTTAAGTCAGGCATCTTTTAGACCTAGTTCAGAGGAGGGCCATTCATCTTATTACTAAAGTAAGAGAGCTGCCTTATCATATTAGACTTTAATGTCTTAGTCTTACCACCCTAGAGTTAAGAAGGGTAAGGGGGGGGGGGGACTGCTCTAGTTTTACAAATTTCTCCCTGAAAGGGATCCTTTGTTATCTTGTAGTTACTTAAAGGTTCAAAGTAATTCTCAGCTTCAAGGCCATTGTAAGAAGCTGGTGAAGTGTTTCGCAAGGCTAGACATTAGGAAGTTCAGCTTCTCCCATAGAGTTATTAACAAGTGGAATAGTCTGCCTGAGTGGGTAGGTAACTCCACATCAGTGCACTGCTTTAAGGTTATCATTGGCAAGTTCTTCCACGACTGTGGTAGAATCTAATTGTACTGGGCCTGTTTGGTGTTGGTTTGATTGTTTATGATAATAAAGGGGTTTGGACTTCAGTGCATCTTATTGGGCCTTGGCCTTCCTTTGCCCTTTAACCTGTTATCTGTTTTTGGGACATGCTCATGCTGTTACATGTTGACTTAATGAAGACTGGTTTTTGAAATTTATAAAATTAATATTGTATTTTTGAACCAGCCTCTTCCCTGATTCTTGATTACCCCAATCAGTAGTATAACATAAGTTGACCATTCTTTTAGTGAAAGAACATGGTTCAAGCAGTCTTCCTTTTTTGGGATGGGGGGAGGGGGTAGGGAGGGGGATATTCAAGGCTTAACTGAAACTTTAATTTCTGTTCATAAAACCACAAACATATGCAATGTTATTAAATTCAGAGAAAAACTATAGCTTGAAACAAATATTCAAAGGGGTGGTGTTTGGTTACCTGAGGTTGCTCTGGTGCCCTCCTTGTCTGGACCAAATCTGCTAGTGCTCCGGATTGATCCACATTGGTATTATCTTGATAAGTACTGCCCCTTCAAGGAAATAAATTGTACGACAATAGCTCAAAAAATTGTACAAAATTGAGATGTCATTTAATCCTAACACTTTACCCAACCAAAGACTTCCATCTTTTATAACAGAAACAAAGTTACAGTAAAACCAAATTGATGAAAATGTATTTGAGACAAAAAGTCTACAGCAAGCACAAGGTGGTAATCTTTTTTTCTTAGACAATTCTGTTGTACAATAACATTACAATAAATATCATTGGTCACGGAATTTGCATTTTCAAGAAATGCCAGAAGATCAACATGTCACACTCAGAGTGAGTCTGTTCATGCTGTCTATGTCTTGTACCAAAATGAGCACACATGCATTCACTAGGTCAAGCTTGCCAGACACTGCTCCACTCCACAGCCAAATCGTTAATTGTTGGGCAGGTGGACACATATTAGCAAAGGAGACCACTCATGTTTTAACTGATTTTAAGTTTGGTCAGCTTCAGTCTGGCTGACTCGACATGTTGGATCTTCCTAAATGAAGTCAATATGTCTTAACACTAGCTAAAACTTGGATGGTCTTGGTATATAAGACTGTTCCATAGATCATTTTCCAAACAGCAATTACAGAGGAATATGGGATAGAATCTTGGTATGCATCATTTTTGTCAATGGCGAGCTCATCTGCTAGTATCTGCTTAAAGATTCAGACAGTATTTTTGAAACCATAAACTGTGTATCTGCTACCTAATTCAATTAAACTTGGTCTATATGTGTACATGGTTGGTTGACTCCTAGTGGCATCCCAGCCCTTCTTTAAGTAAATAAAGACTTCCTGTGCATACTCTACACACAGATTTAACTGTGCAATGAGTGGACATGTAAACTGCTTATCTATTGTATTTAATCAACTGCTCAAAGTTCCTCACTAGCCAGGGATAAAGTGTTATTCTGTAAGTGAAAGTGATTTCTCACAACAAAGAAATGACCAGATAAGGAGGAGTTTATTACACCTGACCTCACCTTTGTTAGGTCTGGTCAGAGTGTTTCTGATTTCTAAGCAGGCCTGTTTCTAATGTTCATTTCACTGTGGCCAAAAATGATGCACATCAAAGCTGTCCCATAATCCTTTGTAACTTCTATTTGGAAAAGGGTCTATTATGTTTTGTTTTAGTCAATAGGGTATGTTGCAGAAGGCTTTACATTCAGGTAACATACCCTCTGGTTTGATAGCTGGTTTGCCTGCTCTGAGCAAACATGTCAAAGTCATCATTTCCCTGACTTTGGTCCCCTGAGGCATTTGGTATCTGATTCAACTGACTACCTGCATTCGTTGTGGCATTTATATCTGCAAAAGAAAAGAAATTAAAGTAAGTGGTTTGTGGAAGATTAAACCATACTTCTTTTTAGGAAATACATATTGATGTAAGGCTTTTATTACAATCACAGGAACACTGTATGTGTGTCATTTCTTCCTTACTGACCATCTCAGTCACTGCAACCTTCAGAATCCATTCCACAAGATCCTATGATTATTACTACCATACAAAACAGGCTATAAAACGCTGAAGTCTACAGGACAGATGCAGTTACATTAGTGTTTCTTATCTCCGCCCCCGCATACCTCCTAAACCTGACCCCCTTACCTCTATATTTATGTAGTTGGAAAGTGAAATATCCCCATCTCACATACATAATTACCACTCTAACACAACTCCCTTCCAATTCTGGCAATTCGGGTCATGCAATCAGACTAGCTCTCCTTACTGCTTTTGGGCTTTGTAATAAGGTCATGTGCCTTGGTAGTCTGTTCACTCACCAGGAGAGTGGGTTTACATTAGCTCTTTAACCACTGTATGAAGATTATGCACTGATACTGAATGCAACCAAGGCCTAGCCTACATCTGTGCCTAAGCCATTATGACATAGCCTATTACTGAAGGCCTCAGGGTTCACTTTACCACGACACAAAAAATTCTTCATAAGCAATATTATCATAACCAACACAAGAGAATCTTCTTAAATTCAGTATTTATCAGTAGCCCCTCCCCCCCCCCCCTTCTGAGTCCAAAAATTTCCATCCTCACAACACAACATAACCATCACTCAGCACAAGTTTGAGCCCGGTAAATAACCATTTCTCTAGCTTGACGTGCAAACATGATGATGCTGTTTCATTTAAAGTAGTAAGAAAGCCCTACCATATCTTGTGCACTGTGTGCCATCTACAGAGCTAAAATGCGGGTCATGGATAACCACTCGATTTTAGGCAAGCCTGCCCAATTATACAAAATTAATGGTCAATTACACTGGCGTAACACCAGTATGCTTAGGAAATGGGGTTCAGATGGACAGATAGAGAAACTAAGGCATTAAACTAAAATAGAAATGCTGAAACTAAGATCCAGAAATGATTACCTAATCCTGCTAATTGCTGAGTCAGTGGAGGTGGTGCCTGCGATGGGGGACTGGTATCACCAAAGTCTATCAGAGGAGCTACAGCTGTTTGCTGGGGAGGTGGTGGTCCTGCCATCTGTGGAAAGATACACCATGAAATATGAATAAGTCACCAACATTGTGTAGCAGTCTGGGTCTAAAGGGAGGGCAATGTTCATGCTAACATTTCCAGCCACTTCACACTAATCAGGTTTAATCATTACCATGACAAAATGCAAAAAATTCTGAACTTTTGGTGGTTTTGTACCCCTTCCATTACCTTATCACATATGGGAACTGAGAACAAATATGCTGCAGTTTACAGGGATCCATGAAAACTGACAAGGTCTTTATAGAGCTGCAGATTTCTGACCAAAAGTTATGAAGAAGAGAGAGAATGTAATACTTTAAATAAATAAACTACTTAGCAGTCAAAAGTGGGTCAACAGTGTTATACAACTACGAAACAGAACTCACAGGGGGCTGGGAGGCCACCACTGGTTGTTGTGTAGCTGTGATGGGAGGCTGCTGTGGTGACACAGGCTGGGACCCTGCTTGTGTCTGCCTGTACCTTTCATGGCGGTCATATCGCACAAACAAATTGTTGAGGTCATCGTTAATCCTTAGAAGTTCACCTGTTCATTAAAGAAAGACAGGTTCATTTATCTTCATTAGTCCGCATCTTATCAACTACATTTCAAACCAAGAAATTTGGCACTGTCAAACTCAGATAAATGGAACAAAATCAATGCACTAATGTAAAACACATGGATGAACACAGTCTTAACCTTCAAACCCCAAATCTGAAGTGAAAAGTCCTTTTCCCCACTGAAGCTCTGTGGACAATGCTTCGATAATTGCTTCTATTCAGCTGGCAACTAAACCTTAACCCAACCCTGACCTAACATAGCCCCCTCTAAACCACTACACCCCAATGAATCTGCCATGCATAGCTTAACAACAACACCATCAAAGGCTGCAGTCAACTTCATCTCTAATGTTCATATATGTACCACATGTAAAATTCTGTTCGTGGATAGTATCACAGACAACAGCTCACATTAAAGAACAAAAGTCTGTCGTTAAAGGGGGCAGCTCATACATGGTTTGCTGACAATTTCATGACTTGACAAAGGACCTCACTGATTTACCAACGTCCATTACGTACAGCTTTCTGGGCTAGTATACACTGCATTAATTCTGCTAAAATTTTGATTTTCCCTTTTTTTTTTTTTGAGGGATCACGGGGAAGGAGAATTCATATCCAACAAAGAACATAAAGGCAAGAATGCATTGGTACCAAAACTCTAATGTACAAACAGGTGAACAGTCATACTCCAGTGTTCCTACAAATGAATATGAGAGAAAGTTCAAGATTCTGCACCTTCCAAAGAACAGTAAACTTTTTACAAGGGTAGCATTCTGAGAACACAAGTACAGAGGAAGAGTACTGTAAGTTACAAAGAACACAGTAATAAAATGTCATGATAATGTAAACTTATTTGAAGTTATCATCAGCCTTACCCATTATTTCCTCATGAGTCACTTGACCCAACAGTTCCATTACTCTCTGCTGCATGGAACGGCAAGTTTGGTTCAGTTCCTACAAGAAACGACAAACGGTGAAACTGTCACTGACAAGTTTACTATTAGATGATTTGTTTCCAAGGCAAAAACGTAAGTGAATATTGGTTTTATGTAGGGAAATTTTGTGGAGCCACTGCCCCTTGTTTTACAAGCCTGTGGCCCCCAACCACCTGTCAGGCCAAGTGTAGTATCTGCATGGGAGACTGCTATCTGAGGGCATACATTCATATCAACTTTACAATCTTTAAATATTTTTCATAGCTATGTTGCAAACAAATCTTTATTGTAGTAAGTTTGCCCCCAACATCCATAGATCTGGTTGTCTTTTTGTTTTAGAAGGTGGCAAAGGGGGTGGACAAAAGGGTGACATTATGATTACAGGTGGCAATGGCTGTTTTGCAAACACATCTGAAGCACAGAAACCAAAGAGGAAGCATTGCAGCTTGAGAGAGCTCTGTAAGTGCTGACTGCTGGCTACCAGCAGATTTCCTAATTAACTACTCTTTGACTCCAGTGATTTACCAATATAGCAACTGGAGTCATTAGGGCTCTTGAGTCAAAGGACTACTTACCGTTAATAACTGGTAGTCATCAGGGCTCTCTTGACCAGGAACTAGTTCTGTTAACATCTCTGACATGACTTTAACATTTGTGTTGACCATATCTAAATCTTGCTTCAGTTTGGCAATGTTCTGCTGTGCCCCACCTGGTGAAGGGGCTACTGGAGGCTGTGGACTGGTTGGGGCAGGGGCTTGAGGTGGAGACTGAAAGAACAAATACCACCAAAACCCAAATAGGAGTTTGTAAAAAAAGATGCCAAATCAAAAGGATGGGACTACATCCTATTTAAAAACTATTTAAACAACTCCTTGAGGCTTTCATACATGGGACAAATGAAGCAGTACTGCATCACACTCTACGAATCACCGTCCAACCACTGTAATGCACAAATTAGCATTTGTATTAAAATAAATGCAATGCAAAGCTATGTGAAATTTACAAAAATGTACCTTAAAGGGACATACTGTGTTTGATCTACGGAAATTTTCCATCTTTATAAAACCAATATTTATAGACACAGAATTATAGATAATTCAAAATAAGGCAGTATGGTAGCCTTCTGTTCAAGAAATAAGGTTCTCACAGAAGAAAATTCAGTTAATTTGTTGCTAGGGAATAGCTTGTTGGCCCAAACTTTCAGAAATTCAAATATTGCAACTTCAATACCTCTTGTAATTCATACTATTTTCAGGAGATAAAGCTTTTGCTGGAGTTCATTAGTGAGACTGAGTGGTTTAATGTTAAAGCAATTTTCATTGTACTCCATGTTGGTGCATTTTAATTAAACACAGTATTTCCCTTTAACTATCACAGCTAAGTAGATTTGTTAAATCAAATTTGAATTTCTTCTTTCTTCCCTTCTTTTACATGCTGAGTCTAACAAACTGTAATTACATTACACATAAGTTGGAAAAAGTGTGCAATCCACCCTAACTTTAAATTACTTCACTAGTATTTAAAAGACTTATTTACATACAGCTGATCTGCCAAACACAGTTGAATTTGACTGTAGAGCTTGGCTGATACATACAATCACCTAGAGACTGAGTGATTTTTGAGCCAGTCTTCTACAACCACAGCTAAGCTCAAGTGGATGAAGGTAATGGCCTTTGAAACAATGAAGCTTAGCTACAGAATGCTAAGAAACTTAATTCCCTAAAAGAGTCAAAGAATGGTTTTGCTACTGACCCAACATAGTTTCCATCCCATCTAACTTCGTGAATTGAAAACTTACTCATGTTTGGCCTGAAATGCTTGACTGTCAGCCAACCTGAAGTTGTAATTCATTAGCCCTATGACTTTCTCTCTTGTTTAAGATTGATTAGCAACAGAAAATTATTTCCTTGAAAGTTTAAAGTATGGTTACAATGGTCACTGATATTACACTGTCTCACCTGTGAAGCACTGTAAGTAGGGGGCGGCCTGTTCATAGCTGGGTCTATTTCTGGGGTGCTCTGTGTGAAATGGAAAAAGAAATTTAACCAAACTGGATGGACAATGGTACAAGACTTCCACCACATAGTCAAATATCAACAGAGAACGCTCAATGTGATAGAATATCCTTAAGCATTAAATGTGCTTGTACATGCCTGAATAAGCCAATTATAAAATGGAAATGGATGGAATGGATAAAATATCCTTAAGCATTAAATGTGCCTTGTAAATGCCTAATAAGCCAATTATAAAATGGAAATCAAAAAGGAAAACAAAAAAAAAAAGAAAAAAGGAAAAAAAAAAAAACACCCAAAATTTAATATCAACTCTCTCAAAAAGAAGGAAAAGTGGTGGTAGAAATGGTATAAGGGGAGGATAAAATCCTTATTTTGCTTCACTTTCAGTGAAAACATACTTCTCATCTAAGAAATATCTCTTGTAATGTAACACCACACTACACGAAAAAGTGACCAATATTTACACATCTTTTCAACCAAAGCTTCTTTTTATTTTTCTTGCTTTCTGTTACACTCTTCAACAGTAGCAACAACAATGGCAATGACAGCAAAGGAATATAACAATGACATCAATGCAGACCTGTAGCTTTACTGTGTTAAGAAACTGATCATTTTTTATGTCAAAAGTTGTAGCACAGTTGTCCACTCTTAACTTTCGCTGTCAAATCAGTATAACTTTGGCCCTAAAAATCTTGCCTGCTAGTATATTTTTAATTTTCATGTGTTGGTCATACTTTGTCTAGATGGCATATCAAACTTCATTTGGCAACAATTTTCAAGAAACTGGCCATAAGGTGGGAATCAAACAACCCTACAATAGCAATGCCAAACTCTCCCTCACTCCTGCCCCCCCCCCCCTCCCCCATCACTGCCTTTAGTATGATGGTTTGCAATTAGTAAGCACTTATAAACACTTACAATTACAACTCTTTACATTTTCTCCTCTACAGAAGGACAAAGTATCCATATCATCTCTCCTCAAATCCTAGCTTTGTAAAAAGTCAACAAATGACAAGCAGAGTAAAAGGAAAGACAAACAGGGTCAAGAGAGACAGACTGGGTGAGGGGATGGGAAGGGAAAGGGGAACAAAAGCAAGGGGTCCTAAAGCATAATGACTTACCCTAATGGGGGTGATAATGGGTGAGAATGTATCAAGGTCTGTGGCTGGAAACTCGATCCCTTTCTGTTTCAATTCTTCATAAACTTTCACCACACCATGTAAGTCTGGTTGCCTTCTAAAAGCATCTGCCCACGTCTGGATCATGGCAAGAATTTTTTCCTGGAGAGAATAAATAAATTGCTCAATAGTACATACAATCTAAAAGAAGGCACTGCTTTCCCTGTTTGTACATCTCTCTACTACCTAAAGGATCCAAATCACATACTGAAGATACACAAGTAACTTATCCATTGCCCAACTTCATACATTCACAGGCAAAATTTCCTCACGGGTTAAGAAAATTCCACCAAATGAATGAAACAATTCCCATCCACTTCGGCTGACCAGGGAGTTGCTATTTGACAAATAGCAACTCCCTGAGCTGACAATAGCTTCTACCCTTTTGTATGAAGTCTGAGGGGCCCAATACATAAACAAATGACAACAAAACAGACAAATGACACATGACCTTGCTTTTCATAATTACTGACATGATTTGTATCAATCTTGGTAAAAATACACCAAAGCAGTAGTACAAAGTATGTTTACATTATTACTAATTCTTGTGGCTACACACCTGCTATGGTCTGTAATTTCAACAATAACATGACACACAACAGACATTGTCAAAACACAGTCAAAAATACACACACTTAGTCATGTGAGAATAAAGCCACCCTCCAGTTACAAGGTTTCAGGACTTTTTGAGTTTAGTTTAGTAGGAAAAAGATCAAGAAGGATACAAAGTCCTCATAAAGGACCCTATGAACCACAAACCCCCTTTGCCCCCAAAAGAGGAAACCTTGTCTGCTACTGCATACATTGAAATGCAAATCTAAAGCATTTTTAAACCCACTGGTACTTTGGGCAGTACAGACACTTTTAAGGAGCACCTCTTATTTGATTAGCACCCCCATACACCTGGCATAAATATGCTCTCTTGAGCAGCCCCGGTAAGTATCCGAGCAGAAGAGAAAACAATGACTCAGGCAAATTATTCTACTCATTAACAACCCTCAGTCAGAAGAAGTTTGCTTCGAAGTTAACAAAAAACTTTCTCAAATTTAAGTTTATGGCCCTTACAGATTATCGGCAACCCGTTAAACCGAGGTGCCTTTGTGCCAGTGTAAACAGAAGTCCCATTGTGTGTCCGTGTTGGAACGATTTTTTTTTGAAGTTCGAAAAAGTTTTCGAACATTCCAAAATTGTCAATAACATGACCTTTGAAATTTTAGCGTGAAACTTCATGAGTCTTTTATATATACAGTAAAGTAAAGTGAAGCGCAGTTTACTTTGAATTTCCCTTTGCAATGACTAATAAATTTCGTAAGTTTAGAAAGAATACCTAGAACGTTCCCAAAGTTTCGTACCTTCTGTCAAAAGATTGCGTTCGGAAAAATTCTTGCGCGTTTGCAAATTCTTTCCGTAACTGAGTTTTTGTCACGATAAACTGTTCTCCTATCACCATATAGTTTACCATTTTCGTAGTCCTCTGATATCATGCATTTACACAGGTTGGCAGATTTTTGGCGCAACCTTCGATTTTTTTTTTGCACATTCCAAAAAATACCGAAAAATAATCAGGGAGAATGCCATTGCAATAGTATCACAGCTTACTTCCTGCATCCTCTGATGTTCCGGTACAATACAACGCATTTTATTTTTCATTCACATAGAATACGTACCCTCTACTCAGCAATTGCTAAAATTTCAAATCTTACATACAAGGGTAAATTCCTTAATAGAAAAATTAATCCTCAAATGCAGCTAGCTGCCATAATTACGTGAAATACCTTTTTTGAAAGTCGTAGCCCATTTGGTTGTCCTTAACAGTTACGTGATACTAACTCTTACCGAAAACTTTTCACAAGATCGGACTTCTTCTACATCCATGAATATGATAAGGTACAAAAATTAGCTTGTAAACGTTGATTTTGATTTTGCTGAAAATCTGCATACTGAATTTGCCCAGTAGGGGTGGGTTTTAGTTTCATTAAAATGCAAGTCTACTGATTATCTATTAAAGGGTCATGCGTTGTACGGTTACTGAGAACGGGTGGGGGGGGGTGTTTGAAAAAGCTGTTTTACTGCGAGGATATAGAACGATGCAGTAAAATCGGCAATTTCTTCTAGTTAATCCAGTTGTACCTAAGTTTTTTTTTTTTCAACGCATCTGTATGTTTGTAGCCTGTGAAAACTTGAAAATGTCCTCAAAGGAAAGTAAGAAGAGCCAATGAACCTAGTTTGCTGGAATCAAGCTACTCTAAACATGGCAAGGTATAATCTCCTATCATTCATAATGCCTTTCAAGCACACTGTAATTTAAACTTGACAGACATTTACCACTTCTACTGTGTGGATCCTGGATGAGGTAGGGGTCAACCAGCCAGGCCCCCTTTTGATAGACCACAATTTTTACATTTATGACTGATGAAAATGATGAACATGTTTCTTTTCCTAATTATATGTTATGTCCCTCAGACTGCAGGAAATTAAAGGCAAGGGCTTCTTTCCAAACTTCACCAGGGTAGACCCCTGCCATACAGAAGATACACCTTTAGTGCACTGAGGTAAGGACTTTGACTATTACCACACGAATACATATACAAATACATATGTAAATAGGAGGTAAGGGAGGAGCGACATAGACTGGCACTATCCCCCCCCCCTTTTTTACTTCTTTAGGAAGACATGCAGGTCTACAGAGGGGGCAAACATTTCAGAATAACAAGATGTCAGGATATGGGGTACTTATCAAATAGTAACTAGCTGCATATAGTGAATATGAAATGCATTTCTCTTGATTGGGTTGACAGGGGGAAGGAAAGGAGAATTGATAGCTGAAATATAAGCGACATATTTTGGAGTAACCAGTATTAAAACATTAATTCAGGAACAAGTGCTTGTCTTACATACTTCAGCTAAGACCAGAGTCCATGTACCCTCACATCTCACTGTCATGTTACATCCTGCATGGCATATTTCCAATGACTGGGGTAGTGACTCCTGGCCAAGAGTCAAGTACACGCTTCACTTTCCAAGGGAGTTGCAACTCTAGCAAAACCTTCAGTACTGTCACAGACATGCCCCCCAAATAAATTTTTGCACAAAAAGGTCTGCCTCTGTGTTCCCCACATCAGATCTTGAGAGCTTGATCACCCCTTTGGGGAGGATCAGACGGTGCTCAGATGATCAAAAGATATTATAGAGGGACCAGTATTAAAACATTACCTCAGAAACAAGTGCTTGTCTTACATACTTCAGCTAAGACCAAAGTCCATACCCTCATCTCACTGTCATGTTACATCTTACATGGCATATTTACTGTGACTAAGGTAGAGACTCCTGGCCAAGAGTCAAGTACACACTTCACTTTCCAAGGGAGTTGAAATTCTAGCAAAATCTTCGGTACTTTCACAGATATGCCCCCAAAATCAATTTCTGCAAGACAAGGTCTGCATCTGTGTTCTTCTTAGTGTTAATGAAATCCTGTAACAAAACTGGATCTTTTAGTGTAATTTCTCTGAGGACGAGGTCCCTTTCAATGTACTGTAAAAGTTTCTCCAAAATAAGCAATTTGGTACCTCTGCTATGACAGGCTGGTAGCAAAAGTCTTCTGTTGTGTAAATACAGTCACATATGTTCCATACATGTCTATGGCAGTTATGTCAAAATTATAGGAGTGCCAGATTCAGAACTTCTAACACCCCATGTATCCATCTCCAAAAGTATTATAGTTGAAGCCTTTTATTTAAACACCACATGTCGATAATCAGGGGAACGGACAGGGAGAAAGAAGTGGTTGAGACGAAAGCTAGCAAAAGGGAAGGGAAAATGTGTTTGCTACCTTGTTCCAGATACTTCCTGTGAATAATGTCCTTCTCTCTAAATTGTACATGAGGAACAGTATCACACCTTTAAAATAATTTCAAAATGTCTGCATACAGTACCTGGACTACAGTAGGGGGGTTTACATTTGGTTGTATTATTTTCACCAGCTCCCTTACAAAGTCCTGTTTGCAGGCCAGTACATGCATCCTATGATCACAGTTCTTGACACATGTTTCCAGCACCTATGGAATAATAGATATTAAAAATCAAGTATTAAAAATATGTTTTTTCTCATGTACTGCAGAACAGATACATTCTGTCACCTATCATAGGTATATCAAGCTTAAAGTAATTACGATGCAAGGTGAGCTTAAGATATCTACCTGTAAGGTTGTGTTCGGAAAGAAGACAGACAAGAAGAATCTAGGTTAAGTCTGCAGTTATTCATAACCAGAATGCAAAAATGCATTGTGGTTTCGATGACACAAAAAAGGTATATACTGTATGCTGTGCATTAGGCTTGGGCAACTATACTTCAGGGTCATGACTTCCAGCCAGGAGTGGAGTACTGTGGCAGTTGCCGAACAATTACCCCCCGGACACCCCCGGTCCATTACCACCCAGACAACTACCCAACTGGACATTTACCTCCCTGGTCTTATACCACCCGGTCAAATACCACCCATCCAGGTGCTTATTTACTGGGGGTGATTGTCCGGGGGATACTGTCCAGGGGAATCATCTGGTCACGACTGTAGCGAATCCACTTTCCCAGGAATCTTAAAATCCTTGGAAATTTTCAACACAGTAAAAAATGTGCACAAAAATCTTAGTTTGGAGGTAAGCTTTGTGTTATGAAGTTTCACAACACAAGTTCTGGCTCGTTTGATCTTTTCCATCTAATCATGATTCTTCCCTAAGTCATCCACAACGATTTCCAACATTGTCAGTTACAATAGGTGGAACCTCAGCCACTGAGAAACCTGTAGTGTAAGTACGGTATACTGTTATATTATTACTCACTGTAACCGGTAATTGACAGTAAATGGCTGGTGAAGTTTTATGTTCGTATGTCATTTATGATGTTATTGTAGGAGTAACAAATCCTTCAAAGTCACCACTAATAGAACTGCAGGTACCCGACTCCAAAAGTGTTGGAGTTGCCCAAGCCTAAAATACATGTACTGCATGCACAATACAGAATACAGTATCACACAGTGCATAAACAGCTTACAGTAGGTTCAGAGTCAGTGGAAAAAAACGTAAGCTAAATGAAAAACTAAATATTAATAACTTACAAAAAAGGCAAAAAAATTATGAAATAGATGTACTCAAGCATCTCATTACCAGATAGTACAGACTTAAGCTGAGTAATAACAAATAATGCAAATACTTGCTGAGGTATTAAGGCAGTATCCTGCAAGAGACACCACAGGTCACAGTCACAAAGGACCAGCTTTACCCTTTACACACATTATTGATACTACAGGCACTTTCAAGTATACAGAATGTTAAATGAACTGTACAGTCAGAGATTCCAAGTTTTTGAAATGGAAAATAGGAACCTTGACCCACTGATGAGCTGGATCCCACTCATGCACGCATGAAATGCACCGTTTCTGGCCGGGAGTCCAGGGGCCTGCTTAAGGGCCCCTGGTGGGGTCCAGGGGCAAAGCCCTGGTGGGGGTCCAGGGGGCAAAGCCTCCAGAAGCTCTCACATTTTAGAAGTTTCTTAACCTGTGTTTCACACCTGTATAACACATGTTAAGAGCAAATTAAGGTAAGTGTAGAAAGCTTTTTATAATGCACAGCAGGTGCACATTGCCAGACCACACAATATAAATACAAAACAGCTGCTGTGAAATACTGTACCCATGAAACAGATCTGCATAGCCCTGGGTTGTAGAAAACCCTCATACATACTGTACTGTAGGCTGTGGTAGGTACATTGTAAAGCCCCAGGCTTAAAAGATATAGCTCTACACTGAAAACTGTGATGGCATGCATCAGACCACCACAGTTTTGATAAATTTCAATTCAAAGTTTGACTTTTTTTGTGGACTGCTTTACTTCTTCTCAGTTTCAGAGTACATAATATTATAAACCCGGGGACTTGAACTGGAGTCGCCTAACAGTAAGCCATAGTAGTCTAGCCTACATGACAATAAAAAACAAATGATCCCACCCTCATTTTACATCTTTATTGGATGGAGAGGTAGGCCTTACTTTGCTAAGCCAAGACTGCTTCACAGTGTAGTTGCCCCTGACTACCATCAACTACCATGGTTAAGGGCCCTGTAATTCTGCATACATGTTTATTAAACACATTTGATACAACATGTCTCCAAGCCAATATTCCATGTACCATTCTCCCTCACCAGTGCTTCTAACTGGTATTTAATGGAAGAGTTTTCTCTTTTGAATAAATCAGTGAAGCTAACTAACCATCCAAGGCTGTCTTCATATGGAAAGATACAAAAAGACACAAGATTACCAAAAAATCATAAAAGTTCAAACAAGTGAGAGCTTGACTCAACCCTTGTGCTCTGTTGTACAAGTTTAAGTCTGAATGAACAACTACAGTAAGGGCATTATAAAATGACATAATGAAGTAACCACAAGTTTGCAAGTATGCATTTCACAATGATTGATGAATAAGAAAATATTTACTATAGCATGGGCTGGGCACTTATAAATACATGTCTCTTGCAGGGGAAACAGAATACTACAACTAAACACTGTATGAACAGTACTAACAGTACATACAGGTACATATTTACATGAGAGCTACTGAATAAGTTTACAAGTAAATGGCAGTACAGTGCATACATTTAGGTAAGTACTGAGTGTTATGGCACTAGTGTTCAGACACTGACAGGACTGTCTGTGGAATCATTCATGTGACATAAAGCTGTCTCTTTTAGAAATGAGGGTTGTAAGAACATGCATCGCTGCAGTGCTGTTCATGTACACACCCTGAATCTTTTCTTTTTGTACTTTAATTGGAAATGTTTACAATTTGAACTATGTGATAAACAATAGTGCAATACCAATTGCTACATTTTGTGTGACTTCTCCAAAATTCATATTAAATTCCAAAACTACTTGAAGGCCAATTTTGAAAACAGGTTTCAAACCACAACTTTTTGACATGATCACCCAAATTCTTGCATATTGTTTGTTCTTCTTCCTGCACACAATATGCATGGGGAGAGTATGTCATGGAAAGCTGCAACTGCTATTAGAAAAACATTCAAGTACCGGCCTTTTCATGTAAGGCGAGCTATAGCGCGACAGCGCCTAAACTCGCCTAAAATGAATTTGAGGCGAGTCATTTACTACTCACCTTGATTGCCAAAAAAGCTCATTTACAAGAACCTGACAAGCTTTGTGTTGCATGTAACATATCAGTAAAAATTTAGGAAACAGCTCACCATAGCAGCTCTAAGGAGAGTTGTTATGTACTCACCTTCCATTTTCAAATGTAAGGGCCTGAAGTAGGATATGACATGTCAAGTTTCTGTATGTACACAGGAGAGACACTTGAGAAATACTAACTTTTGCTATGTTGTATTCAAAATACACACAGGATCATTTGAGGAGAAAAATACTGCATCATATCCCTACCGTATATTTGTGACTCAATCATGTCTTCCTCTCCTGTCTCTTCTCTTAATCCTCCTTCACAATCTATTTCTATCCCATGCACACCACCTAACAGTTCTCAATTCTGGCAATATTTTTGATGGCAAAGAGACCTGGGGAATTATTGGGCCATGTATGTACAGTATATTTGTAGATGATAGTGTTTGCACCTGGTACCCGGGTACCCACATACCCGACCGACGATGTCAGGACCCGGTTCTGAAATTGCTACCCGGATCCAAAGTTTCACTAACATAGATAGCACGTGTGACAGAACACCTAACATGTTACTTTTTCCTTGCAAAATTTATCACGCACATGCCTATGAACACTTGTCATGCCCATACGTAAGATACGTCGGTGTCATATTATATCAACGTGCAAAGCAAAATTTCTGATTATGACTTCAGCTTGACACAAAACACAGCTTCATTAACACATTTCCAAGGAGTCAAGGCTAATTTGCACCCAATTGGCATCCTAACCAAATACATGTGTGAAAGGTTTATTTACAGTACATTGCAAATTTGCAGCCTGTATCCACAGCATCCTGTAAAATCAAAAATCCTTTTGGTGGTTTCTTAAAAGAAGATGTTGTTATTGTAATTCTTCAGGGTAAGTAAAACTTCCTACATGATAAGGTTTAACTTGGTGAGGCATTCTGACTCACAGGAAATAGTTTTGAAGAACAATGTTCCTTAACCAATATTGAACTTCCAGGTATTTTTATCTCATTTTAAGACTGGATGATGATGGTTAATTACTGACAAATTTTAAATTACAATGGACTGGGCATAAAATAAACCTCAGTACAGTGCTTTGTACAGAAAATGTTGTGCTTCAACAGCACCAAGATTACAGTTGTATCTAAAATGCTGTACAGTATGTTCAACATCAGATACCATGAAGCAAAGCCACAGTGGGCTAGTGACAGTAACTGGTTCACCCAAGAGGCACATCAGTCCGGTGCACAACTGACTTCCTTGGCTAGGCAATGCATATTGATATCCACTTCATTTACTGTTTAATTAAAATGATTGTCTCTGAAAGTTTAAATCATAACTGAAGGCTTCTCTGACTTACTGGAAGTGCAATTGTAATAACTAATTACCAGTATATGAGTGGAGAGGGGAACAAGCATCTTCACATGGGGACGGGGTGGGGAAGGGGGAAGTCCTTGCAATCAGAATCTGATCTGCATGTCAGCTCAAAGTCCTGAAGAGTGAGCCACTTCACAGGCTACTGGTACTTAGATACAATTACCCTGTATCTAGCAATCAAAATAAACTTCGATGCAAAAAATGTGCTAAGTGTAATTTAGGGCCTTCTCAACAGAGAAATGGAGAAAATAGCTGGGTTGGAAAAGCTGTCCCCTGGGGCAATGCTTTCTTTTCACCTCAATGGTGGTGGTGTTCTCTGCACAGACATCAATGATCATTGTCACTTGGACCATTCTGTTAGAACTGTTGAAAGGAGTTGATATGTTATAATTTGTATTTATTGCTGATGTGACAGGCCATATTTGCTATACTTCTGAGAAGGCTTTTTACCTTCATTTGAACCTACCAGTGACCCATCAAAATGGCAACCATGCTATAAGGAATAACTTACTGTCAGTGTATACATCACTTCCTTCCATTTTCTATTTCCAATAAGTTTTTTCTTGATTGCCTTCATCGCATCCTTTGGCCTAGAAAGAGAAAGCAAAGAGCAAGACATTTTAAAGTCAGTCTTAACAACAAATGATAAAATATGTTAGTAGCACTGTGTCTAGATAGAGGGCAGGGGAGAAGGTTGGGTTGTGCTTCTATGTTTGACATCGCAACTTACAAACTGATTCTAATACTCAACTGTTTTAACTACCGAGACGATATTGCAGCACATCCCATAGCTGCTCCAGTTTCTTTCCTTCACAACTGCTGACACCTTCACCCTGACTATGGTACAGTAGGTACAATTGGATTGCATACAGAGGAAGGTCCAGGGTAGTGTTGCACCTATACCCCACATAGCCAAGATTACAGACATCCATATTTTAATTCACAATATCAGCTGATGCTGATGCACTTACCACTATTTGAGAAATAAGCATACTGTAGGACCAAAGCTTTTTGTCTCTTTACAGTAGGTGTTGTGTCATTTTCATGGGGTAAAATTACGAAAATAGTGGGACTTTAAGTCAAACATACTAAAATTAGCTAACAAGTTTACATAGTACTGGACTAGAAATATTGGTTAGGAAATATCAGCAATAAAGGTAAATTTTATCAATATATGACGAAAATGGGGAATATGGGCTGATACCCATACTGAATACAGATAACTGGTCCACCAATAATCCAGGCTTGGAGAATGGGTAAGAGACTCATTCATGACAATGAGGACTACATGTATGAGGTGCATACCATGGGATTTGAAAAAACAACCCTTGTATATTTCATAGATTCTAAGAACACAGTCATACCATCACAATGATATTTTCACATTTTAATCAGCAGTGGTAAGTCTCTGAAAGTTACAAGAGCTGGGGGCAGTTGAGCATTCACCTGGAACTGCACCTTATAGTATATATCCAAGGACAATGTTACCCACACAGGCTACAAAAGTGCTACCAACAGTCCCAACCCTACCTGACTTGCTCTATGTCCATGATTTCTACCACTCATGGATCATGCACATTTGATAGTCATGGGCGTCACCAAGGGGGGGGGGGCCGGGGTGTGCAAACGACCCCCCTTTGAGCTTTTTGTTACAGAAACGATTAAAGGATGTACCAAAAATCGAAATAGGTTCCTCTGCCATTGTAAAGTATAAATTTCTTTTAATTTGTTGAGTGGTTGATTTCGCTGCAATGGCAATTACAGATCGAGTCCCCCAAATTACTATTTTCCGTTACCTATTTTAATGGAATAAAAGACATGTACAGTATTTTCTAGGTCTTGAAAGAGAAAGGTTGACAGTAAAACAAAGTAAATTGGTAAAAATCACATTTTGCACAAACTTACTCTTCTGTGGAGTCTGATAACTTAAGCAATTATGAGACCCTATTTATTACAGATTTGAACGATTTTCTTAAATTTCTTTGCATTGCAGAGTTCAGTTTGCCTAAAACTTTGCTGTGATTTGTTATTTGAGGTTAGCTATTTTTACCTCCTTAATCTTGCATATTTCATTGTATTCCACGAGCTTCCGAGGGTTTTGTCCAGGGAATCCTTTGCCTCTGGATCCTACCAGTTGGTTCCCTTGACCAAGCCCATGGTTCCCACGATAGGCCTCCAACTTTAAAAGAAAAATGTTCTGGTGCCATTGCAGCCAATTTTCATAGCATGTACAGTAAATAGCGTAACACAGATCAGTTTAAACTGGACATGCTATACCGTATGTGTATTGGGTAGCCATTGTCATTTTAAGACTTGAAAGCTTTGATTTTTGATCTCCAACCATGGGTTCACGATTTGCTTTTATATGAAATCACATTTTGGGCATTATCAAACTAGCAACATTGACGATAATTTCACCACATTATAGGCATTTGAAATGTCTAACTCCTCAGAGCTCCCGGGGCTTCGCCCCTGGACCCCACCAGGGGCCCTTAAGAGGGCCCCTGGACCCATTGCCATCGTGCTCGCGCTATGCGCGAACATTGCCGCTAACGTTGCAATAACTTCCTCCTTCACACAAAATACGACCCCCCTTTAAAAATGTTTGGTGACGCCCATGATAGTTATCCTCTACCTTCATCTTCATTGTTGAAAATATAAAAATTATTTTATCATAATTCAGTATCTCACAAGGAATACTTTCCAAAATGTATATACATAACATTTCCTGGAAATAAAGTAGTGTAACCTTGATATTTCAAATGAAAATACATGTATTTATGCATCTTTGGATATACACAAAATATTGATAGGCCTAATTATTGAAATTTTGATAATAACTTAAGTTCAACATGTAGTATAAGTGATCATATGTGTACACAGCAAAATTGCTTGTCCATGTTATAGGTAATAGAATACTGTACCTCTGTCATTCATGGCAACAAGAAATGTATGTACAGTACAAGATGCATGATGACAGACATGATGACAGTGCAAGATGATAGTGGAGAAATTTCACAATTCAAACTGATGACAACGGTTAGTAAATATACCATAAATTGTGTCAATTTTCATGGTAAAGGGACGTAGGCAAGGGTGGGGGAGACTTATATGGAGGAATGTCGCTCAACCCCCAACCCCCCTGCCTCCATTCCCTAAACTGTGATACTTGAATACATGTATAGGGCCCCCGATTTTCCGCTTCACAAAATGGTAAATTCCGTTTTCCACTTTTCATTTTCCGTTTTTTCCGTTTTCAACTTTCCCTTTTCCGTAGATTTCCGTTTCAGATATAAATGGTAATTATAAGTTTCCGTGATCTTCCGTTAAATTCATTTTCTCTTGCAAGTGTCCTGCATGCACACCTACAAGTTACACACCTGGTTTATAGTTATTGTGCGACCGATCATCTGTCAGATAAATCGGGAATAATATTGCAAGGGTAAAATTTTATCACTCAAAGGATTACCACCACCGATTTTGGAAAACTGGAAATGGGGCTAAAATACACTTCTGGTTTCTGCAAATAAGTGAATAATTCCCCCAAACACACATTTCTTTAAGTTCCTGCACAAAATATTAGCACTGATACTCACAAGATTTGCTCTCCAAATGATAACGATCATCCAATTGTTGCGTCAAAGTTCACACAGTATTACCTAAGAGGTGTGCATGCCACGGACAATCAATGCTGTACATCTGCATACGTGTAGCCTACAAACCATACTACTGGGCGACATGCAATGACATCGCTACGTTTTTCCAAGTTCCAGTGCTAAATCATATCATTTTTACACACGTGCCTCATTATCCTGCATAAATTATTCCACTTCCCACATTCTTATTCGTTAAATTTTTAATTGTCATAACACGCACGTGCGTAAACGTAAATTGCCAAAACAAGTGCGTCATAACTTCCCAAGAAAGTTTCTTGTGAAGCTGAAGTTCACCTTCGTAGTACACCGAGTACGGTGTGCAATACATAATAAAAGGACAGTGTATTGCCCACGCTGTCACATAGGGTGTTGGTCATGAATGAACTAAGGGAAGCGGCCCCATGTAAATTCATGCACCCCCAACCGGCAATTATCCAGGGAGTTGCAACAGTTTTTCGATAACAGGAATATATCGGGTTTGCGTTTCATTTGGAGAATCTTTTAAAACTGGACGTACAGTAAGTTTTGGGCAAGACAGTTTACAAAAAATTTATTCATATCCATAGGGCCCCATGAGATGCGCACACCAAGTAAATTGAGTGGAAATTTTAGTGGCCTTGAAGTGCTAAGATACTGTAATGTTAGTTACGTATTTTTGCAGAGAACTGAGCAGATAGGCTACTAATACTATGTAGCACTAGTAACTTAGTACAGTCCAGTACAAAACACAATACACCGAATCTTCCGAAGTTTCTTATCCAATATTTTCAAAATATCTTATCTACTGTAATCTGATCTTTTTTGTACTGTACTTTACAGTGTAACACACAGAGTTGTTATGAAAGTATATATGCAGTAAGTACCACTAGTGTTAATGTATCAAGTCACAGCACAACTTTTAAGATGCATTAAACTTACTGTACACACTTCCAAATCACAGCCGATCTTCCACAATATAACTAACTTTTAAAGACTTCGAAACAAAGATTCACAAAATAGTACTGAGAATAATTTTATCAGGCATCATGAAATTTTGTGACAAAACACTGATAGATTTGCTACACCAATGTTTAAAATTAGCATTTCAGTTTTTGTACATATAACCCTACTTTTTCCAACATTTTTTAACAATGAAAACTTCATAACACCATACCCCTCTGAACTTTTATTCAAAATATAAAAACTAAATTGCCTCAATGTGTGGATAATGACATACTCAATTAAACCTCCATTTCCAAAATTTCACAGCATACATATGTTTAAAATCAACAACAATACTTTCAAAGATGCGAGGATTTAAACAGCACACAAGCTATTTACATAAATTTTCAAATTTTATGATCTCAGCAACATGCATATACTGTAGTATCTATAGTACATATTATATTGTATCACAGAGCTAAATGTTCACCAAAAATGTCATAAAAAAGTAAAACTGTCAATAACTTCAAACTGTGTAAAAATACAGTAGGCAGTATTAATACATGTATACAAAGGCATCGAGGCATCAATATTTGATGACATCCTAACTTAGCAAACAGTTTCTACTGATTTTATCTCACCAGGACATTGATGATCTTGCTATTACTTACAGTATATGACAGTGCACTTCATGAATACTATATTACAGTAACTTCCTTTAAGTAATTAAGGATTTATTAGTATGTGAGACATAAATATTGTTTAAAGAGCAAAATCCAAAGGCAGGGACAGATGGCTTTGAGTCATTTAATCATGCTGCACCTGCATGTTATTTAAGTGCACTTCCTAGAAACCTTTGAATCAGACACTACCTCCTGTACTTTAAGTGAACTGTATACTTACACTGTATGCCCTGCATCAAGCAGCTTACTGTGTAACTAGAGTTTACATAGGTCACCAATGATACAACCTCATCAATCAAGAAAGGCAAACATCACAAGTTTTGCAAACTATAAATATAGAATAAAATAGTTAAGGGTTCCAGAATGGAATATGGTGGTAATATCATGACATGCATTGTATTACTGTAAGCATTTATTGAGAGAAGTCATGTTTCTCACATTGCTGTTTATCTCCCATTGCTGTTTCTCACATTGCTGGTTGTCTCCCATTGCAAGCAAAAGCCTGAAACTGCTCCCCAAAAAAGTTAAAACCCAAGGGACACAATGCTTACCAAGAAGCCTATCCGAAGCTCTCTGGTAGTATTTATAAACACTCTTGAACAGCTTCAGAGGTTTAACCGACAGTGTAAGAACTAATCTATCTCTTGTTGTTAGGGATTGAAAGCTTCCACAACCTTCATGCAGTTATGAGATGATCTCATTTTAAGGGTGTGAAAAAGTGGGGTCCCAGTGACAAAGTGCAAGATTAAGCTCTCCACATTATCAAATTGTAGCTTGTACAAATTGTTTAAGAGAAGTCTGCTGCAAGCAGGAAGGAAGGAAGGATGGAAAGTCCCGGAGGACCAAAAGCAGTGAAAAAATATGATAAACACAGAGCTAAATGAAGTACAAAGTTAACCATTCCACTGGCAATGAAACAAGGGAGAGTCAGAGTAGTCAGCTCAGGGTTATTGCATAGCGCCACCTAGTTGGGGAAATTCATTGCCAGTGATCATTCCGCAGTAGATGGACTGTACAATAGTAGTAATAGGGGAGGTAAGAAGGAGCAAAATAAATTAAGAGAAGTCCTGTGTGCTATCTCCCAATGGAGGTGAAAGCTTGAAAGTGCTGCTGGGAGTTACAAATCCAAAGGGCCGAAAGACTTAAACCAGAATGCAAAAATGCATTGAGGTTTCGATGATATATGTTCTATTCCAAATAATGCCATGGCATGTCCCATATCTTTCAGTCACTGGTCAAAATTTCCCAAGAATTCCCAAGATCGTCATCTGGGGTTACGAGAGGTCAAAAAGCAAAATTTCCCAAGATTTCCCAGGATAGTCATCAGGGTCACCAAAGGACAAAAAGCAAAATATCCCAAGTATTCCCAAGGCCTAACATTACAGTACAGCCTAGAGGCTATGCTAAATACTTGGCAAGGCCCTAAGTAACATTAGCCCAGGTCTAGTCCGCAGTCTGCTGACCTAGTATGGGGATTCCCATACTAGGTCAGCAATATACCCATTGTCAAAATTGGGCTACTGCACCTTCAAAAATTTTGAATGGTCTCAGTCTTTCTCAAATTCACATATACTCCTAGGTAAATGACCTCTATGGGTCATTTATATGTTTAAGACCCATCATTTTAAGGATACTAGCACTCAGTCTCCAAAAAGAGACCAAAAATTTTGATTTATACAAACGGTCCTGTTTTGTTTTTAAAACATTCTAAATCTTGTTACTAGGACGTTCACACTCTTGTATGCTATATAGCATGCACTGCTGTTCAATTGTGACATAGGCCTAGTTCATAGCTATATGGTTACGATCATGTACCCACATACGCGTATGTAGCAGCAATCATTGCAGAAACGCACGCAGACGATGTTACTCTCACAGTAATAACACGGGAAAAACTTTGTGTTGCAACAGCCTAGGCCTAGTTCAGGGAGCAAAGTGTACGTGAGAACTAGGCCTAGGTACCCTAGGCCTATGCACAGCTGGTCACAGAAATCTCTCTGTAAATACTACAAACTTAGATGATGGGTACCAACATTTGACAGGCAATAACTGCTTTGATTAGCCCTAACCCCCTAGCCTAGGCCATAGCTATTACAGCCCATAGGCCTACATACTGTACTACAATTAGGCTAGGCTAGCCTGTACTGTGGCAGTTAGGCTAGGATTTAGTCACAGGACTAGGACTTTGTCTAGGCCTAGGCCTAGCCCATAAACCTGGAGCTCTGCATTAGATTTATGTACTGAGTCTAACGTTATTGTGTGTGTAGGCTAATGTTTGTTTTTGGTTCTGTAACAACACTTAGGCCTAGGCCCTAACTGTTAGGCCTAACGTTAGGCCTACATTAAAACTTGATCTGCCTGGTAAATTTTCCACTAAGGTTACTCATGCTACTCTGAAGAGGAGCCATATTACAACATACTGTGATATTCCTGCTGTAAGTTTGATTAGTCCTACTCCATTTCTCATTTTCTTGGTGCTATTTTTCCAATTCAGTTACAGTCAAATCTAACATTAACGTTGGGCTACTCAGCCAGCTCAACAGACCTTGGCAGGCAGGCTATGTGTGCATGTGAAAGTCTGTCACTGCACTCAGAAACTAGCTTTTAACACAGTTTCTGATTGGTTGAAAGTGGATCTGTTTACAACTGATCAACCAATGATATGGTAGCTTATGGAATGTCATGGATCTGCTGCAAACTATCTTCTGATTGGTTTAACATCAACTTGTTGACAAAAATTTAACCAATAACATAACAGCATAGATTACTGGGCTCAAATAAATACACTACAGTACTGTACAGGCAAGTGAAATACTGTAGACTATTCTCAGTCTTTTGATATGTTGGCTAAAGAATAATAAAGTTCGTGAAAGGACCTATTTACTCATTCAAAATTCGGATTATCAAGGAAAAATCCATATTCCCATATTTACAATGATTTTCCGTACTGAATATGGAAAATCCATGCTGGTTGGCAGCTCTGTCTCAGGGTTTGACCCCCTGGTGACCCCACATGACCTTTGACCTCCACCAAAAATGATAGAGTTCTTCCTCTTACTATAAGGCATCTAAATACAAGGTATGAATTTATCCAAGCTTCCTACCTCAAGATATCGTGTCAACAAGGTTTTCAGAGTTTGACCCCCGGTGACCCCAGATGACCGTTGACCTCCACCAAAAATGATAGGGTTCTTCCTCTTACCATAATGCATCTACATACTAAGTATGAAATTCATCCAAGCTTCCTACCTCAAGATATTGGGTTAACAAGGTTTTCAGGGTTTGACCCCTGGTAGCCCAAAGTGACCTTTGACCTCCACCAAAAACAATAGAGTTCTTCCTCTCAATATGGGGCATCCATGTACCACGTTTGAGAACTGTCAGAGCTTCCCTTCTTAAGATATCGTGTTAACAAAGTTTTCAGAGTTTGACCCCAGGTGACCCCAGGTGACCTTTGACCTCCACCAAAAACAATAGGGTTCTTCCTCTCAATATGGGGCATCCATGTACTACATTTGAGAACTGTTAGAGCTTCCTTTCTTGAGATATCGAATTAACAAGGTTTTCAGGTTTTGACCCCCGGTGACCCCAGGTGACCTTTGACCTCCACCAAAAACAATAGGGTTCTTCCTCTCAATATGGGGCATCTATGTACCAAGTTTGAGAACTGTCAGAGCTTCCCTTTTTGAGATATCGTGTTAACAAGATTTTCAGAGCTTGACCCCCGGTGACCCCAGATGACCGTTGACCTCCACCAAAAATGACAGGGTTCTTCCTCTTACCATAACGCATCTACATACTAAGTATGAAATTCATCCAAGCTTCCTATCTCAAGATATTGTGTTCACAATGTTTTCAGGGTTTGACCCCTGGTGACCCCAGGTGACCTTTGACCTCCACCAAAAACAATAGGGTTCTTCCTCTCAATATGGGGCATCTATGTACTAAGTTTGAGAACTTTCAGAGCTTCTCTTCTTGAGATATCGTGTTAACAAAGTTTTCAGAGTTTGACCCCCGGTGACCCCAGATGACCTTTGACCTCCACCAAAAATGATAGGGTTCTTCCTCTTACCGTAACGCATCTACATACAAAGTATGAAATTCATCCAAGCTTCCTTTCTCGAGATATTGTGTTAACAAGGTTTTCAGGTTTTGACCCCCAGTGACCCCACATGACCTTTGACCCCCACCAAAAACAATAGGGTTCTTCCTCTCAATATGGGGCATCTATGTACCAAGTTTGAAAGCTGTCAGAGTTTCCCTTCTTGAGATATCGTGTTAACGAGCAAAGTGTCACAAACACACACACATACACACATACACACACACACACACGCACACACACACATACATACACACACACGCCATCATGAATGCATAGGTTTCTCTTATCATCGAAACCAAAAAGAGCCCTTCAGCAGCCTACTGGGTACTGCAAGCAAGAACTGTCATTGCAGACATGGGCTATGTAGGACCTAAGGTCATAACATGGCTCTTCGTGGGACTAAGCTGAAACACCGGCTGTGGGATACTTCCCATTTTCTGTAATGTTCCTTGGGAAAAGGAGATATCTTACACAAAAAAGATACCCAATACTGCATCACTTTTTCTGGGAAAACTGGTCAAATTGCTACACAAATTTATGCACAAAATGTGAACACAGACATTTTTTAATACAAAAACACCTTTCATGATAAAGAAGTGAAGAAACCTAAACCTTGCTACTATGGGGGATGGGGGGGGGGGGGGTGCTTAAATGATTTCCCAATGTTCTACTTTACTAGTGAATATTTCATAATAAGCTTCATTTCAGCACTCACCCAGTGGTCTAACCCTACTCTGAGTATGACAAAAATGCGGAACTTTGTGTTGTTACTGCACCATTGAAATGTTAAGTTACACTGACCACCAACTGGACCATGCATACCACTGCGTGCTGATCGGCTTGTCTGTAATATTTAATTGACTTGATCAAGCCAGTCGCCTTGTTGCTGTGTTAATGAAGTTTCCTTTTTCTTTTAGCATGCATGATTGCAAATGTCTGAGGTTTTGTAGCAATAAGCTGAAAGAAAAACTTTGTCTGCCTTGCATGTGTAATCAAGCCTTGTCTTCATGACTACTGTTATCTGTCAGTTTTGTCAAATATATTCAGGATTTCAAGGCCAATAAAATCAAACATTTCAACAGCAATTTCTAGATCATATATAGTGATCTACAGATCGTTATTATGCAAGGTGAAATTTCATTTTTTATCAGTTTAATCTGAAAAGCAGACCACAAGGAATATATATATATATACAATTCCTAAAATACCATCTTCAAGGACAACTTTATTTAACTCTTTAGATCCAATGAGATCAAAAGTACAAAGTAATGAAAGTACAAAGGTCAGACAATCCCTGTCTTCATGTAGGATCCAGTCAACACTGTAACTGTGCTATTTTCATTCTTCAGGCATTTTATAATTCATCCCCTGATAGTTTATACTAAAGTAACTGATGTAGGAGGGTAAGTATCAATATTGATGGTACTGTAAGTGCGGCCAGAAGCAGTTTTTACAAATTTTTATACTTGCATAGCAATTTGTCCAGCTAGTGTCATGTGGCAAAAAAGGACGAACTGTACAGGGATGTACTAAGTATTTTTCTGAGAGTCGGACACATTGATCGCCAACTCCGGGTAGGGATCTGCGGGGGGGGGGGGGAGTGCAATACTTATCACCTTTTGATGCCTTGCCCCCTGTTCCATATGTACCAAAATGAAGAACAAACAACTTTCACTACAATTCAGCTCTGATGAAAGATGCAGATTTACAATGGTGTAACCAGAGATGGGGTGCGTGGTCAAATGTGACGTTTTCAAAGTTGACGATTTGTTGCACTATATGACATAATATAAATAAAACACAATTTCACTTTTCACACTTATATGTCTTGTCATATCTTCCACAACTGGAAGAGGAAATTATGATGCCAACCTACCCTTCATCTGTTTCATTGATGATGTCACATATTTCCATGTTAAGGGCCCAGTCTTCAGATGCTTGGCTTTCATTGGTAGCCCTTTCTGTGATAAAACAATAGAAAACTGTTGGTGAAACAAAACTTTCAACAATAAAAGGACTAGTGCTATACAAAATACCATGAAAAATGTACAATAAGTGCAATTTCAAGAGACTTACAGGATGGTAGCCTAGGCTAAGACCAATGCATAAAAAGATTTCTGAGTCCCAGCAGCAAAATCTTTAATTCTGTATATTAGAGGAATCGGCAAAAGTGGGAGGGAGAGTTTTATAAATGTTCACAAAAACTTGCTCTTCTTTTGATAGCAGCGCCCAAAAAGGGAAGGATTCCAAGAAAGGAATCTCTAAGAGTACAAACAACACTCGCCTAGATGAGTCGGGGGCTGGGCAAGAATCAGCATTTGTCATACAATGGCCCTTGGGGCTAGTTGACTGAAATGTGCAGTTAAAACAGTCTTCCCTACACAAACTATATGGCCAAATTCGCCCTCGTAACCCATTTTGGGGACTATTTTGCAAGTTACGGGGGCTAATCGCCCTGAGCCCTCGCTTAATTCCTGCTCTGGTAGGGGGACAATATCAGACTGACTTCAAAAAATAGTACATTCAAAATGCTTACAAGTAACAAGTAGGCTCACACAGGCATGCATAAGCTGATCAAGTACACACACACCTTCCAACACATCCTGGTAATAAACTATGCATACAACTGCAATAACAGTTAACTACTCCAATTTGGCATATCTGACAAGGAGCCCAGGCTATTCCAAATTCTTTTTCATTTACACGTGTTAATTGGCTAGGTGTTCTCTAGATTTACAGTACCTGTCCACATGAATATACTTGTGCATTTTTAATCTAAGTAATAGCCTCTGAACTCTATTGTGACTTTGTGTGGGTACTAGGGCTGTGACCATGTAGTGATTAATCCTAAACGATCACGTGGAATAAATGTTTACTACAATGCAACTTGGGATTAACTGGAAAACCTGTTTTCTGACCATTTTTTATCCATCTAAATACAAAGCTGCAGAGATTGCGGTTATCACATACAGCTCTATAAAGCAGGAGTACAATAGCAATGCATGTTTCTTTTGTATTATGGCATCAATAAGCACACTGCGATTCTTTCTGTTATGATAGAGTAATCATGATTAATCGTGAAACGATCGCAAATTTTGCTTGAACGTTTATTTTGCTAAACATTCACAGCCCTAGTGGGTACTTGCCAGGCGAGCTGCAATACCGAACACTGCACTTGTCCAAGTGATTTTTTTCTTCCCCCAGGCTGATGGGCATGGGATTTGTCAAAGCCAAAGGAGTCAAAGCTCAGCAAAGACATATCATATTCACTTTGATCTTCAAGTGGTCATGGCATAATACAATGTCATCACACTGTATGTATCATATGCAAATAGATCACAGAATGCAAATATGTTGCCAGTTCCACACAAAAGAAATGAATGAAATCACAAGGTCAAAAGTTTGCTACTTTGTCAAATGTAAATTCCCCACTATAATTTACATTTTCCATTTTTCCAATCTTTTGTTTGAAACAGCTAATGTGAATAAAATATAAATTTGTAAAACAAGGTGCTTTTTTTTTATGTGATTTTGCAACTACTTGAAATGTTTCCTAAAGGTTACTGTACATTGATATGACTAGGGTCACTATGATATGGTTTCTTGCTAGTGAGAGCCAAGTGGAGAACTCTTCTCAAATGGATAAGGAAGCCCCTTCTCTCTCTGCTACTGTGGGTTCTGGTTCCAGCACTCGGAAATGATCAAAAAGGGAAAAGCAGGCCTCTGGATTAAAGATTTTGGGGGAACCTTATTCTGGATGCATGCTTCCTGATCATGGGAACACACTGGAGCCTACTTTTGATCTTCAAATTTTACACATAACCAATCACAATGAATGGTGATTGGTTAACAGCGAACAATTGTGAGGGTATATTTTTTTCCCAAATCTATTTGTGATGGTCTTACAGTCTCAAATGAGTCATACATGTGGTGCATGGAAGGAAGGTCTCATGAGATGATATAAACATTAAAAGAGGGGTCTAACTCAAATCAAGATTTAATACATAAGAGAGGTACTTATCCTCATTCTGGTGAAATTTGTATGGAAATCTGATGTTTGGTTCTCAAAATATTAGCAGTTAAAGTAATGTCACATTTTCAACACAAAGTGAACTTGAAGCAAGCACATATGACACAGTTGCCTCACATTAATGAGCAGTCTTTTTTTTTCTTTAAACTTTAAAACCATCTTCTCCATAATCCCATGTTATCGGAATGTGAATGCATGACAGGCATGGGCATTTTACAAACTTCGAAATCCCAATGGGGAGCTCCTGTCCCTACTACCTTCAAGGTCAACACAACAGACTGGAAAAACAAAGAATTGCTCATCAATGTGGGGAGGTGGTAAAACCCCTGCTTCCTCAAGCTCACTTTTGGTCACATATGTACAGTAGTGACTTCATTTGGTGATATCTCGGAATCTACACATCCAAATTGAAAGAAAGTTTCACCAAATTGCTTACATCTAGTTCCTCTTTCACATGTGAAAATTAATTTTTTTGCTTAAACCCTTCCTTTAAGTAACATGAGCATCCATATCATTATGTAGTTATCCCAGTTTAAAAGAGTTTCAGTTTACTACTGTATATAGACTGTGTGTACCACGTACTGCATGAAAACTGGACCAAGGAAACCAGCAATACACCACAGAAATTTAAGGAGGGAATGCTGACAGAGTGCATCACTGCATGTTAAACCAAAGAAACCACAAAAATTGTCAGGGCACTTCTGCTGTACTGCAAAAAGCTGGTTGACTGGCCTGTCTCTGTATGTACAGTGTGCATTCAACTTCAGGGGCCGAATGTCATTTAATCCATTTGACACAAAGACTAGGAGTAATTTTCACGCAGGAATAAGTTATGATGCCTTAAGCGTTTTGCTTTATTCTCAGACTAGAAAACTTGTAGTTTCTCTGCCATTAATTGCGGCAAAAGCAACAACATGATGTTTATATATTAATATAGTGGAGGTACCTAACAAGGCTATGTTCAAATTTTAAATGTAATGGTACTGTTTTGGTTAGGCTAGCTACTGTATATAAAGGCAGACGACAACGCAGATTGTTATGGACAGGGGCCATACTGTACGGATGGGACACAAACACACAAGGCCATACATTACTGTATGTGCAAAAGGTAAAGTGGCCTTATAGGTTCCCTGCTTGAAGTTAGCTTAAGACTAAAATTTGGAGAAATTATACACATTATCTAACATGAGAAATTTCCAGTAACATACAAGTATACCTTGCAACAAAGATTCGCTACCTAGTACGATGTAACATCACGACTTTTTTTTTTTGGGGGGGTGAGGTGGGGGTGTTGCTGATACAAATAAGTTAATACTCTTTCTCTTAAAGTGGCCTTGTTACTTTAGGGTTTGGCCTTCTTATGCTCCACTGCTTTAATACCGCTCTGAGAGCCAAATCAATGGCTGCTGTCCATATCGCCAGATGTTATTCTCCCTTCAATTTCTATGCAGTACACATACATAACAGTGTCACAGGCTATACATGAACTCTTGCCTAGGCTTTACAAGTTACATTGCTAATGGTTCCAATAATTTTTCCAAAATCTTGGTCCATCACTTGCCAAAAAGATACTCATTCTAGCAATCATTACTTTCCTAAAATCAATCCAAACTGTATGTTCCTAGCTCCTACAAATGTCAGTGAGGTTGTAGTTACAGCTTACAAAGTTCTGTCTTGACCCAAAAAAATCTGCTGGTTATGATGGTATTCACCAAGTGGATTTTTCATGTCATACCATACATATCTCAACTAGTGTTCGACCGATTATGCCATAATCGGTAATCACCGATTACCGATTATTCAATTACATAATCGGGCCGATGCCAATTACCGATCACCGATTATTTACATGTATAGGAAGGTCATGTTTTCTCGCCGTCAGTTGCATATTTCTAACTTTGTTCACACACCATAACATAACCTTCACACTGGAGACGAACGATTAAGAACAGTACCCCACGTTCCACGAATGGAATATTGTTTTTTGAAGAATTTCCTCTCGAAATACTGAGATAAAAATCAGCCATAAATACATGCTTTCGTATGATGTCACAGGCTTAAAGTTAACCAAAGAGTCTGTCGGCTTACATACGGCTTTGCCTACAGTGGTTCAATACACCGATAATGTCGAAAGATTCCGTGTAAAGGTCTGTACTGGACTGTCGTAGTGCTATATAGTAGCCTATCCACCCCAGTTTTAAGCAAAACTATCTACCTTGGCACTTAAGGGCCACTAAACATTCCACTCAATTTACTTGATTTACTCATCTCATGGTTCCATAACGATATGGATAGATATTTTTTAAACCCTTTTTAAAGCGTCTTGCCCAACACTTACGTCTTATGTAAAAGAATCTCCAAATGAAATGTAAAACTAATTCCCGATAAATTCCCGTAATCGAAAAACTGTTGCCGTTCCAGCGTGAATTTAACATGGGCCCGTTTCCCTTCGTTCATCAGTTAGGAGCACGGAGTAGTACATGACAAACGTGCTACGTAAAAAGCGCGGGCAATGCACTTAGCTTGCATTATGTATTACACACTGTACTGGTGTGCTTCGTAGGTGAACTTCAACTTCGCAAGAACTGTACGGCAATTACGTGTGCGCATGTGCGGGTCATAGGTAATTAAAAACTTAACGAAAGGAATGTGGGAAGTGGCATAATTTATGCAGGATAATGAGCCTCGAGTTTCCAAAGTTGCTACAGTACGTATGTGCACCAGATGTGTACAGATGATGTGGTTAGCACTGGAACTTAAAAAAACGTAGCGCGAAGTCATTTCTTTCTGTAGTACAATTTGTATGCATATTGTGGCATGGTCCGTGGCATGCACACCTTGTAGGTAATACTGTGTGCCCTTTCACGCACCTGAACTGTGCTGCACTAGAGTTACGGCACCAATTACGATGATCGCTATCATTTGGAGAGCTTAAAATGTTGCAAGTTATGTGAGTATCAGTGCTGATATTTTGGTGAATTATAAAGATTTTTGCAGAAACTTTGAAGTGTATTTTAGCCCTGTTTCCAGTTTTCAAATAATCGGTGGTGGTAATCGGTTGAATGACAAAATTTTACCGATGCCGATTATTTACCGATTGTGCGATAATCGGCCCGATGCCGATTATCTAACAGATGATCAGTCGAACACTAATCTCAACCTCCATCTTACATTTTTAATTGATCTTTTAGACAGGGAGCATTTTCAGATGATCTAAAACATAATACCTCTGTATAACCAAAATGCAAAAATGCACTGACGTTTCAATGATACATGATGATGTTCTATTCAAAAAATGCCATGATGTCTCATTTCTTTTTAGTCAGTGGTCAAATGTTATCTTAATGTATTGGAAAAAATGTTTTGTGTTCATACTTGATCTTAGGAATTCTTGGAATATTTGGTTTTTGACCTCTGGTTACCCCAAATGACGATCATAGGAATTCATGAAAAATTTTCCTACTTGACCTCTGGTGACCCCAGATGACTTCTGACCTCCACCAAAAACAAAAGGGGTCTTCCTTTGACCATAAGGCATCCACATACCATGTATGAAATCTATCCAAGCTTCCTACCTTGAGAAATTTTATTAAGGTTTTCAGATTTTGACTCCCAGTGTCCCCAGATGACCTTTGACTTCCACCAGGGACAATAAGGTTCCTCTTTTCACCATAAGGCATCTTCATACTACGTATAAAATCTATCCAAGCTTCCTACCTTGAGATATCTTTTTAACAAAGTTTTCAGACTTTGACCAGTGTTGGATTTTAATGGTAGTCCTGATGCCCAAGACAACCAGAAATTTACAGGACTACCAGATGCTGCAAAAACAGGTGTGTAAGGTTGTCTGTCGGAACAACCAAAAGTTTTGAGAAAATTGATGTTTGTAAACACTAGCAGCATGATGAATTGCCCAAGCACGCAAGCAAGGAACTTTAAAAACTGCATCAAAAAATTTGCAAATTAGCAAAGTGCGGTGATCGCGCACTTTCACCACAACTTCCCACCCAGTCACTTTATCAACATGTGAATAGCACAATGAGCCAAAATATGTGCCCTGTACAAACTCCACTAATAGGCCAACAGGCCTGCACTGTACACTGAGAAGCTGAATTCCTTCATGCAAGATACAAATTCATAGCGCTGATGTCGCAACACCACATGCTTTCAATCTAGAGATGTTTAATTTATTAACCTGCAATACAAACATCATAACATTAACTGTGTCCTTAATGTACACTAATGCATGCCACATTGTCATCACAAGAAAAATAGGCTACACAGGCAGTTCTTTACACTCACACATAGCGAAAGCAGAGCTTGCTTGGAGACAAACTTTCAATCCAGATTTCAATCGTACGCATTGACTGCAAATGGTTTGAAAAGGTTGTTTAAACCCTAGGTATTTATCAGTGATAGTTTACTGCATCTGTGATCATGTACACAAATTTTTGGAGTCCCCAAATGAGGACAGTTTAGTCCCGAAATTTACAGTTCGATTACATATTTTCACTACTGTACTCTGTATACATACCATCACTGATTCCAAGAGCAAGACCCTTCATCGGAACTATAGAAAAGAAAAAACCTCAAGTGGGCAAAAAACACCAAAAATGTTTGGGTCGTATGTGTAAAAGACTCTCAAATAACAATCTGTGACATAATCACAACATTTACTCCAATGTTCAGGTTTTCCTTGTGAGACACTTTTCTTCCGAGTGGCATTGCACTTTGGCCATTCCCTAATGTATTCTACATATGTACAGGTCTATGCTGTGAATCTCACTTAAGGCTGTATTTCCGAAGGGTTATCTCCATGAATTCCTACTGGTGCACAGGAGAACATGATATTACTGTATTTAAACTGTTCTTTAATATTTTATCTGTTTTCTTACATGCTGTTGAGTATACTGTAGTTTGCTTGTCAAAGGTTCTCACATTACACCTAATATTGAAAAGTATTTTTTCATATAAGTTTAGTGTTATGAGGGATGAGCACAAGCTCAAGATTCCATGTTGATCCAAACCCAAAGGAGCTGTTGCAACCTGATCCAACTCAAATTGCCAATCAATCACAGAACCAAAACTTGTTCCTCCCATAAAATTAGTATTCATACAGTAATGAGAAAGTACTACTCAAATACAGTAGATACTGTATCTGGGTTTTATATTTTTTTGGGGGGGGGGGGGAGGGGAGGGGGGTTGTCTAAAAGTGAAAGCCACTTTGGAAGAATGGTGCTATTAAGGCATCAATTCCATGGTTGCAAAAATGGTTACATTTGGGACTACTGTACCTTATTTTGAGCAGGACAACCAAATTTTACAATAATTATGGTAGTCCTTTGGACAATCATTGCCTTAAGGCACCATGGCTAAGGCTACTAGGACTGAAGTGAGCTATACATATGTCAAAGGTTTTTGCACCAGCCGCTGCACAGCCGCCGAGAAAATGCCGCAAGCCCTATTGGTGGCGTCAACCCAATGCCGATGTAATCTGTGAACAAAAGGCTGCCCTAGCAACGGGCGTAGAAACTCTCCAGCAGACTGCTTACCGTTATATTGTTCAAATAACAATGCTCCACTCTAGTAATCCTTACGGCCGCTTCGCGGCAGCTGTGACTTTTATACGAAACTAAAACATATCAAATAAGACAGTGGACAAAGCCTGCAGTAAAGTCACGAGAGAATGGTGTGCAGTTCACTGTTCTGGTCACTGTTTTGGCATTTTAGCAACGGGTATTTGTCTGGAGTTAAAATAGCGTCAGGTGCGTGAGGCAAACAGTCTCAAAATCACAGAAAATTCCCTGCACGTAAGTGTCCAATTTACACCACAGAACTGTTCCTAAATCTTGCAATATGTACCGTGAAAAAATAAAGTTTGTGTTCGTGGCCCAACCATGTGTCCATGCAATGTTACGTAGCAATATGGCATCACATTACACTAGCATGTACTGGGTATAGTTGAGTTGTGAGCTTGTAAATCCTAAGCAAGAGAGCATGTATGATGTCAGGGCTCGAAATAACGGGGGCTCAAAATAACGGGGGCCCGTGGGCCCGATGCTACTAGAAATTGACTCGGGCCCGTAACTTTTACTGGGAAAGGGGCCCGGTTGGCTCCTAAATATTTCAAGTTTAATTGTGCAGTCTGCACGTGAACCTCTCCATCCACAACTCAACGATCTTATATCTAGCACAGCCTGTGTATTCCTATGCTAACAGTCACTAAAAAACTGCGAAATACACATTATTTCTCAACCAGTTCACATCGCCCATAAAGAGTCTACTTTGTCACAACACAGAAGATCACTCACGCAGACATACACGGATGTCAGTCACGAGTAATGTAGGCGGAGTCTCACAAGATCACCTAACGAAGACGGTCGGCGGGAATTGTAAACAGTGCCTTTCATTTTACCAGGCAATAACTTCTAGAGTTACGAGAAAATTTTGAAAATGTATACTAGCCTACATGCAACATGGTCTAAGAGGGTGCGGAAAGATTGGTTTCAGGCTAGTTTCAGCATCAACTTGCCTTAATTATACCCATACTACACATGTTCAAGCACGTAAAAAGCACCCCTACACTTTATCAGTCCTTTTTTATTTGTAAGTTTCTGGCCCCTTGATTTCTCATTTGGCCCCTAGATTCCATGGGCTAGGGGCCCGAAAGGCCCACAAAGTTTGAAGGCTTATTTCGACCCCATAGGATGTCATGGTACTGAGCATCACATTTAGCATACTACAGTCACTACACAGTCTTGATCAAGATTTTATCCGTAACAAGTCAAGATGGCTGAAAAAATTAAAATAAACCAATCATATTATAGAGAGATGTGAAGAAATTTCAGCCTGCAATGCATGCTTCTATCAAACAAGTGAGCCACTGTTCTCTGTATACACTTTTGTACTACTAATACTACCAGTGGCGTAGCTAGATATTTTTTGTGGGGGGGCAAAAGCAAAAAATTTCTGACAGATTATTATCTTGAAGTAATGATGTGCTATCTAAGCGTAGCAACACCATCATCCGGCGTGTAGGGTGCAAAAGAAATTAGATTAAAATATCTCTGAGATTGCCTTAAATGACACTTCCAGGCCTTCTCAGTAACCATTTTGATGTGTAATTCTGCTTAAAAACATAAGAAGTGTTGTAAGTGTTTCAAATGAATTGTTTTAATTTATATCCGACAGAGACTAGAAATTTCTGACAGAGGCCTTCGGAGGCTTTGTAGGGGGGGGGGGGTAACTGCCCCCCTCCCCCCCTCTAGCTACACCACTGAATACTACCTTACTTTAACAAAGCTGGAACAATAATTGAAAAGCATAGACGATACTAAAAGTGGTCAAGAATGCAAAAAACATTTACGTGGCATGTGCAAAAGACCCTTAAATACCAATCTGTGATACATTTGGAAGCTTTAGGTGGCAACTTTTTCTCTACGATTTAATTTTCTTCAGCATGTCTTGGCATGTTTGCCGTTGCCTACCATATATCACATTTGTACAATGAGAACCTAACCTACACATGTGCATCTGAAATAATCTCCTTACTTGAAGAGCTGTTCAAACGATAATGTTTTTCTAATTATTTTTGTCGAGTACCTACCAAAGTTATGCTTGTTCTCTAACGTGCTCTTAAGCATGCAGGGTCACATTTTATCAACAGGGTGGCATCTTTGCATGTCAAAACTTGAAAAAATATTCACAAATTTCCCCCTATATATCACTGTTACAAGAAGCTACTACAGGCTCAGGTCATTGGTCTCCAAGTTAAGTTGTTCCAAACACAATGGAGTTGGAGCCTCGCACCATCTCAATAAAAGATGAGTCCATAGCCATAGGGCAGGGGACAGAATTTATGAACCCCTGCCTCCTCCACATTCAAGGTGCCAACGAGGGCAATCCAAAGCTGCTGTATATATGCACCCAGCCCCTCCATCCCCTTCCAAGTTTTTCAGAGATAGAATGACCACATCATACTTAACACTTCGTCAGGCGCGGATTCGGGGGGGGGGGGGGAGGGATTACCCAGCCTCAGCTCCTACCCCTTTTTCGCCACATCAACAATACCAAATACGCGAAAATTAGCATAATGTGTATCTAGGCGAATATTCAAGGGGGGCTTTCAGCCCCCCCTTTTCGAAATGTCTTGATCTGCGCCTGCGCGTTGTGTTACACCAAATGCTCTTTGTCTTACTGCCTGTCTCTTAAATTTTGAATTTCTTTTACTAAATGCAAAGTACGTTAGAGACGATTAGAGGATGCTACTATTGATATTATTGATATGGCTTAGATGGCTAAGGCCAGTAGAATTGAAGTGAGCTATATATAGATATATATATATATACAAAGGCCAAACCACCTTGGCTTCATGGCTCAGTGGTTAGAGCGTCCGCACTAGCAAGCAGGAGGTCCCGAGTTCGAATTCCGGTGGAGTCAACTTTGCTTTTTCACCTCGCCTAGATTTTTCAGCTTTACCGACTCAACTCTTTATATATATATATATATATATATACACACACACACACACACACACACACACACACACACACACACACACACAAGGAGCGGCAGCTTTTGTCTGTGTGGGATCGAAACAATAATCTCGGGACATTTTTTTTGGGGGGGGGGGAGGGGGGGTGGAGGTTAAATTTGCAGACTTGCCCACAAAAAAATGGCAAACCTTGAGGTTTTCGCATGAAAACCTGGAAATCACATCTCAAACCTGAAGATTCTAAACGGATCTCAAAACTGTTTGAGTGTTGGTGCCTAGAAGGCCGCCGGACTGGCTGTGAGAGATTGGCAATTGGCAAAGCAAGGGGGCCCAATCTAGCTTTGAAAAGAGCAACAAGCCTGTTAATTGTTCTTCTGTCTTTAAGACTGTCCCACCCTACAGTAGATCCCTCAATATTTCAGTTACACTAACTGTGGGAGGAGTAGTCATTACAGACAGACCTAGCCGTCCTATGTTGAATTTGCTTGATTTTACTAGCTAGGGAGGTAGTGTAGGGATCCCAGACCAAAGAGGAATACTCTACAGTAATTGTGGTTGAACGAGGGTGAGATAGGCATTGACTTTAATACTCTTCGGGCAGGAGTACAGATTTCTTTTAATAAAACCTAGGGAACTATTAACAAACGAAGTGATACGATTAATGTGCTTGTTCCAGGAAAGGGTGTAAGAGATGTCCACTCCAAGGTTTGTATGGCAGTCAGCAGACTCCAAGATTTTGTTACCTAGAGAGTATTAAAAAAATTTAGGATTCCTCGAGTAAGTGATCCTCATAGAGAAGCATTTCTTGGTGTTGAAATGCATTTGCCAGTGACTCTGCCAATTAAAGAGGGTGTATAGGTCATTTTGGAGCTGAACCTGGTCTAAGGTGTTCCTTATTTGTCTGTAAATTACACAATTGTCAGCAAAAAGTCTCACTTTAGAAGTGATGTTATTGGGCAAATCATTAATGTAAACAAGAAATAACAGGGGACCCAAGACTGTACCCTGGGGGACACCAGAGATAACATCAGTCCTATCAGGAAAATCACCACCAACCACAACCCTCTGTTTCCAAAACTTAAGGAAATTAGCAATTCAATCAAGAGTACAGCCTTTAATGCCATAATTCTGTAATTTACACAGCAGGCAGTTGTGGGGAACAATATCAAAAGCTTTGGAAAAATCCATGATAACCATGTCGGTCCGAGTCTGACCTATGATCCAAAGACTACACTAGGTCATTTGTAGTTAAGACCAACTGGGATTCACAGAAATGGCGTTGCCTAAAACCATGTTGCTTATTCCTGATAACCAAGTATTTGTCGAAGTGCTGCATGACACATTCAGGGCTCAACAAATCCCCCGCCCGACAGGCTGGGGCTAGAACAAAATCACTCCGGCAAGTGCACTGTTCAATATCATAGTCCTCTGGGCAAGTACCCCAGCAAAGTCTTCTCCACAGTGGTAATTGGGCAAACTCAAACTTCACAAGTAAATATTCATGTGGGCAAGTAGATTTAGTAAACAACTAGCCTGACGGACAAGTAACGAAAAATGAATTTGTCGAAGCCTGGACACATGCATGTATCATGTGCTTGAGGATTTTGCAGCAGACGGAGGTAAGAGAGACCGGCCTATAACTAGAAGCGAGAGAGTGGTCACCTTTTTTAAAGATCGGGCTGATGCTGACACTCAACCAATTTGGTGATCAAGTACCTGGTCCTGTTTTTTGTACCCATGCAAACATTTTGCAACTTTGGGGGGGGGGGGGGTGGGGGGGGGGGGGGGTGGGGGGGGGGGGGGGTGGGGGGGGGGGGGGGTGGGGGGGGGGGGGGGTGGGGGGGGGGGGGGGTGGGGGGGGGGGGGGGTGGGGGGGGGGGGGGGTGGGGGGGGGGGGGGGTGGGGGGGGTTACGGACTGATTTGCGGGCGTGTTCCGGTACATGTTTGCATACATTCATAAGTTTGTCAACAGAATTAAACGTAAAAAGCTTCCCCAACGAAAAACAGTTAACAAAGCTGTACTAAACCCTAATGGCCTATGGAATCACATACGTAGTACAGTATGTGTGACCAACAACTGAACTTCTAACGAATGGTAATTTATGCGAAAATGTACGGTTTATTGGTGTTCCTGTTTTTGTGAACTTTACTCTGTGAGATAGTCTCAGATATAATTCATCCTACAGTAATTTCTCTCATATCATGGAAAAATTAGTTTACTTTGTAGGGGTCTCGGAATAAACTTGCATGCAGTAACCCAGGTTCTTGTAAAAAAACTTTCGTAGTCAACCGATACCTGCTCAATGATCTAAGCGCTTGTACATACTTCAGACCTATTTACGCCCCATCGTGTTACTTTGGCAGTCGATCACCAGTCTGTACCGAATCCGACTGTGTACGCAGTAGGCCTACATTGGAAAGTATACAAAATTCCCCCCCCCAAACCTTGCCCCGTATGCAAACCGGCAAGAATAATTCATTACAGGTATGCCTATATGCTCTTAGCATTGTGATGAGCAAACAGCCAGTTATTGTGCTACGAAGGTCCCACAAGAGTGAACCTAGACCTACGTAAGATAGGCCCAAGATTCGTTGGTAACTTGACTCTATCTATGCTTATTATCGGTTTTTAAAACACTCGTATCGGTTATGAGTTCACTGCTGTTAATATCGATATTTGTGTTTGAGTGTCGCTATTTTAGAAGAGCGGTATCCAAGTGAATGGTAGTATATCGATATTATTACTATATATAGACTTTACTATATATCGATATTTTTGAAAACGCATATCGACGATATTACTAAGGAGCAAATATCGACTAATATCGATAATATCGATATACCGCTACACCTTAGTAAGTACTGATATGTACAGTGTATACAGTACATTAGACATTCAGAAGGATTGCTAGACCAAACATACAGCAATATGAGATTGAGAGTAGCACAGGTTGTCAATAGTTCTGTGCTTGAGTAACTTAGACTTATTGATTTAATTACTTTACAAGAAAATTTTCAAGGACAGTATTTATACGATGCATACAGCCCATTGGTGTACTGGTCCGGGCGCAATATTACTTTAAGCTAACATAGGAACACGTTATGCCCAAAAATGGATTTAATTTTTTGCTGAGAATGCCTAATTTTTCATCACACTTGCTGTAATTGTTGTAGCATACAGCTCACGTACAAGTCCCATACGGTCTAGTTCTACTTGTTTTCTACCTTCCTCTGCGTGTTTAACGTTCCTCTACGTTCATGTCTCGGTATTATAACTCGTGTATCCCAAGTGTGCTATCATGCACATCTCTAGGTGTAAACCTAACAATGCCTTATTTCATGATTATTGTCTTGGAAGCAATCCTCTCAATGTTGCTGAGAATTATGAGCTCCTAGGTGTTCTGTTTAGCAGCAATTTTTCTTTCAACAATCATCTCGAACATATTTGTAAATCTGCTTCTAGACTAGTAGGATTTGTTTCTCGTTGTACAAATGGGATGCCTCATGATTCTTTCTTACTTTTATATAAGACTCTTGTCTTACCTGTTTGTTGTATTGTGGTTCTATTTGGCACCCTTTTAACGTATGTCATTTAGACCGTATTGAAGCTGTACAAAGGAGGGCTACCAGAATTTTGTATCAGAGGAAATTTCCAAATGAGATAGTATCATACGAAGACAGGTTAAAGCACTTTAGTATTATCAGTATCAAGCACAACCTTGCATTACAGAGACTTGCTCTTGGTCATAAAATTGTTCATGGGTACTGTCCAGCTGAATTTACTCAATTCATTAGACCTAGCACTCGTGCCCCTGGAAGGCTTCTTCACTGGACTGCGAAGACTCAGACTTTCTATAATTCCCCCTTTGTTCATTTTACAAGACTTTGGAATGATCTTCCTCTGGATTTGCAGGAAATTCCCTCTGTGAGGAGCTTTCGTAAGAGACTATCTGATCATTATTTATCTATGTATTAGGTATTCTTAAGATAGGGTAAGGGGTGCACTCACTTCACTGTGTGTGTTTCAGATCTCTGGTCTATACCCACTTACCTGGTACCTTCACTATTGTTTGTACCAAATATGTAATAATAATAATAATGAAGCAAAACCACAGAGACAATTAAAATGATTGTCTCTGAAAGTTTAAGTCATACAGTACAGCTCACGTACAAGTCCCATCGTGTCTACGTTCTACTTGTTTCTACCTTCCTCTGCGTGTTAATACGTTCCTCTACGTTCATGTCTTCGTTATTATACTCAGTGTATACGCACCGTCAACGCAGACACCAAGAGACCATGGTCACACATGATTTCTCCACAATAGGGATTAAATGGGCATACGAACGTTGAAACTCGTATAATCCTTGACCGTAGGAATTTTTCAGTCGTTTTAAATCATGTTTGGTGCTCTTCGCAAGTTCTACGAGTTTTGTTTTTATCAAAGTTACAAAACGTGAGAACGACTTCATCTAAACGTGTATTGATTTAGTTTTGTTGTTATTAACCATGCTCACATCAACTGAGGAATTTGTTGCACCATTTAAGAAGTAGGCCGTATACGCCGCAACCTCGCGATATAATTGTAATAGCCTAGCTAATTTATATTACTGTTTTCTTCGTTGTTTTGCTATTTGCAGACAACATTACGTTTCTACGTAAAGTAGTTTCACCGGTTGGAAGTCTAAAAATTTTCCTCAGTAATCGCAACTTAGATCGCGCAATAAACATGTTTAAATAACGGACGGAGATAACATTGTTTTTAAAATGATTTTTACTGTTTATGTAACTTCAGTTTTGAGTTACGGATAAAATACCACATGAAAATGCAAACAAAAAATTTTACTCGTAATTCTAGTACAAATTCGTATCAGTTATGTTTTGAACTATTTCATTCTTACCCAAAAGTTAATTTGTTTGACGAAGACGGCACGCTTCTACATGTACTGTTGGTTCGGAGAAATCTCCGTACTTACACAAAATTCAGGATTTACTCTAACATGACTAAGGGGCAGTAAACTTCTTTTGTACATTTTGTGATAGGTTCTGAAAAAACTACCGATAATTGATTGCTTTAAAAAGTTACGTTAAAAATTGCATCATGTTTATTTGGACCAGAATGCATGCATATAAACAATTCAAAGGTCCGTTTTATGTATAATTGCAGCGTCCGCGATTTACTCTCCCATCAAAGAGGGTAGTTTTTTACTAGTTTATTTTTGTTTTGTGTAAACTGAATGTGAATGTTTAGAGACAAGCGGACTCAAAATACTACCGATCAACTGCATTTAAAAGTTCCTTGAAAGAATTACATCATGTCGGACCAAAATGAATGGAAGTAGGAAATTTGATGGTTTGCTCCCGGCAGCCAGCAGAAAAATGTGACAAGCTAAAATAGGCCCAGCCAAAAAAAAAAAAGAAATAATTGAGTAAATATTGAGGGGGGAACATTGACCTACTTTGTGACCATTTCTCCGTCAGTTCCTCCGTCCTTAACGCTCCAGCGCAGGAGGGTAATGTACTGTAAACCCTGCCTGTAGAATGCTGCACGTACAGAAACTTGTTCTGAACGTCTCATCATCCCGGGGAAGGGTGAAACTAAATCGAAGGTTCCGTTGATTCATTAATAAAAAATATAAAAAACTCACACCGCGTCCAAAGTCAGCCCAGCCGGTGATGAGAATCAAGTTATTTTTTTATGCCTTACGAATGATAGAAAACATGATCGCACTCGTTTTTAGATCATCACATAGTGTGGACACATGAAACAAACATGTTCTCAAGTGCTGTCAATGCAGTTTTCAATTTCCAGACATTATCGCAAAACATTATTGCAATTTTTCCACACTTGTAGCCTAACCAAAAATCTATGATTTTAGAACCATCAAAAGACATTTTTTTTTTTCATTTACCCTACTCCATTTAAACTGCGTATCGAGCCTGCGGTGGCCGCCGCACCCATTGCCTCCTGGCTGAAAGTTGGACATCCCGGCGGTAGGGCAACGCTTACGCCAGGATAGGAATTAGTTTTTTACTCACGGGGGCTCTTTTTCGACTGATTAGCCAATATTTGCCATCAAAATGTCCTGCCCTACACAAAACATATGGGCTATTTCGCCATCGTGACTACATTTTGGGGGCTATTTTAACATGTTTCGGGGGCTAATCGCCCTGAGCCCTCGTTTAATTCCTACCCTGGTTTACGCCACTTTAGACTGCGTGATTGAACTGCAGGTCCCGTCGCGTGGCACACTAAAATTACTTGTGGTCCAAGTTTGTTGGATAATTGCTTTATCGCACGGCTGTCCGAGAACTGTCCCATTCGGCCATTTATGCACGCATTGCATAATCATGGAAAAACTTCCATTGACGAAATCTACAAAACAAACCGACTGCAGCCTTGTAAGTTATACTTTTTGAGAAGGTGGACTGCAATTAGTTTTCGGTAACGCTAATTTATCTTCCCTTGATAAAACCCGCAATTTTGCGAGCGATGTCCCCTTTCTGTGGAAATTCGAATAAATTGCAAACAGTCCCGATTTTAATATTCAGTGTCCCTATCGCGGCCATGTTGTTTTAAATGGTCTCACACTACAATGCTAATAACAACTTTCACGCTTTCACTTGCCAATGCCAACTTAAACGCCTATTGAACAAAGGTCAGAAATAAAGTCAGCACTTGCAGCATGGATCAATCAAATTTTGGGCAAAACTTAAAATCACCGAAATGCTTGACCTGCTAGCATCCGAACGCCTAACATTCGGCCCGTAGCTGCCCTTGGCGTTCTTCCCCGTAGGCCTAAGGAAATCTGGAGTTTGAAACTATTGTTAAAAATGTCTTACCTTAGGTAAAGATTGTATATTCCACACAAAAAACTTGTATGGTCCAACTTAAATCCGATTAAATCAATCAAGCCTCGTCAATATGGACGGAACACGTTGACTGAACTAAGAAATCAAACGACAAGAAGCTATACTCTGGCACTAACTGCCCATACAGCACAACGCAGACTGGGTGCGTGTCTGATGTAAAAAGTTGTCAGCTATTGTTTTCAAAACATAAATGTAAGCCCGTTCTCTCAGGGTTCAAGAATTTCTTAGAATCTGTCAATCATACGTGAACACTTCGCGCAGCTGGGTCAATGACCATATTTTTCTCACGGCCGGTATCTTTCATCATCCACCGCGAGTAGACGCGATGTGTAACTGTCTAGCCGTTGTGGCGCCGTATGACCTGGCTAAGACCTTGTCCTAAATTTTCAAGGTGCCTACCGAAACGATGTTGGGCCTAAATGCGACCAGTCCCCGACAAAACCCCCATCAGTCAACGAGTAACATTTTAATCATCAAAATCTTCATTACATTACATGGGATTTTGATTTTGATGCTGCTCGCCAAATGACGAATTTGCTTGGAAATGTTTTGTCTAAATCTTACTATAAAAATAAAAGATCCCAGACACTGAGGCATGCGCCCCAGTGGAGAGTTTTCTGCCGTGGCCCGCTGGCTCTGCCGCAGCTTGAAAACTAACAGATTTCAGCAACCTAGCTTGGATAAGAAATGTGAAATTTTTGCAAAAAATGGGGGCCGCTTGAATGTATACTTCTCCATTACTTACTTGACCTTAACTCGCCTTTCGCCAGTTTCAGGATCGTTGCAATGTAAACTTGTTAGATTTATTAAGTAGGATAATGCAAAAATTGTATTTGGGAGAAGGCGGATTTGTTTGTTTCGCTGTAATTTTTCTTAACATGCCCCCAATTTCGAAAGATGTGACCCATTTTCGTGTCGATTTGTGAACTCTGAATTCCTAAATTGAATACAGGTAGGTATCAGAGCCATCTGAAATCATATCTCGTGCCACCTTTTAAATCCACGATGTTAAATTACAACGGGGTGGGATGTTTTCCGCTGGTTGCATATCGGGAAAAGTAAATTCTAGGATTCAAAGGGCCTTATGATCACATTGAGGACAATGAAATTTTTGCATTTTATCACAATAATACGGCCAACCATGAAGACAGAAGACAAGGATAGACACGTGGGCTTCACTTGCGAGTGAGAACTTTTATCAGCTTAAAACGGTCACGAAATGGATAGAAAGGATCGCTAGCCATGCGGTTTCCGCAAAGACCAGCATATCAGTTTGTCCTTGTGTCATGGAGATTCAGAATCAGTTAAAGATTTTGATAAAATTTACCTTTCACCAGGCCCGTAGTCAGGGGGTGCAGGGGGAAAACCACATGGATTTTTTCGCCCCACTGGAAGAAAATTGGTTCAAAATTTGGTTATGTTTCGCCACCGCCCCCTTGAAGCTTTCTGGCCCCATTCATGTACCTATGTATGGCTACGGGCCTGTCTCACAAGCAAATTTTTAAGCCTCTCCATAATCTAATATTTTGAAAATAATTTTTCTTTACACCGACTCGGATCTCCTTGCATACAAAATAGTTGTGAAGTCCCCTTACAAAAGGAAAGTTATAAAACACCATCATGTAAACGACTTAGAGTCTTTGACGGTTGGCGAAAAAAAGACTTTTGCGCTATCGCTGACCTAATATGAGTATGCGTCATGGTGAGTTGTTTGGGTGTATGCGTCTCTGCTGACTTTTCTATTCAATCTGCACTGAAGTAAACTTGAAGAAATCGATAGTAGGGCTTGCCTCGTCTATTGGGGTATTCAATAGGGTTTGAGTAGTGACTGATACAGTAATTATCGGCTTTTCGCCCCTGTTCCCTAATCACAAATTTCGGTTCACTTTGCTGGATTGCCGGTATGGCGTTTGAAAATCGCCCCTCAAACCTCGTATTGACACTGGGCAGTCTTTGATATTTTTCGAAGGACCATGTGTTTTGGGGATTATGGGGAAAACAATGTACAGTATTAAGTTCTCAAATGCTCCTGCTACCAGCAAACAAATTGGTTAGCAATACAGCGCGGCCTGCATTCGGCGAGACTTGTTAACCGCAGTAACTAGCTTATAGAATGTGACAAAGCATTTCTGGCACGGGCATATTGGTTGAATGTATTCATTCTGGGATAAGTAACTAACACCTTACAAAACATTGAAGCAGGAAGTTGCCCACTTGCGAGTTATCGATTCAATTTACATTATTTTAAACAATCTGTTCTTTATACATATTTATCTGACACTGTAAGCCACGGCACGATCAAAGTCAGCCCCTAAAATTATGCAGAAAAACGAGGACACTTATTTCGAAGTGTCTTCAAAGTCAATAATAGCATTTCACCTTCCATGGGGATCCCCACCTCCTTGTAATTAAATATAGCTTGCAGCATGCTATCACTACTGCATTTACACGTATTTGGCAAGTTGTCGAGACTTAAAAGTCTTTCAACCATGCTTTCGAAAAGGGAATACACAAATTTACCCAAAAACTTTGCAACTGTAGGTTGTGACTTTATGTTTTGAATGGTATGCATATTCAAATGATATTCGAATCGTAAATAAAATGAAACTTTGTCGCACGAAAAAGGAAACTGCGGTGCAGTTACGCTCTTTCTAATTACGAGGACTGCTTTAAAAAATAGAGATCGCTTTAGCTTTACTACCCGGGGCGGCTAAATTTGGGCAAATGAAGAGCAAAAGATAACGTTAGGGGCGGCAAAAAAATTTCGCGCGTAGCGCCTAATCGAGCTCGAAGCGCAAGCTTTAGCGGGTGGGGTTAAGGGGCCGCCTTATGGCAAGGGGGCAAAGCCCACGGGAGCTCTGAGGTTTAAGCATATTCTCTGGGTGAAAATTTAGTCTTAGGATACTGTAGATGTAATTCCACAACTAAGGAATGCTTTGCATACTTTTGCAGAAAACATATACCACCAGCAAAAGAACGTTGTTTGTTTAAGAAAACTGAAAAAAGAAAAGAGTTCTGATTTCCCGCACAACCTGAAACAAGGGAAAGACAGTCAACTAGATGTTAACTAAATTTTTAAATCGAGGAAGGGGCCTGCTTTTCGAGTCGAGCGAGCGACACGTATCTGCCAAGTTCTCCCAGTTACTGTATACAGTATGCAATGGCCAGGCCCCGCGGGCTCTAAACATAATCGTGGGAAACACCATGCAGTTTCACTGGCAACCTGCAAGTACAAGAAAACCGATCATGTAAACTGGTCGCCGCCGGCCCAAGGTACAGTCATGCTCATTTGCATAAAACATAGACACAACATTCCTGGATGTGCGAGGGCCGCGCCTGTAGCTGTTCTGTGCAGTGATTGAGTTTCCCACGCTGTACGATTCGCTGTAGCACGTTCTGCAGTGCACCGTTGTTTGATTAATTAATCGGATTACCAAATGCTAAGTAAATCTGATATGAGGTACGGATTTCGAAACTATTGGTTTACACTAGAGTGTTTCTATATGGCTCACTTTATAGAGAAACTTGCTCATGACCAACATTCATGGAATCGGATAATTAATGGATTAACATTTTTGTTTGACCTTGCTGTTAGGCCCTATGTTTTTCTGGAACTTAGCGAAAGGTCACCACGTTCACGGCAACGATTAAGTGCGAGGTGAGTGGTTCCGTTCATTTCTCTGCCTACAATCTAACAGTCTAACAGTAGTAAAATACTGTACATAATACTCTCGAAGTTCGGATTAAAAAATAATGAAAAAATAATGAACGGGACTACGTACGGGAGTACATTTGCAGTTTGCATTCTCCTTTGTTGTTCGACCTTTTATGTTTAGACAAAGCTTTACAACCTGTATTGCGGTTTCCATGTGTAGAATACTGTATTCTTCTCTTCTTACATCATTTGTTAGTTTGATTTTCGCGGTAGCCCGGCAAGGCAAGTTTTAATATGCCTAGGCTCATGTGAATACGTACTGTCTTAGACAACCGAAATGCACACATCATTTGCTGAATGTAAGGAACTTCGGAAATTCTGTAAAAGTTAGTAAAATCAGGGATGCGGTTTTAGCGGGAGGACTTCTTTAATTTAGGAGGCATGGAAAAGTTGACAAAACGTTTTCTAAGATTAAAATGAAACTGACAGGATTCCAAGCTTGTAGCATACGTGTGCCCTTCAAGACAGTATTCTAACATTGTGGTAGTCGTGGACTTGTGGCCGGCCCGACTTGAAACCAATTGGTAAAACCACATTTAAATCTAAATTCATCAAAGTGAAGTTAAAGCCTCCAAAATAAGAAACAGCAAATTCAATGGATTTTCGCTATAGCAAACGGCAGAATTTTTTTTCAGCCGGGTGGTGTCAACCTCGACGTAACTGTACGTTTGAAATTTGTCGAGTTATGACATTTCGGTCGTTCTCATCACAAATCCTCGGTAAACAGTTACATAAAAGGCATTAACTTAAATATCGAAGATTTTTGGACCTGGATATTTCTTGCAAACAGTGAAACCTAGAATAATAGTGGTTACTTCAGGTTTCAAAAGACTCGGCACAGTATGACCTGAGTTTGTGTTCCGCCTTACATACGGTAAAAAGTTAGGACATTCCTACCGCTAAACTGTCGGCAATGTCGGCCTTGTCAATAAGCAATGTGTGCTTGGTGTCAGAACGTCGATTAGAAAGGTCCTCTACATCTTTTTTCTTTTGCCCCGTACTTTTTTTTAACTGCAGTCACGAATAGGAACATTGCTTTCGATGAGAAAACGTAACGGCAAATCATTTTGTGAGAAGTGGAATTCCTTTAAAATTATTTCATATTCCTAAGACTAATGCACTCCAGGCTTGCAATTTCACAAAATTATGCCCACTATCAAGAAAGTTTATGTGAACTCGTTAAAGCCAATGCAGAATGTTTTGTACACGACTGACGTTTGCTTGAAGCTGTGGTATAATCAATCGGTACTATATTAAAGTTGTCGGCATATTACTATACTCAGAACTATTTTACAGTACTTCGATCGCGATTATTTTGAGAAATGCTGTACCGTGAATTTTCATCCTGGGGACATCTAATACACTCAATTGTGTTGACAAATCATTGGAAGCTTTCTGGATGTCGAACAAGGGCGTGAAGTAAATTACCGTTAAATAGCAAACTTAAGGCAATGCTTATTTGGCTCAGCGAGACCGAATCGCACGTTCCCCTCTGTGTTTACCTATACAGTAATAACTTTTAACTTGTACACAGGAGATGTTAAACAATATCGGTCTCGCGGACCTTCGGCCTAGTGGGATTTCCCAGTTCATTTGTACCGAAACACTGAACTTGGGTTGGTTCTAACACGCATTGAATTCGATGCAGCTTCGTTCTTGAATTATTTTCACATACTTTCAAAACGACTGGGAAAGAGTAAGCAAACCTACACAGATCGATTCACTGCCTTTTGTGCAAACACAATGAGGCTTATCTGCGTAGAGGAACGTAGACGATTATACGCACTGTATACTCAGTGTCTACGCGGCTTTTTTCTGTCTCCGTGATTCAACTTTGTTATGCTTGTTTCTACGTTCCTCTGCTTTCCTCTGCGCGTAGACATGTCCAGTTGTACGTGAGCTGTACTGTAAGTGAAGGCTTTTCTGACTTACTGGAAGTGCAACTGTAACAACTAAGTACCAGTATATGACTGGAGAGGGGAACAAGCATCTTCCCACGGGGACGGGGTGGGGAAGGGGGATGTCCTTGCGATCAGAATCTGATCTGCATGTCAGCTCAAAGTCCTGAAGAGTCAAAGGTAGCCACTACACAGGCTACTGGTACTTAGATACAATTACCCAGTATCTAGCAATCAAAATAAACTTCGATGCAAAAAATGTGCTAGTGTAATTTAGGGCCTTCTCAACAGAGAAATGGAGAAAATAGCTGGGTTGGAAAAACCGTCCCCTGGGGCAATGCTTGCTTTTCACCTCAATGGGGGTGGGGTTCTCTGCACAGACATCAGTGATCATTGTCACTTGGACCATTCTGTTAGAACTTTTGAAAGGAGTTGCTTGCTATGTTACAATTTGTATTTATTGCTGATGGGACAGGCCATATTTGCTATACTTTTGAGTCAGCTTTTTACCTTCATTTGAACCTACCAGTGACCCATCAAAATGGCAACCATGCTATAAGGAATAACTTACTGTCAGTGTATACATCACTTCCTTCCATTTTCTATTTCCAATAAGTTTTTTCTTGATTGCTTTCATCGCATCCTTTGGCCTAGAAAGAGAAAGCAAAGAGCAAGACATTTTAAAGTCAGTCTTAACAACAAATGATAACATATGTTAGTAGCACTGTGTCTAGATAGAGGGCAGAGGAGAAGGTTGGGTTGTGCTTCTATGTTTGACATCGCAGCTTACAAACTGATTCTAATACTCCACTGTTTTAACTACCGAGACCATATTACAGCTCATCCCCTAGCTGCTCCAGTTTCTTTCCTTCACAACTGCTGACACCTTCACCCTGACTATGGTACGTACAGTAGGTAAAATTGGATTGCATACAGAGGAAGGTCCAGGGTAGTGTTGCACCTATACCCCACATAGCCAAGATTACAGACATCCATATTTTAATTCACAATATCAGCTGATGCCGATGCACTTACTTCTATTTGAGAAATAAGCATACTGAAGGACCAAAGCTTTTTGTCTCTTTACAATAGGTGGTGTGCCATTTTCATGGGGTAAAATTACTAAAATAGAGGGACTTAAAAGTCAAACATGCTAAAATTAGGTAACCAGTTTAAATAGTACTGGACTAGAAAGATTGGTTAGGAAATATCAGCAATAAAGGTAAATTTTATCAATATATGACAAAAATGGGGAATATGGGCTGATACCCATACTGAATACAGCTAACTGGTCTAACAATAATCCAGGCTTGGAGAATGGGTAAGAGACTCATTCATGACAATGAGGACTACTGTACATGTATGAGGTGCATACCATGGGATTTGAAAAAAACAACCCTTGTATATTTCATAGATTCTAAGGACACAGTCATACCATCACAATATTTTCACATTTTAATCAGCAGTGGTAAGTCTCTGAAAGTTAGAGGAGCTGGGGGCAGTTGAGCATTCACCTGGAACTGCACCTTATAGTATATATCCAAGGACAATGTTACCCACACAGGCTACAAAAGTGCTACCAACAGTCCCAACCCTACCTGACTTGCTCTGTCCATGATTTCTACCACTCATGGATCATGTACATTTGACAGTTACCTGTACCTTCTACCTTCATCTTCATTTTTGACAATATAAAAATTATTTTATCATAATTCAGTATCTCACAAGGAATACTTTCCAAAATGTATATACTGTACATACTGTACTGTAACATTTCCTAGAAATAAAGTACTGTAACCTTGATATTTCAAATGAAAATACATGTATTTATGCATCTTTGCATCTTTGGATATACACAAAATATTGATAATTATTGAAATTTTGATAATTATATACTAAAGTTCAACATGTACAGTAGTGTAAGTGATCATGTGTACAGCAAAATTGCTTGTCCATGTTATAGGTAATACAATACCATACCTCTGTCACTCATGGCAACAAGAAATGTACGTACAAGATGCAGACACGATGACAGACACGATGACAGTGCAAGATGATAGTGGAGAAATTTCACAATTCAAACTGATGACAATGGTTAGTAAAGATACCATAAATTGTGTCAATTTTCATGGTAAAGGGACTTAGGCAAGGGTGGGGGAGACTTATATGGAGGAATGTCGCTCAACCCCCAACCACCCTGCCTCCATTCCCTAAACTGTGATACTTGACAGGGATTCCGCCAGAACCTCAAAAAAGGGGGAGGGGATTTATTACTGCTAAACCCTGAGACCAACTTGATGATGACCTACGCCAAAGTTACAAGTGGGTTCAGGGGGAGAAAAGCTTGCTTCAAGGCCCCTATTTGGTGTAATTTGAAGGGTTTTAAAGGCCATTTATTTGTGTAAGTTCAAACATTGTTGCAAAAGTGCCTTTTCCTTAAGTAAGAAACCAAGATGTTGACAATTTTTATGTTTTTTTATGGAAATGAAAAGGAGGGGGGGATTTTACCTACCTTCTTCTGGGAAGGTAGGGTCAAATCCCCCCTCCCCCCCCCCCCTTGACAGAAACCCTGCTTGAATACATGTACAGTATACTGTACTTGTACTGATTGTGGCATGTTACATGTATTCACACTTGAGAATAAATTTGTAATCAAACACTGTACTTTAATAGTTGAGTACTGGTGGTAAAAGAAGACTAAGTGTACATCCATACTTACAGACAGAAACACTGTATATACTTAAATATTTGTGACATGGTACTTTACACCAAGTTTGATTCTTGCACTCACAACTAATCAGAGACACTGAACTTAAATACACTCACAACATTGTACACTGACTACTGCAGTGTCTGCAAGCCTGGCTACAATAACAATTATGGGCAATATAGTTGTCTATGAAAAACAGTGATCATCAACTGTAACCGTAGGGCATCATGCAGCCCTTCAGCTCTCTTTGCAGCTCCCCCCACCCAAGTACTTTATCTACCTTTAAAACACCAGAAACGAATACAATTTTGTTTTCAAAATTTTGACTTTTTTGAATGCAGCCCTAAACATCAGCCCTGCCCTTCTATTTGTCCAACACTTAAAATGGGTGTGAATCACTGATCTAAAAGATCCAATATTTTCAAAATATCTGATCTACTGTAATCTGATGTTTTTTGTACTGTACTTTACAGTGTAACACACAGAGTTGTTATGAAAGTATATATGCAGTAAGTACCACTAGTGTTAATGTATCAAGTCACAGCACAACTTTTAAGATGCATTAAACTTACTGTACATACATACTTCCAAATCACAGCCGATCTTCCACAATATACGTGTAACTAACTTTTAATGACTTTGACACAAAGACTCACAAAATACTGTAGTACTGAGAATAATTTTATCAGGCATCATGAAATTTTGTGACAAAACACTGATAGATTTGCTACACTAATGTTTAAAATTAGCATTTCAGTTTTTGTACACATATCCCTACTTTTTCCAACATTTTTTAACAATGAAAACTTCATAACACCGTACTCCTCTAAACTCTTATTCAAAATATAAACATTAAATTGCCTCAATGTGTGGATGACGACATACTTAAACTTCCATTTCCAAAATTTCACATTATACATGTGTTTAAAATCAACATCAATAATTTCAAAGATGCGAGGATTTAAACAGCACACAAGCTATTTACATAAATTTTCAAATTTTATGATCTTAGCAACATGCATACAGTATACTATAGTACATATTATTGTATCACAGAGCTAAATGTTCAGCAAAAATGTCATAAAAAAGTAAAACAGTCAATAACTTCAAACTGTGTAAAAATACAGTAGGCAGTGTTAATACATGTATACAAAGGCATCAAGGCATCAATATTTGATGACATCCGACTTAGCAAACAGTTTCTACTGATTTTATCTCACCAGGACATTGATGATCTTGCTATTACTTACAGTATATGACAGTGCACTTCATGAATACTATATTACAGTAACTTCCTTTAAGTAATTAAGGATTTATTAGTATGTGAGACATAAATATTGTTCAAAGAGCAAAATCCAAAGGCAGGGACAGATGGCTTTGAGTCATTTAATGGTGATGTACAGTACCTGCATAATGTTATTTAGGTGTACTTCCTAGAAACCTTTGAATCAGACACTACCTCCTGTACTTTATTACTGTATCCTTACACCATATGCCCTGCATCAAGCAGCTTACTGTGTAACTAGAGTTTACATAGGTCACCAATGATACAACCTCATCAATCAAGATAGGCAAACATCACAAGTTTTGCAAACTATAAATTAAAACAAGGGTTCCAGAATGGAATATGGTGGTAATATCATGACATGCATTGTATTACTGTAAGCATTTATTGAGAGAAGTCCTGTTTCTCACATTGCTGGTTATCTCCCATTGCAAACAAAAGCCTGAAACTGCTCCCAAAAGGAGTTAAAACCCAAGGGACACAATGCTTACCAAGAAGCCTATCCGAAGCTCTCTGGTAGTATACATAAACACCCTTTAACAGCTTCAGTTTAAGTGACATTTAACTGACAGTGTAATAACTAATGTATCTCTTGTTGTTAGGGATTGAAAGCTTCCACAACCTTCATGCAGATATGAGATGATCTCATTTTAAGGGTGTGAAAAAGTGGGGTCCCAGTGACAAAGTGCAAGATTAAGCTCGCCACATTATCAGCTTGTAGCTTGTACAAATTGTTTGAGAGAAGTCTGCTGCAAGTAGGAAGGAAGGATGGAAAGTCCTGGAGGACCAAAACCAAGTGAAAAAATATATGATTTACAGAGCTAAATGAAGTACAAAGTTAACCATTCCTGGCTGGCAATGAAACAAGGGAGAGTCAAAGTAGTCAGTTCAGGGTTATTGCTTATTGCATAGCACCACCTAGTTGGGGAAATTCATTGCCAGTGATCATTCCGCAGTAGATGGACTGTACAATAGTAGTAATAAGGGAGGTAAGAAGGAGCGAAATAAATTAAGAGAAGTCCTGTATGCTATCTCCCAATGGAGGTGAAAGTTTGAAAGTGCTGCTAGGAGTTACTGTACAAGTCCAAAGGGCCAGAAGACTTAAAAAAGAGCCATTGAGCAGCCTACTGGTACTGCAAGCAAGAACTGTCACTGCAGACATGGCATATGCAGGACCTAAGGTCATAAGATGGCTCTTAGTGGGACAAAGCTGAAACACCTGCTGTGGGATACTTCCCATTTTCTGTAATGTTCCTTGGGAAAAGGAGATACAGTTGTATCTTACACAAAAAGATACCCAACACTGCATCACTTTTTCTGGGAAAACTGGTCAAATTGCTATACAAATTTATGCAAAAAATGTGAACACAGACATTTTTTTAATACAAAAACACCTCTCATGATAAAGAAGTGAAGAAACCTAAACCTTGCTACTATGGGGGATGGGGGGGGGGGGGGTGCTTAAATGATTCCCCAATGTTCTGCTAGTGAATATTTCATAATAAGCTTCATTTCAACAATCACCCAGTGGTCTAACCCTACTGTGAGTATAGACACATAGGCAGTTGTGTTGTTACTGCACCGTAGAAATGTCAAGTTATACTGACCACCAACTGGACCGTGCATACCACTGCATGCTGACCAGCTTGTCTGTAATATTTAATTGACTTGATCAAGCCAGTCACCTTGTAGCTATGTTACTGAAGTTTCCTTTTTCTTTTAGCTTGCATGATTGCAAATGTCCAAGGTTTTGTAGCAATAAGCTGAAAGAAAAACTTTGTCTCCCTTGCATGTGTAATCAAGCCTTGTCTTTATGACTACTGTTATCTGTCAGTTTTGTCAATTATATTCAGGATTTCAAGGCCAATAAAATCAAACATTTCGACAGCAATTTCTAGATCATATATAGTGATCTACAGATTGTTATTATGCAAGGTGAAATTTCATTTTTTTATATAGTTTAATCTGAAAAGCAGACCACATGGCATATATACAATTCCTAAAATACCATCTTCAAGGACAACTTTATTACTCTTTAGATCCAATGAGATCAAAAGTACAAAGTAATGAAAGTACAAAGGTCAGACAATCCCTGTCTTCATGTAGGATCCAGTCAACACTGTAACTGTGCTATTTTCATTATTCAGGCATTTTATAATTCATTCCCTGGTAGTTTATACCAAAGTAACTGATGTAGGAGGGCAAGTATCAATACTGGAACTGTGAGGGTGGCCAGAAGCAGTTTTTACAAGTTTTCATACTTGTATAGCAATTTGTCCAGCTAGTGGAATGTGGCAAAATGAGACGTACAGGCATGGGCTAAGAATTTTTCTGAGCGTGGGACACATTGATCGCCAACTCCGGGTAGGGATCATAGGAGGGGGGGAGTGCAATACAGTAAAACCCCGTTTATCCGAACACATCGGGACCGAAGGTTGTTCGGATAACGAAAAAGTTCGGATAAACGAGGTTCCAAGTTTTTGCCTTAAGTAGGGTACACTGGGTCCATATAAGACAGTGTGTCAACACATTTCCAAAATAATTCCGAAAAGGCTTAAAATTGCAGACAAACTCCCCCAAAATATTTCGTTACTATTTTCTGTGACCGATGATATGACAAATAAATTTTAAGACGTCTAAAACGGAGAGATTTCATTCCAAAAATTTGAGCCTTCGCTCGTCTGAATGACCAGTGCTTTCTACACACTAAATGAATGTGTGTGCTGAAGAAAAGCTGTAACGATCTGGAGAGGTATCTAGAGTACAAATTCTGCAAAAATTTCAAAAAATGTTAGAGACACATGTGTAGGAGACTCTCAGACAGCAGTTCGCACTGTTTTTGTAAGGTCTACTTTCATTATTTTTAGGTATGAACCTCACTACGTTACTAACTTTTCAGATTTAGTGAAACTAAGACTTACGCTAGCCTAACGTATTTTTGTATGAGAGGATATTGAGCCTATACCGACCCATGGCTCCTAACAAGAATTTCAAAGCAAATACGTACGATGTTTCTTCCAAATTTGACAAAGAGATAACAGATTGTTTTCTATGTCCACATGTCGGCTGTTTTAGCCATCGTGACATCTTTCCATGACTTTTAAAGTCCCGAGAAAAATTAGTACATTTCTGCAAAAATTTACGTTGAATTTTGCCTTGTAAAGCACTTAAAACTTGGTGTATACTCTTGTAATTGTGTTGACTATTATTGTTGTTAAATCTGACGGCTAGTTCGGATAAACGGGGTTTCGGATAAACGGGGTTCGGATAAACGGGGTTTTACTGTACTTATTACCTTTTGATGCCTTGCTCCCTGTTCCATATGTACCAAAATAAAGAACAAACAACATTCACTACAATTCAGCTCTGATGAAAGATGCAGATTTACAATGTTGTAACCAGAGATGGGGGTGTGTCGTCAAATGTGACATTTTCAAAGTTGACAATTTGTTGCATTACAGTATATGACAAAATATAAATAAAACACAGTTTCACTTTTCACACTTATATCTCTTGTCATATCTTCCACAACTGAAAGAGGAAACTATGAAGTTAACCTACCCTTCATCTGTTTCATTGATGATGTCACATATTTCCATGTTAAGGGCCCAGTCTTCAGATGCTTGGCTTTCATTGGTAGCCCTTTCTGTGATAAAACAATAGAAAACTGTTGGTGAAACAAAACTTTCAACAATAAAAGGACTAGTGCTATACAAAATACCATGAAAAATGTACAATAAGTGCAATTTCAAAAGACTTACAGGATGGCAGCCTAGGCTAAGATCACTGCATAAAAAAGATTTCTGAGTCCCATCAGCAAAATCTTTAATTCTGTATATTAGAGGAATCGCCAAAAGTGGGATAGAGAGTTTTATAAATGTTCACAAAAACTTGCTCTTCTTTTGATAGCAGCGCCCAAAAAGGGAAGGATTCCAAGAAAGGAATCTCTAAGAGTACAAACCACACTCGCCTAGATGAGTCGGGGGCAGGGCAGGAATCAGCATTTGTCATACAATGGCTCTTGGGGCTAGTTGACTGAAATGTGCAGTTAAAACAGTCTTCCCAACACAAACTATATGGCCAAATTCGCCCTCGTAACCCATTTTGGGGACTATTTTGCAAGTTACGGGGGCTAATCGCCCTGAGCCCTCGCTTAATTCCTGCTCTGGTAGGGGGACAATATCAGACTGACTTCAAAAAATAGTACATTCAAAATGCTTACAAGTAACAAGTAGGCTCACACAGGCATGCATAAGATGATCAAGTACACACAGACCTTCCAACACATCCTGGTAATAAACTATGCATACAACTGCAATAAAAGTTAACTACTCTAATTTGACATATCTGAAGGTGGCAAGGAGCCCAGGCTATTCCAAATTCTTTTCCATTTACACGTGTTAATTGGCTAGGTGTTCTCTAGATTTACAATACCTGTCCACATGAATATACTTGTGCATTTCCAATCTAAGTAATAGCCTTTGAACTCCATTGTGACTTTGTGTGGGTACTAGGGCTGTGACCATGTAGCGATTAATCACTAAACGATCACATGTGGAATAAATGTTTTATACTACAATGCTACTAGCGATTAAGTGGAAAACCTGTTTTCCGACACTTTTTTATCCATCTAAATACTAAGCTGCAGAGATTGCGGTTATCGCATAGGGCTCTACAGAGCAGGAGTACAATAGCAATGCATGTTTCTTTTGTATTATGGCATCAATAAGCACACTTTGATTCCTTCTAATATGAAAAGGTAATCATGATTAATCCCTAAACGATCGCAAATTTTGCTAAATGTTCATTTTGCTAAATGTTCACAGCCCTTATGGGTACTTGCCAGGCAAGCTACAATACCGAACACTGCACTTGTCCAAGCGATTTTTTTCTTCCCCCAGGCTGATGGGCATGGGATTTGTCAAAGCCGAAGGATTCAGAATTCAGCAAAGACATATCATATTCACTTTGATCTTCAAGTGGTCATGGCATAATACAATGTAACCACACTGTATGTATCACATGGAAGTAGATCACAGAATGCAAATATGTTGCCAGTTACAAAAGAAATGAATGAAATCATAAGGTCAAAAGTATGCTTCTTTGCCAAATGTAAATTCCCCACTACAAATTTCCATTTTCCATTATTCCAATCTTTTGTTTGAAACAGCATATCGTTAATATGAATAAGATATCATAAATTTGTAAAACAAGGTGCCTTTTTATTATATAATTTTGTAACTACTTGAAATGTTTCCTAAAGGTTACTGTACATTGATATGACTAGGGTCACTATGATATTGGTTTCTTGCTAATGAGAGCCAAGTGAAGAACTCTTTTCAAACAGATAAGGAAGCCTCTTCTCTCTCTGCTACTGTACTGCAGGTTCTGTTACGAGCACTCAGAAATGATCAAAAAGGGAAAAGCAGGCCTCTGGATTTCAGATTTTGGGGGAACCTTTTTTGGGATGCATGCTTTCTAATCATGGGAACACACTGGAGCCTACTTTTGATCTTCAAATTTTACACATAACCAATCACAATGAATGGTGATTGGTTAACAGTGAACAATGGTGAGGTATATTTTTTTCCTAAATCTATTTATGATTGTCTTACAGTCTTAAATGAGTGATAAATGTGGTGCATGGAAGGAAGGTCTCATCAGATGATATAAACAGTAAAAGAAGGGTCTAAGCTCAAATCAAGATTTGATACATAAGAGGGGCACTTATCCTCATTCTGGTGAAATTTATATGGAAATCTGATGCTTGGTTCTCAAAATATTAGCAGTTAAAGTTGTGACATTTTCAACACAAAGTGAACTTGAAGCAAGCACATATGACACCATAACCTCACATTAATGAGCAGTCTTTTGTTTTTCTTTAAACTTTAAAACCATCTTCTCCACAATCCCATGTTATCGGAATGTGAATGCATGAGAGGCATGGGCATTTTACAAACTTCGAAATCCAGATGGGGAGCTCCTGTCCCTATTACCTTCAAGGTCACACAACAGACTGGAAAACAAAGAAAACAAAGCATTGCTCATCAATGTGGGGAGGTGGTATAACCCCTGCTTCCTCAAGCTCACTTTTGGTCACATATGTACAGTAGTGACTTCATTTGGTGATATCTCCGAATCTACACGTCCAAATTGAAAGAAAGTTTCACCAAATTGCTTAGATCTAGTTCCTCTTTCACATGTGAAAATTACTTTTTTTGCCTAAACCCTTCCTTTAAGTAACATGAGCATCCATATCATTACGTAGTTATGCCAGTTTAAAAGAGTTTCAGTTTACTACTGTATATACAGACTGTGTGTACCACGTACTGCATGAAAACTGGACCAAGGAAACTAGCAATACACCACAGAAATTTGAGGAGGGAATGCTGACAGAGTGCATCACTGCATGTTAAACCAATGAAACCACAAAAATTGTGAGGGCACTTCTGCTGTGCTGCAAAAAGCTGGTTGACTGGCCTGTCTCTGTATGTACAGTGTGCATTCAACTTCAGGGGCTGAATGTCATTTAATCCATTTTACGCAAAGACTAGGAGTAATTTTCACGACAGGAATAAGTTATGATGCCTTAAGCATTTTGCTTTATTCTCAGACTAGAAAACTTGTAGTTTCTCTGCCATTAATTGTGGCAAAAGCAACAACGTGATGTTTATATTAATATAGTGGAGGTACCTAACAAGGCTACATTCAAATTTTAAATGTAATGGTACTGTTTTGGTTAGGCTAGCTACTGTATGTAACGGCAGACGACAACGCAGATTTTTACGGACAGGGGCCATACCGTACGGATGGGACACAAACACACAAGGCCATACATTACTGTATGTGTAATAGTAAAGTGGCCTTATAGGTTCCCTGCTTGAAGTTAGCTTAAGACTAAAATTTGGAGAAATTTATACTCAATATCTAACATGAGAAATTTCCAGTAACATACAAGTATACCTTGCAACAAAGATTTGCTACCTAGTACGATGTAACATCACAACTTTTTTTTTTTTTGGGGGGGGGGGGTTGCTGATACAAATAATTTCATGCTCTTTCTTCTTAAAGTGGCCTTGTTACTGTAGGGTTTGGCCCTCTTATGCTCCATTGCTTTAATACTGCTCTGAGAGCCAAATCAATGGCTACTGTCCATATCACCAGATGTCATTCTCCCTTCAATTTCTATGCAGTACACATACATAACAGTGTCACAGGCTATACATGAACTCTTGCCTAGGCTTTACAAATTACATTGCTAATGCTTCCAATAATTTTTCCGAAATCTTGGTCCATCACTTGCCAAAAAGATACTCATTCTAGCAATCATTACTTTCCTCAAATCAATCCAAACTGTATGTTCCTAGCTCCTACAAATGTCAATGAGGTTGTAGTTACAGCTTACAACTGTCTTGACCCCAAAAAATCTGCTGGTTATGATGGTATTCACCAAGTGGATTTTTCATCATGTCATACCATACATATCTCAACCTCCATCTTACATTTTTAATTGATCTTTTAGACAGGGAGCATTTTCAGATGATCTAAAACGTAATACCTTTGTATAACCAAAATGCAAAAATGGACTGACTTTTCAATGATACATGTTCTATTAAAAAAATTCCATGATGTCCCATTTCTTTTTAGTCAGTGGTCAAATGTTATCTTAACGTATTGCAAAAATGTTTTGTGTTCATACATACTCGATCTTGGGAATTCTTGGGAAATTTGGTTTTTTGACCTCTAGTTATCCCAGATGACGATCGTAGGAATTCTTGAAAAATTTTCCTACTTGACCTCTGGTGACCCCAGATGACTTCTGGCCTCCACCAAAAACAAAAGGGGTCTTCCTCTGACCATAAGACATCCACATACCATGTATGAAATCTATCCAAGCTTCCTACCTTGAGAAATTTTATTAAGGTTTGCAGATTTTGACTGCCAGTGTCCCCAGATGACCTTTAACCTCCACCAGGGACAATAAGGTTCCTCTTTTCACCATAAGGCATCTTCATACTATGTATAAAGCTTCCTACCTTGAGATATCCTTTTAACAAAGTTTTCAGACTTTGACCAGTATTGGATTTTAGTCCTGCTGCCCAAGACAACCAGAAATTCTACAGGACTACCAGATGCTGCAAAAACAGGTGTGTAAGGTTGTCCGTCAGGACAACCAAACGTTTTGAGGAAATTGATGTTTGCACTAGCAGCATGATGAATTGCCCAAGCACGCAAGCAAGGAACTTTAAAAATTGCATAAAAAAAATTTGCATCAGCAATGTGCGGTGATGGCGCACGTTCACCACAACTTCCCAAACAGTCACTTTATTGACATGTGAATAGCACTATGAAGCCAAAATATGTGCCCGTACAAACTCCACTAGTACACGTAGGCCACTAGGCGTGCACTGTACACTGAGAAGCTGAATTCCTTCATGCAAGCTACAAATTCATAGTGCTGATGTCGCAACACCACATGCTTTCAATCTAGAGATGTTTAATTTATTAACCTGCAATACGAACATCATAACATTAACCATGTCCACAATGTACACTAATGCACGCCACATTGTCATCACAAGAAAAATATGCTACGCAGGCAGTCCTTAACACTCACACGTAAAGAAAGCAGAACTTGCTTTGTGAAAAACTTTCGATCCAGATTTACAAGTATGTATCGACTGAAAATGGTTTAAAAAGGTGGTTTAAACCCTTGGTATTTATCAGTGATAGTTTATTGCATCTGTGATCATGTACACAAATTTTTGGAGTCCCCAAATGAGGACAGTTTAGTCCAAAAATTTACAGTTTGATCACACATTTTCACTGCAGCACTCTGTAAACATAGCATCACTAATCCAAGAGCAAGACCATTCATCTGAACCATTGAAAAGAAAGAACCTCACGTGGGCAAAAATGCCAAAACTATTTGGGTCGAATGTGTTAAAGACTCTCAAATAAAAATTTGTGAAATAACCGCAAGATTTACTCCAATGTTCAGATTTTCCTTGTGAGACCCTTTTCTTCCGAGTGGCACTGCACTTTGGGGTTTGGCCACTGCCTAATGTGTTCTATATATTGTACAGGTCTACTGTACGCTATGAATCTCACCTAAGGCTGTATTTCTGAAGGGTTATCTCCATGAATTCCTACTAGTGCACTGGAACAAGGCCCACCATTTTCTGATATTTTTGTATTTAAACTGTTCTTTAATATTTTATGTTTTCTTATGTGTTGCTGAGTATAGTTTGCTTGTCAAAGGTTCTGACACTACACCTAATATTGAAGAGCATTTTTGCATATAAGTTAGTGTTATGACGAAATAGTACAAGCTCAAGATCCCATGTTGATCCAAACCCAAAGGAGCTGTTGCAACCTGGTCCAACTCAAAATTGCCAATCAATCACAGAACCAAAACTTGTTCCTCCCATAAAATTAGTATTCATACAGTACCTACTGTTGGTGCTAATGAGAAAGCACTACTCAAATACAGTAGATATGTGGGTTTTATTTTTTTTGGGGGGGGGGGGGGTTGTCTAAAAGTGAAAGCCACTTTGGAAGAATGGTGCTATTAAGGCATCAATTCCATGGTTGCAAAAATGGTTACATTTGGGACTAACTTATTTTGAGCAGGACAACCAAATTTTACAATATGGTAGTCCTTTGGATAATCATTGCTAATTCCTGAAGGTACCATGGCTAAGGCTAGTAGGTCTGAAGTGAGCTATATATGTCAAAGGTTTTTGCACCAGCCACTGCACAGCCGCCGAGAAAATGCCGCAGCCCTATCGGTGGTGTCGACCCAATGCCGATGTAATCTGTGAACACAAGGCTGCCCTAGAAACTCTCCAGCAGACTGCTTACCTTTATATCCTTCAAATAACAATGCTCCACTCTAGTAATCCTTACGGCTGCTTCGTGGCAGCTGTGACTTTTATACAAAACTAAAACATATCAAATAAGACAGTGGACAAAGCCTGCAGTAAAGTCGTGAGAGAATGGTTTGCAGTTCACTGTCTTGGTCACTGTTTTGGTATTTTAGCAACGGGTATTTGTCTGGAGTTAAAATAGCGTCAGGTGTGTGAGGCAAACAGTCTCAAAATCATAGAAAATTCCCTGCACGTAAGTGTCCAATTTACACCACAGAGCTGTTCCTAAATCTTGCAATATGTACCGTGAAAAAATAAAGTTTGTGTTCGTGGCCCAACCATGTGTCCATGCAATGTTATGTAGCAATATGGCATCACATTACACTAGCAGGTACTGGGTATAGTTGAGTTGTGAGCTTGTAAATCCTAAGCAAGAGAGCATGTACGATGTCAGGGCTTGAAATAACAGGGGCCCGTGGGCCCGATGCTCCTAGACATTGACTCGGGCCCGTAACTTTTACAGGGAAAGGGGCTGGTTGGCTCCTAAATATTTCAAGTCTAATTGTACAGTCTGCACGTGAACCTCTCCATCCACAACTCAACGATCTTATATCTCGCACAGCCTGTGTATTCCTATGCTAACAGTCACTAAAAAATGCGAAATACACATTATTTCTGAATCAGTTCACATCGCTCATAAAGAGTCTACTTTGTCACAACACGGAAGATCACTCACGCAGACATACACAGATGTCAGTCACAAGTAATGTAGGCAGTCTCACAAGATCACCTAACCAAGACGGTCAGCGGGAATTGTAAACAGTGCCCTTCATTTTACCGGGTAATAACTTCTAGAGTTACGGGAAAATTTTGAAAATGTAGTTAGCCTACATGCAACATGGTCTAAGAGGGTGCGGACAGATTGGTTTCAGGCTAGTTTTAGCCTCAACTTGCCTTAATTCAGGGTTCGTACACTTTATAAAGGAGTAAATTCCATGCCTTTTCCAGGCTTTTCAAGTCTCTTTTGATAAGATTTCCAGGCCCATTCAAACAGTAGGCACCTACTGTATTTAATGGTATTAACTGAGAACTGTTCATGGTTTTGAAGTACTGTACTCTCATATTTTATACAGTTTTGACCACAGCAGAAGTATATTGTTAGATATAACAGTCTTTTCTTTGTGCATGTTGCTTTAAACTAACGTGAAGCACATTGGTGTTGTCAGTATGACATGAGTTTAAGTTTCTCAACTACAAAGTACTATATTCACATAGTGACATACTCAATGTTTTGATCGTAGTGATTACAAAAAGAAACTTTAAAGACTTTGTCCTGAAAACACTTCAAGAAAAGATCCAATTTTAAAGTTTTCATACAGATGACCCCATATGACCACTAGCTGACTCAAAATTCCTTAACATCCCACTAAAGACCATTACTGTATCATATGACAATTAATTCAAAACAATGTATGCCAAAAAAAAAGCTTTAATAAAAGAACCGTTTTCATTGCGTAAATGAAAAGACCGAAAATGATCGTTATGGCCAAAACTGACCATGCCTTGACCCCACAATTTATGAACATCACAGATGAAGTGGGTGTATCCATAAATTAGGGGTCCAAAGTGTGACAAAGGGGTCAAAATTTAAAAACCATTTAATACTGGTGTAAAGTATATTTTCAAGAAGGTATATGTATCTATTTCTAGAATTTATATCAGTCCTGGCTTTTGTTTAAGACATCCAGGTTATTGATCAACTCTATCTCAAAGCTCCTTTCAAAAATGGCGGAGGTGACTGGGACACCAAAATTGGCAATATATGCCTAGAAAGTTTATAACTGTGTAATATATCCAAGTCTTTTCCTCACTTTTGGTAAGGCATAAGTGGCAAGGATTTATGACAGAAACAAGTTACACCCACTGAAATTGGTTGTATGCTCAATTTAGAATAAAAGCTCACACCATGGTAAGGGAAATCATGTAATATTTACACTGAAACATATTTATTATCTGTACAGTTTCCAAAAGATAGAGCAAGTAGCTGCTTGAAAATAAATGAAAACATAAAACATAAACATTTTTCAGAGTTGTCCCCAATTCATCCAAATATCTTACATTTTTGAGTAACTGGGTTACAGACGTTATGTGTCGGGTGTGACGGGACACCAAAATCCCAGTAATACTGACACAAACAATGCATAAAAGGTTTCACTTAGCATTTACAGAGTACTGTATTCAAGTGGGCAACACTAACAGTTCAGACAAACCTATTTTTTCTTGGAACATCGGATATTTTTACTGTCAGTTGCAAATTTTCTTATGTTACATAGAGGGGTGACAGGGTCCTATTGAATTAACATGTGGTGTCCCAGTCACACCCGACCATGTCAACATTACTGTATGTTGTGACTTCTTAAATCATTACAAAATTGCACAAAGTTAAAAACTATACTGACTTGAACTAAAGTAAGAAAAAGATAGGAAGGATTTATCAAATAACAAAACAGCTTCATATTTACAGTAATAATGATTGTCGGGTGTGACAGGGACACCAAAGTGTGACCGGGACACCAAAAAAATAAAATAGATATTCACACTCTCCATACATTTTTCAAGTTTGTCACTTTCTAATTACTTTCCACATCTTTATTATGTTCATATTATCCATATTAAATCATTTATTTTAATTTTTTTCAGTTTAAAACAGTTTAAATAGCTCTTTGTTGTTCTTCAATGGCGGAGGTGACAGTGGGACACCATGGGACACCATTTTCCCCTTTCAACCAGATAGTGGACAATACATTACAAAATGGGGAAAAAAGGGTAGTATCGATAACCATGTGCACACATGTTACAACTCAGGCATGTATGAATGGGATTGGCATAGTTGAGGTGATACGAGAGGGTGGTAATTTTGATGATTTTGTGCGCGATGTGACATGATCAGCGGGACACCAAACACAAAATGTGATTTCCAATGGGTGCCATTATTACAGTTGTCCTTGTACTGCTCAGGTTTAACATTTTACTTTATCAGTAGAGGTTACCAGTAATTGGACATAGTGATTCAAGTTTCCAAGAGTAACACAGGGAGATGAGGCCTTGTATTAATGTCCATACTAGTATGATGTGACAGGTGGGACAAAGCGTCACATCCACCATGCCAACTTTGAAATAGGCGCATTTCATTAAACATTGTCCCTTAATCTGGAAACTCACATTGTTTGTTTGTCTGGTTCTAATATCTCATCTGACATAACTTTAGGCTATCCAAAGGATAGAATAAATTTTTTATATTGTAATAACTGAAGTAAATTACCCATGTCACAACTTTTACAGATAATCTGGTGGGACACCAAATACATGCTGGATAATAAAATTGTAAACGATAGATCAACAGACCGTAATTGGACATTGAGATACCACAGTTAGTGATAACACATAGAATATTAAACACTTTCAATAACAGGAATCATCTCTAGCCTCAGTTTTAACCATTCTCTATATGCCACAAGTGGCGGATGTGACGGGGACACCATGGACCCCTAATTTATGGATACACCCAAGTACACTGCATGAAAGGCCCTGTACGATCACAATAGCTCACATCACTGCACTGATATCAGCTAAAATACTCACATTTTGTCCAGTGATGACCCTTGCCCATCAGAGATAATGTACAAACATTTTTTACTTCCCCAAAGGAGAGATCCGAGTTCCGAAATTAGGGGTACGATCCCAAAGCAAAAGCTCACATGCATATTGCATCTGTCTAGGCTGGCAGATCTCATTCATTCATGGATGTAAGCTATATGATCGATCATCATAATTTTCCTAAAAATAACCCAATCGGCCAAAAATCCCTACAATATTTTCTTCACATGTGCAAACGACCGTTGTCTAACAATCTGCACTGTACTTGCATGCCTCAATACGGAAATTTTCCCTCATGGATCTTTTTCCTCTGAAAGGACTCTGCAGTTTGCTGTATCCTATCATGTAATATATCATGTAATATATATTATCCCCAAAACCTAGGCTATGCATGTGCATATAGAGCATACTGGTGTAGGGCCAATGATTTTCCGCTTCACAAATCACAAAATTCCGTTTTAAGTTTCCGAATTCCGCAAAATTTCATTTCAAGCATGACCCCTTTCCGTGATTTTCGGATTTTGAAGTAATTATGTTGAAAACAAGTCCTAAACTTGTCTGGTTACGATCCTGAAGGCAGCAAACACTTGTAACACACAAGCGACCTAGCCTAACACACTATAGACAAACTGGAGCCTATACCGGCAAAATTTTGCCGATTTTCGTAAATGTCCTACTTATTTTCTGATCGTAACTTCAAGGTGTTTTGATGACTTTAAGGTAAATTTGCCACCATTTTAGATGGTAAGATGTCTGTGTATGTCTTTGGTATATGCAGGCATTCATTTGACATAGTTTTGAAGAAAAATAACTCAATTTTTTGTCAAAAATTCACATGTATTTTGAGCCTGATAATTTTTACTAAATTCCGTGAAATTCCGTGCAGAAAAGTAAATTCCGTTTTTGGCCCTACAGTTTGTAGTGGTCTTCGAACAATGTCCGAGTTATCATTTTTGAAACAATTTCCACAACAGGTTTTACTGTTTTTTAAACTCTTAATTATTTTAAATGGAGGAGGTCATTTGGTTATAGAATGACATTACAGCATGTCACAGTTTGCCGAAATGCGTTAGAAGTTGGACACTTAAATGATACAACTTGAAAAGGGGTCCTCACATTTCAGCAGTTGCAGTCAGCTGAATATGATATGGGAAGCAACTCAAGGATCTCATGTTGTGGCACACCGTAGATCCGTTACATGGAGAGAGTGAGAAGGTAATCACACAGAATGACCAAAAATGATCGGAATTGGCCGTTGTGTTATGAAAAAATTGAAGATTTTGTACAATTGTTTGATAAATAAACTTTACTTTTTTGATGAAAGAGATCTGTTCACATTTTCCAGGCTGTTTCTAACAATTTCCATGCTCTGTTGCCCAAATTCCAGGTTTTTAAGGCCTGGAAAATGAATTAACTGAATTCCATGCTTTTCCAGCTTTTCCAGGCCCCGTACGAACTCTGTTAATTATACCCATACTACACGTGTTCAACCATGTTAAAAGCACCCGTACACTCTATCAGTCCATTTTTATTTGTAAGTTTTGGGCCCCTTGATTTCTCATTTGGCCCCTAGTTTCCATAGGCTAGGGGCCCGGCAGGCCCACAAAGGCTGAAGGCTTATTTCGACCCCATAGGATGCCATGGTACTGAGCACCACATTTAGCATACTACAGTCACTACACAATCTTGATCAAAATTTTCCCTGTAACAAGTCAAGATGGCTGAAAAATTAAAACCAGTCATATTATAGAGAGATGTGGTTTTTGGCTAAGGCAATGATTATACAAGTTTTAGTCTCCCCAAGGGAAGAAATTTCAGCCTGCAATGCATGCTTCTATCAAACAAGTGAGCCACTGTTCTCTGTATACACTTTTGTACTACTAATACTACCAGTGGCATAGCTAGATATTTTTTGTGGGGAGGGCAAAAGCAAAAAATTTCTGACAGATTATTATCTTGAAGTAATGATGTACTATCTAAGCGTACAATGAGAACGTAACCTACACATGTGCATCTGAAATAATCTCCTTACTTGAAGAGCTGTTCAAACGATAATGTTTTTCTAATTATTTTTGTCGAGTACCTACCAAAGTTATGCTTGTTCTCTAACGTGCTCTTAAGCATGCAGGGTCACATTTTATCAACAGGGTGGCATCTATGCATGTCAAAACTTGAAAAATATTCACAAATTTCCCCAGGGCTATATATCACTGTTACAAGAAGCCACTACAGGCTCAGGTCATTGGTCTCCAAGTTAAGTTGTTCCAAACACAATGGAGTTGGAGCCTCGCACCATCTCAATAAAAGATGAGTCCATAGCCATAGGGCAGGGGACAGAATTTATGAACCCCTGCCTCCTCCACATTCAAGGTGCCAACGAGGGCAATCCAAAGCTGCTGTATATATGCACCCAGCCCCTCCATCCCCTTCCAAGTTTTTCAGAGATAGAATGACCACATCATACTTAACACTTCGTCTGGCTTGGATTCGGGGGGGGGGGGGGGGGGGGGGGAGGGGATTACCCAGCCTCAGCTCCTACCCCTTTTTCGCCACATCAACAATACCAAATACGCGAAAATTAGCATAATGTGTATCTAGGAGAATATTCAAGGGGGGCTTTCAGCCCCCCCTTTTCGAAATGTCTTGATCCGCGCCTGCGCATTGTGTTACACCAAATGCTCTTTGTCTTACTGCCTGTCTCTTAAATTTTGAATTTCTTTTACTAAATGCAAAGTACGTTAGAGACGATTAGAGGATGCTACTATTGATATTATTGATATGGCTTAGATGGCTAAGGCCAGTAGAATTGAAGTGAGCTATATATATATATATATATATATGATATATATATATATATTATATATATATATATATATAATATATGCATATATATATATATATATTATATATATATATATATATATATATATATATATATATTATATATATATATATATATATAATATATATATATAGCTCACTTCAATTCTACTGGCCTTAGCATAGTCCTCTGGGCAAGTACCCAAGCAAAGTCTTCTCCACAGTGGCAATTGGGCAAACTCAAACTGCACAAGTAAATATTCATGTGGGCAAGTAGAGTTAGTAAACAGCTAGCTTGACGGACAAGTAATGAAAAATGAATTTGTCGAAGCCTGGACACATGCATGTATCATGTGCTTGAGGATTTTGCAGCAGACGGAGGTAAGAGAGACCGGCCTATAACTAGAAGCGAGAGAGCGGTCACCTTTTTTAAAGATCGGGCTGATGCTGACACTCAACCAATTTGGTGATCAAGTACCTGGTCCTGTTTTTTGTACCCATGCAAACACTTTGCAACTTTGGAGGGTAGGGAAGCAAATCATGGGCATGGGTTTTGCAATTTTAAATTAGACAGCATAACATAACAGGTTAAAGGGCAAAGGAGGGCTAAGGCCCCATAAGATGCCCTGAATTCCATACAACCTTAACTGAAAACAAAGAACCAACCAACACCAAACGAGCCCAGCACAATTAGATTCTACCACACTTATGGAAGAACTTGTCAATGTTAACCTTAAAGCAGTGCACAGATGTGGAGTTAACTACCCACTCAGGCAGACTATTCCACTCGTTAACAACTCTATGAGAAAAGCTGAACTTCCTAATGTCGAGCCTTGCAAAATTCTTAACTAGCTTCTTACAATGGCCTCGAACCCGAGAATTACATTGAACCTTTAAATAATTGCAAGAGGACAAAGGATTCCTTTCAGAGAGAAATTTGTACACCTGAAGCATGTCCCCCCTAATCCTTCTCAACTCCAGGGTGGTAAGCCCAAGATGCTTAAGTCTAACAGTGGAACTCTCCACCAGCGCACATCATTGCCGAACCATCTTTAAATGGTTTTAGGTCAATCTATGACAGAGTCTGGAAACGAAGCAAGTTTTACTTTGATTATGAGGCAGACATCGTAGCTGACTTAGGCCCAGGGTTTGCGTTTTATGCCGAAATGGGCATTTTTTTAGCTGGCGGAAATTTTACTTACGACCAAAAATACAATTCAGTGGTAAATATGAATTTTGATTTGCCCATTTTTACAACAGAAAATTTGACTCACTAAACAATCACCTGCTAAAAATTCTGAGCTTCTTAAAACCAAATAATTAACAAAAAGAACACCTCCAAAATAATGGTCTGTCCCAGTATCTTGCAAATTTTGACAAGTGACAACGATCGGACGGCACTGTCATACATACTGTATATACACTGTACTGTACTGTAACTGTACTGCATGGAAATACATTTGTCATTGTGTTTACTCTAATGCTGCTAACATTAGGTAAAGCTACACCTTTTGCTGGATCATACATGGAATATATTGGATATTTTTGTCCAAATTTCTCTGTGAGGGAAGTGAAAATATTTTTTTTATTCAAGGATCGTTTCTCATCATAAAAACAGGTTGTTATTAATTTACTGCATTTACACTTGAATTTGTCGATCAGTTGCGCTAACGTTGTTGTAGGCTATAGCCTGTACGCTAGGCTATGCCTATTGTTGCTGTACCCATTTACAGCTTATCGTGGTAGGCATTGTATATTTAATCATTTATGCCAGAAATTTTAAAAATTACGACGCGAATTTTGAATGGTCGTAAAAAAGAAAATACTCTCATGGAAAATTACGACTTTTTCTGAGAAACGCAAACCCTGGTCAGGCCTACTAGGCCCAAACTGGAAAGTCTGCCTTGTAGGGATGTGAATGTGTAGCAAAATAATGAAATGTTTAATCGCAAAAATCTGCAATCGTTTATCGATTAATCGCAATTACCTTATCACAACAGAAAGACTTGGTGTGTGCTGATTCATGCAATAGTATTCAAAATGAATTGGTGATGCCGGGGAAGTAATATCTGTGAAGCATGTTTTCTGTAAAGGCTTTACTTTGATGTCTTACAGTGCTATGCGTACCATTTGTAATTTCTGCAAAATGAGTATTCATATGGATAAAAACGGCTGTAAAATGGGTTTTGCGATTAATCGCTAGTAGCTTTGTACTAAACATTTATTCCACATGCGATCGTTTAGCGGTTAATCGCTACACGGTCACAGCCCTATTGCCTTGTACGTGCAAGATCTGGCCTGCACAGCCTTCTGCGTGGTTCAGCACCTGGCCGCGCAAAAAATTGCTGGTCATAGATCTGGCCACACATGTGATACAAATTGGCCTACCTGAAAGCTAATGCAAAACTCACTGCCCAACAGTGCCCGTATGGCTGCAAGACCTGACCAACACTTGACCGCACAGAGGTCTGTGGATCACATCCTCTGTGAATCTTGCCCATGGCTGCACGTCGGATGAGAAATAACAAGTTACTTGCTCCCGCAAAATGCAAGCTTTCCAGTCTGGTTCTAGACCTAATGTTAGTGAAGAAGTGGCCTTTAACTTTGGCTGACAACATGATGGTGATGATGATGAGATAAAATGAACTTTTGCCTAGCCTAGGCCGATTGCTTAGGCCTAACGAGTAACGTTACTGTTTTCTTTGCTTGTTACATTAGGGAGTAAGCTTCCAACAATCCCTCCTTGCTTTTGTTTTTTCTTCTTTGCTTACTTCACATCATGTTTATGCAGGCCTAACGTTAGGCTTATCTGGCACTTAGTAGAAGTTAGGCCTAAGTTACGTTATGTCTAGGCTCACTCTAATTTACAGTAAGGTAGGCCTAGGCCAGTACGGACAAGTGCAAGTGCTGTCAGTGTCACAGTGCGAGTGTCAATGACCACAGCAATAACGTTACTCGTTAGGCTACACAGGTGACAAATACAATGCAAATTAAAATCGGAAGTCTCAAACAAATGAAACAAAAGGTTTTTTACCTATCCTCTGCCCGACTTGCGTTGCAAATACTTGTGATTTGGTAATAAAAGACATTTTGGTTTTCTGTTAAATCATAAGACCTCCTAAAGTGTAACCTGTAAGCAACATATTTTCCAGACTATTTGCTCTTCAACAAGTAACATACAGGCCTAACATGTTAACAGGTATTGGAATAATAAAATCATTTTCCATTTAATGCAACAAAAGGTAATGAAATTCACAAAATCATTTTAAAATACATTTAATAGACCAATATGAATTTTGAATGTATGTATAATGTTGTAGAGATTCATTATTTTAAGAACAAATAATCACAATACTTCTTTCTGGCAATAAAAGGATGTCGTCATTGTCTCAAAATATCTTACGCCCAGCAGACGCATTATGAATATGCATTTCAGTACCTTGACAACATTAACAGTTTCTCAGTACAGTGTAGTACAGTATTGCTGCTTGTCTGGTTCAAATTTCGATGTAGCGTATTCTAAAAGATTCAGCCGTGTCGGTTTTGTAAGTGAAGATACTATATTATATGCCTATCATTCACACTAAGCTTTAACGATCTGTAGAATAAGTAGTTCAGGTTGTGGAATTTCATAAAAGTTACCACCTTTGAGTTGGGGTTTTCTTGCATATTTCGCCGAACTGGGTCTAATACATGCGTAGGCTATGATATGTCAGGCTACAGTGCGCGCCATCCAGTTATCCCCACATGCTGGAACAGATACCTAGCCCCCAAACACCTACCACTCTACCACTTACCAGTTCGCCTTTTGGTAAAATGGAACATAAGTTTTCGAGTCAGGTCGAGAGTGTTAGCCCTTTTGCTACTGAAGGGGGCCCCATCCCTACCTGAGTTCCTATATTAAAGAAAATTAATAGCCTAGGCTATGTAGGCTAGACCTAGGCATGTTCTTAACTTCTCTATTTTCTTCTGATGTGGGTATGACAATGGCAGTTAATAACCAAGGTCGCCAGAATTTCTGTGGCGAAATGGGCCAAATTGCCGGCCATATCACATGCAAAACGCCAAATCAGAACAAGCTCCTACTTGAGAAAAATTGACCCTGTAGGCCTATTTATGTAGAGTATACTGTAGAGTCTCAGTCACAGGGCCGTCAACTCTCATGCATTCAGCGTGAGAGTCACGCATTTTGGCGCAATCTCACGCTCTCATGATGAAGCATCAGTTTCTCACGCAATGTCTCAATGTGGTGAAAAAATTCCACTCGTAATGGATCGATGCCTCTGGTGTCGGTAAAACGCCAGCTATCAAGCTACCTGAGTTCCAGATTGGAAAGCTTGCAATGATGCGCGGGGGATTTTAATAATGGCCAAGAGGATTGCGCGGCTAATACTATCTAAGCGGAGCACCACTATCTGTTGGCGCAGAGCGTACCGAGAAAATTGTGGCCAAAACGACCTCCAAGATTGTAGGAAATTGCCTTTCCCAGGCAACTTGGGTGGTTGCTGCCAACAAGTTTGCACGGCTACAGTTGTCAGTTGTTAAATGTGCGCGGCTGGAAACTTTGAAATTCATATTTTTGCGCAGGGGATAAATCCCCCACATAGAGCAAACTTTCCAGTCTGGCCTGAGTTCCTTCAACTCACCATAGTCTGCAGTAAGCTGACAGTAGTGGAGGCAAAGCAATATGTACCAGGGCTAACTGGTTGGTGTGGCACAAATTGTTGGTGGGGTGAGATGACCAGGTGGAGTGTTACTTTGGGGGTACAAACATTATAGGCTTAACGTAATTCTAGCCAATACCTGTAGTACATAATTGACTAGGTATAGGCTTTTGCCCCCTTTAAGCAGTAGCCAAGGGGGGTGAGAAAAAGTGGTGCCCCCTTTGGAAAAATTTGCCCTCCCAGAAAAAAAAAGGCTCAACAATTATCTTGATGCATTTTAGTGTATCTTGTCCTTTCTCCCCCTTGGAAATATTTTGACCCCCTGGCACTTTCTAGCCCCCTTCAGTACCTTTGGCTATGGGCCTGACACCCTTCAAATAGAACCAAGAAACTAAACTGCTTCAATCCCTCCTTCAGCATCATCTTTATTCAATGCCAAGTTGTTGTTAATCTTCGACAAATGAAAGCTTAAAAAATGTGAAACTTTGACACAAATGACACTGGTACTATGTTACTGTTACTATGCTTATAGCCTGGGAATTTTCTCATAAGGTGTTCCTTATGAAGTGTTGTGTATTTGATGTGTTCATAATCCACTTAGGCTGGAAAGTTTGACATATGTGTGCACAAGATCTGGCTTGGTATCTGGTCACACAAAACATTGCAGAAATAATATCTGACTGGGCAGGCAGAGTAAGTGGTCACTGCCATGAAGGAAATGCACTCACACTTTGTCCTATCCATACATGTAGAGTACATTAAAACATCATTATCAGTACTTAGTACAAATTGCATATCTTCACTAGACAGGTTTGTTAGCATGCAACTCCCTGTAGGGAAACTTTCCAGTCGGGCTGACCAGTTATTATACACACAATATGCCTTTCAAATGTTTCATGGATTCATTCTGAAAGACGTTTTACACAAAATTTTGATAAAAGTAGAAGCACAATTGGCTAGATTGATGGAAGCATCGTAGCTTGTACAATTATGGAAGTCTGCCATCTACACTGGCCAAAACTGCATCTACAGTACAATGCCACATATACTGTATGTGGAGCCCAAAGTTTCACATTTGTATTTTGTACCGATGTTCACAAAATTACACTAATATACACTGTACTACAGCTCATGGAATCATTCTGGTATCACAACTGTTTTGAAACCATGAGTTCAGTGATTGCAACATAACACTTGATATTATAGAATTATTCTTAGGCCAAGCAAAGTTTCGTATTTTCATCAATCAAAATATATCGTAATGTGATGCAAACGTTCAATGGGCCTTCAATTGCACCATGTATTATGTACAAGACTAATTTGGCCTATAGAGACATTTCATGTGATGTCTCCAGTAGGGCTGTGAACATTTAGCAAAATTACTAAACGTTTTATCGCAAAATTTTGTGATCGTTTAGCGATTAATCGCAAGTACCTATGATCAACATAGAGACTTTAAACATGCCCTTGAACATGATGAATATGTAAAATGAGTTAGTGACGTCCGGGGGACATAGTTCCTATGAACCTCAAATACGGATCCTAGAAGCTCAACTTTGATGACGTATGTTTACGTGTGTGCTGTTTGTACCATTATGTATTTCACTTTTTCAAAGAGAGTTAAAGTGAACGTCTAATTTTCTGTAATGACTGCAGATTGGTTTTATTTCGTAGGGAAAAACGGGTTTTGCGATTAATTGCTGGTAGCTTTCTACTAAACATTTGTTACACATGCAATCATTTAGCCCTAGTCTTGAGTGAAATTGCCAGGCACTGAAAGGCAAAACATGCATGCAGTAAGTGTATTTACAGCACACACGCACAGCATAACCATAGATACTGCTGTGACACAATGGATGCTTGCCCTTCAAAATGAAAGAAATGCATGATCTTGCCCTTCAAAACCACAGAGACAGGCGGTAGCGTGACATTGGTGAAACCCCTCTATCGTTATCAGTAATCAGTATGCCCTCTTGCAAACCAACAGAAAATGACCTACTGAGCTCTTTTGAACTACTGTACAATCTCTCAAGCGGAGGTGGCACCAAGTGGGGAGTAGGGACCATTTGCTTTCAGGGAAGGTTGACCATTGTTGGAGAATTTTTAAGATTTCATTTGGGAGCCTTTATGTGGTGAATACTATTGTTTTATCCCTGATAGTGACCAGTGTCCCAGACAATATGTATATTTGTTGTCTATAAGAGCTAGGGCAGATTCTTCAATAGCAACCTAAAATTTTCAGCATACTTCATGCTGTTGACTTTTGTTGCTTCACTTTCTTCCATAGTTATGTTCCATATGGCTAAGTAGAAAAGACACCTACCTACCCCTGCCTCTCCTGTTTGTCTCACCTAGTAGAATAAACCAATGTGTAGCCTACACTCATTTTTGTGATGGTGGGGCATTTCATCCCTAATTGCATAGTTGTTTTGTTGGTATTTGTGGTACAGTACAATACATTAAGCAACTGGCAGCAAGAGGTTTGCTATTTCGTTGTTACTGTATATTGCAGATATTGCAGAGACCTGTCCAGCTGTCAGTTGATTTGATTTGTGTGATCTGTACAAACCATTGACCAGTCAAAGTTGCTTTTATCTGAAGGGCATAATTTGAATTTACACTATCCTCTCGTTTGGCAAAGTGCAGTCACCAATTGCAAATTCTGGTTGTATTTGGGGTGATAACTGTCTGCCTTTACTGTAACTTTCAGTTGCCTTTACAGATTCACCAAGCTCATGCCATGAAAAGGCCCTTGCAGAAACGCACACTTCTAAATTCCCGATATATGGGCCTTTGATCGGGTTTTGAGGAGAACATTTATACTCATGCACCATCGATAGAAAATTATCACTATGGCAACTGCCAATACTTTTCTGTGTACAGCTGTTCTGGGGAAAGATAATCAGCTTAAGAGAGATAAGAATGCAGACAGGAAATGGGAGTCAGAGGACAAGAAATAAACATTACATGCAAGGCTGCACAATTTCTGTCAAAATCTGTAAGGGGCCTTGCTTGACATGTTCTTTGAAGTCCAGATACGTATTGGTGACATCTCTTTTCAGGATCCACACTTGAGATGTGCAATGTTCTGCTTGTTTTAAAAGTACTTAAAGTTCCACCTATAATTTCATATTAATTCTACCTTTCTGAATTTTTACTGCATTTTATCATTTTAGCTGAAAACTCACCATTGCACCAAGATGAGTCGGTTGTATGACACAGTGGCACCATCAGTGATTGATGAAAAATTGCTGCTGAAAGCCATCGATGAACAAGGACCAAAAGAAGAAGCAGGAAGAATAGCTAAAGAGGAGGAAACAGAATTTGCCGACATCATAGCATTGAGGCTAGATTTCAAAAGTATCGAAAATTTTGTTTCATAGTACCAAAGAATACTTTATGTATGCAAGATATATGCACCATACAGGACAAATCTCATCTTCATATATCAGTCTTTCTTGTGGAGATATCACCATTCTCATTTCGATTCTTAAGGCAGCTGCCATTTTCCAAAAAAGTTGACTTGGAACAAATCAAGGATGATATCTAGGCTTATTTCATTTTATCAGCTGCATAAATCTGTTTCCATATTCTCTAGTCATACACATGCTAACCATTACAAAAATGAGAAGTTTGTATGTTGAGGACAGCAGAACTTTTGCAAACTAATATTTACAAGCATTTAGCATAGATCTACATAATACAAAGAAAATCAAAAGAATCTCAGCTTTGAAATGAGTATGAAATTTCAAAACTTGCATACTGTAGACTTGCTGCAAGTACTCATGGATTAATTGTCAAATCTCAAAAAAGAATGAGGACAATAATTAGCCATTTGAGATAACTTGGGTAAAGCTTATCATGGCTTTATCTCATTTGATGTTGGTTTCCTCTGCCTTACTAAGTAGCAGGCCGTGGATACTTTGAGTTGATTGTTTGGTTAAATTGACTTTATCCTTTACCCATATTTCATAGATTACAGATACTTCTGTCAAATTACCCTTCCATTACAAAAAAAGCCTGTCAACTGCTCAATTAAACATCTAGTGAGAGTCCATTGCAGAGAAAGTAAATGCGAAATAAAGTTTTTTTTTATCTCTGGCTGTAAGTAGAAGTTTGAATACAAGTGTTCTGTAATTTGTATAAATTTGTATAAATGTAAAACTTGCAGTTGCTTGTAGATCTATCCATGTCATTTAATTTTTCAAATCCATTTATGCAAGTAACATTGGCATAGTGAGAGGGGGAGGGGGATTTTACCTGAGTTGTAAAGCTTTTGAGGGCTTCATATTGTCATGACATAATATTTTGTACTGTGTTTGTTTTGTTACAAGCTGGTTTCATGGGAGAGGGGTAAAGCATGAAGTCAGCTCCTCTCCCCCCACCCACTGATAATCGTAACACACTCTTTATGCCGCTAGCGAGTAAAAAGTCATGATCATGAGCACAAATGAATGCAAATTTGGCAAAGTGTGATTATGAATCTGTACAAGTTGCTAAAGGTCTGTTAGGTGAAATGTTACAAAATAGAATGCTTTATCATTGTTTTTCTTTCCTAGATATTCTAAAAATAGACAACCTATGGGAATTCACAAGCTTGGTAAAACTTCAGCTAGACAACAACATCATTGAAAAAATAGAAGGCTTGGATAGTTTAGTAAATTTAGTTTGGCTTGGTAAGTTATTTGTCATTTTCATCATAATGCCCCTTTAACAGTCTTTAATTATGTGATAACCTTAAACCCAAGAGTACAAATTCATATGGAATTACCAGAAGCTAGATTAACAAATATGAGGCTTTAGCTCCTAGAAAGAAATCTTGAGTGGACAGGAGTCACTTTGAGTCAACTGGGAGCTATTTTGTATTGAAGATTTTGTTATTTACAGGTTTCACCACACAACCTGTTTGTATTATTTTTGTCTTGTGCAACCTTCATGAAGATTGTCTTTGCAGGACTAGATTCTGTAAATATTACTACTCACTTCCCAAAAATTTAATAATTTCTGATAAACAATGGATGTCAAAGTGATAAACATTCCAGTCCTTGTTATTAGATTTTTAAGACGGCATGGTATTGTACAGTAATATTACCCTTTACCCATTTTTGCTCCCTTGCTTGTCAAGTTACTGTGTTGAGCACTGGTGAATTGACATAAACAGCTGATCCCGTGTTTAGTTTTTGTGTGGGTGAGGTGGAGTAGGCAAACAGTGGCATCACTGAAGAGGGGGAGGAGGAGGGGGAAAGGGAGCACAAACTCCCATAAAAGTCTCTTGCTCCCCCCCCCCCCCCCGAGGCCCCCTTACTTGAAAATTAAAGAGTGAAAGATATACCAATTTTGTATTTTGAAGCCCCCAATAAAATTGTGGATCCCCAACCCCCACCCCTATGAAGACTTTTCTGGGTAGAACACTGTTGGACAAGGCAACCTATGAAGCCTGCCTGTAAATTTTGGTTTTCATTTAAAAAGCCAAAAAATTTTTGTGATTGTTCCCACCTTCAGATTTGTCTTTCAATAACATAGAAGTCATCGAGAATTTGGACAAGCTGACCAAACTAGAGGATCTGACATTGTACAACAATAGAATTTCTGTTATTGAAAACATGGACACACTTACTAGACTTCATGTACTTTCCATAGGAAACAACAATTTATCATCATTGGATAATGTGAGTAGATACAATTAACATGTGAAGTTAACTGTGAATATTCTCCTTGATATTCTTCGCATGAAGCTACATTTCGTGTAGTTTGATTTCATTGGTTGGAATGATAAACTTTAGACATATTCCAGTGCTGAAAACGAACTTTAAAGGCCCTATAATCTTGCTGCACACAAAAGAAATTCTCCTTACTAAATTTACTTTCAGCCCCTCCTCCAATTTGAACAAACCTTGAAAAACACCTTTCTAATAGTCCATATGCTTATGACATCCCAGAATAGAAAATGCGCTCTCTGGTGGAGGTAAGCATGTACCATTGCAACTTACACCAGTAAATGTAGACAGCTGATTTGTCTGCTACAGGTGCATGCAAAGTCTACATTGTGCATGAAGTGTTTGTCATTGTTTAACCTCCTAAATGGCGTTGCGTGATGTCAAAATGTGAGGTCTACACACCTGCAAGACAAAACTACAGTAGCTTGCACTCAGTTTAAACTTCTCAAGGCCATATCAACTGCTTACTGTTTGTGAGCAGTTGGGTACACAACTCACCACGCAAGTCATCATTAATCAAACAGTTTTTCCATTTCATTGTTGATCGACCAGAAAGAAGGTGTTGTTTGAATTACTGTCAAAGTGCAGTCACCAATTGTATGTAGACAAATGATCATATTCTGGAATATGTTTAGGTAGACACTGCAGGGCCTTAAAGACAGACAGTCATCACCCCAAAGTATATTTTTAGTGTATGTATATCAAAATTCTCAGTTGGTGACTGCTCTTTGATTGACATAATAGTTTGAAAATTTGAAAGATGCAGAGTAGCTCACATTCCACACAAGGCAGAGAGAGTACTTTTATTACATTTTATAGCCTTGTATGCTCACCAAGACATGGCCTTAAGCAATAAAACAGGTTTATTCTTGCACAAGGAAGAGCCTCATACAGTTATGGGAGGAGCTAGAAGATGCATAGTTGGGAGAATTGGAACTGTCTGGGATGATGAAAATTCCCCTTTAAGTAAAGTGTGTAATTATGAAGTCACATCAAGCTTCAATTTTAATTACCAGTAAGGCCTGTTTTGACAATGATTGTGTCTAAATGCATTCATGGTAAAGACAATTACATTTGTGATCAACAAAAAAGATGATAAATTCAAATTATATGCAACAAATTTACATTAAGCCACTCTGATTGGTCATTGATATCTTGAGATCAGTGAGACATACTCCACATTGCACAATGGATTGGATGTATTGAAGGGTAACACATGTAGATTCCACATTAAAAGAGAGTATATAGTAGATTGTTTGGAAAGGGTTGGTTAACTACTGTGGTGTCTAAAGTGGTAAAAAATTGGCCTTAGATTATTACCAACTTCATCAGAGGTGCTAAAGACAGTCATTAGAACTGGGGGAGTGCCTAAAAGACTGTAAAAGTAATAGTTGTTAAGAAAATTTGAACCAAATTATCATGATATTAGCCCATTAATATTACTTTCATTTCTTGCATAGTGTTTTAGTGGATGATTTCAAATGATATGCAATTCATATTAATGGTAGCAAAATGGGTTATCCAGCATACATCTGTAAAGACTCAGAGGAAAGCATAACTATAACTCATTGCTGGATACTCTTTTAAGGTTTCATTCTGTCTTCCCACAGTTGATTTACTTGAGAAAATTTAAGAATCTCCAAACTATTAATTTATCTGGCAACCCATTCTGTGATGAGGCCAAGTACAAACTCTTTGTGGTCGCACACATTCCATCTCTCGTGTACTTGGACTTCAGGTTAATTGATGAAAATACGGTGAGTTTGAAGTACCTTCCTACAATTTTAAGGGATTACAGAGAAAATGTAGTCACCTAAATTTGAATTAGTATGCCCTGGTATCCTCATTCGTGAATGGCTCTTTCTAATCATGTAACAACATTTTTGTTATGGAATTGTTTAATTCATGCAAAATGATTGGTTGGTGCTCCTTTAAAGGAGGGTCTAGGCTCAAATCATATTTTGTTTTTCTTTAAACTTTGCAACCAATTTCCTCTTCCATAATCCCATGTTAATGGAATGTGAATGCATGAGAGGCATGGGAACTTGTTCCTTTGTCTTTTCAGTCTGTTTTGCTGACCTTGGAGTTAAAAGGGATAGGACTCCCCATGTGCAATGTGAAGTTTGTAAAATTCTAGTGGCTCTCACACAACTACATTCAGATAACATGTGATTGTGGAGGAGAAAATTGGTTTTAAAGTTTAAAGAAAAACAAAAGACTGCTTATTAATGTGAGGCTGTGATGTCATCTGCGCTTGCTTCAAGTTCACTTTGTGTTGAAAATATGACAACTTTTAACTGCTAATATCTTGAGAACCACACATCAGATTTCAATGCAAATTTCACCAGAACGCTTAGAATAAATATCCCTTTAACATGTCAAACTTGATTTGAGCTTAGACCCTTCTTTTAATGTTTGTTTTAATTTGTGCCCAACAGAAAACAGCAGCCAAAGAACAGTATCGTTATGCTATTGAAGAATTGGTAGCAGATGAAACAAGTGCAGAGAATAAAAGACTTGAACTTGAAGCTGCTGAAACAGAGTTCAACAAACAAATGGTAAAAATATGTAGAGATTTGTGACTAATAAATATTGAAACTATGGTATTCATAATTATAATTAGGACAAAGATGACAGTGAAACCATGGCAATGGTAATGAAAGCTGTAGCTAAGGTTCCTACAACTGGGAAGCCATTGCTTTCACTCTCCAGGCCTGGAACAGTAAAAAGATTTTACTTTCAGTATGTCAGCCTGAAAAACAAACATGAATTTCGAAAAAATGGTAAGGTTATGGAAAAGTCATAGGATTGTGTAAAATCTCTAGAAAGTTTTCTTCTAATTGTGTAAACAGTGTATATATATAATCGTGGAGTTTCGTGCTAAGGAAAATGTATATTAAAATCATGTATTTTTCATAATTTGGTTGTGAAAAGTAGGGGTGGTGTCATTCGTTGGGGAGTCTTAGTCCCTACAGTAACATAAGGAGTCCGTGACAGTGACCAGTGACCCAAACAGTTTACATGTCTTTGCTCTTAGAAGGGCAATTTCTTAAACAGAAACCCAAAATATTTGGCATGCTTTGCATGCTGTACATTTATTTCAGTTTCTAGTTCTACAGACTTTAAATACAAGTTTTGCTTCCTGTAATACATAAATATGAAAATGAATCTAATTTGAATTGAATTGTAAGGTAAGGACACTTTAATTTTCTTGTGGTGGTCTTGGCAGTGGTACCTGGAACTTTGAATGTGGCATAAGTACTACCAAAAATGATTTTCAGAAAGACAGAGATAAAATATTGACTTCATCCATGAGTAACTTCAAAAGAAAGATTGAGATTTTAAATAACATTGTTAGTAGACAATTTTGAAGGTGGTTATGGATTTAATCTATTACCAACTTTTAATAATGGGATGTGAATGTTGATAAATGTACACAAGCTTGTAGATTTGGTGAGACATCCATTTTAAAGGTTTTATAGAAGCAGGCTCCTCAATCATTTGTACCTTTTACTTTCACCATACAGAAGACAAGTATATTTACCAAGTTTTCTGTGGCATTACCAGGGGCTGTGGGGGGAGGGGAAATTTTGAAATATTAGATTTTAACATGTTTGCCTATTAGGTTGTCAATTATTGCAAGGGTTTAATATTTTGATGTAGAAAGAGAGCATACCAGATTGTGGCAAACATCTTTTCTGTTGTGTTTTCAAGATGGTGAGAGACAAGTTATCAACCCTTTTTGGCTCTTAGTATTGTCTGAACAAATTCTGTGACTCTCAGGCCCCACTATGGGATGAGGTTGTCTCTGGTTGAATGTAAAATTAGACCTTCTGTTACAAATACACCCAAGAGAGATGGAATGTTACTTACAGGTAATGGAAATTTATTTTGAACACCTTTCAATAATTCTGAAAATCACTGATATATAAATAAATTGTCATCTTCTTGTTCTTTGTAGGCAGCATATGTTGAAAACCTCGATGGTCCACAGTTGTTTGAAAGTCTCTTCACGGATGATCCTGAAGCCCAGAAGCTGGCTTCGTTGCCTGGTGTGGATGAACTCTTAGTTGTATATCCTTTTAAAATGCAGTACCGGCAGATAAGTTTAAGTTGATTGATGCAAAGTAAATTGTTGTATATTGTCTGTGAAGTGACCAAAGTGAACCCAACTTTTTTCAATGCTCATGTGTTTTCTAGAACAAGTAAGAAGTAAAGAGGGAAAGAAAAGAAACAAACCATAAACCAAATCATAACAAAAATTAAAAAAAAGAAAAGAAATTGAAAAAGAAATGATAGAGTTGACTAGGTAAAAGATAAGTTTTCTCGTAGCCCACTGTTCTTTTCTCTTTTTTAATCTTTCTTTAAGTGAAGAAGTTAATATACACGAGCATTCATTACTGCAGTTGTTTTAAGGAGTCATTATGCAGTTGTTAGGCTATTTCTGTTTTGATTGATAACTTTTCTGTTCAAATGATAACTTTGATATCATTATTAATTCAGTAGCAAAAATTTCTTCTCCACTCTCCCTGCTTCTCTATGAGCCACACACTACACACAACATGTTAATATAGGCCAAGCAGCTAGTGCTGTAATTTGTTGACTTTATTTTCATCCTAGTTAGAAGTTACGTTAACCAAAAGGTGGGAAAACCAAGACATATTTTGCATAAATTTGACAATTTTCTATTTAAAAAGTTGTCACATGATTTAAAAGAACCATACATATTTCAGCATACCCAGGTTTGATAATATGAATTGGGTTGGCAACATTTGGTATTTGAAGTGGGCAGTCATGTAAATTTTAGAAGTACACTGATTAATTTGACATGGGAGGCCAGGGACATTGATGTGGGGTAAAAATTGGACTGATGACCATCTACATTTTGCACCTGTGATCTATTTGCTATTTGAAGAGGGAAACTCTGGGTACCAATAAATACCACTGGACACTACATACACTTATGTTCCTTGTAGGAACTGGAGACACACCATGGAAATGTTATGAATGTTCACAGGAGAAATCAAATAGCCATCACACTCTTGCAGAGGTAATACACTTCTAGTATTTTCCTATATCTATACACTTCAACACCTCTGTTTTCCGAAACTAGGCTCTATGCAAACATGTGGCTTTGAGTTGCGGATGGATATTTGTATTCTCATTTCACAAAGATATTGAGGTAAGTGGCTTCGGCCCTATGTCTGTCAAGCTAACCTAATCCCTTACTCTAATCTCCTTACCCTAACCTCTAAGGCAGTGTAACATACGTCATATCAAAGAGGCATGGAAACATAGGGCTGTCAAAATTATAGATCATATCCAGTATCCATGCATAAAAGATTTTTCCATCATATTCAAAATGTCAAATTAATTTTCATACTTTTTTTGTTAGTTGGGAGTCAGTTTTCTAAAAAAAATTTGACAAGGAAATGGTGTGGTTGGTTTTTCACAAACAATGTGGGTACATTTTCAGGTTTTGGGTTGAATTTCACATGCTTGGGTGGCAAATTTGTGAAAAGTCAAAGACTTATTGACCTTGACTCCAGAACACGTACAAAGAGAAGATGGTTGCTATCTGTCAGCAGGTCTTCAGCTTTGGCTTACAGGAACATGAGAAGAGACAGAAGGAGGTCAGTGAGTTTTATGCTTGTGTGGAAGAAGCCAAGAAGGAGAACAAAGAGATGGGGGTGACAAAAATAGCAGACTTTGACAAGTATAGGAAGAAGGTTTGTGGTTGTCTTTTTAAACTCCAGTTCAATGGTTCTGTAGATGAAGAGACTGTGGGTGGGTGGAGTTGTTTAAAAAGAAACTGGACACGAATATGCTTGTCATATCGAAATTCTTTGCTAACATCTGCATTTATGATGTTAGTAACATGTTCCATTGATTCATGAGGGATTTTTACCGTCAACCATTTATTCACAATAGCATACCACAGGATCCCAGGAACAGATGTTTAACATCATTTTTAAGGGAAATTATGGTAATGACATGGTGAAATACAATTTTCATAACTGTCTTCCTTAGCAAAAGGAAAACAGGATAAATTCGATCAGAAACTGGCTGATGAATTCTGTACCAACAAGTGATACTTTTATCTTCTTATTTCCAGTGCCTGGCAGACTTGACTCTGATCAGTGATTCCAAGGTTATGGACTCGAAGCTAGGAGAGTATGATGAAGAGACCAGTAAACTGTGGGACATTTTGATGGGGTATGAGCTGCAATTGGTAGACCAGCTGGAGGTGAGCCACATGTTTACCATCATCAGTTTCTCTCATGACAGTTTTGTTAGATATGGATAGATCGTTCCCTCAGATAACAGGTAGGGTATGTCAATTGGCAGTGAAAGCTTTGATTATAAGCTGACATGGAATCAAAGGCAACTAAGTGCAGTGTTACTTAGGCAGCCTGAAGATCCATCATAGCTGGTATATTGCAAAGTGTAATCTGTTCCTTATGTTTTAAAAATTAAATGGCCTAGACTGATTGGCAAAAACAAACAACTGAGTCCTCTGGTGGAATTATATGTCCCTGGAAGGGACTCCAAGTTGAATGTGAACAACTGCTCAGCCCTTAGATCTTTGCATCGCAAGTCTTTCATGCATAGCTCTGTTCTAGACAGGTTGAAAGGAACAGACGCTTCACTTGATTCATGATCTTATTATTTTATGATTCATGATTATATGAAGATGTTAGTAAATACCCACTGAAGCCCAGATTCCTCATAAATATCCAAATATATTTAAATTCATGTTATCACCATTTACATAGGGATATATCACAAGGGTTTGGTTTATGGAAGTTTGAAGTTGCTACTAGAAGCGTACATTCATGATTACATTCTTCATAACAAGTGTGAGTCTGTGTGCTTTTACACTGTTTACTTTCTTGTTCTGTTTGCAGGATACCATCAAAGACTTTGAAAGAAGTTTGGCTGACATGGTCTCTAACTTTGTGGAGCATGTTCAAGGTCTATATCCTTTTATGGTCACATCAAAGTTTATTTTTTTTCTGTTCAAGTTTCATGTAGGGCATGAAAGGACCCTGTCAACCATGGGATGCATTCAGGGGCAGTGGTGCCTCTTTCAAGTTTTGATCCCCCCACCCTGGTTATTTTGCAGCATAATCATAGTTTTAGAACTATGGCAGATCCAGAGGGGATGCCGTTAGTGCATGTGCACCCCCCAGAATTTTTAGCACAAAAATTTTCACGTACTAAGGTGGACCATGCCTTTAATATTCTATTGCAAAGTACATCTCACTGTTGCTCTCCTCGTCACGGTACTTTTGATGTAGCAACTGGTACACTATATTGAGAGTATCATTTGTTATCTAAGTCCTTCAGATGGATAGCACTCTCCCACACTCGGTGAATCTAGTGCACCCCCAAACAAAAATCCTGGTTCCACCCCAGTAGACCTGGTCGTGAGTGGGTAGCATCTCACAAGTTCCAATTGCCCCAAAAATAAACCCTCCCCTCCAAACTTGAGCAGCTGCCTATGGTCACATTCTAGTGATGATTAATGAATGTGTCACTGGTACTAAGGTATGGTGTATATTGAATGGCACCAGCCACCTAGCAGGTTGTCACTAGAGCCTGGATGGAATTACACCTATTGTTCCAGTTTGTCAGTCAATGGTCATAACACAAAGCTCTTATCCTAGGGATGGCTGGCTGAAGTGGAATTTTAGGTTGACCCCTTTTAACACAAAGTACATTGCACACTTCACCTTATAATGTAGGATACATTCAAACTCAGACACCTAGTTTCATTGCTACTAACCAAATATCAGGAAAAATACAATGACCATGCAGACTAGAGCTCTGGAAAAAGATAGTTTTAACTCGCCCTTTGGGACTTTCCTACCTAGTTGTGAACTATCTCCATGCAAGGACAGAATTTATATTATAACCTTGCACTGAAGTGGCCAAATTCACCCCCACCCCCCATCCTCCCCCCCCCCCCCCATCAACTTGGTGCACAAAATGGAAGTGTTATGTCAAAAAACATGTAAGTGTGAGGCTCTTTTCAATTTTGTTGACTCAAAAGTTAAAGAGAGAGATGGAGAGTGGAGGGGAGGCGAATGTGGGGAAAGGTTGGAAATCTACCTGTATCTGCCCACACTAGATAAACAAGAACCATTAAAGTTTATTCATCTCATGTATGTTTCTTGACTGACATATCTTTACGATATCTCAAGTAAGAGACCTGGAGAACATTCACCATGAGAAGGTGCTGGAGATTGCTATCAGTACACTGGAAAAATATGTCAAGAATGAGTTGGATGATGAGTTGAGTGAAGAATTGAAGATGGTAAGGTCCAGACATCTTTCTTTGTTATAAGTGCTTTTCACAAGTCCATGCCTGTATGTAGTTATCCATATTTCATTGGCTGGTTCTATACCTGCAAAATTTTCATGGCACTGGGTCACATGTTCATCAATTATTGCTTCCAGCTTGTCCTTTGTGTCTCATAAGTAGGATGCAGGAAAGCTGTTTATCCCCTTCAGTTTGCTTCAAAAATTTTTTCTTCTCCTCTCCCAGTACACACACCCATGGGTGTCTCAGAAATGGTGATCATTTCACAGGTTGCTTATTCTAGTCACCTGTACCCAAATGACCCTTTAGTTGTTCATTTAAAGTAGGTCTTGCATCATCCCAAAAATGTAAAGTAATAGCAGGGTATTCAAAATCATTATTGGTGATTACAGTTTGAATGACATGTGCAGATAAGTGAAATCTGAGTTGTGCACCCTTCATCTCAGACACATCGTGTACTAAGCAGAATATGACCCTTAAAGGGGGGATCACGTCAGACTGTGCTGTGCCTCACCAGGCTTGGAAAAAAGTTAAAACTTAAGGAATTACTTAAAGGTGGCCACACCAGCACTGTGCCGCGGTGTGATTGCCCTTTTGTATCCATTATGTTAAACTTTTTTTCCAAGCAGAGCACTGCACAGGGCAGTGTCCAGTATGATCCCTGCTTAACAGTTGCATTTACATGTAGTCTTAGGTATTTGTCTGGGAAGTGCCACAGGCTGTTATTATATATATCAGAGGAGGGGCTAGAGAAGTTAACTTACTGGGGAAAATTTTAATGGTCGCTGGAAAGTAGAAAGTGGGCCATTAAAATTTATGTAGCTCAACATTATAGATCCCTAGACACTGAATGGTAGGTGTGGTATTCATCATCATCAACACATTATGGTGAATATTTCTCATGTTTATGGTAGACTTCTAACAATTACCAGTTACATAAACAGCCATTTTGTACCCCATGCATTCTAAGCAGCCATGTTATTTTAAGTGTGTAAGTTTATTGAATATGTTTCCAGCTGAGGACACTATGATTTTATTGTCATGTCAATAGTGTCCCAAGTCTGCCCTTTGTTGATTCAAATGCTGCAGGTATGCCATATACACCCTTTAGGTTGGGTCACATGACTTTAATTGGCATATGCAGTATTTGCACTAGAAATGGGAATTACCCTTTTGTAGTATATATGTAGATATTTTAAGGGATGTTAGTGATTTTTGTTTCATTTCCTTGTTCATAGTCAGTTGACCTGTGTTATAGCTAACAGGAGTGGGACATTCCTGTGAAGGAGTATTTTTTTAGCAGGGTTCAAGCAGTTGTTGCAAGAATCTCACAACTACACGACTGATTCAGATATCTAAAGGGATATGTACTACTAGCACATAACCATCTAACTTTTCATAGATGTGGAGGAGGGTGCATTCTGATAGCCCTTTGCCCTTTTTGGTGCAGTTTGCCAGATAGCTTGAAACTACTGTTAATGTGACACACTTTTTAAACTCTGCCTTTCTGTATGTTTCAAACAGCAAATTTATTTATAAATGTATACACATTCAATATTTTATGTCCCATAATATAATCAATCATAACAAATCACTGCATTGCCAAACAGTGCAATTTAGGTCTGTGGCCCCCTAGGTTAGATCCCCCCTCCCCTACCCATGCAGAATGGCCTTTTGGAACCCACTCTTGAGTTAGCTCCTCCCTCCTTGTTCTTTTTATATAAATGTGGCTGCATTTTCTCTTTAAGCTCCTCGTTGACAAAGACACCATAACAAGTGCTGTCAGTGCATCTCATGACGTCCACCTTCTCAAGATTGATAATCGAGAAGACGACATCATCCAGAGAGCCAATGGGTGGATGGCGTCATTGATGGAACGGATCCATCAGGAAGAGGAAGTAGTCAGGAACAGAGACAGAGTCAAGGAGATTAATAATTTCATTGATAACTTGAAGGAAGAAGTTAGAAATTTGGAATTGCCAGGCATGCAGTAAAATAAAATGCTCACTGCTGAATATTATAAAACCAGAAAAAAGAAACCTTTCCCCTCTCCCCTCCCCCCCCCCCCAAAAAAAAACCGATACTGGCGCTTTCATTGCTTCAGATAATAGAATACATCTTCAGTGTTAAGCCGCTGTCACACTACGAATTCGGATCGGATTCCGATCTGATTTTTTTGAGTTTTTATTAAAATCTTCTCCATTTCGGGTCGGAAAGAACCCAAAATTTGCCAACCCGTGTAAATATATGATTTGCATCAGAGGTCTATGAAAATAAAATGTTAACTGATTTTTTCGTGACGTCACACCGACAAACAGCTTTTATCGGACACGCGTAGTCCGATAAAAGCTGTCTGTCGATGTGACGTCACGAAATAATTCCTATAAATTTAATTTTCATAGTCCTGCGATAAAAATCATATAATTACACAGGCTGGAAAATTTTTGGTTCTTTCCGACCCGAAATGGAGTAGATTTTAATAAAAGCTCACAAAAATCGGATCGGAATCCGATCCGAATTCGTTGTAGTGTGACCGCGGCTTTAGATCATCCAAACCCTCTCCAAATATTTATATTTAAGGACTACATTCATGAGATAACATTTTCAAGGTAGAATTTCTCTTGCAGTAGTGGTGTGCTACAAACAAGAACCTACCCCAATGACACAGGTAACTTGAATGATGTAAGAGACTAGCCAGTAATGTTAAGTGATGCATATTTATCTTCATAATTTTATGGCTACAAATTAATTACTGGTGCATTACTTATAAAGGTAACCTCATTAAAAGTCATCTTGGGATGACCACACTTGCCCTCTTCAGATTTTAAGGGATATATGTGCATTGTATGGAAAATATTAGGCACTGTGAATGGATGATTGTAGTATTCCTTGAAAGCCAAAGCTCCTTATGAATTTTGGACATACATCCATCCATCCTATTGGCCTTAGATGTTTTGATGCAAATATGTATAGTACCATTTATGTATGAACACCTTGATTTTGTATTTAAACAGTTTGTAGATCTATATATGTATTATTCAGTTGGAAAGTAAGAGTTATATACTGGTTCTGAAAGTTAGCTGTTCTGTTTCAGAACAAACTTCAACACTGAGATTTTGATTTAAAGAATTTTACTGTACTAGAGAGCTTGTTGGACAAGTGGCTATGGCATTTGACTTGTGATCCAAGGAGTGATGGTTTGATTCATGCTAAATTTTCACTGTTAAGCCCTGCAAGATGTTTTATCTTACCTGTCTTGGAGGGTTGACGGGGTACCTGTGAGGCAACTTGTCACTGGGAATCCTACGTAATGACGGCTGCTCAGAGGTATCATCTCTGGGACACCTTACTACTGACAAGAGATAATATTTGTAAAGCCCTTAATACCATGTTGATTAAGTGCTATTTAAAAGATGTTATAGGCATCAATTTTCAAAAATTTTTATGGTTGTCTGTCAGATAACCTGTCTGCCTTTTTTGGTTGTCCAAAAGAATATTTGGTGAGATGAAAGCAAATTCAAAGTTGCTCTAGGTACTGTTGTCCTTTTTTGTGAAATTTGGTTGTCTAATGGACAACTTACCTTTTATTTTTGGTTGTCCATCACATATTTTGGTTGTCAAGGGCAATCAGATGACTGTTTAAATTGTGCCCTAACATATCTCTCTATAAAGGGTGTGTGGATTTGTTTAAAACTTATGGCACTCTTCCCTTCACAGCCATACGTATGAATTTATGCATTTTCAATCAAAAATTAATTCCTAGTTAACAGTTTTGTTGAAATATTACTGCAGAATCCATCTGTCAGATTCTATGAACTAAGGAAATGAAACCATAATATGCTCCAGATGAAGAAGTTAATAAATACAAATGCATTTCAGTGTTTGAAACTGTTTGATTCATGTATTATTTGTCTTCAAAAACTATGTACATTGTTTTCAAGTATAAACAACAAAGGCACCACCAATCTAAACATCACAATGGCATGGTCCTCTCCATCAAAGACATAAAGCATTAATGTCACTGCTAGGTCTGAAACTGAAAGATGTTTGTATTAAAAACACCTTGTTTAAGCTCTGAATGTTAGCTTAAATTGCTTTCAGATTCACTTCATCGGTCTTCATGATCCTGCGCTTAAGGGATAATGAATATTCATATATAACAGCTCCTACTCAACAGGATCCCCAAACTGTCCAATATGTTCTTTGCACAAATACCATCCTAGAAGTGAAAGGCAGAACAAATCTAGCTGATTGCTGATATTGCTATATCCAGGAGAAGGTTACAATCACACATCATACAGTCAAACATGGACCTACCAAAAAGAAGAGGGGTAGGGGAGAGGGAGGGGATGCAGGTATGGGAAGATGAGATGGTTGAAAAACACATCTGCAATTCTTCATCAGCACAACACCACATGGTAATCAAAACCACCATACCCTCTCATCAGCTCTTGAAACTCCCCCCCACAATGTGGCACAAAAAGTAGTGTCAACATTTTTGCACAGTTTATAAGAAGTTTCACGATGCCATCTTTGTGATGATATTCGAGCTTTCCTGTACTAGGTGAACAAATAATGCAGCAGCAGAGACTCTGGCCTTCAAATCTGCATATTCTACATCATGGCTCCATTCCACTTTACCCCATCTTGAAACCTGGAAAAAAATAAAGAAAACTTATGATTCTAGTGGCAATTTTAACAATATAGCAGTAACTCCTTTGCAGATTTTTGGACCTCCCCATCACAGTTGGAAATACTGGGGAATCTGGGAAGCCCCTTCCAGGGAAATTTTGTTTTTGGAGGGAAATTTTGGCAGTTAAAGGGAAATTTGGGTTTAAGGACATGAAAACTTGTAAAAATAAAATGTTGGAACTCTGATTTGCTTCATGGGAAGACATTTTTCCCAGCATTGTTAAGTCCCCATGGTCACAATATTACAACTTCCTAAAAAACCCTGTATCTTTCTTCTTTATTTTTAACACATACTAGAATACAACTGCAAACACCAAGTCCTCAGCATTGGTAAATCCAGACAGCTTTATAAATGGGAATGAAGCAGACTCTCAGATGGCAGACAGAGGATGCGGTATACCCCCAATAAAATGCAAAGTAATTCAAATGCCTCATTGATCAATTCTGGTCATGTGAACACCAAAATGGTTCTACCTCCCACCTTGCCCCTATCTCAAACATGTATCAGGTCTGCGAACCATATCCTGGATCATCCCTTGTAATAATAGTCATCTACCCAGATATACACAGACCAAAGAGAAAAGCAAATGTGGTATTTAATGCAAACCATGCATATGCCTTAAAGGGAATATCCAGTCACCCTATATTTATTTTGAACCATCAGCTAAATCTTCAAACTCTCCTTTTATTTCACTTTCATGTACCTTTAATGCTGTTTCCAAACATAAACACTGAACATTTACGGCTAAATAAGTAGTTATTCTGCATGAATTTAACAATTCAGTAACAAAAATTTTGCCACATGGTTAAAAAGAGCCATTCATACAATCAGAGTACACTTCTTCAAATTGGGGTGACTGCAATTTCCCTTAAAACACACACTGGCATTACCCTCCTCACAAATTAAAGTTTTTTGTCCTTCTAGAGCTAGGACTCTTTTTTAAGTTTTGAAGAAAACAAATACCTCCCATAAAAGATTATGAGGGCTATTTTAAGGGTCCACAGGAACTGTATTATTGGCAATTATTTAGGAAAGAAGGGAGCAATTTGCTTAATATATGTTATTTGTCAACCTTCCTCATCGTTTTTCTTTTTCTTTTTTTTTTGGGGGGGGGGGGGGGCGGCTATCAGGCAATTTGACTATTGTCCCTGTGTATTTGTATATGGCATCATCCCAATTCTAACTGACTTCATACTTATCAAGATGTCACTACAATTTCTTCCATCCCTCCAGCAAAGATTTCTGCTTGTAACTCATTCTACATTATATGAGGATTAATCTTTGTGGTTTGTCCATCTTCAAGGTCCATGGTGTTAGTTTTGGTCATTTGGAAATGACTTTGGTAAGTTTAATGGATCACGTTGGAAAGAGGATAGATTTACTTTAAAGCAGCAAACATTGCTAGTACTGTAGTTTGGATGTAGTTTTAATTATTAATAAGTCACCCTTTAAAAAAATGCACTGAGCCAAAGACAATATACTTGTTCAAAGGGTAATAATGCATTTTTTCATCAAACTGAAGACTCTTCATACCTGACTACATCCAAATTAACTTTTTGTTTAGTGTAAAACTTTTTAAGAGAATCCATGCCCATTAACCCAAAAATCTAGATATTAAAAAAGTACCCACCTGAAATTCTAGTTCAAGTCTTGACAATTTTAATGCTGTCTCGGCATCTACCTCCCTATCTATGAGAGCCAAAGCCAGAATCAAGGATTTTAAGGAATGAACAGCACTCTCAATGCCTAAGAGGAAAAAGTGAGTAAATTAATAAAGGGAATAAGCAGTTCTCACAAATCAATTCTGATACGTGAGCTAAATCTTACAGATGTTCTCTTATTTTTTCTTACATAATATTTCAGGTCATAAATACTATGGCAAATTACACATAAACCAAGGAGTTACTCTGCATGAATCAAATCAGTCACAAAGATGTTGTCACTCAATTTAAATGGGCCACTTTAGAACTACAATACAGGAATATACTTATTCAAACGGGTAACCACATTTCTTCTTTGAAGTATTTACACTTTAAACAGGGGTCAGAGAGCCCATCTCTGCCTCAAAGAACCTTATCAAGGGGATTGTGGATGAATGCAAGCTAAGACTGTGTTCTCTTTTTGACTAGTGTTTGAAAGACAATACAGAAGAAAAGTAACCACTCCCAACTCTGTTCCCATGGTGGCCATTTAAATGTCTCTGTCCTAAGAACTAGAGTTTATCTCTAGTCTCCAGCCACTACATTTTCCAAAGGTTGGGAGGCTGGGGGTGGGGGGCCCTTTCTCTCCACCACGTCCCAACAGCTATGCCAAAAGACCTGAAACTGACAAATCAGACAACCAGGAACCTTAAATTTCACCACTTTTGAAGCTCCGTCAGCATCACTAAGAACAGCTTTGCTGAAAATTAATTATTCATGAGTGCAGGACTTGAGTAAGAAATGGAGAGGGCAAGGTCAATTGGACTTTGACTGGAAAAAATTTGTCTGCAAGAGAGGAATCAAGGCTAAAACTTGGAAACTAGAGCACACAGGTGTTGTGGCCAAAGGATAAAGGCAGTGGCATTCAGAGTGATTAAGCTTATGAACTGCCAGGTTCCGGGTTCGATCCCCGACCAGGTCAAAGGAAGGTGGGTTTTTCACCCGAGAGCAATCTAAGGTTTTCCCACCTGAACTGGCCTTTCAAAAGAAACCAAATTTGACCTAAAATGTAAAGGTGGTTAGCCACCCGACATGAAGTTGTAATTCATAAGCTATAGGCTTCAACCACATCCATGGTCGCTTACAATTGTAAAACAACTGCCCTTCAAGGCCTGAATTAAATAATATAGAGGGGTATCAACGAAGGAACGAAGGACTTGAAAACGAAACTTCCTGCTTTGGAGAAAAAGCCAGGTGAACAAACTGCGTAGAGTCGCAAAGGACAGGCAAGCAGGAAAGGACTAGACTAGGCGCCCTCTATTGGAGGTCTCCTGGTCTCCACGGTGCTACTAAAAGCTTGCCAGGGTCTTACTGCGGGTAGGTGGGGATTACATATGTAAATAGGAGGTAATGAGGGGCGAAGTAGATTAAATAATATAGAGGGGTATCAAGGCCACTGTGACTGCTGGTAATATCTGAGGGACATGAAGGTGAAGTGAAGGGACGTGACAGCCATGGCTTATGACGCCTTTGTTTACTTCCAGCCGTGTAAAAGACAAACCTTACAAATGTTCTTTTGCAGCCAATTCCTACTGAGCAATTTTGATCCCCACTAATTCCCACATGGAATCCTGTAATAATACATTGATACACCCTTTGCATATGACATCAATGGCATGGCTTCTAGATTTCTAACTCGAAACTACCTGCATGAAAGAAAAACTACACCTCTGGTTCTCCTCTACAGGTTTATAATTTAAGTAACACATTCTGAGAGTGAAAAGTTAGTTTACAGTTGTCCAATTTGTTTGTCCAACATGTATGACAAATTTTTTAGCTGCATGTTTCATCTTTCCAACAAATGTTCAAAACATTTGAAAACGTTTCAGTCGATAATTAGCATTTATTATATATGGTCTTAGTAAGAGAAATCATTGCGTAACTTTGCGTACAATTCGATTATTTATTTATTATTTATCTTGTTTAAACATTTAAAACAGGGCTGAGAAACTTGGTTAGCTCATAGTTAATAGACACATCCCTGGTTTGGAAACTCGGTGAACTGCACTGTCTATGTTGAGATCCTGATTTTCAGTAGTCACGTGACGCTAACCGTGCACAAGGCTGGTTGACTAGCTCTACTACACGTGCGTACTAGGCTACTCGTAGCACAAGGCGTTTCATACACCACTATGGAAGTACTACCTACCTACCTCCGAAGTAGTACTTCTGTAGCACTACTTGTAAACCTTTATCAAAGGGTAATTATGAAATTTTTTTTGTAAAAGTTTGGTTTTGTTACTTTTCAGTCTTAATACCTCCAAACACAGAACGCGGGTATTTGCGGCTACAGTTACTAGCTATAGTTAGTAGCCCACATACATTACCACTGAACTTTACCGATAAAACCTCCGCAATTGTCAACAGACCAAAAAAGGGAAATCTAAATTTTTCAGGGCAAAAAATAGCCAGATTAGTGGAAAATTAGGGAGATTGGTAGATTTTCATCTAAATGTAGCCTTATAGCCGACTCAATCGATCGTACGGTCGTATACGCCACGTTATTTGCTAATATGCACAGTGAAAGTTGCCCTTGTATTTACGGCACGTTCGTTGCAGCTACTCGTGCACCGTATTGTATGCATATCTCACTGCCGCGAGGTGTCGGCGTGCAAACTACCGGAATCTCCCGGCAAAACCAGGGGAGACAGTTGGCAGGTCTGTGTCAGTTTAAGAACGACTCACTTTCTTCCTAAAGACTGGAATTCTGTGCTTATATCAAGTATATCATAACTGGGTATTTTCCCTAAAAATGCAACAGTTAACTGACTTGGTAACGTCAGATAGTGAACCGTCTACCCCCTTTTACTTTCACACTTGATAGTATTTCGCGAACGCTATACATCAATGCAAATTGCAAAGTACGGTAGTTTAATTCTACGCCAACAAGAAACGTGGGGGTTGTGGGCCATGGTTTTCTTCGTTTATTTGAACGTTCACAAATACTTACTGATTCGGAAGCTTCCTGAAACCCTTTCAACCCTTGAATCAACTTCAATTTATTTCCAAGAATGACTGAACAACACAACACTCAGTGTAGCATATCGCTACTCGATCGATCGTGTGCACGGTCAATGTCACGTGATGCACTTTTCTGCACGTCTCAACATAGCTACTCGGTTTGTATGTGGTGTGTATAGGGTGTACGTAAAGTTTCCAAACCAGGGATGTGTCTATTAACTATGGTTAGCTGTAAAGCTAATCCAACCTGAGGCCCTATTATAGGACTATTCAGCAAAATTCAACAAATGAGGGCATTTTCATTTTGATTAAATGGGGTATGAACATTGCCCCATATAGTAGACGGTGCTGAGTGCCCCCATCGGGAATCTGTGAAACAATGTCATACATTTGAATGACAATGTTCATGGACAAATGTATGATCCTGTAGACGGGCCATAATAAAAATTCAAGAGAGGACAACATACCAACTAAAGCCCAATCATTATGAGAACTGAGATGCTTCTTGAGGTTTTCTTGGGTGTTCTTTGATATGACAGGAGAAATAATTGATGTAGTCGGTTGGACATCGGCTTCATATCTATTGTTAAACCATGAGACAACAGGATCCCAGTGATTGGTCTGCAACTCTTCAAGCTCTGGGGGTTCATCTAATCTGAAACTAATGTGAAACACAGCTTTAATATGAAAGTCACTGCCTGAAAAGAATCAACACATTTCATGCCAGGAATTGACTAACAGAAAATTATGTCTACTCATGCGACAACTGGGTTGCCTTTTTTGGTTGTCCAAAAGAAAATTTAGGTGTCCAAAAGAAAATTTTCAAATCGTCATGGGCACAAAGTGTTTTCTTCCTTGATAAACTTTGGCTGTCCATTGGATGACCAACCTGTTTGATATTTTGTTTGTCCATCACAACTTTTGGTAGTCACAAGCAACTGAAGGACTGTTAAAATAGAGCCCTGAATATGTATGCATAGAAAAGCTAAATCTGCATGGTGAGAACAGCTAAATAGTTATGATGCATAGGAAATAAACATTTTACATGTTGTATTGTTCTGAACTGTTTGCTTGTTACTGTATGTTGAATGAAAACTGAGCAAAATCTCCAAACACATCACATGACCTTCTGATACCTTTTAGACACAATCAATCACTGAGCATTGTTTCTTGAAAAAATCTTTTGTAATGCTGGACCCACATTTGCAATAATTTGCCATCTAGTATATGAGGCTTGAAATCCTTACTTATCTTCAAGAGAACTCTACAAACTTACTTGTATTCGTTAACTTTATTTCTTTCTTCCATGTTCATGATTATGTGACTGTACATCTGTGTTGGCACTACGATCCCCATGAACCAGCACATCACAAGGACCAATTATGTATGTAATGTATACATCTACACACTTTGACGAGTCCCACTGATGTGCATGCTAATGCGTGCAACCGTGCCTTATCGCCAAAGGCGCTAGATACCTGACTTTGGCGTTATAATGTTATTAAGCCATTGCCTTCTGGCAGGGACATAGCCAGCGGGGTGGGGGGGAGGGGTGTCACACCCCCCCAATATTTGGTCGCCGTCGGCAAATTTTCGGTCTGTTGGCAAAAAGGGAGAGAGAAAGGAAAAGAAGAGGAAAAGAGGAAAGGAGGAAAAGAAGAGATAAGAAGGGAAAGGAAAAGTAAAGGAAGGGAGTGACAGGGAACACGGAGAATGAAAAGAAAAAGGAGAAAGAGAGAGAACGAGACTGCGTGGCCAGTCTGTTATCGGCTATTTCGATTTTCGGCTTTTCATCTAATTGGCCCATTCAAGTTGAAGGCCCGTCGGCAAAGTAAGTATGCATGTATCAACAGCTGTCAGTGTAACTGGTCGAGTGACTGAGTCCGTCAGCAACTCGGGGAAAGAAAGGGACTTAAAGGCTTCCGTATAGGCGCACTATTTCGGGTCATATGACATTCTTGAACCAGAATGCAAAAATGCACTGAGGTTTCGATGATTTATGTTATATTCCAAATAATGCCATGATGTCCCATATCTTTCAGTCACTGGTCAAGTGCTATCTTAACATGTTGGAAAAATAATTTTAGGTTCATATTTGATCTTGGGAATTCCTGGAAAATTTTGCAATTTGACCTCTGATGACTCAAGTCGATCTTGAGAATTCTTGGAAATGCATTTTGACTTCCGGTGAACCCATGAGACGATCTTGGGAATTCTTCAAATTTTGCTTTTTGACCCCTGTGACCCCAGATGACCTTTGACCACCACCAAAAAAGAAAGCATTCATCTTTTCACCACAACGCATCCACATAATGAGTATGAAATCTATCCAAAGCTTCCTACCTAGAGATATCATGTAAACAGTTTTCGGTGTTTGACCCCCCGTAACCCCAGATGACCTTTGACCTCCATCAAAAATGATAGCATCCATCTTCACACCATAACACATCCACATACTAAGTATGAAATCTATTCAAGCTTCCTACCTGGAGATATTGTGTTTAACAAGGTTTTAAGTGTTTGACCCCCAGTGACCTTAGATGACCTTTAACCTCTACCAAAAATGATAGCATTCATCTTCTCACCATAATGCATCCACATACCATGTATAAAATCTATTCAACCTTCCTACCTGGAGATATCATGTTAATAAGGGTTTTCAGTGTTTGACCCCCGGTGACTCCATATGACCTTTGACCTCCACCAAACATGAAAGCATTCACCTTTGCACCATACTGCATCCACATACTACGTATGAAATCTATGCAAGCTTCCTACCTGGAGATATTGTGTTAACATGGTTTGCAGTGTTTGACCCCCTGTGACCCCAGATGACCTTTGACCTTCACCAAAAACAATAGGGTTCTTCCTCTTACCATAATGCATCTACATACTGAATATGAAATTTATCCAAGCTCCCTATCTTGAGATATCATGTTAACAAGGTTTTCAGCATTTGACCCCCAGTGACCCCAGATGACCTTTGACCTCCACCAAAAACAATAGGGGTCTTCCTCTTACCATAACGCATCTACCTACTGAGTATGAAATTTATCCAAGCTTCCTATCTTGAGATATTGTGTTAACAAGGTTTTCAGCATTCGACCCCCGGTGACCCCAGATGACCTTTGACCTCCATTAAAAATGATAGGATTCTTCCTCTTACCATAATGCATCTACATACTACGTATGAAATTTATCCAAGCTTCCTACCTTGAGATATGGTGTTAACAAGGATTTCAGACTTTGACCCCTGGTGACCCCAGATGACCTTTGACCTCCACCAAAAACAATAAGGTTTTTCTTCCTCTTAATATGGGGCATCTATGTACCAAGTACGAGAACCATCAGGGTTTCCCTTCTTGAGATATCATGTTGACGAGCAGTGTCACAAACACACATACAAACACACACAGACGCACACACATACATACACACATACACCACCACGAATGCATAGGTTTCTCTTATCATCGCAACCAAAACCCACTTTCTGCACATTATTCCTCACTTTCTCATCACCATGGGGAGCAGCACCCGATTACCCATGGAGAGGGCATCCTTAGCCCATTTTCTAAACCCTAACATTGACTTCAACAGATTTTACAAACTCCTGAGGATTTGGTTTACCCACAAACATCCTGGGAAAAAAGTAATGCATCCTGGGAAAAGAAAATGCATGCTGCATGTGTCTTCCCTTCACTGTAATTTCTTTTAACTTTTGAACACCAAAATGAAACAGATACAGAACCCATCCTGGCGTTCAAAGCATATTTTGAACGCTTGTGTTAAGATTCTGAACACTTTTTCTCCCTTTTTGAACGTCGGATACCTATTTGAACACTTATTTTATGGTATTTGAACACCTGACGTGCCTAGTGTTCAAATGCTGAACAACAGGCTCAGCTTCTGAAGTGTAGTGGCATGACGGGAGGAATAGCTTAACACATTAAAATTATCTGGAATCTTTGCATTGGATAATGTACTATGAACCAAAATATACCTATCCTGCATGAGACTTAATTTTTACCCAGAGATTATGCTAAAACCTCAGAGCTTCTGGGGCGAAGCTCCCTGGACCCCCACCAGGGGCCCTAAGGCGGGCTCTGTGTTTTAGCCAGCCCCTATTTGTGCTACAATGTTGCATAAATGGCAACAAATGTCGCACCAAAAATGTGACAAGCAAATTCTACCCGGGTGTAAATTTTGAGGTTCCTCATTAGGGCAGAAATCCACTCAAATATTGCACCATTTGCGATCTAGGCACATTTCAGTTTCCAAAAATTTCAAAAGGGGAGGGGAACACCCCCTCCTCCAGGCCACAGATCAGTAAATGTCACATTGAAAAAACATCCTAGCTAAAACACTGGCAGCCCGCAGATCCCAACCGCTTCTAACTATAGTGCCCTAACGAGAGGAATAGCCTAATACATTAAAATTATTGGGAATCTTTGCATTTGATGATGCATTATGAACCAGAATATATCCATCCTGAAACTTAATTTTTCACCCAGAGATATGCTTAAAACTAAGAGCTTCCAGGGCTTTACCCCTGGATCCCCCAGGGGCCCTAAGGCGGGCCCCTGTACCCCACCCGCTAAAGCTCGTTTTCGCGCTCCAAAAGCCCATAGCCAAGGGGGCCAGGGCAGGGGACAAAGCCCCTTGGAAAAATCTCCCTACATGATCAAAAATTACCACTGCCTTATTGCATTCAGTATATTTCTCCCCCTTCTCCAGAAGCTATCTTGCCCCCTTCAGCACCTTGCCTGGCTACGAGCCTGGTCCACGGCAAGAAACTTTATGTAAGCTCCTAATACTTGTAAAGCTCAGTGACAGTTTTAAAGGTTGTATGACATGCCACCAATAGAGCTGTTTCACTTGTCAGTTAAAGAATTAAGTCCTCCAATCAAAGATCCGTTGGAATTATTTCAATATCTTTTACTGTTTTCAAAATATACATCTTCAAAGTTTGACGGTTTCTGAAGAAACTAATTGCCTATGCAAAAATAATGATGTGGAGTGTTACACAGTATTATGATTTCTTTTGTTAACCCTATATAAATTATCTCTTAATTACCGATCATATAGATTACAGTTTCATGAGTGATATGAATATTTTTCAAGCAAAAAATTTCTACTTTTATAATAAACCCCTCAGAGAATAACAATGGTACCAGTGTCCTTGAAATTAAGGATGAAAAAACAAAGGCTAACATTAGCCATATATGGTATGTCCCTCTTTAGGTGTCACATATCTACATATTTAGCTCATGTTTATTCATGACACAAGTGTGAAATAGAAATTTCCCTGTAAAATGGTCAATATTTGATGGATTTTAATGGAAATTTCGGCTATTTTATGGATTTTTAATGCTTTTTACATTGATTATCCAACTATGTTATTTTCATGTCACACAACCTTTAAGAAACGGAAAAAACTGTGACCAGAGGGCAACCATCGTGGTTGGCACAGAGAGATGTTTAAAGCTTACTGCTGGATCTTCCTATATAGGAAGAAGTGCATAATTCCCTTGTTTATCTTTTTGAATAATGCCCTGTACAGATTAACTTAGGTGGTTTCCATTTATATCAGTAGCTTGCTTCCATATAAAAATTCTACTTGGGTGTAAATTTTGATGTTCCTCATTAGGGCAGAAATCCACTCAAATATTGCACCATTTGCGATCTAGGCATCTTTCAATTTCCAAAAATTTCAAAAGGGGAGGGGTACACCCCCTCCCCTTAGACCCCTCCTCCAGGCCACAGATCAGTAAATGTCGCATTGAAAAAATATCCTAACTAAAACACTCGTGGGCCTCAGGATCCCAACCACTTAAAACTATAGCGCCCTGACTAGGAATAGCCTAATACATTAAAATTATTGGAAATCTTTGCATTTGATGATGCATTATGAACCAAAATATATCCATCCTGAGACTTAATTTTTCACCCAGGGATAAGATTAAACCTCAGAGCTTCTGGGGGCTTTACCCCTGGACCCCACCCGCTAAAGCTCATTTTTGCGCTATGCATTACCAGATCTGTCGGCAAAACATTATCTCTACACTCCCCCCCCCCCCCCCCCAAAAAAAAAACACCTTCACTACGCCCCTGCCTTCTGGACATCTGATGACACATACATGGGGACTGCCATGACAATTGAAATGTAGCAAAGCAATTCTGCGAAACAACTATCGTTCGGTATGTTTAGCATAACAGTGTACAGTGTACTTTAATAAGCCTACTAAGGGTGCAAATGCAGCATGTACATTATATATTTGACATGTTCAGATCTCTTCAGCAGGAACTAAGCTTTTCCCCTACAATTCCCTACATCATTGGTCGAGACTTAGCAATGTCAAACATGAACTGAAAACTGTATTCATATACTACATTCTACCCTCTCTAAATGGAACATGTTTGTTGCATTCCAGCTCATACAGTGGGGCTTCATGTTGACCCAACCAGAAAGCCAAAAGGCTTTGTGATTCCTTGCCGAAAGGGGGGTGCTTTGTTACACTGAGGTTCATCCATCAAATTTATACTTCTCTACTTCCATCATTTTTTATGATGTGGTCACAATTTCACCCCTGCTCACATCAGCTCATGCCACATGACCTTTGAACCAAAACTTAAATAACCAAAAAAATGAAAAAAAAAGGTTTTTGGACTTCAACCTTTGGTGACCTTGAATGACCTTTGACCTCTGCCAAAAACAATAGGGTTCTCCCCCTGACATGACAAATCTACATACCAACTATGAAAAGTGTTGGTCATTCCTACTTCCAAAATATCACGATTACAAGGTTTTTGGACTTTGAACTCATGTGACCTCGAATTCCCTTTGACCTCTGCCAAAAACAATAGGGTTCTCCCCCTTGACATGACAAATCTACATAACAACTATGAAAGGTGTCAGTCATTCCTACCTCGAGATATCACGATTACAAGGTTTTGGGACTTTGACCTCTAGTGACCTCGAATGACCTTTGACCTCTGCCAAAAACAATAGGGTTCTTCCTCTTGACATGCCAAATCTACATACCAATTATGAAGTGTCGGCCATTCCTATCTCGAGATATCGTGTAAACAAGGTTTTCAGATTTTGAACCCCGGTGACCCCAGATGACCTTTGACCTCCACCCAAAAACAATAGGGTTCTTCCTCTCACCACAATGCATCTACAAACCACGCATGAAATCTATCCAAGCTTTCCAACTTGAGATATCGTGTAAGCAAGGTTTTCAGATTTTGACCCCCGGTGACCCCAGATGACCTTTGACCTCCACCAAAAACAATAGGGTTCTTCCTCTCACCACAACGCATCTACATACCAAGCATGAAATCTATCCAAGCTTTCTAACTTGAGATATCGTGTAAACAAGGTTTTCAGATTTTGACCCCAGTGACCCCAGATGACCTCTGACCTCCACCAAAAACAGTAGGGTTCTTCCTCTCAATATGGGCCATCTATGTACCAAGTTTGAGAACTGTCCAACTTTCCCTTCTTGAGATATCGTGTAAACAAGCAAAGCCGTCACACACACACACACATACACGACATCACCATCGCATAGATTCCTTGCTTGCCTTCGGCAAGGAATCAAAAATCAGGTATCTAGCACCTTTGGTGCTAAGGGCCGCTAGCGTGCATTAGCATGCACACCACTGATGAGCCAAGATATGAATGCAATATATTAAAACACTTACCATAATGTGTCTGTCTCAAGAAAATGCATAACTGACTGGATCACAGTTTCCTTAGATCTCCCTGTGGGATTCTCAATGGCTGTATTGCACAGACTCGTCTGTAAAAACATTGCCAAGTAGATGAGTGTCAAAATTAAATTTGTTCAATTTTACAACATTATGCACCTTAAAAAGAATGTATTATCAACGAATTAAATTAGGACTTTCCAATTCCTGACTAGAACTAAGATCACACAGTTGATGCATAAAATAAAGGACATGACAGGCTTACATGACTTTAAACAAATAAACAGATTGGTGCACATGAAACAAAAACATCTGCCTTTGTTCCTCATTTTCCATTTCTCTTGGAAAAATATTCAGTCAAAAATTCCACTAAAAGTAGAATGTCTGAATCAGGAGTGCCAGTAAACAGGGACTTACTGCATGCTACTTTCACTACAAAGTAGAAATGTTTGGTGAACCTTGAGCTATTTTGACAACCAGACATTAAGTTGTTCTAAAGATTGCATTATTTACTGGCCTCACTTCAAAACCAATTTTCTTGTTTTTGATCAGACCTACAGACGTTGATGATTTTCTTTCATGCTTGAGTTTGTTCATAGTTTCCTTCAATTTGGTAATTTTGTTTAAACACGTGAAGTTATGCCTGGAAAAATTACAGCAATCATTCCAGCAGTCAGTTTTTATGGCCAAGGTGGGCACAAATATGGCTGGACCAGAAAGAAAAACACACCAAGAACAAGGGTTGCACAAGATCCAAACCTGTGATCCTGTTGGAAACAAATATCCAGGGCGTTCCTTTGTAGCACCTGTATATTTGTACCCTAGGTAAAGAAAACCTTCAATTTAAACATGACAGTGTAAAGCAAGTCTTTTTTCTCACCAAGTACATTGAATGCCTCTTAATAAGTTTCTGTTGACTGTCCCACTCGGTTGCTATGGCAACTGCTAGTGGCTCTGTAGGAACAGTAAAAAGTGTTCCAAGGGGAGTTTTCAGCTTATTTTTATCCAAGTTGATTTCAAACCTTCCATTGGATTTAGAAATGGTGACATTCTTGTAAAATTTTTTCATATCTGCAAAGGAAGCGTTTACATTTAAAACTATATTTCATGCTAATCTACAGTATGCAGTTTTTTTAATCATGTGTTAAAATTTCATTTCTGAATTGCTCAATTCATGTACAGTAATGTACAGGTGAATGTGAGTACATTAAATCACTGACTTCCCAAGGTAACTATTTGTTCCATTCCAAAAAGTTTTTGTACTCAATTTCCAAGTATTTAGAAATTCATCAGCAGCAGTCTTCATTTAGGTTTTTGCAATTGTCTTTACTATTGCAATTTTCTGATTAACTATTTGCAGGAAGACCATGTGACCAAAATATGTTCCAAGAAAATACTAGAAGTACAGGATTTTTTATTTATTGCAATTATAAACTAAGTCCAGTCCTAATCCTGACAAGATAAACAGGGCATAATGCTACATACAACATATTATATGTTCTGACATAAAGGACACAAGAGGCGATATGAAAATTAATTTGATATTTCAAAATAAGATTGGGGTGACTGCGTACTAGACTTGGGCATGCTACCTTTCTTTGCTTTAAAAAGTGTCAGTCCTGGATGGATATCCAGCACTGACTTTGTTTTTGTTCTCATGGAGAATTTTTAATACTGTCAAAAAATGGAATATTGCAATCTTTTCTGAGTTTTAATAAAGCAAATTAAGACAATACTAGCTAATAACCATAGTCTAAGTTATTCTTCATTCGATCACTGGGCTTCCTGCAGTTGATGACCACAAATACCTATCATCACAATATTCATAAGACAAAATTGGCAAGTTAGCTTTTTTTCTTTATTCCATCACTAGGTTCCCTTCAGTTGACGCCAACAAATATCTGTCATGGCGATAACAGCACTTCAGCCATTGGAAAGTCTATATCGTAAGCCTCCTGAAATACTAATACTAATTGGTAGGCTAGTATTTAACACTTAATTGCTACTGCTCTATATTCTCATGCAGCAGTTAAAGCTCGCTCATACTCCAGTATAGTGCTATATACAGTAGCTGTGAAAGTTGAACATTGTTAAACCCTGAGTTGTTACTCTGAGAGATGTCTGTGACTGGCTGGGAAGAGCAAGAGATGACCATATATGATTCTTATAGCGATATAGCTATATAGCATGTGAAAATTTGGAAGTATAAACCGGCCTCGAATGCTTATTCATACTTCAGTGTAGTGCCATAAATCTAGGAAAGTTGAACACTGTTCAACTCAAGTTATGTTTGTGCTTGGTCCAGAAAAGCAAAGGATAACCATATATGGTACTTATAGCTTTAATGCGCGTGAAAATTTTTGAAGTTTAAAACTGCCATAATATTGGCTGTGGTTAACCCACTCCAAAAATACTAGTAATAACCAAAGACTACTATTGATGCCCTCTCACCCTGACTCAAGGATATCCATCTCTGCACATTAAGTGGGCTTTAATCAAAATTTGAAATTACAAAATGTTTCACACCTTTGTAAAACCTCTTTATCTGCAGTGGTCCATGTTGAGCCTGGCAGTTTAGGCAGGTTGGTAGTAAGGCTCCTGATCTTGTAAGGGGCAAAATTCTCGCAAAATTCATGGCAACATCCACCAGCCTTCTATACTTTCACACAAGGGTAAACGGATGGAATAGTAGTTGTATGCCCCCAACTTTGAACACTAAGCTGTAGTCTTGATGTAATCTCTTCCTCTGAAGCTGTCAAAGAAGAAACACAGAAAAAGTGAAAGGCAGCTGGCAACTTATGATGATGAGTTAACAAGACTGGTTGCATTCAATGGTAAACTTTCCACAATGCTACCCCAGCTGCCCCCAACATCATTTGCCTGAACTAATGGCATATAATGCAAATGAATACTGGACAACTTAGTGACTTGTCTTTCATGGTGGATGTGAACTGGTTGCCCCTTCCCCATATATACCTCAAGCCAAGTGACTGTTAATAATGATAACACTTAAATCATATCATGTAGTGAGTTGGGTCAGAATTCGGTCAGACTCAACGGTTAAGTTTGTTTTCTGATTGAAGTTTCTGTCATTGTTAATCAGCTCCCACATGGGCATTTGCATAATCAGTGCAAGCAACCAATGCTACACGGCATGCCACTTGAGAACCTGACTGGAAAGTTTTCATATTGCTCGGGCAAGTTAAGTGTCCTGCAAGTTATACATTTTGCAGTGCAATGTGTAGTTTTACAAACATATGTGCATTTTAGGGTGGATTAAACATTTCTAACATTTTTATCATACACCAACACAGCCAGTCGGTTATGAAGTAGTAAGGAATATAAATACCTGTATTAGCATGCATGTATGTGTATGGGTATACTGGTAAATTTTGACATTTCGGGTATAGACCTTATGCATATGTATGACATCATAGAGCAGAAAGTGCTCCCTTGTTTGGAGGCAAGCACTGTCATTGCAAGTTACACCAACAAATGCAGACAGCTGATTTGTGAACCAATCGGATACAGGCACAAGTCTACTACATGTGTGCAGTGTGCTTCATTGTTTTGCCTCCAAAATGATGTCGCGTGACATCAATGCATAAGGTCTATAGGGCCTTATCCTTGCCCAGCCATGGCGCCTCATTCCCCCTTCAAGGCCACATATCAAATTTCTAGCAATGTTTTGTGCAGCCAGTTACCAACTGAGCTTTTAAATTTAGGGTTTTTTTTTTTTTTTTTTTTTATGAAATTTGGGTAGAACTCTGACTTTTAAGGAAAGAAACATCCTGCTGCCACTCTCTACTGTAAGTTTGCAGTTTGTCCTTTCTTGGAGTAGGGTAGTCCAGTGTGGAATTTGTATGTAAGGCAAGATGCTAATTTGATTAACAAAGTTCAGAGGAGGTTTTCACGCATAATACGTACTAGATGAACAGCATTTATGGTATGAGCATAGACTTGATGATTTGGGTCTCATGTCCTTAGAAATGAGAAGGTTTAAGGTGGACCTTATAGAAATTTATCTTATTATTAGAGGTTTCCAGGATATAGAGCATGGCAGTCTCTTTGAAATCAGGTGTACATGTATGAATTGATCAAAAGGCACAGCCACATGATATACAAGGATCATGTACTGTAGACTGAATTCTAGAAAGAAATTCTTTACACAAATGGTTATTTACGCTTGAAGCTGTTGACTGCAACTTGTACCTTCAAGTCCTTCCTCACCAAAGTCTGTTTGAGGCATCTAATGGGGATGACTATTTCCTGTCAGCCACCTGCAATATTCAGGTGGGACACAGATGAATAACAACGATGAATAATACATTTTGTAACTCTTCCCTCACTGCCCTATGAAAAAAAATGGAGCTGGTCAGCTGTCCAGGCCAGATTTTGTGTGCACATGTCAGCCAAACTTTATACACTTGAACCCTTCGGAGAAAGTACCATGGTACTGTATGTACCATGAGTACAGGGGTGGCCCCAGGATTTGCCTGACAGGGGGGCCAAGCTCCCTGACGAGGCCAGCAACCTGTAGCCTCGACGAGGCCAAAACGATGTTTGAAGCAAATTTTTGGTGTGCTAAGCATGCCGAAAACTTCAGGCTCTTAGTGGGAAAAATGTGAAAAAAGTTGGGCTTTTACAATGGAAAATTTGAAAAAAAAATGGGTTTTTAAAGAAGAAAATTGGAAAATTTGTGTTTGTATTAAAGAATTTGCCCTAATTTTGACCAAACATAAGTAAATCGTTGGGGCAACTGGCCCTTAGCGGGGACTACATACTTTATAGTACACACAACAGCTCCCCGATGAAACCGGAAATTTCCCCAATGGGAGGTCCAGTCTTCCCCGACGGGGGGGGGGGGGGGAGGGCATGGCCCCCTGCCCCCACCTGGTACCACCACTGCATGAGTACCATGCAGATACAATTATAATTGCACTTTAAAGGGGATATGGCATCTCCAAACTAGGGAAATGCTACCAACTTGAACTCTCTGCCATAACATATTTTGGAATAGCCCTTAGGTTCTAAATACAATTGATATTAAAACTGCACTATGATTGACATTCATTCAAACAATACAGTTTCACTCTGGTTGCTTAACAATGACTTGTATGTGTTGCAAATTAAAGGGAAAATGCAGTCACCCCAATCACAGTTAGTATGCCCCATCACTCTAGTTCATGAATGGCCCATTTTGATCATGGTCAATGTTTTTGTTAGTGAATTGTGAAATTCAAGGAGAATTTCCCCTTGCTTACCTATTGTTTGTAATAGTTATGTTCAAAACGTCTTCAGAGGTGCTTGTAATGCAATAAGAGGAGATTTGCAAGACTTTGCTGATTTTTTAAAGCAAATTTTGGGGTGACTGCCTATTGCCTTTAAGTTCACAATTGTGTTTCAAACGTAATATTTTCTTGAGTGATATAAAGGGAAAATCAGTCCCTTCGATTTGAATTAGTGTGCCCTGTCATACTTGTGAGCCAAATAAGAGGAGATTTGTAAGATTCAGCAGATGTTGATTTTTGAAAACAACATGGGGTGACTGCTTTCTCCCTTTAAACTTAGTGCAGGCTACTGTGGCTCTGTCTTAGAGGTGTACTGGACAGGAGGTTTGGTTTAAATTGCAAGAAGGGCTGGAAGTTAGTTACTTAGTAGGGAGAATTGTTACTGTCTGGGATGAGCCTTCAAGGAAAAAGGTTTTTAACCAAAGTGATTTTGTGTTATGTTAGCAGTCCTTCTGCAACAATGACTTGATGACTTGACTTGATGATTAATCAGTGCTGTGGCCATGAGGACAGAGGCAGTGGCATTTGAAGTTGTACAAGAAGCTTGGCAACTGGGATGTGTGGAGTTCAATCCCTGGCTGGGTCAAAGTACGGTGGGTTTTTCATCCAAGTGCAAAAGTTTTCCCATCTGAACTGGCTTTTCAAAAAGGAACCAAATTTGATCTAAATTGGTTAGCCTCTCCAAGTTGTAAAAAAATCATAAGCCATATACTCATATAGCCTAAGCTAATTCTCCCACATTCCGCAGTCGTCTTGCCTCCATAAACAATTGCCCTTCAAGGCCTGAATTATTATGTGTAAGTCCAGAATTTGCCACCTCTAGTGCTTGCTGGGAGACCCAGCAAGCACTAATTTCAGGGTAAAAGGAAGTTATGGAAGCCCAAATTTGCAAAATAAGGGGAATTTCTGGTCATAAAAAGCTATCTTTCATGAATGATGAAGATACAGTAAAAAATAGCACTAGGATGATCTTGTTCGTGCTGGGTTTTTGTAGTTATGGTATGACAATATTGAGCATTTCATTGTGCATTTTTAAAATAAACTGCCAATATTATGGTACATTTTTCCAAAGGGAGAATGAATGAGGATCTAAACCTGATAGCTGTGCTCAGTCCTTTTATCCAGCCTACAAAATATAAATATTGGTCTTTTAGTAGTACAAACTTAGAGCCAAGTCTATTAACTTAGATTAAAGCCTTGCCTTTAGAGTTTAGAAATAATACAGAACTTGGAAGACGTGTATAGGCCTATGCCGGCTAGCACCAATCAGGTCTACACTGGCCTACATGGCTGGCTTTTAATACACTATGGGTCTAGGAGCAACTACAGAATGCCCCGCCACAGCAAAAGGCACTTTTCCCATCCACAGATATGGATTCCCAGTGGCTCAAAATTAGCTTGAGTGCTTCAAGTGTATTTCCCTTTTTCTTTTTAGAGGATGACGCTCTGTGATGACATGTTTTGTAATGCTTCAACAATATCAAAGTCCAACAACTTCGTTTCACAGTCTTGTAGGCTAAAACAGCTATGCTCAAAGTGGCTGCTTGTCAAGGAATCCATTTTTAGCTGGATTCCGAGTCCTAGTCGAAGTGGCCGCCTGATTCAGGGGAATCCATTCTTGGCTGGATTCCTAGTCCAAGTTGAAGTGGCCACCTGATGAGGAATGATCCATTTTTAGCTGGATTCCAGCTAGTCCTGGTCAAAGTGGCCACCTAACAAGGAATCATTTTTTAGTTGGATTCCTAGTCGAAGTGGCAGTCTGACAAGGAATCCGACCGACTGCAGTGGCCAAGTGGTTAGAGCATCCGACTTGCAGCCGGAAGGTCTAGGGTTCAAATCCTGGCCGGGTCATACCAATGACTTTAAAAATGAAACCTACTGCCTTTACGTTTGGTGCTCAGCATAAGCAATGGAGTAGGAAAAACAAGCCAGTGAGCCACAACTGGAAAAAAGGCTGTGGTCGTCTCGACTTGAACCAATTGGTTGGAAACTGGTATGTTAACCCTCATCAAACTAACTAACTGATAAGGAATCCATTTTTTGCTGGATTCCTAGTTCTAGTTCAAGTGGGACCAGGACTGCAAGGGAATCTGGATGAGAAGTAAATATCATTGAGACAGGGTATTTTATTGTTGTACCTGGGTCTACATCAGGGTTGCCAAATTTTCTGTGAGGTTATCGGCAGTGGCGTAGCTAGAGAGGGGGCAGGGGGCGGCCGCCCCCCCACAAAGCCTCCGAAGGCCTCTGTCGGAAATTTCTAGTCTCTGTCGGAATAAATAAAAACAATTCATTTGAAACATTCACAACACTTCTTATGTTTTAAAGCAGAGTTACACATCGATATGTCAACGTGAAAGCCAAAAGTCGGTCTCAAAATTGCCGGAAAGCAAAAAAAAAAAAAAAAAGGTCCCCAGAATTTTGAATCGTACAACAACTATCAAGATAATCTGTCGGAATTCTTTTGCTTCTGCCCCTCCACGAACAATGTCTAGCTACGCCACTGGTTATCGGCCAAATTTGTCATTCAGGAGGCCTAGATTCGAAACACCAACTACACATTCATTGAAAAATTGCGTAAGAATCATAAATAGGCCTATGTTGTAAAATTACCATGCATTTTATGAACACACTGACTGAGTGACTGACCAAATTTTTCATTCAGTTATGCTATAACATTAATTTGAGGCATATGAAATGCATTTGCAACAGTTTCCTGATGGGGAAATTGAGAAAAACCATATTTTCCAGGAAAAAGTGACAGACAAATGCAAAAAGTGCTAAAATGCTGTTGCATTTCTTTAAAAATTCTGTATGCACCAACATGCACCATCTAAAAAACACACGATTTGGTGGTTTTGCTATTTAAAATGCCAATATGGCAACCCTGGGCTACAGTACTGTATCACTATAAGTTCACCATAGAAATAAAAGTAAGGGAGAACGCTAACACAATGCATTCATGCATGTTTAACCGGTGAAGCCACGAAAATTGTGAGGGCGCTTTCGTTGTACGGCAAAAGACTGGTTGATTGATGTCTCTCCGTACAGCCTACAGTGTGCATGCTGCTGCAGAAGTTATAGCTTATTTTATGCGTTTTTCGAAAGATTTGGAGTAATTTTCACAACAGAAATAAGTCATGGTGCCTTAAGTATTTTGTTTTATACTCCTAACTTGAAAACTTGTAGTTTCTTTGCCAATACTTGGGGCAAAAGCAATGACGTGATATTTGTATTACGCACAGGTGTTCTGTTGCTGTACAGACTGGCCAAATCAATGGCTTCAGTCCAGATCAGCTGACGTCATTCTCCCTTACTTTTATTTCTATGAAGTTCACACACCTGCAGGCCTCATTTTTTTCCCACAAGGTTATGGGCGAATTTAATTTTCAAAATTTTCAAATTTGTTTCAAAATCATGGTTAGGGTTGTGGTGAAGATGAGGGCTAGGCCTACGTGAACTTGGAAAGTTTGCCCTGCGTGGGGGATTTATCCCCCACGCAAAAATAGGAATTTTGAACTTGTCAGCCACACAATTTTAACAACTGACAACTGCAACCGTGCAAACTTGTTGACAGCAACCACACAGTTTGCCTGGGAAAGGCGATTTCTGCAATCTGGGTGGTGGTTTTGGCCAAACTTTTCTCAGTACGCTTTGCGCCATCCGATAGTGGTGCTCCACTTAGAAAGTATTGGCCGCGCAATTCTCTTGGGAGCCTTTGCCATCATTAAAATCCCCCCCCCACACCACTACAAGCTTTCCAATCTAGCGTGAACTGATGTTATTTGGCCTGTTCTTTCATAATCCGGTGTCAGAATTACACAAGGGCATAGGAAGCGGGGGGCTAGGGGGGCTTAACCTCCCAGTCAAAAATGTGGGGGGCTGAAGTATGCTTCTGCCCCCAAGATCCAAGGGCAAAAACCCCTTATTTGTCTCTTTTAAGAAATGTCAAAAATTTGCAGTAATTTCCTTACAGTTTGTCCAAAATGTTGCACCAAATTGCATCTGAGGGCATTCAAATACCCAAAAATTTTCCAAAGGGGAGGGGGCACCCCTTCCCTTAGACCCCTCCCCCAGGACAGCGATCGGAAACAATGTTAATCCCCCCCACCTCCCTGTCTCAAAAAGCTTCCTACACCTATGGAATTACAATAAGAGGGTCGAAAAGCTGTCGTATGGGAACTAGGGGTGTGGCCTATTTCCAAGAAGCTGACTGGTCCATTGGCATGATTTGCCCATAACCTCGTCGGAAAAATATGTGCCACCTGCAGACCTGAGTGACGAGTCCCACAGCCTGCTACAGCTGCTGATCTATAGTCCTCATCCTAAGTAAAGGACTGTGTACAGTACGTTCGCTACAACTCACTATACAGTGTATGACAATCACTGATCCTTGACCGGCTGCTACACTGTACATCACAGGCAGTCCTAGCGTTATAGTAAATACCATAAATGTGCCTTCACAGAGGAATCCTTGACCGGCTATATACACGTGCCTTCACCGAAGAATACTATATTGAGGACTACATGGATGATGAGCCAGAAAATTTCTATTTAGCCTACATCAAAAACTTTATTGACTGAACATCTTCACGACTTCATAAACTTACTGCGCAAAAGTAAGAGATCATACGTGGAGCAATGCTTGTTCTCCTGCTGCTTCACATAACTAAAGTTAGTGTCAATGAAATGACCAGATAAACTCAAAATTGCGCAATCATACCAAATGTCTAAATATTCATTACAGACACGACCTCTCACCTCTCTTACTTTAAAAATTTCCTATGGTTGAAAATACGTGTATATACGTGCATAACATGCACCGAGTCTAGTCTGTACATTGATGCTTAGCACGTATGCGCAGGGGCTAGGTTATACATTTACTGTTCACGCGACACGTACACAACGTAAACAGTACGTGTACGTATTACATATTAGCCTACAGTATTAGAACAGTTACAGTACCCTACGTATTGATATATAGTTGAGCGTGCACGTTAGGAACCTCCAGCGACACCAACTATGCCGGGTGAAGTCAACAACATTTATCCTTTGCCACCCCAAAATGCCACCCAGCCCGGCCTCACGAGGTCTTTGCTTTATGGTGGCTCCAAGTTTCGAGGATATCAGAAGAGCAAGGGTAACAGCTATGATGTAGAAGTGGAATTACAGGTAGCCTACCGAAATCTTTACTGTTTCACAGTTACTCGCAGTAGCCGGTGGTTAGGTCTCCAATTTTTGTGCAAAATGTGCGTTAGGATAAAATGACGGTTGAGCTGGGTATGGGATTTTTCCACTGGCCTGCATGACATTTCAGTAGGCTAGGCCTATTTTGTATTGTTTGCACAACTGGTATAACAGTGAACCAAAGGAAGTGAGACCTGACACCCAGATTGGAAAGTATGGCACTTTTCGCGAGATCTCTGGTGTGCACGAACAAAATTGAAGTGTGCAGTGTGCAACAACTTACAAGGTGTCAAATGCACATTTCAAATTTAAACAAAACCCTTGAAGGCCTTCTTAAGATACCACACGCACCTGTCACAATTAACTGACCGAAAATTGAAAGTTAATGGTAACTCTCTCGAGTCGTAGTACGAAGGCGGCCAATAGGCCAAGTCAATATATCATTTACCTAGGGTTATACGAGGCAATCACTGTCGGCTTAAAAAATCAGGTGTGTAATGTGAATTTTCAAGTGTGCAATAAAAATCTAGAAAAAACCTCGGGTATGCAATTGCCATACTTTCCATACTGGCCTGACACTGATGTAACTAATAACTGCAAAACTACCATGCTCTTTGGCATGAACAGATTAGTTCTCAGTAAAGGACTTGTCGTTCGCCTACAGTTACAAAGGCTACAGCTCACTTTACAGTTCTTACACTGGCCTAAGGAAGCAGGCTAGTGGGGGATCGGCCGACTGTGTGATGGTTGAAATTGTAATTCTTCTCACCGGAAATTTTGAGAGTAAAATGTTAATTTACTACCATGACTTTTCTTCTCCAGATCTTGCAGGAGTATTGCTGCTGTTTTTGATTAGGGGCCTACTGAAATTTTCTGGACAGTGCCAAAAATGTGAAGGGAAGTCATCACTTTTTTTGCACCGTAAAATTTACTTTGTGACTAAGGAACTTTGTTTAGGCTACATCAGTATGGTTATGAGCTACATTTTTACATCATCATAGAATGTTTGCATAAACAACTGCAATGTTTACAGGAACTACAGTTCCTCACATACTGGAAGTATGTATGTTACACCAAATACCTTCGGCATGTGATTACGACTTTACACGCCATTTTGTTGGCGTGATTTTCATGGAAAGATGAGCTGGTGTGGCATGGGTTGCCTTGATATGGTGTGTGTTATTACCTTTCAGAACTTAGCGTAAGATCTCCACTTCTAGCTATAGATCCACACCATTTAGGTTCTTCCATGTACAGGCTGCTTTAATGCAGTCATGCCAAGCCTGCAAGCAGTAGGCCTACAGTATGTATGCATAAGGTCAATATGGTAGAAGCATTTTGAGCTTAGGGCATGTCAGGTTATAGTCTTGTTGAAAATGGACATACATGCAATCTATGTCCACAGAAGTAAGCATTCACAGACTTCTTATATTATGAACAGAGCATATTGCACTAATGTCCCATTCATATATTCTTTTCAAAATAATCTTCACCTTTGCCAGTGTTCCATAAAACATGAATACATTGCGCTTTTTCATTTTTTGGTTCCTTGCGTTAGCAAAAGGAACCTATGTAGTCAGCTTGGCGTGTGTGTGTGTGTATGTGTGTGTGTGCGTGTGTGTGTGTGTGTGTGTGACACTTGCTTCGGTACGCTGTAACTCAACAAGGGAAAGTTGGACTAAACCGAAACTTGGTATATGGATCTGTCATAGTAAGAAGGTGTGCCCTATTGTTTTTGGTGGAGGTCAAAGGTCATGTGGGGTCACCAGGGGTCAAAGACCGAAAACCTTGTTTGCACGATATCTCAAGGTAGGAAGCTTGGATAAATTTCATACATGGTATGTAGATGCATTATGGTGAGAAGATGAATGCTGTAGCTTTTGGTGGAGGTCAAAGGTCATCTGGGGTCACCAGCAGTCAAATACTGAAAACTTGTTGTTAAAACAATATCTCAAGGTAGGAAGCTTGGATAGATTTCATACTTGGTATGTGGATGACTTATGGTGAGAAGATGAATCCCTTAATTTTTGGTGGAGGTCAAAGGTCATTTGGGGTCACTGAGAGTCAAATACTGAAAACCTTGTTAATGCAATATCTCAAGGAAAAAATCTTGGATAGATTTCATACTTAGTACATAGATACACCATAGTGAGAAGCTGTGCCATACAGTTTTGGGTGGAGGTCAAAGGTCATGTGGGGTCACCGAGGGTCAAAAACTGATAACCTTGTTGTTAGCACAATATCTCAAGGTAGGAAGCTTGGATAAATTTCATACTTAGTGGATACCTTATGGTGGGGAAAAATATTTTGGTGGAGACCAAAGGTCATCTGGGGTCACTGGAGGTCAAACTTTGCAAACTCTTTCAACTCTATATCTCAGTGTAGGAAGCTTGAATAGATCTTTGCTTTGAGGTGTTGCATTAAATCTAGCAGAAAACCCATATGAGTTTTGTTGGATGTCAGAGTTGAAATCACCAGATGCCAAAAAGCAAATTCCCAAGAATTCCTCAAGTCAAAAATATAAGCACAAAACTGTATCATTCCCGCACATTAAGATCACATTCACCCAATGACTGAAAGATGTGGGACATCTTTCAGAGATGCCAAGTATCTCAATTTTAATTGAAATTATAGTATTACGATTTTAATCCATAATTCTGCCATTATGAAAACGTGCATCAAATACTGCTTTTTAATATTGCAGAAGATTCTCTGCCCACAAAGCAGAGGACTGTTGTGAAAGTTCACTAGACAGACAACATTTGTCCTTAGATTAGGACATGTGAGCTTGCAGGAATTGGAAATTGGAATTGGTTAATTAAATGCTACTATGGGTTGTTAGTTTTATAAAGAGAACCAAGTTACTGATCATTTGGATCAGATACCACTGAGCGTGCATGAATTGTGATTGCTTAATTGAATAAAACAAATTGTAACTGTATCCTGTCTGTTTTGATATCCCCTGAAGTGCCTGTAGGCTGTATTTCTTCAGAACAATTTATTTATGCTTGAATGTGTTAACACAAGATGTGCATTGTCTACAGAGCAGATTTTGTGAATCAACAGAAATACTGGTTCATTCAGTAGTTGGCTCACTTTCATTACATTCAGCCAGGGAGTTGTTATTTGTCAAATAGCAACTCCCTGATTCAGCAAGGAACCACAGTGCCCATTGGGCTCTTGTTTCTTTAAAAAATAACGAAAATTTGGAGTATAAGAATGCCAGATAAAATGAAAAAGATGCACCATTTTGTGTCTCAGCCAAAAAATTTCCAAATTGAAGGCCTCCATCCCAGGCAGACAGTATGTCAATGCTGGCTGCGGTGTACAATGGACAAGTTCAGGAACTGGCTTAAAACTTCAGCGTGGAAATTCGAACTTTCCAGTATGGCAGTAATCCAATTTTTTGTGACCTCACAGTGTTATGAACACAGGATTCTGATATCAACAAATATTTTGAATGCTACCGTATATTCTACAAAGGGACAAAGTTGATGATTTCATTTCAAATTGTGGGAACTTTACAGACATTTAAAGTGATCAAAACAACTGCAACAGTAGTGTAATACTTGGAAAGGAAAAGTTATGGCAGTAGGCCTATATTAAGACTTTAGGCCCTACAGTAGCTTTGCTATTTGAAGAAAATTAATTTCGACCAACGCTGTGCTGGTCAGAGACCCCAGATTTTCAGTGGGCTGGTGTAAGGACCGTGAATAGGGAGCTATCAGCGACAGGCTATACACGTGCCTTTACTGAGGACTATGAACAGCTTAGCCCAATTAATTTAAATTCACCACTCAAGCTTGAGTCTGAGAATATATCTAATAAAAATTAAGATGGTGAGGCTAGGTTAAGCTAGATCTGGAATAATTGCAGAATACTGCTGGCTGGCTGGCATATTCCAGAGGCAGTTCTGACATAATTTAGTGCATACATATAATAAAATAACCAATATGTAATAAGAAATGGTACAACTGCAGAATGCAACATATCCCCAAGACATACCTCTGAGATTCTGGAAATGCAATTGCAGTCACTATGGCTACACTGCACCTCCACTCTCAGTGGACATAGGCAATCTCCCCCAACAGTAAACACAAGCCTCACATTGAGTCATTCTCCTAAAAACACAGCCTTCATGTATCACCACTGAGACTGTGACTGCACATGTATCTACTCCATATGGGAGGCTCAGTGGACTTGGACAGTCTTCCACTAACAATGAATTCAAAACTTACATTGACAAGTTCTCATGATAATACTACCTTTATGTTCCACAACTGTAACTATGCCTGCACCTCCACTCCAGATTGGAGGGTCAGTGGACTTGGACAATCTTCCCCTAACAGTGAACTCATTAACTCACATTGAGTCGTTCTCTTAATAACACAACCTTCATGTACGACCACTGCTTCCTACGACTGTGCTTCCACTCCAGGTTGGAGGCTCAGTGGACTTTGGACAATCTTCCACCAACAATGAACCATGGAACACTTACTACATGGGCTAGCTCTTGTAGGGTTACAAACTTCAAAAAGGGGAAAAAGGAAGAGAGAGATTGTGGACATGTGCGACTCCATGATTTTAAAGGTTTCTTTCAGGGTATTGTATTTTGCAGTTGCTCCTTAGAAAAAGTGACCCACTTCCATGACAAATTTGTGTTCAGTAGCTAGATTTGGCCAAATTAGTCAAAGCTTAACCACTTTGGCTATATCACATGGCAATTTGGCCATATTAGTGCATATATGGCCAAATCTGGTTACTGAACAAGAATTTGTCTAGGAAGTGTGTCACCTCTTCTTATTTTATAGGTATTATATTACATAAGAACTGTCTGTGGCATGTTTGAGTGATGACATGGCCCAAGGCCAATTACATCGACGATATGATGAGGATGACGATGACGACAACGTTGACGATGATTTAGGATTGTTTGCCATTAGTATTTACTCAAGTATATAAAAGCTTGTGTGATTGCCTAGGCAAAGAAAGACATTTTAATCATAACTTGCTAAGAATTGATTTGAAATACTATGTATTTCTGAATACATGGTGGAAAGCTATGATGTTAGACAAATGCAAATAACCTGTTATGCAAAGAAAATAGCTTAGTCAATACAAAAAAGCAAACAAACATAAATGCTGTTTGGTGTCAGCTAAACAAAAAATAAAAAGTAATCAGATACTGCTGTAAAAAAATGTCAAGTTCATTTCTCTAACTGGACTCTGATGTGTATGATACAGTATTGAAACAACATAGAGCTTGAGCTTTGTTGTCAAGTAACAGCTACTTCATGAGATTATCAATATGTGTGATATCAGCAGGTAAAACATACTAGAGGTTTGAAGGACCAAGGTTGGTTAGAAAGTATTGAAATCTGGGAATGTGAGGGTCGGGGAGGGGGAGGGGACCGTCATTAAAGATGGTCAACTGCTTGACATATCACACTGTTTTGGCTATGCTGGTTCTGGAAGAAGGCTGCTGTCACTCAGTATACTTCACCAGACAGTTCTTTGGCCAAAGTACTAAATTTTGATCAATGACAGTGTTAACAACAGTCATCTGGCAGGTCCCTAATTTAAAAAATGTGAATCCTTTCATATTTTTGTCCAAAGACTCTCTGAGTCACTGGTACATAATATTCTGAACTTCTGATAAACATGTATGCATGTGTTGTAGAACTTGAATTAATAGCAAAAGTTAAATTAAGAAAATAAAAATACTGTCATCCTTTTTGCTCCATGTATACTTGGTTTAACTGGTCAAGTTTATTTTGGAATGCAAGTCGTTTGTGACATTAGTTTTCAATAGCCAGTAGGTAGTAGGGTCAGGCAGAATACTGACGTATTCAAATGATAGCGGCCACATATTCCTTCCATCAGAATGAAAATCCTGTGATATCTGTGGCCTGACATGGTGTAGAAGGGTTAAGGTGTTTTTCACAGGTGGAGTGGGATTGTCTGCAGGATTAGAGATTGGTTTAGGCAGTATTTTTTCCTTTTCATAACTTTTAAGGCAGGGTGCCCTACTGTACTTTCATACCTAGGCTATGGGCATGCAAAGCACTGTGTACTCCTGAATGTATCACCATGAAAAAGTGTGATGTAGTTGTAAAGGCAGGTGTTGTGCTAATACTTTTAACTGTAGAAAAAGAGTTTTATATCTTATCAGACTGATATCAATAAACATTAGGCCAGTTTTCTTCATTGATCATACACAACACATAGCAAGTGACACTTTCCTGATTTCACAACTGGACATACCAATATTATCGGTATTACCAATATTTTGCAGCGGTATTCCGGTATTTGTATTGGCGACACTGCTGCACCCTATTAGATAGAATATTCTTGACTTAAACAGTATACAAGGCTGTGTGAGAGGAAGGTACAGTAATGTGCATAAGACTTAGTAAGTTACAAAAATTGTACAGTATCATCAAAGAAGAATGTTTACATGTTGTATAATTTAGTTTGACTTTATCAATTTATTTCCAGCATGTGGATGAAGAAAACAGTTACATGTGTGGGTATCTCAAGATTAATGGTCTTACAGATGAATACCCTGTGTTAGTTACATTCTTTGAAGGAGAAATCATCAGTGAGAAATTTCCTTTCCTGACAAGAAAGTGGGAAGCAGATGAAGAAGTTGACAGAAAACACTGGGTAAGAATAACTGATTTGCCTGGAAAGACATGTTTTGTTGAATTCATTCAATTTAATTGTGAAGTTTCTTGTGACAGGGAAAAAGAAAGTTTTGGCAATCCATTCACCCTTTAATAGAGCCTTCCCAGTTTCTCTCTGTAGGGTGCTCCCTTTGGCTTTAAATGTACTGTGCTTAACAAATCAGGGAATAAATGTTTTTAGTTTTTGCGCAAGAGCTTTGAAGTTTTTCGTTCTATAAGATAAAACCATTGAAAAGCATAGGTTTATGCATAGAACATATTACTACAAATTTTTGCCATCTGGAATTCATCCAGAATGTGTATATAGAAAAATGCAAAGCAGTATTGGGTAAAATGTTCCTTGGAAGGTATTTAATGGGCTTAGATGAACTTCCTGACTTGTTACTCAGTTTATTATAGCTAAGTATTCCTTCTTCTTTTTCCATTTCAGGGTCAATTTAAATCATTTGGACAGTTTACCAAGAATTTCAACAAAGATGAATTTAATTTTGAAGAATTAAATAAATCAGACTATGTGTTTATGAGGTGGAAGGTAAGTCAAATTTTCAGTGGCACTTGATGAAGAATAACTTGGATAAGTTGTAAAGTATGTACAAAAAAATAAATACAAACAGATGTGAAGGGACCCCCCTCCCCTCTTTTTTTGCAAGATGTGTGTTAAAATTTTGCCGTATTTACAGGTTTGACATTATCCACATGCTGTATGTTAAAGGTTTCAGTCAGCATGCTTCTTTTAGTATTGTTAGTTCTATAGTTGTTAGAGCTTTTGTAGGTTAATTACAGTGTTCATTATGGAATGTGATATTGCCACTCTTAGAATGTTCTAAATCTACCTTTCTCCTTATATATCTCTAAATGTAAAAATAAAGAAAACACAAAACACTATATAAAAAACCCTGAAAAACAGTATCCCATTTCATATCTGGTTATTGTTATTTCCCTGTAAAGGAACATTTTCTAGTGCCCGACCACCGCATTAAAGACATCACAGGTGCATCATTTGCAGGATTTTATTACATCTGTTACCAGAAGTCAAAAGCATCCATTGAAGGTTACTACTATCACAGAAGTTCAGAGTGGTAAGTCATCTAGGTTGCTCTATATTTGTTGTGAATGTGTAGCAAGGCTATTAAATGTTTTATTGCAAATTTTGGGATCGGTTAGCTATTAATCAGGATTATTGCCTATGCAGTATGCACAAGCTCTGGGTCTCTGTTTTGTGGCTACCATATTATGTTTCGTGGACATGTAGGCCTAAATTGTATTTGGCACAGATTGACACAGAAACACTGAGATTCATAGAGGGCAAAAATGAAACAAAATGAGTGGGGGGGGGGGGAGGGGGGTAAGATGGACAAGAAATGGGGAAACTCACAAATGTTGAAGTGGATAATTAAAGGAAAGAGAAAAAAACACTTTTGCAATTAACTGCAAGTAGCTTTTAATTAAACATTTATTCCACATGCGATTGTTTTGCAACTAATCGCTTCACAGTCACAGCCCTAGTCAGTATGTGGATCTATGGAAAATGCTTTTGCACAGAACAGTCAGACTGGTTGGTGGTTGTCATAGCTAGTCATTTTCCCTCAGCACTGGTATTTAATTAGGATACCAATACTATCAGGGCTGAAATTTAGCACTTGTCCTATTGTCCGTGACAGGTTAAAATTGCATCAGACAACCACTTCCTTCTGTCTTTGAGCTTGTCTGATGGACAAGTAGATTTATTTTGTAATTGAATAGTTGACTATATCACCGAAAGTATGTCATAAAAATCCCCTTAAGAAGTGGTATTGAGACAATGGTATGGACTACCATTCATCATTGAACCACAGAAATAGAGATGTTTGTTTTCTGTGGCAGAGAGAGGATATGCAATTGTTCATCTTTTCTTTTTTACTTTCATTTGGACAACCAGAAAATATTTTGGACAACCTAAATTGCAATTGCTGTTAGTTTGTCTGATGGACAACCTGAGAATTTCCTTAAAAATCAGGGGTATTTCTCAGCCCATGCTTGATAAAAATGTTATTGTCCTATGTATGACTCTTAAATCACAAGATTTTACCTCAGGAGTAGGGGTCAACCGATAATCGGATCAGATATCGGATCGGGCCGATGTTAGGACTATCGGTAAAACATCGGATCAGCGAAATGTAGCAAATTGCACTTGCCGATGGTTGCCGATGTTCCGTGCGTCGAAAATTTCATTTACGTACATCGGGGACGTATAGTGATAGTGATTTCTTACAACAAAGAAATGAACAGATAAATAGGATTAATCATTTTATTACGACCAACAATAGCCCTTGTGATGAACTAGGGCTGTCAATTTCAGTTTAATCTCCTAAATTCCGTATCAACAGCGTAAACTGGCTCTAATGACAGGCACTGTGATATTCGCAATGTGCACAAGCTTTTAAAATCTGTACGTAGAGTCTAGCGATCATGTCCACCCACTTTAAGTTTCAATTCACCAAAATTTATCAATGAACGAAACGAAGTGTGGAATTCGCAGTCATTAATTGTATGTTTGATATAGGGCCGAAATGTACGCAAACACGGATACCTTAGACATGTACGTGTTCTGTACAGAGAAGTTCAAGTGAAATGCACCATGAAAGCACAGTGAAGCCAGTGCATGTGTAGGTCCGTAATTGTATGCAAACACCCATACATTAGGCTACGCACCTGTTCTGTAATGACGTTGACGCACATAGCAAGAACATGGGGCGTGGTCCGGGAAATAACGGTGTTTTTTGATCGCTGCTTGTACGACTAAATTTCCAGTTGTTACATCATAGTTTGCAGTAGTTACGGCAGATGCTTTTTATGTAAGACATGCATGTTCATTTGTGTGAAATTAAGAGTGCCATGTGCTTTTATGGCTTTCGTAATAAACGATGTCTGCAACATCACCCCGATACCCCAAACTCCTAAACTTTGCACACAGCATGCTCTCTAGCTAGCTAGCATGGAACAAGTATTTACGTATGGCTATATAGTACATGCATTACGTACTGCAATATGAAATACTCAAAACATTTACAAGTGTAAGCCTACACAATCTGTTTATGTGTAGGTAAAGCACGGTAGGATGGCGCGAAATGGCCAAGTACATGCACTGAAATCGCGGGCTTATTTCTGTTCTAACGTTCATTAGTGCGAGCGACTTGGGCTACGAACAGAGAACGAATGGTATTGCATTTTGTTAGGGAAATTAGTAGGCTTACTGTGAGTAAGTGAAAGTCGGTTCAATCACGGAATTATGTTGCTATGAATGAAGAGTCACAGGTAGTCCGTCGATTGCTTATTTTCGAAGCTTTATTTGGTCATAGAATTGTCATATAAACATCGTTTTGTGAATGAAAGGTATAAGCAAAACATGAAGGGAATTTTTTTAAGGAAATTCGTTTAAGCCGATGTGCATGCATAGGCATGGCTCACGAGGAATAAGGAATGTTTGATCGCGCTGTGAAACGATGTAAAAGCATTGATAGCGAAAATATTGGATCGGATCGGATATCGGCCGATGTTGTGATAAAAACATCGGACATCGGATTGGCAGCAAAAAACCACATCGGTTGAGCCCTACTCATGAGAATGAAACCCTACCTAATGGCAATGCACTGTAGCCTATAGTTTTGTGTTCATTGCAATCACATCTCTGATATCAGTATAGATCAGCATCAGCTAATATTGGTAATTGAAATATCAGATGTACTTTATATGGGGTACTTGCAACATCAGCACAATACTACTTCACTGGTGCTGTGACCGAGTGGGTAAAGGCGGTGGCATTTGAAGCAATGAAGCTTGGCAACTAGGAGTTTCAGGGTTCAATCCCCGGCCTGGTCAAAATAAGGTGGGTTTTTCATCCAAGAGCAATATGTGGTTTTCCCATCTGAGCTGGCTTTTCAAAAAGAAACCAGATTTGATCTAAACTGTTGAGTTGGTTTGCCACCAGACATGGCATTGTAATTCATAAGCCATTGGCTTCTCCCACTTTTGTGGTTGCTTAGCATAAAACAACTGCCCTTCCAGGCCTGAATTAGTATGAATTATTTTTACTTCTGAGGTAGCACTGAGTAGCCTCCTTTAGAATGATCCCCAAAATATCTTGAATGTTAGAGAAAAGAGATAAATCAAAACTGCAATATGAAAAGTTTTTGAAAAGCAAACTTGTCCTGAAGCTCTAACCATTGTATAGAAACATGTTATATAGCTGTAACCCTTTCCATAGACATGGTGGACAACACTGAAGGTCCACTGAAATAAAACAATTCACCAAGCAATATACTGAAACTCTGGGCATTTCACTCCTTGTGGGCAAACAGTATCCATGTATTTACTGTGTTTGATGTTACTGCAAGATAAGTAGCTTAAAATTGTCATAACCTGGCTACACTACAACGTAAAATGCCAGTTACCCAGTTTGGAAGGTCATTACAAGTAACTTCGTGAAAACGGAATAGAAAAAAGGACAAATTCTGTCAAGTTTTTGAAAAATTTGTATGTATTGTAGATATGCAAATAATGAGTAGTGTTTTAACAAGTTTTTAGAAAATGGTTTTGTCTCTAAATTCTCACTTTTCTATACAACTCTGTTTTTTATATGGTATTGTTAAAGATGCATTGGAAAGTGCCTGTTTTCCATTTGACAGGTGTTGAAATTTTTTTTAAGATTCTTTTGTGAAAGCTGCTGTACTGGATATATGGGAATCAAAATTTACATCAACTCTCTTTGGATACAATTCTGTGTACATTTTAATAGTGGACTTTGTTTCATGGTATTCATATGCAGTAGTTATTAATACAAATCAATTTTTGCTCCAAGAGAGGCCATTTCTTTAGCCCATTTTTCCACATTTAGTAAGCCTTACCTAAAGGGAATCTAATTTTATGTGATTATACTTGAATATGAACACAGTGTAAGGTGAGTGCTCAGAATACATGCTGGCATTGATTAATTCACGCCTGGGAACTGAACAAACCTTTCTCCCCCCCCCCCAAAAAAAAAAAAAATTACAGGAGCTAAATAAAATAAAACAAAAAATAAAAATTGCTCCAGGCCTCCTGTGCAGCTCTACCAAAATAAACTCTTTTCCATAGAGTAATTGTATAACTCCATTTGTTTAACTCCAACTTTATATTTTTTGATAAAATTTGAAAGTGGTAAAAGACAGCACCTCACAAACTCCAAAAGAGCCCTTGTGGTCTAAAAATGGATCTCAAAATAAATTTCAATAAATTAAAAAAGTTAGCATTTTTTGTTGTATAGAGTCACCATCCTAACATTTGTTATGTTAAGCCCTTCCTCAGACTTACTTGTCCAAGTGACTGACAGTTCTCAATTTTGCAAAATTATTTTTCTACCCTATAGGTACCAGTCACTGCATTTGACACATGTGCCAGACCACAGTGCTCCCATCTATGTGTTTCGATGAGGAGACGTAAATCAACTCATGATGCCTGCTGAGCCGTCTTGGCAGCAGTGTTCACTACCAAGACGAACAGGCAGCAGGGGAGCGTAATATCTGTGGGTATGTTTTAAAATGAGAGCAATAAAATGTGCTGCGGTACTATGAAGTGATCCTTATGGGATATCATCATCCGTGATCATCCTTTGAAGCTGTAATTGGGGGAGGTAAAGCTACCATTCCTCAGATGCCATCGGACATAGTTGCTGCAGCTGTTAGGATCTAGGGTACAGATCCTTATAACAAAGAACGTTTTTCACAGGGAGTAAATCAGTCATTTGAGAGTATCATCGTATTACCAATGCATGCGTTTTAGAGCATCTTTTTAGATTATAGTGGTTGTGAAACAGTAAGAATAACTGTTCAGCACAAAAATGTGAGTGGGTTATCACCTGGGGTCCAAATTTCCCAGATATATGTCAGGAGGTTTTGTAAGAAAAAGAGGTCTGAGTGACATTCTAAGCTTTCTCCATTCTCTGTTAATGATATCTGCAAACCTGACCTGTGAGCCTTAATTTGGGTGGAAGAATAAGGACTTTCCTTACTGCTTTCTAATATTTTAATAGGCAAGCGGTTGTAGAATAGTGTTAGAGAACCTTCATTTTATCAAAGTTAACTTAAAATCAATTACAGGCCATACAGAGTTTCAAGGTTTTTCATTTGAGGGGTGCTACAGTTGTATGGTAATAGGGATAGGAGTCTTACGGGAATGGTGTTCCCCCCCCCTCCACTTAGGAAATTTTTGCTCTTAGAAAAGTGGTTAGAAGTAAATGGTATTGTCATTTCTTTTCCCCAAGTTTGTTCATGCACCAAATTTTGCCATTGTTTTCAAGGAAGAATAAAAATACCCGGCATACCAGAAAGGCTGGTTGCCTCGCATTTCGGTCAGTTCCTCTTATAAAGCAGACCATATTGTGTAAAGAGGGTACTGTTATTACTGTACACCTGTACTTGTAGTAGTATCGTGCTGGGTATGCAATAGTCATAGAAAAAATGTAGAAAATATGTAGCAGGTAATTTCATTGCTTTATAAAATTGCATTTATGAATTGCTTGATGCACCTGATAAAATGGTGTACCAGGATGCATATCGCCTGGGGGATGGAGGTTCCCTGCCCCTGTTGTAGGTTTTCATTGTGGGTACAAACACCCCTTCCCATTCTGTACGCTGAAAGGGCTATATATTAACCCTTGCCTGGTTGCCTGATTCAAGTGAAAGTTATTCCTGGCAATATTACTTCTTACAGGACTTGCCTGCTTGGGTAAGTGACAGTTCTGATCTGCAAAATTTTTACCAAAAAAGTGGTAAAAAATTCTTGGGTAAAAAATTCCTAACATGCCTTAAAAATCGTTCTAAAAATATTTTGATCAGCATAAAGTTAGATGGTCTTCGTGTTCAATCCCAGAAATTGTCAGTCTGGATTTAAATCCCATCATTTTAGGGTAAGAAAACATTTGTCATTGCAGGTGATTTCAAGAAAGTGCATTTCCTCATCTGGACAAGTTGTTTCAAGTTAATGGATGGTCCTTGGTGAGGATAAAGCATCAGGCTAACCAGTGTTGTTTAGGGGGTAAATAGCCTCTGCTTGTTCACTCTTAGTATTGCTTTGGGACATGGGTGGAGTGTATTTGGTTTCAAAGTGCTGTAATTTTCATTGAACATGGGGAATGTCTTGAGACTTCAGATATTGCTACATTTCAGTGTTGAACATTAGCCTGCAGGTGATTACACCACAGAATGGTGCAGCCAATGTTAAAAAAATCCAAAACAGTAATATTGAGTACTGATCTATAAGTATTTGCAGAAAAGGAATGTACATGAATGAATAGGTTTTCAGCAGCAGGGAATCTTTATCAAAGTTACTCATGATTTACAAAGTTCAAATATTTTTATCATTTTGAAACATTGAACCGTAAACACAAGAAAGATATTCACAGTTTTGGTGTACAGTTTTGTGTTCATGAATTGGATGAGATTTTTGTTAGGTTGGTGGGTAGTTGTGTTTATAAAGTTTATAAAGAGCTGTTATTTTATATTGTGCATTTTACAAAAAATATGTGGAGAAAGTGCTGAATCATTGCATGAAAGATCAAGGGTGGTTATATGCAAATGAGTTTCTTAAGGTGAGCCCAGAAATTCTGTAGATGCTATGATGACAGCTGTACAGCTTAATATAAATTAAACCAATCATTCTTTGATCATCATGCAACTGCTTGTGACTACTTTTCTCTTGATCATTACTATATCCATTCTTGCCTTGTTTCTTAAAACTTGTTAGGATGACTTTCATTTTTATCCTCTTTTAATTTTCATGTGTTTGTTGTTTTGTTGTTTTATAGACTAAAAAGAAGGGTTTAAGCAAAAAATTAAGTTTCATATGTGACAAAAGAACTAAATCTGTGCAATTTGGGGAACTTCCATTCAAATGGGATATGTAGTACTTGAGATACCAGCAAATGAAGTTACTACATTTGTGACCCAAAGTTAGCTTGAGGTATATCACTTCCTCACATTGATGAGAAATGTGCTGTTTCCATTATTTTTTTCAGTCTGTTGTGCTGACCTTGAAGTTCATATAGGTACAGGACCTTCCCATCTGGAATGTGAAGTGTGTAAAATTCTTATGCCCCTCATGCAATCACATTCCAATAACATGTGATTGTAGAGGAGAAATTGGTTGTAAAGTTGAAAGAAAAACAAAAGACTGCTCATTAATGTGAGGCTATGATGTCATATGTGCTTGCTCCAAGTTCACTTTTTGTTGAAAATGTGTCAGATTTAAGTGCTAATATCTTGAGAACCACATATCTGATTTCAGAGCAAATTTTGCCAGAATGCTTAGAATAAGTATCCCTCTAACATATCAAAACTTGATTTGAGCTTAGACCCTTCTTTTTAAAAGGAAGGTGAAATGTTTAAATGGTTAACCAGAGTCCTATCTGCATTAGGCTGTTTACCAACCACAGGCAGAGATGTTTGCAAAAGAAATCATTCGTTAAATAGAAAATGAGCAAACTTTCCCAGATTGTCATCATTTTTTTATAGATACACATTTGCTGATTGATTGAATGCAAACACTGGTAACTCCAAATACATTTCAATTTGGAGGTAAACTCTTGATGTAACTTGTGGGAAAATGTTCAGATTTAAGTTTTGCCTTCAAATACTAGCCAGTCTGGGTGGAGGGTGATTTGTGCAGATCAGAAAAATGTGAGAAGCATTGCATAGCTTACATCTGATGGTGAGGACAGAGGAGGATGTTACTTACATTTTGTTGAATGAATTGTGATGCACTGTATATTTCTTTGTAGAGAGAGTATGGAGTTTAGTTTTTCTGAATGGTAAAATACGGAGACTTGATAGTATTCAGTGTTGGTAAAAGATGAGATGGGAGGGGGAAGAAAGTAATTTAAACCATCTATTTAATGTCTTAAATAAATACCTTTCCATTTTCTTTGATGCAAGAAGGAGTCTACTATCAGAAAAAGTATGGCAGAGATAGGTTCTATCTCACACAGCTAGAATCTAGTTTTGATGCACCCAGCAAATCGCAAACTATTAGTTCCTATTCAAAACCACTGAAAATGATTCTTTTGCTGCAAGTATTGAAAGTTTTTTGCTGAAGTTGTGTCAGACTATTTTTAATTTGAAGAGAAAACTAGTTTCTAGTAAGGGGTCTTGTGAATATTTCTGATTTATTACAATTCCCTTTCAATTAATGTGGGTCTGCTTTCTTTAATACAAAGTGTTACCCTTGAGGATCCCAATGCTTTGGACAAATTTCCAGCATTTTCTATTATTAAGTATCCTCAGTTCACTGTGTTGTCTATATGTATGGCTTCAATCAAAGTGTAGGACAAGAGCAAAGTAACCATGAAATAATATTAATAAAAAATTGATTTATCTTTGGCTTCATTATAATATTAAATTATCAAATATGGTACCACATGCAGAGAGGAATGATTTATAATGTTATTTATGAAGAGCATTACTTGAGAATACTAAACCAAAAATTAAGTTATTTGTACTATTAAAAGTGTATTATAAGTAAACTCATGAGAAAAAAATAATAAACTTCATAAAAGAGGACACTATTTTTTTCTTTTTGTTTCTTTTGTATCTACAAGTATACAATGGGACATACAGAGCCTGAGCGTGACAAATAATAAATGTACTTTTTATCTTAAAGGGAAGAAGCAGTCACACCAAGGTTTTTCAAAAATCTGCTTAAATCTTACAGATCTCTTATTTCCTCACAAGTTATCTTTTATTATGTCCCAGTATAAAAACACTGAATATTAAAAGTAAACCAAGGAATTATTCTGCACCAATTAAGCAAATACGAAACAAAAATATTGTCACATGATAGATAAATTAGGATGATGGGGTACACTAATTCGAAATGGGGACTGCATTTTCCCTTTAAAGACCAACACCTTGTCACTGTGCAATATTTGGAAAGCCATGAATGAATCAATTCATTGCTAGGGTCCAGCCAACTTGAAGGCACAGAATGGCAATGTGGATACCAGTACACAGCTCTTTAAGTACTAATAATACCAAAAATTGCTGCATGGAAAGTTCATTAGCACCTAACACACCATTGGGAAAACTTAGTATAATCCCTAGGGCTTCTTCTCTCAGGAACTTTTGCAGTATATACAAAGCTGGCATGTAGGAATTTAGAGAGGCACAAATGTACACACATGGAGTGACCAACTAATGTCATACAATGCCATTGGTATGTGTATACCATACTGTGTATGTGTGCAACTTCATTTGCATAAAATGGAAAAAAGGCTGTGGCCAGCCCGACTTAAACCAATTGGTTAGAAACTGAGCCATAAAACCTCATCTAACTCTAACTCGCATAAAGTGAAGTGAACAAGTTTCCCACATACTCCTCCAACATAGCTGCTTATATAGGGGACTGCTCTCTGTTCCGACATCTCTATGTTCCGAAAGTCTACGTGAAGGTCAGTTTTAGGATATGGTTTATGTTAGGATGAGAGTATTACCAGTACAGGATGCGGAATATAGAGACGTCAGAATATAGAGGTGTAACCCCTATGGGTCATTCTCAGTCAATGAATTTCACAAAAAATCATGGCTGGGTGCCATCTCAGATTTGCTGAAATCATTTTGAGCATATCTCTATTAGTGCTTGGAACATACAGAAAAACATAGGTACAAAATTCAGAGCCATTTGTAAGTTATGGCTCCTTAAAATTTGCTCCTAACCTCTAAATGAGCAATCGAGAAATGATAAATGCAAGTTTGACCATTTGTAGGACCTAATATCTCCAATTTGGATGTTCACACAGAATTGAAAATGACTACCTGGGGTATTTCATGGCCATATTTTATATCTGGTGTTCAAAAGAATGTATTTCTTTTTCAATTGGCAGATATGGGCCCCTCAATATTGCATTTTTCTTCCGACCATCAGAGATTTTCTGATTTTTAATGCCCACCTATCTCTGTTTTTATTTGAAAGGGCTCACATTTTAGTCAGTTGTTATATGGTTGGGTGTGTAAGCCACCACAAAAGTTAAAGGCCTCTGGTATCTTCTATGGTGAAATGATGGGGGGGGGGGGGGGGGTTCATCCACAAGCCCTCACAGAAAATGCAGAAATTTTGACATTTTTCAACTAGATCTTTGACCCAGTCAATCAACTCCTATGGAGACAAAATTTACATTTATTGCAACCCTTGATCTACTCTACTTCTGACATGAGTTTTTTATTTGCTGTCTTGTCTCCTTTCAAAGAAATAATGCATATTTTTTGTGAAACTTGCATTTTTCATTTTTTGAAGCCCTGTGGTTTCAAAAGTGAACATCTGAATGGGTTTTACATTTCATTCAGCTATTATATGGTTGGGTATGTAAGCCACCATAAAGTTAAAGGCCAATGGTATCTTCTATGGTGAAATGATAGAGGGTCAAATACAGGACCACAAGCAAAATGCAAAAAATTTTAATCTTTTCTGAGGTGATCTTTGACTCAACCTCACCTCCTACAAACACAAACTTAATGCTAGTTGTTACTTTATACCTACTCTACTTACGTTATTTTATAGTTGTATGGTATGGTTACTACGGTATCTTTGTTTTCTTCTAGAGATACAGATCTACAAACAATGCATCTATTTTGAAGTTTGCATTTGACCAATTTTTGAATCTGTGAGTTTTAAAATGTCACCATCTGGGAGATGTGTCACATTTCAGACTACATGGATGGGTACATGTATGCCACCATGTTGTCATATTCCTCTGGTACCTTCTATTCATGGTAAAATGATGGTTGGTTAAATGTCAAAAAGCAAAATTTCCTAACAATTCCCAAAGTCAAATATGAACACAAAACTATTTTTCCAACATTCGACCAGTATAAAGTGAAACAAATGGGACATCTTGGCATTATTTGGGATTAAAATTGTATCAAACTACACCACAATGCATTTTTGCATTCTGGTTTTTGATTAAATATTATTATATCAGTTTCAATTTAACCCACCCATAATGAAATCATAATGACATCAAAATGGTACTGCCTTCACATGCTTTCAGCTGCATGTGTGCAAACTTTCACACATTATACAGCCCAGCAGTTTATGGAAAACTTTCAAGGAAAACAGCCCAGTTTTTGACAGGGCAGTGTCACACACTTCCACTCATACACACTGCACATGTATACACGAAGATGGGTGTAAATTGCATTTAGGACCCTGATTCCCTTGTGACAAACAGAATGAACCTTAAAGGTCGTGTGACATGAAAATAACATGGTTGGATATTTGATGTAAAAAGCATTAAATATCCAGAAAATAGCTGCAATTCCCATTAAAATCCATCAAATATCGACCATTTTACAGGGTCATTTCTATTTCACACTTGTGTCATGAATAAACATGAGGTAAATATGCAAAAATGTGACATCAAAAGATGGACATACCATGTATGGTTCATGTTAGCCTTTGTTTTTTCAACCTTAATTTCAAGGACACTGGTACAGTAGCATTGTTATCCCCTGAGGGGTTTATCATGAAAGTTAAAATTCTTTCCTTTGGAAACACTGATATCACTCAACAAACTGTAATCTATCTATCTGTAATTACGAGATAATTTATATAGGGTTACAAAAAGGAAATTTTAACACTGTGCAACACTCCACATCCTTATTTTTGCATAGGCAATGAGTTTCTTCAGAAACCATCAAACTTTAAAAGACGTACATTATGAGAACAATAAAAGATGTTGAAATAATTCCAATGGATCTTTCATTGGAGGACTTAACTGACAAGTGAAACAGCTCTGTATGGTGGCATGTCACACGACCTTTAAGTCTTGCTTTGATGCAAATTGACTTCTTTTTCTCTCAGTTTCTGTACTGGAACAACAATAAGAGAGTTCAAGTTGTTTGGTTTTCGCCCCTGGCTCTTCGCCAGAGAGTCAGGGGACTTTTGGAAAAAAAAAAAAAAGTTCAAGTTGTTCAACTTCATATATGACAATATCCATTTGAGAATGATCACCTCACATAATATTAGCAGCTACAGTATTTACAAAGGATATTACTTCCCAAATGACACTGTATCAACCCATTATCCTCCTCCTCCACCCTCTTCCTAGTCAGTCTACAAGACAGGGGGATGCAGCCTCTCTATCTCCCCCCTTATCAGGGAGAAAACTGACTGCTTCTGGGGCAAACTACATGCTAGTTTTGAGCTTACCTGTATTAAAATCCACCCCTCCCCCTTTGGAAATAGTCTTGTATGCTTATATGGTCTTATATGCCCTTTCCCATACTCTACAAAATGTCAGAATGTCCCCAAATAAATATTCACAAAAGTAAGAATCATTCCTAGTCCAAAAACTTCATGAATTTAAAACTTTTTTTCAGTCTCTCCCTTAGTTGTGTGCTGACTAACAATTTTCTCACTACCTAGAAGCACTTATAATGAATCCACCAAGTTACACATAAGTCTGTCTTTTTGAACACTTGTGTCCTCTCTCCTTTCAGGGGTATCGTTCACAGTCTCTTCCTCCATTGTGGACTCTGTTTCCAGCTTGACTGTTATTTTGTTGTCAATGTGTTCCACATTTTCAGGCAAAGATGAAAAGCAACCCTGCAGAATCTCTGTCACTTTCTCCAGATGCTTTTGACACCGCTCTGCAGTTTCCAACCGCTGTCGTTTCTGCACCTCCATCATCACACGTAAGGTCTCCCTTGCCTGATGAGGTCTAAATTCATTTATGAGGTGGTGCATGTGTATAAACAATAAATTGATATCCTCAATTTTTTCTTCCCTTTTACTACTTCCGGGGCAAGTGATTAAAACCTCCAGTAGTTCTAAAAAGTTTATAAGTATAGAATGGTTCAGTTTTTTCAGTTCTTCTTTGTGACTAAAGGCCTTTGGGTGAAGTCTTGTAAGACCCTGGGCTTCCAGGGGCCTTATGATTTCATCATTTGAGGTGAATGTTGCACCAAACATGTTATATGAATCCTGAGGTGGATGAGGTGGCCCGGGTACTGCATCGTTTCGCACTCTTTCGTCGGTGTAATTTGCAATGTACTGCAATGGTGGTAAAGGAAACGTACTGCTCACAACAGGTGGCTCTCCCATGGTGACTGAAAATATACTATAAAAAGAGAGGTATTCATTAAAGGAAGGGTTTAAGCAACAAAATAATTTTCACGTGTAAAGGAGGAACTACTGTAAATCTACACAATTTGCTAAAACTTCCATTCAAATCGTACATGCAGTACTCAAGGTATTAGCAAATGAAGTTACTACATTTGTAACCCAAACTGAGCTTGAAGCAAGCAGGGTTTATATATCACTTCCTCACATTGATAAGAAATGCTTTGTTTCCTTTGTTTTTGCTGTCTGTTGTGCTGACCTTGAAGTTAATATGGAAAGGACCTTCCCATGGGGAATGTGACATTTATAAAATTCCCATGCCTCTCATGCAATCTCACTCCAAGTATTGGGATTGTGGAGCAGAAAACTGTAAAGTTTAAAGAAGAACAAAAGACTGCTCAGTAATGTGAGGCTATGATATCATCTGTGCTTGCTCCTTCCAGTTCAATTTGTGTTGAAAATGCCACCATTTTAACTGCTAATATCTTGAGAACCACACATCGGATTTCAATGCAAATTCCACCAGAATGCACAGAAGAAGTACTCCTCAAACACATTAAACCATAATTTGAGCTTAGATCCTTCTCTTAAGACTTGAGAGCTGAAAGTGACACACACATTCATCTACTATAACTGCCCAAGTTTTGCAGTGGATAACCAGGCCTTTTTATCCTGGGTGGGGAACAAAGAGTTCCAGGAGGAAGGTAAGTCCCACTTGCATCACATCATTTGAGATGCTGTACATTTTTTAATATGCCTCATTTCCAAACACTTGTAGCCATGTTAACAATTCTGTTGTGAAGTATGCTTCTTTATCCACAATTGAACACTGAGTTCCATCCACTAAATGACTAAACTGTAGAAATGCCATTCAATTCATTTGTAATTTCCATCCATCCATTTTTTTTTTGGCATTTAACTAAGGGATCCCATGCTTGGAGTTCTTTCATAATGCCTTGCTTTATTAAAGCTGAAACTGCTCTCAAGCCAAATTTTATGGCTTTTGCTTCCTGACGTAACACCTTAGCCTCCTAACCTCTGGCCTCAAACATTAGGCCAAGCCTTTCAGAGGCTGGCTGTACACCAGGGGTGGGGAACCTTATCCTTCTCGCGGGCCGGTTTGATAGTCATAATCCACAGTCCAAGAGGCCACAGACAGGGTCTGCTGGAATCAAGGGGACAAACTCATGTAAGAAATTAGAGCACAGCCCTGGAAGACCTGGAGATTGCGCAGATTTGTAGGTGTTGAACGTACAAGGCTACACAGGCCAGATGTATTACAATATGGCCAGTTGTCTTTTTATTTATGTATGAATAATGCTGGATGAGCCCAAACAAAAAGTGTGCTTGAAGTGCACCACAAAAAATCAACCAACTTTATCTTCCCTGTACTTTGCAAAAGTGTTAACTCTTTAACGTTGAATGCATACTTCAGAGGGACAGTTCTAACTAACCCTTCTCCTCCCGAATCTACCGAGATAAATAAAGTACGGTACCCACTGAGTTTCGTACTTTTATAGATAGACCTAGCCTATACATGTCATAGCGTAATTCTGTTCAATCAGGGTTTCCGTCAAGGGGGGGAAAAGGGGGGATTTGCCCTCACCTTCCCAGAAGAAGGTACGTAAAATCCCCCCCCCCCCCTTCATGTCCATAAAAAACATTAAAAACTGTCAATATCTTGGTTTCTTACTCAAGAAAAAGACACTTTTGCAACAATGTTTAAACTTGCATAAATAAATGGCCTTTAAAACCCTTCCAATTATAGGTCATCATCAAGTTGGACTCAGGGTTTAGCAGTAATAAATCCCCCCCCCCCCTTTTTTTGAGTTTCTCATGGAATCCCAGGTTCAATGCTAAGTAGCCTCCCACACAAAGCTTCAGTATCACCAGTGGTACAAGGGTTTTACAAGTGGTTCATGTTTACCGAAACGGTGGACATGATGCATTGTTCATACTAGGGTTTAGTAATATGCTGGAAGTTTTATGTACAATATCAGGCAAGTGGTACAAACAGGAGATTGGTGACGTCGGCTAAAAGATTATTATCAATTATTTTTCAAGTGATTCTGAATTTGCCTTTATGAATTGCCTTGTGGGCCGGATAAAATGGTCTTGAGGGCCATATACGGCCCGCGGTGCCGGAGGTTCCCCACTCCTGCTGTACACTTTCCCAAAGTTGTCATGCAAAAACGTTTTCTCCACATGGGTTGTTTTCAAGTTGCAAGTAGTTCAGAGTATATCTCACCACGTCTGTTGTACTGTATTGAATCACCTTTAACATCTGAATCACTCAAACATCTGAAAAGGTAAAAGACTTAGGCTTCAGGTATATATATTGTAGTGTAAATCGAATCAGTAACAGACATAATAGCTGGCCTCAGTTTCCAAGAATGTAACCTCAACTTTGAGGATTGTGCCTTTGACCACAAAACTGATGGGGACAACCTCATTTACCTGATGAGGATGCTTAACTGCAATTCCAGGTGAGGGACTGGGACCAATCGGCACACCCTTGCCACCATACCTTCCTAGCAGTATTAATGTTAGTCATCTTTATGAGAAGGTGAATTTTGCTGGTGTTCATCCACAGTTAAGCAATAAAATTGGTTTTAACATGATATCCTGGTGAGCACACAAGGCCTTACTGTGTAATCAGAACACTCTTTGTGCATGCTGTGTAGTATTAACTACTCTGCATCTTTTGAATTTTGTAGCTCTGATGTTAATCAAAGAGCTGTCGCCAATTGAGACTTTTGCTTACCCCAAGTAAAAGTCATACTTGGAGTGACGAGTATCTGTCTTTATAAATTAGAACTCTTATTAAACTTGTAGGGCATATTTCACTATGTTTAGTCTAGCTTGGTTGCACAAAGTCTTCAAATTCATATTTCATAGGCTCTACTTCAAATGGGTGCATTTCATGACAATGTAAGCAGCAATGAATGAAAGCAAACATCTGAATATAATTTGATGGGCCATTCCACCACAATATATACTGACACTGCACCACTTAGTATTTGTAAGCATGGCTTTTTTCTTCAGATTTCCTGCTAGTAAGGCCCTTTGCTCCCTCATTCTAACCTTCGACAACTTCCTCAACATTTTTTTCTAAAAAGGGCATTCCAATCCCCTACCCTGCCCTTTTACATATCTTTGGCTTTTTAAGGGGTACTGTAGCATTATCCAACAAACATGCTACAACACTGGCAAATTTTAATGTGGACTTTGGACAGTCTGGGAGATTCTCTGTTTGGGGGGAAAACAAAATTCTGACAAATGGGGAAAAAGTTATACAACACATTGTATAGGCTTGCTAGCCTAACAAAGACAAGGTTTAGTTAAAGAAGACCACTCAAAAACTTGTGTTTTTCTCAAATATGATGTGGTGAACCACCACAATTTACACCTTCCAAATATACATGTAATTCCATTACATTAGACTGACAAATTTTGCAAGGGGGTTTCAAACCCACTTGCCACAGACTGATAATGTACACAAAATAAACACAGAATTGTGGGAAAGCAGGCAATATGGCAGCAACCATGATCAATTTTTCTCCCAAAACTAGATTCTCCCAAAAGGGGGAATCTCCTGAACTGTTGGACGGATTTTGCAGACTGTAAGTGCAATTACTGTACTCAAGATATTTTGTAACCGAAACCAGGGTGTGAGGGTGCAACAGTAGATATGGTACCAACCCTCATTGCATCAGAGTTTCTTCTAGCATTTCCCCTGCCCTGATCCTAAGCTTCTTCTGTGACGTCTGTGTGCTTCTGACAATCCTGTTCCTTTCTTCTCCAGTACTCATGGTGAGTAGAAATCACCTTCATTTTTCGCTCAGAACCAGCATGTTGCAGTGTGGTTGTACAATGTGTAACTTCACTTTCAGCACATCTTTTAGCTGAAAATGCTGCAGATACCACTGAAAACAGTTCCGTTTTCAGGGATGTAATTGTTTTATTCTGATGCTGGGTTAATTTGAGTCATCACTACCAAAGGGTCTAACGGGAGGGAAGTTGTGTTCTTCTTTTCTTCCGAAAAATTACTTTCTTCAGGCTCCTTAAATGCAAAATGATACAAGCGATAGATTCTGCAGTATGTACAAGTCCGTGTCATTGCTAAGAAATGAAAAGGGTGACAAACAGAACCGGGTCAATTTGGCTATTTACATATGAATGCCAGGTATTAGGCATGAGTGCGGGATGTCATTACCCAGCACTACCAGTGTGGGCACATCCCTGCCTTTTACGTTCACGGAATCTGAGTTGTCGTTCTCTATTTGATGCCTTTTCTTTTTCTTTTCTAGCCAAGGCAGCCTCACTGGGTTTCTTTCTCAGTTCTTTTTTCAGTTTGTCCCTTCTTGATTTTGCTTGCTCCTTTTGTTTCGCAAGGTAGACTCGATACCTCCCTGGATCTGCCGTTTTCAAATTTTGCTGAAATTTTGTTGTTCGATGTAGCCCCATTGCGTCAACATGCCTTCTTCTCCAGTTCTCAGGGTGAGTAGAAATAACCTTGCTTGTTTGTGTAGAACCTGCACCTTGCTTTCTGGTACTGGGTGTGAATTTTACTTTCAGTACCCGTCTTTTTGATGAAGATGCTGCAGATACCGTAGGTGACAATGACATTGATTGCCTTTTACGTTCACGGTATCGTAGCTGTCGTTCTCTATTTGATGCTTTTTCTTTTTCTTTTCTAGCCAAGGCAGCCTCACTGGGTTTTTTTGTCAGCAGTTCTTCTTTTAATTTGTCCCTTCTTACTTTTGCTTGCTCCTTTTGTTTCTCAAGGTACGCTTGATACCTATCTGGATTGGCTGTTTTCAAATTTTGCCGAAATTTTGTTGTTCGATGTAGCTCCACTTGTTAACATGCCCTGTAAAAATAAATTTGAGCCCAAATAACATGACAACAAATAAATACATACAGGGAAATGTTTTCAATGAAGAAACCGGAAAGTCAAAAGGCTTACTGATTTCTCACATCTGAGAATATTTTCAAGTACTTCCACTTTCTGGGGTTTCTCATACACATTTTGATCATAAGTGCTTCTTAAGAAAAGTCCTACTAGCTACCTCCCACAGCAGGCTTAAACCTAAACCTACTCCCAAATTGAGTTTGAATGGATGAACGCCAGGCTTTAAGTGCACCTTCAGTCAAAACTTATAAACATATATTTTACAAAGGTTGAGAAATGAATCTCATTGGTCAATCTCGCATCTTCACAGGACATTCCTGTACTGAGCTATTAAATGAAAAGATTATTCACTGAAAATGGTTGATTGCACAATAATCTGTGATGTCACTCTTGTGCTACTCAAATTCCACTGTTTCTTTTTCCTTGTTATTCTGAAGACAGTACGCCTTGTTCTAAAATGTGACTACTGCCTTATCATTACATAATGATTTGGCTATACAAGCCCTTTCCTCATGACACCCATACCTGTCCTACAGTATGCCAAGAAAGGGAAATTTTTCAAGGTCAGATAAAAGGATTTTATTTCAAAAGGAAACAAAGGCTGGTACAGCAATGCAAATTGTACAAGAAAGACATCACAGACTGTTTCAATTTAGGCCAAGTAAAAAAAATATTGAGAACAAGAACTGACTTGAATGTTTTCAATTCAGTGTCAAGATTTGTCTTGAGAGACTTAAAAGCAAGCAGTCAGAGCTAGTTAACTGATCTGAACAAGGGTGCTTCACACCAGGAGTGCAACTGCTTTCAACAGCTGCCTGATTTTGATGGTGCACCCTCACAGGTGGAAGGAAGGCCAATTGTAAGATCCAAAATACCCTTCATGAGATATCATATTTACAAGCTTTTCACCATTTGACCTCTGGTTACCCAAAGTGACATTTGACCTCCACAAAAGCCAACTCTGTTGTTTTACTCAATATGGGGGCATCCATATATTAAGTATGACATCCATCAATGTCATGGGCGTCCGCAGAAAAAAAATCAGGGGGGGGGGCAAAAATGTCTAGGGGTGGGCAAAAGGTCTGCGACACCATGAGTTTGCGCGAAGCGCAAGAAAATTTCGCCCAAAATGCCTCCCAGATCGCTGGAAATGCCATTTTTAAAGCCTATTAACCACATATAAACAGGGAAAACACATTTTGTTCGTTTTTTTTCTTTATTTTTATACGTTTTTTCAAATTTTTGATTTTCCAGGGGGGGGGGGTTAAGTGCCCCCCCTTGACCATGCCTGCGGACGCCCATGATCAATGTTATCCCTCTTGAGATGTCATATTTTAAGTTTACAGGTTCTTTTAATCAATATGGGGGCATGTATATGCCAAGTATGAGCTCCACCATTGGTACCCCTCTTGAGACATTTTTGTGAGCAGTTTACAAGGTTTTCATCACTTAATCTCCAATCACTTCAGGTAACCTTTGACCTCTACCAAAAACAAAAGGGTTTACCTACGACTCTGTCTACATACCAATTTTGAAAAATATGTGTCTTTATCTCAAGATAGCACAGTTCCAAGGTTTCATTTTTTGATCTCTAGTAACCTCACATGGCCTCTAACCTCCACCAAAAACAATTCCGCTCTTTCTCTTAAGTTGAAAAAGATACATACCCAGTATGAAAAGGAACCAACTTTCCTATCTTGTGATGTTGCATTTACAAACAGTTTCAAAGGTTTTCAAAGTTTCACCTCTAATGGCATCATACACTAATCATAACTCATCCATATGCCATGTACAGTATTGGAAGCATCCATGCTTTGTACCTTGAGTTTATCTCCTGTTTACAATGTTTTTGACTCTTGTGATCTTAAACGGCCTCTGAGCTATGCCGAAAAAAGTTGGGTTCTTTCTTATAATAAGGTGAATCCATATATATACCAAGTATGAAAGTATCCACCATTCCTACATTGAGATATCATGTGTACAAAGTCTTCAGTTTTTGACCTCTGGTGACCTCACAACCTCTGACCTCCACCAGACATGGTAGCATTCTTTCTCTCAATATGATAAATTCATGTACCCATGTATGAAATTTATCTCTCATTCCCATCTTGAGATATCTTGTTTACAAGCTAAGCAATGCAAACACACAGACACAAACTCACCATCATGACTGCATCGATTTCTTTTGCCTTTGGGAAGGAACCAAAAAAAGGGCAAAAAAAGTAAAAGTAAAAAAGCTAAAAGGGACAAACTGAAAAGATAAACCCCAGAAAAAAAATTTACCCATTGATCTGCAATAGGAACTTAATCTTTCCACTGTGGCAGAGGCCTCAACACCTGTACTGAATTGTATTGAGAGAATGTCACTGATAGCAATCAGTGTAGATGTATAAACTCTTGTCTTTCTACAAAATTTCAGTTCCAGACATTTTAAACAAGTTAGCAAAAGTTTGCAAGTCGAATTTCAGCATTTAATTAGCACATTTCTAATTTGTGAGTTTCACTCAACGATGTTTAAGTCTGGTAGCCTAGTGTTAGATCCAGTTTCATGATTATGCTGGGTAGGCTGCCATAACTTCATTGGACATACGCATGAAAAGCAACTGCCAGCATTACAAGCCATGATACCCCAAAGGTGTGATACCCATCGTAACAACATGGCATTCCCTATGAAAGGAGAGTAAAATATGGCACTGCAAAACAATATGTAATGGAAGGGTTGAACTTTGATTTCGACCCGTGCTACATATGCTTTTTTTATGTTGAATTTATTCCTAATTTACCCCCCAGACTTCCTACAGACCCACATCCATTTTATCAAGTTTAACATCTGTGGATTTGATTTTGAGGGGATCTTCCTTAGATAATACTGTAGGGATCAAACATTTAATTCACAGATGTATTTTTCTTTCTCTTGGGGGAAGGGGGTGGGAGTTGGAATATGCAAATGTGGAATAGCCCTGAAATATCCTTTGGCTGAATGATACCCCATCCCTCACTATCAAAGGGTTGCACTGCTTCCTGTTTTCAAGTAAAGACCAGCTAACTACTAAGAGATAAACATGTTACAAAAAATGCAGACTCTCTTTAAAGTTACTACTGGAACATCTTCCTGAGAAATTCTCTAATCAAAAGAAACTGGAAGACAATGTTCACAAAACAATGAAAATGGAAAGAATAAGTTGTCTCTGTATTTCATTTGCAGGACAAAAAATGAAAACTATCAAACTTGACAGGCTAAACAGAAAGGAATATGACAGGAACGTCAAGCAATAACATGCTTTTAAAAAAATTGTTGACTACATTTTTTTACCTTATGAATTAAATATAAATTGCCATGACTGCTAATGTTTCCAAAGGTGTACATATATATATATATATACAGCACACACACAAGCACAGAGATTAGATCATGGAAAATGGAGTGCATATTACCATATGCACTCACTCATGTAAGGGCTAACTTCCTTTCTTACCGCGAGCACCTGGTTTGGAGAGATCTAGCAAATGCTTTATCATATACTGAAGCATGACTCATTAGTGTCTGTGCTCCATCTTCTCCTCTATGATCATTTCCGAATTATGTAAACGTGGTGCTCTGCCAGGCCAGGCCTAGATTTCATCCAATTAGAAACACAATCGCAAGTGGAATAAACGTTTAGTACAAGCTACTGAGCAATTAATTGCAAAACCTGTTTTTCATTCGTTTTCTATCCATCTGAATACTAAATGCAGAGTGCATAATATTGGCCCCTACGAAGTATGTAGTACAGTATGTCATCATGTTGTGATTACTGTTTCAACTAAGAACAAGCCTTTATGAGAATCGTGTTTGGGGTATTACCATTTCACTTTGAATAGTCTAGGCCTATTTATCACGTCAATCAACACACACTCACTGAGTCTTTCTGTTGTGATAGGGTAATCGCGATTAATCCCTAAACGATAGCAAATGTTTGCGGTTAAACGTTTAATTATTTTGCTCCAAGTTCACAGCCCTAGTACTGTGGGCAATTAATGTTACAGCCACTGGTAAATCATCACAGGCTACCCAAATGTCTTATACACAAGTCTGCTTAAAACAAATGCACAAAATGTGAGCAACTGCTGGAGAAAATGCATTAAAATGGAAAGGCAATGGAGATCAAGGAGTATGGATAGAGTGTCTGTAAGTTTGTAGAGATTTTATACCCACTTACAAGGTGTCTCTTAGAAAAATGTTCCATCACACACATCTTGCAAGGTAACTGTAACAGTTAACCCTTATGAATGTACAGTCTAAGTATGATAAAAAATCAAAATTCAAATGTAGTGAATTAAAAACATTCCATTCAAAATTGAAAACACCAAAACTTGCTGACATTAAATGCAGGGTTAAAAGCAAGAAGCATGCTAAGCAGCCCATGACTGAAATGTCGGCCATGATTTGGTTACTGCATAAATGGTGATGATGGAAATAGGCTTAAAACAAAGCCCAAGCCCTCTGCAAAGAGAAAAACAAAATACAAACAATATATGCATATTTCAAGAGCTGCTTTGAAAAAAAAAGGTGAGAAAGAAAGATGATCCTTTTTGCTGATGATCTTTATTTTGGGAAACAACATTACTTACTGTTCAATGAAAACTAAAGAAACTGATCTCAACACACATTACTGTACCTTTCCATGCTGCTGGCTGAACACAAAAGGCTTTTTATTGCAAACAATAAGAGGTTCATGAACTTGGCTGTTCATCACCCACTAAGCTGGTCTATGCAAGGTAAAGCAAAGCAAAAGAACGTACATGATAAGCTCCTCATTTGACAAATCCTATGTAACATGCATTGTGACTGGTGTATAGCTAAGTCAAATTATTTCTATGCCAATCACGTTACCTGGATTTATCAAATGAGGCGCTACACATATCTATCTGCGTAGCGAACATACGTTCTTTTGCTTTGCTTTACCTTGCACTGCATGTTTTCGCTTACGAGATGGCACAGATGGCTGCGCATGTTATAATCATACGTCATCTGTCTGTGTAACCACGAACGTGCGGAGAGTCCATTTTTTTACGCATAATTCTGATTAGAAGTGATTTTATGTCCATAGTTGTGCCCGAAGAGATGTTGAATGTTCTTTCTCACCGAACGACATCATTGAAAGAAATCAGAGAGGTTCATAGTGAGCGTACGAGTTCAAAAAAAAAAAAGGCCAAGTTTAGGGCTGTGAACGTGTAGCAAAGTAATTAAACGTTTAATCGTAAAAATCTGCGAGCGTTTAGCGATTAATCGCAATTACCTTATCACAACAGAAAGACTCCATGCATGCTTATTTGCGCAATAAGTATTCAAAATGAATTGGTGATGCCAGTGGGAAGTAATATCCGTGAAGCACAGTTTCTGTAAAGGCTTTGCTTTACTTTGATGTCTCACAGTGCTGTGTACCATTAATATTTTTCAAAATGAGTATTCATATGGATAAAAACTGACATAAAATGGGTTTTGCGATTAATCGCTCAAGTGGTCACGCCAAATTTCTGGCGTATTTTGTCAGCCTGATTTCTATTTGGTGCACCTAGCCTACAGTACAGCAGATAGTGGGCGTAATTTTTATCTTGTCTTTCTTTTGGCGTAAATCTTCGGCGGCGAAGAAACGAACTTTCAAAAATGGCCTAGGCCTAGCCAAGTTGTAAGCTTCGTCCAGAAAATTGACCTAGGCTACCTTGTCAGTATGTAAGGGACCGGAATTCGTTCACTCCAAACCAACTATACTGCCTTCGAGAAAAAACACTATGTTTCTGGTACTTTCCTTGATCTGTCAAAAGCATTTGACACTCTGGATCATAAAATTCTTCTGGGGAAACTAAAGCACTATGGGATTAGGGGTATAGTACTCAACTGGTTTACAAGCTATCTTTCAAATAGAATGCAGTCTGTTTCAATTAATAATGTAAATTCAGATCTTAAACCTATTACCTGCGGTGTTCCACAAGGATCTATCCTAGGTCCACTTCTCTTTATTATTTATGTTAATGATCTGTCTAAAGCTAGTAACAAGTTTCACATTATTTCATAAGCAGATGACACGAATCTTTTTTTCTCTAGTCCTAACCTAACCACACTACTGTCTACTGTTCAGGATGAATTTGTTAAAGAACGGAACTGGTTTTGTGTAAATAAGTTATCACTCAATGTCAAAAAAACTTCCACTGTCATATTCAGATCACCGAACAAGCCTGTAAATGATAATATACACTATATTGAACTCTGTGGTCTAAAGATTAGGATTTCGAACTCCTGCAAGTTCTTAGGAGTATTTATAGACCAGCATCTTACCTGGTGTGATCACATTGATTATGTCGGTAATAAAGTTTCTAGGGGCGTTGGTATTTTGACCCGTTTACGTCATCTTCTGCCTAAACATGTTCTTCTTACTTTATATAGTACACTTATTCTCCCTTACCTATCTTACTGTAATGTTGTTTGGGGCAGCACCTTCCCGACTAGAATACAGCCACTCTTTGTCCTTCAAAAGAGATGTATGCGTTTGATCACTAATAAACATCGTCTCTATCATTCCAACCCTTTGTTTGTAAAGTTACGAACTCTTTCTGTTTATAATCTCAACCGATACTACACGAATATCTTTATGTATAATTGGCTTCACGACAGTTGCCCTTTGATTTTTAAAGACTACTTTCATTTCCGTGCTGATTATCACTCCCACGATACGCGCTACTCGCATGATCTTTCCACCCCATTATGTAGACTCCATTCTTCCCATTGTAATGTTCACTATCTTGGTGTCAAGCTCTGGAACTCGCTCCCCGACGATGTAAAAGATAGTAGATCTATTTATACTTTTAAACGTAAGCTTAAAGAGTATTTTATACATCTGCAGTAATGTCACATACCTATAGTATTTGCCTTTTCTCCTTTAGTTCTTTTTGATTTTCTGTTAGTTCTTGTGTTTTTTCCAGTGTTGTGTTCTTTATGTGGTCTACATGTAGTCTTACTTTGTGTTCTCTCGGGGTGTTTCTTCTTCTTCTTCTTCTTCTTCTTCTTCTTCTTCTTCTTTCGAAATATGGTGACACATCCAGAAGGACATTACTTCACCACGCATGCGTCGAGAGGTATCAAGCCCTAATGTTGTTAGCAATAAACTGGGCAGGGTCCTTATGATCAAGGGAATTTGCAACTACAGAAGCAGGGAGACTATTCCAATCCTTAACCGTATTAGGGAGGAAACTATGCTTGTAGCAGTTTGTCCTAGTAAAGAGGTGGCAAAAATGCAGATTATGCATCCAACGTGTTCTACGAGTGGGATGCCGAAGTCTATCCACAGGAATTTGTGCTTTTCCAAAAACACCCTTAGAGAACAGGATCAATCTGTTTTGTCTACGACGTTCCGCTAACGTAGGGAGAACAAGGTCTTTCAGAACAGAAGTCATAGACCCTGGCTCCCGGGAGAAGTTTGAGCTGATAAAGCGAGCCGATCTCCTTTGAATACTCTCAAGCTTATCCTGTAAATAAATCTGGTGTGGATCCCACACAGAACTTGCGTATTCCAAAACTGGTCTGAGAAGACCCTTATAAGCAGCTAGCTTTACATCACTAGAGCAAAACGATAGGTTCCTTTGAAGTACCCCTAAGATTTTGTTACCTTTATTACAAATAAATTGGACATGCTTATCCCAACTAAGGTCGCTAGTGATAGAAACCCCTAAGTACTTAATTGAGTCAACCTTAAGTAACCTTTCACCATTCAAGACATAATCGAAACAAACAGGCTTCTTTTTTCCTGGCAAAAGTGATGATATTACACTTTGAAGGCTGGAATCTCATACCCCACGTCTTAGCCCAGAGACCTAGATTATCAATGTCATCCTGGAGCCTACGACAGTCACTATCATCATCAATGATTCGATAGCAAACACAATCATCGGCGAAAAGCCTGACATTAGAACTGGCAACATTTACGATATCATTAATGTGCGCCAAAAAGAGAATGGGTCCTAAGACGGACCCTTGAGGGACTCCAGACACGACATCCTCAAAAGAAGACCGAGTACCATTCACTACAACAGCCTGTTTACGATCAGATAGGAAATCGTCAACCCACTGGAGGATCTGGTTCGATACACCTAGGCTAAAGAGCTTGGTTTTTAGTAGCTCATGAGGCACAGTGTCAAAAGCCTTTTCAAAATCCAGAATGAAAACATCCGTTTGTTTGTTCTTATCCAGGGATGAAGCCCAGTCTTCAATGACTGACACCAGTTGAGTATCACAGCTGTGTGATCTTCTAAAGGCATGCTGCTTTGATGAAAGGATATTCTTTGACTCAAAGAAGTCCATTAGATTTGAGCTTATAATGTGTTCTAATAATTTACAACAAATACAGGTAAGTGAGACCGGCCGATAATTACTTGGGAGAGAGCTGTCATTTTTTTATAAATAGGGCAAACATTTGCCCTCTTCCAGTCAACGGGTATTCTCCCGCTTGAGAGGGATTGTTGATAAAGGTGACTCAACATAGGGGCAAAGTCAGATGCAATTTCTCTTAGGACCCAAGGATGGATATTGTCAGGTCCAACAGCCTTATTTTTATTGAGACCTTTTAACAGTTTTTCAACCCCATGTGTGGAGATAGAAATATCGGCCATTCTGGTACCAGAAGGTCTACGAAATGGGATTATACTGAACACAGTCTTAGTGAAGACACTAGTAAACTGGGAATTGAAGGCAAGGGCCTTGTCCAGATCAGTGATGGCTAGTTTGCCATTCGTCTGGAGAGGGGGGATACTATGTTTATCCTTTTTTTGACCATTAATGTACTTCCAAAAGGGCTTAGTGTCATTTTTTATATCTCCGATCATACCATTGATGTAATTCGTATGGGAGATATAAACTTCTCTTTTAACTTTCTTACGCAATTCAACCCATTTGTCATGGATATTGTTCTTACGAGTTTTTTTAAAAATAGCATGCAACTTGTCCCGCCTTCTGATCAGCTTACGTATGCCGTCATTAACCCAGGGGAGGGATGTCCTAGTTCTAGTTAATTTGGTAGGGACATTTTTTTAACAGTTCTTTCGAGGAAGGACTTTAATAATTGCCAGTTTTCATCAATTGAGCGATTATTTTGACCCCCGTTAAAGTAACCTAAAGCGAAAGTCCGGGTATCCCTCCTCATGGTACTATAATCACCCTTGGAAAACTGCCAAATAAGCCTACGGGATTGTCTGATGTTTGGTAAGAGACACTTCAGTCTACAAAATAAGGCCTAATGGTCGCTAAAAGGGTCCAAGGGAGAAACTTCAATGTACTGACTAGGCGAGTTGGTAATTAATAAATCAAGAGTGTTATCACCCCTAGTAGCGAAGTTTACAAGTTGATCAGCCGCAAAATCATTTATGATATCTAGAAGCAGCTTACCGGAACTATTAGTCAGACACAACCCACTGTCCTTATTGAGCCTAGTAAGCCAATCAATTCTGCTGAAATTGAAATCTCCCAAAATATGAAAGCAAGGTTGCTTTCTAGTTTTGTGATTTGCCATAATTTTGCTTAGTTGCTCCCGAAGTAAAGATGTGTGCTCAGATGGAGCGTCAGGATCCCTATACCAGGAGGCGACATAATGCATAGTTCCATTAATAGAGAACTTGGCCCAGATTGACTCAGAACCATCAGTGAGATTGCTGACCCTTGAAGGGGTCAGGCTATTTTTAACCAGGAGCATAGTGCCACCACCCCCAAGTGTACGATCATTTCTGAAAATGGTATAGTCTAGGCAGGAAGGGAACAACTCACTCGTTGTAATAGAGTCATTAACTTTAGTTTCCTGGAGAGCCACAACATCAGGTTCAGTTACACTAAGAAAGGCTTGAAGATCAAGTTTTTTACCCCGAATACCATTAATATTTATTGAAACTAAGGAAATCTCCTTCTTATGAGCAGTTTTATTACCAGGGATATGCTTCGATCTTGAAGGTGTCTCAGCTAGAGTAACGGAAACATTTTGATCCCCATTATGATCCGAATCAAGAACTTCAAAACTATTACTTAAGCCTACATTGGGATTGCTATTTTGGGAAAACGGTGCTATAAAAGTGGTAGTAAGATTACTTTGGTTACAGGTTGGACATATCCAAACGCAATTTGTGGCCTGGATATGATGATAATGAATGTCGTCAACCTGAGAGCACCTATTATGTATCCAGTTTTTGCAGGAGTCGCATTCAATGGCTGGATCAGTACCCAGAACCATTTGTGCGCAAATACCACAGGGAGATGAACAATTAGGACAATACCATTTATCGTTAGGGTTTGAGAGCTGTAACAGTTTATACTCAGCATTGTCAATGCTGGCACACCGCGTATGGACCCATTTAACACACCCGTCACATTCAACAGCTTTATCCCGCTTTTTAACCAGTTTGCTGCAGACCCCACAGTAAAATCCTGGGCCTGGGTTTACCTCAATGTCCCCACCTAAAATAAGAAGCAAGCACATAAGAGAGCATGTGCAATTTTGGGAGTTTGACACATAAGGTTTAACACTGATATCCCTACTACTAGCACAACTAGACAAAGGCCTAGGCCTAATACTGCTGAAATAACTTGTTACCATAGAAAAATGCTGAAAAATACTGACCGACCTTGGAATAATCAAAAATGGTCTGTAATGAGACATCCAGGGGTGTGGCGCACAGTTAACACTTCCATGCCACCTGGTTGAGACTACAGGGGTGTATGTGAAGATTAGTAAAGACAACGACAAGAAAAATGCACCACCTCATGATGCAGGCTAACGTAGGCCTAGTCTGCTAGGAAGGCTATACTAAAAGAGAGAAATCAAATATAAAAAGCTTAAAGATCCCCGCAACAAGGCCTCCCAGACCAAGGGTGAGTCTTATGGAGCAAACACTACCAATTGACTCACCCCTAGCTGAGAGACAGAGTGCAAGGGGTCTACAAAAGCTAGCCTAGGTTACGTGACGTGGGTACAGTAGCTATCCTAATAAAACCAACAACACACATAAACGGTAAGAGAGCAATCCATAAAAATCATCTAAAAGCAGCCTTAAAATAACGATAGTAGCTAAAAACATCAAAAAGCACCTAATAAAAACACTAAAACGACCTAAAAGAAATACAGATACAATACCAAGACGTCTAAAGGAGAGGATAAAAATAGCAGAACGTAGAGAAACTTTAAAATACAACCGACCACCTCGACGCATGCGCATGACCTCATGACCTTGTTTACCTTTACAAGCTTTCGCAAGCTTTCTGTACTCACCCCACAGTCTCTTTCTTTTTATTATGATTGTATGTACGTATATTTTATGAATCTCGTCATCAGGTGAAAGAGCCTGAAATAAAGTTTATGAAACTAAACTTACTAAACTACTGTACAGCATCGCGCATTCGTGAAGGTGGCTGAATTCCAGTCCCACCATGCTATATGTATAGTGTATTACATATGTACATATAAATCGGAAGGCCAGTGCTTAGGCTAACGAACGTCCGTAAAATGTTGTCTAGGCTAGGCCTAACTTATTAGGGCCTAGGCCTTGCCTAGGCCAATTTTAACTAAGTGCCTATGGCCTAACGTTATGCTTAACGCTTAGAGTAGTTCCTAGGCCTATATATCCTACACTGTATGGCTTAACGTTAGAACATCACATCGAATGGCTTCCCATCTGATGGCCTAGGCTATTCATATACAATTTAGCTTTCTGCCGAATTCAGAAAACAGAATTTACGACTACCTGGTATCCTGACAATCCAAAAATCACTGGGGCTTGGGTATTTCTGTCACAAGTCGTCCTAAAATACATGAGATCTGTCGAGTGTTGTCAGCGGTTCCTGTACTTTACACTGAGTGAGCTCTTCCATATTTTAAGAATGAATTTCCCGAAAAATGCTGATGAATTTCAAAGAATCTTATTCAAACTTCTTAAAATTAGCCTTTATAGTTTATTTTGCATAAATTTTTTTATATTGATTTACTAATTTATGTTTACTACTTTGTACTTTATCTGAAAAGAAATCCAAATATTACCGACAGATGGCTCAGGTCAGTATTTCCATATGACCGCCAGCTTACATGAAAATGGAAACAACTACGGTACATTTTGCGGTCGTGCTTATAAATGCCCTATAAAGCCCGTTGGTACAATGAATGCCCAGCCTGTGTGAATGATTGTGCTTCGCGCTCATTTGACGTGCCAATTGTTAGCCTTTTTACAGGACTGCTTGAGCCGAATGTTTTTCAAAGTCCCATGGCATCCCTCGCCTACCATCATCCATCCTTTCAGGTGCGGGTCCAGGGGGTACGGAACCCATTCCCTCTCGGCAGAAAAATGAATAAAATAATGGAAAAAATAAAGCAAAAAAGCATTTCAAAGGAGAGGAGATATGAGAAAACAACAAAGCATGAATGAATTGAAGAAAAGCAATGCTTCGGTAGGCCAGCCAGGCGGGGCACGAGTGGCCGTCCCCCATGCGGACCACTGCCCCCCCCCCATATCATATGGCAAATCGATAAAAAATAAATTTTATGACCTGTAAACGGTGGTCCGGTATGACCGTGACAGACCAGGCCGGCAATTTTTGACCAAAAAATAATCCCAAAAGGCGTTGATGAACGTATTTTGTTTTTTGTAACATAACTCTTCTAAAATTACAAAAACTTTCGCGACTATACGCGCGTTTTCATCTCCAGTTGCATCTTTTCAAATATGTTGGCTTTATAAAGGTAAGTTTCCACAATTCGGCTATGGTTCTTCCTTGTGAGCGTGGTTCTAAAGAAACAGGAAATCAAATCGATAAAAAGTTCTATTCTCTTTTGCTAAGTACCATTTTGAAGACGCAACATCACTGTCAAGTGTCTTAATGCTGAGTCCAGGATAGTGGAAGGGGTTTATCCCCCCGCGACCAGTCGCCCGGCCGGAGGCATCTTGGTTTTGTTCTTAAGCCTCTCATCTTCCTGGCAAAGTACATTCTTGGTTGGGAGAAAGCAAAATTCTCAATTGGTGAATGCTCTTTGATTGACATCAAAGTCAAAAGCATGGGCGTCAATCCTGGGGGGACGGGGGACATGTGCCCCCACACACACACATTTCAATGGGTGGGGGACACAATATCAAAAAATGTCCCCTATCCCCCCACACTTCGTTTAAAGTAGTGTCGTGGCTCTATTTGACTGGCTTTTTGAGTGGCATGTAGGTTCGTTGAAAGTGTCTCGATGCAGATTATGAATGCAGATTTTGTCAGGGAAATCTTATGTAATGAAAAATTTCGGCGCACTTCGCGCGCATGCGTCACAGTTTGCACTCCATCTCATGATAAAGGTGATTATACAAGGAACTATGATTCTGATCGCAACACTTTCCGAAAACAGAGATAGGCCTACATCTCCAAACATCTGTATAGGGGCCCCGCATCAATGTGGGATCCTTCAATCTAATTTGAAGGCTAAGCATGATGTGGAAGGTTGCCATTCTACATTTTTCAAAAACTTTACCGAACGCTTCGCGCGAAGCCATTATCGGTATAGATGGTGATTGCTAACACACCTACGAAGAAAAAGCTGAAACGCGCTTGTTAGTCCTTCACACCTTTTGCTACACCTATCAGGGAGGTCTAACATCACCTTACTGCACCTGTTCTCTCCCTCTTGCCGATTCTTCATTGCTGGAAGCTGTTCGTCTGGATTTCCGTTCAAAATTAGTAAAAGTAAGATAGATGTAAAGTGCTTAGCGTCATAATCTATCACCATTTGGATGTCAGGTAATTACGCCATTGCCCCATTTTATACAATTGATCCAGAACTTCCAGGAGGCCCTAAACAGGCATTTGCCAGCCTTAGAGATGCCTTTTTGTAATGCACAATGAAGGTAAGGAAAATTTTCATAATAGTCCAAGAAATTTAAGTTTTTGTTGACTCAACGCAGGTGTTTTTGCGGAAAAACTTTGCCAGAATAGAAGCAGTAAAGTAGCCAAAAAGGGGGGGGGGTCAGGAAGGTTGTTGAAAACGTATTCTTCCCTTAGACAACATACTCCCTTCTTTCACCTAACCAAAACTTAGAGTTTACTAAATTTTGGACATTTTCCATCCATATACGATCAGCTCCAAAAATAAACCAAAGAAAGTACCATTTTGCATCTAAGCAACCTTAAATTTACGAAGTTTCTCATAGGGAGAGTTGCACCCCCTCCCCATAGACCCCTCCCCCAGGGCGACACCTTCATGAAGTGACAAAGGAAGGATTCCCACCGCTGTATACAAACGACGCAGGGTGCATAAAATGGTGCAATTTACTCGTCACCACTGCAGTTAGTAAAAGCATCCTGCCAGCCGGAAAATTAGAATTCAATAAATTGTGGACATTTTCCAGCCAAATACGATCAGCTCCAAAATTATCCCAAAGATTGCACCATTTTGTATCTAAGCAACCTTAAAATCAACAAAATTTCTCAAAGGGGAGGGGAACACACCCTCCTCCAGGACGACACCTTTATGTAGTGACAAAGGAAAGATCACCACAGCTGTATACAAAACGCAGAGCGCATAACAAAGTGCAATTTACACGCCGCCACTTTGTTGGAAAACATCCAACCAGTCCGAACTGGGGGCCTCCACACCCAAAAACATATGACTAGATCTAGCTACGGGCGTGGTTGGGGTTCATGATCTCTGACAATGATCTATGTTGCGGAGCGTGGTTTCAGCTATATCTGGACATGATTAAAGTAACATCTTAAAGTAATTCCTTGGACTCCCTGTATTTCAACTGGCAGATCATCTGTGATGGTCATGTTAACTTTGGAATCATTGGCGTAGCCAGAGGGGGACAGGGGGCCATGCCCCCATCGAACTCTGAAAAAAAATTGGTAATGGAACACAAAAATTGGCTTCAAGTGATGCTAAATGTTGCACCAGATTGCATCTGAGGGTACTTAAATATTCAAAAATTTCTCAAAGGAGAGGGGGGACCCCTCCCCTTAGACTCCTCCCCAGGCCGGCGATCAGGCCCCGCAGTTGGTCCACTCCAAACAAGAATGCTCGCTACGACAGTGTTGGGAATCCTAACTCTTATTAGAATAGGACAACGTTAGTCATCACAAGAGGGGACACAGGGAATGGCCTACAGAAAGACACGCCCTTTTCAAAAACAAAGGGCTTGATAGTTTGTGCTAAGCCATGTATCCCCCCCCCCCCCACACACACACACTTCAATACGAATTGACGCCCCTGGTCAAAAGGTACAGAATAGCTCACATTGCACAACGTGCACAGAGTGTTCTGAATACACATGCAGGGACCGCGAAGACGGGGGGAGGAGGGAGGCTACGGGGCGTTTGCCCCTGCACTTTTTCTGCCTTGGACATTTTGGGCCTCCTTAAAAGGCTTTTAATTTCTTGAACATATTGGGCCGCTTCGATCATTATCCCCCCGCCCCCCCCCCACTTCAAAATTGGCTTCATGGTAACTATTATATATGACCTTGTATGCCCACCAGGATGTGACCTTAAGCAATGTACTAGGTTTGTGTCTGCACAAGGAGGGGCTCAAGACAGTTTGGAAAATTGCATAGGTTTAGGAGGCAGGGGGCTGGGGACTTCAGCCCCAACCAAATATTTTTGTGAAAATTCTGGCAATATGCTGAGAATTTTTCGAGCACCTACTGAAAGAAAGATAATGCAATGATGTAGCTAAAGGTAATCAATAGTTTCAAAAATTTCCATGGTAATTAAAGTAAAGCCCCGATTTGAATTGCACCAGCACCTAAATATTCGGTATCAATTCATCAGTGTTTTAATAGCTAAACTTATGTTATGATTATCAGTGGTGTATTAGGGGGCCATTGGGCCATGTCCCCCTCACTGATGCCGATTTTTAGTACCTAAAATACGTAAATATTTTAACACAAATTTTACTTCAAAAGTAGCATATGTGACACCAGATTGCATGTAAGGACACCTAATTTTTCAAAAATTTTCCAAGGGGAGGGGGACACCCTCTCCCTTTGGACCCCTCCCCCAGGCCGGCGATCACACAACATAATGCATGCCCCAAACCCTATGAGAGAAATCCTGGCTACGCCACTGATTATTATCATTATTAATATTATTGTAACGACTTTAAAAATTTACAATCAATACGGAAGGGTAGTAATTACGCTGAAAATGATTGTATGTGATTGGCATGTGGTGTGATAACCGATGCATGCCTATATGATATGTACATGAACATCTTGTACGCGTGTGAAGCGCGCGGAAATTTTTGGGTTATATTTTACGGGCAAATCGTTACATCCCCCCCCCCCCCATCAACTTGGGTTCCTACCCATGGAAAATTGGAATTGTCTGGGATGAGGTGGGGGAACATTCTTTTATAGAAACCCAAATTTTCTAACTTTCCGTTTACAAGAACCAAATATTTTCAATTTTTCTTCAACAGAACCCCAGATTTTTCGGCAAGTTTTGCGCCCCCAAACTTTCGCGTTCGGCATTCTTTTGGCAGACCATCGCTTTTGGCGGGGATTCGGGTCGTCCCGGGTCCCTAACAGGGGCTTGGTCCCCTCGTAAGGCATATCTTTCACCACCCCTTGCTGAGTCTGTAAGCAGGTATCACCATGGCAAATAAATTTGCTGCAAAATGTCGGCGCGCTTCGCGTGTAATTCTCACAATCGAAATTGTACCACCTATGACCATTATTAGTACAAAAATTCCAGTGAACTATTCTAGCCAAAGCTAGGGGAAGGCTCAAAGTTAGTTGCCGTGCATCATCCAGGGGTTTTCATGTGGCAGTCTAATACCTTGAGTAACATGCGTAACGCGATGACTACATGCATTTGAAGTTAAATGTACTCGTACCACAATTATATTCAAAACTACTTTTTCTCTTCATGCAAACTTTCGTTCAAAGTAAAAATACGATAATTACCATTTGAATTGTGAAATGTGAAGAGCTTGGTGTGTTCTCGATGTAATTCAAGGTCTTGCTCAAAGCTCCATGGTAGAGTTACCATTTTTCTAATTCCTCGGACATTCGGGGCATTTCCCTCTGGATCCTACCAGAAGTCATACTGGACCACACCGAGCCTTACGGCAGTTCCTGGTCCAGCTGTTCGCAAAGTACTCAACTTCTCACCTGCCTAAATGCGCTTGCGGAGCTGAAGAACGTCATCGTGGTCATAGCCTTGTTCCCTTCAATTCTGAAGACTTTCCACGTCCCTGTATTGCAAGAGGAGGGGAAAATTCCCACCAGAAGGGCGGAATTTGCGGGCGCTTCGCACGCATGAGCGCACGTTCTACCGACACCGTTAAGCTATCTATGGTAGGCTTGAAATATCATCCCCTGTGGTTCCCGCAAATTGGTTATTACATGGTGGCACTGCTGACTACAAACAACCCTTCTCCGGTGCTCCCTGTGCGGTGCCGGTGCCCCCCATATAAGAATTCCTGGCTACGGGTCTGAGGCCAGCTATCTTAAAAAGTGTTCCTTTTTTCGGCGTACGTGGTTGTCTCATAATTGCTCCTTGTAGGAAAACTTGAATGTATTAATTTTTACAAAGCCCTGTGCAACCTCTGTCATATTTCATCCTCCGCATGTCCTACACTTATCCTTTCCCGTGCATCATCAAATCGACCGACCGATAATCCAAGTTAGGTTATTTAAAAAAAAAGATCAAATTGTGATTCTTTAGTCTATTTAGTGCGGCGCATCCATAGGCGGGATTACGGGGGAACGGGGGCGCTTGCCCCCCCCCCACTTTTTTCCAGAGCTAAAAAATACAAATAATAAAAAATGAGCGAAAGGAAGCGAGACCAAAATGAAAGAAAACATTAATATCAAAAACCATAAAAATGAAAGGAAGATTTTTTGGGCGTCCTTCGCCCGTACCTCCAGAGAAAACTGACTGATACAATTGAAAATTTTGTCTGGCGCCGTAAAATTTCCTTTCTTCTACTCGCCACACTATTGTGGCTTGAAGCTCTGTAATAAGGGTCACTGAAAGTACTAATTTACGTCACAAAATGCACAATGGTCTTTGCAAAGTCCCAAGCCCTACCATGCATGTATAGGGAGTCGCAATTCTCGACAAAAACTTTCGACGTGCTTTCGCACACGTCTTATATAAATCGATGTCTCAAGTTAGTACTTTTGTACTGCTGTGCGTAGGAAAATTTGTTGCATGGAATTGCCTTGTTTTTACTTCCTGCAGGACAGCTTGAGTAAATTATTATTTCCAAAATCCTCGCTACACCTCTTGCTCTTCACTTTCCTCACCAACTATCACCATCCTCAGCAAATTGACGGTTACTATCTTAAAGGGGCACATTGAGTTGGTTCACGTAATTCATGATTTTTTTTTTATCACACCTGTTGAGGTTTACTCACATCTTGATGGTAAATGGTCAAACTAAGAGATTCTGCATATCTGACACGCAACTGAAATGGTAATGATAGGGTAATTAATGATTAAAATCATTTCTTACAAATTCGTGACCAGACACTTTTTACAGTTAGGTATTAATCATATGCAACCCCTGTTCAAAGACAACCAGTGAGTGAGGCTTATCCCAATACATTGACAGGCTTGTAACTCCTATAACATAGCTGTTGTGATTGAAGGTCACAATTGTTTTAAAGTGTTGTTTATTCAAGAGAGGCTGGTCTATCATGGGCTTGGACAAGCTTGGTGAACTGCAAGCTCGAAAACCCATAAAAACTACAATTTTTCACTTTTTTGGTCACTATAGGAAGTGAAACATGAGCTATGAGGCTAATTAGAAGCATTGTCATGCAATGATTCCCTTCAAACTCGTCACAAAATAATCGAAATCAACTCAATGAGCCCCTTAAATATGCGATCATCATAAAAACTATTTCATTAGCATTTCAAATTACACCTGGGAGTGATAGGAGTTTCTCACGAAATGGTCCAGAATGGCCGCAAAAGCCGCCAAACAATTCTCGGGGAGGAACCCTCAGTCTCCAGCCTCCGGTTTCGCGCCTTCGGCGCTCACGGTTAGCTGACCACAACTTCCCAAAATGCAGTTTCAATAAAAATTACTTTCCTGGCACTCTAACTGCCGATGTCCTTGGCCATGTCCATGTCCATGTAAGAACTGCTCATAAAACATTTCATTGACTTTTCAAAGTATCACATAGTCTATAACCTTCAAAATCGATACTACCTTATTTTTCACACTAACAAAGTTGAGGGTTACCTTCATAGCAGATGTCGAATATGTGCTCCTCTTTTGACGTGCATTCTCTAATACTCTAGTTCGCGGAAGTTGGTATTACGAGTGCAGCCATATAGGTGCAGGAGTAATATATCAAGATATAGGTTCCTATATCCTGCTTCTATATATGGAAAGATCAGTCACCTGAAGAAAGTAGGAAAAAATTTTATGCTGTCTCAACGCCGTTTTTTTTTTGGCTCGCTTCGCGCGCAACCTTTTTATATATTGTTTCGGGATTAGGGGTTACTTCCTGTAGAACATCTTGTTTGCCATAGCTTCGCACAAACTCTTTTGTTATCTTTGAAACCACCAATGTCTCCATTGCTATACGAAGCGGAGGGGGAAGTCCTCCTCCCCAAGAAATTTTCAAAGCAAAATTTTTATCACCATCGATCTGTGTAAATTTACCGACTCTTTAAAGATTGTACAGATGCAAGTTGTAAGGCAAGGAAAGTGCCATTTCCGGTTCCTTAATAAAGGTCAGGGGATAATCGAGGGGGGGGGGTGGCAAGACCCCTCTATCTCCGTGAGGACACTTTTCTTAGCTTTTCTATTACTCACATCGCTAAAAGTCTGAAAAATGCGATTTTTTAGCTTGCTTCTCGCGCACCCACTCTGAATACTTGATGTCCCATTGTTCAAATTACTGTTCCAGAGCCCAGGGAAACCCTCAAAATAATCAGTGCTCCCCTCCTTCCTCAAGCCCTCTGCATTATGGATCCTATCTGACTGTTAGTCATACCGAGTAAGAATATAATAGAAAGAAGTCAAATTGTGATTTTTGTGGTCTGTTAAGTGCCCACCTTATGTCATTTGAAGTTGAAATTAAAATGTATTATTTTAATGCCTACAATTTGTAAATACCCAAGAGTTTCCGGGAGCTTCTCCCCCTGGACCCCCAACAGGGCTCTGCCCCTGGATCCCCACCAGGGGCCCTGAGACGGACCACTGGACCCCACGCAGTAAAGGGGCCTTCGCGCCCCAGCGGCGCTTTCGGTGCCTTTCGACAGTCCACCAGCTTTGCCCCCTCCACTTTCAGACATCAAATCCCGCCCAGTGCGCATCCAATTCCATAAGGTAAATACTTCGTTCAGTCTCGTTGGGTTAGAAAGTAAGTCCATACCCTAAAACATACACTAGCTCAGCCCATAGTAACACACGTTGTGCCCGTAGTAAATTTAGGTGCAACTTACAACGCCTGGGAAGTGGTATTTCCTGCAATCTGGGTGGCATTTTGGCCAAACATTTTTCTTGGTACGCTACGCCCCAACCGGTGGTGGACCTCCGCTTAGATAATGTCTAGAAGGTCCCTTTGAGGAAAGGACATGGACCCCTCTGGGAAAATTCCTAAATTTTCCACCGCCTCCCCACCGACAAACTACCCCGGCGTCATCAAACCGATCGTCATTTCTTCCGAGTTAGGTTGTTATCAAAGATGGTTAAATTGTGATCACTGTGACTTGTTAAGTTCGCATAATGATAAGGCCATTTGAATATTGAATGCCAATGATGCCTACAATTTTTTTATTAATCCAGAGCTTACGGGACTTCGTCCGGCCCCCATGAGGTGGTGACCTGAACCCAACCTGGACCCAAATCACTGCGTGAGGGGGGGGGGGGGGGCACCATCTCCACAATTAATTGAAAACCATGAAATCGGGACGATAATTTTAATTTGCCCCACCCCGTCCCCGGACCGAATGGTCTGGCTACGAACCATTAACCATTAACTTCAAAATCACGAAATTACCCATATTGCATAATAGATCAGATTCTATATTTTGATAGGCAGAAATCAGGTCAGGATTTCTGTTTAATTTAGAACAAGATGTGAAAGCTAAACTTGGATGCTCTTTTATAGAAATTTTCGGGGAAGGGGTCAAAATATCGGGGCCCGTAACCTAAAGTTTGCCTCGATTATTTGGTAAGTCCGGCTACACCACCACTAACGTCCCTTACCCTTGATACTTCTTTCTTGTCGTTATCGTTTCTCTTTGTTTTCTTTTACTCCCTTTTTTCTTTCTTACATTCTGCTTTTCTTTTCCTTTTTTCACTTCTTCTACCTTTTTCTCTTTTCTTTTTTCCCCTCTTTTTCGTTTTTGCCGCCATCCCAATTTATCTCCAATTTGTTCAGAATACAGTTTTCCCCCTGCCCCGCTCCTACTACGCTAGTGCATGTGTCTATCAAAAACCATACTTAAATTTTGCAATTCCTTCATTTCTGTCTTTGAGTGAGAACTTCCGATCAAGCTACTCGTAACACAATCTTCAGCAAGAATTAACTTGGCTAAGAACACATCGTATCAATTCCAGGATGGTGTCGTGAGTTCAGGCTGACTTAACCAACCCCCACCCTCCCCGCTTCTCGGCAAGACCCCATAGTGGTGGTAGTAGTAGTAGTAGTAGTAGTAGTAGCAGTAGCAGTAGCAGTAGCAGTAGCAGTAGCAGTAGCAGTAGCAGTAGTAGTAGCGAAACCAAATGCATAACTTACTTCGATGGCTCTCAGATAATTTCCTATTGTCAGAGGTGAAATGTTGGGCAACAAAATGATGAAACCTACACAGAAAGGATACAGCTTAGATGAGTTCCACTCTTTACTTATACATATTGCTTTTGTTCCAAGATGGGCGGCTAGGGATCGATGCACTTTTTACAATTCCCCTTCATTTTTATTTTTGTGTGAATATATCCGACCAAAATGTAATAGCCACTCGTCATATGGTACACAGTTTGCAGTCTACAGCAGTTTGCAGTCTTAACTTTTTGGCTGTAGTACATATTGTGTCATAGGTGAAGGAAGCGGGGGGGGGGGGGCTAAAGTATGCTTCCCCCGGTCCAAGGGCAAAACCCCGTATTTGTCTCTTCTGTAAGAAATGTCAATAATTTGCAGGAATTTTCCTTTAAAGTTTGTCCAAAATGTTGCACCAAATTGCATCTGAGGACCCTCAATTACCCCAAAATTTTCCAAAGAGGGAGAGGGACACCCCCTCCCCTTAGACCTCTCCCCCAGGACGGCGATCCGAAACAAGGTTCCGCCCCCAGCCTCAAAAAGCTTCCTACGCCTATGTATTGTATCTATTCCAAGGTTGTGTTCAGAGGTTAAGTAGCATTTAGCCCCGTTTTCTCTACATTAGACCCTGGTAGTAGCACTAGTAAACCAAGTTCATAACTTATTCAATCATGGCTCCCATCAATTTTCCTCTTGTATCAAAGGATATATTGGACAAAAACAGGAAAACCTATACAATGAGGATAAAGCCTTAAGTAATCTATTTTCTTACACACATTGCTCTTGTTCCAAGAAGGCGACTAGAGGTCAATGCACTTATTGAAATAATAGTACAGGACTAAATGTCACAAATTTGACAGTTCACTTGTGTTAAAATAAGTTTCGCTATCTAACTTTGTCACGTTGGGGGTGTTGAATTCGAAATTTTCCAGTAATTGGTATCTGCATCATTGGTATCACCTTAAGTCGCCATTTTGAATTTCAAAATGGTAGACATCTTTTTCATTTGGTACCAGCAATACATGTTGCTATGAGATTGTGAAGTATTTTCACGAACTCATTCGACCACTTTTGAGGAAGATGAGCCTGATTAAAAGAATAAATATTTCCAATGGACCCTGACCGCCATTTTGGGTGACCAGACTGCTTATATTTGCTAGAAATGGATCTAAAGAAGGGAAAACCTTCGACGAAACCAAACTAGAAATAACTGAAAAGGGAGCTTTCACTGTTTTCTATTCTTATCATGACTCCACAAAATATTATATCTACAGTGGACAGAAATGCAGACATGGGAAACAAGGTTCTTAACGTAACTGAGAAAATCCAAATCGACCATCAAAAATAGCATTCTTTTAACATTGACTTAAACAACAATGGTTGGTTTTACACCCAAAAGTGTGATATGGATAGATACAAATATGGCCTCAAGCAATTTTGTAAGCTTATTGGTTATTACGAATATGCTCTTTGAACCTAAGATATCTTGTTAGCGATTGTGGTGTCATCATAACTATTAAAGAGAGATTTTTTTGGTAATTTAAACTTTAAAAGCATTTGTGTTTATTCAAATCTGATTTTGTTACTTTACATCTTTTTAACTTAAAAGTACAGATTTGGAGGTTTTATGTCAACAATGGTGTCTAAACTCATCTTGACTGAACATACCTTACTTTAAAAAGGTATGCAACTGACTTTTAACTAGCCGATATACCGACTCTCATTCTTCAGTTCTTGAGACTTCAAAAGTCAACTGTAGAATATTTATGTTTATTTTTCTTTTGTCTTATTATTTGAAATTTTAGTCTCATTAATTGATGTTAATGTCAAAAGCTAGACGTGAAAGTTAAATACATTACTTATACCATAACTTTGGGTTTCAATTATGTGATTCAATATACTTTCAAAGTCAGAATTTTCAATTTGATCTGATTATTTGGACTTAAGAGAAGAAACTAATACCAACCTGTTAGTAATATTATGACCTTCAGATTTAAGTCAACGTAAATGACTTTCATTGCCAAAGCAGTGACAAACGAACCCGGCATCTTGACCTTTTATGTCAAGATTGTGAGATGTGATCAGGTGAAACTTATGAAATTTCACGCCCAAATTTTAACTTCAAAGTAAAACAAGAGATTGAATTTAAATCATTTAAATCCTTAAATGTAAACATAAAATTAAACTAAGTTAAATTGAATTAATGTCAAACTAAGATATTTTGAAGTAAAAATAATAACACTGGAATCGACAACTTTGAGTTTAATATTCAAACAATAAAGACAAGAAGTCAAATTTATGAGACTAAAAGTTAAAGAAGTAAGATCAAAGGAAAAGTAATGAGATTAAAAGTGAATTGTTTGACTTTCCAAGTCATTCAGTAACGAAATTGTAGGTCACAATTTTAAGTCATAAGTCATATTTCTGACTTTTAAGGTCAGAATAACGACTTGTTGGTCAAAAAATGACTTTGAATGTCAAAATTAAATAAAATAATTTCAAAATCTTTAATTTGTTCTTAAAATAACGTTATACAATTTAAATAGAATGGGATTCCAAGCCCAAGTTTTGTCAAAATTATTGGCTATCAAGTACTCTTGTGCCAAGGATTGTAAAATTCAGTCTTAATTATAAAACATTAATTTACATCATTATGACTGGGGATTGTGGAAATTTACAATGTTTTTAGCCAATTTTTGGAAATATTTCATTCAGTTTGGTGGCCATTTTGTTTTTCCGACATCTTAGTTGGCCTGAATCTCGCCAAAATAGGGTTTCTACTTTTTAAATTTGAGTTTTCTGTAGTCTAAAACCTATTATTTGACACCAGAATTATTAAATCAATCTAGGAAGTGAAAATCTTTGGCAAACTATATTATTCTTTGGCTAAAATGGCGGCCATCTTGAAAAGTGGCGGCCATTTTGAAATTCACGTGGCTAATGGTATTTTTCAAAAAGCAGACCCAAGAGTACAATCTGTCAAATTTTGGTGCTTCTTTCCGGAAGTGAATGGTTTTTTCAGTTATCTGCCCTACTATTGCAAAGAAAGGGTCGAAAAGCTGTCATTTGGAATTAGAGATGGAATTAGAGGTGTGGCCTATTTCCAAGAAGCTGATTGGTCCATTGGCCAGATTTGGCCTGACTCGTCCTGGGAAAAAACTACGCATCCGGTACGTGTCGATATGTCATGCATGAGGTCAAATACATTGAGGACAAACATAACGTTAGGCATGGCCCTTGAACAGTGAGTGGTGTGTGTGTACAACCCGACGTGCAAGATGGAAACCTCGAGTTTAGAAACTTTCATGAAAATCATGAAGATGAAAATAATACATTGATTAAGGTCAAGGTAAGACGTAGTGGCAAAAGGAAAAATGTTGTAGTAAAGCATTCATCGTAGGAGAAAATCACGCATGCCAACCGGTCTCTGTTTCATGATTTAGGCCGTAGTAATTATAGGGCCTAGGCCTATGTATAGCCTATAGGCCTATGTGGCTACAGGCTAGGCAAATGCAAATCACTTCCTTAATGCTCCACCTAGTTCCTTGGAACTTTATGAACTTGATGGTTCCAGTGAGACTAGTCCAGGCCACCTAATGAAAGGCCCCAGACGAACGTACCTGATCTGCCGCAGCATATGATTCACTTTGAATCGTAGTAGCCCCCCGAAGCCAGCCCGACAGATTCAGGATTGTATGTTTGTCTCAAACTTTTTGAGTGAAGGAAGATTGGTGTTCTTGTTTTTGGTGATTTGGCATTCCTAACTCCAATGCTTGTGCGGAGCATTACGCACACATCGGCAGTTAGTACCATTTTTAAAGTCTTTGGTATGACCCGGTTAGGGATTGAACCCCGGACCTCCCGCGTATGAAGCAAATGCTCTACCACTAGGCTACCGCCGCGGTCATAGGCTCTGCTATAATGCACCGAACACCTGTGATTTATCCTAGGCCTAGGCAAGGCCAAGCCTTAGCCTAGGCCCTGTATAAGTCCTAACGTTAGGCCCAGTGGCGCCGCCAGGATTTGGTGATGGGGGGAGGGGATAACAGAGGACATCGTAATGCCACCTCAGCTCTCCCTCCCCCCTGTCTGAGTAAATTGTAGGCCCTACCTTTTTTCTGCGCTGGCCCCTGCTTTTTTATACAGCAATATGGAATCCTTTTTCAGTTTTTGTTCTAACATAAAGGTACCATCCTGGGGAGGGGTCTCCCCCTCCCCTTTAAGAAATTTTTGTTAACAAAATGGTGCTATCTTTGGGGTATTTTTGGAATTGATCATATATGGCTGGAAAATATCCTTATTTAGTGAATTCTAATTTTTGGTTAGAAGAAAGAGTGCATGCATCCCTGTGATTGTATACAGCAGTGTGGGATCCTTCCTTTGTCACTACATAAAGGTGCCATCCTAGGGGAAGGGTCTAAGGGGGGCTCCCTCCTCTTTCAGAAATTTTTGTTAATTTAAGGTGGGATATTTATGGAACTGATAATATATGGCTGGAAAATATCCATGATTTAGTAGGCCTAAATTCTAATTTTTGGTTAGGTGCCAGAGGAAAGTATGTTGTCTTAAAGAAGGGTATTTTGTCAACAAACCCCTTGAAGCCCCCTTTTGGCTACTTTAATGCCTTCTAGCTATTCATGGAAAATTTTTGCGTAAAAATGCATGTGTGGAGTCCACAGAAACATTCTTGAACTATTACGAAAATTTTCCTTTGCTTCATTTTGCATTATAAAAGGGTATAGTGCCTTCTGGAATCTCTGGATTAGTTATATAAAATGGGGGCACTGATATGATGATTATTACCTGACATCCAAATATGGAGTATAATGCCGAACACTTTACAACTATCGTATTTTACTAAGTTTGAATGAAAATCCAGATGAACAGCTTCCAGCAACGGGGAATGGGGGGGGGGGGACTCATAGGTGCAGGGAGGTGACTGATAGCTGGTTAAGGACTAAAAAGCGGGTTTCAGAATGGTTTTTTCGTCATAAGTGTAATACCAGTCACCATCTATACCAGTAATGGCTGCGTGCGAAGTACTGGATAAAAATTTTTGAAAAATGTATAATGGCAATTACTGTACTTACTTTCAACCTTCCACATCATGCTACAAATTAGATTGAAAAAGCCTATAGGCCCCTACAGAGGTTTGAGATGTATTTCTTTTTTTTAGAAAAGTGTTGTGATCAGAATAGTTGCATGTAGTATAACCTTAACAATGGTCATGAGATGGAAAGAAAAACGTGACAAATGCATGTGAAGCGCGCCGAAATTTTTCATTATTTAAATCATATTACCATGACGAAACCTGCATTCCTGCTCTGCATCAAGACACTTTCAATTTCCCAACAAAGCTGTTTGCTAATCACAAAGCTAGTCTTTTACCTGAGAATTGGTAAACAGCTTTTAACTTTTGTTGCTGTGCTTCTGCAGGAGTTGCTGCCAGAAATTATTGATCATAATGGCTATATTGAGGTAAGGTTTTCTTGCGGAGCGCATGAAAATTTTTATAGTTTGCAAAGGATTTGCAATTATTCTGTTAGTTTGAGAACCATTTGTGACAGAAACTGGTTACAGTAGACCCACCACTCAGTCGAAAACTCACCTCACCCTACCCCCTACAGAAATCTATAGTTTAAATGCCTTTTGGGATCATTTTAAAATTTTCCAAAAACAAAATTTGAAATCTGTTGGGGGCATGCCCCCCCCCTCCCCACCGTGCCAGTGCCACTGGTTAGGCCTACAGTCTTCAGTAACACAGCCATACATAGAGACTAGGCCAGGCCTAGTCCTTTAGACTTTACTAAGGACTAGGTAGAGAACTTACAGGTCTCTAGGACTAGGTTAGGCAGTGACATGAGGCTAGGGAGAGAACGTCATCCCTAAACCCCAAAATATGGTTAAATAGTACTCAGTCATATGATATCCTTGTTATTTGTGATTCGGAATGATTGCTTATTTAAGAGGCCACTTAACCCTAACCTAACCCCAAAACTGACTTAACCCTAACCTTATCCCTAACCAAACCCCAGGTACAATCGAACCCCCAGGTGGAACCCCTGACCAAACCCTGTTTTACCAATAGGGTGGTGGTCTCTCTTTAGTTGCATGTTAAGACGGTGTGCCGCCAAGCCTAGGGTACCTATAGGCCTAACTTAGTTCTCATGCATGCTTTGTTCCTTGAACAAGGAAGCCCAAAGCGACCAAAATACTACAATAGGCTAGGTCAGCAGACTGCGGACTAAGTTAGGTTAGACCTATCCCTCCTATTAGTACACAGTAAAGGCACATGTATAGGCCAAGGCCCTTGCCCATAGGCTGTAGGGCTTAGCCTAGCCGATCGCCAAAAGCTCCCAATACACGGTCCTTACAATGACCTGTTGAAAACCTGGGTTTAGTGACCAGTGTTGTGCTGGTTGAAATTGATTTTGATATCTTTTTGTAGCAAAGCTTTGGACCTTAAGTCTTAATTTACTTGCCTGGGCTACCATAATTGAAGGGAAAATGCAGTCCCCCAAATTTGAATTAGTAATAGCATAGGCTACCCCATCATCTGAATTCAGGAATGGCTCCTTTCAATCATATGATAATTTTTGTTAAACATTTGTAAAATTCATGTGGCATAACCCTTGGTTAACCTTGTATATTTAGGGACTGCCCTCCGTTCCAACATCTCTAGGCCTCCTGACAATACATTATGACGTCAGCATTAGGATTGATCACGGTTATAGGTTAGAAATAGAACCTAACCCTTATTATCTCAATGAAGTCTTTGGAATTTATAGACAACAGAGCAATAGACGTAAAATCCCTGTTTTTATTTACAACTCCATATAAAATATGTAAACAGACAAAAAATCCATCAAAAAAATGTTGATAATAGGAAATTCTTACTATAATTTTACAGTAGAAATAACGTTGTATAATGTTGTGACCGTGGAATGTGCACTTAAGAAATCCATCATTTCAAGATTGTGACATGAAATGTTAGGCTAGACACGCACTTGACGGGCCCCCACAGTCGACATGTGCCCTGCTATATATATTTCCAGGTGGTGTATAATTAATAGTGTGGATAGAATGTATATTTGTATCTTAGATTATATTTACCAAATGCAAATTTAGGGGGTTAGAGCACTAATGTGACAATTGATGGGCTGTCAAGAACAGTGTTTCTCCCAAAGTTTAGGTTTATCCGTAAAACACATCCAAAGGGCAGTTAAAGCATTGTGGTGAAGGCAGAAATGGGTGGAGCCAGAATATGAACAACAGAGGCGGACCAAGCTCCCGCCCTCGAGGCCCAGCAACCCAAACCCCAGACAAAGGCAGCAAGTTGGCAAAGGTAAGAAGAGTGAAAAAATTCTGAAAATGTTGAGTTTATACTGAAGACAATTGAAAACTTTTCTGATTTTATTAAAGAAAATTTAAAATTGGGGTTTTTCTTGAGGAAAATTGGAAAATTTTTGCTTCTTATTGAAAACTGCCCTACTTGAAAGCAAATCAAGTAAATTTTGGGGGCTACTGCAGGTCTTCAGGAATTACATATTGTATGGTCCATATTAAGGCTTCCTGAAGAAAAATTTCTGTGGCATGGGAGGCGAGCCTTCCCCAAGTTTGGGCTCTACCTGGCAACACATCTGGGCAGAAACCTGCACAGCAGGAGAAGACCACAGCCTAATTTTGATACTAAGTTACTGCCGTTAAGTTGGCTATAGAACTTGGCTGAGTGTAAATAAATCTGGGCAGCTTTAGCTTTAAATATGGAAGTATTATTTGAACATTTACATAATGTGATATGATCCATCACCTTACATTACTGATAATTATTTTCAGTGAAGCTTGAACATTTTACAGATGGCTGAAACAACATGGAATCCTGGCAGACAATGATGAATAACACCATTCCTGTTCAAGTCAGGGCAGTGATTGCAAGATCATATTTACCTCCTTGCACAAAAATGATGTTGATGAAATCACTCAAAACTGCAAGGGTTGATTTGGCAGAAAACAGACTATAAAGGTGATTACAAGCCAAATATTACAAAACAAGATGAGGTGTCAGAGGTTGGTGTGGGAAAGAGTGTGAGGAGACTGCCATGCAGTACGTCCAAAACCACTGGTTCTACAAACAGTTGATCCTATAGTAAATTATCCCATTAGTTCCACATCCCATTGGTCCTACACTCTTTCATCGTGCAGTCTATAGAGGTTTTTCACTGACATCTCCACGTTCACGTGTCTTTCTGTTTTGATCGCCAGGTGGACAGTGTATAACAGTCATAACTAAGATCTTGTAGTCTTTTGCGCTTGAGCAGTGACGGCCAGTATGCCAAATTGAAACGCACAGACGTCATGTGAAAAACGTCTATACAGCACTTTTACACAAAACCCAAAGACCAATAAGATGTAGGACCAATAAACAGTAGGATCAATGAGCTGCAGTGCTACCAGTGGGCTGTAGGACCATAGGGTTGTAACCACCGGAAAAGTTAGCCCTGAAAAGTGTTAAAATTCTCCTTAGTGGCAGCCACTATGCTCTTTCCTTGACTTGCAAATAAATAAGAGAATTTCAGGACAAACTACTGTCATGCAAGTATTTGGCAGTTTCAAAAATAAATGAAGTAGTTAAATTATTATTGAAATCTGTATTTCCTTGCTCAACTCATTGGATTTTGCTGGTTTGTGATTTTATCCTTCACTGGTAGTTCACATTTAGGCTGATTTTATATCCGGTGGTATTTTTACCATTTAATCTTAGATTTATCAAAATTTTTCATAGTGCCCTCTTTTTTGTGCATTTTATATATCATCACACAGGTTAGAATATTTGTTAACTAGTTTATTATATTTAATTTGTAACTAGGACAAAATGTTTGGAATGTACCTATATCTTGTTTTACATTATAAAAACAAAGATCTCTCTTTCCTTTTGTAGAATTCCAGAGATACCTTAGAAGCAGTGACATGACTGAGGCAAATTACCTTCTCATCAAATTTTTTGGAGGGTAAGGGGAAATGAAAAGTTCATAGAATATCAGTTTTTGTAGTAAAGTATTTACTACACAACTTATGAGTACAACTCACAATGGGCCATCCATTGTTGTCATCATTTTCATTGACAAATCATCATCATATCTTATACTTTGAAAATCATTAATGGGTCAAAGACCCTCTCCCCAGGGTAAGTTTTGTGCACCTGTGAAAATGAGCAGAAGGGATAATTTCCTTGAGCTGATAGCATATTTTAAACTTAAAAGTTGAATTTGAAGAGCACTGTTAGCAGCTTTGGCAGTGTAATATGAAAGATTCATTTGAATAACTGCAGTTCTGAGCATGTATGGCAGAAGGACCACATCATAAAATGTCCAGTGCCTGGATTTGTCTGAGGGAGCAAAGCACAAGGATCTGGAGGTTTGAAATAAAACCAGTGCAGACAGATCTACTAAACTGCTACAAATGTGAAATTTTCATCTGGCTTGAAATTAACTTGGGATATAGCCTGACCTGATATAATGCAAGGTCTGGCACTGGTAAATATTGTGTCCAGAACTGAAGTATCTTCCTTAAAGCAAATTAATGGAACATTTAAACCAAATCCTGGCTGTCAATTAAGTTGCAAGTCTGGGTCAGGGAAGTCAGAAGTAGGAGAGGGACTGTAACCCCACAATAGTTTTCAGTTAAAAGGGTTTCAAGTTGTCTCAAAATGTCAAAAATTATCTCAGAAAATGTCCAAACTCTTGATTTGAATGGTTAAGCCCCTATCATACCAACTGTAAGCCCCTTTCACAACCTACGTGATACTATGCAATATACAATACAACACCATAAAAATGTCACCAGCCCTTTCACACTACAGCAAACTTTTCCTTCATCCCTTGGCAATATTCCAGTGACCTATCAGTCATGCCATCTAAAAAAAGGGCAATTCTCTCCCATGACTGGTTGCACAAAACATCCCTCAGGGACAAGTAGGTGAAAGTTGAAATTACCTCTGTTTTGTTGCATCATATTGCATCACATCGCATTGTGTTGTGTCATTCCTAGTGCGGAAGGGTCTATAAAGTTATTACATTGTTTTCACTTTTTTTATTGCATCGTATCACATTGTGTCTAGTGTGAAAGGGCCTTTACAACAGTTCTGGAGACCCCCACATAACCTTGGCCCCCCCCCCAAAAAAAATAAGAAACAAGAGGGCAATCCACGGAGTTGCTTATCTCATCGCTAGCACACGCATTGAGCCATATAACTCACTTACAAGAACTTTCTCTCTTCCTTGTGGCATAAGGCCTAGACATAACTGCAGGGATCATGGAGACGGGGGGGGGAACTACGGGGGCTTTAGCCTCACACTTTTTGCAGGCATTTTGGAGCGCCGTAAACTGCATTATGGGCCGCATAAAACTGCATTTATTTTATTGAACATATTGGGCGGCTTCGATGATTAGCCCCCGCACTTCAAAATTGGCTCCCCGGTCTCTGAATAAGTACAGTTGAATATGAACGCACAATGAGTGGTTTGGATTGAAGCTCATAGTCTATTCATATGTCAGTTTCTATGGTATCTTCAAATTACGCACTTTTATATCGGCCTTTAATTTTGCACGCTCTCACAAAGGGAAAGCAACTACCAGCGCGTTGGTCGATGATAATGCAGAAGTGCTTGTCAAGTATTCTGGATGAAAAGACAAGCCAACAATTTTCTGCGGGTATACAATGCTCACGCATGCTGCGCTGTTCTAACAATGGCGTTTTCTGTAATGCGTGCCTATTATACGCACTTAACAGAATAGAAAGGTGTGTATGTCAAATCCACAATTCCACCCTGATATTTGCATCTCCACACGCCCCTTTGTTGTGCAAAAAGGACGAATTCAGTGCGCTATACAGAAAAGCTGTGCTCATAATATATGATATGCATGTTTGCGCCCGTTAGCATACACATTATTGGAAGAGAGAGCCAGTACTAGTAACAAACGCACCCACAATGTGTTTTGTTCACTTAGGTTGCTATCACCAGTGTTAAGCAGTCATCGCGTACCGGCGAAGCTTTACTCAGCGGTGACACACTCTACACTAAAATTATGCTAGACCACTTACTAAGGGGGCGCGTTGGTTTCTTACTATGCGCTTTCTACGAGGAAGCAATTTGTGCGTTGTACGTTTTTTAATGCGCGGTATAGTTCGTGTTAAGTATAAGTTTATGATTCATACTTAGAAAAATATAGTCTATTTTGTGTGGTTACCACTCACAGGCACCCCAGCTATTCTTTACCTCTGACCTTTGATCTTTACTTCCCAACTGAGTGAGACATCTTTCTTACCCTTGGGTACCTTCCCACCAAGTTTCAAGAGAATTAGCTCAGCCGTTTCGCAGTAGTTTTCAAAATAAAAAAATGTACATTTGACCTTCTGTCACATGACCTTTGACCTCGGTTGCCATGCCAACCTTGTATTTTGTTAGTACTTAATATGTTTATCAGGTGTGTGCAGTTTCATTGTAGTGGAATATTTGCTTTTGGAATAATACTATAAATACTAAAAAATGTGATTTTTTCACAAAAGTTGACCTTCGACCTCTGACCTTTGACCTTCACTTCCGAGGGTCTAGGAGACAAAAGTTGACACACTGGGGTACCTCCCCTACAAATTTCAAGGGAATCGGCCTAGCTGTTTTGTAACGGTTTTCAAAAAAAGAAAATTTATTTTTGACTTTTTTCACGTGACCTTTGACATGAGTTGCCATGAGAACCATAGATTTTTGTAGTACTTGAGATGTTTACTAATTGTGTGAATTATCACGTCAAAGGGATGTTTTCTTCTGGAATTATCTTAAAAATACTAAAAATTGTGGTTTTTCACAAAGTTTGACCTTTGACTTTTAACCTTTTCTGCCGGGGGTCTACGAGACACAAGTTCATACAGTGCGGTACCTACCCACCAAGTTTCAAAAGGATCTGTCCCCCTCACAAGGAGGAGTTTATGTCACAGATTTTCACTTAAAATATGTATTTTCCCTCCTTTACGTGACCTTTGACCTTGGTTACCATGGTAACCACATATTTTGGCAGCACTAGCTACTTTTATTTGTATGTGAAGTTTCATGTCAATATGGTGTTTCTCCTTGGAGTTAGTGTAAACATAGTCATTTTCACATAAATTTGACCTTTGACCTCTGACCTTTAACCTTTACTTCCGGAAATTGGTGAAGCAACGGGAATCTACCCAGAGCTTCTTCCCACCAAGTTTGAAGAAAATCGGTTATTCCGTCTAGGAGATATTAACAAAAGAAAATTGGACACACACACTAAAAGTGACGAAAATCAAAATACAAGAGGGCAATCCACGGAGTTGCTTATCTCATTGCTAGCACACGCATTAAGCCATATAACTCACAGGAAGAACTTTCTCTCGTCCTTGTGGCATAAGGCCTACACGTAACTGAAGGGCCCGCTGAGACGGCTTTAGCCCCCCCCCACGTTTTCTGCCGTGGGTATTTTGGGCCGCAGTAAACTGCATTTATTTTATTGAACATATTGGGCGGCTTCGATTATTAACCCCCGCACTTCAAAATTGGCTCCCCGGTCTCTGAATAAGTGCACTTGAATATGAACGCACAATGAGTGGTTTGAATTGAAGCTCATAGTCTATCCATATGTATGTCAGTTTCTATGGTATCTTCAAATTACTCACTTTAATATCGGCCTTTAATTTTTCACGTGCTCACAAAGTGAAAGTAACTACCAGCGCGTTCGTCGATGATAAACGCAGAAGTACGTGTGAAGTATTCTAGATAAAAAGACGGGCCAACTAAATTCTGCGCGTATACAATGCTTACGCAAGCTGCGTTGTTCTAACAATGACGTTTTCCGTAATGCGTGCCTATTATACGTACATCACCGAATAGAAAGGCGCGTATGTCAAATCCGCACTGCCGCCCTGATATTTGCATCTCCATGCGCCCTTTTGTTGTGCAAAAAGGACGAATTCAGTGCGCTTTACAGAAAATCTGTGCACACAATATGATATGCGGAAGGCACATTCATCATATGTGCGAAATTTCATGTATGTGGAATATTTCCTTCTGGAGTTATACTTAAAATACTAAAAAAGAAAATGTGATTTTTCACAAAAATTGACCTTTGACCTTATTTCACATGACCTTTGATCCTGGTCGCCGTGGCAACCATATATTATGGTAGTATTAGGCAGGTTCATCATATGTGTGAAGTTTCATGTATGTGGAATGTTTCCTTCTGGAATTATACTGAAAAAATTAAGAAAATGTGTTTTCTCACAAAAATTGATCTTTGACCTTTGTTGCCATGGCAACCATATATTTTGGTAGCATTAGAGATGTTCATCATATGTGTGAAGTTTTGTGTATGTGGAATGTTTCCTTCTGGAATTATACTAAAAATACTAAAAAAATGTGATTTTTCACAAAAATTGACCTTTGACCTTATTTCACGTGACCTTTGATTCCGGTTGCCATGGCAACCATATAGTATGGTAGAATTAGGCAGGTTCATCATATGTGCGAAGTTTCGTGTATGTGGAATGTTCCCTTCTGGAATTATACTAAAAAAAACTTAAAAAATGTGATTTCTTACAAATATTGATCTTTGACCTTGGTTGCCATGGCAACCATATATTCTGGTGGTATTAGGTACGTTCATCATATGTGCAAAGTTTCATGTACGTGGAATGTTTCCTTCTGGAATTATACTAAAAATACTAAAAAACCGTGAATTTTCCCAAAAATTGAATTTGACCTCTGACCTTTGACCTTTTCTGCTGAAAGTCACGGAGACACAAGTTTACACTCTGGGGTATCTAGCCACCAAATTTCAAAAGAATCAGTCTAGCCCACAAGGAGGAGTTCATGAAACACTTTTTTGCTTAAAATGTTGATATCACATGACTTTTGACCTTGGTTGCCATGGCAACCATATATTTTCGTAGTGCCAGACACTCTTATTGTATGTGTGAAGTTTCATGTTAATGGGATGTTTTTTCTTGGAGTTATTATACAAAGAGTGATTTTCACATAATTTGACCTTTGACCTTTACTTCCTGGAGTCAATGCAGAACTGGGGTTCCACCTAGGGCACCTTCCCACCAAATTTGAAGAAAATTGGCTTTACCGGTTTGGAGATATTAAGAGAACAAAATTGGACACACACACACTCACACACATACACACACACACACACACACGGACATGTTTTGACCCCTCCCTCCGTTATGGACTTTTGGTCACCCTGGGGTACCCCACCATGGGTTAGGACTTTGGACTAGTAACTTGTGAAAATTAACTGTTACCATGGCAACGGTTGTTATTCTGATGGCATTGCCGAATATAGCCCAACAGGTCAAGTGACTACAATATCTCATCCTCCTCACGGAGCGATGAGATAAAAACATATTTTTGTCACCCCTGTTGTAGATTATGATTGTGCCTTGTAATTGGGCATGTACAGTCTTCCAGTCTGACTTTGGGACATCACTGGAACCTATTCAGTATCCTCTGTTTTCCCCTTGGCATGCAACTTAAAGAGGTATTTGCATCACCCCAAGTATGACTTTTACTTGGTGGTAAGCCCCGCCCATAATGTCTTTACTGCTTCTCCTTGTGCAGACACAAACATAGTTCACTGCTCAAGGCCACATCCTGGTCAGTATAAAAAACCCCATGTGTAATCAAAACATTCTCTTTGCATGCTGTGTAATATGAGCTGCTCTACATCTTTTGAATTGTGTAACTCTGATGTCAATCAAAGAGTAGTCACCAACTGAGAATTTTGCTTACCCCCAACTAAAAGTCATACTTGGGGTGATGCAAATCTGTCTTTAAATGATTTCTTATGAAATCACAGGTTCATCTTGGAGTCATCTTGCAAAGCTTTAAAGGCAGTAGGCAGTCACCCCAAACAGAGTGAGCGTATCCTGTCACTCTAGTTCATGAATGGTCTATTTTGATCATGTGACAATATTTTTGTTAGTGAATTGTGAAATTCAAGGTGAATTTCGCCTTGCTTTACCTATTGTTTGTAATAGTTATGTTCAAAATGTCTTCAGAGGTGCTTGTAATGCAATAAGAGGAGATTTGCAAGAGTTTGCTGATTTTTCAAAGAAAATTTTGGGATGACTGCCTATTGCCTTTAATGATATATGATCAAACAAAACTTCTACATTGTCCTACATTGTTAAAAAGAACCATTAAACATGCCCAGTTGTACAAAATTCAAATGAAGGTGACTGTACTCATCCTTACGGAAGCCTTTGAGGTATCTTGAACAAGATTATCTGTCACCATGAGAGACAAAGTTTCTTGACCCAATCCGATTAATTAATAGTTAATACTTAACGTAACAGTAATTACGCAAACGTCTGTTTTATTTTCTTTTGGACTTTGTCATTAGCTTCATTAGGGTGATTGCTTAGAAGTATCAACAGACATAACGTTTTGGTTACAGGATGTAATCCTGTACAAACATACATTGAAAACTGCCCTCAGATGACTTTGAGTTTTTTTTGTAGGTTAGTGTCTACAGAGCAGAGATGTGTAACACCCAGTGCCAGGAATTTTGTCATTACCTAGTACTACCCATTCATGCTGGAGTGATGTAAGCCTGGTTGTGCCAATCTACAGGAGGAAGTTGATACAGATTTGGGAGGAACTTTTTGTGAGTTGTACTTTTCATTGATTTACTATGAGGCCTATTCCTCTAGTGTCTTGTCTTCTCTATAGAACACAGCCTTATGTACTACTCAAATATTGTACAGCAGTGTTTAGGAATAAAGATAAGTCAAATTTTGACATAATTTGGTTTTGCGTTGTGTAACAATCTGACCTGCTTGTATAGTACAATGAGATGCAGTACCAAAAATGATTTGGTATAGACTGAGGTGTTTCATATCTAGTTTGCTGTGCATTACCAGTATAGGAATTTTGACTTTTTCAACATATTTTTTCTTGGTTTCAGAAGTGGCCTCAAAAATTCTTGAATAAGTAATTAAAATGTAGGTGTAAGCATGTGTTTTTAGGAATCTTTTGAATTCTTGAAGGTAATCCAAAAATTGCTTAATTTGTGTTGAGGAAAAGTGTACCTCAGCCTCAGGGAATGATGTATCAGACCTGCTCATGTCACACACAATTTGATGTTTAAGCAGATCAAGTTGCTACAAAACTATAAAAATGTATAATCAGACTCCTGTATTCTTTCCTTCAGGATTTCACTGATTTTAGTGATGAAGGCATCAATAATCCTCAAAACTGCCACTCAGATATGAAAGTTAAATTATTGCCATCATATAAAACTCTTCAAGATGATTGTGGGAGTCAACATAGGGCTACTCTTGTCAACTGCTAAAAACTGCTAAGAGCATTTTTTTTTGGATTATTGTCATAGTTTTAACTGATTAACTTTTTGTTAGTTTTTAAAAAACATTTCCTATTTCTCTAGGAATTCTATATGTAATGTAATGTAATGTAAATTTATTCTTATTAGACGCATTACATGTAAAAACATCTCAAAGCATCAAACAAAGATGAAATAACAGTAAGAGTAAATAGGAAATAAAAATTAGATAACATTATCAAAACTTACAGTAACTTACAGTAATCGATGGAAAGCACAAAAAAGGTAAGATTTTGAAAAGGATTACAAAAGACAGAAAAATAAAACAGTAACATATAAAAAAAAACAAATCCAAACTAAAAAACTTTACCAATAAAATAATCTTTAAAAAGGAAAGTTTTAAGTTTCGATTTAAAAGAGATAAAATTATCAATTGAAAGAAGTTCACATGGCTGACTGTTCCAAAGTTCAGGGGCACAAACTGAAAAAGCTCGCCTACCATAGAAATTATTGCAACATAAAGGTTCTACAGGCACCTGCACAATTTGGAACTGGGGGAAGGAGTTCAGGTTTTTAGTAGAAAAGGGGAGGGGGAGTCAAAGCCAAAATTTTAAGGAAAAACTTGCAAAAAATGTCATTTCAGGTCTTGAAGGAAGGCAGAATATTTAAACCACTCAACCATCCCCTGAGTTAGCTAGGTTCACTAGTTACACTTTTTGACTGCTTCTTGTATTTGCATTTTGTTTATTAAAGTTCCTATAGTTATTCAAGTTCCTATATTTTTAAATTGAAATTTCCTATATTAAACGTATAAATGGCATTAATGTCCTGGTTTCATTTATTTTTGATTTCGAAGGATAATCAAGTTTTAGATGCAGCTATTTCCTTTCATAATGTACACACAGATCAAGCTGTCTTTACACTGCAGTAAAAATTACGTATGCCTACTGTGAATTTTCAAAAGCTTTCATTTCAGCTGCATAAAGTATTACCTAACTAGCTTTCTTGTTTGGAGGGGGAAAAACAGTTCTCAAATATTGTATTGCTGTTTCAAATTTTGTTTATTTCTTCTACCATAAAGCAGTTTGACCTTAGGGTTATGCATAGAAATCCTTACAAATTTGTGCATTTGTGTTGCTATTTTACCATCTTATGTGGAACATTAAGATGTGGTACCAAGTAAGTGATTTCCAGATGTGAAGAAGTATGCAGAGTGTGAGATGAGGTTTTACGCCTCAGTTTCCAACCAATTGGTTTAAGTCAGGCCGATCACAGCCTTTTTTTCCAGTTGTGGCTCACTGGCTTGTTTTCCCTACTTCATTTCTTATGCTGAGCACCAAGCACAATGGCAGACGGTTCCATTTTTAACGTCTTTGGTATGACCCGGCCAGGAGTCGAACCCCAGACCATCGGGCTGCAAGTCGGATGCTCTAACCACTTGACCATGCAGTATGCAAGAAGTGTGCAAATGACTGCTCTATCATATTTCCTTCTCAACAGAGATATTGGAAAAGGCTTCAAGAGCTTCTAGTCAGGAATAGAGGGGATTTTATGTGTATTTCAGCCACCATGACCTGTTAGTGATTCAAATATCAGAATATACTCTGAACGGAGCCATCTTAGGTGGATTACAAACAACAGAGAAGTGAGTAGACAACAGTCACAGAATTCAAGAATTTTGAAGGATACATCCCTCTGACAAGAAATATTGACTGTTCTGCAGTCTAAAATCATCCAAGCCAGATCCTTGGAACTTTTATTGTTTTTGGTCACAATTGGTAGCCAGCTAGCAAAATGACAGGTGTTGGGACCCAGCTGGGTCTCCTGTTTTGGAAAAACTGGCTGCTACAGAAGCGGAAAGTTGTAGTAACCATCTTTGAAATATCATTACCTCTGTTATTTGCAGCATTTTTGCTACTCATGAGAAGCTTTGTATCATATGAGGAATATTTAGAACCGACCTACTTTGATCCATTTCTTGTCACTCGCTTTTCACGGACACTAATCCCACCAACTGCCCTGGACCTGGAGGACCCTCCACCATTTTACTGGCAGCTGGGATACTCTCCTGATAACAGCTTGACGAATGCAATAGCTGAGAAAATGGTAGAGAATTTACAGCCGATGTTTGCTCCAATTCAGGTTAGGTCAGGTGAGTGCTTCTTTTTAAAAGTCATAGGTTACATGTTGCTATTAGAGAAGGAGGTTTTGTCAGAACCCCCTTTATGTTTTCCACAAAAGAAATACGGGGTGTTTGAAAAATAATGTACAAACAGACCTTGAAATGTTCTTTGGCAGTCTGGGAGATTCCCCTTTTTGGGAGAATCTACTTTCCCCGATTGGGGGAAAATTGTTCATGGGCGCCGTTTTGTCTATTTAACCCAAACTTTGTCAGTCTAATGTAGAGACATTAAATATATATTCTGTAGGTGTATTGTCATAGCTGCTGAAAAGCAACATTATAATCAGTGGTTCACCATGCTGTTTTTGAGAAAAACTCAGGTTTCTGATTGGTTTTCGTTCTTTCTGAATCTTGTCTTTGTTAGGCCATAAAGCCTATACAATGTGTTGCATAACTTTCCCCATTTGGGAGAATTTTGGTTTTCCCCCAAATTGGAGAATCTCCTGGACTGTTGGGACAAGAAGATCATTTTGCCTTTACTAGAAGAGGTAAAGGCAAAATTGCCTTACACAAAATTTGCTCAGAAGTGCATAATTTTTGTGATGCATGACAATATTGTTCATGACTAGGATATTTGGTATGGTATTGATTCCTGCAAAAAACCATGATTCTATGTGTGGACATCAATAAAAATACTTATGAAAGAAGGTCAAGGTTACACTTTTGTAAGAATAGCTTCACATACAGAGTTGTGGATAGTACCTGGAACAATCTCCCAGCAAATGTTTTCAGTGCACTAAGCATTGCAACATTTGGAAGAAGACTTGTTAATTTGTTTTTGAAAAACTATTCCATTCTCTACAACTTCAAGGACACTTATAAGACAAGAGACAGTCCCATTTAATAGTGAAACCAGATGATGAAGAAGAGCTTGGTTTATGGGTACCAACTGCCTTCTACAAATCATCTAAGTATCTATATGTATGGTGTCACTCTAGCATTCATCCTCTCCTTTCAATACCATTCCCACCAAAAATTATACAATTTGTCCAATTCTGATACAAAGTCTGTTGAAATTTGATTTTTGCTATTAATGCACACCCACTTTAATGCAATCATAAATACCCCATAGCTCCCTGGTGACTTTCCTCTCCCCCCCCCCCCTGGATCTCTATGGAGGAATGGCTAGTTGGACCACCCCAGAGCCTTGCTGCCTCTATGTGTGTATGCTTACAAAAAAAATTTTGTAACAATTTTTTCCCCACATTTAACTATATACTAGTTATGTATGGGTATCATAGAACGAAACCCTTTGTCTACAGTTATTGTCATTAAAGGTAGATCAAACAGAATGAGCAAATGAAGAAAATTGTACCTGCAAATAGAACAAAGTGTTCTCATAAATTTCCCTTAAAAGTTCAAAAGTTTGCCCAGGTGGATAAAGTTGCTCACCTTGCCCCTGATAGCCCCTGCCTGACCCCAGCCACAAAATTAGTTCACATATCAGAAAAATGAAGGAACTTGCACTGCTTCTAAAAGGTAAAATATGTTTGTACTTTATGGATAAATGCAGGAGACCTAAACATTGCCATGTCAAGTAAGGCCCCTTGAGGGACTTGCTAAAGCTGGGACTGTGGAATGAGAGATTTTTGTCTAATTCCCCCCCCCCCCCCCACACACACACACCTTCAGCCACTTCCTTAGCTATGCAATTACTACAAAGCATTGAATTGTGGCCAATTTTGTGCAGTTTTCAGTCTGTAACATAAATTTCTTTAAAATAAAATATTGGCAATAAAGTTCATAGGATTGTCAGTTTTGAGCCCACAATTAATACTGCAAGTTAGATGTTCAAAATAATCCCATTTATTCACCATTTCTGCATATTATTACTGAACTTAGTTTCTTCAGTTAAGGAAGTTTTCACATGGTGGAATTTGCATACATATGTAAAGGTTAACTGTGACTGCTATTAAATAATTAGCTTATTGCTGGTCCCAGTGGCCATTACCACAGCGGCCCTTGCAGCATTGCATTACTGTCCGATGCTTTACTGTCAGCGATCAGACATGTCATAGTGGACCAAAACTTGAGATGCTTGTACTCTCTGTTTGGTGTCCTGTCATTATAAAGGGTAGTTAATGACTAGATGAAGTCATTTAGGATATTAGCGTCTACATCCTGACAGTTCTTATCTTGAACTTCGGAAGGGTTGGACCCTGGATCCTGTATCTTTAAAGAAAATGTTACAGCTTGAGCTAGAGTAAATAGCAGCAAAAATTTATTTTGCTGCAGCCAAATTCTTACAAATCTCCCTGTAATTTCTCCTACAAGTATTTCATATGATTTTCTAAACATAAATATTGGATATTAAGGTAAACTGAGGAGCTGGTCTACACACATTTAACACCTTAGTTAATGAATTTTGCCACATGATGTAAAAAGAGCCATTCATGGTTTAAGATACCAGGGTATAGTAACTGAATTTTCCTTTTTAACTTGTAAAACTTGGAACTTGATCTGCTTTCATTCCACATTATTGACCAATAAGACCCAAAACAAAATTTTGATTGCCTTGTCCAACATGGTCATAGAAAATAAGTTGTATTTTTTTCATTGCCAAAAATGATTTGATCAAATTTATTCAGTCAAGAAATATGGTGGTCTTATACCAGTGTCATTGTTATGCTAGTAACAATTTTATGATGCACCCAATGACCCTCAAAGGTTCAGGTATACCAGAATATAACAAAGATGAAGTGTAGCAAGGTTCACCTTTGTAGGTCACAAAAGTCATCACAGATGTGCTTCTAGGTGTGCATATATAAATATCTTTAGTCATGTTTTGTCCTTAACCCTGGGTCCTCAAGAACCACATCATAATCAACAACTTGTTTGTCAAATGTTCTGTAAGAGCAAATGGGTGTGTCAGGACATTGAGCACCAGGTGCATCACACAATTGGAAGGTGCGTAGCTAATTTACAGTGGCTTATAGCCAGAAAAATTTTTATGATGGGGTTTCTAGGAGCTAGGGGGTTTCTACCATTTCATTGGGGGGCTTCAAATACAGAATTGGTATTTTTCACTCTTAAAATTTCCACTGGACAGGGGTCCATTGGGGGGAAGAAATTTTTGAGGGGGCATGCATCCCAAGCCTCCCTTAGCTGCACCACTGCTTTCTTTCTGCCATCCTTTTTGTGAACCACCTGTACCCTTCAATTTGACCTCTTTTCGAATAGTATTATTGTAATAGATTCTTCAGATTGGTAAAGGTCCAGTAATAAGAGCAGCGTACACCCTTTTAGGTTAAATGCAGGATTTGGATACTGTGAAACCACTCAGTGCTGGATACCCTATGTACTACTACGTTTTTGAATTGAGGAAAATGTGTCTAGCCTAGTAACTTTTGAGCACAAAAGTAGATCTTTGAGAAAGTTTTGTAAATTTCACTTTGAGATCAGAGAAATTACAATAAAGAATGAATGAATTTTTAAGGCTTTTGGAATAAATAACCTCTAAAATGCTTACAATGTCCTTTTCATGTGTACAAGTTAATTAAATTATGGCATTAATTAATGTTTATAGTCAGCTAGCAACATCAGTCATAATGCACATCACAAAGAATAACTTTCTTATTACTGTGTCACATTTGCCTCCTCAAGAAATTGACTGCCACTGTGGTGTCAAATTTTGTAACAGGTTTTAGTACAAGGATACTTGGGGATTTAATTTGCAATGAAGTACTTAAATATAAATAAATGAAAAAGGAAAAGCCATTATGCAAAATTTGAAAACAAAGTTTTTCCCAGAAACATGATACCTTGACCTTGTGTTTATGTTTTTTTCTAGATGTTGCTTATCTTATGCATGAAGTCTCAAAGGTTACAGTTTTAATCCCCTAAATCATCTAGATTAGGAATGATATCCTTCGGTGATATTTGCAAGTAGTTCAAACACGTGTTGGCTACATACGTGAAGGCAATGTGGATTGGCATACATTGTTTGTGTGACCCAGAGTTCATCTTGATAAGCTCTGTGCAATTACTTCTGCTAATAGCTGTTAATTTGCCTTTGTTTCTTGCTGGGACTAATGTGTCTTTTACCTCCCAAATGAGTGTTCAATGTTTCAAAAGACATAAAGACAAAAGGTACAGACTTGAAACCAAGTTGTGACTCGAGTCACAACCCTCCAACACTACCTGACTTGAAAAATTCTGGGGAATTTTCCTCTTTTGAAATAACACAGAGACTCACGTCATTGACTTGATTTCCTATAATAGTGCCAGTTGACTTGACTTGCCGAGAAAAGTTTGACTTGATTACATATCAGCAATGGTATTTACTTTTGTAAAACAACTTTATTAATAAGACTGTTTCTTGTTGAAATCCTTGGTTCTTTACCTCTGAACTTTGTGAGTGTGTCAACTTCAAAGGAAAAATGAAATGTGTTGCTAATTTACATCTGTCTGTTTGTGAAACATTTGATTCTTGAACTCCTAAACTTGTTTGCACTGTAAATGGACCAATGCAAAATATTTTGTGAAAGATACCTTTCTTACCTTCCTGTTATTTTTTTCAATGCTTGATTCTTTAGAGGGAACATTGTTTATATTGCATCAAAATGGCCTAGAAAATATAGATTTTGTTCCTAATATCAAACCATTAAAGGCAGTAGGCAGTTCACCCAATATTGCTTTGAAAAATCAGTCAGCTCTTGCCAATCTACTCTTATTTGCCTTGTTAGTACCTCTGAAGGTGTGTTTTAACATAACTATTACAAACAAAAGGTTATTCTGAATGATTTTAACAATTCAGTGACAAAAATGTTGTCACATGATCAAGAAAGCCATTCATAAAGTAGGATAATGGGGAATACGAATTATGATTGGGGTGAAAATTTTGGAGGCACAGTATTGACCATGTTGCTCAAGTGTTGTGTTCAATTTGCGATGTGTATGTGGTAGGAAAGGAATTGAAGTACTCGTCATACAAAAATAAAGTTCTTAAATTGAAGGTATTTCAGGCTCTTTTCTTTTTTTTTTGCAATATATCCTTCCGCCATGCAAACTGGCATTTTGAATGAAGTAAAAGAGCAGGAACCACCACCCTATCATACAAGCTCTTCTAGCTCAAAATCTCATCAGTCATGGTACACAAATTTGAAATTATTGTGAAAGGCCTACTCGTGAGCTTTCATATGAGGGGTAGCTTGTACCCTTCTTAAAGGGTCCAGACGTCATGAAACAGACCAAAATTTGTGTGTAAGTAAAAGGTCAGCGGTGTGCTACCTTTATAGACAGTATGCATGGAGATTACACATAGCGGTGTACAATCACATTTCCCATGGTTTGTGCACAGTGAGACTCATTTCTAAAATAATGGTATTGGATCAGTATGGGTCAATATTGGGATTAGAAATATCGGTATGGGTCATATCAGTTCAACACTTACTACAGGTCCTGGGCTTGGACAGGGTACCCAACTCCAATGAAAGGCATGACTCCAGGCCCAGAGTTGAGTAGCAAGTTCATTTTCCTTGGACTTGCAAATCCTGGGGGATTTTCAGTATTGTCAAAAACATGCACAAAAAAAAAAATCATTTTTTGTGTGTATTCTAAATGGTTTAAATTTGTGTTCTTTTGCAGGTTTAATGAAACAATGCTTTCTTTGATTAGCAATTCTGCTCTTCAACCATTGATTAACCTGTAGTGTAGAATGGTCTATTAATTACCACAATTACTGTATTGAATAGTGCAGGACAGTTTTAGCATATGCTAACTGCAATCTTTGGTTTTGTTGAAATACAAACCATGCATTCATGATGGTGTGTGTGTGTTTGTGACACTTAGCTTGTGCACACAATATCTCTAGAACAGAAACTTCTTCTATAGCTCAAACTTGGTGTGTAGGTACTCTATATGGATCAGAAGAATTGTTTTGGTGGAGGTCGAAGGTCACTTGAGGTCACCAGAGGTCAAATAATGAAAACATTGTGCACGCGATATCTCAAGAAGGGAAACGTTCATGAAGCTGAAACTTGGTGTGTAGGTACCCCATTTATGAAGATCAAAATTGGTTTGTAGGTACCCTATGTAGGCTAGAAGAACCCTATCATTTTTAGAGGTTAAAGGTCATCTTGGGTCACTGGGGGTCAAACTCTGAAAACCTTGTACACACGATATCTCAAGGTAGGAAGCTTGGATAGAATTCCTATTTGGTATGTGGATGCCTTGTGGTGAGAAGAACCCTATTTTTTGTGGCAGTCAAAGGTCATATGGGGTCACCAGGGATCAAACTCTGAATTCTTGTTAAAATGATATCTCAAGGTAAGAAGCCTGGATAGATTTCATACTTGGTATGTGGATGCCTAATGGGGAGAAGAAGAATCATATTGTCTTTGGTGGATGTCAGAGGTCATCTGGGGTCACTAGGTGTCAAACTCTGGATAGCACAATTTCTCAAGATAGGAATTAGAAGTTTGGATAAGTTTTATACCTGGTACGTGGATGCTTTATGGTCAGAGAAAGAATCTTTTTGTTTTGGTGGAGGTCAAGGTCATCTGGGGTCACCAGACGTCAAATGGCAAATTTTCCAAGAATTCCGAAGATAGTCCCATGGGGTCAGCAGAGGTCAAAAAGCAAAATTTCCCAAGAATTCCCAAGATCAGATATGAACACAAAACTATTTATCCAACATGTTTAGATAACATTTGATGAGCGACTGAAAGAAATGGGACATCATGGCATTATTTGGAATAGAACATATCGAAACCTCAGTGCATTTTTGGATTCTGGTTCAAGATAGTTTTGAATGTGGGCTGGAGTCACAACTCCATCCAGAGTGAAGGCTTTTCCAACTCAAAAAGTATTTGAGCCACCCAGACTATACAAGGAACTGCAAGGGGCTACTTTTGTAATGGTTTCAAGGTTGCATTGTAAATTCTTTCATATTTCTCAGGCTACATTTTAGAGCAGGTTTCAGGAATTATATGTTGGGGTGGGGGATACTCACTTGACCAAAGGTTCATTAGTTCAAAGGTTTGCTTGACTGTACATCCAATTGACCATAAATCTGCTAAGTACAGGTTAGAGGAAGGGTTAGGATTTGGTTAGACAGAGATTAGGGTTTTGAACAAGGAAATACCTTGGTAGAATTAGGGTTTGGGTTAGAATTAGAGTTTAGGTTAGGATTAATGTTTATAGTTAGGATCTTCTGTCTAGTGAACCTTCAATGTAGTGAACCTTGAATCAAGTGAACCCAGCTCATTGGGGTTACTGTAATTGCTTTTAAGTTCATGATTATTGCAAAATTATCAAGTTTAGAACAGATTCCGATAAAAGTATCCACTTTAAAAAAAAGGTAATAATTTCACCAATACTTTGAGCATATGTGAAAATACTGAAATTGGGTAAAGTTTGCCCATGCAGTTATTGTTGATTAATTATTGGGCAAACTTTACTTATTTTCAGGGGGCTAACTCTGATTTGCCACCCTTGGGTAGATTGCAACAAAAATATTTGAAAACATCCAAAGCTCTCAGAATAATCATAAATTTTCACTCATTTTATTGTTTTTAACAGCAACTGGATTTCCCACAGAAAATGAAATGGTAGATTTTTTTCAAAAGCAGAATTTCTCATCATCTGATTACTTGGGTGGCATAGCTTTCCACAACATGGACGATGCAGGCATGGACCTCCCTACCAACATCACATACAGCATCAGGCTCAATTCTTCTCCAAGGAACTCACCAGGAAGCTTTGCGGCTCAGATTGAGTGGCCTACAGATTACCTCTTTCCATTTTATCAGTTTCCTGTCCCGAGAGAGAAAAATAGCACAGAGGGAGGTTTCCCAGGTAAAGGAAAAACCTTTTGCAGAGGCTTATGCCAAGAAGGGCTAGAGTTGTATTGTCTCTCAGCCCCCTTCTTCTTAATCCCAGTTGAGGGAAGTGTGGGGGGATCTGTCACATGTCACTCATTTTTTGGTAAATTTTATGTCAGTAAATCCCTCTATTCTTCTACTGCTTCACAACAATTAATTGAAGTAGGCTAGGGAAAGTATTTGGTCCTTTTTCAAAATCACAATACTTGGTCAAAAATTGAGTAAGGTTTGCAGCAAACTGGAATAAAGCCTTCACATAAAGTCTGGTAAGGTTCAGTTTTTGTGAAAGTGATTTTTGGTAACATGTAAGTACAAGTCTTTACCAACCTCTTAATGTTTGAACTCTGATTGGTAAAAAGCATATGTGACGAAATGGGAGCAAAAATACATTCAAGTAATACTTCAGAAAGATTCAGAAACAAGTCCAAGCTTAGGTTTTAGAGTTTTATAGAGTTTAGCAAATCAAGATGCATTCATTTCCTGTACACAAATCAAAATTGGAGTGAAAATAAATGATGTTGTCCGTGCTACTCACAAGGCATGCACACAGCACATGTAGGAGAGATTATACACATTGAAAGCGACTCAGACTTTCATTGAAATTTTTTTATACCAAATTTGATTTGTTTACAGGAAGTGACATCATACTTAACAGTCACAGTAGGCTCAGGCCTGCAGCCAGATAAGGTACTGAAGGGGGGGGGAGTAGCATGGGGGGGGGGAGAGATTTTCTTAGGGGGCAAGACATACTAAAATGCATTAAGGCAAAGGTTGTTGTGAATTTTTTAGATGGGGCTGAAATATTTCTAGGGGGTCACCAACCTATGCCCCCCCCCCTTGGCTACAGGCTTGAATAGGTTTATGGTTTATGATCACTTTGGCACCACATCATTAATTCTTATTTGGAATCACCATTCTAGAACATGCATGAGTACTCCATTCCAATGATTTGCAGCATTGCCCATGCCTACAGTAATGTTTGCTGACTACATGTATTAACATAAAACATGCAAATAGTAATTAACCAAAACTTTTTCAGCTTTAAATGAGATCAATTGTTCACCATGTAGTTCTATACTCTTTTGATTTTATGTTTTGACAGTAAGCATACAGTTTCTAACTGTACCTAGAGTCAATGAAGCCTCCCCTCCCTCACCCCTCCCTTACAAAAATGCAGTGACAAAATATGGCTGGTAGCCACAGGAAAGTGGGAGAGACCCTTCTTGGGCCATGCCCCTTTTCCATTTCAATTTGGTCCAATGCCCCCCCCCCACCTTTCAGTGATACCTATTGCCTTCAAATCTTAAGTTTTAACAATGCACCCCTATTCAAGACCCAGGATTGTAAAGTTCACCCTCCAAACAAAAACTCTGTGGGCATGCCACCCTGGTTAAAGAAAGTTCACTGTCTCCCCAACTGTCAAAAGTAGACAGGTGAAAAAGGTAATTATCATTTCCCATCTATCACTTAGTGTTAAAAATTTGGTTTAATAAGCCTGCAATTGACCATCACCATATACTCAGTCTAGTTTCTTATCTTTTATTGACATTTAATATCCCACACTTGACCCTTGATTTGTCCCATCATTGTTTGTATTGATTAAACCTTAAAGGGGGAACATAGGTTGAACCTCTGGAAAAAAAGGTTTCATTTGCATCTTACGCTTTTCAGATTTCATAATACCCAAATGTTTTATGTTGCATTCATACAGTGAAGTTTCTTTAGTGTCCATGTAACATTTTGTAGGTTACCTTTTTTCCCAGGAGAGGGGGTTAAGAACACCCATCTGTAATTGTCTGAAACTGATGCTGTAAATTTAAAGGCATTTTTCCAGTGGCTTTTCATAAGGGTCCCATGTGAAAGAGAAAAAAATGTCAGTTCATACCTGCCTCTAAACCCTGCAACAGTAATCTTTTCCTAACTCAAGTTATCTAATTTTAAAGACTGCTTACTTTTGTCAAAAAATACCTCCAGTTGTAGGTTTAGCATAAATCTACACCATGTGTACCGCATAACAAACAAAGTTGCTAAATATTCCCTACAACAGTGTCAATATCATAAAGAAATTTGATGCTTTCTCAAATTAATGTGCCGCAATGACATCACAGATTTCTCATAATGCACTTTACCTTGAGAAAAATTGCATTTCTTTGAAAATTAGTATCTTCCAAATGCTACAAGCTGTTGGGATGCAGTTTTCACCTCCTAAAAGAGAAAATTTTTCTGCATTTTTGGAAGTCATTGATTTTTGTCACTGGCAAATCCCTTTAAGTTCACATACCTGTATATTCCCTTTAATGCAATTTGAATGAAAGTATAGGTATCACACCACCAGACAGTGACAAAGCTGAGCTTTGTTGTATTAAGGGGTTTACTATTCCCAGTTTGACTAATAATTACCACTCTACCATCAAAAGCAACCAAGTTTAAGACTGATGCAACCACCATAAAATGCCCATATTTTGAATTCCATGCTCAGTGACAATTGGCTAGGACCTAAAATTGGGTTTTCTTGAATTTTTAGGTTCCATCCCCAGAGTTCATGTAACAAAGTTTTAAATTTTGACACCCAAATCAGTCGGGGAGAATAAGCAAGTGTGGGTCTCCTTCCCATTTATCCTCACAGGCCTATATTCTGCTTAAGTGCCACACTTCAGGTAATTTTTTAGGACTGGTGTTTCAGGTTTCTTTTTCCTTCCTGTCCCCCTCATTATATTTAGGAGATTTCAGACATTTAAGTGGGGGAGGGAGAATTTCCCCTTTTATCTGACAGACCCCTACTTGTCCCTCCATATTCTCTTCAGTTTTCTGAAATTCTCAGATTACCCCACTGGAGCACCATTGGAAAGGGCCCAGTACATTGGTTCCTACCACTTGATATAAGCCATGTTTCTCTTCCAACCCCTTCCCTCTCCCCCTCCCTTTCTTCCCCTATTTTTGTGGTTCTAAAACCCACTGTTTACATTTACTAAATCTACTCTTTTTTTCCTTTTGGTCAGGTTACTATCGTGAAGGATTTTTAGCGATTCAGCATGCAGTGGACAAAGCTTTCATGCAGTTCAAAGGAGCCAATACCCGGAATATTTCCACAGTACTACGACGCTACCCTTATCCCCCGTACTATGATGACAGATATGTCTCCATCTTGCAATTTAACTTTCCCGATGTCATCATGTTTGGTGTTATCTTGATTGCTCTGAATATAACCCGCAGTGTCACACATGAGAAAGAGAAAAGATTAAAGGTATGTTTGATACTGTTGAATAACTTAAAATTAAGTGAAAGGTTTCAAATTTAGTATTAGACTTATGAAATAGAGCAAAATTCTAAGTCCATGCCTTAAAAAGCAGGTTTGCATATCTTGTTCTTGTTTTGTGGGATATTGTCCAATTCGCCAAATTTATTTTATTCTCTCTACTTTGTAATCTATTTCATCATGATATATTTTGTTGGCACAAACAATAGGCAGGGAAGATTACTTGACTCTAGTCCAGAGTTGTAACTTCTTGTTGATAATCGCAAGTGGGGATTCCTTGATACATGGAGTTGTGACTCCATGGTTCTTTCTTCATTGGTGGAAGCCAACATCAGGGTTCCCCCAGTTTTGAAAATTTGTGGAACTTTCCAGGCCTGGAAAATCAGGGAATTTTGTTAACACGACAAAAGTCATGAAAAAGTCATGTTACTGTACTTGTAAATGCTCAAGCAATGCAAAATTGTATTCAGGACATTTAAAGAAAAAAAAATTGTGTGCATGGATTTTTTGTAATTTGGACATGGAAAGTCACCAAATTACATTGTTTTTGTGGTGCAGGAATCATGTAAAATACCAGTCTTAAAGTGAGTAACCCTTTCTGTGATGAGCAGTTTTGTGTTAAAACATAGACAGGATTAGTTTGGACAATACTCAAAATCGAAATTTTATGTTTTTGTCAAGTTGGCTGTGTGACTTTAACACAATAAAACTAAGTTGTTCAAGTTGTTGTGGAGAGAATAGTTTAGTTTTAAAACTTTCATTGTGTTTCACCTCACGATGATGAGGTCGTATAATCAGAATGCTGTCACAACTCTGTTAAGAGTTGTGTGTCTCAGAGAAAAAGTTTGAGACACGAAAAAGGTTATGTCTGCTGTTAGTCTGAGATCAATTCAGGCCTGTAACCAGGGTGGGTTCTGCAAGTTTTAATGACCGAGACACGAAAAATGATAATGACTGCTTTTAATCTGAGCTCAGTTCAGGCCTGTAACTCGAGTGGGTTCAGCAAGTTTTTAATGACTCACCCCCCTCCCACCTCCATAGGGAGGTATGCCCCAGTGAATTCTTGGACATAAATTTACTTCGTACTTTACAAAGTGCTACACCAGTTATCATCAGGACATCCTTAATAATTCCAAAAACTTGTAATGTAACCGCACCTTAGACAACACCCAGCAATTAGGACACATTCACATTCATAAATTTATTCAAATTTTACAAATTCTACCACAAGATCCATTCACCCGAGTTATACAAGAATTAACATAATCAGAATGTCATGGTTATCTTTTACCTTTGCTGTATTTTTTTCTCTCAGGAATCTATGAAAATGATGGGACTTAGTAACTGGATTCACTGGACAGCCTGGTTTTTGAAATCTTTGATATATTGCACAATCATAATGATCTTAATGAGTGTCTTCTTCCTTGTTCCGCTGAAGAGCGTCGGTGCGGCGGTGGTCAACAACACAAATCCAGTGATATTGTTCATCTTTTTAATGATGTATTCCATTGCTACTATCATGTACAGTTTTATGATTAGTAGTTTCTTTTCTAAAGGTATGTTTATATGGTGAATGTTTACCAAATTTGTAATTCCAGTAGTTTTTCTGGGTTTACTGTGAGTTTGTTGCTTTGTCGCAATATTAATGCACTATTAGATTCAATCAGTTTCATTTGAATTTAATTCAGTATAAGTGAACGTAACATTAGAGACTTAAAATGGCTACCGAGGCCTTTGCTGTACCCATAGACTGTTTCCACAAGTTTAAATCACACATGTAGCTTCTTGAAACTTTAAAGTTATGGTGACATGCCACCAAAAAGAGTTGTTTTAACATGGCACTTAAAGAATAAAACCCCCTTAATGAGAAGTCCCTTGGAATTATTTCAATATCTTTTACCATTTTCAAGATATACCTCTTCAAAGTTTGATGGTTTCTGAAGTTACTCATTGCCTAGATAATGATGCACAGATAATGATGTAGAGTGTTGCACAGTATGAAGGTTTCTTTTGTTAACCCTATATAAATTATCTCTTATTTACTGATCACATAGTTTACAGTTTGGTAAGTGATATCAATATTTTTCAAGGAAACAATTTTAACTTCCATTATAAATTCCCCAGGGAGTAACAATGCAACAAGCGTCTTTGAAAGGAAGGTTAGAAAAACAAAGGCTAACATTAGCCATATTTGGTATGCGATGCCCGTCTTTTGATGTCACAAATTTGCATCTTTAGCTCATGTTTATTCATGGTTCAAATGTGAAATAGAAATTACCCTGTAAATGGTCCATATTTGATCAATTGTGATGGGAATTGCAGCTATTTTCTGAATTTTTAATGCTTTTTAAATCAAATATCCAACTATGTAATTTTCATGGCACCAGACTGGGGATACTACTACAAAAATATACCACAACAAAATGTGACATATCCAAGTTTTGTAACCTAAGTTGAAGACTTTTACTTTCATTTTCACATTACCTTCAAAACCAATCACTTTACTCCCCCCCCCCTCCCACAACACCATTCTTGTTGAAAACTGCAATTCTAATGGGAAAATGGTGTTTGTTGATAGAACTTTCCTGTAAACAGTTTCTGTTGTTGGAAAGTTTGACCATCCCTAGATTACACTGCAGTTCTCTTATTTCAAACTCACATCTCTCAGTCAATGCAGATGCAATTACAGGGGAAAATCCAGTCCCCCCCCCCCCCCCCGTATGAATTAGTATACTCTAATGCAGGAATGGCTCCTTTGAATCATGTGACAATGCTTTTGTTACTTAACAGTATGTACTAATTTATGTAAAGTAACTCCTTGGTTTTCCCATAATGTTTAATATTTTCCTAAGAAACATAATGACCCATCCTTATAAAGGGAGATTTGTAAGATTTAGCAGATGTTTGAAAATAGACTTTGGATGACTGCTTCTTCCCTTTAACATGTACCTAAAATCTAAAACTAGGTTAGACAATGAATGACTCTCATTGGTCCAACCCTGAAAGTGAATTTTAATGTATTAAATGGATGCTACACTCAAGAATGTTCAGATATTTTCGTATGTGACCATATTTGCACTTGAGGCCCACTCCCCCTTTACCCTTAAGACCTCTCCTCTTTTGCTTCCCTTTTGAAGAATCCTGGATTTGACACTTTTTGGTTCCTAAGTAAAGTTTGCCAGTAATTAACTATTGCGATTAAGTCCTCTATGGGTTATATACTCTTTGTTTCGTTAATTTCTCATAGAGAGAAAGATATCACTTACAAAAAGAAATTTTCCTTCTTCATATCATGGTGATTTTTTTTTTCTCTTTTTCTTTCCCTTTTTTTTTTCTTGCATCTCTTGCACAGCTAACTCAGCCACAGTAGCTGCAGGGGGACTATTTTTTATTAGCTACACCCCATACTACTTCAGTCTTCTATGGTATAGTAGTGTATCACTAGCAGGCAAGATTAGCATAGGGTTGATCTGTCATAACACTGCTATGGGATACGGAGGACTTCTTATAGCTCTGTATGAAGGAACGGGTAAGTTGTTTCATTTATATTTCCTTTAGTTGTGTGTTATTGTATATTTTAATGTTTGTTTGCATTATTGTAGCTTAAGTGCATTGTTTCATAATTACATTATGAAAAGCTAGGTGTTCTTAAACATTATAATTTACTTCAATCCATTACATTAGAAATGTCATGTTTTCTCCTAGTTATATTTAGCCTACATGCAAAGGTCACATTCTTAAAGGAAGTAACAACTGTTATGTACAGCCTATCAACTGCCGTAGTTAAAAGAATATCCCAGTGACAATTTCAGAGGATCTCCAATGAAAGGGAATAATTTTTCATCACATGCCCTTCAAACCCCTCACCTGTAGCTTCTTCATAACTGAAGATGTTCCTGTTTAAGATAGGTCATTCTTGTCAAAAACAGACCTCCAGTTCTCTCAAGGTTACAAAATGTCATGTAATACTGGCAGATTGCTCTGAAAATCTTTTGCTGTTCTTTAAATTGCAGTTTTTAATTTGAACTTGAAAGTTGACACCATTGAAAATTTAAAAACATTCATTTTTGATTGAGCTTAAAATTTTGTGAGAATAAAGGTTACAACTCTAAAAGTGTTTGCATATTTCATTGAAATGTGTCAAGGTTAAAAAGAAGTACAAAAGATATTCAATTAGTCTGCCAGTATGATATTACAAATTCCCATAGTGCAATACACCATTGTGAAGTGAATATTTCTTCAAAAATTTGTAACTTCTAAACTTCTAAATGCAACATGGTACAGGAATGGTATTTTCACCAATAAACAGAGAAAACGATACCTGGGCTCTGTTTCATAAAAGTTAGGAATATTCTTAAAATTAAAGTTTCTAAACCGGTTAGGAACGATTCGTCCGAAACTATTCCTTTCTTCAAATATTTAGGGATAAATCAAAAGTGACATTGTTTTTATCTGTGAATTTCCTGCCAAATCAATTAAGAACATTTCTAAATCTACCAAAGATTATTCCTAAGCCCAGGAAAAACTTCAGTATGAAGATAGGAATGAATTCTTCCTAAGTCCAAGATAGGAATATTCCTAACTTTTATGAAATAGAGTCCAGGTTTTATGAAAGTCTTGTATTATGTCACTGGTATATCCCTTTAACTGGCTCACAAACAATAAAACCTCCTTTACAGCAGTATAGCATACTGAGGTATGATGTTGCACTTTCCACACAGGTTATGTACACATCACATAACTATGTATAAAAGTAAATGGGTTGCAGAAAACAAAAATGTATGACTTTTTAAAAAAAATGGTAAAACCAGGGAACACCAAATACTCTGCAATGGAATTTAATTTTTTAACAGAAGAAAAAATATAAAAATTATGACTTGTTGCCATGTTTAGCTTGGAAAAAATATTTGAGGTTTGCTAAAATGTAACTTTTTGTGATGTGTGACCAGAATTTTACTGTTTACTAAAGGGTAGAGTCAGCGTACCTACTTGGAATATGAGGAGAGCTGTTGGACATTTTACATGCTCAACTGATTTCCATCATCTTTATTACTGGCCATGACATTTCATCCAGTGTTGATGACCTTTTGTGTCTATTTTAGCCATGTTTCCCCCACACACAAAACAAAAATTAAAAAATTATTTCTAGGAATGTTACTATGTACTAAACATACTACAAGGAGACACCTTGCATACACAAAAAGAAAAAAAGGAAATAAAAAATTCTGTACATGAATTCATTTGTAGTTAGACATTAAGTGCATGAAAAAAGATGAGTACCATTAGTTTGTTTGAATTATAACAGAACAAATATCACCTTTGCATTCAAGCAGTATTAACAATTTATGAGTGGTTAACAAACATTTTATATCTAGTTAATTAACATTCACTGGTTAACAAACTTTTTTATATCTGGTTAATTAACATTCACTTCCAGGAGTCTAGATAAACATGGGTGTGTTTGTTTATTTTGTAAAGGAATTAATCAGTCAGTAAGTGCAAGGATATTCACAATGATGCAGATGATTATTCTTTGTATGTCTGTAGCAGGGTTCTAGCAAGACCAATTTGAGCTGTAGGGTCCAAGTAAATTGCCCACATAGGCTTAGTGCAATGAGCTAGTGAAATGTAACATTGTTGAAGAATAGTGGGTTATATTCTTCATTTATTGGCTCTGTATTTAATGTTTGAACAGAACTTGGGAAATACCCCCAAAGAAGATTTTCCTGGTTCCTTCAAAACCAGTTTAAACCACTACATTAAATGCAGTTGTTTGTGAATTAGTACCAGGCAGTGTCAGGCTTAGTTACAATGTAGACCTAGGTACTAAACAGCAATCCCATGCTGTGCCAGGCAGTGTCTCTTACTTAAGGTACAACTTTGGTCTTAAGCAAAGATCATACATTGTTACTTTCAGGTGCAGATAAGGTTGAGGGGCATGTGAACTTTGGTAAAAGCCTTCTATAAAACACTAGGCCTATGAAAATCTCTGTCATCTTTCCACAAATCAGAAAGGCTTGATAAAGTTTTGAAAGGTTGTTAACAAAGGAATATGAAAAGTCAGAGTGGTGAAGAACTAGTCCCAGTGACAATTAATTTGATGTTCATCCAAATGTGATGAATCTTGCTCAAAGTGTGGATTGAAGAAGATTTTGACGTTAGGGACATATTATCATTGGAAGGAGCTGTATTTAATCCAATATTTTGAGGCTTCCCCAGACAACAGTGATGATTGTTCATTTTGATAAACCATTGTTGTTGTTCTGGGAAGCTTGAAGCATGTAGCCAACTTCCTAATTTGGGGGGGGGGGGAGGGTAAATCAAATTTGTGTTCCAGAAGGTTGGAAGAATATGAGTTACTTAAACTTTGTTCTAGTATGGCCTTTCATATCCCTATTTTATCACTTTTGGTGTGGGGGGGGACATCTTCCATCTATACCAGCAGGAGGCCTGATGGACAAGTGCTTTTTGAGGGAGACTTGTGATCAAAATAATTGCTGGTTAAATTCATGTCTTCATCTTAAAGGAGGGGTAGGACCCATTCACAGTGCAGATGACCATCCTCCACTGGAAAATTGATTGTAGTAAGCTATACTGAAAAATGTTGGACAGCACCCCTCTTTTACTACCATCAAGCCCTCTTCCCTCCCTTCTCTCCCCTTCCTGCCCCCTCCCTCCCCTTCCCCCTCCTCCTCCCATTATGCAGCATGCCAGAATTTATGGCTGCAGCCTGGATGGTTCCACACCAGTTGATTAAGTTGTCTCTTTGGACAATCCTAATGTTAAGTAAGGACCAGTGAGGTTGAGACTACTTTCAATTGAAGAGGGGGACTATTTTTGCCTGAAAATTTAGTGATTTAGTCTATTAATCATAAATGTGTCGCAAGTGGGCAAATTTTGGCCGCAGTTGTCCTTTTATACCAAGGGTTTAGACACAGTCTTGGCAGTAGCCATGTGCTGGAGGGATTGTCTCTGTGACAAGATATTGAAGACCTGCCAGGCCCATAGTCAAGGGGAGCCAAGGGGCCCCCTTGGAAATTTTTTTATCCTCCCTAGAAGCTTTTTTGCCCCCCTTGAGCACCTTGTCTGGCTACGGGCCTGAGACCTACATCAGATAAAAGTTATTGAGCCTTGGATGCAGATTTGTCTAGTTAATATGAATGCCTTATAACTACAAACCATTGACTGGTTATGACTTCGGAAAACAAAGTTGTAGGAAATTCCTGATTTTCTTTTTATGTGAAAAAACTTAAAAAACTCAAATACACTCTCTCCAGTTTGAATTTACAGTTGAACCATGTGTCCTAATTCTTGTACAGCTCTTTTAAATAATTTGACATTTTTGTTAGTAACTGGTCAATTCATGCAGAATATTTCCTCAGTTTATCTGTAAAATACAATATTTAGGCCTATGTTCTAAAATGTTATTAGATGTTACTTTCAAGGGTTAGAAGAGGTGATTTGAATGAAAGATTTACCTGAATGTTTTAAAACAATTTAGGGACAGCTGCTTCCTCATTTCAAAGGGTTTTCACTCTGCCTCCCTAAACAGGAAGTGGTATTCAGTGGGATAACATCAATGAGCCAGTATCCATTGATGATGATCTCACTTTCACAACTATTCTCATTCTCCTGGGAGCCTGTGCAGTATTTTATGGACTGGTCACCTGGTATGTGGAGGCTGTATTCCCTGGCGAGTATGGCATACCCCAGCCTTGGTACTTTTTTGTCACAGTAAGTACTAATATCACCTTTCATTAAAAATGTGTAATTTATTATGCCTTTAATTTGATCTTCAGATTTTGTTAGTTTGGCTGGATTTTTACATTAAAAATGCAAGGAACAAACATCTTTATTGTTGTGTAGTTTGGTTGGGCTAGTCACATTGCGAAGGCTTTGGGGTGTAGTACAAAGATCACAAGGAAAGATCCGGGAAAAGATGACCCGAACAAGGGTTCGACAGTTAACTGGTTTATTCAAAGTCAGAGAGAAATCCTTTCTCTGACCGGCCAAAGAGATAAAAAATTTGACTCCCCCTACATGATGTTGAGTATCAGATGAATTTAATTAAATGGCGTCACATGTTGAGTATAAGCTTCGACAGTCCTTCTCTACTCTAATCAAGGAGTTGCTCTCCCTACCATCCAAGTTCAATCAAAAGACTTAGTAAATCAACACGCATCTCTCACCTGAAGTTCGACAAAGTTCACGACTGAAGTTTGCTGACCTGTGGTAACAACTTCTAATCTCTCAGTGACATGCCTTTCATGTGGTAGGTAAATAAGTGTCGTCATATAACACAAATTACTTAAAATAGAATACTGTGACCTTTACCAAAGGTCTGGCATTCAGTCATTTAGTAAGTGATAAACAGTTTAAAACTAGAATGCAAGAATGGTAAAACAACATCATAAGCAATGCAATGGTTAAATATAATGTAATTTGAAATCACGACATATAAGTAGTAAACTTGCGATGTCCATCTCTGTTTGTTAATATGCATCACTAAATAACCGTTGTGCAAACCTATCAGAGCTGCCTGTAGTTGGGACGCGAGAGTCAAGCAAAAATTCTAAAATGTTGGTTGTATCAGAATTGCCACCAGAATTGATGGGCATGCATTGGCTTTTTATCCGAATGTAAAGGGGTCACCTGTCAAGGTAAATCGTTCAAGCTTTGTCCCAAATGAGCTAAAATTGCACATGCATTCACTTCATCCTTAAAATCTACAGACCATGTCTACCTGAATGAACATGCAAAACACTTTCTAAACAAACTGCTTTTATTCAATCGTATAACAGATTCTGACAATATGGATACATTTACTCTGAAGTGACATCATACTGCAGTGAGTCTACTATAAATAATATGGCTGCAAACACATATGTTCAGATGTTTGAACATAGACGTAATTAAAATTGTCGAAGTGCCACAAATTGTACATCACTACCCATTGTAATCATTAAAACATTTCCAACAAATTCTCGTCAAACGCTGATGATTTTACCCATTTTTGTTTTGCTTTCTGCCATCAAGTATCATGTTGCATAAAATACTCAAAATTTTGACTATGTTCTGTGAGATATTCATTATTCATACAAAATTCATTTGATTAACCAACACCACATGCATATGAAATGAGAAAATCCTCTATCCTGTATTCAAATACAATTGTCATATTTCATTTAGACCCTGTTATATTACGTTTCGGACGATGACCCAAACCATCTGTGTTCAGTGTTACACCTAGAAACAATTAGTGATATACGCATAGTAACAGCTTAACATTAAGTTATAATTTCATTGTACTTGTAGGAGGCCTAGGTCTAGTAAAAAACTAACAATGTGAACAAGCATACCCAAGAAATAGGGAGGGGGCCTCACACTCACCCTTAAATTCTTTTATCTTGTCTGCAACCGTTGTCTTCAGAGTCGGATCAAACGACATCAGTAGCACACTAAAACTAGACTAAGGTTTAGCAGGGAGCTGGAAGCCAGTTCACATCAGGGGCAGTGCTTGTTGGTAATTGTCACAAAACCAGCACGGACCAATAGGCTAGGTTGCTTCAAAATACAGTTGACGAAATTAGCGATAACACAGCAGACGAAGGCTTCACTTGGGTGGGCTGGCTAGACAAGGTAGGCTCAGGAACGGCGGCGATACAAGGAGGCCATAGGCTAGGTCTGCAACGTAGGGACTATGGGATGGGGATTCCTGATTGGACTTAGTCCTGCATATGCTTAGCAAAACAGCCAATGGAAAAAGTTTGCAAGAAGTAGAACACTGACAAGCTATCTCTATTTCAGTATTTGAGCATGACACTGTAAGGGTCACAAGATGGGCTTCATCTAAACCATGCATCGGTGTCAATAATCTGACAGAGCATAGAATTTACTGCATGGGAACATTCGAGTAATCGGCCTAAACGGTCAATTAATGGAAAGATATTTCCCTTTACATTACAAATAGTGCATGAAGTTGTGTAACATAGTAAAAAGGTCAAAATTGAATACCTTAGGGCAAGCAGCTCCTCCCTATCCAGTCACCTGTACCCAGAGGCATAGGGGACAACTTTAAGTGGGGTACCAATATCCAAGCCCCTCCCTCCTAGTGCAGGACAATGAAATATTTACTTCTAAAAATGTATACTTCTACAATTCCTTCTGTGTTGAATGAAATAAACTATATTAAAAAACAATATTAACAAAAAAACCAATCCATTTTTGGGGGCCAGTTTCGTGGCCCACCAGACAGCCTGCAACAGCCCACCAATTGAGAAATGCTGCCCTAGTGCACTATTTTAGAATGTTGGTACATTCTCACAGGCTAGAGCTATCATACTATGACACTCCTGGTTTTGATGTTGGAAATTTCATTCTATACCCCAGTAGATCAAAGGCCTAGGTGGGTTAATCACAGCCCAGTGATGAGTGATGAATGGCCCAGTGTGCCCAATTATATTCAGCTTGCATCTGTTTGCACAAGCTTGCTCACAAGTCGTGTCAGGGATCATCCATTTTTCATCATTTTTACATGAGTAAACAATTGCACATGGGGGGGGGGGAGGGGAGGGGAGGGAGGGGAGGGGAGGGAGGAGTAGGTCTGAAGGGAGGGCATCTTTTTGTCATCATATGGAAATGGTTTAAGAAACAATTGAAGACCCCTAAGAGCTCCCTGAAGTGAAAGTAGCCCTAGTATTTATTTGTCAATCAGCAGACATGTTGATGTTTCATTACACACATACAGCGCTACGTGTCGAAGGGATAGGAAGGCTTGCTAAAATAATAGTCGTGGAGAATGGAGTCCAAGATAATTCCTTTTTGCAACAAGTTCACATCATAATACCACAGCATTCTGAGTCTAGTGGTAATTAAAGGATGAATCTCTGAGATCAATCACAGGGGTTACATCACAAAGCACAAGCTTCCAATCACATTGTCTAACTCTTTTTGGTGGAAGTTATCTTAGTTCTGATTTGTCAGTTAATGGTCTTGGTGGTAGTTAATCACACAGAGCTGCCTATGTAAAGGGAGAATGCAGTCACCCCAATAAAGAATTGTATAGTAGACTATCCTATTTCCTGAATGGCTCTTGAGAATCATGTGACAGTATTTTTCTCACTCAATTGTAAAATTTACTGTACAAGAAGCAACTGCTTGGTTTACCTTGAATGTGTAATATTTATGTCCTAAAATATTATGAAAGATACTTGGAAGAGAAATAAGAAGAAATTTGTGACATTCAGCTATTGTTTCAAAATAAGTTTGGGACAACTGCTTTTGACCTTTAAGGGTAAAGGATGGCCTGTTACAGTTATGGCAACATGCAACCTAAAATAGCTGTTTTTACTTGACGATTAAAGAGTAAAATTCTTCAAGGCAAGACCCCTTGAAAGTTTAAAATCTTTTACAGTTCCAAAGATAAACTTCTTCAGAGTTTGACGGTTTTTTAAGTATCTCTTTGCCTATGCGAAGATAATGTTGTGGAGTGTTGCCTCACTGTTTAATATCGTTCTTTTTTTACACCTCCAATCATCTGCTAATTGCAGATTACAGTTTGGTGAGTGATACTGATATTTTTCAAGAAGGTAAGTTTAACTTCCAAAAGCGATGTACCTCAGGATATACCAATGCTACAGCTGTCCTTGAAAAGAAGGTTGAAAAAACATAGGTTAACATAAGACATATTTTCTGAGTCCATCTTTTGACTTAACAAATTTGCATAATTAGGTTATGTTTATTCATGATAGAAAAACCCTGTGGAATGGTCAATATTTGATGGATTTTTATGGGAATGGTCTTTGATTTCTAGGATTTTACTGCTTAAATCATCAAATATCCACCTATGTCATTTTCATGTCACCAGACCTTTACAAGTGATAAAGAATCAAGTGGTAGGTTACTCCATTTTTAGCGGCAAGTGTACAGAGTGGTATTAATAAATGTTGGTGAAACCTTTCACCTGTCTTTTACTTTCTTTAATGTAGAGAGATTACTGGTTGGGACCAAAGGTTCATGTCAGAGTTGGGTCCTCAGATGAATTCATTATGAACAACCCTCAACCTAAGGAGAGAAGCAACTTTTTTGAGGCAGAACCAAAGGACCTGAATCCTGGTGTTTCAATCCGATATTTGAAGAAGGTAAGCTATACCCCTAGAAAATTAATCCATGTCTTCATGTAAACCTTCAGCCAGAACATGTGCAAAACTGAGAATGAATGATTGTGGTGTCTGAAGAATTGTAGGGTAGGAGGTTTAATTTACAGTCCACTAAAGTATGGGTGGGTGAGGTAAGGGCCAATAACTTCAGGTTGGGCTTCTAATGTGATTACAATGTCATCTGCAGTAGAAGAGATTTGTGTGGAAAAGTGGGTGAGATAAAACACCCTTGCAAAAAGTTACTGTATGAAAATGATAAAGTTAGTGGGAGCTTCTTTAAAAAGTGGGGGTAAATATCATCCCCATCAAGCTTCACAGATTTCTGCCTATGGTTGTAAGGCAGAGTATAAATTGAGTGTATATGGTGTTTGTTTGTTTATTTATGGCGGACCTACATAGAAAGGGTCATGGCTTCCTTCCAGCTGTAGGCGTATATCCTATTCCCCATCCCTATATTAGATAAAAAGTGAGTTTAAAGTACCACACAATGCCTTATCTTATATTCTACTATTTCTGCCAAGTCCTGTTTTCGATTTGTTTTCATTTTTCTTCCATTTTTCACTAGATATTTGACAAGGGCAAAATTGCAGTGAATGGCATTTCTATGAATATGTTTGAGGGTCAGATCACTGTCCTGTTGGGTCACAATGGTGCTGGAAAGACCACCACCCTCTCGATGCTAACCGGCCTATTCCCTCCGACCTCTGGTACAGCCACAGTTAATAACCATGACATTGTTACTGACATTAGAGGAGTACGTGAAAGCTTGGGGCTTTGTCCACAGCACAACGTCTTGTTTAGCCAGCTGACTGTGGAAGAACATTTGTATTTCTTTGCTAGGGTGAGTTTTGTAAGAAAAATATTTTTTAGGTGATCCTTGCATGATAAGTCTGAGATAAGCTTGCAGATCAGCGAGCTTACCGGTGGACTAAACTAAACCACAGCACACCATATTCCATCAATCTTCACCAAATTACTGTGATCTTCGTCAAAGTAATTAAAGCACACCACACCAAACAACACCAACTGCAAAACAAAACTACACCTACCAAACTGGAACAGATCAGACAACTCCAAATCACTCCACATGATACCACACCAAAACAAACAGAGCTACACCAAACTTAACCTACAAAAACCCACGAAACCAAAACAAACCCAAGCAAACTAAACTACAGCATAGCACACCACACCAGACACACAGTGATGGCATTGCTCAGGTAAACTTTAAACATGTATGAAAAAATCAAAATATTTTTGACATAAAACTCTTTCTTTCAATTAAACTGTGATTCCACATTTGAATTTTACCCCAAGACCTAGAAGGTGTTAAAAGTAAAATTCAGTAAAAGATTGAAGTGAAAGCTTTTTTTCAAACTCTCTCACCTCCTGCCCAATGAGTTGAAGAACCCCTTTAAAAGAAAAAACATACAGGTTTTAAATTTTCTGGACCCTTTGAAGTTTGTCTTTAATTTTATTGACTTTTTGCAGTCATATGTTGTCCTCATGACCGTACTCAAGTAATGGTCATTTTTTTTTTGTTTTGTTTTTGTTTTAGATGAAAGGACTCAGCAAGCAACAAGCCAACAAAGAAGTGGAACACTATGTTGAAGCTACTGGCCTGCAGGACAAACGCAAACAGTACTCTAAGTCTCTCTCTGGAGGAATGAAACGCAAACTGTCAGTAGGCATTGCTCTTATTGCAGACTCCAAGGTAAACCTTTGCACTTTACATTACTTTGAAATTGTGTTTCAGTGTTTCTTTTTAAATCTTGTTGAGTTGGTCTCTATGTTCCAACTTGGTAATAGTGAAAGATTGACTGGATTTTCTTAAATCTTTGAAACATCAATGTTTACATGTATGTGTGGTTGCAGAGTTCTTCAGACATCTTCTAAAATCTGGAAAGGCAAGTTTTCCATTTTTATCAGACAAACAGTACATTTTGCTCAAATAAATCTTAACTACAAGTTAGACTGCATTTTCCTCAGTCTTTGTAGCTATCATTTCACATATAGATGTTGAGTAGCAGAATTCCTGTAACATCTATTTATCTTCCAAAAGGAACACTTTCTGTCCCCCCCCCCCTTCCCGCCATTTTTGGACAACCCCAAAATTCCAGCAGAATCCGTAGAAATTCAGACAAAATTCTTAAAAGTCAAAGAGATTTTAGGGAAAACTGTACCCCCTTCAAATCCAGATGGTCCTGTATGCTTATCAGGGGGGAGAGGAGTGACTGCAGGGTTTCCCTTGGGTTTGAGAGATTGTGAGGTGGTTTAAGTCCAAGTCCATGGGGTAATATGGTGCTACCTTTGGCACCAACAGTGAGGGAGAACTATCAATACTGCTAAAGCTAGTACAGTGCAGGTGGTAATTATAGCAAATTTCTGTGAGGTGGTGGTTAAAAACTGTGAGGAGGCTGCCTCACAAAATTAATGCCAGGGGAAATCCTGGACTGGCTCAGGACTTCTGAGCTTCCAGCTGGATCCACACTTGCTATCCTGTTGTTAACAGTACTTTCTTGTAATGCAGGTTGTTATGTTGGATGAACCAACTTCTGGAATGGACCCTGATGCCAGACGATTCACCTGGGATCTACTTCAGAGGCACCGTGCTAACCGAACTATCCTTCTGACGACCCATTTCATGGATGAAGCTGATTTGCTTGGAGACAGAATTGCAATTATGTCCCACGGGGAGCTGCAGTGCTTTGGATCCTCCTTGTTCTTGAAGAAACATTATGGTGAATAATTTCAGTTGTTTTAGAGTTCCTTTTTAAGAAGACACTTGATCTATTTGTGTGTTACCTCCTTCTCCCATCACTTGGGGAAAGGGTATCAGTAAGAAGGTAGCAGTAGGAAGGGACAGTTTTCATTAACCTTTTAATTATTTTGGTTGGATTTGGAGTCAATGCTATCATCAGATATTTTAGACTCGGTAGAGGGAAGGGGTCAAGGTAGAGCACATTTTCACAAAAATTGATGTGTGCCCGGAAAATTGACATCTACACTGCCACAATTTTGTCTTGACATATTTTATTCCTCCCATCCCCACCCCACCCCACTATTCCCTTATCCCTTTTAAGTGATCTCTGTCCCACACCCCCTCATCTCTATTAAGTGATCTGTGTTGAGCAGGAGATTAGATGGGGTATAGCTAGGGAAACAGAGACTTCCTAATTGACTTGAAATTTCCATAATATCTGTCTGACTGAAGCTCGCAAGCTTCACCTTGACTTCATGTTACAAACTATTTCCAACTTTGATCTAGGCAATGTTTCATCTCAGATAGTTTTGTAACCTTCATAGCAGGTGTCAGATATGTACTCCTCTTTGTTGTACATACTCTAACACCTGCAAACAATGACAGAGTTCGTCCAATTTCGTTATATTCATGAGCCCAATATGATTTTACTCTCTAGACTGTTGATTGTTTCATGCACAAAAAATAGTTTTGTTGTGCTTTTCCCACATTTTATATCAAATAAACCAGTTCAAAGCTACATGTTACATGGGAAGGGGGGGGGGTGTCAACCAATCAGAGCACTGTAAGGTCAAAATCACCCAATACTACATACAGTAGTAAAATATCACATCAGCATTTTACAGACCATTGAATAAACTCATTTTCTGCCTCTTAAGGTACACCTGATTGTAAAATAACAAAATTGCATTAGGATGAAGGTCAACCGATTCAATATCAAGTAATGTTAGAACTTTCAAACTTCGGAAAAAAAAAATGCAAAATATTTGAGGTGGCTCGGATATTTGACAGTGTTGTGAAAGAAAGAATAATCGGGTGTGGGACTGGCTGATGTTAGCCACTCTAGTTTAGCCCTAGTCACCTATTATTTATGTTGTACCAGTCATTTATATATTGAATATTCATACCCTCTGCACTAGGTGTGGGGTACCACATGGTGATGGTCAAGGAAATAGATTGTGACATCAGCAAGGTGAGTGGTGTCATCCACAGTCATGTCCCTGGAGCAGTGATGGAAAGCAACGCAGGAGCTGAGCTTTCTTTCATCCTTCCCGAAGACTCAGTGAAAAACTTCGAGGCCCTTTTCACTCAGCTGGAGAAGAACAAAAAGGACCTGAAGATTTCTGGTTATGGTGCATCTTTAACCACGATGGAGGAGGTCTTCCTCAAGTAAGTCAGATGTTGCCAGAAGGATATGAAATGAGGATAGGGATTGGAAAGGGCACTGCAGGTACATAGCCATGGGGAAACTGCTCCCCCCCCTCAAAAATTGCCATTTCCCCCAAAATGGTAGCCACAGCTTAAACCACTAGTAGAGTTGTTTGCCCCACCCTCACCATAAAAAAAAACTGTTACTTAATCAGATGCTAAAGTCTTTCAATGAGCAGTCCAAATGAATGTTAATTAAACTCGTATCTGTCCATCTATGATTCATCCTCAGTTCACAAGAATCCTGTGTATCTACATGGCAGTCCTTAGTATGGGTTGCTGCATTCACTTGTGCGGATAAAAATTGACCAAACAATGAGCATACCCCTTTACTTCTTAAATGTGAAGCCTTTTTATGATTGGAGTTAAAATAATTTTATTTATTGTTATTTAAGCCCAATGTTCCCCTTTTAAACAGGAAAACTTATAACAAAGTCAACAAATGGTGGATACACTTTTTCTGTTTCCTTGGCATAGGCGTAGGAGCTCGAGTGGATTGGGGGGGCTGGAACGACTTGCCCGAAAAATATAACCAAAAATTTCCGCGCGCTCCACGCACGTTCGACATGTTAATGTACATATCATATGGGCATTCATCGTTTTATCACACCGCATGCCAATAACATACAATAATTTACCATGCGTCTACCTTTTTTATTGGTTTTAATTTTGGCGGAAGTCATTGATTGCCGGCCTGGGGGAAGGGTCTAAGGGGAGGGGGAAACTCCCCTTTGAAAATTTTTGAAAAATTAGGTGTCCTTACATGCAATCTGGTGCCACATATGCTACCTTTGAAGTAAAATTTGCGTTAAAAGATTTACATATTTTAGGTACTAAAAAAGAAAAAAATCGGCATTACCCCCTCCTCTTTGAAAATTTTTGAAAAATTAGGTGTCCTTACATGCAATCTGGTGCCACATATGCTACCTTTGAAGTAAAATTTGTGTTAAAAAATTTACGTATTTTAGGTACTAAAAAAGAAAAAAATTGGCATTACCCCCTCCTCTTTGAAAATTTTTGAAAAATTAGGTGTCCTTACATGCAATCTGGTGCCACATATGCTACTTTTGAAGTAAAATTTGTGTTAAAAAATTTACTTAATTTAGGTAGAAAAAAGTCAGCATCAGTAAGTGTGGGGCATGGCAATATGGCCCCTCAAATACACCACTGGTTATCATAATATAACTTTAACCATTAAAAAACACACTGATGAATTAATGCAGAATATATAGGTGCTGGTGCAATTCAAATCAGAACTTTATATTAATTACCAAGGAAGTTTTAAATTATTAAAACCCAAATTTAGCTACATCATTATTGCATTATTTTTCTTTCAGTAGGTGCCCGAAAAATTCTCAGCATTTTGCCTGAATTTTCACAAAATTTTTGGTTGGGGGGCTGCATCCCCCAGCCCCCTCCCAGCCTCCTACGCCTATGTTCCTGGGTGTGACTTTGTAGGCTTTCCACATTGACAGGTGTATTTTGGGTTGTACGATAGGCTTGGGCTGTTAACAGAACGAAGTACCCCATGAGATTTCCATTTGCCTCCTCCTAGTACAACAAAGAAAAGGAACCAGTCACAATGCAGTTTACAAGAATAGAAAGAATAATTTATCATGCTTTCTAATTCCACGAGAACCAACTATCAATGAACTTAAAACAAAACATTCTTTCAAATGGTGAAAGAGGACAGGAGGGAAGGTTTTAAAATTGAAGTAGAAAACAGTGGTATACGCTTAAGTGCTATACGTGAGCAGTGGGAAAGTTTGGAGAATTGAGGTTCTGCATAGAAAAGACTGCTCAAGAATTCATAGGTTGCCTTCCTAACAGCTGAAGTCTTTCTAAGTGCCTGGGATACTGGAGGACATGGCTTTCCCAACTTCCACTTTTCAGTGACCTTGTTGCCAACAAGAACTACTCTCATTCAGTTCCACACAGATTGTCTCTTCAAGTTGCTCCATAATGCCTGATATGATAAACTTTTTTTTTCATGGTGGAGGTGGGTGGGAGGGGTCTTTGGGAAAATGTGGAGGCTGGAATTTCATATATATCTTCTTGTAGTAATGAAACAATAATATTTTCTTTTCTTCTCTAGCAAGAATTATACTGTGTGCCTGTGCTCTAGTTGTTTTGAATATGCCAGTAGTATCAGCTGTGATAGTATAAATTCATTCACAGAAATCCTGGAAAAGTAGGGGGTAGGGGAGGGGAATACATTGACCCTCATTTTGGAAATGCACCCAGTGAATATCACATATCCCAGCAGTAAATTGCTCCAAGGGCCCTTTTCCCTCACGCCCCCACTTTTCCACACAAATCTCCCTTTGGAAATACCCCAGGGTTTTTTCCTTAAATCTATATTTTAGTGCAGTTGCAACTGTTTCAAGTGACTTGTGTCACCCAAAACATGTAACTTGCTGACATTTAGGTAGTACAACAGTTCAATTTCTTATGAAAGAATAGGAATCACGGATTGGATCAAAGATTGTCTATGACATGGCATTGTATGGAATAGTCATGTCCTTTTGTCACCTTTTAGAGTCGGGGAAGAGTCAAACACTGCATTGAATGGAGTCAACGGATATACAAATGAAACATATGTGGTAGATGAGACCTCCCACCTCTCCAGTGGAGATGCCAGTGCTGGCTACGAGGCAACCACCCGGCTAGATGAAGTCAGTCATAACTCAAGTACCCTGCCCCCTACTGCAGAAAAACCTGGTATGTCCTAAAGACATAATTGACACCTGAGCAATAGGTGCCATATATATTTTAGTTTATATTACACATAGCTGCATTTGATCAGGAAGCTGGTCTTCCAGCTCCTGATTTGATGCACATCAGAGTGAACAGCTTGAAGGGTATCACTCAGTGATATGATCACATTTTTAAAGTATTGAAATCACTTTCAGTCTCCACATATTGCTCAGATTGAAAAAAAGTATTCTTCAGTTTTGACTAAATCTGGTAATATGAGAAGTTAAAGAAAAAAGTGTGGTGATGTACCTTGTTAAAGAGAACTGTATTATTTTATTGCATTAACATGGTTTTTTTTAGTGTAGGTTTTGTTTTTTAGTGTAGGTTTTTTATTCGGTTTTTTTTTAGTGTAGCTGAATGGCATTGGTGTAACACCTGCATATGATAGCAGTAATATCTCACTACTTTGTAGCAGCATTTTCTAGCAGTGGGACACTTTGCACTGTTTGACCCATAAAAAAATGAGACACTATTGCTAAATGTAATGGTACCAGCATTTGACACAAGGTGAACACTGTAACTGTACCTGCATTAGTGCCTGCACTTGAGAGCAGTGGGACACTATCGTCATGCTACCCTTATTTAACAACAATGTGACACTTCTATCGTACCAGTATATGACAGCAGTGGGACACTTTGACAGAATGGTACACTTAATAAAGCACTTTTATCTGAAAGCTGTGGGACACTATTGTTCAAGCGTATGTGTTTGGCAGCAGTGAGACATTGGTTCAAAACTTGATGCAGATGGGGTACAACACCTATACTGGACAGTAGTCTGCATGACAGCCTGTAGTTGCACCAGTGCATGGTGTCAATATTCAGTGTCACAATTGTGTTAAGTTTGAATTTTAGTAGATACATAAGGGGTAATATGTAAGTAACTATGTCGTTTGAATTGTGAAACCAAATTATTTCTCTTTTTTTTCCCTTCCTTTTTTGTTTCCTTTTGTATCATGAGGCTGTATATTTCTTCTTTATTGGTTAAGTTCATTCATAGTAACTCTTTGATTAAGGCCTAACTATGATCATTGCTGTAATGATAAGTGGGGACAAAATGCAATTCCCCTGAGGTCTACCAAATTGCCAGTGCCAGAGGTGCAGTCACGACCTTTTAATTTTAAATACTGGTCAATTTTTATGAGAGAAAATCCAAAAACCTAAGCCTGCCTGAAAAAAAAATTAATTTTACCAGTTGCTAGAATATGTAACGTGTGTACTGTGAAACAGTATGAAAGCTTTATTATTGAACAGATTTGAAAGATTCAGGGAAGATTCAGTTTATGTTTTCAAAGTAACTTTGAAAAGTGTCTTCAAGAAAAGGTTCAAATTCATACCTGATGCTTTTTGTAAATATAGAAATTACATACAGAAGAGCAAACGTGCTTATGCCCTTTTAAATATGTTCTCCTCGAAAATGTAAAAGTGCACAACCAATGCTTACGTTAAGTACAGAATTCTACATACAGCGGAAGTCCAACTTCATGTATATCGGAATATATCTAGGCAAAAGGCTCCTGTCTCTTCTAACACACAGCACGCCAATATGACCTATGTCTCTTCTTTGCTTCCACCAGAACCACAGAAACCTCAAACTCAGAGAGGCGATGTTCACACTGCCAAGAAAGAGAACTACAACACTGGCGTCAAGCTTTATTTTCAACAGTTTTATGCCATGATTGTGAAGTATGCCCTCTACAATATTCGCAACTATCTCCTTGTGTTTGCACAGATGGCGCTACCGGTGATAATAGCTGCAATCGGCATCCTGCTTTTGGTTCTCTATCCAGAAGAATCGCAAATGGATCCTTTGGTCTTGACCACCGAACCTTATGAAGAAAGCATGGTACAATATTCAGAAGGAATATCAAACTTTAGCACAGACATTACCCAAGAGCTTGGTAACCTCTATGCTTCCCAGTTCCCTAGCAGTACTGAGGTGTTTAATATTGAGATAACAGATGACAGGTGGGGTATGAGCGAATACCTCCTCTCATTGGCTGAAAAAGACATCGCATATTTCAACCGCCGCAACCTTGTGTCTGCAACCTTCAACCAAGTGGACCGATTCATCCAGGCAGTGGGATACTTTAACAACCAGCCCTACCACTGCCCACCCCTTGCCCTCAGTGCTGTCAATAATGCCTATATGAAATATCTCGTCGGAGAGGAATACCAGATCACCACCATCAACCATCCATTGCCAGCTACCCTGGAGCAGCAACTGATGGAAGGTTCAGCTGAATTGGGCTACGGTAGTCTCATGGCCTTCAACCTCATATTTGCATTTTGCTTCCTCTCAAGCAGTTTTGCAGTTTTCCTTATCCAAGAGGGTTCATCCAAAGCCAAGCATCTCCAATTCATCAGTGGAATCCAATTATCCAATTTCTGGATCTCCCGACTCATTTGGGATCTCTTTGTGTACAGCATTCCCTGTTTGGTGATTGTCATCCTGTTCATTGTGAGCGGCTTGGAAGCTTACTCCACAGAAGGCCGTGCAGGCGTAGCATTTCTTATCTTTGTGTTGCAAGGTTGGGCAGTCATCCCACTTACCTATCTGCTCTCGTTTATGTTCAAAGAGCCCTCCACAGGTTACGCTCGCATCATTATCCTCAACATGTTCTTGGGACTTCTCATGTACTTCGTTGTAGAAATTCTGAAAGTAGATGACTTTGGTCTGTTGGATGTTGCAAACATTTTGGACAACTTTTTCATGCTACTTCCTCCCTATGCAATGGCAGTGGCTATAGATGACCTCTACATCATGTACCAGACAAGGTTTGTCTGTACGTCCTTACCCCCTATCAGTCAGATCTACTGTGATGCCGAGGGTGAGTTCAATTTTGTTGTAATATAAAGGGTGAGAAACACTTTGTTTTGTTTAGTATATTCCACTTAGTGTGCTTTTTTCAATGTCTATTTCATGGCTAGGGAAGGAGGGTGCCCCCACAGTTTTACCTCAATATAGGCTATCCCCTCTCCCTTTTTCATGTAATTGTAAATTGGGTACATGGGTTTGTAGCTCATTAACACTTTTCAAAAGATTATAAATGGCAATGATTAATTCTGCTGAATTTTCACCTCAGGCATTGTAACCTTTCCCACTGCTATGCACACAGTGATTCATTTACAAACAATGATAATCCAAATGGCAAACTATTGAAAACTTTTTTTGGGTAAAGTGTGTTTTGATAGAATGTGGGAGAGCCTAACCCACACCTACCAACTTCATCATGGCGTAAAGTCAAGATTCATGTACAATGTTGGCCAAGCACCAATATTTGACCAAGGTATTCACAATTGGAATGGGATTTTATAGCCAGTAATTGAGACTCAGGATGGTACCATGATTTGCCCAATGGGAAGGGGGGTGGAGAAGATAAGCTCCCTGGCACAGTGGCCAGCAACCAGAAGCTATTACTGGGGATGAACTTTTCCCGCTAATCCGCAGATTTCCGCTTTTTTTAAGTTGCTGTTCTGAGGAGAATTACAGTTTCTCTATTTTTGTAAATGATTACAGGTGTCCAGTATGATACAGACTATCTTCGTTGGTCAGATGGTGGGATTGGCCGTCCAATCACCTACTTGAGTGTCACAGGGTTGTTTTATTTTGTGTTGGTCTTTGTGGTGGACTCCAGGTCTGGCAGCAGGCTTGCAAGTTTTCTCACAAAGATGATATGTCGCAAGAAGAAGAATCTGGTCTTCAGCGAGATGTTAAAAGATACAGGGGCAGAGGTAAGTGTTGCTTGTGTGTGACATGCCAAGCCCAGCAAAGCTCATACTTCTGTAGGCAGCTACAATCCTGGACAAAAATACATGGGACAGCACCCCCACTCCCCCGTTCAATGTTTAATTTCTTTAAATTCGGAATATCTTTGGGTTGGGACAACATTGATCAAGGGGGGAAGGGATTTTTGAAGACCGCGAACCTGTCGAAGTATTTTGCTACATTTGTGCCGAAGTGTCCCATCATTTTTGTCCAGGATTGTCTGAGCTACCATACACGTCCATAGCAGTATTGGTCAGTTATATATAGGGTACATGAACACAGGTGAGATTCGATTTTGTCGTAGCCGTGTGCACGTCCCCGAATTTAAGATGATAGTCGGAAACGGAATGTGACTTCTTTAATTGAGAATAACATGATATCGTACCGAGCCGGATTTAAGTATGGGCCAGCGGGGCATGTGCCCAGGGGCCCCACAAAAAGGGGGCACCACAAAATTATGTTATTGTATTTTTGGGGTAGGACCACAACCTTTGCCTTCCTTTCATGACTTGCGCCCTTGTAGTCTTGTGGTGAATTATAGTCGAAGGAGCCCCCACAATATTTTGTGCCCAGGGCCCCCACAAAGTTAAACCCGGCCCTGATATCATATTACAAACACTGAAAAAAATATACTACGTACGTACACAAAAGCCCGTTTTCATTTTCAAAGAACTGTCACTTGTACACCCCTTGCCGCGGCTAATAATTTGATATAGCGACATCATTTCGGACGGTCTACCATTGACCTGACGACGGTCTACCGTTGACCTACACACTGTTTTAATGGGACGGACGGTCGACCGCACTCTTTTGGGAAGGGGCTTAATGCAAAAGAAATATTTACAGCAATTTTACGGTTGACCGTGGCAAATAACGAGTAAACTACATTCTAAGAATTACTTTATACCCATAAAAAAGTACAGTGATATCATCTATACATACTCCATCTTTGCATGTTTATGACGTCATCCTTAGAGATAAAATATGCTGTAAGATAAGGTAGATCATGTGGTTTACCATAGTTCTGAAATAGCCATTGCACGAGGGCGCCCTCTTCCTTAGTCTCAAATTCCTGGCATTATTACTTTGTCCCCCCTTCTTTTGACGGAATGATAGAATCCAATCGTTCTGGCATTTATGCAGTAATGTCATCAATTATTTAACCGGGTATTATCATAATAGTTCTAATAACTCGACGAAAAGCTAAGAACTTGTGCACTTTTATGTTATTTTCGAAAGCGTCCCTCTGCAATTTCATGTGAGCTTTCGGTTCCGGTGAGAAAAAGTAGTACTTGGCCATGACTATGAAATATTGTATGCTGTGTAAAATCTTCAACTGAAGGCAGACATTTGGTTATATTAAGCTGTATTGAGTAAGCAAGTGTACAAAACAACTGAATTGTCGGTCTCTCCACCCCTCCCTCTTCCGAACAATAGCATGAATACAATTGAATGGATATTCCTTTTTTACATGGTCCTCCTTAATAAACGTCCTAACGCAACTTCTTAAATAGGCAAATTTATACCTCCATTACTGTCAAATTCCACCTTCCTAACTTAAATCCAAGTTTCCTCGATTTCCAAATTAACAATTAACTGCAATCTTTAATTACTCATTATCTTCATTTTCGATCATAGCTTTCAACTTTGTCCTACAATTTATGAACGTTTCTCTGCTGCAACGTATATTCGTATGCTCCCATACACTTGTACAGTAGTTCAGACAATCCTGGACAAAAATACATGGGACAGCACCCCCACTCCCCCGTTCAATGTTTAATTTCTTTAAATTCGGAATATCTTTGGGTTGGGACAACATTGATCAAGGGGGGAAGGGATTTTTGAAGACCGCAAACCTGTCGAAGTATTTTGCTACATTTGTGCCAAAGTGTCCCATCATTTTTGTCCAGGATTGTAGCTGTGCAGGCTAGCATGTCACAGTGTCCTTCGCAGTTGCCATGCTAAGACAGATCTGGTATTTCCTTCCCCAGCTCATGTTTAACTTTGTTTTGCTTGTTATGTTTATATTTTTCTTTCTTCAGCATCATACAGTGGTACAAAGATGTATAAAGATATATTTATCAGGGAGTGGCTAATCTGAAATAGCAGCTCCCTAGATTTATGCACAGCTATGAACAGTAGAGCAGTGTTATTCAAGACTAAGCAGTCTGTTAAAAAATAGGTGGTCCACAAAATTTTGCATGGGTAGGAAGTGGTCTAGAAGTTGAGTAACATTGTAGTAGTTGAAAGTGACACTAAAAACATCACAAGGGGGATTTTCAAAGTTCATTAGGCTGTAATCAAGGTGGGGTGTATCTTCCCTATAAAATCTTTTCTTCACAATTTTATCATTTCCTGTAAATTGTAACAAACTGTACCATCAAATTGTACAAAAAGAAAAGGGACAGACATACTCTTTGAGGAACAATCAATGCATAAGGTATTAGACTTATACTTTGCCCTACTACTTTGATACTCCACTAACCTTTATTTACCCTTCCCACTCATCCTGCTGCCCCCACCCCTGACACTCCACATCAAATTAGAGAATTAGCAGGATAAATCCATTGTCACATTTATGTTTGACATAGTTGGTGGCATTGTCACTCATTGCTGTTCAAGATCCAAACAGACCCATAACCAGCAGCTGACAAATAGGATGTGTTTGTTCTGGGAGGGGTAAAGGACCAGGAGCCGATTTCACTAACATCAATTTTAGCGATCATCGCTAGTAGCTATAGCGATGCATTTTTGGTTTCACTAAACCCATTGCTATTAGCGATGTAAAAAAAATTAAACTTTCTCGACGAACGAGGATGATCCCTAAAAGTACTGCACAACCTTTGACCTTTAGCTGCAAGCAATGTCACATATTGCGCACAATATTGCGAAGCAGACGATGCTACAGGAAATATGGCAAGTGAAGACTGAACGACAGGAAGGCTGAATGGGCAAGAAAGAGTCAAATAGTCTAGATAAAATGTGCATAAAATCATCGAAAGCTTGAAACTGGACCGGATAACATCATTTCATTGGTGTTTGAAGATACAATAAATGAGCAGCCATGGTGGTACGGTTACAACTTTCTTGTGGATAGGAATAAAACACGATGTGAGAGCACGTATCAAGCATCAGTAGCGTGCACAATGGGGAAGGGGATGTATGGCTCCCCACCGCTTTAGGTAATCGGGGTAATAAGCACGTCAAGGAAAATCACTCGGAAGCAGTCTGACTTTGATACTCCCCGGATACCAGGGAAATTGCCCTGGTCCTGTGGCGGTTCCAGGTGGGGGGGGGGCAGAAATTAACACGCCCTCTATTGGCCATCATTTGGATTTAAATATGCTTCGAAATGTGTCATATATATTAATATATTATGCAGCTTGCCCCCTTCCGAAAGCAAAAATTTTCCAAAGAGGCAGGGGACCCCCCCGCCTTATAGTCCCTCAATCATGTCAGTCGGGTAAATTCACAGTCCGGCCCCCAGCTCACAATTCCTGCGCACACCACTCTCAAGCAAAATAGAAAAATAGACTAAATGGCACAAAAATTTAATGATGAGTCATTGCATGTGACAATTTTTAGGGATAGATTTACCTTTTGCATGTACTTAACAGTCATCGCCAAAATTCATTGCTAACGACACAACTTAGGGATGAGAAATTGATTGCTAAAGTTAATTGAAACCGATTGCAAAAATCGATCGCTTAATTGCGATGGATTTACGGTTTAGTGATGGATATTGGTGTTAGCAATGATCGCTAAACGTTAGTCAGCTCGGCCCCAGGACATGGTTTTGTGTAGAGAGCAGTTGCTTGGGCCTCTGGTTGGGGTCCTAGCAGTGGATAAAAGCAACAGCACAATCAAATTTCTAGGGCATGATTTCCACCCTAGAGCCCCATTAGATCAGTGGTGTAGCCAGGGAGTTTTTGTAAGACTAAGAGGCTCTTGAGGGGCCCACCACTTCATTGGAGGGCTTCAAATACAGAATTTGTAAATATTTTTTCACTCTTGAATTTCCAGTGGGGGGATACTGGGGGGAATGAGACATGAAGGGGACTTGTACGTGTCTCTTCAAGTGTTCCCCTGTCCCTCAGCTATGCCATTGCCACTGCATTGAATCCTAGTGAAAGATGTTCATAAAGTATTATGACGTACCACAAGGGCTCAATGGGTTGCCACAAAGCCCCTTTTCCAGCCCATAAAGTTGAAAGATTTGATAACATTATAGCTTTATTGGAATGTTTGGATTTTTATTTTGAGGCATTAAATACACCACACTGCAGGCTTTGAGGATTTCATTTGTTTTTTCAACAATTTTCCAGAGGGACATGCTCTTGATCCCCCTTAGACTGGGGACCAGCTTTCAGGAATCCCAGGAATGAGTAAATCTCATTTGTGAAACCCCTGCTTTGAAATCCTGCCTACCCCTTTGTGGCCAACACTTAATTTAATGTATTTGTCTGTTTCCCTATGAAGCTGGACGATGATGTTATCCGGGAGAGAGACTACATTTTGAACACAAATGATGCTCAACTTTCTGCCCAGAATGCTCTTGTGATCAAAGATGTGGAGAAGGTCTTCAGCCTGAAAGGAGGCAAAGGATTGGTGGCAGTTGACAAGATCAGTGTAGGGGTGCCTGTAGGAGAGTGTTTTGGTTTACTAGGTAAGGATGATCCAAAAATTTCATTTTAACTGCCATTGGACTTTTCTGATCATCCTACGAGAGAGCTGTGTGCAAGAGGGGAGGAGTGGGAGGCATTTCCCCCTATTTCTGGCACTCAGGGGGAGAAAATTCCAAACTGGTGCTGTGGGCGAGTGGATAAAGGTGGTGGCATTTGAAGTGATGAAGCTTAGCGACTGGGAGGTTTGGTTCTATCCCAGCCAGGCTGGGTCAAGGTAAGGTTAGTTTCATCCAAGAGCAATCTTTAGTTTTCCATCTGAACTGGCCTTTCAAAAGAGACTAAATTTGACCTAAATTGTTAAGTTGGTTAGCCACATTACATGAAGTTGTAACTTATAGGCCATAGGCTTTTCCCACATCTGTGGTCGCTTAGCTTCATAAAAACAGTACTGCCCCTCAAGGCTTAAATTAATTGGTGGAAAAGGGGGAAGTCAAGCAAATGGACAATCTGCTCACCTTGAACATTAACGATTTTAAAACCCTGTACACTTGTTTGGTCATTGTGGAATACATCGTGCCAAAATTAATTTGGAGGTATCAGGGCAATAACTTATCCTCCAAATAGTGACAGAGTTGGATAAGGCCTTAATACCTTAAGCTGCATCAAACTTAGCAGCTCATGATGCCAGGTACACTTTTCTGTGACTGTTCATGACTCTCAAAGTGAAACAAAGTAAATCTGAATGTTACACAAAAATGGAAGGGACAACTTTCGGGAACTGGGCTGTTTTGTCCCACATTGTAATTCAATAATGTCAAATCCCCCCCCTCAAAAAAAAGTAACACGGCTTACCAATTTTTTATAATTATTTGGCTGGGCTGCAGCCCTTTCTGTTGAAATTTCCTTCAAAAAGTAGTGTTGCCTGAAGATGGCCAAAAATTACCTTAGAAAATGCCAAAATCTAAGAGCTGAAGGGTCCCCCCCCCAATTCAGAAGCCTTATGACAGTTTTTCACTTACCATACTATTAAGAACTGTATCTTAAATTAAATGATGCAGAATATGTTTAAAAAGTGCCATTGGTCTTTTTATACAGGTGTGAATGGTGCTGGGAAGACCACTACATTCAAGATGTTGACTGGAGATGAAGCTATGACCTCAGGTCATGCCTACATTGATGGGTTCAATGTGAAGACACAACTGAAACAGGTAAAATTAAGATGAGAAGAATCAGGCGCAGATCCAGGATTTTGAGAAGGGATGGGGGGGGGGGTTGCACACACCGCTGGCTGAAGGCTGACGAGCGAGCAAAGCCACGGTGGGGGCTTGGGGGGTCCTCCCCCAAGAAAATTTGAATTCTAGATGCGCTTAGATTAGATTTCCCAGCATCTGGAAAGCATATTTTCTATATCTATGAGGCAAAAAAAAAATCATTGGTCAAAAAATTGTTGGTCATCAGAAAAAGGGGGGCGTGTGCCGGGTGCGCCCCCACCTGGATCCACACCTGTGAATGTTCATATTGTTGTGTGTGTTGGGAAAACATTTTTGTCATATTGTACTGCATGAGCCTAACTACTGATTCTATAGTCCAGCAATCTCCCCTTTCCAGCAAAGTCCCTTGTCCACCTCCTATTTAAGGATGTCCCTCCACCCATCCAACCTCCTACCCAGGGACTTCAGTGAAATTTTACACTATCCTTTCAAGAAAATCAGGATGGAAAACAGATGCACATAAACTGTCTAAAAATACAAGCAGAGAAACTTGTATTCCTGGGTGTAACATGGGAAAAACTGCCCCATTAATATGCCCCCAAAAAGCCTCCCATTTTTTCCCAAAATGCCAAATATTAGATGAACTTTAGTAGCACATCTCCACAAATCTTTATTAGAGGAGAGGCCCTCCCTCATCCCTTGCCCAGTTTTACCAATCAAAATATCTCCTCGGGCAAAAATTCATTCTGACAAACTGCTCTCCCTCTTTCCCCTTGAGAAATCCCAGCCGTGCACTTGTCGTGATTGAATTGAAATACTGTACCAGAGGGTCTTTATCTTTTAAAGGGCATTTGAAGTTGCTCCATGTGCAGTTTGTTAATGACTTGCTTTTAAGAAAGTATTGTACATATACTATACCAACACACAGGCAGGATGGGGAAATGTTGAAAAAATATTTTATGAATTTCTGAGGTGTGGACATGTTTTAAAACTGTCACACGGTCCCGCTTCTCTTTCGTTGTTGGACATTTTGCCCATCAAGCATCCATTGTGTGACAGTAGTACCTATATTGTCACACAGTGCATGTATGCTGTAAATACCCTTACTTACCTGTGTGCTTTGCCCGGCACTACCGGACAATCCCAGTCATGTGACATCACCTCTATAAACACATTAAATATTAATTACATCCCCACTTTTTCATTGCTAGGCCCAGCAGAGAATGGGATACTGCCCTCAGTTTGATGCTCTCATTGACAAAATGACTGGTCGTGAGACACTGACAATGTTTGCACGTTTGCGGGGAGTTCCTGAGAGAGACATTCCCAAAGAAGTCAACCAACTTATGAAGGCTTTCAAGTTTGAAGAGCATGCTGATAAAATAGCTGGAGCATACAGGTAAGAATTCAAATCACTTTTTGCTAAACTCAGACACGGAGATGCTAGTCTGCAACTTCCCATCTTGCCAGTCTCTATTTGCTTGTTGTGTTGTTATGGTTTTTGTTCAGGATTTCGTGTTTCGGTTAGTTTAGCAGTACTATTCAATTATAGTCAGTTTTGTGTATGCATACTAGTTTCTGTCCTAACCTCATAGATAAATTTGGTATCTTAGAGCAATCTAATGGTCTTACAGTTTTTTCAGTATCCCACAAACATCAGCTTCTGAATTGTCCCCACCCATCCACTTCCACAACTCTCTAACCCATCATGAAGTTTTCATAATTTTGTAAAATGCTGTATGAGCCCAAATAAGTGGAAAATGAAAACAGTGTCTAGCCTGGAAGAAAAGAGAGAAAATTTAGGCCTGAAAGTTTTTAACTTAAACAAGATTATGAATGTGTCCAACTTTACAAGAATATTTCAGACTGAAATATTTCTTTTGGTATGTTATTAAATAACTTCATTTTGGTATTTTTTGTTCAATATCTATAATTTTTTCTGGAGATATTAGCAGCTGAATTTCTCACAATTGGTACCAAGAATGAACTAATTGTAACAAAAAGGTGTGATGACTGGCTTCACATTGATGACCAATACTTAATTTCTATAAAAATATATATTAAGTCTTAAACCACAAAAATCTGATTGATTTGTGCTATGAATGCACCCTGGGTATGTTGAGGTCAAATGGTTGAAAATAAAAGTAAATATTAGGAACAGAATGCAATTTTCACGTGCCAGAACACCTAGATACAGTCTCTGTATACCATATCAACCAAAAGAAAAGAAAATTGGTAAGAATATGTTAACAATTTGTAGATGTGATCTTTGAAGTGTAGATAAAGAAAATGCTCGTAGGCTAGAGAAGAATGATTTTATTGAACTCTCTAACATTAATTATATCTTTGCAGTGGAGGCAACAAAAGGAAGCTAAGCACTGCCATTGCCCTTGTAGGGGAGCCTCCAGTGGTATTCCTGGATGAGCCCACTACTGGTATGGACCCAGTTGCCCGAAGGTCCCTTTGGGATTCTCTGTCGAATGTGAGGGACAGTGGCAAGTGTATTATTTTGACATCCCACAGGTAAGTCAATGTCTGTGAAGGCAAAGTAATGACTCTGAAGATTCAGAGAGTTAATCATTTTGTCTTGTCGTTAAATTCAGGATTATGTTTTGGATGGTTTCCACTGGGCCCATAGCCAGCTTGTCAAGTTTGGAGGGCCGGAGTGTATGATTGACGAGGAAGAGTTTTTGTTTGGAGAATATGGCATTTGGATTGACCCACCAAAGGATTCCATTATTGAAACCACAGATTTCAGTTTTCCTTCGTTATTGGGAGTGGGGAGGGGGGGGGGGTTGCCTCACAGTGTCCCCTGTAAAATACTGTCAATTTTTCATTGTAGGTTCAATCCCCAACAGGGTCTAGTTATGGCATCAGGAACTTAACTCATAATTAGATTCCAAATTTGAGCAAGTATGTTGAATTTATAAGCCTCCTGACCATCATTTACTTTGCCCATACATTTGAAATGGCTAAGTGACTAGCAATGCAATTGTATACACTGTAATTTCTCTATAGCATGGAAGAATGTGAAGCTTTGTGTACCCGACTGGCCATAATGGTGAATGGACAGTTTAAGTGTCTTGGTAGTACCCAGCACTTGAAGACCCGATTTGGTGAGGGTTATACCATCCTAGCAAAGGTGTCACCAGAGGCTCCCTTAGATCCTCTCAAAGAATTCATTCATGAAGCATTCACAGGTCAGTACAAACCGTTCATCTACATTCTGTGGGTATGTAATGGTCATTTGAATGATTAGATGTGCTTTTACTAGAGTTTTTGTTCATTTAATAGAATTTTATTTTGGCTTTTAGGAGGGTTGAGAGGGTTTGGAATCTTTTTGGAAGGTGAAATTTTCATTGTTATGTCATCTCTTTGATACAAACATGTCATGGAAAAAATATGAATGCTTGCAAACAAATTTACTTTAATTTCCTACTTGTGAACTTTGATGTGATATCTGACTTTGCTATGTATGGAACTTTTTTAAAATTTTGTTTATTGTGTCATGCACTGAATTCATGGTTTTATAACATTTATACCCAGGTGCCAAGTTGAAAGACGAACATCAGAATATGGTACATTATCACATCAGCACTGAAGGACTGACCTGGGGAGAGGTGTTTGGGAAAATGGAACGCAACAAGTCCAGACTGTCAGTTGAAGATTACTCAGTCAGTCAAACCAGCTTAGAACAAGTCTTCCTTAACTTTGCCCGTCGACAAAGAGAAGATCCGAATGCAGCTTAAAGTAGGCTTGGGTGACTCTAGCAACTTTGGAGTCATAGACTTGGAGTCATAGACTTGCAGTCCTGGGAATACCACTCTGAATGGAGTTCCTACACAAATGAGTTTGTAGCTAATAATGGCATGGGCAAAGTATTTTATTGAATCCAATTTTACCATTAATGATGAAACAACCACTTCTCCCATAAAATAGATTAGTGGCATAGCCAGAAAAATCAGAAAAATTTGTATGGGGTGGGCTCTGCCATGTAATTTGGAGGCTTCAGATATGATGCCATTATATATTTACATATAGTTTTTCACTCTATCATATTCCCATGGTGTGGCGCCCAGAAATTTTTCAGCAAATTAATAAGTGACAGTGAAGGAGGTTCTTGCCTATAGTTGTCTTTTCTTGTTGTTTCATTATTAATTGGAATATTTATGAAATTTGAGACATCTTGTTGCACAAATCAACTGATTGTCATAGCAATGCACTAATTCACCTAAACAGTGACTTAAGTCAGACACTAAGCTATGAAGGACTCAAGGTAAGAAAAAAAAATGTGCATTTCAGCTTAGGACATGTTCATCAGAAGATAAACAAGAAATGATTTAGTGAGAATTCTCTGCATTTGAAAGGAATTGATGTAGGATATCATCATGTATTAACAAAACATTGCAAGGGCAACATTCAAGACATGATTCCCCCACCCCCTCTGGGGTGGAGCTGTCATGTGCAGCTTTGAGACTTCTATATGACTTTAACCAGAAAAAGAATGGAGTGTAAATACTTTTTCCTCTTTCTTTTGACTAGCCTCCTTGAAATTTTTGAAGTACTACAAGGTATTGTGGCAGAAAAACCAATAGAAAGTTTTTTTTTCAGGTTTATTGCCTTTTTCTTTCGTGACGTATGCAAGCATTTGACTGAAGTTGCAATGATTTCATAAAGTGTAAAATATTTCTCATTTCTGTTATTTTCTTTTGTTTTTATTTAAAGGTAAAATGCAGTCACCCCAATCAAAGTTAGTGCCCAGTCACTCTAGTTCATGATTGGCCTATTTTGATCATGTGACAATATTTTTGTTAGTGAATTGTGAAATTCAAGGAGAATTTCTCCTTGCTTTACCTATTGTTTGTAATAGTTATGTTCAAAATGTCTTCAGGGTTGCTTTTAATGCAATAAGAGGAGATTTGCCAGAGTTTGCTGATTTTTTGTAGAAAATTTCGGGGCGACTGCCTATTACCTTTAATAATAGTTCCATGCCCTGAAGCTGGCCTCGGGTATTACAGGTGCCTTTGCTGTAAAGGAGGCAGTAATTTTGATACCTATTTAAGGATTAAGGATGTATTCAGGATTCTTTTTCCCATGGGCCAGTTGGGAAAACTACCCCCCTCCCTTGCCCCTCCCAAGATGGGTTTCAGCAACCCTTAAATTTTTTCCAAAACAGAGTTTGGGACTGGTGAATAAGAAGTTTTTTAAGAGTTCAAAATTGTGGTAAAGATAACACCATTATGAATGTAAGTCACCTTATGTAAACCAAATTTTGCAACAGGGAAGTGTCATCCCCCCTCACCCCTAACTCACAAAAAATGTTTCAAAAACCCCTGGATGTATTAGTAATGCTTACGAGCAAAGAATGTTGTTATGAATTTGCCTTGTAGGATAATGAAAAATTTTTCATGGGTTGGATATTACTGACTTCCTGCTTATCTTTTGACCACAGGTATCATTACATAACTTTTTGACTTATTTATTGTCAAGCTCGCTTTTCATGTTTTTTTTTAAATTGGACATTTTATTCTGCACATTGCTGGTGTATTATGAAGCATGAAAGGAGTGAACGACAGCCACCATTGGTGGTCAGTTTCTGAATTTACTCAAATATGTGTAAAGGATCACGGTGCAGACAACTTTTTGTTTCAATGTGCACAAATAAAATGATTTGCACAAAAACTGAAAAGAAAAGTATTTAAACCTTTTCAAGATACATAATGGAAATGTGATGTTTGCTTCGAAAAAATATCAGTTTCCATAAATTTGCTGTATTCTGAAAACTTGTATCATTGCATTTCTGTTTGGCTTTTTTTTTCCTTTTTAAGACCATGATTAATCTCCTTGTTTTATTGTGATTGTTTCCATTATTCATGCTGGGTCATGTGTGTTTTACAGACTTGTAGTGAGTATACACTGCATACTCTTTCTTTAACATATTTGCCAGTACTTTTAATTGTGAGAATGGTCTTGTACTTGTACTCATACTCACAGATTTGGAAAATTAAGTATTAATGGTTATGCAAAGTTGTGTACTTGTATGTGTGAAAAAGATGTGTACTCATACTAGTACCAATACTCACAATCAGTGACATGTGCTCATGACATTGCAGTCATACTGCAAGTTTGAGGTATTGGACTCAGTTTCAAAAGCCAAAAGCTTGTGCAGAGTTGCAGTGGCGGACCTTGGTATTTTTCGTGGGGGGGCAAAAGCAAAAAAGTTCCGACATTTTTATCTTGATAGTTGTACGATTCTAAATTCTGAGGACCAATTTTGGGGCCGACTTTTGATTTTCACGTTGACATACCAATGTGTGATTCTGCTTAAAAACATAAGAAGTGTTGTGTTTCAAATGAATTGTTTTTATTTGTTTCCGACAGAGACTAGGAATTTCCAACAGAGGCCTTCAGAGGCTTTGTGGGGGGGGGGGGGGGGGACCGCCCCCTGCCCCCCCTCTAGCTACGCCACTGCAGAGTTGATTCAAAATAATAGGGAAAACTTTCACTGAAATGAAACTTTCCATAAGAAATACTCTTGTCAGGGATGAAGCTGGGGGTGGCGTGTTAGGTTTAAAGGGTAACACCTTTTTCCAACTCCCTAAAGTTCCATAGCCTTATAAATGTGTAGAAATGCTTGCATTTGTCATTTTAAGGTATTCAGTACACCAGGTTGCAGATTTTACCTCTTAAGACTTTCTACATAAGCCGCTGGGGTAGGTTACCCCCACCCACCCCCAAGATGGATTTCTGCCTAGTTGAAATTATTCTAGAATAAGGAGTTGTCTAAGTATGAAAGTTTGGTAGAATTTTAAAGCTTTGCCAAAGATAGCACCATTTTGTATGTAAGCCACCTTACAAAGGGGAGGTTCCCTTCTTTCCTTAAACCCCTCCTAAGGTTGGTCTACCCTTAAATAAAAAACCTGCTTCCCCTTTGTTGGAAATCCCACCTAAGCCCCTGGTGTTGATAAGAATGATAGCAGATGGTGAAATCTTTCTTCATCCAATCTTGTAACAATAAAAGTTTGAAATAAAGATATGTATATAATATATTGATAGTGTTGTTATTTTTGAAGCAGTTAAGTAAAGAGGAATGTGAGGATCACTACCAGATTATTTGACCAAATGTAAAACATGAGGGAGTAGTGGGGCAGGGGACTTTCAAAATTTTATTGTAGGCTCAACACCTCCATTAACAGTATATAATGTATGTCTCTATCCCATTTTGCAGGCTAGCCCTAAATAGATTGGTACTGTAAATTTACTTTAATTCAACTTATTTTAGAGGTTGGAGTACTGCATATACAACAAAGTCAAAATTGTTTTCACTAAAATGATCTATTAACAGTTTTGAGGAGATAAATCTAAGTGCACAGTACCTTTGAGCTTGACCAATATGCATATTAGTTAAGGACAGAACTTTTGGCATAAACCTTTAAAGTGGAGCAACATTGAAAAATTTGCAAATCATTGTTTTCATTCATAAAGATAGAGGTTCACACAATGAACAATGGTTCCTGGACAACTCCACCCCCCACACGGAAAATTTTCCTCTGGACAAATACCACCCAAGTCAATTCCAAATCTTATGATGTTGTCTGAGGGGTAAATGTGAGTGGGAATTGTCCAGGTGGAATTGTCTGGGTAAAATCTTCCAGGGGCAAATTGTCTGCAGGGAGTTGTCTGGTCACAATGAACAACTCTCCTCACGAGCTTACAGGACTGCTCTCAAGGGGAGGGGGTTTGGGGATGGGGCGAGTACTTCTGCCTGAAATTTTCAATGCAAAATGTCATAAGTTTGTCCAACAAGTAACATACAATTTCCCTAAAAAGAGCAGATATTCTCCCAAATGGGGGAAGTACCCCCTCCCCCATCTCATATGACTATGACTGTTCTTGAAATTAAAAAAGAAGCCAGCCAAGTTAAGGAGCATTTCCAGGAGCAATTTTCAGTCTCCACATCAAAACTGGTCTAAATCCAAGGTAAAGATTCCAAGGAGTAAATCAGGTTGGTTAAAGCAATGTGAAGACATCACTCACAGCCCCTTTAAAAGTTCTCCATATTATGCTATTGTCCATTCATGAGCAACTACGCTGCCCCCAACCATTAAAAATACTGCCTTTTATAATCGCAGTGCCCCGTCAAGCATAAGCCCTGCCTCAATAAGCCTAAAAAGTTTGTTACAGACTTACAGTAGTTGTAGATAATTATGTGTAAGGACTTACCCTTACCCACCCCTTCACACCCTTTGCTTTGCCACTGATCAAGACAAATGCTGCAATGATGTTAAATAAGAAAAAAATCGGTTTCCAAAATTAGCATGGAGGGATCTGATAATCCATGACATTTTCACTTAAGACACATCTATACCACACCACTGTTGCTGATACCTATGTCTTTTATTAGTCTTTGAAATGATTAAAAACAAGAGGATAAAATAACCAGTGGGTGAGGGGCGATTTCCCCAACAGCAGCCAGAATTTTCCCCACATAGAAATTGAGGTAGCAAAAGATACGAAATTCTTCAGACATCGTCCTTCTCCCATAAATAATTGCCAACAAGCCAAAAAAAAAAAAGACACCTGTGGACATCAAAATAGCCACTGTGGACTTTTTTAAGGAGCGATTTTCGCAAAACAGTTGGTAACGCTCCTTCCCCCTTTAAAAAATTAACATTTTCTGCCCTGCTAAAAACATGCACTTATGGGAAGACATCTCACATGGGCAGGAAGATGTTTGCACTGTAACTGTCCGTGGTTGGCAAACATTCACGACACAGTATGTTCTCTGAAAAACAACATTTAAATATACATTTTTTGCTCGGGGACCGGTTCCATAACCCCTGCTTCAACAACGTTACAGAATAAGCCAATGAGGAAAGGGTGGTAAGGATTGTAATAATTAGTGTGCCTTTCTTCACGAAATGACCATTCACAAATTTCAATTATTCACTACAAGAATGAGCTGTGAAAATTCATCCATAATTGACTATGGGAAGGCCGAATCCATTTTGTTTTCACACTGTACGGCATAAATTTCTGGCCGCATTTCTATTCGAAATAATGGTACCTGAGATTTATGCCACAGCTACAAAAATTGTCTTCGTCAGGAGTGGGAGGGGCTTGACGTTCAAAGTGGAAGATTTCACCCCTAATGACTTTTGATTAAATTACGTACTCGCTCGTGTATAGCGTTTTTTGTGTAACACCAGCATTGGAGCTTAGCTAGTCGGCGGATTTTACCGTAGGGCATGTACGAGGGGAAGTTTTTAGAAGATCCATAGAAATCATAGAACTTAGTAAATAATATTCAGGTTATGGGTGAAGCGTTAAGGTAAGTAAAAAGGTAAGAAATTAAATTTGGCTCCAAACTTTGTGGGAGCGTGGAAAAAATACGCTCCGGTCACAACTCAGTAAGGCCCTGTATGTAATTGACAGAATGAACGCTCGATGTTCAATTTAATTGTTCAATGAACGGATAGACAGAGAGACCCTAGGGCTCGACGCAATAAGGTTGGCGCAAAACTCAAGTTCATATGGGAAGTTTTAAAAAGAGGAACTTAGTGTTCATGGCCATCCAACAGTCTGAAAGGAAAGCAAGTGAAATTACTATGAACAAACGATGTGTAATATTTCAGAACCATACTCCATACTAGGGGTTGGTTCTAAATTTCCGCCGAAAACAGAACGAAGAAAGAAAAAAAGTGGTGGCGTCCTTCATTGCAATTGCACATTTTTTTTTTTTTTACAAAACCCATAGCTTTTGCCTTTCTAGGATTCGTCTGCTTGGACTTTTCTGTGTATAACTGAAGCGTGGCTTTTCCTTGAGTAGGCTTGATTCCCAGTTACAACTTGCTCTCAGGAACATCTCATGGACATCTTATTTTTTGGTATTCGCTTGAATTGGCAGACTGATTGGCTGATACTGCAGTTCTACTTTGCATGCATATGCACGTAAACCAGTTTCCGTCCAAACCTGACCCCGCTAGTTATGATTGCATGCAATAGTAGCTAGCAGCTTCAGGTTTGGAGGGGAATTGAACTTTTTATTCTTGGGCGGGGCACTTGCTTGGATCGATACCACAAGTGATGTAATTGCTATAGCTGCACTGCAAGCCCGTAGACATGGGGCAGGGGAGAAACTTTCCTGGAAAAATTCCCCCTAGAAAATTTCAAGTTGCCATATTGCCTTAACACAATTTTTTACATCTCACCCCACCCCGAAAAACAATATTTCGCCCCTGGGAGTCATTTCGCCCCCTTCTGTACCTTGTCTAGCTACGGGCCTGCATAGCTGCAATAAAAGGGACATAATCGAAATTACGAGTCACCCCACCGCCCTCTTCTCGATGGCTCTGTGGGTACAACTTTAATACTCGGGGGTCGCCTTCACATAGTTGTGGGGGAGGGGTGGCATTTTTGTAGGGACACCATGACTGTAACCAGGTTGTCTAAAAGAGGTCGCTTTTGCATTCGAACGAAACTAGGAAAGATTAGTAAATTTATGAATGTGAACGAATACCTGGGGATATGGTGTTATCCAAGGAAAGGTTACATTGAGGGGTTTTTTTTTTTTGAATTTTAAGGCAGGTTAAACATTTTACAACTCTTGAAGTAAAAATGTAATATCTAGATGGGATACAAGGAGCAAAGCCCCCTTGGCTCTGAGGCTTTAACAAAATGGTTTCAAGACATTTTAGCTGACTTCCAAATAATACGGAGATCAAAGCTTTTCAGTGGCAATAGTTTTACTTTAAACGGAATTTTGCATGGAAATCTAGCAACACACTGAGCGAGAAGGAAGGTTAAACCAAAGATGAATGATTTAAAGTGTCTACCCTTTGTAAATCAAATGCATTACTAAATGTACAGTCTTAATGGATGGAGAATGTAATGTTTTGAATAAGTTTGTGTTAGCCTATACAAGTAAATTAACTTAATTCCGAATCATACATATCACGCTATACGAATGTTACTCGAGGTATTATATTGCTCAGAAATGAAGACCTTGTGGTACCTTTCCTCTGTCTCGGACAGAGGTGTCACACCTAGTTTAACTTCTTCAGGCAGATTTTGCAATGTATCATAATGATTTCGTGCGAAGCACGCCGGAATTTTGCAACAGAAATCATTGACTGTAGCAAAAGTTGCATTCAGACTCGGCTCTGAAACACTCAACACTCTCAATTTTCTTCCAGATAATGTCTGCGACAATGGCGAGTTTTCATGATCCCAGACAGTTCCAATTCTCCCAACTATGCATCTTCTAGCTCCTCCCATAACTGTATGAGGCTCTTCCTTGTGCAAGAATAAACCTGTTTTATTGCTTAAGGCCATGTCCTGGTGAGCATACAAGGCTATAAAATGTAATAAAAGTACTCTCTCTGCCTTGTGTGGAATGTGAGCTACTCTGCATCTTTCAAATTTTCAAACTTTGATGTCAATCAAAAAGCAGTCACCAACTGAGAATTTTGATATACATACACTAAAAATATACTTTGGGGTGATGACAGTCTGTCTGTAAAGACAGACTGTATATTTTTAGTGTATGTATATCAAAATTCTCAGTTGGTGACTGCTTTTTGATTGACATCAAAGTTTGAAAATTTGAAAGATGCAGAGTAGCTCACATTCCACACAAGGCAGAGAGAGTACTTTTATTACATTTTATAGCCTTGTGTGCTCACCAGGACATGGCCTTAGGCAATAAAACAGGTTTATTCTTGCACAAGGAAGAGCCTCATACAGTTATGGGAGGAGCTAGAAGATGCATAGTTGGGAGAATTGGAACTGTCTGGGATCATGAAAATTCCCCTTTAAGTATCTACTTGTTGAAAGTAAGGGAAAGTGGATAATTTCCTTTTTCGGAATCACGTCTGCACGGAAGAACAATGATTGTAAAATGTAAAACCTTAAAAGAAAGAATACAGTCACCCTAGATTAAATAAAGTATACCTCGGTATCCAAACTCATTAAATGCCTTTTTAAATCATGTCATAAAAATTTTGTGACTGAAACTTTCAATTAACTCCTTTTTTGTCCCGAGAATGACACATTTATGTTCTGAAAAATTATGAAAGATACTTGCAGTAGAGATATAGAAGAAATATGTAACAAGATGTCATCTGTCATTGTAAGTTTGGGGAGACTGCTTAATTCCCCGCCTTTAACATTCATGGGCTAATTTGCCGTTGTGGAGGTGTGGATCGAGATTGCCGCCATGGCCGCTTGGGCTTATATGAAGCGAAGCGGAATTGAAAAATAGGTGGGAGCGGACGAAAATTTTGGTGGTAGTCTGGAGGTCTGCACGGGGAGGGGGCACGGGCCCGGTGCCCCGACTGGCTACGGGTCGGTCAGAAAATGGTCTGAGGAGAACTCTTTCTGATGTCGACCTTTCTCTGGTTCCATTTTCGAATCTGAGCATGGCTGTTCTCGTTTGGGAATATTTATACGCAAGCCAAAGCATTTAGTGACCAGGGAAGTGTTATTATAGATAAGTAACCCCATATCTTACACACGAATCTTACGTGACTGGAAAAGATATTTTGAGACAGCGCCATCTTTTTTCTCTAGCTGCACATATTGGCTGTACGGGCTTTTAGTTTTACCAGCTTTGATCCACCTCCATCTCTATGGAGACATCGCCAGACGCCGGGGGCATCGCCAGAGCACTGTGCAAGGGGGTACCATGTATTAACGAATGAAAAACTTTGAAAGGAAAACATTCCACAAGAGCAAGTGCCGACTATCCCGTAATAGGCCTGGATCCAAGCCCAATAGTTATGCTAAGCTATGCTAAAATGATGCAGTCGATTTGTAATACGGCTTATTGGTTTAAAGAAAAGGGTGGGGGCAACATACGTATAAAATTGAAGGTTATAAAAAAGCTAATTTTACTTAAATGACTAAACCCCTCTAAGCCATTGTAGCGAATACTGGAATTCTAAATTTGGTTTTTCATTCGTACCATCACTGGGCCGTTTAAGCAGTACACTTGGAGACATTTTTTAATCGTCGTTGGTTTGCAGACCGTGCCAGTGCACTTTGACAGCAACTTGTTAGAATGCACACAATCTGTAACACCAGGTGGATCCAGGAATGTTGTAGAGATGCAAAGAGCCTGGCGTCAAACAGGACTTTCTCAGACCATACTATGTGGTTGCGTTGGGGTCAGAGATTTTTCGCATTTCAATTCTTAGATTGCACGAAATTTGCATATTTGTATCCATGAATGTGTCATCACAAAAGAAGCATTCGTCATCTCTAAACCCATTATGCAAATCCCAGCAAATACACCAATCTTCACTACAATTTGTCGTCTATATCATTCGTCTAGGTGCTATATGCAGGCAGCTGCAGGGCCAGTGTACCAAGCTACTACCTCCTCCTAAGTACGTCCTAAGATTTTACTGACTCGCATCATTTTTAGGAAATTTTCCCCTTACAATTAAATGAAATATATCGAACCAATGACTTGACTTGAGCTCAAATGAGGTGACTGCTTGCAACTCAAAACACCAGTATGACGTAAAGCGAAGCCTAGGGTTGCCCTCCCTCAGTTCCTGCCCCAGCGCACTCTCCAAGCCGTAGGCAGAGGGATAGGGAAGGCGTCCCCTAGAAAAGTTGTCGCCCCCAGGAAAGTAAAATTTACCATTATTGCCCTTGAAAAAATATCTTGCACCCCCTGGAAGCTATATCTCGCTCTTGTCTGACTACGGGCCTGGCACTCTCATTTTGCCTTCCTCCTTCCTTTCCTTAGCCATTTTTCCTTAGTTCGTTTTGCCAACTGGTGTAAAATTCGATCAACTCGACGAACTTGTACGATACCATACAGGCTACACTGCCATGAACAACAGTTTGGCATACATACACCAATAGCTTTCCGGGCAAGGGCGTGGATCCGTCTCCAAAGGTGGGTGGGGGGGGGGGACTTTTAACCATTTGCGAATCGCCGTCCTGGGGAGTGTCTAAGGGGAGGGGTGTACCCCTCCCCTTTGAAAATAAAAGGAAATTGGATGGTGTCTATATGGCAAATGGTGCCATATTTGGGCGCAATTTAGCTTTCAAAAATGTAGTGTCAATTCGTAATCACAGTTGTCACTGGGTTTTCATCATTTTTTAAAAGGGGGGGGGGGGAGTGGGACTTATTGAAGATGTCCCCCATGATCCACGTCCATGCTTCCGGGGCGTCTAAGCCGTGGACCAGTACGTGGCCCTGAACATACATCTACCTACATATATACAACTCCTGTAAAGGTGTTCGTGGTTCCTGGTCCCCCACTGCAGCCAGTGCGGCTTGCCACCCTTGACGGTAAAGCGGGGAGATGACACGTGGATTGACTACTAATGGGAATACGGCATAGATATTCTTCTTGCGTTGTCCTAAGCAGTGTTTATCCCGTTTGATAAAGCCCCGTTGTTATACTATTGCGGAAATTATGTGGTCATCCCAGTAGCAGGCTTGTCAGATTTTCTGCTAGGAAACCCCCAAATTCGGCGTTTTATATGGTCAAAAAGAGGCAAATGAAAATTCGTTTCCATTAACACTCCAATTGCTTGAAAATCATCAATATGTAATAAAAAGCCCTGCTTTTTACGAACAGTGACCGAGTTAATATATGAAATTATGCTCTTCGTAGCGTGAATTTTGGGACATAAATTATGCGCATTGCCAGTTTCCTACGGAAATTGTGAAAAAACGTGCATTTTTAAGGAAAATTGATTGTCAAGTGCAAAAAATGCCCAAAAAAAGGCAAAATGCTGTTTGGCGTATGTTTTAATTCTGTACGCCAACACCATCATAAATTCGCCAAATTCAGTGCTTTGACGTTTACAAAGCCAGTATGGCAACCTTGATCAGTAGTGAAACCATAGGCGGAAGGAAAGCAAATGGTCAGTTTTCCCGGTGTTGCCTTTAGGCCTACATTGTTCTTCAACACACTTCCTCAAAAAAAGAAAAACAATTAGCACAAACAGGCTATGCATTAATTAAAAACCCCTGTTGCAATCACCGCTTTTTTGCAAGCAAGGAAGTCATGTTACTTCCATCAGGTAGCTGTTACGTATCAGCTCCCTGCTTCCATGTTTACATGTGGACGCCACACTGAGCGGCTGCGGCAGGCGCAATTTTTTTTCCCACGAGGTTATGGGCAAATCACGCCAATGGACCAATCAGCGTCTTGGAAATAGGCCACACCCCTAATTCCAAAATGACAGCTTTTGAACCATTTTTTGTAATTCTGACGCCAGATTATGAAAGAACAGGCCAAATAACCCCAGTTCACGTAACTCTAACCTTAGAAATAACCCCAACCATGATTTAGAAACAAATTTGAAAAAAATTTCAAAATCGGATTTGCCCATAACCTCGTGGGAAAAAAAATTAGGCCTGCGGCAGCTGGTGATGTTTACAAACTCCGTGCAAGTCGTAGTAATTACGGTCCCGTGATCTGGCTATCTGCCAAAGTTACCCAAATGTATGGTGGTTTTCAAAGGACGTGTCACTATGTTTACTCTGTCACCTCATACGACGAAAGTGAAAAATTTCACTTCTAGATTAACCACAAAAATACATTTTCCTTGCTCTTCACTTTCAATTTACGTCAATAAGTTTCCTAGCTAGGAAGGCAGCGCAACTGGATGTAAAATCGCCTAATTGAACGAGTCCTTAGGATGAAGTTAGATTAAGATTCTACCGAGACATTACACGAACGGAGGGATTACGTGAGAAAGCATGAGCAGTTGATCGCTTCAGTTTTCAAAGGCTGTCATGCGATTGAACACTCTACACATTCATCAGGGTGGGCTTTAAGAAAACTTACGATAATTGGGAGGGCACGTAATCCCTCCGTTCGTGTAATGTCTCGGTAGAATCTTAATCAAACTTCATCCTAAGGACTCGTTCAATTAGGCGATTCTACCTCGCCATTACACTACACTACGGTCTTACGTGAGACTTTAAAGCAGTGTTCAAAGCATGACAGAAACACAATGTTTACGTTCCTGACGACTTTATTGAATACAACAGTATAACTGAAACAAGCCCTGCTTCGGGCAGTCTTCATGAATAAACTTTTGAAAAAAGAAATTCCAACTTAGCTTTTCCCACTTCTGTCTTACAGAAACTACAACTTAGACTTTTCAAGTTGCTACGTAACTTCAAATTACTGACTTCCTGGTTACTGATTTAACAGGGTTTCAGCAAAACCTGGAGGATTTTCTAAAGGTTTATTATAGAATGTGGCAAAAGTGCTTTCTGATGCCCATCCAGCTGTTTGAAGGATGGCTTCGATAGGAACATTTTTACATTTAGCAGCAGATACAGCTGCGGACCTTGTACTGTGTGCACTGTACTTGCTCACATCGATTCCAGAAGCATTCATGACTTCACGTATCCAGCGTGACAATGTGTCTCTTGATGCAGGTCTGTGAGGCCGAGCATACGTTATAAACAGCTGTGTTACTGTGCCTCTAATTATTTTTGTTACCTCTATATACCTCATAAGTAATTGATACACATCTATTGTCTGATCCTGTCTATAGGAAGGCAGAACAACCTGTAGCTGCTTCTTACCAGGTCGTGACTGCTTAAGCAGGTTAGGTATTAAGAATACAGCCTCATTTGGTTTCAAAACCATATTTCTTATATCAAGAGCTTGCAGTGTCTGCAAACGCTGTGCCGTTATTAGGGCAACGAGCATAACTAACTTAAGGGTTAATTGCTTTAGAGACAATTCACTAGTAGGGTAAAGTGATCTGAGATACCTCAGTACAGTAGATATGTCCCATGTCTCTTTATATCTCGGCTTTGGTGGTCTTAGCTCAAATACTCCCTTCATGAATCGAGAAACAAGTGGGTGTGATCCTACAGAAACGTTAGCATCGTAATCCAGCAATGCTGATAAGGCTGAGCGAGCTGTGTTAATCGTGCTGTAGCTTAAATCCAGTTTGTAGAGATAGGTCAGGTACTCTAACACCTGAGTTACAGATGGGCAAATTGAATCAATTTTTCTTCTAGTGCAGAATTGTTCCCACTTGGTAAGGTAAGTTTGATACTGTTTCTTAGTGGAGTCTCTCCATGATGACAAGATGATGGAGGCAGTGTCCTCTGGAATCTTATCACGTCTGAATCTCTTCCTGAGACTAGGCATGCCAGAAGTTGAAGATTCTGGTGTAATGGATGTATTTGCCCTGGAACATTGGGCAGTAGAAGCACATGTTTTCCCTTCGGGAGGAGCCTGGGTGTAGCAATGATCATTGCAAAAAGCTTTGTAAACCAAGTCTGCGTTGGCCAGACTGGCATTATGACAAGTCTCTTGGCTTTGTCTTTCTTTATCTTCTGCAGTACTCTGGCGATTAAAGCAAAAGGAGGAAAGGCGTAAAAATAATATTCATGCCAGTTAAACGAGAATGCATCTATGTGTAACGCATTCTGGTGTGGCTTCCAAGAGGCAAAGATTTCTAATTGCTTATTTACATTCGAAGCAAACAAGTCTATCTGCGGTTTTCCCCACAGGTTACACACTGCTTGGAAAATATTTGGCTGTAGCTGCCATTCAGTGTTATTTTTGAAGTTTCTTGATAACTTATCGGCACAAACATTACTTTTACCAGGTAAATGAGAGCAAGATAGCCAGTTGTTTTGTGACATAGCCCATTGCCAGATCAATTTTGTTTTCTCATTACACATAATGGAATGTGTTCCGCCCATGGCGTTAATATACGCAACTGTTGTTGTATTATCAGTGAGAATTCTTATGTGTTTATTTTTTATTTCTCCCGTTAGGATTAGGAGTGAATTATAAACAGCAGTTAGTTCCTGCACATTAATATGTAGCCTTTTTTCTGTGTCAGGCCATTTACCTTGAGCTTTGGTGGAAAAGGTTGGGCAGTAAGCACCCCAACCAATAGACGATGCATCAGTTACTATGGTAATGTCGGGGTCATTGGGCAGGACATGATTCCATGCCAATGGAAGATTAACTTCCCACCAGGATAATTCTTGATAGGCGTCATATGTCATACTAATGTATGCTTCAAAATTTCCTTTGTTAGCTTTCAATGCCTGACATTTGACAGTTTCTAGGCCTCTATAATAAAAGGGGCCATATTTAACCCCAGGAAACAACGAAACTAAAATGCCTATGACATGGGCTAGTTCTCTGACACTTTTCTTGTACTTCCTTTTAAATTTCGAAATTTCAGAGAGTGCATTGCTGATTCTCTCTGGTTTGGGTCTGAGTGTCATACTTTCTGAGTTAAGCACGAAGCCCAAGAAAGTCAACTCTCTCCTTGGCTCCATAACGGATTTTTCTTGGTGAATGACAAATCCCAGTTTCTGAAAGAGTTCTGCTGCCATACTAACTGCATGTTTGCATTCATTTTTTGTGTTTGCTTGGATGAAAATATCATCTATGTAACTTAAACACGAAACACCCCTTTTCCTTAACTCTGCTAGTGCAGGTTTAAGCAATTTTGTAAATATTCTAGGGGCAGAAGCTAGGCCATTTGGAAGGCATGTGTACTGAAACAAGCGATCCTTGTACAGAAGTCTAAGGTATTTTCTACACGAGTTATCCACTGGTACAGAGTAATACGCATCCTTTAGATCTATTGATGCCATGAAGCAGTGGGGCCCCATTAATGTAAGAGCTGCCTGTAGAGAGTCCATTTTGAAATGGTAATACTTAACACTCTCGTTAAACTTTTTCAAATTTAAAATCATTCGGAAGGAGCCATCCGGCTTTGGTCTGAAAAATACGGGGGATATAAATTCTCCTTCAGCATGTGAAGTCTCCTCCAGAACCCCCTTTTCCAACAATTTATCAATCTCCTGTTCTAAGAGTACTTCTTCAGCTTTATTCAATGGTGAATAAATGCATTTCGATTTAGAATAATTAAGTGGCCTTTCTTCATCAAACTCAATCTCATACCCTGTAACACACTTAAGAATTACTCCATCTTGAGTAATTTTCTGCCACTGTGGCAAGAAATGTTTTAACCTGCCAGCTATAAAAGTGTTACTTTTAAGCAATGTCTGAGGGCAAGAACTTACCTCACCTTTTAATATTTCTGTGTTTTCGGTGGGTTCTTCCGTGCCTGCTTGTCGTACGGCACGTGTTGTTGGCCTAAAAAAGGCTGGAATCTCCAGTTTCCACGGCCTGCTCCTCGGTTGCTGGACCTGTTAAAGCCTCTAAACCGTGTAGAACCTCTAGCATTGCCTCTAGTTTTTGTAAGGTACCGTTTGCTTAATTTGTTGGCATGAGCTATGTCTTTTATTTGTTGCGAAATGTCGTCGCCAAAGAGGTAAGTAGAGCTTGGTTCTGCCTTAGCACATATAGCTTTAAACTCCGGTTTTATCTCCGGTTTTATCAACTCTCGTCGGAGAGTGTTTACAATTATGTTATTAGAGCCCATCAATGCTAGGGCATCTGTGAGCTTAGCCATCAAGTTTTCCTTGTTTATGGCAGGCTTTCCTATTAGTGCCTCATTTAGAAGGTTAGCCAATGCTATCATTGCCTTCAAATTAGCATTTTGAATTTTTTGCAAGGATATATCTCTAGATTTTGTTGCAGTTTGCAGATTATCCCACACTAATCGGTTTACCTGAGTTACTTGCAGAGCAGCTACGTTATCAGGTCTTTGATACTTTTCCAATTTTTCTTTAAGTTTTGCCTGAGGCAGTTTACGTGTACACATATTATTTAGCAGGTTGGCAAGCGGTTGCGCAACATTACTGCCTGTTTTTGAATCATAGTTCAAATCTGCCGCGATTGAATCTAGTATTGACTCTTCGGCACCTGTAACATTTACACACAACTCTTCGGCAGGCACATTTTCCACCTCAATTACCTCACCCTTAGGGTCTGATGGTTGTGCTGCATTAAGCAACTCCTGAATTTCGTCCTCATAGTCCAAATCAATGGCATCCTCCATAGCTTGACTGGAGGGCCCTGCAATATCAGTGCCTTTAGCCTGATTCTGTCCTGATGTTTCACCCTGGTTTATCTTTTGTACCAAAATTTGCATCTGACTTTGCATTTGCATGACCATTTGTTTAAGATTATGGCCTGTGGCCGTAACATTTGCCTCCAAGGGTGAAGTTTCATTGTTTCCTTCTTTTCTTGGGGTAGGACTTTGTGTCAATCCAAACATGTCAGACTCAGTGTCACCTTCCATAATTTGAGGTGCGACACAATACAGCTAGCCTGTGAAATTCCCTGTGGGACCTGCTGGCTATACTACAGATGCAATACTGTTTGTAAACTAACTCCCTGAGGGAAAACCCACTACGAATGACACAGACAGGCCTACTGGCCAAGTTATAATTCCCTGTGGGACGGTAAAATGTAGTAATAATATGCCTGTTGATACCCTGTGGGCCAGGCTTCAGCAATAAAGTTAGCCTTAGCTATTTATCTAGGCTACTCTTCAATTCCCTGTGGGAAGATTAATAGACACTATTAAATACTGATAGTATGCCTGTAATGCCCTGTGGGCCAGGCTTCAACACTATAGTCTAAGCTATGCCGGTTAGAACGAGAAATTCGGTACAACTTACCTGCTGGAGGTTCCAACGGTATAAACTGACTAGTAACAACGGAGCAACTAATTCGCTCCTATTCAACTTGTTGCTATCAAAGCCAGAAAGCAATACTGCAGCCTCTGCATTCCTGCCAGTCTGAAGACACGGCCAGATGCACAAGCAGTATTACGTAATACTGAAGCCGCAAGTCACAGCACAGAGTCTGTAACAGACATCAGTGCTGTGAGCTTACACTGAAGAGGAGCACCGGCTATCGATGTTCACTCTTCCAACCGCAATCACACACTGAAGCGATCAACTGCTCATACTTTCTCACGTAAGACCGTAGTGTAGTGTAATGGCGAGGTAGAATACGTGTCTTTCAAGTTACTAAACTCGAGAGCCATGATGTTCATTTAGAAGCACCGTTTATATGTGCACTTCTGAAGCACGATGTACCTCTGTACAAACTCCAAAATGGATGGGTCAGAATGTTTTTGAAAAAAATGCATCGGTTTCGGCAGATTACTTGAACCAGAGGCTGTTACGGACACCTCCCTGCTTGGCGTACGAGATTGCGGTAGTCTTTAGCCCTCTTCCCACATGCTGGTATGGAGAGAGCTGAGGACCTTCTCCCTGCATCCGCAGCCATGGCGATGGGGTGACAAGATGAATCATGATCACCTCCCTGGCCGCACCCATCATGGTGTGCGAAACTACTTCCAGCCTAGTAGTGGGGATGCAAAGGCGCGTAGCCAGGATTGTGTCATGGGGGGAGGGGAGAGTTAGAGTACGACATGAGGGAAAGGTCTACGGGAGGGTGCGCAAAGGCACATAGCCGGGATTGTGTCATGGGGGGGGGGGGTTGAAGCATGGGCGGCTCTAAGAAATTTTGTTTGGGGGGGGCAAATTCAAGTCCGTATTCAGGGAGGTTCGGAAGACCCCCTCCCCAGCAATATTAATGGTCAGCTCCAGATAGTAATATAGCCTCAACAGGAGTATGCATAGGCGTAGGGGCCCAAGCTGATGGGGGGGGGGGGGGCGGGGGGTTGTAACGATCTGCCCGAAAAATAGAACGAAAACTTTCCGCGCGCTCCGCGCGCGTCCCAAATGTTAATGTACATATCATATCGGCGTGCATCCGTTATCACACCGCATGCCAATTACATACAATAATTTGCCACATTACTAACTATTCCATATTGGTTATAAGTCTGGGGGAAGTCGTTTAAAAAATGCTGCTAATAATCAGTGGTGTAGCCAAGATTTCTCTCATGGGGTGGGCAGACACTATGTTGTGTGATCGCCGGCCTGGGGGAGGGGTCTAAGGTGTCCCCCTCCCCTTTGAAATTTTTTGAAAAATTAGGTTTTCATACATGCAATCTGGTGCCACATATGCTACCTTTGAAGTAAAATTTTGTGTTTTAGGTTAGGTACAAAAAAAAAAAATCGGCGTCAGTGACGTACGGGGGCATGGCCTAATGGCTCCTCAAATACACCACTGATAATCATAATATATCACTGATAATCATGATATACAAGTTTAACCATTAAAAACACACTGGTGAATTAATACCGAATGTATAGGTACTGGTGCAATCCAAATCAGAACTATGTTTTAATTACCAAGGAAGTTTTTTTAAAGTATCGACTTCCGTTAAGCTACATTATTGCATTATTTTTTTTCAGTAGGTGCCCGAAAAATTCTCAGAATATTGCCCGGATTTTCACAAAAATATTTGTTGGGGGAGCTGCAGCCCCCAGCCCCCTGCCTCCTACGCCTATGGGAGTATGGTTATTATGTATTACAGCGATGCCCCATGTAGTTTTCAAAAGCTCTTCACAAACCATTTCAGGCAGTTAGTCATGAGAAGACTACTTTAAAAATAAATACAACCATATCAACCGATCGCTACGGTACTACCAAAGGGGTGGAGTAAAAGCCAGGTGAAATGGGCAAAGCGGCTTGATCCATTTGTATAAAATGAGCCCCACCTTTAAATATTTTATTGTTTCTTTCATTGTGCCACAATATGTTTCAGCTTTGCCAAGAAGCCATAAAATGATGGTTTTGTGGATTGTTTTCAATAAACTAACGAAGATTTCGAGCATGAAGACACTTGAAAACGATAAAATGATAACACTAGTATTTTGGATCTCAGTACCGTTCCGAAACGAATTTTTTTAAAGGGGAAGGGGAATTCCCCTAACTCAGAACGACGTCTCATCCTATATACAAATACCTAGGCCACTCAAAAGTCTCATCACACTGAGCTAAGATTGACTGTTTGGTGTGTTTATTTTAAATCAATTGAAACGGTACATACTTTAGCACAGAGGTGGAGAACCTTTTGCTTATAACAGGGCATTTGACAGTCATAAGACCGCTCGTAGGCCAATGGCGTTGTCAATTTGGACAAGGGAAGGGAAACCTCTCCTTCTATGGGAAACAATACTTTTAGACTACATGCCCGTTACAACTTTTTATAGAAAGATACCTATGCTAGTCTGGCCAGGTGACACCCTGGCAAAACTGCTTTTAGTCGTGGATGATAATCAACACGGCTAATGGGTTGTGTATCTAATGACCCCGAAAGCTCTGAAGTGTCTGCAAAACTATGGGCATTTAACTCCAGCATTACCGTTACACACTGTAAATGACATTATGATGCCTACGCTAATCAGATTACAAATATCACAACGTGATCATTTTTTTTTTTTGATTACCTTAGCTCGCACAAACGGCAGGTCCATTTGTGATGTCTGAAGTATATATACGGTAGTAGCAAACAAGCAACTGAGAAAACGCGAGCGAAGCGCGCCGAAAAATTGCGTTTTGAAAGCACTTTATTAATGTTTAATCTTCGCATTGCATTGGAAAGTTATTCACTCCTTTAATTTTAAGCCCACTCAAGGAAAAGGGAGGGCCTAACCCATCTCGAATTACATGTTTTTTTATTTATTATTTTTATTTTTGAAAATTGAAGACCATGCTTTGCAAACTTTTGGGGGGCAAGTGCCCCCCCCGTGCCCCTATGGCGAGCCGCTAATGGGTTGAAGTACGACATGTGGGAAGGGTCTACGGGAGGGTGCCCTCCCCGCCCTTTGGAGAAATCAGTTTTGCCCAGAAATACTAGTTTTTGTTCAAACTGATTCTGCAGACCCACCCCCAGCCTCATACGCCTTTGTCTGTACCTAACAAAGACACCTTAAACCGATGAGTTGTAACGGCTGAAAGGACATCGGCGGAGACCCTTCTAATGCACTATTTTTTAACCGCCCTCATCACCACTGTCAATGCACATGTGGGCTTGACTAAGGGAATATTTGTAGGACAGCAGAGCCTACGAGTGCAGCCAATGTAGGTTCAGGAGTAATACACGTCAGCCGGGCGGGCAACGGGGTAGACCTTTTCTAAGATGACAGTTTTATCAATGGTTGAGGGGAAATGTAAATATTACCGACAGTGGCGTAGCCAGGATTTCTCTCACGGAAGGGGAAGGGGTATGCAGCATGTAATGTGATCGCCCGCCTGGGCAAGGTCTAAAGTGAGGGGTTGTCCCCTCCCCTTGAAAATTAGGTGTCTTTACATGCAGTCTGGTGCTTCATATGCTACCTTTTGAAGTAAACTTTGTGTTCAAAATTTGTATTTTGTAATTTGTATTTTTATTTGTAGTTTAGGTTAAGTTAAAAAAAATCGGCATCAGAAAGGTGGGCATGGCCCAATGCTACCCAAAAACGCCACTGAGTACCGACTTGTAAGTTGTTCACACTTTGTCAAGTTTTTTTTCGGTGTCTTTGTCGTGCACCAATTGCTGAAGCATAATATTTTCTTACAGGAAAAGTAAATCGTTTGAGCCTTATCTGACTGTATGTGACTTTTATGTGACTGTATGTTGTTGCCTCCTTAATTACTGAATTTAAGTTTTTGTCCCATAAACCTAACTGCCACTTTTTACAACTTTAGGATAGCTTAGCATAATTGTTGTGTTATTGCTTTATAATTTTAGGTGTCTGTTTTATCTACGTTGTTTGAAGTGCTGTGAAATATTTATGGTATGGTGTCACTGTTTTTCCACAGTTGATGGTTTAGTATGAATCTTCATTTTTTACTTACTTTTGTTGCGAGGGTTTCGGGACAATTCCCACCTACACAGGTTCCCGCCTGAACAATTTCCACCCTGATAATTACCAAGTGGACAATTTACCCTTAGACAACTACCCCCGGGATAATTCGCCCCGACCAACTCCCAGGCCCGGGTAATTCCCAACCTGGACAATTTCCCTTCGAACAATTCCTCCCCAGGACAATTCCATTGTTTTGGCGGAAAAGTGGTCTGGGGGGTAATTGTAATAGGTGGAATTGTCCGGGCGTAAATTGTCCGGTCATAAATTGTCCTGGGTGGAAATTGTCTGGGTGACTGTCCTGGCAGCCTGGGGGAGTTATCGGGAAAGTCTTGTTCACGGTCCGGTTGGGAGGATACTCTAGCGATGGATTAATAAGGTTCTGTTCCTTTCTGGTTTGTTTTGTGTGGTCTGTTATAGTCTAAAATGTTTCGGTGGGCTTGCGAGGTATAGCAGGTCAAGACAATAAAATACTGATCCTAAATTTAAAGGGTTTGTAAACACTTCCTGAGCGTATTATTAAAATAGGCCTGAAAATCAGTTAATTACTTCAGTGGAGGGGCTAGTGCAGAAACCCATACCAGTTTTTATGACGCCGGTGTCATATATTTGTCTCATCTTCCTACATGCAATGCACAGGGAGATGAGATATTGTACTTCACCTGACATCATAAATGTGAAGCTGTGTGTGGGTGTGTGAGTGTGTGTGTCAATAAAAAAGCACCTCGCGAACTCCTCTAAAAAGGTACCTAACTTAAAGCAAGTACCTATGTTAGAATGAAATGGCTTAAGGTCTCTAGGCGACTATTGAATACAGCGTTGATTCGACTCATATAATATATATATATATATATATATATATATATATATATATATATATATATATATATATATATATATATATATATATATATATTTCCCTAAATGGTCACTTTAGGCGACATATCGGGTGAAAAAATGGTACTTTTAGGCGACATTGACATTAGGTGTACATATACGTGTCGCCTAAATGTTTACAACGTTATAACCACCATTCCCTGCATGTTATTTCAAAAGTTTTGAAATATATAAAAGTATCCTAGCGCCCTCTGTTTGGGGTTACTATAGGTAAGTTGCACTAGAATCCCATTATGTATTAATTTACTATTGAAATTTGGGGGTGTATATCATGCATGTAATAAACTGGTACGTTCGGTGTACACACCCTTATTGCGCAATACCAATTTATTTCTTTTTTATTTAATAAAACGTTGTGCGTACGTCACACAGGTAATTGGACATGTATTTAACTTAAAGGCGTTCCTGAAGATCATTAAGGTATTTTTTGTTTAATTTTTACATACATGAATATGCAAATATATCTAATTAACTGGTTGTCGCCCAAAGTGACCATTTTTTACCGTGTCGCCCAAAGTGACCATTTAGTGTTATATATATATATATATATATATATATATATATATATATATATGTATATATATATATGTATATATATATATATATATATATATATATATATATATATATATATATATATATATATATATATATATATATATATATAGATCAATGAAAGTAGTAAAAAGTGCTTAAAGTTTAGGAGAAAGCTCCGCAAAGTTTCGGGTACATACCCTTCAACAGGCGGCAAAATATGTTGATATTTTGCGTTGAAGAAGGACACAGGGGTGTCCGAAATATACGCTTTTCTGTTACCGTATCTGTGCTCTCGTATTGTCATCTTTGTGGTGTGCTCTACTTATTATTTATGTTTCATGGAGCATACGTGGTTTTTCTCTTATATAAATATATATATATATATATATATATATATATATATATATATATATATATATATATATATATATATAACAAAGTAAACCAGTCAATGGTAGAGTGCTCAACCTATTATGAAGGGAGCTGACAACCTTTCAATATATATATATATATATATAGATATATATATATAGATAGATATATATATATATATATAGATATATATAATAGAAATATGGTCCTCGTGTATTCCGATAAATAACAGGTAAATAAGCAGAACACAAAGCATAGTTGACGCAGAAGGAATACATTAAAAAGAAATTTATTGTTGAAATTTTCGGTCCTACCTAGGACCTTCATCGGCAACTAATATATTATATATATATATATATATATATATATATATATATATATATATATATATATATATATATATATATATATATAAACCCTGTCAGACTACTATATTTTGTCTTTTGACAAAATTCTCCTAACCCCCTGAGCTAGGCACCAACACTAAAATGTCCAATTTGCTACTAAGTACTGCTTCCTCACTTAAAGTTTAGCCTACAACGTGCTCGGAAACGTGTTTCATTTCTTGGAATCTTTCCTTTTGCTACTGTCTTTGGGAGGAAGACCGGGATTCCGGCCGGGTATCATAGAGGGTTGAATCTAGCCATAAGAAGACAAACGTTATAGGCATTATCGTCGGAATGATTCCCTCTCAAACCTACAACGGCGGTTACAATGACTTCCTCACCTAAATAACAAATTAATTTGAACGATGTACTGTACTGTAAACATTTACATGATGAGCAAGAGCTAACGAACTTTGCACCTTGCAGAAAGTATAATGACGGCTATAATGAGCGTTGACCTTTTCCCTGAACCCGCCATTACGGCCTTCAGAGTTGAAAAGAATATTTCTTATCATTTAGTTAGGGTTTCCCATCCAATACAGCCCACGGAACACACCCCAGGAACATTCCCCTGCAACCGTGGTAGATGCAATAACACATGCCCCATTAGTTGCATGGCGAGAACACCCTCATCAACATTTTAGGCCAAAAAAAAAAAACATTTTAGGCAATATGTATATATATATATATAATATTATGAAATCTTCAGTTACTTCGTTTAGCCGTGTTAAATGCAAGTATATATATATATATATATATATATATATATATATATATATATATATATATATATATATATATATATATATATATATATATATATAAGGAAAAACAGAAGACACCAGACACTCGAAATATTAAAACAATCCATAAAAGTTTAATAAAACTCGAACAGAGAAAGTGGATTATCAAATCTTAAAGGCAACTTGGTGATAAAACTGGTATAACGTTAAAAAAAGGTTAAAAGGTTACTATATATATATATATATATATATATATATATATATATATATATATATATATATATATATATATATATATATATATATATAGGTCGATAAAGGTTGTAAAAAGTGCTTAAAGTTTGCGGAAAATTCCACGACGTTTCGAGTATAGACTCTTCATCAGGTGGCAAAGAAATGCAACTGAACAACAAAGAAGTAGAAATAGAGAAGAAACACATTGAAGAAAGGCACGAACAAACCGGTCGCACAGAACGAACACGGTGTAAAAAAGCGAAAGACGGCTGAAAAAAAAAAACTGGTAAAAAGTAATGAAAAGGGGAACAGGTTAAAAAAGGTCCATTCTAATGTTAAGACCGTGTGGGGAGAGGGTCCTGAGTTTCATGATAAGCCGGTTTTCGGCGGTGTGACGATCACTGTCAGAACCTCTGCACATTAAGGCTGCAGTAACGGCCAAGTCTTTAATTGAGCACGGTGATGGGGGGTTGAAATGTGTGGCGACCGGATAACCTTGAAGGTTTTGTTTGATGGACCTGAGGTGTTCAGTGATTCGGTCAGCCAGGCGGCGTTTGGTCTCTCCCACATACAGGCAATTGCAACGTCCACAAACTAAAATGTAAACCAAGTTTGTGGAAGTGCAGGTGAAGTGTTGGTTCACACTAAATCTGTTGCCGTTAGAACCCAAAATATTAATAACTTGTGTTCTTGCCAACCACTTGCAAAAGGAGCAAGTTAGATGTATGCAAATTATGTCACTTCAACGTATTGAGCTTTGTAAACTTGGTTTACATTTTAGTTTGTGGACGTTGCAATTCCCCTTTTCATTACTTTTTACCAGTTTTTTTTTCAGCCGTCTTTCGCTTTTTTACACCGTGTTCGTTCTGTGCGACCGGTTTGTTCGTGCCTTTCTTCAATGTGTTTCTTCTCTATTTCTATTTCTTTGTTGTTCAGTTGCATTTCTTAGCCACCTGATGAAGAGTCTATACTCGAAACGTCGTGGAATTTTCCGCAAACTTTAAGCACGGCACTTTTTACAACCTTTATCGACCTACATACTACTCTAGTGCTCCGCAGTATTTCGACCTTATATATATATATATATATATATATATATATATATATATATATATATATATATATATATATATATATATATATATATATATATATATATATATATATATATATATATATATATATATATATATATAGATATATATATATATATATATATATATATATATATATATAGGCCTCAATGGCTCAGTGGTCAGAGCATCCGCCTTGTATGCGGGAGGTCGCTGGTTCGAATCCTGCTTGAGGCTAAGTTTTCCATTCACAAAAAATATCCTCTTTCAGTATAAGGCAAGTGCCTATGTTAGAGGAAAAATGGCCTAAGGTCTCTGTGCGACTATTTAATATAGCGTGGATTGACTCATTCATATAAAGTCGCTACGTCACTCTACCTACCTATATATATACATATATATATATATATATATATATATATATATATATATATATATATATATATATTATATATATATATATATATATATATATATATATATATATAGGTAAATGAGAAGCTTGGATAACAACGATGTTCCGGTGTATGTCCAGGATCCAGAGGATTCACAGCATTCTAGTTAAAAGTTAGGTAAAACTTTAAAATGATAAAACTAGAACAGCAACTGAACACACAAAGATAAAAAGACACCCTGCATCGAGAAGCTTTCGGCTGTTTTATTCAGCCTTCATCAGCTCGAATGAAGCAGATAAAATGGGTTCAAAAGTCTACCTATAAAATTCCAAAAGATTTGCAAATACATACAAAGAATAAAGTTGCAAAAGTTTGTGCTGGCTGCTTTTATTCTTTGTATGTATTTGCAAATCTTTTGGAATTTTATAGGTAGACTTTTGAACCCATTTTATCTGCTTCATTCGAGCTGATGAAGGCTGAATAAAACAGCCGAAAGCTTCTCGATGCAGGGTGTCTTTTTATCTTTGTGTGTTCAGTTGCTGTTCTAGTTTTATCATTTTAAAGTTATATATATATATATATATATATATATATTATGAAATCTTCAGTTAGTTGGTTTAGCCGTGATAAATGCAAGTAATTAACCCTTCAGAACACAGTGAAAGAGTAAATTAAGTCAAGTCTGTAAATTAAAAAATGAACCTCACGGTTTGGCTCCAGTTGCACTTTATGGTTAACAACAAACAAAATTTTCTCAATATTCTCAGTTCATAGTATACAATATCAATACCATCATACAAGCGAAGATTCTTAAACATCACAACCCTATCCTCTTCGTACAGCACCCCAATCCTTCACGCTTTCAGTTTCCCATCCCTTATCTCCTCTTTCCTCCCGTCTTCTCACCTCTTTTTCTATGGACAAGCGAGACACTTTCAGATCCTCTTTTCCTCCTTATTGACTTGAACATCTGTAATATGGCAAACTTCCCCCTCAGGACCGTTGGAGCCGGGAGCTGGATGACACAGTCCCTAGCTCCCCCAACAATTTTCAGTCTGAAGGGTCTTTTCTTAAAACGTCCAAAATTTACAAGGAAAATGCCCCGAACTATAGGCTGGTTCACCCCCTCTCTCCGCCTTCCCCAGTCTTGGAGTCCTTCCGACGACACCACCCCTACTCAATTCCCTCCGTGCCGCACCCTCTCTTCTTGCCATCATTCTATTTTCTACACCCTACCTCTCCTTTCAAATCATCGTCTCGTCCTGAATAGCATGGCAGAGCTTGCAAAAGGAGCAAGTTAGTTGTACGGTATGCAAATTATATCACTTCAACGTATTGAGCTTTGATCCATTTAGTGATTAATGACGTCACCTCGTCATTCACAAAGTACGGAGGACGGAGGTATGTTCATACTGTCATAGGTTACATGTGCACGGCAGTTTCATACATCATAGGGGAAACCCTCACAATACAGAGTGTAATCAAAACACACAGTTTGTGTGGCAACGTGAACTGCAACATTGCAAACAGTTCACACTTAGCTAGCCTATATATTATTTTCACACAAGTGCACGATATACCAGCATCCAGTATGGACTAGGCCCAATGAGCAAATACAAACGGTTATCTTAGGCCTAGGCCTGGTACTTGGTAGTTATAGTTTATATACTAGGCCTTTTTGAAAATGCTTGCAATTCCGGCGAGAAGATCTCCAAGCGAGATTCAGTCCCACACAAAGTTAAAGAGCTTGTCGAAAATGGACGTTCTGATGGAAGCCGACGCTTCTTTTTTGAAGGGAAAAGAGTTTCATCGACATCGCTTGATACTGACCAAAACAAAACTGATTTGCCGTCCACAAGAGCCGAAGAAAAATAGAAGTTTGGTGGAATTTTCTATAAAACTCGCCGATGTTTTGATTTCACACTTTCATGAACATTTGAAAGATTGTGGAAAATTTAGGCACGAACGCCAGTGTTCGTGTATTCCATGTAGGACTTGTTGTATAGCACCAAGTTCAAGCCAAGTAAATTATCAGGAGGGTGTTTCAGCGTTTCTGACAGTTGTATCCTTTCCTTACAACAAACCTGTCAAAGAAAATGGTGTGCGTAAGAAAAAGGAATATGTATTTCTCTTCGAAGTAGAGTCCGGTCCAGCTGAAAATTTGAGAGTCGCAAGGGAATGGAGGGGCAAAATCTGGAACCTTTGCAGCCCTAAAAATGATGTTGGAAGGGATGAAAGAGGCGGAGGAGGTAGGTATCCTATCTTAGGCAATAAGTTAGCCTAGGCCTATTCAGACTAGAGGCTGAAGCTAACCCTAACCTAGGCCTAGAGTAGGCCTGAGTTAGGCCTAATTTAAGTTTTGCTTGTAATAGATTTTCTCTTTTTTATTGTGGTACAATTTTAGAATACAGGGCCACTCTTGAACATCACCTAGCATCCAGATGCATGAATGGGATGTGACACTGTTAACTGTTTATCCAAGCTTGCACCGTAAACTTTTACTCTACATCCGAGCATCCACACCAAGAATGATTATTTTTTTCATGCTTTGCCTATAGCCTAGGCTAGCCTAGCCAGTGTTCAGTTCTAGGCTACAAGTTGGTAAGTTACAGTGCGCAGTAAAAATTTTGCTGTTGTGTTGGTCCTTAGGTATGGTTATGGAGAAAGGATATTACAGTATTTGGCGGTCAATTCTGACTTCTCTGATCTTCAAGAAGCATCCCATGTGTGGCTTTAGAAGTAGGCCTAGCCTACATCACTTGTTAGATGGACAACAGGCACAGTAAATGTTCAAACATGGCCTCTTGCTGAAATAAGTGTGATGTTGGATCAACATATTTCACAGGGACAACATCAAGGGACATCTTTGCCAATATGGATAAAATGAGGAAATCATGCAACAGGAAACATGGTGGATATTGACCCTAAACCAACGTCAATCACAGGTAAAATGTTTAGGTCCGTAGGTGAAGGAAGCAGTTCCAGAAGGGGGGACTTAGATCCGCCATCCTGGGGGAGGGGCTGTGGGAGTTCTCCTCCCCTTTGGAAATTTTTAGAATATTTGAGGGTTCTTAGATGCAATTTGGTGCCACAAAATGGACAAATTTTAAGGAAAATAACTGCAAATTTTTGACATCTTTTACAGAGGAAACAAATAAGCCAAGGGGTTTTCATCATTGGATTAAGGGGGGAGGGGGAAGCAGAAGCATATACCTCTGCCCACCACATTCTTGACTGGGGGCTTAAGCCCAAGTTCCCCCCCCCCCCCACTTCCAGTGACTAGTATGACTACTGTAGGCCTACAGGGTGGGGTAGTCTCAGCAAGATACTCAGTAACATCAATGTTCAGGGGCACTGTAAGTGGAATACATGCAATCTCCACAATTTTCTAAGAACTCAAAATGGGATTGTCAGACACATAGTTGCCAAACAAAGTGGTCAATGCCAAGGGGGCAATTATTTTATGTTGCTAAACAACCAAGTGAGAAAACCAGGTAACAGCAAAAAGATTACAACTCTGTGGCTTCCATCATGTCAGGGGGACTTTCATGTCATATTACCTTAAGAGTGGATGCCTGGATGGTACCAACAAAGGAGTGCTCATTAGCCATTGGCTATAGGCACTATGTGTTTGCATGTTTGGAAGTGGGCTTAAATATGTGGCACTATACCCTAGGCTTGTATGTTGCAACAGTTCTTTGAAAGCCTGTAGCCAAGGAGCTCAACAGATAATTTTTTGCCCCTAGGAAATAAAAAATTAACATTGCTATAGTAAATTTTAGTATATCTTGTCATCCTAAGAAAATATTTTGCCCCCTGAAAGGTACCTCCCTCCGTTTGGTACCTTGTCTGCCTATGGGCCTGATTCTATGCCTGACATTCTCCCCCCACAGTGGAACTACTGCCAGGGAAGTAATCAGTGTACTGTACTTTGTATGTCAAAAATTTTGTTTCTGATTTTCAAAACTAGACTATGCATCTGGCATTGTGGTTAATTATGCAACTAGAAGACACAAAGCAGTTCAGGGATTCTGCCTTGAAGTTCCTGCTCCAACAGGACTAACTTTGCATGTGCACACCCAACCCTGCACATTTGACCCCACCAGGCATGTTGTGCAGTATTCATCCCAGACCCAGATCCCAGAATTAACAACCTCAGCCTGGTCAATAAAATGCCAACTCAAAATGTTGGTTTGCTGCTGAAAAGGTGTTTGATAATACCTGTGCTTCAGCAGAAAGCAGTGACGTCTAGCTAAGATGGGAGGGAGGCTTGGGGGCATGGTTCCCCCACAAGCCTCTTGCCTCTAAATATATATAAATATATATGAGTGCAGAGTTTCCCTGGCATTCTTTTTTGTGAGGCGGCCATCTCACAGTTTTTGGCCACCACCTCACAGAAATTTACTATAATTGCTACCTGTGCTGTACATACTAGATCTAGGAGTCTTGATAGTCCTCCCTCACTGTTGATACCGAAGCTGGCACCATATAATCCACATGGACTAATACCACCTCACACTCTCTCAAGCCCAGGGGAAACCCTGGAGTATATGATGATTCCATAATTGAAGCCTGCATAAAATGTTGGAGATCCCCAGAAACACCCACCCACCCACACATACACACACACAAATTTTCTGGGTATGCTACTGGCAGGGAGCCTTGTTTACTGTGGATGCCAAGGAAATACTGCAAACTGCCTGGCATAATTGTCACTGTTTGGAAAGGCAGACATGGGGGGGGGGGGGGAGGGTTGAAGGGATCTAAACAGGTGGAAATTAGTTTCATGACAGTCCCAGTGGCTAGATGTGGCATGCCATCTACTCTTACCACCTTTTGCCTCACCCCATACCCCATGAGTAAAATATCAAGTATCACATCATGTGCAACATATATAATTCTCAAGCTGCTAGCCATTTGCACTTTACGCATGCTACATGTTATATTATACAGCAAGCACTGTGAGAATATAGAACTTACAGAACTTTTCATTTATCATGTTACATGCATGTACACATAGGCCTATGACTGCAAGTGTTCATTTATAATATATACGTGCATAAAAGACTAGTATTAAAACAAAACCCTACTTGGCCTGATGATACATGCCCTCCCTAAAAGTAAAATTTATTTAAAGCTCTACTATGAGGACTATTTCATAGAGAAGAGACAGCTCAACCCACTACCAAACTCTACTGTAAAAATGGATTTTAAGAAGTTAGGGAATAAAAAAACCAAAATAACAAAACCACTCATATTGTATGTATATCAGGGTTTCCCCTAGGTTTTAGAGAGTGTAAGGTGGTATGAGTCCGTGGGGGTAATATGATGCTAGCTTTGGTACCATCAGTGAGTGAGAACTATCAGACTTCCATAGCTAGTACAGTACAGGTGGCAAGTATAGCAAATTTCTGTGAGGTGGTGGCCAAAAACTGTGAAAACTCATACAAAAAATGCCAGGGGAAACCCTGTATATAGTCAATTCCCCCTGAAAGTTCAACTGAACAGAATTGTCAAATGTAAGCATTTTAGTCAATCAGCTTTATTGGTAATGCATACAACAAGGCTTTACAGTACAAATACCTCCAGGGGTCAAACACTGCTATGCACAAATTATGCCAAAGTGTGTAGCAAAAGCACACAATTTCTGAATCTAGAGAAAAACAATTTTTTTTCCTCCTTCCCCAGTTGTGTTATTCCCCACCCCACCCCCCACAAGTATGACAGGGAATAATTTATCTGGTATCGCATTGCAATTTGCTACATAAGCTGGCCAGATTGCTACACAAATGCAAAAATGTGTAGCAGTTTTTTGTATGTATGACCATAGTGATTTTACACTACAGAAGGAAAAAATTCTCAAAACTGCTATGCAAATTTTGAATACTGAATTATTCCCTGTATGATAGCCAGATTTCAATTACTGGGAAGGGGGGGGGGGGGATTCCAGGTTTTTGTATGGTTGTCACATTTAATTTTAGTGACTGTCTAAAGAAAATTTTTTTTAAAAAACTGCTATGTGGTATGGGACTATGGGTATCATGCAGTAATTTTTCCAAAGCATAATACTAGCAACAAACACACATATTCTCTTTTCATGTGGTAAAGATCTGATCAAGCTTTAGGCCTATCTCACTGTAGTTTTCACTTCTGCATGATATTGTGAAATTATAACTGAGTTATGGTATAGTGTCCTTCAGTAAGGTACTGGTTACAATAGTTCAGTATAGTAATGCATTCATTGTACATCAGGAAACGTCACTACCCTGGATGTATGGTTTCAACTCAAATAGAACTGTGGCCTACTGTAACAGTATGTGGACAATGGGGAAGGGGGTGGTATTGACTTTCAAGGAAGTTACAGTTAACAGGCTTAAATGAACTTCACTGCATCAGTGGCTTACATGTATACAGTGTACGGTACATTTATTTAATAGGAGGAAGGGCTGAATAGTTTGTGTGTTTGCTTTTTCTTTGTTTGTTTGGCAGTGTTTGATGTTTCCTGGAGTGTACGCTGAAGAGTTAGTTGATGATTGAGCAAGGTGTTCTAAATTTGAATTTTTTGGGGTTAGCTCAGTGGTGTAGATTGCAAACTTCTTTTCCTTGCAAACAGAGCATTAGTATTGAACAACTTTACTCATCTAGGTAACAAATCTATGCAGATAAGAGAGACAAGGGCTTGAAAATAACACATGGTAGTGTATGCTGACAACAGTAAGTTTTTAACCACAGCCTGGATTATGGAGGGGGGTTACAGTGCACTGTCAGTGCTGTAATAAAGTACAGCCCTGGGTATTTAGAAACCAAATGGGAGGGGATCCCAGAAAATCAGTCAGATTTGGATATTACATTATTTTTAAACATGATTAATGTATAATTTATACAGGACTAGTAAAAGTCACATTTCAGGATAAAAAGTTTTAAGGGGGTTTGATTTCACATCCTGGCCATTTCAGGGAGTATATGTTTACAATGTCTGTTGATGATTTACAGAACCTACCGTACAGGCTCTGTATTGAAACTACCTTGCATCGCTGCCTCTAGCCCTTTTACAGTAGGTCTGGGAAATTACTTGTCCAGAATTTCAGACAACTCAGACTTTGTAGTTTGTACTTCGTAGGAATGAACATGAAGTTAATTACAGTGCCCTAGCTGGTTTATGACTCACAGCTTTAATATTGATTAAAACAGAAGACTGTCATACACATAGTATATATTGATAATGCTTCACCCCCAGATCTGTTATCGATTGGTAGAAATTAATGTCAAAATCCATGCTTGGCTGTCCGTCATGTGGGGTATGTACAGTACTGATTGACACTTGTCTTGACTTGTACTGAATGATACTGAACATTACACTTGGACACGTTTCCAAGGTTAACAGATTTAATAGCAGAGATGTGTCCTTGCCAACTTGCCTTGCTAAGCACTAAAATCTCCATCTGAAGATAATTTTAAATTCAGTGGTCACTATAGTTCAGCACTTCTGACACAGGCCAACCTCATATTATGTATATATTTCCTTCTTTAGACCCCCTAACCCCTAAGATGGTCAACAATATGCCCAAGCACATCAAATATCCAGGGGAAAATCCCTAATTTAGTGTTCTAGAGTGTGCCACAGGCATATTTCTACTGTAAGTTCATGACATTACTTTAACACTGTACTAAAATGTGGCAATCACACAGTTTAAAAACCTATTGTGCTCTACATATATATCCCCTGGCTTCCTAAATTGAAATTGTAATCCTTGCATAGTGTATAATTACTATTTAATGTAAATACACTTGATATGAATTTCCTGCATAGACTTTTATTGACTACTTTAATTTTTATTTCCTTGAGTTTTGAAGCTGGGTACTTGATTTTGTGTGGATCTTATCAGCACCCTATCTCTTTTCAATCCATACCTGTAAGCTACACCTTTTGGATATCATATTTATAGCAGGCTCTTTTCTAATAGCTTTTTAGACATATATACTGATTGGTCCTACAAAGAACCTTCTTGATTTATAAATAAGTGGAGGCTGTGGAGCTGAGTCAGAAGTGATAATTTAAACTTTAGTCAAGATGGCTTGTTTGGTGGGTTGCAGTACAATAAGCTACATATGTTCAAATTTAAATATGGTTAATTTTTGCCAGAGTCAAACAACACACCTGTTTAACCTGCAATACATGGCCAGTAACCATAAATCCTGTTGGCTATAGGCCTATTAGTTACGGACCCACAATTTGCAATGTCCCTTTCCACTGCAGTGTATGCTTAACCATTGGTAAAGGTTGGAATATTGGTAATCATAGCTTAAATTTGTTTGATCTTTGAACAACAAGAAGTAAGAAGGCCAGAGTACAAAAAGCCTGCTCAGTGGCTCTCTGTTGATACTGTACTACTGCCTGGGTCTGTTAGTTGCTACATATTGATGAGATGAATGAAGGAAACTGTCCTCCCTGCAGGCTTAAGTCAAGTAGAGATAAGAGACCTTTTCCCTCTTGACGTATAATTGTGTTAACACACAGTAGGAGCACAGTAGGCACTCTGGGTTTTCTGCTTTTAGTATAGATTGCTGTTAATGATTACACAATTCTCTGATGCTATCGCGTGTAATGGCAAGATTGCTCTTTCTAGGGCTTAAAATTGTATCCACAATGATGATTTTTAGTTTTCTTCAGTTGCCAGTTTAGAACATTTATACCTCTATGGGCCCAGCTGCTAGCTGCAAGAAGAGATTAAAACTTTGGATCTTTTATATCTTTTTGGGAAAATGCTAGTGGGAATTTGATGTTTTCGAGTACATTGTTTCAAGTACTGTACATAGTATTCTTGTGCTAGTGGTCAAAGTTAAAATTTTAGCGTTGCTCATACAGTAACGGTAAAGTTAAGAATAACGGGGGAAAAAAAGAGAAAGCGAGAGGTAGGTGGATGATGAAATTATATGTGGAGCAAGCAGGGGAATTCCATTTCGGACTGGTTCCCAAGTGCTAGTTTTATGAAAAAAGTAGGTAGAAACAAACTTAGGGTGTATTTACACTTGATCTGGATCTGATCGCCCTATGTTATCAGCATATCGAATTACGTGTATGGCTTGATCCTGGTGCATTTACACTTGTCTCGTACTCTGATCCAGCTCCCTGCATAATGAGTGTTTTTGCAGAAGTGACCTCCAAATAATGTACGTTGAATTACCGTTGATCCGGGGAGCGTTTACACTACAAGTTTTGATCGCCTGCGCGGGGTCTGATCCTCCCCTCTTACAAGGATCAAAATAGGGCGATCAGATCCGGATCTGATCTGCGTTTACACTACAAATTTGATCTCGAGCAGGGGATCTGACCCCGCGCAAGAGATCAGATCCGGATCTAGTGTAAATGCACCCTTAATGTAGTATTTGGGGCATTTTCTTGCCTAAGGGATTATGTGGGTGGAAGTGAAATGTGCCTGTGAAAGTGAGGTTTATTTCCTTGCAGTGCTAAAGATATTTGCGGGAAGCAGAAAGAGACTTGAGAAGGATGCACCCATCTGTTAGCTTTACAACACTTTTACCATGGAGGTACTACTCTATGAGGGTACTACTTTCATGCTTTTACCAGGGAGTTGCCAGCCTGGCAACTCCCTGCTTTTACTAGGACCATCAAAGTACTACCTCATAGTGCTCAGGGAGTTCCATGGCAACTTCCTGCTCAGAGGTAGTACTTCCATGCTAGGACGTAGTTCAATATACCCTTACATACATTGCAAGGAATCAGTACCCATGTATAAGTTTTGTTTGGGCCTACCTTTAATGTAACCAAGGTCTTTCCGATAAAATGCTGTCCAAGGACAGGAACCTGTGAGCCAGTTATGTAATCGCACTGAGCCTGGATAATATTGATTTATTAGTGCAATAGTTGGAAGTCTTCAGAATTGTATGAGGATTAATTACTGCTGAGTCATTCACCCTCACTTAAGTCTTTGATTAACTCATCAATCTTGGATCCAACAGGCATAAAAGAAGATGTTTAGTCTTGGTAAACCAATTCTACCTTGTTTGTTGCCATTTGCCTTGTAAAACTGCTTCAAGCAAATCAAGAACTCTAGGTATGTCTCAGTTAAGCCACAATGTCTACAGACTACAGACCACATTCACAAGAAAGTACCCTTCCCAGTGTCTACAGTACGCTGAAGTAATAGTAAGCCATTTGAAAGGCCTATGGTACCATTATGGTTACAAGCATTCAAAACCCATTTTATTGCTCATTGTTCAGTAGAGGTGAAATGAACTTGATCTCATGGGCTATAAAAGTGGAATTTTGTTAAAGGGCCTTGACAGGGGCAGGATTGAGGGAGGGGAGGGGGAGTTGAACATAAATTGTCATGCCAGTAGTTGAGGAATGTGCTTTGAATTGTATTGTACAATTAAATACCATTGTGTGGCATTTATTTGAAACAACCTTGTTACTACCACCATCCTTTCCTATCCATCTTCATCCCTTGCACCCCCATCCCTCTTTGTGAGTATAACATATTTCCTGTGACATCACTTCTCATCTAGCAAGACATTAACAAATTGACTCAAATGTTACACAGAATTGGACATACTGGAATATGCTATTATGTTGTATACAGTAGCTATCTCTTTCAGGATAATGTGTGAAGGATGTACTGTAATGTTGACAAGAAATATTTACAGCAGTTATAAAACTGTAGGTGAAAGGTCTACTCATATTCCGGACACAGTTCATGGCCTTTTTGAGGTTACAGTCACTAAATAGCTTATTGAGAGTTAAACTAGCATTACAAAATAACTTGATCATTTCCTTTGATATAATACTTGCTTATTTTTGCTGATGCATTTCGAAAGGAAGTTGTTTGCAAGTTCTATAAAGGTCTTGGGGTAAAAATATTGAATCAAAATAAATTTACGAGTTGGACTTTGCTCGCTCAAAAACCTAACCTTCATAAAACTCCCTCTTCTAATCGGTTCCAAGTGCATTGCCTTGCATATTATGTGTGTGTTTTAGGAAATCTTTTTGGGGATATGAAAACTTTTTTGTAATTCCTAGAGAAAGGGGTAAAATGCTTACCCCACAAAGTTACAGATTGCTCTATACAAAATCACTCTGATAGTTCTGTCTGTTTCTTTCCACCCAAATCCATGTTTTGTTTGGCTTCAGTTGATGTTTAGAATGTAAATTGTTCAGGATGTACGGAAATTGTTGGATCTGTTTTTGTTGTTGTCCAGCATTTGAACTGGTTAGTGGTTACACCCGCTCTGTCAGGTATGCTCTAATGCAGGGGTCAGCAAACTCCAAAATATTTCGGAGGGTCGCGAAGAGTATTCAGGAGGGAAAAATAATTGCCAAATTTCTCAGTAAAACTAAGCAATGGCAGTGATTCTAATCTAAGAACCAGTGATCTGCTTTATTAACACTGCATAATCAAGTCAAATCAAACTCCTCTCACCGACCTGTCAATTTGAGGGCCACCAAGATTCCTGAGTAGAAAGTTGGGGCCACCAAGCAAAAAAAGTTTGGAGACCCCTGCTTCTAATGCTTTGTGAAAATCTTAAAAATTTTAATTTCTTTTGTTTATTGGTGGTCGTGGGTGGAAATGGTTAGGAAGCTGAGAAGCTCCTTCTGGGGAATTTTTTCTTGGGAAATTTTGGTATTTGGAGGAAATTTTCCAATTGCAGACCTCCATCTAGAAGAATTGTTGGTGAGCTTTTCTTCATTTTACAAATATGGTTTCAAGAGAGTGTTATTTTACTGTGTACAGTAGGTATCATAAGAAACCCAGCGAACTTGGGTGGGAAAATGTCAGGAAGGTGTGATGAGCTCCTTCCTGGGAAATCTGGGTTTTTGGAAGGAAATTTGGGCAATTGGAGGAAACTTAACCTTTTTTGTTTCACAGTAAGTTTACATGGATCCATGACATTTGTTTGAATGTTCAGATTTTCGGTGAAGTCTTCAAGTATATACGGCAGTTGTTGTATGGTGCTGAGTGACCATACAGTATGTGGAGGAAGCCTTGCTAAATAGAAAACTTCAAGTGGGGTTGCTGACTGACTGAACAATGTAGATCAAATGTGGTGTCTTTTGAAAGATCAGTTCAAATTGCTCTTGGACGAAACTTTCAGAATACGTATCATGATTTTCTTGACTTCATGTGATTTACAAACAATCCCAATTAAAGAACATTTTGAATTGATGTCACAAAGAAAAATGTACTTTTTATGAAAGGTTTTGTGGACTGCACCCCACTGCAGGCAAAAACTTGTAACTACTCACAAAAGACCTGGAAGGCCCACATTACAGAACTTAAACTAACCAGTCCTCAGAAGTTTAAGTTTGCATTGCATTGACTAAACAGGAATTGCATTAGGAATCAAATTTCTGGTGGCTGCAAGCACTGGATTCCAAAAATTTATGGAATTGTGACAATTGTCCAAGCCAACTGCACCAGCTCTTTCTCACTTTAGTTTCACAACTGATTTGCAAAATTGTTCAATGCAGGCCACATAACTTCTACTAGGTCAAAGGCATCAAAAATTCCAGAAATATATATTGTCAGTGAGAGGCATTTTATTGAATTTGTTGATGCAGATAAAACTGAAAGAAAATTTTGACCTGTACAGTATTTGTATACTGTGGGAGAGGAAGGTCGACTTGAATATTGATTGTGTATTAAGGGTTTATAGTGAGTTCCCACATGCTATAACCAGTTGTACTGTAGGCCTATTTACTGTAATTGTGGTACAGTCTCTGCAGTAAAAATTTACAGTGCTAGTTTTATTTCATAAAATGGAAAATTTTTCCCAGCATATACTATGGTATGTGTCATTGGTCATGTTGGAGTACAAAAGTGGTGTGGAAGGACTGAAATTCTGGACATACATGATCCAGTGCAGTAAAACTGTAAGGGGAATTTGGGAAATGATTGAGGATTTGGGAAATGATGGAGGGGGAGGGGTGGAATGGGGATGAGAAAGGGGGGAGGGGATTGAAGGAAGGTTGTAGTTGTCCTGGGGAGCTGACTTGTGAGGAGTTCAGTATTCACAGGTTGTGGTGCTACATTTCAGTTGAGTGAATAAAGCTGTAGACATTGAAACAATGAGAATTGGAATCCATTCTTGATGTTTAATTCAAATAAAAGTGGGTTTGATGTTGCCAGAAGAAATTTGCAGGAATTTCCCATCTCAGCTGAGATTTTTATAATCACAAAAATTTGGAAGTTGACCTAAAATGTTAAATTAGTGACAAAAAGTGCAAAATGCCACTCACCATTGACTCACCATGGAGCAAGTGAAATGGCCACATGGTCAGTGCAAACAAAACAGTCACAATGTTCAGCCTTGGGTACAAAGTACCAAACCATTGCACCAGTATCATATGAGCAGGGAGTTGCCAATAGACCCTTTTCCAATTAGTAATTACGAAGGATTATGGGATAGAGTTTTGGTATGGGTCGTTTTTGTCAATGGCATTTTACTGTGGACAAAAACGACACCCACCAAAACTATATCCCACAATCCTTTGTAATTCCTATTTGGAAAAGGGTCTATGGCAACTCCCTGGTGTGAGTAGCAATCTATGTTGCAAAAACTTGATGGTATGGGTACCAAGCCGTAATCCAAGTGTACTGTAGATATACTGGTATAAGAGCAATACGAGTTCAGTAAGTGTCAGAATAAATCTGGAGAACAGAGAGATAGGTGGTACAGTATATCCCCAACTTTTTGGAGATGCTCTGATTGATTTTCACTTTGGTACAGCTTAAGTCTTGCTTCAGGAGTCCCATATCCCTGCAACTTTTTCTAGAGCTCAAATCTCCATTGCTGACAGTTTGAATATATTACAGGGGTAGCTTCATAAACAGTATAGGTTCGTGTTCCAGTACAGGTCAGTTGGGTGTTCTGTACAAACAGCTTTATAAATTTGTCATTGTTCTACATGATGGTCCAATATTCAGCTTAAGATGACGGCAGTATTACATCACCACATGTAATAAATGTGCATCCTGGTCATATGACACAAGAAAAGTATAATAATTAATTTTACAGCCTCAGCATCAGAGACCAGTTTTATGAATTCATCCTTGTTTTTGTTGATTCAAGTAAAATTTACTGTGTTTGCAAGGTGACTGTTTGGGAGAATGCAGGTATGATTTTACTGGGTAAACAATTTACGGAATTTCTCAACCGTAGAGTGGCATTGCAAAAACCATTGGTGTTTATTGCATTGGAATCACAAAGTCTGCATGCTTTGCTAATTGTTAAATGTCTGGTGACATGAAAATTACATAGTTGGATGTTTGGTATAAAAGGCATTAAAAATTCAGAAAATAGCCTTAATTCCCATCAAAATTAATCAAATATTGATCATTTTACACAGTCATTTCTATTTCTCTCTTGTAGCGTGACTGAACATGAGCTAAATGCAAATTTGTGATGTCATAAAATGGACATACCAAATATGGCTAATTTCAAGGACACTTGTAGCACTATTATCTCCTGTGGGATTTATTATGGAAGTTAAAATTGTTTTCTTGAAAAATATATAACTCACCAAACGGTAAACTGTGTGATCAGTAATTAAGAGATAATTTATATACTGTAAGGCAAAAGAGAGTTTAACACTGTGCAATGCTCCACTTCATTATTTTTGCAAAGGTTAGGAAGGGCTCTACTATATCTGAGGTCATTCCATTTGCATCTCATTAATAAATATGAGCAATTGTAAATAAAGAATATTATTAAAAGCAACTGGTGAGGTCCTCACCAGTGAGAAATATGCATAGTGTTTGTTGCCTTGTTCCGAAATGGACATAGCACAGTGAGGAAGTGGCCATAGCACCACCTTCTTGATCCAAAAAGCATTTCTGTGCTAATTCAGGAGTAGATGGGACTGTTCACATGTAGAATAGTAGGAGTACAGTAGGTACCATAGACTCCCACACCCATAAGGAAAGTTTTGGGTATTTTGCTGTGCATGTTAGCTAAAAACTAATTTTCATAGTTGATGGGCTGAGAGGTTGGTCACTTCAGGGATATGTCTCCTTTGGTGAGCAGAACTCCTTTGGGAGTATGTTTGGTTTTGCCCCTTGGCACTTGCCTGAGAGTTGAGGGGACTTTGAAAAAGAACTTTTCATAGTTGATGATATATATATATATATATATATATATCAGTGTTGGAGGACTCGAGGCCGGCCTCGGCCTCGAGGCTGGATCGCCGCGGCCTTGGCCTTGGCCTCGGCCTCGGAGGCTGCGGCCTTGGCCTCGGCCTCGGCCTCGGAGCTTCCGGCCTCGGAAATTCGGTCGAGGCCGGGCCGAGGCCGGGCAAGACTACCTCCGACTTTTTTAATAATTTACTACCATTTTTTGCAAAGAAATAACTAAACCATGCGAAGTTTAATGTCTTGATTGCCTTGAAATTAATTGTCGATATTTTCTATTACAAGACAACATCGATGGTTGCGGTTGAAAAGTGCAGATTAGCTGTGAACGTACGATACAGCGCATGTAATCTTAGTATCTTGCAATGCATACACCATACAGCAAGGCTGAACGGGCCACACACACACACACACACACACACGGTATACCGTATACTGGATAACCGGTACGGCACATGCACAGTTCTCCACAGTCCACACCACACACACACGTGCAGCGCAGCCTAGCCGCCGTGTCACTCGCGCACGCACTATCACTATACTAGCTTGTTATTGTCCTGATGAAGTCGCCATGTCTGCTGATTCTCGGATTTTATGACCACGAGGAGTTTGAAGAGGGGGGACGGAAAAAAACATAGGGCACGATGCAAATTTCGCAAGCCATCAACACCTTTTGGAGGCCAGACGGTGCGGCCAGATTGCGCTATCCAGCACTCTATGCCCTGGCCCAGAATGTTCTTTCTGTGCTAGCTAACAGTGCTCCGATGGAGAGAGTTTTCAGCCATGGAGGACTGATCATGAGGCCACATCGCGCCAATTAAACTTTCCCCACAAATGCTGGAATGCCTCATGTTCTTGAAGTGCAATGCACACATTCTTAGCTTCTGAGCTTCTGAGCCAGAGAACCAAGCTCCTTTAAGTTGGGTGCAGTGGTGCACGTGGCAGTGTGTATAGACTTGTGAAGTATTGCGTTCCACATAATATAGTTTGTATTGTTTTGGGGCCTTGTAAAAGGTAAAAGATCAAACTGCAGATTGTAGACTTCATGTCAGTTATTTTAGTACCTTCTGTACACACATCTGTTATTATGTACAATATGTAGTGACGGTGACACATAACAGTGTGAACTGTCAGGAGAAATTATTTCAGGTTGTTTGTGGATTTCTTCCACCTTTGGTCACGAAAATTGGCAGTTGCAAGTTCATGAAAACACATTTTCTTGTTTTTAGATTGAGCTCATACACTAATTATGCTTTCTAAAATGAGTGCACAATTTGTATGGTAATTGTGCAGGCACACATGTACTACCGGCGTCTGCTGTTTAGTTTCTCTCATTTTTTCAATAGAGTGATCAGCAATATCCTTTGCAAGGCAGATTAATTTTACTTTTAGGGAACTAATTGGAAGTTGGAACTGATCCCTTCTGTATTTTGTGAAAACCCATGTTTTTGTTTCTAAACACTAGTAGGTGACGGTGTAACTTGAGACAACTGCCCAAGTGCCCAGCTTCTTAAAATAAAGTTTGGTAAATTTAAATGAACTTGACTTACGTGTATTTACTATTTGCTCATTCTAGGTTTATATACTTCGCTTCACAAGCCCGCCCTTGAATGGCAAGATATCTCAATCCCCATTGCCTCACCGCCTCTGGGCAAGGAGTACGGCTACTGAGCTCCAGCTATAATACTATGTTGGATGGAGTGAAAGTATGCTCTGATATTTTTTTCTCTGATATAATAAGTAACCCGGCCTCGGCCTCGGCCTCGGAGGGTTCGGCCTCGGTCTCGGCCTCGGCCTCGGAGCTAATGCCTCGCCACCCCTCGGAGGTGTGGCCTCGGCCTCGGCCTCGGCCTCGGAAGTAGCGGCCTCGACTACAACACTGATATATATATATATATATATATTTGTTAGTTAGTTAGATAATATTTAACGACACACCAACACGAATGTGTTATATAGTGTCAACTAGATAAATTCGTTTCAAGTCCTCCCCTTTAGTCGCCTCTTACGACAGGCGGGGAATACCGTGGGCATATTCTACAACCCCCAGCCCACAGGGGGTTATATATATATATATATATATATATATATATATATATAACGCTAATTCGACCTGTTAGGCGAAATCGGTATACCACTAGTACAACCGGCGAAGAAAAAAATAATAAAATACATAAGATTATATTTTCCCTTTTGGTTCTGAGATATATATACACGTTATTTCAATGGCCCGTAAGTCCTTAGTGTTAACGGCTACATGCACGTAAGTTGGTGTGCAGCTAAGTAATTGCATAAACATTATGTGGTAAATCGGACTTGCGTATAGAGTTGCACATTCCTATATAAAACAGTGTGTAAAACGTTAAGGCGACACGATTTTTTTGCCTAAGGGTCAAGTTCTCCCAACAGTCCCGTTTTTTCATACGGTTTTTCGCCTAAATCCCAAATTAGAGAAATATATATGTATATTTATATAGGGGAAAGTGGGGTAAGACGGAACCCTTAACTTTAACGTACAAAAGTGTATAATTAGAATATATTAATTGACTCACATTTTGTATTCTGATCATTCCTGTGTTATAAATTTTGCAATGTTAAGTTGGCTTTATGATTATGAACTTGTAATTAGAGATATTACCAAAAAATTGAAAATGCTTTCTGTGACCGTCTTGCCCCATGGGGTGGGTAAGACGGACCCCAATTGCGGGGAAAAACGGACCCCAGAAAAAGGCAGCGTAACATATCATTACATCTACTCTCTTGTTATCACTTTCTTTTCAAACTACCAAAACAAACTATTTGAGAATACAACAAAGGAAACTATAAAGAACAAATTGCAATTGATAAAACAAATAAGAGTTATAGGTTATACAGTTTGAAACTACGAACACTTCCTAATCATCATCAACATCAGAATGTACCCACTATATTTGGATGGAAAGCATTGATTCAAGGCATCGGCCAGTGTAAAATGTTGTTTATTTCAGCACCAGTCCTCAGCTGGCTTCAAATAGGAGCACACAGCTCCCCCCCCCCCCCCACACATACACACACTACGGGAAAAGTGTGTTGAGAAAACCATTCAGAAAACTATATGATAAACTGTAGAACTGCTACCTAAACGAATAGACCAAAAATAAGTCATGCACTTGAAACCTTGAGATGTTCACACATGTTTTTGCATTTTTGTTTAAATCCAACACTCTGCGTCGAAGAGTTGTCAGCGGTATGCCGAAATGTTTGCCTGCTCTTTTAAACCCCATTTCTCCATTTGACACAGCAGCGATCACATTTTCCATGCTCTTGCTATCCCAAGCATTCCGAGTTGATCTTCTCTTGTATTCTCGAGGCATCGCTTACCTTTAAAAAGTAGTACAAGTTTTTATGAATGGTATAGCTGAAATTGAATAACACACACACTTCCTATTGATCACACACGTACAGATCGTAATTGGGGTAAAACGGCATACGGGTCCATTATGACCCATTTCAGGTATGCCGTCTTACCCCACGTGGTGTTCTATACGAAAGAGAGTATCTAGGTCAGTGAAAGGTCGATATTATCATCACATTGCCTGTATGAGTATGTCCAGTTTCGTATAGATACAAAAAACGAAAAACAGACATACCAACCTAAGATCAGACAGTCAAAATTTCTTCAATCACTGATGGGGACCACAATATTTCAACATATTCTCTCAGATTTTTGCGAGTACGTTGTGGCGGTGTTGTTGTGAGAATGCCGTTTCCGAAAAGGTGTGATAGGCTATTGTTTCTGAGATGAGTGTGGGTGTCTGTCTCACCCGGTGCCCCGTCTTACCCCACTTTCCCCTGTATATTTCGTAAGTTCCTTTTTGTTGGTTGTACAATTAAATGGTAGAAAATTCCCAAGAGTGTAGCATTGTGACTGCATATTTTCAGTCCACAGAAATGAAACTGCATATTTTATGCACAAAGGGTCTGCTAAATAAAGTTTTACTTACAAAAAAGCAGACAAACTTTAGTTTTAACTAAGCAGTTGCCTTTCTATTACAGATAGTAGTTACATTGTAAACAAGCTACACTATATTATTTTGCAGACCTTTGAAATAATTTATTCTGAATGCTTTAAACTTGCTTAAATATTACAACAAAACAGACTGAGGTGTAGTATTTGTTGGCAAACTGCCAGCTTCACACTTGTCAAGAACACATGTGGTTAAAGAATGGTGTAAAGAATCTAAAATAGAATGACAGTGTCAAGCTAGCAATGAAAGAAAGCTTTAGGGTTTGAAACATGTACTGTACATATCTGTAAATTTTATTGTTTCCAGTAATGGTTCAGGTAAGAAGAACTATTCAGAGCAATAGAGTTTGAATTAGATATCTTGTGTCAAGATTCCCATCCAGACTCGTTAGACCATGGAAGTAGTACATGGTTAGACATATCAGGTACAATGCCCTGTTCAGGAAAGCATTGAACAGATCTCTTGGGCTTGCCAGAGAAATATGATGGGGTCTTTTGAACTCTTTTCAGTAACATAACAAAACAGAAAATAAAGTTTGTTGTTTAAGAGGTACTGTATAAAGCAAGTTTTGTCAACTGAAAACTTTATTTGCATTTTGCAACTACTGTACACCTTTCAAGTTTTCCTCATTATATGGTGTCCAGTTATAGATTATGGGTCTTCATTAGGCCAAGGGCCCTTGGCAGTTGCCCCTTCTCACCTTTGGATAAAACACTTCTGGGTTCATGCGAGTGCCATTGGAAGGTTTCTAACATTGGAATGGGGGAGGGGGGGGGGTTTCGAACCATACAGCTTCAAATTTTTGACTTTTTCTGTTTTTAAGATGATTTTGGATGTAATTAGACAAAACACCCTTTAAACTGAAAATGATTGAATGCACGGCAAGTTCTCCACACTCTCATCCCCCTCACTCGTCGTGCCTTGGCCTTGTATCCATGAGACAGTAGTTTTCCTGCCTACCCAGATGTAAAAGTTGTGGTCGTTGTTTTAATGATAGTGATTGCAACGAACATACATTCATCCGGTTTCATTTTCTAATTTTATCGCTTCTTGTATGTGTAGTCCAGTATTAAGTTTCATGTGATGGGAAACTATTAAATTCCCATAATTATGTTAAATGGAATTGATATTTGAAGTGATGCATTTTGTAGAGCTTGTGTACATTGTTTATGAAACTTTGTTTATAAAAACTATCAAGAGCACTGTCAGGATGGTATGACATAATGGTCACAAGAAAATCAAAATTAAATATCAAGGAAAGAAGGTTTTCAGTGCAAAGTAAAATGTGAGCTACACTCTGAAAAAAATGGCAAGGACCCCCCACCTCCAAAATTTTTCAATGTAAGGGGTCAAAAAAAAAGAAAAAACCAAAACATCTGTGCTTCAATGATGGCCCCCTTATTATGGACCCATTCACACACCCCCCCCCCCCAGCAAAAACTCGGCTGATACTGGAAAGCACGCCTGCAAAAAGCTGGATGCAAAGATGCATTGTGTCCGCAAAAATCATGCTGCATCTAGAAATTTTCATCTTAGTCACAAATTAAGTAGACCAGGTGAGCTAGAAATTTTGTTTTTTCAAAGTATGTGCACCGGGCGAAGTTTTGCAAGTTTTGCAGCCATGCTGGAAAGTTTGAAAAACAAGCTCTTTCAATTTTATGAATTGAGAAAGTTGTATTGGTAGGTTATATTTGTCAAGTAGCAACTCGCTGGTTATATAAAACTGCACCATGAAATGATAACAGCAACTCCCTGATAAGAGTACACTACAGTTGGCAGAGAAAGTTTTTTGTAATATTTGCTGGTACCTAATTATATTTTGCACATTTCTGTTCATTTCATCTAACAGATCATATGGTGAATATGCCTGTAGCACTACATGGATACCCATTACAACTCCATGCTTTTGACCAGTAGGCCTATATTGTAGTAATTATACATGCATTACCTCCATTGTGGGGATCACTTTGACAGCCAGCACCTTCTGAATATCACCTTGAAGGTTTTTGGTGCCCATGTGGGAAAAATTCCCAATTCGTTTGAAAGTCAAGATTCCCCAAGTGATTGTTGATAGAAATTTGACCCATCACTTCCAAGTTCCTCAGTATTATAGTGTAGTCATTCTGCCTACCAGTGTTTTAATTTTAGTGCAACTCCCTGGTGCTTTTTAGGGTCAACAAACTTTTTCTGAGGATTGAAGTGAGTTTTTTTGGAGTAAATGCACTGCTGTTCACAGAAGAGTTAGGAGTTTTGTTGGATTAGGGCATTACTGTCAGTTTTCAGTAAGACAGCTGGGCATATTTGACATCCACAGCCAGAAATTTGAGTGAATTAAAAATTGGGAGGAGGATAGGATGAGAATGTGTTGACATTGATCTAGCAATTGCAGGAAAATCCAGATTGTGTTGTGAAATAATCCCATATAGAATGATATTAAGTGGTACATATTTACTCACAAATACTGCAAGTAAAATTGGTAGGGCATGGATGTTACTGCACATTTTATCACAGCATCCTGAAGAAAGTGTGAAGAAATAAAAGTTAAATGTGAAGAATTTGGGAGGAAGTCCTTGTTTGAAGCTGGCTGAAAATAACAGATACAGTACTAGGCCTTACATTAGGGCACGATCAATGTTTGCATTAGGCAGTGGGATAGTGGGATTATGGCACTTTTCTCAACAATCCTGCAAGTTTTGAAATTGCATGCAGGAATATCTTGCACCTGTTGGAAAGGCCTGTGGAAAAAGCTGACTTTGTATTAAAGTGTCAATTTGTTGAGATTCCCTCCATTTGAACCAAAATTCTGCCTCTAATGTTTTGGAGGGGGAATTTCCTCCTCAAATTTTGAGACCTAGTGCCAACACAAGCCTTGATCATGATCTTATCCATAATGCCAAGTACTTTTAATAGTGGTGATGTGGATTTTTCTTCAAGTTCCAACAGGGTAAGTCATGAAGTGTGAAATTCAAACAAACTACAGTACTCCCAAGAGGAATACTCAATATTTCTCCAGAAGGGACGCCAAGCTGAACATAGCCAATTGCTCATCAATGAGACCATAGAAGTAAGAAATAATTTTTGCCTGATCAGAACTTTTAATCATTTGTCTGTGGCATATGCTTTCCAGTTTAAACTGGCTGAAGAGAAAATTCAACAGATGCACTGCACCTGATGTGAGTTGAATATGGGTGGGTTTGGATTCTGTTTTGTTTGGCATTCACATAATTCTTGCCATGTCTGTATGTTTACAATTTATCAAATATCCTTTGGGTAAGGGGCAACAAACTTTATAGTCTGCAGTTAGGCATGCATTTGTACTCCACATTGTGAGTTTGAAAAGATGAGGTATATTGGCTGGTTGCTACATGATTTCAGTCACTAAGAATTTTATTAGCTGCTTCATTGATGATATTTGTCTCTGTTGGACAACTCCCAGTACTTTTCAGATTTATTGTGCTTTCCAACTGGCCAGCAGTTTGTCTTGTGTTGTGATTTCCTGTTTATGATGTCATTTAAAGTAAACTTATGAATATGCATGGTTCTGTTTGATTTGTCAATTTGCCATGTAGAGTGTGACTTCTACGGTATGGTAACAATTGTCCAGTGGTGTTTAGCCTGCTGTTAAGGTGTAAATATATTAAACCTTACATAAAAATGAAAACTGAAGGCAATTTATTCATTTGTTTTCAAAAATGTTGGATTAAAGTCAGAGTTTACATTAAAAATGTAAATTAGAGCTCTAGTAATATTATGTTTTCTTATTTTTTTGACACAAACTGATAGTCATGTTGTCACAGGCAGTTGAGTATACATGCATTTTACATTGTTATATTGCAATTTTTTACCGCTTGTGTACCACAGTAAGCAGTTTTGGTGAAATTATTTTTGTGAGAATGAGGAGTGGTATGTGACGGAGGGGGATATAGTTGATAAGAGGAAGGGACTACAGTCTTTCCTCCAAGCCTCTAAGATATTATACATTAAGTCTAGATGTATGATATTTGATCACTTGACTCATTTCTAAAGGCAGAGCTGAGCATGTGCTCTATAACTTTGCTTACATGCAACCCTTCAAACCTGAGGTTAGGCCCAGCTTAGGATCCATGAAGCTTTGGGCACTAGTCTTTCTGACTGCCATGTGAGCTTTATTTTGTACCAATTGAGTTAAAAAGTAAAGAGTCGTGTCCATTGATATGATATGGTGTTTTTTGTTCTGATGGTATGAATTTTAGGAATTTTGTGTATGAAACATTAATTTTTCATAACTTGAGTGCATCAAATCAGCAAGCTGTTGCATCAAAATGACATGATAGATTTGCAGAAACACTTGCCTGCAGTTAATTGATATGGCTCTGTAACACAGGCTGTAACTGTATCAAAAATTATAGTACTTAAGTCCATTAAGTTGTCGTAATATTGTACTTGGAAATTGTGTCAAAGGTTAAAAAGGCTTCATTTCGAACTTGAGACAGAATACATGTATTCATGGATGGGGAGGGGAATGGGGAAGTTCCAGTTGGTAATGAAACGGTGAAAATTGTCACAATTCTTGAGATTTAGTCGAAAAAGAGAATTTAACCCAAATTCTAAGGCTTTTTATGGAATTTTAGAACTTGGCAATCACAATTTCATCCTTGTAGTGTAAAGTACAAACTTGGAGTTTGGTTACACCATTGAAATCTGTTTTTCAGTCTGTGTCTTTGTGTTCATTTTTACCAGGCCTTTAGTAGTGTAGTATTGCTGTTTATCGGTCATCTGGTGAAGACTATTAAGGTCAATTACTATTCATTGTTCAAAATTTCAATTGTTTCCTGAATAGGTCTCTTTGTTTGTATAACATGAAGTCAAGCTGAGCCTATTCACAATAAAAGGGCCTAATTTTAGAACTAGAATAATAATTTAATGTACTTTCTTCAACAAGATTAAAGGTTCTCCCCCCCCCTTCCCCCACCCCAAAAAGAAGCAATAAAGAACACAAAAGACACTGTTGTTAGAGAATAGTACAGCCTTTCACCAGGAAAATAAAGCACTGGGCAACTCATTCCCCTCCCTCCCCTCCCTCCCCTCTTCCCCCACCCCCAAAAAATCCACTGCCTTTGCGATGATGGTACCACTGGATAGTAACAGTAGGTTAGTTCCATACTGCAGGAAATAAGAACAACATAGATCAGGAGTAGATACACAGAATTTTGTGGTTTGGGAGGGGAGAGGGTTTCCATTCCATTAAAAGGGGAGGGGGAGTTAATCCCAAATTATGAGGCATGACACTGCAACAAAGTGTCATTTTGGCTCTTGAAGGGTGATCTTTAAACCCCCTACACCTCCATGGATCCATCTCAGCAGATGACACTAACAGCTTCTGCCATTGCTGTCATGTTGTCTGATTAATGTAAGGAGATCTGTTTCATACAGTTTAGCCAATACATGCTTTAAATGTTTTTTGATCATAAAGTCAAGACAGGTTGATCTATCTGGCAAATTTACAGAATGTTGTCATGATTCATCTGAGTTAATAATAGTGTCAATTTCTTTCAAGTAGATAACAGTTTGAAAGAGATTCATGCAAATGTTTGTGGTTAAAGGCTGCTTGATTTTAGGTCACATGGTTTTGAATTCATTATTTGCCATGCAGCACTAATTTGCAGTGAACTTAAATGGGTTATTCAGACCATAGAACTTCATATTCAGACCTTTTGTGACTCAATTTCAAGCAGTAGTGTTGAGAAGTGAGGTTGTCTGTTCTTGCATAGGATTTATTTATGTTGCTAGGGGCAACTGCCTCCAAAGAGGTGGATAGCTATATTGATTGGAATGAGCAATCTTGTCTGGGATTTAAAATGCATGTAGGTTGCTTCACTGGCAGATTTTGAATGCCTCCAGCATTGCGCCTTCTAACTTTTTCCTTCAGCAATTAATGATAGGATCAAATGGAAAGGGTGAGGATGAGGGGGGGGGGGATACTTTGTTAGTTGGAGCAGTAAATTTAAGGATGCCCTTCTTAACAAAAGACAACCAAACTTTCACTGGAGAAAAATGTCTATTGTGGCTGTGGCTGATAGGTGACCATTGGTATTTTGCCCCTGGTGCTGATCATTGACGGTGACCCACTCTGTTGACTCCTTCTAACTTGTCTCAATACCCCCCCCCCCTCCTCCTCTTCCTCCCCATGCCATGTTGAAAAATAGATGGGAAGACTTGAATAAATCATATTGGACCAACTTACCTGTACTTCCATACATTATTGCCTTCAAGTATATGATGTCAAGGGATATTCACTCTATAGTGTAATTCAAACCACTGAAGACTTTAACAAGTGTGTATAGAAATTATCTCCTTAGACTTTTGATGGTACTTATTAGCACTTAACTCACTTTAAAGTGTGCATACTAAAAACCTCAAAGGAAAATATGCGAATGGGAAGGTGTCTGTAACAACATCCTCTTATAAAAATATTGCCATCTACAGTAGCTCTTATTACTGCCATCATAAATCTTAAAGCTCTTTTTTAATGCAAGTTGCCTAGTTGAAAATTGTTTGCCTGGCAATGATGCTGGTATATACTGTAAACAGTAGGCTACGGTATAGTATTACTTCGGTTGCCACATCTGAAATGTGAACTTCCTGCAATATGCAAAATTTACACAGTTAATTGTATAAACCATAGACCAATATGATAAGCCCTTGGTGACACTAGTGACTACCTGTATCAGTTTTGAAGGTGAGTACATGCAGGAGCTGAGTCTCTACTCTGACAGGGGTGGGAAGGGAGATACTGAATGGAGTTGTGATAGCCTGTCATAACCATTGACTTATACATAGTGCACTCTTATACATAAAAGTGGACCTGAAGTCTAGAATTACAAGAATATATATTTTAGAAGTTGGAAAGTGAATTTCATTCACTCAACTCCCATTTTCATAACGTAGTCTTTTGCTGAGATATAATATGCTGAAACTTATTCACTTAAGTTGAAATAGTCGATTGCACAATAAGTTGTGATGTCCTTCTTGTGCAACTCACATTACCCGCTTTTGCAAGGAGCTGCCACTCTAACGTTTTAGAGTGGCAGCTCCCTGGTTTTTGTAACCGTTTGAAATTTAGATGTTTATATGACCTTGAAACATTTACTGTTCAGATCTAGAGGGGGGGGGGGGCTTTTCCAGTTCCAGTCCCCCCCCCCTTTGCCACTGTTTTTTTTTTTTTGAGACAATTCCAAAGCTGCATGCAACTAGTTTATGTATAGGGCCTATAGGCTACTTATCTTGATTTACAGATGCTAGGAAATACCATTTAAAGGGCCTGATTTTAAAATTTTCCCCAGACCCCCTCCCAAATCTAAGCTTCTTACAGTTGAAGGAACAATTGTAGGTTAGAATTTTGCCCTCACAAAATAATCCCCCCCCCCCCTTTGTAAAATTATGGATCTGCCCCTGTCTGTGGCAGGAAATATGCCACTTGCCAAATGACAATTAATCGCCAGTAAAGTTGGGATTACCTTTGAAAGTCTGAGATCAAGTGAGTTAAAAACGTAATGTAAGTTGGATTTCTTGACTACACATAATCTGCTGTTTTAAAATATAGCCTAACCTAGCAAAATATCACTAAAGCAGTTTGTCACTTAATATTGCATAGCACATTTGGTGGTTTTCTCACAGTTCTGCATTATTTCACAAATGTTCAATTAATCTTGTGTCAAAACTTGGAAAGATTTGTTGAAGTGTACTTTGGCAATGTAAGGATTATAGGGATGGAATTGTAAATGTAATGGATCAATCGCTGTAGTTCTGCAAGAAGAGCTGTTCGATTAATTGACTGCAAAAGAAAAGGGTCGACTGTCAGCACTAGGATATATACTGCAAGATCACACAAGCCACTAAAATCTCATGTGTGTCCTTTTTAAGCAAGAAAGAATACCGCATAGCAACCAGCATTTTGTCTCTAAGGAAATGAGGCGATGAGCTTTAAAAAGTACATCCAGTGAATGGTTGACTTGATAAATTGTATTCTGTCAAGCTTTGTGCTACAGAATGTAAAAGAAAAGAGGAACTCTTTTGATAGTTGGATAAAATGGATGGAGGTTGTTCTTGCAACGGGGAAAGTGCAACTTTTGATGTCAGACCGTACATGTGTGTGTGTGTGTGTGTGTGTGTGTGTATATATATATATATATATAGAGTTGAGTCGGTATATATATATATATATATATATACAGGGGCGGATCCAAGGGGGGGGTTTAGGGGTTTAAACCCCCCCTTTGATTTTCGAGGATTTTTTTTTCATTTTGTATAATATATTGTTTGTTTTCCCCGGTATGTTCTGAAGGTTATTTTCAGTTACAACAATGCAATTAACATGCCATAATTATAAGTTTGCTGACAGCGTATTTTTCCTTCTATCGTCCCGATTCTCTCTCATTCAAAATCCTTATAGAGTCAGTGAGTCCTTCAAGAGGAGGTCCAGCTCTAATCTTGGTTCCCATATGCAATGAAATCGCATTCAGTAGTGCCTAACTCTGTTTTAAAAAATGGGAACGCGACTCCAGCTTTTCGCTTGTACTCTCGCTGAAAAATTCAAATATTGTGTTCACTGAAAGTGGTTGTCGTTGAATTGGAATCACTTAATATAATCAGAAATCGAGAAGGCTAATCATACTTTGGACATGCGTTGGATGTAAAGACGTTCAGGAAAAATAGACTGTTCAGTTGGAACATACATCTAAAGAAGTTACAATTGTTCTGGAAGGTATTATGATTCAAAATTCGCTTATATACTGAATCCCTTTCATTTGTTACACAAGATATATTCCTTTTTTATCCAAGAGTACGTTATGACCAAGATCACGTTTAAACATTATTCCATGCAAAAGAGTGGGTGTTTGCCTGGAGTTTCTTGCACATGGGAAGTGCCAGTGACCTGTAGGCGGTATTTTAGCATATTTTCCTTCGTGCCTCTAGACGGCATGGTTGTATGTACAGCAAGGGAGGGTATCATAAACGTAATGTTTCCATGGAAATGACAAACATACAAAGCATGAAACATGAAGATGGCCTAAGTATAGATTGTAAGGTCTGAGAAGGGTCAATTTTTCTTGGTTCACGCCGCGCAGTGATGGCGCCAGGTGGGGGACAGGGGGAAGTTTTACAGTTTTTTACAGTTGGGGAGTCTTAGTCGATACGGTAAAGTGTGTAGTCCCCAACGGCGACAAGTCGCTCCGACGGTTTACCTGTTTTTTGCTCTCAAGAGCAGTGGCGCCGGCACCGGGGGCATGGGGGTACGCGTGCCCCCAATCGATTTCAGATTTTTTTTGAGAATTTTAAAATGATCTCAAGAGGCGTTTAAGCTATAGATTTCCGTAGGGGTAGGGTGAGGTGTGTTTTCAGCCGAGAGATGGATCTGTGGTTATCATTTTCAATCACAAATGGTTCTCAAACTATCAGAATTATCCCCAATCTTTCGCAAACTATCAAAATTTTTGCGCGCTTCGCGCACTCCAAACCTTACCTCAGTGATATCCTTATTGTCAATAATTTCCGGTAGCAACTCCTGTAGAAGCACAGTTGAAGGCTGTTTACGAATTTTCAGTAAAAGATTGGCTTTGTGATTGGCATATAGGTTTGTTGAGGAATTGAAAGTGTTTCGATGCAGAGGATCATGAATGCAGGTTTTGTCATTGTAATCTTATTTAATGAAAAATTTCGGCGCGCTTCGCGCGCATTCGTCACGGTTTGCACCCCGTCTTATGGCCATTATTAAGGTTATAATACATGCAACTATTCTGATCACACTTTTCCGAGAAACTTAAGTACATTTCCAACCTCTGTAGGCCTATGGGATCTTTCAGTCTAATTTGTAGCATGATCTGGAAGGTTGAAAGTACGTATTTGCCGTCGGTTATACATTTTTTCAAATGCAGCCATTACCGGTAGGCCTATAGATGGCGATTGTTAATACAGTTACGACGAAAAAGCATTTTGAAATGCGCTTTTTAGTCCTACACCCCTTTTGCTATACCTAGAAGGCGTTCGTCTGGGTTTTCGTTCAAACTTAGTAAACATACGACAGTTGCAAAGTGCTCGGCATCATACTCTATAGTATCATTTGGATGTCAGGTAATAAGCATCATGTCAGTGCCCCATTTTATATAATTAATCCAGAGCTTCAAGGAGTCCCTATATCGCTGCCTGCCAGCCTTAGAAATACCCTTTCGTAATGCACAATGAAGCAAAGGAAAATTTTCGTAAGGGTCCAAGAATGTTTCCGTGTACTCAACGCACGTATTAGTAAGTAAAAACTTTCCCCGAATAGAAGGCATTAATTAAAGTAGCCAAAAGTGGGACTTCAGGAGGTTTGCTGACAACATACCCTTCTGTTGGACAACATACTCTCCTCTTTCACCTTACCAAAAATTAGAATTCACTAATGTTGGACGTCATCTGTGTCATTTGGACGTCATCTGTGGTGCCCCCCCCCCCATCACCAAATCCTGGCGGAGCCACTGCTCAAGAGGACAATTTCCCTTAAAAGAACCCAAAATTTTCGGCGCGCTAGGCGCGCGATAGAGTCACCTTTAGTTTCTTCAGTACTTCCATTCTACATTGCTAGATAGCACAAGACCTGTCAAACTTAACAAGTAACATGTAGGTAGAGTACACAGTTTATGTAGAGGTCGTTAATTCCATCCCATATCGCAAAGTCTACTTGCTGTTGTCTTGTGTGTGTCATGCGGTACGGTCAGTTGGTGAGCGACTCAAGGAGAAAAGTTTGGGTATTTCATAGGGTAGTCCAGGTGGTTTCGATAACATGTATGTTATCCCTGATATGGTCTACAACCCCTACAGTTTTTCTTTTTTCTTTTTGTTCTTAATGATTAGGCTACATATATTTTTTGTGTGAAACCAAAAAAAAAAAAAATTCGCGCGCTTCGCGCGCTTTGCAATTTTACGTTTCCGATTCAAAAGTACACTATCAGTGCGCAACTCGGCTCATGAAGTATTCAGTGATATTATGCAAAAAATGCCCTGCAATGACTTGGAATATTTAGGCTCCTTCATATCCCCTCCTTACCACCCCTTCGACATAGGGGCTGTCGGAACTTCGGGTCACTGCATGATCCGGCCCTCTGTCGGGAAAATGCTGTCGCTACCGACCTTGTCGGTTTACTTATTTTGGCTTTCAAAAGGGTCATTTCTGCGATAAAATCCAAAATTTTCGGTCCACTTTGCCCACTCTTCCTCAGTTCCGTTACTAATAGCTAAATATAGTACAAACCCTTTCCACCTTTTCAAGTAACTTAATATAAGCAGAATACATGGATTTATGTAAATGTCGGTCATTTCATCTTATTTTGCTAAATCGAGTTAATGTTCTCTTGTGTTTGTCGTGCGGTACTGCTAGTGACTCGAGGAGGGAAGTTCAGTGTAGGTTATGCCCGATATGGCCCAACTGCCTTGACAATTGACCCATATATATGCTTCAAATAAGTACAGATTCTTTTTAGTGTAGGCCTATCCAAAAAATTTCGCGCGCTTCGCGCGCTTTGAAATTTCACAGTTTAGATTCTAGGAAAAACGATAAATCAGGGCGGAAATATATGTCTCTAGTATATACAAATATTATGAAATATATGCCCCGCAATGTCATAATCTAATACACAAGTTTTCTTTAAATCCTTCCTCACCAATTCTTCGACAACAGTCATGGCTGTCGGGGCTTCGGGTCGCTGGCCCGCCGTCGGGGAGTCTGCCCTCCCCTCGGACAAATCCTGGCACCACCCCTGGCGCCGCGCCAACCGATGGTCGCGCTCCGCTTAGATAACGAGACAACCAAAAATCCCATGCATGCGGTTAAGCCTACCAGTTTAATTTTAAGGCCCCATGCCAAAATACTTTCAGAAGATTTCAAAAAGAGAAACCAAGATTTCTTTATTGAGCACAAGCGAGAAACTTTGAGTGAGTCACTGTGAGTGCCTAGAGAGAGCACAACAAATGACTGAATGCTCCGAACTCCTGACGCCCAAGATCGTTATCGGGCTGTATAGCATGCATCTCTCACAAGGAGGGAGACAACTTTCTGACAGGACATTTATCATAAAATTTCTGGCAGCGGGAATTTCAATGAAAGCTTGTTTTTATACGGATCAAAGAGCCTAGGAAATGCTTGGGAAATGCCATTTCCTGCAATCTGGGGGTCTTCTAGACCAAAAATTTTCTCTGTACGCTTCGCGCCAACTCATGGTGGCGCTCCGCTTAGATAGTAACTATATCGCAAAACCCCCCCTTTAGTCAAAACCTGCATCCGCCCCTGATATATATATATATATATATATATATATATATATACATACATACATACATACATATATATATATATATATATATATATATATATATATATATATATATATATATATATATATATATATATATATATATATATATATATATATATATATATATATTTATTTATTTATTTAGTAGGTAGAGTAACGTAGCGACTGTTATATGAATGAGTGAATCAACGCTGTATTGTATTGAATAGTGGCATGAAGACCTTAGGCCATTGATCCTCTAATATTCAGTATCTCCTCATCAGTTTTTCTCTAGGCGTTGGCTGAGTTTAGTTAGACGGCACTGGTACATGTATATACTGTACTCAAATTTGTCCTTGTCTTTTTGTAACCCAAAGCAGTGTGTAATTAAAAAATGGAAACTTACAGTTTTTTAAATGTCCCTAAGGATGCATGAAATGGTGAAATTCTTTGTAGATTGTTTAAATTCTTTGAGGAGGGATGAGATGAGAGACGGTGCTGTGAAAATTTTTTGTCCATCTGTGAAAAATGATGTGTTGGGTTAATTTGCACAGTACTGTAGTATATGGGATAAAGGATAAACTTTGACAGTCTTTCTGTTGAGTTTTTTCACCCTTTCTTGTCTTCATATCTATGGCTCTGGAAGTTATGGCTCATAACTTTATCAAAAATTATTTTCCCTTTCATGGGATATGTGTCCTCTAGATAGGTACTGAACAGTTTATGGAAGAGAAGTGTGAAAGAGATACTATTATGGTGGAGGAATTGTTGGAGCAGACTCTTCTGAATATAGAAAATTTGGTCCACAACTATTTTGCATTGAGAAAGGTGTGGTTAGGGACTCAGCTATTGACAGCACATTGTTTATAAATATGATTCTTTCTGTGTAATTGATCCTGGGTGGAAAAAGTTGGGAAGCTGGGAGGCTCCTTCGTGGGAAATTTGTGCATTTGGAGGGAAATTTTGGTCACTGAAGGAAAATTTACACCTTTTTAGGTATGGCAGGGACTGAGGAAAATTTGGCTCTCTTCCCAGGAAATAAACATTTTTTTCCAGCCCTGGTAATTGACATTAACTTAAAGATTTTGAGATACTACACTTCAAACCCAATGATAATCTCAGGCTGGAATATATGGTTCAGTCATGAAACATTTACCAGATGAGTGATAATCTCTGTTATGAATTGTTTATTTTTGCAAAATAATCTGCCTTGTCAAATTTGCCTTTATACTTAATAAAATGTGACAATGGGGCATTCTGCACAGAGTAAAAATTATAAATTAACTGTAGATTCCTTAATAAACGTGACAGTACCATTAATCTGAAGTTAGTTCTTGTCCTGAATGAACTACAGTCTATGAGATCTAAAGCCATTTCAAGAGAGAATTAATTTTGAAAATCAGTTTTGAAGTTGTATGTAGTCAACTCAAAGTAGGAAGCTTGGATAGATTTCATACATGGTAAATCGATGTGTTGTAGTGAGAAGATGTACCCCATTGTTTTTGGTGGAGTTCAAAGGTCATCTAGGGTCACTGGGAGTCAAACACTGAAAACCTTGTTATTACATATATCTCAAGGGAGAAAGCTTGGATAGATTTTATACTTAGTATGTGGATGTGTTATGGTGAAAAGATGGACCCTATTGTTTTGGTGGAGGTCAAAGGTCATCTGGGGTCACCAGAGGTAAAAAAGCAAAATTTACTAAGAATTCCCTTTAGCATGCATTGTAAACAAGTCCTGCAGAACTTAAAATACTCCTTCACAATATTATTTCAAAAGCGGGAGATTCTTTTTATCCTGCTTTCTAATTATAAGACAAACACTGTGCTGAGTGAAATCTTGTGTTTTCCCAGGGTAATCAGTTGAGTGGACTGTGACCTGCTGAATGAAGTTATAACCTTACAACGTCCTTAATGGCAGGAAGTTATCCTAACTCATAAGAGCCTTTTACAAAGGAAGTTGTCCATCTCCTTGCCTTATCACTCTGTAAAATCTTACAATAAACTTCTACTTCCCGCTCATTATGATGAGCAATGCTCGTCTACAACAACTTTAGGAAGTCATCTGACTTGGAAGACTGAATTGAATTAGAAAAGTTTACCCACGATAAATGCAGCCCGGAGGATTGTTGGAATGATGCGGTTAGTGTCTGACCATGCAGACTATATCATTGAAGTATTGTATTGTGCTTAATTCTCGCTGTTTTTTGGATACAGTATTTTGGCTATTAAGCATTCATTGTAAAGTATTAAATTTGTAGGGTCCTGGGGAACGATTCCCTTAGAGGTGTGTTAATAGTTCTTACATATAAGTCAAAGTACTTCCACACTGTAAGAACTTTCTTTATAAAAGTGGTATTCACAAAATCTGTTTAGGCTGTTTGTAAATTATACACAGAGTATCTGCCATAAATTCACATGAGCCAACTGTGTTCGCAGCGACAACTTTGTCTTGTAAAAGATGTGGGACGGGCATTGGGGGTGTTTCTGGATGTTTGAGCTATTACCATGATTCTGTTTCACATTTAGTATGCACCCTCTTGTTATGTGAAATATTTCGAGTGAGAACTGTTTGCATGTCCTGTGTAAAACCCTGTCATATGTGAAGTCCATTATTATAAGGAGACTAGGAGAGCTAGTGTTATTTTCTTGAATCAAGAGGAATCTACTGTTATGCAGGCCTTGACAAAAATTTTCAAAATAACTCGCCATTTGGCGAGCGTGAGGAAAAATCCCCTCGTCAAATTGCAAAAGTCACTCGCCAATTTTAAAACCAACTATAACAGAACGTTGTGCAACAATAGGGTCTACAATTTAGGCCCCGGTTTGTACAGTAGCCTAACTTTACACTTACACTACTTGGTCTAACGTTACATTAGGCCAGTAACTGACAGTGTTTAGCTAAAGCAGAGCCTATGTTTTTCGGTTAATTGATATTTTACTTACTTTTTAATCAGGGAGGGAAGGATGATTTCACAAATCACCAGCTAATCCAATGTTAATCCATTTCTTGGTTTCCTTACTCCAGTTCCTATCTAGGTTAAAGTAGCGATCGATAACAACACTAACTCACAATAAGTCTCACACCCTGTACGTAATACTAAGCGTACAGGTGCATATCATGTATCGATCGCAGCAAAAAGTTTTGTCAACTATCACCTGTCACTGTTTACAGTAAAAAAATGTCAATAATACTGTAACTCCGTTTTTAGCTTTGGCTGTACTCAATAATGTTACACACTAACTACCAAAGCTAGTGTCTACAGTCGGAAAATAATAGTTTGTTGCCGCTGCGTGAGTACAAGTGATCATGTGTTAAAAATAGGGGTGTTTAGACGTGCTTTGAACCAACAGCATATTTTTTTCTACGTTTATCATCGTTTAGAAATTTTGGGCGAATAATGTAGGTAACAGATAAAAATAAAACACTAATGTCGGCCATTTAGTTAGGCTTTACTGACCGTGTAGGCTGGACAATGCATAGTCATAGGCCTAGCCAAGAAACTCGCCAATGTGGCGAGCATAGTGCATTTATTGGTCGCCGTTTAACAAATGTAACTCGCCAATGGCGAGTTGGCGAGCATGTTTGTCAAGCCCTGCTGTTATGTAACTTTTATTGTATTTTTTTCTTAATTTTACAGATGCAACAGATTCAGCTGCTGTTAAGAAGAGGAAGTTTCTGGTCTGTATTAATCCATTCAGTGGACCGGGCAATGCAAAACAAATCTATGCCAGGGATGTACAACCGTTATTCAAGGAAGCTGATATAGAAGTGGAAGAACTTGTCACAAGTAAGAACACAAGTGATGTCGTAGATGTTCTTTGTGTTATCATAATTTAAATGCATTAAAATAAGGGGAGGGGGGAATTCCCCAATCAAGTGGTCTACTTTGTTGGTTTATTTGAGACTTTCTCAGTAAAATTGTGTTGTACAGTTAAAAAAAATGGCACTTTATGAGCTTGTCTTCACCAATTTTCATTTAAATCTATTTAAAGCTATTTAAAGCTTTTGTGAAAATGGGCACCTTTGTTTTATGACATAACAGACGACCCAGACCAGAAATGTTTGCTGCTGTGGGCTGTCACTAACTCTTCGGTTTAGAGCCAGTGTTAGGGTGTTTTATGACAGGGTGGAAAGGGGGGGGGGGAGGGATATTATGACAGGAAAATTCTGATATTAGTCACAAGGTTACTGTACTAAGGCACACTTTTCCTCAACAATTCACCTTACTTACCTGTCTTTTGTACTAGTAGTTTACTCTATTACTTCCTTCCTTAGTGTGAGTTGTTGGCTAGATTTGGTCAAAGTTTGACCGCTCTGTACAACCTCGTGACCTCACTTCCTGGACATCCCTGGATTTGCTCCTGTTTTTGTACATATTATATACACCTTACAAACTACTCCCACCTACCTCTATAGCAGGGGTGTGCAACCTTTTCGAACACCGGGCCAAATCATGTTGCTGTGACCATCTGGGGGCCACAGTGGAACAGAGATGTGTATACGTGGGTGGCGTCTCACCCTCACCCTTTCCTCCACCCCTTCCTCTCCCCCGTTAGTGACCAATGTGTCCTTCTAAGCAGACCCACATGCACTCCAATAATAATGTAGTATGGGCCTACTAATTGTTGGCGAAACTTGTCCCGTGTATTGCATCTCTATTTTGTCGACAAATATATTAATTCAGATTTAGAATGCGTTTTACAAGTGAATTCTTTAGTTTATCAAATAATGAAATGGTCAAGAATATCCACCTTACATCAAAGGAAGTGATCGTTTCTTTGTTTTCATGATATGCTGTTCTTACGTCAAGTTAAAGTTGTGGTCAAATAACAAGACTTACAAGGGCCAAAAATTAGGCAAATCGAAATTGGTTCGCGGGCCGCACAGGAGGAAGTCGCGGGCCGCAGGTTGCACACCCCTGCTCTATAGGGATATGTAGTTTTGTGTTTGTATACATTTCTTATGTTCCATGGGGGGCTGTTGGGAGGATTCCATGGAGATTTCTATGTGCAGCAAATACAGTAAGAATAGCCATGAGCGTATGAATGTCTTAAACCAGGATGAAGCGGGGAGGGGGGTGTGAGAAGGGAGGGAGAAATTTTTCTGATGACTAGTTCTGAGCAATAATGTATTGGGGTGGAACATTACATATGCCAGCTTAATCCAACTTTTGAGGCAGGTCCGTATTTAATCAACTATAGGAGATCGTGCCCACATGCCAAGTGACATTCTAACATTGTCATTTCAGTATATTCAGATTTAGTAATTGTGTTCAAATACAAGACAATTTAAACCACCTTCCTCAAAGTTCAAACTGATGTTTGGCACCACTTATGGGTAGGGGAGGGTTGAGGGCCTGTAGCCAGACAAGGTACTGGGGATTGAGATGAGTTCCAGGGGGATATTTTTTAGGGGGCAAGGTACAGTATATACTAGAATGCATTAAGTCAGTACTAATTTTAAATTTTTCAGGGGGGCAGAATTTCCTTGTGGGATGCTGCCCCTGGCCCCCCTTTGCTATGGGACTGTGGGAGAGTGGGGAAAAGGGGCAGAGCCCTTTTTAAGACCTTCCCCCCCCCCCATCCCAAATTATGAGCAACTTTCCATCACTATGTCAGTGAAGAAGTCCATTATATGAAGGCTCTTACAGTACAACCCTGCATTCTTGAATTTCTTGTAGTGACCAAACTAAGAAACGTAATAGGCCTATAAGAAAACAAAGCTACTTGATCGAATTGATGAAAAGTTCGTTTACAGGATCCTTCATGTAATCCAGGATGCCAGCTCTTGTTTTCTTCGACTATGTAAACACTTGTCACATTCTAGAGCAGGATAACATGATCCAGTGACCCCACTCTCCGGTCTGACCTCTATTGTTGGGACAGAGCTGAACTTCACAGCTTTCCATTGTGGATGGGTTAAGAGGTTAAATATAACCTCTGCCAAAAATTCCTTCCCAGAATGATATGACAATGTCAATGATGCTTGGTTTCCTCAAATCTCAGAGAAATATTACCCTCAAACTTTTACTGTTTGCTCAGTGTTACCTGGGCCAAAAGCTGCCAATTTTTTTCTTTTGTCAATAAGGAACTTCACTTTCTCCAGCTGGTCTATTGTTTACACAAGATCATGTTTTAGCTTAAAGGGTAAATGTAATCACTCCAATGGGGATTAGTATACATACCCATTTTATGTATGTAGAGTTTCTTTCAATCTTGTGACACACTTTTTGTAACTGAATGTTTTAACCTCTTAAATGTATCCGGAATATTTCCTTGATTTACCTTTTGTGATAACAGTTATATTTTAAAGGGTCATGAATAATACTTGGGGATTTCTTGATGTTTTGAAGTAAGGTTTGGGTGGCAGGTTTATTCTCTTTAAAAAAATATTCAGGAATGTTTAGATGCTATGTACTTTAATTGGGTTGTGGGAAAATGGAGAGGTACAGAATCCTCTCATGCACAGTAGAAAGGAAGATAGTGAGAAGGAAAGTAGGAGAAGCATCTAAGATGCCTGTGAAGGGATGTAGAGTGATGAATTTTGTTAAGGGAAAGGATTGGACATGGTGTATGTTATCAGCTGTGAATGGGGAAGGGTGAGGTAATTTGCCTTCCTTCATTACCTCAGTATAAATTCAAAATAATTTACACAAAGTGTTGAGATAGTTGGGTTTGAATCTGTGGTTTAGGATGAGGTTTTACTGATAAATTGTTTGAGTGTGCTTCCAAGTCTAGTTGTATTCGTTGATTTGTCCTTCCAATCATACACCGGTAATTCCCATAAATGAAATGATTTGAGGTAAAACACAAATGTCCACTGCCGGCTGAGTGTTCATGAGTATTGGCTATTTAAATGCAGGGAATAATTTATCCGGTATCGCATCACAATTTGCTACACAAGCTGGCCAAATTGCTACACAAATACAAAAATGTGAAGCACTTTTTTTGTGTGCATAACCATAGGGTTTTCAGTCTTCAACAAATTCTTTTTTCATTACTTGTCCATCGGGCAAGCTGTTCTCTTAGTCTACTTGTCTGCATGAATATCTGCTTGTCCACTTTTAATATGCCTTTAAACTCCTTTGTGGAGGAGACTTCGCAAGGGTACGGTACTTGCCTGGCTGGCTACGATATTGAACAATGCACTTGCCCAAGTAACTTTTTACTTGTCCCAGACTGTCGGGCGGGGATTTGTCAAAGCCTGGATTTAATGTTACAGAAGGAAAAATTCTCAAAACTGAGATGCAAAATTTGAAAACTAAATTATTCCCTGAAATGTTATGCCATTCCATCCAGTGCAATGCCTGTACTGACCTAGTAAAAAGTTTCCCTTTTCCACAACTTTAGTTTTTATCAACCAAAGGACAGAGTGGTATGATACTATTTATTGCATTTATCTTGCGGTTTCTCCTTTACGTCATAGGTCATTTTTTTCTAGAGCTCTTGTTTCTGAATATAGGCAGAGGGATGACTTATTATGCAGGATTGAGTTTAATTGTTTTCCTGATCCCAGCAGAATCTTTTGTCCAGGAAGATTGGCAATCTTGGTTAGAGTGTTTTATCACAATGCATGGTCCCAATCTGTCTATACCCTTATAGGGGAGAAATCACATGGTGTGACCTGCTGCTATTGAATGGCTTGGTTTTGTGCCAAGAATGAAATTGTTGGTTTTGTGGTATTCTTTTCTGTGACTTTGTTGTTCAGATGGAACAGGCTGCAACAGCCATTTCAGTCTTTTGAATTGATTTACGTAAACACCCTGCATCATTTTAGATTCCTTGTTTTTCAGCAAATTCCACCATTAAACACTTCTTTGATATTGTGACCATTTATATTCCATTGAAGCATTTTGAAAGCCCAGCAAAAATATCGTGACAATGCTCTGAGGATTCTTGGAAGTGTTTTGAAGTGTTCACTGTGCATTGCGCCATCAGTATTAGTTCCCCTTTAAATAGCATAATAATGTATAGTAATAAGGGTGTCACCATGAAATATATTTATTTCACAAACAGCAGTACCTTGTGACATGTGCAAGTTTTTACACTGCTGACTCATAGCCAGACAAGGTACTTTATGGTAATGAGGTGGCTTTCAGGTGGGGGCAAGATTTTTGGAGGGATGGGGGCAAGGAGAGAGCCCAGCTACCCTCATTCTCCTTCCACTACAAAGTTTGCTTCTCAGAGCTTTCTTGGGCTCATGAAGTCACCAAATTTTTCCTGGGTTTAAAGGCCAAGTATTTTGTAACATTGTCATATTACCTCTCACTGTTAGTCTATGTCCTGTTCCTCTTGAGTCTAGGTTAGAGAGTTTTGAGGGTATTCATTCCACTATTTTGGTCTCAACCTTAGTGTTAGCATATAGGCTTTGTATGTCGTTAGCAATGGCATGATCAAGGAGCTGAAGCTCCACTAAATTTTAAGCTTGTAACACAAATTGCTCTGTAGGCCTTTCCTTCATCTAATACAGCTGGAAGCTGCCATTCGAGTGGCATGGCAGCTCCCTGAATACATACTGATAGTGTATTACTGTGGGCACCGTTTGAGGACACTCCACACGAACCCTTACACACCACCTTAGTACTTCTGCAGTTCTTTTTCAGATATCACAGAGCTGAATTCATCAGGGTAGTCAGTATAACCAGGGGATGTCAGCTTTTACTTTCAATACTCCCTGGAACAATGCAGCCATACTTATTTGCACCTACCCACAAAACACCATAGAGCAGGGACACGCCAATGGGCGATACAACATTTCTGAGGAATCTGTGATTCTTTGCCAAATGTTGACAGGTTTGAAGGGGAGGCAGCCCGGTATGGCAAAAGCCAAAGCTACTATGCAGGCTGCATGTTACATGTAACAACTTATGAGGAAACAGACAGCACTAATGCTATAATGCATTTTACAAAAAAAAAAAAAAAAAAAAAACCTTGGTAGCAGAACATTTTGGGTTGGTACCATATGCGCCAAAGTGTCCTACAAATAACTGGGTGTGAGTTTTGTATAGAATCTGTAGGCTTTTCTCTGTCCGTGCTTTCCTCCCAGTTTGGCTAGTCTTGCCATCAAATTTTCAGTTTCCCAACCAGGGAAGTCAGTTAATGTGTGCTGGACTGAAGTATCCTCAGGTGGATGTTCCACTGACTGCACAAATCACTAACCAATCAGATTGGCTGTAATGTAAATATGTAGGCATAGCTTGAATTAGTCCTGTGTTTGTGTCAGTCGGAGAAATTGTCAACAATTACAACGTTAAAGGATCTCAAAAATGAATATATTTTTGAGAAGATAAAAGTCTTCTTTTGAACTTACAGTGCTTAGTACCCACATGTTGGAAAGGTTGTCTGGAATAAGATGGATCCATGAAATTGCTGTCCTGGGGACTCAAATGTATTATTACTACTATAATGTACTGCTTATCAGAAAAAGTATTCTTACCAATAAGGTTTGGAAAATTAGTTCCAAGTTTTATCTCTTTAGGCCCTTTTGTGAACTACAACTTCGCTAGGCTAGAAAAGCTCTGCACTTTTATTATTCATTTAGGGCAGAGATCTGGACAATGCCTTGTACACAGTATTGTCCTTCTCTGTTGGTTTTATAGTTGTGCTGACTTCCTTATTAACACAATTGTAAATTTGGATGTATGTACAGTACAGTGTTCTGTGCTGAGAAGTACACAGACCTTTTGGTTCTAGCAACTCTCAGGACATGTGCCAATGAGTGCCTTTTCCTAATTACCTCAACTTAGACAAAAATTGTTCTAGTTGGGTGAATTGGGGAGGAGGTTAGGGGATTTGAACAAGTAGCTGCTTGGGTTTCATCATCTTGTATTCATGTGGCATATATATACTTCAATGCCACATGTTACATAATATTCAGAAGCAATATTCCTGACCACAGCATGGCCATCTGAGATATTTAGCATTGCATACCATAATGCTATTCCAGTTAACTCACAGAGTACACACACTCAATTTTTCTTTGATTTTGTCTTGGTTTCCTTTATAGAGTACCAAAATATCTTCAGTTTGCAGTCCATTACTACCCTTCTGTTACACTTGAAACATGGAATAGCATTTCTTTTTAATAATTTATCCATTTGTAACAATCTTAAAACAGTTTATCCATTATACTGACACTTTTAGGTGCAGAATGAGTGATAATTATGATAATATGAGTAATGATAAAAAGTAATATTTAACTTTAAAACTGCAAGGGCTCAGTGGAGCCAGTACCTGCTAGGCACAGTATCAGGTAGTGACAGTCTGTAAAGTTTAAACCTTCTTAATGGATACTCAACTGCAAACAAAGACATATCAGTGCAAACAATTGAGATGAGCATTGTGTGACAATAGAGGAACAACACCGCAAGCATTGTGTACTTGCTGTCTGAAGAACGTGACTAGACAGTGTAGACAGTTTGCATCCCACATGCACAGGTGATAGACTGTACAGAGCTATGGGTTAATACATTCTTACAATGATAGACTAACACACACTCATATAAAGTTCTTTTTCTGTCCCTAAACTGTTAATTTTCTTACTATTAAAAGGATATGTAAACTACAGAGGTGGTGTTAAATGGGACATATAGTTTGTCACTTGCACCTCTTATCTGTTCCAATATCTCCATTTTCCAACATCTCTGTTAATTGTTCTGATGTTATTATGTTTGGGACATCTCTGTGCTGTGACACTCTATAAAAATGCTGACATGTTTATTTGAGTTACAAATCTATATTTTTGTTTTCATTTCATCCAGGTAATCAGATAATTTGACTGGCATCTGATTTGAACCGTTTCCCTGACAACGACCTCTACCCATCCCTCAAACCTAATCTGATCATAGCTTCCCTACACTAGCCCCTAAAATGGTGTCAGAACATAGAGACATCAGAACAAAGAGACACAAACATAGAGAAGTACGTCATAATTTTCCTGCTCCTCTCTTCTGAGTTTTCTTTCTCTAGTATCTCTCTTTCCTTGCCTTTCTCCCTCCCTTCCTTTTTTGTTCTCCTTTCCTTTATTGTCTTTTAGAGAAAGATAGAATTTGCAGTCATGTGCAAATCCAAGATATTTTTCATCCATGGAATGGCTTATTTCATGTATTCAAGCTTACCAACCCAGTTAATGACACATGCACTGAAAAACATTCTTCATATCTACTGTGAACACCCACCACTCATTGTAGAAAAGCATATGCACTCAAGCACTGTGAGAAGTGGTAATGGGCACTCTATAGATTACAACTCTTACAAGCCTGTACGGATGAAAAATGATAGTGCTTTCAGGAAAAATAAGTAATGGAGAGAATGTTAAAATATCAGTTTCTGTTTGTAAAATGGGGGAGACCGAATTAAGTCAAAGTTTGGTTGTGTTTGACTTCGTGTGTTGAATTGAAACACTTTTAAGTATCCATACAGTAGTAAGGCAATTTTAATTATTAAGGTGTACAAGCCAGGGGGATGAGGGATACAGTCCAGTGAATCCACCTTCCCAGATTTGGAGAAAGTCAGTTTTTCATTGCCGATTATCAGAAACAAAATTAGACATATTTCTCAGGCAGTAGGTTTTTTTCTCATGCAAAATAAGTACAGCATCCCCGTACTCTTCCCTTCCAATTCATTTCATTTCATTTGTAGGGTTATTTTAGGCACGAACTCCATGGAAAATATTTGCAGATTCTGTAACTTTGTGGTGAAGAAATATCACTACAAGTTTTCTTTTTGTTTCCAATGTGTGGTATGGTTTCATGCAGAATACTGTACATGGTAGTGCACTGTTTTTATAGTTGATTTGTAATGTGTGAGAATGGTGCTTTGTTGACAATTGTGGGTTTAATTTAATGGTCCTTTGCAGGGAAATAATTGCATTTGTGGTTCTAAACATTTTCATACATTTTAAAGTATCTTTGTTTTTATAGAATGGTAGGTAATTTAAAGTGTATAACATAGCTGGGTAATTTATCTTCAACAAACAATTAAGGTTCTCACGATAGACCCTTTTCCAAATAGCTGTTACAAAGGATTGTGGAAAAGAGTTTTGGTGTGCGTGGTTAATGTTAATGGCATTTTACTGTGGCCAAAAACGACGCACACCAAAAGTCTATCCCATAACCCTTTGTAATCGCTATCTGGAAAAGAGTATGTAACAAAAAGGTCAGTGCTTTACTATAGCTCATGGAAAATTTGTTCAGTCAAACTTTCCAGTTTTCAAATTCATAACTCTTGAAATGTTCAGTAGATTGTGAAGTGAAGCTTAATATTGTCAGAAGTTGTTGGTGAGACTGAATTTTGTCCTAATGATAATTTATATTGTCTGTGGCAAGTTAATGCATTAATAAATGTCATATTTCTCTTTAAAGGGCAAATGCAGACACCTTTTTTTTGTGTACTCTAGTATCCTAATTTGTGGTTGGCTCTTTTAAATCATGTGACAGTACGTTGGTATGTACTGAATTGTTTTAAAAATTATGTGGAGCAACCTCTTGGTCTACCCATAATTTATAATACGGAATAATAATGAAACAGTAGGGGACAACATTATGAAAAAGTGGGGGGGGGGGGGGCAGATATACGGCCCCTGAAGCAAAATTTACTATGTGAAAATGTCAGTCAATTGCAGCAAAAAGCTGGGTGGGGGATAATGCCTTCCCCATCACCCCCTCCCTCTCAGGATTTCAGCCTATGCTGAAACACCATGAATGATTTTGTAAGGGAAGGAAAGAGGATATCTGTAAGATCAGGGAGTTGCTATTTGGCTGGTGTGACAAGACAAGGTTGGTGAGACTGCTTATTCCCTTTAAGAAATTCCATGAGAAGAGAGCCCACTGAGTGTGGTTGGCTGCTGGCAGTTATTGTGGTTGTCATCAATGTAAAGGTCCATTCATGTGGTATTGAGTCACCATCCAGACTTAACACTGGTATGACAGATTTATTGTGATTGGAAGACTTTTAGTAAGAGGATTTGGTTGTGTTGATGACACATCCACATGACTGAGTGCATTTCTTTTCTGTCTTCCTGGAGCTTGAATTAAGCCCAGATTTAAAGCTGAGAATTTGAGGTTCTTTCCTGAAGTAATGACTGGGATTTAAAATTACGGTATCATGTGAAGCCTTTTTTTTTCCATTTTAACTTCCTTTAATATTCCTTAGAAGGTGTCCCTCCTCCTCTAATAAATGCCCTAAATTATGAATTTTTGACAGTTCAGTTGGCCTACAGGCTTGGCATATGTTTGTTTGGTTAGTTAGTTAGTTCACAACAGTGCAATATGCAAAAAAAAAAAAAAAAAAAAATCACCTTTTTCAGATGGTTTGTACTTTGTGGAGGAAGTTTCCACAAAGTTATCACAAACAACAACCGTGCACATATAGGAGTGGTTCACTCTGACTATACAGTTAAAATAGCAGGAAGTACTCTTCAGAAAAAAATACCTCCAGATATATGTGCCTTTAAAAAAATGAAACTCCCCCACCCCGGACATTTATTATTTATGTGGACTATGTGTGTACAGTAGATGAATGAGGAAGTATTATGTGAATATGATCATTAGGCATATGTTGTGTGTATCTTTAGGGACAGCTATCATGATATTTAATTAGCATTAATTATACAGTCTAATTAGGCAGTATACTGTGCTAGCAAATCTGTAGAACTTTGTGTAGAAACAGTGATGTTGAACAGAAAGGACAAGAATGTTATACTTCATATGTGTAGGTAGGCTGTGCAGACCTGTCCACTTTGCCAAGTGGTGTCTCATTTACTGAATGGGTGTGTTTCTACAGAAACAAAGTTTTCCAGGTCTTTCAGTCTTGATCATACATGAGAATTCTATGAAAGTAGCTCTGATGTGTGTCAAGAGACACACCCGATCCCGATAAGTGAGGATGCAAAGATCCCAGTTCAGGCCTATACTTACAGAGGTAGATTTTTTTTTTTTTTTAGGAAATGATGGAAATACACATTTGCAGTGCCATTTTTGCATTTCTGTAGAATAAGGCAGGATTCTAGGTCAGAAATACACACACAAAATGCAGTTCATAGAATGACACTATACAGTGCTTAGAATTGTAATACAATGCAATAAGGAAGCAACTGGGGCCGGTATAGAAATAGGGGAATACCTAAGGTGAATAAAGGGCTATGACAACAGTAAAAAAGCAAGAACGACAATAGTAATAATAAAACAATAAATATGAAGGGAACAATTGGCAAACACATTTTCACTGGGGAAGGCTTTGTGTAGTGCATGCGAAGGCACAAGGTTACACAAAGACTAGCACAGTAATGTTAGGTAAGAAGCCTATGCTAGAGAAGTAACAAACCCATGTAAGAGAAAATTTCTCCCCAAAACCTACAAAACGTACCTCACAAGGAGTTGATAATGGGCTTATAAGGGAGTATACACTAAATTGTAATGAATAGTAAGAACTTTTAGTGTGAATCCTGTCAGAAAACTTGTAGCTCATTTGAAGACAGAACCCCAAAACCTCTGAGACAACAGCTTTGCAGCCAGTGGGGTAACTCCTATGCGCTCTGAGGGGGCGAATAGGAAGTTTGGGGGGGGGTGGATTTACATTTCTGTGGAAACATGAAGCTTATACTCTTCAGAGGTAAAAATATGCCGAGTGAAAAATACAGTATGGGGTGTGGTTTGCTTACTCCAGAGGTACTCCAAAAATGACGAAACGTCCCTTCCCATACTGTACATAAAGTTAATAAAGTTTTTAGGCAGATGGTCACTTTTACTTGAGTTAATGCTCTTTTAAACTGTACTACCTTTAAACAGGGAGTTGCTATTAAACCAGTACCCCTATGATTGCAGTAAAAAATTTAACATATTTACAATAAGTTAGGTAATCATGGTGACCTTCATCCTCTTGCCTTCAGTATAAAACGTATCTACCTGCAGATAATTATGTTTACAACAGAAAGGAGTATGAAGGTCATCATGACGCATAACTTCTTGTAAACATCTTATTTTAAAGTCTTTTCGTAAGCCATCTCAAGGTGAGGTTCTCGGGTGGCAACCCACGTGCCATTTTCAGCCCCAGTTATTTGTGTTTTTGCTTGCTGCGTGACACAATACAAAACTAAGCCATATGATGCCATAAAAGTGTTTCCCAGCCTATCACACTAAAGATGATTTCTTATCTTTGTACATCTTTCAGTGATATTCTAAGCCCTGTGATGTAATAAAAATGGCAATATTTTGTTATGGTTTTTTACCTAAAAATATCGTTAGGAAGCAAGCAATAAAAGGGAGTGTTTTGTAACTGACTTAATATCATATTGCTCCTAGCTTGAAAGTGTCAAAGTACTGATTTTGTTTCAACCTTTCCATTGCGTCATATCTCTAAATGTTGTGTTTAGTGTGAAGGGATCTTTACAGAGTCCCAGCAACCTTAAAGGGGAAACCTTCTCATCCCAGACAGTTCCAATTCTCCCAACTATGCTAGTTCTAGCCCCACCCATAACTGTCTTTAGCCTCTCCTTGTGCAGACACAAACATAGTTTATTGCTCAGGGTTACATCTTGGTGAGTATGCAAGGCCCTAAGATGTAGTCAAAACACTCTCTGTGCATGCTGTGTAATGTGAGCTGCTCTGCATCTTTTGAATTTTGCAACTCTGATGTCAATCAAAGAGTAGTCACTAATTGAGACTTTTGCTTACCCCTTTGTAAAAGTCATACTTGGGGTGATGCAAATCTCTCTTTAAAGGGCAATTATTGTCATCGCAGACAGTTCCAATTTTCCCAACTACTGTATGCACCTTGTAGCTCCTACCATAACTGTATAAAGCTCTTCCTTGTACAGACACAAACCTGTTTTATTGCTTAAGGCCATGTCCTGGTGAGCATACAAGGCTCTGCTTGTATTGTGTGGAATGTGAGCTACTCTGCATCTTTTGCATTTTCAGACTTTGCTGTCAATCAAAGAGCAGTGATTGGGAATTTTGATATCCCTATACTAAAAATATACTGATGGGTGATGAGTCACAGTCTTTAATGTTACAATTAATGTGAATAGAAAATAAACTTCTAATGTGAAACATATGACTGTAGGTATAAAACCAAGCAGAAATGTCTTGCGTTATGAATTTATATTAGCAAAAATCTTATCACTTGATTCAAGTGATCCTTGTATCATGTAATATCTCAGTTGTTATGTAAATATGCTAATTTGAGTGACTGCATTTGTCCATAAGGTCTACAAGGAAGTGTATGAAATAATTTTATGCAACTGCATACAGTTTCCCTGAGATAAAGTGCCAATGTAAAGTGAAATGAAATAGAGCCTACATCCTTTCAAATGACTTAAGTTGCAGTTTGAATAACAATTCTGTGAATACCCTGGGAAAATGAATTCTTTTAGGTTTAAAGTTGCACCATTCATGGAAGATTAAACCACAACTCCCATGATTAAACTCACATTTTTGTCTGCTGAGTGACTTATTCTGAGTGGAGTCTTCAATGGCTAAATGAAGTTTCCCTGATTTGAGTTAATATAAATAAAATTCATGTACAGTAGGTGTAGTTTAGTCATGTTACAATATTTTTGTTACTGAATTGTTTAATTGATGCAAGGTGCATATTATTTTAACCCTTTAATATGCAGTATATACACCCCATATATTTCCTCTTTACATATTTGGCATGCAAAGCAATATACAGGCACTTCAAATTTTCTTGTCTTTGTGGAAATATGTTTAAAAGGCAGCATCTTTGTTTCTCCTCATCATCTCCTACCGTATGTATAAATACAGTATGGATAACATATTTAAAATACTTTCATTGGAATAAAATGTGTGGCAAGAGTTATTCAGACTTTGACGCAAGTCAGTGCTATGGTAACTTAAGTCTCCCAGTAAAAGTATTGTGGAAATAATGAGGTCTAATAAACAAAATCTTACCTGGTTGTCAAGGACTGTTAGCAAACCCGCATGTGAAACTTATGTAAATTTATGAATAACTCACTCCTTAAAAGGATGTTCTTGTAACCAAATTTGATGTTTTCAAAAAAGGAAATTTTTCTGTGTTAGGCAGTGAAAACCCCATCTCAATAGCATCTTGCATTTGGAAGATAGGGATTTTTGAAGGAATACTACATTTTCATCTCCTGCAGTGCATGATTGGAAATCTGTGATGTCATCTGGGCAAATGGATGAGATGTAGCTTTTGTATTTCTTTTTAATGTTTATCACTAAACAGGGTATTTTACAACTTTTTCTGCTGTTCTGTAAGTATGGAACAGTTTTACACTATATATAGTAGAGACCCCGAAATTGGCGCACACCCAAAATTGGCGCACCTTTGAAAATTACTAGCTATCACTGTAGCAACGTTACTGTAGCGAGCCTAACGTTTTTGAACATATCAGGTATTTTGTTTTTCACGATAATGAATCCATTTCAGGTACATGCATACCTTAATATGATTATTTTTCAAGCATTTTATAATTGCATCCCACACTTGGGTGTAATTTTAATATCTAGAAATAATACTCGGCTAAAAACATCGAAAATTACCTTACGCTGGTGTGCACTGTCCCAAAGTACTGCTTCACTGACGTATTTATGCCTGCACTGTGTGCTGAGTTTATAACCTAGGTTATAAGGTTATTATACTCTGTTTGTAACTTGACCAAATTTCCCGTCTTTCTTAGGCAGGTTAGGTCAGCAAGTTAAACAAGTTTTGCATGATACTGTATGTGAGGCAACTTAGCGCCTTCCCTGCGAAGCCAGCTCTGTTGCTCAGCACCTGTACTACAAGGACTACGCAATACAGCTTGCTACGTAGGCATCTGTACATAACTGTACAAAGTCAATGAAAACTGTTGCACACTACACATATGGAAAATGCGCCACTTTTGGGTGTTGTTAAGACTGACATCGAAGAAAATTTCAGAGTCAAATCAAGCTTTCTTTTACTAATTTCTGGATGGGAGTAGGAAAAGTGTGGGTAGCAATACATCCGTAAGTTACTACACATGTGGAAAAGGCAAACAGGAGAGTGTTTGGATTTATTTTATTCTAAATATCGGCTTGGAAATGCTTGGGTGCGTCAATTTCGGGGCAACCATGCTATAAACACACGGAAAAACATCTAAATATTCCAAGGGTATCAAGTTTCAAGGACAAACAAAATATCTAATAATAAAGAATAACAAAAGGAATCTGAGGCAAATTGCCCACTTGGGATCATGTTCTGTGACCTTGAGGAAACCTGCAGGCACTGCTTATTAAAAGTAACCAATCTTTGGGAAGGGAAATCTTGAGTTAGGAATGGAGTTTTGGTACGGGGTTTAGCTGTCATGTAATAAAAATTTTTTGTCTGTCATATAAGCCACCTACAAAATACCACCAGACAATACCTTTGATACCTCCCTCATTTCTACTGTGGAGCATTCCTATCTACTACGGAATATCACTGACACTGCTTTGGCACCCCTTTAGGTGGTGCTCATCCTGCCTCACAAAATGCTTGCTCCAAGTTGCTCTTGTTTCATGGGCTCCAGTAGTAGCAGTAGGTACTGTAAAGGCTATTATAGTTCATCGATTCATGTAGTATCGTGCAGCCATTGATGAGGTTTCTCTTTGCCTGTCTGGCTGATGAGCAGTGTGCAGACGGTTGCATCTACACAGGCTACAGTAACACTGGTCGGTAAACTTTTTAAAGAAATTCCTGTCATTTGCACACAAACTGTTCACTGTTTCACCTCATATATACATGACCACCACGGAAGAAGGAATTGTTAATATTCAACAAATAATCAAGTACAAGGGGTGGCATCATACTGCTAGGAAAAGTTTAGAAAATTAAAAATTACTGCTGCCTAAAATGCATTTTAGTATATCTGTTTCCCTCTTAAAATGTTGTACCCCCTTGGAAGCTATTTGGCCGTCTTTGGGTGACTGCATGTGTCCGTAAAGTCTACAAGGAAGTGTATAAAATAAATTTATGCAACTGCGTACAGTTTCCCTGAGGTAAAGTGCCAACGTAAAGTGAAATGAAATGGAGCCTACATCCTTTCAAATGCTGAAGTTGCAGTTTGAATAACAATCCTGTAAATACCCTGGGAAAATGAATTCTTATAGGTTTAAAGTTTTACCATTCATGGAAGATTAAACCAGGGAGTTGCTGTTTGACAACTCCCTGATCAAACTCCCACTTTTGTCTGCTGAGTGACTATCCCTGAGTGGAGGCTTCAAATGGTAAATGAAATTTCCCTGATTTGAGTTAATATAAGTAAAATTCATATATGGTGTTGTTTAATCATGTTACAATATTTTCATCCCTGAATTGTTAAATTGATGCAAGGTGAATCTTCTTTTTTGCCCTTTAGGCCTAATATGCAGTATATACATACCCCCCTCCCCTGCCCACCCTTACCTCCTCTTTACATATTTTATTAACCCTTATAGTGAGAACCTGGCAAAGTTGATAGCACAAAAGGGAGCCCTCTATCCAGGGCTTCACTTAATTTTGTTACTTGCCTGTCAAAACAGACACATTATAGTTAAGAATATACACTATACTTATCCTTCCATTATTTCACCCCTTTTGGGAGTTATTGAAGGTGATTTTGCAGTTGATAGCTTGCTGCACCCTTAAAGTGTTTCTTTAAAAATTGGACGAGTATCATTTTCCTCGTAGGGTGTTTTAGGGAATTTATGTTTCTGAAAAATTATCAAAGATACAAGGGTTTACATAAAAACTAGGCTTGCATGGGAAGTTTCAGAAAATTTGGGGATGGTGCATTCACGGTAGTATAAGTACAGTATTCCAGATTCTGAGTGAGATTCAAGTACAACTGATCTTATTTTTGTAAAATTGTGAAGTCATATACTGTCATCTATTGGTTACATTTACTGTAGCATAATACTCAAATTTGTTGCTCTGTAAGTCACATCTTCCATAGTACCTGGTGCTCTTAGCTTGCTTCCTCTGATTTGAGAATGACAATGTTTTGTATTTTGCCCTGTCCTTTGCTTGTAGCGTTTTTTATCAGCATCAGGCCTGTAGCCAAGGTGGGGGAGGGGGGGCCGGGGGGGGGGCAAAGCCCCCCTGAAATTTTTTGGCCCCCCAGAGAGTTTTAATTTTACCATTGACTTAATACATTTGTACACATTGCCCCCCCCCCCCTGAAAAAATCCCCCTCCCTGGAAAAAATTTTGCCCCCTACAGTACCTTGTCTGGCTACGGGCCTGATCAGCATTAAGTACATGAATGTTTTCATACTGGGAAGGATTGAGTGGTTGGGAATATTTTCCCATGAGTAGCCTACCTGTAACACTTGTATCAGGGCCATGGAGAGTTACATGTACATCATCACTAATGGTTTCTGCAACTTAGCTATGAGGCAGTCCTAAATTAAGCTAAAAAGATGGCATGCAAAGCAGTAGACTGGTACTTTAAATTTCCTAGTCTTTGTTGAATAATGTTTAAAAGGCAGTGTCTGTTTTGCTCCTCATCACCTCCTGTGTATATATATGAATGCAATATGGATAACAACTCTATCTTCCTGCAATATTGGTGTTTTATCAATCCTCCAAAAAAGGGGGTAGGGTAGGGAGAAATGGGGGTGCACCTATGCTCCACCCTTTCTAAGCTTGCATAGGTTTGTCAGCAATTTGTAGGAAGGAATAAAAAGCTGTGTATGCCAGCATGTGGATCAATTCATGAGTTCATTGGGGATGTAGTTTATTAATATATATGGAGTAAAAAATTGCATATTTTGACCAAGAATTGTAATGCTGGATTTGTGTATACTTGACTATTAAGGTGTAGAAGCATCCCTGTCAAGTGCATTGTTTGAACACCTCCCTTATGTCATCATATATTTTGTGGTTGCCATGGTCACATATTGAGGATCGTTAATTTTAGTCAGTTGCTAAAACTGACTTTTTCTGAAAGTATACATCATCTCTAAACATGTAATACTGTAGTACTTGCCTGGTAACAAAAAAAATAGTGCTCATTTGCATTTCAAATTAACTTGACGGTGTAATGTAGTCCATAATCTCTGTTTTTTGTGATTTTTTTGAACTACGCACTACTTAAAGATCACTTTATACTCAGAATATTACTGTGCATTAGGCCTTCCAAGCTTTTGAATGCAATCCATCAGTATAAAGGTTGAAAGCAAGTAGGCCTATTTGATTTTCTGCTCTTTGAATAGTGACTTTACCGATAGAATATATGGACATATCAGACTTTTACATGCAGAAAATTCAATTGTTAAGAATCAATAAAATATTACATGCGCCCTTGAGACTGAATGGGCTTCAAGTTTTCTATTGTGTGTATGTTTGTATGCTTGACATTTTACAACCACTCAGACAATAGCATGCTATTCAGTATACAGTATACCGTACACTGCTAAAGTAAAATTTTATTTATCAGTGTGATACCTGCATTTCAGAGACAAAGATGTTTCAGAATATCGCTAAACCATGAATATTCATAGCGTGATAGTGATTTAGTCCTTAGTCTGCTGACTTGGTCACTCTGACAATCAAGGCTTCTACACTGAGTCGATCAGCACAAATAAATTAAATTTCAAGTTGGTGTATCAAAAATCATACACATGCATCATTTGTGTAGGGAGTACAGATTCAGAATGACATAGTCATTTATTTTGAATCCCTTTACAGGAAGTTTTGACATGACTCCCGCATTTGCTTTTGTCTAGACATTTTAGGATTTTCCCCAATGTTTTTCCTTTTTAGTTTTACCTTTTTCATCTAGCTGACACTACATAACACATTTGTGTTGATGTGTCGTTAAATCCCATCTAACTAACCCTTCAGTAGGCCAACATGTGCACATTTTAGTATCTGGCAGTAAGCAATCATTGTCATATCAGTGAATGCTCTCACACTGTCATTGAGTACTAAGTGTGGTGAAGCTTATTGTAGCTGTGTTCAAGTTGCAGGAAATAAGGTGAATGTTATTAACATGGCCAAATGACCTCATAGCTTTGATATATGACTAGATTACATGCTGACAGTACTTACTACTTCTGTATTTGATTTTATTTGAATTTTGAATACATCCTTTCACCTCCACCCATTTTTTTTTTTTTTATTTTGAGGTGAACATCTTAGACTTAAAAAGAATGCATAGGAACAAAAAAAGTGTGGCAAGAGTTATTCAGACTTTGACACAAATCATGATGGTAACTTGTGTCTCCCAGTGCAAGTATTGTGGAAATAATGAGGTTAGGAAACAAAATCATACTCAGTTGTCAAGGATTGTTAGCAAAAAGATGCATTTAAAACTTATGCAAATTTATGGTTATCAAACGCTTCACATTTCTCAGTCAACACAGTTTTAGTGTGTGTTATCCCTCCACAGTAATTCACTTATTTAAGAAGACCCATTGACTTGCTATTTAAAAGAAACACAGGTGTGTGAGCCAGGGGACTAGCAGGGCTTGAAGTAAGCTTGAAAAGGGGCACAGCCAAAATGAGCAAATTGGCTGTAGGTCTACAGTATGTTATTTCATAGGACATTTACTGAGGGGCACCATGGCTATCAGTATGGGCTCGACAGCCACGGCTGTCGGTGCTGTCAGTTATTTCGAGCCCAGGACTAGCGGCCGAGGGTGAGTGGGTGCAGGCCCCACAGAGTTTGGGAAAAATTGCTTCTTAGGCAGATTGGGGAAATTTTACAATGCTCTTGGAGTCTTAGGTAGCACAGGTCTTTCTCAGACAAAAATGGCTCAACCCCCCACCCGGGACAAAAAAAATCTAATATGCCTATGAAAAGAAATACAGATTCATGTCACAGACATACGTAGCCCTTGATCTAATTTGCATAAATCTCGCATGTTGTGTGCAACTCTGAGCATTTTTGGTACCGCACCCCCAACATCCGCCATTTTGGCTAGCAACGGAAGGAGAATGAGGATTAGCTGCTGGCCAAAATGGTGGACTTTGGGGGGAGGGTGTCAAAACTATTCCAAGTTGCACACAGAGCATGAGATTTATGCAAATTAGATGTAGCAAGGGGTAAGTAAAGTCACTCGTTAATACGCCCACCAGGAATTTAGGGGGACTTAGGCTCAGCCTTACAATATACACATACATTCTTGAATCAGAATCTGTCAGCAGTCTAGAAATCTCTTAAAATGAAGCTCATGAATATTGCTGTTGGTTGATGTTTGTCAATGTTTGCAGACCTTGACATGGAGTGTGTACAGTAGAAATAGTCAAGTAATTCACACCTACTGCAAAGGTTAGGTTTTCCTGGGAATTCCAATCACAAGAAATGCTGAACTATGTGAAATGCCTTCCATTCCGTTTAATCAAAACCCTCCATTTTTTTTTGTGAAGACACTTTTATAGCTCAATTACGTTATTCAACAACTTCCATTTTTGCAAAAAATGTTGAATATTTCATTGATGAATTAATAACAGGGTATTGCTTGCATAATCTCTGATGTGAAGTACTATGCACACTTGTCAGAAAGTAACTGAAGACAAGGAAGGGCTTGAAAGTGAAGTTTCTAAAACATTGCCCGCTTGGCAGACGTGTATAACTCCTGCATCTGTATTGGCTGCACTCGTAACACCAACATCTGGGAACTTTCGCAAGAATTCTTTGTGAAACTGCCTAAAAACTATGCGCTGTTAAGTGTTTATATGTATGATCACAACAAACACAAATTATAAATATTCAATGAAAAATCAACTAAAGCAAGTCTGATTACCATGCTGTTTCAGAGGACCAACGTCAGTGGGGTTTTAGTGTGTGATTTCTCCAGCTTAGTAAAGCTCACACAATGAAGTCCCATTGAGTTACTGTATAAAAAATGTTACAACGTAGAACATTTTTGTTGAAATGGCTTATGAAGTATAAATTTGTAAAGGAAAAAACAAAATTTTTCATAGTTGCTTTCCAAGGTGCACCTCAGTCTCTTTACTGTACAGTGCAAATTAGATGTAGCAATGGCAAGAATAATTGCCCGTGAATATGCCCATGAAGCTGGGGGTGGGGGAGTCTGTTTTGCTCCTCCTTACCTCCTGCTTAGGTATGTATTTTCCCTAATTGCCTAACAATACCTATCTGGCAGACTTTTAGCACAGGTGGCATTATCGCCCTTCCAGCTCTCTTCCTATTGTAGCTCTGTTGCCACGCTTTCAGCATAGTAGACTCTCGTGTGCAAGCTCAAAGCATGAATAAAACTTTGAAAAGGAAAGAAAACTTTTCATAGATGCTTTCCAAGGTTCACCTCACTTTCTTTACTGTAAAGTGCAATTAGTAGAGGTCTCCCACTTCCTGCTTTTCAGTTTTTTCGTGCTAATTCAAAATGGAAGTTCCTCATTTCCACATTATAGTTTTGGGGTACTGTAGCTTCAAAGAAGTGCATAAGAACATTGTCTTTGTTAGCGATTCAGTAGATGTGTGTCTGTAGTTGCTCATTCTAATGTGAAAACTGATTCACTTAGTTGATTTGCTACAGCATGTAGGAATGAAATACCACAAATGTAAATTCATGTTATAATATATGGATAGGGCATGAATACTTACTGTGCTGAAGTAATTATACATATGTTTACAAGATATTTCTTTTGGGAGGGCGGGGGGGGGGGGGAGGGGGGGGGGACCCACCTGTCTTTACCTGAGAAAACCTGTACTGTAGTGAATTGGTCTAGTTTTGCTAATAATCTGCCGAAGAAATTGGTTTTTACCCAACACTGGGCTACTGCCAAACCCTTCTGGCTTGTTCATCTACAGTATGTGACTGTATGATGTATACACCACTGATTGGTAGTTCTGGAGAAGAAATATTTGGGATGTGTTGGGTGGGTTCATGAAATTCCCTCTGTCAGAATACATACTGCAGACTTCTAGCACAGGGCATATTCTGTGGTCCCATTCCTTCAACTTGCCTCCACTGGGACGCTGCCTTTGCAGGGTCGTGTCTACATCCGTTGCTACAGTCCCTAGCATTTTTGAGTTGTACAACTTAATTGTGCCATGCTTTCATCTGTGTAAGATCATGCATACCTACCCTGGATTTCAACACATTGATGGTAACCTTCAAGATAAACAGTCAAGTCATGTGTATAAATTTTTGTTTCCATAGAACGACAGAATCATGCGAGAGAACTTGCCGCCAAAGTGGAATATAAGGAATATGATGCCGTCATCATAGTCTCAGGAGATGGCCTGGTCTTTGAGGTTTGTAATTCCAAGTGTTGATGAAAATAGATACTTACATAACAGGTATGACTAAAATGCACCTGTGATACTCTTCTTCAAATATCAGGTTGTCTAGGTGGGCATCCAGAACACATATACATATGATGCCCATCCAGCATAGTGTATGTGCAAATCATGCCAACCTTTAATATGCTCATTCATATGGTGCCCATCTAAACTACACTTAAATTCATTTTTTGGTGCCCATCCAAAACACATGTGCGTATGGTCCCATACAAAACACGCATGTACAAATGATGCCCATCACAAATACATGTATGGTGCCCATCCAAAACAGGCATGTGTATATGATGCCCATTATAAACACATTTATGCATATCGTGCCCATCCAAAACACTTAAATGCATACGGTGCCCATTCAAAACACATGTGCATATGATGCCCATCCAAATATACACATGTGCATACAATGCCCATCTAAACACACATGCATATGATGCCCTTCCAATACATGCATATGAATCTGATGTCCATTCCAAATATGTACTGTATGCATGTAATGTCCATCCAAAGCACATACATGTGATGACCCTCCAAAAGACACACACACTCAAACAAATGATGCCCTTCCAAAACACACATACATATGATAGTCATCCAAAATGCACTTAAGGCAATCTACATCGCCCCTCTCTTACCTGCTATTTACATGCGTAATCCCCTCCTACCCGCTACTAGACCCTGGTAAACTAATAGCACAGTGGAGATGGAGGGTGTTCTCCTAGGGAGGACGGCCCCTCTTCTCCATGCTGCTAGAATTGAATAGGGCATTTTAGCCAATATTACCCGAGAAAAAGGGTTTTTCCCGGGTGAAGCTTATCTCTATAATTGCAACAGTTAATCCTTTTTACAAACAAAGTTGCTCTATTGACCAAACAGTCTCAAAGGGGTTCAAACCCCTTTACCTTTATTGATCTCAAGATACCTGAACAGGAAGTTCTCTGATAGATTCTGGATTAAGAGTGGTCAACTAGAGATGGCTAAAACTTGCTATTCGTTTCTAGCATCATGTCACTTACGACCAGACAGTGTAATCTGCAACTTTGTTCTTGGTTTTTCTCGCCCTCCATGTCCACTGTGCTATAAGTTTACCAGGGTCTAGTTGCGGGTTATGCAGGGATTACATGTGTAAATAGGAGGTAAGTATCAGGGCTCATACCGTAGATTCCAAATCCAGGGAGTTCTGGGGGAAACAGTGTCCATCCAAAACCCACTTTTAGCATCTAATGCCCACCTTGGAAACCCTATATTTGAAGAAAAGGAACCAAGGGGACTTTTCATACTTGTTATGTGGATGCCTATAGACCCTTTTCCAAATAGCAATTTCAATGGATTGTGGGATGGAGTTCTGGTAGGTGATGTTGTTGTCAATGGCATTTTGCTGTGGCAAAAAACGATGCACACCAAAATTCTATCCCACAGTCCTTTGTAATTCCTATTTGGAAAAGAGTCTATTATTGAGTAGAACAATTAAAGGCTGCATCAGTCAGTGAAAATGTCAGGAAAAAAAAAAAGTTACGTTTGTTTTTGTGTTGTGGAGATCCAAGATAATTTTTGGTCAGCATTTTCATGATGCCATTTTCATTGATTAAAGAGTCATAGTCTGCAAGACTCTGACATCTCCAACATTGATCATACCCTAAAACAAAAGAAAATATTCTGACATGGAAGTTTCTCAGTTTTTAGCAGTCTGAATTGCATTTAAAGCCTGTCACCACAAGAAGCTACCATCCCCACTCCCCATATATGCACACACGAATGAAAGAGACCATTTTTGTAAGGGGGGAAGTATCATTTGATGTCATCTACTTGTGCAAACATTGCCCATTAGCTACAAAACGTCTGGCTCCTTCAGTTTCACATACCTGTATGAACCGTTGCCCATAGTGGCCAGGAAGTAAAGCTGAGCGGATGAGGGTCTTGCCAACAACTATAAATGCCCTTTCACACTAGATGCAATGTAACAGGATGCAATACGATATGTATCAAAAAGATTAAAACAATTTTATTACTTAGGCCCATTTACTTGAGGCATGTTACAATGCAATACAACACAATGTGATGCGTTGAGGTGAGGTGAGAGTTGAGAAACTTTCAACTTTCTCATTCCCTGTCACTGAGCAAAATTTTGTAAGATCACATGACTAATTGGGCATTGGAATATGTATGAAAGATGAAGGAAAAGTCTCCTGTAGCATGGAATGCCTGGCAACATTTTTGTCATGCCGTATGTTGTGTCATATCATATTGTGTAGTATGAAAGGTACTTCATTCATTTTTAGCCATCTTGAAATGAAGAGGGAGTGAAAGGAATGTTGCATGAAGGATGTCAGAGAGTTCGTCTGGTTTCATTTTCATTTTGGGGTTTGGAGAAGTGCTTGGAGTAGTTTTTCTTAAGCTTCTAAAAATACTCTTTTGTCTCTACAAGAAAAAAGGGCAATTACCTCTATACAGTATGATTGCTAGACTTTTGCTACCTTTTTGTTGAAGTCAGTTTTCAAAAATGTATGAAGTAGTGATTGTTAAAGTTTTTAATAATTTGACTCCTTACAAGGGCAGGGACTCCTCAGATGTCTTTTATGAGGTTGCATTGGGGGGGCGGGGGGGTTAAAACAACTTCAAGAATTTTCCCATATGTACAAACCTATTGCCTACTTAGCTTTGATTGGAGATAAGTTTTATGTAAGAAAGACCTTCAAGTTTTAGCCATCCTCTACCCCCCTCAAAAGGGAAGTGGCCCTCTCCCACTCTCCCTGCCCCCACCAGGCTTTGACAAACTATTTTCATTGCTTGTCCATTGGCTAGCCTGCTCTGTAAGTCTACTTCTCTGCATGAGTATCTTCTTGTCCGCTTTTAAACTGTCTAATAGCCTATGAACTCCTTTGTAGAGGAGACTTGGCTGGGGAACGTGCCCAGCAGGCTAAGATATTAAGCAGTGCTCTTGCCTGAGTAAGTTTTTGCTTACCCCAGATTGTCAGGCAGGGGTTTATAATTTTTTCTTACCCCAGACTGTTGGGCAGGGGATCTGTTGCAGCCTTGCCCCAAAATAGGTCCAAAAACATTTCTGACAGTATTTGAAGACTCTTTTTTCCTCTTTGTTCCTCAGTGGTTGAATGGAATCATGGAAAGACCTGACAGGGACCAAGCCATCAGTCTACCAATGGGGATCATCCCTGCTGGCTCTGGTAATGCTCTTGCAGCAGCTGTGCTTTCGTCCAAAAAGTAAGTCGATAGAAATCACAGTAATTTTTCATGTTGCCCTGTTTCTCCCCTCCCCCACCTCCTCAAAACTAGCAGTGTCTACATTGAAATGTCCATTGCTATGTGCAGTCATATTGTGACCTTGTAAATACTTGTTATGTCCCCTTTCATACTTGATATATCCCCTGTCATAATACCTATTTTGTCTACTGCACCCTTGTGGTGGTCTGGGCTTCCAGGCTGCATCTTTGCCTTCTCCTGTGTGACAGCTGGACTGTACCCAACTTTCAAACTCGTCTCCAGCTACTGTTTCACTATACCTGCTGCCAAACTAAATTTATGCTGTTGCTCCAACTTAAGGTGATATGTGACACACCATGAAAGATAAGGTGATGTCCTGGCCCCTCCTTACTGCTTATCTACACGTAACCCAAGTTTGGAAGAAAGAAATCCAGGGCGGAAATTATGTGTCAGAATTCTGGCCTTTCAAGTGAGGAGAGGACTTGGGAGGATGCCCTCTGCGAGAGGGCACCCTCCTCTCAGGGCACCCTCTACTGTGCAATCAAAATTTGCCAGTGCCTTATTAAGTTAAGTGAGGGTGACATAGATGGGAGGTATCAGTGCTCATGGATTCCAAAACCAGGGAGATTTGGGAATCATGTTGGCCATAGGCCATACTGAGTTTTTAGTTCCAGTGAAAAGAGCACATTCAAAGGGCTTTTCTTTTGACACCAAAATCACAGGTAGCCAGTATGACATTGGCCTGTATTCAAAGTTTGGGTTGAAATATTTTTATTACAATGAATTATTATTGTAATGTTATAAAATTGGCTCTAGCCCATGTTCATACATACTGAGTTGCCTGACATAATTCCATATCTGCAGTGCTGCATCACATATCCTGTAATGCTGAGTCAGTTATGGTCTTTACTACTCACAGCATGGAAACTGTATTTAGCATATTCACAGTATGAATTATCAGAGGGTAATTCCCAAATTGGCTCTTGAAATGCAGTATTTTTTTTTTTTTTTTTGGGGGGGGGGGGGAGGTGAATTTCATTGGCAAAAAAGGGGATGATGGATTTGGTCCAAGGTTCAGAATAAGGTGCCAGTAGCAGCATATGCTATATGGGCAAATTATTGAGCACATGCTAAAAGGAGTGGGTGTGTAGTGCCAAGTTATTGGGGGGCACAACAGGTAAGAGAGGAAAGGGGAATGGTATAGGCTGTTCAGGAGATAGACATAACTTAGTATTCCCTCATACTGTAGCCACATTGATTGTGAGCATATGTAGGTCTTGTTTTTTATAATTTAAGACTAGTTGTACTTTCCTGAACTTTTCACTTGGTATATACTTTGATGTTTATGTTGTAACTACTTATTGTTTTGCTTTGCAGAGAACAGTACTTTAAAAATGCTCATCTACATAGTGCTTTCTGTGCTGCTAAGGGTCAGTCATCTCCCATGGATGTGGTTGAAGTGCATTATGGGAATAAAACAGTGTATTCATTCCTGGCCGTGGTCTGGGGCATCATTTCAGACATTGACATAGAGAGCGAGTGGCTCAGATTCATTGGCAGCCCTCGCTTCACCATCCAGGCATTTATAAGAATTATTAACCTTCGGAAGTATAATGGAAGGCTTTCCTACCTTCCTGCCGAAGGATATAAATATCGAAAGGACAGTACTACTCTGATGGAAGGGTCAAATGACGGAGAAGCCATTGGTTCGAAATTACCATTGGTCACATCCAACTCTGTCTCTGTTCAGGCAGGAGATGGCATTATCAACCCCAGTTTTGAGAGACAGGATTCGTCTAGCAGTGAGCAGTCCACTTCTAACGATTCAGCAAGCTGTAGACTGCCCTCCTTGTCAGAACCAGTGCCTTCCAACTGGAAAGTTATTGAAGGCAAATTCATCTGCATAGCCGTCCTTCAAGATTCCCATCTAAGCCGAGATGTGATAGCCTGGCCAAATAGGGCCTTCAGTGAAGGGGTTATGTGTATACAGTACGTTCTTCATTCAGCAACTCGTAGCGAGCTGTTTAATGTTATGACTGACATGGAACATGGTACCCATATGGGTAAGGATACCACAAAATCCGTCTTTGCCAAGGCCTTCAGGATCGAACCCATGGAAGATGATGGCATCATCACAGTTGATGGTGAAAAGGTAGAGTTTGGTCCAATACAGGGTCAGATGATGGACCTTAAAGCAAACATTTTGATTCCATCTTAACACAGGGTTAGCCATAAGCTTCATATAGTACCACAAGTCTTGTCTATCGGAAGGACCAAGGTGTTTCTTCATATTTATGGAGTCTTATTGTCTTGTGCAAATTAACCTACCTGCATGTTTCTTTTTGTCCTTTTGTAGGCACAGTTATTTTATCGTAATGTTGCAGTGTAGTTTAGAAACTTAACAGTATTTGACACAATTAGGCATTAAAACAAAAAAGTTGTTGTGATGGTCATTAGACCTTGTATACTTTTACCCTTCCACTCAGGAAAGGACAAGGCAATTAGGGTACACGACAAATCTCAACGGGTGACCACTGAAATTAGGGTTCCTCTATTGCAACAGTTGTAACATGTTACTCTTAGGTCCTGTGTAATGTGTAGAAATTTAAGTGTTCTTACAAATGGGGAACACAAATGCAGATGTGGTTGTAAGTACATTTTGGGGGGTGGAGGAGGGATATAATGTGTGGCAATATCTAAGCACCATCAGTTGGCATGTAGCATACCAAGACAATTTTTTCTAAAATGCCTCCCGATTGTGTAAAATGGCACTTCCCAATCCTTCTTAATTGTGTGCTAGGTTCACTGTTTCATTTTAAAATTTGGGGCAATTTTTGGGGGGCTAGAAAGTATTTTGGGAGGCTGAAGCCCTCCTAGTCCTCAGCAGAACTGTGGCTGCCAAAATGTATCTAGTTTTGGTATACATTTAAACTATATTAGTCTGTTTCTCTTCTTACTTCCTACTTACATGTGTATTCCCTGATTGCCTACCAAATATTAAAGTGTGCCTAAAGTCTAGAGTTATAAGGATATATATTTAAAGGTGGGAATGTTAATCTCATTCATCCAAATCCTATTTTCATAGCTTTAATACTCAGTTACTGAGATATAAAATGCTGAAATTTATTCTCTTAATTTGAAATAGTCGATGGCACAACAATTTGTGATGTCCTTCTTGTACAATTCACATTACCTGCATTTGTTTCATTTTGAAATTAAAATGTTTACATGGCCTTGAAATATATACCATTTTCTTACATAGCATGTTGTAGAGAGAGGGCTTGTATAGTCAAGTCACCCAGTAGCAGTACCACAGTTATCACACTTTGCACAGGTTGCAGTGGCTTTTGAAAAAACAAAGAAAAGCAAAGACAGTAATTTGAGTAGTACAAGAATGACATCACAAATTATTGCACAATCTACCATTTTAAATTGAGTGAATAAACTTCAACATTTTATATCTCAGCCCAGGAATGCCCTGTGAAGATGGGAGATGGACCATTTGAATCATTTTTCAAGCTTTATAACATATGTTTTGAACTTTTAGATTTTAGGTACACTTTAACGAAGTATTCACCCAGATGGTGGAATACCTTGTTGGGACAAGGTAAAATGGGAGATGAGAGTGTAGGCTACCTATATAGGTGGGATTCTTCTGCACTATTAGTTTTTTCAGGACAGTTATTGCAGGCAATCAGAGAATGTTTAAGTTAGGAGGTAAGCATCAGAGCTTGTACACCCCTAAACCGGGGAGTTTTTGGGACACTACTTTCCTCCATTGTTAGTGACTGCTCTACTTACTGTGTATGTCACTAAATACTCATTAATACAGAGTTTTAAGGACTGGCATACATAGTAGCCAAATACAAAAACATGAAACCAGCAACACTTAACTTAAAAAGTCAAATGTCATCACAGGAAAGGATTCTGGGACAGCAGACCAAACCACCAAGGAGTGGTGCAGGTGATTCAAAAGCAACTTTGTCTGTTGAAATAAACTCCCCAACCATTGTGTTGTAAAAATTTCCATCCATTTGTTAACTTTCAGTTTTGATCTTGTTTGGTCAAATTAATTCCGTGTTGTTATTGATCAAAAGGCAAGACAAAACCTGTAGTCACTGATTATTGTACAAAGCAAAACAAATGCAAAATTCACGGCTACTGGTATTCGATGCAATTGCATTCCTATATTCATACAATTTATGCCTGCCCTGTAATATACTGAAGAAAAAATGGCCAGTATTAAATTGGGAAATGTATCAAAGGACTACTCTTCTGCAACTGAAACCATGAAAGAAAGTCCCTGTTTGGCCAATTTGACTGGCAGATCCATCAGATTGGGGGAAGCGGGGTCCATTTGTCCCTCTTCCCTCCCAACACAAGGAAAGCAAATTCCCCAAAGCAGACAACTCAATCAGTTCACATTCAGTGATGAAAACTTTTTAGAAAAGAAGAACTTTTTATGTAAAGATTAGGACCCTTAAGTACATTTTTGGTTTGGGGGTATCAAAATTCTCAGTTGGTTCCTGCTCTTTGATTGACATCAAATTTTGAAAATTCAAATGATGCAGAGTAACTCACATTCCACACAATGCAGAGAGAGTGTTTGGATTACACCTTATAACCATCTATGCTCACCAGGATATGGGGCCTGAAGCAAAAAAGAAAAGGGGGGGGGGGGTTGTATCTGCACAAGGAGATTTATACAGTTGTGGGAGGAGCTACAAGTTGCTTAGTTGGGAGAATTGGAACTGTCTGGGATGATGAAAATTGCCCTTTAAGATAGCATTGCTTTGCATACAACATTGCTTAGGTTTATTTAGAAAAATTTTTAAAGAGAAGGGGTCACACTCCCAGAATATAGGTCAAAAGAACCATAAAGTATCCCTTGATCTGCCAGGGGCCAATGATGAATATGCAACGGACAATGTACCATAACAAATGACATCAGGGAAGCATAGTGATTCAGGTGTTTTTACTGAAAATGTACAATGGTAAGCTATGATGAATTATGCAAAATTTATGATTGACAAAGGAAACTTTGAAAGGTGAAATAATTTTTGTGAGTTTCAGAGAACTTATTATTGCCTCTTCTTGAAAGGAAAAGAGTGATTTATGTGCAGTTCTTTCTTTCTTTCATGAAGTGAAACTGTAACTATACTACAAAAATAAACAAATATTTAATTGTTTTCTCACAATTACTGGGTAAAGTTTTAGTTGATTGTACCCTGCAAGTGTGTAGGTATAATACTAACATGTAATTATCTGTTTCCTCATGTCTGCAATCTTAATTATTTTGAAATGTCTGCTATTTTCTAAGTGTTGGATAGACCACCTGGGGCCATAGTCAAAGGGGGGGGGGGATTTCTTAAGGGGATCCCCCGCCCTCCAGTAAGTTCAGTAATGGACACCTAAATTGGAAATGCCTCCCAAAGGAAAGTTCTCGCCTCCCTCCCCCCCCCCTCCCCAATTTACCTTTGGTGGATAAATGGAAATGCCTTCCAAACAAAAGTTTTACCCCACCAAAATTTACATGCTGCCTATAGGCCCAGCACTACCCCGGTGTAGATGGTTATGTCGGAAGTGAATTGTATCTCACTCAGTTTGATATTGGGTGGTGGTACATGATGCATTTTTAAATGGTCTGTGGCATCTTCTCCCCACCACCCCCATTTAAGAACAACCCTATAGTTCTTAATACAATTGGTGCATGACTGCACTCTGCTTGACATTAATTCAAACAATAGCATCACTCTGATTGGTCTGTCACTGATGACTTGTACAAAATTATCCATACATCTCACACACAGCCTGTGTGGATATGGCCTTGAGCAATTTAAACTCAGCACATGCTATTGTTGCTTTGTCTGGGAGGTGCACTAAACAGGTGTTCCTTTTGTAATTGGAGGAGGGGGCTAGAAGTAAACTTAGTTGGGAAAATTTTTACTGTTTGAGGTGAGATTTTTTGTCCCTTTAGTTTTAAATCATGTATATTAAAATAACATATGATGCAAGTGTTAATGCAAGCAGAGAGTATCCTTAAATCTTGCCAAATTGAAGTGCCATACCAATCCATTTGGAACATGGGTGTTGTTCTCATTGTTGGAGTACTGGAAATGTTGTAGCTATGCACCTCCATACTCAGTCTTGATAAATGAAAATATTATCAGGATTTGAGGATTTGTCCTTTTTCAAAAAAAAAACAAAAAAAAAGAAAACAAAAAAACAAAAAACTGGGTTTGGATTTTTCAATTAAGGAGGGAATTCCAAAATTTGCATGTTGTACGTGATATGATATGGAATAAGCTTAACATTTGTCATCTCTCTTAGAAGGACTTCTGTGAGTCGTCTTTCATAGTATTTTTGGAAATTTGTCAGATTCTGATGCTTAAATCAAACAGGAAAGGAGAATTACATGCCCTGCTGCAGAATTGGTCAAATCACCTTTTATATGAAGTTAAGTCGGAAGATTGTTAAAACAGATCAAATAAGTGAATTAAAGTGTAGAATATTTATAAAAAATGGAATTAAACCTTCATTTTAAACTGTGAAAATTTCCTTGAAAACTTACATATCAAGGAAATGCAAGTACCTCTGATCGACATTACCTACCAGTCAGTGCTTTACTATCAATGAACAAAGTTGATAACAAGCTTTAATTATCTTTAAGGTCCATGACTACGTGTGACCATTTTGGTGTAATTTTCAAAATGTGTGATACATGTTCAGCATCTTGTTTTGAAGTCTTAACAAATCTGTTTTAATCTAGTCATCACAAATTATTGGCTGGGGTTGCATATCTGCATTCCATTGTGTAGACTGCCAGAACAAAGTCTCAAAGTTTTGTCAGTATTTTCAAGTCCTGTTGAGTACTTTGGGACATGAAGAAAGCACCATTTTCTCTACATTGATATAACAACATACTTGGCATGAAACACTCTGCAATTTTCTTCAAAAAGAGTTTTGTAGAAATTTTTCATATTTTTCTTGTTTCCAGCAGAATTTTATTTGAACAACTGCACCCAACCTAGGATCCTTCTTACATCCTCACTGTTTCATATAAAGGAGGGATGGGATGGGAGTTCCCCCATACTTTCAGCCCCCACCCCAGTAATTTCACAACTGCTGCTGAGACTGCTAATAGTGTGGTGCCACCTTTCCCCAGACCCCACCCCATCAGAAAAAAGAAAAAAACACTAAAAATGTAGTCTGACTATATATAGCACTGCACTGCATGATCTTCATGAGTGCTTCTCAGAGCAGGGAAAACAAGCCAGTGAGCCACAACTGGAAAAAAGGCCGTGGCTGGCCTGACTTAAACTAGTTGGTTAGAAACTGAGCCGTAAAACCTCATCTAACTCTAGCTCTAAGAAATACCATAAGAAGTCTACCAACTTTTTAGTCCAAAGAAATACCATTTTGAAACAGTATTTTATTGGTGAATTTCCTAGTAAAGGAAATAAGGTGAGGGTATTTGAAAGGGTGGATGGAGAAGCAATCATAAGACATTGACAGTGTTTGACACTTGCAAACTTATTAGTTTGTCTTGCATGGGTAATTGCCAAAACCAGCTGTAAAAACTGGAAAAGAAAAAAAAAAAAAAAAAATGGGATTTAAAATGGTGTGCGAAGCCTAGTAGATATTTTTGATATCCATTTTTGATATGTCAGTAAACGAGAAATGGCAATAAATGTTTTGTGTGTCGATTATTTAAGTGAACCTCGAGCATCTCATTTTTTTTTTGAGGAATGTTACAAAAAAAAAAACCTATTGAAAATAGATATAGTTTAAAACATTTTAAAAATGGTCTATCCTTTCAGTCCTAGAGGGCATATTAAAGATTTGCAATTATTGTATTTGTCAGGTTTTATCCAGTATTTGTTGGCCTTTTCTACTTTTAGTTGATTACAACTTCAGTCATCTTTCCTTTAGAAGCTTTTACTGTGCATGCATACTGAAATAAGAAAAAAGTTATGTGTTGTGTCTTTCTCTCAAAGCTTTTGTGTCATTTAAAAATTCTTAGTGGTGCCTTTTCGTGTTTTGTTCCTTGTTTGCAATCGAAATTTTTCACATAACATGCAAGGGAGTGAGTGTCATGGATAGATTGTCTTAGTTTTCTGGCATTAATGGTAAGTGCATTATCTTAAATTTGGCAAACTCTTTTGAATTGGTGATCTTGTTGTTATAAAATTCTTTAAAAGTAGGAAGGTTTTAAGTATTTGTAATGTATTCTTAAACTGCTTGTATTGTATATAACAGCTGACATTAAAATGGAAATTAAAATACAGTAAAATTCCACATTAAAAGATAAAAATTTTATTATTGAAGAAAAAATAATTGTAGCATGGGGCTTCTAGGATAAATTGCTGTCATTTGGCAAGTACTTGTCACATTATACAGAGAGCATTCATTCAAGGTTGTATACATTCTCCCGTAGCTGCTAGGGAGAGGGAGGGAGAGGGGAGTGGTGGTTGAAGACTGATTAAGGGCTGAGTAGGGTTTACTTTACCCTAAACAGATGAATGTTTTTGTCAATTATTAAAGCAGAACTGATGCTGGCAACCTATTTGTCTGATAAAGTGAATGATTTGTACTGTTGTGTTGTTACTGTGACACAGTGACAATAACCACCATTACCTGTGGTGCTTGAAAAGTATGATATACAGTGCAGGACATGACAATAATGAATATATAAATGAAATATTGAATGAATATGTAAATGAAATTTTGAATATGTATAACTTCAGCAACTGCATGCTAATGTGAATTGTTTGTTGAGAGTAAATTTACTGATTGTGAGTTGGGTGTTTCAATGTTAGAATGAAAGCAATGAATATGTAAATAAATATTAATTGCTGATGGTATGGAAATGTGGCTTACATCCACTGAAAGTGTGTGTATAGATCATCATGAGTTGAATGTATTGATGTTAGGATGGGAATAGGGAATGATAGGTGAAGTTTTACTTGACAGACAGATATGGGGGGGAGGGGCAAAGGAGGGGTTGGGGAGGCAGTAGTGAAGAAACAGGGTAAATATTTACAACACTATACTCAAAGGTTCAAAGTGAATAAAGGTGCAGTACTTAAACATAATTTTATCAAAATCACTTGTTGTAAATATTCACTTGGGAAAATATTCCTGAATGGCTGCATTAGGTACAGCATAAGCTTTGCAAAAGGTTTATTATTCTTGGTTTGTGGATTCAGTTAAAATGCAAAATTGAATCCCAAAGAGCACCCAATCAGTTTCTAACACTGAACACAATGGCTACAACAATTGTGTTATTTACCAGGAAAATTAACCAGATTTATTGAAATCCCCGTCAGCTTTCAGTTCTATTAGGAAGAGGAAAGTGAAAACCTAAGCAGATAGAGTGGTGAATATGGGGAGGTGGTGGGGGGTGGTGTAGGCAACACAATAAGAAGCATTGTTCAAACAATGTTGATTTACGTAACCATAATATGGAGTAATTCTGTAAGTTTTTTATTGTATACTGAAAGCAAAATTACATATTTGTGAAACTACTTCAAGTACTGTAAATTCAATGTTTCTATGCTACATGTCAAATCAAAATGCACAATAAATTAACAAATATTGAGAATATAAAGAATTCACATCTCAAACTCTTCTTTGTTTCCAGTGAAAAGAATGAATGTCCTTTCAATTTTGTAAAGAAGCTAGTTAAATGTCTTGACTATGCTCCACTTTATCTTTTGTTCATCTCCATACAACAATACAACTATTATTTTACCATTCAATTGGTCTATTACTCTGCCATTCCATTCACCATCTTAGTTGAAAATTGAGAGGTAAGAGCATAGCTAGGAATGGGCAAGGTGGGTAATGGGGGGGAGGGCAAATCTTGAAGGCACACTATTCCCTATTTGTTTCTCCATGAAGAAGATTTATCCATCCATGCTGGCCACTCACCTGGAATATAAGGGCTGGATATATGGTATGGTGAGGCCCTTTTTACATGATCACAGCACTAGGGGTCTAAAGAGGGTTTGATAAGCATTCTACTCACCCCTTTGAGAACTTTTAAAAACTAAAGGTCACATTTTTCAATTATTTAAGTACTGTAAACTTATGATCACAAATAAAAGTTTAAAACAGTTGGTCTGCCCAGGTGGGTTCCTTTAGAGATATTCATTACAATCCACCACAAGGTTATGATGCTTTGCTTTGCCAGGAGCAGACAGGCATTTACTCTAATGCAGGTACTTCAAGAAGTCGCACCAAGTGTTCACTTGATAAAAGAAACCACTAATAACGTACTTGAAGAACCCTTCAAATATGCCCCAAATGTTGGTAAATTTGAAAGAAATCAAAAGCATGGAAATAACTAGCAAAACAAGTCTTGAATTTGCAGATGGATTGGTAGAATTAGCCATTCCGACTCTAATAGTATACAGTATAGTACACAATTCATCTGCAATCTCGACGATTACTCTATGGCAGGTCAACAGAATTCTTTGGAGTTCTAACCGAGTCTTGAATATTCTTGTGCTCAATAATTTCCAAAAAGGGATACAAAATGGGGTGGGTGGGTTGCACAAAACATTATATGAAGTATATAATTCTCTCACTTTAAAATATGTACCATTTACTCATTCAAATATTTACAGACTTACCAGTACATTGGTTCAAACTATTAATTGATGAAAACCTTCTTTTACTAAAATGTCAAAACAGAAGCACACATCTGTTTCAAGTTGTAAAAAAATATCAAGGTGAAAAGAATTGCATTAATGGAAGGAAACAATGTTCAAGGTGTTAGGTATACCAACAGCTGTTTTCTCTGAATGATAACACTTGTAGCTTCTAGCTGATGATGCATTGCATTCTACAGTGGTGGAACCAAGATTTTCTGCATTGCACAGGGGAGGGGGCTGAGGATTGTAGCCATGCCTAGCTCGCCCCTCCATGTGATCTGCTGCTAATGATCAGGGCTGGTGGGCCTACCACCATTAAGTTTAAAAAAAGCTATTTCCAAGTGCCACTTAGTAGTAGTAGTAGCAGTAGTATGTTCGTGTCATAATTATCAACCTTATTGAATGTAGTCCAAAAGACTAAGTAAGTTAATGGTGGGGAGAGGTGAATGGGGGCTTTATAAAGGCAAAAGCTGCTGGCACTCCAGCAATCCTGGACAGAATCCTGCCTCCTCCCCTCCCCCCCCCCCTCAAAACCAGATCCATACCTGTGAAACCATTTGTTTTTATGGCCTGTGCTTTAAAATACAAACACCTCCAGATCTGAAGTTGTTTCACCCTCTATGCAGCTAGAAATAGAGGTGATCTTGCAATATCCAAGGAGATTATTCTCTCCTGGAAAACTTTGAAATGGTCCCCTGCAAACAGCAGTTTCTGCATAGACATTTATACAGGATGATATTTCACGGCTTTCCCCTTATTTTCTATCCAATATTGTGAAAATTTTGTGAGAATTGGCTAAAATGAATATGAGTCCTTTATAAACTGGAAGGGTCCTCTACCATGAAATACCCTTCCTAAGATCATTTTCAGTAAATTTTACCACTGCTTCTACTTTCGAAGCCTGGACTCTTTTCATTCCAACCTTAAGACTTAAAATCATACATAAAAGAACTAAAGCACTTGTTTCCAAATGACCTTCCCTCTGAAATTCCATTTCAGAACACACTTTTCACATTCATTTAAAATATTAAGCCTTTCCTATTTTTATGTGGGAACATTTTCTAGATACAGCTTAAAAAACATGACAATCATATGCATTTCCGAGAAGGTCCTAAACATAAGCCTCACAAAATATCCTGTTAAAAGGAAACCATGTTATTATTAAGCATTAAGCGTGATTAGACATTCCTCAAAATAAGTAAATTTAGAAGCAAACAGGCACAACAGTTTTGTCCATTTCATCCACAAATATTTCAAGTGAAAAGTTGGGAATCTACTGCATGGAAGCGTTGGGCTTGTTTCTTACCCAAGTACCCTATTGGCAGCCTGTGGACCATTTACTGCCCGCAACATGCATTAGAATGACCCAAAGAAGATTCGAGGCACCCAACATGTTTTAGGGTTAAGAGCTGCAAAACTGGTAACTAATACTATAGTTATAATATATGACGATAAGTATAAACTTAGTGCAAGAGGCCCTTGACCTAAAATCGTTCATAATTCCATGCTCTATTCTATAATCTTCACTACACCTGAGAAAGTAACACTTTCCAAATCAGAAGCACACATCAGGTTGTAAAAACTCAACGTGAAAAAAATTGCATTAATGAAAGAAAATGATGGTCAAGGTTTCAATAGAACAATGTTTAATAGTTTCCCTAAATAATACTCTTCATGAAAAATGCTGAAACAGAGGTAAATCATTTTTTGTGGGGTAGGGGAGGGAAGGGGAGATGGGGTTGAGGCAAGGCTTAAGCCAGAGAGCAGTCCAGGAGTCATTTGGACTCCCAAAATTTTGCACTGCTCCATATGTATAATACATTTTAATACACAAACTTCACTAGAATTTACTGTTTGGACTCCCTGATCTCACCATGCTGGCTAAAGCCCTGGGTTGAGGAGTCACAGGCAACCATGACTGGGGTCCTCCCTTAGAAAATTCAAAACCACCACAAACTGTTTTCAAGGGTTATAACTGCATGAGCACAGATTCTGGCTACTACAGTTATTGTTATATCACTACATACATATAAACTTATAAAAGTGACATTGGCCCTTGACCTAAGATACTTGAGAATTCCCCACACTAGTCCATAATCTTCACCATACTTACGACCAGTAAGACTTACCAAAGTGACATTAAGAAACTGATATTTCATATTATGCAAAGAGCCCTGCCTCTTCAATAATATGTATGGAATGGGCACCAAATGTGATACAAATTTACATCAGGCAAAGGAGCAGTGAAATATATATCAATCCTACTTTTCATAAGAGTGTTGTTGAGGTATCATGTCATGTTAGCTTCATATGTCTATGTGAGTCTCATTAAACTAACAGTCATTCTGTTCATTTGATTGAAAGCCATTTGGGCTGCTTACACCATACCATGATTAGATCTCCTGATCTTACCTTTTACTTCAACAAAAATAATAGAGATCTGGAACTCAATATGGTGCACCCACATAGCAAGATGAGATTATGACATTTAAATGTTTGCAGTTTGACCTCTGGCGGCCTCAGATGATCTATGACTGCAAAAAACTTTACCTTTCTTCCCCTAAAATATGGGGCATTAACGAATAAAGTATAAGAACTGTCATAGATTCCCTTCTTGAGGTATCTTGTTAATTAGTTTAATAGTGTCACAAACTCACATGCACAAGTTCACAGGCCATCTTGAATGCATAGTTTCTCTTTTCCATCTGGACTGTTCTCATCCATTATCGGATGTCCAGATACCAAATATGATGTATCAATGATTCTCTACTTGGGGCATTCTGCTTTGCAACACATACGAACTCACCCACAAAGGAACGTACGCAAAAACATGACAGCACTAGTGCCTCCATCCAAAACTAGTGCCTCTTTCATAACCACTGAAACTAAACATTACAAAACTTTTGCATAACATCAATCACAGAAATATGAAATATCCTTTTGGTCTAAAATAAAAAGTTTGTGACCTTGCTGCCAAAATAAACTACAATTATTTCAACCATACATAAAAAGAATATGTGAGTTGTATAACAATAACACACTACAGGGAAATTTTATGAATACTTACAATCCATAATAATTTATAAAAGCTCAAGGTTTTAGCTGAAGCAACTCTTTCTTGTCCTTAAAAGTAATTTGCTCTTCTTACAACCTTCTGCACTTGTTATCTTCTATGACAATAATATAATACAAGGAATTTTATGAACACTTACAATCCATTTAAATAATTTATAAAAGGTCAAGGTTTTGGCTGAGGCCAGTCTTATCTTATCCTTTAAATTAATTTGCTCTAATTACAGGAAGCCTTCTGTACTTGTTACCTTAGTTACTCCAAAAAAGAAAAAAGGTGAAAAAAAAATCAATAGAAATAAAAAGAGTAAAAAACAGTGGTAGAGCTTCATCTGAAGAAAAATACAATTGGTGTAACTTTTGAAAGACAAGGTTGGTGCATTTTTGATGTTTTTTAGTGAAAATGCTTCTTTGATATTGCAGTGGTAGGATTCTTTTTTGACAGGTGGCATACAATAATCAGGTTTTTGGACGAGACTACCTCAAATACTGCACTCCTCCCATAGACATTAGAGGGGTTTTTTACCGAGGTACCTGAGAATGGTTGATACCATTTCATTAAAAATTTGCGTGAACTAATAAACTTATCAATTTACTCAATATTTGGATACTTTATTATGATTTCAATCAAATGCACCACCCCTAGCACACATGATGATGGCATACGGTATTTCATCTATGCTTACTCCATAACTACTGTCAAGCTATACTTGTTGAAAATTGCCATTTTTTGTGAGTTTTAACTCAACTTCTAAGCTTGCTGTTGGATAGGAACTGTTGCCACAGAGATACTAACAAAGTCCCCCGGAGGAGACTGGGAGCTCTGCTTCGGGAGAGATGTGAATGTGGCACCTGTATAATACAGGCATCCTTCACCCCCACCCCCCTCCCCTTCTCAACCCAAGAGCAAAAGCTTTCCCCTTCCAAATCTGAGCAACTGACTTCAGGTCCAGAAGTGATAAAGCAATATGTCAAGTGAACTTGAAATGGGGTAAGGGTGTGGGGGTGTATGTAGCAATTTTGTCTTGTCCTGTCTCCATGTGCCATTGTTCCATTTAGTCAATGGATGACACTGCATAATCTACTAACACAGTAATGGCAATATTAATTGCTATGGAGGTGGTATAGGGGAATTATTACCTTAAACCTCAAATGTGGTTCCTCATAAACTGTATCCGTATCCACTTGCATCAAACTTTTTAACAGTCACCATTTAGTTTCAATAACATTTTCTAAACACTTTCAGAAATCATACATGCCCACTCCTAAAGACATTTTCTGTACATGTTATAGCCAAATGAATAATGCAGATCTTTAAGTAAACAGGCCTACTAGTGGCTGAGGGTGGGAGGAAGGGAGGGCTGTACAACATCTTTTTTCAAAAACTTAAATGGCACTAAAATATTGCACCTGGTGTATACTTTTTACTTTTCCATATTTCACATCAGGATATCATTACAGAATGGGGCATGGTAAACAAACTAAACAACGATATGCACACCATACCCTTTACCCCATACTCCAACCACACCCCAATTCCACCTATGATGACCTCATCTGCACCAGCTGTCACCCCAACTCGGCCTCTGATGACCCTACTGGTTGCCTGTGTCTGGTAAACACCTTTGACGAATGCCATTTTTGTACAGCTCAAGGCATCAATGTCCACTTGTGGTTCTCTTTCTTACCAGATAGTTACCACATGCCTGGTGCTCCACCAAATACCATTCTTGCCTCTGATGACCCCACTGGTTGCCTGTGAGGTTGCAATGCTCTGGTATGAATCATTTCCTCCACCTCCAGACACCACAGTCCAGATATAGTAAGTTTGGTCTTCTCTGATAGTACTGACCTGGCTAAGGTTGTGACTGGATCCTAAGACTGTTCAAAAATGATGTCTCCTCCTCTAAAAAGTCTTTATCCTGAAAGAAAAATTGAAAGACATCTTTCAAGATGGCAAAAAAATTCTACTGCTACTGAGGTTATTTTAAGCTTGCATTGTAATATCACACTCACTGAAGTTTCTTAATAACATGTACATACCTAACAGTGGCCCTTGTAATGACTTACGATTCCAATTACACTTTGAACTACACCCCTGCCCCCTCCTACCACCCTGCACAATAGTATTTTGAGAGCAGATGCCACACAGATAAATGCTTTTTCAAACTAATACTTAATATCTATCAAGTTTTGTGGAGGGGTCAAACTTTTGTTTGGTAGGTCATTTGAATTTATCCCCCATTGGGTTGCATTATTGAAACCACAGACTTGGAAGATTTGAACTGTCCCCCCTTCATGTGCTGTACAACTATTGAAGATTAAATTTCTTTTGGATCCTCTTTCCTCTATATAATGGTATGACATTTCTACATTGACATTTGGATACTATTTCTGTAAAGGCAGAAGGCTCAGGAGAAATACATTCAATGTGAAACTGAAAGTGGTCTAGGCAAGTCTGCACTCTTAAGCTTTGTCGTACCTTATTTGCTGCAATACGCCAAACACTAACAGTGTGATCAAACTCTGCCTTGTTGAGAAGGTGGTCCACTAAATCCTCTTTTCTGGACATCAGCAGTGATGGGTAGGTTGGCTGGGTTGGTACCATGTACCTGTCACTCACAGGTCCTGCTGTGATTGGCAGTGAAAAAGCTGCAATAATTTGTAGAAATACAAAGCAGATAAAATTTAACTCATTTTCATGACAACTTTTGCCTGTGACTATTGTTTCATTTACTACAATACATTGACATACTATTAAATTGATCATTTTTTATCAAACGTCAATAAAACAGGTTTAAACTACTACATGAAAAACTCTTATGTGCCACATAAACTTTCTTTAGTTACCATTTAAAAGGGCAAAACTCGCTGCAAAAATTGCTTCAAATGGAATCACAACACAATGAGTCACAATTTGAAGCACTTTTGGGCCCAGTTTCACTCAGTTAGGAAACTCACAAACACACAGAGTGATGCTCTAAACCAGAGTTTCTCAACTTTTTGTTACACATGGCCCATCTTCGATTGTTGACATCGCACAAGGACCATCCATTCTTGAAATGAAGTTCAGCTCATACTTTAAAAAAACCATACAACACAAACTTGAACAATAAGCAGTAAATTCTACTAAAATTCCATCCATGTCAGATAAGATAAATTAAAAGATAATGGTAGAAATAAAAGCTAATACAATTTTTTCCAGCTGTCTTGGGGTCCACCAGATGGCACTGCACAGCCCCTCCCCCCCCTTCAGCCACTCAACATACCAAAGCATTCTAAAGCCTTTTTAAGTCACTCGTCTTCTTTAACCCAAGTAAATCTTATAAGTATAAAAACTACCTAAAAAACATTTGGCGGTAATAGTTTACAATATTTCTTATACTTTTGAGACCCACTTTGTCACTATACAAGTGAGATACCCACAGAAAAAAGGCCTCACACTAGGCAGTAAATAAAACAATTTGAACCTTAAATACTCTTAGACTTGGAACGTTTAGAACAATTCTGTAATTTCTAAGATCCCTCATACTAAACACAATATCTATAAACCCACTTTGAAATAATAAAACTGCAAATATGAACTTCTAACATTTTGTTAATATGATTTAAGGTTTCAGCCTTGGCAATGATACATCTCGCCTATATACTTCTACCAATAACGCCAATTAGCAGCAACTTAATCTCTGTTGTGACCTGCAAAAGGATTTCTCCATTTGCACAGAAACTAAACAGCAGATAAATCTTTCCAAAGTTTTGTTGACATATTTTCCAAAACAATGATGCCCCCCTGATACACATCTACCCAGACAGTAGCAGAGATGACAGCTCCTAATTAAGTTATAAAAAGTAAATAAAGCTACCTTGTAAAACACTCTGAAAGGCAAATTATCAAAACAAGAAGGCAGACTCTGACCTATTTGACAGCCATGGGTACCTACTTATCTTGTTAAAAATGGTTTTTGCTGATACAGCACTATGCATACAATGTACAAGTGATGCTGAGATTAACCCAAATATCAAAGAGAACCAAATTGATTAAGCCATCACTTCCATTTAATGAAAACAAACACTGCTTTGCACTGCCTGCGACTTTGCAAATGAAACAGACTGTTCTCCTTCAGTATGTACCACAGTACAGAGCTTAACAGAACATTGCAATCATGTTAAACAATGCTATCAAAAGAATTCTATGATAAAGCAACATTTCTCATACCAATTTACTGATGACTCAGCAGCTAAATCATGTTTTCAAGTTGTGGCCCATACTTCCAGTGGATCTAGCTGTCAAAATGATTATTATTCTACCAGTATGACACTGGTTATAAAAGAATGGAGGAAATATTGTGTCCCACCCCAAACTATGGTGCCAATGAAAGTTTAAGGATGACTGTGACACAATTTATGCACACATTGTCAGATTTCCAAAAATAGGGGAAAAAATATCTTATTTGACCACTTCTGGACTGGAAATACCAGTATTAACTGTCACTGACATATGACGGTTCAAATCTCAACATCAACACATACAAATCCATTTTGCCACTGACCCTTTTCCAAAAAGCATTTACAAAGCACACCAAACCTCTATCCCACAATCCTATGTAATTGCTATTTGGGAAAGGGTCTATGGTACCATTCTGTTTACTGGGGCAAACAATTTTCCAGTCTTACCTAAAGACAGCAATTTACCCTTTCATAAATGCCATATTCCATTTTGTAATCTATTTTCTAAATGTGCATAGATTTTCATTTTGTAAAATTCCATTTCCATTTTGTAAAGTAAACCTTCTGTATTGTAATAACAGTAACATGTGTTGTTAGTGTGTTGTTGCTGTTGTTCTGTTGTAATTATAGCAACTATCAACAGGAATCTTGACTCTCACAATGACATCATAACTGCCCACTCCCAAGAAGGAGTTGCGATTCTGAAAGTCAGGAAACCCACCTGAACTGCTTAATAACCTTCATGTTGGTTCACTTTTTATTCACAAATCTGGTCAATTTTACCAATACTGACAGGGGACCATTTTGATGAAAATTGACTGACATCAATACTGAATACCACTGATCATTCCATCAATACTTTAGAACCACAATTCAATGAAAACATACTTAGAAAAACACCACCACATTACAGTGATAACCCTTACACAATGCTTTGTTAGCCATAATGACAACTGGTGATATAAAATTCCCCTTTCTGTGTATATTCAGAATACAGTTTTAGAGCAAATGAAGTCAGCTTTACTTGACTTGATTGTAAACTTTAAATTATTTATACCCTGGCTGTGGTGGATCCAGAGGGGGTGTCGGGGTTGCATGTGCACCCCCCAAAATTTCCAAGACTAAACTTTTCACGTAGTAAGGTGGACCATGCCTTTAATATTCTATCCCAGACATCTCACTGTTGCTCTCCTCCTCACGGTTTTGATACAGAAACTCGTACCCCGAATTGAAAGCACCATCTTTCATCTAAGTCCTTCAGATGTACGACACTCTCCCACAATGGGTGACTCTAGTGCACCCAAACAAAAATCCTAGGTCCGCCCCAGCCTGGAACATTAATTCAGGTATGACTTGTCTTAATCATGTGGCAATCTTTATGATCCTTAAATGTTACATTCATGCAAAATGACTCCTTGGTTTACCTTTATTATGCAATATTTCTATTCTGAAAACATCAGAGATACCTCTTAGGGAAATACAAGGAGACCTCTACGATTTGGCTCATGTTTCAGAATAAGTTTAGAATGAATGATTATACCTTCCAACCTACCTTCCCTACCCCCCTTAACACCTGCAACACTCCTTGAACAGTTTGGACACAACCCCTCACTCATCAGACGCTCTGCCCTTCTCTCCTCTTCTGCTTGATTGAGACGCTCCTATTGGAAAGGGGGGAGGGAGGGGGAGAACAAAGAAAAGAGAAGTTATGTTTGCTGAATGCATATACCTACTTTACAAACAAGGGAATCCTATCATCAGAATTGAGTTTTATATAACACCAGTACCACAGCACTTGCCAATCATCAAAACTCATGTAGTTCTATGGGTGCAATCAAAATGTACAGTGACACTCTGTTGAAATGTACACGAGGAAATATCAAAACATGTCACAAATCAGACAAAAAATGATGGATTTTACTCCCTCTAAGAAAACAATCAATATGTTTGTTAGCTTGTAGCAATACTTATTGAAAGTCATTTATATTTGTCTAGGACAGGTGATGCTTTCATTAACACAATACAACAATAACATATAGCGTCTGTTGAAAGAGTTACGAAAGTGTAATCACCCATTGAAAATGCCAAAGACTGACATATAAGGTTCAATTTTATTTCACTTCCTCCAGACATGGAGGCTGCACTCACCTGTGCAATCTGTCTCTCTGTTGCTTTGAGAGCTTGAAGTTGTTCCAGAATACCTTGCTCCCTCTGTGTCTGCTCTGATTTTATCTCTTGTGCCTTTTCTAAAGCCATCACTCCTTCTTGTCTCACTTGGACAGCATCCTAATAGAGAGACACAACAAGAGTTTGCATTGACCTTACCCACAATTTCATGAAAGTTTGGGTGGGCATGCTGTAATTTGTAGGCTAGAAATCAGTGAATTTCATTCTACGAGAACCTTACTTCTTGCCAAAAAATGTCCCAACTACCCAAAAATTTTCCCAGTCACCTACTTTTGAATTTCCTATCATTCAATACACAGAAATCATGGCTTTTGACATATGACATTTTTCTACATGACAAATGCAATAGTGACCTTTAAGAAAAGGGTGGAAAAACAAACCTATGTTAAAGTTATGTGAGTATGCTTGAATTATATCCAAAATTCATACAACCATATCTTCAACAAACTCTCATTCTATTACGTCAGCCCTTCTCCCACCATCCCCACCCTCCCTCTCCCCCCTGGCCCCCTCGGGCCCCCACCTTTCAACACTCAGGGCAACCGTTGTTATCTTTCCAATGTGGTATTACAACTTGCTCAATGGTGACTGCACACTGCTGTTGCGTTTTAAGAGAAACAAACTGCTGATGATTCAGGGCTTGACACAAGCCTCAAAAAGGGCACAGCAAATTTAAATCTGAAGGTTGGGCATTGAGCAACTTTACCACTGTCTTGATAGCTTTTGTTGTTACACAATGGCAGTCAAAATGGGTATGAGCTTTTTGCCATCAGTGTTGCTGGTTATGTCAAACCCTGCTTTTTTCTCATGACACAGTGACTAACTTACACACTACAGACACACATACAGCATTGCAAAGTCACAGCCACTTTTTCCACGCCAAATTTGGTCCAGGTCCAGAAGGAATGCTAATGGAACTTCAATGGGAGCCTTTTGGAGCCCTTCCCCCGACAATTTGCTTCCTTCACTCTACTTGGATACTTTCATTTCAAAAGCTCCCAATGACCATGGCCATATCTGGTAACTAAATTAACTGGCACCAAACTTGGCTTAGCTAGAACTCTGCACACAATATCTTTTTGACTACCTCGACTGCTTCTTCTATCTGTTGTGCTCTTAAACGAAGTCTCTCAGCCATCTCCTGTAATTTTTCCTGTTCTCGGTCCATTTCCATCCTCTCTTTCTCTAATTTTTGTTTTTCTCTGTTTAATATTTCCTTCTGTCTCTCCATGTTTTCTAGCTCCAAAGACAGCTTCTTCTCATCTTCCATGATGGCACGAAGTCTACCTTCTCTGTCAGCATTCTCCTGAAATGATGTGAAAAACCAAAAAATTTGTATAAGATGGGTGTGAAAAACTAAAAAAGGTTTAAAATCTCTTTCAACCATTGAACATAATTATTTGTTTGTGATGAATCAGAACAGCCATGGAGAACTAAAATTTGAAGTCTAAAGTTACATTCTAATTGTAAATAAAGCTCTCATTGCATGCACCAGAAGAAAGAGAAATGGTTTTATAAGGCTGTGTTCTGATAAGATTTTATGTTCTATTTAGGGATGAAAAAAGGTTTACACAACAATACCATACTACAGATAGAATTTTTTTTCTGAAAATATTGTTCCACGTAACTAATGAAGCAATGATTTGTGAGCCACCTCTGCCCATTTACACCTTTCCTCTCATATTTCAGTGTCCCTTGCTCTCTAATTACCAGAGGGGATTCTCAGTTGCCTCTCTGTAGCTATATACCTTAGCTAGTCACTAAAGGCACCTCATTAAGCAGCTCAGTCTAACTATCAATACATGCATTACAAATTCCAACCAGAAGTCAGGGATACAGATGATAAGTGGCCAACGAAAGTTTACCATAAACTTAACTACACAAATCTTGATTGGATCAATTTTTCATCGGCGACAACATGATTCAAACTTTTGCTGTCTTACAGCCAGCATGACCATGCTGAGTTATTTAAGTGGTGACTTTGTACGCCTTCCCACTCCCAGATTAAAGCAGTTAAAGTGTACCTAAAGTCTGAAAATTCAAAAATATATATTACAGAGCATGAAAACTGAATTCCAATGGTCCAATTCCCATCTTCACAGGTCTTTCTTAAGCTGAGATATAAAATGTTGAAGTTTATTCACTCGATTTAAAAAGGTATATTGCGCAATAATTTGTGATGTCATTGTTGTACTACTCAAATTACAATCTTTGTATTTCTTTGTTTTTCTGAAAGCCACCGCACTTTGTGCCAAAATGTGATCGCGTTCTTACTGCTTTGGGGTGACTTGACTATATAAGCCCTCTCTGTACAGCATGTCATGCAAGAAAACAGGAAGCGGTGAAGGTCATATAGACATTTTTAATTTTAAAAGAAAACAAAGCATTTAATGTGAGTTGTACAACAAGAATGTCAAAAATTATTGCACAATGAACTGTTTGGATTTAAGTGAATAAATTTTAACATTTAATATCTCAGCAATGGAATAAGCTATGACAATGGGAGTTGGACCAATAAGATTAATTTTGTAACCTCTAAAATATATATTTTAAAATTTTTAGACTTTAGGTCCACTTTAAAAATGGTTCCTGCGACAGTATATACCAACTTTTGCATTGTATTAACTCCAATCACTTTCATTAGTGCAAGCTGCTTTTTACTTCTATCAACAAAGCATGAGCTCAAGGGATTCCCTTTGTCAGTTGTCTCTCCCAAACTTACCCGAGCAATTTTGTCTGTCTGTTGCTTGACGGTTGCCTCCAATTCTTTCCTCTCCCTGACAATCTGAGCACGCTCAGCTGCTAGAGCTTTTCTTTCCTCCATGCACTGGGCCATGTTGGATTGCTGTTCAGCAGTCAACGATTCCTGATAATGAAAAGTAACACTACACTTGCAATACCTCATAAGCACTGTAATTGTTCTTGGGCAAACCTGTAGGGTGATTACAATGTCACAGGTACCAGTGCAAGTGAATTGTCTCTAGTAATTGTAAATATTGTGAGAGAAGTCAAGATATTGGTACGTCAGTCAGTATCATTTTCACATGACTCCTGTCCACTTCATGAACAGCCTGACTTCTGTCCCAGTTCTCCTCCACTCACACTCACCTTTGCTTGCTGCAGACTGACTTGCTTTGCTGCAATCTGTTCAGCAGCTTTCTTGTGTAAATGAAATCTTTGAAATGTCCTAACATGATCTATGCCACTATAATCTATCATGAGAGAGGCAGGAAACTCCCTCCCCTACAGGTCACTAGGATAAATCTCAGCTGTAAGTAGTGTGTGAAGTCAGAATACTGGTACATGAGTCAGTATCATTTAACATGACTCCTGTCCACTTCATGAACAGCCTGACTTCTGTCCCAATTCTCCAAAACTCACACTCACCTTTGCTGGCTGCAGACTGACTTGCTGTGCTGCCATCTGTTCAACAGCTTTCTTGAGTGAATGAAATCTTTGCAATGTCCTACTTTGATCTATGCCACTATAATCTATCATAAGAGAAGCAGCACACTCCCTCCACCACAGGCCACCAGGTTTAATCTCAGTTGTAAGTAGTGTGTGGAGTCGGGATACTGGTATATGAGTCAGTATCACTTTCACAAGAGCCCTGTCAACATGGGTGGCGATCTGGAAGGGGGGGGGGGGGTAACAGGGGACATGTCCTTGCCAGCATTTGAGAAATCACCCATTGACTTTGATTTTTCACACAGTAAATTATTTGAAAATGGGGTCATGTCCCCCCAACACTGACAACAAATTGCTGCCACTGCCTGTTCATCTCATGTATAACCTGACCTAAGTCCCAATTCTCCTACACTCACCCTTGCTTGCTGCACACTGACTTGCTGTGCTGCAACCTGCTCTGCAGCTATCCTTCTCTCCTCTTCAAGAGCTTTTTGAAAACTTGACAATTTACTCTGTTCCTGCCTCAGCCTCCATCGTTCCTGAAAGAGTAAAGGAAATAAGTGACATAATCATAAAATTAGCAATTAAATAAAAATCTACAACCTGCACAGGTAATCTTAAAGGCCCAACAATCTCACCCCAGACAGTAAAAATTCTCCCTACTAAGCAATACTTCTAACCTCTAGTCCATATTTAACAAAAACGGCTGTCCACACAAACCTACAGTAGCCTGCACTGATTTTTAATTGCTCAAGGCCACATCCACACACTACTGGGTGTAAGCTCACTAGGAAACACAAGTGAATGGACAACTCATGATTGACCAACCAGAGTGAAGTTATAGTTTGAAGTGCTGTCAATCAAAGTGCATTCACTGACTGTTCACAGAGATATGGGGATATTCCTAACAATGTTTGGGGTGATGCATCTGTCTGTCCCTTTAAAGGGGAATTTTCATGATCCCAGACAGTTCCAATTCTCCCAACGATGCAACTTCCAGCTCCTCCCATAACTGTATGAAGCTTCTCCTTGTGCAGGAATAAACCTGTTTTATTGCTTAAGGCCATGTCCTGGTGAGCATACAAGGCTATAAAATGTAATAAAAGCACTTTCTCTGCCTTGTGTGGAATGTGAGCCACTCTGCATCTTTCAAATTTTCAAACATTAATGTCAATCAAAGAGCAGTCACCAAGAATTTTCATACCCCTACACTAAAAATATAGTTTGGGGTGATGACTGCCTGTCTTTAAGTAAGACCTCACATTGTAAAATCTTGCTAGTATCTAATAAAACTTTCAACAATGAACAATACAATTTCCAGGGAGGAACAAAAAGAATCACAAGAAACCACATGAAGTTACAGTTACATTGCACAGTGTATTAAGGCTATCTTATCAATATACTATCTCTGAACATGCTGATGATAAGCTTCAGCAAGCTCTGATATGCTGAGAGGAAACATGACCCTACAAATTTTTAGAGAAGCCTACTGCAAATACTCTCACAGTACACAGTATGCTTTATGAGAGAAATTAAAGATAGCACATTTTTGACAGTGGCACAGGTAAACCTAAAAAGCTGAGCATCAAAAATATGATCATATCTGGGTTCCTGAACTGTTACGGCAATAAAATTTAACTTTGTCAATGATATTTCCATTAGGAAATTGAAAATTCCATTATCTAGTTCATAGAAGCACTTATAAAAATCTTTCTCGCCAGCTCCCTGTAGAATCCAAAGGAAAGACAGAAAGACAAGAGAACAAACAATATCACTAATTTTCTGTAACTATTCCATGACTTTTATCATCTTAACAAAATTTAAGGCTAACTTTTCACAGCATGACTTTCTGAAGTGAAAATAAAATTCCATGACTTTTCCAGGCCAAAGCAAACCCTGTTGTCAATGATTACCTCATCTAACTGTGTGTTCTGCTGTCTGATCTGGGCTTCTAATCTCTGTATCATTGACTCCAAGCGAGACCTCTCAGCTGCCATCTCCTCCTGTTGGTGTTCCAAGCTTTTCTGCAGAACTAAAATTGGAAATAACAGATTAAAATAAAACTGGTTTGGCATCAGAAATTTCAGAACAGTTTTTAACACTTCCAAGTTTCCTTTTAACACAGGCATAGTTTAAAATTAGGAATCAGATCAACCTTGAGTTGAGCTGCATTGAGCAACTAATCAAATCATTACAATGTGAATCTAATGAAGTATAGAGAAGGTTAATAGCTTAATGTGAACATGTGTCATGCACCTCAGTAGATAAAGTATGACACTGACCATTCGCCATACTGAGTTTTCGTTGTCAATGAAAAAACAAAATCAAAGTTGATATTTTGACATTTACGCCATAAAATACATGAAATTCCTACATAGTCAAAGCTTGCTTTTAAATAGCCTTATTTAACAACAAACTACAGTAAATCACATCCAGACCAACATTACACCTGATCTGCTGCAGTGAATCCCAAAAAGTAATTACACCCAACAAAGTAACAATTTGCATTTATAAAGCTCAGATATCTAGGAGCTTAATCTTAAACAGAACAGACATACACATTAACACCCTTCCCCCAGTCAATGATACCCTGAAAAAGATAATTCCTCCAGGTGGCTTGTGTAGCAACCAAATGACCTGCTACCTCACAGGTACCCATTCAACACCTGGTTGTAAACAGGCAATTGAAATAGAGCATCTTACAAAAGGAGACAATGTAATGAACTTGCCAGAATATCACACCAGCAATAGTAAGACCACAAATCCAACACCTCCATCAACTGTCCAGTAAAGATGTCATACTGTGGGAAAAATACCCACATCACTTACTCTGGAGCTGTTGATCTTTCTGCTGTAATTCTGTCTGCTGTCTTTCTAATCTCTGTTGATGTTCACCAGATATTTTTGTCTGTAAAGATCCCAACTCTTGCCCTACTACCCCTACCTGATCCACAACTGCTTGTAAGGACCTGTGAAAAAATGGTAATACTCTGAAATCAAAACTGTTTCATTGGAGGTTCCCCCAAAAAGTAAACTTAGCTTTAAGTTGCTACTAGTGGACAGATATTTTGTCACTGAAAAGTGAAATGCACCTACTGCATAAAGGTCAGGTATGGTCCAATGATGGAAGGTACAGGAGTGGGGGAGGGGGGGATGTAGATTGTAACATAGAGGAGTTGAAAGCTTTAAGTTGCTATTAGTGCACAGATATTTTGTCACTGAAAAGTGAAATGCATCTACTGCATAAAGGTTATGTATGGTCCAATGATGGAGGGGACAGGAGTGGGGGACTGGGGGGGGGGGTATGCAGACTGTACCATAGATGGGTAGAAAACTTTTAGCTGCTACTGGTGCACAGATATTTTGCCACTGAAAAGTGAAATGCACCTACTGCATAAAGGTCATATATGGTCCAATAATGGAGGGGACAGGAGTGGGAGGGGGGTATGTGGATTGTAACATAGATGGGTAGAATTCATCACATCAAGTATAAAGAGAAACCATGCCTGCAAAACTGAGGAAGCTTTTGAGGTAGTAATTTAAGGGTCTTTCCAAGGTCCCTCAAAAGGGGATCTAAAAATGTCACAACCACAGCCTTTCTTGTTTTTGCTTCGTGGAGGGGGGAGAAGGAAGGGGACAGGATTCCTAACCCCCTGGATCTCATACACTTCCAATATTTTGTAATCGTTCTAAATGATCTCCACCTTACACTAACAGAGGATGGATGCTGCAGACGAAATGCCTAATTGAATCTGAATCATTCTGGCAAAAAGTCAGCACGAGTACCTGGAATGACCTGTGACCTCATTCATGGCCTTCAGTTCTTCTTGCACTGAAATTCGAACTTGTTCCAAGTCCTTATGGTGTTTCTCACGCATGGCTTCCAACTCTTGCCTATATCAAAAAAGCACAAAAAGGACATGCAACTAATGAAGACATTTCAAATCTCATACAAAAGTAAAACAAATCAAGGAAATGTACAATCCAAAAATGCAAGTATTAGATGAGATAATACCTTGCAGAATTAATTCTGACGATGAAACATTAATCCAAAAGTTTTAAAATGCCACAGAACAAAACAATGGGAAAGCTGCATAATGGATCATGTTCTTTCCAGCCAGAGTAAAAGAGGGGACACACATAATAGACCCATGATGTAGAGGTCTGAGGCATGAAATGTCTGTCTTGTTAAGTTTGATGTTCCTACTGGGGATGTAACTCCTTTGAGTAGTCTTGTTTGGTTTGTCCCATTTGACTGTAGTGTAAGGACTTTCTGGAAAATTGTAAGCAAGACTGTAGTTGTAAGGACTTTCCAGGAAAGTATAAAGCAATGTCAATGTCATGGAATACACTTTATCTTATACACTAAACATAGATGGAGACGATGCATGAATTCACATGACAATCTACAGTTCTGCAAGTTTCAAGCTAAAAAGAAAAAAATTTAGAGAAATATAAAGGGCACATGCATTTGCTTCTATTAACTGAACCAAAGAGGCTGGTATCTTAAATTAGATGGTTAGAATACAAGAAATTACATGTCCATAAAGTGTTCAAGGTGGATGAAGACATTTTTCTAAACTATTTTTTCAATTAACTGGAGCACAAAGAAATGCAACTGCAAACAATGCAGAATGCTTTTAAAAGACCCAGCCCGAATTTTAAAAATAAGACTGGGTTCCAGCATATACCCCTCCAGAAAAGGAGTATGAGGAAGGGGAAAAGGGTGAGATTGGGATTACAGGGGTGGGAGAGGGATGACAAGTGTGAAGGGGTAGGAGAGGGATGACAGGTGTGAAGGGGTGGGAGAGGGATGACAGGTGTGGAAGAGGGATGACATGGGTGGAAGAGGGATGACATGGGTGGGACAGGGATGACATGGGTGGGACAGGGATGACATGGGTGGGACAGGGATGACATGGGTGGGACAGGGATGACATGGGTGGGACAGGGATGACATGGGTGGGACAGGGATGGCATGGGTGGGAGGGGGATGACATGGGTAGGAGGGGGATGACATGGGTGGGATAGGGATGACATGGGTGGGATAGGGATGGTCTGGGTGGGAGGGGGATGGTCTGGGTGGGAGGGGGATGACATGGGTGGGACAGGGATGACATGGGTGGGACAGGGATGGCATGGGTGGGACAGGGATGACATGGGTGGGACAGGGATGGCATGGGTGGGAGGGGGATGACATGGGTGGGAGGGGGATGGCCTGGGTGGGAGGGGGATGACATGGGTGGGAGAGGATGACATGGTGGGAGGGGGATGACATGGGTGGGAGAGGGATGACATGGGTGGGATAGGGATGACATGGGTGGAATAGGGATGGCATGGGTGGGAGAGGAATGGTAGGGGTGGGAGGGATGGCAAAGAGACAGCAGTGGTATAATCATGAACTAACATGTGTCCATGATTGATGATATTTCTCTGTTGGAGGTGATCTGCCTGTATCTCTTGAATCCTCTGGTTGTGTTCCATCATCATCTGGCCTCTCTCTGAAGCCATCTCCTGAAGACGCTCCTCAAACCGCCTCTTTTGCTCCTCCTGTTCCTGGATAAGTCTCTCCTCTCTCTTCTTGGAGGAATCTTCCAACAGATGGATGTAGTCCCTTTGGAAAAGCAAACCAGAGTGTTATACAGGAGCAATCAAACAATGTTAAAGGGTACAGCATTCTCAGTTTGTCTCAGAATTCTCAGTAGGTCATAAAGATATGACAGTATTTTTGTTCTGATCAAAAGTATACACATGAATAGTCTAAATTTATCTGATAAAGAAAATAATGAAGAAATTATGACGGCTTCTACATTTGTGCTTTATTTGAATTTACAGGCATTTTAGCAAGACTTTATTCAAAGTGTACCTATGGTACAAAGGGAAGAACAATAAAATCTGAAGTGACTTTATGGTAATCCTTTCCTGAATGCTTTAGGATTCAATTCAGGGCTTAAATAACCAAGGTCAGACTTGGACTCCAGTCCATTTTTAGGTGGATTTGGGATATGGGAGGTCCTGGAATCTGACTCCAAGCAGACTTGAGCATGACCAACAAACATGAAAATAACTTGCAGATTCCTGAAGGCTCCACAGTTATAAACGCACAGTATCAGCATGTAAGGGACACATATCAATTAAATTTCCATCTGCGTCAGGACATGAATATTTACCAATGTCATAAAAAATTAACTGCAAACATAAAAGAGTGTAAAAACAATGTGTATGACATGTAACTTTGTCAAGTAAACTAGACTTGGGCTGGAATCAGGAGAGACCTGAAATTGAGGCTACTGGAAAAAGAACTGGCTCAGGCTTGGACTTGGCCCAGCATTGGGGCTACAGGAACACCTATTGGCTTGGATTCAGTTAAGGTGGGCTTGAAGACAGCCTTGGGATGCATCCCAAAACAATTGTACAAGGTTATTAACAACCTCCCCTGCTAGAGGAAATTTTTCACTATAACACTTGCTACATGGACAGAGGGTGATAGTCACACCTGGGTGTCATAATCAGGGTTCTGACACATTTTTCAAATGAAAGTATCATGGCTTTTCCATGACAGCTCTGTAAAGGGTAACTTTTATTCTTTCTGGATTGCCAAAATGCATTGATATTTTGAAGATATTGAATTTGAAAGATCATTCCTAATTTGCAGGTTTACTGTTTATGGAGCTAATACTCTTAATGAGTTTGACATACTGACCTGTATTTACCTTTACCCCTTGATTTCACCAAAAATAGGCTTTTTCTTCTCAAAATGGGAGATCCAGCCACCAAGTAACACAACATTAAGCACCAAGATAAAGAAAAAAACCACACACACTCACACATGCACAGACACATACACACAAGCATGCATGCTCACACATGGAAATAGCTGACTTACTGATGTGCTGTTTCCTTTGCAGACATCTGTTGCTTGTGTTGCTCTTGAAGAGACTGCAGAGACTTTTCAAGAAAACGTTTCTCCTCCTCCAACTGCTGGACCTAGTGAACAAAAATGAAAATTCCAAATAAATGTACCAATCTGAAGGAAATTGTGAGCTTTAAATGTGAAGCAATTTTCCTTTCCTTTCAAACATGAGAGTCCTCTCTGTATGTAAACTTAAACAATTTTTCCAGGCTAAGAAATACCAAATTTGCATCTTCAAGAGTATTCCACATTTGCCATGACTGAAATACCTGTCTGAACAATACAGGCCAAGTTACTTCAAATAAAGTCTTGAGTTAGTTTTAATAACAATTTAAAGATGTATCTACCACAAACAAGATAAGTTTTACTGATTAGGTAAGGGTGCCCTCCTTCTTTGAAGAGAAAACTTTCATGCATTTTTATGTGTATTGAATGATAAAAAGTTCAAATTATTTAATTTAGTATCTTTATTTTCAGGCAGTAAGATTTTCAATGAAAGAAATTTACTACTTTGCAACTGAAGAAAATTTTTGAACCCAACTTTTAAATTTTTAAATAATGCAATACTTTGGGATGTGTGATATTTTTCGGCACAAAAGGTATTTCCAGAGTTGTTTGGTAAGAATGGTTTAATGATGTTGAAAGACATTTTCTGTGTGTACTACAATTATGTTCTGTTAAAAAGAACATGCTCCTATACAGATTGAAACTCATGAAAACTTCCTTATATCTTTTCCTACATAACTGGTGCATTTAAACATTAGTACTGATGTAGCTGGCAATAATCAATACATACATACACCCTCACATACACACATACATACATACATACATACATACATACATACATACATACATACATACATACATACATACATACATACATACATACATACATACATACATACATACATACATACATACATACATACATACATACATACATTCACACATACATACCAATTTGAAAGATTTTTTTTTTTGAAAAGGCAGCATTCTGCTAGGCATTTGACTGATATCATGCACTTAACTTTCCTCATCCAACATAAGTTACCTTGCTCTCATATCCAGTAGGTCTGAAAGAATTCTGATATGGATGACCTGGAAATGACATCATCTGAGGGAGTGGTGTCACAGTCTAGGAAAAACAAAAGTCTATTTATTTAAAACAAGAGTCTATTTATGGTACTCAAGAGAGGAAGTAATCTCCCCATAGTTTGTCCTGAGGCAAGCTACTGCAGTCTGTCCCACTCAGAGTGTGATGCTTACTTTGTGCTGGCATCATCTCACCTCACACCTGGATTTTGAAAACTGACCAGTGATAGGACACACAAGAGTATTATAAATATTCATAACAGTACAACCAGCATGAACTAAATGACTGCACACTGCATGGCTAGACAGGGAAGCAAAAGTGATGCTAAAGAGGGCAGGTCTAATGTATCTTACTGATGTAAAGAAACACTGTGCAGCTAGCCGTGCAGGCTACCCTATATGCTGCTCCTTCCTTAGTCAGGGTAACCCTGCCACAAGGTAACATGTTTACATTTGGTCTTTTCACTTACACCTTGACCAGGGAAGAAAGTCACTTCCCGACCAAAAAAAAAAAACACGGAGGGCCAATCAGGGATAAGAACACTCATCTGATATGAATATCCACACAGTTGTGAATTTGAAGCTAATGGAAACATCGATCGAAAACAAGCTTCTTTTGTACCAAACCTCTTTTTTTCATTGAATCCAATGCTTGCCAAGAATTCAAGCACACAGAAGGATGATAGCATTTGCTCCATACCTTTGTGAAAGCCTCATGCCTACATCATAATGGATTAACATTGAAAATGTTCCGGATTAGTTTGTTACAGTGAAAATTGGCTTCACTGTTCACTGTCAAACGTTGTATGATGTCAGTGTTATTGGATGAACACTGCAAAGTGATCAATAGTGATAGCCCTCCTAATAAATATGTGTATTTAGACTCAAAGCTCCACCTTCACTGGAAGTGAAAATCAGTACAAAATGCTCCCTGGCGTCGAGGTGTAAGTGAAAATCCCAAATGCAAACACATTACCTTGCGGCAGGGTTACCCTGACTACCCCTACCTGAGCTTGTAACATCTGCTGTTGCATCTGTAGTTGTTGTTGCATTGCTTCCTGCTGCATCTTCTGCATCTGTTTCATCTGTTCCTCCTGCTGTGCTTTTAGACGATCCTTGGATGAAACAAGACAAATTGACCTTGTGGTTATTCACAAGACAGTACTGGTTAATACAAACCCATCTCCTGTGAATTTTTGCCGCTTCAATTTACCAATTTTAACATTATTATAATAAAGAATTCTGCAAAATGCAGAGCCATACTCCCTATCCATGGGGATAGAATGCCCACACTGCTAGCTAGAGCCCTATTGTAGTACTCTAAGTAAAATATATGGACCACAGAGTTTGATCATTTCAATCTACTGATGTGAACTTCACATACACAGAAGCATCAATTTATCAACAGGGCACTTGAATATTGTAAAAATTTCCATGACTCTCATGCAGCCACATTCTGAAAGCAAAACACTGTGAAGAAGAAAACTGGTAGTAAATTTTGAAGAAATACACAACTGTTGATTAATGTGGGGTTATGACATGACCTATGCTAACTTCAAGTTCATCTCAGGTTAAAAAATGTGACAACTTCATGTACTAATATTTTGAGAATCACATTAAGAACTGAATGCAACTTTCACCAGAGCACTTTTAACGTCCTCTTTAAACATCAAAAATAAAGTTTTTTCCACAACGTTAACAATTGCGGTATCTTCCTATTCTTCAATGCAAATTGACTGACTCCCACTATAACACCAGGGCAATGTTTCATGAAGAGCTATGTTCATTCTTAAGTTTGATCTGCATGCAATTGCCCTACTGAAATCAAACATAAGATCGATCTTTTATCCTTTATGGAACAGGGCCCACCACTTTGATTGATAAAGCCAGAACTGGAATTTGAGGCAATGAATCTTAGCAACTGAGAGATTCAGGTTTAGATACCCAGCCAGGTCATAGTAAGGTACAATTTTTAATCCAAGAGCAATCTACAGCCTTTTCATATGAAATGACCCTAAAATCAAAATGATTTCAATTTTAGGCTAACTTGTTTGGGTGGAATCCACCAATGGCAAAGTTGTAACATCAATGCCCTTGCAGGGTTCTCCCACATTTGTGGATGGATGCTTTGTCTCACTAGATTACTTCCTCAAGGCCTGACTTACTATATGTTAAATATTAACATTGTAGGGCTAGAAATAAGAAATGGGTGCAAGGCATGGCCAACCAATCTTTGTCTACCAGACATCAGTCAGGGCAAAGAAGCAATATCAGAGGGGAACTAAAGCCAAAACTTGGAAACTAAATAACCACCAAATAGAAATGATATACAGTGGCATGATGGGCATAATGGCCATCCATTCTGGTAGTTTTTTGACGCGCATCAAGGCAAAATGAGGGCCCAATGGCCATACCCCTTCTCTACCTCCTGATATGTGGAGGTCTGACATTGACTGCTCAGCTGTATTTTACAGGTATACCTGCTGCTCTCTCATTGCTCTTTCAAATGTCTCTGCTTGTTGCTGCTGTTGTAGGAATTGATCCTGCCACTGATTCAGCAAAGGCTCTTTGAAGTCACTTTTCATTGGCAAGGAGGTGACTGGGGGTGCCTGAAATGCAGCAGAATCCTTAGGGATTGTAGCAGCCAGTGGTGCCGTACTTCCTGTCAAACAATAGAGCAAAAAACCAATGTCACAGCAATCAAAATACTATGAAAGTTTTGGGGTGTTGGTATTAATATTGTCCTTTTCTGAAATGTGGCATGTACTCATTCCATGATGCACGTGCATGGTTAGCACAACTTTTCTGAAATTTAAACAATTTGACAACAAGGTTAGATCAGTGTTACCATAAGCTTGTGTTGTCTACGGCATGATAAGAATACCTTTTTTGCCCTGGGGACCATTTCTTACCCCAAGAAAAATTTCCCAAACCTCCCACAATAGGTTACTAAACAGCCCAAGCATTCCATTTTTTTTTTTTTGTTGGACAGCCTAATTGTCAAAGGACCACATGATGTGCAACACAGCACTAGATGTGCAAGCCTTTTGGAGTTTTTCACCTTCATATGCAAGGTGGTCATGTTTACTTGTTAGACATAGAGTTTGCTCACAATACTCGCATGACTGTGTGTTACAGTGCTGCCAATACTTTGCTGCGGACACTCAAGAGACTGAGAAATTTGTTACTTTTTATATGATGAGAATCTTTTGGGCTGTACATTACTATTTACAATTGTATGAGGTAAAGACGGCAAATTGTATGAGGTAAAGATGACAAAAAGATTGAAACAAAGAATATAAGAAACATTTACAACATACAAAAGTAAACACACACATAAAAAGGTAATCCATTTCATGGGAAGGTAATGGAGGAATAAAAGCTTTCAAACTGGTTCTCAAACTTTTTAATGGTACTCTCTTGGTGCTCCTAGTATACATCCCAAATCCTCTCTCCCCATCACTGTGCCTTCATTACATGAAAACTATATAAAAGAATAACCATTTATGCAACACAGAAGAAGATAATAATACCTTCAGAAACTATGACAACTTCAGTGATTCCCTCAACCCCTTCTTCATTTCCCTTATGCACCCCAAAGAAGAAATACCACCCACTTTAAGGAGCACTTGTCTAATTGATCTAAATTAGCAATGAAACCAGAAAGCCCAAAGGCTTAGTGATTCCTTGCCGAATGGGGATGCTTTGTTGCACTGAGGTTTATCCCTCAAATTTACAAGTATCACAAGTATTCAACATCCCTGTCTTGAAATATCATGCTTTTAAATGCATTTGGTCTTTGACCTCTGATGACCTCTAATGACCTCTGACCTCCAATGGATCTTGGATCTTGAAAATTCTTGGAAAATTTTGCCTCTGGTGACCCCAGATGATGATCTTGGGAAATTCTTGACAGATTTTGCTTTCTGACCTTTTGTGACCCCTGATGACACTCTTGGGAATTCTTGCTTTTTTACGTCTGGTGACCCCATGACAATCTTGGGAATTGTTGAGAAATTTTGCTTTTTGACTGCTGGTGACCCCAGATGACGATCTTGGGAATTCTTGGGAAATTTTGCTTTTTGACCTCTGGTGACCCCAGTAACAATCTTCGGAATTCTTGGGAAATTTTGCTTTTTGACCTCTGTGACCCCATATGATAATCTTGGCAATTCTTGGGAAATTTTGCTTTTTGACCTCTGGTGACCCCATATGACAATATTGGGAATTCTCGGGAAATTTTGTTTTTTGACCTCTGGTGACCTCAGATGACCTTTGACCTCTACCACAAACAATGGGGTCCTTCCTCTCAACATGATAAATCTATATACCAAATGTGAAAAGTGTCGGTCACTGGCAACTTGGGATATCACGTTTACAAGCCGTTTATGAGGTTTTCGCAGTTTAACCTCTGGTGACCTCAGATGACCTTTGACCTCTACCAAAAACAATAGGCTTCTTTCTCTTGACATAACAAATCTGTATACCAAATATGAAAAGTGTCCTTCACTACTATCTTGAAAAATCGTGATTACAAGGTTTTCAGTCTTTTACTTCTGGTGACCTCAAATGACCTTTAATCTTTACCAAAAACAACAGGTTCTTCCTCTCAACATGACAAATCTATATACCAAATATGAAAAGTGTCAGTCATTGCTATCTTGAGATATCATGATTACAAGTGATTTACAAGGTTTGTGCAGTTTTACCTCCGGTGACCTCAGATGACCTTTGACCTCTACTAAAAACAATGGGGTCCTTTCTCTCAACATGATAAATCTATATACCAAATATGAAAAGTGTCGGTCACTGCCATCTTGAGATACCATGTTTACAAGCCGTTTATGAGGTTTTCGCAGTTTAACCTAAGGTGACCTCAGATGACCTTTGACCTCTACCAAAACAATAGGCTTCTTCCTCTTGACATGACAAATCTGTATACCAAATATGAAATGTGTCCTTCACTCCAATCTTGAGAAATTGCGATTATAAGGTTTTCAGTCTTTTACTTCCGGTGACCTCAAATGACCTTTGACCTTTACCAAAAACAATAGGGTTCTTCCTCTCAACATGACAAATCTATATATCAAATATGAAAAGTGTCGGTCACTGCTAACTTGAGATATCGTGTTTACAAGCCGTTTATGAGGTTTTCACAGTTTAACCTCTGGTGACTCCAGATGACCTTTGACCTATACCAAAAACAATAGGCTTCTTTCTCTTTACATGACAAATCTGTATACCAAATATGAAAAGTGTCGGTCATTGCTATCTTGAGATATCGTGTTTACAAGGTTTTCGCTTTTTGACCTCTGGTGACCTCAGATGACCTTTGAACTCTACCAAAAACAATAGGGTTCTTCCTCTCAACATGACAAATCTATATACCAAATATGAAAAATGCCAGTCATTGCTAACTGGAGATATCGTGTTTACAAGCAAGGCGTCACATACACACACACCCATACACACATACGCACACAAGTCGATTTTACATACAATCCGAGGACCTCTTTGTTATTTCCTTTGTGTTTACTTCCTTAACCCTAACCTTGACAATAGACTCTCTATTGTTCAAACTTTCGAGGACTTGACAAATCTATTGAATTTCCTTCAGAGGACCTCAAATCCATTGTTCAGGTCCTCGGTCTGATAGGAAGACAAGTTCACATACACACATACGCACACACACACACACGCCATCACCATCGCATAGATTCCTTGCCTGCCTTCGGCAAGGAATCAAAAATGACAAGTATGATATATAGGACAAAACAGACTGTAGCAAGGGGGCTCTGGCTAGGTACCTAACATAATTTCAGAGTCACAACTCCTAGCCAGGAGTTGACTACCAACTCCACTTTCCCTCAGGCATGTAGCCAAGGGGGGGGGGGGCAAAGGGGACAGCTGTCCCCTCCTTGAGCACAGTTTTTGTATTTTTTTAATGATTTTTCTTTATGATAATGCTATTAACTCAAACTAAAGAAATGTTTAGACTCAACTTACAAGGGCTGGGAAGTGCCATTTCCAGCGATCTGGGAGGCATTTTCAGCTAACATTTTCTTGTACGCTTTGCGCCAACCTGTGGTGGTGCTACACTTGCATAGTACGCCTACAGGCTTTGCGCACTCTTTGGCAAATTCCTGGCTATGCGCCTGATTCCCTTTGGAGTTAAAACTCTGAGTGAATTTTCAATATTACCAACATGCACAAAAATTTTATTTTGGGGTCTGAATTTGTATTTGTTTGCAAATTTTAGTGAAGTTTTTCACAAAACTGGCTTTACTAACCTTTTGCTTTATCACATCATTACTTTTACTTCTGTCCACTCTTGCTATATTCCAACATCAGCACTTCTCTTCCATTGCTGTTAAAAAGCACCTAGTCTAGGCTTATGGGTGTGCTATTATTTATTGGTAGGTCAGGGATTCTGCCAGAAAAAAAAGGGGGGGGGGGATTTATAACGACTTAACCCTGATTCCAAATTGATGCTGTCCTTGGCCAAAGTTACAAGTGGGTTCAGGGGGACAAAAGCTTGCTTCAAGGCCCCTATTAGGTGCAAATAAAAAGGGGGCGGGATTTACCCCCTTCTACTGGAAAGGGGGGGGACAAATCCCCTCCCCCCACCCCCTTGATGGAAACCCTGTAGGTTACTTTCCTAGACAACCAAGCAGATGCTTTATATATTTCCTGTGCAATTCATGACATCACTTTAGAGGTTGCAACTCTAGAGTCATGACACCAAAGGCTGCAAGTACTCCACTCCAAAAAATGTTAAATGTAGCCCAGGGCCTGACTACAAATCTTGAATGGTGTGTCAATTTTTGACCACTTTTCCTACCATTTGATGCTGGTTGTGATGATTCCTGCTGAGAAGAGTATTGCTCTAAAGTTTGTGCTTGCATAAGTTCCTGTCTTTTCTTGAGTTCTTGCCTCCACTGTGGTTCTCTCTTGACTCCTGGTGTAGCTAAACAATAAAAAAAATAAATAAATAAAAAAAAAATAAATAAAAAAATAAATAAAAAAAAAAAAATGATCAATGAGTATGGTTATTGACAGACACCATCATTTTTCACTGCTAAATTCAGGTAAGTGGTAAAATATCTTGTTTGGCACTGAAAATTTTCATTGTCCAGTGAATATAGAATGCAAAAGTAGATAAAATACCTGGAAATTTAAAGGTAGGAAGGGTTTTTGAGACCTATGGATTTATCAGTATTTTTGTGACCTGTTCTTTATAGAGGTACAACATTCTCAGTTAAGCATTTTTTGGCAACATTAGCATTAAAGCAGCCTTTTGGGTTGTACTATCATTTTTCAAGAATTTTTCCCAGCTCACTGAAATTTCTTCTTATTACTATCATCACAGATTTAATTAGATGTTCACTAACATTTTCCGCATAATATAGGTGCTAATTAGCAATTAATTAATGTTTTCATAAGATTTTGATTGTGACGTCCAACACTTCTACCTTTGTATTAATCATATACAGCCCCCAAAGACACAGACTTAAACCAATCAGTGAAAGTCTGTGAAAAGGTGATTATGCATCTCTCACTCAAACTCATTCATTGCAAACTTTCCATAAGTGTGTAGTATGTTACTGACAACAAGTGCACATAACAGCACAGTTGTACGTGTAGTGAATACGCATGTAAGATAACCATTCCACAATGGGTACTTAGCCTATTCCAAGCCTACCGTGTAGCCTCAATGTGACAGTGTGAATATGTGAAATTGTAAAAGGCGCTGCCTATGCATAGCCCGGAGGTCTCAGCCAGCATGACTCAACAATGGTAGAACTCTTGCATAATGGATCATAAGTAACTGATCACTAAACTTGTGGCTAACACAGAGGAAAAATGGCATCAAGAATCTTACATATCAATGGAGATACTCATCTCTCTGTGACTACAGGACTATAACTTCCTCACTTTCAATTAACTTATACTGTGCTCGTAAACTGTACACCTGGGCCCATAATGTACATAACAATAGCACATGTATCTTTCAGGCAACAACATGTACGCACAGTAACACACTGTTGCAGGCATACGTATGAGCTCATGTAAGACATTGTGCCAACTCTATGTTCAAACATAGCAAGTACGACATTATTTTAGTGAACTTTGATGCGTGGTAAATATTCATACTATAGGCCGACTGTTCTTTGCGACCTTAACAGACAACCACTGCACAAAAAAAGAGCTCAAATTTTTGGATTTCTTTACTTTTACTGAATTGTTTGAAGAGCTTATTCCATAAATCTACTATTTAATTGTATTGTTATGGCTTTTTGAAGCTGGAAGTGATGGCTAAAGCTGTAACTGAGACTCAAAAGGCTACTTCAAGTTCTAAGTTGGAGATTCTGACCATGAGAGTCTCTCAGATATCTTTAAAAAAGCAGATCAAAACAGATACACCAACTACAATACATTTTACCATATTCTGGACTTTCATGCAAATAAAATGTATTCAAAGACATGTATAAGAGGAATAATGAAGCACTGATATGTACTGAGGTACTGTCAATGGGAACAAAGTACTCCAAAAGACTTTTCCGATGTTTAGGAAAAGTGAATTACGTATAGCAAAGCAATTAATATCACCCACAAACAAACTTTGCAAGAGAGAAAACATACTCAGGTAATATTTTTTTTGTTTTAAAGTAAAGCCTGCTATAATATAAATGAGCAGGCAAATAATTAAAAAAGAACTCAGTGCTTGCTTATATGTAATGACTCCAAATGTGTGAACATCTGTGAAGACCAATAACTGAAACTGTAGAAGGTTAAACTTGGTTAAAGTCTCTCTAATCTCACCCCAGACAGTAACAATTCTCCTTACTAAGTTATCTTCCACCCTCTCCTATTTAAATCAATCCACCTGCTCAGTACACCTCAAAGACAGAGCCATAGCAGCCTGCACTGAGTTAAAAATGCTCAAGGCAATAGTGTCAAACAAGTGTGTGTGTGTGTGTGTGTGTGTGTGCACTTGTATTGATATCCAGCGGAGGACCTTGACCAGAATACACACCTACCACCTGAGGACATTTTTTCCACCTGAGGACCTAAACCCAGGTCCTCGAGTAAATTTAGTTCCATTGCATTCTACACACGTTTTCCATTATCTAGGTATAGGTAAGGGCAGAGTCCTCTACTGGCTATGAATTTGAAACAGGTGTGTGAAAATTTCAGAGGTCCTCAGGTGTGTAGGATACAACTGGTGGACTTATATTGTATTGCCAATATAGTGGACTTAGGAGATATATGTGGCTTCCCAATTGGTGTGTATAGGGCCCTCTAGAGGGTAGTAATACAATGCATGTGTTCATTCATCAATCTCATAGTTGTATGTGCTAGTCCGCAGGTGAATATGCATACATGAAAACATGCGCAGGTCCTCGGTTTGTGATGAATACCGGTATGGGTGTGTGTGTGTGTGTGTGAGCTAAACAGGGAACACAACTGGCTCTACAAGTCATTGTTGACCAACCCGGAGTGGACCTGTACTGTATGAACGAATGTAACGAATGTTACTCAAAGTGCAGTTATCAACTGTATTTAGAACTCTAGGGCTTTCCTTAATATGTTTGGGCAGAGAGTTGCCAGCAACTTTCTGGTTTGGGGGGCTGCCATATCACCTTTAAAGACACATTCTTCATGGAAGGAAAAGTAACAGAACACTGTCAAAGTTTAGCTTCACCACAAACCTGATTGGCTTGGCTTTGGTGGAACTGTGGCTGTCTCACCAATGCCCCTAGGGTCCTCATTCACTTTTTGTCTCTCCTTGTGGTCTGCCACATCCCTTAATACCACTGGGGATGTGGACTCAGTGAAAGTGTCTGACACCTGAGGCCTGGCCTGAGGCATGCCAGATGACAATAATGAACCCTGTATTTTACTTTCTTGAGAGAGTGCTGGAGTTTGGTGCATATAATCTGACTGAGCATTTTGACCTTCTAAAACAGAAGGACCAGTGTCCCTTGCCATTTTCTTAGCATGGTCAAGTTCTTCCAGTTGGTCAAGTTCTGCAACCTGCTTGGCAATCAGGCTAGAGCTGTGTGAATCTCCCTCATCTTCAGTTGACATTGACTCTCCTGAAACATGAAAAGTAGTATCTAGTATCCAGCATTACTAATTCTTAATATTTCTATTCTTAAATTTGGACCATACCAATCCCGCACCCATACTTTACAGATGAGACAACTGTCCACAAAATCATTAGCTATGGACCTAATGCACTGACATCATGCAATGTCAGTTGGGAGGAAAACAATGAAATACACGTGCACAAACAACATAGATTTCGCAAGGATTTGCAATAGACGTAATACACAGGTATACGACTGGCTGATAAATCAGCTGTCTACATTTGTTGGTGTTACTTGCAATGATACACGCTTTTCAAACGAGAGAGCACTTTCTGCTCTGTGACATCATATGCATAAGGTTTATTGTGCATTTGCATACCACCAGTGATGGCCATCACTGCATGATTAATGATAGGTCAACAAAAACATACAGCAATTGAATGTGCTTGGTATGGGGCTTGTAATAACACAATGCTGTACATTTTTGGTGAAGAGCTTATTCTAATGGATAGTGTTATTTCATTAACATGGGGTATTAAAAAAATAATGGAACTTTAAGTCAGACATAATCAAATAATGTATAAACCTTTGCATGAAGCATAGGCCAATTAATATTGGTTGGGTAGTTTCACCACCTTTGATAATTTTACCAATAAAGGAAAAATATGATATACATCAGAAAAAACCAATACAGAACAGCAATCATTTGTCCAGTCCAACATTCACAGAGAGCTGTCTGACATAACATCATCCTAAACATAAGGCCATATAAACTATATTAGACTGAAAGCATTTCACAAAAGCCAACTTCCCTTTAAGTACTTCACAAAGATGTTCACAAAACATTTGAAGAACTCCATGAAAAATATTTCCCCTCTTGTTAAGTTTTTGGAATAAAAGTCAGATCATGAGATCATTGAACTAGGAAGCAACCTTCAATCCCCGCCAAAACAAATGAAACAAAACCTGACATCTATCACTCTCGGTTGCTGTCCCCCTCCCCCCTTTCCCCCCAGTTCAATGTTGGTTGGTTAAAAGTGATAATTTCTGAGTGATACAACACTGAAACAGGGGAAAGGGGTTTGTTTCATTTACTTCTGGCCGGGACTGTAGACACTGATCGGCGTGGAGGGTACTTGTATATAAACTGGCCTTTCTGCTCCTGTTCCAGTGATCCTTAAAGTAGGGTTCAGCAGAACAAAGGAAAGCAGATATTGACAGACTTATCTCCAAACACCAATGTATAAAGTACAGGGGGAGGGGGACAACAGGTCATGCCCCCTCCCTCCAGCATTTAGCTAAAATTGGGGAGAGTTGTGGAAGGCCAAAGAAAAAAAACTAGAGCAGCAATGCTGCAGTGGCTCAATCCTAGGGTTAGGGAGTACACCGGTTTTCACATAAATACCAGTACCAGCAATGACAGTACCGAAGATATTTGTGTGGTTATTATTACCGTTTCCTGATAAAACTACCAGTACTTATCTTTTATTCAAAACGAAACTAACTGTATTCACTTCTTTTAGGTCACAATATGTGGCACTGTCGCAATTAAAATATTTCACACAAATATCTCTCCCCCAAAAATGTGATCAACTTTCCATCTTCGGTATCAACTACCATGGTATACAATGTTCACCTAGCACTTGGACTGTGTCAGGGATAAATCTTTATAGCTTCATGCAGTTCATCCCCTTATATAAGGGCAGGGATCAGAAACTAGACTGCCATAATGCATAAATGCAACTGGCATGTGTAGGGCAGTTGCACAACCAGTGGAGAGGAAGCTATCAAATGTCTTCCCTCCCCTCCCCCGTGAATTGGTAAGCAAAAAACGAAGTATTGCATAAAAATTACACCATCCATTTGAAGTTTAAATGTTGCTTAGTAGTGCTGATTTCTGTATCCTACCTTTAAAAATTGAAATTAATCCAAATTATAACATTGATTCCCTCATCACTATGACAGGCTGTCAACTCTGTTTTACATTAATTGGAATAAAGAGCTCAGCATTTTGCCATATTTCATAAGATGGACCCTTGGGTCCATATTTGGCCATGGACCCAAATTTCATGAAGACGTGAAGGTACCCCTAACAGAGTATGGCCCACATGGAACCTTGGATGAAAACTTCCAGGATACCATAAACTGATCACTAACCAAGCATCATTATAACAGGCCGTCAACTCTGTTTAACAATAACTGGAGGAAAAGTTAATCACTTTGCAATATTTCACAAAATGGACCCTCTTGGGCCTTGGACCCCAAATTCCTGAACCCCTGAAGGTACCAGTAAGCAAGTATCATTATGACAAACCATTAAAATTGTTCAAGAAAATCTGTAGGAGTACACAATTTGAAAAATTTCATAAGAATGCGACATAGGGCCCCCACGGGACCATGGACCAAAACTTTCAGAAAACCATACACAGATCACTACATACACAGATCACTAACCAAGCATCATTATGACAGGCCGTCAACTCTTGTTTAACATTATCTGGAGGAGGGCTTAAACATTTTGCAAATTTTACAAAATGGACCCTACCATCCATCTTGGGTCATGGACCCAAAATTCCTAAACACCCTGATGGCACCACTAACAGATGTCATTATGACAAACCATCATCACTGTACAAGAGAATCTGTAAAAGAAGAAACAGTTTGAAGAATTTCATAAAATGGGCCATAGGGCCCACATGGGGCCTTAGACCAAAAATTTCTGCACACCTCAAATTGTCCATCACCCAAGGAACATTGTGTTCAAATTTCAAGCAAATCCATGAAAGCATGTGGGAGTAGAAACCTTTTGAAAAGTGAGACAGACATTTTCTGTGAGACAGACATTTTCTCCCCCTACAGTATAACATAAGCTCTACCCACACTTCGTGGGTTGAGCTAACAACCCGCAAATGTTATGAAATCATTGAACCCATTTCCCTGGCCAACCATTTGGAATATTGACTGAAGAATCCATCTGGCTTAATTACTGCTCTGAGTAACTGGTAACTGGAACATAGGAACCCTTGGGTCTGAATCAAGATATGAAATCTATTCCATGGATCTGTAGGAGGAATGCTGGCAAACTGTCTGCGCCATTTACAGCAGGTATATGTCACATATGGCATAAGTTGGGATCTTTACCCAAGAGCTTTGAGTCCACATTGCTCCCCAGATCAGCTGTCGTATTTATTTCATTCACATCATCATCATCCCAAGGAAAGGAAGATCTGAAAATATACAACATGCAGCAGGGTTTGTAAACTTTTGAGATACTACTAAAAATCAAGGCTATTTCAAGACCAAGATGGCCATTATGAAGATCCAAAGAAAATGAATTATGAAAAGAAAGAACACTGCACTCTCTTCTGGGGATATATCCACAGTCGTAACATGTAGCAACATCACCAGCAAATGTTAGGTTTTCAGCTTTTAAGACCATATGACAATGTTTCCAGAATAAACGACTCAAATTAAAGGACTTCCAGACCAGACAAAAAATATTACACTTTTTCTCAGGGTTTTCCACATTTCCAAGCTGTGTGGAAAAACTAAAGTACTTGGAAATTTGTATGATTGACAATAAAGTCATTTCTTGCATGACATGAAATTGAGCAGTGGCTGCTGAGTGACCAACTATCAATTCAGATTTTATAGACTTCATAGTATTTCATAATAAGCTGTGTCAGGTTTAAATAAATTTTTTGTTTTTATCCATATACTCTCATCAAATGTGAGGACTGTAAAACAGGCCTAAATGTTGAGTCTGTCAGGCAAAAAGGCTTTAACCATGGGCAGACTTACAGAATACAATGATCTTTGAATAAGTACAAGTATATTGATTGCCTCTATATTATGTGTACATTCCCATTGCAGCTCTTCAGAGACACCACCTATAGTAAAAACAAAGTGGCAAGTATCAAAACTGTGTTCAATAATGCTACTATTCAAAGTGCAAACATAATTTTTGATTCTTAATGGGCAGAAAACTGTCCTGATCTCCTGCTCTTACTGTCTTCACATTTCAGTAAGCACAACCCCATCTGGTCATTTGACACCCAAGTAAAGCTGCTTTTCTTGAAAATAACATCTAATGGGGTTATGTACCTAATCTCAAATAGACATTTTAATGTAGACAGTTTACATAACCCCAATGTCCGTGTATAAAACCTTACTCACAGACAAGAATGCAGGATAATATGCCAAAGGTTGAGTTCAAGGGTGTACTCTCTAAAAATATCTCATGTGGCATCTTTAAACAACTGCTGTTTAAAGTTATTTAATCTATTATCACCAATATTGTTCTTTATAGTCATAAAACTATGGTCAAGTTCGCCAAATGTGAACACATCTACATGCAAAGGAAAAGTCACTGATTACCTTGTATCTCGTCTTCTTGAATTACTCAACCGAGAGGCAGGCTTAGATGACCTGGTTACAAAATTGAAGAAAAGAGTTACTGATGAAATAAACATCCCTCAGTCCTTACTTTGGAATGTATATGATGTTTAAATTCAGACCCTCATTTTCTGGGGAAATATGTGTTTGCATACAGCAGTTATAACACCCACCTCACGAGAAACACATCACAAGTTATACAACAAAGAAGCTAAACTTATAACAAGGAAAGGTTTGATGCATGGCCTAAAAGGCGTGCTTGTCAGCAGACATAATGAAGATGAAATGTGTTTCAAAAAAAGTAACTCTTGTAGACCTTAACTTTTTTTAGTGTACCTGGTCAATCTCCACTACTGCCACCACCATTCACCCTTCACCCCCCCCCCCCCCCCCAAAAAAAATAATAAATAACAATCCAACAACTGATGATTTCCCACAAAAAAAATAATCCTGTGTGAATGATTTACTCTTCATTTTAGCTTGCTTGAAAATGACCACAGATGAATTTCACATCTTTTCCAGCTTACAGTTCAACTCCTCCTCCCCTCAAAGAAGAAGAAAACAAAACTAACGACAGTAATGTATCCAGATCGATATCTTCTCCTAGGCCAAGATAGTCTCCAGCTGAGGCTGCCCTGGGATTTTCAGCTTCCTTTGGTCCCTTGGTTTCTTTTGCAGAGTCCTCCTTACTCTCTTCCCTTAAGATACCCTTCTTTCGTTGATCTGTTACAGTGTTCTTTGTCTCATTCTTCTGCTCCGTTTCCTGACCAACGGTTTCTTCTTTGTTTCCTGTAACACCCAATGTTTCTTTCTTTTCAGCAGCTTTTCTTTCATTTGATTTCCCAATGGCTAATGAAAGCCAGTCCCCTTCATCATCTCCCTGACCTTTGACATCACTATGAGTCCTCCCAGTGGACTTGTTTCCATCAGATGGACCCACCACTTGGGAGTTGGATCTTTGACGCCCTCCACCACCAGCACCAGGTCTGCCTAATGTTGATGTACCACCAAAAAGGTCATCGACATCATCAGCAAACCTTTAAATGAGAGAAAATTTACACCATGGATGCACTGCATACCAAAACAATGATGAATCCAGCATACAAAATACACAGGAGTGACAAGTGTAATGTAACCCCCACCCCCAGCAGCCAAAATTGCACCCAGGGAGACACTGAGAATTAACTAGGGTTGTGACTATTTAGTGATTAATCGCTAAACGATCGCATGTGTAATAAACGCCTAGTAAAAAGCTACCAGCGATTAATCACAAAGCCCGTTTTTCCATACGAAATAAAAAAAATCTGCAGTCATTACAGAAAATTAGATGTTCACTTTAACCCTTTTTGAAAAAGTGAAATACAATAAACAGATAGCACACACGTAAACATACGACATCAATGTTAAGCTTCTATGAAGATCCGTGTTTGAGCTTCACAGAAACTATGTCCCCGGACGTCACTAACACATTTTACATATTCATCATGTTCAAGAGCATGTTTAAAGTCTCTATAATGATCATAGGTACTTGCAATTAATCGCTAAACGATCGCAAAATTTTGCGATTAAACGTTTAGAAATTTTGCTAAACGTTCACAGCCCTAGAATTAACCAGGCACTCTGTTCCCCCTGAAAACAACTACTGAGCACTGAAATTTGTGTCCTTTTAGCTTTTACCAATTAAAAAAGCAGACAGAAAACAGCACAAATTAAAAACTGATATAAAAAGCTCCCAGTTGACTCAAATTAGCTCTTCACCCACTTCATATCTTCAGGAACCAGGAGCTTTTTTTTTTCATTAAGTTAACTCCCAGAAATTCCATGTTATTGTTGAGCCTTGGTATACACATCAATCTGCTTGTGACCTAGATCTGATCAAGTAAAAAGTGAGATACTTTTAACTCATCTTCTTGCAAAAGGGTAAAATCACAGGTTCACAAAATAAAAGCACTTCGGACAATTGCTAAATACAATAAAGTTCTTCACCTTACATTCTTGAAGCTAGGACAATAAGTTGTATGACTCATACCATGACCTATTCTTGACCAACAGCCCCTTTTCCAAATAGCAATTGAAAAGGCTTGTGTTCTGGTACGCGATGTTTTTGTCAATGGAATTTTGCTGTGGCAAAAAATGATGCACACCAAAAATGTATCCCACAATCCTTTGTAATTCCTATTTGGAAAAGAGTCAATTCATGAAAAATCTATCACCCAGTTCATCAAAGCACACATGAAACCCATTTTCGACAAAATAAGGATCAAACTTTTATATACATTGGAGAATTCAGAAGAAGCTGCATGCACGCTTTACAAAATTCCTGTGACTTTTCTGTGATTTCTGTCATTTTCACCAAATTCCATGACTTTTCCTGACTTCAGGAACCTTGTTTACCTGACTGATCTCCTTCCAGGTGGAGCTGAATCTGGTCTCTTAAGGGTGTTTACTGCTGATGGAGTATAAGACCCAAAGGAAAAATCTTCCTCATCCAACTCTTTCTGAGGGTTTCCTTTAAGGAGAGGAAGAGCACACATTTACATTGAAGATTCTTAGGGCTTTTGTTACCACAGGTTTGAGACACTATAACCATGAACTTTCTTAGGACCAGAATGGCCATATTTAAGCTTGAAGAATGAAGCCTGTATGTAGGGAAGGAAAAGATTGTATACATATTTATGCAATGTGGACACAAGTAGCAACATGATGTTGTATGCAGCAAATATAGGGTTTTCATTTTTCAGAATATTCAATTATTAGAGAGTACAAAGTATCATTGTATGGACAGCTACTGTCTTGTCATCATCAGTAAAAGAATTGGATGTGGGCAATAAAAATTTGACACGGGAGGTGCTAAAGACAGTTGTTAAGATTAAAGTAAGGGGCAAAAGAGAGCCAGGTTGGGAATATGTTGACCCTTTGGGATAAGAAACTTGGCTCCTTAAAGCAAGGATGGGGAACTTCTGGCCGCAGATCATGTGTGGTCTGCACGACAATTTTATCTGGCCTGCAAAGCAATTCATACATGAAAATTCAGAATCACTTGAAAAGTAATTGATAATAATCTTTTAGGCTACAGTGCCCATCATTGATCCTGCTTACACCAATTTCACATAAAACTGCTGTAAAACTCTACCAGTTTATTACTAAAACTATAGTATGCACAATGTAACATGCCCACTGTTTCGTTAGACACAAACCAGGTACAGAATCCTTGTATCTCTGGTGGTAACTAAAGCTTTACATGGAAGCCCGCATAGCATTGAACACAACTGCACTATCACATGTATAGGTCTATCTATTACAGTACGAAACTCAGTGGGCACTGCACTGGTTCCAGGAGATTGGGGGAAGGGGATTACAACTGTCTGTTTGAAGAGCAAATTAAGCATTAAAAAGTGGAAAATTTTGCAATGTGAAGTAAAGAAAAAATTTAAAACTGGTTTCAAAATAGGCATTTTTTTTTTTTGCACGCTTTTCACATGTGCTCATTCATTATAACTTCATACATTGAAAAAGACAAAATAATGGCCATATTGTGATACTCAAGAGCTTCTGGAGGCTTTGTCCCCAGTTTCTTGCCAGGGCTTTTCTCCTAGACCCCATCAGGGCATGTCTGAGGCTTCTTGGCCTGTGCCCCATGGGGGCAAGCTTCTTGCACCCTTGCTGTCTGCAGCCTGGAAGTGGGCTATGACTATCAAAATGGCCTATAACACTTCCTTAAAGGGCTTTTTACACACACTCCAATTTTGCGTTTGCAGACCCTAAGAATGCTTAAACCAGAAATGAATAAGCATGAATTACTCAGGTAACCAGTGTTTCCTCCAAGAAATTATCCACTGGGTCAATATACTCAATATAAGAAAATTTGGCTCACTAGAAACATCAATGTAGTAGAACTGTGCATGCGTAAGGCACGCGTTGCTGTTCACACTGCGTCTGAAACCCTCGTTTTATTTTTCACATGAATATCAGTGAGTCAAATTGACAAATCATTGCGTCAAAATTGTGTCATAGCAGCTTAGCAGAAACACTGTATGTGACACTTTCCTAGATTAATAAGTAGTCCATTGACACTGACAAGATAATACCTTACTTTATCTTTCATATGCAATCTTTGTGTGATGAAAAATCATTTAAGTATACCTCAAGTCAAAAATTACCTAACAAAAACTGCAAAATAAATCCAAGTTGTCTAATTCCATTTTGACAGCACATTCAAATGCTGAGATATAACATGTTGATGTTAGTTCAGTCAAATAAAACATAGTTTATTGCTTAAAATTTTGTCATTTCACCTTTGTGCTGCTCAAATGACAATTTTTGTCTTTTGTTTCTTCCAAAGTCACTGCCCTTTGAATAAAATGTGATCACTTTTTATTGCTATAGAGTAACTTAACAATAGGTACAACCCCTCTCCTCACAATATGCCTTCCAAGAAAAGAGTAATGATTTTCAATGTCATATAAACAATAATTTTACAAGGAAACAAAAGAGTCCAAAGTAAGTTTTACAAAAAGGACCTCACATTCTATAGTCCAATCTGCTATTTCTTATTAAGAGAATGAACTCCCACATTTTATGCCTCAACAGCTGAATAACCTATGAAGATGGGAGTTGCACCAGTAAGATTAATTATTAAATGTCTGTAATATACATTCTTGTAATTTCAGACTTCAGGTACACTCAAAGAACACTTCTGTAGAAAAGGAAAAAGAGAGGAGATCTGATTGGTTGAGCTGAAGTTTCACAGTAAGGCTGAGGGAGCACTCGAAATGCTGTTTAAAGTGATTTATGACATGCTTCCCCACCAGTGCCTTAGCCAGGATTTAAAAATGAGTGTAAAAAGTGTTTGAAATGCCTCAAGTCACAATGGTACCACAGGTGGGGTCAGAAGGATTTAAAAGAGTTGTCACAGTGACTCCTCCAATGTGAATATTGATGTTACGTCTATTTTATCATGAACCAACACCATACCAATATTTTTTGCAAGTTTCCAGCAGATGTAACACAAATCCTCCAATCACACATTTTAACACAAACATTAACTATGGATTTGTCCACACCAGGCAGCTCTAGGCGGTCACTAACAATTTTCACCCAGCATTAGTTAACAATCATGAATTTCTCCAGGCACTACATTTCCATCAGGCCAATCTCCAGTACATTCCTTCATCTTAGATCCATCCCCAGCATAGCAATCAAGGTCCCCAGCACTTAGAAAATCCTAAACACATCCATAGACCCTTTTCCAATAGCTATTACAAAGGTAATGGGACAGAGTTTTGGTACACATTGTTTTTATTCACAGTGAAATGCCATTGACAAAAATGACATACCAAAGCTCTATCCCATAATCCTTTGTAACTGCTATCTGGAAAAGAGTCTATGACAAATGATAAAGCAATGATGTGCCTACCTCGTTCTTGCTTCCGATATTTTGCATCTAAGACAAACTCCTTAGTTCTACCCACTGGAGGCTTATCTGGTGGTGAGATGGCAGGCTTTTTCCCAAATAAATCAGCCACTTTTGACTTTGCTACTAGGATTTCATCATCCTCCTTCTTCTTCTCTGGTGCATTTTCTTTAAAGATTAACATGAAACAATTTTCAGTTTAATTTGAACTTTCATTTCATTTATTTCAATTTTTTTGGAGGAGGGGTGGGGGCTCTTTCTTTAATACAGCAATCTAAGTCCAAAAGAAGCTGTAAAGGAAGGGTTAAAGCAAAAAATTAATTTTCATGTGTGAAAAAGGAGCGAAATCTACACAATTTGAGGACACTTTCATTCAAATCAGGCATGTAGTACTCGAGATATCAAATGAAGTTACTGCATTTGTGACCCAAACTGAGCTTGAGGCAAGCAGGGTTTATGTCACTTCCTCACAATGATGAGCAATGCTTTGTTTCCTTTGTTTTTTCAGTCTGTTGTGCTGACCTTGAAGTCCATACAGATAGGACCTCCCCATGTGGAATGTCAAGTCTGTAAAATTCTCATGCCTCTCATGCAATCACATTCAGATAACATGAGATTGTGAAGGAGAAAATTGGTTGTAAAGTTTAAGAGAAAAACAAAAGACTGCTCATTAATGTGAGGCTATGACATCATACGTGCTTGCTTCAAGTTCACTTTGTGTTGAAAATGTGACAACTTTAAGTGCTAACATCTTGAGAACCACACATCACATTTCAATGCAAATTTCACCAGAATGCCTAGAATAAGTACCCCTCAAACATATCAAAACTTGATTTGAGCTTAGACCTTTTCAAAATCATGCCCTTACTTGTCTGAGGAGGGCTGTCATCAAATCCCATGGTGTCCAAAATGTCATCATCACCAAAATCTATATCATCACTTCGTTTCGGGGTTTCACTTCTCTTTGGTGGTGGAGCAGATTTTGCACGGGTGATTGACTGCTCTACCTCAATTTCTGTATAAGATTCAAGATCAAGGAATAAACTCATTGGACAAAAAATATTCTGTTATCTGAAAAAAGCTGTAAAGCTATGGTAATTTTAAATCTTAGAATTGAAAATTATGCAGATCCAGATGTACATTTTCCCCAAATTCTCCAGTTTTTCTTTTTTCCTACAGCATTTAAACTTTGTTGCACAGTAGACTTCCTCCATAGTCTCCAACTTTAAGAAAAAGTTTGTCCTTCCTGTGGACCAAAAGTGAAAGATCCTTACTAAACTCCATTTTCAAGCCCAGAATAGATTATGACAGCTGTCTCTTGTCGCAATGAACACTTTCTATTCTGTTTACCTACTGTACTAACATATCTAATCAATGGGAAAGGGAAGGGAACTTCCCAAATCAGCCACAATTCTCAAATTTTGGTTAGAGACAAATGCAGGCACCCTTGTTTGGTAAACTAGCTTATGTATAATTCTTTTTCTATCCTGTGACAACTGTGTTATAAATAAATTGTTAAATTTATGCCACTAAACTCCATGGTCTCCCTGTAATATTAAAGTGATGGGTGTGATGTTTAACTCCACAAAAAGTATTTGGGAGTGGCACAAGAGAAAGTTTTGAAAGGTACAGCTGATACTTTGTCCTATTGCTGATATGAAGGTTCTATGCCCTATAGAGGCTATACATGTACACTTGATCCTGAACATGCTGTTTAACACAATGCTGAGGGTTCAATTCAGAGCCTAAAACCTAGGTCCTCAAATGGGAGTCTACAGGCACAAATGGACCGTACTGTGCACAAAAACAGCGTGCAGAGGGTAAGCCACACCCAAAAATTTTAATAAGGAAAGACAATCCGTTGAAGGAAATCCTAGCTACCTCAATGAATGCAAAGAAACCAGTTTGACCTACAGTGACCTCAAATGACCTTCAAGCTTCTCAAAAACAGCAATCATCTACTCAATATACAGCACCTGCATGCCAAAAAATGAGGTCCCTCACTCTCATGTACCTTGAGATATTGGGTTTACATGTAGTTATCAAGGTTTCCACTGTCAAGCACATCCCTTGGGTAAACACAGGTCATTACAGAGCTGCACTGACCCCAGACATAAAAGCTGGCCGCTCACTTTACAAGGCCTGCAGCACAAATGGTCAAACTTTCTGTTTTATGCAGGACTCCCTGTTCATGAACCCAAACACAAGATCAGAGTTCAAAATATGAAGTCTAGTGTGTAAGTGCAGTAATTCAAATGCATTGACCAATGCACACATGGTCAAGTTTGAAATGTAAACATGGTATTAAGGACTACCAATTCTATTCCCGGGTTTGCACTTCCGCTTTCATGAGCTGAAATCCACACTACCTCCATGATTTTAAGTAGTGTAGTGCCTAGTTTCAAACCCCTATGACCAGTCCACTCAGCAGAGTCACTTTTTTGCTCCTCTCATTGTTACAAAAGCCTACATAAGCCAGCCATCCAGCCAAAGACTTTTGTTTTGGGTTGGAAATCTGACAGAAACTTCATTTTATAGCCACAAGGAAATTGACTGGGTTTAAGGCATTTAAAAATTTTTTACTGCGAGATGTATAACTACCATTGTACAGTGCTATGCACAGCCACAGAGGTCAGTGTGTCTTGACCCTTTCCTGCTATAGGCCTAGTACACCCAATTTTTTAAAAGGGATAGACCAAAGGACAAAAGCTTACATAAGCTCATTAATAAAATAAGTGTAAACGACATCTTTGGGGCTGAGTGATGGGAACCTTTGACTTTTGCTGGGAGCTTCAGAGGGTCAGCAGCCCTGTGTCGTGGAAGTCAAATAAAGTCGCTAAGCAGGCTAGTTTATGATGTCATCTCAACTATCTCATTGCTGTGATTTCTGGTAAGTAACAGCAATATCACACTAATTCTCTTCTCTTTTCAATTATTGAAAAATATAGAAAGCAGTGTGCAAAAACAAAAACTAAAACTTACACAAATCATGAACTTTTTTTTTTTGATCCATTTTGGTTGAAATGATGGACTTTAAACAATATTTTTACCTAAATTTGAAAACTGATACCACTTTTCCAGGCCATCACAGACATCCCATGCATATAGACAGAGGATCACATGACCATAACTGAAGCCACAATTGGAAAAAATTTAGGCTTACCAAAATGGTCTCTGCACTAATGTGTTTGCATAATTTGATAATGAAAATGCAAAATTTCAGACAAAATGCAAACATTAATGGGAAAAAATATTAAAATGCTCCAAATCGTTCACTGATTCTATTCAAGACTTGCATTTGATTTGAAAATTTCTCACATTTCTCGCATAATCTGTCCATACTGAACCACTTGAGCATGTCCAAAATTTATGCAGAAAACACAGGGTACAGCCATATCGATATGCCTAAACGTGTATGTATGCTGACGATGCCTAATGCATAGGCCAGTAGTACAGAATGCTCTGTCTGTATTGTAAGAAGTCCATGCAGGCCATGCACACATACCCTAAAATTCCAACTGATTTATGGTAGATTTTTAAACTTACCCTTTTCGCCAGCTCCCCCTTTGTTAAGGCTAGTGGATCTTTTCATGGATGGGGATGACTTTCTTGGAGAATCCACATCGGCATCTTCCACTGGCTTGTTTACATCTACCTTTGGTTGTGGTCTTGCTGTCCTCTGCAGACCTTTTTGCTTTGGAGCAGGTTCCTCGTCTTCATCTGAGAGGAGACCAGCCAGTGGGTCATCTTCATCAAACTCTGAGATAGGAGAGAGAAATGAAGTATCACAAGGGACTCATAATGGAAAGAAATATGACAAAGAGAATTTATGGACATATTAGGTGGGGGCAGGGGTGACTGTGCATCCCCCTTCTCCCATTCATAGACAACCTAAAATTCAGAAAATGTGTAGAAGTATTTTGGCAAAATCCTCCAAACAGGTCATCAGATTTGGGCAAAAAAAAGTTCTGCCTCCCCAAACCGAAAAGGTCCCATACACTTGGGAGAGAATTAGACAATCAAATTAGTTTTTAACTTTCTGGAATATAACAATATAATGCAATAAGTTGATGTCATCTAAAAATGTTTGTTGCCACATGGTCCTTCTATCCAGCTACTGGTCATCAAATAATATTCCTTATGGAATTTCTCATTGAACTGCATGTGCTTCTGATCTTAAGTTCTATGGGGTGATAAAAAACTTAATATTTTAGAAGGAAACATAAAATTGTCAGAATAAGATACCTCCAAAATCAAAACTTTTGGTCAAGGGCTTCTTCCCAGCTACTTGGCTTTTTTCACTTGCTTTACTAGCAATATCAGGAGATGATTCTGTTGAAGAAAACAAATTTGAGGTAAAGTCCAAAATATCCTTAATAGTAATAATTCAGGCATTGAAGGGTAGTTGTTTTACGATGCTAAGTGACAATGATGCTGGAGAAGACTATGTGGCTTATGAATTACAATTCATGTTAGGTGGCTAACCAACTCAACAATTTAGGTCAAATCTGGTTTCTTCTGAAATGCCAGTTCAGATGGGAAGACTTGATTTAAATTAATTTTTTAATTCCATTATGATTTTTTTACCAATGTTATGATTGAATTAATAAAAGCAGTAACATATGAAGTGATGAGACCTCATGACTGAAAGATTCAGAGCAGGGTTAACAGTTTGGTCTTGGGAATGCAAACACCCTCAAATTTTGCTTTTTCTTTTACAGATAGGCACAGTTAACTGCAATTATAATACATGTGGTTATTTTGTAACGTTTTCATAATTTGCCATTGGATAGTTACCACTGGTTAAGGTTAGGGTTAATTTCCTTAAAATTCATAACTACATGTTCATTTGTAACTATGCTCGGATATGTTACAATACACGCTTAACATGTTTTTAATCCATTTTGCCAATTTGGGAACACGGATTTGGAGTACAATCCCAGTGGGATTATGATCAGATGGGCTTTCATCCACGGGCAATCTATGATTTTCTAATCTGCTCTTACTTCCAGGCTAAAAGAAAACCAGAAAGCCAAAAGGCTTAGTGATTCCTTGCCATATGGATATATTGTAGCAAACATGAATCACCCACATGGCTAGCATGAGATCCCTCACAGTTATCCTACTTGAGATATCATGTTAATAAGGTTTTGAACTTTTAATATCTTGTGATCCAAAATGACTTTTCACCTCCACTGACAACAGTAGGGATTACCTACCCTATATGGCCATCTACATGCCAAATATGAAACAAAAATATATGAACAATCCACAGACCAAGTATGAGATCCCTCACAATTATCCTCCTTAAAATATCATGTTTACATGGTTTTAACCCTTTGTGATGCCATTTAATGACCTTTGACCTCCACAAAAAAATGATAGGGATCATCTACTCAACGCAAACAATCCACATTTCAAGCAGGAGTTCCCTCACTGTTACCCTTCTTGAGATATCATGTTTACAAGATTTTGCCCTTCTGACCTCTGGTGACCCCAAATGACCTTTGACTTCCATGAAAAACAAGAGGGAACATCTACTCAATATGGGCAGTCCACATGGTACATATGAAATCCCTCACATTTATCTTCCTTGAGATATCATGCTTACAAGGTTTTGGCTTCTTGACCTCTGGTGATCCCAAATGACCTTTGACCTCCACCAAAAAAGGTAGGGATCACCTACTCAAAATGGGCAATCCACATGGTAAGTATGAGAACCCTCACATTTATCCTTCTTAAGATATTGTGTTTACAAGCAATTCCCAAGATTTTACCATTTGACCTCTCGTGACCCCAAATGACCTTTGACCTCCACCAAAAATGATAGAGATCATCTACTCAATATGTGCAATCGACATGGTAAGTATGAGATCCCTCACATTTATCTTCCTTAATATATCGTGTTAACAAGGTTTTGACCTTTTGACCTCTGGTGACCCCAAATGACCGTTGATCTCCACCAAAAACTATAGGGATCATGTACTCAATATGGGCAATCCACATGGTAAGTATGAGAACCCTCACATTTATCCTTCTTAAGGTATCATGTTTACAAGCAATTCCCAAGGTTTTACCATTTGACCTCTGGTGACCCCAAATGACCTTTGACCTCCATCAAAAACAATAGGGATCATTTACTCAACATGGGCAATCCACATAGTAAGTATGAGATCCCTCACATTAATCCTTCTTAAGATATAGTGTTTACATGAAATTCCCAAGGTTTTACCATCTGACCTCTGGTGACCCCAAATGATCTTTGACTTCCACCAAAAACAATAGAGATCATCTACTCAATATGGGCAATCAACATGGTAAGTATGAGATCCCTCACATTTATCTGTCTTGAGATATTGTGTTTACAAGGAATTCCCAAGGTTTTTACCATTTGACCACTTGTGACCCCTAATGACTTTTGACCTCCACCAAAAACAATAGGGATCATCTCCTCAATATGGGCAATCTACATGCAAAGTATGACATTCCTCACAGTTACCCTTCCTGAGAAATTGTGTTTACAAGGTTTTAACGTTTTGACCTCTAGTGACCCCAAATGACCTTTGACCTCCACCAAAAACAATAGAGATCATCTACTCAATAAGGGGTACCTACATCCCAAGTATGAAATCACTCACGGTTACCACTCTTGAGGTATCGTGTTTACAAGCAGTGTCACATACAAGCACAAACACACACACCCATACGCACATTCATTGCCTTACGGGGTACTAGGAAAGGACCCGGTAAGGAAGTCACAGGATTTCCCCATCAGCTTGGCTGACCTCCAACTAACCCAGCAGACGTACGTGTCTGGAGGGCGGGGTGCTTGCCAAGGCAGGCACGTGCAGCCGCGCGAGACTTCTCATTGCAGTGGCCGAATTTTCGGGCAGCTACGCAAATTACGAGCCGCGCGTGAGCTAGGAAAGACGTGCGAGAGCGGAGGTCTCGCCGGCTGCCCGTGTACCCGCTAAGGAGGTGTCTGTGAGTGCATACACATGACTTCACCATCACATTGATTCCTTTTGCTTATGCAAGGAATCAAAAATTCCAAGTATGATGCATATTTATTAGATTGGTAAGCCACATGACTTGTTACTATTAAAGCAAAGCTATAAGTTTCCTCCTAGTTTATAAACAATTTACAGCATTTTAAAATGTCTGCCCTTTATGGATTTTTAAACACGTTTCAGAGGAGATACAAGGAATGGCATATGGTAACAGAAATGTAACCAGGTACTGAAGAGAAAGTTGGACATATAGCAGACAGTATAACTCCATGCCTGAAAGCTGCCTAAGGTTCATCAAGAACCATTCCAAATAGATTAAGGATGAACACAAGTGAGATGCCCCTTATATCAGGAAAATGCACCTGTGTTATTAATGGATCCCAATCCTACTCCCAGGAACCGTCAATTCACCTCGTCCCTGCATACTCTCACCACAAAACCTCAATTACTCATGATTTATTTGTTGCCTTCGATCACACTTTAAGGATGGTAGGCATACCACATAATTATGTTTTTTTGGGGGGGGGGCTGGGGGAGGGATGGGGTAATCCATTTATGCAGAAGCAAAACCTCTTTGGAAAATTGTTTGGAGGATAACAAGGCAAGTGTGGTACAGCTGCATCCAAACCTATTACCAGGACTGTCATTTAATCTTTTCACTGCATACAGTTTTACCACAAGGAGGATTACACAAAGAGTATGGCATCCTACACAGCATTACCACTGGTACTAATGTTAAGCTACCAGCCTGACATACTGCTGCGCTACACCTGCCAATAAGTGATATGCAAAAGCAGCTACTATAAATTATCTCCAAACTTCCCATCACTTCATTTGTGGACTCAAATTTCACAAAAGATAAGATTGCATATCATCTAAATGTTGCAATCATCTTTCAAAATTGTTCAGTGCTAGAGGCTGGGTCCCCACCTGCCAAGATCAAAAGCGTGTCTACCATCCAATGGACACGACTGAATCCTATCTCTGGCCACTTTCCCTAAGCTTGGGAGGGGAGGAAGACCCTTACTGACTCTGCATCACTGCAAAAATGGCTTAAACATGCAACTTGAAGCAGATAAGATGTGCAGTTTGTGAGATCAATGTTTTAACAGTACTTTTCATATATCCTCAATACCGTGACACCTTGCTTTTTATACCATTTATTGGGATGTTTGTTCCAGGCAACAACATATCAATATTGCACACTGCCCAACATTACTTATCAATGTCCAAACTGATTAGCAATTACTTTACCTTGACTGGCAGATATTAAAAACCAACAGTTAAAAGAGTTCAAACATACACTGGTTGCCAAACCATGAGAAATGTTGATGGACAACTGATTAGAAGCTAAGTTAAAATTGGTTCTCCCGTGGAGTTTCTAGGGTTACAAATTGCAATGTGAACTCAACTTTTTCATTCCTTGCTTTCTAGCTCATCTTCTTTATCAGAACATACCTTCCTCCTTAATGGTGAAGGTCCTTCTTTTACTGTCGGCTGTATTCACCAGTGATGGAGGAGACAGAGTACGTGTGCCAGCCAGTTCTCTGTCATTCCCAGAATTCTTTGCAGCTTCCACGCTCTTGTCAGATTTCAAAGTTGATGACTTGCGACTCCTCAGGGATGATGCAAAGAGGGCATCGTCCATGTCATCCATGTCCTAGTTCAGTGCAAAAGAAGAACGATCACACATCTTGATGGTATACAATATAAAAGTATAAATCAAACATTACAAATTGCTGGAAAAAATAAAAAGATTTCTTTGTCAATTGTCATGCGAATCAAAATTGTAGAGGTTGTGGCCAAGTAAAATTTATTTCATGAGGATGGCTTACTAGGGAGACAGGAACATTACTAGACACTAAGGCCTTAGCCAGGATTCAGAAATTGGGAGTCTCACTTGTTTTTGAGATGCCTCCTGTAGCACTGGTTCCCAGGTGGGGCCCAGATGTTTTAAAAAGCGTTGTCTGTGAGATTTCTTCAATGCGATTTATTTATGTTATGTCTATTTAATAGCGGGATAAGTTTGGTTTGTAACATCACTGACTTTTTAATTTCATTTCTAAGCTGAACATTTTCAGATTTATAATCAATTTGGAAAGCTATGCCTAGCAATTTTTGACTGTTTTCAAAGATTTGGCCATCTCAAAGACAATGAAGATGAATCGTTAGCTAAAGCCTTGCTAGCTACCTTAATACATATTTGAATGTAATAACACAGCTTTGGGAATATTTTCTGGTGCTTCAACCCTGAATAGAAAATAACCAAGAGAGACCTGATTAAAATGATAGTCAAGGAGTGTAGGTTACATAGAAATACATACACTGGTTGCAATATCCCTGAATGAAAGGCCAACAGGGGAGAAGGAGCATGGAATAAAGTTAAATTTAATTGATTTACAGATCTCAGTCATCCTTTTCCTATATTATTTTTTTCAAGCAAGTATGCCATAAAGATTCATATATTTGAAAGAAACTTTGAGATGGATATACTCACTGAAAGAGCTTTGGTAAGTGCAGCCACATCTGCATCAGACACATCAGAGTCCTTAAAAAAAGGAATAATAAAATTAAACAAAATAAAACTGGTCTTCATTTTGAAGCATGTCACATCAATTAATGATGAGATGTCAGGGCTCTTGCACTTTAAGGACAAAATGACTTTTCATGATGCAACTTGGAGAAATCCATGACCTATTTCTTTCAAGAAATACAGCGCATTGCACATTCATTTATTTAATACAATTTAAATATACAGTCAATACAAACTTTCATGACCTTTCCAGGGGTGAAAAGTAAAAACAAATTTCCATGCCTTTTCCAGTCCATGAGAACCATGTGTGGGAAATAAGATAAAAACAACAAAGAAGTGGCATTTATCACCTTAAGCAGCTACCTTGCAATGCAACAGGTAGTTCAATCATATTTCTACGGGCAGCTCAATCATATCTCTGTACCACCTCTTCAGGACACACACCTACAATATTGTTGACAGTCATTTTATGTAATTCTCTAAAAGCAAACACTGGTAAAACTTATTACATGCTTCAAACTATGACATTTGCACTTAATTCAGTTTTACTAAAGAATTCATAGAAAGAAAACCACTAAGGCTCATCAAGGACCCTATAAAACCAGGTTGATCATGTATGACCACCAACGAAATCTGCCTTCTTTTTTCAACTAGTGCTTAAGAGGATAACAAGGCAGGTGTGTAATGATCTATCCCAATCCTGCTCCAGGGTCTGTCATTTACCATCATCATCTAGCTGGCCAGTGTATCCCAAAGGCTGGGAGGGTGGAAAATCCTTGCTCTGTCATGGTACTACCCACAGATACGACCAATAAGATTTTGTATTAGTACACACATTCTTAGTGATACTCTCCTAATTTTTGTGCATCAATTGTGGGGTAAAGTGATTGGCTTGGAATGAAATGTTTATCTTAAGAATAAAAGTTTTTAAAATAGATACTGCAAAAAAGGTTCAACAGGGTAATGTTAAACTGCAGAAGCAATAGAAAACTTACACTCTCTGCTTGTGTATGAATATAAACAATAGCATGGAATACATCTGTTTGTACAACAAATTTCCCAGTATGCATTGTAAGTCTGAAATATCAATCTCACCCAACCTGAATATTTACCTGGTCATCTGCTTCTGCAGCTAGAGCACTGTAGAAGTCATCATCAGGGCCAGACCTTTTTTGATTATAAAAAGACACAGACAACTTTTTAACAAATGATTGTTTTAGGCAGTGATTCCCAAAGACGGCCCTTGGGGCCGCATGCGGCTCCCGGACCCTGTCAGTGCAGCCCCTGAACTGATTTTATGATGTGAGAAAATCATATTGACAAGGAAAAAGGTAGCAGACAAGGAAGATGGGCAAAAATCCATGCTGGCATGTATGTTTAAATTATGTAATTTACTTGACTCCTTCCAAGTTCACCCTCCTGAAAGGGTGCCAGGTTGCCTACGTAGCAGGCTCTATGGCATGCCTTTTTCAGTCATATCTAGCCAAGACTTACAGTATTTCGTGTGCCTTGTTGTTGACAACCATGTTATATACACGGTGGCATGTAGTTGGAGTATGTAGTTGTGCAATGCTGAGTGGTTGTATTTGTAGGGACAAAGCTTGTAGCAAAGTATCATCACGAAAATTCAATTGTGAAGTGAGGAGACTGTACAACTGAAAACTGTATCATGTTGAACATGTGTTGATTGGTGGAATTTCTGCAAGTTATATTTCGGTACTCATAGAAACTAAATCAAATGAAAACAGCTCTGTTAAATAAAATAGAATCATTCAATCAACTTAAAAAGTTTTTTCGCCTTTTAGGAATGCGGCCCTCGATCTCGACAGACCCACTTCTTTATGATCTGATTGCATTTGAGAATAATTGATCAAGAGATTCCTCACATGCTGGCCACTAATGCAGGATAAGTGCAGAACTGTTGTGACTTTATCAGTTTCAGAATGCAGTTTTCATCCTCAACATATTTAGCTTGGAAAACAACGCATGATAAACACGGAAAAATGACCATACTGGTGACTCATGCATGCTACATGCAGAATTGTAGGCGGTGGCGCCAGGTGAGGGAGCAAGGGGCCATGACCCCTAACATCTTGGAAACTCCATTTTCGTCCACGAGTCTTAATGGGTACGATAAAATATGTAATCCCCTGACAACTAGCCGATGCGACGAATTTCTTAATTTTGCCCAGAGGAAGGCCTTTTGCTCAATAAGATCTGCAAATTTCCAAAGTTTCTCCAACAGTAACCAAAAATTTTCGGCACCCTCCGAGTGCCAGAATTTCACATTTGCTCTCCTTCTCGCAGCCCATCGACTTTGTCGGGCCTTCTGGTTACCGACAGCTCCACTCTTAATGCACAGTTCACAATTCAGACGGTCATTACCATATTTCTAATTTCAAGATGAACAAAATTTTGCATGAACAGAAAAAGTAAATTCTGGTATAAATTTGTAGTACGAGTAAATTTAGCTTCAAACCATATAGTCATCGCGTTATGAATGTTACTCAAGGTACCAGTTACTACATGAAAACCCCTTGATGTCCAGGATCTAACTTTGAGCCATCACCTAGCTTTGGCTAGAATAGTTCACTGGAATTTTTGTTCTAATAATGTTCATGGGTGATATAATTTTGCTTGTGAGAACTGTGTGCAAAGCGCGCCGAAATTTTGCAAGAAAATTATTTACCACCGTAAAACCTGCATACAGACTCAGCAAGCAGTGGTGGAAAGATACTGTAAGCCCAACGAAGGGACCAAGCTCCCTTAAGAGGTTAAGCAGCCAGAAACAATGGGTTACAGAAAGGATGCTGAATGCCAAATTTGGCGCCTGGCGAAGAATTTGGGGTTCTGTTGAAGAAAAATCCAAAATATTTGGTTCTTATTAAAGAAAGTTAAAAAATTTGGGTTGCTATGAAAGAATCTGCCCCTCCTCTTCCTAGACAGTTCCAATTCTCCCTACTAAGTTACTCCTTTCAAAACTGTCTTGAGTCCCTCCTTGTGCAGATACAAACCTAATTTATTCCTTAAGGTCATATCCTGGTGGGCATACAAGGCCATAATATGTAACCAGAAAATTCTCTGCACATGCTGTGTACTGTGAGTTTTGATGTCAATCGAAGAGCATTCACCAATAACCAATTGAGAATTTTGCTTCTCCCAAACAAAATGTATTTGGGGTGATGAGTGTTTGTCTTTTAACAGTATGAGCAAAACCAAGATGCCCGGCGACTGGTCACGAGGGGATGCCCCCATCCACCACCCCTGGACATTGACACACATTACGTTATCATGATGTTGAATCTGAATTAAAGGGATTTGCCATTGACAAAAATCAGTGACTTCAAAATGTGCAGAAAATTTTTCTCTTCTAGGTGAAAACCGCATCTCAATAGCTTGTAGCGTTTGGAAGATACTTATTTTCAAAGAAATACAATTTTTTCTCAAGACAAAGTGCATTATGGGAAATCCGTCATGTAATCGCAGCACATTAATTTGACAAAGCATTGAATTTCTTTATGATATTGACACTGTTGTAGGGAATATTTAGCAGTTATGTTTGTTATGCCGTACATATGGTGTAGATTTATGCTAAACCTACATGGAAAGATATTCAAACATTTCAACAGTATCAAATTTCAAGGACAACAGGATATTCAATTATAAAGGAAAACAAAAGAAATCTGAGGCAAAGTGCCCACTTAACATAACATTCTGTGACCTTGATGATACTGTAACTGAAGGTTATTTTTTGACAAAAATACATAGTCTTTAATATTAGGTATCTCGAGTTAGGTAGTATCCCTTTGTATGCATTTACTTTAGGTAAAAAGTACAGAGAAGGACAAAAAGCAGATAAGTAAGCTTTTCATTGTAGCAGTAGGACAAAATAAATAAATAGCCTAGAAGAACATAGCATACTGTAGGTAGGAGTGACTTGAAAGCCTGCATCATCTTTGCAGACCAAACACTGGTTCTATACAGTACCTAAAATTGCAGGGAATTCCTCCAATGTCTCAACTCACACACTGCACAGTGTGGAATCAAGTAAGTAAAAACACAAAAGAAGTGTAAGCATTTGACCCATGTTGGCTTAATCTCCTTTAGCCTTTCAATACCATGTCTTGGTTTATATTAAAAGGTCATTATGGAGTCTTCCATTATATCGTACATTGGAAAGAGCTGTGCACAACTGGCTTTTGACATCATGAATGCCTAAATTTAGGTACAGTAAGGCAAGATATTGGGCATAACTGGGCAGAATTTTCAACCTGGTTTATCAAAAAAGGGCAAAAATGTTACTCTGATTTTCACAGCTTATCACATTCTCAGACTAGAGCCAATTCATAATGATGTCATACTGTAAAAGACAAAAAATGACAAGGAAAATCTGGATGCCATCTTCATACACATCAAAGCCTGCACCTGTTCAGCAGTTGGAAATCCATCAGTACAATTTTGTACTGCATGCTCTCTTACTGTTTTGTAAGGCATAGTCAACAATTAAGCACCAAAGAAGTCCAAATATCATCCATATAAGCATGCGATACTGCATGATACTGTTTGATAACTTATTCATTCTGGAAATGCATTGTTATTAATGCAGCCTATATACAACACACCTAAGAGAGGAAAACCTTTGATCTCATTATTGTCTCAAAAAACAGCAAAATCATTTCTCTGTCTACTGCCCTCTACTGGCCTGATCGTGTGGTATTAGTAACACAACTGACATATGACGCATTTCACAAACTCACGGTGGAAGTATATGGGATGCATATATGTTTGTGCTGTATCAAGTACAGCAGCTAGTTTGAGTCATCAAAAGGCAACACTTTTGGCCTTTTCAGAATAAATGGTTCCTATTTTGCCCTATTTTTGCCCAATATCCCACCCCTACTGCCTAAATTGTATCACTATCAGCCTTTTTTCCACTCACTGACAAGAAGCCCTCAATATTTTCTTTTGACGTTTCAATCAATTTTGGTCATAGGAAAATGGATATCAATGCTTGGATCTCTCTCACCTGTTCCTCAAACTCATTGTGTAACACAGCTGCTACCTCACTGGACCATTAGAACTAGGCGTCTATGGGAGCTGCACACTTGGGTCACATGGTCAAGAGTTTTCCCTTTGAGACTAATCCTGAAAATTATTTCAAAAAGAAATACACCACATTAATTAATCTGACAAACTTTAACAATAAATGCCTTTAAATGTATTGAAAATTCCAAAGGAGTTGCAACTTTAAGGATAGTGGAAATTCTACAGAACACAAGTCCCAGTGAAAAGCTATGACTCTGAAGTAGTGGTGTAATGCACCCAAGCCAACATCTAGTTACATGTTGGCTATTTAATTACTACTGTACAGTCAACCCTCCTAAGATCAACTATATTTCTGACATATTAGCCCACTGTCATTTCATCTCATTTTGGGGAGGTGGGGGTGAGGGTGGGGGTGAGGGTGGGGGTGAGGGTGGGGGGGGGGAAGAAGATACCATGCCAAAGGCTTAGACCAGTCTCCTAAGTTGAAGTGTAGTGTAATCACTGGCGTTCAGAGCACTATACACATTATACACACGAATGTGATATTACTACAAGACTACTGTGTACTTAGAATAGTACAGATTGGCATTCCATTGGGTCAGTGATCATGCATTTTATTTTTTTTTTGCAAGACAGATATAAGACTATAATGTGTGTATACTATATACCTGTGCGTGCATTGCCAATGTATGGTGACTGTGTACGTATCACGTACATGTATACTGTACGTATGTACGCACGCCTACGGATTGCTATGTACATGCATTGTATGTGCACAGTACAGAAAATCCCGGCGTACTTCCCGGCGTATGGTCACGAAAGCCTCGGCGTACCTCCAGCGTAGGCTTTACATGGAATGCACCCTGGGTTTACAGTGATAAAAAACAACTGCAATATAGGCCTAAGTGTATGACATGGAAAGGAAAAGATATGGTAGGCTAGTTTATTAAGACTTTAGGTCCTAACTTTGCAATAAGAAGATAGCCTAGGCCTAGGGCCTACATAATGCTCCAAACGCCTGTGGTTTAATGTGCCTACTGTCTGATTGCAGGCCTAACGTTAGGCTACAGTAGGCCACATTCGGAGCATTACATAAACACTGTACGTATAGGCCTAGGCTGTAATGGGGTGACCGTCGACTGCGCGGGCCCGTCGAGTGCGCATCTAGCATAACATACCATGCAAAATGCTTGCAATGATAGCGTTCCTTAAGTGCGCATTCGACGGTCAACACACTATATATTAACGTTCATATAATGCTCCGAATGCCTGTGCTGTAGGCCATGTAGGCTAACAGAATGCACAAGTTCGAAGGCCAGCTGTAGCCTAGCCTATGTAGCCTATAGCATTGGCCAAAGGTCAGGCCTTATAAGCCATAATAACAACTCCCTGATTAGCCTGCTGCCTAAAGGCTAACGTTAACGAGTAACTTAGGCCTAACGCCTAACTTAGGCTAAAGGCCCAGGCCCCTTGCCTGACTATAAATTACCAAATAACGGTCCTTCAAGACCTCCTTCGAGGAGAGTTAGTAGACGCGAAAGCTCACCAATCCCATAGTTAAGCTAATTAAGTGGTCACAACAATCAGATGCAATTCTTAGCGATCAACCCAATGCACTGTATCGAACCATTTGTCGCGTTACGACTGGAATGCATGGGAAGCCAGACTGCGGACTCGACTAACGTTAGCCTAGCCAGAGAATTCAAATTCGTCGCTTGGGCTCAGGACAAACTCGTTGTTATGTCGTCTGCTAGCACCATCGTATACATGCGTCTGTATGCATAGTAGTCAATATGTTGCGCGCCATGATTTGTTGAGATCAGGCTGATAAAGAAATAAACTTTACTTCGTCAGCATGAGTTGGTGGTGACTTTCAACAAAGTCATAGCTTCAAAGATTCGGAACGTAACTTTCCTTTCTGGCACATGCATACTTGGTTTACAGAATTTGAGATCTAGGGATTGCTATCTGTAAACTTATTTCAAAATATGTATCCATTGTCAAATTTTGAACATCATTTTAGTTTTATTTTATAACCTTTTTTTCAACCAAGGACTGTTCTTCTCTGGGTACAAAGTAAAAGGAATATGTATGAAAACTGGCAGAAAAAAAATAAAATTGATATAAGAACAAACTACACCGAAAGAAAGACAGAATGAAACATTACCACAAAACATTAGCACAAAACAGGGAGACAACTTAAACCGATAAAATATAGAAGATGCCATTATCATTCCATTTAATGTTTTACAGTTTACCGTTAAAATATTCGAAAAATTATCGCTATACTTTTCCATAAAACTAGTGCAATTTTGCAGCGATGGAAATGTGTGCGTGAAGGCCAAGCCCTTAGTAACCTTGCCATGGGCGTCCGGGGGGGGGCAGGGGGGCACTTTCCCCCTGGAAAGTCAAAACTTGAAAAAACGAAGAAAAAATAAAGAAAAAAAACGAAGAAAATATAACATCAACGTTTCTTAACAGTTCAATCAGTGTAAATTTCTACTCTCAAAACAGGAGTAGAATAAAAATATCAACACTCAGGCCCCAGCAGCCCCCCCGAACATATTTTCGGTATTTTTTAAAGTTTATGTTTACGATATTGCTTATGTTTCCCCTTTTTATATACAGTAAATAGGCCTTGAAAGTGCCATTTCCAGCGATCTGGGAAGCATTTTGGGCCAAAATTTTCTTGCGCTCCGTGTCTAAGATCATTGAAAAGGTTGTAGCCTCACGCCTTCATGACCATTTGTCACAAAATATGTTATATGAGCCATTTCAGTCTGCATACAGAAAACATCATGGAACTGAAACCGCGTTACTTCGGGTGAAAAACGACATTCTTCGAGCCATTGACAGCAGACATGGTGTGTTTTTGGTACTCCTTGATCTTTCTGCTGCCTTTGATACCATAGATCATGGAATCCTTCTTTCTCGACTTCGTTCTATTGGTGTCAAAGGTGCAGCTCTGGACTGGATTAAATCCTATATAAGTGACAGAACTCAGGCCGTAAGTATCAATGGCACATTATCATCGAATGTTCATCTTCCATTTGGTGTACCACAGCTAGGGCTCGGTCCTTGTTCAAAATTGTTGAATCGTTACTCCATAATAAAGGAAAAGTCAAATTACCAACACATAGTAGTACGGCTGAGTTGTCAGAAAATTTTAGTGACTACTTCATCTCAAAAATTGGCAAACTGCGTACCGAACTCGATGAACCAGATTCTTCTTATATTAATTTGGTGGACCCTGAAATTCTTCATCCAGATGTCGTCCCACTTGAAATACTTGCTCTTGCTACTGATGAGGAAATCTCGAAAATTATTTTATCATCACCTTCCAAATCTTGTGAAATCGACCCCATTCCTACATGGTTACTTAAGAAACACCTCACTCTGATTGTTCCTGTTATTACTAAGATTATTAATCTCTCCCTGACCACCATGACCTTTCCTACACCCTACAAGAATGCTCATGTTACGCCACTCTTGAAGAAAACAACGCTGGACCCCGAAAGTCTTAAAAACTTCCGCCCTGTGTCCAACCTTTCTTTTGTGTCTAAGATCATTGAAAAGGTTGTAGCCTCACGCCTTCATGACCATTTGTCACAAAATATGTTATATGAGCCATTTCAGTCTGCATACAGAAAACATCATGGAACTGAAACCGCGTTACTTCGGGTGAAAAACGACATTCTTCGAGCCATTGACAGCAGACATGGTGTGTTTTTGGTACTCCTTGATCTTTCTGCTGCCTTTGATACCATAGATCATGGAATCCTTCTTTCTCGACTTCGTTCTATTGGTGTCAAAGGTGCAGCTCTGGACTGGATTAAATCCTATATAAGTGACAGAACTCAGGCCGTAAGTATCAATGGCACATTATCATCGAATGTTCATCTTCCATTTGGTGTACCACAGGGCTCGGTCCTCGGCCCCATACTCTTCACTATCTACTCTAGACCAGTCATTGCTATTGCTCAGAAACACGGGCTTAATGTACATTCATATGCTGACGACACACAGTTATATCTTTCTTTTAATTTAGATGATCCTAATGCTGAACATTCCACCCGTCAATGCATTGAAAAATGTGTGTCAGACATAAAATCTTGGATGACTACAAATAAACTGAAGCTGAATGATGAGAAAACAGATCTTCTTGTTGTCACCTCTAGAAACAATCAAACTAAAATTCAAACCAAACAGATGCAAATTGGTAATTCCATCATTCAGCCTTCTATTGCTGCTCGCAATCTTGGTATGATCTTTGACAATACCTTGTCCATGGAATCTCATGTTAAGAAGCTCTGCCAAACTGCTTTCTTTCATATCAGGAACATTAATAGTATTCGTAGATGTTTGCCTGATGATTCAGCGGCTTTAATTGTTCATGCCCTTATAACATCCAGGCTTGACAATTGCAACTCCCTGTTGTACGGTATTCCTGATAAGTTGGTCAGAAAGATTCAGTGTGTTCAGAATGCAGCAGCCCGGATTTAAACAAAAACTAGAAAACACGATCATATTACACCTATCTTGAAACATCTTCACTGGCTTCCAGTCCGGCATCGTATTGACTATAAAATAATTCTTCTCACATGGAAAGCGCTAAATGGCAAAGCACCGGTATATCTTGAAGAACTCCTAATACGATATTCCTCAGGTCGCACACTAAGGTCTGCAGGAAAAAATCTTCTAGCCATCCCAAGGACTTCTACAGCTGCTGGAGATAAGGCCTTTTCTGTAGCTGCTCCCAAATTATGGAACTCTCTTCCACTGAACATTCGCTGTTGTTATTCATTACTTACCTTTAAGAATAATCTTAAAACTCACTTGTTCACTATTGCTTATAATTAATTTCTACTTCACTGGTGATACTTTGTTATTATTTCTTGTTCTTTTTATTGATCCAATACGGTCCTTTTGCGCCTCGGATTATGTTTACATAGATAGATGGCGCTTTACAAATGCACAATTATTATTATTATTATTATTATTATTATTATTATTATTATTATTATTATTATTATTATTATTATTATTATTATTATTATTATTATTATTATTATTATTATTATTATTATTATTATTATTATTATTATTATTATTATTATTATTATTATTATTATTATTATTATTATTATTATTATTATTATTATTATTATTATTATTATTATTATTATTATTATTATTATTATTATTATTATTATTATTATTATTATTATTATTATTATTATTATTATTATTATTATTATTATTATTATTATTATTATTATTATTATTATTATTATTATTATCCGCATGGATTCCACCTTAAGGCGACAGTTCATGCTAATTCAACAACATTAAGGTGACACTTGGAATTAAGGCGACAGTTTATGTGTCGCCTTATTTCTCAGGTACTAGATAGAAAAATAATTTTATTGTCGGAAATAGGCTTAAATTGTTCGTCCTCCTCTAGAATGTATCTCTACAAAATTTGGTTAGGGTAGGGTTAGGGGTAGGGTTAGGGTTAGGGTTAGAAAAATTCAAATTTTTGTACACAAGTCAATGTAACTGTCGCCCTAAGTAGGTATCCACGCTTATTGTTATTATTATTATTATTATTATTATTATTATTATTATTATTATTATTATTATTATTATTATTATTATTATTATTATTATTATTATTATTATTATTATTATTATTATTATTATTATTATTATTATTATTATTATTATTATTATTATTATTATTATTATTATTATTATTATTATTATTATTATTATTATTATTATTATTATTATTATTATTATTATTATTATTATTATTATTATTATTATTATTATTATTATTATTATTATTATTATTATTATTATTATTATTATTATTATTATTATTATTATTATTATTATTATTATTATTATTATTATTATTATTATTATTATTATTATTATTATTATTATTATTATTATTATTATTATTATTATTATTATTATTATTTTCATTCACAACCCTTCTCGGTTGGTTCTTATTTTCTGCATTTCTGCATTTTTCGTTCCAGATCTCGGACTCCTACCTGGAGTCTGGGAGGTCGAGGAATCGTCGTAGTATATGAGCGGTCCCTAGAAGTGCAGCTTTCAGGAGGTCGGGGGCTTTGTGTATACCTGGTATCTCCTCGAGATGTTTATCTGGGTTTTGTGTAGTGGCACCTAGTGCCCCGACAACCACTGGTACGACTTTGGCTTTTACATCCCACATCCTCTGGACTTCGAGTCTCAGGTCCTGGTACTTCTCGATCTTTTCCCGTTCCTTTCTCTCTATATTTGTGTCTGAAGGGACGGCCACATCGACTATCGTGGCTATCTTGTTGCCTTTGTCGATGATCACCAGGTCTGGTCTTCGAGCTGTCATGACTCTATCTGTCCTGATCTCGAAGTCCCAGAGAATCTTAGCCTTGTCGTTTTCTTCTACTAAGTTGGGCTTGTGTTGCCATGGCACTGGTTCTACGTGGAAGTCGTAGTTTTGGCAGACTTTTCGGTGAATTACAGAGGCAAGGTCATTGTGTCTCTTTAGGTACAGGGTTCCAGCGAGGTTCTGGCATGCAGACGTTATGTGGCTGATGGTTTCGTCCGACAGCTTGCACATTCTGCACTTTGGGTCGGTGGATACACGGAGGATCTTTGTTTTGTGGTATTTGGTGTTGAGGGCTTGGTCCTGTGCTGCTGTAATCAATGCTTCTGTTTCAATTTTAAGCCCTGTGGATGCTGTCCATCTATATGCATGTTCCTTCTTCGTGATCTCCTCCACCTCTCGTGGGTATTGTCCGTGCAGTGGCTTCTGCATCCAGACCTCTCGGGTTTCTTCTACCCATTTTTTCTTGAGTGCCTTTCTAGTTGATGGTTCGCAATCCCTGCCCTGTGTTTGATGTTGCCACACAGCATTTATCAGGGGATCTTCTCCCTTCTTGGTGTGTATGTATTCCGTGATCCCCGCGCATTCGAGGTCTACAGTTGCGCGGACTTCGTGCAGGCCTCTTCCCCCGCAGTTTCTGGGGAGGTACAGTCTATGTATGTCTGCTCGTGGGTGAAGTGATCCATGCATCGTAAGTATCTTTCTTGTTTTGCGGTCTAATTCTTCCAGCTCATTCTTAGTCCAGTCAATTATACCAGCTGTGTATGTTATGACTGGTAGGGCATAGCTGTTGATTGCTTGCATCTTGAACTGGCCATTCAGCTTCGATCGTAGCACCTGGCGTAGCCGCTTTTTGTATGTGATCGTTGCATTGGTTTTAACTTTTTTCTGCATATTCTCCATGTTTTGAAGAATGCCGAGGTATTTGTAGCCCTCGCCCAGCTGGACATCGCTGATCTTTCCGATGTTCATTTGCAAGCCCTCTGTTAGCTTCACCTTTCCTCTTTGGATGATCTGTCTGGCACATTTGTCAAGGCCGAACTCCATGCTTATGTCAGTGCTGAAGATGCGTACTGTATTGATCAGTGCCTCAATTTCTTTTTCGTTTTTGCCATACAACTTCAGGTCATCCATGTAGAGTAGGTGGTTGATCTTCTGCTCGCTTTTCAGCTTATAACCCTGACGGCTGTTCCTGAGTATGTAGCTTAGTGGGTTGAGTGCTAGACAGAAGAGCAACGGTGATAGAGCATCTCCTTGGAATATCCCGCACTCTATTTTAATGTCGGCCAGATGGTTTCCTCTGCACGTGAGAGCAGTCGACCAGTTCTCCATTGATTTTTCGACAAGGTTGCATATCATTGGGTCGACTTGGTGCATCGTCATGGTCTCCAGTATCCATGGGTGGGGAACTGAGTCGTACGCTTTCCTGTAATCAATCCAGGCCACGGCTAGATTTGTCCTTCTCTGTCTGGAGTCTTCACAGAGGATCTTGTCGATGAGCAACTGGTCCTTAGTCCCCCGGCATCCCGGACGAGCTCCTTTCTGTTCATTTGCTAAGAGCCCGTTCTGTTGTAGGTGGTTCGATATTGTATCTGCCAGAATGCCGGAAAAGATCTTCCACATGGTAGGCAGGCATGTGATTGGCCTGTAGTTGCTTGGCTGAGTTCCTTTCTGGGGGTCCTTGTGGATTAATACTGTTCTTCCAGTTGTGAGCCAAGCTGGGAGCTTCATTGGGTCTTGGAGAAGATCTTGCATTTGCTCTGCTAGCCTGCCATGGATGTTCGTTAAGTGTTTCAGCCAGTAACCTTGTACTTGGTCTGGACCAGGTGCCTTCCAGTTTGCCATTTTCTTTGCCTTGGAGCGTACGTCATTCTCGGAGATGGTTGTAGATGCTTGCTCTGGGACTTCCTGATGCTCTTTCTTGAATTTCTGTGTCCACCTTGCCTCTGTGTTATATGTTTTGGGAGTGCCCCAAATACCTTTCCAGAACTCATGAGACTGGTAAGCGTCTGGTATATCGGCATGGTCAGGACTGTCGCCCTTGAGATGCTTGTAAACCCTGCCAGGTTGTGTCTTGAACATTCTGTTGATCTTGTGTTGTTCAGCTCTTGCATTGTATCGCTTCAGCCTGTGTGACAGGGCTATCAACCTTTGTTTTGCATCTTCAAGGGCTGCCTTTACACCTCTCTCCTTGACCCAGTACCGGTTTTCAAGGGCCTCGTCTAATTTATGCTGACCAGTTCTGCTGGCCTCCAGTCTGCTGACCTCCTTCCTTGTTTGTCTGATTTTGCTTTCTGATCTTCTCTTCCAGGGTGGGGTTTGATTTCCTCCTCTAGGCTTCTAGGCTTCTAGGCTTATTATTATCCGCATGGATTATGCCTTAAGGCGACACTTCGTGCTAATTCAACAACATTAAGGCGACACCTGGAATTAAGGCGACACATAACTGTCGCCTTAAAGGAATAGGTACCATTTAGAAAAATAATTTTATTGTCGCAAATAGGCTTAAATTGTTCCTTTTGGTCTAATAAGTATGTCTACTAAATTTGGTTAGGGTGGGGTTAGGGGTAGGGTTAGGGTTAGGGTTAGAAAATTTGAATGTTTAGTGTGCAAGTCAATGTAACTGTCGCCCTAAGTCAGTATCCACGCTTATTATTATTATTATTATTATTATTATTATTATTATTATTATTATTATTATTATTATTATTATTATTATTATTATTATTATTATTATTATTATTATTATTATTATTATTATTATTATTATTATTATTATTATTATTATTATTATTATTATTCTACTATTATTATTATTATTATTATTATTATTATTATTATTATTATTATTATTATTATTATTATTATTATTATTATTATTATTATTATTATTATTATTATTATTATTATTATTATTATTATTATTATTATTATTATTATTATTATTATTATTATTATTATTATTATTATTATTATTATTATTATTATTATTATTATTATTATTATTATTATTATTATTATTATTATTATTATTATTATTATTATTATTATTATATTATTATTATTATTATTATTATTATTATTATTATTATTATTATTATTATTATTATTATTATTATTATTATTATTATTATTATTATTATTATTATTATTATTATTATTATTATTATTATTATTATTATTATTATTATTATTATTATTATTATTATTATTATTATTATTATTATTATTATTATTATTATTATTATTATTATTAACTCCCTGAAAGAAGGTAGACTAGGCCCAAGTGTAATATGCTACGTTTCACAACCATGATGCTGCATTCTAACCACGGACTTAAGCAGTCCGTGATCCTAACACACCATGGCATCCCTCTCTGTTTGAAGAAAGCAGGGACGTCGCGACCGGGGGTGTGGGGGTGTCTCAGGGCCCCGCCCCCCCCCCGAGTTCGTCAGAGCGACGATAGTCGGGAAATCTGAAATGCCAGTTGGAATTTCTGATATCTCAGTCTAGCACATTTTTCCGACTGAGCCTATGTCAACTTTGTATATATTTACCAACTAGACCAAGTGAGAATAATACCAAACGTTATTTTCCTCAAAAATCAAATCAAAGCTCTTCTTTTTTCGCAAATTCTTCTGAAACTCTCAAAATTTTCGCGCGCTCCGCGCGCTTCAAACCTTTCCTCAGTGTTGTTCTTATTTATCAATATCTTTCGATAGCAACTTTCGGAGAAAGCAAAACAGCAGAAGTCGAAAGCTGTTTACAAATTACCAGGTAAAAGACTGGCTTTTTGAGTGGCATGTTGGTTTGTTGGGCAATTGAAAGTATCTTGATGTAGATTCTGAAAGCAGGTTTTAGTATGGAAATCTTATTTAATAAAAATTTGGGCGCGCTTCGCGCGCATGCGTCACGATTTGCAATCAATCTCATCAACATTATTAAGGTTACTATATCAGACACAGTTCTATGGGAGCTAGGGCGCTTTAGCTCCCCCTCCCCAAATTTTTCCGAGCCCCGAGCAAAATTTCATATAGACTAATATTGGTGAAGACATAGATATACTCAGAAAATATTCCAAACGTCTATTTATCAGGCCCGTAGCCAGTAAGTTCTGTAAAAATTCTTTCTATAACTTCAAAAAGTTTTCGTGCTATGCGCGCTTTCATCTATAGTTCTATCTAGTGGTAACGCCCCCGTTTCAAACATATTGGATTTCAACGTTTCCACAAATGTTGTTCTTCCGTGTAGGCGTGATTCTAGAGAAACACGAAAATGCATCGTTGCGAAGTTCTTTCCTCTTTTTCCTAACTTTTGGAAGATTCTTTCTTCAGCCTCGCCATCGTGGCAAACATATTTTGTAAGAAAAAGATCTTTCAGTTTCGTGGGAGATCCTTAATGGGTAAAATGAAGAATGTAATCCCCGACGACGACCATGTAGTCACCCGAACAAATTTCTTGGTTTTGTCCAGATTCTTCAATAAAAGCCCAAACTTTTTCAACTTTCCTTAATGAAATTCAGTATAACCCCAAATTTTTCGGCGCGCTTCGCGCGCCTTATATTTTGAGTTCGGCAACCCATTGCATCTGTCGGGACTTAGAGTAGCTTGCCCCCAGTCAGGGCGGTTCCCCCCCATGTCGGCAAATCAAAGCACCAGCCCTGGCTGAGCCTGCGTGCAGGTTTTTCATTTTGGCATTGGAGTATACCCCCAAATGTCGGCGCGCTTCGCGCGCAATGCCCACAATCCACGTTGTATCCGATTGAACATTATAAGCACAACGTACCAGTGAACTTTTACAGCATAAACTAGGTGTACATTCTGAAAACGCGCTTGTTAGTCCTAAACCCCTTTTGCTATACCTGTCTGGGAGGTCTAGTACCATTTTTCTGCACCTATACTCTCCCTCCCGCCCATTCCCCATTGCTGGAAGCTGTTCGTCTGGATTTTCGTTCAAAATTAGTAAAATACGATAGATGTAAAGTGCTTGGCGTCATACTCTATATTATTATCTAGATGCCAGGTAATAAGCATTATGTCATTGCCCCATTTTATATAATTGATCCAGAGCTTCCAGGAGGCCTATACAGGTATATGCTAGCTTAAAATGCCAGAATAGAAGGCATTAAAGTAGTCAAAGGGGGGGGGGGCTTCAGGAGGTTTGTTGACAACGTATTCTTCTCTTAGACAACATACTTTCTACTTTCAACTAACCAAATCTTAGTATTCACTGAATTATGGACATTTTCCAGCCATATATGATCAGTTCCAAAAGTATCCCAAGATAGCACCATTTTGCATCTAAGCAACCTTACCTTAACAAAAATTTCTCAAAGGGGAGGGGGACCCCTCCCCTTAGGCCACTCCCCCAGGACGGCACCTTTATGAAGTGACAAAGGAATGATCCCCACTGCTGTATCACACAAAAGTAACGCCCATAAAAACGAAAATGCAATTTACGGGCCGCCACTCATTCAAACCAGTCGGAAAAATTAGAATTCATTTAATTATGGACATTTTCTAGCCATATATGATCAGCTCCAAAAATATCCCAAAGATAGCTCCATTTTGCATCTAAGCAACCTTAAATTTACAAAAAATTTCTCAACCCCTCCCCTTAGACCCCTCCCCCACGACGGCACTTTTATGTAGTGACAAAGGAAGGATCCCTCACTGCTGTATGTAACGCAGGGCGCATAAAAAATGGTGCAATTTACGCGCCACCATTCAGTTGGAAAAAATATCCATCCAGTCGGAATTTGGGACCCTCACACCCCACAAACATATGACCCTAGCTACGGCCCTGGAAGGAAGCCATATGATGAAAGAGTTTAGGGGTTCAATTTTTTAAGAGAAATCCCTTTGCAGACTTACGCTTATGCTGTAACTTTTGTTGGTTGATTTCTTGACATTTCAACATCTTTAATCGCAACTTTGAAATGTGTACAGATACCAAGTTTATCAGGGGTGCATGGAGAACACCCGGCACGCAAGCTGTATGTAGCCTGAGTTCAAAACTTCACGGAGAGACAATTGATATGGCCCACTTCACAATTCATAATCGCAATTTCATGAAATAATAACATTAAAGGGCGGGTCACTCTGCAGTGATTTTCAATCCAAAATCCATTCCGAATTTTTCTAAATCGGACCAATACTTTTTTATTCAAACTTTATTCTAAGGATGGTCACGCTATATCGTCAACTGATCCTGGTTTGTCTCATGATATACTGTTCCGCTACCATTACAGGGCCGCAACCTGGGCAAGAGGGGTGGGACAGTTTATGACACTATCTAACGGAGCACCAAGTGCACGGTATACCTACAGATAGTTAACACCCAGGCGGACCCTTCCTTTTCACACTCAGTGTGTTCTGGGTACCATCGCGAAGGGGGGGGGGGGTGAAGGGAGGGGCACATGTAAAGGCTGGCTTAGGTTCAGGCTATTGTTGGCAAAGCTTTGAACTGATTATATTTTTTACAAATTGTCATTATTTAGTGTTATTCTTCACATTTTGTGGCTGCGCGGGAAGGCAGGAGGTGCTGTCTAAGAGGAGGGGATGACGTCCTATACTCTTTGAGAAATTTTTGTCAATGTGAGGTGTCTTGGATGCAAAATAATTCTATCTTTCTAAAGCTTCGTAAACCGTTGGATTGATTACATGTTTAGGAATCATTATTTAGTGATTTTTTTCTGTCCTGTTAGGGTGTAATTGAAGGAGCTGATGTTGCCTAAGAGGAGGGATTACACCTCTACTCTTTGAGAAATTTTTCTTGTTCTAAGATTTCCTAGATCCAAATGATGTTATCTTTGTGGAAACTTTGGACTCATAAAACGACCTAAACTTTATTTAGTCACTGGATTCTTCAGCTGTGTTATGCATGGCACCACTATAAGGCTGGTACGCGGTGCAGGCTTCCCCCTAGCGCTCTTAGTGTCACACTGGGGGAGCCACCCTCAGTTGGTGCGTAGCCATGGCGAAGGCCTTGCAAGAAAATGGAGGGAATGACACATTTTAGACCTTAAAAGTTTCATCATAGCACTTTTACTTTTAAATTTCATGCATTACACTCAAAAAACTGAGGTGCTGAAATGGTAGCACCTAACGGGTGCTGATGTTGAATCAGCACCTGAAGTGCTGTTTTATTTAGCACTTGGATGGTGCTAATGCACAGTACCTCATGGGTGCTGATAGCTTTTGGAAATAATGGAATATTCTGGTTTGGTGAGCGGGGCTAATTTTAAATTAGCCCCGCTCACCAAACCAGAATATTAGTAATTTATCTACACAATTTTCTCTTTAGCGATTCCAGATTCGAAAATAAATGTATTTGCGTCTTTCATTTTGCTAGGAATTAGTTAACTAATAAATTCAGGCTGCTTGGAAATTTTAAGGCCGATTAAATGTCATTGTTTAAATCATTTATTTTGTAAACAATTATTAATTATTATATAAGAATTGTAAACGGGCCTTAAATAGTTTTTAATGACCTGTTTATTATAAATATCAATGTAATGCCCCCAGTGGCGCCGGCACGGAGGGGCATGGGGCGCGTTCCCCCCAATCGTTTTCAGACTTTTTTTGTTGAAATTTTTAAAATGATCTCAAAAGGCGTTTAAGCTATAGATTTATATAGGGGGTAGGGTGAAGTGTGTTTTCAACCGAGTGATGGATCTGTGGTAATCATTTTCTTTCACAAATGGTTCTCAAACTATCAGACTAATTATCCCAAATCTTTCGCAAACTATTAAAATTTTCGCGCGCTCCGCGCACCCCAAACCTTACCTCAGTAACATCCTTATTGTAAATAATTTCCGGCAGCAACTCCCGCAGAAGCACAGTAACAACCCAGTAAACACGTTAATATTGTAACAATATAAGGAAAACATTTGCACTAATGTTGCGGAAACGTTAAACCATAATGTTAAAATCACATTAAATGTTGAGTCGCTAGAAAAGCGGGGAAATATTTTCCTGATGGTCCCCTACAACAACATAAGGGAATTAGTACGACATTTGTACAATGTAAAAAAAAAAACATTTTACAACTGTTTGAAGAATGTTCAGGTAATGCTATATTAATATTGTTTCAAAACATTTTTGAAACTCTAGAAGTCAATATGAGAAAAATGTTGACGTTATTATTGTTACAACATGAATCAATTATGTTTTTAAAACATTTTGCACTAATGTTGCAGAAACGTGAAACCATAATGTTAAAATTATATTAAATGTTGAGTCGCTAGAAAAGCGGGGAAATGTTTTCCTGATGGTCCCCTACAACAACATAATGGAATTAGTACGACATTTGTACAATGTAAAAAAAAAACATTTTACAACTGTTGGAAGAATGTTCAGGTAATGCTATATTAATATTGTTTCAAAACATTTTTGAAACTCTAGAAGTCAATATGAGAAAAATGTTGACGTTAACATTGTTACAACATGAATCAATTATGTTTTTAAAACATTTTGCACTAATGTTGCAGAAACATGAAACCATAATGTTAAAATAATATTAAATGTTGAGTCACTAGAAAAGCGGGGAAATGTTTTCCTGATGGTCCCCTACAACAACATAACGGAATTAGTACGACATTTGTACAATGTAAAAAAAAAAACATTTTACAACTGTTTGAAGAATGTTCAGGTAATGCTATATTAATATTGTTTCAAAACATTTTTGAAACTCTAGGAGTCAATATGAGAAAAATGTTGACGTTAACATTGTTACAACATGAATCAATTATGTTTTTAAAATATTAAATGTTGAGTCGTTTGGAAAGTGGGAAAACATTTTCCTGATAGTTCCCGTAACAACATAAAGGTACTAGTATGACATTTGTACGATATTAAAGAAAACATTTAAAAACTGTTTGAAAGATGTTCAAGTAATGCAATATCAATTTTTTTTTAAATATTTTAGAAACATTAAAATTAATAACAGCAAAATGTTGATGATAATATTGTTTAAACCTGAATCAAATATGTTTTTAAAATATTAAATGTTGAGTCGCTAGGAAAGCGGGAAAATGTTTTTCTGATGGTCCTGTACAATAACATTAGGACATTAGTATGACATTTGTACAATATAAGAGAAAAGATTTTATAACTGTTTGAATAATGTTCAGGTAATGCTAAATTAATATTATTTAAAATTACTTTTAGGACTTTAAAAACTAATATCAGAAAAATGTTGACACTTAACATTGTTTCTAACATGAATCAATTATGTTTTTAAGATATTTAATGTTGAGTCACTAGGAAAGCAGGAAAATGTTTCACTAATGTTTTATACTGCATCATTATTATACTAGTTTTACAATGTTCACAGAAATATTGCACAACTGTTTTAAAAGTGCTGGAAAACACCACATTAATGTTGCTTAAACCTTTTCAAAATGTCAGTCACATAGTGCTGTGTCAGATTTCAAAGTTGATGACTTGCGACTCCTCAGGGATGATGCAAAGAGAGCATCATCCATGTCATCCATGTCCTAGTTCAATGCAAAATAAGAACAATCACACATCTTGATCATATACAACATAAAAGTATAAATCAAACATTACAAATTGCTGGAAAAGATTTAGGGATTTTTTTGTCATGCAAATCGAAATTGTAAAGACTGTGGCCTAGTAAATTTTATTTCATGAGAATGGCTTATTAGGGAGACAGGAACATCACTAGGCACTAGGGCCTTAGCCAGGATTCAGAAACTGAGTCTCACTTGTGTTTGAGATGCCTACTGTCACACTGGTTCCCCAAGTCGGGCCCAGATGTCTTAAAAAGTGTTGTCTTTGAGATTCCTTCAATGCAATTTATTTATGTTATGTCTACTTAATAGCGGGATAAGTTTGGTTTGTAACATCGCTGACTTTTTAATTTCATTTCTAAGCTGAACATTTTCAGATTTATAATCAATTTGGAAACTATGCCTAGCAATTTTTGACTGTTTTCAAAGCAGTCCAGCCTTAAGTTTACAGTCTCCATTAAGATTTGGCCATCTCAAAGACAATGAAGACGAATCGTTAGCTAAAGCCTTGCTAGGCACCTTAATACATATGAGTGTAATAACACAGCTTTGTGAATATTTTTCAGGTGAATAGAAAATAACCAAGAGAGACCTGATTATTTAAAATGATAGTCAAGGAGTGTTGGTTACATACTGTAGAAATACATACACTGGGTAGCAATATACCTGAATGAAATGCCAACAGGGGAGGAGGAGGAGCATGGAATAAAGTGAATCTGACTTACAGATCTCAGTCATCCTTTTGCTATAAAATGGACAGAGCATGAAAACGAGACGTCAGTAGGAAAGGTGAGGAAGAATTACAGCAGGACGAACTTACAGCATGACAATGCTGTCTCACGACATTATTTTTCTCAAGCAAGTATGCCATAAAGTATCGTAGATTAAGAGGTGATATGATTGAGGTTTTTAAAATTGTTTCAGGTGTATATGATAGAGATGTTACAGAAGGTTTTCTAAAGTTCAGAACAATTACTCATACCCATGGACATAGTCAGAAGTTACTCAAAGAGTTTTGTAGACTCAACATAAGAAAATTTAGTTTTGTCAGTAGAGTTGCTGATGTTTGGAATGGCCTCCCTGAGAGTGTAATTTCAGCCACTACTGTTTTTCAGTTTGAGAAGGCTTTGGATAAGTTCTGGGCTGGCCATGAGATATTGTATATTTACAAGACAGATTTTGTGCAAGTTTACTTCAGTATGGCAGTCACCCACAGATCTTGATCATTGTTACAGTCGCCAATTGTGAAGATCAAGAAGATGAGGACATAGAGGTCAACAGACCTGCGTCCACTGAGGTTCCTAAAGGTATCCTAATGTATAAAGATTCATATATTTGAAAGAAACTTTGAGATGGATATACTCACTGAGAGAGCTTTGGTAAGTGCAGCCACATCTGCATCAGACACATCAGAGTCCTTAAAAAAAGGAATAATAAAATTAGAAAAATAAAACAGGTCTTCATTTTGAAGCATGTTACATCAGTTAATGATGAGACGTCGGGGTTCTTGCACATTAAGGACAAAATTTCCATGACTTTTCAAGATGCAACTTGGTGAAATCCATGACCTATTTCTTTAAAGAAATACAGAGCATTGTACATTCATTTATTTAAAAACTTTAAATACACAGTCAATACAAACTTTTATGACCTATCCAGGGGTGAAAAGTTAAAACAAATTTCCATGCCTTTTCCAGTCCATGAGAACCATGTGTGGGAAATAAGATTCAACAACAAAGAAGTGGCATTTACTGTATCACCTTAAGCTGCTACCTTCCAATGCAACAGGTAGCTCAATCATATTTCTACAGGCAGCTCAATCATATCTCTGTACCACCTCTTCAGGACACACACCTACAATATTGTTGACTGTCATTTTATGTAATTCTCTAAAAGCAAACACTGGTAAAACTTATTACATGCTTCAAACTATGATATTTGTACTTAATTCAGTTTTACTAAAGAATTCAGAGAAAGAAAACCACTGAGGCTCATCAAGGACCCAAAACCAGGTTGATCATGTAACATGTATGACTACCAATGAAATATGCCTTCTTTTTCCAACTAGTGCTCAGAGGATGACAAGGCAAGGGGGTGTAATGATCTATCCCAGTCCTTCTCCAGGGTCTGTCATTTACCATCACCATCTAGCTGAACAATTTGTACCACTAGTCATTGGCAAACTTTCCCAAAGGCTGGGAGGGGTGGAGAATCCTTGCTCTGTAATAATGCTCTAAGGCTAAACTGAGCATAGACATGAAGCAGTAAACTTTCTGAGTCAGACAACCAGAACACATACTTGGGTAACCAATTTGAAAGCCCCTTTGCACTTTTGCTATCTGCCATGTCAAATGAGCAATAAGCAAGATCCATGTTAAAGAATATCAATGCATACCAAGAAAGATTGCACATAGGTAGCTGTCACGGTACTAACCACGGATACAGTCAATAAGATTTTGTATTAGAACACACATTCTTAGCAATGCACTCCTAATTTTCTGCATCAATTGCGGGGTACAGTGACTGGCTTGGAACGAAATGTTTATCTTAAGCAGTGTTCGATTTTAAGGAATTAGCAATGGTTGTCCGAAGGACTACCACATTGTAAAGGTTGGTTGTCCTGATCAAAATAAGGTAGTCCCAAGTGTAAACATTTTCGCAAGTTAGCAACCATGGAATTGATAACGCCCCATTATCACCAGCCTTCCAAAGTTGCTTTCACTTTTAGACAACCCCCCTCCCCCCCCAAAAAAAACAAAAACAGATATCTACTGTATAAGAGTAGTGCTGTCTCGTGGCCTGCATTAATTAGTGTACATTGTGGACATAGTTAATGTTATGATGTTTGCATTGCGAGTTAATAAATTAAGAATCTTTAGATTGAAAGCATTGGTGTTGCAACATCAGCACTATGAATTTGTAGCTTGCACAAAAGAAATTCAGCTTCTCTGTGTACAGTGCAGGCCTAGTGGCCTACTAGTGGAGTTTGTACAGAGCATATATTTTGGCTTGATAGTGCTATGCACATTTCAATAAAGTGACTGTGTGGGAAGTTGTGGTGAATGTGCATAATCACCGCACTTTGCTGCAAATCTTTTGATGCAATTTTTCAAGTTCCTTGCTTGTGCAATTCATCGAGCTGCTAAATGTAAACATCACATCACTTTCCTCAAAAGATTTGGTTGTTCCGACAGACAACCTTACACATCTGTTTTTGCAAAATCTGGTAGTCCTGCAGAATTTCTAATTGTCTCGGGCGACAGGGCTACCCTTAAAATCGAACACTGTTAAGAATACATGTTTTTAAATTAGATACTGTAAAAAAGGTTCAACAGGGTAATGTTAAACTGCAGAAGGAAGAGAAAACTTACACTCTATGCATGTGTATGAATGTAAAAAATAGCCTGGAATACATCTGTTTGTAAAACAAATTTCCCAGTATGCATTGTAAGTCTGAAATATCAATTTCACCCAACCTGAATATTTACCTGGTCATCTGCTTCTGCAGCTAGAGTACTGTAGAAGTCATCATCGGGGCCAGACCTTTTTTGAATATAAAAAGACACAGAAAACTTTTCAACAAATGATTGTTTAAGGAAGTGATTCTCAAACGTGCAGACAAACCTAGTGTATTGCTTAAGGTCATATCCTGGTAGGCATACAAGGCCATAATATGTAACCAGAACATTCTCTGCGCATGCTGTGTATTGTGCGCTTTGATGTCAATCAAAGAGCATTCACCAATAACCAATTAAGAATTTTGCTTTCTCCCAACCAAAATGTATTTGGGGTGACTAGTGTCTGTCTTTAAGAGCAAAACCAAGGCACCGGGTGACTGGTTACGAGGGGATGTCCTCCACCACCCCTGGACATTGAGACCCTTTACGTTATCATGATGTTGAGTCTGAATTAAGAATCTTCCAGATCTTAAGAGAAAGAGGATGGAACTTCTCATGGATTCAATTTTGTGTTTTTCAGGGAATCATGCCTACACAAAAGAACAATAGCCTAATTGTGGAACCTGTACATTTATAAATTACGCCAACATATCATATCTGAAATGGATGTTAAAGCTATATGTAAATGAAGATGAAAGCGCGCGTAGCGCACAAAATTTTTTGTAATTTTAGAAAAAAAACGTTACAGAGAACAAAATTCGTTCATTATTAAACTTCTTTTGGGATCATTTTTGGTTAAAAATCGCCTGATGTCATACCAGGGCCACCGTTTACATGTACTAAAATTTTATTTTTGATCTATTTTCCTTATGGGGGCACAGTAGTCTGCACGGAGGGGCATATCCTCTCCATGCCCCGGCCTGGCTACAGGCCTGATATACATACATACATACATACACACACACACACACACATACATACATACATACATACATACACACGCCATCTGACTGCACACGCTTCTCTTTCATCGAAGCCTAAAAGGTGGGAAAAGGGGTGGGGAGGGTTGGCAGTTGGTTGATCCGCCTCTCCCTTATTTTTCCAGAGAAAATATACTACAACCTTTAAAATTCAGTGCTAATTATGTCACTTACCCATACATTTTCCATCCTGCTCTTTTCCCATCATAAATTTATCAAATAGACTCAAGTGAATAAAGGAGTCCTAAGTAGGACCAATTCTCAATTAAACAGGGCAAAAGTAGGATATTACACCAGTATTCTACTCTTGCAGGTAATTTTCATGAATACATAGCTACTCAATAATGTTGACAGCACCATAAAGAATCTTTCAGGCATTCTTTCATTAACTTTAGTATCCCTTTGTATGCATTCACTTTAGGTAAAAAGTACAGTGAAGGACAAAAAACAGATAAGTAAGCTTTTCATTGTAGCAGTAGGACAAAATAAATAAATAGCCTAGAAGAACATAGCATACTGTAGGTAGGAGTGACTTGAAAGCCTGCATCATCTTTGCAGACCAAACACTGGTTCTATATAGTACCTAAAACTGCAGGGAATTCCTCCAATGTTTCAACTCACACATTGCACAGTGTGGAATCAAGTAAGTAAAAATAGAAAAGAAGTATAAACATCTGACCCATTTCAACTTAATCTCCTTTAGCCTCTCAATACCATGTCTTGGTTTATAAAGGTCATTATGGAGTCTTCCATTATGTAGTACATTGGAAAGAGCTGTGCAAAACTGGCTTTTGGCATCATGAATGCCTAGATTTAGGTAAGGCAAGATATTGGGCATAACTGGGCAGAATTTTCAACCTGGTCTATCAAAAAAGGGCAAAAACGTTACTCTGGATTTCACAGCTGATCACATTCTCAGACTAGAGCCAATTCATAATGATGTCATACCATAAAAGACAAAAAATGACAAGGGAAAGAGGATGCCATCTTCATAAGGACACATCAAAGCCTGCACCTGTTCAGCAGTAGTGGAAATCCATCAGTGTAATTTTGTACTGTATGCTCTCTTACTGCTTTGTAAGGCATAGTCAACAATTAGGCACTAAAGAAGTCCAAATATCATCCATATAAGCATGCAATACTGCATGATACTGTTTGATAACTTATTCATTCTGGAAATGCAATACGGCCTATATACAACACACCTAAGAGAGGAAAACCTTTGATCTCATTGTTGTCTCAAAAAACTGCAAAATCATTTCTCTGTCTACTGTCCTCTATTGGCCTGATCGTGTGGTATTAGTAACACAATTGACATATGATACATTTCACAAACTCACGGTGGAAGTATATGGGATGCATATATATGTTTGTGCTGTATCAAGTACAGCAGCTAGTTTGAGTCATCAAAAGGCAACACTTTTGGCCTTTTCAGAATAAATGGTTCCTATTTTGCCCTATTTTTGCCCAATATCCCATCCCTACTGCCTAAATTGTATCACTATCAGCCTTTTTTCCACTCACTGACAAGAAGCCCTCATTAATATTTTCTTTTGACATTTCAATCAATGTTGGTCATAGGAAAATGGATATCAATGCTTGGATCTCTCTCACCTGTTCCTCAAACTCATTGTGTAACACAGCTGCTACTGTACCTCACTGGACCATTAGAACTAGGCGTCTATGGGAGCTGCACACTTGAGTCACATGGTCAAGAGTTTTCCCCTTGAGGCTAATCCTGAAAATTATTTCAAAAAGAAATACACTACATTAATTAATCTGACAAACTTTAACAATAAATGCCTTTAAATGTACTGAAAATTCCAAAGGAGTTGCAACTTTAAGGATAGTGGAAATGCTACAGAACACTAGTCCCAGTGAAAAGCTGTGACTCTGAAGTAGTGGTGTAATGCACCCAAGCCAACATCTAGTTACATGTAGGCTATTTAGTTACTACTGTACAGTCAACCCTCCTCAGATCAACTATATTTCTGACATATTAGCCCACTGTCATTTCATCTCACTTTTTCTCTCTTTTTTTTTTTGGGGGGGGGGGGGGGGGGGGAGATGCCATGCCAAAGTTTTAGACCTATCTCCAAAGTTGAAGTGTAGTGTAATCACAGGCATTTAGAGCATTATACACTATACATATAGCCTACAGTATATATTATTCACCTGCTATTCACCTGACTAAGCAGGTGGCTGACGGAGAAGGGCCCTGACTCGTAATCCCCCATTAGTCACCCCAAACAGTCTTTGGTGAGGAAGGACTTGAAGGTGTTGATGGATTTGCAGTCAACAGCTTCAGATGGCAAGTGATTCCAGGCATTGATGACTCTTTGTGTAAAGAAGTACTTCCTAGTATTCAGACTACAGTGGCACTTATGTATCATGTGGCTGTGCCCTCTAGTGAATCCAAACCTCATTTCAAAGAGACTTGTAGGCTCTATATCCTCAAAACCTCTAATAATATGATAAGTTTCAATAAGATCCGCCCTAAACCTTCTCATTTCTAAAGACATAAGACCAAGGTCATCAAGCCTGTGCTCATAAGACAATTGCTGTATGTCTGGTATCATGTGTGTAAACCTCCTCTGAACCTTTTCAATCAGATTAACATCTTTTCTTAAATGAGGATTCCAAACTGGACTACAATACTCCAAGACAGGATGAACTAAAGACTTACAGAGTGGCAGCAGGATTTCTCTTTTCTTAAAAATCAGAGTTCTACTTAAAATGCCAAGTGTTTTACTTGCTTTCTTAACTATCTTTGAAACATGCTTACTTGGTTTCAAGGACATATATAATAACACCAAGGTCCTTCTCTCCATCTATTGCCTGTAATACCTTTCCTCCCATGGAATACAAAGAACTGGGATTACTCCTACCAATGTGAAGTACTTTACATTTATCTACATTAAATAACATTTGCCAATCCTCCAACCATTTTTACACCGTAGCCAAATCATTCTGCAAACAAGCAAAATCTCCTCCTTGGATTTTAGAAAACAATTTAGTATCATCCGCAAATTTTATGATACTTCTGGCTATGTCGTCATCAACGTCATTAATAAAAACAGCAAACAGAACAGGTCCTAACACTGATCCTATTAGTTAATATATGACTGGATTTCATTCACCCTAACATTTAATTGCCTTCCAACCTTGCAAAAACTGTAATATTGCCAGAATTTTGTTATGGTTGTGAGTGTAATTTCCTTAGATATCCTTGAAGCAAACACAGCCTTGTAACCAGGGCTGGAATAAATGTTTATTTCCTGGGAAGACAGTCAAAATTTCCACAATTCCTCCCATATTTTCATGTTCATAAAAGGTGTAAATTTCCCTCCAGTGACCAAAATTTCCCTCCAAATACCCAAATTTCCTGGGAAGGAGCCTCCCAGCTTCCCAACTTTTTCCACCCAGGCTTGTAACCAATGATTTTACAGGAAAGCAGCTCGAATTGAAGTGGTTGGTTGAATTTCAGTCACCAACTACTGTATGCAGGAAACAGCAATTCGTTCACTGTAGGCTAATTGCGTTGTGCATTATGGAACATCGTTCCTTTGAAAAACCACAAAATGAATTCTAAAACTTAGCGTCAGCTTCCAACTTCTCAATTCAAAGAAGAAAAGGTGTCAGGATTTTACTTTGGGCTTTACAGGGCCGTGAACTACTGATTATGGAAATTTACTAGCTGTGGTTAAAAGGATATCACTGAATCAGCCAATCAGGGGAATTTTCGTGTGTCTGACTCACTGTGTCCTTGTAGAATTTATCTGTTGCATTTTTCGAAAGTTTTAAGGTGCCTTCACACCAAAAACGCGCGATTCCTGCCGCAGGAAATGCGGCGTTTCCCGCAAAACAGAGGGTTCACACTGCAGCGGGAAAACGCGACGGTTCCCGCAGCGGGCTTTTGATAGTCACTTGTAAAATAGCTTACGCAGAAGATTATGTGGGACATTTCATGGCTCTTTTTGTACATGCACGGGCCAAAAATATATCAATAATTAAAAAAAGGAAATGAAAACTATGTTTTGGTAAACAAAATTCACAAATCAACAACTGTTTAGTGACATGGAAGGGAAGGAGACGACATGGATACTATTTGTAATGAAAAATGAGATAACACCTTAAGCATTTTTTAAAGTGTGCTTCTTTTTCGTCGCGCTTCAGCCTGACACAATCTTCGACAGTACTAAGATAATTGCTACTGAATACGCCTTTCTTCTCTTTGGACAAAATATTTATGTCAAAGTTTAATGAAATTACCCCAATTTTATACGTCCAAGAACCTCGATCCTACATCATTAACAATCCAAAGTTGGCATTTGTGAAAAAAGAAAAGAGGGGGAAATGGTGGTGGTTGTGGTAAGGGTTGTTTGTTGCATAGGCCTATTTAACTTTCCAAGGCCATTTTAAGATGCTGAAATACTTCATTCTAATGCTCGCAATCAGTGAATACCCCATACCTTCTTCAAGCTTCTACCCTTAGCCGCTGTATTTGCCTCTAGATCCTTACCCATCAATGTCATTGAATTACAGCCTGTGGGCCGAAACTCCAGGGTGCGACTCATTCCGTCCTGCATAAATGAAAATTATTTGATTTTCCCTCCAAACCAGAATGCAAAAATGCATTGAGGTTTCGATGATATATGTTCTATTCCAAATAAAGCCATGATGTCCCATACCTTTCAGTCAATGGTCAAATGCTATCTTAACATGTTGGAAAATTAGTGGTTTGTATTCCTATTTTGTCTTGGGAATTCTTGGGAAATTTGTGTTTTGACCTCTAATGACCCCAGATGACAATCTCAGGAATTCTTGGGAAATTTTGCTCTTTGACCTCTGGTGACCCCAGATGACCTTTGACTTCCACCAAAAACAATCGGGGCCATCTTTTCACGATAACACATCCACATACTAAGTATAAAATCTATCCAAGCTTTCTCCCTTGAGATATTGTGTTAACAAGGTTTTCAGTGTTTGACCCTCGGTGACCCTAGATGACCTTTGAACTCCACCAAAAACAATGGGGTACATCTTCTTACTATAACACATCGAATTTACCATGTATGAAATCTATTCAGGCTTCCTACCTGGAGATATCATCTTGACAAGGTTTTCAGACATTGACCCCTGGTGACACCAGATGAACTTTGACTTCCACCAAAAACACTAAGATTCATCTTCTCACTATAATGCATCTACATACTAAGTATGAAATCTATCCAAGCTTCCTACCTGGAGATATCATGTTAACAAGATTTTCAGAGTTTAACCCCCAGTGACCCCAAATGAACTTTGACCTCCACCAAAAATGATAGGATTCTTCCTCTTACTATAACGCATCTACATACAAAGTATGAAACTTATTCAAGCTTCCTACCTTGAGATACCGTGTTAACCAGGTTTTCAGGGTTTCATCCCCGGTGACCCCAGATGACCTTTCAACCCCACCGAAAATAATATGGTTCTTTCTCAAACTATAAGGCATCTACAAACAAAGTATGAAATTCATCCAAGCTTCCTACCTCGAGATATTGTGTTAACAAGGTTTTCAAAGTTTGACCCCCGGTGACCCCAGGTGACCTTTGACCCCCACCTAAAACTATAGGGTTCTTCCTCTCAATATGGGGCATCTATGTACCAAGTTTGAGAACTGTCAGAGTTTCCCTTCTTGAGATATCTTGTTAACAAAGTTTTCATGGTTTGATTCCCGGTGACCCCAGATGACCTTTGACCTCCAACAAAAATGATAGGGTCCTTCCTCATACCATAACGTATCTACATACAAAGTACGAATTTCATCCAAGCTTCCTAACTCAAGATATTGTGTTAACAAGATTTTCAGAGATTGACCCCTGGTGACCCCAGGTGACCTTTAACCCCCACCAAAAACAATAGGATTCTTCCTCTCAATATGGGGCATCTATGTACCAAGTTTGAGAACTGTCAGAGTTTCCCTTCTTGAGATATCGTGTTAACGAAGTTTTCACGGTTTGACCCCCTGTGACCCCAGATGACCTTTGACCTCCACATATGATAGGGTTCTTCCTCATACCATAACGTATCTACATACGAAGTATGAAATTCATCCAAGCTTCCTAACTCAAGATATTGTGTTAACAAGATTTTCAGAGATTGACCCCTGGTGACCCCAGGTGACCTTTGACCCCCACCAAAAACAATAGGATTCTTCCTCTCAATATGGGGCATCTATGTACCAAGTTTGAGAACTGTCAGAGTTTCCCTTCTTGAAATATCGTGTTAACGAAGTTTTCAGGGTTTGACCCCGGTGACCCCAGATGACCTTTGACCTCCACGAAAAATGATAGGGTTCTTCCTCATACCATAACGTATCTACATACAAAGTATGAAATTCATCCAAGCTTCCTAACTCAAGATATTGTGTTAACAAGATTTTCAGAGATTGACCCCTGGTGACCCCAGGTGACCTTTGACCCCCACCAAAAACAATAGGGTTCTTCCTCTCAATATGGGGCATCTATGTACCACGTTTGAGAACTGTCAGAGTTTCCCTTCTTGAGATATCGTGTTAACGAAGTTTTCAGGGTTTGACCCCCGGTGACCCCAGATGACCTTTGACCTCCACCAAAAATGATAGGGTTCTTCCTCATACCATAACGCATCTACATACAAAGTATGAAATTCATCCAAGCTTCCTACCTCAAGATATTGTGTTAACAAGGTTTTCAGAGTTTGACCCCCGGTGACCCCAGGTGACCTTTGACCCCCACCAAAAACAATAGGGTTCTTCCTCTCAATATGGGGCATCTATGTACCAAGTCTGAGAACTGTCAGAGTTTCCCTTCTTGAGATATCGTGTTAACGAGCAAAGTGTCACAAACACACACACATACACACACACATACACACACACACATACACACACACACACGTACATACACACATACATACACACACACGCCATCATGAATGCATAGGTTTCTCTTATCATCGAAACCAAAAAGCCACCCTCCAAAAACATACAGCAAATCATACAGTATGGGAATAGATATAATACTTAGCACTAGCCTAACCTAACAAATCAAGATTGACTGATCTGGCTATTTTGGCAATTTCACTTTATATGTAATGCCTAAAACTCATTGCATTCCTAATTAGAACTAATTTTGTCACAAAAAAATCGGAATTTTCTCTCAGCTTCGACTCTCAAACATTTAACTCTCTAACATCCTTCTCAGGCATCATGCTCTGCAATCTGCACAGTACAATGAAAACTCCAAACACCTGTGTGCTATGAACCCTATCGTAAGGCGAGTTACCATTGTTCTCCGAACAAAAATCGCACGATTCCCGCTTTGAATCAGTCTGAGATCGATCGATGTGGGACCCGCCGCGTTTCCCGCAAAACGCTTTTTGAAACGCGATTTTGGTGTGAACGGGTCCATTGAAACACGTACAAAGTGATTTGCTTTGCGGCTCCCGCGCCGCAAAACGCAGCAGATTTTGATTTTGGTGTGAACACACCTTTAGCGTGTCTTTAGTTCGCATGCGTGTTTTTGTGAACCAAATGTGTTAATACAGTCCCCTAACTATATATGTATAGTGTGTGTATGTATGTATACGGCTCAAAATAAGCTAATGTGTTACACAGGCTTCAAAGTGGTCCATCACAGAAATATAGGAGGTTTTATAGGAAGGATACTGATGAATATATAGGGTTTTATAGGATTTTTCCAGGAAAATATAGAGTAAATATAGGAATGTCATACACTAGCAGTTCTAATTATCTTCAAAATTCCACAAAGTTGTGGATGAGGAAAACATGGTACCTTAGGAAACTAATGAACTATACTTTTTAAATGATACAAATGTGATATGCAGTATCACAAGTATGGGCTATGTGGCAGAAAAGTGTGGTTCTACCATCAACATGCAATTAAGAAAACCACCTAAATATTTTGGTGGAAGGGAAAGAGTAAATCCCTGGAAGGTGGTGTATTTGCATATTTTGACCCCAGAATAAAGTATCCATATATCTTATTATTTGTGCATACCAAAAAGGCACCAAAATTTGCAATATCAGAAGGTGAGAACACAGAATATGACCGTGATGGTGCTTTGAATGGATGGGTGCTGTAGTTAATGTGGACAATAAACTGTTGCTTATGTCCTAAAGTACACAGACAGAATTCACCTCAGCTCCAATAATAATGGGGTTGAGGTGAGGAAATTTTTGAACTTTTTGCTGCTTAAATAACAGGAAATGGTCTTTCAATACAACATTTCGCTATTAACTATACACTGTATTGCTAGTCAATCTTGATATAAAGTGTGACACATGGGTGATGGTAGTCAGACCAAGATCACAGGCCTATGACAACTGTATGGTTGCTATGAATACCTTCCAACTCACTTTCCCGGTGGCATAGCCAGAACTTTCTCATTTGGGCCATGCAGTTTATTCTGTGATTACCAGCATGGGTAGGGGTGTAAGGGGAGGGGGTGTTCCCCTCCCCTTTGAAAATTTTTTGAATGATTGGGTGTACTTACATGCAATCTGGTGCTAAATATGTTATCTTTTTGAAGTAAAATTTATTTTCAAAATCAGATTTTAGGTTGCTAAATTAAAAGAAAAAAATTTAGGGAAGGAAAGTGGGCATGGCCCAATGGTCCCTCAACCTAAAAATACCACTGCTCACTTTGAATCTGTATAACTTGGCAGAACAGTGTAGTCCACATATGTCAAGATGCCTACAGTGTGCAAAACTGTCTGTGCATTAACATACTCAACATCTAAAATCTCAATTGAGGAAATAACATGACAAAACTAGGGAAGGACAACTTGGCAAGTGCCCCTACTTGTCACCAATGATGGGCACTGCAGCACCAGACCCATACATGGATTAGATTTTCCACTTTGGTCTGTTGGACAAATTGATGTGGCATCCAGAGACCTACCACAGAGCTTCTAGTGGAGTTTAGGGAAAACCTCCTTAGAGATCTGCACATTGTAAACTTGTAAACATTACAGTGAGATCCTTAATTTTCTCAAAGCAGTAAGTTCTTATTCTTTAGTGGAAAATTTTAATTGTACAACACTTTGGACAATCAACTGGTTAACAAAGTTTGAGGAAAGATGGCAGATGACAGGGAAAATATTGGTATTTCAAACCATTGTACTACAATATTTTGAATGAAAGATTCAGTTATATCGCAGACCAGCTATCTGTGCATACAAAGCATAGGTAAAGGTTTTAAAATGTGGGAGACTGCATGATTACAGGGGATGCCAGGCAAAAGGCTCTAATCCACCCCTTACAATACCACTAAAATTCCTTCAAAGAGATGAAATCATAGAGTACTTAAAATCACAGGTGTGAGAGTGGAACATTTATGGGTGATGAAATAAGTGTTCATTAGTGCCCAATGCTGTTTCATATGAGAATATTTCTGAATCCTATAACTGGCCATTGTGTACTTGCATCTAATTAAGATACTGGGCATCTATACCCTGCTACCTGTCTGAATAAGCCACTCTGAGTCTACAAAACTATCTTGGAAAAAGAATCCATCTGAAATTTTCACCCCAAAACACCATATAAAAGAAAAACAATTTTTGACAAGATCAGAAAAATATAGGAGAATATAGGAAAACAAGCCTAAAATCATAAAAATATAGGAAATATAGGATTTTTTGAAATTTATAGGAAATTATAGGAAATATAGGATCACTTTGAAGCCTGGTTACAAAATAATACTGTACTCTATAAGGGCCATATTTCTTTTTATTCTAAAAACATATAAATTACATAATTTACTTGTTTACAAGTTTGTAAGCAAGTTTGACCAACAAAGAGACAACAGACACAATTTCACCCAACTTCTTAAATTCTAAATTGGTAAAATGTGAAAAAAAAGTAGTGAAAATTAGCCATTTTCACACCAAAAATGTGTAAAATTCTATGACAGTCTTTTAAAATAGTCTGTATTTAATTATTGTTAGTCACAAACAACATATATGACTTGGAGGTTAAAAGTACACATAATGTAAATATTAAAACTTATATTTATGACATTCTGATGTTAGATTATCATACATAACAAGTAAATGTTTATTGTCACGTACGTGCGTTAGTGTGTCCGTCAAACCCAACACTAATTTTTAGATCACAATTTCTGGTTAAAAAATGGCTAATTGAAACTTTTTTCAGTAATCAGTCTCTAGAAAATACTGTTTACTCCATGTATTATAGTGCATTTTTGCATAGATTTAGTTTATTACAAATTTATGAGGTTTTCAAATTATTTCACAAAATGTCCGTCAAAAACTAACGCACGTATAATCATACTGCAGATCTTACTCAACGTGAGTAACAAAGTTTATTTTACACAAACTGGAATTGGGAAATGGATATTGAGGATGTTGCAATGTCATCTTGTTGAAAGAAAGCATTATTGAGTTGTAAAGATGAAAAAAGTAGTGTCTGTCAAAAACTAACGCACGCACGATGCCAACTTCATTATGTTGAATTCGGCTGGATCATATGGAAATTATATGATAAAAGTAGAGTAATTACACAATAATGCATAGTTTCTACAATTTATGTAGTTTTCTTTGTATCCATGGCCAGTTTTTCTTACTTAAGGGGCAAATTTAAACATATGTCAGTCAACTAACACTCGCAAAATTGTATGTGTCTGTCAAACTAATGCAAATAAGTCATGAATTATCTTTTTGTGCCATAATATGGTATTCAATATTACTGTTTTCAGAAATTTACATTGTCATGAAAGAGTTAAATCAGTTTCTTTCGATCTCCATATATTTTTCCCAATCTTTCTTACTTACGTGTAACACAAGATAAAATTAAAATATGTGTCCGTCAAACTAACACACAAGTAAATGAGGTGTCCGTCAAACTAACGCACGCAATATTTGAGATACTTTGTTATGCTAAAATTAGTCTGTATTGTTTTTAAGAGATTGGGTTTGATCTTAAAATGTTTAATCAATTGCTGATATATGTCTCATATATATATTCTTATCCAATTTCTCACTTGAGATGAAGGTTAAGTTCAATTATGTGATTTGTCTGTCAAAACTAACGCACGCAAGATTTTACAGAATAATGGAATTTTTAATTTTTTTTACGGTAAAGATCAAAAATTTATCTTTTCCTTTCTTTGTAATGAAAAATATATTTGTTTAATATTATTTAAAGTTAACAAAAGATAAAAGGTATAATGTTTAAAAATTGACCTCTATGTTACAGTTTTATAACACATTAGTGTATTTTGAGCCATATATATATATATATATATATATATATATATATTTGTCGACATTGCAGTAATTACTTATAGATTGTGTGTTAAAGAGGGCGTTTTCATACGTTTACGTATTCCTATATAAAAAGTGTGTGAAAACGTTAAGTCGAATCGGTTCTTTCGCCCCATTTTTTTCTTCGCCCTATGGTCGACTTTTCAACAACTTCTTTCCCCTTAAGGTGGGCATTAGTGAAACATAATATATATATATATATATATATATATATATATATATATATATATATATATATATAATATATATATATATATATATATATATATATATATATATATATATATATATATATATATATATATATATATTTATATATATATATATATATATATATATATATATATATATATATAGAGAGAGAGAGAGAGAGAGAGAGAGAGAGATATGCATGAGTGAGAGCTTCACGTGTTGGAAGCATACAAATAAACAAACAAATAACACTGGTAATGTCCTATATATGTGCTAGGGGCCTATAAGGCCAAGTAAAAGAAATAACGTTTCCGGTCCCCACCCACATCCTTTTTTTGGGGCCGCATCCTTGTTTTTTTTATTTTTGAACAGCAGAAATCACGTTTTATTTCGCACCTTCAGGATAGGGCTGTGAACATTTAGCGAGATTACTAAACGTTTACTCGCAAAATTTTGCGATCGTTTAGCGATTAATCGCAAGTACCTACAGTATGATCAACACAGAGACTTTAAACATGCTCTTGAACATGATGAATATGTCAAATGCGTTAGTGACGTCCGGGGGACATTGTTTCCATGAACCTCAAACACAGATCCTCACAGAAGCTCAACTTTGATGCCGTATGTTAATGTGTGTGCCATTTGTATAAAATTATGTATTTCACTTTTTCAAAAAGAGTTAAAGTGAACATCTAATTTTCTGTAAGGACTGCGATTAATTGCTGGTACACGTAGCTATGTACTAAACGTTTATTACACATGCGATCGTTTAGCGATTAATTGCTAAACGGTCACAGCCCTACTTTGGGACTTTTCCACAAATTGCCGCGATATTCCTTATAAAAAGGAACGACTGGACACTGTGACTGCAGTCAGTTTTTACCGAAACTTCACCAAGCAGCGCACGAATGTGATGTGATATTACTACAAGACTATGTACTTAAAATAGTACAGAATGGCATTCCATTGGGTTGGTGATCACACATTTTATTTCTTTTTGCAAGACAGATAAGCAGACAAGACTTTGAACTAGGCCTATCTGTGCTGCAGGAAAAAAAAAGATGCAGTGCACACTGACCCATACTGACTGTGTATACATACACAAACATAAGTACAATGCAATTTCTGAATTTCTGGATTTTCAAGTTTTCTTTGTTTAATATACTCACAGTTGTGTATGCAACTTTTTTGCCTTCTTTTTCAGGCAGTTTTGACATGTGTGTAAAAAAAAAGAAAAAAACAGAAAGAAAAAAAGGGCCTCATCCTTTGTCAACTGTTTTGTCAACTGTTAGTGTTAGTTTTTGTCAACTGTTAGTGTTAGTTTTTGATTGACAGGTCTATTGTGACGTCACCCGAACGACGCATTCGCCATGGTAATCATCTAACACAACTAACAGCCTCAACTGGTTGTTAGTTCTGTTAGAACTAGGCCAAGCCTACTAACAGTCGACTAAAACGCACCCTATATAATTCTGTGGTGTGTACGTACGTACAGTATGTGTGGTTACTACTTACAGATCAGCACACTCAGTGGACTTCCATAGCTTCGATGACTTACCAGAGTGCAGTACTCAGTACTCAGGAGAAAATTCCAGACAATTCCCATTGAGTCCCATCGGATTATTTTAAAAACTATCAGAAGAAACGTTTTCTGTGTTGTAGCATAGTTGTTTGTAGAACAGTAGAAACAGCAAACAAAGGCAAATAAAGGAAGGAAACAAGAAATGCAATCTGAAGTTTTGGGCACAATAGTTGTCTGCATGTTGCAAATTTAACAAAATGCTGAAGTCGACTCGGAATAGGCTTCAAACTGTTATTTGGTGGCACCATTTTTCTTCTAGCGAACTTCTCATTTTCAAAAAGAAGAAGAAAAAAAAAAAAACTTGCGCATGCAACTGCTCCCAAGGCTCGCCGGTAGGACAAATAAGGACCATTAGTTTCCCGACATACAATTCAAATATTTTCTGAGGCTACAGACTTAGAATAGCCCCGTCACTTTCGTACACAGTCGGGAAAATAAGGATCATCCAATAATTTTCCCGACATACTATTCAAGTCAGTATTTTTAGAGGCTACAAATTTAGGATAGCGCCATCACTTTGGCCAATCGTCGGGAAAATAAGGAAGGACAGTCCTGTTATTTTCCCGATTGTCGGATAAATAGCTTCCACCATATTATTAACGTCTATAAATGCTCCTAGGCCTAATGTCTGTGCTGTAGGCCATGTAGGCCGCCTAGGCTAGGCTAACAGAATGCACAAGTTCAAAGGCCAGCTGTAGCCTAGCCTATGTAGCCTAGGCTATAGGCTACACAGCCTTGGCCAAAGGTCAGGCCTTATAAGCCATAGAGCAGGATATAGGAACCTAGGCTATATCCTGCTCTTGGCCTTCCTATGTTATAATAGCAACTCCCTGGTTACAAGCCTGCTGCCTAGAGGCTAACGTTAACGAGTAGGCCTAACTTAGGCTAAAGGCCCAGGCCCCTTGCCTGAATATAAATTACCAAATAACGGTCCTTCAAGGAGAGTTAGTAGACGCGAAAGCTCACCAATCCCATGGTTAAGCTAATTAAGTTGTCACAACAATCAGATGCAATTCTTAGCGATCAACCCAATGACCCGAATGCAATGTATCGAACCATTTGTCGCGTTACGACTGGAATGCATGGGAAGTAACGTTAGCCTAGCCAGAGAATTCAAATTCGTCGCTTGGGTTCAGGACAAACTCGTTGTTATGTCGTCTGCTAGCACCATCGTATACATGCGTCTGTATGCACAGTAGTCTGTTGCGCGCCATGATTTGTTGAGATCAGGCTGATAAAAACATGATCTTGACTTCTCAGGATGAGTTGGTGGTGACTTTCAGCAAAGTCATAGTTTCAAAGATTCGGAACACAACTTTCCTTTCTGGCACATGCATACTTGGTTTACAGAATTTGAGGCCTAGGGATTGCTAACTGTAAACTTATTTCAAAATATGCATCCATTGTCAAATTTTGAACATCATTTTAGTTTTATTTTATAAACTTTTTTCAACCAAGGACTGTTCTTCTCTGGGTACAAAGTAAAAGGAATATGTATGAAAACTGGCAGAAAACAAACAAAATTGATATAAGAACAAACTACACCGAAAGAAAGAATGAAACATTACCACAAAACATTAGCACAAAACAGGGAGACGACTTAAACGGGTAAAATATAGAAGATGCCACTATCATTCCATTTAATGTTTTACAGTTTACCGTTAAAATATTTGAAAAATTATCCCTATACTTTTCCATAAAAACTACAATTTTGCAGCGATGGAAATGTGTGCGTGAAGGCCTAGCCCTTAGTATATGCCATAGGTGTCCGGAGGGGGGCAAGGGGGGCACTTGCCCCCCTGGAAAGTCAAAACTTGAAAAAACGAAGAAAAAATAAAGAAAAAAACGAAGAAAATAAAACATCAACGTTTCTTAACAGTTCAATCAGTGTGAATTTCTACTCTCAAAACAGGAATTGAATAAAAATATCAACACTCAGGCCCCAGCAGTAACAGTAAATAGGCCTTGGAAGTGCCATTTCAAGCGATCTGGGAAGCATTTTGGGCCAAAGTTTTCTTGCTCTCCGCGCCAACCCATGGTGGCGCGGAGCGCTGAGCCTCTGTCTATGGGCTTTGCCCCCCCCCCCCTTGACAAATTCCTGGCTACGCCTTTTGCCAACACTGTGTGAAAAAGTAGCATCTAAACTCTTTTTCTGGGAGTAAAATATTTCCCATGAAAAAAATTGGCCCGCCTAAAAAATTTTGCCCCCCCCCCTTGAATTTTTTTCTGCGGACGCCCATGAACCTTGCCGAGAGGACCAATAAGCTTGCTAGTGAACGTCGAAGGTACAGGCCATGGGTACACTTTACGGGAACCCCTCCCCCATACTGCGACCCAATAGCTTTTGGAAACCTCATGGTCCAGCTGATCATGAAATCAAGTGGGAACAGTATATGTTTTGGGTCCCATGCACTCCTCTTAAAGGTTATCCAAAAGAAAAGCGTTATTAAATTTAGAAAATAATTATTAAAAATATTTTCGAAAGAGCTGCTCCTCAGAATGATCTGTTTATTTTAATGACGAATATTCGATTTTTTTTCTGAACTTTTCTCAGTGTAAGGATCCAGGTCAGCCAACATGGTCAAAATAAAATGACCGACACTAATGTAATAATAAGGAAATTCATTTTAAAATATTTTTGACTCAACACAAGTGCGCTTTATTTGTTCACATTATATTATAAATATTCGAAACATTTTTAAACATTTCTCTGGGGATACTGGTCACCGAAAAAGCAAAATATAATAATTAGGCATATATATAGTAAGGAAAGTAATCATAAAACATATTTTTGACACATAGCCGCTGTTATAGCTCACATCCTATGATAAACAACATGTAGGCCTAAACATAGGGCCCGCGCAGCGAAGGTAATCGTCATTTACTTTCAAGGGTAGGGACAAACACCCCTTTTCGCCCCACACTGGTCACCGTATTTTATATTGCCTCAAAACGCTGAATTAATGTTTTCAATTGCACTTTCTTCCTGTACAAGTGATATGAAAAGCATTAAATATTGATTGTTTCGTGATATTTGTTGTTCCGCTTTCCCTCTATGTACGAAAGAAGGTAGACTAGGCCCAGGTGTAATATGCTACGTTTCATGCCCATGATCCTGCATTAAGGCAGTAGGCAGTCGCCCCAAAATTTGCTTGGAAAAAATCAGCAAACTCTTGCAAATCTCCTCTTATTGCATTACAAACACCTCTGAAGACGTATTGAACATAACTATTACAAACAATAGGTAAAGCAAGGAGAAATTCTCCTTGAATTTCACAATTCACTAACAAAAACCTTGTCACATGATCAAAATAGGCCATTCATGAACTAGAGTGACGGGGCATACTAACTCTAATTGGGGTGACTGCCTACTGCCTTATGCAGTACGTGATTCTAACACACCATGGCATCCCTCTCCGTTTGAAGAAAGCCATATGATGAAAGAGTTTAGGGGTTCAATTTTTTAAGAGAAATCCCTTTGCAGACTTACGCTTATGCTGTAACTTTTGTTGGTTGATTTCTTGACATTTCAACATCTTTATTCGCAACTTTGAAATGTGTACAGATACCAAGTTTATCAGGGGTGCATGGAGAACACCCGGCACGCAAGTTGCATGTAGCCTGAGTTCAGAACTTCACGGAGAGACAATTGATATGGCACGATTTACAATTCATGATTGCAATTTCATGAAATAATAACATTAAAGGGCGGGTCACACTACAGCGATTTTCAATCCGAAATCCGATCCGAATTTTTCTAAATCGGACCAATACTTTTTTATTCAAACTTTATTCTAAGGATGGTCACGCTATATCGACAACTGATCCTGGTTTGTCTCACGATATACTGTTCTGCTACCATTACAGGGCCGTAGCCTGGGCAAAATCTCTAGAGGGGTGGGACAGTTTATGACACTATCTAACGGAGCACCAAGTGCACGGTATACCTACATATAGTTAACACCCAGGCGGACCCTTCCTTTTCACACTCGGTATGTTCTGGGTACCATGGCGAAGGGGGGGGGTGAAGGGAGGGGCACATGTAAAGGCTGGCTTAGGTTCAGGCTATTGTTGGCAAAGCTTTGAACTGATTATATTTTTTACAAATTGTCATTATTTAGTGTTATTCTTCACATTTTGTGGCTGCGCGGAAGGTAGGAGGTGCTGTCTAAGAGGAGGGGATGACGTCCTATACTCCTTGAGAAATTTTTGTCAATGTGAGGTGTCTTGGATGCAAAATTATGCTATCTTTCTAAAGCTTCGTAAACCGTTGAATTGATTACATGTTTAGGAATCATTATTTAGTGATTTTTTTCTATCCTGTTTGGGTGTAATTGAAGGAGATGGTGACTAAGAGGCGGGATTACACCTCTACTCTTTGAGAAATTTTTCTTGTTCTAAGATTTCCTAGATCCAAATGGTGTTATCTTTGTGGAAACTTTGGACTCATAAAACGACCTAAACTTTATTTAGTCACTGAATTCTTCAGCTGTGTTATGCATGGCACCACTATAAGGCTGGTACGCGGTGCAGGCTTCCCCCTAGCGCTCTTAGTGTGACACTGTGGGAGCCACCCTCAGTTGGTGCGTAGTCATGGCGAAGGCCTTGCAAGAAAATGGAGGAAATGACACATTTTAGACCTTAAAAGTTTCATCATAGCATTTTTACTTTTAAATTTCATGCATTACACTCAAAAAACTGAGGTGCTGAAATGGTAGCACCTAACGGGTGCTGATGTTGAATCAGCACCTGAAGTGCTGTTTTATTTAGCACTTGGATGGTGCTAATGCACAGTACCTCATGGGTGCTGATAGCTTTTGGAAATAATGGAATATTCTGGTTTGGTGAGCGGGGCTAATTTATCTACACAATTTTCTCTTTAGCGATTCCAGATTCGACAATAAATGTATTTGCGTCTTTCATTTTGCTAGGAATTAATTAACTACTAAATTCAGGCTGCTTGGAAATTTTAAGGCCGATTAAATGTCATTGTTTAAATCATTTATTTTGTAAACAATTATTAATTATTATATAAGAATTGTAAACAGGCTTTAAATAGTTTTTAATGACCTGTTTATTATAAATATCAATGTAATGCCCCCAGTGGCCCCGGCACGGAGGGGCATGGAGGGCGCGTGCCCCCCAATCGTTTTCAGACTTTTTTCGTTGAAATTTTTAAAATGATCTCAAAAGGCGTTTAAGCTATAGATTTCTATTGGGGGTAGGGTGAGGTGTGTTTTCAACCGAGTGATGGATCTGTGGTAATCATTTCCTTTCACAAATGGTTCTCAAACTATCAGACTAATTATCCCAAATCTTTCGCAAACTATCAAAATTTTTGCGCGCTCTGCGCACCCCAAACCTTACCTCAGTAATATCCTTATTGTAAATAATTTCCGGTAGCAACTCCCGCAGAAGCACAGTAACAAAAGTTGAAGGCTGTTTACGAATTCCTAGGTAAAGGATTGGCTTTGTAATTGACATATAGGTTTGTTGAGGAAATGAAAGTGTCTTGATGCAGAGGATCATGAATGCAGGTTTTGTCATGGTAATCTTCGGCGCGCTTCACTCGCATTCGTCACAATTTGCACCCCATCTTATAAACATTATTAAGGTTATAATACATGCAACTATTCTGATCACAACACTTTTCCGAGAAACATAAGTACATCTCCAACCTCTGTTGGCCTATGGGATCTTTCAGTCTAATTTTTAGCATGATGTGGAAGGTTGAAACTTGAAAGTACGTATTTGCCGTTATACATTTTTCAAATGCAGCCATTACAGGTACAGATGGTGATTGATAATACACTTACGACGAAAAAGCATTTTGAAATGCGCTTTTCAGTCCTAAACCCTGTCAGGGAGGTCTAATATCACCTCCCTGCACCTATACTCTCCCTCCGATTCCCCATTGCTGAAACCTGTCCAAACCTTACCTCTGTCACTATGTTTATATATTGTTGTGATAAAACAAAATAAATGAAATGAAATGAATTGGTTTTTCGTTCAAACTTAGTAAACATACGATAGTTGTAAAGTGCTCGGCATTATACTCTATAGTATCATTTGGATGTCAGGTAATAAGGATCATATCAGTGCCCCCATTTTATATAATTAACCCAGAGCTTCAAGGAGACCCTATACCGCTGTCTGCCAACCTTAGATACCCTTTTATAATGCACAATGAAGCAAAGGAAACTTTCGTAATAGTCCAAGAATGTTTCTGTGGACTCCACGCACGTAATTTCACGTAAAAACTTTCCCCGAATAGAAGGCATTAATTAAAATAGCCAAAAGGGGGGTGGGGAGGCTTTAGGAGGTTTATTGACAACATACAAGTTCTCTTAGACAACATATAGTCTCCTTTTCACCTTACCAAAAATTGGAATTCACTAAACTATGGATATTTCCAGCCACATATTATCAGTTCCAAAAATATCCCAAAGATAGCACCATTTTGCATCATAGCAACATTACATTAACAAAAATTTCTCCCCTTCCTCCCCCAGGACGGCACCTTTATGAAGTGACAAAGGAAGGATTATCACTGCTGAAAAGCTATCGCATGGACGCATACTCTTCTCTTTCACCTAAACCAGGGGTCCCCAAACTTTTTTGCTTGGTGGCCCCAATTTTTGACTCCGGAATCTTGGTGGCCCTCAAATTGACGGGTCGGTGAAAGGAGTTTGATTTTACCTGCCTATGCCTTGTTAATAAAGCATATCACTGGTTCTTAGATTAGAATCACTCCCATTGCTTATTTATAATGAGAAATTTGACAATTATTTTTCGCTCCTGAATCCTTTTCGCGACCCTCCGAAATATTTTCGCGACCCTCAAAAGGGTCGCGACCCCTAGTTTGCCGACCCCTGACCTAAACCATACTCTCCTCTTTCACCTAACCAAAACTTAGCATTCAATAAATTATGGATATTTTCCAGCCATATGATCACTTCAAAAATATCCCAAACATGGCACCATTTTGCATCTAAGCAATCTCAAATTAACAAAAAATTGGACACCCCTCCCCTTAGACCCCTCCCCCAGGACGGCACCTTTATGTAATGACAAAGGAAGGGTCCCACACTACCGTATACAATCCCAGGGACGCATAAATAGGTACAATTTACGCAGACTTGGGGGAAAACTGAGGTGGCATTTTGACGTCATCTGTGGTGCCCCCCCCCAATCACCAAACCCTGGCGGCGCCACTGAATGCCCCAGTCTGGGAAATTATTCAAAATCATTTCAAAATGGTCATGGCTCATTCCATGGTGTGGATTATGTATGCTTTGCAACAATTTAACAAACATAAACAATTTTGGCAAACCAAATTCATCAAAATATGGTTAAAAGTGTGTCAGCACCTTCGGGGAAAAAAACAGACTATTCAGGGAGGTGAGTAATTAATTGTGTAATCTCCTACGACTGATGTGACCTTTTGCTGATCTTAAGAGCATGGAACTATTACGGACATGGCCGTAAGCAGCGGGGACAGTATAGGGCGGTTGCGCCCGTCTCAGAATTTTCAAAGTAAATTTCTATTACGACGATCTGTTTAAATTTGATAATAAAGAAACTTCAGATGCAAGTTCTATGTAAGGCTCGGAAAGTGTCACTTCCGGCCAGGGACGTAGCCAGAGGGGGAACAGTGGGAGCTACTGCCCCCCCCCCCTTCACCGTCGAAAAAAATGTTAAAACTGTTATGTTTTTGCAGGGTATTTTGTCAGTGCTCTTTTGATCTTGAATTCTCGTCAGCTCTGTTAACTCCATCATAATCCAGGGACGTAGCGGGGGCGAGGGGGGGGGCAATAAATACTCCCAACGTTTTCTAATCCTATCCAGATATCTGACAACTCGAATCAGTAACGATAAGGTCCAACGTACTCCATCCCACTTTGAAGGCTATCGCCTCGGTCCGCTCAGCCTCTGTGATGACGTCATCGTCGGTCTTAAATCACATTTAAGACCAGGCACCCTGGCACTTATCCCCTAATTGGATGACTAGGCATCAAATTCACCTTGTAATTGGCAAACGCATGTTTTGGGAACTGAAAATGTCTCCCGGCAGAGTCTGCATGCAACTTTTGTCATGGAAATAACTGATTCCTAATGCAACATTTTCGCACCCCTGTCACGATTCGCACTTTATATCTTATATGACCATTTTATATTAGGGAAATAAAATTACACATAAGTTTTCTGGCCGAGACTGGCACTTATCCGAAAATTAGAGGTACATCTCCATTCTCTGTCAGCAGCGGGCACTGTGAGGTGTCGTTCAACGAATAATGGATGTATTTTAAAAGTTTTCTATCAAAAATCTTTCCCAAATTACCAAAATTTTCGTGCGCTTCGCGAACAATAATCTTCGGTCCGATTGTTATATTCTTTAATACCGTCTCAATCGCATTCAGATTGTCCAACGGTAATGGGCTCTACAACAGTTTTAATGCAAATTTCGGCCCGCTCGCTCGCAATTGCCACGGTTTATACTCTACACCTCAGTGGCACCGGCATGAAGGAGAGAGCGCATCCCCCTCGAATCACCCCAAAGGCGTTTAAGCTTTATTCTTGTAGGGGTAGGGTGAGGTGTGTTTTCGACCGAGTCATAGATCTATTTAACCATGTTCTCTCACAAATGGTTCTCAAACTATCAAAATTTTCCCGAGCTCTGCGCGCGTTAGACCTTACCTCAATATTGTCCTTGACTACCTTCTGATAACAATATCCGGAGAAACACAGCAGAAAAAGTTAAAAGCTTTGTACGAACCATCAGGCAGAAGAATCGCCTTGTGATTTGCAGATAGGTTTCGATGAGGAATTTAAACTGTTTCGTTGCAGATTCTGAATGCATGTTTTGTCATGAAAATGATATGTATGTAATGCAAAATTTCAGTGCGATCCTCTCGCAGTCGTCATGGTTTGCACTCTATTTCTTGACCATTATTAAGGTAATAGAACAGTTTCAACGTTTCTTCAAGGATAGCTCTATTTCCCATCTAGGCCACCTAAACTTAGCAAAAATTTCTCAAAGGGGAGGAGTTTGGGCGCTAAAAATATTAGTCAAATTTTTCGGGCAAGTCGTTACAGCCCACCTTAATCAAATAAGACTCCTAAGCCTATGTATTACATCCACTGGAGCCGAATATTTTGACGAGAATCATTTATTTGGACCACACCCTTGCTCTCTCTAATATCAAAAATGCTGTCTTCGTACTTCCACAGCAGCATTTACAATCACTTCGACAGAAATTGCTTGAAAGGGACTGGCACTCATAGGTTTTGGGTGTCACACACAAGCTCACGTACCGAGCCTATGCATACATTCTGCATTGTTTCAAACATTACCAGATATATTTGGAATTGCAAAATTCTATGAGTGCCACTTCTTTGTGATATCTGCCCGGTAATTCTACATGAAGGGCACTAGGTGAATCTAGGTCTACGTTATGCAATTATGCGTAATTGATTAATGCTTTTTTACTTCTCTTTAAACATTAGAAACCGTATAATTTGATAATAACGATGTGTAATTCTGCTACAAAATATGAAAGTTTGTACTGTCCATCAGTTAAGTTCGTCAAATGTATTAAAGTCCAGACATCAGACAATAAACAAGAATCATTCACTGGAAATATTGTAAAAGAGCACTATGTTTGTCTTTCTGGTATAATATGTAAAAGAACATGTAAAAGGTGCAATGTTTTGCCAGTTTCGTCATTATCATATGATATCATATTACCAGCAGATTTTTTTTTCCTGTTTGAATTTTTTTACTACATGTTCTTAATTCAAACAGAAAAAAATCTGCTGATAATATGATATCATATGATATTGATGAAACTGGCAAAACATTGCACCAGACTGCATGTAAGGACCTTCAATTGTTCAAAAATTTTTCACAGGGGAGGGGGACACCCCCTCTCCTTAGATCTCTCCCCATATCAGTCACAAATGTGCTCCCCTCCCCTTGCAAATTCCTGGCTACGTCGCTGCTTCCGACAACATGGAACAGGCGCTTAGCGAAGAAGGGAGGGGTTGAGGAAGGGAAAAAACCACCCATTGAGGACATTTTTCTTACTTTTCTGTTACTCTATCGCTAGAAACGTCTCAAAAGTGCATTTTCGAAGCGTTCCGTGTTCACCTATCCTGAGTAGCCTGCTAGTTTCCTCAATATTTTCTTCCTCAGTTGGAAACTGGGTGAAATAAGTGTTCTCGGAAGCCCCGGGAACTCTCCCCTTAGACGTACGTGACGGGGGAGGACTGGAGGATACAACCCCCACTAGTTTGGACATAAAATTTGCCATTTTCGGGCAAAGCATATGCTATTTTGGGGAACCTTAAATTTTCGGGGGCAAATGCTGCAGCACCTGCAACCTAGTGCCCCGAGGAGCGGACTCTGTGTTTGCTCAGCTCCTTAGCTTCCCAAACCACCGTTAGGGATATGACTCAACAAGGAATATGCCGTACAGCCTTCTACGCAGTGTTGTAACGAGCCATGACTCGAGTCGCTAATTTTCAGAAGGGAAATGACTCGAGCAATTGTATCAGAATTTTCCTCATAGAAATAATACAGTGACTCGAGTCTCTGACTCGACTCGAGTCACATTGAAAGTAGTAAATGACTTGACTCGACTGCAAAATTGAGTGACTTGTTACAACACTGCTGCTACGTAGGCAAGCGACCTAGGGGAGCTGCTATTTGGACCTAATCTATATCCACGGAAGTACTACCTCCGAGGTAGCACTACCATGATCAGACAATACGCACTTGACAACAGTTTAATCCTTTTGTCAGAAGAGACATTGCAGTGATTGACGGATCCTCTTAGTTCCTCTTCCAGATTTGGTAGCAACTCCCCCGTACCAGAAATCTAGACCAGCCTGAGGTCTCGAGCTGTTAAAGGATTGAAATACATCTACCATTTACAACATGAAAGCGAACTACAAAAGAACAGAAAGAAAAAAACTCTATGGGGCTCGAAGAGCGCCGAAAAAAAATGTGGTTGTAGTCATGGCCGTTTGTAGGAATTTTCTGGTGGAGGGCGATGGGGGGGGGGGGGAATATCTAAGGAGAGCGCCACTGTAAGTTGATACGTAGTGTAACAAGAGGACTTCCCCCACCCCCAAAATGCTTCCCACGTCAGGCGCCTAGCCCGGATTTTGTCAAGGGGCGAATTCAGGTCGAAATACCGCAACGTGGCGGGAACGTTGCGAGAGCGACAAACGCTTTCCTCAACATACAGGGTGGAATCCCAGGGCCTGCGTTAAGACCAGGGCTGGGTTCAGAAACAACGCCCCAGTGGGACTGCAGGTGAAAAGTTCTATATTTTTGCTAACCATCACAGGGGCATTGCAAGGTTTTGCCTGACAGGGGAGCCAAGCTTCCCGACGGAGGGAGGAAGCAACCCGAAGTAAAGCGCGCTGAAATTGTTGGGCTTTCATTAAAGAAAATTCGAAAACTACGGTTTTGTTGTGGAAATTTGACAAGATTAGGTGTAAACTAAGATAATTTAAAAATTTTGGGGATACAAGTTATAGATCAACCTTTGAGGATTTGTTATTGAAGAATCTGCGATTTGCTAAAAAGCAAAATCATGAAAACCATCAGGCGACTATTCAACGTCGGGGATTAGATGCTTATCTTACCCATCAAGGCTCCGAGTCGAAATTAAAAAAAAAAAAAACCGGGGAAGCCTTCCTGGATGGGGGTAGGGTGGTCCCTTCCCTCACCTGGGCGACCACTGTACCATCAATACAGATTATAAAACATGTATTTCAGTTAAATTTATGGCACATTTGTAGTTCTGCAGACCATAGGCTATTTATACGCTGCTCTAAAATATATTTGCCTTGTTTCACAATATCATATTGGTTTCGAAAAAAAGTAGTATTTAATGCGTTAACACACAGGGGTAAATAATAAATTATAACATAATGATGACGTTCCAACGGGCCGAGGGGAAGTTTTTCATCCGTCACAGTTGAGGTTTTTATTGGGGGATAGGCCTCTGTTGTGGAACTGAGGTGACTTCTTGTTCCGTCGGAAAAACAGAAACACGGAAAGAAAACAGAACTCAAGGAGTTAAAGTAACTGCACGATCTGCTCCGTCCTGGCTAAGTGAATATAGAATAGGAAAGGAGCATCAGAATACCATTGCTACCAGATAATTAATCCACGGGTCCGAAGCACTACACATCGAAATTCTAAATTGACTAGCATTTACTGCTCCAACCGGGGGTGCTTCAGAAAGCCCGAAGAGCTGGTAAAAATGATTCAAAGACACACTAACTCCAGCGGCCTCAAGAGCACAAAACCACCATCCAACAGCAACACCCCCGAACCCGCCAAAGAAGGAACGGCACCGGGGAAGAGAGGCGCAAAGCCCCATCCCAGGCTCCACAAACACAGCAAGGCCACCGCCAAGTCGGTCCCCCGTTTACGGGGTGAAGCAAAGTTGGGCCATTCTTGATGATGCTGGAAAAAATATCTGGCCACATTTTATGCGAAATTATGTATCGTATTTAAAAGAACATTTTTGCTGGATTTAAAGTCAACTAAGATGGTGGAAATGCAAGATGGTCACCAACATAATAAATAGTAAGTAAAATAATCATTAAATATGTCTGTCAATATAATATATAGAATATATTCCAAATATTAATATTTGAATATTAATTACAAAATATGCTTCTTCAGAGCTGAACACTCCGTTGGTGGCCCTCATTCAGGGCAGATGCAAATGATGTATTCTTTGGTGGCTGGTCTTGGTCGCCCTTCTTCAGGGCTGTGTCTCCGTTGGTGGCCCTTGTTCAAGGCAGATGCAAGAAAATGTTAAATTATACTCTTTTCTTACTAAATAATCAAACATGATTGGTCAGCTAGAAACGAATGGTTAATAAACATGAAGATAATTACTCAAAATTGACTGGTTGGTCTCATAATTAGGGAGGACGCCCTCAATCACAGTCCATGTGGACTGATCACTTAGAGATGAGACGTCAAGAAATACACATCGATAATAGCTAACTAAGGCACACGTTCCGTTTAGTATGCCGACGGAATTATTCCTAATAATTCCGTTAGGAATATTCCTTCAGTAAAGGGTCTACCCTATTCAGGGGCAAGATACCCGTTCAACGGAGTATTCCGTTGAAGGATATTTCCTTGGATTAATACATAATCTATTTCGTTTGAACCTTATGCAACCCGTTTTAAAGTTATTCTATGAGGTTTACAACCCAGAAAAGGGTAGCTTCTATCTCTCCTACTCTTCTTTGTAATTGAGGGCGCTTTTCAAATGTAAAAAACCGCCACAATATGATGATGATGATGACGATGACGATGACAATGACAATGATAACGATGATGATTCTCGTGAAAAGCCCCTTCTAAGTGCAAAAAATTCAAGAAGGAAGGACACAACCGTCCTTCAGATCAATTCTCAAGGACGGCCCACTCGCCGTGACTCTACAAATGCCCAATTCCATGTTCTTCAAGTGCAGTCTTTCAGCGGAAAAGTTCCTCCACCCCGTATGCTTGAATTAAAGTAAGATAAATTTACCTTTCTTTTGGAAGCACGCCCCTCACCAGGGTTACGCTGACTTATTTTAGCGAAATCTTCCACACGTCAGGGTTACTATTGTTACAAGTACATAGGTTAATTTCTAAATGTGTAGCAGAACTGGGACCAACAATATTTCCGCGGTGGCATGGACACAGAAAGGCAAGGGATAATAAATGGACTGGACAAAATGTTAGGTTAAGAACATTTTAATGAAGGTGTTGGCGTACAAAACATTATACTGATGCCAAACAGCATACGGGGGTTTTTTGGCGTTTTTTCATTTGGCTGTCAATTTTCCTTAAAAATGTATGTTTTTTCCACAAATTTTGCAGGAAACTGAAGTAAAAAGCGTAATTTATGCCACACAATTCTCACTAGGAGCATTAATGAATGAATAAACTCTGTCATTGGTCATTAAAAGCATCGTCATTTTACATCATATTCATGATTTTTGAGTAACTGGAATGCTAACATTAATGCCAAGAAATTTGCATTCGGCATTTTTTGACCAATGATCTTGAATGCCAAATTTGGTTAATTGTCTCTCAGAAAATGTGGCAACCCTGTTCTGTATGATGATCACTCAACCTACTGGAAGCAAAGTCTTCACACACACATTCTGTCATGTTTAGCAGGAAATAATCATATTTATGTGAGATTGATCTGTACAAAGTGGAAACACATCGCAGCAGAAAATGTTCAAGTTACTGCGCTTCTGTACGGTGGCCCGTTAGGGACCTGTAAAGTAAATATTTTTGTCCATGTCTAATTCGTTATAAAGGATTACGAATTCGTTACAACGGATTACTACACCGTTATGACGGATCACGAATTCGTTATAACGGATCACGAATTCGTTCCAACGGATTACTAATTCGTTATATCGGATTGCTAATTCGTTTGAACGGATTAGTAATCCGTTATAACGGATTAGAAATCCGTTATAACGAATTAGACATGGACAAAATATTTACTTTACAGGTCCCTAACGGACCACCGTACTTTTGAGTTAGCCTGGCTATGTCTAATGTGTGGTTGTGCAAAATATATTGTAATAAGGTTAGCTGCTGCACACCAACTTCGCTGACTCCTCACACTGTCACACCAGGGAGATTTCGTCTATGCTGAAGATCTTTGGAACTGTGTGCACGAAATGCACCCTGGATACCAGCAATAATCTATACCGTACAAAATTGTAGCATCTTGCACAGGTTCATACTAAGTAAAAGCGGTTCTATCGAACAGGGAGAGTACGACCATGATTCGCAAATGTACCGTAAGAACTTTCACCTTATGTAGAACAATTTTCCTACCCTGTGCAAGATGCTACAATTTTGTACGGTATAGGCCTTGTCGCTTATGAGCAAGTATTGGAACCTTTATACATGTAGAATGCCACATTTTTTACGAATGCAGGTGCTTTGCTTTCGAACGTTTTATCTTCAATCACGTTTTGACGACATTATGAAAAGTTGAATGGGAACAACCCGGCCTCACACAAACCCTTTGGGTAAATGACTGTCAAAAAGCGATTTTGATAGGGAAGACGATTTAATCATTTTTAAAAGTTTAAGAAGTCATTTCAAAGTCAGAGATGTTAGATAAAGTAAAAGTTGTCATGAGCGAGTTGAGGGACTGTGTTTCCTTTTACACTGGGTTATTTTCGTCATTCCCAAGTTTCACCAAGATTTGCGTGACGTCAATTCCCACGACGAGGAGCATGAGCGCCGGCAAAAAAAAAAATGGTAAAGGAGATGATCGTCGCTTTATCATCCTATGCCCCAGTAACAACACACGGCATGACGCAATCACAATAGCTGTACTAAACTTAGAAAATGGCGCCCTTTCCCTTCTCTTCTCACTCCTCAATCACACTCCTCCCTCACACTCCTCAAAAAAGGTGTCTCCGGTCCTACTACACTACTGCCAACTTAACACTTTCTTCTTAATGACTGACTCTGAATGCTTTGGTCATAGTAGGAACTATGGCCTAGTTCTTACACACGGTCTTAATAACAGAAAGGATGACAAAAAAGAAAGGTTTAAAACTCTGCAAGATTATCTAGACCCTTGGTTCTCAAGTTCTGGCCCGCGGGCTATTTGCAGACTGCAAAGTTCATTAATGCAACCCACAGAAGAACATGCCTTTTTTTTACTTTCAAATTCGGAAGTGCAATCTAGACCATTTGGATGACACATTTTCATAGGCCAACTGGTGATTCACAAATGGTGGGCGCAAAAGTCTAGTTACAAATTACGCAGTGGGCTTTCCCCCAATCTGGAGCATTTGGGATGCCAATGTTTCTCCCGTACTGGTGACCCATGCATGGTAGACGCAGAGTTCTAATGACAGATATGTGTTTTAAGAGAGCAACTTCCTACGATGTAGGGCGGTTTGGGGCCATATTTTCTCCCCATACTGGCGACACAAGCCTGGAAGACAATGAACCATAGTGGCTAATTTACTTTGTAGAGTGCGCTTTCCTGCAATCTAGGGCATTTAGAATGTCATATTTTCTCACCTCAACCCCAGCCTTGGTGGGAATGCAGTCAGTTGTGATTCGGTATGGTGCCACCATCTAGAAATCACCCCCAAATTAAGAAGCCCTAGAAGTGTCACTGCCTGCTGTGCAGATTCTGCACTCTTATACATGTGTGGACTTTGCCCCCGAGAAGGAGCTACTTCCTTCAAACTCTGGACTTGTGATGTCAAGTTTATGTTTAGCAATGACTCAATATCACAGAAATCTGCACAGAATAAGGTGGTTGAATATTTGTAAAGTACCTATAAACTCGACAAAGTTATGTGATGGGTACAGTATTAAGCACGAACGATGTTTGTTTGTAAGTGTATGGATATAGGTCACATTTTAAGAGTTCCCTGCGTGGCTGTGGCTACTTACTACACATGCATGGCCAATATATGAAATGTAGAAATGTTATACGTGGCAGAATACCATACTGCACAAGCAAGCAAGCGTGGGCCAGATCTTGCACGCACATACAGTAGCAAACTTTCCAGTCCGGGCCTACTGTACTACACCATAGGGTGCATGGTGGTTGCGGAAGTAATGGCTAGGCAGAAGTTCTCTGGCAATAGAGCACAGACGTTCCGAGCATTATATGTACATATAATATACACTATATATATATAGGTAAAAAAGAAGAAGTAAATAGTGCTAAAAGTTTGTGAAAAATTCCACGACGTTTCGGGTTTAAACCCTTCATCAGGTGGCAAAAATCCAACTGATTGTTAACACGGCCAAACGTACAAATTCGGGCACGGTAAAACCCGCTAGGAAAACAGACAGTGTTAAGTGGTTAACAGAGGGTAAAAAACAATGCACGAATTGCTGAATTATATATATATATATATATATATATATATATATATATATATATATATATATATATATATATATATATATATATATATATAGGGTCGAAATGCTGCACTTCCACAAATTTGGTTTACATTTTAGTTTGTGAACGTTGCAATTGCCTGTATGTGGGAGAGACCAAACGTCGCCTGCATGGCTGACCGAGTCACTAAACACCTCAGGTCCATCAAACAAAACCTTCAAGGTTATCCGGTAGCCACACATTTCAACCCCCCATCACAGTGCTCAATTAAAGACTTGGCCGTTACCGCAGCCTTAATGTGCAGAGGTTCTGACGGTGATCGTCAGACCGCCGATAACCGGCTTATCATGAAGCTCGGGACCGTTTCCCCACACGGTCTTAACAAAAGAATAGACCACTTTTAACTTGTTCTCCTTTCCATTACTTTTTACCAGTTTTACTCAGCCTCCATTCGCATTTTTACACCGTGTTCGTTCTGTACGACCGGTTTGCCGTGCCTTTCTTCAATGTGTTTCTTCTCTATTCTACTTCATTGTTGTTCAACTGCATTTCTTTGCCACCTGAAGAAGAGTCTATACTCGAAACGCCGTGGAATTTTCCGCAAACTTTTAGCACTTTTTACAACCTTTATCGACCTATATATATATATATATATATATATATATATATATATATATATATATATATATATATATATATATATATATATATATACACTCTATTTGAAGGTTCATGGTTCGATACTGACAGGGTCATAGGAAGGTGAGTCTTCCTGCTAAGAGGAATGTATGGTTTTCCCCATCTATGATCTTGACCTTTGAACTTTAGAGGATGAATTGGGAGCCAATTGATGTGACTTTGTAATCAAAGCCCTATAAGTGTGTTTTTCTTACATTCATAGTCACTACAGCATTGTAACATAACTGCTTCAAGGCTAAAACTGTGTAATATAACAGTGTAAGGTTCAGTTACAGTCAGAATCAGGTAGGACAATTGAAAACTGTTTCGTGCTCGCCACCTGTGTTGGAGGTCTGGAGGCTGACTTTTGCACCCTCTGCATCATCATACCTGTATGGCCTTGTAACTTTAGCAAGGTTTATTCTAGGCCAGTTTGAGACTGGCCAGTAGCCCAGTACAGCACATAATTTCCCTATGATAGAATTCAAAATTTAAGAGTTTTCTCAGAAAGAATCATTTTCATGTTTGAAGATGTTTAAGAAAGTATCTTACAAAGTCTGTCACACAACGTCAAGCAGAACAACACACAAAATATGACATAGTTGGACTTAGGTCTATTACATTGTATTTCATATGGTTTCACATGTACAACAGGAGAGTGCTTGTTCTCCATGGCAACTGTTTAGCTGGCCTTGGTCTCTGCCCCATAGGGCTTTTCTAAAGGACATGCAGTGGACTTCACTACTTGCTACGTGTTTGATGATTGGTTTCTCTGTCAGCCAACCCACGCAAATGTTACCCCATTATTCTTTCATCTACAAAGTGACAGAAATGACTTAATTCTTGATCCCAGAATGGAAGCCGGGATTCATGAGCTGAAAGTCAACTCCCAGGTGCAGACAATTGCTGAAATATGAAGCTTCTCCTTAAGGAATTTGTTACAGATGTTCTGTACAAAGATGAGCCGCTACCTCATAAGAAGGACCGCAGGTTCTTTCCTACTGTTTCGGATATAAGGTAGCGGCTCATCTTTGTACAGAACATCTGTAACAAATTCCTTAAGGAGAAGCTTCATATTTCAGCAATTGTCTGCACCTGGGAGTTGACTTTCCGCTCATGAATCCGGGCTTCCATTCTGGGATCAAGAATTAAGTCATCTCTGTCACTCTGTAGATGAAAGAATAACGGGGTAACATTTGCGTGGGTTGGCTGACAGAGAAACCAATCATCAAACACGTAGCAAGTAGTGAAGTCCACTGCATGTCCTTTAGAAAAGCCCTATGGGGCAGAGACCAAGGCCAGCTAAACAGTTGCCATGGAGAACAAGCACTCTCCTGTTGTACATGTGAAACCATATGAAATACAATGTAATAGACCTAAGTCCAACTATGTCATTTTTTGTGTGTTGTTCTGCTTGACGTTATGTGACAGACTTTGTAAGATACTTTCTTAAACATCTTCAAACATGAAAATGATTCTTTCTGAGAAAACTCTTAAATTTTGAATTCTATCATAGGGAAATTATGTGCTGTACTGGGCTACTGGCCAGTCTCAAACTGGCCTAGAATAAACCTTGCTAAAGTTACAAGGCCATACAGGTATGATGATGCAGAGGGTGCAAAAGTCAGCCTCCAGACCTCCAAAACAGGTGGCGAGCACGAAACAGTTTTCAATTGTCCTACCTGATTCTGACTGTAACTGAACCTTACACTGTTATATTACACAGTTTTAGCCTTGAAGCAGTTATGTTACAATGCTGTAGTGACTATGAATGTAAGAAAAACACACTTATAGGGCTTTGATTACAAAGTCACATCAATTGGCTCCCAATTCATCCTCTAAAGTTCAAAGGTCAAGATCATAGATGGGGAAAACCATACATTCCTCTTAGCAGGAAGACTCACCTTCCTATGACCCTGTCAGTATCGAACCATGAACCTACAAACAGAGTGTGTGTATATATATATATATATGTGTGTGTATATATATATATGTATGTATATATATATATGTATGTATATATATATATATGTGTGTATATATATATATATATGTGTATATATATTTTGCTAATTTGGGATTAAGGGGAAATATCGTATGAAAAAACCCGCCTATAAGGGGAAATCGTCTATAAGGGGAAAAAATCAGGTCGACTTAACGAAACTACACGCTTTTTCTATAGGAATACGTAAACGGATGGTAATGGCCTTTTCACTACATAATATATATGCCATTACTTCAATGTTGACCAAATTACGTACACGTATCTGTTAACACGTACAATTGGTGGGCCATTGAAATAACGTTGATGTATATCTGTTTTTTCAAATTCAACCAAATGACGAATATAATCTTATGTATTTTATTGTTTTTTTTTTCGCCTTTTCGAAAGGTCGTCTAGCGCCCTCTAAATTTTTCCCCCAACCGTGGTTTTAGCGTTATATATATATATATATATATAATATATATATATTATATATATATATATATATATGTATATATATATATATATATATATAATATATATATAGGTCGATAATGGTTGTAAAAAGTGCTAAAAGTTTGCGGAAAAATTCCACGGCGTTTCGAGTATAGACTCTTCTTCAGGTGGCAAAGAAAAACAGTTGAACAACAATGAAGTAGAATAGAGAAGAAACACATTGAAGAAAGGCACGGCAAACCGGTCGTACAGAACGAACACGGTGTAAAAATGCGAATGGAGGCTGAGTAAAACTGGTAAAAAGTAATGGAAAGGAGAACAAGTTAAAAGTGGTCCATTCTTTTGTTAAGACCGTGTGGGGAAACGGTCCCGAGCTTCATGATAAGCCGGTTATCGGCGGTCTGACGATCACCGTCAGAACCTCTGCACATTAAGGCTGCGGTAACGGCCAAGTCTTTAATTGAGCACTGTGATGGGGGGTTGAAATGTGTGGCTACCGGATAACCTTGAAGGTTTTGTTTGATGGACCTGAGGTGTTTAGTGACTCGGTCAGCCAGGCGACGTTTGGTCTCTCCCACATACAGGCAATTGCAACGTCCACAAACTAAAATGTAAACCAAATTTGTGGAAGGGCAGCATTTCGACCCTATATATATATATATATATATATATATATATATATATATATATATAGGTCGATAAAGGTTGTAAAAAGTGCTTAAAGTTTGCGGAAAATTCCACGACGTTTCGAGTATAGACTCTTCATCAGGTGGCAAAGAAATGCAACTGAATAACAAAGAAGTAGAAATAGAGAATAAACACATTGAAGAAAGGCACGAACAAACCGGTCGCACAGAAAACTAACACGGTGTAAAAAAGCGAAAGAAGGCTGAAAAAACTGGTAAAAAGTAATGAAAGGGAACAGGTTAAAAAAGGTCCATTCTAATGTTAAGACCGTGTGGGGAGAAGGGTCCCGAGTTTCATGATAAGCCGGTTTTCGGCGGTCTGACGATCACGGTCAGAACCTCTGCACATTAAGGCTGCAGTAACGGCCAGTCTTTAATTGAGGCACGGTGATGGGGGGTTGAAATGAGTGGCGACCGGATAACCTTGAAGGTTTTGTTTGATGGACCTGAGGGTGTTCAGTGATTCGGTCAGCCAGGCGGCGTTTGGTTTCTCCCACATACAGGCAATTGCAACGTCCACAAACTAAAATGTAAACCCAAGTTTGTGGAAGTGCAGGTGAAGTGTTGGTTCACACTAAATCTGTGCCGTTATAACCCAAAATATTGATAAGTGTGTTCTTGCCAACCACTGGGCATGTTGTTGCACCTACTACGACCACAGGAAATGTACCTGGTGTGTTGTCAGTTGGTTGTTGTGGGTGGGAAGCCCCGAACTAATGTGCTTGGAAATGTTCTTTTCAACTCTGAAGGCCGTAATGGGGGTTCAGGGAAAAGGTCACGGGTTTGAAGGGTCTTTTCGAAGAGTCTCTATATTCCTGTAAATGGCAACGAATGATGGGGCGTACCGATGGGTGATGGAAATTACCAAAGGAATTCGTAGATTAGTAGACGTGTTAGACTTCTTACTCAAAGCCTCCGCTCTGTCGATTCCTTGGATTCTATGTAGAGCACCGGTAAGGACTTTGGTGGGATACTGACGCTTCTCAAAGAATGATAGTATACTTTTGAAGCGGCTGAAAATCAGAATCTTCTGAGCAAATCCTTCTGGCCCTTAAAAGTTGTGAGTACGGGATGGATTTTGGTACAGGATTGGGATGGTTGGATGGGTACAAAGGTAGTTATGGGAATCGGTGGGTTTAAATGTAGGTTTGACTTGATTTTACGGTCGCAAATTGACCAATTGAAGGTCGAGGAAAACCACTGAAGTGTCAGAAATACAATGTGTGAATTTCAAAAATGGACAGAAAGATCCTACAAATTGAATGAAAGATTCCAGATCTTAACGGGTCCCTGTTGCCACTCCCACAATATCGTCAATATAACCTTTTGTAAAGGAAAGGTGAGAACCGGTGTACTGCGAAAAAAAGTTGTTCTTCAAGTGACCCATGGTTAGGCAAGCAACAGAAGGACCCATTTGGTTCCCATGGCTACTCCTTTAACCTGACGGAAAAAGCGCCCATTAACTGGAAACAGTTTTGGGTGAGAACAAAGTTCCGTCAAGCGAAAGGAAAGTAGTTGTAGGAATTTGGGGGTCTTGTCGTTGGTCCAGGTAATGGCGGATAGCCCGACAAGGCAGCATGGTGGGGGATGGATGTGTAGAGACTAGATACGTCCATGGTGAATAGCAGACGTTCACCGCAATTTTCGGGAAACTCAAAGTCTTGAATAAGTCTCAAGAAATGAGGAGTGTCTTGAACAAAAGACGGTAACGCTGATACCAACGGGAAGAGAACAGAGTCCAAAAACTCAGAAGATAAGAACGGTGGGGCAACTGTGGGAAGAAACGATGGTCTACCAGGGTTGTTTAGCCTTGTGGATTTTGGGAAGCAGATAGAAATTGGAGATTTGGTGGGCAAGGGTGGAGTAGTGACGTTGCTGATTTAGGAAGTTGATTGTTTCTAATAAGGTTTGTTAAAGTCTTAACCAATGCTTGGCTGTCGGAAGTGGGGTCAGAGGGAAGTTCAGTGTATGCAGTTTGGTCCGATAATTGCTTATCGGCCTCTGCTACGTACAAATCCTTCTGCCAAACCACCACGGCTCCACCCTTTTATCAGCTGGTTTGATGATGAGGTTCTTGTTTCTTTTGAGTGACAAGAGAGCCCTCTCGTTCTTCTGGGGAAGCATTGCTAAGGGTAGTTCTCTTGGGGGGTAGAAGAAGATAAACATCCTTATTGATGGATACAATAACGGAGTATAGGAATGTTGTTTTCTCCAGATTTGGGTGTCCAGGAAGAAACGGGTGGAGCCTAAAGTGTTCAAAAAATCTTCAGGACTCGTATTGTTTGGCTTATCTGTGATGCCAAATGTGGGTCGGAGGCGAAGTTTAGTCCAGAATGAAGAAACATCTCTGCGGATGGATAACTCATCAGGGAGGGGGTTCAAGGGAACGAAGTTCAGGCCTTTAGCTAACACTGAGCGTTCAGAAGAGGAAAGCTCCAGATCGGGGGGGATGGTGACCACAAGTTTCGTGTCCTGTGCTCAGTATGGTATCACTGGGTGGGGTATGAGTAGAGGGTGGGTCAGGCAATAGGGCTATGCTAAAGTCTTGGCTTTAGAATCAAGCAAAAAATTATGAAGCCGACGGTTGTAAACGTGAATTAAGGAAGCGCACTTCTCCAGCTTCTGGTAAGGTGTTAAATAGGAGAGACCCTTGGTCTTGAATAGTACGATCAAAACCCGGCCTTCTTTCGAACCATGCTACGGATGGTCGAGCGCATGAGACTAAACGAGCACGAAACGTAAATACCGAGAAGGTGTCACGACGAAAGTGAAAATCGGACACGGTCTGTACGTGAAAGTTTAGTTTAAAACCTCGTGGAATAACGTTTTTACGAAGGCAAGTACCCAGGAAATTAATATGACTAGCGAATCTGGTTTGCCGAAGGTAGCCATAGCAAGGGAATAAATAATGGGAAAACAGTGGGCTGGGTAGTGGGCGATTTCACGGGTAAAATTCCTACGAAGGCTGGAAGTGAAATGTTTTAAGTCTGGCATGGTGGAAACGATGAAAAAAAAGGGGATGCTAAACAAAACTAGAACTCTGGGGAACGAAATCAAAGAGAAAAATCATAAACGAAAAAATTGAACGTGCCAAAAATGTGTACTGGAAAGGTTTGCTAATGTACCAAGACAGCGTGTGAAATAAAAACACACTCCGTAAAAGAACACGGTCAAACCATACGCAGTTCGCTACGAAGAGCGTACAAAATTCTACCAAGTTAAACAGTCAAAATAGATCTAAAAATCGCAGCAAAATTGAGCGAAAAGCTTTAAATAATAAGGTCGAAATACTGCGGAGCACTAGAGTAGTATGTAGGTCGATAAAGGTTGTAAAAAGTGCTTAAAGTTTGCGGAAAATACCACGACGTTTCGAGTATAGACTCTTCATCAGGTGGCAAAGAAATGCAACGATTTTTCAGCCGCTTCAAAAAGTATACTATCATTCTTTGAGAAGCGTCAGTATCCCACCAAAGTCCTTACCGGTGCTCTACATAGAATCCAAGGAATCGACAGAGCGGAGGCTTTGAGTAAGAAGTCTAACACGTCTACTAATCTACGAATTCCTTTGGTAATTTCCCATCACCCATCGGTACGCCCCATCATTCGTGCCATTTACAGGAATATAGAGACTCTTCGAAAAGACCCTTCAACCCGTGACCTTTTCCCTGAACCCCCCATTACGGCCTTCAGAGTTGAAAAGAACATTTCCAAGCACTTAGTTCGGGCTTCCCACCCACAACAACCAACTGACAACACACCAGGTACATTTCCCTGTGGTCGTAGTAGGTGCAACACATGCCCAGTGGTTGGCAAGAACACACTTATCAATATTTTGGGTTCTAACGGCAACAGATTTAGTGTGAACCAACACTTCACCTGCACTTCCACAAACTTGGTTTACATTTTAGTTTGTGGTAGTTTGCAATTGCCTGTATGTGGGAGAAACCAAACGCCGCCTGGCTGACCGAATCACTGAACACCTCAGGTCCATCAAACAAAACCTTCAAGGTTATCCGGTCGCCACTCATTTCAACCCCCCATCACCGTGCTCAATTAAAGACTTGGCCGTTACTGCAGCCTTAATGTGCAGAGGTTCTGACCGTGATCGTCAGACCGCCGAAAACCGGCTTATCATGAAACTCGGGACCCTCTCCCCACACGGTCTTAACATTAGAATGGACCTTTTTTAACCTGTTCCCCTTTTCATTACTTTTTACCAGTTTTTTCAGCCTTCTTTCGCTTTTTTACACCGTGTTCGTTCTGTGCGACCGGTTTGTTCGTGCCTTTCTTCAATGTGTTTCTTCTCTATTTCTACTTCTTTGTTATTCAGTTGCATTTCTTTGCCACCTGATGAAGAGTCTATACTCGAAACGTCGTGGAATTTTCCGCAAACTTTAAGCACTTTTTACAACCTTTATCGACCTACATACTACTCTAGTGCTCCGCAGTATTTCGACCTCTCTCTCTCTCTCTCTCTCTCTCTCTCTCTCTCTCTCTCTTTCTATATATATATATATATATATATATATATAGGGTTCAAACCCTCGGTACGGCTCAATTTTTCTCTCTGGTATTTTCTCTGAACCTTTCCTGCTTTGATAAGGGCTATGCTCTATCTAGGATTGGTATAAAAATCCAAGATCGAATGTACTACTATTTACCTTTCGACCTATATATATATATATATATATATATATATATATACATATATATATATATATACATATAATTCAGCAATTCGTGCATTGTTTTTTACCCTCTGTTAACCACTTAACACTGTCTGTTTTCCTAGCGGGTTTTACCGTGCCCGAATTTGTACGTTTGGCCGTGTTAACAATCAGTTGGATTTTTGCCACCTGATGAAGGGTTTAAACCCGAAACGTCGTGGAATTTTTCACAAACTTTTAGCACTATTTACTACTTCTTTTTTACCTATATATATATATATATATATATATATAGTGTATATTATATGTACATATAATGCTCGGAACGTCTGTGCTCTATTGCCAGAGAACATCTGCCTAGCCATTACTTCTGCAACGACCATGCACCCTATGGTGTAGTACAGTAGGCCCGGACTGGAAAGTTTGCTACTGTATGTGCGTGCAAGATCTGTCCCACGCTTGCTTGCTTGTGCAGTATGGTATTCTGCCACGTATAACATTTCTACATTTCATATATTGGCCATGCATGTGTAGTAAGTAGCCACAGCCACGCAGGGAACTCTTAAAATGTGACCTATATCCATACACTTACAAACAAACATCGTTCGTGCTTAATACTGTACCCATCACATAACTTTGTCGAGTTTATGGGTACTTTACAAATATTCAACCACCTTATTCTGTGCAGATTTCTGTGATATTGAGTCATTGCTAAACATAAACTTGACATCACAAGTCCAGAGTTTGAAGGAAGTAGCTCCTTCTCGGGGGCAAAGTCCACACATGTATAAGAGTGCAGAATCTGCACAGCAGGCAGTGACACTTCTAGGGCTTCTTAATTTGGGGGTGATTTCTAGATGGTGGCACCATACCGAATCACAACTGACTGCATTCCCACCAAGGCTGGGGTTGAGGTGAGAAAATATGACATTCTAAATGCCCTAGATTGCAGGAAAGCGCACTCTACAAAGTAAATTAGCCACTATGGTTCATTGTCTTCCAGGCTTGTGTCGCCAGTATGGGGAGAAAATATGGCCCCAAACCGCCCTACATCGTAGGAAGTTGCTCTCTTAAAACACATATCTGTCATTAGAACTCTGCGTCTACCATGCATGGGTCACCAGTACGGGAGAAACATTGGCATCCCAAATGCTCCAGATTGGGGGAAAGCCCACTGCGTAATTTGTAACTAGACTTTTGAGCCCACCATTTGTGAATCACCACTTGGCCTATGAAAATGTGTCATCCAAATGGTCTAGATTGCACTTCCGAATTTGAAAGTAAAAAAAAAGGCATGTTCTTCTGTGGGTTGCATTAATGAACTTTGCAGTCTGCAAATAGCCCGCGGGCCAGAACTTGAGAACCAAGGGTCTAGATCATCTTGCAGAGTTTTAAACCTTTCTTTTTTGTCATCCTTTCTGTTACAAAGACCGTGTGTAAGAACTAGGCCATAGTTCCTACTATGACCAAAGCATTCAGAGTCAGTCATTAAGAAGAAAGTGTTCCGTTGGCAGTAGTGTAGTAGGGACCGGAGACACCTTTTTTGAGGAGTGTGAGGGAGGAGTGTGATTGAGGAGTGAGAAGAGAAGGGAAAGGGCGCCATTTTCTAGGTTTAGTACAGCTATTATGATTGCGTCATGCCGTGTGTTGTTACTGGGGCATAGGATGATAAAGCGACGATCGTTTCCTTTACCAATTTTTTTTTTCCGGCGCTCATGCTCCTCGTCGTAGGAATTGACGTCACACAAATGTTGGTGAAACTTGGGAATGACGAAAATAACCCAATGTAGGAGGAAAAACAGTCCCTCAACTCGCTCATGACAACTTTTACTTTATCTAACATCTCTGACTTTGAAATGACTTCTGAATTGTAAACTTTTAAAAATGATTAAATCGTCTTCCCTATCAAAATTGCTTTTAGACAGTCATTTACCTAAAGGGTTTGTGTGAGGCCGGGTTGTTCCCATTCAACTTTTCATAATGTCGTCAAAACGTGATTGAAGATAAAACGTTCGAAAGCAAAGCACCTGCATTCGTAAAAAATGTGGCATTCTACATATATAAAGGTTCCAATACTTGTTCATAAGCGACAAGGCCTATACCGTACAAAATTGTAGCGTCTTGCACAGGGTAGGAAAATTGTTCTACATAAAGTGAAAGTTCTTACTGTACATTTGCGAATCATGGTCGTACTCTCCCTGTTCGATAGAACCGCTTTTACTTAGTATGAACCTGAAGATGCTACAATTTTGTACGGTATAGGCCTTGTCGCTTATGAACAAGTATTGGAACCTTTATATATGTATAGGCAAGTCTGCTGGCTACAATTAACAACAGTGATAAAAGCATAGACTCAACGAAATGTGGCCTGTGGCATAAAACACTTGCGAACCCCTGGAATAAGCTAACATTTGTCTGGGCCAGTGTCGAAAGTTTGACATGGGACTGCAAGGTCTGCCCTGCACAGTTTATACAGTACCTCCACGGTTTGGTGCCTGGCTGCTCAAAACATTTTGTCCAAATCATATCTGACCACAAAAACGGAGAAAGTGGCCAAAGCTGTGCAGGGAATAGGCCCTAGCCTATACAGTGGCAATACCAGAAAAATTTGTGTGTGGGGGCCTACACGTATTAGGGAGGGGACAGGTTCCACCATTTAACAGAGGGGGATTCAAATGTAGAATCAGCATATACTTATATGCATTTTTCACTCTTGGATTTTCCAGTGGGAGGGAGGCTCGAGCGTCAGGGGAGGGGGAGGAGAGACTTGCGGGGTTGGCTCACTCCCATATGTCTCTAGGATTCGCCCCCTTAGGTTAGATGTCTTTGACCTACACCTGAAATGTCAGAATAAGTTATCATACCATAAACTGTACTGTTCATCACCTGTAGGTTATGTTAACTTCCCCAGGTTGATACCTATGATATCCAATAATGTACAAATTAAAAACTTCAGTGACCAGGCGTGCAGGTTGGAATTATTTAGGTGGGAATTGCCAAGGGAGTTGTCCAGGGGGATTGTCTGAGAGGGACTTGTCCGGGGTGGGGGGGGGGGGTAGTTTACAATTAGCCCTGAGGTGACCCCAAACCTAGTCCACAGAGTAACTGAGTAGCAGAGTAGAATACCCTGCCACGGTTGGAAAACATCTTTCGAAAATGAGGAGGCATAGTCGCACTGGCCATCCTCAAAACGTTATTTTGAGACCGAGTCAACATGTGTCTTATGTAATTTTTTTGTAAAAATGCAGCAGTCTAATGAACCTCTGGTTTTGAGTGGAGGTGCAGTTGCAGTCATATGGTAGCCGCTTATCGTGTTATTTCAGTATTTTGTATGTGGACTTCACTGTGATTGCTCCCACAGAGGCAAGGTGAGGTTTATTGTTGGTGGGCTATCGATCCGGGTACATTTCGTGCACACAATTCCAAAGATCTTCAGCATAGACGAAATCTCCCTGGTGTGACAGTGTGAGGAGTCAGCGAAGTTGCCGTGCAGCAGCTAACCTTACTACAATATATGTTGCACAACCACACATTAAACATAGCTAGGCTAAGTCAAAAGTACGGTGGCCTGTTAAGGACCTGTAAGGTAAATATTTTGTCCATGTCTAATTCGTTATAATGGATTTCTAATCCGTTATAATGGATTGCTAATTCGTTATTACTAATTACGAATCCCTAATCCGTTCAAACGAATTAGAAATCCGTTATAACGAATTAGTAATCCGTTATAACGAATTCGTGATCCGTTATAACGAATTCGTGATCCGTTATAACGAATTCGTGATCTGTCATAACGGAGTAGTAATCCGTTGTACGAATTCGTAATTCGTTATAACGAATTAGACATGGACAAAATATTTACTTTACAGGTCCCTAACGGGCCACCGTACAGAAGCGCAGTAACTTCAACATTTTCTGCTGCGATGTGTTTCCACTTTGTACAGATCAATCTCACACAAATATGATTATTTCCTGCTAAACATGATAGAATGTGTGTGTGAAGACTTTGCTTCCAGTAGGTTGAGTGATCATCATACAGAACAGGGTTGCCACATTTTCTGAGAGACAATTAACCAAATTTGGCATTCAAGATCATTGGTCGAAAAATGCCGAATGCAAATTTCTTGGCATTAACGTTAGCATTCCAAATGCTCAAAAATCATGAATATGATGTAAAATGACGATGCTTTTAATGACCAATGACAGAGTTTATTCATTCATTAATGCTCCTAGTGAGAATTGTGTGGCATAAATTGCGCTTTTTACTTCAGTTTCCTGCAAAATTTGTGGAAAAACCATACATTTTTAAGGAAAATTGACAGCCAAATGAAAATACGCCAGAAAAACCCCATATGGTGTTTGGCATCAGTATAATGTTTTGTACGTCAACACCTTCATTAAAATGTTCTTAACCTAACATTTCGTCGAGTCCATTTATTATCCCTTGCCTTTCTGTGTCAATGCCACCGCGGAAATATTGTTGGTCCCAGTTCTGCTACACATTTAGAAATTAACCTACGTACTAGTAATAATAGTAACCCTGACGTGTGGAAGATTTCGCTAAAATAAGTCAGCGTAACTCTGGTGAGGGGCGTGCTTCCAAAAGAAAGGTAAATTTATCTTTCTTTAATACAAGCGTACGGGGTGGGGGAACTTTTCCGCTGAAAGACTGAAAAAACATAGAATTGGGATTTGTAGAGTCACGGCGAGTGGGCGGTCCTTGGGAATTGATCTGAGGGACGGTTGTGTTCTTCCTGTTTGAATTTTTTGCTCTTAGATGAGGCTTTTCACGCGAATCATCATCATCGTTATCATTGTCATTGTCATCGTCATCATCATCATCATATTGTGGCGGTTTTTAGCATTTGAAAAGCGCTCTCAATTACAAAATAGAGTAGGAAGGATAGAAGCTCCCCTTTTCTCAGTGGGTCGTAAACCTCATAGAATAACTTTAAAACGGGTTGCCTAAAGTGCGTAAAGACATTTTTTTGAACGGAATCTTCCCGTGAAAGGAAAACCGTTCAAACGAAATAGATTATGTATTAATCCAAGGGAATATCGTTCAACGGAATACTCCGTTGAACGGTTATCTTGCCACTGAATAGGGTAGTCTCTGTTACTGAAGGAATATTCCTAATGGAATTATTAGGAATAATTCCGTCGGCATACTAAACGGAACGTGTGCCTTAGTTAGCTATTATCGATGTGCATTTCTTGACACCTCATCTCTAAGTGATCGGTCCACATGGACTGTGAATTGAGGGCGTCCTCCCTGATAATGAGACCAACCATTCAGTTTTGAGTAATTATCTTCATGTATGTTAATCATTCGTTTCTGACCAATCATGTTTGATTATTTAGTAAGAAAAGAGTATAATTTATTATTTTCTTGCATCTGCATTGAACAAGGGCCACCAACGGAGACACAGCCCTGAAGAAGGGCGACCAAGACCAGCCACCGAAGAAGACATCATTTGCATCTGCCCTGAATGAGGGCCACCAACGGAGTTTTCAGCCCTGAAGAAGGGTTTTCCAGCATCATCGAGAATGGCCCAACTTTGCTTCACCTAGTGTGTCCGGGGACCGACTTGGCGGTGGTCTGGCTGTGTTGGCTTTGCTCCTCTCTTCCCCGGTGCCTTTCCTTCCTTGGCGGGTTCGGGGGTGTTGCTGTTGGCTAGTGATTTTGTGCTCTTGTGGCCGCGGGTGTTAGTGTGTCTTTGAATCATTATTACCGGCCCTTCGGGCCTTCTGAAGCACCCCCCCCCCCGGTTGGAGCAGTAAAAGCAGTAAATGCGAGTCAATTTAGAATTCCGATGTGTAGTGCTTCGGACCCGTGGATAGATTGTCTGGTAGTCATGGTATTCTGATGCTCCTGTCCTATTCCATATTCACTTACCCAGGACGGAGTAGATCGTGCAGTTACTTGAACTCCTTGAGTTCTGTTTTCTTTCCGTGTTTCTGTTTTTTCGACGGAACAAAAAGTCACCTCTGTTCCACAACAGAGGCCTATCCCCCAATAAAAACCTCAACTGTGACGGATGAAAAACTTCCGCTCGGCCCGTTGCAACATCATCATTATGTTATAATTTATTATTTACCCCTGTGTGTTAACGCACTAGATATAACCCTTTTTTCGAAAATATATTTTAGAGTAGCGTATAAAAAGTCTATGGTCTGCAGAACTGCAAAGGGTTTCAGAAATTTAAAATACATGTTTAATAATCTGTATTGATGGTACAGTGGTCGCCCAGGTAGGGGAAGGGACCACCCTACCCCCATCCACGAAACCTTCCCCCGGAATTTTTTGAATTTCGTCTCGGAGCCTTGATGGGTAAGATAAGCATCTAATCCCCGACGTTGAACAGTCGCCTGACGGTTTTCGTGATTTTGCTTTCAAGCAAATCGCAGATTCTTCAATAACAAATCCCCAAAAGATGAACGATAACTTGTATCCCCAAAACTTTTAAATTATCTTAGTTTACACCCAATCTCGTCAAATTTCCACAACAAAACCACAGTTTTCGAATTCTCTTTAATGAAAGCCCAACAGTTTCAGCGCGCTTGCTTCGGGTTGCTCCTTCCCTCCGTCGGAAGCTTGGCTCCACTGTCAGGCAAAACCTAGCGACGTCCCTGTGATGTTTAGCAAAAATATAGAACTTTTCACCTGCAGTCCCACTGGGGCGTTGTTCCTGAACCCAACCCTGGTCGAAACGCAGGCCCTTGGATTCCACGCTGTATACTGTGGAAAGCGTTTGACGCTCTCGCCACGCTCCCGCCAAGGTACGGTATTTCAACCTGAATTCGCCCCTTGACAAAATCCTGGCTACGCGCCTGACGTGGGAAGCATTTTTGGAGAAAGTTCTCTTGGTACACTACGTGTCAAGTTACAGTGGCGCTCTCCTTCGATATTGCCCCAACCCCTCCCCATCGCCCTCCACAAGAAAAATTCCTATGAACGGCCATGATTGCAATCACAAAATTTTTTTCGGCGCTCTTTGAGCCCCATAGAGTTTTTCCTTTATGTTCTTTTGTAGTTCGCTTTCATGTTGTAAATGGTAGATGCAGGGAGCTGTTACTCCGAGTAACAGCTCCCTGGTAGATGTTATTTCCATCCTTAAACAGCGCGAGACCTCAGGCTGGTCTAGATTTCTGGTAAGGAGTAAACAGGGAGTTGCTACCAAATTTAGAAGAGGAACTAAAAGGACCCGTCAATCAATGTCCCTCCTAACAAAAGAATTAAACTGTTGTCAAGTGCGTATTGTCTGATAGATCATGATAGTACGACCTCGGAGGTGAGTACTTCCGTGGATAGATTAGGTCCAAATAGCAGCTCCCCTAGGTTGCAGGTGCTGCAGCATTTGCCCCGGAAAATTTAAGGTTCCCCAAAATAGCTTATGCTTTGCCCGAAAATGGCAAATTTTATGTCCAAACTAGTGGGGGTTGTATCTTCCAGCCCTCCCCGGTCACGCAGGTCTAAGGGGAGAGTTCCCGGGGCTTCCGAGAACACTTATTTCACCCAGTTTCCAACTGAGGAAGAAAATATTGAGGAAACTAGCAGGCTACTCAGGATAGGTGAGCACGGAACGCTCCGAAAATGCACTTTTGAGACGTTTCTAGCGATAGAGTAACAGAAAAGTAAGAAAAATATCCTCAAGGGGTGGTTTTTTCCCTTCCTCAAGCCCTCCCTTCTTCGCTAAGCGCCTGCTCCATATTGCCGGAAACAGCGACGTAGCCAGGAATTGGCAAGGGGAGGGGAGCACATTTGTGACTGATATGGGGAGAGGTCTAAGTGGAGGGGGTGCCCCCTCCCCTGTGAGAAATTTTTGAACAATTGAAGGTCCTTATATGCAGTCTGGTGCAATGTTTTGCCAGTTTCATCATTATCATATGATATCATATTATCAGCAGATTTTTTTCTGTTTGAATTAAGAACATGTAGTAAAAAAGTTCAAACAGGAAAAAAAAATCTGCTGGTAATATGATATCATATGATAATGACGAAACTGGTAAAACTTTGCCCCTTTTACATGTTCCTTTACATATTATACCAGAAAGACAAACATAGTGCTCTTTTACAACATTTCCAGTGAAGGATTCTTGTTTATTGCCTGATATCTGGACTTTAATACATTTGACGAACTTAACTGATGGACAGTACAAACTTTCATATTTTGTAGCAGAATTACACATCGTTATTATCAAATTATACGGTTTCTAATGTTTAAAGAGAAGTAAAAAAGCATTAATCAATTACGCATAATTGCATAACGTAGACCTAGATTCACCTAGTGCCCTTCATGTAGAATTACCGGGCAGATATCACAAAGAAGTGGCACTCATAGAATTTTGCAATTCCAAATATATCTGGTAATGTTTGAAACAATGCAGAATGTATGCATAGGCTCGGTACGTGAGCTTGTGTGTGACACCCAAAACCTATGAATGCCAGTCCCTTCAAGCAATTTCTGTCGAAGTGATTGTAAAATGCTGCTGTGGACGTGCAAAGACAGCATTTTTGATATTAGAGAGAGCAAGAGTGGTGTCCAAATGATTCTCGTCAAAATATTCGGCTCCAGTGGATGTAATACATAGGCTTAGGAGTCTTATTTGATTTAGGTGTAACGACTTGCCCGAAACATTTGACTAATATCTTTAGCGCCCAAACTCCTCCCCTTTGAGAAATTTTTGCTAAGTTTAGGTGGCCTAGATGGGAAATAGAGCTATCCTTGAAGAAACGTTGGAACTGTGCTATTACTTTAATAATGGTCAAGAAATAGAGTGTAAACCATGACGACTGCGAGAGGATCGCACTGAAATTTTGCATTACATACATATCACTTCCATGACAAAACATGCATTCAGAATCTGTATCGAAACAGTTTAAATTCCTCATCGAAACCTACAATCCTCGACAAAAATGATGGGACAAAACAAGCAAAACAAGCAAGCATGAGGTCGTCATCCCCTTGTCTGCATCCCCGCTCCCCTGTTCAATGTTGCAGCAGACGAACGTGTTCTGAGACTTCAACATTGATTCGGGGAGCGGGGTGTCCCATGTACTTTTGTCGAGGATTGCAATCCTCGACAAAAATGATGGGACAAAACAAGCAAAACAAGCAAGCATGAGGTCGTCATCCCCTTGTCTGCATCCCCGCTCCCCTGTTCAATGTTGCAGCAGACGAACGTGTTCTGAGACTTCAACATTGATTCGGGGAGCGGGGTGTCCCATGTACTTTTGTCGAGGATTGTCTGAAGCCTGTACAAAGGTATAGGAATTAACAAATTTGGTTTTACGGTGTTTTAAAAAGAGGAAGTTGCCGTTGTATTTGTCAAGTTAAGGTGAAGGATTAAAAATTGCAATTTTCTGACTATTAACCTGGCTTGTCAGTATGTCATATGAATATTAAATTGTCATGAGAAGGAGCCATATAGTACTTAGCATAGAGTTTTAGGTGATTTTTTCCTGATCTGAGTTCGGGGAAAGGAATGTACTTATACACAGCAGATTCATATGAGGTAGGGGTAGGGGTGGTGGATTTTTGGCTTGACAGTGTTTTATTTACATTGAATGGTAACAAATTGTAATGGGAAGAAGCCAAAGAGGCTTTTACATTTTATTTTTCTTGATACTTCGGGAAGGGGAGTGGGGGGGGGTGGGGCCGAATGTAATATATTTCACGGTATACCAAACGGTCAACCACAAAGATTTCTATTTTTCGGGAAAATAAACATTGAATAATCATTGAAACTACAGTTTGGTTAAAGTTAACATTCTGTGGAATCATTTCATCTAGAAAACATGACAATGTACTTAAGAATTGCCCTGATTTGAAACGGTTAACCATTTTTCTTCTATAAAAGGCTTTACATATAGTGGAATTTTTTGTGGATTTGCACGGTTGACCATCCACGTACATTGAAATAGTGTGTAGGTCAACGGTAAACCGTGCTGAGGTCAATGGTAAACCGTGGCGCTATTTTGATACGATGAGAACTAGTAAAGTAGCGACAATATTCTCTAAGTTCGACTAATAAATTTTAACAAACCTAGGCAAACAAGCAGGGCTTCCTCGCTGTTCGGTCCCGCGAATGTTCAGTGCAGTTTTTACCAGTAAGTATTTGACTATTTATACCACCCCCCCCCCATCCGAAAAATATTTCACCCCCTGCAAGCAACCTCGCCTCCCAACCAACCATGGAGTTCATACCCATGTAAAGCCTATGTTGCACACATATATCGCATGTGAGCCCACGTGGCCCACGTGGGTCCATGTGGACCCATGTGGGCGTGTTTTCAGGGACAAGGGTTTCTTTTCAATGTGAACCTCAAACTTTTATTCAGAGACATACTTTGGTCAAAATAGACCAATTTTTTCACGAAATATCATACATTGACTTCAGCAGTGAAAAACTCCCTATACCTTTGTACAGGCCTCGGACAATCCTCGACAAAAATGATGGGACAAAACAAGCAAAACAAGCAAGCATGAGGTCGTCATCCCCTTGTCTGCATCCCCGCTCCCCTGTTCAATGTTGCAGCAGACGAACGTGTTCTGAGACTTCAATTCTGGCTTCACCCCTGCATTGTGTAAGTTGCCAGCGGTCCATTTGTGTCCACATATAACTAGCACTCTGACAGTTGGGAATTACCCATAACTGTCATAGTCGGCGTTATGGCTCCCAAGGGGTAACTGCATTCCCATGTGGCAAGGATATTGAGTCCTCACGCCTACACATACTGAATTCATGCTCACACATTTTAAGCTCCGGACAGCTTAATTTACATTTTGAATGATTCTTGAATCACCAGCATATCGTGGAAGTTTATCATATTGTGTGAATCAGAGTAGTTATGTAACTGTATGACGATAGAAAGTGAGGATGGTCAGGGTAAACCATAATGTCCCATCAATGGACGTACCTCCTTAGGGATGCAGAATCCCGTCGTGGGTGAAGTTTGGTTTTCGCCCTCTGCAACATGCTGGTGAAGGGACTTTTGAAAGGAAAAGTAATTTTTACCTACATTCCTAATGAGTTACATATCCTCAGACGAATAAAGAGCATGCCTATTGTTAAAACTACCCTAGTACTTAATGTGAAATTTGATGTGTTATGTATGGGAATATTTAACATGATTATCACAAAATTACTCGTTATAGGTACTTTAACATTCAGTATCCCCTACTTAATTGTACAACACAAATTTTCTAGTATGGCTTCCAACCTTTACCTTTCATAGCTCCTTTTCGCTTGCAGACCTCCGAACAAATACGATAAAATCGTGAAACATTTAATCCATGGCACCTCTCCATGATCAAACTGAGTGAACCAATGAAATAACAAATTGAAATTTTAAAGGCCATTTCAAGGCAAATAATGTACAGTAGGGCCTAAAACAAAGCCAAGGTTTTTCAATGCTTCCAGATCTTACACTGTACTGGGGCAGCATTCAGCTAGACTCCCTAAACGCGGCCGAACACGCCGTCGGTACTCAAATAAGACATATCTAAACTTCTTATCGAGTTCTCCCCTGTCGCCTGTATTGGATATAATGTGTTCAACATAGAACATTATAACACAGGGTGCTTAAAATGTTTAGTTTCATCAATAGGTGCAGCCAAAGTTTTCGCCTCGATTAGGCTGAGTATCCACCCTGCGCAGTGGCGGATCCGGGGGGGGGGGTCGCCGGCGTCCGGACCCCCCCCTCAAATTTTCCAATGTGCCCTTTTTCAAAAAATGGTTTTTTTTTCACACTACCAAAAAAAAAAAAAACGAGACAGTTTCACAGGTAATGACAGTGTTGTCCAATTCCAAGGCCCCCATCCAGTATCGACCAATTCACTAGTCTAGCCATGTATCGCAGAAACTTTCGGCAATATACTTGACTACGGTAGCCTGTATTGGCCGCCTCGAAACCCGAACAGTGCAATCGTTTTACAGAGAATGTGATTACAGTATGTCTACGTGACAATCAGGCATTCTAATCACTTTTCACTTGGAACCACGTGTGGCGTGCTTGGGCATTCAGATATTACGTCATACTCACTAGCTAGTGCTTTATGCAACGCATTACTATTGGGTTTTAATATTGATTCCAAAAGGTCACTGCTAAGTCTTTTGGTCTTACAAAATAATGATCTGTTCACACTCCATAAACGCTACATCTACGAAACCTTCCCTCCACCCTCTAGTATCCATCCTCGTGAACAAGAGAGAGTAGGTAAATATGTTTCGCTATTATATTTATAGTCTGGAATTACTCTCTTCTTTTATAGTGTTGACCTAGTGATGGGAATAAAAAGCCAGTCTTAGGTAAAGTCCACAGCCATGAGTTGACCAGAAGTCACAATAGACGAATCGGTGTTTGTTTCATTTTAACATTACTATATAAAATCACCACCAGGTCAAATAACGCCATGTCAGTCGGTTCAATTTTTTGACGTCTTTGGACCGATGACCGGTCTGCTGTCGAAAATGAAAAGCAAACATTCGACTTCAGTCATCTGTTCTGACAGTGTTTTTGACAGTTGCGCCGCAACTATATAGGGAACACAACATACAGTATTTTAACCTCCTCCCCCAGTCGAGATAGCGGTGGCGCCAGGTGGGGGAAGGGTTCATGCCCCCGTCTGGGAAGGCTGGCCCCCTATCGGAGAAGTTAAACAGTTTCGTAGGGGAGTCTTAGTCGAAAGTACACAGCCTCCGACGACAACTAATTGGCGGTTTACCTGTTTTTTGCTCTCAAGAGGATAATTTCTGTAATTAGAACCCAAAATTTTCGGCGCGCTACGCGCACTGTAGAGTCTCTCTATTTTTTTCAATAGTTCCATTCCACATAGCAGGATAGCACAAGTCCTGCCCACCTTACCAAGTAACATATGGGCCTGAGAATACATAGTTTATGTAAAGTTCGTAACTTTCATCCCATATCGCAAAGCCTAGCTGGTGTTCTCTTGTGTGTGTCATGCGGTGCAGTCAGTTGGTGAGCGACTTACGGAGCAAAGTTTGGCTATTTCATCGTGTAGTCCAGGTGGTTTCGATACAATGTATGTTACACCCGATACGGTCAACAAACCCTACAGTTCTTTTTTTCGTTTCGTCATATGTTTCATGTGTAAGCCTTTCAAAAAATTTCACCCGCTTCGCGCGCTTTTCAATTTCACGATCCAGATTCAAAGAACACTCAATGCGCAACTCGGATCAGGAAGTATTAAGTGATATAATGCAAAATATGCCTGCAATTACATGGGATAATGAGGCTCTCACATTTGCTCTTCTCATCATACCCTCGAAAGAGGGAATGTCGGAACTTGGGGTAGCTGACATGGCCCGGCCCCTTGTTGGAAAAATTCTGCCGCCAAGCATGGTCAGTTTACTTATTTTGGCTTTCATAAGGGTAATTTCTGGGATAAAACCCAAAACTTTCGGTACGCTTTGTCCACTCTTCCTCAGTTCAGTTATACTCATAGCTAAATATAGTACAAACCCTCTCCATCTTTTCAAGTTAATAAGTAGAATACATGGATTTATGTAAATGTCAGGAATTGAATCGCATTTCGCTAAGCCTGGTTAACGTTCACTTGTGTCTGTCGTACGGTACGACTAGTGACTCGAGGAGGGAAGTACAATGAGGTTATGCCCGATAGGGCCCAACTGTCCGCTCAATTGTTCTATATACTGATATAAGCTTTAATTTAGTACAAATTCTTATAAGTGTAGGCTTACCCAAAAAATTTTCGCGCACTTCGCGCGCTTTGCAATTTCACCTTTTAGATTCCAGGTTTTGATTCCAGTTTTTTCATGTCTTTTGGTTTATCCTTTCTTTGTCAATATGCGGTAAGTTGTGTAATCGCTGACGTTTATGGGAACCAAAATTTAAAAAAAAATGAATGTGCCCTTTTTATGTTGGACCCCCCCCCCCTCAGAAAAGACCCTAGATCCGCCCCTGCTGCATATTCAGTATGTTTATCTTGTAATATATTTCGAAATAAACATGTACATAGGCGTCGATTTGGGATGGGGGGGGGGGCCGGGGACAGGGGCGTCGATCCTGGGGGCAGGGTGGGCAATTGCCCCTAAAAAGAAAATATTGGGGAGGCAAACACATCGTTTCCCCCCCCCCCCCCCAATAATTCAGGCAGAGTAAAAAACATGCAGAGTAAAAAAAATATAATATTGTGGTGTAGAGATGACTTTAGGGCTTCGAGAAAACACCAGTTTGAGCCTATTAAAGTGTTAATGTGAATCTCCCATCTAACCCTTTTAACATAATGCATATCCCAATATCCCATATGCCATTTTTTCAACACTTCAGATAACTATTGTTGTAGTCACAACAGAGGGAATAACTGCTAGCATGGGATTGAAGCGCCCTTACTTGTGAGAAGGGTTAAATAAACCCTCTGCAGCAGTTCACTGTTCCTTGGACTAAAACCGAGCTTAAGTTCTGTTATTCAATCAGTTACCGATAACCATTTCTTAAAGTTTTTAAGACCTATCATTCTTAGGCGAGCACTTGTATTTGACAACAATTTTGTTTATTTATAACTTACCAACTGTCAACTAAGAGTGACCCGCTGTCCTTAGCATCCAATCAGCTGCACTGTGCCATTTGTCTAACCCTCAGACCAATCAGTGCAGTTGTTCCATATTCTACTCTTTTAGCCATGCATGGGTAGAACATCAAACACCTGTCAGCATGTGTGCTTCACCCAGGGAGCTGCCACTCTAACCTGACCCAAGGTGGGCGCTGTCCTGAGTATCCAGTCAAATGCACTGTGCCATTAGTCTATTTTACCGACAAATCGGTGTGCTTGTGCTAAACTCCGCTATCTTTATTTTGGTTGTGACAGGTGGATGATAAACAAGGGAGCTGCCACTTTAGAGGGGCAGCTTCCTGGATAAACTGTCCACCTAGATCCTGGGTGGGCGCTGTCTTTAGCACCCAGTCAGAAACATTTTGCAATTTACCTTTTCTACCTGACCAATCAAAGGTCTTTTGCCATTTCGGTTGTAGGATTACCCATGTTTGTGTAACTTGTCAACCCAAGACATAGAGCAGGGCCCCCTTGAGATTTCCAAATCGTAAATAAAAGTTGGCCTTCTTGAGAAATAACTACTGAAATGCTGAAAATTTCACTGTCCAAATTTTGATTTCAAGGCCCCCCCCCCAAAAAAAAACCTAAGAAATCGCCTATATGGGTTTCTTTTTTTCCAAAATTTTCCCGGGGAGGTCCCCAGACCCACACAGTGCATGCGTTTCTATGCTGGTTTCTCCTCCTGACGAATGAACTATCTTCCTCTTACGAGATACACCGCTTGAATACACCATCATATACGCTGGCTAAATATAAAATAGCCTATGATTACCTGTAATTATTAGCTAAACTCAATGAGCTGGTAAGGAAACTTTTAATTGAAAACTTGAAAATTGAAAACGCAGCAAACTTATTTTGAAACAAAAGCTAAATCTTAGAAATGTCCTCTTTTTCACTTCAGGTATCTTTCTTGATATATTAGAACATACATATTGTATATTCAAGTCTGCAAGTTAAACCAAGGATTTATCAGTGAGGAACATATTGTAACATGATCCTCAAATGCCACTCATGAAATAGGATACCCGGGTACACTCATTCAAATTGGGGTGACTGCATTTTCCCTTTAAATCAATTCTAGATTTTTTTCTTGAAATCTAAATTTGTTTCTGAAGCATGAAATCTAAGAGTAAATAATGTTTAGATGCAACTTTATGGTCTAAAATGTGTCATTTGCCCGGGCTCCTTCTGGGAGATTTTTCGACCGAACATTTTCTTGTAAGCCTAAGCTACGGATTCGCGCCAACCGATGGTGGTTCCCCCAGTGGCGTACTAAGAGCGCTAGGGCGAAGCCCTCACCGGGTACCAAGATTGTAGGGATGCCAAGACACAGCCCAAAAATTCAGTAAATACAATTTCAGGCCATGTTATCAGTCCAAAGTTAACACCATTTTAGATTTAGGAAAACTTAGAACAAGAAATATTTCTCAAAGAGCAGTGATGTCATCCCTCCACCTGAAGCAATATCCCCTACAATTATACCCTACCAAACTAGCAAAAAACACTAAATAATAAGGATTCCTAAACATATAATCAATTCAACGCTTTACGAAGCTTTAACAAAGATAGAATCATTTTGCATCCAAGCCACCTCACAAAGACAAAAAATTCTAAATGAGTGTCCTTCTCTTAGACAGCAACTCTTGACTTACGCCCAGCCTAAAATAGGAAGAATATCACTAAGTAATGACAATTTGTTAAGATATAACACAGTTCAAACCTTGCAAACGATAGCACAATTTTCCACTCAAGCCAGGTTTTACATGTACTCCTCTCCTCAGCACCCTCTCCCAGGATGGCACTCATACACAGGTGAAAAAGGAAGGTTAGTTAGTTAGATGAGGTTTAACGTCCCAGTTTCCAACTAATTGGTTCAAGTCGAGACGACCATGGCCTTTTTTCCAGTTGTGGCTCACTGGCTTGTTTGCCCTACTCCATTGCTTATGCTGAGCACCAAGCACAAAGGCAGTAGGTTCCATTTTTAAAGTCTTTGGTATGACCCGGCCAGGATTTGAACCCTAGACCTTCCGGCTGCAAGTCGGATGCTCTAACCACTTGTCCACTGCAGTCGGTAGGACTGGAAAGAAGGAAGGAAGGTGTCAACTATCTGTAGTCACGCCACTTGGTGCTACGCCTCGATAGAGTCATGAATTGCCCCCCCCCCCCTACGGATTTCGCCCAGGCTACGGCCCTGTAGAGCCCATAAATCTTGGCAGACCCAGGTATGTTGTCGAGGGATAAAGAAATACATAGGCACATCCCCGGATTCGACAACTGAGGGGAATGGCTACTGAAATCTGACAGGTCATGAACCTTGCCAGATATGAAGATTTGTAAAAGCCCAACAATTAATGTTTTACTTTATGGGACCAGAATTTCTATAAGATGGGAAGATTTTGTTGTATCGACATCACTTCGGTCGGGGTATTGGAGGAGTCCGGAAGTACTCTTAAAACATGTAGCCTTCGAAGCAGTGAAGTGTAGTTACTCTGGTAGACTTTTAAAATTGTAGACTGTATCCGACTACCTCTTCATCTTACACTCTCTTCAACTTATTTGATTCCGTATAGTTTCTTGTTTATAGATTGTAGTGAATTTAGAACTTGAAACCGTTAATCGTGCATTCTTCGTTTTTTTGTTTTTTGCCTTCTATTAATCGTCTTCCAAAAACCCTTGGAGATGCGACAACTAATTCATTACATTTTTCCTATTCTAAAATTGAGGAGTCGTCGGAAAAGAAAATCCCCCCCCCCCATACCCGCAAACTCGAATCTGATGCCCCTGAACCGGGCGGAACATGTCCCCCACAATTTTCTGGGAGGAGGGGGAGCGCTAACATAATTTGTCCTCCCACTTTTGTGACCTGAAAACGTAAAAAGTGAGGGTAACGCATATGAATTTTCCATTTAGGAGGCGAGTAGTGGTGCAAGACATAGATATCCTTAGAAGTATTCCACATATGCTCTTTATCAGGGTGCCGTGGGTAGAAAAGTACTGATAAACAATTCTTTCTACCAACTTCATAAAATTTTTAAACAATTTTTTCTTTTCGCGTGCTAAGCGCGCTTTCATCTTCAGTTCTGTCTAGCTGTAACACCCGTCATTTGAAACATATTGTACTTACACAACGTTAAAGGTTCCACAAATTGTAGTCGTGATTCTAGACAAACACGAAACTGCATCGTTGCGAAGTTCTAACCTCTTTTTTCTATCTTTTGGAAGATTCTTTCTCCATCCTCACCATCATGATCATGATAAACATACGTTATAAGAAAAACAATCTTTCAGTTTCAGCTGGGAACCTTTATTTATGGGTAAGATGAAGTATGTACTCCCCGACGAAGACCATGAAGTCGCCCCATCAAATTTTCTGGTTTGCTCTTAAGAAGGGCAGATTCTTCAACAAAAACCAAAACTTTTTCAACTTTTCTTAATGAAAACAAAAATATGAAATCTTTTTCACTATAACCCCAACTTTTTCGGCGCGCTTCGCGCGCCTAATATGTTGGGTTGCCCATCATTTCGGTAACCCATTGCATCTATCGGAGCTTAGCGTAGCTGGCCCAAAGTCAGGGCGCTTGGCCCCCATATCGGCGAATCCAAGCACCACCTCTGGCTGAGCCAGAGGCAGTGAAGTATATCCCCAATTTTCATAATACCCCAAATATTAAAAAAATTTGCACCATTTTGCATCTGGGTCCCCTCCTCTTAGACGCGTCACCAGGACAGGATAGAAGTTTAGGACAGATGTCCCCCATTTCCAAAATCAAATCGACGCCCCTGTACATGTATACTGTGTGAAGCTACATGTATGATCCTTAATGCATCTCTCACAGTATTAAAGTGCTTGTCGGTACGTATCCATGACTGGACTCAAATTTTGTCCCCCGATTTTAAACTCCAGCTCCGTTGCAGAATGCGGAGAGAATAACTTCTCAGCAGACTAAAATTATCTTCATATTGTAGATCATGGTGACGTAATGATGTGACATGGTGTCTACATATGCCAAAATGATCAGTGCGTTAACTGAAATATATTGATAGCGATAAAATCATCAAATAGCTATGCTACTTAATATACTATTGTCCTAATTATCATGCTTCTAGTTATCTAGAATCTACTCACAATAAATTTATTAGAAATCAAACAATTTTTCTTCAGTTATGTCTCCACTTTTAAAATTCTAGGCTTTGGACGTAAGTATCAATGTCGCATAAAGAAGCCTTTGTGACGTCTTAATTACGTCATATGGGGTACGTCATTAGAATATTTTAAACTCTAGCGTTCCATTTGATTCTTTGGTATTATATTCCTATACACTTATGACACATTTTGGGGGTATAAGAGCAACCGTTTTTGATATATGGGGCCTTTATAGTTTTCAATGGCGGCCATTTTGAATTTATGCAAATTAACCTATTTCCTGATGTCGGATTTTGTCTGATTTTGGATATAATATTCAGTGGGGTCATAATAAACATCCAAAGCCAAAAAACCTTCTGTTTCAAGTTGTTCTAGGTTCATCCATGTTTTTACTGGACTAAAATCATAATTTCAAAAGTACTAAAATTTTCTGTGTGCTACAAACGGAATAGTTCTCTTGAAGGTGAAATCCAGGGCGTAGCTACTGGGGTGTCTAGCTGTGACACCCCTCTAGGCCTAACGGTCAGTCGCCACATCGACGATCTCGGGAAAGAGGACAAACCAGATGGTCGGTTCTATGATTACTTTTTTTTTGTTTTTGTTTTTGTTTTTTGGTTTTTGTGTTTCTGTGTGGTCAGTAAATGGTACAGATGGTGTGGGGCGGTGCCGTGTGGTGTTGGGCAGTGTCGGGTTTTCCCAGCTGGTGTCCATCATTTCTATTAACCGAACCTATGGAAACGAAAAACTGAAAACCTTGTAAACACGATCATGGGCGTAAATCCGGGGGGGGGGGGGGATGGGGGATAAATCCCCCCAACATTTGACTAGGGGGGAATGGCCCATGTAATCACCGCCCTCCCAATGTTTCAGTCTACAGATACGTGTTTGTTGGAAGTATATTTTATTCTTCATTTTCGTAAGAAATTTTTTCAATCTCGCTACACTTTCCATCACAAATGTTTCTCAGACTATCAGAATTTTAGCAAATCGTTAGCAATCTATCAAAATTTTCTCGCGCTTCCAACCTTACGTCAGTGTCACTCATATTATCAATATCTTCCGATAGCAACTTTTGGAGAAGCACAGCAGCAAAAAGTTGAAAGTTTACGAATTAATAGGTAAAAGACTGGCTTATGGCAGTGGCATGTAGGCTTGTTGGGCAATTGAAAGTGTCTCGATGTAGCATGAATGCAGGTTTTGTAATGGAAATATTATTCGTCACTATTTACTCTCCATGTCATGACCATTATTAAGGTAAACTATTCTGATCACAACACTTTCCGAAGAACAGAGATACATCTCCAAACATCTGTGGGGACCTCGCATCAATACGGGATCTTTCAATCTAATATGTGGCATGATGTAGAAGGTTGAAAGTACGTATCTGCCTTTATACATTTTTCAAAATTTTTTTACCAAAGCTTTGCCAGTTCGCGCTGAGCCATTATCGGTATGGATGGTGATTGTTAATACACTTATGACGAAAACAGCACTCTGTAACGCTCTTATTAGTCCTTCACCCCTTTTGCTACACCTATATCAGGTAGGTCTAATATCACCTCCCTGCACCTATACTGTCCCTCCCTTTCATTTTCCATTGCTGGCAGCTGTTCGTCCGGATTTTAGTTCAAAAGTAGTAAAAATACTATAGTTGTAAAGTGATCGGCGTCGTACTCTATACGTATTATTATACGCATACGCATTATGTCACTCCCCCCCCCCCCGCCCCAATTAATATGATTAATGCAGAGCTTCCAGGATCGAGGTCCTATTCAGGTATCTGCTAGCCTTAGATGCCCTTTCAAAATGCGCAATGAAGGAAAGGACATATTTCGTAATAACTCAAGAATGCTTCTGTGGACTCCACGCACATATTTTTGTGAAAAAAACTTTCTCGAAATAGAAGGCAGTAAAATAGACAAAAGGGAGGGGGCTTCAAGAGATTTGTTGACAACGTATCTGTCTCTTAATAGACAACATATTCTCCTCTTTTACCTTACCAAAAATTAGCATTCACTAAATTATGGACATTTTCCGGCCATATATGATCAGTTCTAAAAAAATCCCAAAGATAGCACCATTTTGCATCTAAAAGACCTTAAATTAATAAAAAAAAATCTTAAAGGGAGGGGGAACCCATTCCCCAGGACGAGACCTTTATGTAGTGACAAACGAAAGATCAAAACTGCTGCATGCAAATGCAGAAACGCATGAAAAATAAAGGTGTAATTTACGCAGACTTGGGGGAACTGAGGTATTACGACATCATCTATGGTGCCCCCAATCACAAAAAACCTGGCGACGCCACTGATCTCAAGCCAACTTGCAGGTCTTGTAATGATCTCCGAATTCAAACTCCAGTTGTCTGGGATGACCCTATATGTTGATCCCTGCCTTTTTAAGCTTAACAGAACATTGTTGCTCTCATTTCCTAAATGTATGAATATACCAAAAGCCTGCCAAAGAACATTACCACTGCAATTAACTCCTTAAAACAGTCTTCCTGGCACTTCTGAGACATTAAAACCCAGGAGCTTCCGGGGGCTTCGTCCCCTGGACCCCCACCAGGGGCCCTAAGGCGGGCCCCTGGACCCCACCAGTCGTGGGCTCGCGCTTTGCGCTCGCCGTGCACGCTTCGCGTGCACATTTTCCACATTTGCGATAGTTCACCCCATCCCCCCAAAGTTGAAAAGAAATCTACGCCCCTGAACACGATATTTCAATCTATTGACTGAATCTTAGAACGGACGCCCTTCTCTTGCAGACGGTTAACTTGTGTTGTCACTGTGCAGCGTGAGTTGGCCAGAAGTAAACCGCCAGATATCGTCTCATGATATCTTTTGCGTAGTTTGTCACTTTCTTTCTGGCTTGTCGTCCGGCTCTATTTGAGCTAAAAGTTTCGCTTGCAACTCAAACATGGGGCGCATACAAACAAAGTTTCGCGTTATTTATTACTTTTTCCTTGGCATATAACCAGTAGTAACGCCACTTGGGGAGGCACCCCCTCCCTACAAGTTTCCTCTTTTCCCCACTTGTCCTCACCTAAATGCGGTATTTAGACCAAAATATAAAGCGGTAGGCTAATCGTTTGTATTACAAACATCCTCGAATGCAATGTATTTAGACTATGGATTACTAAAATGTCTTTAAAAGTACATTTACTCTGTTACTTGTACATTAACACTGTTACTTAGTGTAAGTACACCTAGTTACAGTAGGGCAGCTTGAGTGATTTAACTTCTCAAACGTTCCATTCGATCCCTACCCAGGCCCGTAACCAAGGGGGGATTTGGGGGCCAGGACCCCTGCTCCTTGGCTTGTCCCCCTGCTCTGCGGGCATAGCCAGGCCCCTGTCTAATAACTTATACTTAGCGCCCCCTGAACTTGGTTCCCCCCTACTCTCCAAGTCTGGTTACGGGCCCTATCAATACCCCGATTCGCAATACCCTTTCATTATCAACTAGACCGGCTGTAAGTGTGAGTAAGGCTAGTTTTAAAGTGTTCGAATTATGATTTTGGTGGGAATTTGAATGCATATTAAACGCCGTTTGCTCCATTCTATTGCCCATAATTTTGAAAATAGCTCAAAGCTTCCGGGGGCTTTGGCTCTGGTCCCCCACAGGGAACGGGGCTGCCCGGCGTTTTCGTCTTACCTATAGAGGGCGCTCTCATATGGTTCCTACTAGAGTCCCTTTGTACAGTTATACGATATACTATATAGGAACCCTAGTTCCTACAAAGATATTACAAACATGGATCACCCAATCCGGACAATATATCATGTAAAAAAGTTATATTATGCATGAGATAAAAGTCTCGAGACGCGAATGTGATACAAAACAGAACAAAACGTAAGGATTTGGTGCATAGATACCATTAGACCCCTATACCTACACTATAAGACGCGCTGACTCTGCATGGAGGCTCAATAGACGAGTTGGGAAACTTCGGGATACAATGCATGCTGGGAAGGAAAGTGTACCACAACAGAGACTGCATGTGCAAAACAGATATTTTGTGTAATCACGCCCAATTTTCCAGTGTTAAACTATGGTTCTTTAGACATCAATCACTGGTCAAAGAGAATTTTCTTTAGAGAAAAAGTTCTTCATAAAATTAATCTCCTTAATATGGACCGAAAAGGTTGTGCAGTATGACGGTAAATTGTGAAAGACAAAAAATACTCAATGCTTTCTTGTCCGTGCGCAATTATCCGTGGTCTTGATCTGTGGTAGTACAATGGTACAGCAAAATCTAATTTCCCAACTCGTCTATTACCGCGGCGGAAGTGTGGATTTGATATGTGCGTCGTTCTATTCGGTGATCTGGGTACAAAAGTGAGGACGCGTTACAGAAAATTCCATTGCTAAAAGAGTTGACGTGTGTGCACATTAACAACGCGTTCCATACGCGCATGATACATTTCTCTGTGTATTGCCAGGAATGCATATGATGTCAAAAAGGAAAAGATGCGCCCTCCTTTGGAGGAAGATGGCGGAAAAGCGCGTATCATTGCAATTTACACCAATATATGCAGACAGCTGATTTGTCAACCATTCGTATACGCGCGTAAGTCTACTACACGTGCTGCGAAATCCACGCCGTTCGTGCACGTGTGCTGCATTGTTTTCACCCAAAATGACGTCAGTGTGATGTCAATGCATAAGGTCTGTTGTCCGGAATAATTGACTCACACTACTGCGCTCTTGGAAAACGAACGCTTTGGTTGCTTTTCCGTTGTCAGCCAGTAAGAATTTAAATGCATGTATTATAAAGTGCGCTAGTGAAGATACCATAGAAACAAACCAATCAGTAGGTCCATGAACTTCAAACCAGTCACTGTGCGTTCATATTCAAAAGTAGGCTGCTTATGTGGAAAGCCTGGAAGAAGAAAAAAGTGTTCCACGTAAGTGGAATTTATTGAGGAATGATGCTTCTTAGTACAACTACCGGGCTATAGCCGAGCGACCTATCTTTGACTCGGGCTGCAGTGAGTTGGCTACTAGGCCGCTACTGATACTAGGTCCATATTAGGGATGTAGTCTTCTTTTCTTCTGGGTATGTTAACAATCCTGATAATTATCCCTTATTTACCTTTGGGTATGATGGCACTACCTTATAAGGCCACTCTAAAAAACTTTTCACTTTTATAAAACACGACAAAAGAAAGTTAATCTGTTTGTACCTACAAATCTTTTGGCGGATTTGATCTTACTTGAGTGCTATAAATCTTTACCACAGAATTTTCCTTTCGAGAGATACAATTACGACAAGTTCAGAGTTTCCAGCTCAAGTCTAACATCAGAAGTAACCTAATAAGTAACCTAATAAGGTAGCCGGCGCTGTTTGTAATTTTTGTCAAAAATATTATAAGCATAGATTCCAAAACTCCTATACCTACACTGTTACGCTCAGTGACTCCACATGGAGACGCATATGTCGGGGCGGAAAGGTGAATTTGACATGTGCGCCGTTCTATTCTGTGATCTGCGTACAAAAATAGGAACGCGTTGCAAAAAATTCCATTGTTCAAAGAGGACAGCGCGGGTGCACTTTTGCAACGCGTTTTATACGCGCAGAATACATTTCTCTGTGTATTTTCCGGAATACTTGACGCACAGGTCTGCGCGCTCTGGAAACAAACGCGCTAGTTGCTTTCCCGTTGTGAGCGCGTTAGTAATTGAACGCGCATAAAAAAGTGCGTCACTTGAAGGATACCAAAAAATGCAATGAAATGTCCATGAACTTGCAAAACCAGTCATTGTGCGTTCATGTTCAAGTGTAAATACGTGGAATGCCGCGTTGAAGAAATAAGTCATTCTTGTTCAAGTGGAATTTATTTAGGCGTAGTACTTCTTCAGTCAACAACATTCCGAAATAACAAGTATTAATACTTTTGTAAGACATTCATTTGCCTGTTTGTTTTCAAAACGACTGAACAGTGATCAGCACTTCCGCCCCGATATATTGGCCTCCATGGGGAGTCAACGCGCCATTTTAAGTTTGGAATCTATGCTTGTAATATCTTTGATTTTTGTACAGAGCTGTATATACAGGTTCAGTGTAGGCAGTTTGCGCGTTCAATTTGAGGCTGCATATCTTAGCGTGTGCGTGCTTAAAGCACTCAACAGGTTCACGCGCATTTGCAAGGGAGTTTGCTGTGTGCGTGCTGCATCAAAAATTGACGCACTGATTGTGACAGCAGTTTTGACGCGCCTTGTTGACTGTATCGATGCACGAAATTCGAAAGTGGCCTTATTAGGTCATGTCACTATACTGCCCAGGAACAATGCTTTGAGGCGTACTAAAACCGGGGAGCGCTTTAATATACAGCTTCAGCAGAAACTTATGAGAGAGTACATAGGCCTAGACGTAATAAGCGATGTTTTTTTTTTGTACAAACTTCGCGGTCGCGCTTACGTTTCGCGCAACTGGTAGGAACCTAGCCTAGGGTACCTAGGCCTAGTTCTCACGTACACTTTGTTCCCTGAACTAGGCCTAGGCTATTGCAACACAAACTTTTGACCGCATATTACTGTGAGAGTAATATCGTCTGCGTGCGTTGCTGCAGTGATTGTTGCTATATACGCGTATATGCGCGTGTATGAACGTAACTATAGCTATAGACTATGTCACAATTGAACAACAGTGCGTGCTTTTTAGCACACAATAGTGTGAACGTCCTAGTTACACGATTTAGCAGTTTCATAGAATGTTAAAAAAAAAAAACAGGATCGTTTGTGTAAATCAAAATTTTTGGTCTTTTTTTGGACACTAAGTGCAAAAAATCTTAGAATGAAGAGTCTTAAACATATAAGGCCCCGAAGAGGTCAATTATGTAGGAGTATACATGAATTTGAGAAAGATCGAGACCATTCAAAATTTTTGAAGTTGCGGTAGCCCAATTTTGACAATGGGTATATTGCTGACCTAGTATGGGAAGCCCCAAAGCTTCCCAAATACTAGGTCAGCAGACTGCGGACTAGTAGGAACCATATGAGAGCGGCCTCTGTTATTTTTTACTCGGCTGGGCAACCCCATTTGTCCTGGACCCCCACTGCTCCTACGCCTATGTGGGCGTTTCACATCCTTCTGTGCCGTTGGGTCAATCCATGTTCACTCCCTCTAATTTCTTCTGTCCACCATTTACCCCCACTTCCTCTAGCGCCGCTACTTCATATGACGTCACTTGGGCGGAATTATCATCTTAATTTGTGTTGGTTCTCAAGGCCCCAATCCGTATAACTTTCATAGCAGGTGTCGTGACGTACTCTAATTTTAGGTGCAGGACGGTAATACACGTCCCCCGAGCGGGCAATAATCCGTACACCTCTTTGGCATTGTATAGGCATGTGCTGACATATCAGCAAAGAGGTTAATTTAAAAAGTGACCATGAATCGTGTCCTATTACACCGTTTAAGTAGGCACAATCGGCCTTGACAGTCGGCAAAATCACATCCCCCCGAAAAGTCTAGTTAGCCTATGTGAAATTAAACCATATATCGAAGGATCTACTGTTGTACAAGGCATTAAATTTTCAAATGCTGAGAATGCAATGACTTTAACAATTTACGATACACCTTTATTTTAGGATAATTAATTGATTGCTGATGTTGATTTTTTACAAGTATTTTGATGTATTCATTTGTTCTCCTGGTAACGTTGAGAGGAGAGAATGCCCTTCTGGGGGAAAAAGAACCACTGCATGCATTTATAACAAAAACTTTATCTATACAGCCGGTCACCTTAGGAATATGGATGTCTTTAGACCGACACAAAATTCTATTGTTATATTTAACAAGTTTTCCTCAATCTATATCATTTCAGACATTACTTTGATAGTTTACAGTCCCTGCAATCATACTTGCTGGGCTTTCTAGATCTTCTCTGATATTGCTCGTAAGAGCTATGATGAACGTATTCACTACAGTAAGAATCACGGTACAAATGGCAACCGAAAACTGCAATTCCATTGGTTTACAGAAAGTGTAAGAACTAGTTTTTTCGGTTCTGTTAGGTCTTCCATTATTGATTCCATTTCTGCCATATCCTGGTCTCTTCTTCAGTGTCCTTCTCCGCAATAACTTCTCTGGATCCCTGTCAACGATCAACGTGGCTCTATACTGTTTGGGAAAGAAGACCAATTTTATTCACTATACACGAAAACTCAATTAAATGAACAAAAGGGCAAGTGCCAGCTCAGCGAGATTCTAGGCTTCCATCTAACCCATAGAACTTAAAGTAAGGGAGAATGACGTCAGGCGATCTGGACTGAAGCCACTAAAGCAACGGCGCGTAAAGCAAACAGTACTGTGTGTTGCTTTTGCTTCAGTTACTACTTCTGGAGAAACCTCATTTTCAGGTTAGAAGTATATAACAAAACACTTAATGCATGACTTATCTGCGTTGTAAATATTTCCCATAACCTTTTGAAAAACGAATAAAATGACACAAAAATCTGACGTTGAATACACACTGTACTTGTGGAGACACACCAATCAACCATTTTTGCCATTTTGCCGTAGAGCGGAAGCGCTCTCACTATTTCCATGGCTTCACTGGTTAACCACTGTGTCAGCGTTCTCCCTTACATAAATTTCTATGATCCAACCGAATTACAAGAAGAATGAACGCAGTCAAAAAGGGCCAAAGACACACCCCCTAAAAATTTCGTCTCCAGAAAATTTTAAGGTAAAAGTTCTGTTGCCTTTACATAACACATTTCTCCACCTAATAGATATATATCCCCCTCCCCCCTGAAAGGTATTTAGCCCCTTCAAGAAGTTGTCTGGTTACAGGCCTGAATGGACACAGAAAAATCCTAAATACAGTTTGCAAACGCGGTGCGTTTGCAAACATTAACACTATGTAACTGTGAAATAAGGGGGATCCTAGGTCTCGATGAACCCATGAACTACCGAAAGGTGGACAAAACTGATTCACAAAATTGTCTTTCACTGGCATTGTTTATTTTTATTTTAATTCATTTTAAAGTTTTTGTAATTTTTGACTACTCACACACTTTCTACAGAAATTTCTTCTATGTTCTCGAAATCAGATCCCTAGGATAAGGATGTTCCTTAATTAATGTGCTGATGATTGTGGGATATCTGCCAACCACACCCACCTCCCAATCCATGATATAACATGAATATTAAGTAATAGTGTAACTACAGTGACCAATAAGAAGAGACCAAAAATAGCCCTATAGTTAAGCCCACGATTCGAGTAACGTAGAGAAAATATTCCAAGATATGTCTTCCAACTTCTACTTCTCACCAGAATTTTTATTCTGTCTTGAGCGTACAAACTAGACGTAGACAAAGAGCACGGGGTACCTGGGAAGTGTGAACTGGTTCAGAAATAATGCATGTTGCGCAGCCTTTTAGATGAAACGCCTTTTAATAAAACGGCTTTGTTCGAGACTACGCTGATAATATATTTTTACGTTGATAATATATTTTTCCGTTGATAATATATTTTTATGTCGATAATGTATTTTTACGTTGATAATATATTTTTACGTTGACAATATATTTTTGGAGTTTGATAACATATATTTTAAACACAACTGATGGAAACATATTTTTAGTTTGGCAAATATAATTAGTCTTGCAAATAATTTTTTTGGCAAATATAATGCTTCTTGCAGATACATTTATATTGCAAACTTATTTCTTTTTCTTGAAAATATATTTCTGGTTGGAAGAATATTTTTGTTGCAAATATAATTTTGTGGCGAACATGGTAATTTTTTCAAGAAAGATATCTTTTCTTGCAAATATATTTTGGTGTAAATATAATTTTTCTTTACGAATATATTTCTGCTGGAAAAAAAATATTCTTCTAAATATATTTTTAATGCAAACATATTTTTGTTGAGAATATATTTTATTTGCAAATATATATCTTGTTAAGAACATACTTTTCTACAAATGTATTTTTATTGCAAACCAGATTTTTTATTGCAGCATTATATTTGTGTTACAAATATAATGTTTGATGCCACTAAATAAATTTAGTGTTTTGTCACATAAATATTTCGATTTTGATAATATATGTTTGGTTGGTAATATATACCCCTTTCTCGCGCCATAGCTCACTCATACAGTAAGATACTAGCCTATCCCAAAGTCTCTCGATTGCACTCTCAGTGTGACAAAATTACATGTTAAATACTCGTAAAACTCTTAAAACCAGTGGTCATGTATGTACATATAAATGCAAACATTGCTCTTTGGTAACTGGGAATACCTCTCTTTGACTCTTTGAAATGGTTGAACAATAATATGGCCTGCTAATTCTTGCGAAGTTTTATTACAACTCGTCATCAGTGAGAGTAGCAGTGCAAGATACCATATCCTAACATAGTTTAACCCTAGGCCTACCCACGCCAACTTCCATAGGATTACACAAAAATGGTAAGTTTTTCATCCCAACTGCAGGTATGATGCAAAAATACTCTTAGGCCTATTTCTTGTAAAGAATGCTATTCTCTTTCCTTGGCCCATCTTTTACCATCATTTTGAGTAGAATGAGGGTTTTTACTCACCTAAACGGGTAAAGAACAGACGAGGGGCATTTGTTTGGAAGAATCCAATAACAGCTACAACTTTATGACGTTTTGTAACAGCGCCCTCCATATGCCCTGATCCCGATAACAAGGAAAGAATTAGATTTTGTAGTGGGGGGGGGGGGGTCATAACTTCATAACTTCAGACCGTTACAGTCATTTTGGGTCATTCTTTATATACTTATCATTGAATGACACACCCCACTACCAGCCTGCATTGTCAGTCAAATGTGGGTTATTGACCAATAACAGTGTGACACAAATGTCCGTCATTGGATCACGATTGTCAGCCACCAGCATGACTGTGGGGTGAGTCACATTACCTGGCAATTGTCAGTCACTGTTGTGACCAATGGGTGGATTATTGTGAGTCAATTGTTACACTTTGTACAGGGATATCAATTGTCGTTCTCCCTTTTCCAGTCAATATTGGTGGCCCACATTTCAGTCAAAATTTCAAATTGTACATCAATTTTGTGACTGCGGTGTGAGTCATTTTACATTAAGTTGTCAGTCTCAAAAGTGACTGAGAGGTACGTACATCATTGTACAAGTTTTGTCAAAACTGTTGTGGACAGTGACTGACCATGTCAGGGGTAGTGGGGTGGGTCTTTTAATTGATAAGTGCATTAAAATACTCCGATAGCTTTTCAACCATAAATAACAATGGATCTTCTTAAAACTTTGTCAGTATAATCCTTGAGTGGAGACTAAGATAAGGTATTGTAAGTGTAAGGAAGACCTTTTCATTTGGACCAAGTTAGGTTTGGCCCATAGAGCAGGATATAGGAACTAGAGTGTGCACTCCTAATACTGCGTACGTAAATCGGCTGTGATTTCATGGGAACGCGTCCGCCGTTACAGGTGGAGGCAAGAAGCTATGCTGTGTGCGAGCGTGTGTGTACAAACTGTATGGCAGAAGTTGCTTCGGCTAAATTCCATGACGTTTTTTTTTTCAAAATGCCCCGAAACTTTGGAAATTATAAGAAAGATTTATTTTCTACCTTCACATGTCAACACGAATTGTCCGTCCTAAAAGTTTAAATCCGGTTTCAAACGACAAATGGTAACAAAGAGCAGGGTCCAAGTATCACGCAAACATATACGCAGAAGATAGGTCTTCCCTAACTGGATGTTTGCATCATTTCCCAAACGTTTGTCATGTTTTGCTTACATCTGGTCAGTAAGGATTGTAACTGGATGTAAAGGTGGGGGGCATATCTATGCATCTCTCTATTTAATAGAAAATTTGGGGAATTCTAGTGGTTACATGTTTTATATTTTTTGGGAACATGGGCGAGGTGCTAATTTTCAGTCCGTAGCCTGTGCATCTCCATCTGGGAGGAATGATTTGCCATATAGTAACAGTTAGGGATCTGAAGTTCAAATATTGAAAAAATTGAATATTTAGGGAATCGTATGGAGTTCAGTTGGTTATTAAAGGTGTGGAAAAAAGTATGTACCACAGGCAAGCCCTATACTAAGCTCAGACTGGTAGAATTATACCACACTGGAAAGAACCGCCATGACAGAAAAGTTGATATAGTCAAAATTTCATGGCCTAATATATTTCTTCCTTTGCAAACAGATACTACTTACATGGGATACAAGAAAATTTTTCAACCCTTTGAAAGAAGGTCACAGTATCACTGCTCATATCCCAAAATGTACATAATCATTGTGCCATCATGATGCCAAAGTTAATGTTTCTTGCATAAACAACTCCATAGTGCAACTTAGAGTTGGAACGATTATGGTATTCACCACTGGTATCGGCCGATGTTCTCCTTTTTCATCCTGTATCGGTATTGGTAGAATTTACCTTTAATGCCGGTGTTACCTAACCGATATTTATCGTCCCACGTGTCATAAAAAATGGAACACTATTTGAGTATTTTTGAATGCAAGTTCCAATATTTTACATCATCAAGATGAAACGACACTTCATTGTGATGCCACGTAGACTATGGCTACTTCCAGAATGCTTATTTTCCTATTATCAGTATCGGATCGGCATCGGCTGATGTTGAGAACTGAAATATCAGTAGCAGTAATAAAGTCAGCTACTATCAATATCCGTACAAGTAGGGCAGTTTTCCAATCTCAATAAGGAGGCAGTTCACTGGTATGATAAAGTGTGCAGTCCTTAACAGCGACTCTGCACAGTTCCTCCTTCCTACAGTTACTCATTGAATTTATAATATCCACCAAGGTACAGTACAGTTGGTGAAGCAAAATAATCATGTTCTTTGAAAATGCTGCAGGTTTTGATAAGATTGAAGGTCTAATCAGGGAGCTGGAAGACAAGCTCCCTGGTCTAATGAAAGTTCATAGCTGAAGTGAGTCTGGACTTTGTTGGCTGTCATTTCACTCTTTCCTTATTCCTGCTAATGTTGTGGATGACTTCAAACTGGTGGAATAGTACACTGTACACGGAAGAGCTTCACTGTCAGCAGCTTTCACCATCTCTTTCTTGGGTTTATCACTGTTGAATCAGATAATAAAAATAAAAATATTCATTTCTGTTCAAGGACAGCACTTAAACTGAAATTAACCAGACTCATACTGGAAAAAGAAGCATAAAGGACCCCAACCTTTTAGGGTATCAAATCTGATAAAGTCTAGAACTGAGTATCTTTTTGAAAAGCAAGAGTGTCGTCCCTTTAATGATTGTGCTGGCTATGGCTATGGCACACACCATATTTGGTTTGTCATATATTTTCTTTACTGACTAGCAACTGTACAGTTAAACAATTCTTATGCTTATGCTTTCAGAATCGACAGTGTAGGCTAGACCTAGCCTGATGGATGGAAATTAAGGAAGGCTATTTTTACAAGCCTTGGCTATGTAATACGTAACATTATGCACAGACCAGTAGTATAAAGGGTCATCTGGTCAAGGCTCCTTCCTTGAGTATGACTGGGCATGTGCATACTGGGTTTACAGAATTTGAGACCTAGGGATTGCTATCTGTAAACTGATTTCAAAATATGCATCCATTGTCAAATTTTGACAACATGTTTGTCATTTTAATTTTATTTTATAAACTTTTTTCAACCAAGGACTGTGTTCTTCTCTGGGTACAAAGTAAAAGGAATATATATTAAAACTGGCAGAAAACATATAACATTGATATAAGAACAAACTACACCGAAAGGAAGACGGAATGAAACATTACCACAAAACATTAGCACAAAACAGGGAGACGACTTAAACCGATAAAATATAGAAGATGCCACTATCATTCCATTTAATGTTTACAGTTTACCGTTAAAAATTTGAAAAATTATCCCTATACTTTTCCATAAAACTACAATTTTGCAGCGATGGAAATGTGTGCGTGAAGGTCAAGCCCTTAGTAACCTTGCCGTGAGGACCAATTAGCTGGCTAGTGATCGTCGAAGGTACTGGCCTTGGGTAAACTTTAGGAGACCCCTCAACCATACTGCGACCCAATAGCTTTTGGAAACCTCATGGTACAGCTGATCATGAAATCAAGTGGAAACAGTATATGTTTTGGGTCCCATGCACTCCTCTTAAAGGTTATCCAAAAGAAAAGCGTTATTAAATTAAGAAAATAATCATTAAAAATATTTTCGAAACAGCTGCTCCTCAGAGTGATCTGTTCATTTTAATGACGAATATTCGATTTTTTTTTCTGAACTTTTCTCAGTGTAAGGATCCAGGTTAGCCAACATGGTCAAAATAAAATGACCGAAACTAATGTAATAATAAGGAAACTCAATTTAAAATATTTTTGACTCAACGCAAGTGCGCTTTATTTGTTCACATTATATTATAAATATTCGAAACATTTTTAAACATTTCTCTCGGGTTACTGGTCACCGAAAAAGAAAAATATAATAATTAGGTATACAATATATAGTAAGTAAAGTAATCATAAAACATATTTTTGACACATAGCCGCTCTTATAGTACATGCTCACATCCTATGATAAACAACATATAGGCCTAAACATAGGGCACAGCGAAGGTAATCGTCATCCACTTTCAAGGGTGGGGGCAAACACCCCCTTTCGCCCCACACTGGTCACCGTATTTTATATTGCCTCAAAACGCTGAATTAATGTTTTTAATTGTACTTTCTTCCTGTACAAGTGATATGAAAAACATTAAATATTGATTGTTTCGCGATATTTGTTGTTCCGCTTCCCTCTATGTACGAAAGAAGGTAGACTAGGCCCAGGTGTAGTATGCTACGTTTCATAACCATGATCCTGCATTCTAACCACGGACTTAAAGGCAATGAGCAGTCGCCCCAAAATTTGCTTGAAAAAATCAGCAAACTCTTGCAAATCTCCTCTTATTGCATTACAAGCACCTCTTAAGACGTTTTGAACATAACTATTACAAACAATAGGTAAAGCAAGGAGAAAACCTCCATGAATTTCACAATTCACTAACAAAAACCTTGTCACATGATCAAAATAGGCCATTCATGAACTAGAGTGACGGGGCATACTAACTCTAATTGGGGTGACTGCCTACTGCCTTTAAAAGCATGGTCTGGTGACCAAATCTGATGCTTTCAAAAAAAGCAGAAAAATTGTCTGTGTTAGGCAGTGAAAACCCCATCTCAATAGCATCTTGCATTCGGAAGATACAAATTTTTGAAGAAATAGTACATTTTCAGTTTCCCTAGTGCATGATGGGAAATCTGTGATGTCATCTGGGGAAATGGATTTGATGTAGCTTTTGTATTTCTTCATAATGTTGATATCACTATATTGAATATTCCATAACTTTATTTGCTGTACCATAAGTATGGAACAGTTTTTCACTATATCTACACGGAAACATATCTTAACATTCCAACGGTATCAAATTTCAAGGACAAACAAGAAAGCCAATTATAAAGAATAACAAAAGGAATCTGAGGCAATTTGCCCACTTTGGATCACGTTTTGTGACCTTGAGGAAACCTGGATGTATTTCTTATTAAAAGTAACCAATCTTTAAAAAGAGATATCTTGAGTCAGGAATGGAGTTTTGATATGGGGTTTGGATGACATGTAATGGAACATTTTTATCTTTCATATAAGACCCCTACAAAATGCCACCAGACAATGCCTTTAAGCAGTCCGTGATTCTAACACACCATGGCATCCCTCTCCGTTTGAAGAAAGCCGTATGATGAAAGAGTTTAGGGGTTCAATTTTTTAAGAGAAATCTCTTTGCAGACTTACGCTTATGCTGTAACTTTTGTTGGTTGATTTTTTGACATTTCAACATCTTTGTTCGCAACTTTGAAATGTGTACAGATACCAAGTTTATCAGGGGTGCATGAAGAACACCCGGCACGCAAGCTGTATGTAGCCTGAGTTCAGAACTTCACGGAGAGACAATTGATATGACCCACTTCACAATTCATGATTGCAATTTCCTGAAATAATAACATTAAAGGGCGGTTCACACTACAGTGATTTTCAATCCGAAATCCGATCCGAATTTTTCTAAATCGGACCAATACTTTTTTATTCAAACTTTATTCTAAGGATGGTCACGCTATATCGATAACTGATCCTAGTTTGTCTCACGATAAACTGGGCAAAAATCTCTAGAGGGTCGGGGCAGTTTATGACACTATCTAACGGAGCACCAAGTGGTATACCTACAGATAGTTAACACACAGGCGGGCCCTTCCTTTTTCACATGTTCTGGGTACCATCGCAAAGGGGGATGAAGGATGGGCACATGTAATGCCTGGCTTAGGTTCAGGCTATTGTTGGTAAAGCTTTGAACTGATTATATTTTTACAAATTATCATTGTTTAGTGATGTTCTTCATATTTTGTGGCTGTGCGGAAGGCAGGGGGTGCTGTCTAAGAGGAGGGGACGATGTCCCATACTTTTGAGAAATTTTTGTCAATGTAAGGTGTCTTGGATGCAAACTGGTGCTATCTTTCTTAAGTTTCGTAAAACGTTGAATACATGATTTACTGATTTTTTTTATCCTTTTAGGGTGCAATTGAAGGGATGTTGCCTAAAAGGAGGGATTACACCTCTACTCTTTGACAATTTTTTCTTGTTCTAAGTTTTTCTACATCCAAAATGGTGTTATCTTTTTGGAAACTTTGGACTCATAAAATGATCTAGACTTTTAATTATTTTCTGAATTCCTCAGCTGTGGTATGAATGGCACCCCTATAAGGCTGGTACCCTGTCCAGGCTTCCCCCTAGCACTCGTGCGACACTGGGGGAGCCACCCTCAGTTGGTGCGCAGCCATGGCGAAGGCCTTGCAAGAAAATGGAGGAAATGACACATTTTAGAACCTAAAAGTTTCATCCTAGCATTTTCACTTTTAAATTTCGTACTTTACACTCAAAAAACTGAGGTGCTGAAATGGTAGCACCTACCGGGTGCTGATGTTGAATCAGCACCTGAAATGCTGTTTTAGCACTTGGCTTGCGCTAATGTACAGCACCTGATGGGTGCTGATAGCTTTTTGGAAATAATGGAACATTCTGGTTTGGTGAGCGGGGCTAATTTATCTAGACAGTTTTCTCTTTAGCGATTCCAGATTCGGCAATAAGTGTAATTGCATCTTTCATTTTGCTAGGAATTAATTAACTACTAATTTCACGCTGCTTGGAAATTTTAAGGCCGATTAAATGTCATTGTTTAAATCATTTATTTTGTAAACAATTATTAATTATTATATAAGAATTGTAAACAGACTTTAAATAGTTTCTAATGACCTGTTTATTATATATATCAGTGTAATGCTCCAGGTTGAGAAATTATTCAAAATCATTTCCAAAGGGTCATGGCTCATTTCATGGTGTGGATTATTTATGTTATGCAACAATTTAACAAACAAACAATTCTGGTAAACCAAATTCATCAAAATATGGTTAAAAGTGTGTCAGCACCTTCGGGAAAAACAGCACCTACATAGTTGCTAATTTAGCACCACAAGTGCAGTCCCTCATAGGGCTCTTGGAAAGTGCTATAAAATGCTCTCTCTATGTGCTGTTTTTAGCACTTTGGTTTTTCAGTGTAGGGGTGGCACACTAGGGGCAGAGGGGGCCGTGATGCCCCGTCGGAGAATTTCTTCGGAAGTCATATAGTCCTACTATTCAGGGAAGTGAGTAAATTGTGTAATCTCCTACGACTGATGTGACCTTTTGCTGATCTTAAAAGCATGGTCTGGTGACCAAATTTGATGCTTTCAAAAAAAGCAGAAAAATTGTCTGTGTTAGGCAGTGAAAACCCCATCTCAATAGCATCTTGCATTCGGAAGATACAAATTTTTGAAGAAATAGTACATTTTCAGTTTCCCTAGTGCATGATGGGAAATCTGTGATGTCATCTGGGCAAATGGATTTGATGTAGCTTTTGTATTTCTTCATAATGTTGATATCACTATATTGAATATTCCATAACTTTATTTGCTGTACCATAAGTATGGAACAGTTTTTCACTATATCTGCACGGAAAAACATCCAAACATTCCAACGGTATCAAATTTCAAGGACAAACAAGAAAGCCAATTATAAAGAATAACAAAAGGAATCTGAGGCAATTTGCCCACTTTGGATCACATTTTGTGACCTTGAAGAAACCTGGAGGTATTTCTCCTTAAAAGTAACCAATCTTTAGGAAGAGATATCTTGAGTCAAGAATGGAGTTTTGATATGGGGTTTGATGACATGTAATGAAAAATTTTTATCTTTCATATAAGACCCCTACAAAATGCCACCAGACAATGCCTTTAAGAGCATGGAACTATTACGAACATGGACGTAAGCAGCGGGCACAGTAAAGGGCGGTTTCGCCCCGTCTCAGAAATTTTCAAAGTAAATTTCTATTACGACGATCTGTTTAAATTTGATTATAAGAAACTTCAGATGCAAGTTCTAAGACACGGAAAGTGTCACTTCCAGCAATATGGAACAGGCGCTAAGCGAAGAAGGGAGGGCTTGAGGAAGGGGAAAAACCACCCCTTGAGGATATTTTTCTTACTTTTCTGTTACTCTATCGCTAGAAACGTCTCAAAAATGCATTTTCGGCTCGTTCCGTGTTCACCTATCCTGAGCAGCCTGCTAGTTTCCTCACTATTTTCTTCCTCAGTTGTAAACTGGGTGACATAAGTGTTCTCGGAAGCCCCGGAAACTCTCCCCTTAGGCGTGCGTGACGGGGGAGGGCTGGAGGATACAACCTCCACTAGTTTGGACATAAAATTTGCCATTTTCGGGCAAAGCATATGCTATTTTGGGGAACCTTAAATTTTCGGGGGCAAATTCTGCAGCACCTGCAACCTAGGGGAGCTGCTATTTGGACCTAATCTATCCACGGAAGTACTACCTCCGAGGTAGTACTGCCCGTACTACCTCCGAGGTAGTACTGCCCGTACTACCTCCGAGGTAGTACTGCCATGATCTATCAGACAATACGCACTTGACAACAGTTAAATTCTTTTGTTAGGAGGGACATTGATTGACTGGTCCCTTTAGTTCCTCTTCTAAATTTGGTAGCAAGTCCCTGTTTCCTCCTTACCAGAAATCTAGACCAGCCTGGGGTCTCGAGCTGTTTAAGGATGGAAATACATCTACCATTTACAACATGAAAGCGAACTACAAAAGAACAGAAAGAAAAAACTATGGGCGCTCGAAAAGCGCCGAAAAAAAAATGTTGTGATTGTAATTATGGCCGTTCGTAGGAATTTTCTGGTGGAGGGCGATGGGAGGCAATATCTAAGGAGAGCTCCACTATAAGCATGGCTTCAAAGTGATCCTATATTTCCTATAATTTCCTATAAATTTCAAAAAATCCTATATTTACTCTATTTGTATGATTTTGAGCTTGTTTTCCTATATTCTCCTATATTTTTCTGATCTTGCCAAATTCTTTTTCCAAGATAGTGCCATAGACTCAGAGCTTCTTAGACTCAGAGTGGCTTAGTCAGACAGGTAGCAGTGTATAGATGCCAAGTATCTTAATTAGATGCAAGTACACAATGACCAATTATAGGATTCAGAACTATTCTCATAAGAAACTGCACAGGGCACTAATAAACACTTATTTCATCACCCATAAATGTTCCACATTCACACCTGTGATTTTAAGTTCTCTATGATTTCATCCCTTTGAGGGAATTGTAGTGGTATTGTCAAGGGGGTGGATTAGAGCCCTTTGCCTGGCATCCCCTGTAGTCATGCAACCCTCCAGATTTTAAAACCCTTAACTATACTTTGCATGTACATATAGCTGGTCTGTTATATAACTAATTCTTTAATTCATAATATTGTAGTACAATGGTTCAAAATACCAATATTTTCCCTGTCATCTACCATCTTTCCTCAATTTGAGCCATTAGATCAGTTGATTGTTCAAAGTAATGTACAATTACAATTTTCCCCTAAAGGATAAGAACTTAGTGCTTTGAGAAAATTAAGAATCTTACTGTAATGTTTACAAGTTTACAATGTGCAAATCTCTGAGGAGATTTTCCCCAAACTCCACTAGAAGCTCTGGCAGGTCTCTGGATGCCACATCAATTTATCCAACAGACCAAAGTGGAAAATCTTATCCATGTATGGGTCTGGTGCTGCAGTGTCCATCATTGGTGACAAGAAGGGGCACTTGCCAAGTTGTCCTTTCCCTAATTTTGTTATGTAGGCCTAATTTCCTCAAGTGAGAGTTTAGATGTTAAGTATGTTAATGCACAGACAGTTTTGCACACTGCAGGTATCTTGACCTGTGTGGACCACACTGTTCTGCCAATTTGTACAGATTCAAAGTGAGCAGTGGCATTATCAGGGGGAGGAACCATTTGGCCATGCCCCCTTTGCTGATGCTGATTTTTTTTAATTTAGTAACCTACAATATGTAAATATTTGAAAATAAATTTTACTTCAAAAAAGATAACATGTAGCACGGTCAGATTTGCATACAAGTACACCCAATCATTCAATAAACTTTCCCCGGAGCAGCAGCTTGTTTGTGAGGGTGAGCTTACTTTAGATGAACTCAGTAGATCCTTACTCGCAATGTCTGATAATAAATCGCCTGGTTCAGACGGTCTGCCTTGTGAATTCTATAAAAAATTTTGGAATGAAATTGGAATTTTAGTTCTTAATTCCTTTAATAAAGCCATTCAAAATGGTCATATTTCTGACGAGCAGGGAAGAGCCTGTATAACATTAATCCCAAAGCCTTCAAAGGATCATCGTTTCTTAAAAAACTGGCGCCCCATTGCTCTTTTAAACGTAGACTACAAAATTGTCGCAAAAAGTCTTGCAAGCCGTTTGAAGCAAGTCCTCCCTGACCTGATCAGCCCCGAACAGACGGGTTTCCTGAAGAACCGTTTTATCGGTGAAAACATTAGGTGTATTTTAGATCTTATTAACTATTGTGATAGTCAGTCTGTTCCTGGGGCTCTTCTGTTTTTGGATTATGAAAAGGCGTTTGACACCTTAGATCTAGAGTTTTTATACAACACGCTTTCCATGTTTAATTTTGGTAACGAATTTAAGAACTGGATAAGAACGCTTTATACCAATATTTCGTCTTGTGTAGTTTACAATGGTTTCTTTACTGAATATTTCAGAGTATCTAGAGGGGTTCGCCAAGGCTGCCCATTGAGTCCGTACTTATTTATCATATGCAGTGAGATATTTAACTGTTTAATTAAGACCAACATTAATATTAAAGGTATTACCGTCAATAATCGAACCTTAAAAATTTCTAATTACGCAGATGATACCGTTATTATAACTGATGGCTCCGAAAGCTCCATCAACGAAGTTGTTAATGTACTCAATCGGTTCTCAAAAGTGTCTGGCCTAACGGTTAATTTAGATAAATCTTACCTTTTCCCACTTGGTCCCCTCTTCTCCAACCCCGCTGAATTTTTTCACAATGTTCAATTTAGGATCAGTAACGGACCCATCACGTATTTAGGAATTTCCTTTACGCATCACCATGATGATTTTTTTGAATTAAATTATTTGCCGAAACTCTCTCGAATTAAAAATCTCTTGAGTCTCTGGTCTTCCAGAGACCTCACTCCGATAGGTAAAGTTCTAATTATCAAAACCTTTGCAATATCTCAACTGGTTTATTTATTGACTGTTTTACCTGACCCTCCCAAACCTTTCTTTCGAGAATTACACTCTCTTTTCTACAAGTTTATATGGTCAAATAAGCCAGACAAAATCAAACGCTCGGTCTTATTGAACCAAAAGTGCAATGGTGGCCTTAACATGATCGACATGGAGTTATTCTCAAAGAGTTTAAAATGTAAATGGGTGAAACTTTACTTAGACGAAAGCTTGGGAGGATGGAAAGTATTTTTTGACACGGCCCTTGAACACTATGGAGGTAAATTTCTCTTCGATTGTAATTATAAGAATATTGATGTTAACATTTCAAACGAATTTATTTATGAAGTCTGCAGTGCATGGTCTTTATTTAATTTTCGACCTCCAAATCACTATGGTAGTCAATATGTTGTAAATAATTCTTTTATAAAGATTGATAAGAGTATTGTTAATTCAAAGGTCTTGATGGTAAAACACGCTTATGTTGTGAAAGATTTCTTTGATGAAAATGGCAATACCTTAACCTATGATGCATTCATTACGAAGTTCGATATTACGCATAATTTTCCGTTTACTTTGTTCTATGGAATTTTAGCGGCAATTCCCAGAGAGTGGAAAGCCCATATTGAACACCTTGAAAACCCTTCTGAAAATGTTTTGCGTCTCATCAGTTTTACTACTAATGGACGCCCTACTAAGTTTGTTTACAACCACTTTGTGAATTTAAAAGTTTCAACCCCTCGTGCTGTTTTCAAGTGGGAAGAAATTAGTAACTTTAATGGTAACTGGCATAGAGTGTTCTTGCTACCATATGCTGCTGTTCGTGATACTAAAGTCCAGTACTTTCACTTACGCTTTATCCATAGAATTATCGGTACTAATTTTTTCTTACATAAAATAAAAGTAAAAGACTCACCATTGTGTACATTTTGTAATTCAGAAAACGAAACCCTCGAACACTTATTTTGGTCTTGTCGAGTAAGTCAGCTGTTCTGGCGAAGTATTTCTGTACTCTGCCTTAAGCAAGACTTCAGTATTACTTTAGATCATGTGAATTTTGGATTATTAGAGGACATTAAATGTCCCTTAAACTTTTTTATATTGAATGCAAAATATTTTCTTTTTAACTGTAAATTAAATAACAAACTTCCAGAGGCACATACCTTCTACTGTAAGTTTAGATTCTTGTTAGACGTAGAATACTATATTTTGCGTAAGCAGAACAATGATCTGCGAACTTTACGTTTTCAAAAAATTTTTAAAACGACTGGCTGATTTTCCCAAACCCCTGGTTGTATTACTTCATGGTTAATCCTTTCTTTATATATTATAAAGCTCTCATCTGCAATAATTGCATGCTCACAATCACCTAATTTTTTATGGCTTAATTGACACTGTCACATCTAATAGCCAGCGGAAAATGCAATTGTATTACATTAGATACATTTAAGGATGACCTTAATATCAAGACTATGTATTATATATTTTTGCAATTAATGAAACTGTAATCAATTGAAACCTCAGTAATTATTGAGACTTCATCTTGCAAATATTGTATATAATATGTATAAAAATTCCAGAATATTGAATGAATCCATGGAATGAAAAAAAAAGAAGATATAATAAACTGAGATGGAAAAGAAAAAAAAAATTATATCCAAAAAAAAAAAACACCCAATCATTCAAAAAATTTTCAAAGGGGAGGGGACCCCCTCCCCTTAGACAGCTCCCCCATGCTGGCAATCACAGAATAAACTACATGGCCCCATGAGACAGCACTGCTTATGCCACTGGGAAAAGTGAGTTTGAAGGCATTCATAGCAATCATACAGTTGTCATAGCCTAAAATCTTACTGTCATCACCCATATGTTACATTTATCAAGACTGACTAGAGATACAGTGTAAAGTTTATAGCAAAATGTTGTATTAAGAGACCCTTTTCCTGTTATTTGAGCAGCAAAAAAGATCAAGAATTTCCTCATCTCAACCCCATTATTATTGGAACTGAGGTGAATTATGTCTGTGCACTTCTGGACATTAGCAACAGTTCATTGTCCACATTATAACTGCCCATCCATTCAAAACATCATCAGTGTCACATTCTGTGTCTCACCTTCTGATATTGCAAATTTTGGTGCCTTTATGGTATGCACAAATAATAATATTTATGGATACTTTATTCTAGGGTCAAAATATGGAAATGCACCACCGTCAAGAAATTTACAGTACTCTTTCTCTTCCACCAAAATATTTAGGCGGTTTTCTTAATTCCATGTTGATGGTAGAACCGCACTGTTCTGTCACATGGCCCACACTTGTGATACTGTTAATCACATTTGTATCATTTAAACAGTAGAGTTCATTAGTTTCCTAAGGAACTGTGTTTTCCCCATCCACAACTTCGAGGAATTTTGAAGATAATTAGAACCGCTAGTGTGTGACATTATATTTTCCTTGAAAAATCCTATAAAACCCTATATATTCATCAATATCCTTCCTATAAAACCTCCTATATTTGTGTGATGGACCACTTTGAAGCCTGAATAAGTTGACGCGTAGTGTACCGATAGAACTTCGTAAAAACAAAAAAAAAAATGCCTTCCACGTCAGGCACCTAGCCAGGATTTTGTCAAGCGGGGAATTCAGGTTGAAATACCGCAACGTGGCGGGAGCTTGGCGAGAGCGCCAAATGCTTTCCTCAACATACAGCGTGGAATCTAGAGGCCTGCTTTACGACCAGGGTTGGGTTCAGGAACAACGCCCCAGTGGGACCGCAGGTGAAAAGTTCTGTATTTTTGCTAACCATCACAGGGGCGGCGCAAGGTTTTGCCTGACAGAGGAGCCAAGCTTCCCGACGGAGGGGGAAGCAACCCGGAGCAAAGCGCGCTGAAATCGTTGGACTTTCATTAAAGAAAATTCGAAAACTGTGATTTTTTGTGGAAATTTGACAAGATTGGGTGTAAACTGAGATAATTTAAAACTTTTGGGGTTAAAAGTTATCGATCAAACTTTGGGGATTTGTTATTGAAGAATCTGCGATTTGCTTGAAAGCAAAATCAAGAAAACCTTCGGGCGACTGTTTAACGTCGGGGATCAGATGCTTATCTTACCACCAAGGCTCCGAGACGAAATTCAAAAAAATTCCGGGGGAAACTTTCCTCGATGGGGTAAGGTGGCCCCATCCCCCATCTGGGTGACCACTGTACCATCAATACAGATCATTAATCATGTATTTCAAATATCTGGCACCCTTTGCAGTTCTGCAGGCCATAGGCTATTTATACGCTACTCTAAAATATATTTGCCTTGTTTCACAATATCATATTGCTTTTGAGAAAAAGGTAATAGTGCGTTAACACACAAGGGTAAATAATAAATAAAAACATAATGATGATATTGCAACGGGACGAGCGGAAGTTTTTCATCCGTCTCAGTTGAGGTTTTATTGGGGCATAGGCCTCTGTAGTGGAACTGAGGTGACTTCTTGTTCCTTCGGAAAAACAGAAACACTGAAAGAGAACAGAACTCAAGAAATTAAAGTAACTGCACGATCTACTCGGTCCTGGCTAAGCGAATATGGACAAGGACAGGAGCATTAGAATAATGGTATTCTAATGCTCCTGTCCTTGTCCATATTTGCTTAGCCAGGACGGAGTAGATCGTGCAGTTACTTTAATTCCTTGAGTTCTGTGCATGGCTACCGGACAATCAATCCACGGGTCCGAAGCACTATACATCGAAGTTCGAAATTGACTCGTATTTACTGCCCCAACCGGGGGTGCTTCAGAAGGCCCGAATGGCCGGTAAAAATGATTCAAAGACACACTACTGAACTCCCGCGGCCACAAGAGCACAAAACCACCAGACAACAGCAACACCCCCGAACCCGCCAAGGAAGGAAAGGCACCGGGGAAGAGAGGCGCAAAGCCCCATCCCAGGCTTTACGAACACAGCCAGGCCACCGTCAAGCCGGCTTCGGGCACACGCGGTGAAGCACAGGTCTTCTGAGACAAAGTTGGGCCATCCTCGATGATGCTGGAAAACCCTTCTTCGGGGCTAAAAACTCCGTTGGTGGCCCTTATTTAGGGCAGATGCAAATGATGTCTTCTTCGGTGGCTGGTCTTGGTGGCCTTTCTTCAGGGCTGTGCCTCGGTTGGTGGCCCTTGTTCAAGGCAGATGATAATTTAATCTAATCAACTCGTGTTAACTGGTCCACCCGAAGGTGCTTCAGAAGGTCCGAAGGGCAGGAAAACATGAGTCACATGAGTCAACCACACACTAATCACTGCGACCGGAAAGAGCACAGAACCACAACCAACAGTAACACGAGCGGACCGGCGAAGGAATCCAAGATGACCGAGAAGAGGCGCAAAGCCCCAAGCCAACCGTCGCCAGACCCGCCCCAACGGAGCAAAGCACCACAGACCTAACCACGAAGAACTCCACGGAGCACCGAGGGCCCTCAGAGACCAGTGTTGGGCCATTCACGCTGAAGGATTTTCAATCCATTGATATCGTTGATGCAGTGACCCTTATTCAGGGTGTGGATGCTTCGGAAGGGACCCTTCTTCAGGGTTTACCATTGTTCTCCAGAGTTAGTGTCTTCTTCGGTGGTTGGTCTTTAGGTCTTCATTAGAGCCATACATATATATATATATATATATATATATATATATATATATATATACATATATATATTATATATATAGATATATATATATATATATATATATATATATATATGGCTCTGGTCTTCATTTCGATGGTGCGTCCTTATAATGAAAAGGCAAATGCAAGAAAATGTTATCTTTTATACTCTTTTCTTACTAAATAATCAAATATGATTGGTCAGAAACGAATGATTAATAAACATGAAGCTACACTCTAAAAGCGTCCTTGTTAAATTTAACCAGGATCGGGGTCACTAGTTTTTCATACAATTCCTGGTTAAAATAACCGACAAATCCGGGTCATAATTGACATTTTTCTTGTTAAATTAACGACTGGTTAGAAATTCTGATAAGAATTTAACATTTTCCTGGTTAAATTCAACTAAGACTTCTTTATTCCTTTTAACCAGGAACTGTATGGAAAACTATTGACCCCATCCTGGTTAAATTAACCAGAATTTAACCAGGATGTTTTTAGAGTGTAATACTCAAAATTGATTGGTTGGTCTCATAATCAGAAAGGACATCCTAACTATCACAGTCCATGTGGATCAAACACTTAAGAGATGAGAGGTCAAGAAATACACATTGATAATTGCTAACTAAGGCACACGTTCCGTTGAGTATGCCGACGGAATTATTCCTAATAATTCCGTTAGGAAAATTCCTTCAGTAAAGGGACTACCCGGCCTATTCCGTGGCAAGATATCCGTTCAACGGAGTGGTCCGTTGAAGGATATTCCTTTGGATTAATACATAATCTATTTCTTTTGAACGGTATTCCTTTCACAGGAAGATTCCGTTAAAGGAATGCCTTTACGCACTTTAGGCAACCCGTTTTAAAGTTACTCTATGAGGTTTACGACCCAGAAAAGGGTAGCTTCTCTATCTTTCCTACTCTTTTTGTAATTGAGGGCGCTTTTCAAATGTTAAAAACCACCACAATATGATGACGAACACGATGACAATGACAACGATGACGAAGATGATTCGTGTGAAAAGCCTCTTCTAACAAAAATTCAAACGGGAAGGACATACCCGTCCTTCAGATCAATTCCTAAGGACGACCCACTCGCCATGACGCTACAAATGCCCAAGCCCATGTTATTACAGACTTTCAGCGGAAAAGTTCCTCCACCCCGTATGCTTGTATTAAAGAAAAATAAATTTACCTTTCTTTTGGAACGCTGACTTATTTTAGCGAAATCTTCCACACGTCAGAGTTACTATTATTACAAGTAGATAGGTTGATTTCTAAATGTGTGGCAGAACTGTGACCAACAATATTTCCGCGGCAGTTCGGACATAGAAAAAGCAAGGGAAAATAAATGGACTCGACGAAATGTTAGGTAAAGAACATTTTAATGAAGGTGTTGGCGTACAAAACATATACTGATACCAAACAGCATTTTGGGGTTTTTTAGCTTTTTTGCATACGGCTGTCAATTTTCCTTAAAAAGGTATGTTTTACCCAAATTTTGCGGGAAACTGGAGAAAAATGGTTCTGTATAATAATCACTCAACCTTCTGGAAGCAAACTCTTTGCACACATTCTAGCATTTTAGCAGGAAATAATCATATTTGTGTGAGATTGATGTGTCCAAAGTGGAAATACATCGCAGCAGAAAATGTTCATGCTGCACTTTTGACTTAGCCTATAGCTATGTCTAATGAGTGGTTTGTGCAAAATATATTGTAATAAGGTTATCTGCACACCAACTTCACTGACTCCTCACACTGTCACACCATGGAGCTATTACGGACCATGGTCACACCAAGATATACCCTTCCTCTACGCTGAAGATCTTTGGAATTGTGTGCACGAAATGCACCCTGGATACCAGCAATAATCAACCTCACCTTGCATCTGCGCGCGCAATCACAGTGACGTCCACATACAAAATACTGAAATTACACGATAAGCGGCTACCATGACTGCATCTGCAACTGCACCGCCACTCAAAACCAGAGGTTCATTAGACCACGACATTTTTACAAAGAATTATATAAGACACATGTTGACTCCTCAAAATAACATTTTGGGAATGGCCAATGCGACTATGCCTCCTCATTTTCAAAAGACGTTTTCCAACCGTGGCAGGGTATTCTATAGTTGCTCTGTGGACTAAGTTTGCGCCCACCTCAGAGTAACTCGTAAACAACCCCCACCTCGGGCAAGTCCCTCTCAGAAAATTCCCCCGGGCCCCAGGGCAATCCCCACCCAGATAATTCCCACCTGCACACCTCACTGAAGTTTTTATTTTGTACATTTGGTAGGGCTGTGACCGTTTAGCGATTAATTGCTAAACGATCGCATGTGTAATAAACGTTTAATAAAAGCTACCAGCGATTAATCGCAAAACGCGTTTTTCCGTACGAAATAAATCACATTCTGCAGTCATTACAGAAAACTAATGTTCATTGTTTTGAAAAACACCTAGTTACGTGATTAGACTTGACTCGAAACGAGTGCACGTGTATTGTAAACAGATCACAGATATCAGCTTGCGTAGATGATCGCGGAGTGTTCTGGTTCGTAGGGCTGTGACCGTTTAGCGATTAATTGCTAAACGATCGCATGTGTAATAAATGTTTAATAAAAGCTACCAGCGATTAATCGCAGAACGCGTTTTTTGGTACGAAATAAAACACAATCTGCAGTTTGAAAATTAATGTTCACTGTTTTTGAAAAAGTGAAATAAATAATTGTACAAATGGCACACACGTAAACATACGACATCAAAGTTAAGTTTCTATGAGGATCGGTGTTTGAGGTTCATGGAACTATGTCTCCAAGATAGCGGGGCCTAGAGGGATGAGCCAACCCCGCAAGTCTCTCTTCCCCCTTCCCTGGAGCTCTAGCCTCCCTCCCACTGGAAAGTAAGAGTGAAAAGTGTATATAAGTATATGCTGATTTTACATTTGAAGCCCCCTCTATTAAATAGTGGAGCCTGCCCCCTCCCTAATACGTGTTGGCCCACACACACACACAAATTTTTCTGGCTATGCCACTGTATAGGCTAGGGCCTTATTCCCTGCACAGATTTGGCCACTTTCTCCGTTTTTGTGGTCAGATATGATTTGGACCAAATATTTGTGCAGCCAGGCACGGAACCGTAGAGGTACTGTATAAACTGAGTGTACATGGCAGACCTTGCAGTTTCATGTCAAACTTTCGACACTGGCCTAGACAAATGTTAGGCTATTTCAGGGTTTCGCAAGTGTTTTATGCCACAGGCCACATTTCTTTGAGTCTATCCTTTTATCACTGTTGTTGTAGCCAGCAGGCTTGCCTGCACACAGTGAAAACTTTCTTTTCTGGGTCTAGGCCCTCCTCCCCTTCCCACTCCCTCCTTTTCTTTAAATCTGAAGGGAGCATTTGTCTAAAAGTCCAGTCATTGGCAACGGTACAATTGAGTGAAATTTATTTTGTACCATTTTACATGTAGACGTATGAGTCAATTTTGTTCTTGCAAAGCGGATGTGGTCTGTCATGAAAAACATCCCTCCCATAACAGACCACTAATGTGGGCATGGGCGTCCGGAGGGGGTCAAGGGGGACACCCCCCGAAAATCAAAAACTTGAAAAAAAACTTGTAGAAAAATAACATCAACATTTTTTTCTATGATGTCGCTAGTAAATTTCCAGGACATGAGCTTTCAAAATAAAAAATAATTAGATGCAACTCACAAGGTCTGGGAAGTGCCATTTTCAGTGATCTGGGAGGCACTTCGGCCAAAATATTCTTGGCGCTTCGCGCCAAACTATGGTGGCGCTATGCTTAGATAGTTTTCAGGTTTCGCCTCCTGGCAAATTCCTGGCTACATCCCTGTAAAAGGCACCAACATTTAGCAATTATGCTCATTTCTGGGAGTAAAAATTTCCCCTGATTTGATCAATTAAAAGTTCCCCTCCCCCTTAAATTGTTTTCTGCGGACGCCCATGAATGTGGGTCTGAAATCTTGACTTAAACCCAGATACAAGGTAAGCCAACTTAACACTTTCTTCAATAATGACTGCCGAGTTCTGAATGCTTTGGTCATCCGAGGAGTTATGGCCTACTTCTTGCACATGGTCTTTGTAACAGAAAGGATGACAAAAAGAAAGGCGTACAACCCCGCAAGATGATCGAGGTTCCTAAGTGGTGGCCCGCGGACCATTTGCAGACTGCAAAGTCCATTCATGTAGCCCACAGAATATTCAAGGAGCAAGATCATTTTTTTTTTACTTTCAAATTCGGCAGTGCAATCTAGACCATTTGGATGCCGCATTTTCTTCCGTAGGCCAACTGGTGATTTAGAAATGGTGGGCGCAAAAGTCTAGTTACAAGTTTATGCTTAAAGTGGGAATTCCTCCAATCTAGAGCATTTGGGATGCCAATGTTTCTCCTGTACTGGTGACCCATGCATGATAGGCGCAGAGTTCTAATGACAGATTTGTGTTTTAAGAGGGCAACTTCCTACAATCTATAGGACGGTTGGGGCCAAATTTTCTCCCTATACTGGTGACACAAGCCTGGGAGACAAGGAACCATGGTGGCAAATTTACTTTGTAGAGTGCGCTTTCTTGCTATCTAGCGCATTTAGAATGTCAAATTTTCTCACCACAGCCCCAGCCTTGGTGGGACTGAAGTCAGTTATGATTCGGTATGGCGCCATCATTTAGAAATCACCACCCAAATTAAGAATCAAAGTGTCACTGCCTGCTGTGCAGACACTTTTGGAACTCTTATTATTCTTCTTATTATTATTATACATATGTAGGCTTTGCCCCCAAGAAGGAGCTACTTCCTTCAAACCCTGGACTTGTGATTTCAAGTTTATGTTCAGCAATGACTCAATATCACAGAAATCTGCACAGAATAAGGTGGTTAAATATTTGTAACGTACCTATAAACTCGACAAAGTTATGAGACGGGTACAGTACTAAGTACGAATGTTTGTTTGTAAGTGTATGGGTATAAGACAAATTTTGAGAGTTCCATGTATGGCTTTGGCTACTTACTCCAAATACATGGCCAAATATGAAATGTAGGAATGTTTTACGTGGCGGAATACCATACTGCACAAGCAAGCAGGCGTGGGCCAGATCTTGCAAGCATACAGTTGCAAACTTCCCAGTCCGGGCCTTCTATAGACCATAGGGTTCATGGTGGTTGTGGAAGTAATGGCTAGGCAGAATTTTCTCTGGCTAGAGGCTGGTGACGGTTCCATACTTGAAGCAATTGGTGGAATCAATTTTTGTTTGAAAATCATATGTTCTAATTTGGGACAATTCTACAAAATACATGAATAAAATATCAATAGATAACTTAATTTGCTAAATACTGTGAATTTCCTTGTACGTGCTTGTTGCAGCAGCAAGTTTTAAGAATCTCTGCAAAACTTATACTTACTGTTGAAGATATATCTCTTCCAAACAGGAAAGTGTGATGGAAACCAAGTTGTGCAGTAGGTTAGACAGCACAGGGAACTGGTACGGCTTTCATCCACATTGGCAACAAAATATATGAGTGCCACCGAGGGAAAGATTGGAAGGCCAAAATGAAGCAAGGGAGGGAAAAAGTTCGAATAAAGGTAGGTCTGTGAGGGATATATTTTTTCCTCTGTAGCTTCAATCTTTTGTTAGTAAAATTCTTTGGATTAAAGTAGTTGTGGCGTAATTGCTAGCACCCATATTTGGAATGGGGAGAAGGGGAAGGGGAAGTGGGTTTGTAGAAAAAAATTAGTTAGGGCCAATACAATCTTTTCTCTTTAGAGTGAAAATGGAGAGAAAGCAAGGAGAACACACAAAAAAGAAACAATTATCATTTACTCTACACACCTGTCTGCCTGTTGGATAAACTGGCCATTGCTTATCCACATCAAAAGTTTTTTTTTGTGTGTGTTGTGCAGTAAAGGTATTGTATTATACATACAGCATGCACCATCAAACAGGCACCCACTGCAAGTTTGATATATCAATATTGCTCCTGCAGGAAACGATGGAATCAAGATTTATAAGAAAATGCGAATTCACAAAGGAACCAAGAAAGCTGGGTGTACAGCAAGGATTGTGATTCCAGAAGTTATGAAGTTTCCTAGATATGAGGTTAGAGAGCTAGATTTTTTATCATTCAAGGAAAGAGCTAGTGCTTGATGTGTCTAAGTGGGGAAATGGGAGAGGAACTGGGAGAAAACGTCTAAAGATTGCCCCTTACTTTGAGAATATTCAGAATTATAAGGTTGCTAGATGAAGTGTGGTGGAAATTTTATGGGATTTTTCAGTGTTAGTTGCAAAACTGGAAAAAATTGGCCAGGACGGAAGTGCAATTTCTAACAATTTTTTACATGTTTTTATGTACAAAAACTCCATATTTTCCTCCAGTTACCAAAATTTTGCTCTATATAACAAAATGTCCATGACAGGAGCTTCCAAAGTTGCTGTCTTTTTCCACCTATAACCAGTGTTGGCACTAGGTCTCAAAATTTAACGGGGAATCCCCCCTCCCCGCTCCCAAAATATTTTGAAGGGGATTTGGCTCAAAAAGGGGAATCTTGTTAAATTGACAATATAAAAAGGCAACTTTTTCCGAACATGTTTTCCCCAACAGGTGCAGGATATCCCGCACATGATTTAAAACTTGTGGGATTGTTGAGAGAAGTGTGTGAATCGCCCGGTACCACTGCCTAATGCTGACACTGCTTGTAAGTTGTTGTGTATTTAAAAATGTTGTCATGCTATATATATATATATATATATATATATATATATATATATATATATATATATACATGCATATTTGCCGCCTCAGATAAGTTAACCAAACATTGAGAGAGGAACCGCTATCAAGTAACCCATACAATAAAGGAGGTGCCACGGATAAGCTTGAGTGTATGATAAAATTACAGGTTGACATATTAAAGGAAAAATGATTAACTCGATGCACCAAATTGCAACAATCACCTATAACCTTGCAGTGAAGGAAGTCCTGGAAACAAGACCGAGGGTAAAGTTTATTTAACGCATTGAAAAACGGAAAGCAAACAGAAACCATTACCATGTCAAATTAATGTTCTTGCTGAAATGATTTATTTGAGGTTTTCCTTTATTCAATCTTTGTTTTGTCAGCTGTGATCATCGCTTTTGTAATATAACACTAGAGCTTGCTTTGAAAACTAGGAAGTCACCAGGACCATAGCCTGCAGGGGACAGAGGGCAAGATTTTCAAATCGTTAATAATAAATTTGGCCTACTTGAGAAAAATACTGACATGCTGAATATTTCACTGTCCAAATTATGATTGCCCGGACCCCGCCGTGGACACGTTCTTATGCGGGTTTCTCTTGCTGACGAGTGAGTCATCTATCTCCTATAAGATACACCTCTTGAATAAACCAGGGAGTCTCTAGCAAAATAGCCTATTGTAACCTGTAAATATTAACTTAAAGACAGACAGTCATCACCCCAAAGTATATTTTTAGTGTAGGGGTATGAAAATTCTCAGTTGGTGATTGCTCTTTGATTGACATCAAAGTTTGAAAATTTGAAAGATGCAGAGTAGCTCACATTCCACACAAGGCAGAAAGAGTGTTTTTATTACATTTTATAGCCTTGTATGCTCACCAGGACATGGCCTTAAGCAATAAAACAGGTTTATTCCTGCACAAGGAGTAGCTTCATACAGTTATGGGAGGAGCTAGAAGTTGCATAGTTGGGAGAATTGGAACTGTCTGGGATGATGAAAATTCCCCTTTAACCCAATGAGCTAGTAAAGAAGCTCTAAATTTGAAGGCCATAAGCAGTTGCTGCAAACTTATTTTGAAACAACAGCTAAATCTCACAAATATCCTCTTATTTCACTTCAAGCATCTTCCATCAGAGGCTATGTTAGAACATAAATATTGCATATTCAAGGTAAACCAAGGAGTCACTCCATAGATATGTAAATTTCACAACTCAGTGAGAAAAACATTGCAATATGATTCTCAAAAGCCGTTCATAAGATAGGATACCCGGGTACACTCATTCTAATTGGGGTGACTGTATTAGTTCCCTTTAAATGAGATTTAATTCTTCTTGAAATCTAATTTGTTTCTAAAGCATGAAATCAAGAAGAAAAAATGTTTATGCAACTCACACGGTCTAAAATGTGTCATTTCCCGCATCTAGGAGACATTTCAACTGAACATTTTCTTGCAAGGCCTACACTATCGTTACGCGCCAACGGATGTTGGCCCCACCAGTGGTGCACTAAGATCGCTGGGGAGAAGCCCGTACCAGACGCCAGCCTTGTAGGAATGACATGCCACAGCCGAAAGCTTCAGTAAATGATTAAAGTTTCAGACCATGTTATCAGTCCAAAGCTCTACCAAAGATAACATCATTTTGGATCTAAAAAAACTTAGAACGAGAAAAATTTCTCAAGAGTAGAGGTGTCATTCCTACCCTGACGCAACATCCCCTTCAATTACATCATACCAAAATCGAAAAAAAATCACTTAATAATGAGGATTTCTATACATATAATCAATTCAGCGCTTTAGGGGGCTTTGTCAAAGATAGTACCATTTTGCATCCAAGCCACTTAAAGACAAAAAATTCTCAAAGAGTACTTAGTGTCATCCCCTCCTCTCAGTTACAACACCTCTCGACTTACGCCCAGGCAAAAAATAGGAAGACAATTATCAAATAATGACAACTTGTAAAGATATAATCAATTCAAAGCTGTACCAACGATAGCAAAATTTTGCACCTAAGCCAGGCCTTACTTCTACCCTCCCCTCAGCACCCTCCCCCAGGATGGCACTCATGCATAGGTGAAAAAGGAAGGGTCCGCCCGGATGCCAACTATCTGTAGGCACGTCAATTGGTGCTCCGCTCAGATAGTGCCATTGCCATGAACTGACCCCTCCCCCTAGAGATTTTGCCAATGCTACGGACCTGATAACTGAATATTTTACGTCTTGTTTTTTGAAAGTAGAAAGTTTCATGGTACTTGTATTTTCCAAATCAGAGATTGTTAAATTTGCTGCCAATGACAAGACTTTTATGCCCCATTTACCCCCCACTTAGAATTTATAAAGCTCTTTGTAAAAGTGGTAATAACACAAGAGTTCTTGAAAGTGAGATTAGCCTGGTATAGAGTACCGAGAAAAAAACTCAACGACTCTCAGCCGACACCTGGTGGGGGTCTTGTTTGCATCGCGGCTAAACGCCCAGGGTTGGTCCATTGAACAAAGAATCCAATTTCCTCCTTTTTCTTAAAAAAAATTTTTTGGAGCAGTCAAGCAGGCAGGAGTGTCGTAATTTTGTTTTGATGCTTCTGTTTCTACAATTGAATCAGCGGCAAATACTATGAACTAGACGGATCTTCCACACTGTGAGACAGAAGCGGATAAGGGGTCATAATGCAGTGGCGCCTCCAGGAGCTGGTGATTTAGGGGCACAAGAGCTTATGTTGTATCCCACCCCAGATACCCCCACAAAGCCAGTGTAAAATTGTGCATATGACTACCTGCCATGGGTTGCACCGGCGACGGATCCGTCCTTAGTCCCCTCGTGCAGGCGCCGTCCTGGGGGTTTCCCTTCCCTTTTGAGAATTTTGTTCGTTTAAGGTGGCTTAGATGCAAATTAGTGCTATTTTGGGTCAAATTTTCGAACTGATCATTTGCTGCAAGATTCTCATCATTTTTTTTTTATTTTTGGTTGGGTGTAAGGGAAGGGTGTGTTGTCTTAGTTGAGGGGTGACAAGTTCTCCCCTTGAGAAATTTTTATTTGTTAGGTGACTTGGATGCAAAATGGTGCTACCTTTGGCAAACGTTTGAATTACATTAATTAGGCCTACATCCCAGCAAATTCTCATCAATTAGCGATATTTTGGTCATGGTATCGCACCCGTTCTACAAAAATGTATAACGACAAATACATACTTCCACATCACGCTACTGTATAGGCTACTCGTGATATAAGATTGCTCTAAGATCCTACCTTGATGAGAGGTCCCTACACAGGTTGAAGATGTACCTCTGTTTTTCGGAAGAGCGTATTGGTCCGAATATTATTACCCTATGGTCATGAGATGCAGAGTGCGAACAGTGAAGAATGCGTGCTTAGTAATTAGACGAAAAGTCTTTGCCTGGTATTTCGTAAACACTTTCAGTTTTCATGAAATATATCTTCTCTTGAATTCCCATGTTTCGCGTTCTTGCAGTGCTGTGCTCTCTGTAATCACTCCTACTGGCACGAACAATCGGCCTAAACGCCCTCACCAATGAACAGTGCGAATACGTCTGAGACGGTATTGATATTAAGCACAGCGATGAGTTGTTGCTGGGAGCGCGGGAAGTGTGCGAAAATTCGATAATTTGCTAAGGATTTATGAAACTGTTTGAAAGTTCCAGAACTACTTGTGATAGAACATGATTACAATAAATTCATCACTCAGTCGAAAACACACCTCATCCCTTCCCCTACAGAAATCTATAACTAAAACGCCTTTGGGGCTCATTTAAAAAAAAAAAAATGTTCGGAAATTTTCAGAAATCAACGGGGGCACGTGCTACCATACCCCCACTGTGACGGCACCACTGGTACCCCGGTATCTTAATGAATGGCTCTGTTTAAGTCATGTGACGATGATTCTGTTACCAAATTGTTCAATTCATGCAGAATAGCTACTTACTTTACTTTGAATATGCAATATTTTTGTTTGGACTATTTGTGAAGGAAATGAGAGGAAATTTATAATATTTAGCTGATGTTTCCAAAAAGGTTTGGGGCCACTGTTGTTTCCCTTTAGATGCCTTGGGAATAGTTAAATATTATGTTTCATTCTAATGCCCATAACTTTGAAAATGGTCCAAAATTATCGGAGGCTTTGCCCCCTGGAACCAATCTGGGTGTTGCCTCTGGGGCCCTGAGTATAGCTAATGGACCTCTCTTACACTTGCTTCGCGCTACACCAGCCATTTATTCTGTCGGCATTTTCTTCCCCTTTAGTCTGCAAAACATGTTACACACCCATCTACCTATTCAGAATGCTCTGGCGACGCCCCTAGAAACGAAGTATTGGAACCAGGGACTGTCCCCAAAGTCGAAGACGTCTGTTCACCTTACTCTAAGGCGGACCTGGAAGTCGAAGCTCCAATTGGTTTCACTTCCCACGATATCAACATGGAGCTACTAGAGGTAAGAGTCATCAACAGCTTTTGGAAAGGGCATAACCTTGAACAGAGCGAATCCAAGCGAATCGCGTGGTCTCAGCGGCATGGAATCGGGTCCTCCTTAAGGATCTTGCATACCTCTGGATTACAAATGATCTTTGATGTAACCTAAGGCATTTCTACAATTTTAACCAGTTAAATGGCTGTTTCCACCATTTTCGAGTTAGATTTGTATTGAAACAGCTATTTTAAGGTATGGAATCATGTGCCTACTGTTTACATTAGGGTTCTGCAAAAAAGTGAGGGACAAATAATATGGTATCCCCGTACTTCATATATCGGAAGGAACATATTCCCCTTCCCCACTTGTTGACACCCACGAACAGAGGGTGTCTTTAAGAAACGGGAAACGCAGTCTTGCATATCGCATACACCTACATGTAAAAGACTCCCAGAGTGAAGACGACGAAATCACGAGAAACTTGGCAAGTCAAAGTTTGTGGTAAAGAAATTTCACTTTTGTACCAAAAAGTGGGGCATTTTTAGTTTTATATATTGCTTTTTTCATTACTGTTTTTCATTACTGTTATTACTCTGTTAGTATTTCCTTTCTGTACGTCCCCTATTTTATTTAATTCTATTTTATTTATCTACAATAGTGTTTGTACAATGCCTTCGATGGCGTCTTGCATTCCGTACAGATGGCGCTTTGCAAATTATTTCAATAATTACGATTTACTGGAAAATAAAATATCTAGCGATCCTGACCCCTATCGTTTGAGCACCAAGCCATTACGCTGAATATCTAATACCAAACATGACTGAGGCTTCAGCGTATGTCGGTTTGTTCTCATAAACATGTATCTCTTGAGCGATCCTCAGTTGATGACGTATCAAGCAAACAACCAATTGGTGATGCCAAATCAAGTTATGCTGTCTTTAAAAAGGAAACTTTTAAGTGGTGTTATCATTCTATTGAAAATTTTTCTTCAGTCCATTACGTACAGCACGTCAGGCACCCTCCAAAACAACCTAGATCCGGGTATTGCGACAAAGTGTTGGTAAGTCTTTATTTCCTTCCGTTGTTTAATGTTTTAATTTGTTTGTGGGAGACTGTACATACAGCAAATAGAAGGCACTAGATTGCAATGGTATGTGACGTAATATGGCGAAAAGAACTGCCCTTCCTCGGGATCTTATCTCCTTTTTGGAATAGCTGCAGTGGGAGAAAGCCACAGAGGTTTATCACAGGCACATGGGACACTTTTTGGGACGGTTTTTTGTGCTAGGGACTGCTCCATTTTTTCAGATAAAAGTCTTTATTACCGGAGAAAATTGCGCGATTTTTTTCCCAAAAACTGCAAAAGAAATATGTCTTCCCAAATTAGGGAGGAGGTTAGTCCCCCAGAACCCCGGTTCGTAGGCCTATGAGGCCTATGATGCGTATTTCCAATGGCATTAATAACTGAAAACGTACAACAAATGCGTTGAACACCTTTATATTGCCTGTTGTAAACGAAAAACTCTATGATAACCTTAATCTGAAGCACGGTGGCGCAAATACGGAGACTAATTCAACGTCCCATCAGGACTTTTAAAGTGAAGTGGTGCCTGGAGAGTACTCGGGGAATGAGAAGCAGTTAATGCACTGTCACCATTCTTCATATATTGTTTTGCCCTTATGTTCTTGGTTGTTGTCACATTCCGAAGGAGAATGTACCTCCTAAACAGTGCCGTCGGAAGGTTTCTAATATCGGGGGGGGGGGAGGGGGGCTTTGAACCGTCGAACTTCGAAGTTTCGGGCTGAACCATTCAGTTCCAGAGGTTTAGCCATTTTCTGAGGCAGTTGTTGGACGTTTCAAGACAAAAAATCTTCAAATTAAATTTATTGTGGTTGCAGCCCCTACCTCCCTTACTCAAAATCCATATCTGGCTTTATATCTGGAAATATCTGGTTGATTAAAGACTTTATATGGCCATATAAAGCCATATATAACTTGATTAAAACACAACCCAGATATGCATATAAAGTTTGATATGGCCATATAAAGCCAGATATAACTTGATATAATCGTGATCTAGATATGTATATAAAGTTTGATATGGCCATATAAAGCCAGATATAACTTGATAAAACTGTGATCCAGATATGTATATAAAGTTTGATATGGCCATATAAAGCCAGATATAACTTGATAAAATGGTGATCCAGATATGTATGTAAAGTTTGATATGGCCATATAAAGCCAGATATAACTTGATTAAAACATAACCCAGATATGCATATTAAGTTTGATATGGCCATATAAAGCCAGATATAACTTGATATAATCGTGATCCAGATATGTATATAAAGTTTGATATGGCCATATAAAGCCAGATATAACTTGATAAAATGGTGATCAGATATGTATATAAAGTTTGATATGGCCATATAAAGCCAGATATAACTTGATTAAAACATAACCCAGATATGCATATTAAGTTTGATATGGCCATATAAAGCCAGATATAACTTGATAAAATGGTGATCCAGATATGTATATAAAGTTTGATATGGCCATATAAAGCCAGATATAACTTGCCATATGCTAGATATGCAAATGAGCATTTTGTTAGTTTGTTTTATTATTTATTTGATTTGATTCTTGGATTATGCTTGTTACAAACTAAGACATGTTTTGGATACAGCATCACCTTCCCAGACATTGCAGTTATTTAGTGGCTACACTTCTGTTAATAACGCAGTGTACTAAGTGAACTTAGGCAAATAATTTGCATATTTGGGCGGAGCTTGTATCTAAACCTACATTTTTCATGATTTAGGAAGTTGAAAGTAAAATATGCACCACGCAGTAAACAAAATTTAGAGTCAAATACGTAATTAAGTTTAAAATAAGAAGCCCATATCACTGTGATTACATAAAATAGGAAATTTCAAGGCATTTTTCTGTTCACTGTTATGAAATAAGTTGAATTTATGTACTTAAGTCAATTCAACCTAATACTTACATTAAATTCTAATTCATGGAGCACTTAAACATTGTTTTCTGGTGTTCAAAGTCATACTTACCTGGCACAGGAGTATCCCAGATTACGACGGCGGAGCTTCTAGGTGGGACCTGTTCTATTCAGCCAGTCTAGAACGGGACCACTGTCAGGTGGTGTCAGTTAAGTCAAAGTTTGTCCCTTGGGGACGTTGTTACTCCTTCGGGGAGCAGAACTCCTTCGGGAGTATTGTTTGGTTTTCGCCCCTGGCTCTTCGCCAGAGAGTAAGGGGACTTTTGGAAAAAAAAAAGGTGTTCAAAGTCGTCCATGAGGAGTGTGGACTATAACTATGATTCATAACTAGAGCAGATCTGTGCCATATAAAGGCTTGATCCAGATAGAACTTTATCTGGCCATATATGGTTTTTATCCGATCTGATATAAATTCCTTATCTGGTGCAGATATGGGCCAGATATAAATTTCCATATATGGGCCAGATATGGGCCATATAAAGAGTGAGCCATATAAAGTTTTATATGGGTCATATATGGCACAGATATGGGCCAGATATAAATCTCTTTATATGTGGCATATATGGATTTTCCATATATGGGCCAGAAATGGAGTAGCCATATATGGGGCATATCTGGGCCATATAAAAGTGAAACTTTATCTGGGCCATATATGGCCATATATGGCCTTTATATTATATCAATTTATATCTGCCCAATTCTTGTACAAGCCAGATATGAATTCCATATCTGGCCCAGATATGGGCCAGATATGAAATCCCATATCTGGGCCATATATGGATTTTGAGTAAGGGATCCGCCCCCCCCCCCCCCACTCCTGAAGGTCCTGCTATACCAAAGGCAAAGACAAATGGAACCTTAACAAGTTTGTACTCGTCAGACAAGTGTTCAAGGGCCAAAAGTCTAGAGTTGGGGCACCGGAAATGAGAAGCATAGCTACAGCAGGGCCCCTGTGGGGGTCCAGATGGCGAAGCCTCCGGAAGCTCTCGCAATATTGCATTTTAAGAGTACAGAAATCAGCTCCAGTTCTTATGTCAGTGAGATTTTAGATCTTTTCATGTTGCATGGAATTTGATGTGTATGGCTCAGTATAAGTTACTATATCCACCTGCAGAAGTTCCGGAGAATCTAAGTTATCTTAAAACTTACACGCCAACGTTATAAGCCCGTGTAGATAACTTGAAATGATTTTTGCCATAATGAGTGTTTTATTTTCGTTATACGCTATTCGGGTATGGGACGTCAGACGCCGAAAATTTGAATTTACATTTAAAACCATTGCTATGACTAACCGTGTCAATTCCCTTTATGTGTGTCTATCAATTAGAAGGTGGGTTCGATACTAAGTTTTTTAGTTGAATGAATATCAGTTGCTTTACATCCTTACAATGCTGGCTCCTCTGAAATCACGTTTATGCACACGAATAATTGGCTTATGGTGGAACCCCACCGATGAGTAATGAGAATACGTTTGGGACTTATTGATAGTAAAAGGAGCAATTCAAGGCTAAAAGTGAGCAGGTCAAGCGAAAATCAAGAAATATTGAGAAGACTTTGCAAAAAATCGTGAAAGATTTCAAATGATTTTTGGTAAAAAGTGATAAAAATAATTCCATCACTCAATCAAAACGTACCTCTCTCCGAAGCGCACCGAAAATTTTCGGTATAGAGCCTCCGGGGAGCTCTGCATTAATTGTACACTGAAAAGGGGGACCAACAGGACTCTCATAACCTGACATCTATATGGGAGGAGAGATGATATATCACCTTCTCTATGGATTTCTGAAGGGTATACCCTTCATATACCCTTCAGAAATCTATGACCGATGGTCCCGGCGGGAGTTGGTGATTGGGGGAACCGCAGATAACTGCTAAACCGTGCCTTCTTAGGCAGTGGGAGTTTGTATACGCTATATTCAAGAGTGGGAGAGCCTTTTCCTGTTAGTACATGAGAGTGCAATCCCAGGAAGGGGTTTACCTTCCCTTTTGAGAAATTTTCGTTAATTTTAGGGGGCCTGTATGCAAAATGGTGGTATCTTTGGGTCATTCTAAAGTGATTGTATGTTTAAAAAATGTCCACAATTTAGTGAATTCTAACTTTTGTTCGGGTGAAAAAGGGGAGTAACAGACGATTAATATATTGTCTTCAAACCTCCTTAAGTCCCAGGAAAAATCATGGGCGTGGATCCATCTCCAAAAGTGGGGGGGGGGGGTCTTTTTCACATTTGTAAATGGGTCTAAGGGAAATTTTTCAAGAACTGAATGCCCTCAGATGCAATTTGGTGCAACAAAAGTGTAGGATTTTTAGGTTATATTTATTCTTAAAATTTCGTTTTCCTAGGCATAATTGCAGTCTGTTCCATCATTTTTGGAAAAGTGAGGGGGACTTTTTGAAGATGTCCCACCTTCCAAAAGAGTACGTGAGGGGGACGCGTCCCCCGTCCCCCCATGATCCACGCCCATGGGAAAATTGTACTCGCAATTATACCTGCGTGGAGTCCACAGAAACATTCTTGGACTGTAATAAAATTTTTCCTTTACATTTTGAAAGGATATCCAAGGTTGACAGAGAACAGTATAGAGCCTCCCTTGAGCTCTGAATTAGTTACAGTACACAAAACACTACCCAACATCCAAATGGGAGGAGATATGATATATCACCTTCTTTTTAGGTATAGCAAGAGGGATGATGGACAAACAAAATTCGTTTCAGAAAAGATTTTCGTCGTTATTGAACGTCGCGGTAAAATGTTTGGAAAATAAGCAACGGCAATTACGTACTTTCAGTCTTTCAAATCATGTGCTAGACTAGATTAGTCAAAGATCCCATAACGATGAGAGCCCACAGAAAAGGAGATGTACTTTTTAGAAAAATTTTTGCATTGGAATAATTTCTTGCGTTATAGCTTTGTCAATGGTATATGAAATCGGGTGTAAACCCTGTCGTATGCGGGCGAAGCGCGCCGAAATTTTGAATAAAATATTAGTCCATGACAAAACCGGCATTCAGAACCTTCATCGGACACTGCCACTTTCCCACCAACCTATGCTATTCAGAAACGAATCTTCTAACAGAGAATTCTTAAAAAGCACTTTTGCTCCTTTGTTCCCCCGTGAATAGTTACCGAAAGCTATTGATAATAAGGACAACTCTGACACAAGGCTTGACGCTAGCGGAGCGTGCGAAAATTTGGAATTTGTCAAGAATTTCCAAAACTTATGATAGTTTGAAAACAGTTTGTGAAAGAAAATGGTTAGAACAAATAAAACAATCATCAAAACTACATCTCACCCTACACCCTCCACAGAAATCTGCAGCTTAAACGACACTTGGGACCATTTAAAAAATTTTCAAGAATCGGTGGGGGAGGGGGACACACGTCACCCATTGCCCATTGTGCCGACGCCACTGTCTGTAGCTTAAAAGCCTTTTGAGTTCATTTTAAAACTTTTCAGACAGTTTCGAAATCGAAAAGGGTACGCACGCCGCTTTTTGCCTGCAACAGCTGGTGCCACTGTGAACAATAGCACGTCACCTGACAGCTTGTCTTCTGTATTCATTCTGCAAGGTCCGTATGGTGAAAACTGCCTCTCAATCCCTCTAGATTACCAAAAATTTTCTCTCTTTAACACAAAATTGTTACTAAATTTTAAGTGCAGCTAGCCGGGCCCATACTGCATATGTCACGATGTTTACCTATTTAGATCTTAAGTCAAGGATCATTACTCAGCTATTCACCTGCTTTCGAACATTGTAGCGTCTCCTTTCGTCGCCAACCACTTTGAAAGATATCTAAAGAGATAATCCACCTATAGCTCCAAACAACCCCTACAGAAATATACACTTTGAATACGTTCTTAGACACTTTTATTCATTTTTTGCTCTTAATTTTTGTTTCTTCTTTTCTTTTTTTCTCTTTCTTCCTTTTTTCTCCTTTCGTTTTTTCGTGGCGGAGGGGGGAGACGACCCCCTGGATCCGCGCCTGTCGGAAGCTATCACCCATGGCGGGGGAGGAGGACTAGGGACTGTTCGACCGCATACAAACAATAGTTTTGTTACTTTGGAGCATTAAAGGCTATTTTTGTGGTGAAATTATACAATTTTTCGGGCAAAAGTGTGGCACCTTCCAAAGGGTTCTCCGAACTCATTCCCGTGGAAATATTGCCTTTGAACAGAACTATGGGCCATGAGTATGGGCCTTAGTTCGTGGAACCGGAGGGTAAATTTCTGCTCAAAGAATGGAGTAATCGTAATTTTTTACTCCAAGTTGTACTGCATTATTTTTAGGGGAAATCTAGTTACTCCAATCTGAAGTATTTTACCTTAGTTATTCTAATTCGTAAATGGCTCGTAGCCAGGCAGGTGACCCTGTAATACTGGCAGCGTAGGAAGGGAGCTTAACGACACTTTAACCTCTCAGTGTAAAGCTTTCAGGTGGAGTGGGAATAGAATAGTCAAGTGGACTTCAAAACAAAAAAAAAAGTATACACATCATCCTCTGCCTCTTGGCTAAGATCATAGGCGCATGAGGCATGGTAGCTACCCCCTAGCAAAACTGTCGATTTTAAAGCAAGCTTGTCACTTTCAAAGCAAAACTCATGCCTATGATCGTTAGTCACTTCGAGGAAAAATCATGGCAACCACCTTCCATCCATACTGGAATGTCTTCCCGTGGCTAAGATCACGTGTTCCTTTCAACCATTCCAGCCAAGAGTATAAAAGTTGGAGGCCTCAGGGGTTGGTGTTTTAAGGTTTATGTCTTTCTAAGAAGGCAACTCCATGGGCGCAGTTTCATGTAAGTATCTGATAACTTAGTGAACTTTTTCTAAAAGAAAATCTTGTGGTAAACAGGCCCCGAGCAGGTAAACTTTTGTGTCCCAGTTCAGAATCACAGTTCCTCTTGAGCAGTTTAAATTTTTGCCGAGCGGGAAATAGTCAAATTTTCATAAAGAATCTTTCATAAAAAGATGGCATGACAACTTGGTTCTTCCATTCAGCTACTTGAAACTGAAATTGGTAGAGTTGGTTTTGTGGTTGAGTATACTGCCTTGCATGCTAGAGGTCCCTAGAATCAAATTCTTGTAGAACCACTTCGAAATTTTCTGATGACGTAAATTTGCTTATTTGGCATACATGTTCCCAGTGATGGTTAGAGGGTGTAGATAGATGAATTAAATTGGGTATCTGGTTGTACAACTCATTTATATGTCCGATCCAGGAAGTCGCTTACTTTTTTTGTCCAGTTCAGCAGTAGAACAGTGAAGCAGTGGCGCCGCCAGAGGTTGGTGGTGATGGGGGGGGGGGCACCCTAGATAAATCCAGAAAGTTGATGTAATTTGTGCATATTCGCATGTGTGGTACTTTGTACCCAGCGCAAATCCTTTCTTTTGTCACCTTGTGCAGGTGATGTCCTGGAGAGAGGTCTAAGGAGGTTGAAAATTTTTTGTTCATTCAAGATAACTTAGATGCAAAATGCATTTATGGTTGACCGTACTAAAGGAAAGGATTTTTTCTAAGTAGCGGAAGGGTGACAACTATTCCCCTTGAAATTCTTGTTTAGGTAAGGTGGCTTAGATGCAAGTTATGGCATCTTTAGCAAATCTTTCAATTAATTTCATGCTTAGAAATTATCGTTATTTAGTGATATTTTGGCTGTGGCATGGCACCTGTTATAAAAATGTATAACGACGAACACAATACATGCTACGGATGTTACCGTATATGCTACCTCATGATATTAGATTGCTCTGAGATTCTGTTCTGATGCGGGGCCCCTGCAGAGGTTGGAGACGTTCTTTTTTGGAAAAGTGTTTGGTCAGAATAATGTATTATTGTCCCAATAATGGTTATAAGATATGGAGTGTGTACCGTGACGAATGCGCGCAAAGCGCGGGCATTGAAATCATTCCCATAACAAAAGTTGTGCGCAGAATTGTCACTGAAACAAAATGTATCCGCCAATTAGAGGACGAGTCTTCTGTATAGTATAATTCGTATAAGCTTTCAATTGTCATAAAATATGTCTTCCCCTGACTTCCACTACTATGCATTCTTGCAGTGCCGTGTCCCTCCATAATGACTCCTACGCAAAAAAAAAACAAACAAACAAACAAACAAAAAAAGAAACAAAAAAAAAAAAAAACGAAAAAAACTATAAACGTTATTGTAGAAATCTCACCATTGAACAATGAGAATATGTTTTAGAGGATATCCATAGTAAACACAGTCATGCGGTGAGGCTGCACGCTCTCGGGTTGCAAAAATTGAGGTAATTAGAGAAGGATTTGCGAGAATTTTGATAAAAAGTGATTAAAATAGGTTCATCAGTCAGTCAGAAGCACACCTCACCCAACTCTTACAGAAATCTATAGCTTAACCGCCTTTGTGGCTCATTTTAAAGTTTAAGGGAAATTTTCGGAAATCGATTTGGAGGGCACGTGCCCCTCATGCCCCCTTGCCGGTGCCATTGCAGTGAAGCAGTGGCACGGAATAGGGGTTTTTCACCCTCAGGCTTTAGGAAAGTGGCTAAAAACTGTATAGGTACACTCGCATGCGGACGTTAAATGGCGATCCTGGGAACTGGATTGGGAGCGAGTAGTACACCCTTACCTCCCTCGATACGCTTTGAGCACTAGTCGAAAAGAGAAGAATCTCGCCGGTTTCCATCCACGATCAGTCTCATATAGGGTCTTCTATGAGCCATTTAAGTGGCTTCCTGACCCTGAAACATTAAACTATATAGATATGTTAAAGGCTAGAGCTAATGAAACCTAATGCCATTTGACAAAAAGGTACATCATCGTTTAATGGCCAGATCCAGATTAATTAAAGATCCCGTCTCCCCCACGTATTAACTATATCAATAAGTAACTTGTGTAAAGTTTTATCTCCCGAATTTTTATCTGACCAGGTATTAATTCCAGATCTGATACGAATATGAGCCATAACGTGGAATCCGTATCCAGCCCACATGGGATGGTATATCTGGCCCATGCACACGTAGTATTCACCCAATGGTGTAACCATAAGTTTCTACCTTGGGTGGTACGGTAAGACGTAGTTTAACCTTTATGGTACTTTGAACAATGGTTGGTGAAGACAATAACGAATTCTTTTCTTTGGTGATCTCATTTGTAGTTTTGGCAGTCCTCTTCCATTTCTTGGCCAAGAAATTAAGATTTACTCATCCAACTCTACAACACAAGTCTTGTTTCCCTTTCATTGCAGTTAATTGAATTACTTGGTTCCTTGTTAACCAGCCAAAGATGGCCAGTGAGTCTGCAAAGAAGGTAAGACACTTTGGTCACAGGAAGATCGGTAAATATCTCCCTAAAATCTCACATTTACACCCCACTACATTAAAGACCTAGTGCAATGGTATATATTAATCACCGTCCAGTGAAATGAAGAGGGCAGTGTGTACCATATAACATGGAAAGTATCGAAAAGTGGCCTCTGTTTATAGCACGCTGTATATGACGGTTTCCCGATAGGAAGATGGCCTATTTCTAGTTGCCCAGAGGAGCAGATGTGTTTCCGTTGCTATAAGATGGATGGGAAGAAGCGGCAGAGTGCTGCTACGCAGGCTAACTTCTGGATTGGCAGTCAATATCTTCATCGATCTATTTTATTACTCTGTCCCACCTTACAGAAAATTTGTAGAATTCTATAAAAAAAAAAACAAAGCTCTTTAGAATTTTAAAAAATTTGTTCAGATTTTTATGTAAATTTTAGTGTTATGGAAATTTTGTAGAAGTTTCCGTAAAATTTCCTAAGAACTTTTAAAAAACTATCTACATAATCACTAAAGAATCTTTAAAATATCTTGAAAGAACCTCTTTTAAATCTGTAAAGCATTATTCAAAGAATAATCCATAATCTGCATTACTTAAATGTTTCTTTAGATTCTCTGTATTATTGGAGAATTTCACGGATATGACATGGACATTACGCATGGCTCTTGAAAGTTAAACAATCGAACTCCGCTTTTTAGGATGCCGGAGAGCGGGGGGGGGGGTTAAAACCTGGTTGGGATAACTTCTCTCTGGTCTATGAAAAAGTAAACCATGCGGTAGTATATACAGAGGGATTTCATGTGACGTCACGCGAGTGAGATTCCCAGGCACTGAAGGGCACACACGCAGAAAGTGCATTTACAGCACACGCGCACGGAGTAACCATAGATAGTACTGCGACACAATGGACGCTTGCCCTTCAAAACCAAAGAGACGCGCGATCACGTGACGTGGTGAAACCCCTCTATTCCCATTAAAATATCGTTTCATACAATTTGTTTATCACCTCCTGTCGCTCAGGTCTCATCGACTCTTCAGAATACAGTTTGGTTTGTAAAACCATGGTCTACAAAAGTTTTGATGAACAGGGCACTGATACGAACCGGAATTTCATACTTGACTAGATCTGGGTAACATCCGAATCAGTTCGGGTCACTTTCATCCCAGATCAGTCAAATTATAAATAAGATTACTATTAAGCACCTGTTCAAATTTGAAGATAGCGTTTTAGATCGAACTGTTGTGTGTTTGTTTCCATAATCTTGTCCGTCAGACTAGGATTTTTGGCTAGCAACTCCCCGGTTGTGTTGCTCAAAATAACTAAATAATTGATTTTCCTCACTCCAATCCGTAAGGAAAAGTTTTCATGCTATCATTTAAGCACATGGATATGAATGAAACTGCAGGCCCTTCCCCTGTCACTTAAACACAGACAACCCCCCCCCCCTAATTCTCCTCGTCAGGCAACTTCAACAAGTGTTCAAATAACAGACATATCAGCAGTAGAAACCTAACACTTTACATAGGAGGCTATCCCGTTTCCATAGAAACTGACAATGTGATCGGAAATCGAATCTTCATCCAGCTACTGTAATACATACTAACATTCACTTAAACAAGGCCCTGAGATAAAATCAAACCGGCTTGCTGTTGTGGTGGTTATCACCTGCCCTTCTTGCAAATGTCCATAAGTCACGTTCAAATTTTAAGTTCAATTATTTTGTTCTTTTTCAAAACACTTGTTTATAAGTTAAATACATTGATCAGCATTTTCTTTTCCATGACGTGCTATTTAGGGCGAAAGTGGAGAATCTGGGACAATTGGCAGTGATGAAAAGACAGCCATCTTACCAGAAAGTGGCAAGGGAAAAACTCCAAAGCTAGATCCATTATCTGAAGCCCAAAGAAAAGCAGATAAAGAAAAAGACGATCTTGTCAAATACATGTCGAATGGAAACAAAACAAAACTGATGACGTCAGGATTGCTGAATACTGCAGCACTGTCTACAAATGCGAGTCTTCTTGCTCTGATAATAAGACTAGAAAAGATAAATGCGACTGCATCGATATCAGTTTGTCTGATAATTTTATCGGTCACCCTCCAGTTGATGACGGCAATTTTTACGCTTCTTGAGGTTTGTCTTTCTTTAATAATATTCATCACACATAGGCGTAGAAATTCCGGTAGGGAGGTGGAAGTTGCGAGGGGTGGCTTGGTCCAGTAGCCCCAAATGTTGAAGCAAAACTATGCTTCCATCCCACTTTTCAAGGACGGAAACCCCTTATCCCCCTTCCCCTTGTGAAATATGTCAAACATTTTCAATAATATTTTAAACTTTTTAAGTAAATATATTTCAAATACTGCACGAATTGCTTATCAAATTGCATCAAAGGATCCTCAAATAGTGACAAGTTCCAATATGTAAGGGGAACATGCCTCCCCTTTGGACCCCTCTCTTAGGACAGCACGATGAATATTCCAACTCTCGGCTAATTATGGAAACGTGCTGTCAGTCCTATTATCTTCTAGACCCCGCAATGGAACTTTTTTTCTTCCTATTCATATTTTGAATTTTCATGATTCAGGTAAAACTTTAATCGTGGGTGTAATTATGTCAATAGTCACATCCTCAGACCAAAATAGCCCATAGGACCCAAAATCTAGGAGGGATTAAGTAGATGGGAGCAGACCTTAGCTGCTAGATTTTCTAAGTTATTTGAGTACTTTATAATAGGCTTTTATCAGACGATACCCTTGACGGTAAGTCAAAAATTTTACTGTTAAACAAGCTCAAGGAAAAGGGGTGTAAACACCTTTATTAGACATAAGAGCCAAGCCAGCTGTGCAAGTAGGGGTTTCCAAATTTCCCTCCTGGCTGCGAGAAAAAGGAAACGGGAACCGTCGGTACCCCGTGCTCTTTGTCTACGTCTAGTTTGTACGCTCAAGACAATAAAAATTCTGGTGAGAACTAGAAGTTGGAAGACATATCGTGGAATATTTTCTCTACGTTACTCAAAACGTGGGCTTAATTATAGCGATATTTTTTACCTCTTCTTACTCGTCACTGTAGTAACACTATTAATACTCATGTTATACCATGGACTAGGAACTGTTGTGATTGGTAGATATCCCACAATCATCAGCACTCTACTATAATTAAGGAACATCCTTATCCTAGGGATTTTATTTCGAGACATCGAAGAAATTGCATGTAGTAAGTGTGTAAGTGAAAAATTGAAAAAAAAAAACTTTAAAATGAATTTAAAAAAAAAAAAAACCAATGCCAGTGAAAGACAATTTTGTAAATCAGTTTTTTTTTTTTGCCTTTCGGTATTTTATGGGTTCATCGAGACCTAGGATCCCCCTTATTTCACAGTAACATAGTGTTAATGTTTGAAAACGCACCGCGTTTGTAAACTGTAGTTAGGTTTCTGTCTGTGTCCATTCAGGCCTGTAGCCAGGCAACTTCTTGAAGGAGCTAAATAGCATTCACTGGGTGAAATATATATTTATTAGGGCGGGGGGGGGGGGATGTGTTATGTATAAAGGCAACAGAACTTTTACCTTAAAATTTTCTGGAGGCGATTTTTTTAGGGGGTTGCGCCTTAGGCCTTGTTTGACTGCCAGCGTTCATTCTTGGTGTAATTCGGTTGGGTCATAGAAATTTATGTGAGGGAGAACGCTGACACAGTAGTGAAGCCACGAAAAAGTGAGGGCGCTTCCGCTGTACGGCAAAATGGCAAAAATGGTTGATTGGCGTGTCTCCATTCGTACAGTGTGCATTCAACGTCAGATGTTTGTGTCATTTTATTCGTTTTTCAAAAGATTATGAGTAATATTTGCAGCACAGATAAGTCCTTCATTAAGTGTTTTGTTTTATACTTCTAACTTGAAACTGAGGCTTCTCCAAAAGTAACTGAAGCAAAAGCAACACCGTACTGTTTGAATTACGCGCCGTGGCTTTCTTGCCTTAAAGAGAGCCAAATAGTAGCTTCAGTCCAGATAGCCTGACGTCATTCTCCCTTACTTTAATTTCTATGGGTTAGATGGAAGCCTAGAATCTCATTGAGCTGGCACTACCCTGTTGTTCATTTAATTTAGTTTTTCGTGTATAGTGAATAAAATTGGTCTTCTTTCCCAAACAGTATAGAGCCACGTTGATCGTTGACAGGGATCCAGAGAAGTTATTGCGGAAAAGAACATTAAAGAAGAGACCAGGATATGGCAGAAATGGAATCAATAATGGAAGACCTAACAGAACCGACAAAACCAGTTCTTACACTTTCTGTAAACCAATGGAATTGCAGTTTTCGGTTGCCATTTGTACTGTGATTCTTACTGCAGTGAATACGTTCATTATAGCTCTTACCAGCAACATCAGAGAAGATCTAGAAATCCCAGCAAGTATGATTGAAGGGACAGCAACCTATCAAACTAATGTCTAAAAAGATTTAGATTAGGGAAATACTTGTTATATATAACATTAGAATTTTTTGTCTATCTAAAGATATCCAAGTTTTCAAGGTGACCGGCTGTCTAGCTCAAGCTTTTGTTATAAATGCATGCAGTGGTTCTTGCTCCACCAGAAGGGCTGGCATGGCCAAAGTCAAGGGTTCTCAACCATCTCATATAAGGTTACCCCTAATGTGTACATGACCTATGACCCATGACGTAAATCATTGCATTCTTTACATGGTAGGAATACTGTTGACACTGCACTCAGGACATTTGCGTACACTTTTTAAATGTCCGCACAATCCCTGTTCAATTTCCTTTGCATCGTCCATTAATTTTTGCTTTTTTTGTTTATTTATATTTTTCCATTCACCTATGGAAAAGTAGGAATAATCATTTCATTCCCTCCTCTCTACGTTACCAGGAGAATAAACGAATACATCAAAATCCTTGTAAAATTCAACATCAGCAATCAATTAACTAAACTAAAATGAAGGTTTATCTATAGTTGTTAAAGTCATTTTAAAATTTAATGCCATGTACAATTAACAGTAGATCCTTCGATATATGGTTTAATTTCACATAGACTAACTAGACTTTTCGGACGGGGGGGGGGGTGGATTTTGTCGACTGTTAAGGCCGATTGTGCCTACTTAAACGGTGTAAAAGGACACGGTTCATGGTCACTTTTTAAACCTCTTTGTTAATATGTCAGCACATGCCTATGCCAATGCTAAAGAGGTATGCCGATTGTTGCCCGCTCGGCGGACGTGTATTACTCCTGCACCTATATTGGCCGCACTAGTAAAATTAGATTATGTACGTCACGTTCATATTCGACACCTGCTATGAAGGTAATACGGATTGGGTCCTTGAGAACCAACACATATTAAGCTGATATTATACATTCCGTCCAAGTGACGTCATATGAAGTGGCGGCGCTAGACGAAGTGGGAGTAAATGGTGGACAGAAGAATTAGGAGTGAACAAGGAATGACCCAACAGCACTGAAGGATGTGAAACGCCCCCATTGGCGTAGGGACAGTGGGGTCCAGGGCAAACTCCCTGTGGGGGACCAGTGCAAAAGCTCCCAGAAGCTTTAAGCTATTTTTCAAACTTATGGGTAATAGAATGGAGTAAAGGGCGTTGGATATGCATTCAAATGCCCATCAAGTTAGTTAGTTAGATGAGGTTTAACGGTCCAGTTTCCAACCAATTGGTTCAAGTCGAGCCGACCACGGCCTTTTTCCAGTTGTGGCTCACTGGCTTGTTTTCCCTTACTCCATTGCTTATGCGGAGCATCACACACAACGGCAGTAGGTTCCATTTTTTAAAGTCTTTGGTATGACTCGACCTGGGAATACAAATGCCCATCAAAATTACAATTCGAACACTTTTAAACTAGCCTTAAGGGTACTTACAGCTGGTCTAGTTGATAATGAAAGGGTATATTGCAAATGGGGGTATTGATAGGCCCGTAACCAAACTTGGAGAGTAGGGAGAACCAAGCTCAAGGGGGAGCTAAGTATAAGTTATTGGACAGGGGCCTGGCTATGCCCGCAGAGCAGGGGGCCAAGACAAGGAGCAGGGGCCCAGGCCCCAAATCCCCCCTTGGTTACGGGCCTGGGTAGGGATCGCATGGGACGTCTGAGAAGTTATATCACTCAAGCTGCCCTACTATAAGTAGGTGTACTTACACTAAGTAGGCCTAACAGTGGAAATGTACAAGTAACAGTGTAAATGTACTTTTAAAGACATTTTAGTAATCCAGAGTCTAAATACATTGCATTCGAGGATGTTTCTAATACAAAAGATTAGCCTACAGCTGTATATTTTGGATAAATACCGCATTTAAGTGAGGACAATTGCGGAAAAGAGGAAACTTTGTGCTTCCACAAGTAGCGCCACTACTGATTATATGCCAAGGAAAAAGAAATAAACAACGCGAAATTTTGTTTGCATGCGCCCCATGTTTGAGTAGCAAGCGAAACTTTTGGCTACAATAAAGCCGCCTGACAAGACAGAAAGAAAACGACAAACTACGCCAGAGATAACATGAGACGATCTCTTGAGGTATACTTCTGGCCAAACTCACACTACACAATGACAACACAAGTTAACCGTCTGCGAGCGAAGCGTACGAAAACTTTTGGTTCTTATGTCTGTCTTAACTAAAAAAAAGGTAAGCTTTCTCTAAAGCTTAGAATTGCTCTGGAACTTTGCACAGGTTACAAACATCGCATTCTATCGAAATAAAGATAAGAAGACATAAAGAAAAGACATGGAGGAATGCACAGAGCCTGCCAAGTGCGATAATATTGATTATCGTGTCTAATCTGTGAGCCATGGACAGGTGGGACATGGACAGGATTTCTTCATTGGTAAGAATTTATAAAGCTCAAACGTTTCTTGGATTTAGTACAAATGTATCAGGTCGAGTAGGGGTAAGAAAGTAACCGGGAGGCGGGAATGGGAAGAATGGGAAGAAAATTATCACACTATTGGCTACAACAGCCTCATTGCCATAACACAGTTGACACAATACAAAAGCTTGATGTACCATGTCAATGTACCGGTAAGTTGAATCTCGGGAAAGAGGAATAACAGAGCGTCCGTTCTAAGATTCAATCAATAGATTGAAATATAGTGTTTACGGTTTTCGGTTTTTCGTTTCCCTGGGCTCGGTTAATAGAAATAATGGACACCCCGCACTAGCTGGGACAACCAGACACTGCCCAACACCACATGGCACCGCCCCAGGCGAGACGGAACTGAAAAATACTGGGGGGGGGGGTGAGTGCCAGCAAGACTATCTAAGCAGAGCCCCATCATCTGTTGGCGAGGAGCGTACAGGAAAATTTTTGGCTTTACAAACCCTGGAGATGGCCGGAAACGGCACTTACCGAGTGTTCTAAGCTGCATGTACCCAGCCTTGAAATATGGATCTTATGTCTGCAATTTCTCAATTCAGGAGAAAAAAAAATCTATGAAAAATGGTTATACATATCAGATGAGTTGAGCAAATATTGGGGGGGGGGGCTTAACATACCTTTAGCCCCTCACTTTTTTCATTAGGGCTGAGTCCCCAAGCACCCCGGTTTCGCTGCCACTGCACCGCCCTACACATCTGTACCATGCCACACAGAACAAAAGTAAAAACAAGAAACAATCATAGAACCGACGATCGGTTTGTCCTCTTTCCCGAGAATCAATGCGCCGACTGATCGTCGATGTGCCGACTGATCGTTAGACCTAGAGGTGTCACAGCTACACACCCCAGTAGCTGGATTTTACCTTCAAGAGAACTATTCCATTTGTAGCACACACAAAATTTTAGTACTTTTGAAATTATTATTTGAAGATATAGAAAGATAGGTAATGAAAGTAAGGTAGTTGGGAAACTTTAATTTTAAGAAATTAGGTTCTAGCAGAAAGAAATTTACTACTGTTTGGCTCATATATTTTCACCCAGACGTTCAAACTTCCAAATGATGCAACGTCGGCAACTCTTGTAATGTAAAATCAGTAATTGTGGCACAAGTAACCATTGTTGCGGATGGACTGAAATTTTCTTTCAGGGAGGTACGTGTGAATAATTATTTATCTAGGTATTATCCTGTTACAAGTGGAATCCGTCAGGGAAGTGTTCTTGGACCTGTTGTGTTTGTTATATAGAAACGACTTGCCCAAGTAGGTACAGTTTTCTTCAACGTACTTATTTGCGGATGAAACAAAGTTGTATAGGGAAATATCTACGAAAAATGATAAGGTTTTGTTACAAGAGGATTTATCTGCATTGTACAGTTGGTCAGAACGTTGGTTGTTGAAATTTCATCCTAATAAGTGTAGGCAAAAGATATTCCAACTGGTCGAAAAATTATATATGTGGGATGAGGCCTGGTTCTGTAATTAGTTTAAAGGTTTCTGATTTAGAGAGAGACATTGGATTATTGGCGGATCATCAATTACATTTTCTTAGATTATTAACAAGCTCAGGTCAATAAATCAATTCGTATAATGGGACTTATAAGATCTTACACATATTTAGATCAGGTATTTTTTAGGTATTTGTTTCAAGCTTTAGTTAGACCTCATTTGGAATATGCTGCTAGTGTTTGGAACCCTCACCTGAAACGGGATATTGATTCATCAGAGAATGTGCAGAGACGTGCCTTACTATTTATTCCTTCAATAAAGGGTTTATCTTATCAAGAAAGGTTTTTAAATTGAATCTGCCTACTCTCAGAAAGAGAAGGCTCAGGGGAGATATCACTGAAGTTTTTAAAATTGTTCGTGGTATATGTGACAATAATGTTACTTTTTAACATGCTGAATTTCAGTACCAGGAGAGTTTTTTCAAGAGGTCACCGTTTTAAACTCAGAAAACAACATTGTCAGTCAGATATGAAGAAATATGCCTTTAAAAATAGAGTTGTTGATTTTTGAAAGTCTTCCAGCTAAAGTTGTGGAAGCTGACTCTGTTGCTACCTTCGAAAGAAGACTTGATAAATTTGGGGGAATTTAGATATGAAATTTGATTTTGAAACTGGCTACCCTTCATATGATGGTCTGTTGATATTCAGTTTGTTACAGTGGTCTAATGTTTGATGCGGATATAGTGGCTTGTAAGCCTGCGTCCGTAATATATCATATATCATATCATATATCATATCATATCGTATCGTATCGTATCGTATCATATCATATCACATCATATCATATCAAATATCATATCATATATCACATATCATATCATATATTATATCACATCATATCGTATCATATCATATCATAACCGAGTGATTGTAAATATTTTCACGTTTTGCTAATTTCCCCTGTTTTGTAAGTATTTTACTCTTTTCATCCTAAATAATAGAAGAAAGGTAAAGTCGAAAACAAATCTTGATTCATTTTTATAGTTGAGATATGAACGTTAACTCAAGTTAATGAAAGCACTGTGATGAAATTCGCATGAACTCCTATTTGTGGTTCTTGAGATATCAGTAAAAAAAAGTCTATCAATTCAACCAAAAGTGAACTTGAAACAAGCAGACAGGACAACGTACCCTCACAATTATCGACACTGTTTTGTTTTTTTTTATCTTTTAACAGCAGTTTTCTTCTCAATAATGCATCTGTGAATGCATGACCTCCAATTTGTGGACTCGCCTCTGTATATCTATTTCAATATACCACTAATATTTTGCAAAACAAAATACAGCATTTCTCAAGGCGCATATTGTTTCGTTCTTCGTAGACTGTAGGCATTAACTCTCCGAAGGCTTGAAAGTGTAAAACCTTGACACAGTCTGAGCGAAGTTCGTACTGGTAGGTCCCCGTTTTCTTCGAAGGCCCCTATTTTCTTCGTGGCCCCCTGTCACAGTGCCTATTCTGCCTGTAGGACATGTCCAAGCCGAGTCCCACCACCAGTTGTCGTTTAGTGTACCTAGAATAAAAAATGTTGCCAAAAATGTTTCCATATTACCAGAAATGGCACTCTCCGTGCCCTACAAGTTGTATCCAAGCAATCTTTCCACATTTTAATAACGAAAAATTTCAAAGGTCGATGTAATAAAATTCTTTGAGAATTTCTGAGGGCAACTTCCTTTGCTGACCCTTCCCCCCGACCATGCCATAGGGTAATCCCGGGGGCTTAATTGTATACAAATGTTGGAAGCAGAGGAAGATCAGAGGAATTTTACTCCTACCAAAATAGCGTCCCAAAAAGATGTAATGCATAAAAGAAGAATAAAATAGATACCGCTAAAATGTCTCTCATTCCCTTATTTCTTCCGTGGTCAGTTATCATTTACTGTAACAAAACGGCCACTCCACAAAGTAACCAGCCTTTTGTCATACTCTGAGCCTCCTAAAATTTTAGAGGTAGATTCGTTAGGTGACGTTTTCGGCAGAGATCTTGAAATTAGTAATGTACTTTCATAAACTCACGAACACAGCGACCTAATTGCCTATGTACATATTATTCCTCGTGGAGCCCATTCTAAGTATGGTAGTGCGCGTGCGCGCTACAATAATTACTTGCCAAGTGTACACAATGTATGATGTAACTTTCAAATTTGCTCCTGAATTCCACCAAATACATTTTTTCTTTTTGCGTATAGTTTTATGCTAATGTAATTTGATGTAGGCTATCATACTTCTAGCCTCAGTGGCGCCGGCACGGGGGGCATGGGGGGCGCGTGCCCCCCAATGAAATTTTTTTGAAAATTTTAAAATGATCCCAAAAGGCGATTAAGCTATAGATTTCTGCAGGGGGTAGGGTGAGGTGTTCTTCAGCCGAATGATAGATCTATTTAATCATTTTCTATCACAAATGTTTCTCAAACTATCAAAATTTTAGCAAATCCTTCCGAAAACTATCAAAAATTTCGCGCGATCCGCGCGCTTCAAACCTTACCATTGTGTTTTTATTATCAATATTTTCTGATAGCAACTCCCGGAGAAGCACAGCAGTAAAAGTTGAAAGCTGTTCACGAATGAACAGGTAAAAGACTGGCTTTTTGAGTGGCATGTAGGTTTGTTGGACAATTGAAAGTGTCTCGATGCAGATTCTGAATGCAGGTTTTGTCATGGAAATCTCATTTAATGAAAAATTGCGCTCGCTTTGCGCGCATGCTTTACGGTTTGCACTCCATCTCATGACCATTATTAACATAATAATACGTGGAAATATAATCACAACATCTGTAGGGGCCTAGCAACAATATGCGATCTTTCAATTTAAGTTGTTGTAGCATGATTTGGAAAGTTGAAATTACGTATTTGCCGTTATATATTTTCCAAAAAAATTACCGAGCGCTTTGCGCGCAGCCATTATGGGTATAGAGGGCAGACACGTAGTCAAGGGGTCGAAGGGGGCAGCCGCCCCCTTGAGTATAATTTTGGTATTTTTTAATGTTTTTCTTTACGATATTGCTAGGGTTTCCCCTAATTATATGCGGTAAAATAGGCTTGGGAAGTGCCATTTCCAACGATCTGAGAGGCACTTTGAGCCAAAATTTTCTTGCGCTTTGCGCCAACTCATGGTGGCGCAAAGCGCTGAGAGCCTGTCTATGAGCTTTGAACCCCTTGACAAATTTCTGGCTACGCCCTTGATAGATAGTGATCTTTAATACACTTACGACGAAAAAGCATTCGGAAAAACGCCTTTCTTAGTCCTTCACCCCTTTTGCTATACCTATCAGGGAGGTCTAATATCACCTTCCTGCACCAATAGTCTCCCTCCCGCCCGTTCCCCATTGCTGGAAGCTGTTCATCTGGATTTCCGTTCAAAATTAGTAAAAATACGATAGTTGTAAAGTGCTCTACTCTGTATTTTCATTTGGATATCAAGTAATAAGCATTATACCATTGCTCCATTTTATGTACTTTATCCAGAGCTTCCGGAAGGCCCTATGCAGGTATCTGCCAGCCATATATGCCTTTTTATAATGCACAATGAAGGGGAGGAAAAATTTCGTTATAATCCAACATTGTTTCTGTGGACTCCACGCACGTATTTTTGGGTAAAAACTTTGCCATTAGAAGGCGGTAAAGTAGCCAAAAAGGAGTCTTCAGGAGGTTTGTTGGCAACGTATTCTTCTCTTAGACAACATGCTCTCCTTTTTCACCTAACCAAAAATTAGAATTCACTAGATTATGGACACTTTTACAAGCTATTTATGATCAGCTCCAAAAATATTCCAAAAGATAGCACCATTTTGCATCTAAGCAACCTTAAATAAGCAAAAATTTCTCAAAGGGGAGGGGGACACCCCCTCCCCCAGGACGGCACTTTTATGTAGTGACAAAGGAAAGATCCTCACTGTTGTATTCAAAACGCAGGGCGCGAAAAAAAGGGAATATTTAAGAGTCGCCACTCAGTTGGAAACAAACATCCAGCCAGTCGGAAAAATTAGAATTCACCTAACTATGGACATTTTACAGCCATACAGGTATGAGATCAGCTCCAAAAATATCATAAAGATAGCACCATTTTGCATCTAAGCAACTTTAAATAAACAAAAATTTCTCATCCCCCTCCCCTTAGACCCCTCCCCCAGGACGGCACCTTAGTGCAGTGACACTTGACAAAGGAAGGATCCCTACTGTGTATACGAAAGCAGGGAGCACACGAAAAAAAGTATTTTGCGCAGACTTAGGAGGTTAACTGAAGTGCCATTACGACATCATCTGTTGTGCCCCCCCAATCACCAAAGCCTGGCGGCGCCACTGTCTAGCCTATATATCTTCTGCTAGAGTAATGTGTTCGGTATGAAAGAAAATCATGCATGCAATACCGCTAAATAAACTCGAATATGTTACGGTACCTTTGGCGTGCCATATTTACTTTTCAACGCTTTCAAATCAATCCGTCTTAAGTCCACCCCGGCTAACCGTACGCGTGTGCTGTAAAAACGCTTACTGCGCGTGTGTTTTTCCCGGAAATGTCGGGCAATCCCAATCGCAGGACTTCACAAGAAATACCTCTATAGTTAGCCAAGATCTGGTTATATGTTGCTGATATTCATGATTATGAGACGAATTGCCGATACTCTATGGTCACAAGAACTTGTCTTCAACTCGCCTTCTCGCGTATCTTACACGGCATATGTTGCAACACAACTTTCTGTAAAGGTTAGGTATTCCATTCACAGCCGCATAGCTGTTTCATTACATTTGTCAACGGTAGCTCACAGTAGCCTACACGGAAAAACAATTCTCAGGACACAGGTGGGTACGATACAATGCATGCTATTAGTGGGGTGGCTCGGGGATGGAACAGGAGGCCATGGCCTCCGCGTCCGGGAATTTTCCATGCAGTTTCGTCGGGAAGCCTTAATGAGCACGATGAAATATATAATCTCCGACGTGCTGTCAGTCGCTGACCTTTTTCCTGTTTTTTTGTTTTCAAGGAGGGTAGAGTCACTAAAAGGAACCTCGAATGTTCGATGGGCTTCGCAAGCGATAGAGTTGTCACATTCTTCTGCCGCTCAGTTTCATATGGCCTAAATAGTGCACCGCCTTTCAAATCACCCACTTGGTAGCTTACACAGTTTTCTATAAAAAGTTGGGAACTTCATCGCTATTTGCATAATTGTTCCTTGTGTTTGTCGATTGGTATACGATAAGCGAATCTCGGGGGTGGGGGTGGGGGTTTGCTTATATCACCGGGCAGCCAGGTTAGATGTCATACATGTTATTCCCAAATAGAGCGCAGCCGCCCCGACTGTTGATCCAGTTTGCTTGCCTTCAATAAGCACATACAGACTCTTGCATCTGTGTTTTAAAAAACGTCATACAACTCGAAAAATACGACCCATTAAACTTTTTAGCACTCTCCGCTTGCTGTCCGGTTTCGTTGTGTTTCCTTCTAAGTTCGGTTTCATAGAGTGATAATTAGAGCCCCAAACCCCCTCCTCCAAACAATAATTTAAAAAGCAAGTGTTTTAGCTCTCAATTAAGACATCGGATTCTGTTATGTATCCCTCACAAATCTGAGCTCGCTCCGCGCACTATACAGCTTTTGCAAGTGGGATTTTCCGACAAAACACCACATCTGCAAGTTTGTTTGTTCGGCACATCAAGTTTGTACATTGTGCAAAATACACATACGTGAAGATACAGGGTCTTGATTGGTCAAATGTTGTATATGGTGCCATAGCACATACTATATTAGGGACTATTGTTTATGAAAACGTTATTCTCCCTGTCGCGGAAGCTAGATCTTGTCGGGCAGATTCTCGTGTTGCCCCTGCCCAGGTTGGAAGCCTGTATACCCGTCAATGCTTGGCGTCTTCGGCTCTCAAAGTTTCGAAATCGTCATCACAAATTGTGCCTCCCATTTTGTAAAACCCAGGATCCGCGTCTGGTACTCGCAAATTTTTAACTTCAGCATAAACTATGTGTCCTCAAGCTGTACTGGAAGTGCATCTATACTTGATTAAGAAGAATTTCGTCGGCATTAAAAAGTTTAATGCCCTGTATAGCAATAAAATTCTCCCACATATGGTTTAATTTCACTTTCGAGGGAAAAATTCCTTTTAAGTTACTTCCGTTTGTGTCATAATTTTGGAATCATGATTTACAAATATAGAATAATAGGCAATCCAAAATTTCGTAGGTGGCAACCTTGTTTCCAAGAAAAAGGTTCTCACGAAATAACCTATGTACAAAGAGCATGCACGGACATAGCACTAAACTGACCTAGCAATTGCAGTTTGCCCTTTTTATAGCCAGGACTAACGGACTTCATATTGCTTTATGATGCAATAGGTTTGATGGTTGGGAGCTAAGATAGGCAATCGCGAAGGTTGCACAGGGCGGTTTTTCAATGATCCAAGGCACGCTCTGTCCTTCTTGGATGAATGATTGGAAAATAAGAAGAATGTGGGTGAAGGGCACCAACATAGTATCTTAACTTCACAGTGTGTATATTCCCCTATCTCCGTTACAGTAGAAGTCTGATCTCACTCTTCTGAAAGAAATAGCCCAAAGGCGTCAATTCCTGTCCTGTTAATTAAACAGAAGTTTCCCTTTCCTCCAAGCTAGACGAGGCTCCATTAGCGTCAACCTGAGTTTCATTTCAACATTTTCCTGGGACCACCCACATCCCTCTTTCGGAGACTTCTTGCCTTGAATCTTCACTCTCACAAAGGGAGTCATTAACCCCATTGCAACAAATTTTTGGTCGAAATCGTGGATCCGCACCCAACACTTACATGAACATCAAGTGAATTGAATTTTCGCCTTCGTTGTAGTAAGAGAAAGAAAACGATTGAGAAAATGACACGTAAAGTTTTCGTGGGGAAAGAACAGGGGAAAGTTTTCAACCAAGTTGCAAAGTAAAAAGAAAAGGTTGAGAAGCACTGGGGTAGTGCCGTCAATGCTTTGGTATCTACTCGCTAAAATGCTCCCCAAATACCATTCTTCCCGTCTGACCAAACCTATTAGTTCTGCGACTGAATCATAAATGTATTCTGTTTATATTTAATAGTTATACATTTCATTTTAAACACTTTGTATTAATATGACTACAGGTAATGGTCCTGCACAGAAAGGTGAAATTCTCGGTCTCGATTTTCTTGAGCATGTTGTATACATCATATGCTGCTGCTCCCATCAGAATGCTCAAGCGCACTCTTGTATGTGATTATTGGTGTAACGATTATTGCACTACCTGCAGATTCGCTCTCTCGTTGCACTTCAAAAACCATTTCAATACCTATGACACGTGTATATATTACCTTCAATTTTTTGTTTAACATATAACAAAAATGAATACAGCAGAGGTTATATGTCAAGTTCTATTTCTCCCTTACCTAATAATTTAAAGGGAAAATGCCAGTCACACACAGTGGCTCCTGAGAATCATGTGACAATGTTTTTCTTACTAACTTGTGAAATTTACAAAGAGTAACGCTTTGGTTTACCTTGAATATCAATATTTGAGTCGTAAAACATTATGAAATTTCCTTGGATGAGAAATAAAGGGAATTTGTGAGATTTGCAATTGTTTCAAAATAAGTTTGGGGAGACTGCTTTTGCCATTTAATGGAATAAAATGTGTCTGAGTTGCCGCTCTTGAGGTAGGTGGAGGGGGATTACAATTTCTAAATCATGAAAGGTAGATAAGTCAATAAGTTTTATGCAAAATTGAACGGGCTGGAAAGTAGCAGTAGCGTTAGGCCACATAAAAGAAATAGCTTGATTCTCATCACTGACATCTGAAAACATCCGTCGCCCGGTCCTTTTTTATTTTTATTTTTTGTTGCAAATCAATTTTCAGTGTGTTCTTTCTGGGCCCTATTTTATACTATACATCGTGTATCCAGAGTTTTCTTGTCAAGTCGGCCTGGTCGGTCGCAAGTAAGGGAGGAACGTTTTATCGTGGGATTTGGTCGGAGTAATTTGAGGTTATACATTTATGAAGAAACCGTCAGAAGCGATGTCAGAGATCAGATTTTCTTTAAAACAATCCACATGGAAACGATTATGTCGACCGGGGGAGGGGTTATTCATTAATAAAAGTTTAAAAAAATTCCACCCGGCGTCCAAAATCAGCCCGGCCGGTGATGAGAATCAAGTTATTTTTTATGAGGCCTTACGACATGAAGAGCAACAGCATTTGTTGTTCTAAACATTTTTCTCGGGCAAAAATTTCCTTGGAGCAGCTTCCTTGCCCACTTGAATGAAGGATCTGCCAAAACCGTAGGGTGGGTCACACTGCATAAAGATATACGACTTTTTGAAATATTTCTTTGTGTAAACCTCATGATTGCCAAATCTCAGGAACTGGTATCTAACAATGTTTTATTTCAAAATATTCCTATCTTAAATCTTTACTCTCCCAAAGTGAGCCACCGGCCCCTACGGTTTTTTTTTTTCAAAATCGTGGATCCATACCTAACCGCAGATAACATGAACATTAAAGATAAAGATTTGGCCTTTAAAGGGCAAATGTCTTCATCCCAGACGGTTACAATTCTCCCAATTAAGTGTCTCCCAAAACTGTCTTAGCTCCTCCTTGTGTAGACACAAACCTAGTTTAGCTCTTAAAGCCATTTCCTGATGAACATACAACGAAGTCCCTAATGTGTAATCAGAACACTCTCTGCATTGTGTGAAATGTGAGCTATTCTGCACCTTTTGAATTTTCAAAATTTGATGTCTGTCAAAGAGCAGTCCGCATCAACTAAGAATTTTGGTAATCACCAATCAAAAATGTACTTGGGGTGATGAGTGTATGTCTTGGAAATATAATAACCAATAAAGCAGAGGTTCTGGTTTACGTCAAGTTCTCTTTCTCCCCTACACTATAATTTTGTTGAATAAAATGTGGTTGAGTTGTTCCTTTTATAGGGGATAAAAAGTTCTCACAAAGAAGGATAGCCAGAAAACCAAAAGGCTTAGTGATTCCTTGCCATATGGATATATTGTAACAAACATGAATCACCCACATGACAAGCATGAGAAAACCAAAAGGTACCCCACAAATAATTAGTGTCACCAAAACTGACACTGAAAGGGCCCCTGCAGCTAAATCCGGCCCTGAGTAAATGGGATGATTGGCTGAAGCTGTCCCACCGCCCATGTAGAAGTTGAAGTAATAACGCCTTACAAAATTTCCCATACTGAAGTCACGAATCACAAAAATGGAGACGGGCGAGGCCCCCACAAAAATGTACTTTTGAGAATATTGTGCATTTTCCCCCACTGACAGAAAAGATGTCCAAATCTATAAAAAAAGAGGGTTTGTATATGTCCATTACTTGTAATACACAGAATACCATTAAAGATGCATGGAAGGAACGACAGATTTCAGGAGGGGAAGGCACCGAAGCCCCTTCCTTCCTCCCGTCGCAAAGCCAGACTTGTTTGAGGGATGAACAATCTGACAAGCCAAAAGTGCATTCGGTAACTGAACTAAGCTAGAAAGGACCCTCAACTCACGGAAAGCAAAGATGAATCCAACAAATAGGCTTCATACGCCTATGCCCTCTGGTACTCCCACCCTGCGGAAAAACCAGCGTGCCCCCCAGCGTGAAAATTTTTTGAAAATTTTAAAATGATCCCAAAAGGCGATTAAGCTATAGATTTCTGTAGGGGGTGGGGTGAGGTGTGCTTCAACCGAGTGATAGATCTATTTAATCATTTTCTATGATAAATGTTTCTCAAACTATCAGAATTTTCGCAAATCCTCCGCAAACTATCAAAAATTTCGCGCGCTCCGCGCGCTTCAATCCTTTCCACTGTGTTCTTATTATCAATATATCTTCTGATAGCAACTCCCGGAGAAGCACAGCAGCAAAAGTTGAAAGCTGTTCACGAATTTACAGGTAAAGACTGGCTTTTTAATTGGCATGTAGGTTTGTTGGGCAAGTGAAGTGTCTCGATGCAGATTCTGAATGCAGGTTTAATCATGGAAATCTCACTTAATGAAAAAAATTCGCGCGCTTTGCGCGCATGCTTTACGGTTTGCACTCCATCTCATGACCATTATTAACATAATAACACGTGGAACTATAAACACAACATCTGTAGGGGCCTTGCATGGATATGCGATTTTTCAATCTAAGTTGTTGTAGCATGATTTGGAAAGTTGAAATTACGTATTTGCCGTTATATATTTTCTAAAAACCTTTACCGAGCCCTCTGCGCGCAGCCATTGTCGGTATAGATGGCAGACACGTAGCCAAGGGGGTGAAGGGGGCAGCCGCCCCCTTGAGCATATTTTTGGTATTTTTTTAATTTTTTTTACAATATTGCTAGTGTTCCCCCTATTTATATGCGGTAAAATAGGCTTGGGAAGTGCCATTTCCAGCGATCTGGGAGGCACTTTGGGCCAAAATTTTCTTGCGCTTTGCGCCAACCCATGGTGGCGCAAAGCCCCCTTGACAAATTCCTGGCTACGCCCTTGATAGATGGTGATTTTTAATGCACTTACGATAAACAACCATTCTGAAAACGCCTTTGTTAGTCCTTCACCCCTTTTGCTTTACCTATCAGGGAGGTCTAATATCACCTTCCTGCACCAATAGTCTCCCTCCCGCCCGTTCCTCATTGCTGGAAGCTGTTCATCTAAATTTTCGTTCAGAATTTGTAAAAATACGATAGTTATAAAGTGCTCTACTCTATGTTATCATTTGGATGTCAAGTAATAAGCATTATGTCATTGCTCCATTTTATGTACTTTATTCAGAGCTTCCGGAGGGCCCTATAAAGGTATCTGCCGGCCTTAGATGCCTTTTTATAATGCACAATGAAGGGGAGGAAAAATTTCGTTATAGTCCAACAATGTTTCTGTGGACTCCACGCACGTATTTTTGGGTAAAAACTTTGGAGGTTTGTTTACAACGTATTCTTCTCGTAGACAACATGCTCTCCTTTTTCACCTAACGAAAATTTAGAATTCACTAGATTATGGACATTTCCAGCTATATATGATCAGCTTCAAAAATATTCCAAAAGATAGCACCATTTTGCATCTAAGAAACCTTAAATAAGCAAAAATTTCTCAAAGGGGAGGAGGACACCCCCTCCCCTTAAACCTCTCCCCCAGGACAGCACCTTTATATAGTGACAAAGGAAAGATCCTCACTGTTGTATTCAAAACGCAGGGGGCATAAAAATGGGAATATTTAAGCGTCGCCGCTCAGTTGGAAAAACATCCAGCCAGTCGGAAAAATTAAAATTCACTAAACTATGGACATTTTCCAGCCAAACAGGTATGTGATCAGCTCCAAAAATATCATAAAGATAGCACCATTTTGCATCTAAGCAAGTTTAAATAAACAAAAATTTCTCAAAGGGGAGGGGGACACCCCCTCCTAAAGCCCCTCCCCCAGGACAATACCTTAGTGCAGTGACACCTGACAAAGGAAGGATCCCCACTGTGTATACGAAAGCAGGGAGCACACCAAGAAAACGCATTTTGCGCAGACTTGGGAGGTTAACTGAAGTGCCATTACGACATCATCTGTTGTGCCCCCCCCCCAATCACCAAAGCCTGCCAGCGCCACTGCCAACAAAAGCAGACATCTGATTAGTGGGTCGGTCGGAAGTCTATTTCGTGCATGCGATTAGCTTCATTGTTTTGCCACCAAAATGACGTCGCGTGACATCAATGCATTAGGTGTATACTCACTGCTTTTACAAAAGACACGATACTCGTACTTTGCATTCTGGGTTCTCTTAAACCTTGTAAAAGATACTGGCAGAGAAAGGTTCAGGCCCAAAGGTAGACGAGGGTGCTAAAGGGGAGAAGGGCTGGAAGGCAAAATTTTCGGGCAAGTAATAGTAACTTTTGTTTGCACTAATTTTTCCATAGGGGCAAACGTTTTCCTAGGGGTGGCATCTTCCTTTGCCAGTTTCGCGCCTAGCCACCTTTCCCTTTGCCATCCATCTCCCCCTAGCAACAGGGTTTTATGGGCAAGAGTGGCACATGCTCAATTAAAATTAACTTTCGTTGGCACTAATTTTTCCATAGGGGCAAATGTTTTTCTATGGGTGGCATCTTCCTTTGCCAGTTTCCAGCCCAGCCACCCTCCCCTTTGCCATTCGTCTCCCCCTGGCAACAGGTTTCTGGGCAAGAGTGGCACATGCTCAAGTAATAGTAACTTTCTGTGGCACTACTTTTTCTATAGGAACAAATTTTTTCTACGGACCGCATCTTCCTTTGCCAGTTTCCCGCCTAGCCACCCTCCCTTTTGCCATCCCTCTCCCCCTGGCAATAGGCCTGGGAAGGTTTGACTGGAATTTCAAATAAGTCTGCAGTTACTACTTGTCATCTCGTCATGTATATCCAACTTAAAGGGCATAAGCATTTGCGCCAACCTTATGTTGAAATATCAAATTAATCTTTAAAATCTCATCCTGGTTTCCTTCAAAATATTTTTCATGAAGTTTCAGAATGCATCCAAAAGCACATTGGATACAAAAGGTTAAGCAAGGAGTAATGATGCATAATTTGACAATCAAGAAACCAAAATATTGGCATATGATTTGAAAGTGTTCTAGGTGCACGAGTAAGTATGGAAGGGGGCACAGGCTTCTATCGGGGTAGGGGAACATGCTGATCCATTCAAAACCGCTACAATTCCATTTGCCCTTTTAAAATCTATGAACACAACAAATCCAGCTGAAACAGTCTTTCTAAGAATACAAAATCAACCCACTACTCTTCTCTGCCAATTCTTCTAAGGTTCTTGTTGACTCAAGTTACATCTTAAGCAACTTTCACAGTTCAGCTTCACTGTTAATGAGATGTATAAGATCTTCAATTTTTTTAAATGGTCTTTACATTCCAGACGCAAAGTTTCCAAGAAGTCTCCTCCGCGCATTGTTTCGTAATTAAAATCCAATTCACTCAATGATGACTCACTCTCTTCTATAAGCCCTTACAGCCTCTGCAATTTCATTTTTCTGCTTTTGTGATGGTCATCTGTTTTACTCTGAGGGTCCAATGATAATCTTGCAACAAAGTATTAATTTCCACTCGAATGAAGAACAGGGTCCCTGAATTCTTCAGGCAAATTATCTACATTCCATGATGTCTGATTGAACATAACCCTGAAATGTTCACATGGTTGTTTACGATCCAGCCAGTCACTACAGGAACAAGATGGCTTACCGTCTGAACAGAAATCAACTATGTAAACCTTTTCTGAACAAGATTTGTTCCATACTTCAGACTTTCCATGAATTTCGTCAACGATGGGAATACGTAGATCAGGAATGTTTTCTTTGCAATGAATGACTACGGCACTTCTGGAATGGACTATTTTCTCTGTTTTTTGTTGCACTCTTCTGTAATAGCAAACAAAAAAGTATATCAAGAGTTGCAAGCATCTGTACAAAAACCTTTTGCACCAATCACAATTATGTGCACTGACACACCAACCCATCTGAGACAAAATCAAATTCTCAAAAAGATCAGGATCATTATTTGGACATAGACAAGTATTATTTTATAAATACCCCCTTCATCTTATCCTTTCTACTACCCTTTTATCCTCCCCTACTTTGCTTTTCCATCTTTTTAGTTTTCATATACAAGTGAAATTTTTAGAAAAGGAATTGCAGCATTTTTTCTTAAACAACAACTTTTGTTAACCACAACAGATACATGTTAACTTCTTACAAAAGCAAAACTCAACAGTTCTGTGTCTAAAGGTACACTCAACGATGTCATTTTGTGTGTTGTTCTGCCTGATTGAACAGACTTTGTAAGATACATACTTACACATTTGCAAACATGAAAATGCTTCTTGCAGAGAAAACTGCAATTTAGAATTCTACTGTAAAGAAATTATGTACCATACAGTACCCAGTCTCAAATTAGCCTAGAATAGGCCTTAACTAAATTTACAAGGTCATAAAGGAAACAGAGGGTGCAAGAGTCAGCCTCCAGACCTCCAAAACAGGTAGCAAGCAGACTGCACTTTGAATAAAATCAGTTCCAAAAATACCCTGGTTGGTCAATGATGCCTTATAGGGTTAGTTGAAAGTCCCATTAAGCTCACACACAGTAGTGTGTGGATATGGCATTGAGCAGTGGCGTATTTAGGGGGGCACTGGGACATGGACCCCCTCACTAATGTCGATTTTTTTCAGTTCCTAAAAATGCGTAAATACGTAGATTACCATTTTGCCTGTCTTGTTGCAGCTGTTCTTCACTGACATAGCGAGAAACACCTCTCTCAAACTGGTCTTGCATTTGTTTGCAGTAAATTGCCCTCTCCTTGTGTCTGTCTTTGAACTGGTTTTCAAGATTTTCAGCCTAATCACTACATAGCTGAGGTTGTCTGGCAGGTCATCGGATAGTTTTCTCCCTGGGAGCTGGACTTCATATGAGCCATCTGGAAGTTGTAATGCACTGTTTTGCATGATCTCTGTGGCATTTAGATTAAGAGCGTCCTCAGAACATTGGCACCTCTTTGGTTCAAGGCCTACTGATTCTAGGCCGATGAATTCTTCTAGTGGTCCGATGGTTGACACATTCACATAGTTTGACAGTACGGTTGAACTTTTTAGTTGTCCTCATTGAATGAACCAACCTAATGGGTATTTAATGGCAATTGATTCCTCAGGCTTACTTCCTAGAACGTACTCTTCCCAAACCATTAGATAGGTGTTGTCAATGCCCAGGAGAAGGTCGACGGTCTCTGAGGGGGCTAGTGGCACTTGCATGTCTCTCAGATGGTAGTTAGTATTCCAGCTGGTCAGGAAAAATAACCGAAACATTGGCACATGAATTGTTAATTTCAGTCACAGTGATCGGAAATGACCAAACTACATGAAATCTTGCCTAAAGAGCCATCTTCAGTCGATTATATCTTCCTCAATTTCTGTCCCACTGAAGGGTGTTTCATCAAATCGAAGGGGACGAACTAAAGATTTTCTGGTTGTATGTTTTTCCCATAAACACAATATTCCATATAACCATGCTATATTATAATGTTATGCATTATGGTCAGTGTTCAGGTGGCCAGTGAAACTATTTTACATACTGAAGCCTTGAACTCTAGTGTTGTAGAAGTGGACTAGGTACAACCAGGGAGCTGTTAGGAAGGAGACACAACTTTCTATAGCACTTGGAAGCAATGTTTGTTCCCGATGGTAATCTTGCTTTTATCCTCAAAATTCCTGTTACAATTAACAGGATCAACTAGGATTAAGGGACCTTTTGTTACAATGACAATGTATACTTCTACTCCTTACATTGAACAGTTAACTTTTCGTTGCCAGCCGTCACAAAAGTATATGAAATTTTACACTTTTGTCGTTATTGGTCGCAATAAATGTCATTTCTGTTAGCTTTACTGAAGACCTCCAAGACAACTTACATTTCGACTGTGTTTCGAAGTGATGAGGAAATAGGCCAAAATTGAGAAAATGAATTAGGCTTGAACAATGTTCGAAGCAGACGACGCATCAAATTCGTCGGGACGTAAAGGAAGAACACTATTCAGTGTCGGATCCAGGATTTGGCAGAAGGGGGGCCCAGGTCATAGTGGTTTGTATGAAAGTCCGATCAAGGGGAGGAATCTAAGGGGGGAGGCGGTGCGCCAGGGGTGGTGGCAGGGTATTTTGATAGGAGGTAACGTATGTGATGAGTGATCACCGTCCTGGGGGAGGGGTCAAAAGGTAGGGGGTGTCCCCCTCCCCTTTGAGAAATTTTTGTTAATTTAAGGGTGCTCAGATGCAAAATGGTGATGTCTTTGTTATATTTTTTTGACTGATCAAACATGGCTGGAAAGTGTTCATAATTCAGTCAATTTTAATTTTTGGTTGGGTGAAAGATGCTTTTCTGGGGAGGAGTCTAAGGGTGTCCCCTCCCCTTTAAGAAAATTTTTGTTAATTTAAGATTGCTTAGATGCAAAATGGTGATGTCTTTAGTATATTTTTGAAACTGATCATGTATGGCTGGAAAATGTTCATAATTTAGTGAAATTTAAATTTTGGTTGGTTGAAAGAGGAGAGTAAGTAGCCTTTCTTGTCCACATATTAGGATGGCAGTTTCCCGAATTGAAGTCTTCTCTTCCCTTATATTACCCTAAATTCAAAGTACATTTCATTAAAGTAAATTACAAAGCTTAAAGAAGATGCTAATGTTGCAGCAAGATATAGTTAAAAGCCTGAGGTTGTTGAAAATATTCCTCTAAATATTAAAGAATTCTGAAATTCCCTTGAAAGTAGAAGCAGTGTTCCCAATGATGTGGGCCCGGCCGGTAATAGACTGAAGTTAGCAGTCTGATCCAATGCAACGCTCATGGGTAACCCCTTGCAATGCCCGGAAAAAGTTATTGTGACCAATATAAGCCAAAATGTTATCAGCCGGAGGTCAGTAACAGAATTATTAACATAAGACTGATTTTCTGAGGTAGAAATTTAAATAATGAACAAATTTGAATTTCACTCTGACACATCACAAAGGCCTTTTAATTGGAATAGTGCCTAGTCATTTGTTTTATGACGTTGAAAAAAAACTTCAAAAACTTTTGGAAGGGGGGCGGGGCCCCCTGGCTCCCCCTAAATCCACCCCTGCTATTTAAACTTTCATTGACAGTCGTTTAGTGAAAAAATCTTGATTACAGCATAGCCCCGTCGGTAACAAACCTCAGATCAAAGCATGTTTTACAAAGGTAATTGTTACAGGATTACTTGGGGGTGAAAGGGGCAGATATTTATTAGGAAGGGTAAAGTCAACAAGGCTAGATAATGGTTACAAAGAGACCTGTCAATCAAATTTCGATACCTGAATGGGATTAGATCATTTTCAAGTACTTTTTGTCTGTCATGTCTGGGTGTTGTGTCTCCTTCCTAACAACAGCTCCCTGGTACAACTGTTGAATAGTAAATACCGTGCCAGTACCGTACACATTCCGTGTAAAGCCAACACCGAAGTTACGTCAAGGTGTCAGCTTTTTGTTACCCCAAGGTGTCAGATTTCACATGCAAACAAAACTGGTGTTATTCGTAGCTAAAGCCAACATTTTTCCACGATACGGAAAGCGGACAGAATTCATGGAATCAGTAGTAGAACACGGAATTCGCGGTTTTGACTGGCAATGAAAAAAACATTAGAAATGTGAGCAAAAGTTGTAAACTTTCAATTTTAGAACACTCAAAGCTGTTACTGTTTATCAAGGTCTACTACTTTGGTACAGCTTATCAGCGTGATAAACGTACACACAAACGCAGGACTACAGAGAGCCTGTCCACAGTTCGTAGTAGAAATTCTTTATTTATTGAAAAACGGGCAAAATACGGAAAACGGCGGGAAAACGGGAAGATCACGGAAAATGCAAAAATAACAAAACGGAATCCCGACTTTAGAAAACGGAAAATTTTGGCTTTATTCATAGCACACTATAAAATTGCATCGCTTACTGTACTACAGTTGCTATATTGGCGTTTTAAATGCCGAAAACACGAAATCTGGCATTTTTGAGAAGGTGTTGGCGTACAAATTATCAAAACTGATGCCAAACAGCATTTTGGCGTTTTTTTATGGCGTTTTTTATTTGGCTGTCAATTTTCTTTCAAGATGTACCGTATGTTCATTCCACAATTTTTGCAGGAAACTTTAGTTAAAAGATTAATTTATGCCACACAATTCTCACTAGGAGGATTAATGAGTGAATGAATACACTCTGTCATTGGTCATTAAAAGCATGGTCATTTCACATCATATTCATGATTTTTGAGAATTGGAATGCTTACGTTAATTCCAAGAAATTTGCATTTGGGGTTTTCGACCATCTTGAATGCCAGATTTGGCTAATTGCCTCTCAGAAAATGTGGCAACCATAACCATGTTCTGTATGATAATAACTCAACCTACTGGAAGCAAAGACTTTAGACACATTCTGCCATGTTTAGCAGGAAATAATCAAATTTGTGTGAGATTGCACGTACAAAGTGGAAACACATAGCAGCAGAAAATGTTCTTGCTGAACTTTTGACTTTACAGCCTAGCTATGTCTACAGTAAGTTGCAGTTGTGCAAAATATTTCATTGTGATAAGGTTAGCTGCTCACCAACTCCACTGACTCCTCACACCGCCGTCACACCAAGAGATACCCTTCGTCTAACCCAAAGATCTTTTGAATTGTGTGCAGAAAATGCACCCTAGATATACTCCACCACTAATAAACCTCACCTCGCCTCTGGAGGTACGATCACAGTGAAGTCGCCAGACAAAATATATAGCACGATAAATAGTCACCGTGACTACAACTGCACCTCCACTCAAAACCAGAGGTTCATTAGACATTTTTACAAAAAAATTACATTAGATACATGTTGACTCCTCAAAAATAACATTTTGGGGATGATGGCCACTGCGACTATGTCTCCTCATTTTCGACAGATGTTTTCCAACAGTGGCAGGGTATTCTATAGTTACTCTGTGGATTAGGTCTGGGCTCACCTCAGGGCTACTTGTAGACCCCCTGGGCGATTCCCACTCAGACAATTCCCCCTGGACAACTCCTCCTGGGCCCTGGGACAGTTCCCACCCAAATAATTCCCACCTGCACACCTCACTGAAGTTGTTATTTTGTACATTTTGGATATCATAGGTACCAACCTGCGGAAGTTAACATAACCTACAGGTGATGTACAGTAAGGTTCATGGATATGATAACTTATTCTGACATTTCAGGTATAGGTTCAGTGGCATAGCTGAGGGAGCGCGGCCTAGGGGGTATGAGCCATCCCCGCAAGTCTCCTTCCCCTCCTTGGAGCTCAGGTCCCCCACTGGAAAGTCCAAGAGTGAAAAATGTATATAAGTATATATGCTGATTCTACATTAAATAGTGGCGCCTAACCACAATACGTGTAGGCCCCACACAATTTTTTCTGACTATGGGCTAGGGCCTACTCCCTGGACAGCTTTGGCCACTTTTTCCTCTTTTGTGGTCAGATATGATTTGGACCAAATGTTTTGTGTAGCCAGGCACCAAACTGTGGAAGTATTGTATAAACTGTACAGGACAGATCTTGCACTCCCATGTCAAACTTTCCACACGGGCCCAGACAAAGGTTAGCCTATATCAGGGGTTCGCAAGTGTTTTATGCCACGGGCCACATTTCTTTGAGTCTATGCTTTTATCACTGTTGTTGTAGCCAGCAGACTTGCCTGCACACAGTGGAAACTTTCTTTTCTGGGTCTAGGCCCTCCTCAGCTTCCCCCTCCCTCCTTTTCTTTAAATCTGAAAGGCAGCATTTTTCTAAAACTCCAGTCATTGGCGATGGTACAAAATGAGTGAAATTTTTATTTTGTACCATTTTACATGTAGACGTATGAGTCAATTTTGTTCTCGCAAAGAGGATGCGATCTGTCATGAAAAACATCCTTCCCATAACAGACCACTAATGTGGGCACGGGAGTCCGGTGGTGGGCACTCCCCCCGAAAATCAAAAACTTGAAGGAAAAATAAAAACCCATCATTAATCATCATTTTTTTTTATAATATTGCTAAAAAAATTTCCAGAACATGAGCTTTCAAAATAGAAAATGATTAGATGCAACTCACATGGTCTGGAAAGTGCCATTTTTAGCGATCTGGGAGGCATTTCGGCCAAAGTTTTCTTGGCGCTTTCTGTCAAACTATGTTGGCGCAAAGCTTAGATAGTTTGCCTACAGGTTTCGGCCCCTGGCAAATTCCTGACTACACCCCTGTAAAAGGCGCTAAAATTTTAGCAAGTAAGCTCTTTTCTGGGAGTAAAAATTACCCCTGATTTGATCAATTAAAAGTTTTGCCCCCCTTAAATTTTTTCTGCGGACGCCCATGAATGTGGGTCTGAAATCTTGACTTTAACCCAGATACAAGGTAAGCCAACCTTACACTTTCTTCTTAATGACTTAGATCTGAACGCTTTGGTCATCCCGGGAGCTATAGCCTACTTCTTACACACGGTCTTTGTAACAGCTGAAAGAATGCGGTGGTGGCTGCCCACCCCCCCCCCCACCCCCCCACCCCCATTGGGGAAGTTTTCCGGTTTCGTCGAGGAGCTGTTATGTATACGATAAAATAGTCGCCCTGACGATTTACTTAATTTTTGTCTAAATTAGGGCAAATTCTTCAATAAAAACCCCAAATTTTCCAATTTTCTTCTCTAAAAACTCAATTTTTTCAATTTCATGGTAAAAGCCCACGTTTTTCTCAAATTTCCTCCAAAAAGAGCCCAAAATTTTTCTTCAAACATCGTTTCGGCACTCTATCGCCCTCGTTGAGGCTTTGGGTTGCTGCCCCTCCTCCCCGTCGGGGAACGGCCCCATTGTTGGGCAAATCCTGGAGCCACCCCTAAAAGGATGACAAAAAGAAAGGCTTACAGCTCTGGAAGATGATCTAGGTTCTCAAGGGGTGGCCCTCGGGCCATTTGCAGACTGCAAAGTCCATTCATGCAGCCCACAGAATATTCGAGGAGCAAGAACATTTTTTTTTACTTTCAAATTCGAAAGTACAATCTAGACCATCTGGATGCCACATTTTCTCCCATAGGCCAACTGGTGATTCACAAATGGTGGGTGCAAAAGTCTAGTTACAAGTTTATGCTTTAAGTGGGTTTTCCTTCAATCTAGAGCATTTGGGATGCCAATATTTCTTCTGTACTGGTGACCAGGCGCAGAGTTCTAATGACAGATTTGTGTTTTAAGAGGGCAACTTCCTACAATCTAGGACATTTAGGCTGTCAAATTTTCTCCCCATACTGCCGACACAAGCCTTCGAGACAAGGAACCATGGTGGCAAATTTACTTTGTAGAGTGCATTTTCCTGCTGTCTAGCACATTAGGAATGTCAATTTTTCTCATCTCACCTCCAGCCTTGGTGTGACTGAAGTCAGTTGTGATTCGGTATGGCGCCATCATTTAGAAATCACCACCCGAATTAAGAACCCCTAGAAGTGTCACTGCCTGCTGTGCAGACACTTTTGGAACTCTTATACATGTGTTGGCTTTGCCCCCAAGAAGGAGCTACTTCCTTCAAACCCTGGACTTGTGATTTCAAGTTTATGTTCAGCAATGACTCAATATCACAGAAATCTGCACAGAATAAGGTGGTTAAATATTTGTAACGTACCTATAAACTCGACAAAGTTATGAGATGGCTACAGTACTAAGTACGAATGATGTATGTTTGTAGGTGTATGGATATAGGACAAATTTTGAGAGTTCCCTGTATGGCTGTGGCTACTTAATACACATGCATGGCCAAATATGAAATGTAGGAATGTTTTACGTGGCAGAATACCATACTGCACAAGCAAGCAGGCGTGGGCCAGATCTTCCAAGCACATACAGTTGCAAACTTTCCAGTCCGGGCCTTCTATAGACCGTTATAGGTTCATGGTGGTTGTGGAAGTAATGGCTAGGCAGAATTTTCTCTGGCTATAGAGGCTGGTGATGGTTTCATACTTGAAGTAATGGGTGGAATCGATTTTTGTTTGAATTTGTTCTAATTTGGGACACTTCTACAAAATACATGAACAAAATATCAATAGATAACTTAATTTGCTAAATACTCTGAATTTCCTTGTACGTGCTTGTTGTTGGAGCAAGTTTTAAGAATCTCTGCAAAACTTTTACTTACTGTTGAAGATATATCTCTTCCAAACAGGAAAGTATGATGGAAGCCAAGTTTTGCAGTGGGATAGACAGCACAGGGAACTGGTACCTTTCATCCACATTGGCAACAAAATATATGAGTGCTACCGAGGGAAAGATCCGAAGGCCAAAATGAAGCAAGAGAGGGAAAAGCTCGAATAAAGGCATGTTTGTGAGGGATACATTTTTTCCTCTGTAGCTTCAATCTTTTGTTAGTAAAATTTTTTGGATTAAAGTAGTTGTAACATGATTGCTAGCACCCATACTTGGAATGGGGAGAAGGGGGAGGGAAAGTGGGGCTGTATTGGTAGCAGAAAAAGTTAAGGGCAATACAATCTTTTCTCTTTAGAGTGGAGATGGAGAGAAAGCAAGGAGAACACACAAAAGAGAAACAATTATCATTTACTGTACACACTTGTTGGATAAACTGGCCATTGTGTTATATCCACATCAAAAGTTTTTTGTTGTACAGTAAAGGTTTTGTATCATACATACAGTACAGTATGTACCATCAAACAGGCACCCACGGCAAGTTTGATATATCAATCAGTGGAGTAGCCAGAATTTCTTTGGGGGGGTAAGACTTTTCTCAAGGGGGGCAACCAAAATAAGCTTTCTATGCACTTATACCGTACTGAAGTCTAGTGCAGCGTGCAACAGCATGTACAAAGTACATACATATGGTACGGTATATGTTGATACTACATGCATGCGGTTAAGCTTGTTTTGAGAAATTAGACCAGGGCTCCATCATTTTTGTGATATTTTTCAGTTAAGATCTCACCTGTCCATTGGCCAAATTGATTAATTGCCAAGCTGGTCATATTTATCAAAGTTTATATATAATGTATAGCCTATGTTGTATTTTTGCCTGTCAAAGGAAACTCTTCCCGTTTTTTTCTTTTAAACACATCGCTTGAAATTATTTGGAGGGCTAGAACGTGTTACAAAAAATGTAAGGGGGCAGTGCCCCCTTCCCCCCGGCTACGCCACTGATATCAATATTGCTCCTGCAGAAAATGATGGAAAATCGAGATGCAAAGAAAATGCGAATTCATAAAGGAATCAAGACAGCTGGGTGTACAGCAAGGACTGTGATGCAAGAAGTCGTGAAGTTTCCTACATATGGGGTTAGGGAGCTAGATTTTTTATCTTTCAAGGAAAGGGTGCTTGATGTGTCTAAGTGGGGGAATGGGAGAGGAACTTGGAGAAACGTCTAAAGATTGCCCCTTACTTTGAGAATATTTAGAATTATAGAGCTTCTAGATGAAGTGTGGTGGAAATTTTAAGGGATTTTCCAGTACTACTGTAGTTGCAGAGCTGGAAAAAATTCTCAGGTAGGGAGTGAAATTTTTAACAATTTTTACATGTTTTTATGTAAAAAACTGCATATTTTCCTCCGATTACCAAAACGTTGCTCCATATAACAAAATTTCCTCACCTGGAGCTTCCCAGTTTGCTGATTTTTTTTCCACATACTGTACGTATAACCAGTGTTGTTTCAAAAGTGGAGGGGAAAATTCCCCCTTCCAAAATATTTTGAGGGGGATTTTGGCTCTAAAAGGGGGATCTGGATAAATGGACAATATTAAAAGGCAACTTTTCCGCAATATGTTTTCCCAACGGGTGCTGGATATTTCCACGTGTGATTTTAAAACTTGCAGGATTGTTGAGAAAAGTGCTGGAATTTTACGGTACGGCTGCGAATGCGAACACTGCCAATAACTATGTATTCAAAAATGTTATCATGCTACCTATATATATGAATATATGCAAAGAAATTTTACAAAGCTTCAAAGCAAAATTAGTAAAAAATGGAAACTAGTAAGTACCTCTGATAAAGTAGAAGATGCGGTGCCTTTCATATGTGAAAAACTTTAGTCTATGTTTCTGTGAATGGTCAGCACAGCTTTGCGTGATAAACGTTCTTAATTAGTAGAATTTTACTAGTTTGTGTTAGGCCTGCAAGACAGGAAAGTATCAAAGAGTTGCCAAATTATTGCTGTGAGATAACAATCTTACTTCCAACTAAATTAAAAATAAAAAGCTAAACTTAAGGTGGGGCGAAATGGAAGGGGACAAAGTTCCCCCATATTTACCCCTTTGTAATCTTTCCCCTTTGCCCTTCAAGTATTACTTTAGTAAACATCAATATTGTAGTTCTAATTGACCCAGGGATGTCGTGTTGGCACTAGGTCACAGAATTTGGGGTGTGGGGGGAATTCCCACTCCAAAACATTTTGGGGGGATGTTTGGTTCAAAGGTGGATGTGATAAGTTGCAACATAAAATTCAACATTGTGTGCAGGAAATTCCTGTACACAATTTTAAAACGTTCAGGGTTGTTGAGAAGAGTGCACGAATCAGGGCCTTTTATAACATACATACTGGGTGGACCGTGGCCCACCCAGTCCCCTACTCAGCCCACCCACTCAGTCCATTTGGCCCCCCAGTAGGTCCTTTTTTGTCATACATATAAAACACATAATGATGATAATAAATGATAAATATCTGACATTAAAGAATGGTAGCCCCATGAAGGCCTGAAAACATTTTCACAAGCCACCGGTGAATGGGTTCCTGTCAAGCTTCAGTGTGGTCACACCACACAGTATGACAGTGGAGAAATGGGTTTCCACATACAATATACTATACTCAGTCTTAAGAATGGCCACCAGCGAACGATCACTCAACGACAGGTTGCTTATCCACTGGAATGGGGTTCCAACGGCCAAGTTCGACCCAAGGCCATCAGCGGAAAGCTTCCTGGCTGCTAAAGAGAGACGAATGAACTTCGCAAACATCGAGTCCTACAAAGGAAGGGATTTTGTTATGAAGTTCTTCCTGTAAGTAGGTGAGCCACCAGGCCTACAAGGAGAGCAGTGACATTGCCAAGTGGTAGACTACTTCGCAAGGTATGTGGGGGGGGGCGTCGCAGGAGGAGGTAGCTAGTATCTACGTGCGATGTTATCAAAATCCCAAAATAAAGTATGTTTAGATGTAACTAGCTATCCTTTCCCAGCCAGCAAGCTCACCTGGACCCCCATGTGGGGTTCAGATGGGCAACCAGATGGGGTCCATGTTGGTTACATCTCGTTTTGTCCTGCATGCCCAGGTGGAGCCCACTGGGCCAGCTCCAGCCTTCAGCCCAGCTGGGATCAGATGGTCTGAATGTGGACTGGCCGGGAGAGCCAGGCACGCAGGGCAAAACGAGGTTTAACTCACATGGGCTGTGGTATGCATTTTTTGTTTCTAGCAATCATCGTGGGTATGTTACATGCCAACTAATGCAGGGGCAATAAAAAGTAGCCGGTCAGCGAAGGCTGATCGCCGCCTACAGCAGAATCTGCCGTTGTCTACTTTTCCACCTATTATTACCCCCTCTTATTTCTACCCTCTTCCCTTCTTTCTTTAGGTCACTACGGCGGCTACAAGTTATACGAACTGTGACCATACAATACAATGCTGCAATGACAGCAGTTTGAAAATATTCCATTTCAGTGTGCTGATTAGTTATTATCAACAATGAGCAATATTGCGGCGCGCACTGCAGACCTGGACACAGTGTCACGGCTGCGCGATGCGAGTTGCTGAAAGTTCAGTACACGAGTTTAATCAAACAATTATAAGTAAGTCTATAATGCATGGGCTTAGGAAAATGAAAAAGATTTGGGTACTTCGCCCAGTCAAAAAATGTGTTGGGAATCATTGAGGATGTTTCTTAGAATGAAAACATGCAGAGCATAATATCTCAATTTTAGGATGGTTCGATAGAGCCTCGAAATTCTCGGGAAGTGCCATTTCCTGCGATCTGGGGTGTCTGTCGATCCCAAAAAATTCAATACGCTACGCGCCAACTGATGGTGGCGCTCCACTTAGTAACTTCGTGTCAGATGGTCCCTTTTGTGAAATAGCCCCCCCCCCGTACAAATTCGTTAAAAAAGGCCCTGGCACGAATCACACAATTCAGCTGCCTAATGTGTACACTGCAGGGATGACTGAACTGATGAATGCATGCCATCAAAAATTTCGAATGAATTACGTTTCTTGTGCGACTAGATGGTACACAATTTTGGGCTCTCATTTTGCCTGGTAAAAGCATCAGATATTACTATATCAGTCATAGTTTGTATATGCACAAGAGGTATTGAGAAACCTTGAAATCTTTCACTTCGTTTATTTCCGTTCAGATTGACAGTGATACTTCATACAAACGTAAAGTTGCAGCAAGAAAATTAAAGCAAGCCCTGAAAAATTACCCTTCTGTCAGAGAAAGAAGGATTTACATCCAGTTTCCAAGAGTCGCGATCACAATGGTCATGATTTGGATGATGTAAGTAAACCGATGTAGACTTTGAGAGCCCAACATTCTCACCCTAGATGGTAAAAATTCTCCGTTTTCGTCCCTTGATGTTGAAAATTTTCCCTGCTAATCTTACCCATAGCTTTTCCTCCAATTTAAAAGAAAAACATCAATCGAGTGCACTTGCCACACACAGCTACAGTAGCGTGCACTGCATTTAAGTTTCTCAAGGCCATATCCACGCACTATTGTGTGTGAGTTTAATTGGGCTACAACTGACTCTATAAGTTATCATTGACCAACCAGAGTATTGTTTGAACTGATGTCATTCAAAGTGCGGTCACAAATTGCATTTAGAGAAATAGGGATATTCCTAAAATGTTTTGGGTGTTGCAACAGCCCCTTAAAATAGGTATTGACCTGTAGTCATGATTCTTTAACATGAATCGAGTACTTTGTTGTAGGGCAGACATCACCTCATAAAGTCATAGATAGTGCTATGGCTCATTGTATCTGAACGATTTGTAGGTTCATGGTTTGATACTGATAGGGTCATAGGAAGGTGGGTTTTCATGCCAAGAGGAATGTATGGTTTTCCCATCTATGATCTTGACCTTTAAACTTTAAAAGATACAATTCCAAATTTGAGTTAAAATGTTGAAATAGGAGCCAATTGATGTGAATTTGTAATCAAAGCCCTATAAGTGTGTTTTTCTTTCATTCATAGTCACTACAGAATTGTGTCATAACTGCCTCAAGGCTAAACCTGTGTAATATAACAGTGCAAGGTTCAGTTACAGTCAGAATCAGGTAGGACAATTGAAAACTGATTCTTGCTCGCCACCTGTGTCGGAGGTTAGGAGGCTGATAGTTGGACTTAGGTCTATCACATTGTATTTCACATGGGTACACATGTACAACAGGAGAGTGCTTGTTCTCCATGGCAATTGTTTAGGACCCACACTGTACTTTAGCTGGCCTTGGTCTCTGCCAACTCACGCAAATGTTACCCTATTATTATTTCATCTACAGAGTGACAGAGATGACTTAATTCTTGATCCCAGAATGGTGGCTCGGATTCATGAGCTGAAGGTCAACTCCCAGGTGCAGACAATTGCTGAAATGAAGTTCAGTTTCCTTAAGGAATTTGTTACAGATGTTCTGTGCAAAGATGAGCCGCTACCTCATAAGAAGGACCGCAGGTTCTTTCCTAGTGTTTCGGATATAAGGTACCCCTAGCCTCCTAGATCATAACAGAAATCTTTCCCAAAAGATATTTTTTCCCATCTTTTATCTGTATCTGCCTGCTTCATTACGCAAAGCCCAGGTTATATCTTTAAAGGTTCTGTAATCTCAACCCAGACGGTAAAGTTCTCCCAAATCAATTTACTTCTATCCCCTCCTCCATTTTAAACAAAAACTCCTGTCTAGTACACCTCCAAGACAGAACCACAGTAGCCTGCACCAAGTTTTGAGTGCTCAAGGCCATATTGACACACAACTGTGTGTGAGCTAACAGAAGTCATCATTGACCAACCAGAGTGGGGCTATTGATTGATTGAATGAATGTCAGTCATAGCGCAGTCATCAACTGTATTTAGAACTTTAGGGCTATGCCTAAATATGTTTGAGGGTATTCCATATTCCCTTAAATTAAACAAGACAGGTGCATTTCTGACTACTAAAGCAAAATACTCGAAACGTAAACTATATGAAAATGTTCAAAAAATACAATTGATCTTTTGAGACAACTGGTCAACATTCTCTGGTCATTGCAAATTGTAAGAGTAGAGGTTAATCAAATGAAGATTGAAATTTAAAAACTCACAGGGAAGGGTGAGCTAGGTAATCCCTTTTTCATCAGACTGATCAGTACCCACAGTATTCGCCAATCATGTGGGTTGGCGGACAAAGATTCTAAGAGGAGACATTTAACATAATGCAAAATATTTTATACCTTCTCTGCTCTGAAGTTTAAAGGTAAAGTAAGTAGTAGGGTAGAGAAACACAACTCTTATTTAGTAGTTTATACCTAGACAAAAATTTCGTCCTCTTTGCTTTTGGTGACATGTTTATTTCTGGTAAGTGAAATAAATTTAGGGTTGCTGCAGCCTGGTGAAGTCTTGGAAAAAGTCATGAAGTAAAATGATCACTTCTGGGGCATGGAAAAGTGAAGGAATTTTGTTAAAAGAGACAGGAGTCATGAAAAAGTTATGAAATTTTGAAAAGATTGTGTAACTTCGTTTAAGTGCATGTACAGTGTGTACTTTTTTAAAAATTTTGTACCCAAGAAAAGTGTGTTTATTCATGGATTTTTCTGAATTTGGTCATAAAAGTTCAAGGAAAAGTCATGGAATTTTATTGGTTTTAAAGTAGACCCCTGGGTAGTAAATAATGTGTAAATTAGAAACTAAAACCAACTGTCCAAACCCTCTCCGACCAAAAAATCCTCACCTCTGCTGTTACTTTGGGAACTACTTGTAAAAGTGTTGAGTTTACCTTTAGACACAGAACTATTGAGTTTTGCTTTTGTAAGAACTTAACATGCATCTGTTGTGGTTAATAAAAGTTCGTTTTTTGAGAAAAATGCTGCTGTTCCTTTTCTAAAAATTGCACTTGTATCTGAAAACTAAAAAGATGGAAAAGGAATGTAGGGGAGCGTAAAAGGGTAGTAGAAAGGGTAAGATGAAGGGGATATTTATAAAATAATCCTTGTCTATCTCCAAACATGGGCGTCCGGAGGGGGAAGGGGGCACTCCCCCCCCCCCGAAAATAAAAAATTTGAAAAAACGAAGAAAAAATAAAGAAAAAAACGAAGAAAATATAACATCAGCATTTCTTAACAGTTTACTCAGGGATTGAATAAAAATATCAACACTCAGGCCCCAGCAGCCCCCCCCCCCATGATATTTTTGGTATTTTTCCAAGTTTATATTTACGATATTGCAAGTTTTTCCCTTTTTGTATGCGGTAAATAGGCCTTGAAAGTGCCAATTCCAGCGATCTGGGAAGCATTTTGGGCCAACATTTTCTTGCACTCCGTGCAAACCCATGGTGGCGCGGAGCTCTGAGAGTCTGCCTATGGGCTTCTCCCCCCCCCCCCCCCTTGATAAATTCCTGGCTACGCCTTTGTCAACACTGTGTGAAAAGGTAGCATATAAACTCTTTTCTGGGAGTAAAATATTTCCCATGAAAAATGTTTTCCCCCCTAAAAATTTTTGTCCCCCCCCCCTGAATTTTTTCTGCGGACGCCCATGTCTCCAGATAATGATCCTGATCTTTTTGAGAATTTGATTTTGTCTCAGACGGGTTGGTGTGTCATTACACATAATTGTGATTGGTGCAAAAGGTTTTTGTACAGATGCTTACAACTCTTGATATACTTTTTGTTTGCTATTACAGAAGAGTGCTATAAAAGACAGAGCAAATAGTCCATTCCAGAAGTGCCATGGTCATTCATTGCAAAGAAAACATTCCTGATCTACATATTCACATCGTTGACGAAATTCATGGAAAGTTTCAAGCATGGAACAAATCTTGTCCAGAAAAGGTTTACATAGTTGATTTCTGTTCAGATGGTAAGCCATCTTGTTCCTGTAGTGACTGGCTGACAGGAGCGTAGCTAGGGGGGTTGGGGGCCTTCCCCAGATGTTTGCTAGGCCCCGGGAAATTGTGTGTGTCCTAATAAAATTTGTAAGAATTAAGGACCGCAATCAATGCCGTGACCCCCATTTGGTACCTAGGAACCCCTAGAAATTTCTTCCTAGCTATGCCCCTGCTGGCTTAGTCTTGGTCAAAGCGTTAGTAAATTTTCACTTCTCACGTTTTTTTACAGAAAGAGGGCGCTTGTCAACTAGGCTGTACGTACTCGAGTATTTCTTTCATTACTAACAATTGGTTGAACCAATTGGTTGGAAACTGGGACGTTAAACCTCATCTAACTAACAAATTCATTACTAACAAAAATTTAAAGAGGGATAGAGGGCGTATGCACAGTAGTTCCCAATGAACGTCGTATACTGTGTACAACTAATACTACGGTCTTGAGCAAGACTACTGCTGGCTGGATCGTAAGCAACCATGTGAACATTTCAGGGCTGTGTTCAATCAGACATCATGGAATGTAGATAAATTGCCTGAAGAATTCAGGGCCCTGTTCTTCATTCCAGTGGAAATGAATATTTTGTTGCAACATTAACACTGGATCCTCGGGGTGAAACAGATGACCTTCACAAAAGCAGGAACAATGAAATGTCAGAGGCTATTATAGAACAGAATGAGTCATCATTGAGTGAATTGGATGTTAATTATGAAACAATGCGTGGAGGAGACTCCTTGGAAACTTTGTGTCTGAAATGTAAAGACCAGTTAAAAGAATAGAAGATCTTATGCATCACATTAAGAGTGAGGATGAACTGTCAAGGTTGCTTAACGGCAATAGGCAGTCGCCCCAAAATTTGCTTCAAAAATCATCAAACTCTTACAAATCTCCTCTTATTGCATTACAAGCAACTCTAAAGACATTTTGAACATAACTATTACAAACAATAGGTAAAGCAAGGAGAAATTCTCCTTGAATTTCACAATTCACTAACAAAAACATTGTCACATGATCAAAATAGGCCATTCATGAACTAGAGTGACGGGGCATACTAACTCTGATTGGGGTGACTGCATTTTCCCTTTAAGATGTTATTGGAGTCAACAAGAGCCTTAGAAGAATTGACAGAGAAGGGTAGTGAGTTGATTTGTATTCGTAGAAAGACTGTTCCAGCTAGATTTGTTGTGTTCATAGATTTTAAAGGGACAAATGCAATTGTAGCAGTTTGGAATGGGTCATCATGTCCCCCCTACCCCCGATAGAAGCCTGTGCCACCTTCCATGCTTACTCACTTAGAACACTTTCAAATCATATGCCAATATTTTGGTTTCTTGATTGTCAAATTATGCATCATTACTCCTTGCTTAACCGTTCGTATGCACGTTTACATTCATGAAAAATATTTTGAAGGAAACCAGGATGAGATTTTAAGGACTTATTTGATATTTCAATATAAGGTTGGGGCAAATTCTTATTCCCTTTAAGTTAGATATACATGAAGAGATGAAAAGCAGTAACTGCAAACTTATTTGAAATCCAGTCAAACCTTTCCAGGCCTGTTGCCAGAGAGAGGGATGACAAAGGGGAGGGTGGCTAGGCGGGAAACTGGCAAAGGAAGATGCCACCCCTGGAAAACTGTTTGTCCCTATGGAAAAAATAGTGTCAACGAAAGTTACTTTTACATGAGCATGTGTCACTCTTGCCCGAAAAATTTTGCCTTCCGACCTTTCTCCCCTTCAGAACCCTCGTCTACCTTTGGGCCTGAACCTTTCTCTGCAAGTATCTTTCATAAGGTTCAAGAGAACTCAGAATGCAAAGTATGAGTACAGTGTCATGTGTAATAGCAGTGAGTATAGACCTTATGCATTGATGTCACGCGACGTCATTTTGGCGGCAAAACAATGAAGCCCATCGCATGCACGAAATAGACTTTGCACGCGCGCGTAGAAGACTACGCGCCTGTCCGACCGGTACATTAATCAGTTGTCTGCATTTGTTGGTATAAGTTGCAATGATACACGCTTGTCTCTATTGGGGTCACACTTTCTGTTATGTGAGGTCATATGCATAAGGTCTATTGTGTACGAATCCACACCTTTTTCAAGAGTTCAAGTATAAATTTTCCATTAGCACCAATGCTTAACTTTGAAAATGAGTAAACATGAACACAGACTCATTCTCACATCAAGTACTAGTACAGGCAGATGCAGGCTTTAAAGTGACTCCTACTTATCCTAAGTTCCCTTACTTTTTGAACCTACTCCTACTTCTGCTGTTTTCTTTGAAAATCCTACTTTATCCTACTTTTCTTATTTGTTTTAAAACTTCGAAGAAGTGTGTAAAATGATAACTATCAATTGTGAAAATATCTAAAAGAGTAATGGAAATGCTGTCAATATTGCTAAATATCGAATAATGAAATTTTTCAAAGTTCTACTTTTTCCTACTGTTGGCCTAGAATACCCAACTTTCCGCCTGGTGTATTGAGAATGGTGGTCCTACTTTCTCCTTTTTTACCTTGGTCCGCTTGAAAATCTGCAATGTGTCAGTTTTAGTATGAGTACCTACTCACAACAAATATGCTCAACGCATAAACTGGAGACAAGTTTTACTCGAGAACCTACTACCTAGGTTCTTAAAAGGCATTGTCTGGTGGCATTTTGTAGGGGTCTCATATGAAAGATAAAAATGTTTCATTACATGTCATCCAAACCCCATATCAAAACTCCATTCCTGACTCAAGATATCTCTTCCTAAAGATTGGTTACTTTTAATAAGAAATACCTCCAAGTTTCCTCAAGGTCACAAAACGTGATCCAAAGTGGGCAAATTGCCTCTGATTCCTTTTGTTATTCTTTATAATTGGCTACCTTGTTTGTCCTTGAAATTTGATACGTTGGAATGTTTAGATGTTTTTCCGTGTAGATATAGTGAAAAACTGTTCCATACTTATGGTACAGCAAATAAAGTTATGGAATATTCAATATAGTGATATCAACATTATAAAGAAATACAAAAGCTACATCAAATCCATTTGCCCAGATGACATCACAAATTTCCCATCATGCACTAGGGAAACTGAAAATTTAGTATTTCTTCAAAAATTTGTATCTTCCGAATGCAAGATGCTATTGAGATGGGGTTTTCACTGCCTAACACAGAAAATTTTTCTGCTTTTTTTGAAAGCATCAAATTTGGTCACCAGACCATGCTTTTAAGTGGCGGTCCACGGGCTATTTGCAGCCCGCAGTGTGCTCGAACGGAAGATTCTGAGAAGCCCCAAATTCCACTGAGGAGTTAGAGTTAGATGAAGTTTTACGGCTCAGTTTCTAACCAATCGGTTTAAGTCAGGCCAGCTACGGCCTTTCTTCCAGTTGTGGCTCACTGGCTTGTTTTCCCTACTCCATTGCTTCTGCTGAGCACCAAGCACAACGGCAGTAGGTTCCATTTTTAAAGTCTTTGGTATGATCCGGCCAGGAGTCGACCCCCAGACCTCCTGGCTGCAAGTCGAATGCTCCAACCACTTGACCATGCAATTCCACTAAGGAAACAGCCTGCCAAATGACGTCCTGGCTACTACATTCGGCGAATGGGGACTGCTGGGGAAGTTGTCCGGTCAAGGTCGGAAGTTATGCTATTGCACAGCAGGGGTTAATGCACGTTCAGATCCTGGTCTGGTGTACAAAAATAGCTTTAAATAGAGCTGCATTGAACCAAGGTGCCGTAACTTTTATGTACTCACCATTATTTGTTACATTTTTGTGTACTTTTCCATAAAACACTGGGATACGCTTTAGTGACAGACAAAAACAGCCAGCAAAAAGACTCAATCGAGTTTTTTATGTCTGTGTCTTGAGCTATGACAAGTGAACCCGGAACGAACGCAACGTCCGGGCAATAACAATTACTTATTCCATTTTAGAAAAGGGATTGACTAAATTTCGAGATTGTTCCTTGAACTTGACACACCAGGGCCGTCGGAACCGGGGGCTGACGGGATGCATCCACATATTAATGTTCAGTTTGAAGCTTTTGTTGTCTTGAAAAGTCCGAAATTACCTTACAAAGTGCCAACTATCGAGTGAAACTGGTACGTCCCCACTGATCTTAAAACCTTCCGACACACTGCACATGGACAATCAGTACGAAAACGTGGTTATTTTTGTCGAACAGTGAAGTTACAAATGATAACAAAAACTGTTTAGAAAAGATAATGATGTAATTAACACACGGATCTTAAATTTTGCACACTAGGAGAACTCAAATAATTCAATTCAATCTATTGACGTTTATTACAGTTTTTTTAACCAGTAGATGCAGTGCACAATTTCATTACAAGTAAATAGACTGGGGACAACTCATAGCAGGGGCGTAGCTAGGATGAAATTTTTAAGGGGGCCTAGGTAACAAATGGGGGGGCGACACCGCCGAGGGTCAGGCTTGTCAAGACTATCTAAGCGGAGTGCCACCATGAGTTGGCGCGGATCGTGCAAGGAAATTTTTGGCTTTACAAACCCTCCAGATGGCCGGAAACGGCACTTCCCACGTGTTTTAAGCTGCGTGTACCCAGCCTTGAAATTCGAATCTCATGTCTGCCATTTCTCAGATAATGGGAAAAAAATCAAGCCATGAAAAATGGTAATACACAAGGCCGCATATACACTTTTTTGCTAGGGGGCAAAAAGTGGGCATTACTGATCTGTGGCCTGGGGGAGGGGACTAAAAGGAACAGGTGTCTCTCTCCCCCTTGGCGAAAATTTTTAATTTGAGAAGGACCTATACATAGCAAATGGTGCAATATTTGAGGGATTTCAGCTTTAAAAGGAAAACGAAAAGTAGTTGTGACTAAGTGCGACAAAAGTCATTTTTGAGAGCGTGGTGGATATGATGTGAAGCATGACCTCAGCCATTGAACTCCGTTGTGGGGGAGGGTTTAAGGGAGGGGAGGGAGTATTATTGGTTATAAAACGTTTTTATGACTAAACTGGCACTGTTTAAAAACGTTTTGTGTTAACCGAGAAATTACTTAAGCCATTGATGATTGAAGCTACCTATAGCAACAACAGCAACATTGTAACTATGCATAATCGCGCGTAGCGCGAGAATTTTAGAAAAGTAGGCTAGGAATACATCCTGATAGAGCTGTAAATGATTGGTGATGTGTACAGATATAGGCATGAAAATATTGATCTGCCTATTTGATTGTTTAAGTTCTATCATTACGATCACAGCTATTTCTTATATTTTACTGCGTTTTATCTGTATATTCTCAAAGTTGGAAACGGTGCACTTTGAAAATTTCTGGGGGCAATTACCCCCCTGCCCCCGCTGTGTACGGCCGTGGATATCATATGAGCTGAGATAATACAAGAATCATCCCTTTTCATTTATTCTGCCTGCAATTCTTCCATATTCACCTTCTAGTATATCTCTGTTACATTTGTCCGTCACCCTATCCATAGGCTACATGTCCACTACTCAATTACATATCCCCTAGATCATACCATTTGTCTCCAACCTAGGGTTACCATATTTATTTTCTAGCAAGGAGTACATAGATCACTGTCGTGATGTAGGGGTCTAAGGGTGTCCCCTTCCCTTTGGAAATTTTTCCGGTTTTCAATGTTGTCTAGATGCAAAATGGTGCAGTATTTGTTCACGGACCCAAGTCATTGGTATATTACTTGGTCAGACCTATCATACCAACAGTAAATCTTTCAAACTGTTTAACCCGCAAAGCAGAAGTAGGGATCATGTGGGAAACACATGAAATCTGAACCTTGTTGGCAATTTTACAAATCCGCCCAGACGTCAGTGCGAACTAGTAAAAAGAGGACTTATAGAAAACAATCGTTCTACAGTGCACTTGTCATGGGCAAGGAGAGAGACACGACATTCTTGTTAAGGATAGAAGAATTATTCGAACGCAGTACCTTACCGTACGGCATATTTTGTGTATGATACCGTATAGGAATGGTCGTGTAAGAATGGTCTTCAGTGTATGGTTGCCATGTTTTCAGTAAATCAACCAGCCATCCGAAAGGCAGAAAGGGTCTAAACCTGACAATGCCACATCCGAATTAGTCGTCGGGACGTTCGTTTCATCGTCCAAGTGAATTATATGAGAATTAAACGACAGTGCAGATTATATACCTAATTTAGGGAAAGTAGGCATTTTAAAGTTATAAGCTGATTTCATACGTGCGCAAAATGTGTTTTTCACACATTTACTTTTTCTTAATACTTACACATTTTATTTATTTATTTTTTGAAGGAAATACTTCAAAGTTTATTTCCGTTCAAACATTATTTTTTCTTAATTCTTACACATTTTATTAGGACACAAAAAAATCTGGGGGCCTGACGAATATCTGGGGGCCTAGGCCCCCCTGTAAAACATAATAATGCCTTAGTTCACCTTCAGATTTGCATTATGTTATCTTTAAGAGATTTTTGGAAGGTACTTATACTACTGGAGCTACGAAGCCTTTCAGGTAAGTTATTACAAGTTTTGGGTCCTAAAAAACAGGTGCTATCCCGAGAGGCAGATAAACGACAAAATGGAATGGAGAAATTAATACGAGACGCACGGGTGGAATGGTCGTGGATATCGCAAGATAAAGTAAATAGGTTGTTAAAGATAGATGGGAGGTTACCAAAGATCCAGTTACACATAAATATAATGATATTAAAACGATTTACATCAAATATTGATAGTCTTCATTTCTCTAAAGAGTTCGTAAGTGTGATAGTTTGCGTCCTTGTTAAAAATGATACGAATGGCCCTTTTGTGAGGGATGTGAAGTGACAAAAGGCTACTGGGATAAGTACCACTCCACACAACATTACAATAATTTAAATATGGGAAAATTAGTACATTAAAGTGCGTGATAAGAATATTTCTTGGTAAACGACCACGTAGACCATTTAATATACCAATGGCACACGAAAGCTTATTGATACCTTACCGAAGGCAAAAGGAATCTATGCGATGGTGATGTCGCGTGAGGGTGTGTGTGTGTATGTGACGCTTTGCTTGAAAACATGATATCTCAGAAAGGGTAATTGTGACTGATCTCATAATTGGTGTGTGGGTGCGCCATATTAAAGTGAACCTAAAGTCTAAAAATTCAAAAGTATATATTTTAGAGGTTACAAAATTAATCTTATTGGTCCAACTCCCATTGTCATAGCTTATTCCATTGCTGAGATATTAAATGTTAAAATTTATTCACTTAAATCCAAACAGTTCATTGCGCAATAATTTTTGACATTCTTGTTGTACAACTCACATTAAATGCTTTGTTTTCTTTTAAAATTAAAAATGTTTATATGAACTTGACCGCTTCCTGTTTTCTTGCATGACATGCTGTACAGAGAGGGCTTATATAGTCAAGTCACCCCAAAGCAGTAAGAACGCGATCACATTTTGGCACAAGGTGCGGTGGCTTTCAGAAAAACAAAGAAATACAAAGATTGTAATTTGAGTAGTACAACAATGACATCACAAATTATTGCGCAATCTACCTTTTTAAATCGAGTGAATAAACTTCAACATTTTATATCTCAGCTTAAGAAAGTCCTGTGAAGATGGGAATTGGACCATTGGAATTCAGTTTTCATGCTCTGTAATATATATTTTTGAATTTTCAGACTTTAGGTACACTTTAAGTAAATGATCCCTATTGTTTTTGATGGAGGTTAAAGGTCATCTGGGGTCACCAGAGGTGAAAAGGTCAGTATCTCAAGTAGGGTAACAGTGAGGGACCTCTTACTAAGCATGTGGATTTCCCTTATTGATTAGGTGATCCATTTTGTTTTTAGTGGTGTTAAAGGTCATTTGGGGTCACCAGAGGTCAAAAGGTCAAAACTTTGAAACACTACATCTCAAGAGGGTAACAGTGAAGGATCTTATACTAAGCAACCGGATTGTCCTTATTGATTAGATGATCCCTTTTGCTTTTGGTGGTGTTAAAGGTCATTTGGGGTGACCAGGGGTCAAAAGGTCAAAACCTTGCAAAACACTATATCTCAAGAGGGTAACAGGGAAGGATCTCATACTAAGCATGTGGATTGCTCATATTTAGTAGATGATCCTTATTGTTCTTGGTGGAGGTCAAAGGTCATTTGTGGTCACAAAAGGCCAAAACCCTGTAAACATGATGTTTTAAGGAGGATAACTGTGAAGGATCTCAAACGTGGCCTATGGATTGTTCATACATTTATGATTTTGCATGTAGATGGCCATATAGGGTAGGTGATCCCTATTGTTTTAAGTGGAGGTAAAATGTCATTTTGGGTCACAAGATTTCAAAAGGTCAAAACCTTATTTACATGATATCTCAAGTAGGATATCTGTGAGGAATCTAATGCTTGTCATGTGGGTAATTCATGTTTGTTAAAGTATATCAATATGGCAAGGAATCACTAAGTCTTTTGGATTTTTGGTTACAGACATACTGGATATGTTCTCTTCAAGATAAATTCTTGTCAATGTAAACAACAAGGAATTTTTCCATACTAGATAGAGGTACAAGGGTACCATGATTGAAGTTAATAGGTAAAATGAAGTAAGGCATGAGCAGTTGAAACCAAATTGATAATCATACAAAATTTTATACTCATTTAAAAAGTTAAAGACAAGAGAAAACATAATTTTCTTGAGAATTTTGAAAAAACAAGGAAGTATTGATATTGGTCTATAGTTACTAACACGCTCTTTGTCTCCACTTTTGTAAAGTGGCACAACACGTGCTTCCTTCAATAAAATTGTAACCATGCCATTAATGAAGGATAAATTACAAATGAAAACTGAGACTTCAGAGAGAATAAGGGCAACATACTTGACAACGTTAGCGAGGATGCCATCATGTCCAGCAGCAGAATGTCTTAATGACATAATAACTGATAATACGTCCTCATTATTAGTTGGGTTCATAAACAGAGTATTACCCACTGGGGAGTAAAACTGATTAATGTAAGTGATAGTACTAACACTGGGGATATTCTTCTGGTTGTCTGGTTGGCAGGACCAATATTTATGAAAATTCATTGAAAGCACAGGCTATATCATTTGAGTTAGAAACATGATTACTGTTGTATACATCCCCAGATCTTATATATATATATATATATATATATATATATATATATATATATATATATATATATATACAAAGATAACAGCAAGATGTAAAACGGTAAAAGGCTAAAGCTCAAAAACCAAGACAAGCTGAATGTAAAAAACGCACAACGTTTCGGAGAGATATACTCTCCTTGGTCACGTGCAGACAACAAATGACAGTGGAAAATAAAAACCCGCTACTAGATAGGGTGTTCTCTACCAGGGAGTTGTCCGTGACAACACCAAGACTAGCGTTTCTTACATTAATAGCTATAGGAGTGAGGGTATTCAGCCGGTAAATCCATTCCAACTCGATCTCTTCTCTGGTTCTTGTTATTGTTACGAATCTTCTCAACCCCTATTAATTCGAAATTTTGACACCTGAAAATGTTTGCCATCAGGACTCGAGTTCGACCCTTTTAAAACTCCTGTGTACGACCTCTGTATCTAATCCTAAGTTCGGATCCCGGTTCACCGACATACTGCTTTTGACAATATGGACAATTTAGTAAGTAGATAACCCCTTTTGTGGTGCAAGTTAAATCACCCTTATCTGACGCTGTTGATCTGGAAAGGGGATGTTTCTTTAAAGTACCGCAAGTAACACATCAGATGTGTGGACATCCTTTTTTATTCTTTGCCAAAGGTGCAAGGAATCTATGCAATCACGCTGGCGAGTGTATGTGTGCGTATGTGTGTGTATGTATGTGTGTTTGTAACGCTTGGCTTGTAAACACGAAATCTCAAGACAGAAATGATGGTTACTTCTCATACTTGGTATGTAGAATATATTGCTAGGAAGAACTCTAGTGTTCTAGAGGAAGTCAAAGTTCATGTGAGGTCACCAGAGGTCATAAGCCGATAACATTATAAACACGATACTTCTAGGTATGAAGCATGGATACTTTTTATACTTGGCATGTTGATGCATTATAGTTAGAAGATGAATCATATTGGTTTTGGTATAGGTTAAAGGTTATCTGAGGTCACTGGAGGTGAAAAACGGAATTCTTAAAACTGCTTGTAAAACCTATATCTCAAGATAGCAATGATGGGCACTTTTTATACTTGAAATATAAATTTGTCATATTGAGAGGAAGAGCCCTACTGTTTTCAAACCTCGTTAACTAAATAGACAGTGGGCGGCACCTCCAAATTATGTCCTGCGTTTCGTGACCAACGAAAAGTTAAGTCTGAATTTTGACCATTCCAAAGATAAAATAATACAGAACATTTATTTCTTCACAAACATAACTTTTACAGTAAAAACTCTAATTTTGTTTACCTAATTATAAAAGCTGTTGTGACTGTAGCATGATTAAAAGTATCACACGTATAACGAGTTCGTCGATGGCGTAGCAGAAAGTGTTCGGTTTGTCACACAGGCAGTCCGGGTTCGAATCGATACCAAGACACTTCTTTTGTTATTTTTTGTGGAGTTCAGTGGTAATGTGGGATAAACAGGGCTCAAATTATGAAAGCCTCGAAAAATGATGTAGTCAAGAAGGATAAATTTGAGGGATAAACCTCAGTGCAACAAAGCATCCCCCTTCGGCAAAGATTCGCTAATCTTTTGGACTTTCTGGTTTGATTCCATGCCGAAGGCAAGAAGGAATCTATGCAGCCACGATGGCGTGTGCGTTCGTGACTCTTGGCTGTAAACAAGGTATTTCAAGATAGGAATGACAGGAATGATGCATACTTTTCATACTTGGTATGTGGATTTATCATTTAGAGAGGAAGGTCTCTAACGTTTTTGGTGGAGGTCGAAGATCATGTTAAGTCACACCAGTATGGGTCACACCAGAGGTTAAAAACGAAAAACCTTGTAAACACGATATCTCAAGTTAGGAAGCATGGATACTTTTCATACTTGGCATGTGGGTGGGATGCGTTAAATTCAGAAGATGAACCCTGTTGTTTTTGGTAGAGTTCTAGGTAAAACTTGATGGTGTAGCGGAAAGTGCTCCTTTTCTAACACAGGCAGCGCGGGTTCAAATCCCTACCAAGACACTTCAAACCTTACAAGCCATGGAAATATCTTGTAAACACGATATCTTAAGGGAAGAATGATGGCCTTTCCTGGTATTTGTTATATGGATTTATCATATTGAGATGAAGATTCCTATTGTCTTTGACAGAGGACAGAGGTCATCTAAGGTCCCTTGAGGTCACAAACCAAAAGTCTTGTAAACACTGTCTCAAGGGAGGAAGCATGAATACTTTTCATATGTGGCATGTGGATATATTATAGTCAGAAGATGAACCCATTTGTTTTCGGTATACGGGTCAAAGGTTATCTTAGGTCACCGAAGTTGAAACTTTAAAAACCTTGGAAATTGCTTGTAAACACGATATCTCAAGGTAGGAATGATGTACATTTTTGGTATTTGTTATATGGATTTATTATATTGAGACGAAGAACCCTATTGGTTTTTGTAGAAGTCAAAGGTCATGTGAGGTCCCGAGAGGTCACAAACCAAAACATATGTAAGCACACTATCTCAAGGTAGGAAGCATGGATACTTTTGATACGTACCATGCAAATGCGTTGTAGTCAGAGGATGAAGCCTATTATTTTTGATAGAGAACAAAGGTTATCTGAGGTTACTGGGGTAAAACTATGAAAACCTTGGAAGTGTTTGTAAACACTATATCTCAAGAGAGAAATGATATACACTGTTCATATTGATGTATAAAATCTTATTTAGAGGAGGAACCCTAATGTTTTTGGTAGAGATCAAAGGTCATGTGAGGTCAGCAGAGGCCAAAACTAAAACCCTTGTAAACACAATATCTCAATATAGGAATGGCAGGTTTTTTCATACATTGTAGGCTATGTGAATTTACCATATTAAGAGAAAGAATATTATAGTCTGTGGTGGAGGTCAGAGGTCATGTGACATCACCAGAGTCAAATACCGAAACTTTGTCAACAATATATCAAGGCACTAAAAATACATACTTACCATACTTGGCAAGCGGATGCGTTATAGTCAGAAGATGAACACTATTATTTTTGACCGAGGTCAAAGGTTATATGATGTCACCAGAGCTGAAACAGCGAAAACGGTGGAAATTGACGCAATAGCTCAATATTCCTTTCATTTCTTTTGGAATCACTAAGGCTTTCTGGTTTTTTAGCAGAGAAAATTTCTAATACAATTCCTGTCACAAATCGGTCGCAAACTGTCAAAATTTTCGTAAATCCGTCGCAACCCATCAAACTTTTTCACGCTACCCGCCCTTCAATCTTTAGGTCTATTTTTCTTTAATATCATCCCCAAAAACTTGTTGGGGAATTCCAAACGATCTTTTTTCAAAGGTACGGATAAGGGTTTCTTTAAAATTGTATGCGAAATTTCGGCTTTCATCGTCACCGTTTACACTCCATGCCTAATGACCATTATTACGACGATAATGCTTAAAATTATTCAAGCGAGAACTATTGTCAGAATGAAAGAGGATTAAGTCCAACCTCAGGTTTGCAACAGTCAACAGGCGACTGTGTACCAACCATATATTATGAGTAAGGTTTGTAGCGTGATGCAGGAATACTTTTGAAGTACATTATTCATTACACAGCTTATTCAAAGGTCATTAAGTGCATTTACATAGTATATGTATAGTGAAAATGCTTATGATCCTCTACCCCTTTTGTTATACCTTTACTCCTCTCCTGGTCATTCCCCATTGGAACCTGTTCATTTGGATTCTCCTTCAAAATTAGAGAAACTCATATTTTTTGTGAAGTGCATGGTGTGCTCTTCTGGAGTGTTATTTGGATGACAGTTAAAAACATCATACTAATGTCCCTATTTTGTAATTACCCCAAAGCTTCCAGGAGGCCAGCCCGTCTCATGGTACCAGCACTGAAGGAGTGCCGTGCCACAGCCGAAGTATCACTAAATAATTGTAATTCCTTAATATGTAATCAGTTTAAGCTTTAACAAAGATAACACGGCGCATCTCTAAGCCACTTTTCGTTTGCCACTTTTCGTGACTTTTCGTTTGTCAGAGCACTGAAAAAGTTTTATATTACAGCAACTACATTCAAATATCATACGGATTAACCTTGAGTCTTAAACAATTCATGCCAACCTCTCACGGTGCGGACCCACCAACATAGGCATTAGAGAAAGGGGAATGAGCGCCACCTTCCCCCACCCCCTCCAAGAAAAGAAAATGTTGATTTTAGAGCAAAAAAATATCGTGTTTGGGACACTGGTACTGTATTTTCAGGGCAAAGCTCATGTCATTTTTGTCTGCTTCTAAAAGAAAATTTTGAGGGCAATCTCCTTCTTGCCACCTGTGAAATATCTACCCAGTTATAAATCAATTTGTGTCTAAGAAATTGACATTCGTAAACTGAAAAATTCTCCCCTTAATCCCAACTATGATGGTGGGACAGACGTTGATCGTGTTCATCTACTCTGGGTAGCCTTAACGATGTTTTTACTACTCAGGTTGGTATTACTGTACATGTGGTGGGCGTACTTGAAAGAGTATTGTTCTTTTTTATGTTTTGTGGGGATACGCTTTGCCGGGCTTTGGTCTTATACATTACTAAGTCAGCAAGATTCAGCCGATTCTTCTGTCTCAACCACGACGCTACCAGACAGGATCCGGGAACGAACTCAACTGACAATTGTTCTATACGTTACGCATTCATTGAATACTTTCGTTTTACTTATTTTCGGTAACTATTTGGATTGTTAACCTGCAAATCATTTGCCAATAATACCCAATTTGTGTTGGACCGATATTTCTGTCTCAACCACGACGCTACCAGACAGGATCCGAGAACGAACTCAACTGACAATTTTGTTCTATACGTGAAACATTCGTTGTATACTTTAGTTTTACTTATTTTCGGCCGAAGTAACTATTTGGGTTGTTAACTTGCCAATCATTTGCCAATTATACCCAATTTGTACTGGATTCATCTTTGTTTTCCGTGAGTTATTTTCAGAGTCCTTTCCAAGCTAATATCAGTTACCGAGTGCACTTTTAGCTTGTCAGATTGTTCATCCCCCAAACAAGTCTGGCTTCGCGAAGGGAGGAAGGAAGGGGCTTTGGTGCCTTCCCCTCCTGAAATCTGTCGTTCCTTCCATGCACCTCCAATGGGATTCCGTGTATTACAAGTAATGGGCATAAACAAACACACTTCTTTTTTTCTTATAGATTTGGACATCTTTTCTGTAAGTTGGGGGAAAAACACAAAATTTTCCCAAAAGTACATTTTTGTGGGGGCCTCGCCCGTCTCCATTTTTGTGATGCATGGCTTTAGTATGGGAAATCCAGGGAGTTGTTATTTGGATAACTCCCTGGGAAATCTTGTAAGGCGTTATTATTTCAACCAGGGAGTTGTTATTTAAATAACAACTCCCTGTTTCAACATGTACATTTTAGGGCCTTGGAACAGCTTCAGCCACCCTTCCCATTGTCTCAGAGCCGGATTTACCTGCAGGGGGGGGGGGGGCTTTTAGTGTTAGTTGTCGTGTAGCGAAATGTATGGCACAAAATGCCTCCATCGACAGATCCAGTGCCTTTTAATTTGCCTTTAGACTTTTTTATACTTGTGGGTTAAAAATTTTTATCCCTCTAAAAGGAACAACTCAAACACGCTTTATTCAACAAATTTATGGTGTAGGGGAGAAAAAGAACTTGAGATAAACGAGAACCTCTGCTTTATTTGTTGATATTATGTTTTCAGGGCTGTAGCCTGCGGGGTAGGGGGGCTACTGCCCACTGAGATTTCCAAACCAAAAATGAAAAATGGCCTACTTGAAAAAGTACTAAAATTGCTGAAAAATATGATGTCACGGTTATGTTTTAAAGGCCTCAGAACCTGGGACGTAGCACATAAGGGTCCCTGTTTTCCAAATTTTCCCGGGGAGGTCCCTGGACCCCCTCCACTGGAAGGTTCTTATACCGATAACTCCCACTGACGAATGAATCTCTCTCCTAATGTATGATGCACACATCGCAGCTGCAGGCTATAAGATAAAGATCTTTTGTACCGTTATGTTTCTCACTCGGTGCAACAGTATGCTGATATAAAATAGGCCATGATTATCTTTAATTACATGCTAAAATCAATGAGCTTGCAAAAGACGTTTTAATTCTGTTTTTTTTTTCTAAAAACTTATCTGAGTTTTTCGATTATAACGTTTCTTCTTGAGGTCTTAGTTTCTGAGCACGGAGTCCTCAAACACGTTTAGATACAACTTTGGACGTCTGGAAATTACCTTTTCAGGCAATCTGGAAATACCTATTTTAACAAGGTATAGACCTATACGCCACCCACCAACTGACGGCGGCCTTCCAAGTAGCAAACTAAGGGGGGGGAGAGGTCCGCATGGGGTACCAGTCTCCGGCTGCGAACTGCCATGCCACAGTCGAAAAAAAAGTAATGAGAATTTCTAAAACATTTCATCTCTTCAAAACTTTGTCAAAGATGGCGCCATTCTGAGTAAAAAAAAATTCTCCAAGTGGAGGCCTTAGAAATCAACCGCTCTTTTCTACCAGTCAAAAGAAAACAGAAAAAACACGAAAAAGTGAGAATTATAAACACATAGCCAGTTCAAGCTTTCCGAAAGATATCACAATTTTGCACCTTAGCCATTTTACATGTACAAAAATTTCTCAAAGAGTAGATGAGTCACCTCGGCCCTTAGACAAGTACCCCTAAAGATGTAAAAAAGACCCTACATGATGAAATTTCTAAACATACTCAGTTCAAGCTTTGCCAAGACAGCACCAATTTGCAGCCAAGCGACGGTACATAAATGTCACGTCCTACCTTTAGACCCCTCCTCTTAAGGTGCCTTCACACCAAAACCGAAATCTGCTGCGTTTTGGGGACGGGAAACGAAATTTGTTATCTCAGAACGAATGGGGGAGGGGGATTTTCTCAATTTTCATTGAAATAAAATTTTCCCTATTTGTGCTGGGAAAAAATATTTAGTTTCCCTCCCACAAAACGCAGATAGGATAGGACAAAGATAGGATCCTACTGGGTGCCAACTATCCTAGCTATGCCACTGGACACTGCCATGAACTGCCCCCTGGCCTGAAGCAGTAAAATAGGTTTGTGTCTGCACAAGGAGGAGATTAATACAGTTATGGGAGGAGCTACAAGTTGCTTAGTTGGAAGAATTGGAACTGTCTGGGATGGCGGGAATTGCCCTTTAAGACAAGAAGCCCCGAAAGAGGGCCGGTGTCTTCCCAGGAATATTTTGAAATAAATCATTGTAAGAAAATAGTTCCTGAGATTTGGCAATCATGTGAATTACACAAAGAAACATTTTATGAAATCGTATATCATTGTGCAGTGTGACCACCCTCACGATTTAGGCCCTCAAAACCTTCATTTACCCCTGAAAACATCTCCCCCATGGAAGTTATTCCGCCCTCTCAACACCTTGTCTTCCAACTGGAATGGATTTTCGAATATACTTGCCAGTATATCTGTGATTAAATATTGCTCAAAATAGCTAAGACTGAACGTGTGGGGTCCTCCCTGAGACAATTTTGACAATAAGGACATACATGTGATTTTCTTACTTACGGAAAGTTAGGTAAGTACTCAAAAAGCATTTCATGGCCCTGTTTATTATTTTGTAGTGTCAAGAGTCATTGATTATAAGATCATGTGCATGTCAAAATGAACAAAACAAAAAGGGATAGGCTGTTCATCGATAGGAATCCAGTACTCCTTACACCAGGAGAGCCCAACCAGTCTATCGCGGTCTACTGATCCCAAGTCGATCGCGAGGGGTGTAGGAAAAAATGAAAAATAAAGTTTTTCTATGTGTAACTGTATGACAGTGTATGTTTTGTAGATCTCGGGAGGGTGGCTACTTGAAAAGTAGATCTTGGGTCAAAAAAGGTTGGGCATCTCTGCCTTACACGATCACACCCATCCCCATTCCTCCTCCTCAATTCACCTCAGTAATTTTGGGACCCGACTGAGAAGCATTGATCAAAGCAAATCGCCACTATTGGTTAGCATGTAGCGCTTAGAAAATTTTGGGCCAAGAGTAGCTCTTAAATCGTCGGAAATGAACCTTCCCACTAGCATAAAGTGCAGATATTGACCGCCTTTTGAGTATTTTGTTAATTAGGCCTCAAAAATAACACACTCATGTTAATTGAAAACAAGGTCAATAATATAGCGAATACGTAAAAGCACACAGGCTCTTTGAGGCACTCATGTAACCATGTAGGCCTACCAGTATTAACACTTGAAGGGAGAAAGCAGTCGCCACAAGTTTATTTTCAAAAATCTACTTAATCTTACAAATCTCTTATTTGGCTCACAAGTAATTTTCATTATATTTCTGTACAAAAAATATTGAATATTGGAAGTAAACCAAGTACTTAATACGCAAGAATTTAAGAAATAAGTAAAAAAGATATTGTCACATGATTGAAAGGAACCATTCCTGAATTAAGATGACGAGGTACACTAATTCAAATTGAGGGACTGCATTTTCCCTTTAAGAAAAGCCTACGAAAAGTTTACCGTGGATCATTACCCGCACGACCAGTGGCGTCGCTTAGAGGGGATGTGCCCCAAAGATTGGCTGTGTCCCCTCATGACATTTTGGGTATGAAAAAATGCACAAACACACCATTCACGCATATGTCGATATAAACAGGAGGACCCACTAGTACTTAATCACTCAAACATATGGCTAAAATTACACAAGATGTTCTCAAAACTGCAATTTTGCGGCGCCCTTCGCGCGCATCTATTTTTTGAACTGTAAGAAGGACTGCCTTATTGGGAGATGTAATCCACAGCTATTGTTTCAACTTTTATTTTCAAAAGCTATGAGACTACTGTGGCCTTGAGTCTTCTCCCTTCTATACAATTCCCACATCGATTATCATTGAGTCAGATCTTACATTCGAAAACTTAAAAATTGCGATTTTCATTGCCTTTTTCAACGAGTATCCAATAAATATGAGTATAATTAAAAAGCTTTACTCTTATGGGCTAACGTCTGTTTATTTTAGATACCGGTGCCTTCAAATTTGCATGGCGATAGTTTTCTTTCCTGTATCCTCGCCGAGGTGCAACCAAGCACCACACCAGGGATCAAAAAGGGGTGATACCTCCGAAAGGAATAAAAGGACATGCACAAAATTTTCATAAATGCTCAAAACCAGAATTTTCCGTTTGGTCACTTCAAGCTTGCACCAGGGATGGTCTCAACAGGAGCTAGACACCCTTTTTCATTTATTGCTGAAGAAAATGCAGAAATATATTTCGTTCATAATTATAATTTTGAGGCACCCAAAGCCCACTGAACTGCATTCAAGCGGGCTTCTTTTCCACATTTTTCCCGCTAGCTTCGGATATGCAGCCGTCAAATGTACCTTCGTTGCTCCACTTTGAAGGCTTCCCCTCAGTGGCATATCTGGAAGGTAGTTGTCTCAACATTAATTCCTGTCCTGTTGGACAGCATGAGTGGATTTATTTTTAAGCTCAGTGCAAACATTAACATGATCCGCTGTCCCCATTTACCCTGTCCCCCATCATTAAATCGTTAGTGCGAGTAAGACTGACATAATGGTCAAATTGTGATTTCTATTTTTGTGGCCTCTTTAAATGCGTTGTAATGACATTTTGGAGATAGCCAAATGCTTCATTCTAATGGTCACATTTTTATAAATACCCCAAAACCTCTGCATGGGCTGCAACCCCTGGGCCCCAATGGAGTGTTGTCCCTGGACCACACCAGGGCCCTACAGTGGGCCCCTGGGGACTAACGCCTACAGGGGAGTGCTGCGCGTCACTAAGATGCCTACAGTGACGCCCAGTCCTTCATTTTAGTGTGCCCCTCTGGCGGACCGCTTGGTCCCCAGTGCCCCCACTTCGAAAAGTTTGGCGACGCCACTGCGCATGACATGCCTCAGAAACCGTAGCCGGATTTACCTTCAGGGGTCCCGTAACCTATCATATGAGGGGGACCCTTTCAGTATCATTTGTGGTGACAGTATTTGTGGGTGGGACTAATACGTGACACCATCTAAGCTGAGTGCCCCCACCATTGGCGTAATGATACTGATGATACTTCCCCGCCCTTTCAATTTTTCATAAGACTTTTCTGCCTTTCATGATTTAGAAATTTTTACCCCCCACCCCCACCCCAAGAGCAGCAACTCAGATACATTCTATTCCGTTAAGTTAGTGTGTAGGGGAGAAATAAAACTTCACTTATAACCTCTGCTGTATTCATTTTTGTTATATGTTAAACAGGAAATCGAAGGTAATATATTAAAATAAATATATGCACGTGTCATCGGTACAGCAATCCATTGGTTTTTGAAAGTGCAACAAGAGGGCGAATCTGCAGAGAGTACAATAATCGTTACATAAATAATCGTGTGCTTGGGCATTCTGATTGGGAGGCTGAGCATCTGCATATGATATATACATGCTCAAGAAAATCGATAGCGAGAATTTCACCTTTCGGCGCAGGACCATTACCTGTAGTCATATTAATACAAAAAGTTTAAATGAAATGTATAACTATTAAATATAAACAGAATACATTCATGATTCAGTTGCAGAACTAATAGGTTTGGTCAGACGGGAAGAATGGTACTAGGGGAGCATTTTAGCAAGTAGATACCTAATGCATTGCGCACAACACCAGTACTTTTCAACCTTTTCTTTTTAATTTGCTACTTGGTTGAAACTTTTCCCCATTCTTTCTCCACATACATTACGAAAACTTAACATGTCTTTTTCTCAATCGTTTTCTTTCTCGTACTACAACGAAGGCGAAAATTCAATTCACTTGATGTCCGTGTAAGTGTTGGGTGCGGATCCACGATTTCGAACAAAAATTTGTTGCAATGACTCCCTTTGTGAGAGTGAAGATTAAAGGCAAGACGTCTCCGAAAGAGGGCTGTGGATGATCCTAGGAAAATGTTGAAATGAAACACTGGTTGACGAGAATGTATCCTCACTCCTTATGACTAACAGCCGGCCGGGATTGATGATGTAGAGGGCTTGAGGAAGGAGGAAAGGTTGGAATATTCTGAGCTTTTCCGGGACAAAATCCTACAGAAAGTGAGCGGGAGAAGGAGTACTCAGAATGGATGTACTCGAATCTGCGCCGAAAAATGGCATTTTAGAAAGTTTATAGCGAAATAGGTATTGTAATAGAAAAATAAAAAAACCCTCAAGGAGGGAACAGTTGCCCAGCCCCCATACGCTACGTGTCTGTCCCATATTGCCAGAAATGGAACTGTCCGTGCAGGCTTACAAATTACATTTTAAAAATTCTTTGTTTTAGAATCTGTGAAATTTACACTGATCGAAGTGATAAAACATGCTTTGAACATTTCGGGGAAGGGGCACTGGCCCCAAAGGCGGCCATTTGTTCTCAATATTGGGGGGGGGGACATCACCCCATTTTCAAAAAATTACTGTGTGAAAAATCAAAAGTCAATGGGCGATTTCTCAAATATTGGGGGGACATGTCCCCCTGTCCCCCCGGGATCGCCGCCCATGACTGACCCTGCCCCCCTGTGTATGGCTATGATTGTAACTATGACTCTAATACTGTTCAAAACGGCAAAAGGGGGAAGTGTGGGTCCTCCCCTAAGAAAGTTTTAAATTAAAGACTGCCATACTAATTAGTTACTCAAAATGCATTTCATGTATTCATGGCACTGTTAATTATTTTATAGTGTCAAGTGACTCGACATTGACTCAAAGATCGTGTGCACGTCAATATGTACAAAACAAAAACAAAACTAGGCCATTCATCGATAGGAATCCAGAACTCCTTACAAAATCACACCCATCCCTCCCTATTCCTCCTTCTCAGTTGACCCCAAAGTTTTTGGGACCTGACTGAGAAGCACTAATGTAACCCAAGGGCCACCATAACCTATAGCCTGGTCAGGGCGCATAGTGCTTAGAAAATTTCGGGCTAAAAATATCTCCTTCATTGTCGGAAATGAAACTTCCCTCTTGCTTTAGTGCAGATAATGATCGTCTTTTGAGTATTTGGTTAATAAGGCTTTAAAAGTAACGGGATTAGATCCTTTTAATTGAAAACAATGTCAATTAATAATGAAGCCAATGTGAAAAAGTACGAAACACCTCTTGGACATATATATATAAATATATATATATATATATCCACAAAGAGTGCTCTCTAATGCCCTGAAACGCATACAAGGAATTGGTAGAGCCTCTGCCCTTGCCCCCAAAACTGACCATACACCCACCAGACGTATCCCGTTGGTCCTATCCTTTCACCCATCTGTAACCCCCATTGTACGTGCCATTTACAGGAATGTAGAGACCCTCCGTCATGACCCATCCACCCGTGACCATTTCCCTGATCCCCCCATCACGGCATTCAGAATTGAAAAGAACATATCTAAGCACTTGGTCCGTGCCTCTCAACCTCAAGCAGTAGTGCCTGACACCCCAGGAACTTTTCCTTGCAACCGTGGGAGATGCAATACTTGCCCGGTGGTCAGTTATGACAAAAACCTTTCCATTGTAGGTCCCAACAACAACCGGTTTAACGTTCATCAGCATTTTACCTGTACTTCAGCCAATGTTGTTACGTTCTCGTATGTAAACGCTGTAATATACTGTACGTGGGAGAAACAAAACGTCGTCTTGCTGACCGAGTCACCGAGCACCTGAGATCAATCAAACAGAACCTCCCAGGGTTCCCGGTAGCCACCCACTTCAATCCCCCGTCAACATGCTCGATCCGTGACTTGATGGTTTCGGCGGCCATCTCGTGTCGAGGTTCCGATCATGACCGCCTAGCTGCCGAAAACCGCCTAATCATGAAACTTGGAACCCTGTCCCCACATGGTCTGAACATTAGACTTGAACTGTTATAACGCAGCAATTCCTGCATTTTTTGACTTGTGGTAACCACTTAACACTGTCTGTTTTCCTAGCCGAGGTTTACCGTGCCCAATTGTATTGTGTATTTTTTTTTAAATTGTACGTTTGGCCGTGTCAACGATCAGTTGCATTTTTGCCACCTGATGAAGGGTTTAAACCCGAAACGTCGTGGAATTTTTCACAAACTTTTAGCACTATTTACTACTTCATTTTTACCTACCTACTTCATAAGTGCTACGCAGTACTTTGACCTTATATATATATATATATATATATATATTATATATATATGTATATATATTATATATATATATATATTATATATATATATATATATATATATATATATTGAAAGGTTGTAACTGGGTTACTACAAGACAGCTTTGTAGTAACCCAGTTACAACCTTTCAGTATTTTAGCTCCCTTTACAGGTTGAGCACTTTACCATTGACTGGTTAACACCTTTTACGATTATATATATATATATATATATATTATATAACCAGTATTAAGTACAATATTATACCCCACGACAAGTTTACCATGTGTCATAACCCACATGACATGCCTCAAAGCAGCTTCCTTGGTACATACTATCAGTAATTTAAAATTTACGAAATTTCCTACCACGCAACGTTATAGATTAGAAAATCAAGACTATAGTGCTGCAGGGACTATATTTTTGTATGAAGAAAGGTAAGGATTACTGTTTTAACTCAGAAGTAGATGTAGAGGTTTACTAAAAAGGTGACTCGTTTATGGAAATTTTAGGGACAAGAGGAGGGCTAAAAGTCAAAATATCGGGGGACCCGTAACCTAGGTTGCCTCGATTGTTGGGTAAATCCGACTATGTCAGTAACAGCTTCCTTGGTACATCTTATCAGTAATTTTAAAAGCACGAAATGTCCTATTATATCACATTAGCTATTAGAGAATTAAACTCGTGCAGATGTCTCTAGTTAAGTAGGTAAATCAGGTCAGGGTTTCTGCTTCAACTCAGTCAGAAGCAGATGTGAAATGTTCGTTTACAGAAATTTTCTGTGGGTGGGGGGCGGCTCTAAAGTCAAAGTATGGGAGGGCATACTAACCTACAGGTTGCCTCGATTATAAATCCGGTCCTGCACTCACCACATTTCTTTTCCCAAAATGATTTTTTAAGTCCAATACTAAACTGCGATTTTTAGTAAGTACCAAATAATATTGCAAGGTCACGTAAAGCTTCATCTCAGAAATGCTTGAAATGTTAAATATCTCAGAGTTTGCAAGGGGGAAGGCTTTGCTCTCTTGGAAATTTACCGGGGCGTGGCCATACGTGGTACCCCACCATTGGCCATACATGTCTCTACAACGTAGTATTACGGTATTTGCAAGAAACGACCTAACAGACATTTCATACGCATTACATGATTATTAAGAAATCATGTTAAGTCACATTTTCTGACAAACTACTTGTTTAAAGGGCAAATCTCCTCATCCCAAACAGTTTCAGTCCCCCAACTGAGATAGTCCTACTTCTACCCCCCTCCCCCCTTATATCTGTCTCTAGTAGCTCCTCCTTGCGCAGGCACAAACCTAGTTTATTGCTTAAGGCGATGTCCTGGTGAGCACACAAGGTAATCAGAACACGCTCTGTGCATGCTGTGTAGTATGAGCTATTCTGCATCTTTTGAATTTTGTAACTCTGATGTCCACCAAAGAGCAGTCACAATTGAGAATTTTGCTATCCCCCAAGTAAAAGTTTATACGTTGAGTATAACACACTCTTAGAACAACTGTAAATAGCCCCGAGGCCATTCATGCTGTTTTACTTCGCTTACCTGCAGGGCGTTAGCCAGCGATGCGCCTCGCCGTCTTTGAGACGGCTCAATTTGAATGAGAGACGGCCAAAATTGAGCAGGACAGCTTTTGATACGCCATTCATAAACACCTTTATTGATTTCCTGCATTCTGATTGGCTGAAAACCATTCGAGACCAGTCTCGAATCGCATTCGAGACTGGTCTTTGCCAGTTTAGGAGAATTACTTTTTCAAGGTGAATTGAATATCACTGTTACTACTGCATTGTGCACTATGCTTTGTCCATGATGTGTTACCATAGCAACATAAACCATAACATCTGTGTAAGAAAACCAGTTACTGTAAACTACTGTAGTATTACACTGTTATGCCTAGCACCCCTGTAGCTATAACCATTCCAAAGCATAATGCTCATTTCATCCCATGAATGAATGCTAGCAAAACTATATTCATCTTCTTTGATACTGGCAGTGGTATGGCTAAAAGAGCGTATATAACCTTACAGTATATGCCATGGGTACATTTTGTTAACGGTCTGCCTGGTACAAATATTCCACTCCTTATTTTCCTAAGTTGGACTGCATGGTAAAGAAAAGTGAATTTGGTCTCTGTGCTGCTAATGCCAGCATGGGGCCTGTGTTATAACTATGACAGGCAGAGCAATGGTAAACAGGTTTTACTGTGTCACTGTCAGGTTTTTACGTTTGAACCAATTCCGCTAACACTAACAGACATTTAACAGGCCAGCACGGTCTTCATTTCTAGTTCTACGCCGAGCTAGGCTTCTTATGAACTAATGTTGTAAATAGTTTAAGCTAGTCCTAACGTTAGGCCTGCATAATCTGTATTCAAAACTTGAACACATTTTCAAAGTTACCAACACTATAATCCTTTTCCAAAAATGCTTTAGACATTTAAAACCACCGTCTTACTTATGGATCTTGAACGATCTTGTGCGTTAACTACTTGCAGTCAAATGTCCCAATGCATGTCGTTGAATGGTGCACTGCAATGCACACAATATATTACAGTAGACCGTACCTGCACAGCACTGTATGTGTATTTACCTCTGTGAAATTTTCGTGGAGTAGAACTTCACTGTAAACAACAGCCAGCTAGAAGTTAGTTTCCTTGTTTTAATGCTCAGCCTCATCTCTACAACGATATATGATAATTCAGAGATAAACGATTTTGCGTTAAATTAATCCAGTTAAATTTCGTTCGATGAATTGAGATTACAATCAATATGTTAAGTGAAAATATTTGCGTGGTTGTTCACTTTCTTTTGGCTTAAAGTTGTTCGCTACTATCGCAAGAAACTAAACATGACGTCATAATAGAGTCCTAAGTTAGCTGGGAGAATTAAAATTTGATCTGTAAAATTTTGTGGAAAATTCATTTTTTTTGTCGATTCCCAACATTTTAATGTTGAGTGTTTATGAATGGGGATAAAAGCAGGGTGCCCGGTCTTAAATGTGATTCGAGACCTCCGATGACGTCATCACAGAGGCAGCGGACCTCGGCTGTCGCCTCGGTCCGCTCAGCCTCTGTGATGACGTCATCGTCGGTCTCAAATCACATTTAAGACCGGGCACCCTCGCATTTATCCCCTAAATAAATGGCTTGGTCTAGCCTTCCAAATTGTGTCTGATTTGATATCACTTTGCTCAGACATAATCGAAACTCACTGATATTCAAACCAAATTAGGCCGCGCCAAAATCATACCATTTTTGCTATGGACAAATTAATTCCCGTAATTTAAATTAGAACTCTCCATTATAAAATGCCCCCAAAATGCCCCTTTTCCATAAGGTCTTCACTTTTTTAAACAGAGGAATATTTTCAGGAATTTTTTGGTTGATTTAGAAGAATATTCTCTGTGAGAACCTATATATCATTGTAAAGAGCAAAGAGAGGGAATTTGAATGCATATTTTATTTTTGTAAACTAATCTCATTATTTATGCAAATATGCAAATTAGATGACGTAATACGAATTTTCATAGAAAATCGTAGAAAACCCATACAGATCACTATTATTTTGTAATTTATGGTGCAGGGGATTGTTTAGCTTCCTTTTCTCTTTCATTTGATACCAAATCTGAGGAAATTGGACAAAAAATAAGGAAGATATGCCCATTTTACTCTTGCTATACAGCCCACGCTGAACTTACACACACTGAACTATATTGACCTCTACACAGGACGCTATGGCTCAGTGCACAGTGAAACGTAAACAACTTTGGATCTATAGAGCTGCATGGCTTTGTAAGGTAGCTCCGAATGGCCATTTTAGTGAGTGGAAAAGTCGGAGGGGTGTTGTGGGTTATAATTTTTGATATTGGGAGGGGATTTTGGGGTCAGAAATGCATGTTTTGGGCCAAATTTGACTCATTTTTGAAAAATGCAGTTGCTTGGATCTTTGAAACTCTCTTACTCACCCTACCCTTGTCATTTCTTCATATTTCTTGGTGTTTTTGTGTAAGGTAGCTCATAACGGACATTTTGGTGTTTGAATGAAAAAGATCGGACATTCCCTTGTTGACTTAGGTAATTTTTTATTGGGAGGGGGTATTTGGGATGGAAATGTAAAATTTGACTGAAAATGACTAATTTTTGAAAATTATACCTCAAATATCTCTAAATTCCCTACCCCTGACACCTAATCACTTCTTATGGTGTTTGTATAGGTTCCTAGGTATTCAGAAAAAAAAGTGAGTAGGGTGACTTTTTTCTAAGTGCCTCAACTGATTTTTTTAAAATTATGACGTCATTTTTAGCATGTTTTTTTAATTGTTGGTATATTTTTTGAATGTAAACAACTTTTTAACGATTTTTTATGAAACAATGTCAAATACGAACCCCCCCCCCCAAAAAAAAATGGTGGCATTCGATAGATCTTTTTGTTGGCTTCATTTTGATGGTAAAATAAAGGCTAGTGGATGTTGCATGACAGAGTTATGATTTTTTAAAAGTGATAACCCTTTTTGCCTGACCCCGTTATGCACATACGGTAAAAGGTTAAGGAGGCTTAGGTGTTTTTACAGCTTCCAGAGCATGATTTTTACCCTAATTATGTGAGATTAGTCGTTGCTTCCAGGGGAGTTCTTCCCTTGGACCTTCTAAGGGGGGCCCCTGGACCCCACTTGTAAGGAGCTTCGAGCTTCGCGCTCGCGCTGTGAGTGACACACCCTACTTTAAAATCCTGGCTAACGCCCTGCTTTCCTGTGATCATATTTAATCCCCTAGCTTGGAGGAAAGGGAAACTTCTGTTTAATTAACCGGACAGGAATTGGGCCATTTCTTTCAGAAGAGTGACATCAGATTCCTACTGTAACGGAGATAGGGGTATATACATACTGTGAAGTTAGGATAATATTTTTGGCGCGCTTCACCCGCATTCTTCATGTGCGCTTATTGTCCAATTATTCATCCAAGAAGGACAGGGCGCACCTCGAATTATTGCAAAACCGCCCTGTGCAACCTTCACGATTGCCCATCTTAAGCCAGGGTCCCATAATTATAAGAGATTCAATTTGCGATTCAACTTTCAACAAGTTGCGCGATTTTTCAATCAACTTTCGACGTAACTGTTGGCTGGTCCCACACGCGCAACTCTCATGCAACTTTTCATTGTTGCCTAAGTACCATACTAGGTAATTAAAGTAAGTGTAGACGCAGATCTCGGAGATGGGAGCTATATTCCCCTACATTTGACCAAGAGGGGATGGCAGATGTAATAATACCCCAGTGATAGGCTTACAGACACAAAATTACTGCGTGTCCCTCATTTGTTCAATCAAAATTTTCCTTTGTTAAACACATATTAACGCTGTGCAGAGACTTATTAATAGGATTTTACCGATTAAGTCAGTCTGCCAAGCTTATCTTTTTCGTGTGCAAGTTTATGACTTTTGAGACCTCAAAAGAAAGAATTTGTATTGGCGCGAATGTAGCCTCTCCTAGCTTGGAGGAAAGGGAAACGTCTGTTTAATTGACCTGGTCAGGAATTGACGCCTTTGGACTATTTCTTTCAGAAGAGTGAAATCAGACTTCTACTGTAACGGCGATAGGGGAATACACATACTGTGAAGTTAAGATATTTTGGCGCCCTGCACCCGCATTTTTCATATGCGCTCATTTTCCATTTATTCATCCAAGAAGGACAGGGCGTGCCTTGAATTATTGCAAAATCGCCTGTGCAACCTTCGCGATTGCCCATCTTAGCTCCCAACCATCAAACGTCAGTATTGCATCATAAAGCAATTGGAAGGCCGTTAGTCCTGGCTTTAATGAAACAAAAGGTCATACTGCAATTGTTAGGTCTGTTTAGTCTATTTCAGTGCTCTTTGTAGATAGGTAATTCGGTGAGAACCTTTTTCTTGGAACAAGGTTGCCACCTACGAAATTTTGGATTGCCTACCATTCTATATCTGTAAATCATGATTTCAAAAGTATGACACAAACGGAATATTTCCCTCGAAAGTGAAATTAAACCATATGTGGGACGATTTATTGCTATACAGGGCATTCAACTTTTTAATGCCGAGGGATTATTGCTTAACCAAGCTTAGATGCACTTCTAGTGTGGCTTGAGGACACATAATTTCATGCTGCAGTTAATAATTTTATGAGTACCAGGCGCAGATCCAGGGTTTTACAAAAGGGGAGACACAATTTGTAATGACGATTTCGAAACTTTGAGCCCCGAAGACGCGAAGCATTGGCAGGCATACAGACGTCCAACCTGGGCAGGGGCAGCACGAGAATCTGCCCGACAAGATCTAGCTTCCGCGATAGGGAGAATCAAAACGTTTTTATAAACAATACTCCCTAAAATGGCATGTGCTATGGCACCATATACAACATTTGATAATCAAGACCCTACACCTGTATCTGTATTTTGTACAATATACAAACTTGCTGATGTGGCGTGTTGTAGGAAAATCTGACTTGTAAAAGTTGTATAGTGCCGGGAACAAGCTCACATTTGTGAGGTAAACATAAAAGAATCCGATGTCTCTATTGAGAGCTAAAACAGATGAGCCACATGTTGGTATGGTTGGCTATATCTGGGATATCATGAACTGTATCGCATCAATCCTTCTGTCCTACAAATAAGTTTCCCGAGTTATTCACTGTCCGACTGTAGGCTGCCGATAGATAGATAAATGCAACTTGATTAGAAGATTAAAGATGGAGAATTCCTGACCTTTACAGGAATCTGTGTAAGCTACTATGCCACTTACTTTTTAACTTTTTGTTGGGGGAGGGGGGGTTTGAGGGCTCTAATTATCACTCTGTGAAACCAATTAACTATGAAGGAAACACAACGAAACTCGACAGCAAGCGGAGAGTGCCGAAAAGTTTACTGAATCGTATTTTTCGAGTTGTATTGACGTTTTTTTTAAAGCACAGATGGAAGAATCTATATGTGCTCATTGAGAGCAAACTGGATCAACAGTCGGGGCGGCTGCCCTCTATCGGGGATAACATATATGGCATCTAACCTGGCTGACGGGTGATATGGGCAAATCTCCCGCCGAGATTCGCTTGTTCTTATACCAATCGACAAACACAAGCAACAACTATACGAATAGCGATGAAGTTCTCAACTTTTTATAGAAAACTGTGTAGGCTTCCTAAAGGGTGGTTTGTAAGGCGGTGCACTATTTAGGCCATATGGAACTGAGCGATAGAAGAATATGATAACTCTATCGCTTGCGAAGCGCACCGAACATTCGAGGTTCCTTTTGGTGACTCTACACTCCTTGAAAGCAAAAACAGGTAAACCATCAGAGATAGCACGTCGGAGATTATATTCTTCATCGTGCCCATTAAGGCTCCCCGACGAAACTGCATGGAAAATTCCCCGACAAAGAGGCCATGGCCTCCTGACTACTGTCCCATCCCCGCGCCACCCCACCAATAGCATGCATTGTATCGTACCCACCTGTGTGTCCTGAGAATTGGTTTTCCGTGAAGGCTACTGTGTGTCCCCTGTGACAAATGTAATGAAACAGTTATGCGACTGTGGAAGGAATAACCAACCTTTACAGAAAACTATCTTACGTATGTCTATATGTCTTGGTATGCCATTTGGTAAAGGGGTTACTATTTATCTATATGAAACCATCACAACAAAAATACAACCCGCGAAACGCGCCCAAAAATCTTTTGGAAAGCAAAATGAAAGATGGCACCAAATGCCGTGAAAGATGCGCGCGAAAGCCATTTGGAAGAAAATTTTTTGTGACCATAGGTTATCGGCAAATTCGTCTCGTAATCATGAATATCTGAGCAACATATAACCAGATCTTGGCTAACAATAGAGGTATTTCATGTGACGTCCCGCGACTGGGATTACCCGGCATTGTCGGGCAAAACACACGCGCAGTAAGCGTTTTTACAGGATACTAAACTTTTAGGAGACTCAAAGGATGGCAAAAGGCAGGGTAGTTTGTGGAGTGACCGATTTGTTATAGCAAATGAGAACTGACCATGGAAGAAATAAGGGAATGAGAGATATTTTAGCGGTATCTATTTTATTCTTCTTTTATGCATTACATCTTTTTGGCATGCTATTTTGGGGGGGGGGAGCAGAATTCCTTTGATCTTCGTCTGCTTTCAACATTTAAGCCCCCGGATTACCCCGGATTACCCTTTCCCTATGACATGGTCGGGGGAGGGGGGAAAGGCAGCAAATGAAGTTGCCCTCAGACATTATCAAAGAATTTTTTAAATCGACCTTTGAAATTTTTCGTTATTAAAATTTGGAAAGATTGCTTGGATGCAACTTGTACGGAACGGAGAGTGCCATTTCCGGTAATATGAAATATATGGAAACATTTTGGCAACATTTTTTTCTAGGTACACTAAACGACAGCTGGTCGTGGTGCTCCTCTTGGCCATGTCCTATTGGCAGAATAGGCACTGTGACATGGGGCTACGAAGAAGATGGGGGCCTTCGAAGAAAACGGGGACCTACCAGTACGAACTTCGCTCAGATTGTGTCAAGGTTTTACACTTTCAAGCCTTCGGAGGCTTAATGTCTACAGTCTACGAAGTAAGAAACAATATGCGCCTTGAGAAATGCTGTATTTTGTTTTGCAAAATATCAGTAGCATATTGAAATAGATATACGGAGACGAGTCCACCCATTGAAAGTCATGCATTCACATTACGATAGGATGTATTGTTGAGAAAACTACTATTAAAAGATAAAAGGAAAACAAAACAGTGTTGATAATAGACCAGTTGGAAAATTCAATTTCGTTGTACCATGTAGTACCACAGATCAAGCCCAAAGACATTTTCGAACAGATACGAAGGCTTCGAGCGACTGTTGTTTTTGTCTTCCACAATCTACCTTTATTCTGTTCAAACTTTTCGGTCTAAGATAAGGAGATTAACTTCAAAGAGAACTTTTCGCTAAAGAAAATTCATTTTGATCTGTGACTGATGTCTAGAAAACCATAGCTTTAAACTCGAAAATTGTGCTTGATTATACAAAATATCTGTCTTGCACATGCAGTCTCTGTTATCGTACACTTTCCTTCCCAGCATGCATTGTACATCGAAGTTTCCCAATTCGTCTATTGTGAGGCTACGTTGTCCTATTTGCTTGTTTCAAGTTCACTTTTGGATGAATTGATAGACTTTTTTACTGATATCTCGAGAACCACAAATGGAGTTCATGCGAATTTCAACACAGTGCTTTCACTAACTTGAGTTAACGCTCATATCTCAACTATAAAAATGAATCGAGATTGTTTCCCATTTTACCTTTCTTTTATTATTAATTTCCGTCCTTGAATGAAAAGAGTAAAATACTTACAAAAGAGGGGAAATTAGCAAAACGTACAAATAATTACAAATCACTCAGTTATGATAAGATATGATATGTTATGATATGATATGATATGATATTTTACGGACGTAGGCTTTACAAGCCTCTATATCCGCATCAAACATTAGATAAGAGAAGATAAAGATAAGATAAATTTATTTCGTCCACGATCACGTGGAAATTCGTCGCCCTGCAGCAAAACCTACAAAACTTGAAAAACGCTATAAAAATACAGTAAGAAGTAGAAAAATACACATACATACAAAGAAACACGAATATACAATCACAAAAGCCAAACAGAACTAGAGCACCAATGGTGCAGTAGCTCAAACCCAGGAAAACTTTGGGGTCAGCTCTTCTCCGCCCCCCTCACCTCCGCAAAATCCTATGTACATCACTGCATGGTGTGATTGCTGGAAACACATAATCAAAACAAATACATGTCTTTCCCAACATAAGTAAAATGCAAATAAAAAATCGAGACCTCACCCCCCCCCCCCCATTCTCAAAAGCAAGGTAAGGAAATTCCCCCTTTGTCCCCAGTGAAAATAACAGAACTAACCTATTCAAGTTCAAAGCATTACCATACCAATTATCTATGAAGAAAGATTTTATTCAATATCACAGTGAGCTACAGTAATCAAGACAATAATTAACAGAACAGTTTTGACATGAAGCAATATTGATGTACTCACTTATATGCATTACCACAGGTCCAAAGATTCATACTTCTGAGAAGTGTGAATGTTAAGGCAGTGGATAAAATCCGCAAGTCCTACTTGACAAGTAGCAGAGGACCGACCTCTTTTGTATTAACTTCTTAAGTCTTGATTACTGTCTGACCTTAGCAGTGCAATCCTTGCCTTCAACTGCTATATTGCACCATCTAAAAGCCCAGTAGCTTCTGGTTTTTACACACATTATTATAAAGTTACAACTAGTAAACAGTCTGGTATTAGCTCCCTGCTGCCACAAGGAACTTAGAATATACAGTTACCAGGAGAAGGGTAACTTTGCAAGGAAGAGGTATTGTCAATTACAACTCATGCACGATGATGAATTATGATACCAACCAGGGAGCTGTGCCAACAGACCTACATCACCACACACAATACAGAAATTGTTCATATACTGCCCAGAAGCTAAGCAGCTCCCTTTAAACTAACCTTTACAACCTCACAGGACTGACCTCTTGTAGACAGACAGTTTTAAAGAGAATGTAGTATACAGAAAAATAGGTAGTAAAGTGATTTTGTGAGACTGGTAAAAATAGAGGGGTGGCACAAAATTGGTTAGAAAGGTATCAAAAGTATCCTTCATCCCAAATTGGAGAAGTAATTTCTAATCTGCACATGCCAGTCATCCTTCTGAGCAATTTTGAAGATAATTTTGTAATGCATCTAGGAGAAAATAGCATTTCAAAATATTTACAACAATGGCCTCAAATGACCCTTGGATGACCTTTGACCTACATTTTAACACCCAGCTGGAAGCTCTTCAAAAGTCGATTCACTAAAACCATGTCTGGTAAATATCAGACTCACAGGCGCAAAGCAATACCACATCAAAGATATTTCCACCTTTTGACCTCTAATGACTTCGTATGACCTTGGATCAAAAATCTGTGTACAACCCTAAAGAACCACTATGTAAGAAATATTATGACCTGGCTAAAAATCATATTTCATATCTAAATTCCCAAAAATTTATCAAGTCTTCTTTCGAAAGTAGCAACAGAGTCAGCCTCCACAATTTTGGATGGAAGACTTTCAAAAATCAACAACTCTTCTTTTAAAGGCACATTTCTTCATATCTGACTGACAATGTTGTTTTCTAAGTTTAAAACGGTGACCTCTTGAAAAATATCTCATGGTACTGAAATTCAGCATGTTAAAAAGTAATATTATTGTCATATATCTCTAACAATTTTAAAAACTTCAATCATATCTCCCCTGAGCCTTCTGTATCTAAGGTAGGCAGATGTAATTTACGCAATCCTTCTTGATATATGATAAACCCTTGAATGATGGAATAAGTCGTGTGATACGTCTCTGCACATTCTCTTATAAATCAACATCCCGTTTCAGGTGAGGGTTCCAAACACTGGCAGCATTATTCCAAATGAGGTCTAACTAAAGCTTGAAACAAATACTTAAGAGACACTTCATCTAAATGTGTATAAGCAGGCGCGTAGCCAAGGGAAGGGCGAAGGGGGATGCCGCCCCATCCTCGAGCATATTTTTTGTATTTTTTAATGATTTTTATTTTTGTGATATTGCTAGTAACTCAAATAAAAACAATGTTTAGATGTAACTTACAAGGCTTGCGAAGTGGCATTTCCAGCGATCTGGGAGGCATTTTCGGCCAACATTTTCTTGTAAGCTTGACGTCAACCTGTGGTGGTGATACACCTAGATAGTTTGCCTACAGGCTTGCCCCCCCCTCCCCCTCCTTGGCAAATTTCTGGCTACGCGCCTGTGTATAAGTCCCATTATACGCTTTGATTTATTGACCTGAGCTTGATAATAATCTAAAAAGTGTAACTGATGATCCACCAATAATCCATTGTCTTTTTCTAAAACAGAAACCTTATATCATAATTTTTCTTATTGACATTGCTCCGACCAATTGCAATAACTGTAGCCTACACTTATTAGGATGAAATTTCAATAACCAACGTTCTGACCAACTTTACAAAGCGGATAAATCCTCTTGTAACAAAACCTTGTCATTTTTCGTAGATATTTCCCTATACAACTTTGTTTCATCCGCAAATGAGCACGTTGAAGAAAACTGTACCTACTTGGGCAAATCGTTTCTATATAACAAACACAACAGGTCCAAGAACACTTCCCTGACGGATTCCACTTGTAACAGGATAATACCTAGATAAAGAATTATTCACACGTACCTCCCTGAAAGAAAATTTTCAGTCCATCCGCAACAATGGTTACTTGTGTCACAATTACTGATTTTACGTAGCAAACGCTCATATGCGGAACCTTATCAAAAGCCTTCATAAAGTCCATATATATACATATACATATTACATCAAAGGATCAACATTGTATCAAAATGGCACAGAGATAAAACAGCTTTCTTTACTATTCAACCATTCACTCTTGCAATTACTTTTCTTCCTAAAATATTCGCATTACAAGTGTTCTCGACGTTTCATCATTCGGAATTTTGAAAGTCTGGGTGAAAAAATATGAGCCAAACAGAAGTAGATTTCTTTCTGCTACAACATAATTTCTTAAAATTAAAGTTTCCCAACTACCTTACCTTTCATTGCCTATCATTCTATATCTACAAATCATAATTTCCAAAGTACTAAAATTTTCTGTGTGCTACAAACGGAATAGTTCTCTTAAAACTATTCCGTTTGTAGCACACAGAAGGTGAAATCCAGGGCGTAGCTATTGGGGTGTGTAGCTGTGACACCCCTCTAGGCCTAACGGTCAGTCGGCACATCGACGATCAGTTGGCACATTGACTCTCGGGAAAGAGGACAAACCAGATGGTCGGTTCTATGATTACTTTTTTTTTGTTTTTGTTTTTGTTCTGTGTGGCAGTATGGTACAGATGGTGTGGGTTGGTGCCGTGTGGTGTTGGGCAATGTCGGGTTGTCCCAGCTAATGCGGGGTGTCCATCGTATCTATTTACCGAACCTATGGAAACGAAAAACCGAAAACCTTGTACACACGAAATTTTAATCTATTGATGGACACTTCTCACAGCCCATACAGAATGAAAAGAAAAACGAATCATAAGGCGGACGCTCTGTTATTCCCCTTTCCCGAGAATCAATGTGCCGACTGATTGTCGATGCGCCGACTGACCGTCAGGTCTGTAGGGGTGCCACACCCACACACCCCCATGCAATTTAAGGGGGAAGCAGCCACACAGAGCCGCTGAGCATGCTATATATGAATGCACTGTTTATAACCAGCAGACAGCCGCGGAGAGCGAATCAGTACAAGCAACTCAGTCATTTATTGTAAGATAGATTCTGTCCACTTTATTCGAAAAAATTCTGCGCGCTTGGCGCGCTGCAGATATCGATTTGGTTTTGTGTCGCAGTCTGAATTCATACAGTTAAATAGAGAGTGTGATAATTTTCTTCCCATTCTTCCCATTCCCGCTTCCCGGTTGCCTTCCCTGCCTCTCCTCGACCCGATACATTTGTACTGTACTAAATCCAAGAAACGTTTGAGCTTTTTAAATTCTTACCAATGAAGAAATCCTCCCCATATCCCACCTGTTCATGGCTCACAGATTAGACATGATAATCAATATTTTCGCACGTGGCAGGCTCTGTGCATTCCTCCATGTCTTGTCTTTATGTCTTCTTATCTTTATTTCGATAGAATGCGCTGTTTGTAACCTGTGCAAAGCTCCAGAGCAACTCTAAGCTTTAGAGAAAGCTTACGCTCACAAGCGTACGAGGCGGGGTGCATTGGCATATGCCTTCCAAATTTGGGCAAAAATAGTGAGTCCATTCGGGCAAATGAGCCAGCCAAGGAAATAAATTATGCCCTTTTTGCCGGCCATGACAACCGACACAGTGGTAACTCAAACATGGGGCGCATGCAAACAAAATTTCGCGGTATTTATTTCGTTTTCCTTGGCACATAACCAGTAGTGGCGCTACTTGGGAGGCACCCCCTCCCTCCAAGTTTCCTCTTTCCCCCACTTGTCCTCAATTAAATGCGGTATTTATCCAAAATATACAGCGGTAGGCTAATCGTTTTTATTAGAAACAGCCTCAAGTGCAATGTATTTAGACTCTGGATTACTAAAATGTCTTTGAAAGTGCATCTCCTCTGTTACTTAGTGTAAGTACACCTACTTACAGTAAGACAGCTTGAGTGATATAACTTCTCAAACGTCCCATGCGATCCTTACCATCATCAGTTCCCCCATTCGCAACTCTCCTTCATTATCAACTTGACCGGCTGTAAGTGCGAGTAAGGCTAGTTTAAAAGTGTTCGAATTGTGATTTTGGTGGGCATTTGAATGCATATTAAACGCCCTTTACTCCATTCTATTGCCCATAATTTTGAAAATAGCTTAAAGCTTCCGAGGGCTTTGGCCCTGGTACCCCACAGGAAGTTTGCCCTGGACCCCACTATCCCTACGCCTATGGGGGCATTTCGCACCCTTCGGTGCCGTTGGGTCATTCCTTGTTCACTTCCTCTAATTTCTTCCGTCTATTTACTCCCACTTTCTCTAGCACTGCCACTTCATATGACGTCACTTGGGCGGAATGTTTAATATTTTTTCGTTGGTTCTCAAGGCCCCAATCCGCATACCTCGTTAGCATCGTAAAGACATGTTCTGACATATCAACAAAGAGGTTAGTTTAAAAAGTGATCATGAACCGTGTCCTATTACACCGTTTAAGTAGGCAAATCAACCTTGACCGTCGGCAAAATTGGATCTCACCCCCCCCCCCCCCTCCAGTTAGCCTATGCCCCTGGTGAAATAAAACTATGTATTGGAGGATCTATTGTTCTACATCGCATTTAATTTTTGAAATGCCGAGAATGCAATGACTGGACCAAGTTTAGATACACCTTCAGTTTAGGATAATTAATTGATTGCTGATGTTGATTTTTTTACTATTCGTTTGTTCTCCTGGTAACGTAGACAGGAGGGAATGAAATGATTGTCTCACATTTTTAAGAACTTCTAATGTAGGTTCCTTACTTCTCCATGGGTGAATGGAAAAAATATAAATAAATAAAAAACAAAAATTAATGGACGATGCAAAGGGAATTGAACAGGGTATTATGCGGACATTTAAAAAGTATACACAAATGTCCTGAGTGCAGTGTCAACAGTATTCCTACCAAGTAAAGAATGCAATGATTTACGTCGTGGGTCATAGGTCATGTTCACTTTAGGGGTACGCTTATATGAGAAGGCTGAGAACCCTTGACTTTGGCCTTTCTGGTGGAGAAAAAAAACACTGCATGCATTTATAACAAAAACTTCAGCTATACAGCCGGTCACCTTCAGAATATGGATATCTTCAGAGATTGAAACAAAATTCTATTGTTATATTTAACAAGTTTTCCCTAATCTAAATCGTTTTAGACATTATTTTGAGAGTTTACAGTCCCTCCCATCATACTTGCTGGGATTTCTATATCTTCTCTGATGTTGCTCGTAAGAGCTATGATGAAAGTATTCACTGCAGTAAGAATCACAGTACACAAGGCAACCGAAAACTGCAACTCCATTGGTTTACAGAAAGAGAAGGAACTGGTTTCTTCGTCGATTCCACTAGTGCTTGCATTATTGTTTTCATTTACATTGGTGTTGTCGGTTCCATTAGTGCTTGCATTATTGTTTTCATTTTCATTGGTGCTGCCGGTTCCACTAGTGCTTGCATTATTGGTTTCATTTACATTGGTGCTGTCGGTTCCACTAGTGCTTGCATTATTGGTTTCATTTTCATTGGGGCTGCCGGTTCCACTAGTGCTTGCATTATTGGTTTCATTTCCACTGGGGCTGCCGGTTCCACTAGTGCTTGCATTATTGGTTTCATTTACATTGGTGCTGTCGGTTCCACTAGTGCTTGCATTATTGGTTTCATTTACATTGGTGTTGCCGATTCCATTAGTAGGGCTTCCATTTTTGGTTCCTCTCTGTCTCTTCAGTGTTCTTCTCCGCTCTAACTTCTCTGGATCCCTGTCAACAATCAACGTGGCTCTGTACTGTTTGGGAATAATGAACAATAGGGCAGTGTCAGCTCATTAGATTCTAGGCTAATGGAGAATGACGTCAGGCGATCTGGACTCACTGAACTATATGCTAGGAAGGATCATTTCACTATAATGTTTTGAACACTGATCTAAATGTGGGAACTAAGAGTATTTATTGACTAGAGGCCAAGGTTTAATACATGCTCTGTACGAAATTTTGGCCAATTTGAAAGCAAGAGTTAGGTCCAAAATGGTTTAGTCTCCGACAGTCAGTCGTTGCACTGTGCGCATATAGTGGGCGAAACACGGCGACAACATTTCGGTGCTTTTCGTAACTTAAGAAGAGGTATATTCTCCCTCGTAATTCCCGAAGAGTAAACTTACAGCAGTAAGTTTTGTTGCTGTGGGAACGCTTTTTTACCTTTAGTGCGATTATGTAAGAGTTGGCGCTACAAATCAGTGGCATGTCGCCAGTATCTGAGATTTATTTTCAACTTTTAGAGCCGCAAAGCGAAGGTAAGGGATAGTAAGTTGCCTACTGAGCCGCCTTGCTTACGCATGGACTGTGCAATCCTTAACGTCAATTTCTGTCTACGTTTGACGCGTTACTAACGCATACAGCGTTAATGTCACTTTTAGGTAACAGAACGTTACCTTAGCAACAGGATTCATTACGAAACCCTGAGCGACGATTACGAATGAAGGCTTTCGTCGTCTAACATAGATAATATAGACACTTACCTTCGTGTGTCTCCCTGAACCACAAATCCTAGGCTGCATATTTAATTGACAAACGAACAGAATTTCACACTGACTGAGTAGACAGCTGCTTGTAAGATCAAATAGTACGCAGCGCTTATTTGAACGCGAACGCAACTTTTGCTATAGAGGGATTTCATGTGACGTCACGCACAATGGATTTCCAGGCACTGAAGGGCAAAACACACACCCAGTATAAGCGAATTTACAGCTCACGCGCACGGCATAACTATAGATACTACTGTTACACAATGGACGCGTGCCCGTCAAAACCAAAGAGACGCGCCATCTTGTCCTTCAAAACAAAAAAGACGCGCGATCTTGCCCTTCAAAATTGCGTCTAGTTGGTTAAAGTCACGTGACTGAAATCCCTCTATATATATAACTTGTATGTAGGCTGTATGACTGGTAAAAAGGAAGCGCAGGTCAGCGTGTGTTTGGGCTTTCATAGACACGCGTATATTTGTTTTGCTAAGCACGCGCACGCATGCACGCACAAACGTTATGCAAACGTTACCCAAATGTTATGGGCAGCGCGTCTACGTGCTGTACATAACCAGGTAACGTTTTTGCGCCACTAAAGTACTTGTGTTATATTTAAAAAGTGTGATTTATTTCTTTATGATTATGAGACACGATACGGTGTGCACTATGCGTGCACCACATACGCAGGCAAGCCCTATAAATAGCAAAGTGTTAGAGAAAGCACACGCAAGGAAGAAACGACTGGTTGGTTGAGACACTGCAAATTTGGACCTAACTTTACCTCCATGGGTGGGACATTCCGCAATTTTGACCTTGGTCTCTAGTCAATAAATACTCTTATAGTGTAGGACTGGATATAACGCGCGCTATTTTTTAACATTGCAGAGTTGGGGAACCACTTGGTGTTCACAAGATGGCGCGAACTCCTTAACAAATCATCGCGCAACTGGAGCGTAATGGTTAGTGGTGCGGGATGTACACGAACATGGAAAAATGAATCACAAGTATTGAAAATTGTTCGTTAACCAAAGGAGAAAACTAAAGTTTATTGTGCATTTTTTTTTGCAAGTTTGTCTACATTTTGTGTCGATAAATTTTCAGTAATAACTGCACGATTTTGACATGAAAAGTGAATCAGAGACTCTCTCCATGCAGGCAATGGTTTAGTGCATTTACGGTGTGTAATAGAACACCGTGCGAGAATATTAAAGAGGTTGATTTGATGGTTGATATTGGAAACTGATACTCTGCAAATATATGATTGTAAAGTTGTTGCAAATTGTTTTCACTCGGGACATACCTATGGAGTTAGTAACTCTTAACTCAACTTCTAGGTTCCAATATTGAATTTTGGAGTTTAAGTATGCTGATTACAGGTAAAGGTAACAAGATTAATAAAGTGTCACAGTCTGTTCAAATCTTTCAAAACACAGGTCCTTGTGTTCATCTATTAGACCCTACTTTAACTTACTAGCTAGATTAAGACATATTTAAGGACTTTATTGCTAGCTTAGATCTTATATGGTCTCTTGTTATGTTGCTCGCAAGTCCATAGGCGTAGGAAGCTTTTCGAGACGGGGGGGGGGGGGGGGGGACTGAACTTTGTTTCGGATCGCCGTCCTGGGGGAGGGTCTAAGGTGAGGGGGTGTCCCCCTCTCCTTTGGAAAATTTTTGGGTATTTGAGGGTCCTCAGATGCAATTTGGTGCAACATTTTGCACAAACACTAAGGAAAATTACTTCAAATTTTTGACATTTCTTACAGAAGAGACAAATAAGGGGTTTTTCCCCTTGGATCTTGGGGGCGGAAGCATACTTCAGCCCCACACATTTTTGCCTGGGGGCTAAAGCTCCCCAGCCCCCCTTCCTACGCCTATGCGCAATGCCTTTCTCACTCATAACCTTCTCATACAGTATATTTGAACATTCTAGGCCTACATATTTGAACATATTCTTTTATTTTTAATTTCCGTCGTTCTATAGGCCTACACCCTAAATTTCTCTTTTCTGACAGACTTTCTTTTTACAATAAAACCCCGTTTATCCAAACACATCGGGACCAAAGGTAGTTCGGATACTAATTCGGATAAATTGGGTTCCAAGTTTTTGCCTCAAGTACGGTACACAGGGTCCATAAGACAGTGTGTCAACATATTTCTTAAACAATTCCGAAATGGCTAAAAATTGCAGACAAAATCCCCCAAGATATTTCGTTACTATTTTTTTGTGACCGATGATATGACAAATAAATTGTAAGACTTCTAAAACAGAGAGATTTTATTCGTAAAATTCGAGCCTTCTCACTTCTGAATGACCAATGCTTTCTACACACTAAATGAGTGTGTGGGCTGAAGAAAAGCTGTAGCGATCTGGAGAGGTATCTAGAGTAAAAATTCTGAATAAATTTCCAAAAATGTTAGAGACACATGTGTAGGAGACTCTCAAACAGCAATTTGCAATGTGTTTTGTAAGGTCTACTTTCGTTATTTTTAGGTTTGACGCTCACTACGATACTAACTTTTCAGATTTAGTGAAAGTAGGACTTACGCTAGCCTAACGTACTTTTGTATAGAGGATATTGAGCCTATACCGACTCATGGCTCTTAACAAGAATTTCGAAGCAAACACGTACGATATTTCTTCCAAATTTGACAAGACCGACTGCATGGTCAAGTGGTTAGAGCATCCGACTTGCAGCCGGAAGGTCTGGGGGTCGACCCCTGGGCGGGTCAGACCAAAGACTTTAAAAATGGAACCTACTGCCATTGTGCTTGGTGCTCAGCTTAAGCAGTGGAGTAGGGATCGAAACAAGCCAGTGAGCCACAACTGGAAAAAAGGCTGTGGCCGGCCCGACTTAGAAACTGAGCCGTAAAACCTCATCTAACTCCAAATTTGACAAAGAGATAACAGATTGTTTTCTATGTCCACATATCGGCTGTTTTAGCCATCGTGACATCTTTCCATGACTTTTAAAGTCCCGAAAAAATTAGTGCATTTCTGCAAAAATTAACTTTGAATTTTGCCTTGGTGGATACCACCGTAATTGTGTTGAATATTACTGTTGTTAAATCTGACGGCTAGTTCGGATAAACGGGGTTTTACGGTACTGTATAGCCTTTACTATTTCAGTTTACCCACACCTCGACTGTCATACATGTTAAGTGAAGTAACTTTTGCGAAATGAAACAATTCAAGGGGAAGGGGGAGATTTATCTCTGCTTTTCAGCACCCATGAATTTATGTCAAAATCATGCCATCACTTGGCCCTCAGAGCATAATGTATTGAGAAATTGGCCCTGACAAACATAGTACAGTAGGACTATGCCTAAACTGTCAGTGAGCACGCCAACGTTATCACTGCGTTGGCAAAAGAACGCGCAGCGTGATTCAAAATAATCAGACATTACACGCCTTACTGTCATAACAATGTGGAACATTCGTCTATACCAGCAGTGCCCAACCAGTCGATCGTGGTCTACTGGTAGACCGTCGGACTGATCCCAAGTCGACAGCGAGGGGTGTAGGAAAACATGAAAACAATAAAGTTTTTTATGTGTAACTGTATGGCAGTGTATGATTTGTGATCTCGGGAGGTTGGCTACTAAGTAGATCTTGGGTCAAAAAAAGTTGGGCACCCCTGGTCTATACCCTCGAACAACGGTGCCAGCGTTTAACACGCACCGTATATTTAACACGCACACGTACTTGTCAGCATGGTTTTTGTCAACTGTCACATATGGGAACGTTGCGATCATTTACTCAACGCGCAGACCGACAGGGTCCTTAAAGGCAATAGGCAGTCGCCCCAAAATATTCTTTGAAAAATCAGCAAACTCTTGCAAATCTCCTCTTATTCGCATTAAAAGCACCTCTGAAGATGTTTCGAACATAATTATTACAAACAATAGGTAAAGCAAGGAGAAATTCTCCTTGAATTTTACAATTCACCAACAAAAATATTGTCACATGATCAAAATAGGCCAATCATGAACAAGAGTGACAGGATACACTCACTCTGATTGGGGTGACTGCCTACTGCCTTTAAGTGTGTGTGTTTACCGTTTTCAATTGACACAGTTTCCTCTTTATTCAAACTTTTTGATTTCAGTTTGTTTTCAGTCGAACGTGGCTAAACTTGTTTTATATACTCCAAAGTGTCCTCTTTTCGATGGTGCTTAAAGATTTAATGTTTGGAAACCTTCATAATATAAAATTTTCACTTTGAAAACAAACACGGTGCGTTTGCAAACATTACTACTGCGTTACTGTGAAATAAGGGGGATCCTAGGTCTCGATGAACCCACAAAATAATGAATGGTGGAAAAAACTGATTACCAAAATTGTCTTCCATTGGCGTTGTTTTATTTGCATTTTAATTCATTTTAAATTTTTGGCAAATTTGAACTACTTACACACTTTCTACCTGAACTTTCTTCTGTGTCTCATATCCCTACGATAAGGATGTTCTTGAATTATAATAGAGTGCTGATGATTGTGGGATATCTACTAATCACTACACACCCAGCTGCCCAGTTGCCATTCCATGGTATAACATAACTACTATAAGTAACAGTGTTACTACAGTGACCAATCAGAAGAGGCCAAAAATAATGCTATAATTAAGCCCAAGATTCGAGTAACATATCGAAAATATTCCACGATATGTCTTCCAACTCCTTGATCTCACCAGAATTGCTATTCTGTCTTGAGCGTACAGACTAGACGTAGACAAAGAGCACGGGGGACCAACGGTTCCGGTTTCCCTTTTCTTGCAGCCAGGAGAGAAATTTTGAAACCCCTACCTGCACAGCTGGCTTCGCTCTTAGGCCTATGTCGAATGAAGCTGTTTACACCTTTTCCTTAGGCTTGTTTAACAGTAAAATTTTTGTTCACAGACTTACGTCAAGGGTATCGTCTGATAAACGCCTATTATAAAGTACTCAAATAACTAAGAAATCTAGCAGCTATAAGGTCTGTTACCACCTACTTAATCCCCCCCCCAAAAAAAAATTGGCCCTTTGGGCCATTTTGGTCTGGGGATGTGACTATTGACATCAATACACCCACGATTAAAATTTTACCTGAATCATGAATATTCAAAATATGAAAAGGATCATGAAAAGAAGAAAAAAGTTCTATGCTGGTTCAACTGACAGCATGTTTCCATACTTAGCTGGGGATTGGACTATTCATAGTGCTGTACCAAGAAGAAGGGTTCAAGAGGGAGGTATGTTACCCTTAACATTGGAATTTTATTGGAGGGTCCTTTGATGAAAGTTGATGGTGCAATTCTCAGTAATTGAAAAATGTTTATTGAAAAAGTTTAAAATATTATTGAAAATGTATGATATATTTCACAAGGGTGGGGATAAGGGATTTCCGTCCTTGAAAAGTAGGGTGGAAGCATAATTTTGCCCCAACATTTTTATATGGGGCTACTGGTCCCAGCTATCCCCTCCTCTCCCGGACTTCCTACGCCTATGTGTAATGTTTGTTATTATAGAAAGACAAACCTCAAGAAGCGTTAAAATTGCCATCATCAACTGGAAGGTGACTGAAACAATTATCAAACAGAGTGATATCGATGCAGTCGTATTCATCTTTTCTAGTTTCATTATCAGAGCAAGGAGACTCGCATTTGTAGAGAGTGCTGCAGTATTCAGCAATCCTGACGTCATCAGTTTTGTTTTGTTTCCATTAGACATGTATTTGACAAGATTGTCTTTCTTTTTCTCTTCCTCTGCTCTTTGGACTTCAAGTAATCTTTCTCGCTCAGCTGCAACTTCACTTGTCCCAGAGCCATTATTGCCGAGCTAAACAGCACAGCATGGAAAAGAAAATGATGATCAATATAATAATCATATAAACAAGAAAAAATTCAAAATAATTGAACTTAAAATTTGTACGTGACTTATGTACATTTGTAAGTAGGGCAGGTGATAACCACCACAACAACAAGCCGGTTTGACATTATCTCACGGCCTTGTTTAAGGTGTATGTGAGTATGTATTGGAGCAGCTGGTTGAGGATTCAATTTCTTTTTCACATTGCCAGTTTCTGTGGAAACGGGATAGCCTCCTATATAAAGGTAACGCTTCCACAGCAGATTTGTCTATCATTTGAACACTTGTTGAAGCTGCTTGACGAGAATTCGGGGGTTGCTTGTGTTAAAATGACAGAGGAAGGGCCTGCAGTTTCGGTCATATCCATGTGCCAAAATGATTGCATGAAAACATTCTCTCTAAATGTAAAAGAGTGAATTTCACTCTTCGACGATTGCCTACAGTGACCACTCTCTGTTTGGAGTGGAATTCCACTCTGCCCGGAGTGGTAATTCACTCATTTGGAGTGAATTACCACTTTCAACAGAGTGAAATTTTCACTCGAAGAAAGAGTGGTCACTGTAGGCAATCGTCGAAGAGTGAAATTCACTCTTTTACATTTAGAGAGTTTCCTTACGGCTTGGAGTAGGAAAAACCAATTATTTAGTTATTTTGAGCAACATACAATCGGGGAGTTGCCAGCCAAAAATGCTCGTCTGACAATTTATAAAAGCAAACACACATCAGTCATCTCGGATAAAAGTGACCCGAACTGATTCGGCTGTTACCCAAATCTAGTCAAATATGAGATTCCGGTTTGGCGCCCGGTTTATTAAAACTTTTGAAGACCATGGTTTACATACCAAAAGGTACTCTAAAGAGCCAATGAGACGTGAGAGTCAGGAAGTGACAAACAAATTATGTTAAACGATATCTTAATGGTTATACTCCCACAGGGTTTACTTTTTCATAGACCAGAGAGAAGTTGCTCCAATCAGGTTTTACCCCCTGGCTCCCTGACATCCTAAAATAACGGAGTTTGTTTAACTTTCAAGAGCCATGCATAATGTCCATGATCATATCCGTGAAATTCTCGAATAATATATAGAATCTAAAGAAAAATTAAACCAGAAAGCCAAAAGGCTTAGTGATTCCTTGCCGAAAGGGGGGTGCTTTGTTACACTGAGGTTCATCCATCAAATTTATACTTCTCTTCTACATCATTTTTTTATGATGCGGTCACAATTTGACCCCTGCTCACATCAGCTTATGTCACATGACTTTTAAACCGAAACTTGAATAACCACAAAAAAAATGAAAAAAAAAAAATAAATAAAACGTATGAGAAGGGATTTATCTGTGCTTCCTCCCTTGTAATGACATGTTAAAAGTTTCAGTTTTTGACCTCTGGTGACCTCAAATTGCTTGTGACCTCCACAGAAAAACAATAGGGTTTTTCCTCACACCATAACGCATCCCCATACTTAATATGAAATCTATCCAAGCTTCCTAACTTGAGATACTGTGTAAACAAGGTTTTCAGACTTTGACCCCCGGTGACCCCAGACGACCTTTGTCCTCCACCAAATATAACAGAAATCTTCCTCTCACCATACCACATCCAAATACTTGGTATGAAATCTATCCAAGCTTCCTACCTTGAAATATCATGTAAACAAGGTTTTCAGACTTTGACCCCGGTGACCCCAGATGACCTTTGACCTCCACCAAAAACAATCGGGTTCTTCCTCTAACCATAACACATCTACATACCAAGCATGAAATCTATCCAAGCTTTCTAATTTGAGACATCGTGTAAACAAGGTTTTCAGATTTTGACCCCAGTGACCCCAGATGACCTTTGACCTCCACCAAAAACAATAGGGTTCTTCCTCTCACCACAACGCTTCTACATACCAAGCATGAAATCTATCCAAGCTTTCTAACAAGAGATATCGTGTAAACAAGGTTTTCAGATTTTGACCCCCGGTGACCACAGATGACCTTTGACCTCCACCAAAAACAATAGGGTTCTTTCTCTCTCCACAACGCATATACATACCAAGCATGAAATCTATCCAAGCTTTCTAACTTGAGATATCGTGTAAACAAGGTTTTCAGATTTTGACCCCAGTGACCCCAGATGACCTTTGACCTCCACAAAACACCACAGGGTTCTTCCTCTCACCACAACACACCTACATACCAAGCATGAAATCTATCCAAGCTTTCTACCTTGAGATATCGTGTAAACAAGGTTTTCAGATTTTGACCCCCAGTGACCTCAGATGACCTTTAACCTCCACCAAAAACTATAGGGTTCTTCCTCTCACCACAACGCATATACTTACCAAGCATGAAATCTATCCAAGCTTTCTAACTTGAGATATCGTGTAAACAAGGTTTTCAGATTTTGACCCCCGATGACCTTTGACCTCCACCAAAAACGATAGGGTTCTTCCTTTCACCACAACGCATCTACATACCAAGCATGAAATCTATCCAAGCTTTCTAACTTGAGATATTGTGTAAACAAGGTTTGCAGATTTTGACCCCCGGTGACCCCAGATGACCTTTGACCTCCACCAAAAACGATAGGGTTCTTCCTCTCACCACAACGCATCTACATACCAAGCATGAAATCTATCCCAGCTTCTAACTTGGAATATCGTGTAAATAAGGTTTTCAGATTTTGACCCCAGATGACCCCAGATGACCTTTGGCCTCCACCAAAAACAATAGGGTTCTTCCTCTGACCACAACGCATCTACATACCAAGCATGAAATCTATCCAAGCTTTCTAATTTGAGATATCGTGTAAAAAAGGTTTTCAGATTTTGACCCCCGGTGACCCCAGATGACCTTTGACCTCCACCAAAAACCATAGGGTTCTTCCTCTCTCCACAACGCATCTACATACCAAGCATGAAATCTATCCAAGCTTTCTAACTTGAGATATCGTGTAAACAAGGTTTTCAGATTTTGACCCCCGATGACGACAGATGACCTTTGACCTCCACCAAAAACGATAGGGTTCTTCCTCTCACCACAACGCATCTACATTCCAAGCATGAAATCTATCCAAGCTTTCTAATTTGAGATATCGTGTAAACAAGGTTTTAAGATTTTGACCCCCGGTGACCCCAGATGACCTTTGACCTCCACCAAAAACCATAGGGTTCTTTCTCTCTTCACAACACATCTACATACCAAGCATGAAATCTATCCAAGCTTTCTAACTTGAGATATCGTGTAAACAAGGTTTTCAGATTTTGACCCCCGATGACCCCATATGCTCTTTGACCTCCACCAAAAACAATAGGGTTCTTCCTCTCACCACAACGCATCTTCATACCAAGCATGAAATCTATCCAAGCTTTCTAACTTGAGACATTGTGTAAACAAGGTTTTCAGATTTTGACCCCCGGTGACTTCAGATGACCTTTGACCTCCACCAAAAACAATAGGGTTCTTCCTCTTACCACAACGCACCTACATACCAAGCATGAAATCTATCCAAGCTTTCTATCTTGAGATATCGTGTAAACAAGGTTTTCAGATTTTGACCCCCGGTGACCCCAGATGACCTTTGACCTCCACCAAAAACAATAGGGTTCTTCCTCTCACCACAACGCATCGACAAACCACGCATGAAATCTATCCAAGCTTTCTACCTTGAGATATTGTGTAAACAAGGTTTTCAGATTTTGACCCCCAGTGACCCCAGATGACCTTTGACCTCCACCAAAAACAATAGTGTTCTTCCTCTCAATATGGGCCATCTATGTACCAAGTTTGAGAAATGTCCAAGTTTTCCTTCTTGAGATATCGTGTAAACAAGCTAAGCCGTCACATACGCACGCACACCCACACACACACACACACGACATCACCATCGCATAGATTCCTTGCCTGCCTTCGGCAAGGAATCAAAAATGCAGAAACTATGGAATTCTTGGAAAAATTTTACAGATTTATAAAGGTTCTTTCAAGACGTTTTAACGATTTTTTAGTAATTCTGCAGCTAGTTTATAGAATTTCTAAAGAAATTTTATAGAAATTTTATAGAAAGTTTATAAACTTGTACAGAATTTTCATAAACTAAAACTGACATAAAAATTTTAACAAATTTGTTACAATTCTAAAAAGCTATATTTTTTTTTTATAGAATTCTACAAATTTTCTGTAAGGTGGGACAGAGTAATAAGACAGATCGATGGAGACATTGATTGGTAATCCAGAAGTTTGCCTGCGTAGCAACACTCTGCCACTTTCTCTCTCATCCATCTTATACCACTGACGGAAACTTCATCTGCTCCGCTTGGCATCCAGAAATAGGCCTTCTTCTTATTGGAAAAGGGTCATATACAGCCTGCCATAAACAGGGGCCACTTTTCGATACTCTCCATGTTATATGGTATACACTGCCCTGATCATTTCACTGGGCGGTGAGTAATGTATACCACTGCACTGGGCCTTTGATGTAGTGGGGTATGAATGTGAGATTTGAGGGAGATTTTACCGGTCTTTCCTGTGACCAACGTGTCTTACCTGATTACTATTTCTGGCCATCTTTGGCTGGTTAACAAGTACGGTAACCAAGTAATTCAATTAACTGCAATGAAAGGGAAAAAGACTCATGGTTTAGGGTTGGATGACCTAACCTGAATTTCTTGGCTAAGAAATGGCAGAGGATTGCCCAAACTCCAAATGAGATCAGCAAAGAAAAGAATTCGTAACTGTCTTCACCAACCATTGTTCCAGGGTTGGCAGTTTTTGCCACAAGCGGTTTTTACCAGTGGTTTTTACCGGTAAAAACCGTCCCGGTAAAAACAGGTTTTTGCCAAAAAATGGAAAAAACGGAAAAAACCTATTCTGCGAAATTGAATAAAATGTTGTTAACAAGTACTTTTTATGTTTTTTTTTCCAAAGTCTAAGGATGAAAGAAATTTTGTTACACCAAGTTTAATCATTTCAGGCAACAATATATACCATGTGAGGGCCTGAATGTGATTTGTTTAGTGATTTGGCCACTTTTTGCCAGGTTTACACTGTTTTTGTGTTACATGTACATGCAGTAGACCTAATGCAGAAAAATAGGAAGGAAACTCAAGGAATAATTAAAGAATTTTTTCAGTTTGATGGGAAGATTTCCTGTGAAAACATGGGAAGTTGCTAACCCCACTCTTGGGTGTACCTGTCAGGTGAACCTGAAAGGTATGTCCTACAGTACAATAACTCAATGTCTTACATTGACCTCCAGCAGTACTGTCTTGTAATTCAACCATCCACCTTCCTTCAACATTTCCACTTTCTTTTGGGAATTAAGTCAATGGTGCCCATGTCTCTATATCACATTCAAACAGGCTATGATGTTGCACATATGGGCTTAAAGACCTGTGACATCACAGCCTGAATCTGATATAGAGACATGGGCACCATGACTTTACTCCCATTCATATATACTTTAATTCTGGAGAAACTAAAAAGGGAAAAAGTTTTTTCTTTTTTATCAATTTTCCATTGATCGTGAATTATTCTCCCAAGGTGCCTAAAGTTTTGCAGGTGTCATCCAGCTTTTTTACTTTCAATGTGAGCAGTGACAGAAATAAAAAAAATTGCAGTTATTACTGTACCTGGTTTATTTTGAATGTTCACCTTTAAACAGACCAGCACTTTACTAATCATGGGCATGTTTACAGTCCTGACATGATCGCACACTTGGTCTCCATACACCCTTTGTTTCTGTACTGGATAAGAACATGGGTAACTGACCAATCAGAGGCCAGCCTTCTCAAAAAGTATTTATGAATGTAAAACAAAGTGCTGGCTATCCACTTAAGTTTCCTTCATTCATAATTACTATTTGTGGGTTATCAACTTTTTCAAAAGGAAGATAACTTTAGCCAACAAATAGTCCCTTTGTATTTGATTGGCCATCTATAACTTCTTACTTATTTCTGAGTAATGAGCATGGTGGATTTGAATATTCAGAGAAGCTCCCTTAATGAAACTCATTTACTTCAAGTTGCTGCTTAATCAGCGTTTATCACTATGGCAAGTTGTAATTTGCTTCTCTGCTGTGTCAAACTGAAGTTTCTGAAATGATAAAGGAAGTTGCTTCTCTACTCCATGCTCCTGCCCTTTTTATATATAACAGATTATATACCCTAATTACTTGGTGATTGAACTTTCATATTTAGAACTTTTGTAAAAACACAATTTCATCAATCCTCATTTTGTAAAACTTTGCTTGATATTCTGGTCATTTTGCAAACCAACTTTAGTTTTTAGGCTGCGGTATTCCTGTTGGCTTGCAGTTGCTTTGTTCGTGGTTACACTTAACATGTTAGGGCTTACAGTACTATTGTAACAACAATGTATTTCACTCCTTTTTCTGTTTTGGCAAATTGTAGTCTCACTTTTTAGGCAAAATAGAAAGTTTAATGAATCTAAATAATTTTATCTCAACTGGTTTGTTCATCATGTGCAATGGGGTACAACAACTGCACTCTCTTAATTGCCAGAAGAGGTTTTTTCCATTTTCTCCCGGTTTTTACCGGGAATAACCAGTTATTACCAGTTATTACCAGTTTCTACCGCTGTCCCGGTAAAAACAGGTTTTTTCCGGCAAAAACCCAACCCTGCATTGTTCAAAGTACCATAAAGGTTAAACTACGTCTTACCGTACCTCCCAAGGTAGAAACTTATGGTTACACAAATGAGTGAATATACTAAGTGTACATGAGCCAGAAATACCATCCCATATGGGCTGGTTGACGGATTTCACGTTATGGCTCGTACTTGTATCAGATCTGGAATTAATATCTGGTCAGATAAAAATTCGGCCGATAAACCTTGACACAATTTACTCATTGATATAGGCGTATCTGGGCGAGATGCGATCTTTACTTAATCTGGATCTGGCCATAAAACGATGATGTACCTTTTTGTCACATGACATTAGGTTTAGCTCTAGCCTTTAACATATCTATGGCTATTCCATCAAAATTAGTATAGTTTAATGTTTCAGGGTCACTCTCTAAATGTAAAAGAGTGAACTTCACTCTTCGACGATTGCCTACTGTGACCACTCTCTGTTTCGAGTGGAATTCCACTCTGCCCGGAGTGGTAGTTCACTCATTTGGAGTGAATTACCACTTCCAACAGAGTGAAATTTTCACTCGAAGAAAGAGTGGTCACTGTAGGCAATCGTCGAAGAGTGAAATTCACTCTTTTACGTTAAGAGGGCAGGAAGCCACTTAAATGGCTCATCGACGACCCTATACGAGATTGATCGTGGATGGAAACCGGCGAGATTCTCCTCTTTTCGACTAGTGCTCAAAGCGTATCGAGGCAGGTGACTCACTCCCAATCCAGTTCCCTGCATCGCCATTTAACGCCGCATCCGGCAAATGCGAGTGTACCCACAGTCTTAAGCCACTTTCCTAAAGGCTGGGGGTGCAAAACCCATATTCTGTGACACTGCTTCACTGCAGTGGCGCCGGAGCGGGGGAGGGGGAGGAGGGGGACATGAGGGGCACGTGCCCTCCAAATCGATTTCCGAAAATTTTCCCTAAAATTTTAAAATAAGCCACAAAGGCATTTAAGCTACAGATTTCTGTAAGGGTAGGGTGAGGTTTGCTTATGACTGAATGATGAATCTATTTTAATCATATTTTATCAAATTTCTCTCAAGTCCTTCTCAAAGTACCACAATTTTCGCAACCCCGAGCTCGTTGCAGCCTCACCGCATCATTGCGTTTACTATGCATAGCCTCTCAAACATAAGAGTATTATTCAATGGTGAGATTTCTACAATAACGTTGATAGTTCTTTTGCACTAGGAGTAATTATGGAGGGACACAGCACGGAGTTACCAGCTCCATGGACACAGCATTGCAAGAATGCGAAGTAGTGGAAGTCAGGGGAAGACATATTTTATGAAAATAGAAGGCTTGTACGAATTATACTAAACAGAAGACTCGCCCTCGAATTGGCGGATGCATTTTGTTGGGATTTAAAGAGTCGCAGTGAATGTTCTGCTCACCTTTTGTTATGGAAATGATTTTCAATGCAAAATTTCAGCGCTTTGCGCGCATTCGTCACGGTACACACTCCCTATCTTGAGATCATTATTTGGGCAATAATGCATTATTCTGACCAAAACACTTTTCCGAAAAAGTTCGTCTCCAACCTCTGCGGGGACCCGCATCAGCAGAGAATCTTAGAGCAGTCTAATATCATGAGGTAGCATATGCTGTAACAATCGTAGTATGTACCGCATTTGTCTTTACACATTTTTTATAACGAGTGCCATGCCACAGCCAAACTATCACTAAATATCGATAATTTCTAAGCATGTAATTAATTGAAAGATTGCCAAAGATGCTTCACTTTGCATCTAAGCCACCTTACCTAAAAAAGAATATTTCAAGGGGAACAGTTGTCACCCCTCCACTACTTAGACAAAACACCTTCCTTTAAAGTCAACCATAAATGCAGTTTGCATCTAATATATCTTAAATGAACAAAAAAATTTTCAAAGGGGACACCCTTCCTCTTAGACCCCTCTCCAAGACATTACCTGCACAAGGTGATAAAAGAAAGGATTCGCTCTGGGTGCAAACTACCACTCATGCGAACATGCACAAATTACATCAACTTTCTGGGTTTATCTAGGGTGGGCTTTAGGCATCACCTTCTGTAGTGTCCCCCCCCCAATCACCACCAACCTCTGGCGGCGCCACTGCTTCACTGTTCTACTGCTGAACCGGACAAAGTAAGCGACAAGTGGTTCTACAGGGATTTGATCCGGGGACCTCTAGCATGCAAGGCAATATACTAAACCAAAAACCAACTGTACTAATTTAAGTTTCAAGTAGCTAAATGGAAGTACCAAATTGCCATGCCATCTTTTGATGAAATATTCATGGGGGATATTTCCCGCGAGGTGAAAATAGGAACTGTGATCCCGAAGGGACACACAAGTTTACCTGTATACCACAAAACGTTTTTCAGAAAAAGTTCACTAAGTTATCAGGTACTTACGTGAAACTGCTCCCATCGAGTTGCTTCTTTAGAGAGACACAAAACTAAAAAGACCAACCTCTAATGCCCCCAACTTTTATACTCTTGGCTATACTTGTTGAAAGGAACACGTGATCTTAGCCACGGGAAGACATTACACAATGGATGAATGGTGTTTGCCCTGATTTTTCCCAGAAGTGACAAACAATCATGGGCCTACGTTTTGCTTTGAAAACGACAATGCTTGCTCTAAAATCGACAGTTTTGCTGGGGGAGCCTACCAGGCCTCATACGCCTATGATCTTAGCCAAGAGGCAGAGAATTATTTGTATACATTTGGTTTTTGTTTTGAAGTCCACTTGACTATTCTATTTCCACTCCACCTGAAACCTTCCACTGAGAGTTTTAGTTTCGTTAAGCTCCCTTTCTACGCTGCCAGTATTACAGCGTCACCTGTCTGGCTACGAGCCATTTACGAATTAGGATACTTGGGTAAGATACTTCAAATTCGGTTAACTGGATTCCCCCTAAAACTAATGAAGTGCAATTTGGAAGCCTAAAATTACGATTACTCCATTCTTTGAACAGGAATTTGCCCACCGGTTCCACGAACTAAGGTCCATACTCATGGCCCATAGTTCTGTTCAGCAATATTTCCAAGGGCATGAGTTCGGAGAATCCTATGGGAGCTGCGACACTTTTGCCCGAAAAATTGTACAATTTTACCATAAAAATAGCCTTTTATATCCCAGAGAAGCTAAAACATTGTTTGTGTGTGGGTGCTGCAGTCCCTGGGAGCCCCCCTTCCCTCCGCCATGGGTGATGGCTTCTGAAGTAATTTGCCGTACGGAAAACGTGACTGGACAACTTATAAAAGGTCTTAATTTTAAAATCAATTACAGTATACCAATTTCGAAATTCACATGCATGTGTCATATGTTGGATTTGATTGTTACAAAATATTCCAGTTTAGCACACGAAAGAAAGTGTCAATAAGGTAACGTCTTAATGCATCCTAATATTAGCTCCAAAATTTATTGTTACATGTAATCTCTTTTCTACAATTTTTCCCCAAATGATACTCTTGGATGTTTTTTTTTTTTCCGGACAAGTAAATTTTGCTTCATTTTTGACGACTTTCTTGAAAGGGTGTTGTTTGAACAATTATTTCGGCAGCTTTCTTATTCAACCTAAATGTGATATTAGTGAATTGAAGAGCCTACTGCCAGTAGCTTCATGCCATATGAAAATGCAATGACACTTATTAATGTGTAATTTGGACCACAGCTTCAGCACGTGTAGTATGTACGGTGTGGTTCAAATTAAACCTGAGGAGTGGTCCATTTTACACTCGAACAAGTTCAACGTGGTTCATAATCATATCACACATGAAGATGGTCCAAATTACACATGGTATGTGTAAATTGGACCCCATTAGATCACAATTTTTAAAATTCAATTTAGCCAGTGTATGCATATTCCGGCCAACTTGTTCTATGGGCAGTAAGAGCTCATCAAAGGCAATTAACTGGTGTTTAAATTTTCCACCTCGTTTTCGATTTTCTTTTTTTTTTCTAAATCTTTTCTTAAGTGGACCAAATTACACGGCTTTCCAAATATTAGTGTTAAAACCTTCAGTTACAACATTATGCGAAAATACCTGCTATTTGAGCAGTCGTATAGCTATGCTTCTTATTTCCGGTGCCCCCAACTCTAGATTTTCGGCCCTTGGACAATTGTCTGACGGGTACAACTACAAAATTATTAAGGTTCCATTTGACTTTGCCTGTGGTATAGCAGGACCTTCAGGAATTGGGGGGTGGTAGGGGCTGTAACCCCCAATGAATTTTAGTTTGAAGATTTTTATCTTAAAACGTCCAACAATTGCCTCAAAAAATACCTAAACCTCTGGAGTTGAACGGTTCAGCCCCCAAATCTCGAAGTTCGATGGTTCACAGCCAGCCCCCATATTAGAAAACCTTCCGACGGCAGTGTATAGGAGGTGCGTTCTCTTTCGGAACGTGACAAAAGCCAAGACATAAGGGCAAAACAATATCCGAAGAATACTAAAAGCGCATTAACTGCTTCTCATTCCCGGAGTACTCCCCAGGCACCACTTTAAAAGTCTTGAGTGGGACATTGACTCAGTCTCGGTATTTGCGCCACCGTGCTTCAGATTAAGGTTATCATAATTTGTCGTTTACAACAGGCAATATAAAGGTATTCAACGCATTTGCTATATGTTTTCAGTTGTTAGTGCCATTGGAAATGCGCATCACAGGCGTACGAGCCCGGGTTCTGGGGGGCTACAACCCCCTTCCCCAGTTTGGGAAGATACATTTCTCTTGCAGTTTTTGGGAAAAAATCGGCCAACATTCTTGGCTAATAAAGGCTTTTTTCTGACAAAACGGCTCATTCCCTAGTAGGAAAAAAAGCCCCAAAAAGTGTCCTATGCGCCTGTTATACACGTCTGTGGCTTTCTCCCACTGCGCCTACTCCAAAAAGGAGATAAGATCCCGAGGAAGGGCAGTTCTTGTCGCTATATTATGCCACATACCATTGATATCCAGTGCCTTCTATTTTCTCTATGTACAGTCTCCCACAAACAAACAAACAAACAAACAAACAAACAAGCAGACAGACAGACAACAGAAGAAAATATAGACTTACCAACACTTCGTCGCAATATCCGGATCTAGGTTGTTCCAATACGCAGTTGGAGGGTGCCTGACGTGCTGTAAGTAAAGCACTGAAGAAAAATTTTCATTAGAATAATAACACCACTAAAAAGTTTCTTTTTTAAAGACAGCATAAATTGATTTGACATCACCAATTGGTTGTTTGCTTGATACGTCATCAAGTGGAGATCAATCAACAGATACATGTTTATGAGAACAAACCGGACATGGTTGTTTGACGCTAATGCCTCAGCCGGGTTTGTTATCAGATATGTAATGGCTTGGTTGTCAAACGATACGGTTCAGGATCGCTAGATATTTGGTTTTCCAGTAAATCGTAATTATTATTGAAACTATTTATAAAGCCATCGAAGGCAATGTGCAAAGATAAATAAAAGAGAATTAAATAAAATAGGCGACGAACAGAAAGGAAATACCAACAGAGTAATAACAGCAAGCGTGACGGAAAAAAGCAATATATAAAACTAAAAAATCCCCACTTTTTGATACAAAATTGAAATTCCTTTACCACAAACTTTACTTGCCAAGTTTCTCGTGGTTTTGTCATCTTCATCCAGGGAGTCTTTTACATGTAGGTTATGAGATATGCAAGACTGCGTTTCCCGTTTCTTAAAGACGCCCAGGCCCGTAGCCAGGCTGGGGCACGGGGGGCCCCTCCAAAAAAATCGATAGAAAAATAAAAAAAAAATTAGGTCCTGTAAACCGTAGCCACGGCGTGACTCCAGGTGATTTTAACCAAAAATAATTCCACAAGGCGTTTAGTAAGGAATGTATTTTGTTTTCTGTAACAGTTTTTTTTCTAAAATTACAAAAATTTCGCGAGCTACGCCCGCCTTCCTCTACAGTTGCCTTTATCGTCAACTGTTAAACACCCATTTCAGATTTGTTGGGTTTATAAAGGTAAAGGCTCCACAAGTAGTTCTTCTCCCGTGTGGGAATGATTCTAAACAAACACGAAACCGACTGGATACTAGAAAAGAAGTTCTGTTCTCCTGTTTTCTACTTTTTGAAAGATTCTAAATTCAGCTGCAACATCATACTTTGTAAGATTTGTGGTAGTGTCTCAGTGCTGAGTCCATGGTGGTGGACGGGATCTATTCCCCCGCGACCAGTCGCGCGGCGTCTTGGTTTTGCTCTTAAAAACAGACACTCATCACCCCAAGTACATTTTTCGTTGGGAGAAAACAGTATTCTCAATTGGTGAGTGCTCTTTAATTGGCACCAAAGTCAAAAGGTGCAAGGCTGAGCTGGCACTGCACAACATGCACAGAGAGTGTTCTGATAACATATTATACCATTGTATACCCACTCGGATAGACTATGTACGAGGTTTGTTGTAGGCGCACCTCTACCTCTACACGCGTCCACTCTTTTAATGTTAGCTCGAAACACTTGAACTACAATCACATCGAGTCTGCTATTTCTGTAAATATATTCTGTGTTCTTGCTCAACTTTACAATTCACTGGCGAACGGTTCACTGTGGCAAAGAATAAACAATAGCACATAAATTTCTAACACTACGATAGTATCACAAGATTGAATGTAAACACGAATGAACGTCTTGCGAAACCTCCTACAGTGTGCAAACACTTTCCTTTCGTTTGGAGAAAACGTAAGCTTAACCTCAAGCATCATTCAGTAATGCAAACAATCAGTGCCCGTTAATTTAAGAGTTGTATTTGGCTTTATGTGTTGGAATATCAAGCAGTCGGAATATAGAGATGGAACCGCCGTATACGGTATATGCTAGGCCTTGTACTAGCCTAGAACAGAACGTCGTAATCTAACTCTAAGGCTAAACCTACTCTAACGTTAGACCTACATGTATTACTAAGTTGTACAAAGTTACGTCGCATAAGCGATCGCTATGTAATGGATTCCGATTGAACCTTCTAACTTTTACAGCCCACCGAAGACTTCTTTTTACAGTATGGGAATCTATACAACTTGTAACCCTTTCTGGTCTGTTCATGCATCCAAATGCAGCACAACCTGGCCGCAATTTTGGAAACAAAACATGTCTATCTTACATAGGATGCGTACGTCCGGCCATACGTACGTACAGTACAGCCTGCACAACTCGAATGTACATAGGCTACACATGATCTTGCAAGCTCGTACTTTGGCTCCAAAATGGTGCCCATACATTTCGTCCAATCAGAATGCGTATCTGAAAACAATGGTTGGCCAATCTCTCCCACTATAGGGTCTCTAGCGCACAGTGAAACGTAAACAACTTTGGATCTATAAATAGAGCTGCATGGGCTTTATAAGGTACGTAGCTCTAAATGGCCATTTTAGTGAGCAGAAAAGTTGGAGGGGTGTTGTGGGTTATAATTTTTGATATTGGGAGGGGATTTTTGGGTTAGAAATGCATGTTTTGGGTCAAAATTTACGCATTTTTGAAAACTGAGTATGTTTGGACCTTTGAACCTCTTTAACTCACCCTACCCTTGTCATTTATGCATAAATGTTGGTATTTATATGTACGAAATTTTGTAAAGAACACTTTGGTATTTAAATGAAAAAGATTGGACTTTCGGTTGTTGAGCTAGGAGTTTTTACTTTTTGGTTGATTTCGGGCCTGAAATGTCGATTTTTGACCAAAAATGACGCATTTTTTTGAAATTCTACTTGAAATATCTCTAAATTCCCTTTACCTGGCATCTAATCACCTCTCATGATGTTTCTTTAGGGTCTATTAGGTATTCAGAGAAAGTATAGGGAGTAAGATAACCCTTTCCTAAGGGCCTGAAATGACTCCTTGAAAAATTTAGGGCATTTTTACCAATTTTGGCATTTTTTGGGGCATTTTTTGAATATAAACAACTCTTTTTGGGTATTTTGTGAAAAATTTTCAGATACAACCCCCCCCCCCCAAAAAAATAGTAGCATTTGATAGATCTATTTGTTGGCTTTATTTTCGTGGTTAAATGAAGGCTGGTGGATGTTGCAAGACGAAGTTATGAATTTTTGAAAATGCCAACTCGACTTGCGTGACACGGGTCACGCACCGTACGGCATAGAGTTAACCCTTTGGCCTAACCGGCTAACCCTAATCCTAACCCTATTGGAGAGTTGTCGGAACATCCCCATAGAGACGTTAGAATACCAGAGCTGCAGTCCCCAGTCAGGAGTAGTGGCGTATTTAGGGGGGCCATTGTGCCATACCCCCACCCAGTGCCGATTTTTTTTTTACTTCCGAAAGATAAAAAAGTTTTTAACACAAATTTTACTGCAAATGGTAGCATATATGTGGCACCAGATTGCATGTAAGAACACCTAATTTTTCAAAAATTTTCAAAGGGGAGGGGGCACCCCATTGGGCCATGGTTCCCCCTCACAGTCACTGATGCCGATGTTTTTGTTTTAAGTTTCTAAAAAAACGTCAATTTTTTAACACAAATTTTACTTCAAATGTAGCCTATGTGGCACAAGATTGCATGTAAGGACACCCAATTTTTCAAAAATTTTCATAGGGGAGGGGGACACAATAACAGATGAAACATTGCTCCTGGATCTAATTAACATGAGAAACCTGAGACATTTGCGTACCTTTGACTTTGATGTAGGTTTTTACATGGAATACACCCTGGTCAGTCACAATTTTATAAAACCTAGGCCTAGGCCCATGGGCATCAATCCTTGGGGGACAGGCGGACACGTGCCCCCCCCCAAACACACACATTTTGGAAAAACACCCATTGACTTAAGATTTTTACACAGTAAATTTTTGACAGGAGTGGCCAAGTCCCCCCACACTCGAGTAAAGATTGACGCCCATGCCTAGGCCTTTCCATAAAATAAAAAAGTCTCACTAGGAAGTGCTCCCCTATATTTACCCCTTCCTAGGGGTGTACCGGCCGGACTATCCGGCCGGATAATGAAAAATTATCCGGTTCCGGTTCCGGCCGGAAATTTTTAAAAATCCGGCCGGAACCGGATTTTTTTGTGAATCTTTAGTAAAAGGCTCTACAAGTACAGTACATTTAAATAATATCATACATGATGAAAATAGGTTTGGTACAGAAGATGCCCATGTATGTAATAGAGTGGTACTGAAATTCTTGGCTTGACTTCCTGCTGGTCCTCTTCTTATCCCCTTTTTACATAATAAACACTCAGCAACTTCATCAGCCTGATCCTTGACAAAAAATATTTCCAAATGAAAGAAGCCATTTGCTAAAGTAAGTGTCATGAAAGTCTGAACTATTGTGACTCCAGAGAGGCCACATTAAGCTACACATTTAATGACAACCAGTTACTAAATGATAGCCAACACTTGACACTCAAATACTGTAACTTAGTTCAAGGTAGGACATACAGTATGGTCAATATCACTCATGCTGTATGACAGCTGGTCTTGGTTACACAAAAGGATTGACATTAGAGTTGTGAATAGGAGTAACTTAAACAATAGCAGCCTTAGCAGGGCATGCTATTGTTAATGTCTGGCCCATTTCCTGTTTTGTAAACTGCCAATTACAATTCCTTTATAACCAACAACTCAGTCTCACAATATAAGTTAAAGAAACTTTCACCCAAAATGTTTAGTTCAATTAGCCAAAGGGTATAGCTAGACTAGTAATACCCTGTAAAATTATTGCAGCCCCCCCCCCATCGTATGTGTGCCCCCACCCCCTCCAACACATGAAGCCATAAAGGAGAGGTCCTGTACCATTCCAGTATTTGTAGAGGAGGTATGTGTATATTGATCATTAAAATTTACTCTTCATACATATATTGCAATTGCTTATAAAGTAAAGCCTAATGGGTGATCTCTAAGCCCGACCCCTAAATTTGCCATTATGTACCATTGGTACACCTACTTCTATTTTATTTGGCCCCTGATTTCAGTTACAAGATTCCTAATGAAAAAATCCGGTCCGGCCGGATTTTATCCGGCCGGATAGTTCGTACTGTCCGGTAAAATCCGGTCCGGCCGGATCTTAAAATTCCAGATCCGGTACATCCCTACCCCCTTCCCCCAGACATCCACTGAATCTTTCACTAAAAAATAAAAAATCTTAAATGATTAGTTCAACTTGCTTGAACTTTCCAAACAAAGCACCATTTTGCATGTATGCCCATCCTGCATTAACGTACTCGTAGTTTTCTTAGAAAGAAGGGGTGGACCCAGCCCAGAATAGACCCACCCCTCGACCCCTCTTACAAGAACAAAAATAAGACACACTGAAATGAGATTTTTTTAAATAAAATCACTTTTAAACTGTCAAAATATCATACACCATCTGCATTTTCGTCACTTTCTATTAGCAAAAGTTGCTCAAAATGGAGGATGTTATCCCCTCCCTCTAGACCCCTCCCAGGACGGCTTTTCTTGCACTGGGTGACGAACTAAAGGATCCGGCAGACAGTGCCAGCCAGAGTCAACCGATACGAATGATTGCCACAAGAGAACAGAACGCTGTAACTCACTTTGTTTTACATTTTGTACGGAAAACTGTACGAACACAGTGTATATGATATCTGGCCATAGTTAACATTTGGCTCCAAAATGGCGCCCATGAAATAAGTTGGCCAATCTCTCCCACTATAGGGTCTCTACTATGCGCTGATGGCAAAAGTGTAGCAAAAATAAAATGGTCATATCATCCTCATTTTTGGTCCAATTCCCTCAAATTTGGTATCAAATGAAGGACAAAAGATAGCCAAACAATCTCCTGTACCATAAATTACAAAAAAATAGTGGTCTGTATTTTTTTTTATCGGTTTTATACGATTTTTTTATGAAAAACCGTATGACGTCATCTAATTTGCATATTTGCATACATAATGAGATTATTTTACAAAAATAAAATATGCATTCAAATTCCCCATCTTTGCTCTTTCCAATGATGTATAGGTTCTTACAGAGAATATTCTTCTAAATCAACCAAAAAATTCCTGAAAATATTCCTCCTTTTAATACTCAAAACAACTTACGGGATAGCGTTGTTAAGCAGTAGGGCCTATACTAGTCCGCAGTCTGCTGACCTAGTATTTGGGAAGCTTTGGGGCTTCCCATACTAGGTCAGCAATATACCCATTGTCAAAATTGGGCTACCGCACCTTCAAAAATTTTGAATGGTCTCAGTCTTTCTCAAATTCACATATACTCCTAGGTAATTGACCTCTGTGGGTCATTTATATGTTTAAGACCCATCATTTTAAGGCTACTAGCACTCAGTCTCCAAAAAGAGACCAAATATTTTGATTTATACAAACGATCCTGTTTAATTGTTTTTTAAAACATTCTAAATCTTGTTGCTAGGACGTTCACACTATTGTATGCTATATAGTACGCACTGCTGTTCAATTGTGACATAGTTAATAGCTATGGTTACGATCATGTACGCACATACGCGTATGTAGCAACAATCATTGCAGAAACGCACGCAGACGATGTTACTCTCACAGCAATAACGCGGGAAAAACTTTGTGTTGCAATAGCCTAGGCCTAGTTCAGGGAGCAAAGAGTACGTGAGAACTAGGCCTAGGTACCCTAGGCTAGGCCTATACCTGTTCTGTGAGTAAGAGATCATTAACTGAAAGATTATACATAGTTATCATACCATTTATATTTATCCTTTCATGCGTATTATTATCAAACAAAATATGTATTTGGTCATTAATGCTTCACTCTTTTTGTACTGTTCATTGTGAAGCCACATGATTTCCAAAGTATATTTTTTTTTTTCCAAAAGTCCCCTGACTCTCTGGCGAAGAGCCAGGGGCGAAAACCAAACAATACTCCCGAAGGAGTTCTGCTACCCGAAGGAGTAACAACGTCCCCAAGGGACAAACTTTGACTTAACTGACACCACCTGACAGTGGTCCCGTTCTAGACTGGCTGAATAGAACAGGTCCCACCTGGGACTAAAGTTATACTAAAGTTATACTAAAGTTATACTAAAGTATAACCTTTATCTTTGGCTGAATAAATACATACAAGCATACAAGGGTACAACCATACGTAAAGCATATAAGGGAATGATTTACAAGTTAATCAGTAAGTTATTGGTATTAAATGTACATTTCTTCAACGTGTCTTAGGTCATTTTCATACACAAAAAGATAATAGAACGATAATTACCGATTGTGGCTAATCTAGGATTCCAAACAATCAACTTATGATTCTTGCAAGCAAACTTGATTGAGACAGATATATTCTGAATATTCTCTGCTTCTGCACTGGACGTCTCACAGTACAGTGAGCGCGCGAACTGAACAACACGCTTGGTTAAACCATAGCAACGGTCGACACGTATAATAATGGTGGCGGGCTGTAGGGCTATGTTTCGCCGCTACATTTGTGTTTAAACAAGGAGGCGTTCAAGACAGTGTTGGGATTGACTAGGACTACCTTAGTTGGGAAAAATGGAACTTGTCTGGGATCAGGAGGGGGAACAGTCTTCCACCGAAACCCAAATTCCCTATCTTTTCTTAACAAGAACCAAATATTCTCATTTTTTTCCAACAGAGCCCAAAATTTTTCGGCGCGCTGCGCGCGCCCAAACTTTTACGTTCGGCATCCTTTCGGCAAACCGTAGCCTCTGACGGGACTTCGGGTCGTTTGTTCCCCTCGTCTGGCTACTTGGGCATATCCTTTTGCCATTCTTTGCTGAGTCTACAAGCAGATTTCATTGTGGCAAATAAAGTCCTTGCAAAATGTAGGTCCGCTTCGCGTGCAATTCTCACAACTGAAGTTGTACTACCAATGAATATTAATACCCCTGAACTATTCTAGCCAAAGCTAGGGGACTGCTCAAAGTTAGTTATCGTGGTTCGTCAAGACCGTTTCATGTAGCACCTTGAGTAATAGCCGTAATATGATGACTTCATGCATTCAAAGCTAAGTTTACTCATACTTAGTAGTGTGTTTAAAGGGGCACAGGTCCCCCACCTCTGATACCAGTCGGGGGAAAATCACTTAGTCGGGGGATTTAAGAGGGAAGGAAAGAGAAATAGATTGAAGAGACTCTCAACAGGGGTTGCACCAGGTGAGGGCAGGGGACCACGCCCTCATCAGGGAGGCTGCCCCCAGTCAGGAGTCTTAGTCGATAGGATAAAGTATGCAGTCCCCTACAGAGGCCTGTTTTTCGCTCTCCAGAAGACAATTTTTCTAATAAGAACTAAAAATTTTCGGCGCGCTACGCGCGCTGTAGAGCCACTACAGCATCTTCGGCAGTTCCATCCCACATTGCTAGATAGCACAGGCTCTGGAAACCTTACCAAGTAACATGTAGGCAGAGTAGCCTACACACGGTTTATGTGGCCTAGAGGTAATAAATTTCACCCCATGTCGCAAAGCCTAGTTGCTGTTGTTCTCTTGTGATTACCATGCGGTACTATAGGGACTCGAGGACAGAAGTACAACGTAGGTAGTATGCCCGATAGGGCCCTTAACTGCCTGGGCAATGATTGACCTATATACGCTTTTAATAAGTACTGATTCTAATATATTACAGTAGGATAACTGGCGCGCTTTGCAATTTTACCCTTTAGATTCCAGGGAAAAAATTAAATCAGCGCTGAAACTATGCTCCTTTAGCATATACACATTTTATAAATATATGCCCCGCAATGGCATGAAACAAGTACTGTTAACTTTCCGTCGTGATCATCTCAAGCAGCCTTCTTGACCAGATGACTGGCCTCGTGATGTTAAACGTACAGTCCTGTCATTGTATGTGACACACTGCAGCCTACCACGCATAGGGTATAACCTGAACTCTGTGTCATTGATATCGAATTTCGCAAAATCTGAAACGAAAGAAACTTGATCAATAAGGCCTCTAAAACCAATTTAAGACATTCTTATTACCTTATATTGCTGGAGCTTCCGGGAGCTTCGCCCCCTGGACCCCGCCAACGCGGGCCCCTGGACCCCACGCGTGCACACTCGCGGTTTTCATGCTCGTGGTCCACCTTCGGTGCACTTGTGACACTCCAATACATGTCAGTCGGGGGAGTTACAGGTTGTCCCCCACCTCTGAAATCCTGCGCACGCCACTGCTCATACTACAATTTTTTCCGAAAAGTTTACCTTTTCTCTTCATGAAAAATTTTGTTCAAAGTATAAGAATGGCATAATTACCATTTGAATTGTGAAAATGTAGAGAGTTTAGCATACTCTCGTTGTCATTCAAATTCCTGCTCAAATCTCAATGCAAGTAATCCCATTTGGTCTATTTTTCGCACATTCTGAGAATTTCCTTCTGGATACTACCAGAACCATACTGGAGCACACTACGTCTACCTTATGAAAGTCCCTAGTCCCCTCGCCGTTGGCAAGTGCTCAACTCCCCCTCCTGCCTGTCTCCGTTTGCAGAGCTGAAGAAGCATCATCGTGATCAAAGCCTTGTACCTTTCCTTTTTGGAGACTTTTCATGTCTCTGCATCGTGAAAGGAAGGGGAAATTCCCATGAGAAGGGCGTAATTTTTTTATTGTACACAAAAGACTTGTGTACAATAGGCTGTGGAAATTTATTTATAAGAATAATCTCACGTTTAATGGTCAGTATGGCTTTCGTAAAAACCATCCAACTTACATGGCGTCATTCAAGTTTGTTGATGGTATTGCATTTAAATTAGATAATCATGTTAAAACTACTGCTTTATTCCTGGATTTATCAAAAGCATTTGATACAATCGACCATCAAATTTTACTTAGGGAAATGTATATGTATGGTGTAAGGGGTGTAGCTCTGAAGTGGTTCCAAAGCTACTTAAGCGATCTTACACAGTTTGTTAGATATAAGGGTATAGACTCTTCTTATAGGAACATTAATATAGGAGTGCCGCAAGGGTCCATTTTAGGACCACTGCTATATTCCTTGTATATACTGATGACATGAGTCAGACGTCAAATCTTTTAGATTTCATCTTGTTTGCCGATGACACAACCATTTATATTCATGACCCTAGTGTTGATAAAGCTGTAGAAACCCTTTCTTTTGAATTTAAAAAAAGTGTATGGTTGGTTAGCGGCAAATAAATTATGTTTAAATGTTATTAAAACTAAGCTTATGGTATTTGCAAGTGCAAAGAGAGCCCCTCCAGATTATACGATTACGATTAATGACACGATTATTCACAGCGTACACAGTACCAAATTTCTGGGAGTTCAAATATACGATCAGTTATCTTGGAAAGACCGTATTTGTGGAATTACTAAACAATTATCTAAAATAGTAGGTCTCATCGCTAGACTGAGAGAATTCTTGCCCAGCAAAACGCTTCTAACCCTTTATAATGCTCTCTTTGTTCCACATCTTAACTACAGTATATTAATATGGGGTAACTCCTCAGATTATTTACTCAATCAGCTTCTCGTTTTGCAAAAGCGCACCTTAAAGGTCAAGAGCAGTCGCCCAAACTTATTTTGAAGCCATAGCTAAATGTCACGAATTTCTTCCTTTTTCTCTTCCAAGTATCTTTTGTAATGTTTTAGGACATAAATATTGCATATTCAAGGTAAACCAAGCAGTTAGTTGCTCCTTGTAAATTTCACAATTGAGTGAGAAAAATACTGTCACATGATTCTCAAGAGCCATTCAGGAAATAGGATAGTCTACTTTACAATTCTTTATTGGGTTGACTGCATTCTCCCTTTAAAGCTTATCTGTAATGTCCCCTTCAATGAGCACTCACAGCCTCTCTTTTTCCAAAACAAAGTTCTCACCTTAGATGACATTTACAATTATCAGCTGGGAACCTTTTTATATAAACACAAACAGAAATCTACCTTCCGATTTCATCTCATTCTTCCAGACTAATAGTGACTTCCATTCTTACTCTACTAGATTCAAGGACAGTCTCCTCTTTCCGCATACTAGGACTTCTTTAGCTCAGTCCCAAGTATAAGAATTACAGGTGTAAATTTTTGGAACTCCTTATTCGATTCCATTAAACAGTCTTGCACTTTAAGCATGTTTAAGAAAAAACTAAAATATCACCTGCTTGATAAATATAATGATGGGTAATAGTAGTACGGGTTAAACTGTGCAATTGCAAAACTTATGATTTTCTTTTCCCTCTTTTTTTGTTCGTTTGTTTTTTGTTTTTGTTTTTTGTTTTTTCTTTTCTATATGATTGTATATGATCATGTTGTTCTCATTCTTTATATTGATAGGGACCAGACTAGAAAAGTGAAAACTTTCTTCTGGTTCCTCTTCCTTTCATGTAGCATTTTTATGTTAATTATTGTATCGTATGGCAAATGATTATGTTATACTTGTTTGAAATGTTTTGCTATAAATACCTACAAAGGAAGGAAGAAATAAACTGAAACTGAAACTGAAAATTTTCGCGCACTTCGCGCGCATGTGCACACCCACAAGTGAAACCGTTAAGCTATCTGTTTTAGCCTTGAAATATCATCCCATGTGGTTCCTGCAAACTGGTTATCATATGGTGACACTATACTGAATACAACCATAGCCCTTCTTCGGTGCCCCTATGTTCGGTGCCGGTGCCCCCCTATATGATAATTCCTGGCTACGGGCCTGAAGAACGCCTCTGTTCGTGGGTGTCAGCAAGTGGGGAAGGGGGAACATGTTCCCTAGAATTTTTGAAGTACGGGGATACCATATTATTTGTCCCCCACTTTTTTACTGAACCCTAACTTTAACAATAGGCACATGATTCCATAGCTTAAAATAGCTGTTTCAATGCAAATCAAACTCAAAAATGGTGGAAACAGCCATTTAATAGGTTAAAATTGTGGAAAATGCCTTAGGTTACACCAAAGATCATTTGTAATCCAAAGTTATGCAAGATCCTTAAGGAGGACCCGATTTCATGCTGCTAAGGCTACGAGATTTGATTGGATTCGTTCTGTTCAAGGTCATGCCCCCCTCCACCCTCTTTTGAGAAGCTGTTAACGACTCTTACCTCATGATAGCTCCATGTTGATATCGTGGGAAGTGAAACCAGTTGGTGCTTCGACCTTCAGGTCCTCTTTAGAGTAAGGTGACCAGACGTCTTCGACTTTGGGGACAGTCCCTGGTTCCAGTACTTTGTTTCTAGGGACGTCGCCAGAGCATTCTGAATGGGGGGGGGGTGTACCATGTTTTGCCGACTTAAGGGGAAGAAAATGCCGACAGAATAAATGACCCGTGTAGCGCGAAGCATGCAAGTGTAAGCGGGGTCCAGGAGCCTTCCTCAGGGGCCCCAGAGGCAGCACCCAGATGGGGGCCAGGGGGGAAGTCCCGGAAAATTTGGACCGGTTACAAAGTTACGGGCATTAGAATGAAACATTTAACATTTAACTATTCCCAAGGCGTTTAAAGGGAAACAACAGTGGCCCCACACTTTTTGGAAACATCAGCAAAATATTTCAAATTTCCTCTCATTTCCTTCACAAATATCTTTCATGATTATCCAAACAAATATATATATATATATATATATATATATATATACATATATATATATATACATATATATATATATATATATATATATATATATATATATATATACATATATATAATATATATTGGTGAAAAAAGAAGTAGTAAATAGTGCTTAAAGTTTGTGAAAATTCCACGACGTTTCGGGTTTCGGGTTCGACGTCGTGGAATTTTCACAATCTTTTAGCACTATTTACTACTTCTTTTTTCACCTACCTACTTCATAAGTGCCCGTACTTTGACCTTATATATATATATATATATATATATATATATATATATATATATATATATATATATATATATATATATATATATATATATCGAAATGCTGCGGAGCACTATAGTAGTATGTAGGTCGATAAAGGTTGTAAAAAGTGCTAAAAGTTTGGGGAAAATTTCACGACGTTTCGAGTTTAGACTCTTCATCAGGTGGCAAAGAAATGCAACTGAACAACAATGAAGTAGAAATAGAGAAGAAACACAGTAAAGAAAGGCACGGGCAAACCGGTCGTGCAGAACGAACACGGTGTAAAAATGAGAATGGAGGCTGAGTAAAACTGGTAAAAGTAATGGAAGGGGGAACAAGTTAAAAAAGGTCCATTCTAATGTTAAGACCGTGTGGGGAGAGGGTCCCGAGCGGTCTGACGATGACGGTCAGAACCTGTGCACATTAAAATTAAATTAAGGCTGCGGTAACGGCCAAGTCTTTAATTGAGCACGGTGATGGGGGGTTGAAATGTGTGGCTACCGGATAACCTTGAAGGTTTTGTTTGATGGACCTGAGGTGTTCAGTGACTCGGTCAGCCAGGCGATGTTTGGTCTCTCCCATATACAAGCAATTGCAGCGTCCACAAACTAAAATGTTAACCAAATTTGTGGAAGTGCAGGTAAAGTGTTAGTTCACACTGAATCTGTTGCCGTTAGAACCCAAAATATTAATTAGTGTGTTTTTGCCAACCACTGGGCATGTGTTGCACCTACTACGACCACCGGGAAATGTACCTGGGGTGTTGTCAGTGGGCTGTTGTGGATGGGAAGCCCGAACTAAATGCTTGGAATTTTTTTTTCAACTCTATAGGCAGTAATGGGGGGTTCGGGGAAAAGGTCACGTCTTGTGGAAGGGTCTCTACATTCTTGTAAATGGCACGAATGATGGGTGACGGGAAATTACCAAAGGAATCCGTAGATTAGTAGACGTGTTAGACTTCTTACTCAAAGCTTCCGCTCTGTTGATTCCTTGGATTCTATGTAGAGCATCAGTAAGGATTTTGGTGGTATACTCACGCTTCTCAAAGAATGATAGTATATTTTTGGAAGCTGCTGAAAAATCAGAATCTTCTGAGCAAATCCTTCTGGCTCTTAAAAGTTGTGAGTATGGGATGGATTTGGTACAGGATTTGGGATGGTTGGATGGATACAAAAGGTAGTTGTGAGAACCGGTGGGTTTGAAATGTAGGTTTGACTTGATTTTACGGTTGCAAATTGATAATTGAAGGTCGAGGAAAACCACTGAAGTGTCAAAAATGCAATGTGTGAATTTCAAAAATTGACAGAAGGATCCTGGCCGTGATCGTCAGACCGCCGAAAACCGGCTTATCATGAAGCTCGGGACCCTCTCCCCACACGGTCTTAACATTAGAATGGACCTTTTTAACTTGTCCCCTTTCCATTACTCCTTACCAGTTTTACTCAGCCTCCATTCGCATGTTTACACCGTGTTCGTTCTGCACGACTGGTTTGTCCGTGCCTTCCTTCAATGTGTTTCTTCTCTATTTCTACTTCATTGTTGTTCAGTTGCATTTCTTTGCCACCTGATGAAGAGTCTATACTCGAAACGTCGTGGAATTTTCCGCAAACTTTTAGCACTTTTTACAACCTTTATCGACATATATATATATATATATATATATATATATATATATATATATATATATTATATATATATATATTATATATATATATTTATATATATATATATATATATATATATATATATATATATATATATATATATAATAAAGGCACACAATGCCGTTTCATAACCCAGAGCAAACATGACGCCGCTCAGACATCATGTAATTGCAGGAGCAAAGAATCGTGTCCCCTTCGCAGGGAGTGCTTGGCCCGGTCAATCATTTATAAAGCAACCGTCACCCATAGTTTGCACTTACTGTGCAATGTTTAAGATTCATGGACACATTGACAGATTGATGTCATGATCATAACATGGTCAAAACTCAGCAGCTTTCTTACATAAGACCCAAGCATTTTTCCCTGTTTGATGTTTACAATGTCATCACAGTTTAACGGTGGGGACATCACGATGGCCTCTCGTGACCTCTCGTGTCCACCAAAAACAAAAGCGGGCTAGCTTCTTCTCAATGTGGGCCATCTAAATGTCCAGGTGTAAATTTCATCAAAATTTCTTTCTTGAGGTATCAAGTTTACAAGGTTTTCAAAGTTTGCCCTTTAATGACCTTGAAATGACCGTTCACCTCCACCAAAACATTAGGGATAATCTACTTTATGGAGTAATTACATGATATGTACGAAAACCCTGAAGGGATACCCTTCTTGAGATATTGTGTTTAAGAGCAGTTTTCAAGATTTACGCTATTTGATCTCTAGTAACCCTAAATAACCTTTGACCTCCAACAACATCGACAGGTAGGCTACTCAATATGGTGCACGTACATGCCACGATGGAGTTAACATGTGTACCAAATTTCCTCAGTTTGACCTCTAGTGACCCCAAATGACAAGGAATCAAAAACTTACTTGTAAACTTACTTTGGTGCATTAAGATGACATGCTTCTACCAGTTGTGTGTTATGAAATAAAATACGTTAGTAATCTGAATATCATATAGTTGAGCCATCTATGACGGAAAGTTTTGTACAGGGTGAACTGGCAGATTCTGCCTACTCGTTTGCAAGATTGAACTTCGAATGCATTACCGTTATTGCGAGTTGTTTTACGTTTCCAAGACCTGATTTCTTTGGAAAAAAACTGATTGAGATTAAGCATGGGTGTTACTTGTCCTTGATGCTAGGTATCTCCATATTAGATATTTATTCTGATTCAATAAATAATTAGCTTGAGTTGATAAAAGTTTTATTTGGGGCTTATGTCTACAAACACCTAGGCTTATGCCAGCCTAGGTGTTTTTCAAAAAGTGTTTTAAACTGCATTGTGGTTTTGAGGAGTTTTTTGTTGTGATATTTTACAAAGTAAAAGTAGTTGCACATTTCACGACAACGTTTACATTAAGTTGTAGGTATTCTTTGATTGATAACTCAATGTCTCATACAAAAACTAGTCAAAAGATTATTTCTTATTTTACCTTTCTTTCATTATTAATTTTTTTCTTCTTGGTTGGAAATAAAATGACACTTAAAGAGGAAAAAAGAGGAAAGCAAATAGAAATAGTCACAAATCAACCAGATATGAATTACATCGACCATAAACTAAACTTTGTATGCGACAAGTTTCTGAGACTCTTCTATCGGGCTACAAGGAAATGTCCAAACACAGAAAACGGAAATATTGAACTGGGATGTCACTTCAAGTGGTAGCAAAGTATGAGTATCGGTTACATGCGTATAGGAAGCTGTTCTCAGCTGGGGGTGGGAGGAGGGCTGAACGTTGTTTCAGACCCTCGTCCTGAGGGAGGAAAGGGGTGGAAAACTTTAATATTTGACCGTCCTAAAATGCAAATAAGGGCCACCTATTTAAGCGCCATATTTTCTACTGGGGGCTATTCAGAGGAGAATTGAGCTTAACTTAATTGACGCATAAAACATGTAGTCTACGACACTGGATGCGCGAGTGTTTTGGGATCAAACGGTTTGGAGCGGACGTATACAGAATCAGAAATGTCAATCCTAACTGAAGGGGCAAGGGCTGACTGAAGAGGGGGAGGACTGAACATGGACAAAATTGTCCGAGTGTACGAAGATTTTGTGCTCAACCTTCATAAAGTGGGAGACGTACATGTCCCCCTGGCCCCCTCCCCAACCCATGCTTAGCCCCCACAAACAGAGCACAGGGCAGAGTGTGTATAACAAACACGGATACAAGTAGCCTATATGAGTGAAGAGAAAAGTATTGTATTTATATAACAACAACATGGAAAAGGAAGAAAACATCTTTTCTCATTATTAAACCTTCCAGTCTGACCAATATAACTCTTGCAATAGCTTTTCTTTCCAAAAATATTACGCATTACGCATTACCAGAACATTGCATCATTTAAAAATTTCAGGAAGGTCTCAGCGAACTAAGTATTGAGTGTTACAACCTTATTTCTTGAAAATGAAATCACTCAGCTACGTAATTTAGAATCGCAAATAGTTTTATATCTACATAAAATCATAATATGAAAGTGTGGCATTTTGTGTTACAAATGTAATTATTCCCTTTTAAGTGAGCATGGCCATAAGCAGAAAATTTTCGGCAGTGGACAAACAGGCTAAGCAGAACACAACCATCAGTTTTCGTTTAGTGTACCAAGTAAAATCCCAAACATCATTGGCGTAGGAAGCGGCAGGGGGGGGGGGCTTTAGCGGAAGTACCGTATGCTTCCGCCCCACACAATCCAAGGACAAAAACCCTTTATTTGTTTCCTGTGTAAAAAATGTCAAAAATTTGCACTAATTTTCCTTAAAATTTACCCAACATGTTGCACCAAATTGCATCTAAGGACCCTCAAGACTAAAATATTCGAAAATTTCCCATAGGGGAGGGGGAACTCCCTCACTTTAGACCCCTCCCCCAGGACGGTGGTCCGAAACAATGTTCACACCCCCCCCCCCCTCAGTCCCGAACAGCTTCCTACGCCTATGTAGAACATGTTACCATAGTGCAGGAAATAGCACTTTTCGGGCCCTACAAGTTGCATGTAAACAATCTTTCGGCAATTTTAATAACCTGAAATTTAAAAAAAACTGATATAGAAAGTGTAAATTTTCCGGGGTGGCAACTGTTCTTTCTTCCCCCTGCTGTGTACGATAATGTATGTGAAATTAAAACACATACACAGGGGCGTAGCGAAGATGTAATCTTTGGGGTGTAGAGATGTTTTGCCGACAGATCTGGTAAAGCGTAGCTTGAAATAGAGCGTGAAGCGCGAGCTTTAGCGAGTGGAGTCCAGGGCCCGGCCTTAGGGCCCCTGGTGGGGTCCAGGGGGCAAAGCCAGTGGTGTAGCTAGGATTTCTCTCACGAGGGACCATGCAGTATGTTGTTTGATCGCCGGCCTGGGGGAGGGGTCTAAGCGGCCCCTCCCCTTTGAAAATTTTTGAAAAATTAGGTGTCTTTACATGTAATCTGGTGTCACATATATCACCTTTTGAAGTAAACTTTGTGTTAAAATATTTAAGAATTATTAGCAACTAAAACAAAAAATCGGCATCAGTGAGGGGGGGCATGGCCCAATTGGGTGTCCCCCTCCCCCTTTGAAAAATTTTGAAAAATTAGGTGCCCTTACATGCAATCTGGTTACAAATATGCTACCTTTTGAAGTAAAATTTGTGTTAAAAAATTACGTATTTTTAGGAACTAAAAAAAAATCGGCATCAGTGAGGGGGACATGGCCCATTCCCCCTAAATACGCGGCTTGGCGAAGCCCCCTGAAGCTCTGAGGTTTTAGCATATCTCTGGGTGAAAAATTAAGTCTCAGGATAGATATAGGCTATTTTGGTTCATAACGCATCATCAAATGCAAAAATTCCCAATAATTTTAATGTGTTAGGCTATTTCTCCGGTCGTGCCACTATACTTCAGGAGCTGAACCTGATGTTCAGAATTTGAACACTATGCGTTCAGCATTTGAACACTAGACGCGTCAGGCGTTCAAATACGGTAAGTGTTCAAACAGGCGTCCGGAGTTCAAAAATGGAGAAAAAGTGTTCAGAATCTTTACACTAGCGTTCATATGCTTTGAACACCAGGATGTGTTCTGTATCTGTTACATTTTGGTGTTCAAAAGTTGAACACCTGAGTTTGCAGTGAAGGGAAGACACGCGCGGCACGCATTTTTTCCCAGGATGTTTTGAGTAAACCGGATCCTCAGGAATTTGCAAAATGTTTTTGAAGTCAAGTTAAGGGTTTAGAAAACGGGCAAAGGATACCTACTCCATGGGTAATCGGGTGCTGCTGATCCCATGGTGATGATAAAAGTGAGAAAAAATGTCCGGAAAGTGGTTTTTCAAGAATGATATATGACCCGAAACAGTGCGCCTATACGGAAGCCTTTAATTTCTTTTCTTTCTCCGAGTTACCGACGGCCTCGGCCACTCGCCCAATAACACCGACCGACAGCCGTTAATACGGCCCTCACATGCATGATCAATTTGTCGAAGGGCCTTCAACGTGAATGGGCCAATTAGATGAAGAGCCGAAAATCGAAATAGCCGATAACACACTGGCCGCGGGCTTCCGTTCTCTCTTTCTCTTTTTTCTTTCCATTCTCCATCTTCCCTTTCACTCTCTTTCTTCCCCATTCCTTCCCTTCTTCTCTCTTCTCTTTTTCCTCTCCTCTTTTCCTCTTCTTTTCCTTCCCGTCTCTCCTTTTTGCCGACAGACCGAAAATTTGCCGACGGAGACCAAATTATTGGGGGGTGACACCCCACCCCACCCCCCCCCCCGCTCGCTACGGCCCTGCACTTACAGGGAGCTCTACTGTTAAACATGACTTTCTTGGATGGCAAGAATGCAATTTTTTGAGCAAGTAATTCCGCTTTCAATACCAGGCTTTTGGGGACACATAATATATTCACGCTAATGTTAAAATTTTGCAAGTATGTGATGTACGAAGCAGGTCCCTCCAGAAAGGAGGAGAAGAAAGGACCATGTCTCACCTTCAGAACTTCTTGTACTAAATCCCCAATTCCTTTTCACTGGTGATCGAAAACATAAACAGTGATAGAAAATAAGAAGACCGCAGGATACTATGTAAAAAAATTCGACAATCTACACAATATTTTGTATCGTGCAATGTAAACAATATGACCACGGTATTTTACATTAACAATTATTGCTGTGTTCTTGAATTGTATAAATACCCCCAGGGGCGTACCTAGGATGACATTTTTAGGGGGGCCTAGGTACCAAATGGGGGGTCACGGCATTGATAGCGGTTTTTAATTCTTACAAATTTTATTAGGACACATACAATTTCTGGGGGCCTAGCAAACATCTGGGGGTCCAGGCACCCAGCCCCCGTAGCTACGCGCCTAAATACCCCCTTTCTATTGATGGAAAGTTTGAACAGACTGTAAAAAAAGTGATGTGTTCAGCACACAGATGATTGTCTTTGAGAAATCAAGCTGTTAGAGAGAAAAATTAACATTTTTGTTGAAACTGGAGGAGCGGCTAAACCAAAGAGAGCCAAAACCCACAGAGAAAATTTTGGTGGAAAACTTTGTACCATTCTGACAGTTTGACCTCTACATCCTCTCAAGTTTAACCTCCGTCTCAAAAGGGGCTGTTGCATTACCTCAATCATAGTCAGGAATATATACATGTACGAATAGTCCATTTAGCAATTGGTGACTGCTTTTTCACTGACGTAAATTCCATGCAATAGCGTCACTCTGGTTGGCCAATGTCTCACAGGTAAGTAGTGCACCCAATATATAGCAGACAGCTCACACACAGTACAACATGGACATGGCCTTGAGCAATTTTAACTAATTACAGGCTACTGTACCTTTCTCGGGGGGGGGGGAGCACAAAAGGGAGAATGTTTACTATTCAGGAGAAATTCTTTACCCTTTAATTGGTACCTTTTCCAGAGGAGGAAATCTGTATTAACAGTAAAAGTTTGAGCAATAATTGCTTATATTAAAGGGAGAAAGCAGTCGCCCCAAGTTTATTTTCAAAAAGCTGCTATATCTTACAGACCTCCTGTTATTTCGCTAAAAAGTATCTTTCGTTATGTTTCTGTATAAAAACTTTGAATATTGAAGATAAACCAAGGAGTTATTCTGCATGAATTTTACAAATGAGCAACAAAAGTATTGTCACATGATTGATAGGAACCATTCTTGAATTATGATGACGTGGTACAATTATTCGAATTGGGGGGACTGCATTTTCTCTTTAAAAATCATACCTTTAGAAAACAATGATTATGCATTCCATAGTATGTGTAACAAATTTAATCCCATACTAAATCTTCTTAGATATTATGTTGATAGTCTTGGGTCCCTTCAGAATTACCTGTTGGGGTTAATCAAGGTCTTGAATGTTGCTTGTAAGAGCTATGATGAAGGTGTTCACTGTATTAAGAATCACAGTACACAAAGCAGTCATAAAATGCAATTCCATCGGTTTACAGAAAAAGAAGGAACTGGTTTTGTCTGTTTCACCAGGATATTGCTCTGAGGATAATTTCGTAATCGCGCTGCCGTCATTTTCTCCGATTTCGCCCTTATCACCGGTCTTGTATTCATATTTGGAGGTTTTTCTCTTCAGTGTCCTTCTCTGCCATAACTTCTCCGGATTCTTGTCAACGATTAACATGGCTCTGTACTGTAGGAGGAAAGGACCAAGTGTAATCCACGCAGGAGAATGATTAAGACACGAGAGGGCAGTGTCACGTCACTAGATGTCATTCCATCAGAAATGTTTAGAAAAATAATGTTTGGATATTTATCATTATATGTTTACAGATATTAAGAGCAAGTTGAGCAACAGTGTCAAAAGTATTTTCAATGATTACTTTCCTTATTATTATCATAATATATTATAAGTACTATATAAGCGGCCATTTTTGCCATCTTAGTTGACCTGAATTCCGACAGAAATAGTTCAAAAAATAATTGTTCAATATTTAAAAAAAAACATGAACAGATATTAAGAGCAACTGTGTCAAAAATATTTTTAATGATTATTTTCCTTATTTTAATATATCATAATTATTATATTGGCGGCCATTTTGTTTTTTGGCCATCTTGGTTGACCTGAATTCCAACCGAAGAGTTTAGAAAAATAACGCTTGAATATTTATCTAAATATATGGACAGAAATTAAGAGCAACTGGTGTCAAAAAGTATTTTTAATGGTTATTCTACTTATCATTTTAATATTATATAATTACTACATTGGGGCCATTTTGCTTTTTCCGCCATCTTGGTTGACCTGGATCCTAAGGGAAATGTTCAGAAAATAGCTTTTGGAAATAAATCATGGAATATTGACACATATATTAAGATCAACTCTGTAAAAATATTTTTAATGATTATTTGTCCTTAATTTTATAAAAAAAACTGTAACTATTATTTTGGCGGCCATTTCGTTTCTTCCGCCATTTTGGTTGGCCTTTTTGTATCTTACGCTACTTTGGTTGACCTGAAATCCAACGGAAAAGTTCTGAAAATGTCGGTTTAGTCCCCACAATCAAATCTCCATGTCACTTTAATGGTACCTCGTAAACAAAGGTCATGCAGCACTTTAAAACTAGAGCAAGGATTACGATGTCGTTGGTCCAGGGATTGCCAAACTTGATGCTTGTCCTATTAGATACAGTTTACAACACAGTCACATACACGCCTATCCCCTACACCTACACAGGCACCCACATGCACACAAAAACCTTTCCGCTGTCACCTAATGATCATAGGCGTAGGAAGCTTTTTGAAAGTGGGGTGGAAGTGAATGTTAGTGATCAGTGTCCCGGGGAGGGGTCTAAGGAAATTTTTTGACCATTTAAAGTGCCCTAGATGCAAAATGGTGCAATGTTTGACAGACTTTGAAGCTAAACACGTGATATGATGATGGAATTGAAAGTACATTGGCATGTTAAAAAAGAACTTATGTTGGCAGCATGTCATCCAAAGTGGGGGTGAAAGATTTCCGTACCCACCAATCAGAGTGTGGGGCGTCACCCCCGCTGCCCCTTTTCTTACACCTATGATGATGGTAAATCCTTCTCTTATTCATAAATGTCAGCAAAACATTATGTTTGTTGACCAAATATTAACCGGCGAAACGTCTATTCTGTTCCCTTAACCAAATCAGTGCATGAGGGTTATGCCCCCAATTTCCATTCATTATAGGGAAGGGTCTCCAGTATGAGAAATATGACATTTATCATCTGTTATGAAAGTTTAAGGTAAAGGCAAAATAACATCTGAGCTGTTGCATTAAAACGAAAAACGGTCAATGGCGTAGCCAGAAAAAGTGCGCATACGTGTGTGGGTTGGAATGGGAGGGCTTCGCTGTGGGCTTCAAATAAAGAATCGTTATATCTTTATATATAATTTTTCTCTCTTAGATGCTTAAGGGAGACTTCGGGGTGAGATTAGGGCTCGTGACCCCATCCTACCCACCCCTCCCCCATCTTCGCCTCTGACAACGGTACAAATATGTCTTTTAAGAATAAAATGTGAAATATGTAAGCGAATAAGACAAACCTCAAGAAGGGTAAAAACTGCTGTCATCAACTGGAGTGAGACTGATAGGATTATCAAACAGAGTGATACCGATGCAATCGTATTCATCCTATCCAGTTTCATTATCAGAGCAAGGAGACTTGCATTTGTAGACAGAGCTGCAGTATTCAATAATCCTGACGTCATTAGTTTCGTTTTGTTCCCATCTGTCATATATTTGACCAGATCCTTTTTCTCTTTCTCTGACTTATTCGGGTCTATGAAGTTTTCTTCTTGTTCAGCGGATTGCTGAATCCCTTCGTCTACGCCATTTCCTTGTTGCTTTGCGCCATTTCCTTGTTGCTTTGGGGAGTTTTGATCATCACCACTTGTTATCGGCTCTTTGCTGCGTTTCTAGTAATTCAAAGAATAAAAACCTTGAGCATAATTTACCCAACGTTTGAAGGAAAATTTGGGGAAATGAATAAAGTAAAAGTATCAAAGTTGGTCGTAAGCATGGCCGTACGGGACTGTTTTTGTCAGGGAGGGAGGTGATTTTTGCCCGACTCCAGACCTAATGGAACTGAACAATTTTCCGCCAGACTGAGACATTAGCGGCTCGCCATAGGGGCACGGGGGCACTTGCCCCCCCCCCCCCCAAAAAAAAAAAAAGTTTGCAAAGCATGGTCTTCAATTTTCAAAAATAAAAATAATAAATAAAAAAAACATGTAATTCGAGATGGGTTAGGTCCTCCCTTTTCCTTGAGTGGGCTTAAAATTAAAGAAGTGAATAACTTTCCAATGCAATTCGAAGGTTAAACATTAATAAAGTGCTTTCAAAACATTTTTTGGCGCGCTTCGCGCGCGTTTTCTCAGTTGCTTATTTGTAATCTGATTATAGCTTAGGCATCATAATGTCATTTACAGAGTGTAACGGTAATGCTGGAGTTAAATGCCCATAGTTTTGCAGACACTTCAGGGCTATCGGGATCATTTGATACACAACCCATTAGCCGTGTTGATTATCATCCACGACTAAAAGCAGTTTTGCCAGGGTGTCACCTGGCCAGATTAGCATAGGTATCTGTCTACAAAAAGTTGTAACGGGTATGTTGTCTAAAAGTATTGTTTCCCATAGAAGGAGAGGTTTCCCTTTCCTTGTCCAAATTGACAGCGCCGTTGGCCCACGATCGGTCTTATGACTCTCAAATGGCCTGTTATAAGCAAAAGTATAAAGTATTCCGTTTCAATTGATTTGAAATAAACACACCAAACAGTCAATCTAAGCTCAGTGTGATGAGACTTTTGACTAGTAGCCTAGCTATTTGTATATAGGATGAGACGTCGTTCTGAGTTAGGGGAATTCCTCTCCCCCTTTAAAAAAAATTCGTTTCGGAACGGTACTGAGATCCAAAATACTTAGTGCTATCATTTCATCGTTTTCAAGTTTCTTCATGCTCGAAATTTTCGTTAGTTTAAGAAAACAATCCAGAAAACCAACATTTTATGGCTTCTTGGCAAAGCTGAAACATATTGTGACACAATGAACAATAAAATATTTAAAGGTGGGGCTCATTTTATACAAATAGATCAAGCCGCTTTGCCCATTTCACCTGCCTCTTACTCCACCCCTATGGTAGTACGGTAGCGATCGGTTGATATGGTTGTATTTAGTTTTAAAGTAGTTAGCTCATGATTAACTGCCTGAAATGGTTTTTGAAGAGCTTTTGAAAACTACATGGGCATCGCTGTAATACATAATAATAACCATACTCCCATAGGCGTGGGTCGTCCTGGGTATGACGTTAAACTGCATCCAGGTGGTGTGAGGAGGTCGTGTGTGGCGAGTAGTTTGTCCCCGGCTATCGCCTATAAAATGCGCACATGAGACCGTTTTTACTCATCCCGCGACTGGCGGGTTGTCGGCGCCACAAAACCGAGCATGCCCCTCCATGGTTGTCCCCCTGTGGGCTGGGGGTTGTAGAATATGCCCACGGTATTTCCCGCCTGTCGTAAGAGGCGACTTAAGGGAAGGACTTGAAACGTATTTAAAATTGTTGACACTATATAACACATTCGTGTTGGTGTGTCGTTAAATCTCATCTAACTAACTAACCCATAGGCGTGGGCGTAGGAGGCGGGGGCTGCAGCTCCCCCAACAAAATATTTTTGTGAAAATTTGGGCAATATTCTGAGAATTTTTCGGGTACCTACTGAAAGAAAAATAATGCAATAATGTAGCTTGGCGGAAATCGATACTTTAAAAAACTTCCTTGGTAATTAAAATATAGTTCTGATTTGGATTGCACCATCACCTATATATTCGGTATTAATTCACCAGTGTGTTTTTTAATGGTTAAACTTATATATTATAATTATCAGTGGTGTATTTGAGGAGCCATTAGGCCATTCCCCCCGTCACTGACACCGATTTTTTTAGTACCTAAAATAAAGCACAAAATTTTACTTCAAAGGTAGCATATGTGGCACCAGATTGCATGTAAGGACACCTAATTTTTCAAAAATTTTCAAAGGGTAGGGAGTGATGCCTTTTTATTTTAGTACCTAAAATACGTACGGTAAATTTTTTAACACAAATTTTACTTCAAAGGTAGCATATGTGGCCCCAGAGTGCATGTTTGGACACCTAATTTTTCAAAAAATTTTCTGGTATAATATTACTGGGGGGTCTTCAGAACCTCCCTGAATACGGACTTGAGTTTGCCCCCCCCCCAAACAAAATTTCTTAGAGCCGCCCATGGACTGAGACAAAGTATCTGCCCGATTTAGTGAGGTTTCTGACATTTGGGACTTTTGGGACTCGATTCCGGACTCGAGTCCGTTTTTCGTCGGACTCGGAATTGGCCCGGAATGGGAGGTTCTAGAATCGGAATTGCCCGGAATGGACCCTGCAGCTGGACTCGGTCTCGGAGCCGATTCTAGCCGAGTCCACAAAAAGGATAGATGAATATTTGTTCCCTGGAGCTAAATTGTTATTTGTTTACAGTTCAACACATGAATGGTCACATAGCCTACAGTTAATCAAAACACAGCTTAAACGGGGGCATGAAATTAACTTCTAAAATGCTCGTCTAAACTTGAGTGTAATTGCAAAACACTACAAGAAGTATTTTTACGAAAGGATACATTGTCAAATAACCTGACTCAGAATTGGCCCTGAATCAGGGGCGTAGCTAGGATGAAATTTTTAGGAGGCCTAGGTATCAAATGGTCACGGCATCGATCGCCGTCCTTAATTCTTACACATTTTGTTAGGACACGCACAATTTTTTTTTTTTTTTTTTGGGGGGGGGGGGGCTGGCAAACACATGGGGCCCCGTAGCTACGCTCCTGCCCAGAATTGAAGAAACCGGAATCGGAATTGGTTCTGAATCGGAAAGTACCGGACTCGGAACTGGCCCGGAATGGTCCACTGGAATCGGGATTGGCCTGGAATCGGGTCAGGTTGACTCGGATACAGCCTTGGAAATAAAGTTCTGATATGAATTGCACCAGCACCTATGTGTTAGGTATTAATTCACCAGTGCATTTTTAATAGTTAAACTAATATTATGATTATCAGGGACCGTGCCCCCCTCACTGATGTAGTTTTTTCTTTAGTACCTAAATAAATACTTAACTTTTTAACACAAATTTTACTTCAAAGGTAGAATATGTGGTACCAGGTTGATGTAAGGGCAACTATTTTTTCAAAAATTTTCAAAAAGGAGGGGACACAACCTCCCCTTAACCCTCCCCCAGGCCGTCGATCACGCAACAATGCATGCTCCTCACCCCCCCCCCCCATGAGAGAAATCCTGGCTACGCCACTGATTATTATCATTAGGCTATTATTGTAACGACTTCCCAAAAAATATAATCAATATGGAAGGGTAGTTACACGGCAAAATGATTGTATGCAATTGGCATGCGGTGTGATAACCGATACATGCCTATATGATATGTATAAGTTTATTAACATGTTGAAAGCGCGTGGAGCGCGGGGAAATTTTTGGTTATATTTTTCGGGCAAGTCGTTAAACTCCCCCCCCCCCCCCCCCCCATCAACTTGGGCTCCTAAGCCCATGTGCCTATATGTCAGGGCTTTGAATAAGCTAGATTTGATTTAATTTTTGGCTACATTGACGTCAACAGGTGGGGTACGGGGACACTTTGAAATTAAAATAATACTGATGGAAATAGCAGGCACATGTAGATTCCATAGCCTGCAATATGGCTGATTCAACAATCGTGGGAAAATGCCTCAGATTACAGATTATCTGGTCTCCATTTTTTCCAGGGACCCAAAGTGAGCCACTGATCCCTTTTTTCTAGGGTTCGCTATTCGCGCTTGAAATAGTTCTGTTTAAGGTCATGCCCCACCCCACACACTTTGGAGAAACTGTTGACGCTCTTGGCTAGTGGAGTATTTTAATTTCTCAGTTGCAATGAAGCCGGGACTCCAAGGCATTGGCCTGCGAGCTGGTCGCCTGATTGGGGGCGCAACTCCTTTCGGAGCTTTAGAACACCTATTTCCCGGGGAGATTTTGGCAGGGAAATATTCGGCAATTTTCTCTGGTAAGAAAATTTTTTGTTTATCAAAAACGGCTCAGCCCCTTAGAAGAAAACATGTAGAACTCAAGGGTTCCCTGAAAATAAAGTGATTCTGACACAAAAACAAAATCGTCCTGTCTGAACTATTTCATAAACTATTTTATCTCATGTGAGGTATGACAAATGACTGACCTGTTTGAGTAATTACCGGTACTGACCTGCTCAGACGTCGTGCCATGAGGGCCTTCCCCTATTTGTCAAGGGTAATGTTTCACTGATATCAAAATGGAGAGGTAAGTCACTTAAGAGGACGAAAATAACCTGAAATGTTATAATCCTTGGCACGCGATCCCCGTCAGGGATCGCATTTAGGCGTTTCGCTTAATGTTTCCACTATATGCACTCAAAGTGGTCCAGTTTCATACCCCAACTTTTGACACGTCGCCCCTGCTTCTATTTCAAGCCCTTTCACTGTCCCTTCATCGATCAGTGCTGGAGTGTGAGTGATACATATCACTGCGCCAGGTTTTGGTTTAGTGGGTTTATACCAATTTTTAGGGATATGCTTGCCGGTTTATCTTCTATCGTGTCTTACCTGTCCGTCCGGTACGTACACATGTACTTCAGAAACAGACATCATTGATCGATAAGTCAACTCAGCTGTACAGATATGAAAAAAAAAACAGGTAACAGGTTGTCAAAGTTGTGAATCTCAATTTATTGGCATGTACGAAAGGATCGAAGTAGCTTACCATAACTCGGAGGCCACTGAACCCAGATTTATTGGCCGGAAATCTGGGTCACTGAAATCATAATTGGCTCGGACTCGGGTAAGGTGGACTAGGATACAGCCCTGTTCAGTGTCCTGGTTACTTTCTTGATTATACAACCATTCTCACCATTCTGATCAGGCATCAGTTTTTGTGTAATGAAACCTATAGCCTAACGAAGAATGAGGGGGGTTCATACTATTAGGTAAAATCTTTCCGGCAATGACGGAGATTTATTCTGAAACCTGGGGGATGGAACAAGCCAACGGCTCCGAAGGGAACTGAGGGAACGCGAAGCTCTTTCCACGACAGCGTGGAGTCCAGGTGCCCTCCCTAAGACCCCGGTGGGGTTAAGGGACAACGCCTTAGTGGGGGTTTAGGGATTCGCCCCCCTGAACCTTCGGGTACCTACAAAGTTGTGAGCATCATAGTGAAGCATTTCACTACTTCTAAAAGACATTGGATGCGCACTAAACAGACCATAGATAATAATTCGATTATTTTCTCATGTTTGTGGGGGCAAAAGGCAACTCCCTGAGAGAGACCCAGTGGGAAAGTCCCCGGAAGCCCTGTGGTATTATAGAGAACTCTGAACACTGGAATGAAAAGTATTACTATTTCCAAAGGAAACTGGATGCGTACTAAATAGATCACAAAAACGATAATTTTGCCATAACTTTTGCTGGCATAAGTAGTACCGTAAAACCAGTTAATTTAAAGATTCCAAGAGCTAGTGGGAAGTGGTATATATAGGGCTACTTGTCAGGGGGCTTTTGTTTTCCGAAGAACACTGTACCAAACACATTCGAATACGTGGCATTCGGAGAAAAGCGCATGGAATTTACCTTTATAAAGCTTTTCACTATATACGGTATTTTATCGGAAAGGGAAGGGCTAAAGTTGAAATGACCGTCCCGTTCAAGAGGTGCCACGGGAACAGATGAGCTCACCCGGGGGTGTGAAACATGTCACTATCTGAAAATGGTCTTGAGGTACCATGAAAGACCTCCAAACTGGAATTTGGCTATTTAATTTTGATAATTGCATTTGTATCAATTACCTGTAAATTTGATGGTGTAAGGGGTCTGTGGGTGGGAGGTGGATGCTGGTGTAGGAGTTGCATTGAAACTTAAAGGTCAAAAATAGTCGCCCCAAACTTACTTTGAAACAATAGCTAAATGTCACAAATTTCTTCTTATTTCTCTTCTAAGTATCTTTCATAATATTTTAGGACATAAATATTGAGTATTCAAGGTAAACCAAGCAGTTGCTCCTTGTAAATTTTACAATTGAGTGAGAAAAATACTGTCACATGATTCTCAAGATCCATTCAGGAAATAGGATAGTCTACTATACAATTCTTTATTGGGGTGACTGCATTCTCCCTTTAACACTCACGCTGTCTAAATGGAATCGGCAATAGACCCTTTTCCAAACAGCAATTACAAATGATTATGGGATAGGGTTTTGGTACCCGTTGCTCTTGTTAATCGCATTTAAGTGTGGACAAAAACGACCCGTACCAAAACTTTTTATCCCATAATGTTTTGTTATTCCTTTTTGGAAAAGAGTCTATGACGCAACTTTTTACGATGGATGCTCGCGCTGCACCCCGTTAAATAGTATTTTATAGACTTTAGAATGTTTAACTTCATCCTTCATTATCCAAGTTACACTCAAATGCCTTTCTGCCCGTTTCTTTTTCCATTCACTTTCCCATTTCAGCAGTCGGTAATTTGAGCTATCCTTCCCAGTCAAACCCTTCACGTGCTTTCCCCGGCAGATACGCTATCACTTGTATTTCGAGAGGAAAGGTAGTGGTAGGAAATGCATGGGGCATTGATAAACTTATCTCGATCAAACTGTCATGAAATAACAAGGCGACAACGCAAGTTGCAAGAAGAGCGCCGAAAAAGTAGCATTTGTGAAGTCATTCATGTTAATTAATGATTTACTTTATTTCTCATTATTCAAAAGTTGTCAGTTTGATAACCGAAATAATAATAATAATACAGAGCATATTATTTTGTAACATTCTTTTTAAATCGGGGTGGGGGTGGGGGGTGTTTGTGTAAGCCATCCCCCACTTTTTAAAAATTGGGAGGCTTTAATTTCCCAGTCCCCTGGGTTTCCTCCTATGTATGTGTGTCAAAAAATGCATTAGTTTAATCATCAAACATGTACGTGCAAAAAGTGAGCGCAGAGTGCGCCGGAAAATAAGTTTTCCAAGACCATTGCGTCATTGAAAAGACGAACGTTTACAATTCATGCGAGTGCCAGCAAATACTATAGTTCATGAATATTAAAAAATCCTCGGTTCCCCAACGGAATTATTGAGGGACCATATTCCCCATTACCCATGATCTCTTCCCTTACCCCATTCTATGCGCTAATGCGAAGGCCTGCATTTGTTTTCAACGTTGGATTATATGCCTACGAATGACCTGACAATGATCAGGCAGGCAGTGTTTCATGGTCAATTCAGCCAAATATTATAAGTCGTTGACAAATAATATTGACATAAGAAATAGGTATTCGGTCCGCATGAACCAAATTGCAAATTATATTTCATACGGAGGTTAACTGTTGGGGGAGGAAAATTATTCCGTCCCCAACCAAACTATGGCGAGAAAATCCCCCTCCCATTATCGCTGCCCTTGCGCACAATAGGCGTGAATTTATCACGAATGTCTTATTAATCATCACACTTGTTGTGGCAAAACGGGCCGGAAAAATAGATTTCATGACCACTGAGCCTTGAAAACCCGTTTCATACTCACACACACACCCACCCAGACACACACACACGCACACACTTCAGCAAATTTTACAGTTTTGCCAAAATACGAAACTTAAAGATATTCCGTCCACTCAACCAAACTATTAGGGTGAACCACGTTTCACACTCACAATTATAAGCAAGTATTACAGTCTTTGACAAAATAGTAGGGGAGGGGCCGACGAAAGTGACCCCGTCCCCCGACCAAACTGAGGGACCATACCTCATCCTCCCTTAGTATGATCCAGGGATAGCGGAGCCAATTTTGAAGTGGGGGGGGGGGGGAGGTCAGCATCAATGTGGCCCAATATGTTCAAGAAGATAAAAGCCTATCATCCCAATTTAGGGAGGCCTGGAGGCCCAAAATGCCCACGGTAGAAAAAAGTAGGCCTCTCATTAAGCAGGGTTGGGTTTTTGCCGGAAAAAAACCTTTTTTTACCGGGACAGCGGTAGAAACTGGTAATAACTGGTTATTACCGGTAAAAACCGGGAGAAAATGGAAGAAGCCTCTTCTGGCAATTAGAATTGAGTGCAGTTGTTGTACCCCATTGCACATGATGGATAAACCAGTTAAGATAAAATTATTTACATTCATTTACACTTTCCATTTTGCCTAAAAAGTGAGCACTAAAACTTGTCAAACATAGAATAAAAAGTGAAATATACTCAGTTATTACAATAGTACTGTAAGCCCTATCATTGTAACCAAAAACAAAGCAACTAGATGCCAAAAGGAATAGTCTGAAAATTACGGTTGGTTTGCAAAATGACTAGATTTATCAAGCAAAGTTTTTCAAAATGAGGATTAATCAAATTATGTGTAAAGTTATGAAAGTTCTTAATATAAGTTCAGTCACAAATTTGGCAGGGCATATCTGTTACACATATTGAGTACAGTAGCAGAATGAAGTGGACGAGCAACTTCCTTCATCATGTCAGAAACTTCAGTTTGACACAGCAGAGAAGCAAATTACAGTACCACACATGCCGACTAAGCAGTAACTTGAAGTAAATGAGTTTCATCAAGGGAGCTTCTCTGGGTATTTCAAGTCCACCATACTGAGAGATAATTAAGTAAGAATTTATCGACGACCAAACAAATACGAAGAGCCTATTTTTTGACTAAGTAATCTTCATTGAAAAAAAAAATTGATAAACCACAAATAGTACTGTTAGAATGAAAGAAACTTAAGTGGATATCCAGCACTTTATTTTATAAAGAAAGTGGAAATGTTGAAGGAAGGTGGATGGTTCAGTTATAAATGAGACATTCACTACTTGGGGGTCAATGTAAGACACTGAGTTATTGTAGGACCTACACAGCTGTAGGTTCCCCTTGAAAGGGTATACCCGAGTGGAGTTACCATCTTGCCAGTATGCTCAGGAAGGCTTCCCATCAAACTGAAAATAAATCCTTAAATTATTCCATGATTTTCCTTCCCATTTTTCTGCATTAAATATACCTAGTGTATGTATACTTAACACAAAAACAGTGTAAATCGGACAAAAAGTGGCCAAAATCACTAAACAAATCACACTTAAACTCTAATATGGTATATACTGTTGCCTAAAATAATTACTCTTGATGTAACAGAATGATTTTCTTCTTTAGACTTTGAAAAAAGCATAAAAAGTACTTGTTAACAACATTTTATTCAATGTAGCAGAATAGGTTTTTACCGTTTTTTCCATTTTTTGGCAAACACCTGTTTTTACCGGGACGGTTTTTACCGGTAAAAACTGCCAACCCTATCATTAAGCATGTGCAAATGGTTTACTTTGTAGGGGCTGTTTGCCCGTTAATGCTTGTTGCTACTTACTTAAAATGGCTTTAAATTATAGTTCCAATATCAGTTGTATTTACTAGCCTTTTCAGAGATTAATAATCATGGCCTAATCAATATCTAAATGATTAAGATGGGCGATAATAGTGTAAGTTGGAGAGGATGTCAGGCGCGTGTCCAAAGGGGGGGTCCTGGGGGTGCGGACCCCCCCTGCTCGCGTAGACCTTAAGATTTTTTAGAGTTTTTTAGAGTTTTCGACCCAAAATACCCGCCTCATTTAAAAAATCATATCTCAGACCCCCCCCCCCCTGCTGAAAATCCTGGACACGCGCCTGGATGTCCGTTTCATATGTTATGTGTACACGTACGGAACATATAAATAATAAAGAGCCAACAGAGATTACACTCAAGGGCACAGAAGACCTCTGCAGCGACAGTCATTTTATTTTTAAGCCTTGTCACCCTTCGTCTTTAAGAACAATACAGAAGTTGTGTGATAAGTCTCTTTAAAATCTAATTACCTTGTGCATATGACGTCACAGAACAGACAGTGCGCCCTCCATAGAGGCAAGCGAGTATCATTACAACCTACACCAACAAATGTGAACAGTTGATTTGCGTTCCGGTGGGATACACTCTTAAGTCTATAGTAGGCTCGCCTGCGAGGTCAACATCGTCTGTGTTTTGTGCTTAATTGTTTAGCCACCAAAATGACCTCGAGTGACGTCAATGCATGCATAAGGCCTATCGTATGCTACTCAGATTGTATACTTTGTATCTGAATGCCTACCTAGCTCGGAATGATTCATAATTTTAAATTTTCCATAAAACGTAAACTTTCCTCTTAAAAATCAGCCTCCATATTTGTGTACGTAATGGGAACGACGCCCTTTGCCACCAGTTTCAGAAATAGATACATTAAAAGTAAACTTCTCGGGGATGGGGTTGCCGCCCTGAAATTAACCCAAGTGTAACCTACCTCGGCTTTCTCGGACAGGTATAGGAGCGTGACCTCACAGAGGATTTTAGGTGTAATCCTTTTGTCGCTTGCAATTCACACAGTCTTTTTCATTGAAAAGTGGTTGGAAACTTGACTGTTAAAAGTTGAGTTTAAACCTGAATTGATGGATGTGTGGACGCCCTTTAAAAGTTCTGTTGTGTGATAAATCATGTTCTTAGGCTACTGATTCTAAAATTGTTTTAGTTAAATTTTTCGCTTCACATATAACTTGATTTATCACAGCACATTTTCAATTTATCACTGCCAAATTGGTTATCACTGCGCACTATATAATTAGGCCCGAAGAACACCGTCCGGACAATTCGATCCGCCTGCAAGGCACTTCATACATGAAATTTCATCATGATCATGAATTTGTTATTATTTGCTTTTGATATTTGGGTACCAATTTCACTTACGTCAATACACTGCTCCTACGATATTGAATAAACTATTTGCGGAATGAATAGTGCTGGCCGGCTTGCCATGAAATATTGTTCATTCATTCATCTTAAATCATATCTATTGCCAATTATTTTACAAAATTTGTGTATTTTCTAGGTTTTTCTTTACTCTAAATGGTAATTCCGTACATGAACTTTCTTGAGCTAGATAAAAAAATATTAGCACTACGAGGGCAAAATTTTCTGTAAGGGGAGGGAAATAGGTCTGTCCCCTTGATACCTCCCTGGGGACGGCTAATGCATGAGTTTATAAATATGTGAATGGCCCTTCATAGAAAAGTGACTACGCTCGAAATCATCTGATTATGCATATACGGTAACGGTTAAGTTTCATTTTCTCACTCCATTTGGATTTACCGAACACAATTTATCCAATTAGTCTAACTTTCTTTTGGAAGTGTCAATCTCGACAAATACAGTCTATGAATGAGATATTTTACAAAATTTCCCCTCATCCTTTCGAGATTTGAAGCTTTGTCTGACTATTTATGTATTCGTTGCCCAGAGTTTTTCTTCAGAGTGAGGTTGACTTAGTTTTAGGTAATTCGTTTAAAGTATGTTAAGTTTTTCGACGCATTTACATTTGTCATCTTGCAATATAGGGTAATTATAGGCATACAGGGTCAACATTTCTGGGGGGCAGGGACAATTTTTGCCCGAATTTAGAATTTTGGACCAAGTTGCCTGAATTTTGGCCGCAAAAAGGGCATAGTTTATTTTCTGAGCTCTCTCATTTGCGGGCCCAAATGGATCCACTATTTTTGCCCGAATTGGGAGGGCATATGCCTCTTTGCCTCCCGCCTCGTACGCTTATGACGGTAATCAGTAACAATAAAATGGTGGCTCATTCACCACTGCTGGCGAAAACCTTTAATAAACTACTCCCATAGGAGTTACGACCGCGAGGATTCACGATTGATTCCGCTAGATCATTTCACAAACTGTTGATATCCGGTGCCCTACCTTGTACGATACCTAGACCCTAGACCCTCCCCTCACTCAAAAATGTAAAACAAAAGGAACTTACCGACAGTGTGTCCTAATTTCAAGTTCTAGCAGGAAGGTGTTATTCGAATGGAGATGGCAGGGATAGCTAAATTTATGTTACTACATTAAGACCTATTTAAGAGGGAAAAGATTACCAACTTTTAGCTGGTATCAAGCCTTACAGGGACTAAGGACCTTTATCAGATGTTTTAATTTGATATCCAACTCCTGGCGACAGGCACTTCTAGCAATCCATTAACAATGTGCTTAAGTAGAACAACGCTTTGATGTTTAGGTTGGTGCAGGCAACTTTCTAATGACAGTTCTTTTAAACTCAAACGACTGTTAAACAGAAATACGGGTAGATTAATACAAAGTACCCCTGTACCAATCTTAAGAGCATATGCAAATGAATCTACAGAAGCAGAAGTCTAATTCTTTTACCGCATTTTGAAAAGCTACCTTATGTTTTCTGATGTAACCGTACAGCTATCTTCTATGTTCACTATTTCACAAAAAATCATGACGTGCTCTCATACTCGACTAGTGACACCATAGAGAATAACCACTTATTTTTCGAGCGACTAGCAAAGAGGAAGAATCTCCCCGGAATTACTCAAAATGTAGCAGACAACTAGCAACTTTCTATTAACTTTCTAATTTAGATCATTTCTTTCAGAAATTCAAGAGCAAGATAGTCGTATCGAAAGATGACTTCCTGTTCTTGGCGGGCAAGCCTCACTTCGAACAAAATGTTAGAGAGCTATTTTCATTCGGTTAACAACTCCATGGTTCCAGCTATAGTTTCAAAACCCAAGTGAGTGAAGGGTGCTTTTTATGGGCGGCGATTGGGGCAAAAAGACAATTAATTCAAAAATGTTTTTATTATTAAATAAATTATATTAATTTGAAATATTTAACTTTTTAAGAGTAAATTTTGAAACCAAAATACAACGGGAACAATTGAACAATTGGGAAGAATAAAATTTTACAAAAACAAACACAGAAAAAACAGAAATAAAAGAAAATAAGCATGATCGACTGAAATGATAAAATACTTTGATTGCAAAGTCAAAATTAAAAGAGAGCTAATAGGTAAATGAAAAACATGTACTTACAAAGGCAAAATTAACAAAAAAGCAAATTCCATATATTCTACAGTAAATGTTGGACTTTTATTCCAAACCAAAAGTACATGTAAAATGTGTCGAACGAAAATTCACAAATATCATACTTTTTCCAATTTAATATAACAGAAAAACTCAATATTAAAATAAAATATCTTCCTTTTCTATAATTTTGCCATCCGCGTTCATAAAATATCCATTTTTCAAACAACCAAAACAAAACAGAGTAATTTAAAAAATACTGCACGCTGCAGTTTTTACCTACCAAAAATACCCAGTTTCCCCTTAATCTTCATAAGGATGTCAAATTCTTATACAAAGAAAGAAATAGCCGAAAATTCTTTCGAAGTCACTCAGAGGAGAAAAGACAACTTCAAAATAAGTTCTTTTATGTCAAAATAAAGTTTGTTTCGTTCAAAATAATCTTGTTCATCTTAAAACACCTCCGTGTATACCAAAATGAGTTTTGAAATTTCAAAACAACTTTGTAAATGCTGAAATAAGATTGTCCATGCCAAAATTAGTATCTGTATGCCCAAGGAACTTCATAAATGCCAAAATAAATTTGTGAAAGTATATGAAAATAAGTGTTTGACAAAAATATTTATAGACGAGCGTTTGTAAGTGCTCAGCTCGTCTTGAACAGAGAGTGCAAGAGTAAAAGGTGCGTACGTATTAAAAGCCGTGGCAGTCACGTGGTTCGACATCATGATCATGGTACTGCACAGTGTGTTCAGTGTATTTAGGATGCTTCTACACAAAACACAAAGCTAAGTGCTACATGAGAGAAGTTCGTCATACAGAACCAAAGGACTGATTATGTACTGAAATTCAGGCCTCTCAGAGAAGTGCTGGATTTTACGATCCTTTTACCGAGATAACTCGGGGCTGTAAAAAATGCTAATTCAGTTGAAAATTTTGTCTGGCGCCGTAAAATTTCTTTCAAAGCATGGGCGTCTCCTACGCTTAACACTAATATGACCCGGGGCCACTGATCATTGACAAGGGGGTATCAGGCGTGACCATTGATTTTTTGAAAGCACCCTAAACACGTATTTATCCGAGACTCAAAGTACACCCTATAAGTAAGTGTAACCACCGGCCACAGTTTGTCACCTTAAACAAGAATAACTTTTCATTCGCCGCTGTTTCATCAGGGGCGAACCTAATAACAGGATAACAGTTTGTATTTGACTAAAACAACCAAACTTCTTCCAACTCCTGAATTTTCAGAAGTGTTCCAACTTTCAAACTTATTCTTCCTTCTGGAAATTTCCAGCAAAATTTCCTAAACAACACTTAGTAAAAAAAGCCCGGGTATACGAAAATACACCCTTTTTCTTCATTTTGGTGGTTTTTCAAACCCTTTCCACGTTGCGTACGTATCGTGCCTATTCTCAAAAAGTGCCCTATTTACGTGGATTCTTGGTCACGCTTGATACTCCCTTGTCAATGATGAGTGCCCCCTCCCCGGATTGTGACTTGAGCTATTGAAGCTCTGAAATAAGGGTCACTGAAGGTAGGCCTACTAATTTTCGTCATTAAATGCACCATGTTCCTTGCAAACAAAATCCAACACCTACCCATGTAAAGCGAAACGTAATTCTCGATAAATTTCGGCGTGCTTTGCGTGAGCGTAATATAAACTAATGTCTCGTTAGCACTGTTGTGCGTCGGAAAACTGGGGTGAAACTGCCTTGTTATTACTTCCTGTAGGACAGCCGGAGAAACTTACTATTTCCAAAATCCTCACTTCCCCTCCAGCTGTTTCTTTTCCCCACCAACTGCCACAATCTTCCTCAAATTAACGGTTACTATCTTAAATTTGAATGCTCGCAAGGAAAATATTTCATTAGCATATCAAATTACACCCGGGGAAGCTGTTTCTAGAAATGGTCCAGAATGACCGCTAAAGCCGTCACATTTAAAAAAGATTACTCGGGGAGGACTGTCAGTTCCCAGCCTCTAGCTTCGCGCCTTCAACGCTCACGGTTAACTGAAGGCTTATATATAGCCGGCCACAACTTGCGAAGAAGCAGCCTCCAATGAAATTACTTTCCTGATACTTTAAAGGCAGTAGGCAGTCACCCCAAACAGACTGAGTGTATCCTGTCACTCTAGTTCATGAATGGCCTATTTTGATCATGTGACAATATTTTTGTTAGTGAATTGTGGAATTCAAGGAGAATTTCGCCTTGCTTTACCTATTGTTTGTAATAGTTACGTTCAAAACATCTTCAGAGGTGCTTGTAATGCAATATGAGGAGATTTGCAAGAGTTTGCTGATTTTTCAAAGAAAATTTTGGGGCGACTGCCTATTGCCTTTAACTGCCAACGCCCTTTGCGGTGTCCATGTAAAAACTGTCCATGAAAACATTTCATTGATTGTTTTTAAGTATCATACACTATATAACCTTCAAAATCGACATGCACTAAGTTATTATTCACAGTAATAAAAAGCTCGAGGGGAATTTGTCCCAGACCATCGACAAAAATGAAACATGACTAGAAGCAACCATAGAGCAGGATATAGTAGGTTCCTATATCCTGCTCTATGGAATGAACAGACACCTAAGGAAAGTAGGAGATTTTTTTACGTAATGAAAAATGCTGCATATGAAAGTAAAGAAAACCAATAGGCTACAATTAAATGTCTTAAACAATGCCGTTTTCTTCAGCCCGCTTCACCCGTTTTTAAATACTGTTCCGGGACTACTTCCTGTAGAACATCTCCCTTGTCAGGTACAACCTCTTCAATTATCACTGTAACCACCAATGCCCCATGGTCGGGGGCAAGGGAGGGGCGGTTTCCGCCCTCCCCCAGAAATTTCCAAAGAAAAACTTTTATCACAACGATCTGTGTAACTTTACCGACTTTTTAACTTGTTTAGATGCAATTCAAGTTGAAAGGCACGGAGAGTGCCATTTCCGGAACCGTAATATAGGATAGGCGCTTAGCGAAGATGGGTGAGCGCCCCCTCCTTGAGGACTTTTTCTTAGCTTATCTTTTACTCGTATCGTTAAAAAGTGTAAACGTAGGATTTTTTAGCGCTCTTCGAGCACACCTACCCTGAGTAATAAATCTACAGTTCTTAAAAGTATTGTCTCAAACAGTGGTGCCGCCAGAATCTAGTGATTTGGGGGAGCACTACAGTAATTTGACCTTAGTTAACCCTCAAGTCTGCTTAAATTGTGCCTTATTTATGCGTTTCTGCGATCGTATACATGCCAGTTTGAGAAACCTTTCTTGTCACTACATGAGGGTGCCGTGCTGGGAGAGAAGTTTAAGGGGAGGGGTCCCTCCCCTTTGAGAAATTTTTGTTAATTAAGGTGGTTTAGATGCAAAATGATGCTATTTTTCGGAAATTTGGTGAACTGATCGTATGCTTGAAACATGTTCATAAATTAGTAAATTTTAAGTTTTGGTTAGGTGAAATAGGAGAATATGATGTCTAAGAGAAGGGTATGTTGTCAACAAACCTTCTTAAGCCTCTTTTTGGCCACTTTACTGCCTTCTAACCTTGGCAATTTTCAAGCAAAAATGCCTGCGTGGAGTCCACAGAAAATTATTGGACTATTACAATTTTTTCCTTTGCTTCATGTACATTACAAAAGGGTATCCAAGGCTAGCAGAGAGCCTTGTCGGGCCTCCTGGAAGCTCTGGATTAATTATACATCTTTTGTCCGGGTGTCGAGCACCGTCTGCAAATTTTGTCCGGCTGCAGCACCCTGACAAAACAGCTAGTGGAGAACACTGCATCTATAATAGTAGCGCGCGGTAAAATGTTTTGAAAATGTACAACGGCAAACGCCTGCTTCTAATCTTTCACATCATGCGACAAACTAGATAAGTATTAGTCAAAGATGTGAGGCCCCTATAGAGGATGGAGATGTTCTTTTTCCGAAAATTGTTGAGATCAGAATAATTCCCTTTACCATACCTTGATAATGGTCATGAGATAAAGTGTAGACCGTGACGAGTGTGTGCGAAGCGCTCCGAAATTTGGCATTAAATATAATTTCTATGACTGAATTCAGGCTCTGAAGATCGAGACGCTGTCAATTCCCCAACAAACTTATCTGCCAATCAGAAAGCGATTCTTCTACTTTGGAATTCGTAAAAAGTTCCAACGTTTGATGGTTGGCTTCTCCGGGAGTTGTTATCGGAAGGTACTGATAGTAAGCACAACACTGAGGTTACTAGGCTTACAGAGCGCGGAGCAGGAGAAAATTTTGATAGCTTGCGAAGGATTTGCCAAAGTTCTGGTAGTTTGAGAGGAACCATTTGTGACAGAAAATAATTAAAAATTGATCCATCGAAAACACACCTCACCCTACCTCCTACAGAAATCTGTAGCTTAAACACCTTTTGAGGTCATTTTAAAGGTTCTCAAAAAATCAGAAATCGATTGGGGGCACACGCCCCCGTGCAGGCGCCACTGGTTTAAAGCTCCGGGAAACCCTCAAAAAATCATCCTTCTCCCCTCTTTCCTCAAGCCATCCTCCTTCCTCAAGCCCTCTGCTTTATCGATCACGGCAGACTGTTATAGTCATACGGAGTAAGAACAAAACAGAAAAAAGTCAAATTGTGATTTTCGTGGTCTGTTAAGTGCCCACCGGAAGTCATTTAAACTTGAAGCTAAAGTACATCATTTTAATGCCTAAAATTTGGTAGATACCCTAGAGCTTCAGGCGGCGAAGCCCCTGTCACTGGGGAGAGGGCCCCTGGACTCCGCGCCCCTAGGGCGGACCGCTTTGCGCTCCCTTGGAGCTTTCTGCGCAGTTTTGCAATCCGCCTTGTTTGCCTCAACTTCCACTTTCAGATATCAAATACGTCCGTACGTCCTCAGTGCTCAATAGGTCTGCATCTCCTCCTTTGCACTAATATTGCCGGCTGTGAAGGCTCGTTCATGTTGTGTTTGTCTATACTTAGCCGAGGTACAGTTCAGCCGCCGTAATGCTTAACTTCTTCATACAATGAAATTTTTTTTTGCAGAATTCGAGATTTTTTGTCCACTTGATACTAAAATTTTCCGCAAGGGCCTAATGAAAATTGTTAGAAATCTTTTCTTTTTTTCAAAATGCCAATTCGCATTTTTCTGTTCCTGCAAACATCATTTTTGGAGTTCCCGTTCCGAGTTCATAACAATATGAACATGGGAGCAGAAAGCAGGGGTGGGACTGGGGGTTTTATCCCCCAGTCAAAAGTGGTGGGTAGAAGTATATGCTTCCGCCCGGCCCTCCATGAATTCAAGGAGGAAAGCCCCCTTTTGTTCCCTCTGTAATAAGTGTCAAAAATTTCATTGCCCAATATGTCGGTTGCACCAAACTGCATTTCAGGACCCCCAAATATTCCATAATCTTCCTTAGACCCCTCCCCCAGGACGGTACTGGTCCGACCGTACTAACAACGTTCACCCCCCAGTCAAGAACAGCTCCCTACGCCTTTGAATATGAAAATTCAAAATTGCGTTTTGGAAATTTCAGTAAAAATCATCTAAAAGAATAGAGGGGGAACTGGCAGAGGGGTGAAACAACCGGGTGAACTGAAAATGGGCTGAAATGACCGGGTACCTCATGATTATGATACCATATATGTAACTCCCTCCGGATCCGGATATCTCTAGCGCTTAAATAGCCTGCGTATCACCTCTGTGGCTGCCCCCCCCCCCTCCCCCCACTTGAGCAGTTTCTTTCGTAGCGACAAGCAGGACTAAAAACGTTCGTCTGATCCGCGGGTTAGTGTTTTCACTGGACTGTAGAAAGGGAAATTCTGACTTACAAACTTGGAAAACACGTTTTTGCTGATTGTATACAGTTAGTGTAAATAATTACACAAATGCCGTTTACAGTTTACCGTAGTCTGAACTCTGACACGGTTTGTAAACAAAACCCACGTGCAACCACTGATCTGTACGCTGGAAGGACACGACAGCATATACGGTAATTCAAAATGGTCGCATCTTATGTGTGAAACCTTCATCAGCTTTCCACATACAGTACGGTGGAGAGTAATCAGGGTAACCCTTTGAAGATAGCGTGTTTTCTTTTGGTCTTTTCACTATCGAGGTATAAGTAAAATGACCAAATGTAAACGTTTCCTTAGGTAGGGTTACTCTGACTATGTAGAGTATCTAGTTAGTGTACCTTAATTCTATGGGCAGGTAATGTCCAGAGCCTAGCCAGGTTACAGATGTATTCATGTAGCCTACGTTAGTCACTGGGAATTTAGATCAGTGACGTTAGTAAGTAGCCTTTGCGGGCCGGGCTTATTTCGTCGATTCGAAAGGCCGTCTTGATTCTAAAGGTTGACTGTGCGGAACAACTTTTGACACTAGCGAGGAAACACAGCTGTGACTTAGGAAACATGCCTGCAGAGAGAAGGAAAAAGGGGGACAAATCTAAGAAACAGCCCCAGGGTGATACAACTACGCCAGCTGAACCAGCGTAAGCGAGTAGCCTAACTTAGCACTTAGCAGTTAGTTACTAACGTTCTGCGTTAGCTTATCTTTAGTAACTTATACCTGCGCCTAAGTTAGGCCAAACGTAGGCCGCAGGACCATGATGTACACAAGGCCTAGACTGGAGCCTAACCATGGGCGTCCGGAGGAGGGGGAGGGGAGGGGAGGGGGCAAGGAGGGCACTCACCCCCTGGAAAATCAAAAACTTGAAAAAACGGAGAAAAAATAATGAAAAAAACAAGGAAAATATAACTCTCTATTACTCTCAAAACAGGAATTGAATAAACATCAACACACAGGCCCGGCCAGCCCCCCCCCCCCGGGCATATTTTTGGTATTTTTTAAAGTTTACATTTACGATATTGCTAGTGTTTCCCTTTGTATATGCTGTAAATAGGCATGGAAGTGCCATTTCCAGTGATCTGGGAGGCATTTTGGGCCAAAATTTTCCTGTACGTGCTCTGCGCCAACACATGGGTGGTGCTGATTGAGTGCTGAGAGTCTGTCTTGTGCTTTGCTCCCCATCCTTGACAAATTCCGGGCTACGCCCCTGTCAACATGGTGTGAAGTAGCATCTAAACTCTTTTCTGGGAGTAAAATATTTCCCATGAAAAGTTTTGCCCCCCCCCCCCCCTGAATTTATTTTTCTGTGGACGCCCATGAGCCTAACACAACATAACTTATAACAGGTTCTAGGACAAAGGAGGAATAGAGTCTCATAAGATGCCCAGCAGTCCAAACCCTAAGGTCAAGTAAAATAAATAACATATTTCCCGTCCCCACCCGCATCTCTTTTTGGGGCCGCATCCTTTTTTTTTATTTTTGAACAGCAGAAAACACGTTTTATTTCAGCACCTTCTGGACTTTTCCACAAATTGTGGCGATATTCCTTATTGATACATAAAAAAGAACAACTGGACACCGTGACTACAGTCTGTTTTTACCGAAACTTCAGCGAGCAGCGCACAAATGTGATTTGATAACTACAAGACATTGAAGACAAGTTTACTTGATTAATATAGGCATACTCACTTACAGTTGTGCATGCAACTTTTTTGTCTTCTTTTTCATTGACACGTGCATAAAAAAAAAAAAAGGCCGCATCCTCCTTTTCTGAAAATTTCCAGATGGGAAACATGTTTTTTTACTTGGCCAAAACAAAACAAACCAAGGATAAAGCCCAGCACAATCAGATTTACCACATTGCAATAGAACTCAGTTGTCAATGTTCATCTTGACCTTGAACTTGGAGCAAAATGGACTGATGGGAGGCTCGGGCTGCTATTCCACTCATTAACAACTCAGTGAGAGAAGCAGTCCATCATATAAAGAGGGAATGGTAGGTCAGAGGTAACACAAATTCATACAATATGGACAAGTTATGTTGTTGCCTTTCATACTTGGCCAGACAAGATCCTGCACAATAATATCTTTTACTAGCTCAATCAAAACAATGTTTCCAAGTGTCTGTCGCAGTAGGCCTACACAAAATCAGACTTGCCAACTCTCATGGTTTCACTGTGAGTCTCACGGTTTAGGGCATTGTCTCACAGTGAAAATGCCAGATCTCAGAGTGAAAATCACTTTGATGCAATGTCAGATATTTAGATACGCTTCTTTCCATCACTGGTTAGGTTATTATTGAATGACAGATATATTGTTGTCACAGTAGTGACGACTGTGTGACAGCCCTTCTATAGGCCTAGACCTACATGTCAAAGTAAACCTTCCACAATTTTCAGACAGCCTGCTTTGTAGATGTTATCAAATTTAACTTTATTAAGAGGGTGAACAAAAAAAATATCCCTAGTTTAGAATAACAACTTTTCATAATAACGTATGAGACTTGTTTAAAATCTCCAGACCTGTTTGAGATGTGATTTCCAGGTTTTCCTGCAAGAACCTCAAGGTTTATCATTTTTGCGGTTGGCAAGTCTCATGCAGATCATCATGCACAGTTTCATACACCATGTATCTGTAGTAAACTTGATTTATTAGATCCACAATAGGAAGAGAGCACCATATCTCAATAGCACATACCATGTTGCCTTTATATACAACCGTTCTTGGACAACTCTCCCTTTGACAAATGTCTTCCAGACAATTTTGTGGACAACTTCCAATGAAACAACCACCTGGACAAAGTCTCTTTCTCAAGTGAACTATTCCCACCCTGGCCAGTCTCACCCAGACATTTCCCAGAAATGGGAATTTAATATCATCAGGCAACTCTCCCCCCCCCCCCCCCCCATAAAAGTTGCACAGGATTAGTTATACGTGGGGAATTGTCCAGGTGGAAATCATCCATAGTAATTGTACTGTCACAAGGTACAACAATTTACTTTCAAAGAAATGTCATTCTTACAGAAATGCAGTGCATAACAGGAAATCTGTGATGTCACCTGGGCACTTTGATAAGACATACTGAAGGCCTAGTTTTTATCTTTGTTTATGTTGCCAAGTTGCTATTTGGTACTGGTATGTTTTAATAGCCTTGTTACATAAGTGTATGGGATATCTATTCAAGGTGCTGAGCTGTTTTTGTCTCAGAAACAGGCCCATAGCCACACAAGGTGCTGAAGGGGGGGGGGGGAGAAAGATCACTGCTGGGGGGCAACATTTTCAGGGGGACGAGATATACTAAAATACACTAAGGCAATGGTAACTTCTGATTTTCGGGGGGGGGATTTTTCAAGGGGGGCTCCTGCCACCATTACATGCCAAATGTGAAAGGGAATGGACAGTCCCCCCCCCACCACTTTGAAGCATCAGCTAAATCTTTCATATCTACAGTATTCATAATTCCCTTTTAATACTGTATCTTTCATGATGTTTCAGAATATACATGATGCATGTATTTAAAGACAGATTTGCATCACTCCAATATGACTTTTAGTAGGGGGTAAGCAAAAGTCTCAGTTGGTGACTACTCTTTGATTGATATCAGAGTTACAAAATTCAAAAAATGCAGAGCAGCTCATAATACACAGCACGCACAGAGAATGTTTTTATTACACATGGGGTCTTTTTTACGCACCAGGACGTGGCTTTGAGCAGTGAACTATGTTTGTGTCTGCACAAGGAGAAGCAGTAAAGACAATTATGGGTGGGGCTTACCACCAAGTAAAATTCATACTTGGGGTGATGCAAATCCCTCTTTAAGGTAAACCAAGGTGTTATTCTCCAGTAACAAAAAAAGTCACTTGAATAAAAGGAACCATTCCTGAATTAGGATGTCCAGGGTATATTCAAATTGAAGTGACTACAAATTTGTCTTTTAAGTTCTAAACCAGCCTAGCAAATTAAGCACTTTGATATTGTCCAAACTGAAACCAATAGTTTAAAACCTTTATGTTGGAAATTTTCCATATTAAGCTTTGTAGAACAATCCAGTGAGCAATGTTAGATGGGTAAAAATCCATTTGTGTATGCAACTGTAATTGCAGTTTAGCCAGCCCATACAGTAGCTCCGAAGCTTCCAGAACAAAATGCAGGTCTATCATCTGCTCATTTGTAAATTTACTTCCTAGGTAGGGGCTTAAGAAGGTGAGGGGTATTTAATAGACTGCATGATTACTTAACGATATTCAATTTTATTTTTTACTTTATGGTTTAATCCTTTGTTTTCTTTTTTGTAGTTCTTATTCTGATTTTCCACTCTACTTCTTTTTGACTTGTTTATGCTTTCTTATGGTCACATTTTGAAACTTTTAAGTTGTACTTACTCCATTATCCTTTATTTTGCAAAAGGAACTCAGGTGAGGTGTCCTCCACCTTTGCATCAATGTTAACATAATAAATATTTTAATAAATAAAAGTGGACTTGGAGACATCCTGGGCTCCCCTCTTCAAGATGTTTTGTATTCTAGTGAATTGATGCCTACATGAGGTATGATGGCTTTTAAGAATGTGACCCACTTAATTGGCCTGAAGTTTCTTTTTTTTTTGGATGTTTCAGTGTTAATATTTCTTGCACTGGGGATAGTTTGAGTCTATTTAGGTAACTGCTTTAACTACTTCTCACAGCGAAATTTCAAAGAATGCTGATGTATAGATTTATGTAAATTTTAATGTTTATTTGCTATATTTTTCAGGACTGAGGTACCACCTACAGGGTTTAGATGGGGCCCTACCCTCAGACATTCTGTCATGAGAATGATGGTCATTGGAGGCTTGATTTATACACTGCAGTTCATCTACAACAAAGACCTTCCCACTTTGGCACCTCAGGATGAGGAAATCAAGTTGAGGGTTTTTGACAGAAATTGTTCTGATGACTACAAGGAAGATAGGAAACAATTTCAAGGTACAGGATTGTCATAAAAGTGAACTGAACTTACTGGAGTGTACCTTTAAAGTAAAAATTTATAACACTGTGTGTTACACATGTTGCAAAATGAATCTCATTGGTCCTACTCCTGAGAAAATGATAACTCAGCAGTAATATCTATAGTTTTGAGAATTTGTTCTCAGCCATGGCACTGATGCTGAGGCCAAGTGGATAATGGCAAAGATATTTGATGCAGTGAAAATTAGTAATTTGGAGGTTTAATTGGTCAGGAATTCAGGGCCTCAGCTAGGATTCTCAAATTGGGAGTCTTACTTGTGTGTGAAACATCTCTCATCACACTTGTGCTGCTGGTTGTCTCCATATGATTTGAAAAGAGTTGTAGGCATGCTTCCCCAAATGCAGAATTCTTGTATTATGCCTGTTAAGTGGGGTAACTTTTTTTGTAATATTGGTGAGTTTTGAATTTGTGTCTAAGATGAACAATGTCACATTTATACTCCAAGTGGAAAGCTATGTCTAGCAATTTTTTGGCCATTTCAAAAGCGCCTTGCATAAATTTGACCATTACCGTTATGATTTGGTTGTCTCAAAGAGAGCAAGACACATTGCTTGCCAATGCCTTGGTCAGAATTCAATATCTGGCATGTCATATAAGCCTGATTTTTCAAGAGCATTCTACAATTTTTCCAGAAAATACCCTCACTTGAGCTTAATGTTGAGCTGGAAGTCCAAAAATTTGTGGTACATTATGCTAAATGACTGCTTCAAGTAGTCAAGGCTTGAAATTTTATTTTGGAGTCAGATATTGACTGGCAGGCTGGATTGAATTGTTGCCAGGCTAGACATGGCCAATGTATTGTGTGTTGCTCTTGCCTATTGAAGAGAAAGCCTTGCAAAGAGAGCACCATTTTGCTTCCAAAGGGAAAACCTTTAGAGCCAGTTAATAGTAAGGGGTGAATTCCCTTATTCCAAGTGGCTCAAAATCCTCAAATTCTGCCAGCATACAGTAGTTTACTTTCTCCTGTATCAACATTCAACAGCTGACTTGGCAAGTCCCCTTCATTTTTCAGTGTCTGAACCAAAGTAAAAGTAATTGCTCATGAAAATGTCAAAAATCTTCATAAACACAGCTTTGGTGCTCTTATGTGAGGACAAAAAGCACATTCCTTCTGGAAAGCCTGGATCTGCCCCTGGGTTATGCTATTAGAAGTGTCCTCTTATGTAATATTTTTTTTTCACTGTTAATGTAAAGTTTCTTCACCATTTATTTATCAGTTAAATAAGAAGCCAGTACAATGTCTAATCATGAATGATAAAAAACATTCTTGTAGGAAATTTTCTTTTAGTACTGTCAAATATTTAAATGAATTGAGGTGACAGTAGGTTAGCACCATGACATTTTTGTGAGACATTTTTTTGCCATTGTTGCAAATATTATATGATAGTAGCATATGTTTTACAGCCTATAGTTTAACTTCACAGGGTGCATGTCCTCCAGAAGAGTGTATAGCAAGCATTTTCTCATTGCCTAATGACCACTACTGAAAAGTCGATAAGTATCCATTGCCTCACATTGAGGATCTGTCTTTTTGTGTACAATAGATTACCATTTGGAATTTCTTCATCATCTAATGTGAAAGATACCACAGACCCTTTTCTAAATAGCAGTTACAAAGGATTGTGGGATAGAGTAGAGTTTTGGTGTGCATTGTTTTTTGGCCACAGTAAAATGCCATTGACAGAAATGATGCATACTAAAACTCTATCCCATAATCCTTTGTAATTGCTGTTTGGAAAAGAGTCTATGGGTGAACTGGATATTCCAGGCAATAGAAGCCCAGTGGAGTGTGAAAGTAGACCACCATCAGCTCCACATGGAAGTACTACCTCAGAGGTAGTGCTTCCATGACTCTAGAAGTTCTTCATTGTTTGCAGAACATGCTGGCCAGTGTAGGAAAGTAATTTAATTATTTTTTGCCGTGTTGCTTTGGGTGTTCTTACCCATGTTTCCACATTGGCTTCAATATGCTTCATTGGCTTCAATATGCTGTGAGAGCTTTTGGTCAAGTTAACCCCGATGGAAATTTGCCTGAAACAAATGAAATTGCTACTCTCTTGTGAATTCTTTTGTGTAGAATGTGCCCCACATCATTGTGGCCGTGGTGTTATGGATAAATTGATATCACAGAAGGAAGCAGAGACCCTACTCAAGTAAGTTTTTACATGTATTTTTGTTAGCTCACAGTAGATTACAGTTGGAGATTTTCATGACAGACCCTCACTACCAAATTCTGTGGCCTTCCTTTTCCTTCAGTAATTCTTAGTAGAAATGAAAGGCATCACATATCTTTGCACACTCAGGAAGTCAGGTTTCATTTTTACTGCACAGTAGACCCATCCACTGAGCTATATGCTGGGAAGGATCATCCACAGTGATGTTTTGAAGCCTTCATGGAGTGGTCACATTATGAAGGCTGTTTGCTTACTACAAGTCCCCAAAATAGATGATTCCTTGGTAAAAACAGAAACGAAATAATCATTTAATAAATTAGCCATATCCTGATGATCACTAACTAGTGTGCCTTCATTACCTTGGAGAGGCCCAACACCCTCCTTAACCTTCTGCTTAGACCTAACATAGGCATGAAAAGATTTTGGATTTACCTTAACCTCCTTGGCCAACTGCTTTTCAAACTTAGCTTTAGTGTCAATAACCAAATTTTTAACTAAGAGTTCCTGATTCTTGTAGACTGCAAAGTCATCAGAATTCTTACTGATGCTATATCGACGCCAACATTTACGTTTCTTCCTGGCTGCTCTAAGTACCTCTCTAGAAATCCAAATTGGCCTATTTCTAACCACAGCTTTCTATGACAGGAGAATCGACTTGAGTAAGCTTATTACGAAAAACACTCCAGGACCCCCCCCAAGTCGGCTTCAATTTCGAGGCAGTTAGCCTTACTGAAATCAGATGTGTGTCACTACCTTCTGTCAAAGTAACTCAAAGTGAGGTCTGGTCACAGACCTATCTACCACATGTCATGTGTGTGCTGGTGGCACAGGTGGAGAGCATGATTTTTGCATGCTACACCCATGCATGTATAATAGTACCCATTTACAGTATGTGGTAGTGGCACCAGTGGTGCCACTGGACTGATTTGTGAAATATTGTCAGGAGTCACACGATTCCAAAGAAAGTGGAGTTAGTACTTGACTTTCAGCCAGGATCCATAACTGTGAAGTAGATGGGTAGCCTCCAATGCAAGTGTGTATCAGATTGCAGTATTGTGATAGAAGGGTAGGTCATACCATAACCCATGCTTGCTTTTATCAGAAGGCTTTGTGAAAGTGAGCCAAATTTTAGGGTCATCTAAAACCAGTGTTTGTGTAGTACACAGTCGACATCACATATTATTATGCAATCTGCTACAAAAATGAAAAGTTAACTACAGGTTTGGAGTATCTGAGTACAGACTGTAACTCAAGTACAGATTAGAGTGCAGTTTTTCCTGGAGTCAGCTTGGTCTTGAAGTACCCTGGACTTGGCTGGGGCACCAAATAGATGGACTCAACTTCAGCTGTTTGCTAATATCTTAGCAACTGAAGGAGCTATGGAAAGTGGGAGTAGTCCAGTGGGTGTCATTTTTCACTCAGTGTGATAGACTTCATTCACTTTTATTACAGTTGTACAATTTATTAATAATACAGTGGCATAAATGTTTCCGAATTCTGTTCTTATTGTTGTGCAGAATGCAACACCCAGTATCAGGCAGCATGACATTCCAACTTTTGTCCAATGTTAAATTCAAGGCATATTTTCCAGTACCCCAACTTTATTTTGAAACATGAGGGAAATCTTGCAAACTTCCTCTGAATTTAATTTCTATTACTGTCTCTTACAAGTATCTTTCATGATGTTTCAGAAGATAAGTCTTACTTTTTGAAGGTACATCAGTGAGTTATTCTTCATGAATTTTACAACTTAGTAACACAAAAAGTATTGTCAAATGATCAACAGAGACCATACAGTACATGAATTAGTAGGGTATGTAAATTCATATCAGGGTGGCTAACATTTCCTTTGAAGGTGCATGGAAGTCTCTCCAATTTAATTTTAAAAATAATATCTATGAAACCCCTTCTTATTTTCCCCACAAATAAATGTATCTTTCATAACACTTCACACCATGCATGGTATGCATCATAGGAAAATTAAGGAATTTTCATACATGTACTTTCTGGTGTAAATAGATGGTTGCTTTGTAGTGAAACGTTTCATTTTGGGTGCTGCATGGTTCACTAGATTGAAGTTTCCGAACACAGACTTTATTCCTAACCATAACCTGAAGTAGATTTTCAGTCAAGGGGATCTTTGATCCAATGAACCTCACATCTAGTGAACCTTGGTCTAGTGGGTATTCCCTTTTTTTTTTTGAAGGTTAGTAATCAGCAGTATTAGCTAATAATAACTATACATAAATTCAAATTTGATTTAGTAAGTGGAATTTTTATTGATCACTGTTTTAATTCATTCTGATTTCTTACAGTGTTGCTAAATCTGGTTTAGCATATGGTGGATCTAATGGAGGGGTACGTAAATCAGATTCTTTTCTCTGTTTCCACAAAAAGACAGTGTAGTTCTGTATTGCATGAGACCAACCCAAAGACAACTTCTCAGTTTTTGAGAGGCCTGTTTCTGTTTGTAAGTTGCATGCATCCACCATGATAGAGGGATCCCATATTTACAGCATAGATGTGAAAAAAATGAGGATGAGGGATTCAGGGAGGCCTTCCTCCCAAATGCTTGTTTTTGTTTTGTTGGTTAAACATCCAATTTTTTTCTCCATAATGTTCTACTTTTATGATGTGAATGCACAAGAGGCATGAGAATTTTACATACTTAACAAATTTAGAAGATGGCATCACTCCTTCTTATAATAATTTCACTTTGAGTAGCAAATGTAATATAAAGTTAATAATATTGATAGTAGGATAGTAGGAATTGATAGTATAGTTTGCTTATTGTGATAGGTGGAACAAACAGTACACCATATGCTGTTTATGGACTTGCAGTAGTATTTTAGTCTTGTTATATTTAAGCAGGGGAGAAAAATTTCTGTTAGCTGGTAATTTTATCTCTCCACAGGCTTCCATTTTAGACTTACACACAGGTGCACTTTCAAAAGGATCAAGTTTTATTAATATTTACAAGTAAGTTCATAAAAAACTTAAAATGAATTTAATATCACTGTTCTGCCAAAAAGATTTAGTTGGCTAATGTCTGCGTATTTCCTTGTACCATGTCACCTCGTTCAATGTGGCATTGGCAAACTTAGTGAGTGAGTTATTCAAGCTCATTTTTCGCAAGATATTTTGCAAGAAATGGGTCGTATGTTCCAAAGTTGCCTGGGCATTTTAATTTCAAAGAAAGAAAAACCAGGTAGTGTGAGTTAAACAAGAATACCACCACTATTTATTGTGATCTACTTTTCTCAAGGAAGTGAAAAAATTTTAACATTTTTTACTCTGTCAACAAAAAAGTTGTAAAGATGTTAATTTGTAGAATATGTAATGCATGCAACACCTGGTTTTGTTTTTGTAGACTTTGGGTCATCTGAACACAGGGTTTTTACAGCCATCGAGAATCCTTTAATTTTAAGCCATCATTGAATGATATGAAAGTCACAACCCTTGCACAACCCATGTAAATTGTTGTAAACTAGGTGGCCCTTGCAATGTGAAAATGAACCTAGATAATTGCTTTGTAGTGTTTAAGGATGTTGTAGTAAAGTGAGTAGTAACAGAGTGAAAAGTGGTCATGAAAAACCCAAATCTTTTGATGAAAAGGTATGGAAATTCTTTTGAAGATTTCTGTGTGAAACCTGTAGTCAGTTTGGTCACAAAAAGTTATTCTTCTGTTTTTTCTTGCAGATTATTAGAAGAGAAAGGTGTATCTAATGTTTTCACAGAAAGTGATTTCAAAATTTACAAGTAAGTGTTCTATAAATATATATAGGCAAGGATAATGTTTATGTACCAGGGTGATGGTTGGAAAGCTATTGGCCATAATACACAGTGTTTTTAGTGAGAACATTCAGAGGATTGCAAGGTCATGTCAGCAATCAGAGAATAAATTACCATAAATTACCTGTAACTTTTCTTCTCAACTTCTTTTGGGTGGAAAAAACATGAATTTGTGAGTGTAAAGGCCATACAGTCTCACCCTAGACAGTTTGCAATTCCCCCTAATAAGTTTACTTTCATAGCTTCTCCTCAAATTTAAACAAAAGCATGTGTATCGTGCAGCTCCCGAACAGAGTAACAGTAGCTTGCACCGAGTTTAAATTGCTCAAGGCCGCATCCACACAGTCATACGGGGTGTGAGCTTGGGAACACAACTGACTGCACTAGACCAACCAGAGTGAAGCTACTGTACTGTTTGCATTAATGGCAATTAATACTAATCAAAATGCAGTCCACCAATTGTATTTAGAAATATGATCATATTCCTAGACATGCTTGGGATGATACTGTAGACCCTTTAATTTGGAACTTCAGCCATTGTTGTGAATAAACTCCACGTGTCATCTGTATTTTGTGAAACTTGTGGAGAATTTTGAATGGCCGTGCATGTGACTGAAACTTTGCTTAGAATCAACTGCTTCAGTGGATGACAAACTCCTTGGTGAAGTGTCTATAGTTGTATTCTCCAAATCATACTTTGTTGTGCATCAGTCCAAAGTGCACACCTTTAATACCATATTTGGAAATACCAGGGAGGACAGGGGGCATAACAGCTCTTCAAACACTTAAAAATTATGCATGTTTGTATGGGAAATTCAGAAAATTACAAAGTACTGTTCATATCCAACCTCAGATGGGTGCCTTTGCTTGTTATGTCAAATTCTGTTTATAGTAGAGTCAGTTTTCATGACTATGCAGTTAAAATTTCTGGTCTGTTTTTGTCAAAACTACAGGTCTGTGGCAGATAAGATCCGATATGCAATAGCTTCTCAGTTCCGAGTGCCACACAACAAACTGTACCTTACTAGCCCGACATTTTTCAGTAAGATGACCAACAAGCCAGCAAAGACGATTCATGATGAATATTGGCACCTACATGTAGACAAGGTTTGTTGATTTTCCGTTTAACTGGACTCACAGCAAAAATTAGCAAAATGTGTGTTTACAGAGAATGAGTAATAGTTCATTGGTTCAACTATCATCATAGTTTTGCAGTTTCCTGAGATAGAAAAAATTAACATTATCATGTAGTAAACTGATTTTAAATTAAAGCACATCTCAACTTTTTATTTGTTAGCAGTGGAGTAGGCTGTGAAGATTGGAGGTAGACCAATTAGTTCCTTTCATCAACCTCTTAAATATGGAAGATGCCCATTAGACGAAAGGTTGACTAGAACGAAGGTTCACTAGACTGCAGATCTGCTTGACTGACAATCTACTTTTGATTAGAGGTAGAGTTGGAATTCAGATAAAACACAGAACTTAGGATTAGGATATGGATTAGCCTCGTGTAGGATTAGGGTTTTGGTCAGGATTAAAATTAAATATATAGTTAGGATCTTCAGTCTTGTGAACCTGTGATGTACAGTAGTGAACCTCTATTCTAGTGAATCCTGTGGTGTAACATATATGTATGAAGTTTTAAACTTTGGTTAACCTTTAATATGAGTTTCCAGAAACAGTGCATCTGATCAAACTGTCTTTGCTTCTTTTCCTGGCAGTAGTGTCTCAGTGGCCTTAACGAGTCATGGAATTAAAAAAAACACATCAGCAGTGGCGGATCCAGAGGGGGGGATGGGGGGTATGCATACCCCCACCGGGATGGTAAAAGTTGTATAGATAGCCAGGCTAATTGTAGCCTAGGCCTGATAACTTTTTAAAAATACAATGATAATTGTTACATTATCTGATTACCGTATTTTTGTGTCATATTCTTCAATCAAATGAAGAATGTAAATAATAATGTATCTATCTTCACTTATCATTCGTTTGGGAAATTCTCATTTTGTTTACATATTGCCCAGTGACGAATGCTAAATCTAGCGTTTTCCGCCAACGGTAGTTGGTAACCCCGTTTGTGACATCACATGTGTGTCTCTGTTGATCCTGTAAGCTGATAGTTAATTTACGGTAGCCTAATGTATTTGACGTAGTTTTGTCAGGATTTTACATCTCCTTCAGATGTCAGAATTGCATATTATTGATATACTAAAAATAATTTGGTCAGGGTTTTTTTTTTTGTTTCAGTAGCACAATTATATTTTTCGTGGTTTTGTTGGCACATTTTGTACGCTTGTCAATATAGTGCTTTCTTCCTACCGCTATTTTATACTCCCCGTCCCATCAAACCCAGGTAGTGACGCAAGTATGTAGGCTATGTCAGCCTATTTCTGCAAGTACGTCTTTAAAGAAGTATGCGATTATGAAGTAGCCCAGAATGCTGATTTTGGCACATAACAGTTAAACCCCAATAGGTCTGGGAAGTGCCAATTCTAATAGGCATTAGAGGCTAAAAACAGCCAAACCATAGGCGTAGGAAGTGGGGGGCTGGGGGAGGGGGCTTTAGCCCCCAGTCAAAAATGTGGGGGGGCTGAAGTATGCTTCCGCTCCCCCCAAGATCCAAGGGCAAAATCCCTTTATTTGTCCCTTCTGTAAGAAATGTCAAAAATTTGCAGTAATTTTCCTTAAAAGTTTGTCTAAAATGTTGTGCCAAATTGCATCTGAGGACCTCAAATACCCAAAAATTTTCCAAAGGGGAGTGGGGCACCCCCTCCCCTTAGACCCCTCCCCCAGGATGGCAATCCGAAACAAGGTTCAGCCCCCCCCCCTTCTCGAAAAGCAATTCCTACACCTATGAGCCATACACATGGTGCCGATTCGCTCAGTGTACATTTGATGTCCCATCCACATGCAGACCCCCCGCTGCAAGTTCCTGGATCCGCCACTGCACATCATCATGGAAATATGCATCGACTGTGTATAAACTTTCTGACTTAAATGCATGTACAATCCATACTTTTTTATCCAGATTTATGTACCTGAGAAAATGCATACAGAAATGGATTTTTGTAATTTGGTGATGAAATGGCTATGGGAAAAGCCCTCAAAGTTTATTGGCCTTTAGTAGGTACCCTGTGGCAGGTATAAGACCTCCCAATTCCCATGCACTGTCCACATCGTATGATCTAAAATGGCCTGCAGAAGATTCCAGAAGCCAAAAGTTTAAATAAGAAAACAAACTGTTACATTTTTGACTACCGTACTTTTTGCTACCACAAATTCAAAGTGGCCCTCCACCTACAACACTTGAGAACGAATGGACTAGTCAATAAATGGAAAGAAATTTTGAAGCAGTAAATCTTGGCAGCTGGGAGATTTGTAGTTCAAGTCTCGTGCCTGGTTGTAATAAGGAAGGATATTCATCCAAGAGCATGGGATTTTCTCTTCTGAAATGACCAATGAATTAAAAAAGAAACAGCCTTTATCTATATTGTTGAGTTGACTAGGCACCTGATGTGAAGTTGAAATTTAAAAGCCATAATACCTTTCCTCCACACTCGCAGTCCCATACTGTCATAAAGTTACCACCCTTAAGGGTTGGAATTACATACAGTGTAATAATGGAAATGGTCGTGGTGCGCAGAAGATCAGGGGTTGCAGAATTTGAAATCACATGCCATCTAGTAATTGCCACTCAAGTTGTAGAATCAAGTAGTGGCCTCATACAAGGCACAAGGTATTAGTCAATTACATTAAAATATCAAATACATCACACTCCTTTGAAATATTATGTCTCTAGGTCAGCTGTGCTGTTTGTATGTGAAAACTGATGAATACAGTGATAACTGGATTTGCCTGACATGGCACCACACTATATAGACCTTTATGTTAAAGAATACTTGGTTTTCTATGTAATAGAATGTTTTAAAGAAGCAAAAACAGCATTTTTGTTCTTTTTGCAAATGCTTTGTATTGCAGCACTGTAGCAGCAATTTTTTGCTTTTCTTCAACTTAATACCTTGTTCATCAGATGGTAATATAATAGTTCACAAATTTTGTGGCAACTGGGGTTTCTCATATTGGCCTGTTTCATGATTGATAAAGGAACAGCTCACAGTTAGTGACTTCCAAGAGTGCACAGTACTAGTTTGATGGTGGGGGGGGGGGGGGCGGGATGAGGGGAAGGCGGGAAAATTTTTCATTGTAGAATTTGCCTGCAAAGAGTGCATTTTCCAAAAGTAAGTTTAATGTTTGGCTCAACTGTGGAGTGCATGGGCTACAGCATCCTCAGCCTACCCCTACACCCAAGCCTTACCTCCCCCATCATCCTATACACTTGTGGAAACTTCAACCTCTGTTTTCACAATCATCTTCTTATTTCCACAGGAAACTTACAAAAGCTTTGATTACACATCCCTCCTGTACCTGACGAATTACAAGGAAGATTTTGAGGGCGGCAGATTTGTATTTGTTGATTCAAATGGTAATAAAACCATTGAACCTCGGTTCGGTGAGTGGAACTATTGAACATCTTTTCACCTGTATCTTTAAAGCTCAGTAGAGTATATCGTGAATGTTGGCTGGTCTGTTAGTACTACAAACATGCAAATATAGACTGAGGTTCATGTGACTATGTGTTGCCACTTTTCAAACAAATTTAGGCTTACCAAAATGACAGCTGGACTACTGTCCTTTGCATATTTTGATGATGAAATGCAACATTTCAGAAATGCTGCAGCATATATTATCAAATCAAAAATATCAAAGTTCGTGATACTGGTAGTTGATTTTAACCTAACCTTAATTGTATTTTTGATATTGAAAAGTTCCAAAGGTTTGTATCTCAAGTGTTGGATATCAGTGTATACCACACCACTTTAGTAAGTCCAAATTTTACACAAAAGACATTAGCCTGCAGCCATTTGTGTAGGCCTATTAAAAAACACATGCACTGCATGGCGGTGACACTCTGCATACATCAGTGCAGTATGTTTTGTCCCTATTATTGTGTAGGTGGTACTGTTACAGTTGCCCACCAGCTAATGGGTTCCCTAAATGAAAGTCCACAGTAAAATAAAGGCTTTTTCCAAAGCCTTGCAAATATAATTAAAAGCCCCTGCACTTTGAGGCAGACAAAATAACTGAGAAGCAATGAACATCAGAAAGGGTCAAAATTTTGAATCAAATACCATCTTATTTTAAACTTTCCCAACTTAAGAGGCAACAAAATTCAGCTCAAGCTTAGCGCCAACAGAAAATGACCCTCACACCTTTGCAGCCAGGACAGCTGTAGTTGGAAATCACAAATTAAGAACCCATTCCCTACCAAAAACAAAATGACAAAACTCCTGCGTAGCTGGCCAGGTGGTAGAACAAAACTCCTCCATTACTGAACAGAGCAGTACAGTGGCGTGAAAGGCTGGAACGAGCTGAACTGCATGGTTTCAGTTGGTTGATAAGGTGAGGATGCATAAAAATACTGGGCCCTGGATGATAAGGTGAAGGTGGGTTATGATATGTATAGCATGGTGAGGTGAAATGTGTAAGTAACAGTACATTACCCATACTAGCAAATTTTGGTTGGAAATATTCGATTTTGGACTTGTTTCAGTCATAGGTCGGATAACCCCTGTAGGCAAAGTAGGCCCTAAGGCCTATGTAGGAAACTGTGATATGAGAAGAAAATAGGGCAGACGGAAACATACTCATAAAATTGTAGACTGATGTGGATATGGTTTAAAAACGATGTTTACTTGTGACAGTGTTGCAATTCTTGATGTAATGGATAATTTTCCATTTGTTTCTTGTAGGCCGTGTTTCATTCTTCACCTCAGGATCTGAGAATAGTCATTACGTTGAAAAGGTAACAGATGGCACACGCTATGCCTTAACGGTGTCTTTCACCTGTGACATCAGCAAAGCAATCAAACCGCCAACCCTCAAGACTAGATGAGAATAACCGATTGTGTCTCTCTCCATTGCTTAGAGTGGGGAGGATGAAGAAGATGGCAGAAATGAAAATAGATCATGACCAGTGATGAAAAAATCATGATATTGTTGACAGTAAAATTTAGAGGCATTGGTATAAAATGGATGAAAAGTGCAAATAGTGAAGGTGGAGGTGGCAGTTGAGACCAAAAACATCATGATTAGAAAGAATTTCAGGATTCAAATTATTGTTGAGGGAAACTGGTGGTGGGGAAAAATCTTCAAAATGGCAATAATGTTTAAGCTCTTTGTGTACTACCCAACTGCATTCCCCACTTGGGACAATCCCCCCACCCCTGCATCTCCTCAACAGGAAATTACCCCCTGAACAATTTTTAGTTTTGCTTCAAGTTTCCTGGAGGAGGGTAATTGTTTGGGGCCAAGGGGAGGGGAATTGCCTCTGTTAGTAATCTAGGAGGGAATTGGGTGGAACTCATCTCAACCAAGGGGAAGTTGTATGGTGGAACATTCCTGGTGTCGGATGGGGTTGGGTTGATGGGATTTTCTAGCTGGGTTTGTGGTGCATTCAGTCAGACAGATTTCAGAGGGTTCTACAGTAATTAAGTACAGTACTTAAAGAATTTACATTTCTGAACTACAGAGATGGAGAGACTTAAAAAAAAAGTGAGAAAGGATTAAGTAGTAGAATGAAGAAAGCTGTTGTGGTATGAAAAAGAACTGAAATGATTTACTTTGGCGTACGATTTGACAAGCATAGGCAGTAAAGTCCATCAATCCTGAACTGATGAGAAGGTACTTAAAGTCCTTTTGTCTGACTAATAGAGTCTGTTGCTTGTTAGCGTTGACACTACTACAATTGAAATGTTAGTGCTGGAGACCATTCAGTTTCATTAACTTTGCAAGTAGTATAGATCCTTTTTAATTTACTCCTCTTACCCTGCAGCAATTCTAGTCGAAAGAATAATCCATCCCTAATTTAGTTTCATATTTGTTGTCAAGACTTCCCGATTGGTCTCCAGATCAAAACCTGGTAAACTACTCAGAAATTTTCGGGGGCACAAATTCTCTGTTTGGCAAGGCTTTAAGCAGGAATTCAACTGGGGTTGAAAACTCTGGTGGATTAAAAATGTTTACGACTGTTGGTGTTCGATTCTGGTTTCATTGTTTTTAGAGCAAAGGTCCTCCATGCATTCCAAAATGACATAAAACTTGTGATAAAGTCTTGACTATGAGGTATTGGAGTTGAAGTGGAAGCAAGTAGTAAACCCTCATCTCATTTTCTTTTGAACAATAGTCAAAAAGAGAAAGGGAATTTCCCCAGTGTCTTGAATCCACTTTGAATAGACTCTTTGATGACCCTGGGTGACTCACTGACCCCGAATAAGTTGTATACTTGTTTTCGGGATGAAATCTGTTACATTTTCACGTGCATATTGTATGTACTGCTAAACCTGAAATAAGTAGGCCTATGTACTTCTCTAAGTTGGCAATATATGTATACATATTATTTTAAAGAAACTAGTCCAATTGTTCTTAAGCACAGTGTACTGTAAATATTCTGGAAATGGGAAATATTTTTGTCTGGTGCAGTAAGAGGATTTCTATGACATCTTTCTCATAAAACAAAACATAGGTATTTTGTATAATGAATGCCTAGCTAGGATTAAGCAGTATTGAACTCAAGTGTGGTGATAGTAATTCGTTATAGGGTAAGTTCATGATCTTTCAACTCTTTTTCTATAGTATTTATCTAACAACAGGCCCAGGGCCAGTATTGTGACTCTGTCAGAATTGACTTCAAACATTTCCCCATCAAGTTAAAACATTGTAGATTCATCTGCTCAATATTAGTGCAATAAAATTGTTTCCCAGTAGTTTCTTTATTCACATAATTTTAAGTGAGAGGTGGTACTCAATGTCCCACTCGCTCAGTTTAAGTGCACAATACTTGGTTAGTCTAAATCAGCCTCAAAAGCAGTCTGAACCTTAGAGACACTGCATGGGGGAATGCATTTCAAATCAGGTTGAGGCATGCAATCAAAACTTACAGGGTCGAACGTTCGTGTACCTTCACACATCTGAAGGTTTAGCTCACGCAGAAAGTGTTTTTGTATAAACATAGGCAGGCAATTGGAGGGCTGCTGTATCCATCACTAAGATATTTCTGTGAAAAATCAAGCAATTTGCTAATTTATTTCAAACAAAATACTTTTCAAAGGTGCAAGGCAATCTCATTTGTATACTTTCTCCAATACTGGCTCATTTTTCCAGGCAAATTGTTACACCCACCCTATGCTTCAAATTGGGCTCCAATGGTGCACATGGTGCATGTTAAAGCTCAGTAAATCCCTGTATTAGCCTGTTAAAGATGCATCATTAGAAAAGTGATCCACTGCAGGCTTCAATCAACATTGCAGTTTGGGTAAAACTGATTTGAGCTACAAACCTGTCTTGTTTGAGGAAAAATTTCCTACACTTAGGGCAAAATTTGTATCTTCCTTTCTTGGAAGACTCATAGAGAGAATCAGTAGTGGAGGTATTTAACTTTACCATCCAATGCTCCTATAAAGGTTCTTCACATTACATCATAATGGTTCCAGGTTTAGCTGTAAGGCCATCTTGGACTTCAAACTGTGCACACATAACACCTACACTGTGCACACACAGAATCAGTCAAAGCATAAAATGTACATTAACTCAGGAGTTCAATATTTCTTCTGAAGAATTCCAGGAGCCCTGCACCTCATTCTACAACGTACATTCATCAGAAATCAACAATAAAACTGCAGGTCCTATGATTTCCTTGACGATTACGCAACAAACTTTCGCTGTCATCAAAAAAAAAACATTCTCTACAATGAAGGTACCAAACATTTTAAGCTTTGACTAGTACACTTATATACATAGTACACGTTTCGCATAATAAGCTTGACGTCCAGTGTGGCTGTGTTTGTTGTTGTCACGTGTATCTGTGATATCAGTGAAGAAGCTCAATACCAAACAAAGGTAAACTTATTTAGCTGTAGACTGCATCTTTGTGATTGAGTTGTAATTCATTATATAAAGCACACATACCACTGTTATCATCAACTCATCCTCTTAGTACTGAGTTTCATGCATGCCGCTAGAATTCAATAGGCTCGTTTAGCCAAAGCTCCCCGGTAAAAGGCCATTTTTTCCGGGTGAAAAATATAGAAGTATTAAGTCGCCTGATGGCTAAATCCTCCTATTGACTTCTAGCCTCATGGTGAATCTGGGAATGGATGAAATTTTGACAAAGAAATTTACAGGGCTAAGTGGTATGTAAATTTGATTGTATTCATTAACTTTTTAAGGACAAGATGTGATCAATGAGTAATATTTTATCTTATCTTTTACTTCTACATAATAGTATGCTTTTAAAAGTGATGATGGAGACTCCTTTGTAAGCTAAATGTTTTGTAGACTGGATAAAATTTGAAAGAGATGTAATATTTTTAAGTGAATTTACTTCTGGTCAAGGAGATAACATCTGTGAAAATACAGAAATTTTCAAAATTTTTTATGAGGTACCCTTTCTTTTTTTGGTTTTTCAGTCAGCTAGAATTCACAACACATTTAAGGATTTAATACATGGCATAATTACTGTACATGCTATCTATTAGAATTGTCAATTCAAACAGTTCAAACATTTCAAAAAGTCAAAAAGTGGTTCTGTGTTCTAACTAGAAATATAACAACTCAAAATCGATGGTAAAATTTCACAACTTTTTTATTTCCTGATCCATATATATATTTTGTTGAACTGCATATTGCATATGTAATTTGTAAGACATTAAAAACTCCTGAGTAGTACAGAATTACATATATACAAATGGAATTATTCTTTGTTATGTCTCTCAGTAAAGCACAAAAAAGTGTTCCAGAGCTTTTCCACAAAGTCCTAAACAGAATGACTTCCATGGTCCTGTATATTATCAATGTCCCCAACATGTAAGCTGTGTTGTAGTAAAAACACAATGTCCCCAGGCATGAGGCTGCACCTTTAGGACTAAGACACAGGTCACACCCCCATGGCTTTGGTCCCACCCTTGATGGCCAGCTAACTGTGAACAGATAAGATTTAGAATGCAATAGAGTGATGTCTGATACCATACAACAGACTTGGTGAGAAAAAATTGTTAGTTAAAATATAACATCTGGCCTTGGTTTATTGCGCTAAGAGGCCAGAGGATATGAGGTCAATGCCATTGTGTTCTCTTGTTAGGCCAAGGCAGCCCACCAACACTGAATGTAAATATTCAAACAGATTTAATTACAAGACAAATATGAAGTTTTCATGGACTGGGACAAAAGAAAATCTTAAGCCTATGTAAGCAAACCCCTGCAACATTGCCAGTGTGTATGGCTGCTTGATGTCTATTAATAAATACCCTGCAGGGCTACTATGAAGACATCTCTGGAAACTTTACACAAGTCTTTAACACCTTGCCAACTTGTGAGCACAAACAAGAGAAAAGTTACTACAACCATGAATATTCATGAGGAAATGTGATAGCTATATGTGTCTAGTCTATGACTTAGTTTATTACTGTTCTATCAAACATTAAAGTGTACTAAAGTTCAAATGTCATTATTTATAAGACCTCAGAAATAAAATGTGTTTTTTACTGCAAGACATTTCACAGCTCACCAGCTTACAAAATTTTAACTTCCAAGATTTCTATGACTATTTTTACAACTTGAACAGTATTTACAAACATCACAATATAGTTACTTTATAGCAATTTTACGATTAAAATTTTCTGAAAGCATTTTCCAAGAAAGAATGGATTGTACCTGCTGCCTTTTAATCAATGATCTGCATTAACATCAGAGCAGTCTGGTTAGGCATGTTATTGGATCCAAGCACATTGCAAAAGAATGTAAGGAATTTAAAATGACCTAAAAATCTGGTAAAGTTGAAGGCACATGACTAAAACAGGGTGAATGTTTGGAATAAATGCAACTGCAAACTTTTTGCTCACAAGCATAGACACACTTTAAACAAGATGGTTTTGATACCCAAGGGTCAAGGGTGTTTCCTGAATGGTAAATATGAGTAGATTAGTTTTGACCTGCATTAATACTCTCTTATTCTGCCTGGTGCAGGCCAAAGGGTCCCAGTTGTACCCTGCCCACAAAACAATGCTAAAGGGCCAATTTCATCATCTAAAATGCTTCAGTCCCTCCATTTTCCCAATGGCATTTACATCAAATTGGTCTTGCTCATTTTTTCCAACAAATTACTATTTCAACAGAGTTCTGGCAAATCAACATGAAATATTAAATAAAAATAAACATTTCATTGTTAAATTGGCAAGCACACCACAGATTACCCAGATAACATCGCAAAAACATAATTTGTTTGTGAAAATCATTTCTGCAAAAGACTAGTTGCACTTTTCGAACTGTGCATACAATGTCAAGTACTTCTTCACATGACAAACATACAGAGTCAGTAGAAGTCTGCCTTCGTCAAGATGTTTTGGCTTCTGATTTTTTCTTCCATGTCTCTTCCCCTTGGTCAAGGTGATAGATAATGCATTTGCCTTGAAAGACGGTGTCGATTGGCTGGGGATGGGTGAGCATGAATCTGTAGGTTTCTCTTGTCTTTTGAGCATAACCAGGCTTCTCTACATCTGGTGAAGTTGAAGTATACTGTGAAGGCAAAAAAAAAAAAAAACTGACCTTTTTAAATTTTGTAATTCTTTTAAAGCACATTTTTATAAAGCCTTCCTGTTTGTGAAAAAAGTTGTTCTGTATTTGCTTGTAAATTGTTGCACATTTTGGGCCATATGCTCCCACTGTACATCAGAACTTGTAACTGGCACTTATTAACACCTAGCCAATATGCACTCAAAAGTCTTACTGTCAGGATAACCCAACCAGCTCTGGTGTGGTGGTGGTGGTGATAATAAATAATATATCTATCCACTCCCAATTCTGGCCCAGCCCCCCATGTCCCAAACTCCATGACACTTCTGACCTGTGTCAGTCACTACATATCCATGTGCAATGCTTGTTTACACAATAGAGATACTCTGAAAATGATTGTGTCCATTTGTTTGACCAAATTATTTAAATAATTATAAAAGACGTACCAAAGACTTCTTGAGTGCTGGACAAACTGATCACCATCCTCTGGAAGGGGTCTAATGGGAGGAAATACATCACAGTTCTTCCTGTACCAAATGAAGATATCGGACCAGGAAGGATTAATTAGTTTCCCTGGTACCTGTTGAAAACTTTGGATGCCAGGTGGGGTCACCCAGTACCTCCCAGTGTGAGTGCATCCCTAAGGTGGAATGCAAAGAAAGTTACTTCCCCATTTAGAAGCTTGGAGTTTTGAATATATATCTCTAACTTCCATCTCACATTCTTACCTTCAGGAATACAGGATCTGGTAATCCCAACAGAACTTCCACATGTTTTTGTACATTATAATCGAAAGGAGGTATCCTGAATTCACCAGTCTTGGAATCATAAAATTGCAGCATCTATGGTGTCAAATAAAAATAAAAATAAAAAAATTAAAGCCAAATAATATTCTAAGGAATACAACCACTTAAAATAATATGGTTGCAAGGACATGCTTTATTTTAAATCTACATTACCACCAGAGTTTGTCCTAAATTGTGTGAATGCCAGATTTCTGCACCCGAGTCGGGTTATCCTGTAGAGGACGTAAATGTCTGCTGGAAATTCCAGTACATTTAAAGCTGCCTAAGCCAGTAAGTTATGCAACAGAATACAGTGTCAAAAATGTGCAGACCTATACATAAGAGTCCTGCACAAAAATATTTCAAAAGCAGGAAATCCTGCTCGACCACAAAAATTTATCGCAACTGGTTACTTTTTTGCACTTGCTGCTACAATACTTGTTCCCATTTTATATAGTAATCTTCAATATCAATACACCCCAGGATATTAAAATGCATTCAGTTGCTAAAGTTTTAAACACAGCACTATTGGCATATGACTGTTCCATTATAACTGAGTACCTGGTGTTGAAAATACATCTTTGAACTTATTCAACAAACTGACTTGTGACTAGATGTTCAAAAACTCCCTTAAGTATGTGGTCCTTCATCTATATTCATAGCTATAAAATGTAGAATGTTTAGCTTTAATGTATATACCAAACTTGTGAAATTATTCTCTTCTTCATGTTAAAGCTAGTCTGGCTCTTGGTACTTTGCAATCTTGACGGCATATCATAATACTGCCATCAATTTCTGTTACTGTACAATGTACTGTAGTAAATTTTACCTTTTAGATTCATGTCTTTTTCTAAAATTTGATTTGGATTTACTCCAAGTACAGTTAATCAATAGGCATTATTTTGTTATTTCTTAGCATTATGACAAGACAATTTCACCATGAACAATTCCCAACCATAACAACTGCCCATCAATCAATTTTCCCTCACCAATAAATTTAGAGTTGCCCAGGGTGGTAATTGTCTGGGTAGTAATTGTTTAGGCTGGGAACTGTCCTAGTGGGATTTGTCCTAGGGTAGTCACCAAAGGGGGAGTAGTTGTCCAGGGGAAACTGTTGGGGAACCTTGGTTACTAACCTCTTCTTTCAAAAGTCTTTCTTCTTACTTGTTCTAGTTTTCATTGCTCTAGTGATATCAAAATTGTCATTATATATCATAATGATGATAGTCACAAACATTGTTACCATTATCACTGTCATTCATTGTTCTCATCCAAATATTGTATTAAAGGGGCTATTGCATCACTTTAAACATCTTTAGGACTATGATCGTATCTCTAAATACAACTGGTGACTGCACTTTGATTGACATCAATTCAAACAGTAGCTTCACTCTGGTTGGTCAATGATGACCTGTGAAGTCAGTTGTGTTCCCAATGACACCGACACACAGTATTGTGTAGATATTGCCTTGTGCAATTTAAACTCAAAGCAGGCTACTGTAGCTTTGACAGGGAAGTGTACTAGACAGGTGTTTTTTTTTTTTAAATCGAAAGAGAGGCTAGAAGTAAACTTAACAGGGAGAATTTTTACTGTTGGAGGTGAGATTGTAGGGCCTATAAAATACCTTTTGCACTCCTCCAAAAATTCTTGCAGACCTTAAATCAGGTTCTGGGCCTTTGTCTTCAAATTCTGCTGGAAAGATTGCACCTGATTTTACATTTATAGCTGCAGATAACAAGAAAAAGAAATATACACATAAAAAATGTACAAGGCATACACACTTGCCCTACCTAACATATGAAGCCATTGTAAGCAATACTAAATCAAACCAACAGAAAAGAGCAGAGTACATGAAACCAGAATGCAAAAATGCATTGAGGTTTCGATGATATATGTTCTACTCCAAATAATGCCATGATGTCCCATATCTTTCAGTCAATGGTCAAATGCTATCTTAACATGTTGGAAAAATACAGTTTTGTGTTCCTATTTAATTTTGGGAATTCTTGGGAAATTTGCAGTTTGACCTCTGGTGACCCCAGATGATGATCTTAGGAAATCTTGGAAAATTTTGCTCTGTGACCTCTGCTGAACCCATATAAAACTCTTGGGAATTCTTGGGAAATTTTGCTTTTTTACCTCTGGTGACCCCAGATGACCTTTGACCTCCACCAAAAACAATAGGGTCCATCTTTTCACCATAACACATCCACATAGTACTGTAAGTATGAAATCTATCCAAGCTTCCTACCTGGAGATACGTGTTAACAAGCTTTTCAGTGTTTGGCCCATGTTGACCCAAGATGACCTTTGACCTCCACCAAAAATGACTGTGTTCATATTCTCACCAGCATGCATCCACATACTACGTATAAAATCTATCCAAGCTTTCTCCCTTGAGATATTGTGTTAACAAGGTTTTCAGTGTTTGACCCTCAGCCACCCTAGATGACCTTTGAACTCCACCAAAAACAGTGGGGTACATCTTCTCACTATAACACATCAATTTACCATGTATGAAATCTATCCAAGCTTCGTACGTGGAGATACCGTGTTAACAAATTTTCAGAGCTTAACCCCCAGTGATCCCAAATGACCTTTAACCTCCACCAAAAATGATGAGATTCTTCCTCTTACTATAAGGCATCTACATACAAAGTATCAAATATATCCGAGCTTCCTACATCGAGGTATTGTGTTAACAAGGTTTTGAGGGTTTGACCCCCAGTGACCCCAGATGACCTTTGAACCCCACCAAAAATGATAGGATTCTTCCTCTTACTATAAGGCATCTACATACAAAGTATGAAATTTATGCAGGCTTTCTACATCGAGGCATCATGTTAACAAGGTTTTCAGGGTCTGACCCCCGGTGACCTTTCACCTCCACCAAAAATGATAGGGTTCTTTCTCTTACCATAACGCATCTACATACAAAGTATGAAATTCATCAAAGCTTCCTACCTCGAGATATTGTGTTAACAAGGTTTTCAGAGTTTGACCTCCGGTGACCCCAGGTGACCTTTGACCCCTACCAAAAACAATAGGGTTCTTCCTCTCAATATGGGGCATCTATGTACCAAGTTTGAGAACTGTCAGAGCTTCCCTTCTTGAGATATCGTGTTAACGAAGTTTTCAGGGTCTGACCCCCGGTGAACCCAGATGACCTTTCACCTCCACCAAAAATGATAGGGTTCTTCCTCTTACCATAACGCATCTACATACAAAGTATGAAATTCATCCAAGCTTCCTATTTTGAGATATTGTGTTAACAAGGTTTTCAGAGTTTGACCCCCAGTGACCCCAGGTGACCTTTGACCCCTACCAAAAACAATAGGGTTCTTCCTCTCAATATGGGGCATCAATGTACCAAGTTTGAAAACTGTCAGAGTTTCCCTTCTTGAGATATCGTGTTAACGAGCAAAGTGTCACAAACACACACATACACACACACGCACACACACACATACATACACACGCCATCATGACTGCATAGGTTTCTCTTATCATCGAAACCAACAAAAGGGTTACTCTAAAGAAGACCTGCTAGTCAAAAGGTCCAGCAACTTGAACCCCTCTCATGACAGCAACCCACAAGATGTTTGGTCCAGCAGCCCTTTAGTTTAGTGGACCTCTGGTACATGGACCTTTAATCAAACAGACCTTCCACCTTGCCAGGCTTCCTCCACAAATGGCATATACTACAATAGCTAACTTACATTATAGTAGGAATAAACTTCAGGAATGTATTTTTGTATTAAATTTAAATGGCCTACAATAACCGATATTACATAACACCTTATTAATTCCTCCACATCTGATTGGAGGATTGGTGGTCACATGCCATGGGTTATTTGGCACTATCACAAGGTTGTGTGTTATCCATCGTGGGTTAGTCTAGAATAACACAGTGTTTGGCCCTATCCGCTCTTTGAATCAAATTTAACCAAAATCTGTTCTAGCTAGGAAGTTGGGTGTTATATAATCCAAATAATGAATGTTTTCCATTTGTGTGATAGTATGAGTAATTTCATTCCTTGAAAGATGAACGTTCTATTAAACTTGGCTTTGCCTCCCTGAATAGAACAATCAATCTTTCAACTCATGAAATTATTCCTACTAATCATACTCATAAACATTCATTATTTGTACAATAATCAATTGCGACGGTGTTCTTTTAACAACAGAAGAGAGGTGTAGTAGTTATTAATCACAGGACCAGCAAACTTAAGGACACACAGATATGTGTCTGCAACTTGTGATACCAGTTCAATGCTTCATAAAATTTACATTATTAGAATATAAGTACTAGAAAAAAGTTTGCTTACCAACTCCATAAAGGACTGGCCAGTCTTGACCATCTTTGACTACATTGTTTACTTCTGAAAAGTAAAGTTTAAAAGATAACAAAGGATGAAATTCTGGCACCTAAATGGCTACAAGAAAACAACATATACCATAGTGCTGAATGTGTAAGAATATTGCAAAATAACAGAAATTCCCCCAAAACTGAATGATTACAGAATGCCGGGAACACAGAATTACATGCTCTCCCGGCATTGACAGTTATGTTTAATTATAAACAGCAACAAAAATTTTCGACCATGTTTTCAAACTGTTTTCAAACTTCAGCTTCAGTTAGTAAACGCTGAAACTCATCAGGATTCATGTTGCATATTTTACTACAGGATACCTACTTTGATCAATCTTACTCCCATCAATGGCATTTAAGATTTCTCTGATGTGACAAATAACTGGCTAAAATAAAACTCTTTGTCCTTTCAAATGGGGAGGTATTTCTGAAAACCCTCAGTTTGCTTGGTTTATTGTAAAAGGTGCACTCTTTGGGAAGGAACACTGTGAAAAAAAATATATTTTTTTAATTTTTGGACATAAAACTCTTGAACCTTTCAGACAGGGAGGCATTTCTGAAAACCCTCATTTTGCTTTTTTTATTGTAAAAGTTATGCACACTTTGGGAAGAGAAACACTGAAAAATAATTTTCTTTACGTAAACAGATTATGTTTATAGAGTTATTAAATTCACTGACTGATCGTGAAATTCAAATTTTATGCTTCAAACACAAGACACTGCAGTTAACTTAAATTCTGCATTATATGGATTCTATCTTTGGCCCCCATCAGCCTAAGAGTAACCAGATCCCAATAAGGCACTTATAATGGACCCCTGGACCCCACATCCAGAGTCCCTCCAAGATTGTACTTAATAAATCTTATTCATAATCTTAAAGTAATAACAGAAAAATTATGGTCACACAATTTTCAGATTACAAAATAAGTTTCACACTCACCTGAGCAGCATAATGTACGTAGATGAATGTCAGTACTTTGCAGTTGGAAAGCAGCTAAAATAAAGGACGACACACATAAAAATAAAGAGGGTGATTTGACCAACATAGATATGCCAGGTAAAAAACATTACAGAATTTCTCAGCTAGGAATTTCATCTGAGTAGGCTAAGTATAGCAATCTTCAAACTTTTTGGAGCAGTTTTTGGAAGAAATAAATGGATTGAGAAACTTACTTGCATTTTTGAATCAAGTTTTAAAACAGAAAATAATGGAAACTGTATTAACACTCTCCTTGGAAGTACTTAAGTTGGGATGGTTTAACCAATAAATTGCCACCTGAAATGTTTTACACAGAACTGCATAAACCCTTTCAATATGGCAAAGGATCCAACCCCTAGTACTAAACTGTATTGAAAGAATAATTTCAATGTTTAAATGATACCTTTAATCTATTTTTTATGTAATGTCAGTGACAAAAATATTTTCAGTGTTCTACTTTGCAAACTAGTTATGACAAATTCCACAGAGTGGGGAGCTGCTAGTCTAGCATCAGCAAAAGTTTCATGATAAAGCTGTGCAGACTGTCATATTATCTACGTAAGCCCACCTCAACAGGTCTATGCATGTAAAACAATCGCCAACAAGCCTTACTATTCCCAAAGCACCATAACTGACTGTCACTCTATACCAAACCTTTTTAGAGTGATACATTAGGTGGTTCACTGCAAACCTAATGGGATACACTGAGGGTAGGCTATAGTTTCCCAGTGAAACCACTCATAGAGGAAGAGAATAAGCAAAAGAATAGATGGTTTGGCCTAGCAACCTTAATAAATTCACATTATTGAATTCTGTTTGGGTGTGTAAATTTGTTCATGGACTTGACTCAATGGAAACTTGACAATGATGCTTTGCTACCAGTACTTTGTTCTACATTTCAAGTAGTGAATAAGAAGGTCAAATATCGACACTTAATTACCCAACTGATCCTTTGGAGATCCCTTCCTTTCTATTTGAGAAGATCAAAGCAGGAAACTAAAGGGAAATATGCAGGCAGAAAATCGGTTTTCTTTTCAAACATTTTAAGTAATGTTACGATATTGTGATGAGATGGTCAAAAGTGGTTATTACTCATCTACATACTTTTGAGGAAATGGAATTATACCACTAGTGTATGGAAAGGAGGATTGAGTCATGCCCCCTCCTCCCACATGTAACCTACCGTCCATACAAACTACAAATCATTCTCATAGCGCCCAAAACTTGGCAAGGGTGATGGCCCCCCCTAAGCTACGCTGGGAGGATGATTCCCCCCCCCCCCCCATCCCGGTGACACCATTAATTTATATACATCAATAGCCAAGAATTGGCCACAATCAAACTAAACTTTCCTTCTTGGTTAATAATCGATGCAGCTTACCTCTCTGGGGTCAACCTTAATCTTGCTAGGGAGAGGTAGTATTGTTGAAACTCACATATGGCTGACATGCTGAATAGGTATGTAAGGCTTTGTAACAACTAACAGGCAGATATGCTTGGTTTCAATGACAGTCTCTTTTCAGAGAAAACCAAAAGCAAACAAATCAGTGATGCATACTTATCCCAGCTTCCCTGAGGTTTGCCTGCCAGATAGGGGAATCCCCAGGCCAGGGATGAAATTTTCCTTCTTAACCCTTCTGTGGTGCTTTTGTTCATATTTTTTCCAAAAATATCTTCCAGACAAAAGTTTAGGGAACTTTATTTGGGTCAACTGGGGCTATTCTAATTAGTGAGGAGGGGATGGGGGTAACTTTTGTACCATTTGGCAATTTTTGCTCTCCTCAATATCTTGCTTGGGGGGAAGTTTGCTGCTGAAAGGGTGAATCAGGCATCACCACTGCCACCAACACTGTGTATTTTGAACCTTGCTCACTGGCTGTTATTTGTGAGTGGCATGTCCCAAAAGGGATCCACTGAAAAAAAAAAGTTTTTTGGACAAAAACAGACCGCTCACCGCCAGCTTCCTCCAATTCCAAATTACTCCAATAAAATGACTGTACGCTGTCAAAAAGCTATAAACAGTACGTACATGTTGATAGTCTTCAGACAAATACTTACCAACTATTTCACATGTAAGTTCTGAAGAAATGTTCCTAGGGTCCTTAAATCCACCAAAGACATGAGCCTCTATCCTGTAAACATAAAGTAAACTCTCATTGTTCCGGTATGAAATATGTTAGGGATGATTTGCTTCACAAATAACGAATCATACTTTTAGAAGAAAGCAGTTCCAAAAGAAGTATACTGTGATTATATAGTGTCGTGTAAATACAGGATACAAATACATTGTCATAAAAGCAAAGTGAGGTTAAGTTCTTTGATCTATTATGCACGGCAAACATGGCCCTTGATACAAAAGAAGTCAGAATTGGTACAGACCAACTGGTCTTAAGAAGAGTTGGTAGCAAGTCATTTTCTGCAAGTCCAACTAAAGTCACAAATTAATTTTGCAAGTCCAAGTCCAGTACCAAGTCATTTTGTTCACTCACAAGTCAAGTTGAGTCAAGTCAAAAATCATCACAAGCCAAGTCACAAATTTTCACAAGTCAAGTCACAAGTTTTTTGGTCCCAGCACAAATTAAGTCACATGCCTCTTTGCCCAGGTTAAAGTGAAGACCCAAATTTGTCCAGCACTCAGGTGTCAATTAAACCTGCCTTAAATTTGCCTTTTAACTTGTAAGGAAGATAAATGAATGTCACAACTTAAAGACAAATTTGTAAAGGGGTGTTCTTTTTCATTTCGTGTGGGGGTTCTTACAATTTTGAGTTTATAAAATCCAAACACATTTTACAAACTCAAAGGATGAGCTGTGCAATTGCTAAAAAAACTTGTTACTGTTAAAGATGGTACTTTAAGCTTCTTTGGAAATGCTGGGAAATTTGAAGATATGAATAAACACAGCATGACACGGGTGAGAGGCACTTGCTACAGATGAAAGACACTTACTTTTCAGTATATATATATATGACTCTACTATGATATGCATCACTTGTGCTTAATCAATTAGTTCTGCTGATGGTACTAGTTTGTGAAATTTGTGACTAATGGTGTTAGCACAACTTGTGACACCTGGAAGTTTGTTTTTTCCTTGCTCACATCTGCTGCATTACATTCAAGGTGATACTTCCATAATCCAATGCCCTCCCTGTGAGCATGTTGTCATACTGGTAGCATGAAAACATAGATTCACTGAAGATGGGTTACTTCAGAAGCATGTAGATGTATATTACACTATAAAGTAATACGAGGTGTACATGCCACTATGTATACATCAGTACTCATGGCTGTATGCAGGATTATTTTTGGTTTGGGTGGGGTGGGGGGGGGGAGGAATCAAAGTTAAAGGACAGGGCCCCCATCAGTTGCTACTTAGGATACCCCAAAAACTGCAAAAATGCTTCCCATATCAGGTGTGTAGCCAGGACTTTGTCACTGAGGCTAATTCAGGTTGAAATACCAAAATGGCACCGAAAGCACCATAGGTGGGGTCCATGGACAATCCCTCAGTGGGGTCCAGGGGGTGAAGCCCCTGTAAGCTCCAAAACTGTAGATACTAGAATGATGCATTTAATCTTCAAATGACATTGGATAGGCTTTGTAAGCAGGTGCCTTTGCTCGAACGAATAAACATATATTTTTAATGAACAAACTGTTGCATTTCAAATATTTAAGATTATAATATAGTATATTATAACCCTGCATTGCTCTAAGGTCTCATGATGATTCTTCCATGACTGAACACACGTTCAATGGGGGAACTACAGGCAGGGCTGTCATATCAAAGGGACAGAGTCAAGGGAGGGTCGACTTTATTAACCAACCAGATTTATCAGGGAGCTTTACACAACTTATCCTAGTCAGGTTAGTCAGGAATCAATGACTGGTGACTAAAGCTTGATCTTGATATTTTTGGTGATTCACACAAATTGTCAATGAATATTTTAAGTTTTACAGGGTCAGTTGGTTGACAAGCTTGTGACTTGCATCAGTAACAAGTTGAGTAACAAGTCATTTTTGGTAAGTCCAAGACAAGTCACAAGTCTTTGCTAGTATTTGCAAGTCAAGTCACAAGTCCCAACATAGAGACTCCAGTCCAAGTACCATGACTATATTCTACAATTCTGGTCTTAAGCAATGGAAGGACTGGCTGTGATGTAATTTGCCTAGTCAGCTTGTATCTGTTGTTCTCACATCTAATCAAGCAAATGTCATCTTGTTTCCTTTGAGGTCCAGACATCCTTTCATTTATGGCCAAGGGCATAGCCAGGATTTGGTTATAGGCTGGTGTCAAACCACACTAACCCAATGAGTTCCAAAGGCACTGCTACAAAGCAACTTGAAAGCATGAAGGTGTAAGGTCCTGGGGCCTGCCCCACAGCAAGTCTTGATCTTGGAACAAAGGCCTTGACTAAAACACTGTTTGCTAGTGATAACTACATGACAGCCCTTTTAATTTTCTGTGAGTCCTACCACACCCCTGTATGTCAAGATTATTGTATAAGAATTCCCTCACCTTCCCTCTACTGGTCTGTCTGCAACCATTTCCTGAATCGTTTGAATCATGCTGGCTAATCCTTCACGTGTTTGGCAACCATCAAAATGGCTAAGAGCTGTCACTCCACTCCCTGAAATGATTGTTTGATGATGTAAATACATGAATTTCTTCCTTTTGAAAAAAAAAGCACTTTGGTGTACCACTATAAATGGATATGAAGTTTTAACACCATAACACAGTGGTTCCCAAGAGGGGTGCCAGCATAAGGTTAAATAAATAAATGTTTTAAAAAATATTATAAATTGTTCTGTTTTTATTGATTGAAGATGAAGTAACTCCATGCCTTGTTAGAAAGTAACAAGATATGGGAAGTACCATTTCCTGCATTCAAGGGGGTGGGGGGTGATAGCCCCATAAGTTTTTTGGTTAGTTAGTTAGTTAGTTAGTTAGATGAGGTTTAACGTCCCAGTTTCCAACCTATTGGTTCAAGTCGAGACGACCACAGCCTTTTTTCCAGTTGTGGCTCACTGGCTTGTTTTTCCTACTCCATTGCTTATGCTGAGCACCAAGCACAAAGGCAGTAGGTTCCACTTTTAAAGTCTTTGGTATGACCCGGCCAGGATTTGACCCAAAGTTTTTTGGACGCTCCGTGCCAACCAATGGTGGTGCTCAGCTTTAGACAGTGTTAACAGGGTGCTACATTATAACTCATCATTGCCTGGGGGCGGGGGGGGGGGGGGCAGATGTTTAAAAAGGATGCGAACCACTGCCCTAACACTTTAGTAGGGATTCACATATATTTGTCCTTGTTCCTTGTGTAGTATTATGCAACCCAAGGTCCAAAGATTATTTATGGTAGCTCAAGAAATAATGAAGATCTGCAAAAACACTTGGGCTATGTTTAGGAGGGTCTGCCAAATTTTTTTATGGGGGTTCTACTTAACAGTCCTCTGGGCAAAAAAGTTGAGTAACACTGTCTTAGTGTGAACAAAGCTTCTGCACTGTAGTGAAACCAATTTTACATTCACATGGTTATTCTCCATTCACTGCATGGAGTGAAAAGCACTCTTTCAGAGCAATGATATCACCTTTGCAAAAATCTATTGAATTAAAAAAAATGTTCACAAAAATTGGTACTGTATAGTGGGAAATTTTCACAGGTGTTAAATTTTCGCGACTAAGTATCTAATCGCGAATTTAAGACCAGCGAAAGCACTTTCGTTAGTTTGTACAAGACTATGTTGGGTGCCTGCAACAGTGAATTCTTAACTCCACAAATATGTGAATGAGGTACAGATTCGCCAAAAATAAGCCTCACCAGGGAGTTGCTATTTGACTGGAGATTTGTCTTCACAATCTCTTTGAAGTCACCAAGTTACCGACTTGTAACATAACACTCTTATCAAAACAGCCAGGTGCAATAAACCTCCGTGTGCGGTAGCTAATTTGCATACACCGCACACACTGTACTACAGCGCTAGCTTCGGCTCTCCGTGTAAACAGCAACTAGCCTAGTAAGAGTAATCTCGATGTGAGAACATGTATACATAATGGTCTAATCACCTCATACAGTCGAATGTTAACTACAGTCTGGGTTACCCTGACCAGGTTTCGCCATAGCTGCGTAATACAAGCTGCATGCTTTGACTGCACACACTAATGTATATAGAACAAACACTTGCCGTAAAGACAACGAGAACTAAAAATAAAACCAGCAAAGACCACAAAATCGACATAAATCACTTAAATTATTGCCAATTCACATTTCTACCTAAAATAATAACGGTGCTGAACTGAAAAAAGGTTATTTTTCTATCCCGATAAAGATTTCGCAGAATTGGTATATGGCATTATGGACTAAAAGTAACGTTAAAATTTCCGTTAGTTCCGCTCAGCAAAAACGCGCCAAAATTCGTCAACTTCAGTAACCATAGAAACAAATGGAAATTTTGCAAAATCTAGGCCCCGAAAAATGCTCTTTTCGGTAAATTGGCGCTTGGTGCCACGTTTTTTCTCTTCGTGAAATGTACGTATACAAACATAGCTACCTACACAGTACGTTCAGAAAATGCGATTCATTGCGGAAAAGCACGAAAATACTCAATTCTGAGGCCCTGAAATTGCATTTTGACCACCACGTTTTGTCACAATACGATTTTTAGGGTTCAACAAAAACGGAGGAAAACTTAACTTAGAAAAAACTCTGAAAGAAAAGGAACTTACCCATCGATAGATTTATGTCCAAGCTTGAACTGCACATATATTACACCTGTAACACCTCACTTATTTTCTACTGCGCATGGTATAAAAATAGGGAGAGTCCCATTAGATCATCGATTTCTGTACAGAGCAATGGTTTCAAAACCAGCTCAACCGATAGAGGGCGTTTGGAGCTGTCGGTAACATCCTTGTCTTCAAAGGATATTTTACAGGTCCCCTGGGGAGCCTGTCCTTGGTTAAAATTCAAAGAGTTTGCAAAGGCAGGATTGTGTGTCCTGAGGTAGATTTAAAGACAGACTGTCATCACCCCAAAGTATATTTTTAGTGTATGTATATGAAAATTCTCAGTTGGTGACTGCTCTTTGATTGACATCAAAGTTTGAAAATTTGAAAGATGCAGAGTAGCTCACATTCCACACAAGGCAGAGAGAGTACTTTTATTACATTTTATAGCCTTGTATACTCACCAGGACATGGCCTTAAGCAATAAAACAGGTTTATTCCTGCACAAGGAGTAGCTTCATACAGTTATGGGAGGAGCTAGAAGTAGCATAGTTGGGAGAATTGGAACTGTCTGGGATGATGAAAATTCCCCTTTAAGGACAAGGTTCATAAAATTTTTGAAGACAAATCTCCAGTCAAATAGCAACTCCCTGGCCTCACAGACATTTCCTTCTATACAGTAATTGATTTTAAGAACTTCGTACATTAAATTAATTTATAGGGCTTCAGTGTGTGGCAAAAATAATGTAACTACACTGCAACTGGGATGTTGCCTGGTTGTTTCATAGCTACCACGATATATTTTCTACTTGGTGGACAGCCTATGATGACCTTTAGGATTACAAACTGATCCAAAACCAACCTTTCACTAGAAAAGTGTCGATTACCCTCAGTTGATCCCATCCAATGATAAGAATTTAAGTTTACTACATTGTACAATTTTATGACAATAAGTTTCAAACAGTATACGTAAATACCTGTGTGTCTCAGTATAAGTATGTGGCAAGTGGTAGCCTCATCTGAGCCCAGTACATCAATGACATCTGCAAAGAAACCATAGCAGGTACAGTGATTTCACTCACTCAGGCACCCGGGTCAATGACGCACAACTTTTCATTTTGACGCACAGACACAAAACCTCTGGGGTCAAACTGACGCACAGCTTTTTCACCCCAACAATCAGTAATGATAACGCAATTTTGCCAATACATTCATGGTGCAAATTAATTCACAAAATGTAGCACTTTCCAGTTCCCATTTTGATTAGCAAGAGATTGAATATCATGTCTTACAAGAAAAAGATAGTGGAAAAGCATCACAAATATAGAAAATAAACAAAAAACAGGAATAAAGTTTGTTGTATTAAACTCAAATTTATTTTGACCCCTTCTCTTTTAAATTTGACTCTTGTAAATTTATTCTGAAGGGTCTGTGACTCCTGAGAAAAAATGCTGAGTGAAAACCCTGCAGGTAGGAATTTTATATAAAAACAAGATGGCACTGAGAAAAATATTACTAACTGTAAATGAGAAGCAAAACTGCAGATCAGGTGTTATACGTACTGCCCATGGGACATCAAGTACCAACATGAAAAGGGGTTGCAATCCGGAAGTTCCTGCAGTGTCATTAAGTTACTTTGTTCTGAGACCAAACCTTCCCTCATACCAACTTCTGGTCTACATGGCTGATAAATTACAAACAGGCCCAGGAAATACCTGATCTGCCATGGTGTCACTATAGAACTACAGTATGGAACATACTGTACCTATTGGTGTATTTCATTGAAGTATTACTTAACCAACTTACTATATGAAACCTCTTCTTGTAACTACTAGCATTTCATTTTTAAAACAAACCTTTTGTGTTAATTTTTTTTTTTTGCAAAGGTGTAGGTACTTGCTTCTGATTTTGTACAATATCTACAGCATTCTGCAGTTAACTTGTTTACTTCCAACTTGGAATGTAAATATCTAAGTCTTACCATCATCAGGGTGAGTGACAGCAATTTCTCTTTGATAAACATAAACAGTGTTTGGCAAGGTCTTGTATTGTTTGACTTCTTGCTGAAGAACAGATTCTGCAGAATGCTGTGGAAAGAAGTCCACACTTGAGTCTTGGCCATGTTCAAATATACAATCACAAAACTTCAAATAAGTATAGAAAAATTGGACATGTCACTGGTTTCTGTGTATGAAGTTTTACACTGAAAGATCAATTTCTTTATCCGTAATGGTTACAGAGTATCACTGCAACCCATGCATCAACCTCAAAACTGTCTGAGTACCTCCCACTAAGCAGTTCCATATGCTTATTGATGCTGACTAGCCAGTAAATTCCAAATAATCTACCCTCGTGTCATGTGAGAGTTATGAATGTGCTGCCTGCCCTCTTTGCACAGTTACTCTGTTGTGCAACAGGCATCTGCAGTACAAATCATGAATATTATCTCTGACATAACTTACAATGGAAAGGACACAAAATCCTGTAATTCTGAAAAGAAGGTGAACTTTAGGCTGCATACTGGTAATGAATGAAAAAAAAACATGAGCATGTAATTAAAAGTACTGTAACATATATTACATAAATCACGAAACCTGTAAAACCACACAAAGATATCGTTAAAGTATGATGAAACAGATCTATGCAAGATTCAAATCCCTCTCCCAAAATATAAAATAAAATTCCCACATTATGTGATTCTGTGTCTATCATACAGTATAAGAAAAAAAATGTCCTATCTTTTTCTTCATTTGTCAGTGAATGAACTATGAATTTCATGGATGGAGTTTTTCACTTAGTAACTAAATATGACAGTGATATCTAGTACAGTGGTTAGATGAATAAAAACAGTGCAAAAACAGTGAGAATTTGTGATCTATTTTGAAAAACCAGTTTTCACAACAAGCAGCTTAAACGATGCCTTTCTGAGTATTAATGAATATGCAAGATGTCATGCAGCTGCATGTACAGTACTACAGAACACTGTACATGTAGGGGGCATTTGGCTGCATGAGGATATCATTAAGGCGTGTATACATGAGCAACATGCAAAACATTCCCAAAACACTGCCAAAACAACCACTGGCACAAATCCAAAAACATGCTTGTTTTCGGTTTGTTGCACACTGTAGACAGGGTACACAACATGTTTTGAAAATGTTGCAGAAGAAATGCCCTGTCAATTCTTTTCAAAACATTTTCAAAATGTTTTCAAATTGTTGCTACCCTGTCTTCACCGTGCAACAAACCGAAAATAAATGTTTTGGGTTTGTTGTAAGTGAAGTGTTTTGAGAATGTTTTAAAAATGTTGCTCGAATATACAGGCCTTTACTTACATTATTTTTTATCATATTTTCACCCCAATTCACCCTGCACAATGAGCATGACTTTTTGAAAAAAGGAAAACTCACTTGTCACTAAAATTCACCATAATTTCTGTGTCAGATTTCACCCCCTAACATCATTCAAGAAGACACTCTCAGACTAATATTACTTATATACTTGTGTATTTGGTGGCATCCTGGCTCATCCTTTATGTGGTACATGCAGACATGTATCAAAAATTCTACAAAGTTGCTGCGTAACCATCGAAGTACTAGCCCTCAGTGACCAAAAGTCTATGACAAGTGTAAATGCTGAAACACTTGCAAGGCACACTAACCAGTGTTGTAACAAGTCACTCAATTTTGAAGTCGAATCGAGTAATTTACTGCACTTTCAATTTGACTCAAGTCGAGTCAGTGATTCGAGTCATTCTATAATTTCTACGGTATGAGGCAATTTATGATACAATTGCTAGAGTCATTTCCCTTTTGAAAATTAGTGACTTGAGTCATGACTCGTTGCAACACTGACACTAACCTAAAGTAGGATATTCCAAAACTACAACACGTTTAAGTAAATCCTTACTTTGCAACTTGTTGCAAATGTTGTCTCATAAATTCCTACAATTTAACAGAATATGTGAATCATGGCACATTTCAGGTACGAATAGCAATGCTACACACAAAGAAGGTTATAGAGCTGCTTGGATGAACATGTCAGGAGTCCCAGCTGATAACCTTAGACCATCAAGGATTTGAATGACTCAAGATGTTATTACAAGAGCATCAATGATGCTGTAGCTCAACTACAATTTCCCTCACACTCAGTTACTTTTATGTAGTTTCACTGGGATCCAAATCAAGGAGTCATGGACTGTCATGATCTAACAACTTCAGTGCTATACATGTAAATGGTCACAGTAGTGGCAAATCAGCTAGTTGCCCGGCTTGTGACTTTTTTTAAGTGTTTGTAGGCACAATACTATAGGTAATGCCACTGACAAAAATGAAGTGCTACATATACCCCAATTTGTCAGGTCTGTCAAAAAATGAGTCCTATGGCAATATACATCATACAAAACATAAGCACTTATGGAAAAGCACTGGTATGGATTTCACCATCTGACTTTTTGAGACCCCAAATGCCATTTAACATCAATACAAAGTGGACCTTTGCATCATCCACTGAACACCCTGGCCAACTTTGATAGATTTTGACACAACTATGACTATTTCAAGGCTTTTGCTTGATTATACTGTTTGCCCTCTCTTTGATCCCAAACAACCTTTGAACTTCTTCAAAAGTACAACTCTAATGACCCATCAATTCATCTACAGGATACTCTTGCCAACTTTGATAAGATTCACACACCTAGGAGCTGAAGGCATTTGCACAATTCCAGTATTTGACCTCTCCTTGACCCCAAATGACCTTTGACCTACTTCAAAAGTACAACTCTGATGACTTGTCATCTACTGAACACTGGCCAACTTTGATAATATTTAGTTATAACCCCTAGGAGTTGAAGGATTTTGAGTGATTTCACTGTTTGACCTCTCTTTGACCCCAAATGACCTTTGACCTACTTCAAAAGTACAAGTTTGATGACCTGTCATCAACTGAACCCTCTGACTAACTTTGATAAGATTTGGATATAACCCCTAGGAATTGAAGACATTTACAACATTTCACTGTTTGACCTTTCTTTGACCCCAAATGATCTTTGACCTACTTCAAAAGCACAACTCTGATGACTTGTCATCTACTGAACTCTCTGGCCAACTTTGATAAGATTTGGATATAACCCCTAGGAGTTGAAGGATTTTGAGTGATTTCACTGTTTGACCTCGCTTTGACCCCAAATGACCTTTGACCTACTTCAAAAGTACAACTTTGCTGACCTGTCATCTAATGAACACTCTTGCCAACATTGATAAGATTTGAATGTAAGCCCTAGGAGATGAAGGCTTTTGCATGATTACACTGTTTGACCTCCTTTTGCTTGACCTCTCTTTGACCCCAAATGACCTTTGATCTACTTCAAAAGTACAACTTTGATGACCCATCATTTACTAAACAGTGTTCAATTTTAAGGAATTAGCAATGGTTGTCCGAAGGACTACCACATTGTAAAATTTGGTTGTCTTGCTCAAAATAAGGTAGTCCCAAGTGTAACCATTTTGGCAAGTTCACAACCATGGAATTGATAATGCCTCATTATCACCAGCCTTCCAAAGTGGCTTTAACTTTTAGTCAACCCCCTTCCCCCCCCCAAAAAAAAAAAACAAAAACAGATATCTACTGTATAAGAGTAGTGCTGTCTCGTGGCATGCATTAATTAGTGTACATTGTGGACATAGTTAATGTTATGATGTTCGCATTGCGGGTTAATAAATTAAACATCTCTAGATTGAAAGCACTGGTGTTGCAACATCAGCACTACGAATTTGTAGCTTACACAAAGGAATTCAGCTTCTCTGTGTACAGTGCAGGCCTAGTGGCCAACTAGTGGAGTTTGTATGGGTTACATATTTTGGCTTGATAGTGCTATGCACACTTCGATAAAGTGACTGTGTGGGAAGTTGTGGTGAATGTGAATAATCACCGCACTTTGCTGCAAATCTTTTGATGCAATTTTTAAAGTTCCTTGCTTGCACAATTAATCGAGTTGCTAAATGTAAACACCACATCACTTTCCTCAAAAGATTTGGTTGTCCCTACGGACAACCTTACACACCTGTTTTTGCAAAATCTGGTAGTCCTGCAGAATTTCTGGTTGTCTCGGGCGACAGGACTACCCTTAAAATCGAACACTGCTAAACACTCCTGTGAAATTTGAAAAGATTCCAATATAACCACAAGGAGTTGAAGGCTTTTGCGTGATTTCACTCTTTGACCTCTCACGACCCCAAATGACCTTTGACCTACTTCCTGTTACCATAATTATCAAGCCATTGATATGTGTTATAGCCACACCAACTTTGACAAGGAACGGTCAAAGCACCTGCAGTCAGCAGCTTTTTTTCCAATGTTGACGGACAGACAGACAGACAGATGCATTGCCATGACAATAGCTCAACTTGTTGAGCTAATAACAATGGCAAGTCTCATGTGTTGTTCAAATCAGATTTACTCATGAGTGTGAACACGATATGTATTTTTCTCCTAGACTTTATCCTCAGAATAATACAAAAAGTAGGTCAACACTCCTTGGTGAACATGAATCCTCACAAATTGCACAGCCCTCTGCCTTTAGGTGCCTTTAAATTGCCTCTGCAGTTGTTAGGTCTTGCATGATGCTAGTTGACATTTAGTCCCTTTGTTTAATATGTTACCTATTCGCTTACAAGGGCTGTATTTAGTTTTGAAAAAAAGTTAAGTGACTTCAGCAATGCTTAGTCCCTTCCATTTTTTTAGTTTTAATGGGAACTAAAGTAGTTGCTTCGCGGAACATTCGATGTAGTACTGTACTACAATTAATAAATTAACGTAGCCATAGGCTAGAATGTGAATATATTATGCACACTGTTCGTTTGCTAGCATGTTCATGTACTGTTTGCCATTTTTTTTTAGCTCATCGAATATTCATATATTAGTGCACTCCCATTGGCTTGTTCAACCAGGGGTGGGGTTGAAAGGAATAGACTTCAACAGAGATCATTTCCAGACTTGATTTTCATATTTTTTCCATGTTTTTGAAAATTAAATAAATATTGACAGAATTACTTCTGTGAGGTATCTTTATTTATCTTTCCTGTTTCAATGGACTGCTTAAAAGGTGCCGTATGCCAATAATTTGAACACTGCAGTCTTATGTATTTCCCTTAAAATTGTGAAACACACTGAAACACATTAAGTACTTAAGTTTTCAGTAAAAGGTATGCTTTTACAGGTCTACTGCTTGCTATGACAATTTACAGAGTGTAGAATGTTTCATTATTCAGAGGAACTTAACTTTAATCCTCAACTGGGCATCAACAATACTATGAACTTTTAAATACAAAAATGGAGATGTGACGGTACTGCCAAAAGGTCATTTGTATGGAAAATTAACTTACCTTCAAAGATGGAAATTTCTCTAGAAGCATCGATGCTGAGGTAAACTTAGCGTCAAAAAGTTTGCCTTCCACATACAATGGCATCTTTCCTTTTGTTCAATTTTTTGGACAGTATGAAACCCAGAGCTTTGTCCACTTGGTTTTGCATTACGTCATGTATCTGCAATGTGGAAACAGTAAAACTATGGTAGGATACAGAACTATACTGAAGTAAAATGCTGATCAACATACAGTAAAGTTCCAAATCACTCTTAGCAAATCAAAGTGCAAGTTACATGTGAAGTGCAACTGGGCAGGATAAGCCCCAATTTTCATTTTCTCAAATTTTTTCACTGTTTAGAGTTAATCTAATGCACAAAGTTGTATCCCAAGAGGTGTTGGATGTTCTGCTAGAACAGATTCATGACATGATTGACAAGGTCTTTTGAGGTTCAGTAAGAACCTATATCATATATACATATATATATATATATATATATATATATATATATATATATATATATATATATATATATATATATATATATATGTGTGTGTATATATATATTTCTCTAATTCGGCACTTGGGGAAAGTTGTTGTTGAAAAGTCGACCTTAAGGGGAAAAAAATTTTCGGGTGAAATATAAGTTTCGCCTTAACGTTTCCACACACTTTTTCTATAGGAATACGTAAACTTACAAGGGCGCCCTCTAAGATTTACAAACTAGATGCCATTACTTCAAAGTTGTCAAATTTACGGACACCTAGCTGTTAACACGAACGGATGGCTGGCCATTGAAATAACGTTAATTTATATGTTTAGACGTTAGGGCGAATTTATTTCTTATGTATTTTATTATCTTTTTTTCGCCCTATGTACAAGCAGATATAACAATTTCCCCTTAAGGTGGGAATTAGCATTATATACATATATATATATATATATATATATATATATATACCTAACTGTGGAATAAGGGGAAATTTTTGGTCAAAATGTCAACGGTGGGGGGAACTTGCCGTTAGGAGGAAAAATTCGTTTCCCCTTAACATTTTCACACACTGTTTTAATGGGAATACATGACTTTATGGTAAAATGCATATGGCTGTACGTAATATACCTAATTACTTCAATGTTGACCAAATTACGGACACGTATCTGTTAACATGTACAACAAATAGGCCATTGAATTTACGTACATGTATACCTTTTTACTTAAAGGTGAAATATACACTTATGTATTTTATTTTTTTTTCGCCTACACGTACCAAGATATACAAATTTCCCCCTATTGTTCAATCTAGTGGTATATATATATATATATATATATATATATATATATATATATATATATATATATATATATATATATAAATAACGCTAATTCGACCTGTTAGGCCAAATCGGTATACCACCAATACAACCGGCGAAGAAAAAAAAACAATAAAATACATAAGATTATATTTCCCCTTTTGGTTCTGAGATATATATGCACGTTATTTCAATGGCCCGTAAGTCCTTAGTGTTAACAGATACATGCACGTAAGTTGGTGTGCAGCTAAGTATTTGCAACTTTATGTGGTAAATCGGACTTGCGTATAAAGTTACGCATTCCTATATAAAACAGTGTGTAAAACGTTAAGGTGAAACGGTTTTTTCGCCTAAGAGTCGAGTTCTCCCAACAGTCACGTTTTTTCATACGGTTTTTCGCCTAAATTCTAAATTAGCAATATATATATATATATTTATATTTGCTGCTCCACTTTAATTCAATATCTTGAGACGTTTCGGTCATTCAACCTTCTTCAGTTGAAATGTATACAAGCAATAGTTAACAGAGTTATCTACAAAGCTACGAGGCATAATTGATACGCTTTCTAGGGGTGAGTTCATTCCTTTTGCTGAGGCCATACGGGGATATGGTGCGTAATTGAGCAGTCCAAAAGATTTAACAGGTGAGAAGTTTCCTATTGATTTCTTCAGTGTCAGTGATACGTTCAACTGGGAAAAAGGTAAATTCCGTCATTTCATGATGGTTTTGATTAAAATGAATAGCTACAACACAGGTTTTCTTATTAGTTAGCATATGCGATTTATGATTACGAAACTGGACTTTAAATTCATTAGAAGTGGTACCAACTTACTGAATATTACGTTTCTTACATGTGATAAGATAAACAACATTCTTAGAGGTACATGTGATTGGTTGTTTGATACGATAAGAGCGACCAAAAGCAGTACATGAAAATATGTGAGAATTGTATGAATAATTTTGGCAAAGATCACACTTGTTGGAACACGTGAAATAACCAGGGGATACAATCTCTGTGGGAATGTACCTACTTTTGAATTTGGAGGGCGCCACTAATTCTTTCAAATTTTTCTGTAAGCAGGTATGATAGACCTTTCTGGAAAAATCTCCTAAAGAATGGGAAGGGTAGAAAGCAAGTGTAAGTTTTTCTTAAGGAATTTCGAAATACTGGGGAGTATGGGATTAAAATCCAGTACAAGAGTACAGAGTTTCCGGGTGATTTTAGATTTTGTTTTCAAAAGATCCACCTGGTTAAAGCTGGTAGCCCCAAGAAACTGCTTGTTGATAAGCTTGGGGCTATAATTTTGCATTAGAAGATAATCCTTATATTCCAAAAAAAATCACAAAAGTGTAAATAGTGACACATTCGATCTTGAATTTTATACCAATCCTCAGACAAAGCATAGCCCTTATCACAGAAGGAAAGGTTCACAGAAAATACCAGAGAGAAAAATTGAGCTGCACCGAGGGTTTGAACCCGACATCCTCCGCTTACCGGGCAGAGTCTGTGACCACTACACCAGTTATGGCTTGTGGTTCACAGAAGTGACAACAAGGCTACAAATACCTTGCATGATTCAATTTTCTCTCCTTGTTACCATGGTAGTCCCGCAGCGGGAATGAATAATCAGTAAGTCCAGGCTTCGACAAATCCCCGACAGTCCGGGACAAGTAAAATGTTACTCGGGCAAGTGCAGTGTTCAATATCATAGCCCGCCAGGCAAGTACCCTTGCGGAGTCTCCTCCACAAAGGAATTTAAAGGCATATTAAAAGTGGGCAAGTAGATATTCATGTGGACAAGTAGGCTAAGAGAACAGCTTGCCAGATGGACAAGTAATGAAAAAAGAATTTGTCAAAGCCTGAGTACGTCGAGGTTGGTAGATCGAAGTTAGAATGTAGGTCAAAAGTGTAAATAGTAATACATTCGATCTTGAATTTTATACCAATCCTAAGATAGAGCATAGCCCTTATCACAGAAGGAAAGGTTCACAGAAAATACCAGTGAGAAATGGAGCCGCACAGAGGGTCTGAACCCGCCATCCACCACTTAAATGGTGTTCAGTTGCATTTCTTTGCCACCTGATGAAGAGTCTATACTCGAAACGTCGTGGAATTTTCCGCAAACTTTTAGCACTTTTTGCAACCTATATTGACGTGTGTATATATATATATATATATATATATATATATATATATATATATATATATATATATATATATATATATATATATATATATAGTAGGTCGAAGTTAGGTAAATCGAACGTGGAATAAGTTCGATCTATATATATATATATATAAATATATATATATATAAATATATATATATATATATATATATATATATATATATATATATATATATATATATATATATATATATATATATAAGGTCAAAGTACTGCGTAGCACTTATGAGGTAGGTAGGTAAAAATGAAGTAGTAAATAGTGCTAAAAGTTTGTGAAAAATTCCACGACGTTTCGGGTTTAAACCCTTCATCAGGTGGCATATATATATATATATATATATATATATATATATATATATATATATATATATATATTATATATATATATATATAGTTGGTAGCATGATGTGGTGGCTGAAGGTTTCTGTGCGACTATTTAATATAGCATGGATTGACTCATTTATATATATATATATATCAGTCAAAACGTCCCTTTACCAAAACGCCCCCACTATTTAGCTCTTAAAACGTCCCCACATTTTACCAAAACATCCCTGTGGTATTACATTACGAAAACATCCCCGCCTATGAATTACACATTATGTATACATAAAACCTCTTTTTAAAATTAATAAAGAGAAGTTTCATTGTAATTGATTTGTTGTACGTATTAGGGAAATCAGTGGCGGTTTTTTGGTTTTCAGAACAGTAATATAAAGACCCAACGAACAGTACTTAGCGCCCCACTAACCCTTAGTAATAGTTAACCTGTGCTCACTGTATTTTCTCACTGTGACTGCAATACCTCCACGTAGGCTATACACCATGGGCGGCGATCACGGGGGCACAGGGAGGACATGTCCCCCAATATCAATAGTGGGGGGACATAACATCAAATGTCCCCTCCCCCCCCCCCCAATATTTATAGGTATGCAGAAAAAACTTAAATGATGTCACACACATTTTCTATATGAATAATTGCCATATTAGCCTACAGTATTAATGGCAGCTGGGGAAAACTTTTGATCAGAAATATGTGATCTGCGTCCTCTACAATGCACCAAATTGCTTGCCTTCCAGGGGCTTCGCCCCTGGACCCCAACAGGGGACCTTTGATCAGGCCCGTAGCACAGAGAGTGCTCTGATTACATGTGATATTTTGGCTTTGTATACACACCAGGATATGACCTTAGGCAATGTACAGTATTATTGGTTTGTTTCTGCACAAGGACGGAAGAGTTCAAGACAGATTGGGATCAGCTAGGAGTAACTTAGGAGAACTGGAGCTTTCTGGCATGAGGAGGGGCAGATTCTTGAATAAAAACTCCCATTTTCTAAATTTCTTAGCAAGAATCAAATATTTACAATTTTTCTGCAACAGAATCCCAAACTTTTTGCAAGCTTTTCCATTTGGCATCCTTTTGGCACCCGTCGCTTCTAGCAGGGCTTCAGGTAGCTGGACTCCTTATTGCAGCTTGTTCCCCACATAGGGCATACCCTTTCACCACTGCCAGCTGAGTCTGCCAGCAGGTTTTACCATGCACGGCAAATAATTTTCCTGCAAAATTTCGGCGCTCCTCGCATCCAATTCTCACGAGTTGTATAACCTATTAACACTATTAGCACACAAAATTCACAGTGAATCATTCTAGCCAAAGCCAGGTGAAGGCTCAAAGTTATATGCCGGGCAGCAAGGGATATCCATGTAGCAACCGACCTAATACCTTGAGTAACATGCATAACGTGACGTCTATAAGCTAAAACTACTCATACCACAATTTACTCAATATTTACTTTTGTCTTCATGCAAAATTTCAATAAAAATACTGTATATATCATCTGAATAGTGAACTGTGAAGAGCTTGATGTGCTCTCACTGCCATAGTCCTGCTCAAAGCTCCATGCTAGTGTTCCCATTTTATTAATTCCTCAGAGATTCTGGACATTTTCCTTTGGATGCTACCACAATCATACTGGATCACATCAAGCCTGCCTAATGGCAGTTCCCGGTCACCTCGCTGTTCGCAAAGTAATTAACTCTTCACCTCCGTTTGTGGAGCTGAAGAATCGCCCTTTAATGGTGGGGTCAGGTTGTTTTGGAGAGTGGTACAGAGAGGGACGAGCAAGTGGGACAGTGTCTGAAGTTGGAAATAAAATAAGGAAAGGTGGAAACTACAGAACTGGAACTTTTGCTTTATTTTTGTTGACCCTCATGCTTAAAAAGACTTTTAAACATGCATTGTATGTTGTATCACTTGTATCCAGGGCAGCCCAGTATTACAGACGGCACACACGTTTTACGAAGAACTTATTGTGAGCACTCCTCAGTCTAACGTTAGTCTAGTATAGTACTAAGAACTAGAATAACACATGTACAGCAGCACAGTAGATCCTGCTCTTGATGCGACGTATGCTACCAGTTTTAGAGTCGTTACGGTAAACTAGTGGAATACAAGGTGTGAACAGTATTATAATTCAGGTGAGTGTTTTGTGAGTTGAATTTTCTGTCGTAAAGATGGGCAAGTCAAAATTTATTTTTATGACTGAACTGTATTTTTAGTCATAGGGGCCTAAGTAAAATTTTCTTCGGTATAAAAAACACCTGTTTCTGCGTAAAATGCCAACCCTGCTCCAGACCTAATATAACTGTCTAATTTTCTGCCCGATTGAGACAAAATATCTGCCCAATTTAGTCAGGTTTCTGACATTTGGGAGGGCGGCCGTTCCCCAGCCCCCTCCTCCCGGCACTCTTCCCCGGCCCCCTCCCCCCAGTCTGGAAAACATGTAGGTTACGCAGAAGATCTTCGGCGTGGCACTCAAGCGGTCACACCAAATTTCTGGCGTATTCTGTCAACCAGATTTCTATTTGGCGCACCTAGCCTACAGCAGATACTGGCGTAATTTTTATCTTGCCTTTCCTTTGGCATAAATCTTCGGCGGCGAAAAAACGAACTTTCCACTATGGCCCTCCCCCCCCGGTCTGTACGTTTTTCAGAACAGTAATATCATGAAGAAAAGTAAGGTCGGCTACTTAGCGCCGCTAACCATAGCTATTCTGTGCCCACTGTCCTTTCTTTTCATTTTCCTTGAAGGAACTGATGACTAAACAAACCCCAGCATTACAATAAATTATACATAGGCCTCTAGGCCTATAGGCCTAGGCCTAGGCTAACTTACTGTAGCCTGTAGGCTAGGCCTACTGAATTCCCAGCCCAGGCCTACGGCTACAGTATCAGTGATATGACTGCTGAAAGAGGAAAAAGGGATGACCCAAGTACTGAAGAGTTGAAGCATTTTACCCTTCTGTGTCAAGAAATTGGCAACGCTTTTCCTTTTCCAATTTAGTTGAAATTATGAGCCTTTCTCGTGCTTTCAATCAGACTCAGAGTTTAACTTCTAAGTTAATGGTCATCGGATCAACTGTCTCTGTGTCTCAGCTAGCTAGCTACATCCATGTCCAGCAACTATACTGGCGTACGTACGTACGGTACGTACGTAATTAAATTGGTAGGCGAGCATGCACTTTAGGCAAGACTAAACAGTTGGAACCAATCACAGAGCAGGATATAGGAACTGGCTGTATTTCTGGAACCAAGGGACCGGAAGGTAATCGTGTTTAAGGCACAAATCACAACAATTCCTTGTTATATTCGAAGTTAAGTTTGGGTGGGTAATGAACTAGGAAAGTAGTGGGGGTAGTGTATATCGTCGAGCTATTCCGTTACAAATCAATCTCTTCTTTGTCGTACCGAAGAACAAGACTTTCATGGGTGTCGCCAAGGCTTCGTGATTTGTGCAAGTACTGGTTACGCGAAAGTAATTGATCGTGTGTCTGCATACAAATTTACAATGTTAATGTCAATAATTACGAGCCTCGGCTAAACCACTGTAATAAGTTCGCAGTTAAGGTAGGCTAGGCTAACAGACCTAGCTAGGCCTAAGGTGATGTAGGCCAAATATATGTATATGGAACCCATGTAGGCTAGTAGATTTTATTGTTACACAGGGAATGAAAAAAAAAAGATCTTTCCTAAAAAATTGAGAAAGTGCAGATCATCAAGGGGAATGAATCACAGATGGTGAATGTGTGCAGAAATTTTCATACTAGGCCTAGGCTACCCGACTCTTTGTCATACAAAGTGCTTACCAGTCAAAACGTCCCATTACTAAAGGAAAGTGAAGTACAAATCACAACTTACCACAGCAATCTTTTAATGCAGTGTTATATGTGGTACAGTGTCAGGGAACAAGTACAGTGGGCACAGATTAGCTATGGCAGTTAACTGCATGCACTAGCCAAATTACTTTTCTTCATGCCCTGATATTAGGCGTCTGCTCTGAAAATCAAATGTTGTCTCAGATTTCTTAACATCTGCTACAAATCTATTACAATTGAACTCTTTTATGTCCATGTATCATAAGTGGGAACGTTTTTGTATTACAATACATAGGCCTATTACCACGGGATGTTTTGATAAAAAGCAGGGACATTTGGTAGCTAAAAAGCAGATATTTTTGTAAAGGGATGGGATCATGTCCCGTTCACGCCATGAGTAGAATCGTGTAGACCGTACCACTGTAAAACAGGTGTGTGGTGGAATGCGTACAGTGCATACAACACAGAGAATCCGGCTCTATGGCGTACAAAGGAAAAAAGAAAAGGGTGTATGGATATAAAATAAATTCTTTCAAAGCCAACAATTTAGCGTTCAGGGTGTCTACGGAAGCCTCTAATGTGCTGTAGTGGATAAGTTAAACGATATTGAATTGAGAGAAATGACCGCTTGTGAAGATTGATATATTTTGTACGAAATTGAAGCCTACGCTTTCGTGCACATGACGGGAGAATGTAAATAAATTATCATGTTATTAAACTGCTTACTAATCAGGCAAACTACTACGGAACGGTTCTGTTTCGTACGTATTAAACAAACACTTGAAAAGTGAGGAATTAACGGAGTAAGATACACTCACTTCAAGTAAAAACAACTTCAGGCATTGAGTGAGAAATGAAATATCAACATGCAAGCACTGTGCACGAGACAAACATATTTCAATGCGCACTCTATCGTACCTAGCCGCGTTTTCACCCAGTAGGCTTGACGAAAAAAAAATGATTCACAAAGATCAAGATCATGTCGTTCAGTTCGATTATATTTCGTACGAATTATAATAGGTTGACATAGGCCTACGTTGCGAACCACTCAAACAGACGTGCATGCAGTTTCGTACGAAACTGTTCTTGTTCTTGGAAGTGACATCAGGTGTAAGTTAAGCTTTAAGTTGTCAATGAGTGTGATGTGAGATTGCACACGACCGACAAACGTATAACAGAGGGCACTCCAGCGTGCAAGTTCGCTTTTCACCCGGAAGGTCTGGTCAAGAAATAGATATACTACGGACCAATGAACTATAAACTGGACCTGGCATTAATCGCTGCAGCAATCTCAGTTAAGTGATATTACGAAGTTTCAAGTTGCCTCGACTTTTATATGAGATTGCACATAACACAAACTTATAATAGAGGACACTATAGCGTGCGAGTTCGCTTTCCTCTTCAAAGGTCTGACAAATAGATACGTTAAGACCATTGTGTTTATGTTGGACCCGGTGTTAAAGGCGGAAGCAGTTTCAGATTAGTGACATTTCTTACCGGAAGTAGCACAGATGACGAACGAACCACACAATAGCCTTAGACATTAAGGCAGTTCCGTACGAAACTGTTATTGCTCCTGGTAGTGATATCGAGATGTAATTAAAGGCTTAACTTCATCTATTTTTAAATGAGATTGAACACGACACAAACCGATAATAACTAGAGGGCACTTTATTCTGCAAGTTCGCTTTTCACTTAAAAGGACTGGACAAAAAATAGAATACACTAATTAAGAACACTTAATGAGGATAGGGTATTAAAGACGACAATTTCACTTACGTAATATTTCGCACGAAGCAAGGCTATTATAGACAACGAACCACAGAAATTACATTAAGACATGTATGCAGATTCGTACGAAACAGTTCTTGTTCTCGGAAGTGAAATCGCTATGCAAATTTATTTAAAGGCAAGAGCAGTCTTCCCAAACTTAATTTAAAACAACAGCTTATTTTAACTAATTTCTTCTTATTTCTGTTCCAAGTTCCTTTTGTGGTATTTCATGACTTAAATACTGCATATCCAAGGTAAACCGATGGCTAACACTATATAAATTTCACAATTCAGTGTGAAAAATATTTTCACATGATTCTCAAGAACCATTCATGAAACAGGGTAGACCAATGCACTTATTGAAATTATGGTGACTGCATTTTCCCGTTAAAGTTTAAGTTGCCTTGATTTTTATGTCAGATTGTACGCGACACAAACTTATAATAGAGGGCCTTTCAGCGTGGAAGTTCGTAATTTATCTGGAAGTTCTGGTCAACAAATGGATACATTTAGACCGTTCCATTATACTGTACCCGGTACTAAACGAGGAAGTGATATTTCGTTCGAAGTAGTACACACATATATGCTACGAACCACACAAATTACTCTTATACATGTATGGAGATTCGTACGAAACGGTTCTTCATCTTGGAAGTATCATCAATATGTAAGTTAAGTGTTAAGTTGAATTGAATTTTATGTGAGATTGCACACGACACCAACTCATAACAGAGGGCGCTCTAGCGTGCGAGTTCACTTTCCACTTGAAAGGTCTGGCAAATAGATACGTTAAGACTATGGTGTTTCTGTTGGACCCGGTATGAAAGGCGAAAGCAATTTCAGTTTAGTGCTATTCCGTACGAAGTAGTACACCGATGTAGGGAACGAACCACCCAATTGCCTTAGACCCGAATGCAGTTTCTTACGAAACTGTTCTTGCTCCTGGTAGTGGCATCGAGCTGTAATTCAAGGTTTAAGCTCCTCTATTTTAGTGTGAGATTGAACACGACACAAAGTTAGAATAAAGGGCACTTCATGCTGCAAATTCCCTTTTTACTCGAAGGAACTGGTCAAAAGATAGAATACACTAATTAAGAACACTTAATTATGAGGACAGGGTATTAAAGACGACAATTTCACTTACGTAATATTTCGCACGAAGCAAGGCTGTTATAGACAACGAACCACAGAAATTACTTTAAGACATGTATGCAGATTCGTTCGAAACAGTTCTTGTTCTCGGAAGTGAAATCTCTATGTAAATTCATTTAAAGGCAAGAGCAGTCTTCCCAAACTTAATTTAAAACAACAGCTTATTTTAAAAAATTTCTTCTTATTTCTGTTCCAAGTTCCTTTTGTGGTATTTCATGACTTAAATACTGCATATCCAAGGTAAACCGATGGCCAACACTATATAAATTTCACAATTCAGTGTGAAAAATATTTTCACATGATTCTCAAGAACCATTCATGAAACAGGGTAGACCAATGCACTTATTGAAATTATGGTGACTGCATTTTCCCTTCAAAGTTTAAGTTGCCTTGATTTTTATGTCAGATTGTACGCGACACAAACTTAACATAGAGGGCCTTTCAGCGTGGAAGTTCGTTATTTATCTGGAAGTTCTGGTCAACAAATGGATACATTAAGACCGTTTCATTATACTGTACCCGGCTTTAAACGAGGAAGTGATATTTCGTACGAAGTAGTACACACATATATGCTACGAACCACACAAATTACTTTTATACATGTATGGAGATTCGTTCGAAATAGTTCTTCATCTTGGAAGTATCATCAATATGTAAGTTAAGTGTTAAGTTGAATTGAATTTTATGTGAGATTGCACACGACACCAACTCATAACAGAGGGCGCTCTAGCGTGCGAGTTCACTTTCCACTTGAAAGGTCTGGCAAATAGATACGTTAAGACTATGGTGTTTATGTTGGACCCGGTATGAAAGGCGAAAGCAATTTCAGTTTAGCGTAAATCCGTACGAAGTAGTACACCGATGTAGGGAACGAACCACCCAATTGCCTTAGACCCGAATGCAGTTTCGTACGAAACTGTTCTTGCTCCTGGTAGTGGCATCGAGCTGTAATTCAAGGTTTAAGCTCCTCTATTTTAGTGTGAGATTGAACACGACACAAAGTTAGAATAAAGGGCACTTCATGCTGCAAATTCCCTTTTTACTCGAAGGAACTGGTCAAAAGATAGAATACACTAATTAAGAACACTTAATTATGAGGACAGGGTATTAAAGACGACAATTTCACTTACGTAATATTTTGCACGAGGCAAGGCTGTTATAGACAACGAACCACAGAAATTACTTTAAGACATGTATGCAGATTCGTTCGGATTCTGGCAACAATATGGCCGCCGACTAAGAAGCCTGCTCTACATCGCTTCGTCAAAATATTTGATTTAATCGTGTTCCGAAGGTTTTCATTTGCTCCAAAAGGTCAGTCAGTGTTCTTTTACAATCAAAGAAACTTTATGTGCCTTTTTCATAATGGATGGCAAACCTGGGAGCAAAAACAAGCCAAAAAAAGATCAACCTACGCTTTTCCAAATGAACACTAGATCTAAAGATGCTGCAGCACGTGCAGTAACCTCTGACATTGAAAGCGACGAGGAGGATCCTATAACCTCACTGAAATCAACATTCCAGAAAGGACTCCAGAGACTAGAAAAGGATTTGTCAAGAATGCATGATGACCTTAGATCCCTAGAAATCAACTTTGAGAAAGCAATCGAATTTCTTACCAAAAGAGTCGAGGATCTAGAAAGTCGAGAGAAACTAAACTCTGATAGAATTAAAGCCTTGGAAGATGAAGTTCAAAAAATGAAACAAGTCGACTTAGAACAAGCTGACAGAATCAATGTTCAGGAAAGATTCTCTAGACGGAGTAACATCAGAATTGTGGGATTCCCTTGCACCGAAAATGAGAGCTGTGAGGGGATCGTGAAATCCGTAATGGAAAAGGTTGGAGTGTCTAATGTTCGTATAGAGAGGGCCCACAGAGATGGCCGTCTTAACCCCACAAGGCCACGTCATATTCTAGCAAAACTCTCCTTTTACCAGGACAAGATAACGGCCCTTAAACATCAACGTCGTGCTCTGGAGAATGAGCCTTTCTTTATCACCGATGACTTGACTAAACGCGACCTTCAGGAAAAAAGAAAGTGGGCCTCACAAGTAACCCAACTGTATAACCAAGGTACTAAACTCCGCTTCTCAGCTGGAAGATGGAGGGACTCTTCTGGAAAACCTTTCGAGTTCACTAGCCAAACCTCAGCTTAACGTTATATTCTCGGAATCATGGCAATTACAAAGATAAAGAATCTTTCTTTTGGCGGAACGGCGATGACGGACTCACCGTGCACGTAAAATCCTAACAACCTCCCTGGTAAAATGCCAGCGATACATGGTCAGATTATTTGGTCATTTGACCTTTTCAGCTTCAGTTTTGAGGAAACTGATACGTCTTTTTTCGATGTCTTTTCGTTTTTGGATTGCTTTATTGTTTTGTTTTTACAAGCCATCTCTAAAAGACCTTTACACGTTCTGGATTTCTTCCATATTCATAGGTATGTTTTTACTTACTTGATGCAATGAGTACTTTTAATTTTTGTTCCTATAATACCAGAGGACTGAGGGACAACAAAAAACGCAGGAAACTATTTGCCTATTTTCATAGAAATAATTATAGCTTCATTTTTATGCAAGAAACGCACTCATTAAAAAAAGATGAAAAATTCTGGTCTACAGAATGGGGAGGAAAGTTTTTCTATTCTCATGGTACTCATATTAGTAGGGGAGTAGCAATTCTTGTAAAACCCTCGATTTCCTGCATTGTGCATAATACTGTTAATGATGTTAATGGTCGTTTTATTATATTAAATGTTACCGTAAACAACGTGGTTTTAGAGTTAATTAATATATATGGATATAATACAGATAGAGATGATCTCTTTTCCTCACTAGATGATTATATTAGCAACCATGAATGGGATGCTATTATTTGGGGCGGAGATTTTAACTTGGTTATGAATCTTGATCTAGATAAGACTGGGGGTTTACCTCGTACAAACTTTAGAGCCCGTTCAAAATTAATTGAAATTATGAATCGCCATGACTTAATCGATATTTGGAGGGAAAGGAACCTCCAAAGTAAGTCATTTACATGGCATTCGAACATCGATGATAGCATTCACTGTCGACTTGATTTTTTTATCATCTCTAACCACATGAAGAATCTTGTTGCAAACACTCTGATCACGTCTCTATTTGGTTCCGATCACTCAAGCGTTTCAGTGACTTTACGGATTGGTACTATTAGAGGAAAAGGTATGTGGAAGCTAAATACTTCCTTGTTAGGTGATCCCGTTTATATTGACCTCATCAAACGCACTATAACTGACACTTTAAATTCCGACAAAGGTGAGAATGTTTGTCTATTGTGGGAAGCTTGCAAAGTTAATATAAGATCCGTCTCTATTAGTTACTCAAAGTCCCTGGCAATAACAAGGAGACGAGATGAGCAGAACCTGTTAGATCAGATTTCTAAGCTTGAGCAGCAAAATGCAAATTTTCCATCTGTTTTTTGTCATAATAAATTAACCGAAGCCAGGGCTGCACTTGAAGCACTCTATGATTACAAATTGAAAGGAACAGTGGTACGTTCCAGAGCTCGATGGTCTGAGGAAGGCGAAAAGAATACTAAATATTTTCTTAATCTTGAAAAAAGGAATAGATCTATGAACTCCATCAATGAACTTATTTTAAGTTCGGGAATCTCTATTTCCGCCCACAGTGATATAATGGGGGAAGTTAAACGCTTTTACAGTGAGCTTTACACCAAACAAAATGGAATTAGCTCTATTGATTTTTGTAGTAACTATAGTGTGCCGCACAATAAACTTTCCCCGGAGCAGCAGCTTGTTTGTGAGGGTGAGCTTACTTTAGATGAACTCAGTAGATCCTTACTCGCAATGTCTGATAATAAATCGCCTGGTTCAGACGGTCTGCCTTGTGAATTCTATAAAAAATTTTGGAATGAAATTGGAATTTTAGTTCTTAATTCCTTTAATAAAGCCATTCAAAATGGTCATATTTCTGACGAGCAGGGAAGAGCCTGTATAACATTAATCCCAAAGCCTTCAAAGGATCATCGTTTCTTAAAAAACTGGCGCCCCATTGCTCTTTTAAACGTAGATTACAAAATTGTCGCAAAAAGTCTTGCAAGCCGTTTGAAGCAAGTCCTCCCTGACCTGATCAGCCCCGAACAGACGGGTTTCCTGAAGAACCGTTTTATCGGTGAAAACATTAGGTGTATTTTAGATCTTATTAACTATTGTGATAGTCAGTCTGTTCCTGGGGCTCTTCTGTTTTTGGATTATGAAAAGGCGTTTGACACCTTAGATCTAGAGTTTTTATACAACACGCTTTCCATGTTTAATTTTGGTAACGAATTTAAGAACTGGATAAGAACGCTTTATACCAATATTTCGTCTTGTGTAGTTTACAATGGTTTCTTTACTGAATATTTCAGAGTATCTAGAGGGGTTCGCCAAGGCTGCCCATTGAGTCCGTACTTATTTATCATATGCAGTGAGATATTTAACTGTTTAATTAAGACCAACATTAATATTAAAGGTATTACCGTCAATAATCGAACCTTAAAAATTTCTAATTACGCAGATGATACCGTTATTATAACTGATGGCTCCGAAAGCTCCATCAACGAAGTGTTAATGTACTCAATCGGTTCTCAAAAGTGTCTGGCCTAACGGTTAATTTAGATAAATCTTACCTTTTCCCACTTGGTCCCCTCTTCTCCAACCCCGCTGAATTTTTTCACAATGTTCAATTTAGGATCAGTAACGGACCCATCACGTATTTAGGAATTTCCTTACGCATCACCATGATGATTTTTTTGAATTAAATTATTTGCCGAAACTCTCTCGAATTAAAAATCTCTTGAGTCTCTGGTCTTCCAGAGACCTCACTCCGATAGGTAAAGTTCTAATTATCAAAACCTTTGCAATATCTCAACTGGTTTATTTATTGACTGTTTTACCTGACCCTCCCAAACCTTTCTTTCGAGAATTACACTCTCTTTTCTACAAGTTTATATGGTCAAATAAGCCAGACAAAATCAAACGCTCGGTCTTATTGAACCAAAAGTGCAATGGTGGCCTTAACATGATCGACATGGAGTTATTCTCAAAGAGTTTAAAATGTAAATGGGTGAAACTTTACTTAGACGAAAGCTTGGGAGGATGGAAAGTATTTTTTGACACGGCCCTTGAACACTATGGAGGTAAATTTCTCTTCGATTGTAATTATAAGAACATTGATGTTAACATTTCAAACGAATTTATTTATGAAGTCTGCAGTGCATGGTCTTTATTTAATTTTCGACCTCCAAATCACTATGGTAGTCAATATGTTGTAAATAATTCTTTTATAAAGATTGATAAGAGTATTGTTAATTCAAAGGTCTTGATGGTAAAACACGCTTATGTTGTGAAAGATTTCTTTGATGAAAATGGGAATACCTTAACCTATGATGCATTCATTACGAAGTTCGATATTACGCATAATTTTCCGTTTACTTTGTTCTATGGAATTTTAGCGGCAATTCCCAGAGAGTGGAAAGCCCATATTGAACACCTTGAAAACCCTTCTGAAAATGTTTTGCGTCTCATCAGTTTTACTACTAATGGACGCCCTACTAAGTTTGTTTACAACCACTTTGTGAATTTAAAAGTTTCAACCCCTCGTGCTGTTTTCAAGTGGGAAGAAATTAGTAACTTTAATGGTAACTGGCATAGAGTGTTCTTGCTACCATATGCTGCTGTTCGTGATACTAAAGTCCAGTACTTTCACTTACGCTTTATCCATAGAATTATCGGTACTAATTTTTTCTTACATAAAATAAAAGTAAAAGACTCACCATTGTGTACATTTTGTAATTCAGAAAACGAAACCCTCGAACACTTATTTTGGTCTTGTCGAGTAAGTCAGCTGTTCTGGCGAAGTATTTCTGTACTCTGCCTTAAGCAAGACTTCAGTATTACCTTAGATCATGTGAATTTTGGATTATTAGAGGACATTAAATGTCCCTTAAACTTTTTTATATTGAATGCAAAATATTTTCTTTTTAACTGTAAATTAAATAACAAACTTCCAGAGGCACATACCTTCTACTGTAAGTTTAGATTCTTGTTAGACGTAGAATACTATATTTTGCGTAAGCAGAACAATGATCTGCGAACTTTACGTTTTCAAAAAATTTTTAAAACGACTGGCTGATTTTCCCAAACCCCTGGTTGTATTACTTCATGGTTAATCCTTTCTCTATATATTATAAAGCTCTCATCTGCAATAATTGCATGCTCACAATCACCTAATTTTTTTATGGCTTAATTGACACTGTCACATCTAATAGCCAGCGGAAAATGCAATTGTATTACATTAGATACATTTAAGGATGACCTTAATATCAAGACTATGTATTATATATTTTTGCAATTAATGAAACTGTAATCAATTGAAACCTCAGTAATTATTGAGACTTCATCTTGCAAATATTGTATATAATATGTATAAAAATTCCAGAATATTGAATGAATCCATGGAATGAAAAAAAAAGAAGATATAATAAACTGAGATGGAAAAGAAAAAAATGTATGCAGATTCGTTCGAAACAGTTCTTGTTCTCAGAAGTGAAATCTCTATGTAAATTCATTTAAAGGCAAGAGCAGTCTTCCCAAACTTAATTTAAAACAACAGCTCATTTTAAGTAATTTCTTCTTATTTCTGTTCCAAGTTCCTTTCATGGTATTCCTGACTTAAATACTGCATATCCAAGGTAAACCGATGGCTAACACTATATAAATTTCACAATTCAGTGTGAAAAATATTTTCACATGATTCTCAAGAACCATTCATGAAACAGGGTAGACCAATGCACTTATTGAAAGTATGGTGACTGCATTTTCCGGTTAAAGTTTAAGTTGCCTTGATTTTTATGTCAGATTGTACGCGACACAAACTTATAATAGAGGGCCTTTCAGCGTGGAAGTTCGTTATTTATCTGGAAGTTCTGGTCAACAAATGATTACATTCAGGCCGTTCCATTATACCGTACCCGGCTTTAAACGAGGAAGTGATATTTCGTTCGAAGGAGTACACACATATATGCTGCGAACCACACAAATTACTATTGCACATGTATGGAGATTCGTACGAAACAGTTCTTCATCTTGGAAGTATCATCAATATGTAAGTTAAGTGTTAAGTTGAATTGAATTTTATGTGAGATTGCACACGACAACAACTCATAACAGAGGGCGCTCTAGCGTGCGACTTCACTTTCCACTTGAAAGGCCTGGCAAATAGATACGTTAAGACTATGGTGTTTATGTTGGACCCGGTATTAAAGGCGAAAGCAATTTCAGTTTAGTGCTATTCCGTACGAAGCAGTACACCGATGTAGGGAACGAACCACCCAATTGCCTTAGACCCGAATGCAGTTTCTTACGAAACTGTTCTTGCTCCTGGTAGTGGCATCGAGCTGTAATTCAAGGTTTAAGCTCCTCTATTTTTGTGTGAGATTGAACACGACACAAAGTTAGAATAAAGGGCACTTCATGCTGCAAATTCCCTTTTTACTCGAAGGAACTGGTCAAAAGATAGAATACACTAATTAAGAACACTTAAATATGAGGACAGGGTATTAAAGACGACAATTTCCTTGGTGACCCCAGGTGACCTTTGACCTCCACCAAAAACAATATGGTTCTTCCTCTCAATATGGGGCATCCATGTACTACATTTGAGAACTGTCAGAGCTTCCTTTCTTGAGATATCATGTTAACAAGGTTTTCAGAGTTTGACCCCCGGTGACCCCAGATGACCTTTGACCGCCACCAAAAATGATAGGGTTCTTCCTCTTACCATAATGCATCTACATACTACATATGAAATTCATCCAAGCTTCCTACCGTTTCCAAGATATTGTGTTAACAATGTTTTCAGGGTTTTGACCCCTGGTGACCCCAGGTGACGCGGCGTCATAGACGACCTCCACACCATAAATCACAACCAAAGAGGGTTCTTCACTGAAAGTCTTTCAATGTAGGCTTGGGCCATCTGTAAAAGTAATTGTAGCAAGTTTGAGAACTGTCAGAGCTTCCCTTCTTGAGATATCGTGTAAACCCAAAAGTTTTTTCAGGGTTTGACACCCGGAGGACCCCAGAGTGACCTTTGACCTGTCCACACCGAGAAAAATGATAGGGTATCTTGTCCTCTTACCATATATGCATTCTACATACTACATATATGAAATTCAATCCACGGCTTCCCTACTGTCAAGATATTGTTGGTTAAACAATGTTTTCAGGGTTGGACCCCTGGTGACCCCAAGTGACCTTTGACCCCACACCGCCAAAAAACAATCCGGGTTCTTCCTCTCAATATGGGGCATCTATGTACCAAGTTTGAGTAAACTGTCAGACGCCACACTTCCCTTCTTGAGGATAACGCTCGTTAACGAAGTTTTCAGGGTTTTGAGAGGGTGACCCCAGATGACCTAGTGACCTTCCTACAAAACACACATGATTAGGGTTGCTTCCTGCTTACCGTAAACGCATCTACATACAAAAGGTATGTGAAATTCATCTACAGCTTCCTACCTTCGAGATATTGTGGTAAAACAAGGTGGTATTTCATCATGGTATTTGACCCCCGGTGACGATACCCAGAGTGACCTTTGACGCCACCACCAAAAACAATAGGGTTCTTCCTATCAATATGGGGCATCTATGTACCAAGTTTGACCCAACTGTCAGAGTTGTCCCTTCTATGAGATATCGTGTTAACGAGCAAGAATGTCGACAAACACACACACACACACACCACACACACACGCACCATACACACATACATTACCACGACGACCATCATGACTGCGAGAGGTTTTGTCTGTTTTCATCAGAAACCCAAATAAGCGCCTTCGTGCCAGAAAATGTTCAATAAAATGTTCTCCCAGGTGGGGGTGGAGGGGAAAATGACACCTTTCAGACACTTATAAGTTGGATACAAAATGTCATTCTTTTCTTTAAGATTTCATGCTGTAGAACAAAATTCAGAGTTCAAGAAAAAAGAAATGTAGATTTGATTAACAGGGACATTCACCCCAATTTAAATAGTGTACCCAGGTATCCTATTCATGAATGGCATCATGTTACAATATATTTATCATTGACTTGTGAAGTTTCACACATAGAGTAACCTCCTTGGCATTATCTTGAATATGCAATATTTCCTTTCTTTGCACTATATCATGAAAAATGGTACTTGCAGTGAAATTAAATTAAAAGTTTCTTCACCAGCTCATTGAGATTAGCTAATATAATTAAAAGTAATCATGACAGTAAGGCTATTTTATTCTTTAGCGTATGTGCTCGGCTGTGTGTACGTTACCTCAGCGTTTTTCTCTTGCAGGAGGGAAGATGAGAAATTGGGTTAAGGAAGAGAAACCCACATGAAGAAGGCGTCACACAGCAGGGGTGCGCTGGGAAAATTTGGGGGAGGAACGGAACCCTTAAGCCAGCCGTACACTACACGGACTTTTGCACACCCGCAACTCAACGTCGAATCGTCGGATCTCCAACAGTCGTATAGTGTGCATGAGTTTATGACTGCGACTGGAAAGTTTTAGGAGCAGTTTTAAGTTGCGCCGAACTTCAGTCGGGGAAGAACGAACATTGTTGGTTCTTCCACGACTGAAGTCACGGCGCGACTGTAAAAACTGTCGGGGCTCGTCTTAAAACTGTCAGTCGCAGTCTTAAAAACTCTTGCACACCTTACGGACTGGTGGCGAAAAAAACCCCCCATGATTATGACACCCGTAGGATCTAGTTGGGTTGCGTGTGTACTAAATTCGTGTAGTGTACGGCTAGCTTTAGATGTGTTTTCCGTGGTTTGAAATCATAACTTGGACAGTAAAATTGTCAGCATTTCATCCTTTTTCTCAAGTAGGCCAACTTTCATTTACAATTTTGAAATCTCGGAGGGCAGTTGCCTCCTGTCCCTCCCCCCGCAGGCTACGGTCCTGTGTAAGTTCTACCATACAGGCCTACTTACACGGACGCCTTGCACGATGAAATCACGGCATCCTCAAGGCTGCTTTTTCAAAAATTTTCTGAAATCTTTCCCATAATACTGTATTATTCAAGAAATAGTTTTTCTCCCAGTGATTTTACTGACTTGGGCACCAGGGTCAATGATGAATACTGTAACTTTTGATTTTGACAAACAGGCGCAAAACCTATGGGGTCAAACTGACGCACAGCTTTTCACTCCAATACTATGTAATGATATCGAAAATTAAGATAAAAACAGGATTAAAGTTTGTTGCATTAAACTCAAATTTACAGTATTTTGACCCCTTCTGTTTTAGTTTTGATCTTGTAAATTTATTCTCAAGGGTCAGTGACTCCTGAAAAAAATGATGAGTGAAAACCCTGACTCCTCATGAATATTTTCGGGAAAATAGCAGGCATGGTGTTACTTTTTTTCCCTGTACCAGTTTAAGTATACATTCATTTGTTGGGTGACTTTGTACATAAGTTTAGAGAATACTAATCATACACGCAAAAAAAAAGTGTGACACATTATGCAAGGTATATCAAAAAACTGCAAAATGAAGAGCAGTATGATTATGTTTGGGTTTATCCTCCTTATTCTAAAATGATCCTATTTCCATACGGACTTAGCTTTTCTTACTGTATCTACATATTGGTAGCTACTTTATTTTTGTAAACTTTTGCAGGGTTTTCACTCATCACTTTTTTCAGGAGCCACATACCCTTTAGAATAAATTTACACGAGTCAAAACTAAAAAAGAAGAGGTCAAAATAAATTTTGGTTTAATGCAACAAACTTTATTCCTGTTTTTGCCTAGAAGAAGTAATGTAAAACGTACTGAAACAAGATGGGAAATCACTTCTATGATAAGAACCTTTCTGTAGACGTCATACTGCACACTGTAACTCGAAACTTCCCATGTACTGGAATTTTGATCATAAAGTTTTCGGGCCAAAACACGCTCCCTGCATCAGACACACTTCTAGAAATAACTACTGTAGATAGAATTGAGACATGCTTTCAGCGCTAGTAGAACTACTACCAAATACGCATGTACACAAGCCTACCATGTACGTAGTCCTCTCTGTACGATTTGATCACTGCTGTAAATGTGTAGTGTACTGACATCATAGAGCAGTAGTATGAGTTCTTATAATACTACTCTATGACTGACATTTAAACGGATGTAGGTTACAGAACAGCTCTGTGTAATACATGGCCTGATATCATATCTCCATACTTGTACAGCAGTTATCGTGAGTGTGAAAAACTGCGAGTCGGATTTTATTTAATACCACAGACATAGTGTACAGAGACTGGCAATGTGTGTCTTGCGTCACTAATGTCCGGGTAACATCTTCTACCGGTCATGTTAGGCTATCTAGTGTATATTTGTTCCTAGCCTAGCCTTATGTTTACAACTGAACAACTGAAATTGAATAACGAAGCAGAACACTGATCATCTACGCATGTTGATGTCTGTGATCTGTTTACAATACACATGCACTCGTTTTGTGTTAAGGCTAATCACGTAACTAGGTTCCATGCGGATGCAGTTATTAGGCATAAATGTATACATGGGAATGGTGGTAGCTCCGTACTGTTGCAGGAATACAGTTTTTTATTTAGATTTTTACCAGAAATAGGTGGAAAATGTCTCACAGAACAAACTCGGGAACTGGAAAGTGCTGCATTTTTTTGAGTAAATTTGCACACTGAAGGTACTGGCGAAATTTCTTCATCATTACTGATTGTTGGGGTGAAAAAGCTGTGCATCAGTTTGACGTACCCAGAGGTTTTGTTTCTGTGTGTCAAGATCAAAAGTTGTGCATCATTGACCCGGGTGCCCGGGTCAGTGAAAACCCTGCTATTGTGGTCTAATGATTGTCTTGAGAAGTTGTTGGTTGTACAGTATTTTCTTCAACTTGATATGGACATCATATACTTTGTAAATTCAAGAATAATTAAGGTCTACAGCCTGATCTCCACATTAAGAGTGTACCTAGGAACTGTAGTCTGGTTCATAGGCTTTTTATATTTTATTTTGAAAAAATGACTTGTGACTTGACTTGACTTGAAGGTAAATGACTTGTGACGTGACTTGACTTGACTTGAAGGTAGATGACTTAAGACTTGACTTGACTTCAGAAAAAATGACTTGAATACAACTCTGCCAATATCTCTCTAGTATGAGCACCTCCCACATGGTAGTTTCATTGCTAATAAAGGTTACAGTATGGTACTGTAATTGTTTTCTGCTGAACATGCTACAGCACATTGACGCTTGCATGGTGCAGGGCTCAAAATAAGATTTAAAAGGAACACAGCCAAATGGATATGTTTTCATTACAGTAAGTTTGAAGGACACTTTACTACAGTCAATACAGTAAGGGCAGCACCACAGCAGAAATTCAAGTACTGTAAAAAGGGGCACCAACAGCTATTTATATTTTTGACAATTTGGCACATCTGAAAAAAAAATTGTGCAAGAAACATGTTATAGTGTAGGTTGTGACTAATTACAACTCTATGCTGGGTAACATAAAAGAAAAGTTAAATAATGAGCAGTTGGCTGATTTTTGAAGTTTTCACCTCTTTCTGAGTGTATATGTACAGTACATTTCTAAATGCATAAATTTGGTTTCAATTCAGGAGAAATATGCATTTTTTAATACAAAAATATTTATGGTGTGAACTATTTGTTTTAATTGATAACAACACTGACGGCCCAAACAAAACCGTACAGCAGCGCTTTCCCCCATTGATTATTTTAGGGCTATTGTCACTGGCACAGCAATTACTGTAGAAATCATATGGCTGTCTGGACTGTCAGCTATTTTTATCCCTGCTATTGTAATTTGGGAGTCTGATGCATATTTTGCCTCTGTGTGTGTCATGCTATGCTGGTCTGAAATGTAATGTTAAGAACATGTCACTTGTCTGCACATCAGAGACCAGTCAAAGGAATGCCTTTGTACATAATAAAATACTGTAATAATCAAAAAATGTACACCACAAAGCCCAAAAGCTTAGTGATTCCTTGCCAAATGGGGATGCTTTGTTGCACTGAGGTGACCCCAGCTTACCTTTGACATCCACCAAAAACAAAAGGGTTTTTCCTCGGACCATAAGGCATCAACTCACCTTGTATAAAATCTATCCCAGATTCCTATCTGGAGATATTGTGTTAACAAATTTTTCATTGTTTGACCCCCACGTGACCCAAGATGACCTTTGACTTCCACAAAAAACAATAGGCTTCTTCTCACCACAATGCATCCCAGGGCAGGAATTAAGCAAGGGCTCAGGGCAATTAACCCCCGTAACTTGCAAAATAGCCCCCAAAACTGGCGTTACGTGGGCAAATTTTGCCATATAGTTTGTGAAGGGAAGGCCATTTTAACTGCACATTTCAGTCAATTTGCCCCAAAAGAGTCCTAGTAAGAAAAATGTTAATTCCAGCCCTGATGCATTCACATACTAAGTATGACATCTATCCAAGCTTCCTATCTTGAGATATGGTGTTAACAAAGTTTTCAGTGTTTGACCCCTGGTGACCCCAGATAACCTTTCACCACCACCAAAAACATTAGGGTTCTTCCTCTCAACATGACAAATTTGCATACCAATTATGGGAAGTTTCTGTCATTGCTACCTTGAGATATCATGTTTACAACTCATTTACATGGTTTTTCGTCTTTAACCTCCAATGACCTAAGATGACCTTGACCTCTACCAGAATAGTACCTGGTTCTTCCTCTCAATGTGACAAAGCTATATATACCAAATATGAAAAATGTTGGTCATTCCTATCTTTGAGATATGTTTTCAAGGTTTTTGGTCTTTGACCTCTGGTGACCTCAAATGACCTTTGACCTCCACCAAGTGTCATGTTTACAAGCCATTTACAAGGTTTTCACAGTTTAACCTCTGGTGACCTCGGATGACCTTTGACCTCTACCAAAAACAATAAGGTCCTTCCTCTCAACATGACAAATCTATTAATTAAATAGGAAAAGTGTTGGTCATTCCTGCCTTGAGATATCGTGTTTACAAGGTTTCTGGTCTTTGACCTCTGGTGACCTCAAATGACATTTGACCTCCACCAAAAACAATAAGGTCTTTTTTCTTAACATGATAAATCTATACACTACATATGAAACTTTTCCTGCACAGTTTTGGCCAGTCTGCAGTCTACAGTAGATACATTGTTTTCAGTGGCAGCACCAGGACAGAAAAAGTTGGGGGGCAAATGGAGGGCAAAAGAAAATGTCGGGAGGGGGGAGGCAAAAAACTTTCGCGTGCAGTGAGAAATCAAGCGCGAAGTGCAAGCTCTAGCGGGTGGGGTCCAGGGGCCCACCTTAGGGCCCCTGGTGGCATCCAGGGGCAAAGCCCCTGTGAGGGTCCAGGGGGGTAAGCCCCTGAAAGCTTTGAGGATTTAGCATATCTCTGGGTGACAAATTAAGTCTCAGGATAGGTGTATTTTGGCTCATAATGCATCGTCCAATGCAAAGATTCCAAATAATTTTCATGTATTTGGCTATCCCCTCTTCAGGCCAGTATACTTCAGGAACTGAGTGGGGGGCATCCAGGGGGAAGGATCTGACGGGGCAAATCCCCCCCATGCCCCCTTGGTGCCGCCACTGGTTGTTTTGGAAGTCCAGCCAAATGGCATCTCCAGTAATCTAACCAGGATACATGTTACCAAGGCAAAATGGATTAATGTTTCTGTCATGCTGTTGTTCTTTGAGGGCATTGTTTGAATTTTCTGTCTTTGTGATGTCAAATTATTGTGAAAAATTACAGTAGAAATTCACAGAAATCCACTTCATGCAAAATAGGTGGACTTATAAAATTTCATCATGCCTGAAATGCTTGTTGGCAGGAGTAGGGTTTGGCTAGGTGAAGTTGGATCACATATTTGAAGACTCCATATCATTGCACCAGTGTATGGTGTAGCCACCAATAAGCCAGGGTGCATTCCATGTAAAGTCCACGCTGAAGTTACGCCGAGGGGTTAGCTTTCTTACGCCAACAAAACCAAAGGTGTGATTTATACATTATACCACACAGTATTGCCTGCTGTACAATGAGTATTCATCATAGTGTACCTGAAGTAAAAAGTTACACATTTTCTTTCCTATTGAACAGGAAATAGGCCTAATCATATTTTGTGTGGGACTCAATGTAAATTAAGTGGAAACAAACTGTAGCTATTTTCACGTATACATGCCGCCAAAATGCAGAGGAGTCATGTGCCAAGGCTGATTTTTTAAAGTACGCCAGCACGCTGAGGTAACCGTTTCACCGCCGCTACACCGGGAAGGGAGTCAGTGCTCACGCTGAAGTCAAGATCTTCACATTGTAGTGCGTGGAATGCAGACTGGCCAATAAGTAGACCAGTAGGGCTTAGTTTGTTTTCACTATGTGTGCCCATGCAGTGAACAGTTGACTAACAGAAAGTGGGGTCAAAGTTTGCGACCCCGTACTTGGATCATGTCCCGTTCACGCCATGAGTAGAATCGTGTAGACCGTACCACTGTAAAACAGGTGTGTGGAATGTACAGTGCGTACAATGAAAAGGAAAGAGGGTGCGTGGATATAAAATAACGTCTTTCAAAAGTTAACAATTAACGGTTCAGGGCGTCTACGGAGGCCTATAATGTGCTCGAGTGAAGGATAAGTTAAATGATATTGAATTGAGAGAAATGACCGCTTGTGAAGATTGCTATATTTGGTACGAAATTGAAGCCTACGCTTTCGTGCACATGACGGGAGAATGTATATAAAATTATCATGTTTTTAAACTGCTTACTACTCAAGGCAAACTACGACGGAACAGTTCTGTTTCGTACGTATTAAACAAACACTTGATAGTGACATTGAGATGTAATTTAAGGTTTAAGTTCCTCTCCTTTTATGTGAGATTGACACGACGCAAAGTATAAAAAGGGCACTTCATTCTGAATATTCCCTTTGTACTCGAAAGGACTGGTCAAAAGATAGAATACACTAATTAAGAACACTTAATTATGAGGACAGGGTATTAAAGACGACAATTTCACTTACGTATTATTTGGCACGAAGCAAGGCTATTATAGACAACGAACCACAGAAATTACATTAAGACACGTATGCAGATTCGTACGAAACAGTTCTTGTTCTCGGAAGTGAAATCGCTATGCAAATTTATTTAAAGGCAAGAGCAGTCTTCCCAAACTTAATTTAAAACAACAGCTCATTTTAACTAATTTCTTCTCATTTCTGTTCCAAGTTCCTTTCACGGTATTTCATGACTTACACTGTAAAAACAGTGTTTAGGAATTAAACACTTTTCTAAACACTTTTTGCCCCCACTTTGGAAACACGTTTACACTCTAAACACGTTTAGGATTTAAACACATAATGTTTGGGAATTAAACACATAATGTTTAGGAATTAAACACATAATGTTTAGGAATTAAACATGTTTCCAAAGTGGGGTCAAAAATTGTGTTTAATTCCTAAACTCATTTTTTAGAGTGTTAATATTGCATATCTAAGGTAAACCAATGGCTTACACTATATAAATTTCACAATTCGGTGTGAAAAATATTTTCACATGATTCTCAAGAACCATTCATGAAACAGGGTAGACCACTACACTTATTGAAATTATGGTGACTGCATTTTCCCGTTAAAGTTTAAGTTGCCTTGATTGCCAGAAGTTGAAAGCTATTTACAAATTACGAGGTAAAAGACTGGCTTTTTGATTGGCATGTTGGTTTGTTGGGCAAAGGAAAGTATCTCGATGCAAATTCTGAATGCGGGTTTTATTATGGAAATCTCATTTAATATAAATTTGGGCGCGCTTTGCGCGCATGCGTTACGATGTAAATGAATCTCATGAACATAAATTAATAAATTAATGAATAAATTGGCATAGCGATTTCACTTCCGAGAACAAGAACTGTTTCGTACGAATCTGCATACATGTCCTAATGAAATTTCTGTGGTTCGTTGTCTATAATAGCCTTGCTTCGTGCGAAATAATACGTAAGTGAAATTGTCGTCTTTAATAATTAAGTGTTCGTAATTAGTGTATTCTATCTTTTGACCAGTTCCTTCGAGTAAAAATGAAATTTGCAGCATGAAGTGCCCTTTATTCTAACTTTGTGTCGTGTTCAATCTCACACAAAAATAGAGGAGCTTAAACCTTGAATTACAGCTCGATGCCACTACCAGGAGCAAGAACAGTTTCGTACGAAACTGCATTCGGGTCTAAGGTAATTGGGTGATTCGTTCCCTACATCGGTGTACCACTTCGAACGGAATAACACTAAACTGAAATTGCTTTCGCCTTTAATACCGGGTCCCACAGAAACAACATAGTCTTAACGTATCTATTTGCCAGACCTATCAAGTGGAAAGCGAACTCCCACGCTAGAGCGCCCCCTCTAATTAGTTGGTGTCGTGTGTAATCTCACATAAAATTCAAGGCAACTTAACACTTAACTCACCTATTGATGATACTTAGAAGATGAAGAACTGTTTCGTACGAATCTCCATACATGTATAAGAGTAATTTGTGTGGTTCGTAGCCTATATGTGTGTACTACTTCGTACGAAATATCACTTCCTCGTTTAAAGCCGGGTACAGTATAATGGAACGGTCTTAATGTATCCATTTGTTGACCAGAACTTCCAGATAAATAACGAACTTCCACGCTGAAAGGCCCTCAATTTTAAGTTTGTGTCGCGTAAAATCTGACATAAAAATCAAGGCAACTTAAACTTTAACGGGAAAATGCAGTCACCATAATTTCAATAAGTGCATTGGTCTACCCTGTTTCATGAATGGTTCTTGAGAATCATGTGAAAATATTTTTCACACTGAATTGTGAAATTTATATAGTGTTAGCCATCGGTTTACCTTGGATATGCAGTATTTAAGTCATGAAATACCACAAAAGGAACTTGGAACAGAAATAAGAAGAAATTAGTTAAAATAAGCTGTTGTTTTAAATTAAGTTGGGGAAGACTGCTCTTGCCTTTAAATAAATTTGCATAGCGATTTCACTTCCGAGAACAAGAACTGTTTCGAACGAATCTGCATACATGTCTTAATGTAATTTCTGTGGTTCGTTGTCTATAATAGCCTTGCTTCGTGCCAAATAATACGTAAGTGGAAATGTCGTCTTTAATACCCTTTCCTCATAATTAAGTGTTCTTAATTAGTGTATTCTATTTTTTGTCCAGTCCTTTTAAGTGAAAAGCGAACTTGCAGAATAAAGTGCCCTCTAGTTATTATCGGTTTGTGTCGTGTTCAATCTCATATAAAAATAGATGAAGTTAAGCCTTTAATTACATCTCGATATCACTACCATTTGAGCAAGAACTGTTTCGTACGGAACTGCCTTAATGTCTAAGGCAATTGTGTGGTTCGTTCGTCATCTGTGCTACTTCCGGTAAGAAATGTCACTAATCTGAAACGGCTTCCGCCTTTAACACCGGGTCCAACATAAACACAATGGTCTTAACGTATCTATTTGTCAGACCTTTGAAGAGGAAAGCGAACTCGCACGCTATAGTGTACTCTATTATAAGTTTGTGTTATGTGCAATCTCATATAAAAGTCGAGGCAACTTGAAACTTCGTAATATCACTTAACTGAGATTGCTGCAGCGATTTATGCCAGGTCCAGTTTATAGTTTATTGGTCCGTAGTGTATCTATTTCTTGACCAGAGCTTCCGGGTGAAAAGCTAACTTGCACGCTGGAGTGTCCTCTGTTATACGTTTGTCGGTCGTGTGCAATCTCACATCACAATCATTGACAACTTAAAGCTCAAATTACACCTGATGTCACTTCCAAGAACATGAATAGTTTTGTACGAAAATGCATGCACGTCTGTTTGAGTGATTCGCAACGTATGTCAACCTATTATAATTCGTACGAAATATAATCGAACTGAACGACATGATCTTGATCTTTGTGAATCTTTTTTTTTTTTTCGTCAAGCCTACTGGGTGAAAACGCGGCTAGGTAAGATAGAGTGCGCATTGAAATATGTTTGTCTCGTGCACAGTGCTTGCATGTTGATATTTTATTTCCCACTCAATGCCTGAAGTTGTTTTTACTTGAAGTGAGTGTATCTTACTCAGTTAATTCCTCACTTTTCAAGTGTTTGTTTTATTAGTACGAAACAGAACCGTTCCGTAGTAGTTTGCCTTGAGTAGTAAGCAGTTTAATAACATGATAATTTATTTACATTCTCCCGTCATGTGCACGAAAGCGTAGGCTTCAATTTCGTACCAAATATATCAATCTTCACAAGCGGTCATTTCTCTCAATTCAATATCGTTTAACTTATCCACTCCAGCACATTAGAGGCTTCCGTAGACACCCTGAACGCTAAATTGTTGGCTTTGAAAGAATTTATTTTATATCCATACACCCTTTTTCTTTTTTCCTTTGTACGCACGGACTTCTTATATTGAAGTCCGTGTTTGTACGCCATAGAGCCGGATTCTCTGTGTTGTACGTACTGTACATTCCACACACCTGTTTTACAGTGGTACGGTCTACACGATTCTACTCATGGCGTGAACGGGACATGATCCCCGTACTTTTAGCCGTCTACAAGGTGGTGCTACGGTATCGATGTGCGGGGTGCGAAAACTAGCGTTAGGGAATAGGTGGTATAGGCCTCATAAACTGTGCAGTCTAACTGTTAGTACTAATTCTGCGAAAAACTTCCTGCCAATCAGAAATGAACAGTTAGGCCTAAAGAATACGTGTAATTTAAGTTACGTGACATGTGCAAGTGCCGATCTTTTGAATTGTATCTAACCTAATGACTGTGTCTTTGAGCCATGTATCACCTAACAGATCTATACTCACAATGTCACAGGAAAAGGCCCTAAACTTTGCAATGTCTAACGTTACGAACATTATGAACATAAACGTTAATACAGGTTGAATGACAGTTTTGCTAGCCTAAGAGATACTTCAGATCTTCCACCCCCTTGCTATCCTAGATAAGATCTTAACCGAACCAACAACATAGTTTAAACTCATCAGACAATCTTAAATGAAAAACCTTGTCTGCCATCGTGGGGCCTTCTATTTCTAAACAGAGACGGGGTTATTCGCTTCCAAAAAGCTGCACGGGTTCACTTTTTCTCAACCAGCCTAGCTGAGGGTGTATCCTCATGTTACGACACTGTCTACAAGCCATTGAAAATTGACACCACATGTACACTGGATGACCCGATCAGTGCTGAATGCCGTTTGTGAAATTGTGTCCACTGACTACCCAACCAGTTGGTTCGGACTTGAGTAAAATGATGAACCTGCCAGGCCTACCGGATGCAGCGATTAAAAAGGTTATATCGTTAAATCCTCTGGGTGAAAATCGGGAAATCTGCTGAACTTTACCAACCAACTTCTGACCGACGAAGCTTCGTCCTCACTGACTTAATTGCCACGAGTCGGGAAATAAACGGCGTTGGTTTGCCGGAGCAGGGCTACCATTTTGTTTCTGTAAAAGGATGGTCACACACCTGGGAAGGGTCTACAAGGGGACGAAAATATCACTACCTTGGAAGAAAAAATTATTTGAAGGATATCTGCATAAAACTGGACCATCAAACTGAACCATAGTCCAGTACATAGGAGCACCACTGGGAATTAGGGACAGACGTAATGAAGTGTGCATGCGCGCAAAGCGCCCATATATTTTGGGGTTTCCTTAATGGCAGATTCTATCGTTCTGTACAGAGACAAAGCAATTAGGGTCTTTTTAAAAGATATCTTTTATTTGGAGGGGATCGATTTGACAAAAAGCTAGTACCACCATGACACTATAAGCGAGCACCAACATCGGTTGACGAACCGCGGAACCGTACGTAGTGCATGGGCCATGGGCGGATTTATTTTACCAAACTGCATGCCTCGTAGGACCATGCGCCTGTATAGGTTGTATATGTAAACATTTCTGACTGAATTTGTGATTTCATGTTTCAGAAATTTAAAAAAAAAAAGTCTCCACAAATGAACTGAAGCACAATGACACTTTTTTCCTTCGTGAGAAATTGAGGTGCTCTCTTAAAGGCATTGGATCCAGTGACCCTCTACCGGGCCTTTCAGAAGGAACAGGCGCGGATCCAGACATTTCGAAAAGGAGGGGGGCTGAAAGCCCCCTTGAATATTCTCCTAGATTAACATTATGCTAATTTTCGCGTATTTGTTATTGTTGATGTGGCGAAAAGGGGGGGGGGGGAGCTGAGCCCGAGGAAGCCCCCCCCCCTTGGATCCGCGCCTGAGGAACGTCCAGCAAGTTCAGCGGGTGAAGACCCGAAAGGTCAGGTAGTGGTAGATATAACAATGCTTAACATGAACAAGTTTAGACCATCATAGAGTAGGCCTAAGGGGACTGAGAGGAAGGAAGTATAATCAAAGGGCCCAGAGCTAGGACTTACAAAAATATACGCGCCGAAATTTTGCATCAAAATTTTGTCCATGACAAGAGTTGCATGCCGAAGAACTTTACACCCCCCCCCCTCCCCCCAAAAAACCTGCCTGTTTAAAACTTGTACAAAGATTAAGAGGACAAAAGTGTCAAAAATCTGGAGAACACGAACCTACTCGCTCGTCGTAAAGTTTAACACTAGAGTACTATAGTACTGAAATATCTCACAACGTAATCATCCTTACCTTAGGACAGTCGGTAAGGCGCTACGTATACAAGGTATGGGTGTTCAAGTCCATTGCAGGGAGGTGTGGCAATTTTGACAAACGAGTGTGTAGGGACCGATGAAAGAGTACATTTTTCCAGGCTATCCGGGGCGCTCTCCTCAACCTCCCTTAATACCCGCCTGGATCTTGTCTGTTTTAATCGCAGAGATGGCGGGTCGAATTGTTGGTGGAGTAATTACTTGCTTGTGGGGAGTATATGCATTAAAGTACTATTTGCAAGGGACCGTGGGAAGAGTAATAATCACTAAACTAGCCTACGGAAGAGACAATGCGAAAAATAACTAGGATGAGTGCGCGCAGAAAAATATCTTTTGAATACATGATTTACTTCATTTGCTTTCCACGGTCCGTCTTTCAAGAACCCTTGTTGGAGTTTCCCGACGAGGCCCAAGCTCCCCTTCGGAGGACGGGTAGCGACCGGGATCGATATCCAAGGATACGAATGTGATTGGTCATGATTAAATAGTAATTGTTCGTCTAGCCGAAAGAAGTCGACCTCTCAAGGCCTTAATCCAGACTTTCCGGACCCCTCCCTTTCTGATGACAACTCTTATTAGTGAAAACTGAATTTGCTTAAAATTAAAAACTTGGAAAATTAAATGGAATTTAGGTACCAGTAGATAACCAAGTTTGCGTAACGTGTACCCACATAGTGAATTTATATAGCGTTTAAACCCATTAGATGAAATTCAAGGCACAGGTCATTGCTCTCATTACAATTAGGAGATTTCTTCAATATCGGAAGACTCATTGTAATTTAAACTCACTTCATTCATATACAGGCTATAACATCGTAGGTATACGAGACTGCGGGAGAGGCTGCAGGGCTTAATTTTCCTGCCCACATTCGATCTGAGATATTTGTCTGTTTGGGGAAACATGCATTAAAATTCCTTAAAAACTTGCTCACCCATTACCCAATTGTAAACAGTGCCATAGGCTAAAAAATACAGTAAAATTTCAAGCTTACGTAATCGATAAGAGTGAAGTCTCATAGTTTCTGTGTGGATTTTTGTTTTTGTTTACACGAGGCTTGTTCACGCGACAAGAAAGTGAAAAATGAAATACTGGAGAACAAGGAGGGGAAGCAGCTAGAAGCCCCGACAAAGGCCACTTGTTGTGGAAAGACTGGGAAGACAAAATTGTGTGTTTTTTCTTAGTAAACTTTGAAAAAAATTGGCTTTTATTAAAGAAAAATTAAAAATTATGACATTTTAGTGACGAAAATTGGGAGATTTGGGTGTTTATGAAAGAATCTGCCCTACGTTAATAAAACAAGTAAATTTTCGTCCGTTACTGCTTATTTTATCTTATACCATGAAGGCGAAATTGGAAAAATTCTCCGACGACGGGGAGGGGGAGCATTCCCCGAAGAGCCATCATAGTGTCCCTTGTCCTCACCTGGAACCACCCCTGCTCGCCACCATCTCAGGGTAGAGACTTCAATCACTTTGGAAGTTTCAATCCTATCATGTAATAACCAGCCCTTGGGATCCACCTCGAAGAGACCTAGGCTTAATTTTAGAGGTCGGAGGGTACAAGGCATCGCCTAATGACGGGAGAAACCAAAGCCTCAAAGCAGGGCAGGCCCCAGAATAACGCTCATTATGTTCCTTCATGAAAATCAGAATAAAAAATTTCAAGCACCAGTATTTTTTAATAAGTCTGCATCAAAATAAATGTCCACGATATCAAGTAAACTTGGGGTTAGGAGTGACAAAAATAAGGAGATTTAATAGAGCTCGACTAATTTTAAGACTTAGTGAAACGACTTGCACTACATGCTGGTCAATTAATTGATTGATTACATCATATGGATGTTACATTTTTTCAAGTACAATGATGACTCAAAGCTAGTGGTGCAGTACAGTACTACGACGACTTCAATATATTTAAGTAGGTAGTTTTCTTAGGGTTGAACTGGGGCTGAATTGTTCATGCCATTTGTGCCTAAAGCGAATTTAAGTTAAACCGTCTAGTACTAATAAACTAATAATAATGTTTACGACGCTAAGCGACCAGGAATGTAGTAGAAGCCAATGATTTGCGTACTTGATTTTGGTCCGTTTCAAGGCCTTTGAAAAGTTGTGGCATGTTAAAGTCACAAGTAAGTTAACTGTTTGAGGATGTGTGCTCTTGAGACCAAGGAAAGTCAGAAAGGCTGATCTTCGTCTGGAAAGTGGTTCGTGACACCAGATGGGGGTAGGACGAACTAACCCCACGGTCGGATAAATTTTCCAATGTAGTCGCGGAAAACGATAAAATATGAAGAGAACCTAATGTCAACAGCCATTCGCCTCTGTGATTTACGTGATGCTTTGATTCAAATCAGAGTCCTGTATTAAATATTCCAAATTTTCCATTTTGACGAATAAAAACTACAAAAGCATGCCGAAAATTTTGAATTTGTTGTTGACAATCTTTCGACAGCCTATTCTCCCTTGTCGCGGCTTCAGGCTGCAGTTCCACGAAGGGAAGCTTGGATCCTGTTGATCAAATTCTGGCGCTACACCCCAACGTCGGGATAAGACATATTTTATCGTACCTTCTGTCCTGACTACATGTTTCCGGAGAAACTGAATAATTTTGAGACCGAGAAGACCACGACATGGAAATATTTTGTTCAAGGTCATGTCCCCCTCACCACTTTTGAGAAACTGGTGAAGCTCATGATAATATGGTTGTCATTTATAGAGCAAACTACGAAACATTTACAGACAATGCAGTAGGCCTTGATTGTGTACCTCGGGCAGGCATATTGTGAGTACAAACTGGGGGGGGGGTGGGGGGGGGGGGGGGTGGGGGGGGGGGGGGGTGGGGGGGGGGGGGGGTGGGGGGGGGGGGGGGTGGGGGGGGGGGGGGGTGGGGGGGGGGGGGGGTGGGGGGGGGGGGGGGTGGGGGGGGGGGGGGGTGGGGGGGGGGGGGGGTGGGGGGGGGGGGGGGTGGGGGGGGGGGGGGGTGGGGGGGGGGGGGGGTGGGGGGGGGGGGGGGTGGGGGGGGGGGGGGGTGGGGGGGGGGGGGGGTGGGGGGGGGGGGGGGTGGGGGGGGGGGGGGGTGGGGGGGGGGGGGGGTGGGGGGGGGGGGGGGTGGGGGGGGGGGGGGGTGGGGGGGGGGGGGGGTGGGGGGGGGGGGGGGTGGGGGGGGGGGGGGGTGGGGGGGGGGGGGGGTGGGGGGGGGGGGGGGTGGGGGGGGGGGGGGGTGGGGGGGGGGGGGGGTGGGGGGGGGGGGGGGTGGGGGGGGGGGGGGGTGGGGGGGGGGGGGGGTGGGGGGGGAAATAACGAACTTCCACGATCAAAGGCCCTCTATTATAAGTTTATGTCGCGAACAATCTGACATAAAAATCAAGGCAACTTAAACATTAACGGGAAAATGCAGTCATTGTGAAATTTATATAGTGTTAGCCATTGGTTTACAGTGGATATGCAATATTAAATTCATGAAATACCGTGAAAGGAACTTGGAACAGAAATAAGAAGAAATTAGTTAAAATGAGCTGTTTTGAATTAAGTTTGTGAAGACTGCTCTTGCATTTAAATAAATTTACAAAGCGATTTCACTTCCGAGAACAAGAACTGTTTCGATCGAATCTGCATACACGTCTTTATGTAATTTCTGTGGTTCGTTGTCTATAATAGCTTTGCTTCGTGCCAAATATTACGTGAGTGAAATTGTCGTCTTTAATACCCTGTCCTCATAATTAAGTGTTCTTAATTAGTGTATTCTATCTTTTGACCAGTCGTTTCGAGTAAAAAGGGAATTTGCAGCATGAAGTGCCCTTTATTCTAACTTTGCGTCGTGTTCAATCTCACATAAAAGGAGAGGAGCTTAAACCTTGAATTACAGCTCGATGCCACTACCAGGAGCGAGAACAGTTTCGTACGAAACTGCATTCGGGTCTAAGGTAATTGGGTGATTCGTTCCCTACATCGGTGTACTACTTCGTTCGGAATAACACTAAACTGAAATTGCTTTCTCCTTTAATACCGGGTCCAACATAGACACCATAGTCTTAACGTTTCAAGTGGAAAGCGAACTCCCACGCTAGAGCGTCCTCTCTTATAAGTTGGTGTCGTGTGCAATCTCACATAAAATTCAAGGCAAGTTAACACTTAACTTACATATTGATGATACATCCGAGATGAAGAACTGTTTCGTACGAATCTCCACTCATGTATTAGAGTAATTTGTGTGGTTCGTAGCATATATGTGTGTACTACTTCGAACGAAATATCACTTCCTCGTTTAAATCCGGGTACAGTATAATTGAACGGTCTTAAAATATCCACTTGTTGACCATAACTTCTAGACAAATAACGAACTTCCACGATCAAAGGCCCTCTATTATAAGTTTATGTCGCGAACAATCTAACATAAAAATCAAGGCAACTTAAACTTTAACGGGAAAATGCAGTCATTGTGAAATTTACATAGTGTTAGCAATTGGTTTACATTGGATATGCATTATTTGAGTCATGAAATACCGAGAAAGGAACTTGGAACAAAAATAAGAAAAATTAGTCAAAATAAGCTGTTGTTTTAAATTAAGCTTGGGAAGACTGCTCTTGCCTTTTAATAAATTTACATAGCGATTTCACTTCCGAGAACGAGAACTGTTTCGAACGAATCTGCATACATGTCTTAAAGTAATTTCTGTGGTTCGTTGTCTATAACAGCCTTGCCTCGTGCGAAATATTACGTAAGTGAAATTGTCGTCTTTAATACCCTGTCCTCAAATTAAGTGTTCTTAATTAGTGTATTCTATCTTTTGACCAGTTTCTTCGAGTAAAAAGGAAATTTGCAGCATGCAGTGCCCTTTATTCTAACTTTATGTCGTGTTCAATCTCACACAAAAATAGAGGAGCTTAAACCTTGAATTACAGCTCGATGCCACTACCAGGAGCAAGAACAGTTTCGTACGAAACTACATTCGGGTCAAAGGTAATTGGGTGATTCGTTCCCTACATAGTCGTACTACTTTTCAAGGCAACGTAAAGCTTAACTTACATATTGCTGTCATTTTCAAGAACAAGAACTGTTTCGTACGAATCTCCACACATGAATAAGAGTAATTTGTGTGGTTCGTAGCATATATGTGTGTACTACTTCGTACGAAATATCACTTCCTCGTTTAGTGCCGGGTACATCATAATTGAACGGTCTTAATGTATCTATTTGTTGACCAGAACTTCCAGATAAATAGCCAACTTCCACGCTGAAGTGTCCTCTATTATAGGTTTGTGTCGCGTACAATCTGACATAAAAAAAATCAAGGCAACTTAAACCTTGAAGGGAAAATGCAGTCACCACAATTTGAATAAGTGTAGTGGTCTACCCTGTTTCATGAATGGTTCTTGAGAATCATGTGAAAATATTTTCACACTGAATTGTGAAATTTATATAGTGTTAGCCACTGGTTTACCTTGGATATGCAATATTTAAGTCATGAAATATCGAGAAAGGTACTTGGAACAGAAATAAGAAGAAATTAGTTAAAATAAGCTGTTATTTCAAATTAAGCTTGGGAAGACTGCTCTTGCCTTTGAATAAATTTACATAGCGATTTCACTTCCGAGAACAAGAACTGTTTCGTACGAATCTGCATACATGTCTTAAAGTAATTTCTGTGGTTCGTTGTCTAATATAGCCTTGCTTCGTGCGAAATATTACGTAAATGAAATTGTCGTCTTTAATACCCTGTCCTCATAATTAAATGTTCTTAATTAGTGTATTCTATCTTTTGACCAGTTCCTTCGAGTAAAAAGGGAATTTGCAGCATGAAGTGCCCTTTATTCTAACTTTGTGTCGTGTTCAATCTCACACAAAAATAGAGGAGCTTAAACCTTAAATTACAGCTCGATGCCACTACCAGGAGCAAGAACAGTTTCGTAAGAAACTGCATTCGGGTCTAAGGTAATTGGGTGGTTCGTTCCCTACATCGGTGTACTACTTCGTACGGAATAACACTAAACTGAAATTGCTTTCTTCTTTAATACCGGTTCCATCATAAACTCAATGGTCTCAACGTATCTATTTGTCAGACCTTTCAAGTGGAAAGCGAACTCGCACGCTAAGGCGCCCTCTCTTATAAGTTCGTGTCGTGTGCAATTTCACGTAAAATTCAAGGCAACTTGACACTTAGCTTACATATTGCTGTCATTTTCAAGAACTGTTTCGTACGAATCTCCACGCGTGTATAAGAGTAATTTGTGTGGTTCATAGCCTATATGTGTGTACTACTTCGTACGAAATATCACTTCCTCGTTTAATGCCGGGTACATCATAATTGAACGGTCTTAATGTATCTATTTGTTGACCAGAACTTCCAGATAAATAGCCAACTTCCACGCTGAAGTGTCCTCTATTATAGATTTGTGTCGCGTTCAATCTGACATTAAAAAAAATCAAGGCAACTTAAACCTTGAAGGGAAAATGAAGTCACCATAATTTGAATAAGTGTAGTGGTCTACCCTGTTTCATGAATGGTTCTTGAGAATCATGTGAAAATATTTTTCACACTGAATTGTGAAATTTATATAGTGTTAGCCATTGGTTTACCTTAGATATGCAATATTTACACTCTAAAAAATGAGTTTAGGAATTAAACACAATTTTTGCCCCCACTTTGGAAACACGTTTAATTCCTAAACACACATGTTTAATTCCTAAACATTATGTGTTTAATTCCTAAGCATTATGTGTTTAAATCCTAAACGTGTTTAGAGTGTAAACGTGTTTCCAAAGTGGGGGCAAAAGTGTTTAGAAAAGTGTTTAATTCTTAAACACTGTTTTTACAGTGTAAGTCATGAAATTTCGTGAAAGGAACTTGGAACAGAAATAAGAAGAAATTAGTTAAAATGAGCTGTTGTTTCAAATTAAGCTTGGGAAGACTGCTCTTGCCTTTCAATAAATTTACATAGCGATTTCACTTCCGAGAACAAGAACTGTTTCGTACGAATCTGCATACATGTCTAAGTGTAATTTCTGTGATTCGTTGTCTATAATAGCCTTGCTTCGTGCCAAATAATACGTAAGTGAAATTGTCGTCTTTAATACCCTGTCCTCATAATTAAGTGTTCTTAATTAGTGTATTCTATCTTTTGACCAGTCGTTTCGAGTAAAAAGGGAATTTGCAGAATGAAGTGCCCTATATTCCAACTTTGTGTCGTGTTCAATCTCACATAAAAAGAGAAGAACTTAAACCTTGAATTACAGCTCGATGCCACTACCAGGAGCGAGAACAGTTTCGTACGAAACTGCATTCGGGTCTAAGGTAATTGGGTGGTTCGTTCCCTACATAGTCGTACTATTTCGTACGAAATATCACTAAACTGAAATTGCTTTCTTCTTTAATACCGGTTCCATCATAAACACAATGGTCTCAACGTATCTACCTGCCAGACCTTTCAAGTGGTAAGCGAACTTGCACGCTAGGGCGCCCTCTGTTATAAGTTGGTGTCGTATGCAATTTCACGTAAAATTCAAGGCGACTTAACACTTAACTTACATATTGATGATACTTCCAAGATGAAGAACTGTTTCGTACGAATCTCCATACATGTATAAGAGTAATTTGTGTGGTTCGTAGCATATATGTGTGTACTACTTCGTACGAAATATCACTTCCTCGTTTAAAGCCGGGTACAGTATAATTGAACGGTCTTATTGTATCCATTTGTTGACCATAACTTCCAGATAAATAACGAACTTCCACGCTCAAAGGCCCTCTATATTATAGGTTGCGTCGCGTACGATCTGACATAAAAATCCAGGCAACTTAAACTTTAACGGGAAAATGCAGTCATTGTGAAATTTATATAGTGTTAGCGGCCATTGGTTTACATTGGATATGCAATATTTAAGTGACGAAATACCGTGAAAGGAACTTGGAACAGAAATAAGAAGAAATTAGTTAAAATAAGCTGTTGTTCTAAATTAAGCTTGGGAAGACTGCTCTTGCCTTTCAATAAATTTACATAGCGATTCACTTCCAAGAACAAGAACTGTTTCGTAAGAATCTGCATACATGTCTTAATGTAATTTCTGTGATTCGTTGTCTATAATAGCCTTGCTTCGTGCGAAATATTACGTAAGTGAAATTGTCGTCTTTAATACCCTGTCCTCATAATTAAGTGTTCTTAATTAGTGTATTCTATCTTTTGACCAGTCCTTTCGAGTAAAAAGGGAATATTCAGAATGAAGTGCCCTTTGTTATACTTTGTGTCGTGTTCAATCTCACATAAAAGGAGAGGAACTTAAACCTTCAATTACATCTCAATGTCACTATCAGAAGCGAGAACAGTTTCGTACGAAACTGCATTCAGGTCTAAGGTAATTGGGTGGTTCGTTCCCTACATAGTCGTACTACTTCGTACGAAATATCACTAAACTGAAATTGCTTTCGCCTTTAATATGAATTGTGAAATTTATATAGAGTTAGCCATTGGTTTACCTTGGATATGCAATATTTAATCATGGAGGGAACCTGGAAGAGAAATAAGAAAAAAATAGTTCAAATAAAGTTGTTGAGGAGACTGCTCTTGCCTTTAAATAAATTAACCTATTGATGTCACTTCAAAGAACAAGAACTGTTTCGTACGAATCTGCATACATGTCTTAAAGTAACTAGTGTGGTTCGTTATCTATAACAGTGTATTACTTCGTACGAAGTATAACGTAACTGAAATCGTCGCCTTCGGTACCGTGTCCCCATAATTAAGTGTTGTTAGTGTACCTCTTTTTTTCTTTCTTTTTTTTTTCGTCAAGCCTACTGAGTAAACGCAGCTTTGTACGATAGAGTGCGCATTGAAACATGTTTGTCTCGTGCACAGTGCTTGCATGTTGATATTTCATTTCCCACTCAATGCCTGAAGTTGTTTTAACTTGAAGTGAGTGTATTTTACTCCGTTAATTCCTCACTTTTCAAGTGTTTGTTTAATACGTACGAAACAGAACTGTTTCGTTGTAGTTTGCCTTGAGTAGTAAGCAGTTTAAAAACATGATAATTTATTTACATTCTCCCGTCATGTGCACGAAAGCGTAGGCTTCAATTTCGTACCAAATATAGCAATCTTCACAAGCGGTCATTTCTCTCATATCCTTCACTAGGGCACATTATAGGCCTCCGTAGACGCCCTGTACCCTTAATTGTTAACTTTTGAAAGAAGTTATTTTATATCCACGCACCCTCTTTCCTTTTCATTGTACGCACTGTACATTCCACACACCTGTTTTACAGTGGTACGGTCTGCACGATTCTACTCATGGCGTGAACGGGACATGATCCAAGGAATGTTTTGACTGGTTACCATCCTATCATGGAGTGACAATATATCTGGTTTTGTGCTGGATGGCATGTAACTAACCTTATTTGGCTCTCCAAACTGGGCCTATAAGTCAAAACCAAAGAAGGTACAGTAATGATTATTTCCTGCCAAATAGGATAGAATGTGTGTAAAATTTTTACTTCCAGTATGATAAATGATCATCATACAGCACTGAGCAGGCAATGTAATTTGTAAAGTGCTGTAAATCACACTGTGCCAGACCTCTTGTCGTCAGTACAAAATACACACACTTGACAGTATCTTGGCTGTATGTACAGTAAGTTGGCTCTACTGTAAGCTAATTTGGTTTGCAGCACATCATCTCCACTCGACTTCCTACCAAAACCCCCAAGTGAACCAGCATGCAGGTTTTTGCACGCTAAAAAGTTTACTCATTGCTATGTCAGAATGCATCTTGATGAACATGCATGTACTTAGGTGCATGATCAGACGACTTCCCTTGAGCAGACTTTTTCCACCCAGTTGATTCCCCAAGCAACTTCCCCTGGTTGAGTACCCCTTACATTATTCCAATGTTAAAAATCCCATCCTGGGACAATCTCCACCCTTATATTTATCAACCATCATGACCCCCTCCCCATTCACATTGGACAACCATTACTCATGAGCAATTTTTCATCCAGTAGCAGGCTGTACAGGATGGAAGTCAGTCCCCTGGGCAGTCTAGATCATGAAATGAAATGGATCCATCACATAGTTCTCTTCAGCAATCTGCTGACAGAAAGAAGTTACAAATACAGAAATGTCATTACTAAAAGAGTGTGGTGTGTGCTTTTACAGCATCTTGTATATGCTCAAAATTTATTCCTCTGTGTATTAATCAAAAGTACATGACGCTCATTACTGGTCACTTAAAAAATGAAATGAATGTGTTAATTGCTTTCTGCTGAAGTGCATAAGAAATCAGCATGCATATTAACTGCATTTCTTGACTATACCATGGTATCTGACCTGTAAATAAGTCTGTGGACTTCAAACCAGTCATTGTGCATTCATGATTAAGCATTTGTGCGGAATGCCCTTGAGAAAGAATGTACTTCTTCTGGTAAATGTAATCTATTGAGGAGGGATGACATCCATGGCTGTACGGGACTGTTTTTCTCAGGGAGGGTGGTGATTTGTGCCCGATTCCAGACCTAATATAACTGTCCAATTTTCTGCCCAACTGAGACAAAATATCTGCCCAATTTAGTCAGGTTTCTGACATCTTGGGGTCTCCACTCCCCTGCCCGTACCTCCATGATGACATGTTGGATTTAATAATGTTCCGAGTGAATTAGTAGTACAGATTAATCAGTGTCAGTTTGTTTTCAAAACAACCAAACAGTGATCAGCACTTCTGCCCCTGTATGTAACAGTAGCTCCCATGAGGAGTCAATTTGCCATTTTATGTTTGGTATCTGTTGCTTGTGATATTTTTGGTAATTACATGGTGGAGAGAAAACCAAGGGCAGTTGTTCTGGTTAGAATTTGTCCAAGGTGGAAATTTTCCAGGTAAACATTCTCCAAAGGAGGGGGGGGGGGTATTGTCTTGAACCCTCGGCAAGCCCTGGGTCTATATTCAACTCTGCAGATAATGACAGCGACTATTTAATCAAAAGGTTCAAACTGTATATAATGGACTAGGCTGGAATAGTGGGGATACCCCTAGAAAAATTTTTTTCTCCCCCTAGAAAATTCAAAATTACCATTGCCTTAATGCATTTTAGTATGTCCCCCCCCCCCCGCAGCCCCTTAGGAAAATATATCCCCTTGGAAGCTACATCACCCCCTTCAGTACCTTGTGTAGACTATGGGCCTGCAACTGTTACATTTCACACCATTTTTTCAGGTACAGTAACATGAACCTTTATTTATGTGGTTTCCTATCTATTTCTATTGAAAGTGTCATTTAAATCAAATTGAATCACACCTGATCATGTTTGTATCCATTTGGGCCATATGGTTTTATTAAATCGTTTATAAAAAGTGTGTAATTAAAAGTTGTCTTTTTGATTTATCTACAGTTATTGGATTGATTAGTGTACAACATTTACAAGAGAGATGGACAATGCGTCACAGAAAATATCTCATATTCATGAGCTACTGCTTGAGGTATGTAACCACAGTACATTTCAGTATCTCAGGGTACAGAGGACAGCCTCAAGTGGATGATACATTGGTTTATCAAAAAGTTGTGGGATTATTGCCCAAGTCTTCTGGAGAATGCTATAGGTTTCATATTTTAAAACATTATTTTGTGGACACTTTTAACACTAGTAATAATTATCACTTCACTGCAGTTATCAAAATGAAGCTGTGCATCCAGTAGCTAAGCTAGATTAAAGGAAGTCCACTGGCCAGTATAGACTGCAGAGTGAAATGGATCCATTACAGAGTTCAGTTATGATACTTGATAATTACTAGATTTTTGCTTCTGAAGAAAGGTCATTGAGACTTTTTGTAAAATGTAGTCTCATTAATAGCTGAAGTACGTTATGTCTTCAAGGAGAGCATTCATTTTTTTCCTTTCATAGCCTGCCACCTTCTGTTTTTTTCTTCTTTTTTTTTTTGTAATGTGTCTTTTATCAGGCCTGAAAAAATGGAGCTTGGGATGAATCATGGTAAAAACATTTTAGAAGTGGATTAAGAAGCTGTGCTTGTATTATTGATAACTTTTCAATGGCATAGGGACAGATCAGAACTATGTACAGTAGGATTTGATATCATTGATTTTTTCTTTTAATTTAAAGTTACAATAAGTTCTGACAAATAATTTATGCATCTCACATTTTTACTAATCCCCAGGAAAAAGAAGGTAACTTTGTTTTTTTTTTTGTTTTTTTTTTAATTTATAATGAGATTAATAAGTTCTGACAAATATATCTTGTGTTTGAACTCATCCCACAGGAAGAAGAAGAGCTAAGCATTTTCCAAGAAAACTTGGATAAAAGTGACCAGTTGACTCAAAATATGGTAATTGCTGAGTGTTTCAGTTGATCCTAAGTTTTCTGGCATAGATGTTTGTTTTCCTGGAGCTTTTTGCTCTAGACTTGTATAAAAATAGCTCTTGAAAGATTTCATTAGCTATGTTGTGCACAGGTCTGGAGATATCAAAGGATTCCACTCTGATTTACCCAAGAGTATCAAAAGCAGCAAAAACTGGGCTGCAATCAAGTATAAGTTGACACAGTTTCATAGAACACTAGCTTACTATACATATTTTAAAATCAGTATAACTAATGCAGTTACAACTAACTACCAGAGACTGCTGATATATTGATTAATATTTCAGGGTTGTACAGTAGCTAGGGGTGCAATATTTAAGGGGCATACTTTCAGTGGGTTCAAGCAAATTTAACATTGTTTTAATTAGTTCAATTAGCTTTGCAAAGGAATGAATGATTGCTGTTACTTTAAATGAGGTAATTTGTCATTTTCTGGCATCAAATGCTGTAGATTGCAGGATTTGTAAACATTTCCTGGAGGCCAATTTCTGTGGACCTCATTGGACAGAGCAGAGTCATAACTTTCCGAACTTGCCTTCCCAACCAATTGAAATCCAGCCTACACCTCTGAATTTCCTCAGAATACAAACCAGTAAATCTGCCATACTGATTTTTCAATGATATACTGTCAAACATGACAAGGAAGAGAACATTTTAAATGGCCGCCATATGCCAGATATTCTAGGTTTCCAGTTAGTCCAAAGTTGGGCCCTCAGACTGTGGTTCTGCAACTTCTGTGGGTTTCTTGCAAGGCTCAAGGTTAGTGTCTGTCTTAAGATATGTGAATAAAAACCTTTAATTCATTCACAGAAAGTCCCTGTCATGTTACTACTTGTGCAAAGCAACATGACATTACCATTTGAGCAAATTAGTTTTAATAAAAATGACCCAGCAGTCCTCTGTCTCTCTCCAGAAATGAGAATTATTTCATGTGATCATCAAATACTGCTGTGCCACCTTTTATACTTTTGTTCCTCTCTTTCTTAATAGCTTAAGATATCCTTCTTTTTTGTCACTTTTAGGTCAGTATATTGTCATCATTTGAAAATCGTCTCAAGCAGCTGGAGGAGACAATTCTACCTGTTCACACAGAAACTGTGAATCTACAAAAACTGCAGCAGAGTATCCTTTGTAAAGTTGCTGTTCTTTTAAAGATTTATAGTAAAAAATTTTGAACTTTCTTGTGATAGTTACAGTAATTGGTGACTGGTTATTTTTGTTTTTGGGGGTTGGGGAGGGGAACAGGGCTGACTCATTTTTGCCATAGGAAAACATGGATTGAATCCCTGCTTGGGATAGAATTGTGTGAATTGTCCAAGGATCTGATTGAGCTGTTGACTTTGACTTAACCCCAGGTGACTGCAGCTCCCCTTCCCTCCTTAGCAATATGCTTGTGGTCACAGAACTCATTTTCATGTGATCACCTTAAAATTCATGCCTGGTAGTACCCCAGTTTCTTATCATCCATTAACATGAAAAGTTGGCAACTTCAAACTATACCAAACAAGCCTTGGTCACTCTGATTGGTCAATTACACAGGCAAGTCAGTGAGATGAAAATTGCATAGACCACAGTGACATTAAACCTTCTAAAATGACAATAGGGTGTGAAGTAGATTGTTTGAAAGGGTTGAAAAGCTACTGTTGTTGCTCCTGCAATAGTATCCACCTTGAGCAATGAAACTGCTTAGGATGAGATTTTAAGGTGTATTTTGATATTGGAAGAGGGGCTAAAAGTAAACTACAGTATTCTGTGAAAAGTTTAGCCATTTTGCAGGGGAAAATTTTGCCCTGGTACCATTTTATTACTGTGCACAGTTTCATATGCTCGCATCCTGGTAGAATAGAGCACATTATTTAACATGATTGGTATATCGTAATTATCACTCACTTGTTTACATCTATCATCATAGGTCCATTCAAATGTGAGTTTCTTTTGAATAAATGGTCTAAGGTCAACCGAGGTGACAGGACATCATACCTTGTAAGCCCTATTAACATTGTTAGTATTTACATTGTAAACATTACATCTCAAAATAGGAAGAATTGGCATAGATAAAATTCATACTTCGCTTTAGGATGTATAGAGGTAAGAATGTGTTAAGGTCATCAGAGATCAAATGGTGAATATTTTGCAAACATGATATAGCAAGGTAGGATGCATTTATACCATGTAGGCTCGATATTTGGCTGTTTCACAGCACAAAAATGGTGGTTATTGTCTGTGATGGAGGTTTAAGGTCACCTGGAGTCACCAGAGGTCAAACTCTGAACAACATTTTCATATTTATTGAAGTTGTCAAAAACTTTATTCATTTCTGCATTCTGGCTTTCTTTAATACTGTTTTCTCCAGATGTTGAAAGTGCATTGACAGCATTTGATGACGTACTTAAACACCACGATGCAGTTAAAGAATTGGAGCAAGTTATCAAGAATGGGTCAGTACTTTTTGCCACATACAGAAGACATTATCATGAAGAAATATTTTGTGACTTCTTGCAATAGTGATGGTTTTCTTTTTCGTCTAATGTGATACATATTATACAGTCTTGTCTTCAAGTTTTTAACCTCAACTACAGAATTAAAGTATTGTAATGTTTATCCCACAAGTATATCACAGACGGATATATCCGTCATATGCAGTAGCGTGAAGTTAGGACATGACGGATATATCGGCCATATGCAGTTCCTGGTTAAACATCACAGCATAAACAAGTGGGCTATGATTCATGTGGAGCATGGGTCGGTAATCTTATAGTGTGAAGGGGCAAAATATCTGCTGAGATAGCAGAGCTTAAAATTGGACTGGGAAGTCTTCTCTTTGCCTTATTTAATAATGATAATTTTGATTGATTGATGTTTAAATTCAAAATGGTGCAGTATTTTGAAGTCTGGACATTATTTGATGATGATAACAACTTTATCAACAACTCATGTCCATGCAATGGAATGCGATTGGAATAGACCAAATAGAAGAGGGCAGTACAGTCACTAGATATGGACACTTGTATATGGCTATGAATGTGTAGCAAAACCATTGATTGTTTAGCTATTAATCGCAATTATCAGCCTTCCTGTACAGTGTGCCAAAGCTGCGGGTATGTATCATTTGGACTTACTGTGTAATACTTCATGGTCATTTTTGCTGGAATTTGCTAATTATGTGTGAGAAACATTGACATGGAACACAGGGTCTCATTGATTTAAAAATAAAAAAAAGATTCGAGAGAAAGTGAGATGGACAAAAGCTTGGTGAAGAGCACAGATGTTGAGATGAACAACCAACAGGGAGGGCAAAAATAGTTTTGCAATTAATGGATGGTAGCTTTTTACTAAGTGTTAATTCCACTTGCGATCATGTTGCGATTAATCGCTACACAGTCCCAGCCCTACACTTACTTGTATTGGGTCCTACTTGAATAACCTATCTCTGCATTTTCATATTTAGCAGACTGATTGTTTACAGCAGATTAGTTTGGTGTCTTTAAATCTTTAAAGTGCACCGTGGTATCTGAAGCGTGCCTCAAGGGCTGGATTGATCCCATTGGTGGGCTGGATGTGGCTTTTGGTCCATAGCTTGCTTGGGCCACAGAGTAGCTTCCAACAGTGTGGCTTTCATTCTCTTTCAGGCCTGGAGATGAACTAGAACATTACCTTAGTCAACTGAATCAAGTCATTGAAGCAAAGAAATTCTTTGAAAAGAATAATCCTAGCAGCCCTGAGATGATCAAAGCAGTAAGATTGCTTGAACTTCAGTTTTCTCTTCTTTTGGAGGGTGGGGGAGTTATCTGTGTGCATGTGACTATTATAATTCAGGCCTTGAAGGGCATTTTCACGACGCTAAGTGACCACGGATGTGGGAGAAGCCTATGTGGCTTATGAATTATGAATTACAACTTCACGTCGGGTGGCTATTAAACCAACTCAACACTAATTTAGATCAAATCTAGTATCTTTTGAAAGACCAGTTCAGATAGGAAAACCGTAGATTGCTCTTGGATGAAAAGCCTACCTTTCTTTGACCCGGTTGGGGATTGAACCCCGAACCTCTCAGTTGCTAAGCTTCATCACTTCATATGCCACCGCCTTTATCTACTTGGCCACAGCACCGGTCAAATTATAATGAGTTTCATGTATTTTGGAAGCTTATACAGCCTTGTAAAGAGTTCCTAGCTAATGTGGGAATCAAAGAAATCTGAAAAGTGAGTTTCCTTTTTTCCAATTAGGGAAAAGTTAGACAATTTGGAAAAAAATGCCCCAATCAGGGAAGAGTCAGGGAATTTGATTGGTCCAATTAAGGAAGTGATTTTCTGCAACATTACGTTTCATGTTCAATTAGTGTAAAAACTTGGTCAAGGGGAAAATAATTATCACAGAATTTTAAAAATTCTGCTGGGAAAAGTCATGGAATAATCAGGGAATCTTTTTCTTTTTGAAAAGCTGGGATCCTGGCAACTGCAATTGTTGATGTAGCCTTTAGGGTGATTCTTCAAATTTAATTTTTCTGTACTCATAATTTTTTACAAGATTTTTGCCATAGTTATGTAAAGTTCTTTGTTTAATACCTGATTAAATAACTTACTAACTAAAGATTGTTTAAATTAGTAATTGCTTTGTAGTATTAAGACAATTGCTGTGCCATCTTTTGCAGAAAAACTTATTTGAAAGTGGCAGAGAGGTTTTGGAGAATTACTTCCAGTTACAACTGTCTAGCCACAGTCACCCGACTGCCCCAGTGAAAATGTTACAAGTTCTTGACTATGCAGATGGTGAGTTGGAAATCTCGGGTCATATTCACAAAGAAAACACAAAAAGTTGTGTAAGTCGGACTTATGAAGCGTTTCATGCTTAGTCAGTATTCATGAAGAGATGAGTGTATGTGTAAATATGTTGTGTAATGTTACGCAGGCTTCAGAGTTGTCGCAAGTATAAAAAGCCAAAGCCAACACATACAGAGGCACAATGTAGCAAAAAGTGGTGGACGGCATAGGACCATTCGTGAAATCGTAGAAAGCCATGCGCATGGTCGTAACAATAAGAGTCAATGTGATTGGCTCAAAATGTGACAAAACAAGGTGCAACTGCACACACGATTGGCTCATGTGCATTCAATGCAGTTAGGCTGCATATCTTAAAGAACAGAAGTTGTTTTCGTGAAGACCACTGAAGAAAGTTCTTGTGCAGTATGTATTTCGACTTGATCAGGTAGTGAATCATGCCAGTGCTGTTGATAAGCATGGACATTTAGGCATCAAAGGTCAAACAGCAACTTCAGTTGTAAATAAAAATAAACATGCACAGTGAAAGGAAGTATGTATATGTTACATCATAAATTGTGTATGCACTTTCTGTAATAGAAACAATTCATTGTGATCAGCTTGTGCATGGTAACTAGGAAGTGAGGTTACTTTCACCTTGGTTATTGATGAAGTGTGTGGTTGTAACGTAACTCTGCCACTAATGGGTCGTGCTTTTTGTGGGCTTGTCATTTATCACTCAGGAAAGGAAAATACTGTACTACAACTGCTTTCCATTTAACCAGTAGCACCAAAAGGTTGCGTGGTTAGTATGATCCCCATGGGCTTGAGAACGTTTAGGAATGACGAGAATGTGATGGAAATGTGTAAAGCTCTTTGATGTTGATCAAAAAGCACTATATAAGCACACAATATTATTTTAATTACTTCAATTCACGTTCATATTTTATACTATCGCAGCCACACCTTAAATTTTCTCTCACATGTAATATTATTTGTGTTCCTATCTGAAAAAGAAGAATGTTTTACTGAACAGAAATTGAATGTTGTTCAGTTCAAGCATACTCATATTTCTTTGGCTATAAACTCATAATGTTAAGAATAATCACAGCCATTGATTGTTCATCAGGCTGATTGTAGGACCATACTTTTCATGCATTTTGTTCCCTTATATCCAGGGGTGAGTGAAGAGCTCAAATAAAGTATGCCCTCCCCCTTCCCATCAGGGTTATTCTGACTACGTATAAAAGTGTGGAATTGTAGGAATCACTTAAAATAATCTCAGTTTTATTGAGTATGCACATTCTGCTACGTTTTGTGGAGTAGAGCTAGATTTCTTCTTCTTTAAAAATCTGGTTATCAGAAATGAAAGGTTGTCTTCTGTTTTTCCATTTAAGTTTTATTGTTTAATGGGAAATTTTTATAAAGTTTCTTTTTGTCCACTCACTTTTTCATTTCAGATATTATTGATGAGAATGAAGCTGTATCTTTGGAACAACTTTCAGGTGAGCGGTGTAAAGAAAGAGTGATTTCTATTTTGTTAGGAGAGGTAAAATGTGCCAATGGATGCATGGACGGACAGACCAAACAACAGCCTGACCAAAAGGTTTACAAACAGACAGATGGACAGACAGACAGACAGACAGATTGATGTACAGATGGAGAGAATATCAGGATTGCATGATTTCTACCAAGTTTTCAAAATCAAAAATCATGATTTTGAATTAGAAGTGATTCCTATTTAAAAGCTGTTTCCATTTGTGGTGTGTTTATAGGAATAAACTTATGTCAAAAAATTTCAAACTGTTTACAATAGTTGTGTCAATGACCTGCATACTTAACTAACATTTGGATTCATCAAACCCCAACACCTAAGTCTTTGGCATTTTTCTAAGAGTAAGGAAGTATACCATTAGAGTGGTTTCTTTAACTTTGAAAACAATGATTTGTTGGAAAAATTACACTTTTATAGGACATGTCAGATACAGAGTGTGGATAAATGCCCACTAACTATATGAAAAATCCTGAAAACCTACAGAAAAGGGGATTTTAAAGCAGGGTTCCATATAGGAGTTACCAAATATTTCGATGGGCTACACCAAGGGGCCTCAAAAACATTTGGTCTTTAGGGCACCTTTTGTCCACTTTAATGTAGATCATGGTTTATGTAAAGATTGGTCTTTTTAAGCCCATGAAAAGTGATGGTATTTATTAAACTAACTTGTAGATAATACAGACTTAAAGTCAGTTACATTAAAAGAATTTTTTTCATGAATGAAATAATTTGTGTAAAATATTTTTTGTTGAATGGTAATTTTTTTTTTATGATTCATCTCATCAGAGAAAGTGGTAAAAGAGCTGTCAGATGTGGCAGTGTGGTTAGAGGAACATGGAAAGTCAACCAAATTTAAAGAAATATATTATCAGACAAGGGCAACTGTTATGAAAAAGAGTACAGAAGAGCTTAAGGACCATCTTGCAAAGAAGTCAGGAGGGAGTGGAAGTGATTTTGTAAGTAATATTAAAAAGACAATATTTTAGATGTACTTTCATGTTTGGTAGTGAATAAAGGGAGAGATGTTTTTTTTGTGGGGGGGGGGGAAGGGAATTGGCATGAATGTTGTTTCCATGTTTGTTTAAAGGCTGACGAAGCTTGGACTCATGCACTCAGCGGGATTCATGGTGGGTTACAATAGCCGACAGAGGTGGGGTTGCACCAGCACCAGAAATGTGAAAGGAATCAGACAACTAATGGCTCAGGTGGGTACAGGTGGGGTACAGGTGGGGTAGGGAAGAGGGAACAAAACAACTTTCCAAAGGGCAGAATCTACTGTTTACCTCCCCCTCTGCTTTACTACTGGTACTAACTGGGTTAAAATAAGTTTGGCATCACAGGTGTGAGCAGTTAAGGTTTACTCATAGTCAATTATCAAATCTTAGTAAAGTTGTTAATCACAGGAATTTCTGTCAAATTTCAAGATACTTGTTTTTGGTTTCGATGAAAAGAGAAACCTATGCTGTCATGGTGGCGTGTGTATGTATGTGTGTATGTGCGTGTGGGTGTATGTGTGTGTGCGTGTGTGTGTGTGTTTGTGACACTTTGCTCGTTAACACGATATCTCAAGAAGGGAAACTCAGACAGTTTTCAAACTTGGTACATAGATGCCCCATATTGAGAGGAAGAACCCTATTGTTTTTGGTGGGGGTCAAAGGTCACCTGGGGTCACCGGGGGTCAAAACCTGAAAACATTGTTAACATAATATCTCGAGATGGGAAGCTTGGATGAATTTCATACTTTGTATGTAGATGCGTTACGGTAAGAGGAAGAACCCTATCATTTTTGGTGGAGGTCAAAGGTCATCTGGGGTCACCGGGGGTCAAACCCTGAAAACTTCGGTAACGCGATATCTCAAGAAAGAAAGCTCTGACAGTTCTCAAATGTAGTACATGGATGCCCGATATTGAGAGGAAGCACCCTATTGTTTTTGGTGGAGGTCAAAGGTCACCTGGGGTCACCAGGGGTCAAAACCTGAAAACATTGTTAACACAATATCTTGAGGTAGGAAGCTTGGATGAATTTCATACTTAGTATGTAGATGCGTTATGGTAAGAGGAAGAATCCTAACATTTTTGGTGGAGGTCAAAGGTCATCTGGGGTCACCGGGGGTCAAACTCTGAAAACTTTGTTAACATGATATCTCAAGAAGGGAAGCTCTGACAGTTCTCAAACGTGGTACATGGATGCCCCATATTGAAAGGAAGAACCCTATTGTTTTGGTGGAGGTCAAAGGTCACCTGGGGTCACCGGGGGTCAAACCCTGAAAATATTGTTAACACAATATCTTGAGGTAGGAAGCTTGGATGAATTTCATACTTTGTATTTAGATGCCTTATAGTAAGAGGAAGAACTCTATCATTTTTGGTGGGGGTCAAAAGTCATCTGGGGTCACCAGGGGGGTCAAACCCTGAGACAGAGCTCCCAACCAGCACGGACTTTCCATATTCAGTACGGAAAATCATTGTAAATATGGGAATACGGATTTTTCCTTGATAATCCAAATTTTGAATGAGTAAATAGGTCCTTTCCGGAACTTTATTATTCTTTAGCCAACATTTCAAAAGACTGAGAATAGACTACAGTATTTCACTTTTCTGTACAGTACTGTAGTGTATTTATTTGAGCCCAGTAATCTATGCTGTTATGTTATTGGTTAAATTTTTGTCAACAAGTTGATGTTAAACCAATCAGTAGATAGTTTGCAGCATATCCATGACATTCCATAAGCTACCATATCATTGGTTGATCAGTTGTAAACAGATCCACTTTCAACCAATCAAAAACTGTGTTAAAAGCTAGTTTCTGAGTGCAGTGACAGACTCCTGCCAAGGTCTGTTGAGCTGGCTGAGTAGCCCAACGTTAATGTTAGATTTGACTGTAACTGGATTGGAAAAATAGCACCAAGAAATGGAATAATAAAAATTACAGCAGGAATATCACAGTATGTTGTAATATGGCTCCTCTTTAGAGTAGCAGAGTAGTATGAGTAACTTTAGTGGAAAATTTACCAGGTAGATCAAGTTTTAACGTAGGCCTAGGCCTAACAGTTAGGGCCTAGGCCTAAGTGTTGTTACAGAACCAACAACATTAGCCTACACACACAATAACGTTAGACTCAGTACATAAATCTAATGCAGAGTTCCAGGTTTATGGGCTAGGCCTAGACAAAGTCCTAGTCCTGTGACTAAGTTCTAGCCTAACTGCCACAGTACAGGCTAGCCTTATTGTAGTACAGTATGTATGGGCTGATATTACTTATTAGAGGTAGGCCTAGGTTACTGTTATAGCTATGGCCTAGGCTAGGGCTAGTCAAAGCAGTTATTGCCTGTCAAATGTTGGTACCCATCATCTAAGTTTGTAGTATAAATTTACAGAGAGATTTCTGTGACCAGCTGTGCATAGGCCTAGGCTAGGTTTATACTTATAGCTAGGTCTAGGCTAGACCAAGGCTAATGTTACTTAGGGCCTTGCCAAGTATTTAGCATAGCCTCTAGGCTATACTGTAACGTTAGGCCTTGGGAATACTTGGGATATTTTGCATTTTGTCCTTTGGTGACCCTGATGACTATCTTGGGAATTCTTGGGAAATTTTGCTTTTTGACCTCTCGTAACCCCAGATGACCATCTTGGGAATTCTTGGGAAATTTTGACCAGTGACTGAAAGATATGGGACATCATGGCATTATTTGGAATAGAACATATATCATCGAAACCTCAATGCATTTTTGCATTCTGGTTACCTAGATATCTCAATTTTTCTCTAAAGAAAAGGTGACATCCTCCTTCCCCTTCAAGTTTCCCATTGTTTTGGATTGATCAACAACAGCACCCAACTCATAAAACTTATTAAAGGAAATAACTCCATAATTTTTTTAATTTTTTATTTTCTAGGACCACTCGAAGTTAGCATCTTTTCTACAACACACGCTTGAATGACACTGTAACTTTAATAATATGTTGCTGTAAATACATTAACGAAACTGCTATCTTACCTGTTTCTCCAGGTGAAAAGAAGAATTGTAAAATTAAGAGAACCTCTCCAAAGGAAAGCCTCTACCATTTTAAGACAGTGAGTAGAAGTTGTCTTTTATTTGCCCTTCTTTTATAACAAAAGTTCAAACATTTTATTGTTGTTGTCTCTATCAGACAAAATATTTAACTTTGTTTACAGTATATCATGAAAATAGCTATTACATATGCAACATATTTTAATTTCTTTTTATCATGAGAATATCTATTACATATGAGACGACAAAAAAAAAATAAAATAAAGAAAATTATGAATTTTATGGCTGTGTCTTTTCTTGGTCAATTCTGTCTGATTTGTTGAATCTCAAAAGAAAAGTGGAATAATTAGTAAGATATTTTTTGTGTTGTACTTTTAAATTTCAGAGGCAAGAAGGGACCACCAAAACCTAGTTTTGAACCAGGTAAGATTTGCTAAGCAATTTTTTTTTCATTTGTAAAGTGGTGTAGCTTAATAGGTAGAAGGGTGGAGTGACTGCTTCCTCTGAGCCCTCTCTTCAAAAGTGACACCTTTGCAATTTTTTGAATGAGTTTGCTGAAAGATGAGAATCTGGTGTCAGGGTGACGTTTTGTACTCTCTCTATGAAATATTATCGTATTGTGCTTTTTTATATGCCTTCTTCCCACAACTTTAGACCCTGGACATCCCACTGCATTTATTACATGTTGCCTTTGTGGAGACAGATTTATGGTGGTATTTAGATAAGAATTTTAAAAAGGTCATGAAATTTGTCATTGTTGTTGTTTGTCATTTGTCATTATAGCAAGCATCCCAAAGAATAAAACAAAGTGGGGGCTAATGTGGGGGGGGGGGGGAGGTATAAATTGGAACTGCTGATTGATTTGTTCATGAGAGCCTTCATGTTTACAAACAAATGACATCATGATTAGTTGGCAAAATATTTGATTACACACTCTTACACTGTCATCACTATTAAAAGTAGATTGTATTAACTTGTCTTTTCTTCTGCATACAGTCGCACCAGTGTTACTATGCATATACCTTTGCACATGCTCCATGCCAACCATTGTCTATAGTGATGCAACCATGAAATGTCTCATGAAGTTTTGTTCATGTCGCTACGATGTTTGCGAAAATTTTCAACAACCCCTCACTCTTCTCATTTAAGTTTTGCTACTGTTTACATTGTACTCACTAGGGTTTCACACATGCATAGGTCAAGTAATGCAACCACGTTCTGGAAGACAAACAGCACCCTTGGATGCTATTTCATGCACTAAAGCAATGTAGTGTGTGGCCCCCAGAACAACCGGTGCTTTCACTGAATTTGACCTTTTGACCTTTGGTGCACACTCCCTATGTTCATGTTAGTTCATCAAGACGAAATGGACTGAAATGTGTAAAGGGTGCACACTGTAACCACTCTTGGCTTACAATCTTTTCTTTAGGTCATCGTAAACAGGCTTCCCTGGTCTCTGAGAGCAAAGATGACCATGTGGACCCAGAAACAGACTGCTTCTTGTGTTGTGCAACAGGGCTCTTGAAACTTATTCAGGTAAGCAGAGAAAAAACAATCTGTAAATTTGGTCTAAAAAATTCTTCTGTCCTATTGGGTCTAAAATATGTTTTCCCTTTATGGACACCAGACTAGAAGTTAAGTTAAAGGGCTAAGGATGGGATCAGGAGGTGGTACGGAGGGGGTAGGAGGTGATGCCACTCAATATGGTGCAATATGATATGCTCCCCTCATCAGTTAGCCTTAAACATTTATTAAGAAGTATCCTGAAAGGACTTAAAATTTCACTGCAGAAGATTTGAACCTTCATAGTTTTTCAGTATATGAAAATTTGTAATTTGCTTCTCCAATGATCAAGTCATATTTAAATGACTATTTCAAGGTGGTATAACCTTACTGCTGTAAAATAGTATTTACTTTTGTTTTAGAAATGAAAGTTCTTCAGGAGTACTTGTGAGCTTTGAGGATACCTCTAGTTTGATATATATATATATGAACTGTTTGTCATTCTTGTCATCACATACATTGTTAATTCTTTCAGCTGAACAGAAAGATGGTAAAAATGTGGTATTTCCTTAGTCACTTTCCATAAGTGTGGCGTGTAGTGCCAGACATGCTTTTCCCACTAACACAGTCAGAGATGATTGCATGAAAATTATTTTGCTCTAAACATTAGCTACATTTTTGTGAGGTTATCACAATAAAATGATCTATGAGCTTACTTGTGGTTGTGAAGGGCCAGTGAATGCTTTAGTAGTACTGAGCACTTTATTAAATTCAATTAACTTAAACTTAAACTGTAATGAAAGACTTGAGTAAGTCTATTTTGTACTTTTACAGAGTGAAGTACAGGTGATGACATCCATCATACCAGAACATTACCAGAAGGACTGTCTTACTCGAATTGTTGAAACTCCCATGGATATAGTGGTTCGCCTTGGTGATGTAAGCTGACTTTTTCTTTTACTTTATCGTTAAGTTACAAACGGAAATAATTTGTAAGTTTACTGTTTTCAAACCAATAGCATCAAGTAGCATACCCTCTCTCAACATGCCCAACACCACAAAAGAGATACTTCTACTTCACAGTACAAGTATTAACTACAATGTGACTCAAGACCAAACATACCTTGGTTTTTTTTTTCTTTTTTTTCTCCTTTTGTTTTGGAAAACTGATCAAAATTTTTGTTATTTATGTTTTCTTTTAGGTACACTTGGCTTCAAGCCTTGCTAAGTTTGAATATTTCAGGGCTTCAGCAACAATGCAAAATATGATAGAAGATTGCACTGTTGTGTTGTAATTTTAGAACATTCTGTACATCAGGATTTGGCCAATTAAGTTGGGGGGGGGGTGAAACCTTGAAGTTTGTGGTAGGAAAAATGTTGGAAACAAGAAGAAATACCCCATATCAGGCACTACCACCCCTATAGTTACTTCTTGTTAGAAGTTGCCATGTTTCAGTACTCCTTTTGAGTCAGTTTGATGTAGGTCATAATCAAATATTTGCTGGCATTCCACTAAGAAGATCTTTATATTTAGTTGTCTGCCGAAAATCAAATGTGACAAAGTTGATCAAGCTGGTACTCTATTCAGAAATCTGTTAGTTGCATTTGTTGCATTTTTCTGCCAAAAATCAAACATGATAAAGCCAGTCAAACTGAAACAGTAGTAAATTATATTTTTATTGCATTTTTTTGAATGAAAAACAAGAACATAGTTCAAACAGCCAGACGAGGTGTCCATAAACATGACTACACTGCTGTCCATGGCATTCTGCCAGTGTTACGTTACTTACTCAGTGTTGAGAAGGACTTCGATAAAACATTAGAGGTAAGTACTGCAATCGTCTTCTTATTATAACCTGATGATCTAATTAAGTACCAGTGTTAGTACTAAGTGGATGAAGGTGAAGGCTTTTGATGCAATCACCCAACAGTTCCCAGTGGAACCAAAGTGAGGTTAGCTTTTCATCCAAGAGCAATCCATAGATTCCCCATTTGAACTTATCTTCCAAATTTAAAAAAGATTACGACTGAATTCGAAGATTCCAAAGGTTGAACTGGGAGCCATGTCACCTGGTGCTGTAATTTGGAAGGTGTGTTGGGGTGTTCACTGCATTTTGGTTGCTTAGCATTGTAAAGAAACAGCCTTTAAGGCCAGTGACAAGCAGCGGCGTAGCAAGACCCTCGGGGGGCCCATGGACGAGCGACACCGAGGGGCCCTCAAACCAATGGTACCATAAACCCATTTTCCTTAGAGCCCTCCAATCTCCATGGGGAGGTACAGGGTAAGAGTGAGACCTTGCATGGGCCCAGTGATCCAGGTCCAATCACATATACCATTCTTGCTTGTGGTTTTTCAAAAGCAGTTCTGCAGTTGTTGATAGCTTTGTGATTCCTTTTGGGTCTGTAATGGGTGGTTAGACAGTCAGCAGTGTTACGTTTTTTGAGAATTTTTTGCACATTTGGTTGGGGGCCCCTTGAACCCTCAGGGTCCCTGGAGATTGTCTACCTAGTCCACCCACTCGCTACGCCAGTAGTGACAATATCTATGGTCATATTTGTCCAAGGTCAACTTTAGATCAGCTTCACATAGCAAATCTGTACCTTTTTTCCTGAGAATATATCCTATTGTGACCAGAATACCTTCCAAAATGTCTTACAGAGTTGCAAAGCATGGATACCTTGGAGGTTTGTGGACATGTAAACATCATACCTATCTGTTTGATGTAAAAAGCATTGAAAGATAAAAAAAAATAGCCACATTTCCCATCAAAATTCATCTAACATTGATTTTACAAGACAATTACTGTTTTTGCACCTTTATCATGAATACTCATGGCCAACATATGCAAATTCATGACATAAAAGGAGGAACTACAAGAAATCAAAATTTGTAGAGGTACGTCTTGAGAACAGCGGAAGATATTCAGATAGTTCAAACAAATTTCTCATTAAGGGAACTTTTAATCTATCTCTGTTGATTAAAACAGTGGTTTTGGTTACATGTACACATGCTTTCAGCTTTTAATATTGTGGAGAAATGTTTTTCTCCTCTACACAATACCAAAAACGTTATTTGCCTTTGTCTCTTTAGAGTCTGCCTTGTGGCATAGGTTTTGTATTGATATGTTGACTGCAATCACGGTGTTCACGTCTCATTTCATTGTGTTCATATTGTCCTTGTCTCTCCTCAGGTCACAACAGGTGGAGTTCGTGGAAAGTTACCACAGTTGATTTCTGCTTTGGGAAATGTCGGTGCTAAGGCTTTGGATGAATTCTTTGATTTTGTCAAGGTACCTGTCTACTTCCAAAAGAATTTTCTGGGAATTTTACATTAAGTTATTTTCATTTTCCCTGGGAAATGTATCAGTGTTCATGGAACTATGTGACATGTTGATCATGGTATTTTTGTAGCACAAGTTTGGCAACTTCAAACCAGTGTCATAAACCTAGTAATATCCTTTTAAGAAGGACAATTATGGAGTTGTAATTGTTTTTAAGTACAGTGATATCCCATCAGTGATCTGATATTTAGAAAAATAGTCGCCAGAGTTGTGATGGAAGCCTGCTGTGGTTGAAGGTGGGGGAGGGGGTGGGGTTAGGGGTAGGGGTAGGGACAACATTTTTAAGTGTGTTCTGTATTTGTTCGTAACAAAGATGATGATGCAAGCACATGAACCTGTGTAAATTAAGTTTAAAATACACTGTCTAAATGCTTCTAAACCACTTTTTAAAGAAGGTGTTACCAGAGGTGTGTTTTGCATGAGTTTGAGACTGGATGTATTTTTGATGAGGAAAAGATTATCAAACCCTACTTATTAAAGACCATTTATCCTGCCTATTATGTGCTCTGAAATCAGTGGTAAACTTCCTTTGTCTCTCCCCAGAACGATTCAGATAAAGCCAACTTGCCGAAGGATGGTACAGTCCATGAGCTCACCAGTAATGTAAGTTACATAGAAGTGTAGAAATTGTCACAGTGTTTGAACTCTATTAAAGAAGAAAGAAGTTTAAATATGGTTTCAGTTGGTGTTAATACATGCTGATGAACAGGAGTGGCATAATGTTTCAAAACGTGAAGATTCCAATCTCTCATGGAACACAAGTTTTGCTGATCTGAAAATTTGGTATTAACTTGTATGGACAATGTATCCATTGATATTGTATGTAGGAATTGTCCTTGATGTTGAACTTTTTGCTTGAATCTTAGTGAAAATGTGTTAATACTGTCTTCTGTAACAACCCTAGATGATTTTTTGGTTCATTTATTCTTAAAAGTGGTTTTCATTTGCAAACTGCTGTTTCAGGTTCAACAAATAGGTGTTTTAATTTTTTCAGACCATCATTTTCCTGGAAAGTCTCAACGAGTATGTTGATACTGTAGCCTTCATGCTGTTACAGAAAGGTAAATTTAGAGTACTTATTAATTATATTTCTATATTTAGTTGAATAATAATGAGATTATTCGGTTTTTATATGGTGCTTTATCACTGAGGTATCAAAGGGCTTCACAAATATTACCCCTGGTTAGCAGTGACCCATCCTAGAGACAATCTCTCTAGATGGCTGCAACTAAACCAGTGCCATATGATGCAACTTACCTCACAGATACCCACCCATTAACTCCTGGGTGGAGAGAAGCAATTGAGATAAAGTATCTTGCCCAAGGACACAAAGAAATGAACCCAGCAGGACTCGAACCAGCAATCCTAGGATCACAAGTTCAACACCTTAACCAACAGGCCACTATGCTCAATCTCTGTTTGTTTTTGTCATGGACAAGCTGTACTGATTAGGAAAATTGCAGGATGTCGAACACAAAGTTCTCAGATCATTCCAGTTAATGCACTGAATGTTTATGTCGCCTTTCATACCCTAAGAGTTAATAATCTGGGTCAAATATGCAATGAGAGGAGACATAAAACAGAAGACATCCGTGAAAAATGTTTGGTTATCATACTTTTCTATACACATTTTAAAGTAGATTATCCTAAATTCTTTGCAATAGTAAGGCTTTGTACTCATGCACTTTGCTTACCAATCCTGATTGAACAAATCCTGTGACTTTATTATGCACAGTCCCACCATGGTACAGTAGGGGCAGAACATATCCGAAAATGTTTTGCTGGAAGGGTGTGTCTTGTTGGACTGTAAAATGTCACTTTAGTGAGATGGAAATAAGGTTTGGACTTATTGAAAGATCTCACAACAAAGCAATCACCTTACAAATATTGCAGTAAATGTTAATCATTTTCATTTTTGAAAATAACACTGAATTACTTTGTTTTTTTTTCTTACAATTAAGAGAATTAAGCTTACTTTTCATTCTCTGATTTGACTCTTTACTGGGATTCACATATTATTTTACCAATTCATGACTGTGGTTTCATTTATTTTTTAGGTGAAATGAGCTACCAGGCTCGCCAAGATCCAAATGCAAGCAAAAAAAGAGTAGCAACCTACATTGGTAAGTCGATTAATTACCAGCATTTCTCTACATTCTTTTGAGTTGGGGGCTTTCTCTGATGCTCAGTATCTCATTGTCTTTGTTTGAAAGTATGTACTATTCAAAGGTCCTTACAAGAGAAGTAAATTTCTTTGGTAAATGTAGTAAAAATGACCCAAAGAAAGTTTCCAGTAAGTTGGTATATAGACAGGACCAGGAGCCCTAGTACAAATTTCTTTTAGATGTGACAGCTGTGTTTTTCTTATATGAAGTTGAACGCTTTCAGAACAGGATGTTTTACTTTTCTTTTGATCACCAGGTGATATTTTGGGTGCTTTGAGCCTGAATCTCCTTCAGAAAGCAAAGACGTACTCAGATCAATGTCTTGGAGATGTGTTCTTATTGAACAATAATCACTACATCCTAAAGTCTTTGCAAAGGTAATTACAAGACTAAATCCTCTTGTAGTGTTGGATGTATTTGCAGGGCTCCCGTGGCCAATGAAAAGGTTGTTGAATTTTTTTTCCCCCTTTCTTGAAAAATTATGGAATTTTGTGAAAATGACAGTCATCTTAGAAAAGTCATACTACACATAAACTGCCTATCTTTGGACTCTGCCTGGGGAAGGATTAAAGTTTTTGATTCCTTGCCGAAGGCAGGCAAGGAATCTATGCGATGGTGATGTCGTGTGTGTGTGTATGTGTGTGTGTATGTGGGTGTGTATGTGACGCCTAGCTTGTAAACACGCTATCTCAAGATAGCAATGACCAACACTTTTCATATTTGGTATATAGATTTGTCATGTTGAGAGGAAGAACCGTATTATTTTTGGTGGGGTCAAAGGTCATTTGAGGTCACCAGAGGTCAAAAACCAAAAACTTTGTAAACATGATATCTCAAGTTAGCAATGACCGAAACTTTTCATATTTGGTATATAGATTTGCCATGTCAAGATGAAGAACCCTATTGTCTTTGGTAGAGGTCAAAGGTCATCCGAGGTGACCGGAGGTAAAACTGCGAAAACCCCCTAAACAGCTTGTAAACACGATATCTCAAGTTAGCAAGGACTGGCACTTTTCTTATTTGGTATATAGACTTGTCATGTTGAGAGGAAGAACCCTATTGTTTTTGGTGAAGGTCAAAGGTCATTTTAGGTCACCGGAGGTAAAAAGCTGAAAAGCTCGTAATCACGATATCTCAAGGTAGGAATGACCAACACTTTTCATATTTGGTGTATAGATTTTTCATGTCAAGAGGAAGAACCCTATTGTTTTTGATAGAGGTCAAAGGTCATCCGAGGTCACCGGAGGTTAAAGTGCGAAAACCTCCTAAACAGCTTGTAAACACGATATCTCAAGGTAGCAATGACTGACACTTTTCATATTTGGTATATAGACTCGTCATGTTGAGAGGAAGAACCCTATTGTTTTTGGTGAAGGTCAAAGGTCATTTGAGGTCACCAGAGGTAAAAAGCTGAAAAGCTTGTAATCACGATATCTCAAGATAGGAATGACAGACACTTTTCATATTTGGTATATAGATTTGTCATGTTGAGAGGAAGAACCTTATTGTTTTTGGTGAAGGTCAAAGGTCATTTTAGGTCACTGGGGGTAAAAAGCTGAAAAGCTCGTAATCACGATATCTCAAGATAGGAATGACCGACACCTTTCATATTTGGTATATAGATTTTTCATGTCAAGAGGAAGAACCCTATTGTTTTTGATAAAGGTCAAAGGTCATCCGAGGTCACCGGAGGTTAAACTGCGAAAACCTCCTAAACAGCTTGTAAACACGATATCTCAAGATAGCAATGACCGACACTTCATATTTGGTATATAGATTCGTCATGTTGAGAGGAAGAACCCTATTGCTTTTGGTGAAGGTCAAATGTCATTTGAGGTCACTGGAGGTAAAAAGCTGAAAAGCTTGTAATCACGATATCTCAAGATAGGAATGACCGACACTTTTCATATTTGGTATATGGATTTGTCATGTTGAGAGAAGGAACCCTATTGTATTTGGTGGAGGTCAAAGGTCATTTGAGGTCACCAGAGGTCAAAGACTGAAATCCTTGAAATCGCGATATGTCAAGATAGGAGTGGCTGATATAGATTCGTCATGTTGAGAGGAAGAACCTTATTGTTTTTGGTGAAGGTCAAAGGTCATTTTAGGTCACTGGGGGTAAAAAGCTGAAAAGCTCGTAATCACGATATCTCAAGATAAGAATGACCGACACCTTTCATATTTGGTATATAGATTTTTCATGTCAAGAGGAAGAACCCTATTGTTTTTGATAGAGGTCAAAGGTCATCCGAGGTCACCGGAGGTTAAAGTGCGAAAACCTCCTAAACAGCTTGTAAACACGATATCTCAAGGTAGCAATGACTGACACTTTTCATATTTGGTATATAGACTCGTCATGTTGAGAGGAAGAACCCTATTGTTTTTGGTGAAGGTCAAAGGTCATTTGAGGTCACCAGAGGTAAAAAGCTGAAAAGCTTGTAATCACGATATCTCAAGATAGGAATGACAGACACTTTTCATATTTGGTATATAGATTTGTCATGTTGAGAGGAAGAACCTTATTGTTTTTGGTGAAGGTCAAAGGTCATTTTAGGTCACTGGGGGTAAAAAGCTGAAAAGCTCGTAATCACGATATCTCAAGATAGGAATGACCGACACCTTTCATATTTGGTATATAGATTTTTCATGTCAAGAGGAAGAACCCTATTGTTTTTGATAAAGGTCAAAGGTCATCCGAGGTCACCGGAGGTTAAACTGCGAAAACCTCCTAAACAGCTTGTAAACACGATATCTCAAGATAGCAATGACCGACACTTCATATTTGGTATATAGATTCGTCATGTTGAGAGGAAGAACCCTATTGCTTTTGGTGAAGGTCAAATGTCATTTGAGGTCACTGGAGGTAAAAAGCTGAAAAGCTTGTAATCACGATATCTCAAGATAGGAATGACCGACACTTTTCATATTTGGTATATGGATTTGTCATGTTGAGAGAAGGAACCCTATTGTATTTGGTGGAGGTCAAAGGTCATTTGAGGTCACCAGAGGTCAAAGACTGAAATCCTTGAAATCGCAATATGTCAAGATAGGAGTGGCTGATATAGATTCGTCATGTTGAGAGGAAGAACCTTATTGTTTTTGGTGAAGGTCAAAGGTCATTTTAGGTCACTGGGGGTAAAAAGCTGAAAAGCTCGTAATCACGATATCTCAAGATAAGAATGACCGACACCTTTCATATTTGGTATATAGATTTTTCATGTCAAGAGGAAGAACCATATTGTTTTTGATAAAGGTCAAAGGTCATCCGAGGTCACCGGAGGTTAAAGTGCGAAAACCTCCTAAACAGCTTGTAAACACGATATCTCAAGATAGCAATGACCGACACTTCATATTTGGTATATAGATTCGTCATGTTGAGAGGAAGGACCCTATTGCTTTTGGTGAAGGTCAAATGTCATTTGAGGTCACTGGAGGTAAAAAGCTGAAAAGCTTGTAATCACGATATCTCATGATAGGAATGACCGACACTTTTCATATTTGGTATATGGATTTGTCATGTTGAGAGAAGGAACCCTATTGTATTTGGTGGAGGTCAAAGGTCATTTGAGGTCACCAGAGGTCAAAGACTGAAATCCTTGAAATCGCGATATGTCAAGATAGGAGTGGCTGATATAGATTCGTCATGTTGAGAGGAAGAACCCTATTGCTTTTGGTGAAGGTCAAATGTCATTTGAGGTCACCGGAGGTAAAAAGCTGAAAAGCTCATAATCACGATATCTCAAGATAAGAATGACCGACACTTTTCATATTTGGTATATGGATTTGTCATGTTGAGAGGAAGAATGCTATTGTTTTTGGTAGAGGTCGAAGGTCATCTGAGGTCACCAGAGGTTAACCTGTGAAAATCATGTAAATGGCTTGTAATCACAATATCTCAAGATAGCAATGACAGACACCTTTCATATTTGGTATATAGATTTGCCATGTCGAGAGAATGAACCCTGTTGTTGCTGGTGAAGGTTTAAGGTCATTTGGGTCACAGGAGCTAAAAACCTGAAAAGCTTGTAATAACAATATCTCAAGATAGGAATGAAGGACACTTTTGATATTTAGTGTATAGATTTTTCATGATGTAAGGAAGAACCCTATTGTTTTTGGTGGAGGTCAAAGGTAATCTGGGGTAACCAGAGGTCAAAAAGCAAAATTTTCCAACAATTCCCAAGATTGTTATATGAGGTCACCAGAGGTCAAAAAGCAAAATTTCCCAAGTATTCCCAAGATCGTCATCTGGGGTAACCAGAGGTCAAAAAGCAAAATTTGCCAAGAATTTACAAGTTCCAAGATCCATTGGAGTTGAATCCCTTTCAAGACACTTCCTTCCTTTTTCCTTTTTTATTATATTTGGTGGCGTTCAGAGGTCAACAGAGGTCAAATTGTTAAAACATCATAAAATGATGTAGTCAAGAAAGATAAATTTGAGGGATAAGGCTCAGTGCAACAAAGCATCCCCATTCGGCAAGGAATCACTAAGCCTTTGGGCTTTCTGGTTTGTTTCAAGGAACTTAGGTTATGGATTTTTCATACTTTGGTGACCTAAAGATCTCAGAAAAGATGTTAGCAAATTGATAAAATTTTATTATTCATAGAAAGGTGCAGAAACACTACATTTCTTAAATTTCGTTCCAAATATGAGGTTTATCTTGTATGTGGATTTCAGGGTAAAGGCTCTTCACATGATATGACATTTCTCATTTTGTCATGTTCTGCCACCGCATTTATGCTTCTCTAGGTTTTTTCTGTGTATGTGTATGGTAACAATACTCCTACACACATGCCTTTAGAAGACTCTAGCACCATTTTAGTAGGATCCTATGAATGTTGTTGTATAGGACAAAGTTATTGGAATCAACAGAGGTAAAAGTGTGAAAACTTTGTAACCATTATATCTACAGGTGGGTAAGATTGGCAAGTCTGATCAACCAGTTGGGACAAACCTGTTATGCTTTAAAGCATGTTACAGTGTACAGTTTTTATGCTATGAAGCGTAGGTTCTGCAGTTCCTAACCTAACCTGGGATATTAACATAAACTTAAATTATCTTGGACTGCATCATTCTGCAGTTTTTCATGCTTTGAAGCATGAACTGACAGAACAAAACAGGAACAGTTGTCCCACCTGGGTGGTCTGATACATATTCTGTGACTTATTCATCCTGAGTGGAAGAAAATTAATGAGTTGGTGGAGGTCAAAATTCAGCCAAGGTCAATAGAGGTCAAAGTGTAAAAAACTGTTGCCACAATTTTCCAATAAGTGCTGCAGTATCAAGGCTCCTTTACCCAAGCATATTTATGTCCCATATAGAATACAAGACGTTTATGGATTTTGGAACAGGTCAAAGTTCACCTGGGGTCACTATAGTACAAAGTTTGAAGCCTCTTAAACACCATGTCTCAGCGCAAGAAACGTAATTAGTTTTTATACTTAATGCATAGATAGATGTATACTTAGTAGACAATCAGTGTTCATTTAAGTGGAAGTCAAAGGTTATCAGAGAACAACAGAGGTCAAACTCTGTAAACCTTGTGAGCACAATATATCAAGAAGGGAAGTATTTAAAGAGATATCATGTTTTGTGTCAGTGCCATACATTGAGCAAATTTTACAAGCAGAATGTATGCTTATGAATTCATCAAAATCCCAGTGTAATTTAGTATTTGGATACATGACTCATTTTTGATTCCTTGCCATAGACATGCAAGGAATCTATGCGATGGTGATGTCGTGTGTGTGTGTGGGTGTGGGTGTGTGTGTGGGTGTGTATGTGTGTTTGTGACGCTGCTTGTAATCGCGATATCTCAAGATAGGATTGACCGACACTTTTCATATTTGGTATATAGATTTGTCATATTGAGAGGAAGAACCCTATTGTTTTTGGAGGAGGTCGAAGGTCATCGGAGGTCACCAGAGGTCTAAAACCGAAAACCTTGTAATCGCATTATCTGGAGATAGGGATGACCAACACTTTTCATATTTGGTATATAGATTTGTCATGTTGAGAGAAAGAACCCTATTGTTTTTGGTAGAGGTCAAAGGTCATCTGAGGTCACCATAGGTTAAATTGCGAAAACCTCGTAAATGGCTTGTAATCGCGCTATCTGGAGATAGGATTGACCGACACTTTTCATATTTAGTATATAGATTTGTCATGTTGAGAGGAAGAACCCTATTGTGTTTGGTGAAGGTCAAAGGTCATTTGAGGTCACCGGAGGTAAAAAGCCGAAAAGCTCATAATCGCGATATCTCATGGTAGGAATGACAGACACTTTTCATATTTGATATATAGATTTGTCATCTTGAGAGAAAGAACCCTATTGTTTTTGGTGGAGGTCAAAGGTCATTTGAGGTCACCAGAGGTCAAAGACAGAAAACCTTGAAATCACAATGTCTCAAGATAGGAGTGGCCTGTATGGATTTGTCGTGTTGAGAGGAAGAACCACGGACTTCTTATATACATGGACAGAGCATATTGCACTAACGTCCTATGCGTAAACTGTCGCCGCTGTACGTACACGAGTAGGCTTACCATTATGGCTGCCTGCTATAGTCTTGTGTGTAAAAATTTTGGACTTGCTCAAGTGGCTCGGTATCGACAAATTGTGTGAGAGACTTGTAATATTTTCGAAAGAATGCAAGCTCAGGTCAAATTCAACAAATAGAATGGAGGACTGTGATATTTTTCTTCCATTCATTTTGATATTTTGTCTGAAATGTTGCAGATTCATCGTCAAATTGGGCAAATGGAAGTATCCCGGCGGCCATCTTGGTTAGCCAAAATTTGTTCGAACAGTGGCGACCGTATTGATTGCGTAATCCTCTGTCCATGTATTGAAGTCCGTGGGAAGAACCCTATTGTTTTTGGTAGAGGTCAAAGGTAATCTGAGGTCACCATAGGTTAAAAACCAAAAACCTTGTAATCGCGATATCTCAAGATAAGGATTACCAACACTTTTCATATTTGGTATGTAGATTTGTCATGTTGAGAGGAAGAGCCCTATTGTTTTTGGTGAAGGTCAAAGGTCACTTGGGGTCACCGGAGTTAAAAAGCCGAAAAGCTCGTTAATGATGATATCTCAAGATAAGAATGACAGACACTTTTCATATTTGATATATAGACTTGTCATGTTGAGAGGAAGAATCCTATTGTTTTTGGTGGAGGTCAAAGGTCATTTGAGGTCACCAGAGGTCAAAGACCGAAAACCTTAAAATCGCCATATGTCAAGATGTGAATGGCCTATGTAGATTTGTCATGTTGAGAGGAAGAATCCTATTGTTTTCGGTAGAGGTCAAAGGTCATCTGAGGTCACCAGAGGTTAAAGTGCGAAAATCTCGTAAACGGCTTGTAAACACAATATCTCCAGATAGCAATGACCGACACTTTTCTTATTTGGTACATAGATTTGTCATGTTGACAGGAAGAAGGCTTTTGTTTTTGGTGAAGGTCAAAGGTCATTTGAGGTCACTAGAGGTAAAAAAGCTGAAAAGCCCGTAATCTTGATATCTCAAGGTAGGAATGACCGACACTTTTCATATTTGGTATATAGATTTGTCATGATGTAAGGAAGAACCCGATTGTTTTTGGTGGTCGTGGAGGTCAAAGCTCATCTTGGGTTACCAAAGGTCAAAAAGCGAAATTCCCAAGAATTCCCAAGATTGTAATCTGGCATCACTGGGGTCAAAAAGCAACATTTCCCAAGAATTCCCAAGATTGTTATATGGGGTCACCAGAGGTCAAAAAGCAAAAATTTCCAAGATTGTTATATGGGGTCACCAGAGGTCAAAAAGCAAAACATCCCAAGAATTCCCATGATTGTAATCTGGCATCACTGGGGTCAAAAATCAACATTTCCCAAGAATTCCCAAGATCATCATCTGGAGTTATCAGAGGCCAAAAAGCAAAAGCAAAATATCCCAAGAATTTCCAAGATCATGATATGGGGTCACAAGAGGTCAAAAAGTGAAATTTCCCAAGAATTCCCAAGATAGTCATCAGGAGTCACCAGAGGTCAAACAGCAAAATATCCCAAGTATTCCTAAGATCATCATCTAGGGTCACCAGAGGTCAAAAAGCAAAATTTTTCAAGAATTTTCAAGATCCAAGATCCATTGGAGTTGAATCCCTTTCAAGACACTCCAGATTTTCCTTTTTGTTATATTTGGTGGGGTTCAAAGGTCATGTGAGGTCAGCAGAGGTCAAATTGTTGAAACATAAAATGATGTAGTCAAGAAGGATAAATTTGAGGGATAAACCTCAGTGCAACAAAGCATCCCCATTCGGCAAGGAATCACTAAGCCTTTGGGCTTTCTGGTTCTGTTTTCTTGTCTTGTTTTACATTTTCATTATTTGTGTCTCTGTTGATCAGGTCTGGACTCATTCGCTTGGTACAGTTCCACAATGCTAGTATTGAGCAGAATTATGAAGAGATCATTGATGAGCAGAAGAAGAAATACAAAAAGAGGTAGGGCTTTGGATATTTTGTCATGCATATTCAGGTCTCGATGAATATTCATGAAGAGCATAAAAATATAGTTTACAGCAGAACTGTACTCACCTGCAAATGGTCATAACAGTAGAGCTGCCGAGTACACTTTTTACTGGCTAGACATTTGCCTGTGACCTTGTTTAAAATGTTTACCCTAGATCTGTGTATGCTTGATTGCCAATATGGTGGAATGATGTTCATGATGGATCTGTGTGTCATTCAACATGAGTAGCTGGTAGAAGGACTACAACCAGGGGTGCCTAAAGTGGGGGGTGGGGGAGCAAGTCCCTAACTTGGGACAGCAACCTTAGACCCCAAAGAACATGACAGATTGCTGGAAGGATAGTGAAGGAAAAATGTTTTTTGCAACAAAGCATTTGGGGTATTGATCAGAGATCTGACTTCTGTGAAAGCAAATGGAGTAATTCATTGGGCAACTGGTTGTCATTAAGGATTGCAGACTTTATGGTACTTATTAAAACTCCCCAACAAAATGGTACAATTCCCCAAGGGGTCAGTCAATCTTTCCAGACAGGGGCCATGCCCTCCACCTCGCACCACTCCTGAGTACAACCATGATATTCCTTTTTGTCAGATTCATATCTGTAATATGCTTCTCGTTGCAGTTGGAATAAGGTGCTGAACCACATTCTGGAGGGTTACCATCCCAATGCCACCCGTCCTGCCATCCCAGACCCCAGTAAGATGAAAGACAAGGAGAGACAGGTCATCAAGGAAAAATTCAAGGTGTGTGTTCCTTGAAAATTTAAGTGTAAATTTCAAAACCTAAGTGAATGGTAAGCTATATGGCTTTACATTCATGAGAGTGTGACAGATGATGGAGCCTTTCTGTTTCTTGTTAAATGCTGTGTAAAATGTAAATTGGGCAATGGAGGAGGCTTTATAAAGACACAGAGGGTGGTTCATGAATGATCATCCAAGTAGGCCAGGATATGATTTTAAAAGTTTGAGATTTTTTTCTGTTAATATAGGTTGGTATGTGAATTGTGAAACATGGAAAACTTTAAAATAAAAAGAGAAGTTCATAAGAGCAAAATTGGAGAGTGAAATATCCTAGGAGAGTGAGGATAGGGATATATGAAAATTATTTGTCCCAGTAGAATTAGGTAGGGACATTGGGGATTGACATGTTGTAGCAGAACTAAAATAAAGACATTGAAGAGCGATAGATGGTAGCAGAGCATTTCAGGGACATCAGAGAAAGTGGTCTGTCCATGAAGAATTAGTGAAAAAGGACATTAGAGATAGATCTATCCTAGCAAAAGTGGAATAAGGACATGAGAGAAAGATCTGTTAGAGTAGAATTAGGAGGACATCACAGAGTGATCTGTTGGTTAAAAATTGTCAAATTTATTAGCAAGTTGGTGCAAAAGTTTTTGCAAAAGTTGTTACCATGGAAGATGTTAATTGCACTCAACCTGTTTTGTAATTATTCACCTTTATTCATCAGGGTTTTAATCAAGACTTTGAGGAGCTGTTCAAGACTCAGAAATGCTACGCTATTGCAGACTCTCAACTCAGAGAATTCATTCGCAGGGACAACAAAGATTTCATTCTTCCTCAATACACCAAATTTTGGAATCGGTAAATATTTTTTTTCTTGTATTAACTTCTTCCCCCCCCTTTTGGCATTTGAAGGGTTGCAATCTTCTCAAAAGAACCCCCCTCCCCTTTTCAGCCCTCTAAAGCTTTGCTAGCCTTGTTAATTTACTGGAATCCCAGATTTACCATTTCATTTCATTTATTTTTGTTTCTTTAACAATGTATCAATGATATTAGAGGTTATTTACTATACAGATTTAAATCTTCAATAGCAATGTGAAAGGAAGTGCTCTAAGAAACCTTTGTAGGCCATTTTGAGTCCATAAATGGACATGGTTGTAGGATTGAGACATCACCTTTTGAAAATCCTACCTGCCCCCTGCCCATAGTTAATTAATCAGCATTTTGTTAAAGTGAACATAGACTGGAGTCCTGATGGAAAATACATATTTTCTTCTTGTGATAAATATGTGAACAGTGGATAATAGATTTTTGTTTGACAATGTTTGAATGTCATTCATCGGTGATGTCATAGGAAGTGTAAGGTGGCTTTATGGTAGAGTGCTTAGTGAATAGCAAAGTAAAGAAACCTTGTAATGTATGCCTGCCTGACAGCTTTGCTGAACAATAATGATTTCGAAGTATAAGACTTTCTCAGATCAGGAAATTTCTGGAGTAAATTGTAGGTAATTTCTGTGGGGGTCTCAGAAAATAAAAGTAGCGTGATGAGAGTGCACTTCTGAAGGGCAAGAGCAACCCTCATTTGAAGTATTCTGCAGCCTCCTTTTCATGCCCTCCTGCTCCCCTCTTCCTTCCCTGTCCCCCCTCTCATGCTAGTTCAGACATGAGCTTTCTGATAATGTGACAATAAATTTGACACTGAATTATTTACTTCTGGAAGATGGCTCTTTGGTTCACCTTTGTTTTGTAATATTAATGTTGGAAAAGATTTGCACAGATAACTGTAAGCAAAGTTAGCGAAGACCGTGAAAGATTTAGCCAAACCTGGAAAAAAAATGTTTACTTTGGGGGAGCTAACCAAAGTTCCCTCAGTTCCTTCTGTATTTTTAATGTACAAAAAGGGAAAACTTCCTTCCAATTGCTAAGGTTCCCATCAAATTACTTAAATTGTCTAGGAAGAGCTTCCCAAATTTTCCACCCATGAATTTCATTCCTGTTTCAAGAAAAGGTTAGGGCATTGTGAATTCTCCTTAGGTATTGTGTAAAAGATTATATATATAATAATATATATTGTATATAAAAAATGTATATTTGTTTACTTACATATGTCAGTTTTTTGGTTTCATGAAGAGGGGCTCCATTCCTTTTGTGTTGATTTTTTTCTTTTTCTTTTGTTTTTCAGCTACATTCAGACAAGTTTCACCAAAAATGTGGAAAAATACATCAAATACAACCCACAAGACATTGAAAATATGATGGATAAATTCTTTGACATCACTGCCTAAAGTGAGTTGAAGTGAATGCCTGCTTTAATAGTTTGGCTCAAAGGTTGAGATGGGAGGGTGGGGGGGTGGGGGGGGGGGTGGGGGATGGAAGAGTTTGGGGTGAATAGGAAGAAGGGATGTACAGGAATGAAAGTTGTTTATAGAGTGTTGGAAGTATGAAGAGGGTGTGGAAATAAATGTTGAGGATTTATACCAGGCACATATCCCCTCAATGAGTGCTCTATACACTCCATACAAATCTTTCACAATTAATTTCTTCCAAAAATCTATCTGAGGCCCCCTAGGGCCATACAGGTAGTTTGTTTCTGTTCAAGTGTCACAGTTTAACATTTACTATGCATTACTAGATCCCTATTCCAAACATGCTAAGCATCAAGTAAGATTACTAGCAGTGATTTGGAGTGAATATGGCTGAACCCAGGCTTTGAAACTTGAACTTTCAGCAGAGAAGCGAATGCTCTTAACACCAGGCCTGTTATACTTGTAGTTCAGTTTGTTTCAGGCCCGTATGCAGGGGGTTCAGGGGGTTCGGACGAACCCCCCACAATATTTGAATTCCGCTTCAGATAGTACTTTATAGTATATGATGAGACGTTTGGTGTTTTATAATGCCCCACGTGGAGTTCAAAAGCCCTTGAAAAAGTTTCTGTGAAAGTTTCATTGACTATCCTAGATAACTTGCTCCTTCAGCATTCGATGCATGTGTCTTTGGCACTTTCCGGTCAAAGTCAGTGGGTAAAATGTTCCACTTGTGGCAATATGGAACCCCCACCCCAACTGAAAAAGCTGCATACGGACCTGTGTTTATTAACAAAGTGAGTGAAGCACGTTTATATTGTTTATTCAATTACATTAGGGTAGGCTTGTCCATTGTGGTATGGGTCACTTGTCATTATTATGATGGTATTGCGAGATTACAAACTTTGTTTTGCATGTACTGATCAGTTCATTAATTGCATAATTTTGTTTACTCAGACAAATTTATTGGAAAATAAAATTTTGATGAAGAAGTCATTGACAATGGTACTAACAAATTGTAACAACTCAAAGGGGGATATGGAAATTCAAGATTTGCACCAATGTTTGAAGTATTTGGATTGCATTCCTTTAGATAAAATAGTCTGGTCGAAAATTATTGTACATAAGTAAAGTGAAATATTATGACAGCTTTTGTTGTTGCTATTGCTGGCTTCCCCTAGGGTGGGAGGGGGTGAGGGGTAAAGAAAGGATCTCTCCAGAAAATGACATGAATGTAATAAGGGATATGAGTAAGAGTTTACAGAATGAAGAATCAATGGGTAAGTACTTGCTGCATTACATTTATTCCAAATTAATCCCCAGTTTTCACCAAGGATGAAAATTTTCTGTACTTTTACAGAAATCCAAATTTTTGGAAAATTGAAGAAAATTTTCAGATTTTTTCCTACAATGAAGATAAAACAGCAAAAAATGTAGCCTGTGCTTGCCACACATTGCAAAACAGAATGGTAATTCCAAGAATGGGTTGAAAGTCGTATAGCGTATGGTGATAGGTGTTGTATTAACTTGGAAGCCACATAAATAGCATATATGAAAGATAGCTCCCCATTGCCAGCGTCTAGACCATAACAGAATTTTGTTCTAACCCACTTAACTTAAAACTCTATTTTCATTTAAGTTTCGTGGGTAGGAGTAAACATTTTAAGTTGTAACATGGGAGAGGAGATTTGTAAAATATGGCTTATTTCAAACTGTAAACATTAAAGGCTGGTTTATACCTCCAAATGTTTATGCGCTTTGAAGCTATAAGAACCATGTATGGTTATCCCTTGCTCTTCCAGGCCAATCACCAACATAGCTCAGAGGTGAACAGTGTTCAACTTTCATAGCTTTATGGCACTATACTCAAGTATGAACCCGCCTTAATGGCAGGTTCGTACTTCTAAATTTTCACATGCTATAAAGCTATACGAACCATATATGGTCATCTCTTGCTCTCCTGGGCCAATCACCGACATAGCTCATAGTTGAACAGTGTTCGACTTTCATAGCTTTATGATGCTATACTGGAGTATGAACCAACCTTTACAGTGTCCAACTGACCATACTATGGCTCTACCTTTTATACTCCTTTGTACAAGTAACTTTGAATGATTTTTATTAAAAATTTGAATATGATTTAGTGGTGATGCAGGATTTTATTGAATGAAGGGGAAAGAAGGTAAGTGTAAGAGATAAAAGCTGATGGGGCACAAAAGCATCAAGTGACCAAATGAATGACTGTTTACTCATAAGGTATATCCTAATCCTTCCTTGTTTTTGGTTTACTTAAAAATTAGGCTACCCTTTTGTTGTCCAGATCTTATACCATAGGGTCAGAATAAGTAGAAACCAAACTGCATTTGCTCACCTTTCTCAGGGCTTGAAGTAAGTGTGAAATATGGCAAATATGGCACAGTCAAAATGTTGCAAGCAAGCAGCTCAAAGTGGAGGCACAGGGTTTATAACTGGGGGAGGGGCACTTGGATGTAGCCATCATTGGTACTGCTGAAATTATAGCTGAGAGGAAAAGGCCAGGGGGGAGGTGCCCATTAGGGGTGTCCATTTGTTGAAGACATCAGTATTGTGGAAAGTGGCACCCAATAGACATTCATGGGGGTGGGGTAGGGTAGCCTCCCTACAGCCACGTTAAAGTAGCCACATGTCAGTGAAGATTCCTTAGTATTAACTTTCGATTCATTCCAATTTACATTTAGGGACAGGAATGTTATGCAGTGAAGTTACATATTTGCTTTCTTACACAATGGTAGCTGCCAAGTTATAAACTGTATGCAAAGTTAATCGTAAATGTGTTTCATTTATGTTATTAAAAACAAGCCAAGTGCAATATATTTCTTTAAGTAGCATTGCAGTCTTTGATGTGGTTTTTTCTGTTCTCTTCAGGGTCGGATTTGTCAATGGAGGGTGCTGGGCATGAACCTGTGTGCCTCCCCCCCCCCCCCCTCCCTTCCTTGAACACTCATTGGGCTCTTCACAAAAATATGACAAAACAAACATACATGTACAACCTACATCTTTAAGTGAGCATAGGAATACAGATACCATGTCTTCCAAGAGACTATAGTCAAAATTATGATGCCTTAATTTGGGGCCCTTTTGTGTGGGAACTCTTGATTAAGGCTAGACAGGATCTCCAAAAGGCACTGAAACAGTTATGATATGTACAGTTTTTAGGGGTCCCCTTTGTGTAGGAGCCTCTGGGCCCATGCCGAGCTGGCTCATGCTTACATCTGGCCCTTGTTCTGTTGTTGTTCCAGATATGCCAATGCAATTCATGCAGAGTACTGAATTTTAGACCAAAATAGGAAATGTATGTCACACTTCGTATAGAAAACGTTTTGGGCATGGGCTAAATAGAAATAGTGAGCACAATGAAAATCAAGCGGAAATTTTTGTGGTTTGGAAAACAAAATTTTTGCTCTTTTTAATCCAAAACTTTAAGTGAGTGCACTCGTGACCTTTTCCAGCCAGAACCGTATATAAAGACGGCGCTGTTTCCAGAATATGCTCAAGCCCAGAAAGACTGCACTTGAGGCTACAGACTAAAAGCCAATGTTTTCCAGTGGCGGCTTTCGGGACTTTGTTTGCTCTGCACTAAGAATTCCCCGAGTAGATTTGAGATGACTGAAATTTTGGAAAAAAATCGACGTGTTAAGTGAATTTTTGGTTTCTAAAATCATTTAATAAATAATGTAAACTGTTCTCTTCAGGGCGCACTCACAGCAGTAGAGTCTTTTAACTAATAATGGTCTCAACCTTGATTTTGGTATGGTCTGCTTTCGCTTGAAGCCCCCAAACTCCTCCCAAAAAATCAAAATAGCTACAGTCAGAGCATTACTCACCGGCAATAAGTTAATTGAAGACTAAACAGTTTTAGTTAAAATCAAGAAAGAAACGATTCCTTACGATAAACAATATGCATACTTCGTTTACATACATTGTCAGTTATAAGATCTGCTTCCCGTAACGTGCATGAAATTACGTGACCAAAATGAAATGCCGTGACAACCTTTTGGTCAATTTCGCTGCTGTCGCAGAAATATCGTGGCAGTTGGCAACAATGCTACAACGTCAAAATTATACTAGAGGCTCAAGAATATTTCTGGTTTACGAGTAATGAGATGTGTAATTTCAAAATACCACTAATGCTAATGTACTTGTTAATTTTAACCACGCTCCTCCTACCACACCCGGACCATGGGGTTACCACCTGCCCGGATACAACTGAGACATAACTAGGATGTATTCATGGGTCAGCCATTTAACGTACCTACGGACGGACTAAGTATATCCCCAGTCTTGAGCCTCCTTTTCCGAAGGCCGATAGGGTGGACAATTCTTGTCCTACATCACTCTCCGGACAGCTGAAACTAGTATGAATCTGACAACTTCCTAAGTCGGACAACCAGACACTTCATCATGCGAACCGCCAACAAGCAATGTTTTGATCCACCAGAAAATTTCTAGGTGGTTTCTCCGAGATCTGATCCGCAGACCAGTGGCGTAGCCACGGGGAGGGTTTTGGGGGTTGACCCCCCCCCCTCCATGACCCGACCTTGAAAAAAATAATTGCAAAAAACACATGATCACTATAAACTTTATTACATTTGAGGCACAAACATTGCACCATTTTGCATCTGGAGACCTAAAACAGCCGTTTTTCTCCCTCCCCTTAGACCTTTCCCTCATGTCGTACTCCAAAACCCTCCCCATGACACAATCCTGGCTACGCTACTGCGCAGACCTTTCGAATGCAAATCAGTACACTCAACCGTCAAACCACTTCCGACCTTCAAAATCTTGGTTCATTGTATCAAATACATTTCACATTTGTCACGGAGTCATAAACATTTTGGTGTCAAGATTATTTTCTTCTGGGAAAACTTCGAACAAAATCATGTTTGAAGAAAGATGAAAATGATAGCACCATTTTGTGTCTCGATCAGCACCTTCTGAAGAAATTTTGTTTGAAACGAGAAAAGAATACGTATGCATGCATCAGACCCGAGATTAGTCACCCAATATAAACAGATTTATTAGAAATCTCAACACGGTTGTTATCAATAAGGTCTATTCAACATTAATTGTAAACAACCGGTATGGCAACCTGGTTCAAAATTCAAACTTCGGGATAAAATTGACTTAGCTCCCTCCCCAGATATATCACTCCATTTTCCTATGCACTATTTCTGCTGTATTAAATCTAGATGAACGGGCTAGTGAGACATACCTATAGCCTCCTATACATTAATCACTGTACATTAGGACATTCATATTATGTTAATGTTCACATTTGCCGTGCACGTATGACCACTCAAAAGTAAGCATGCATTACAACAAGCGACACGATCACCAGACTTCAGTGGCTTCAGTCATATTCCAGAATAAATCTTTTCTCATTTACCTTTTTTCAGGGATACCTGAAAATTTCTATAAAAAAATGAGATCCCAAAATAAAAAAAAGTTCAGAGGCGACTGTCAGGGCTTAGAAAGTGCCGTTTGTGGCAACCTAGGATGCATTTTGGTACAAATTTTCTTGGTATACACACGCCCAAACGGATGGTGGCGCTCCGCTCAGACCTCTATTATAATGGTCCACTCTTTATAAAATAGAACCTCCCAAATGTAAAAGCTGCACCTCCTCGCATGAGTTTAGTGCTGATTTAATGTTTTTATCAATTTGGTACGCAGAACTGAGGAGCGCACTAAAGATATGAAATACATGTTGAAAAATCTGTATTGATTGCGGTGAGTAAATGTAGAACTCGGCTCGATAGGGGATCACTTGTTTTGCCTTTGAGCCGTCCACACATAGGAAAACAACTACGAGATTGAGAAAGACTATCCAATTTTATCAATAAAAGTGTAAAAATAACTATGTGTTGGTAATAGGTAAGGTGGAAGACCCAGTGACGCCGCCAAGCTTTGATGATGGGGGGGGGGGGGCACAACAGATGATGTCGTAATGGCACTTTCAGTCTGCGCAAAATGCGTTTTTTTTTTCGTGTGCTCCCTGCTTTTCGTATACACAGTCTGGATCCTTCCTTGTTAGGTGTCACTGCACTAAGGTGCCGTCCTGGGGGAGGGGTCTAAGGGGAGGGGGTATCCCCTTCCCCGTCCCCTTTGAGAAATTTTGGTTTATTTAAAGTTGCTTAGATACAAAATGGTGCTATCTTTATGATATTTTTGGAAGCTGATCACATACCTGTATGGCTGGAAAATGTCCATAGTTTAGTGAATTCTAATTTTTCCGACTGACTGGATGTTTTTTCCAACTGAGTGGCGACGCTTATATATTCCCTTTTATGCGCCCTGAGTTTTTGAATACAGCAGTGAGGATCTTTCCTTTGTCACTATATAAAGGAACCGTCTTGGGAGAGGGGTTTAATGGGGTGTCCCCCTCCCCTTTGAGAAATTTTTGCTTATTTAAGGTTTCTTAGATGCAAAATGGTGCTATCTTTTGGAATATTTTTGGAGCTGATCATATATACCTGGAAAATGTCCATAATCTAGTGAATTCTAATTTTTGGTTAGGTGAAAAAGGAGAGCATGTTGTCTAAGAGAAGAATACGTTGTCAACAAACCTCCTGAAGACTCCCTTTTGGCTACTTTACCGCCTTCTATTGGCAATGTTTTTATCCAAAAATACGTGCGTGGAGTCCACAGAAACATTGTTGGGATATACGAAATTTTTCCTCCCCTTCATTGTGCATTATAAAAAGGCAGCTAAGGCCGGCAGATACCTGTATAGGGCCTTCCGGAAGCTCTGAATAAAGTACATAAAATGGAGCAATGACATAATGCTTATTACTTGACATCCAAATGATAATATAGAGTAGAGCACTTTACAACTATCGTATTTTTACTAATTTTGAACGAAAATCCAGATGAACAGCTTCCAGCAATGGGGAACGGGCGGGAGGGAGACTTTTGGTGCAGGAAGGTGATATTAGACCTCCCTGATAGTTATAGCAAAAGGGGTGAAGGACTGACAAAGGCGTTTTTCAGAATGCTTTTTTTTATCGTAAGTGTATTAAAAATCCATCTATCAAGGGCGTAGCCAGGAGATTGTCGAGGGAGCGAAGCCCATAGACAGACTCTCTGCGCTTTGCGCCACCATGAGTTGGCGCAAAGCGCAAGAAAATTTTGGCCCAAAGTGCCTCTCAGATCGCTGGAAATGGCACTTCCCAAGCCTATTTTACCGCATATAAATAGTGGAAACACTAGCAATATTGTAATAAAAAACTTAAAAATACCAAAAATATGCTCAAGGGGGCGGATGCCCCCTTCACCCCCCTTGGCTACGTGTATGCCATCTATACCGATAATGGCTGCTCGCAGAGTGCTCGGTAAAGCTTTTTGGAAAATATATAACGGCAAATACGTAATTTCAACTTTCCAAATCATGCTACAACAACTTAGATTGAAAGATCGCATATTGATGCAAGGCCCCTACAGATGTTGTGATTATAGTTCCATGCATTATTATGTTAATAATGGTCATAAGATGGAGTGCAAACCGTAAAGCATGCGCGCAAAGCACGCAAAATTTTTCATTAAATGAGATTTCCATGACAAAACCTGCATTCAGAATCTGCATCGAAACACTTCACTTGCCCAAAAAACCTGCATTCCATTCAAAAAGCCGGTCTTTTACCTTTTAATTCGTCAACAGCTTTCAACTTTTGCTGCTGTGCTTCTCCGGGAGTTGCTATCAGAAGATATTGATAATTTGATAGTTTGCGAAGGATTTGCGAAAATTCTGATAGTTGAGAAACATTTATGATTGAAAATGATTAAATAGATCTATCACTCGGTTGAAGCACACCTCACCCTACCCCCTACGGAAATCTATAGCTTAATCGTCTTTTGGGATCATTTTAAAACTCCGGGAGTTGCTATCAGAAGATATTAGCGACTTTTCGATTTCAGGACGGTAGACAAAGAGGACGGAACGCGCAGCAAAAAACTGGACTGCGCATGAGTAGAAGCGAGCATCGCTCCGTCCTGTTGATTTTCAGGACGGTCGTCGACCGATTTAACGTTCTGTTAGAAACAGGACGGTACAGGGGTTGCCATGGTAATTTCCCTCGTCCATAACGTACGTGTTTCTGTGACGTTAAATTTGAAGTTAGCTGTATGCAAACGTACATCATCATGATTTGTTCATGTGGCATGCAAGCTGCTGAGAAACATGAACATGACAAACAATTAAGAACAGTGCATATCTGGTACACCATTAACGAACGATTCCGTGCTAAGGTAAGGAAAGCAATCCTGAGGTACAAACTTTCACAATTTTGTAAAATACTCAGTAACGATGGCGTCTCTAATCCTGTGTAGGTTCGTCATTGTTACAACTTAGCGATGAGTGTGGATGCTAACAAAGCATTGCAACTTAGTTAATAAGTGAGCGCGTCATTGTTTTGTTGTCATTCTACCGCACCGTCGTCTTTAAAATCGAAACGCCTTAAATGTCAGGACAGAACGCCAGGCGCGCGTGCGTTTAACTCTCCGTCCTGTTGCTCTACCGTCCTGAAATCGAAAAGTCGCTATTGATAATAAGAATACAGTGGTAAGGTTTGAAGCGCGCGGAGCGCGCGAAATCTTTGATAGTTTGCGAAGGATTTGCGAAAATTCTGATAGTTGAGAAACATTTATGATAGAAAATGATTAAATAGATCTATCACTCGGTTGAAGCACACCTCACCTTGCCCCCTACAGAAATCTATAGCTTAATCGTCTTTGGGATCATTTTAAAATTTTCAAAAAAGTTTCATGGGGAGGCACGCCCCCCATGCCCCTCCCCCGTGCCGGCGCCACCGGGAAGACCAGTTACTATTTTCTACATGAAAACAAATTATCAACGAACTATGCAGTGCGCAAAGTGTGCGAAAACTTTTTGTTCGTATTGTAGAACTTGCGCCCCTTGAGAGCATCAAAAGGTAAACCGTCGGGGCGGGTGATCACCGTCGGGGATTCCTTTCTCTATTGTAACCACTGTCTTGACTATGGCTCCCGGAGAAACTGGAAAATTCTCCGACGGAGAAACCACGGCTCTTGTCCCCCTCGTGTGCCACACCTGGTTAGATGGTGATATAAAAATAGTTACAACACCATTATTTAATGAAATTACAATATTGAAATAATTGTCTCAAGGGCCAGATCAATGGTCTCTCCAAAAGCAGGCTACATACGGCCTGCGGACTGGGTGTTCTCATGCACTCAGTCCTGTTGAACGTCCCCGGACCGTAGGTGTAAATTTAAATTACATGCGATAAGATGCGCAAGTGTCAAAAACCAACCAACAAAAGGTACGGAATAGGCATGTGTCGTCAAAGGGATTTCTCAAAAAAAAAAAAAAAATAATGAACCACATGTAGCCTAATCGTTCATCTTTGGTTTCATCAGACAGACGGAAGTAACGCTTACCCTACGTTCTTTCGTCCACAAAAGGAAAGGTAAGATAATATGTGTGGAGCGCGCCCAAAAAAAAAAAATCAATTTTTCACTAAGCAATGCTGTTTGCATTGTGCAAGGGAAAACTTGTGGAAACATCTGACAAACATCATGTTGGCATGTTGCAGGCATTTTAAGGTGCGGTACCTGTACGTGAGAGTATGGGGCGAAAAGGAGTGTCGGCCCCAACACTCAGAGTGGGAGAGACCGTCCCCGCTGCTCTGCGCTGCTCTGCGCTGCTCTGCGCTGCTCTGCGCTGCTCTGCGCTGCTCTACGCCTATGATTTTTCATGGCACCAGCGCCTATCCGAATGTCATGCTGATCGTCACAACTCGCACTCCGAAGGTGTTGTAGCGTTCTGTGGGCGTTCAACTAACAACTGTGCCATTCATGTTTACCAACAAGATCATCACGGTTGGTTGACATAGAGAATTCGTAAGCTTAGGATTTCTCTGGGTTGACAAGAGATTTGATAAAGCGGCCAACACCGTGACAGGCTGTCCTCCCAATATTGCGATTCGTTTACTTTCTGCGTACAGCCACCCCGGCATTAACACTCGTAAAACCTCGTATGCACGTATATTCTATATCCTTCCTTATGCGCTATGCCAACCAGTTTCTAGAGTGACGTACCATATCGTTGCCAATGAAAACAAACCCGGTCGTATTATGTTTGCTGTGTATAGCAGAGCTGTAACAAGTCAAGTCACAGCCAAAATGACTTGACTTGACTCGAGTCACCACCTAAAATGACTTGACTTGACTCGGACTCGAGCATAGCATGACTCGAGTCCAATTGAAGACTCGAGTCAGGACAAATGACTCGAGTCTCCTGCTGCGACTCGAGTCCTTTTACGTGACTCTGATGTTTGTAAATGTACCCAATTGTGGACTGTACATGTGCATATCGCGAGGTAGACGCGGCCGCAACACACAGTGCCCGTGTGTGGACAATACCAGCACTGCATGCCTATAGTATAGTTGTCACTTGACAAACGGGCCGAGCCGGGCAGTTTGACGAATCCGCGCTAACTGCTGCGGAAGCATGTCTTATCAGAGTATGTACACATCATGCCAGGCATGGACCATTACGATCACCGATCTCAGTGGTTTCGATGGAAAAGCAACATGTTGCACAGACAGGGTTGCCATCTGGATGATTCCTAGTGTGGTCCAGGGACTTTTTTACGAGATTTTTAATATAAGTCTGTTCATTTTTTCCTCTCTATAATAATTTTGTTGCCTCTGTGTAAAACAGTACTCAATAATATTGCTTGTGCAACTCTGATGGGACTGTATAGTTCTCAGTGAAGGTACATGTATAGACGGTCGCCGATAGCTCCCTATGCATTGTCCTTACCACGACCATTGAAAATCCGGGGTCTTCGACCAGCACAGTGGTGGTCGAGCTTGATTTTTTTTCTTATAGCAAAGGTAGGACCTAAATTCCTTACTTACTGGCATAACTTTCCCTTTTCAAATTTTTAACTAATAGTGCAGTTGTTTTTGAAAACTTGAAAAAATAATAAAAACAATAAAAAAAAAACGAAGCGATGCCAGACAAGAGAAACTATAAGTGAATTTTCAATAGCTTATTATGATTAAATTTTGCAATGTTAAATGAAGGAAAACATTGATATCAAATACCATAATGCTAGGAAGATTTTTCACTGCGCGCTTTGCGCGCACCCCCAGAGAAAACTGACTAATACAATTTAAAATTTTGTCTTGCACGGTAAGATTTCTTTCAAAGCATGGGCGCCACACTATTGTGACTTGAAGCTCTGACATAAGAGTCACTGAAAGTACTGTGCGTCATTCAATGCACCCTGGTCCTTTCTAAAAAAAAATCCCAAACTCAAACCATGTGTAGGGAATCACATCTCTCGATATATTTTTCGGTGTGCTTCCCCTGCATGAGCCTGAAATAAATTGATGTCTCATTAGCACTGCTGTGTGGCTATGCGTAGGAAAGTTTGTGGAATTGTCTCGTTATTATTTCCTGTAGGACAGACTGAGTAAATTACTATTTCCAAAACCTCGCTACAACTCTCGCTGTCCACTTTCTCGACCAACTACTACCATCCTCAACAAATTAGCTGACGGTTACCCAGTGGCGTAGCTATGGGGAGGGGGCTTGGGGTGCGAGCCCCCCACGAATTCGCCGCTCCCAGGAACCCCTCCCACTGGCGATCTGAGCAAAAAAAAAATAACCCACTCTGAATAAGTTTCAATGGATTCGGATTAATTGTGACAAACCTCAATGTGTTTGAGAATAAAATAAAATCAAAGTTTACGTTTTTCCACCAAAATTTCACATCTTGATGGCTGCTATCAAGCCTTGCAAGTGCCATTTCCGGCGATCTGGGATGTATTAAAACCTTAAATTTTCTTGGACGCTCCGCGCCAACCTGTGGTGGCGCTCCGCTTAGATAGTAAACGCAGTGGCGTACACAGGGGGAAGGCCATTGGGCCATGCCCCCCTCACTGATGCCGATTTTTTTTAGTTCCTAAAATTCCTAAATTTTTTAACACAAATTTTACTTCAAAAGGTAGCATATGTGGCACCAGATTACATGTAAGGACACCTAATTTTTCAAAATTTTTAAAGGGGAGGGGATGTCCCTCCCCTTACACCCCTCCCCAGCCCGGCGATCACACAACATACTGCAAGCCCCCCCCCCCCCCATGAGAGAAATCCTGGGTACGCCAATGAATAAAATGGGATTCAAACTTGCAACCCTTGGACCAAACGTCCGACCAGCTCAGCTAATCCGTCCTCACAGAAATGTGTAATAAAATAAAATCAAACTTTACATTTTGTTCACAAAAATTGCACTTCTTGATGGCTGCTATCAAACCTGGCAAGTGCCATTCCCGGCGATTATTTCAGCCCGCTTCGCGCGCACCTACCCTGAGTTCTGGTTCTCACATTTATAAAATTATTGTTCCAAAGGGGGTTACCCCCTCCCCTTAGACCCCGAGACTAGCCTTTGGCAGTTCACACGGGCCCCCTTCTCCTCCATTTTCAGAAATAAAATCCTGCCCCTGGTCACTGTGGCCATTTTCATTCGTTATTGACGGAGAGTTTATTTCCGAGAAGTACACAGTGCTACTGCTAGGTCCTTGACCTCCTTGTTCGATACAGTGTATGATGGGCCATGGCTTGGCCATCTGTGGATCACTGTGCGACGACATCTAACGTTAGGCCTACGTGGCAAAGTGAAAGTGAAATTGTGCCACGGCCAGCAGATATACATTAATATCGCTTGCCTGAGTAGTTATAGCATTCGTGTGTGGGGCAAAAGTCACGTGTGGTACCCTGGAATGTGCAACGTACTCCTGGCAAATTTTATGTAAAGATATGTGAAAACAATGTACCTGTGGCATACCATATGGAAAAAGATTGCAGTCAGTGACAGAAGAGGCAGAAAGGAACCAGTTGTCTATAGGTCATACCAAAGAAGAAATACCAGTTTTAAATTTACTATGATTATGTACTAGTGTGACTTGCGTTGACTTGTAGACACCAGCAACTGACTCGAGTTGACTCGACCAAAATTTCTGACTCGACATGACTTGAAAATGTGCTTGACTTGACTTGACTTGACTTGACTTGACTTGACTTGAAAATGTGACGAATGACTTGACTTGACTTGTGACTCGACCAAAGGGTGACTCGTTACAACACTGGTGTATAGAGGTTCTGCACCGACGTCACTGCGCTGCGCGTCTATTTTGACGGCCAGGCGTCCATTGTACAATAATAGTAACTAAGGCCGTATCGTGCGCCCGTATCGATAACACACCTTCTGCGCATGTTCAGTGATGGCCAGTATGCCCATAGAGATAACATTTATTTCTCTTTTTCAAAATGTAACAAAAAGCATCGCTAAAATTGATTTTGAATAAAGTTCACATCAGTAGCAAGTCCAGAACTTTAAAAAGAGGAAGGGGTTCAACGTGTAAGGGCGGAGTCTTTCTTGCCAGCGTAGAAGGCTCGAAGTTTCAACAGGAAGTGCACTTGGGCCCTTTTCAGGAAATGTGGGAAGGGTCTGAGCAAAAAATTAATTTTCATAAGTGAAAGAGGAACTAAATCTACGCAATTTGGTAAAACTTCCATTCAAACCGGACGTGTATTACTCGAGATATTAACAAATGAAGTTATTACATTTGTGACCCAAAATGAGCTTGAAACAAGTAAACATGGGCGTGGATCATGGGGGGACGGGGGACGCGTCCCCCTCACTTTTTTGGAAGGGGGAACATCTCCAAAAGGTCCCCCCACTTTTTCAATAATACAACATAGATTACGAATTGACACTACATTTTAAAAGCTAAATTGCGCCCAAATATGGCATCATTTGCCACACCGACACCTTCAAATTTCCCTTTTTTTCAAAATGGAGGGATACACCCCCTCCCCTAAGACCCCTCCCCCGGGACGGCGATTCACAAATGGTGAAAAGTCCCCCCCCCCCCACATACACACACACCTTTGGAGATGGATCTGCGCCCTTGCAAGTATATATAATTTCCTCACATTGATAAGGAATGCTTTGTTTCCTTCATTTTTTTCAGTCTGCTGTGTTGACCTTGAAGGTAAATGGGATAGGACTTCTCCATGGGGAATGTAAAGTTTGTAATTTTCCCATGCCTCGCATGCAATCACATTCCGATAACATGGGATTGTTGAGGACAAAACTGGTTATAAAGTTTAAAGAAAAACAAAAGACTATCCATTAATGTGGGGCTAGACCTATAAATACACTCGCTCATACGACGACTTTTTCGACATCCATTGCATCACATTGAATAAAATCGCGCACCTTTGTCGTATCGTTTGAACGCAGAAATGGTGAACTTGGAACGATCTCTGAAATACTTACAAAGTCGCGCGCAACCAAAGACAAGTTAACACGCAACAACTTTGTGGGCCACGAATTTTGCTTAACTTTACGGGACAAGTCGTGCGCGACGAAAGGTTGCATGAAAATCCATTCACACGAAACGATTTGTTGCACGCGATGGTTGCGTACGACAGATCACGTGAAAAAATCGTATCGTGTGAATGAGGCTTTATGCATATGGTGTCACAAAGCAAAAAGTGCGCCCTACTTTGTAGGAAGATGGCGGAAAAGCGCGTATCATTGCACGTTACACCAATAAATGCAGACAGCTGATTTGTCAACCAGTCGTATACGCGCGTAAGTCTGCTACACGTGGGGCGAAATCCACGCCGTTCGTGCAGGTGTGCTGCATTGTTTTCACCCAAAATGACGTCAGTGTGATGTCAATGCATAAGGTCTATAAACTAAAGTAACTGGTTAGTAGGTGTGGAAAGGTCTCTGAATTTACAAATAGGATACGTTTCGAATATCACCACGCGACTTTCATGCCGCGTCTCAGAAATCTAAAGCGCAATAGTTCCAGGGCGCGGACCTCAGCTCGACGACGTGAACTGTGGGTTAAAACGCCGCGTCCCCCTGCCCACGTCGTGTAATCGAAAGCTCCCTAATATACATAGTCGGTTACGCAAGCAGCTCTGTGGGTGTATAGAGCTTATGCACCTACGTCACGTTTCTCTATTTTTCCATCCAGGCGTACATTGTGCAACAATTGTTACTAAGGTGCTGTCGTGAGCGCGCATCTTTAACACACCTACTACGTATGGCAGTTCCATCCAGTAAGCCAAATTGAAACGCGCTGACGTCACGTGCATAAGCTCTATACTTGAACCATACAATGACATTCCCGCGGCACGTGACCCTCCAGTGCGCTGCATTTTGTTACTGTGGGACGCGCCTTCCGGCTAAAGCTTAGGAATTCTCTGGTTTTCATCGGCTTGCTCGTTGCTACCGTTTGTGACGTCATGGCCGCCCTGCCCACTGAACTATATGATAGGAAGGATAATTCTACAATATTTTGAATCCATCATGGAGGGTCACATGATGTAGGTTAGCTTACTCAAGCCGATTCCACTGCCGTAGAAACTCGTGTCTAGAAGTCAAAACGCTTAGACAATGATGCAGGCTACATGCTAACGTGCGGTAGCAGGCCTTATCGTCTCTTCGGCCTCTTGAACGCTAATTTAGCGGAATCACGCGTTTACATGCACGCCATTGCGCCGAGGTAAAATTGCCTGAGCAACGTCATGAAAAAGCCAACATCACAATGGCGGTATAGAGCTTATGCACCTACGTCACTTTTCTCTATTTTTCCAGTTCCATCCAGTAAGCCAAATTGAAACGCGCTGACGTCACGTGCATAAGCTCTATAGAGGTTTTGCACCGACGTCACTGTGTCGCGCGTTACTCTGTTTTTCCATCCAGGCGTACATTGTGCAACAATTGTTACTTGGTGCTATCGTGCGCGCGTATCGGTAACACACTTACTGCGCATGATCAGTTCCATCCAGCAAAACGCACTGACGTCACGTGCATAAGCTCTATAGCGACTTTTCGATTTCAGGACGGTAGAGCAACAGGACGGAGAGTTAAACGCACGCGCGCCCGGCGTTCTGTCCTGATATTTGAGGCGTTTCGATTTTAAAGACGACGGTGCGGTAGAATGACAACAAAACCATGACGCGCTCATTTATTAACTAAGTTGCAACGCTTTGTTAGCATCCACACTCATCGCTAAGTTGTAACAATGACGAACCTACACAGGATTAGAGACGCCGTCGTTACTGGGTATTTTACAAAATTGTGACAGTTTCTACCTCAAGATAGCTTTCCTTAGCTTAGCACGGAATCGTTCGTACAATGGCTTACCAGATATGCACTGCTGTTGTTCGTCATGTTCATTTTTGTCAGCAGTTTGCATGCCACATTAACAAATGATGTACGTTTGCATACAGCTAACTTCAAATTTAACGTCACAGAATCACGCACGTTATATTGACGAGGGAAATAACCATGACAACCCCTGTACCGTCCTGTTTCTAACAGAACGTTAAATCGGTCGACGACCGTCCTGAAAATCAACAGGACGGAGCGATGCTCGCTTCTACTCATGCGCCGTCAAGTTTTTTGCTGCGCGTTCCGTCCTTTTTTTTTACCGTCCTGAAATCGAAAAGTCGCTAATTTACGCATAGGACGTTAGTGCAATATCCTCTGTCCATGTATATAAGAAGTCCGTGGCCACAAGTCACGGGTGCACGCGCGCGCGTGTGTTGGTTGCGCTTCATGCGCCTTTTTGTATTTGTATCAAACGGACGCGTTCGACGCGTTGTACAGAACAACTGTGCGCATGTATGGACAGTCAGTAACAAGCGCGCCTACTCTGTTCAGTGACGTTGCTATCGCGATCGTTACGCAGTCACCGCGTCTCGACGCACCATCCGAAATGCGGTCGCACACGCTGTACTTCGAATAGGCAGGGGACCACTCCTATCAAGAAAACTTTGTAAAAGAAAAAATTTTCACAAACTCTTCTTGATTTTAGGACTGGTGGTCCTGACTGTTCAAAGGACAGCTGTGGAGTGTGCGTGTGACCGCATTTCGAATGGTGCGTCGAGACGCGATGACTGTGTAACATTCTCAATAGCACCGTCACTAAACAGTACACAGAGTAGACGCGCTCGTTACTGACTATCCATACATGAGTACAGATGTGCTGTACAATGCGTCGAACGCGTCCTTTTGACACAAAAACCAAAAGGCCATGAAGTTAAGTGAAGCCAAGACACAGGAGCGCGCATTTGTGCCAATGATGTGCCTCGAATCCTTCGACACGGTAAGCGTTTGGTGCGCTGTAGGTTATACGGCTATAGAGCTTATGCACGTGACGTCAGCGCGTTTCAATTTGGCTTACTGGATGGAACTGCCATACGTAGTAGGTGTGTTAAAGATACGCGCTCACGATAGCACCTTAGTAACAATTGTTGCACAATGTACGCTTGGATGGAAAAATAGAGAAACGTGACGTAGGTGCATAAGCTCTATAGACCTTATGCATATGATGTCATAACGGAGAAGGTGCTCCCTCTTCTGGAGGAAAATGGAGGAAAATCGCGTATCATTTCAAGTTACACCAGTAAATGCAGACAGCTGATTCGTCAACCAATCGTATACGCGCGTAAGTCTACTGCACGTGCAGCGAAATCCACGCCGTCCGTGCACGTGTGCTCCATTGTTTTCACCCAAAATGACGTCAGTGTGATGTCAATCACTGAACTATATGCTAGGAAGGATCATTCCACAATAATGTTTTGAAGCCACATGGAGGGTCACGTGATGTAGGTTAGCTTACTCAAGTCGCCACCACCATAGAAACGGGTACCTAGAAGTGAAAACGCTTAGGCAATGATGTACATGCTAACGCGCCGTAGTCGGCCTAAGCTTCTCTTCAGCCTCTTGGACGCTAATTTGCCGGCTACCACGCGTTAGCATGCACGCCATTGCGCCGAGGTAAAGTTACCTTAGCAACTTCCTGAAAAGGCATACATCACAATAGCCGTATAACATACAGAGCACCAAACGCTTACCGTGTAGGAAACTTTCTGGCACATTATTGGCCAAAAAGCACGCGTACATGTCCAAGCGTGTATTTTTCCTTCGTGCGCCTTTTTTGTCAAGAGGACGCGTTCCACGCGTTGTACAGATTATCTGTGCGCAGGTATGGACAGTCAGTAACAAGCGCGCCTACTCTGTGTACTGTTCAGTGACGGTGCTATCGCGAATGTTACGCAGTCATCGCGTCTCGACGCACCATACGAAATGCGGTCACACGCGCTGTCTTTCAAATAGGCAGGACCACTTCTAAAAACTAGGAAAGTTTGTAAAGGAAAAAATCTTTTGATCACACAATAATGAATCACAGTGGACAGATGTCCTACTAAGTAATTACAACAAAAGCACTAGAGACGTAATGAGATTGCTTTAGCGTGTACATCAATGATTCTGTGTTACATTATTTTCAATTGTAGCTGCGCGTTTCTAGAGCAATGGAACCGACTTGAGTAAGCTAACCTACATCACGTGACCCTCCAGGTCGGCTTCAGTTTTGTCGCGTATTCCGCATTGACGTGCGTCCTCCAGTTATATAGCTCAGTTATGTCAATGCATAAGGTCTATTGTGATGTAGGCCTTTTCATGAAGTTGCTGAGGCAACTTTACCTCGGCGCAAGGACGTGCATGCTAACGCGTGATAGCGCGCAAACTAGCGTCCAAGAGGCCGAAGAGACGCTAAGGCTCGCTTCTGTGCGTTAACATGTAGCCTACATTATTGCTTCAGCGTTTTCACTTCTAGTCACGCGTTTCTATGGCGGTGCAGTCGACATGAATGAGGTAACCTACATCACGTGACTCTCCATGATGGCTTCAAAACATTAAAGACCTTATGCATATGATGTCACAGAACAGAAAGTGTTCCCTTGTTTGGATTGCAAGTTACACCAATTGATTGGAAACTAGGACGTTAAACCTCATCTAACTAAAACTAACTAACTAACCAACAAATGCAGATAGCTGATATGTTCACCGGGGATACGCGCTAAGTCTACTAGATGTGCGTGCGAAACCTACGACGTGAGTGCACGTGTGCTTCAATGTTTTCCTCCAAAATGATGTCAGTGTGACGTCAATGCATAAGGTCTATTGTGGAATGATCCTTCCTAGTAGTTCAGTGGACTTTTTGTCTATGACCTCACAGAAGAGAAAGTGGGTTCCAAATGGAGGACTAGGTAAGCGTGTATCATTGCAACTTACACCAACAAAAGCAAACAGCTGATTTGTGTACCGGTCGGATACGCGCGTAGTCTTCTAAGAGCGCGTGCGAAGTCTGCGTCCTGCGTGCAATGTCCTTTTAACACCAAAACGATGTCGCGTGGCGTCAATGCATAGGCCTATAGATCAGTGAGCTGAGACATGAGCGCATGTTTGCTGCGCTGAACTATGACGTAACAATGCTCTTTGCTCTAGTTTTATCTGCGTGAGAAAATTTCACGATAAGCGTGCAGTCTAGTCAAGTAGTACGATTGGGTGTGCGTTCACTGTGTTTCTTGGTGATGATAAGTTGTGGTCCAACGTTTGTTGTTTGTGTTTGAAAGTAGCGAAGAACATTTTAACACTTTGCGCATATATGTTGTCCATTGATTAAGTAATGACACTTTTCATAAATTTATATCCTCTAGCATCCTATGCCTAAAACGTCGAGGAAGATTTGTGTATAATTTAGCTGAAACATATGGTAAGTGCATTTTTTTTATCAATTTGACCTGAAAATATGGATAGGCCTAGCATGAAAACGAGGGAACAATGAATAAACGGGATAGGCCTAAACTAAATAACCCAATGTGGGAGGCATACTCTGTAAGCCTAACGTTAGGCTAAGTTGGGCTATTGGTAAAATAAGCCATCATTCCAAAACCGGGGGTCAGCCTGAAAAATTCCTTACTTTCTTACAACAGAATTGTAAATTAGTACCGTATGCAATGTCTAAAAACAATAACGGTATGCGTTTGGCAAAGATTGCAAAGAAAAGGCGGTGCTTAAGGCCGAACTTAGCCTAGGTCCTTTCCTTAAATAAAACAAAAGTTAGAAGATTGATCTTGGGACGAAAAGCTCTCTACTGGGGGTATCACGAGTCAATCACTTAACGAATATTGTGACGGTATAAATATAGGCCTAAAAAGCTTAAATGAAATGAAATGAATGAAACTTTGCAGTAACATTCTGTAAAGTGTCTTCCTCGTGCTTTATTTTGGTGTTGTCTGGATTGAGTAATCCATAGACTGATAGCCTAGACCGTGACAACTTTTTCGCCAAGGTAAGTGGTTCACTTGACCTTTGACGCATCCCATGATGCACTGCGTGAAAACATTTTTCCAACTCGTCTTTTGAAGGCGGCAAAATGTTGTTGTAGAAACCTATAGAAAAAGTGCAGCTAAAATACTATTAATTACCAAATTTAAGAAATATGTTAATAAACTTAATGTCTTTTCCATCAAAATTTTGAGTGAAACTTCACCAAAACATTTTCTTCACCATTTTTGGCAACACTGATAAATTTCTCAATCATTCAATGCCAAAACTTGAAAATTTGGCTGTGAGTAAAATGTTTTCTTAGGAAATGGAAAATTACAAAGCAAACACTTTTTTGATGTTGATTGAAGAAATGTGCAATGCAGGTCATGCTAATTTAGTATATTTAGAACGCAGTGATCCACTCAAGGTACCGATCGACTCAAAATACTTACTAGGCCTGTACCTACCAGACGCGGAGATGTCTTCTCAACGGGGGGGGGGGGGGTTGGGTTGACGATCTTTCAAAAAATTTACTGTGTGTAAATCACAAATTCAATGGGGGAGTTCTTTGAAAGTGGGGGGTTGGAACCCCTCAACCCCTGTTTCTCCGCCCCTGATACCTACTATACACTACACAACGTTTATGACGGAATCTTGAGTTTATCGCTACAGAAAAAAGAAGATAAAATACTATTAATTACAAAATTCAAGAATAGTAATGTTAAGCAAAGAATAGTAATGTTAAGCAAAGAAAGTGTTATCTTTTCTTTCGAAATTTTCAATGAAGCTTCACTAAAAACATAAATTTTGGTCACTGTTTTTGGTAAAATTTGCAAATTTCTAGTTCATTCTTATGCTGAAGCTTGAAAATTTGGCTGTGAGTAAAATTGTTGCTGTGAACATGAAAAGCATACTAGTTTTTGATGTTGTTTGAAGTAATGCATTGCAGGTCATGCTTACGTTGAATAACATCGCCCCTGCATGCTGCTCTAGCGTTTAGAACGCGGTTATCGACTCATGATTCCCTACTATAAATGAAGGGGAACACGATTTAAATAAGATTTAAGTAAGATTTAAGTAAATGTAACAGCTGTTCATTAGGGAGTTAAAATATAACAATGCAGCTTTCTGCTGTTCAAATAAATCAAGTTCGCGATTGTTCTCGTACGGATTCAAACACTTCAGACGACCGTTCTAGTAGGTGAAGGATCCGAGGGGCCGTGGAAAAACTTGGAGGCCAGATAATCTGTGATGTCGTCTTAGGTATTTTCACACAAGTTTGATGTCCCCCTCCACTCCCCCATCTCCCACCTTCTGACTACCATGCCTTCATACAATACAGTAAAACATTTCAGGCGTACAGAATTTCAGCAATGATGTCAGACTTATAATTAATTCTAACTTTGTGTTGAAGTTTGAATATTCGACCGACAAAATCCTCAAAACTACCCAAGGTACGAAAAATTATAAGACTCAATTATTCCTGTATTACTGTTACGTAAGGATGACAAAAAAACATGCTATTAATGTAAAAATGGCGAGGAGATGCCCCAAAAATGTGGTCTACCAGTACCATGCACTTCCCTGCCACAGGCTTTCGTTATTAAAGTAATTAGTTGGTGTATTTCTCCCGTCTTTCAGGATTACAGGAACATATTCTTTCTCTCGATACTTCTTGGGAGCACATGGACAGGTAAGTTAAAAGGAATCTTTTTCATTTAGAGTATGATTTCAAAAGAAAGCAACTTCAAAGGAGTAATAAACTTTGATGTCACAAGTGAGCAAAGCGTTCCCCCTTTGGAAAGGTGGACGATTCCATTAAGTAAAAGAAATCTATTCATTTGCCTTCGAACAAAGTTGTGGAGGGATAATTAAAACAAAGTGGGGGTGTTTTTCTTTTTCGTGGATAACAGTTTCAAACTTGTATATTATAATTTCTCTACAAAATTCTAATGTATTTCTGTAAAGTCTCTTAATGTAAAAGAGTGAAATTCACTTTTCAATGATTGCCTACAGTGACTACTCTTTGCGAGTGGAAATTTCACTCTGCTCGGAGTGGTAATTAATTCTAAATGCGTGAAAATGCCACTCGATGGACAGATGGAGGGCTGAATGTCACTTGAAAGAGAGATTTTTGGTAGATTTTTACTTTTTTACATTAAGAGAGTACTTAGCCTTATATGTCATGGATAATATTTTGGTATACTCAAGTCTGAATCTTCCGGGATTGGCATCACTCTTCAGTCAGTCAAAGATAAACACGTATGATACAAATTTTAAAAACCAAAAACCAAGCTTGTGTACTGACTAGTTTCATTTTATTCGAACGACAAAGTTGGTATACTTTCATTGTACAAGTTACACAACTGAGATATACATAATTGCATAAGAACTGTTTACAGGGGCGCAAATCTCTGTTTGAGAGTGAGGGGGCGAAAACGAATATGGTGTACGCGTGGATTTGAAACTGTGCACGCGTAGCGTGCACCGCGATCGCTAAGCCCTCGTGGGCGGGGTCCAGGGACCTGCCTTAGGGCCCCTGGTGGGGTCCAGGGGCAAAGCCCCGGTGGGGCCCAGGGGGCGAAGTCCACGGAAGCTCCTGGGTTTTAGTATTTCAGAAGCTGCAGAAAGATTGTTTCGAACGGAAGTTTTTTAGTGTAAAGGCTCCTGGGTTTTAGAACATTTACACTTGTCAAAAGGGTTAGTTAGGGCACAAAGTTAATTAGTACTACTGATGTGCTTCACTGGATTAAAGTTTTGCAAGAGCTGGGATTTTTATAGGCCTAAATGTACAAAAAGCAGTCCACAGATTTACTTACTTAATTGATAATAGGATTCATCATGACGTGCAGTTGTCTGCACTACGTACGCATCAAGGGCTTTTAAGCATGGCATTAATCACATTTACAACTTCAGAATAGGCAGCATTCAGATTATTGTAGTGTTACGGTAGGTAGGGCTTTCTTGCCGAACCGGGGCATAAAATGCAGAGATAGATCGCTCTGGCCTAGATTAGGAAACGAAGTGAAGGTATGACTTAAGCCAGCCGTACACTATACGACTTTGCACACCGCAACTCATCTCGATCGTCGGATCTCCAACAGTCGTATAGTGTGCATGAGTTTACGACTACGACTGAAAGTTTTAGGACCAGTTTTAAGTCGCGCCGACTTCAGTCGGGAAGAACCAACATGTTCGTTCTTCCCGACTGAAGTCGGCGCGACTTAAAAAACTGATCTTAAAACTACCAAACGCAGTCTTAAACTCTTGCACACCTCACGACTGTTGGCGAACCGACGATCGAGTTGGGTTGCGGTGTGCTAAGTCGTGTAGTGTGCGGCTGGCTTAAGACATGTCTTAAGTGTTTTCGACTGAAAATTGATTCGTCTGCGCCGGGTTTCAGCTTCAGATGATATTCCGTACGGCCTTGATCAACAGACATTCAAATACTATGTCAGTTATAGCCTATAATTGTATTGTTGTCATGTGTTGTTATCAAAGGGATGTCATAAGTGACCGAGCGGCGAAAAAAATGAGTATTGCTATTCACATTTTTTTGGGAGGGGGCCAAATTAGGGTTTTCCCCACTTTTTCACTTGAGGGGGCAAAGGTCCCCCTCCTCCCCCCCCGGGATTTGCGCCCCTGACTGTTTACTTCTTACTTGAATAAATGACATCAAAGTTAAGTGATTCAGATCAATCCTTCACATCACCCGTTCGAAAATGTCATGTGCTTTATGTACTTTTCAAGTTTGCATATTTAATAAATCACCAGTTTGCCCCAGGGCAGATATTTATGGAAGGGGAGGGGGATTTAGGAATGCGCTGGTGTACTGAATTCTTAATATGCATTAAAACTTTGTGTATAAATTTAATATATAATTAGTCATGGCGTTTAGAATTAAGTAATTTGTTGTAACGTGTGGCAGCCGCAAAGGTGTTGGAGCCTAAGCCCACGAGGGTACTCTCTCATGGGTGCTTCATCAATTTTGCTCGAAAAATAAATATTTTATAAGTTTGTTCGAATATAGAACTTTTGCCCGAAAACAGAAAACAATCTGCCCGATTTGGAGACGTAGCAGCCTCCAGCGCCTCCCCAGCAGCGGACACCTATGGTTGGGAGTGCACAGTTGGGTCAGCATTCTTATCCCGTCTTAGATAAGAGCCACTGCATGGTCAAGTGGTCAGAGCATCCGACTTGCAGCCGGAGGTTTGGGGTTCGACTCCTAGCAGGGTCATACCAAAGGCTTTAAAATGGAACCTACTGCCATTGTGCTTGGTGCTCAGCATAAGCAATGGAGTAGGGAAAACAAGCCAGTGAGGCACAACTGGAAAAAAAGGCCGTGGCCGGCCCCACTTAAACCATTTGGTTGGAAACTGAGCCGTAAAACCTCATCTAACTCTAACCCTAGATAAGATCATAAAAGAAAATTAATGTCTTAAGGTTGTCAGAATGTATGACTGAAATATTAGATAATAATTTCAGAGGAGAGTTTGCGTGTCACTGACTTTCAAGTGTATGCTAAAACGTTTAGCGATTTTACCTCCATACTGATATATTTGTTGATCTACACTTTTGTGTGTGAGTGGAGGGGGATGGGTGTGTGGATGTGTGTGTGTGTGTGTGTTGTTGTTGTTATTTCGATTTGTGCCGATATTTGTCACACGGTTCCCTCCTCTCAAGAGTAGCTGGATTCGCCACTGGTAACGGAAAAAAAATCATTTTAATAATTTCATGATGGGGGGGGGGGGGTACGCATGGAGGAAGCAGAATGATTTTTAAAGGTTTAAAGATTTAGTCTTATGGCAAAGAATGTTGTGGTGTCCTCCACTTCAGGATCGGAAGTGACACGGATTAGGATCTAATTACAGCCGAATAAAGGGCGTGTTAGTCAACAGACGAGCAGAGCCATAATAGGCTTTTGCGGCTCTCAAGACAGGTAGAGCCGTGCTTCACCCCTGGCCACACTGAATCCCGAGAAACTTTGACCGAACTTTTGCGCAATGTTCTTGCTTCTGCTTGAAAGACTGCATATGTCCTTAAATTAATATTTTATCACACATATATTGTTTCCTCAGTTATCCAGTCCTCTTCACCGACTGCATCAATTACGGATCAGTTACTTCTCCTGAAACCAGAAGAGCGAGATCGATTTGCCAAACGATGTTTTCGGGAATCTGTGTGTTCTCGCGAAGATCTCGACTCATTTGTATGGATGTCTCAACATGCTAAACTAAAAGGACAGGTAGGCTGTTCATGCTTTAGATGGTAGATATCTGTGATAAGAAAGTTCATGATTTCTGTGACACTTTTTGGAACTCTTCACGTAATTTACCACAAACATGTACCGGAAAGAAGTCATCCCTTCAAATCGATCGCAACACTGAATGGTTAAACGATTTCCTCATGAGAGAACAGAGAACTCGGTTTTCGTTTTAAATCTAATTTTAGCGGAGGCACTATAGAATTGCCGTGCACCCTTAACTAGTGTCAGATCAGTAACCAGGAGGCGGCGACAGTAATATAAGGGGGCCCTGCTCGCTAGACATATTCTTGCCCCTAACAAAGTTTTGAGAAGAAAAATTACTATTAAGTTGCTCAAAATATCTCGCCCCTGAAAAATATATCGCTCAGGATCCTCTGAAAAGAGGCTTGGTCCCCTTCACCACCTTGTCTGAGAATGGGTCTGTGAGACAACCACCAATGATGGACTCGACTGGAGGATCAGCGGGAGGGGGATTACCGCCATCCGGACATTTGTGGCAATGCATGCCATTCTCAACAATAACTGTATATTGGTGTGTGGTCATATTTGCTTCTTGAGCGGCCCATGCCCCACACTCAGGCTTTTCGCGAAATCCTTGATCCGCCACTACTGACAAAGCCTAGAATCTGTCGACAGTTGAGCAGGGCTATTTAAAGAAATGCGCCATTTTGAAAATGCTTCCCATGCCTTTCATCTTATCCCTATGACCAACATTTGATGGATCACTTGAACAGACCAGGCGACGGATAATAAATGTTATACAATTGATACCTTTATGTATCTCTTTTTCTTTTGTTGCTTTTAAAAGGATCGTTTTTGGTACAGCTACCAATGTGCTTTGAGTAAGAAACAAGCGGACTGTCCAGGTAGGTAAAACGTTATAAATTTGATAGCATTATTGAGGCCATATAGTTTACGACGCATGTCATGTATAACGTCGGCAATAACATGATAGAAATTTGTACCAATCTTGCCTCCCAGCCCATAGCCCCCATCAAACTCCCTCCTCATCATACCCTGTGGCCTCGCCACCTGTTGTGTTCACACGATGATGCTGTCATATTTATTTATTTATGACGCTTTGAAGATGTATTAACGTAGCTGCAATGGGAAGGCTTTCCGCAAGGGAGGAAGTAGTCTTGGTCAAGACCCTAGTACCAGTTCGTACAGTAGTACAGCAAATGAGAATCTCATGAGTACGCCCTCTATTCAGTCAGAAATTCTTGGCTCTGTTATAACTGAAGCAAATCTCCCTGTAAAATGTGAAGTTTAAAGCGCGCCCTCGATTTTGCTTTGTAACAGGCAGAGCCGTATTATTCGGGAAAAGTGTAATAACGTCTTGACCAAGACTAGGGAGGAAGGTGGAGGTTAGGGAGCCTGAGTTTTTCACCCTGAACATTTTCGTAATAAGTACTAGATTATGACGTGAATATTCTCCTGACAAAGATGTTTGTGCCCTAAAAAGCGACATGTTTTGCTCGGGGGTAGGGCTGCTGCCCTCAGATCCCTGGCTAAGGTACTCCTAATTGTATTTAACGAAGAGTGAACAGAGAGTTTTATTTAATGCTGCCTGGCTGATTTTTGTCCTGATAGAATTCTATCGCCCTGTGCGAGTATTTTAACTTTCTTAAGATTACATTCGCCCATCTTCAAACCCCCTTTATCTTTCAATTATCGATTATCATCTTTCAATTTTAATTATCAATCATCAATTATTTCGATTCTTTTATAGTTGACGGCGGCTGGAGTAACTGGGGCCAATGGGGTGAATGTGTGTCGGGTTGTGGAACGAGTCTAACTAAAAGATACCGAAACTGCACCAATCCCGCACCCAGAAGAGGCGGATTCGTCTGTGATGGACAAGCGTCACAAGTGACAAACTGTGAATCTTTAACAGCATGCAAAGTCGAAGGACTAAGTAAGCATATTTTACAAAACTGTTTAAAGTTCGTTGTCTGAGACCCCACATGACGTTTTAAGTTTATATGATGGTCCTTGGTGGATGATCATGGTTAAAGGTGACTAATATTCCATGTCCCCTCTTTTCCCCTCTCCGAAGAGCACAATACTCCCAGGCTTTTGGAGTTGATATTCTAATGCCCCTTCACTTCGTTGTGACATTTTCTTATCAACGGAATGGATCCTACTCGTGATATTGAGCCTGTTGTAGGATGTGGGCTAGTTTTCCTCTGGGTCAATCACCCTCTTTCGCCCCCCCCCCAATAATATCAAGCTAAACAGAAAATATTATACTGATAATGATACAACATAAATAACAACTTAGCTCTCCCAATTGTTACCCCACAAATGACGTCATTAAATTTTTTATCACATGCCTTTTAAGGGGAGATGACATTTTTGGCATGTTCTACTTTTTCAAGGTTTGTAGCGCGTTACAGAATCAATAATAAAATGGCATGACAAACCAGGAAGTTGTTCCGACTAACAACTTGTTATCGGATAACAACTCCCTGGACAAACTACGTAACTTCTACAAGGTAACAGATGGAAGGGGTAGCAATCCGAGAGTTTGCATTGGCTTTGAATCTCAATAGGCAAGGCTCAAAACCAGAGCTGAGAAATGACAGTCAGAAGTGGCTAGAAGTGCTCAGCAGCCGGCTCAGTTTCAAGGTCCCAAATAAGATCGCGGACTCAGTTTGTCCATATAAAAGCGCTGCGTGAGGGTCTAATCAAGTATAAATTCATTCACATTCGTGGTAATGCTTTCAAACCTGGGTTCGGGCGTAAATGTTTTCACTGAGTAAAAAGTACGGAAAACTAATGCACGGAGGGGGAGGGGTTTTTGACATCATTGCTTAAGGTATGAACAACCTTGCTATGTGGTAAAACCCGCAGTCAACAAGAAAAAATGATGTATGAGCGCTGAGGGAAATAAAGATTTTCCGCTAATCTAGTTACTGAAATAAATCCAGAAGGTAGAACATGTATTAAGGCCGGCGAACACTACACCGACGCGACTGCGACCCGACTCAGTAGCGTAGCCAGAGGGGGGCAGAGTGCCCCCCCCCCCCGGGCGAAAAATCGAAGAAAAATCGGGACGACGGAAAATGAAGAAAAAAAAGGAAGGAAGAAGAGGGAAGGAAAGGGGAAGGAGGGAGAGAAAAAGAAAAAAAAAGGAGAAAAAAGGAAAGGAAAATAAAATAACAATAAAAATAGGAATTATTACCGATGGAAGGAAAGGATGGAGAGAAGGAAAAGGGCTTGACAAAGCAGAAAACTGGTTCAAATATCGACGGGACGAGTACTGAAACAGGCAGGACTAGGGACCGTGGAAAAGACCGAAATAAGGGAATGAGAAAGTGAAGGGCCCAGAAGGCAGAAACCGGCACGAGGGATGAAGCCAGGCAGATTGTGCTCGGGAAAGAGGAAGGATGAGGGAACTAGGAAAGGGAATAGAGAGCGTTAGACTAGGGAGTCCGCGAGGACAGACTATGACGCAGAGCAGAGCAGAGCAAAGCGGATTTAAGAGGGAGAGAAAGACGAGGACGTAAAGAAAGGCTGTCAGTGTGGGAGTTGGGGGGATGACAGCTGCCGTCCCGATTTTATCTTTTCATCCCTATCAAAAAGCGATACTTAAAATCACTGTACAGGTGCAGATTTTCTTTTAAAGTCACACAATGAGTGGAAAAGAGCCAGTTGCCAATGCGTTGCCACGAATTGGGGTTTGGTAACAGAACCCTAATGAGTGGGTCAAGAAAAGTTGCCAAGTTAAGAGAAACTAAATGTGAATTTGAATCTGATAGATAACGTGTGCAATGTAAAGTGAAGCATGTCAAGTAAATTCATACTAAATGGTCTTTTCGGCGAGCTTCGCTCTAATAAATCACAATTGCATAGGTTGTCGTTAGTCAGTTTTACAGGACAGTTTGAGCAGAATTTACTCAAAGCCTTATGCGTCCCTCATTTACCATCATCCATCCTCTCAGGTGCAGATCCAGAGGGTATGGATCCCATCTCCTCTAGGCAGAAAATAGGAACAAATTTTGAAAAATAAAGGAAATTAACAAGCAAAAAAGATCGGCAAAGAAAAGAGACGGAGAATAAATTAGAAAGAATTTTAGCCAATTAAAGAAAAACAATACCTTGCAGGGCAAACTCTCTTAATTCAAAAAGGATTTTGAATTAGTGTTTGTTTCATTTTTGCTCTTTGTGAAAATCTTAAATGGATTAACCCTTATAAAGACCCGTGTAGTTCCCGGCATAATCCATCCGCTCCCATCTACACTCACCCTATCACCGTGACCATCATATTGACCTACCGATAGCCTAGTCCAAGTTAGGTAATTATAAAAAAATCAAATTGTGATTCTATATTGTTTGTAGTGCGCATCCAATTCCATTTTAAATAGTAAGTTCGTTCAGGCTCGTCGGGTCACAGGGTAAGCTCACATAGACACTAAAACATGCGCTAGCTCCACCCATATTTTGCATTCCCGGCTGAGATATAGGCTGAAGAGATAAATCTTACCTCTGTCCAGTTAGATTTAAATTTTCTGTCAGGGGACCCACTGGTGTGGCTGACTGTGGCAGCAGTCCACCTAAAATCTAAAAACTAAAAAATATTTGATAATTTTAAAGTGCAACTTACAACACCTGGGAAATGTCATTTCCTGTAATCTGGGAAGGCGTATTGCCCAAAATATTACCCTGTACGCCTCGCGCCAACTAGTGGTGGCGCTCCGCTTGGATAATGTCTCAAAGGTCCCTCCGAGGAAAGGTTATGGATCCCTCTGGAAAAAAAATTCCTCAATCTTACGTCCAGTTTACCACTGACAAGGCACTCGGGCGTCATCAATTCGATTATCATTTCTTCCGCGTTATGAAAAGTAGTATAAATTGTGATCAACGTGACTTTATCAGTTCGCATACTGAAAAGGCCATTTGAATATCAAGTCGATATTGTATTCTCATGCCCCAATTCTTTACAATTCCAGAGCTTCGGACTTGGCCGGGGGGGGGGGGTAAACTGGACCCAAAGCAAACGGTGGGTGGGAGAGAACCACCTCTACAATCACTTTGGAAAATCATGAAATCGGGACGAAAATTTTCATTTTGCCCCCCCCCCCCCGGGCCGAAGAGTCTGGCTACGCGCCCGACCCGACTCAAGACGAAGTGCTAAGGATCATCTCAATGGGGTCATTGCAGTGTGAACCTGTTTTAAAATACAAGAGAGTAATACCAACCTCTCGCAAGCGTGGTTTTTCCCCAGGACGATTGGGACAATTTCATTTTATTACCTTAATTCTAACCTGAACATTTTTTCATTTTCATGATTTCAGTGGAAATTTCCGAAAATCGCCCCCATTCGTCCTAGGAAAAAATTGCGCCTCCCGCATATTGACCTTTTTTGCAACTTATCGACAGGCCCTTGGAGGCCCCCTTCGCTCAGATAGCGCCTGTGAATGCAATACTTGCTATGTTTTGAAGAAAAGGAAATTATTATTTATTACGGGTCTGCCATGTAGGATGCTGCTATAACAAAAATGACCCCCCATCCGAACCACAATCCAGGAGTTATATCACCCCCTTTGAAAAAATTTTTGTGTAAGCTTAAGGAGGCTTAGCTGACGCAATGTTGTGCACTTGATAAGCAAAGCTTTCAACTGATCATATGTTGAAAAATTCTTTTTTTTTTTTGGGGGGGGGGGTGTTATTTTCCCTTTTGACCGAGTGTAACGTGTAAGGGAATAAGAAGGAGTAGAGTCTAGGGGAAAGGAAATACCTCTCCACCAGTAAGTCTGAGAGATTTTGTTTTTGTAATTTGCAGCTTATATACAAAATGGTGGTAGCAAAGCATTGTTCTTATTTTGTATATAAATTATCATTATTCAGTGGGACTATACTCCGGACAAACTGCCCCACCTCTTGGATACGTCACTGGTAGGAAAGTTCCGTGAACCAATTTAGGGAAAGAATCTGGATGGACGCTTAGGGCAATTTTTTAGATACTGATAGGGGGACGTGCCAAGCCCCCCCCCCCTTCCCATTCGTTATGTCCCTATGTATCTGAGGAAAGAGTTTTGAAATATTTGTAAATAATCCACTAAGCTCTGTCCTCTCATAAGTTTTCGACCATTTCTTGTCCACTGTGCACGGAGTCATAAGTAGGCTATTCCTCCACGGCAGTAAGTACCCATTCTGTCCGGAAAATAATTGTATACAGCTCTGGGACAGGGCTCAGCCTGCTACCTTTTCCCATGTGAAAGAATATCACATGCATGTGCGAATCTACCCGGGAGGGTGGAGTGGGAGGCTTTCGAGTCTCAGCCGCCTTTTTTCAAGAACTGGCTACTTTTTGGGACGATCCCAAAGAAATACTACAAAGTTTGTGTCATGTGTCAGTAACAGAGCGTGATGTCAAACTTGTCCTGAGGAAGAACCCCAGATGCCTTTAAACTTCTCCTGGGGAAGGCCCCGTATCCCAGCTGGGGCTTCGCACATTCGGCACAGCAGATTCGAGGTTTGTCATCACAATGGTAGCCTGCCCCCTTGCAAAGTTAGCGTTGGTTTGAAATAAGTCACAAGAGTTAACTCTGCAACTGTTGGTGTATTCGAGACTATAGTATTTCTAAATAATTCATTTCTTCATGTGTGCCAGTTCGAGAGGCGTAAGACCGGGAAAGAAGCTTTTGTGTCTTTACATTCCTGTATGCGAGGCAGAAACAAAGGTACATATACATGCATTTCATGGGGCACCGCACAAAATCATTTCCTCCTGCTATACGCACATAATGACCATTACACTTTTCGGTAGAATAAGTCGTGTGGTAGAGACAAATTGGACGGTATGGACCTAATGTTAAGCTATGCAGCTAGCATCGTACAAGAAGCCCTTGCGTGGTTTATATACGAAAATTTACTATTACTTTTTCGGTATTTGAAAATATAAATTAAGTTAAAAATATTGATCAAACTTAGTCATAGAATACAAGCAATATGATGATTATATTATCTTAACAAAAATAGCTAACTGGAAGGTGATAAAATTGTAATTTTTCCACCCAGAACGATGTATCTACGGTGGCTGGTACATGCCACATTGATTTACGGTTGGTGCACAAAAAAGTGTAGAATTTCGTGTCGTAGAACTCTTACAGCGCCTACCCCGGTGCACAAAGACTTAAAGCGACGGTTTTGGCATTTTAGTAGGCCGAGGTGGAAATTTTTGCCTTGTAAAGTTGGCATTAAAGTTTCACCAATTGAACTGTCGGATTTTCGGTTTTCCCCGAGTTTGTTTAAAACGGACAGACCATCCGAGACCAAAACGACGTTTGTCTAATGACCTTTCAGACCACCAATCCGGCCGTCCAAGATCAACGGACCACCCTAAACGACTTCGGTTTCGGGTGGTTTCGGTTAAGGTCCTTTTCATGGCGTTCAGTGCCATAAACGCACGGGACCACTCATGGGTGGGGGCTGAGCACTTCTACCAGAAACTTTAAGCACGTATGCGCGACAAGTAGCATAAATGTTGCAGGTAAACAGCAATTTATTGCCCGAATGGGGACAGCTATGGAGTACAGCCCTCCGCCTCGTGCTCCTATGGTCAATGCTCAATGTACAACTTTCGTCCAGACCCAAAACACCACTCGTATCTGCATAGCGAGGTACTAAAAAGGTAATAACGCAACATGTCTTTTTAAATAATTCATTTTATTGTAGATGTGACTGATGTATTGTCAAGAGCAAGAAAAGTTTTAGAAACTTTCCACAAACGAGAACCGGAATTGGGAATGATGTGTGCGACGTCACGGTGCAGCTACCAACAAGTGGATGACGTCGTAACGCCAAACAGCCTAGCAGTAAGAATATTATAAGAATATATAGTCATGATACCTGTCAAACCAGCTTTGAACTCTCGTTCGGATTGATCAGCAAATACTGTTTGTTTTTTTTTTTGTTTTGTTTTAACTTCTATCTTTTCGAAAATCACCTCGTTTGTTACTAAACCAAGTCCTAAGCAACGGTGAGAGATATTTTGAACAAGTGTATGTCCTATCTGATTGTTAGATTGTGTAGAATATATACAAGGAAAGCCATGAACGGTTGGGACCCATAAGGCAAAAGTGATCCGTCCCTGAAAGTTAAAACATGTGACTACATTTTCAGGCAAAAATGCTGAAAAGGTTAGGTGTCGTTTGCATTTGATTAAAGAACATACTCCGGATTTATTATTGTTAACTCGACGCTAATTGAAGAATGTAATGAATACAAATGACCATTAAATACCGTTTAAAACTAAATGATTTTCTTTCTTTTTTTTGCAGGAGCAATATTGGTCTAATCTTCAGTGTGTGAAGTATCTTCATGGCTGTCCAGGTAAATAAACGGTTTCCACTCTTTATATCTTTATGTTTTTCTGTAAGGAGTTTTCCATTTACCGTTCAAGTTTTAAATTTCTGCCCGTGTCATCACTCCCTAGGTTATCGTTTTTCCGTGTTATGGTAATACAATTTTGTGAAAAGCCTGATAATTAAGCGTTTTTACCCCACCCGCCCATAAATACATGAACCATGATTTTCCTGAGAAGAAGAGGTGGTAAAAGTAGTGTGTGCAAAATTACGTTCACTTGTTTTGATTGTACTCTGGGAAACCACGTGTGGCCAACATGGCGTCAATATAGGACGTGCAGATAACGTCATGCAAAAATTTGACCCCGCGTTTGACGGCAGAATTTCTGTTTGTGCCGATAACACCGACGTGTACTTATACCAGCAACCAAACCGGTGTCGTCCAACGTGGGACTATGAACCAATGATAAAAGATGTCGTCACTGCAATGTGTTCTTTACTTCCTTTTTGTTACCACAATACCAATGAAGTCGACGGAGGATGGGAAGAATGGAGTCCTTGGAGTGAGTGTTCCAGTCGATGTGGAGAGGGAAGAGCATTTCGACGAAGACGGTGCAATCAACCGGAACCAGGAAATGGGGGCGCTTCATGTGAAGGCCCTCCTCTGGAGGAAGGACAATGCTTCAATTTCAGTTGCACGAACACAGGTGGGTAGCAAACAAAGTTGTAGGCTATCACTGAACATGCAAGATACAAATTAAGTAAAAGGTAAAGAGGGATCGTTACAGTGTTAACGGCGCCTCGCCCTCATCCAACAAATTAATGATCAGTTAAAATCCTGATACCTTTATTATCACAAGTATAGCTCTAAAAGTGATACAAAATGACGTGGGCTGTGATTAATATTTGTCTGATGTGAATTCCTGTTGGTCCTTGAAGTCCCTTAGCACTGATGTGAAAGCTTAGCGTCTCTTTACTTAAAAATGTTCGTTATCTCTATTTGTTGACCGACACCGCTTTTAGCCTGTAAATTTGTCGACATGCAATTTTATTTCGGCAGTTGGGGTTATGTTGTCACCATGGTCAAGCTGGACGGAGTGTCCAGTCACTTGTGGAGAGGGCCTCGTTTTTTCTACCAGACGCTGTGTCGGTGCTGCGACCTGTGACATACTTAAGGGACAAAGGGTCGAGAGGATGACCAGAACAGCATCGTGTGTCCACGACGTGTGTGACAGTAAGTAACAAGCATCTTGGTACATTGAAATGTGTACAGATACTGTCAAATAGGTCCAACGACCATCCACTTCAATCATTCAGATGTTGCCTAGTAGGTTTGTTGAAATCTTTCTACGATATGCGACCCAACTTATTGCGACGGGACCTTCTTTCGAATGTTCCGTCGTACGCCTTCGTCACAAGCTGCCTATAACATCTTCCACACTATGCCACTTGATGGGACACACTCATTGCGAGGCGATCTATCGAATCAGCCATTCGGTGAGCTATTTGAATTACTTTGCGAATATTTTGAAAAATTCCTTGAAAGAATTGTGATCTTCGTCTACTTGTTCCACCATAAAATTGAGTAAGTAGCCTCCTCTTGTTCGTCATTCCTTCTTAACCATGGCCTAACCCACGCATCCTGCCAAATGTCGTTCTCAAGCGTTCGCACCCACTTCAGCGTCTTCTGTGAATAAAAGATAGTCCAGTCAAGGTTAAGTTGCTAAGTATTGTCTGTGTCGTCATATTGGTGAAGTCAAGAAAGCAGTGGAGTCAAGAAGGGGATATTAGGGAAACAACGGTCCACCGGAGGGGCTCTCCAACATGAAAGACTGAACGTCCCTGGAGGCGTCGTGGTGACGCAAAGTGCTCCTTTGTGGGTGCCGGGGACCACGGGTGGGTCCAGGGGCCCAGGGAAAATTCCCCGGTGGGGGTCCAGCGGGTGAGGCCTCAGAGACTCTGGGGTATTTACTTCATTGTGACCATGCTAATAAAGCATTTTATTATCTGCAATGGCACTTGATGCGCACTTAGCAGACCACAAAAATAAAAATTACAATTTGACCACTTTTGTTCGCCTACCTTGGAATGACGATTTCATGATTCGGAGAAGGGGTGAGTGAAGACGAAGAATTATGTCGAAGTTTCCACTGGGCTTTAGAACGATTATTCCATTCATGATGCTTGTAGGAATTAAGGTTGATACCTACTAGGTATACCACTAAGGGGAAGCCCTGACATTGCGGGTACATCTCTCTGTTCCGACGTCTCTGCGTTCCGAAAGTCTAAATGAAGGTCAGTGATAGGATAAAGGTTAGGGTGAGGGTTAGGGTGAGCGACTTACGGGTACGGGTATCGGAACATAGAGACGTCGGAACATAGCGGTGTAACCGACATTGCAGCGTCGAATATTCATCTACGGCGGCGGTTCCGGGGATCTAGCCTCAAAAATTTGGAAACAGAATCCTTTGTTTGTAATTTAGTTGGTTTTATTGCCTTAAAATTGAAATTATTATGAGACAAATATTTCTTGTATTTTCATCAGCAGCAAATGCGAAAAGGGTGGCAACAACCTGCTGAGGTCACCCCTGCTTCATGCACTTATACTCCTAATGGAGGTATCACACCTTCCTAATCCCTGATGTGGTACTTGGCTCCGGCTCGGAGAGGACCCAGGAGAGCAATGTTCCCCTCTCTAACTTAAGGCACCGGTATTTAAACTATACATTAGCCAATGAGATGAAGCAAAAAATTAACCTCATATGTTAATGGATACGTGTTTAATAAAGGCAACAAAAATCCAAACCTCAACAGCTTTCAAGTATAGAACTAGCGTGGAATTGTATTGAATGGAGAGGATTCACAGCTGCACTGGTTCCATAGCTCCTGAAAACGTTGTTGAAACAATAATGCTGGAATATATTTCCCAGCCAGGTTACAAAAGTATGTGCGCGCGAAGCGAGCCTCAAAAAGGTGGTTTGAGAATATTTTGTGCAATTTATACTTCCGACTGAAAAAGGGTTTTCGTGTCCAAATTGCTATATTTTTTTTGAATATCCAAAATCTCATGGGGTTGCAACCCCCGAGGGAGCGACGAATGATGGGGGTACAAGAAGGTCAAAATATTATGATAGATTGCTTCAGAAAAGTGCTTCCAGTTGCATGGTGTGGGCTTCTCAGGTCTCACAACTTATTAGCCGCCAGTCTCTCACAGCGGCGAGACGGATTTGTCACAGAAAGTTGCGTCGCATAAGGAAGGGGTTTTAATCCCTTCAATCTTTGCCGATCTCACGTTGTACTTTCTCTCTATAAAGCTTCGGGTAACTTTATAATGCAATGCTAAACTTGCAAAATATTCATTCAAGTATTAATGGAAAATGCGGTTAATCAATATGCGTACTTGCTCCTCAAGGTGAAATTGTGTGCAATTTAAATTATCATTTCTCTTCCGTTTTAGGAAAGGGCGGTTGGTCTGAATGGAGCGATTGGACAGAGTGCACCGCTCTCTGCGGCAACGGTACACGATATCGACTTAGAGCATGTGATAACCCGACACCAATAGGAGAGGGAAACGAATGCGAAGGAGAAGGGCACGAAAATGAGGCATGCAGGCACTGGGAGAATTTTTGTGACCCTAATAAAAATCAGGGTACGTGGCATCTATCATGAAACATCACATTTGTTTCTTTCAAAGTGATTAATTTAGATCAGAGCCGTAAACTGGACAAATCCCCAAGGGGGGGGGGGGGAGGGAAAGTTAATGACACTATCTAAGTGGTGCCTCCAATTATCTTCGTAGCATAGGTGACATCCGGGCGCATCCTTCATATGTGACCCCATAAGGGAGTCTTCCTTAGGGAGTGGTCTTAACGGAAGAGTGACATCGATCTACGTTAAGTTAGCTAGGCTGCAAAATGACGCCATCTTTGGAAACGTTATGAATTGATTCTATGTTAAGAAATTTTCATTGTGTAGTAAATATTTCTAAATTGGTGCTACACTCTTTAAATCTGATTATATGGTTAAAGGTTCCATAGCTGAGAAATCTTTCCCATTTTTTGGCAGAATTCCAAGGAGGTGTGGCCTAAGGTGCCATTTTGAGAAAATTTTGTATTTGTATGAAGGATGGCTTAGATGCAAAATGGTGCTATCTGGCCAGATAGTCCTTACTGCTTTGGACCTAATATTGGTTAAGAAATTCTTATCATTTAGTGGTTTTCGTCTAATATTCCATGGCATGATTCCAAGTCCACCATTCGTTGCGGCGTAGTAGAGTAGGCCTATCAAGAAAATTGTTATCAAACGTGTCTCCCACATTTCAAGAACTTGTACTTTCTAGTCCATGTGATTTGCAGCTAAAGATTTCATAGTTTAAAAAGGTAGACTTCAAAGGTAAAAGATAAATTCGCAAAAGTATGTTTCGTGAAACACTTGAAGGGGAAACAGGGCTTGAAGTAAACACAAACACAAAAATCAACCAAATGTGACAAACTATTGATGGGATCATGTTGGCGCAGATGTTTTTCACTGCCCAATATGCCTCTGTAAAGCCAGTTTAAGCTATTGTGCGTAAAATACTGATACTTTGAGCAGTTGAGAATTTTTTTCTTCTTTTTCTGAACTGTTTCCAGAGATCCCAAGTTGCTCTTTTCATTTTTTATTGGAAGTACACTGTCTCTGTTACTTGTCACTTAAATCATTTTGTAAAGAAGGCGCGCAGAGTTTCGCAGGTGCGAAAACGCACCATGCAAGAAAAAATGACCTTTGACCTCGATCATCTTAGTGCACCAACGAGATCCACCAAGTTTCACTTAAGTAAGGTGGAGGGCTTTGAGTTTTTTCAAGTGAGATTGTTATTCAATGGGATCTTGTTGGCGCATCAAGTTATGAGGTCTTGAAAAGTAAATTAGGGCGCTGTTCGACAAGGGTCCAGGTCAGTGTAACATGACTCGACAATGACATCCCAACATTTTTTCCACCTTTGCTGCATGTGTACTCTCAGATGATTTCAAAATATGTTTTCCTTACATTGTGATGTGTTTGGCGCACACATTTGCAATAATGGGAAATTGGCTAATCGTTTCAATGATTTATTTTACATTAAATTTCACGATTTTTCTTACAACACCGAAAGTGCAATGAACCTAAAATTTGTGGTTTGTCGTATTGGAGCCCTTCCTCCCCCCCCCCCACCCACCAAATGGTACATTTTTACAAGCTCCGACTCTTAAGCAGTGAAGTAAACGTAATCTGGGCTATTTCGTAAAAGCATGCTGTGGCATACTAAAAAAGAAAGAGCAAGCCTACTAAACAGCTTTATATCCTATAGGTCTCTTATGTTTTCTATAAATGATACAGAACATAGTTGGTGCAGCAACATTCGTAACCGGACATGGTCGAATCCATCTCTAAGAAAAAGACGCATTTCCCGGGACCAGTGAACAACACAGAGCATCTATGGGAGTCCAAGTTTCTCCCCGGGGAAATGTGGGGGAAAAGGGAACCCTTGCATGCAATTTTTGAGGTTCTACGGGCATTAAAATCGTAATTGTGACAAATTTAAAAGCATTTTTCTTTTCTTTTTGTAAATAGGCCATCTTTCGTGTAGAGTTTGAAAATCTCTGGGGAGGGATAGTTACCCCTTCCTGCAGTTTACGGCCCTCTTATTTCGACTTTATTTTGTTTTTCTACAAATAAGAAAGAGGGATAGGCAAAAAGGTACTGGCAGAATTACTAATATGCTGATAGTCTTCAGTATAAGAGTTAAGTTGGATATTTCATTAATTTACACAACAGAGTACAGTGAGTGGGATGAATGGTCACATTGCAGTAGAACTTGTAAAGGAGGATTTCAAATTCGTGGTCGCACTTGCCTTGGTGAGCTCGATTGTAACGGTGCCTTTCATGATAGGAAAGCCTGCAACTTGGAAAAACTATGTCCTGGTAAGTATGAGCACATTATAAACTGTTGAAAGTTTTATTTTATGTAAGTCATTTTTGAAATAAAATATGGTTTGACTTTGAGTACGAAAATATTCATCAGGGGTAGCTCGAGTGCAGATTGTGAGGCGTAAGGGAAAGCGTATATGACCAGTTTTAAGGGGACACTGGTCAGTGCGCACTTTTGTGATTTTGTAGTTTTTTGTTATAAGTGATTTAATAACGTGTCCCCCAAAAAGCGTTATATTTTCCACGAAGGGGATAGGGCTGCATCCCCATCCCCGTACGCCCACAGGCTTGTCTTTGCAAAGATAAGAGAAAAGATGAAAAATTTTCTATATCCGTAGACAAAAATATTAACACAAACCGTACACTGGTGTTTGCACGGAGTTCCTTAATAGTATATAGGAGCCTTCCTTCATGAGAACTAAACATTGTTACATCTCAATTTGCCTTCAGTTTAAAGTTATTTGTATACACGTTAATGCATTTCAAACATTTCAATAACCCAAAAGGAGATCCCGACGACTATTTGCATCCCTAGCCTTGTATATATATATATATATATATATATATATATATATATATATATTATATATATATATATATATATATATATATATATATATATATATATATATATATATATATATAGCCACAAGTAGATGACACTTTAAAGTGCCCTGCCTATCATGACTCCGTTGAGTGTAACTGTAAGAAGGCACTTTGCTAAAACTGAAATCACAAAGAAATCCGTCGAACTGATTACAATTAACCTTTAATTTCTGATTGTAATGAAAGTTTAAGAACATCATCTTTATTACAAAATCTTGACCTTAGTGGACGGAGGCTGGTCTGAGTGGTCCCAGTGGTCTGTTTGCTCTCAGACTTGTGGAGAAGGAACCAGCGATCGACATCGAGTATGTAACAAGCCGTACCCACAATTCGGCGGCCTACCTTGTGAAGGAAAGTCTCAGCAGATACAAGACTGTAATAGACTCGACTGCCCAGGTAGGTTTGATGGACAATTTAAAAACAATGATTAACTTTAAAGAGGGTTGTGGGTCTCGAGGTGCAGACTCGCGTCCTCCTCTTGGGGGAAGGCTTCGCCATCGGCCACGGCCTCGTATATTCCCTCGCTTCGGGACTTAACCCGCTGTCTATCCGAAGCTGGCTACTATGCCAACCAATAACTTCTCAAAGATCCCATGCAAAATGTAAGTTTTTCTCCAAGAATAATTGATACTTTTTAAGCTTTAGAATGCGCCTCACCAAATTTGTCGCATGCAGTGTGACATCAAGTTTGTAGTGACTACAACACAGAATGGTTAAAGTCAGGCAGCCTATACTGCATTGTAAATCACATCATTACATGGTCAGATGGACTGGCCATCGGTCTCGACCTATGTCCCCGAGTCAGTATACTCGGCTAAAACACTGCTGAAATTATTTCGACACTAAAATTGTACTCAGAAGTTAAAGAAGGGAAATGTTCCGATTCTGTATCATAATGACCAGGTTTTAATGGAAGGGCATTAGGTAAAGGACAAGATCCTGAATGTATCGAATGAAAATGGAAAATGGGGGTTGAATCGGGGATTTCGGCAAAGCATGAACTACTTACCTGCTAGCAGATCTGACGCTAGGTGGGAAAAGATCGCTATATGGTACCGTCGGGGGAAGCTCTCCCCCTGTCTGGGAAATTTAAATGTCCCTCAGGGAGTCTTAGTGGGTAAGATAAAGTATGCAACCCCCATTTACTTGACTTGCCCTCATGATGTGCAGATTCTTCAAAAAAAAAAAACAACTTTCCAATGTTCTTCAATCAACCCCCCCCCCCAAATTCTTGTCAATTAAAACCCGGTATTTTCACTTTGTTTTTTAAAAAAAAAATCCCAAAATTTTCGTTGCGCAAAGCGCGCCCAAAGTTTACTTTCACCACCTTCCTGCAACGTTTTCCTTTTGTGGCGACTTCAGATTGTACCCCCAGTCAGTGGCGTAGCTCTCCCACCCTCCTCCGGGCAAGCCCAGATACCAGGCTTGAAATGTTGTTCAAGTAAATAGCGGAAGTAGACGCAAGTTTATGCAGAACTGTCATTTATTCAATTTGGGTGGAAGTTAGGTAACTTGTGGTTATCATATATTCTTCTAATGGGTTTTACAAGGGCGGCACTCAGTTAAATTTGTCCTCCCCTGACTTTTTCACAATGTACTTTATAAAGCGTGACCATCGTTACTTGAAGTACTTGAAGTATTTTATGCAATTGCTTCTCACTTTTATGGAATTGGATTTCATGAAATAATGACACGAGGTTAAAAAATAGACTGCAAAATTCTTAAGTATGTGGAATTTTTTGGAATGATCTCAAAGAGACTGTCACAATGTTCTTCTCCCGGTAGCCAATATCACTTATTGGGGTGACTGGAACTCATGGAGTGTCTGTTCTGATGAGTGCGGGGGAGGGACACAACAAAGAACGAGGGAGTGCTTTTTGGGGACTGAAAAAAGATCGTTGGCGGAGTGCGGAGGGGAATTCGAGCAAACTAGCGTTTGTAACTTTCAACAATGCTCAGGTAATGTAAAATCGTTCGCCCCAGATTTCAAATAATTTTTATCATCGGTATTGTGGTCCACAGACCACACTGATGGTTTCAATAATCTGTATTATATTGTGAATTTCTTTAAATGAACTGTGATGAACAGACCTTGAAATATTTTTTATAACCTAAACATATATTGCTGCGATAAAAAAAAGGTTATGTTGGCTTGGTTTGTAGGCTCTGGTTTAGAAAAAAAAATTTAGTGAGAAATTATGTGATAATTTTCATTTGCTGTTTGTGGTTACGATGGTGAAGTTTTGTATGGTTTTTTATGGTAGGTTGCATACGTATCTAGTAAAACATTCCTTAACAAACTGCATGGTACCAAGACTGATCTGTGATTTTGTATTGTACTTGTTAGCAGAAAGCTGAAAGTTATGAAATAAAGTGAGGTGGAAACAGTTGTCAACCTGTGTAGCTGCTTCTCAAGCCTACCGCTATATATGTAGGTTATCGCAACTGTGTTTGGTGATGAAGCTCACTATCAGAAACCTTCGTCTGGTCCGCTAAATTGTGGCCCTACTGATGCAGTCTCTTGCTCTGACTGGTACATAGGAAAAAATTTCACAAAGGGGACCTGAAAAGAGAGTGTCAGTGCCATGAAATCACTTTTGCCGTCAAATCGGTATATGCCCTTGGGTTGGGGTGTTTCTTTCCTGACCCCCTTCTCAGACGCCTTGTACAAACACTTCATTCAAAGGTACCGACGCAGAACCAGGACAAAAAAGTGTTCCTACTTATCGGTAGGCGGCAGGGAACAGTAAAATTCGTCTGCCGAGATATTACAGAATAGTCCTGCTAAATGTAGGTTTTCTGAAATAATACAGAAAAGGGAAAATTTTTTACATACACACCATTTATACCACATTTAGGTTCATTATACTGCTATGCAATTTTACTTCCGGTTCCTATTTTCATCTTAGCTTTAAGACTGAATGGATTTGAATTAAATGATTTGCACGTCAAAGGTCAAATAGGGTATTCCGGTCTCCGAATGCGTTAACGTGGCTATATAGACGCTGATTGTATACCTGTAGCCTATGGCCTGAAGAGCTTGCACATGCGCAATACCACTCATAAAGTGACTTTTGTATGGATTCATATCAATTTGGTAAAGACCTTGTCTTCACTTTACAAAGTCCAAAAAGACTTTTGATAAGATGGTCTTCATTATAGAAGGCGTACACATCACGTCCCAGATGGGTTAGGCTTTTTATCAATGTTGGACGGCAACGCTACATATAGTCACAATATACACTGTATATTATTGGCATAGCCTAGACATGTTTACTTTGCTATTGCACGTATACGGGCACACCTCACAATTGAAACATTATACAAATAATGAATGTTTTCCCTTCGTGTGATAGCATGAATAGTTTAATGAGTTGGAAGATTTAAGGTTCTATTCAAAGAGGCGAGACCGAGTTGAATAGAACCTTTATCTTCAAGTTCAACGAATGAAATTATTTATGCTATCACACGAATGGAAAACATTCATTACTTGTGTTGTTATATAACACCTAAATTCCTAAGTAGGCCACATTTTGGTTAAAATTTGATTCAAGGAGCGGATAGGGCCAAACACCATGTGCTATTCTAGACTAACCCACTACGGATAACACACGACCGTGTGATAGTGCCAAATAACCCATGGCATGTGACCACCGATCTTCCAATCAGATGTAGAGGAATTAATAAGGTGTTGCATAAATTCAGATAATGTAGGTACGCACGGCTAAGTAAAATATGGTATTAAAAAACCGATGACGTAGCTGCGAGTTTTTATGATTTAAAGACACAAATGTAATCATACGTAATGTACAATAGAATTTTTTATATCTATTTTAACACTTTACATACAGAAACAATAAGTAGCCTAAATTATTTTGCGTTTTTATCTTCTGTTTTACAGTCGACGGGAATTGGGCTGGATGGTCTGAGTGGACTACTTGCAGCGCCACTTGTGGGGACGGTAGGAAAACAAGGGACCGAACTTGTACCGATCCTGCCCCCGAGGGACAAGGCACGCCCTGTGAAGGTCTTGGAACGGATGTCTTACATTGCTCTCTAACCCCATGTCAACGTTAGTAGCAATGTTAAATGAACACATTTGATCTTAATTTTGTCCTCACATTTTCACCTGTTAAATACACAATGGGTTCATCCCCCACCCCGCCCATTTTACGCCTGGTTGGGTGTATTACGCTTGCATATTAACGGCAGTGGGATATTACTACGGCCAGGGAGGTGTCACTGGATATCTCTCTACTACATCCTGGTATTAATTCGTTTTAAAAATTACTCAATAAATGGTGGTCATCGACAAGAAATAACCTGTTAATTCTTAGCTTGATAAAATCGTATTCTTATCTCATATCGATCGTTAGATTTCATGTATTGTAAAATTTTCATGGTTTTCTTACAAACTTCAGTATGAGTCCGTAAAAGGGCACATAAATCATTCCAATTTAAACTAACATTACCCCTGCCCTAAATAATGTTTAGCTCTTTCTAATCATATAAAAATACCTTGTAATTGAATTGTTGAATTCATCAAAGCTTCTTTGTGGTTTACCTTACCTAAAATACTACGGGTGTAGCAAGGCTGTAAAAAAGCACGAAAGATACTTGCAAAGAAAATAAAACGATGTTTAGTAGAAGTTCTCGGCAGATTCCCACTAGGCCGAACTTACCACTGCGAGAATTCCCAACCTAGAAAATTCCGAATTTCCCGGTTCAGTAAGTTTTCCGAGGGGAAATTGTCATGTGTGGAATTTGTCCCGGGGTACTTCAAGTCGTTCAAGAGAGGTTTGTCGAGGGATCTTCCTTGTGGGAATCGTCCGGGGGTATTTCAAATCGTTCAAGAGATGTTTTTAGAGGGGGATCGTCCTTGTGGGAAATGTCCGGGCAGTTGTCCGGTCGCGTTACCACATGTGTCAGAACAAATTTAGGGGACTGCTTCATTCCCTCAACCTAATATCAGCCGCCTCTCTCGTATCACCTTTTCAAAGGCCTCGTTGACTTTGCACTTTAGGATAATGTCGACTGTGACGATCGACCATCGATCGTCACAGTTCTCGTCGTTCCTTGTATCAGTCTATACTCTCTTTATTTTTCGTTAGCGCACCGTTCCTACGTATACACCTTCGATAGTTCCGCCTTTATAGCATACCGTCGTCTGGCCCGTCCCACCAAGCATTGCTTGCTCTTCGTCCGATTTTATCCGACTGGGAACGACGGTCTTCTCGTTCTAAAAAGGGACGAGGATATCAACGATGTCTTCATAATCGTGAGGCTCATAGGAGGCCGGATTGATCTCCACGCCAGAGCAGGCTCGGCCCATGCAAAGGTCCAGTTAGGAGGAGTTCAGGTAAACTACACTTTTAAGAAGATTATGTTGTTGTATATAGGCAGCATTGGAAATATAAAAATTCAAATCAAGATGCTGAAATGTGGACTACTTCAACCCTTCTTTCCCTCGTCCTTCCAATAGAAGAACAGTCGCCACCCCTACTAGTATGGCATTGACTCCTTTTTTTTTGACTAGAAGCATTTTATAATTGCCTTGAGATGCTTATAGTCTTCAAGTATAAATGAAGTCGTTAGCTCTCTTAAAGAGGCGACACATGCAATCTATATACTGCATTATGTAAGTCCCGACTGGCCTGCCATCCAATTTCTCTAATAGTGGCAGCAACTGCAACTGGAAGTGTATCCTCATGGAAAAGTCCCTCATATTGATGGAGATACAAACTGAAAACTATCGGAAACCATCAGCGAACTAAATCATAAATTTGATTACAAAACGCGGACACTAAAGCAAGAGCTTCCAAAATCAGACTGAGCTTCAAAACAGGCTCCGATTTCAGTGGCGGATCCAGGGGGGGGGGTCGCCGACGTCCGGACCCCCCTCAAATTTCCCAATTTGCCCTTTTCAAAATTCGCTTTTTCCACACTAGCCTTAAAAAAAAAAAGAGTTTCACAGGTAATGACAGTTGTCCAGTTCCGAGGAGATTTTGTTTACCCCCATCCAGTATCGATCAATCCATCTGTAAAAGTCTAGCAGAAACTTTCGGCAATATGTGACTATGGTAGCCTATATTGCCCGCCCCGAAACACGAACAGTGCAATCGTTTTACAGAGAACGTGTCTTACTGCCTGCGTGACAGTCAGGCATTCTAATCACTTTTCGCTTGGAACCACGTGTGGCGTGCTTGTGCATTCAATGTAATACAAAACACGCAGATATTACGTCATACTAGCTAGAGCTTTATGCAACGTATTACTATTGGATTTTAATATTGATTCCAAAAGGTCACTGCTATTTTTTTGGTCTTACAACATAATGACACTCCTAAACGCTACATCTACGAAACCTTCCCAACAACCGCTAGTATCCCTCCTCTCATGAACAAGAGAGAGTAGGTAAATACGTTTCGCTATTCAGGGTCTGGAATTAATCTCTTCTTTTATTATGTTGCCCTAATGATGGGAATAAAAAGCCAATGTTAGGTTGAAGTCCACAGTCAAGAGTTGACCAGAAGTCACAATAGACGAATCGGTGTTTGTTTCATTTTAAAGTTACTATATAAAATCACCACCAGGTCAAAAAAAGCAATGTCAGTCGGTTCAATTTTTTGACGCCTTTGGACCGATGACCGGTCTGCTGTCGCAAATAAAAAGCAAACATTCGACTTCAGTCATCTGCTCTGACAGAGTATTTTTGCCAGTCACGCCACAATTATATAGGGAACACAACATACAGCATTTTAACCCCCCTCCCCTAGTCGAGATAGCGGTGGCGCCAGGTGGGGAAGGGCTCATGCCCCCCCCCCCCCGTCGGGGAAGGCTGGCCCCCTATCGGGGAAGTTTTACAGTTTCGTCGGGGAGTCTTATTCGAAAGTATGCAGTCCCCGACGACAACTAGTCACCCCAACGGTTTACCTGTTTTTCGCTCTCAAGCGGATAATTTCTCTACTAAGAACATAAAATTTTCAGCGCGCGTAGAGTCACTCTGTTTTTTTCAATAAATCCGTTCCACATAGCAGGATAGCACAAGCAGGGAGCTGTTACCGGATAACAGCTCCCTGGCACAAGTCCTGTCCACCTTACCAAGTAACATATAGGCAGAGTACATAGTTTATGAAGGGAGCTGTTATCCGAATACAGCTCCCTGGTTTATGTAAAGGTCGTAACTTTCATCCAATATCGCAAAGCCTAGTTGGTGTTCTCTTGTGTGTGTCATGCGGCAGCAGCGGTAGAGTCAGTTGGTGAGCGACTTGCGGAGCAAAGTTTGGCTATTTCATCGTGTAGTCCAGGTGGTTTCGATACAATACATGTTACACACGATACGGTCTACAGAACTTACAATTTTTTTTTCTTTTCGTCATATGTTTTATGTGTAAGCCTATCAAACATTTTCGCCCGCTTCGCGCACTTTTCACCTTCACGATCCAGATTTAAAGAACACTATCAGTGCGCAACTCGAATCTTGAAGTATTAAGCAATATAATGCAAACTATGCCTGCAATGGCATGGAATAATGAGGCTCCTCCATTTGCCCTTCTCATCATCCCCTCGAAATAGGAAATGTCGGAACTTGGGGTAGCTGATATGGCCCGTCCCCCTGTTGGGAAAATTCTGCCTCCATTCATGGTTGCTTTACTTATTTTGGCTTTTATAAGGTTAATTTCTGGGATAGAAACCAAAATATTCGGTAGGCTTTTTCCACTCTTCCTCGGTTCCGTTATACATATAGATAAATATAGTACAAACCTTTCCACCTTTTGAAGTTAATAAGTAGAATACATGAATTTATGTAAATGTCAGGAACTGAATCGCATTTCGCTAAACCTAATTAAAGTTCACTCGTGTCTGTCGTACGGTAGGGCTAGTGACTCGAGGAGGGAAGTACAATAAAGTTACGCCCGATAGGGCCCAACTGCCTAATTGTTCTATATAAGCTTTAAACTAGTACAAATTCTTATAAGTGTAGGCTGACCCCAAATTTTCCCGCGCTTCGCGCGTTTTGCAAATTCCCCGTTTAGATTCCAAGTTTTGATTCCAGTTTTTGCATGTCTCTCAGTTTATCCTTTCTTTGTCAATATGCTGTAAATTGTATAATCGCTGACGTTTATGGGAACCAAAATTAAAAAAAAAAGAAAACGAATGTGCCCTTTTTATGTTCGACCCTACCTCAGAAAAGACCCTAGATCCGCCCCTGGATTTATTGCTCAGGATGGTTTTTAATTCTTTGCAACAGAACATGTTTGAACAGTGGTGAAGCTAGATATTTTTTGTGGGGGGGGGGGGGGGGCAAAAGCAAAAAATTTCCGGCAGATTATTATCTTGAAGTAATAATGTACTATCTAAGCGTAGCGCCACCATCATTTGGCGCGTAGCGCGCGGAAAAAATCAGATTAAAATATCTCCGAGATTGTCTTAAATGACACTTCCAGGCCTTGTCAGTAACCATTTCGATGAGTAATTCTGCTTAAAAACATAAAAAGTGTTGTAAGTAAACCTAAGAATATATTTTTAGCTACTAATTTCCGTTGTGAGAATTTTTAATTAAGGTGGTAAAAATTTCCGACAGAGACTAGAAATTTCCGACAGAAGCCTTCGGAGGCTTTGTGGGGGGGAGACCGCCCCCTGCCCCCTCTAGCTACGCCAATGCGTTTGAAATTAATCAGATCACTTCAAATCAAGTGATAAGTTATGTTCACTTCAAATCAGGCGAGTGTCCCCGTTGAATCAAGTGAAACACAATGCCAAATGCTAATGTTGTTGTCATTGCCCTTGTTTCTGTTTTAGGCAACGAAGCTAAAGTATTTTATCCTTTTCCAGCTCTCGAAGTGGAATGAAGTTGAAATCGGTCTCTCTGGAAACAAAGCTTGGCTTCGGATCAACGATGGAATTATAAACAGCACCGATTTCACTAGTGCTTTGCCTCACTACCTCGACTGGGACATGCCCTTGCATCTTGCTGGCGCCCTGCCCCATCTTCTACCGCAGGACTCCAGTTACCCAGTGCCTGGTGAGAACATATTATGTTTTAATATTACCCTTCACCCTCCCCCCCCCCCCACACACACACCTGCGAAACTTCTCTCTGTCGTTAGAGGCCGTATCTAATTCAAAAAGTGATGGATCTGGCAGTGCGTTGCCGGTCCAGAAAAAAGTTGTAAAGCTGCATGTAGTAACCAAAGCCGTGCATAGGTAGAATCAGAGGATAATAAACCGCGGCCTGGTTCCTGAATATGGTCGCAAATTATTGCACTGTAGGCCTAAATATTCAAAGTCTTAAACCGGGAACGAAGGCTCTACATTTTGCCTACGATTTCCTGCGGTGTAACACGACATGTAACGATACGATTAAGACATGTCCTCGTGCAATATCGCAGCCAACGTTGTCAATAAGAATATTATGAAATTTCATTGTCTTTGATTAAACCGTGCAATGCAAAATGTTTGAGCAGGTTCAGAAATAAAAAACAGACCCATAACATACGACAGTTTGCCTACTCTGTTATCATGGAAGTACTACCTCCGAGGTAGTACTTCCATGCTGTTATAAAATCGTATCGGATTGTGTCGTCAAGAAATCGTAAACAAAATCGCACCTTGCTTGCAAGACTCAATATGCACAGAGTGGAACCGATAGCATCCCGCGGCCCTGCTAAATGATTGATGACCCTGGAAGCAGGGAGTTAGCAACTCCCTGCTGGAAGTAACCAACCGGCCCATAGAAGAATTTCCATGCTAAATCCACCATGTATAGTACACTGCGAACACGTGCGAATACTGCATGATACACTATGCCAAAGGCGTCCACTGCAGCTTCTCAAATAGCCTGCTGTAAGCAGGCTATTGGTGGGTTTTATCAGCTACAAGAACAATTCTTAATATTTGCTTACCCCTTATGTACAGTATACAGACGAAGTTTAATACAATACAATAGCCTGCCAACTTTCTAGCCAATCTCATTTCCGAGACAAAAATAACTTCATGATAATTAATGCACACGTCATCAGCGTTGGTAAGGGGTGGAGTCAACATGAGCGACCGGTTGCTTCGCTACAGCAGACAAATCTTTTCCTTGTATACAGTGCAGTACGCTATTACTGTATAGTAACTGGCTTCGCTGTATAATGTAGATGTCTACATGTACAGCTTAGCAAGGAACGTTGTCGTCTTGTCCATGCGAGGGCCTATACACAGGCCACTGTTGACGCCTAACGTTAGGCTTGACTTTCCACTGCAAGGATTAGCTCGATTTTTAGCCTATACGTGATAATTACGTACCTTTTTAAGATGTCACCGTATCTTCAGAAGTATTCGTACATGTGCATCGTCGCAGGCCGTTGATAGTCATGAATAGTCAGTACCGTGAACACCATGTGACCTTCTTATGAATAATAATCTATCCCGCATTCTGGGGATTCGCTAGCCTTTGTCAAGGCTTTTCTGCCGTTTGTTATCCCTCACTTTATTTAGGCCTACTTCGATTTGAAAGTAGCCTACGCGCTCCAACCATTGAAGCTAGGCCCTCGTAACACTGACTGCTGAGCAAACGGATCTCGCGTCGGCATCAAAAGCGATTTCCAGGGGGAGTACAACACCCAGAATGTAACAGCCAATGTTTCCTGCTAATGTTTCCGGAGGGAGGAGGAAAACTGTCGCAGGAAAGACTCGACAGAGGCTAGGGATTCGCGTGAATGAAAACTGGACGAAGGTTTGCAGACTCTGTACAGAATATATTCAGGGGTGTATTATGATTTCTGAGAGAGCGCCATCTTTTGGAAGGCTGCTACAGAGTCTGTTCCGCAGGCTACTTCTCAAAAAGGAAAGCGAAGGTCCTTGACCAGAACAAATGCGAGCACGAAGTTCGAAGTGCCAGGTATAGTGGATGGCGTACGAATCACGCTGGAAGGCAGTGAAAAACATATTCCCGCCATTTTAACCCATACTGTCTCTGTTTTCATCATTAAAGGTTTTGACTTTTTATACATGAGCCATTTTAAGCTTCGGGGTCAATTAATTGCCTACGACTTTTATTTATTAGAGTTCTGGAAAAAATGCAGGGCCGGGGAGGAAGAGTATAGCATTCTTTAGCCTAGGGTACCTAGGCCTAGATCTGACGTACACTTTGTTCCCTGAACTAGGCCTAGGCTATTGCAACACAAACTTTTGACCGCATATTACTGTGAGAGTAATATCGTCTGCGTGCGTTGCTGCAGTGATTGTTGTTATATACGCGTATGCGCGTGTATGAACGTAACTATAACTATGGACTATGTCACAATTAAACAGAAGTGCGTGCTATTTAGCATACAATAGTGTGAACGTCCTACTTACACGATTTGGCAGTTTCATAGAATGTTAAAAAAACAAAACAGGATCGTTTGTGTAAATCAAAATTTTTGGTCTTTTTTTGGACACTAAGTGCTAATAATCTTAGAATGAAGGGTCTTAAACATATAAGGCTCCGTAGAGGTCAATTATGTAGGAGTATACGTGAATTTGAGAAAGATCGAGACCATTCAAAATGTTTGAAGTTGCGGTAGCCCAATTTTGACAATGGGTATATTGCTGACCTAGTATGGGAAGCCCCAAAGCTTCCCAAATACTAGGTCAGCAGACTGCGGACTAAACATTCTTATTCCACTTTAAAAAGTGATAACAACGTTTAAATGTTTAGCAGAGAAAGTGGAAATCCTTGCCAAAGATTCCTATCAACACCTGCGATGTACTAGATTTGTTTCGTGTTTCTGTTCGATCTAGCTGACCAGAAACGTTTTGAAAATCATGGATGAATCGTCGGAAGATGGATTGAGATATAAAGAGATCATTCTGAGTCACAATCTGGACATTTTGATTTCAAAAGAATCAATGAAAATGGGTAGCAGGAGAAGGGGCAGTGAGAGAGACCCTTTTGTCATCTATATGCAGGAACTTAGTAATACTTTCTCTGATTAGCTTCATTACAAAAGTAACTGACATAGCACATGGTTGACTCCTTGACAACTATGTGTACAAACCATTGGATGCTTTGACTGATACTCTATTGTCAGGTGCGTAGCTACGGGGGGGGGGGGGAGGTTGAACTCCAGATTTTTACTAGTCCCCCAGAAACTGTGTGTGTCCTAATAAAATTTGTAAGAATTAAGGACGGCGATCAATGCCGTGACCCCCATTTGATACCTAGGCCCCCATAAAAATTTCATCCTAGCTACGCCCCTGTCTATTGTTATTATACCCCTCGAGTTAATCATTTTCGGCCTCGTCCGATACACGGTATTGCTCCAGAAGGACATCATATTATGAAGTAGGCTGCTAGTGTCAAAACAGTGTTATTGGCAGTGATTTTACCGAGGGTTGCGAAGGGTAATATGTAGAGACTTAGTAGATCGACTCCTTCCACAAAGGGAGTCGAAACTGAAATAAAATTTCCTCTAGACTATGATGTAATTTGATTTTTCGGCATAAAAACCATCCTGCCATCATTTATTCTTTTTATACCAATAAAGACATTGCATTATGAATGATGTTTGCTGCTTTTGTGTCCTTACAGGGTTCCATGGAAAAATTAGTGAATTTCGCATGAATTACCAAGAGTTAAGACTTACCTCCGAGATCGACCAATGGAAAGGAGCCGGAGTTCCTTACGTCACCTTGAATGTAGGGGAAGAATTAGCAGGTACAGATAACGCACTTCATTGCAAAAACTAAGTGGTTTACAATTCCGACCGATTGCCCGCAACCCAGTTTGCCAGACTTTGAAAAAAAATGAGGTTTCTCCTTTTTTCATTACTATTCATATGTTCTCCTAATTTTGGGATGTACAAAAGGGTCGAGGTGTGGAAAATGCCTGAGAACCAAAATATATTGCACTTTGGTCATTTTTGTTAGGAAACTATTTGTCATTTTCTTACAGTAAAAATAAACAGCCTACATTTTATTACACAAAGTTTTAAGGCCGGAAAAAGAATCGGCGTCAAACGTGCTGTTGAGGAATTTCATGTGATATCACGCGAGTGGGATTGCCAGACACATTGGACGCTTGTCCTCCACTTGGCAAAGTCAAAGAGAGAGACGTGCTATATCACGTGATGTCGGTGAAACCCCTGTATAGACCTAATGGATATGATGTCACGTAGCAGAAAGTGCTCCCTCGTTTGGAGGAAAAGAGCGTATCATTGCAAGTTACACCAACAAATGCAGACAGCTGATATGTCAACCAATCGTATACGCGCGTAAGTCTGCTACACATGTGTGCGCAATCTCCGCCGTTAGTGCACGTGCGCTTCAATGTTTTCCTCCAAAGTGACGTCAGGCTAACGTTAATGCATAAGGTCTATCGGGAGCTTGCACAGAAGGTCAAATTCAGTGAACGCGGTAGTTGTTCCGGAGGTCATTGCTTTAGTACATGACCTAGCGTCCGCGTGTGTTTGTTTGTCCCCCAGAGCGTGGTTGCGTTAGTTGCCTTTTGCACGCATGAAACCTCCCTATAGACCTGATGCATATGATGTCACAGAGCAGAAAGTTCTCCCTCGCTTGGAAGAAAATGGTATATCATTACAAGTTACACCAATAATGCAGACAGCTGATTTTTTAGCCAATCGGATACGCGCGCAAGTTCACTTAACGTCCTGGGTAGGACTTTAAACTGCATCCGGTTGTGGAGCTTGTTTAAGCGTGGGGATAATGAGGTTACCCTTTACTACAACTGCCTCCGGGGCACCCTTGGGCAAGGTGCACCTGTATTTGCCCTGTGCCTTTTACGTGTTGTTGCCTTCGGGCGTGAAGTTGCCTTCGGGCGTGAAGTTGCCTTCGGGCGTGTTGTTGCTTTCGGGCGTGTTATTGCCTTCGGGCGTGGAGTCGCCTTCGGGCGTGTTATTGCCTTCGGGTGTGGGGTCGCAAGTTCACTTAACTTGCGTGTAAAGTTTACGTCGTGCGTACAGTGTGCTTCATTGTTTCGCCTTCAAAGTGACGTCGTGTGACGTCAGTGCATAGGGTCGATAGCAGTGCGAAATTTTATCAACTGGAGTCTGCCTATTTAAGGGCTCAGTAGGACATGGTGGTTGGACAAGTACCGATGGAGTCACAGCGGAAATTTTCCTGGACACTTTACAAGTTTACGAGTACTAAATAAACTATGGACCCTGACACCAAAAGTTTAAGTATCCTCAAATGACATTTGGTCCACGAGAGGCAGCCTAAAGCATCTTATACAATATTTGTTTAAAATTTTCCGGCCGTGAGAAGGAGGTCCCTAGACTGAAATGGATGGTTGGCACGACCAAAAGACTCCAAAAAAGTTTCCGAGCAATACTTTCATGTGAGATGTTCTTAAACCTCTGGTATCTGTTAACGTCTGGTAAGAATAAGCGACACCCAGAAAAATGAAAATGTTTACTCCATAATAATAAAAGTTATACCCTTTCACTGTGGAAGGTATTCGTGATAACATTTATCCAAACTACCTCCACCTCCTTCACTGAAGTTTTCCTGAGTGAGTGGGTGGGATGGGTGGTGATGGGTCCGGTCCTCGGGATAAGTCGGATCTAAATATCGATTGAAAAATCTTGCTTGTAACATTTACTCAAATTTACTGCGAAGTAACGTTGATTAAGAACACATGATAGTCTCGGGTTTTACTCTAGCCTAAACATTAAACTATGAATAGCCTATACATGCTTTCAGCAAGAGGCCGTCATTTCCTGTATGTAAAGGGTCTTCGTGTGACGTTACGGCGCTTCTTATCGCATTTCTTCCACCGCTGACCTTCGAGAGGCAGCCGACCTCGAGTCTCTATACTCCCTGTGAGTTCTCTCATATGCATCACATTAATTGGCGTGAGTGTACCGGATTACCGCCAATACAGGGGGCTACAACATATTTGCCTGACAAGTTTCAATTTTTCCGCCCGAGGGGAGAGGGGGACAGTGACAGCCCTTCCAGCCCCTCCTCGTACACCTTTGTCAAATAGTATATATAAAGGAAGAACAAAAGAAGGTCTTGTGACGCGGTGGAACAGCTACAGACTGAGTCGAGGATTTCAATGTGTGTTTTGATCAAGATGTGTGTTTTGTCCCTTTCAGAGGTGGACTCTCAACTGACACAGTTCGGCGGCGGCTCCTACATTACGATACCCGTTGAGATCACTTCAGATACTCACGTCAGACCTCTCGTGGTTGAGTTGATCGTCAAACTAGAAGGCGACAACGGGCTCCTTCTGTACAACGTTGGCGAAGAGCCAGGGTCACATTTGGCGGTCTTTATTCGTGACTACGTCCCCATTCTTGCCATCGACTTCGGAAATGATTTATTGGAGACCAACTGTGAAAGTATCCCGGTAAGTAACATAATCTTGTAGTAGCAGAAAAAAATTTATCAAGATAATAATCATTCCGCTGTCTTATGTGACGGTCATTTCCCATGTAGGTGAGCCCTGCGTCTTTGGCGATGGTTGTGACCTATACTTAGCAATGGCTTTCATACGGAAGCCGAGAACTTCGCGGTGGTATGAAATCTGACATGCCAGTTTTCCCACCCCTTCCTTCGGTAAATATGGGAAGGAGCAATCAAGATAAGATTTCTCCTTACTATTATCCACCGATAACGTGAAGTGGAGAAAACCAATGTTAGTGAGGGGTTACTCCAAAAAAGGACCATTACACAGTGGCTATTTTCGAACACCCGCTCTCTGATAAAGTTTGCCGCATGCCGCGCCACTATGTCCATCGATCCTCTTTTCAATTTAAGTAACAGAGCTAGGTCGCTCGTCGACGTTTGTTCCGTACCACGGTGGGATCATCCCACGTTGGTAATATATAACCAAAGTTACTCAGCGCCAATCCGTGTCATGTGCGGGGGCGTCCATTTATGGAGAGGCGAAAATAGACACTGTGTAATGGTCCTTTGCTGAAGCACCCCCTCACTATTTTTGGTTTTCTCCACTCCACATTATCGGTGGATAATGGTAAGGAGAGATCGTATCTTGATTTCTCCTCCCATGTTTACCGAAGAATGGGGTGGGAAAACTAGCAAGTCAGATTTCACACCACCGCGATGTTCCCGGCTTCCGTACTTTCACGTGTATGCGTATTATAACATGCAATTAGGTTTTTCCAATTCTAAGTGCAATACTTAACACAGATGGCAATACATTTTCAATAGGTTATCACGATACCACATAAAAGATATCGCTGCCGTTTCGAAGGCAAGCGACGCTGTTTTCGAATAGCCTTTTATACTAGGCACTCACTGTGCACTTTTAGTAGAAAGTGGTGAAATTGATGCATGATAGGCTGGACATAAATTGAGAGCAATTAGCACGACTCAGTGTTTTTCTTCCCACATTCACTAACTCTTTACCTCCATATAAATTCCCTAGATTTTAAGAAGTTTCCCCCGACCTATGGGATTAGGTCGGCTGAAATGTTGTTTTCGTCAGCTGGAAAAAGTAGCAAAGCATGAATTCTTAGCGCTTCATAGCGGGCCAGTCGAGCTTGATGTCAGTGTCTATCAATACTGATGGTGCATGTTTATGGGAAGACATTTCACGAAGTGGGCGGGAAGTTTTAAACCTGAAATTACTCATAATTCATAACATGAATTTTGCTGCAAAAAACATTTTACCCTAAAAGTACATTTTTGTTTTACTGGGGTGGGGCTACCGACCCTCGCTTCTTTGGCCTGTGTAATTCCCAGACGTAATTTATCGGTTGTAAGTCTGCAGCTATCTAAAAAAAATATCCTGCTCCTAAATGATATACGTTTTTCTCACTTCATCTTGCAGCTACATACGTGGGTAACACTGGACATTCTAGTCGATGGCCCTTACGCGGAGATTCGAGTCAATAAAGGACCAGCCGGCCAAGTGTCATCCCCTTATCAGGACACCTATTACAAACCCAGGAGGTCCATGTCTGTCGGCGGGGCAAGCCCTGCAGATATGGCTGTAGTGACTTTGGCCGTCGGAGTTACAAAAGGGTTCGAAGGATACATTTTCACCTCCACTGTCAACGGTGACAAATTTTTATCGTCCGAAAACGTCATTAGAAATCCAAACAAAACCGTTAACTCGGCATCGGCAACTGTGTCAGGTAAGTTGTTTTTGTTTTCTACCAGATTAGAATATATACACCAGATAAGTAAGAGGAAGTTCATACACGTTTTGATACATTTTTACATGTCCAGTGTCTTAACTGGGCAGGGTTGGGAAGTAACGAGTTACAAGTAACGCTGTTAGTGTAACGAGTTACATTTTGTGTAACGGAACCCTGTAACGAGTTACATGTGCACTTCAGTAACGGAGTAACTAGTTACAATTCTGTGTAAAAGTAACTGTAACGGCGTTACATTTGGGTCCCGTTACTTTCCCGTTACAAATAGTCAAAATGAGCACAAATTGCACTTTACTCGAAGCAGTAACAGAAAATTTTCAAATTGATGACACTCTGGTAGTAAAATTGATTTCGATATATTTATCATTCATCTCTATTATCGACGTCGCCCTAACCAACATCAAATTCTGTTCACTGTTAGAATCAGAAGTTGATATTAGATTCACATTCGGCAGACTTACAGGGTCACTTGATTGTTGATTAAACTAAGTTTAAAATTTGATTTGTGTGTCAAATTTTTTATTAGACAGATCAATGTTTACTATCCATGAGACCGAATCTTTGTATTCAGTCTTCAGTAATAAACTCCAAAAAGGCAAGAATGCTATCACAGAGTACAGTCAACTGTTGAAAAGCCAACAAGGGAGACACAACCACCACAAAAAGTGCAAAAATGCTAATCGTTGAAAATCGTTGAAAAGTGCGATTCGTTGAAAAATACTGAAAGGTCCTCTGGCAAACTAAGGCCCAGCTGACTTTATATAGCCTAGTAAATATAATAAGTGAAGTAAGCTGGGCGTTAGTTATCCATATTGTCCTTTAGAGGACACAGACACATATTGTCCTTTATAGTACACCGTGAGAAACAGGGTGGCCCATAGGCATTCAAATACTAGGCTTACTTTGAAAGTTTAATAATTGCCTTTTGAGACGTTAGGGCTGGACCTGAGTCCACCCTATCCGAGTGGGAGTAACTGCGATTCTAGATTCCCTAATCTTTCCGTTCATGGTACGTACCCCTCAAGTTCCGGCCAGTTCTGATTCCAATGGCACCAATTCCGAGGGCAGCCTTTTTGCCAATGTATAGCATATCAAACATACGGATGTTTTAATTCTATCGTACATGTCCACCATTAATAAAGTCATCGTTTGTAATCACTTCCATAGCCTGGCCTCCTCAGTAATTTAGTTGATCATGTGTGACAATACTTTACATCTGTACATTGTGCACAAATTACAGTGGAACTTTAAACACTTCTAATGCAACTTTCATGTCTGAGAACTCGGCTGGAATGAACTCCGAGTACAACTCCAGTTACATCACATTCCGGAAAAATTTCGATTCCGGAACCTGCTATTCCGGGCAAATACCTAATCTAGAAAAAAGCTCTCGAGACCTGCATTAAGCTGGTCGAATCCGGACTCGTGCTTTGGAGCCCAGAAAATTATACGGTTTTAATCGTCGGTAAACACCGTGCATCCATTTATGTATCTAATTTAACATGTATTGTATCCTTATTTGATGAATCAAACGTATGAATTTTGGCTATATCATATTCTTTTCAATGCTCGTAACTCCTTACACTGGAATAACAGTAAGGTTAATATCAAAACAGCAGAATATTGAAATGGTTAAATGGCGTTAAAAGTATCCTAATAAAGCTAATTGAAAGAGGAGAGAAGTGTCCAACTTAAAGCTTCACCTTTTTATTGTAAAGGGAAAGTGAATTATGGGCACATGGTCTGCATGTGTAAACTACATATAGTCTCACCATTTCTGTGCATTGTTTTATATCGACACAATGTGAAACTTGAAATTTATGCGGAAATATCACTTAGCCCAACCTTAGCGGTGAGGTTTTAAAATTACATCGTTAACAAAAATAGAGCATGGTATTACCATATATTTATACGCTTGAGGGGTGAAGACTTTAATTACTGCTAAAACAACGCTCTCCCCCTTTTAATAGCGGCTAACCTCTCTAAACTGTGATGGTAGTATAAAGATTTCCGCCCTTAAAGAAGTACTGTCGTAACTGGAAAAGTTTCGGTTACAACCATATTCGTCTAACAAATAGTTTGTGTAAGCTCCGACACAGTATCATGATTCGCTGCTTCATGATGAGCGTTAGGAGCCTCTGCCTGAATTCCCAGTGAAGATCAGCTGGCATCATTGACTTTCTTTGGGGAACACCTAAGGATAACCGGCACAAATGAGGTGTCGGTCCTCTCATGTGCCCCTTCTTACTATCTAATTATGCTCCCTTCCATTTCAGTTACCGAGGTACCGTATATTCACCTTGAAGTAACTAGTTACTTTTGACATGTAGCTAGTTACTTTTCAGTCAAAAGTAACTGTAACTAGTTACTTTTTCAACATAGTAACTAGTAACTGTAACGAGTTACGATTTTATGGAATAACTGTAACTATAACCCTGTAACTGGGTCATTGTTATGGGTCAATATCATAGCCTGTCGAAGAAATATAGTTGACCGTGTATGACCAATCATCCACAACACTGTGCACCAATAAAAATAAATCCTGTACTTATCATCGTGTAGTATTCATTTTTTGTAAACTCGACTGGATTTGGTTCCCAGTCCAAATTCAAGTGCAGCCTATTCAGGCATTTTGCTTCTTTCAATCCAGGGTCAATTTCTAGTACAGTAAAAAACGGAAACGAGTCCGGAATTGAGCCTAGTCCGATTCCGGACTCAGACATTACAGCCCTGTCGCCCACAAAGGACAAACAAAGGTAGAATTACCGATAACAGATTTCATTTGTGTTTTAGGCACGAAATTTGCACGATTTTATGAAGCAAGATGGGTTTTGGAGTGGATTTCCTGTTTACTGACTTCCTCGCAGACATGTTGTGAATACATCTGTTTACAATGTATGACTGATGAGTATATAGAACAATCGTACATGTAATCGGCTTTCCGAAAAGTACTGTCCTGTGTGGGAATTTTAACACCCCACTACCCTCTGGACACCAGTTTACCCACCATCCGCTTTCCACTTTTACTCATAAAACGATCTCGTAAATAAAAAAAAAAATGTGCAGACCCACAAGAGTGCGAATGGTGGAGCGATGAAATTTCTAAAAGTGGGTTAACTGGTTCTTAAATGTAATTTGTATGTCCTGCTTAAGGCGCTCTAAAGATGTCCAGGTCCCCTTGGACCTTCGTCAACGAAGAAGACACATTGAGGGTGTTCCGCAATTCTGCAGAAGATTTTATTAAAAGCGCCTATGAATCTCTCCAGGCTGAAAAAATTACTTTTATTTAACGCCGTTTTTCGGCTCAAATAATCTAGCCATTGCTTAGTGCTTAGATACGATGTCTCAATCCATGTAGTTATTCTATATTTTTTTGTAGCTAAGCCTTGTGTAATAACTTACCGAACGTCTGACTGATCAGGGTTATCCACCAGAATTTGTGTCAAAACTTGGTTAAGTGTAATTACAGGTTGTTATTTAACGTCGCAGAGGATGCATCTCCCGGTCTGCCGGTCAAATTCTCAATTTAATGGTCCAAAATGTCCGTTAGTTAGGCACCGTAAGTACAATTGTAAACATGCACAATTGCACCAACGTTAACAATGAAGATGTAAGCGGAAGCAACTTATACCAACAAGTTATCACTGACAATGTTGACAAAAGTTCGAACGACCCCTCTGTAACCATAATGTGTATGTTGCTTTTCTTTCCCACTCATAATGTATTTCTTATCTTTAGTTTCATCTTACTCTCTGTCCCAAGTTGGAATTACAAAGGACAATGGGATAGAGTTTTACTACACGTCGTTTTTGTCAATGAAATAACTTTACTGTGGCCTAAGATGATGCGTACCCAAACTCTATCCCATAATCCTTTGTAATTGAAATTTGCGAAAGGGTCTATGGAGGAACATATTGTAATACGTGATAGCTCCATTGTACACTATTAATTCGCACAACTAACTAGGAAGCCTAAGTTACCCTTAAGGGTCGCCACCGCGGCACCAGACAATGGAACTACACAGGTCCCGGTTCCTTGCATACGGAAGCCGAGAACATCGCGGTGGTGTGAAATCGGACATGGCAGTTTTTCCACCCCTTTCTACGGTAAACATGGGAAGGAGAAATCCTCCTTACCGTCATCCACTGATAATGTGGATTGGAGAAACCAAAGTTAGTGAGGGGGTACTTCAAGAAAGGACCATTACACAGTGTCCATAAATGGACGCGCCCGCACATGACACGGATCCTCTTTTCAATTTAAGTAGCATAGCTAGCTCGCTCGTCGACGATTTCTCCGTACCACGGTGGGATTATCCCACGTTGGTAATAATATAACCAAAGTTATGTAGCGTCAATCCGTGTCATGTGTGGGTGCGTCCATTTATGGACAGGGTGTTCGAAAATAGACACTGTGTAATGGTCCTTTCTTGAAGTACCCCCTCACTTACTTTGGTTTTCTCCAGTCCACATTATCGGTGGATAGTGGTAAGGAGAAATCGTATCTTGATTTCTCCTTCCCATGTTTACCGAAGAAAGGGGTGGGAAAACTGGCATGTCCGATTTCACACCACCGCGATGTTCTCGGCTTCCGTACTTGCAGGTAGAAGAGGAAGATTCAAAGCAATTCAAATTTCTATCCTCCGGCTTCTTGTTTGAAAGATCGGTCGCAGCCTCCCAATTGGTGCCCTGTTCTATACTAGAAAGTCACTAGCAATTTAATTGACCGAACAATGACGTTCTTTCCGGGAATACAACATTTGGCAATGGAATATAATAGTATCTAGACTGTACGGTTGTTGCTGCAAGATTCCAAGCTACTACTAAGCAGACTTTCCAACCTTTAGGGAAATTTATGTGTGTGACTATCTAAGCGGAGCGCCACCATCAGTTGACGCGGAGCGTACGAGAAAATTTTTGGTTTTACAAACCCCCATATGGCCGGAAACGGCGCTTCCTGAGTGTTCTAAGCTCCATGTACCCAGTCATGAAATATGGGTCTCATGTTTGCAATTTCTGAATTACTGATAAAAACTCAATGTCTAAAAAAAGGTAATGCATATCAGATGGGTTTTGAGACCGTGCGCAAATCCCCACAGGGGGAGAGCGTGGAGGGACTTCACCCCTTCGCACCCTCCAAATTTTTTTTTTCGAATTTCTCTCTTTCTGCGATGCATTCTAGTGCCATGTTGGAGTAAACATGATGCTCAACACAATTATGACACTACACAAACTACCAGTAGTTCAAATCCATGTGATGTGTTATTATAATCCTCTTGTTTCTGCTGGTATGAGAAGTACAGCCCTGAGATCAACAATGGATTTACGGTTTGCTACACATGCCCAAACTGGCTTTGCCTTTTTACTGTCAACCTCATTCTCGTAAAAATTAAATTAAGGTCAACAATACACACAAGTGCAAGGGTATGCTCTAGTCACTGGACTAGTCATCTTTGTCTCACATAGGCCACATGCCATGTCCAATACAAGCAGGTATGCACGTCTGGGGTACTATGTTTTTTAGGCTATAGCCACTTTTGCCAGCATTGTACATGCTCGTAGCATGTTTAGCATCCTTGCTTCTACTAGTTACGAAATTGGATGAGCAAAACCAGGGGCGGATCTAGGGGGGCCGACCCGGTCCCGCCCCCCCCCCCTTTTTGAAAATGCAAAAGAAAAAAATGAAAGAGAAAAAAGAGGGAAAAAAACGGTAAGGAGAAGAGATAGAGAGAAGGACAGAGAGTGGAGTGATAGAGAATGAAGCTGCAATTAGCAACCTCGAAGTATGGGAGTCATAGCGCACAGCAGATCAGTTTGAACGTCGATTGGGACGTTTACACACAAGCTGATCTTACTACACATGATTGGATACAATCAATACGATACAATACCATCAGCCAATCGAAAAATACCTTGCGAGACAGTGCACATCAGTTGGGATGGGGTGCTATCAAGCCTGGCAAGTGCCATTTCCGGCCATCTGGGATGTATTAAAACCTCAAATTTTCTTGGAACGCTCCGCGCCAACCTATGGTGGCGCTCCGCTTAGGTAGAAAACGCAATGGCGTACACAAGGGGGAGGCCATTTTTTAACACAAATTTTACTTCAAAAGGTAGCATTTGTGGCACCAGATTGCATGTTAGGACACCTAATCTTTCAAAAATGTTCAAAGGGGAGGGGGAATCCCCTCCCCAGACCGATGATCACACAACATACTGCATCCCCCCCCCCCCCGCGAGAGAGAAATCCTAGGTACGCCACTGAGTAAACGGGATTCAAACTTGCAACCCAATTGGACCAAAAGTCCCAGCCAGCTGAGCTGATCTGTCCTCACAGAAATGTGTAATAAAGTAAAACCAAACTTTACATTTTGTTCACAAAAATTGCACTTCTTGATGGCTGCTATCAAGCCTGGCAAGTGCCATTTCGGGCGATCTGGGATGTATTAAAATCTCAAATTTTCTTGGTACGCTCCGCGACAATCATGGTGGCGCTCCGCTTAGACAGTAAACGGGAGCCCCGCCCCCAAACAAAAAATCCTAGCTATACCACTGCATGAGAATTAAAATGGAAAATCATGGGAATCACAAGGTCTTAGAAGTGTCTTTTCCGGCTATCTGGGATGTGTTTTTACCCAAATTTCCTGGTATGCTACGCATTGGCAGCGGTAGCGGGGGAACGGGGGAACGGGGTAGGAGGACACGTCCCTCCCTAAAATTTTCAGTGAGGGGAGCTCGCTCCATAAATAAATTCCTAAGGAGAAAAATGAGGAACTATAAATTAAGTAAAAATCAGAAATCAACAAGTATAACCATAATCAATGACAAAACTAAATGGCCAAATGCTGTTCTGTCAGTTAATAAATCCCTCGATTTTTCTCTGAAAGACGTTAAGATTGGCCTACAGTGCACGTCACCAACAAAATTTTATTTAGAAATATAGTGGTCGGAAACATTACAATTCGGTCATTCAGTTTTGATACTATGTAAGGCCTACAATAATACCATCATCAGGGTCGGATCCAGGATTTTTGAAAAGGGGGGGGGGGGCCGAAGTTGTTCGACCTGTGATTGACGGTACTATATCTAAGCGGAGCGCCACCATCGGTAGGCATGGAGCGTACAAGAAAATTTTTGACAAAATAGACCTCCCAGATCGCCGGAAATAGCACTTTCCATGTCTTATTTTTGCATTTTCTGCTTCATATAATTTCATGTCTCAACTCTCAACACATTAATTTTTCCACAAGTTATTAACAGAAGACAGTTATCACAGGCACAGTGCCTTACTACAATGCATCCTGTTCAAGGTGTCTAATCAGATCTTTAGTAGTCATGTTCTAACTTGGTGAATGTTTTTGTGACTCATATCTTAGTTCGATTTGATGCCACGACTCAGGTACCTTGCATTGACATGTGGGCGTAAATATACGTTTTATCACGTGCATATTCCCCTCTGCCTAATTTCTTGTTTTGTGTGGACTCAGTGAGAAAGTGAAAATCACCCAGAATGGCAGTCCTGTCATTGTTTTGGGGGTACGTCCAGGCAGTGTAATGATGGTATTATTGTAGGCCTTACATAGTATCAAAACTGAATGACCGAATTGTAATGTTTCCGACCACTATATTTCTAAATAAAATTTTGTTGGTGACGTGCACTGTAGGCCAATCTTAACGTCTTTCAGAGAAAAATCGAGGGATTTATTAACTGACAGAACAGCATTTGGCCATTTAGTTTTGTCATTGATTATTGTTATACTTGTTGATTTCTGATTTTTACTTAATTTATAATTCCTCATTTTTCTCCTAAGGAATTTATTTATGGAGGCAGCTCCCCTCACTGAAAATTTTAGGGAGGGACGTGTCCTCCTCCCCCGTTCCCCCGCTACCGGCTGCCAATGCGTAGCATACCAGGAAATTTGGGTAAAAACACATCCCAGATAGCCGGAAAAGACACTTCTAATGCCTTGTGATTCCCATGATTTTCCATTTTAATTCTCATGCAGTGGCGTAGCTAGGATTTTTTGTTTGGGGGCGGGGCTCCCGTTTACTGTCTAAGCGGAGCGCCACCATAGGTTGGCGCGGAGCGAACCAAGAAAATTTGAGATTTTAATACATCCCAGATGGCCGGAAATGGCACTTGCCAGGCTTGATAGCAGCCACCAAGAAGTGCAATTTTTGTGAACAAAATGTAAAGTTTGGTTTTATTTTATTCCACATTTCTGTGAGGACGGATCAGCTCAGCTGGCTGGGACTTTTGGTCCAAGGGTTGCAAGTTTGAATCCCGTTTACTCAGTGGCGTACCCAGGATTTCCCTGGCGGGGGGGGGGGTGCAGTATGTTGTGTGATAGCCGGCCTGGGGAGGGGTCTAAGGGGAGGGGGTGTCCCCCTCCCCTTTGAACATTTTTGAAAAATTAGATGTCCTAACATGCAATATGGTGCCACATATGCTACTTTTTGAAGTAAAATTTGTGTTGAAAAATGGCCTCCCCCTTGTGTATGCCATTGCGTTTACTATCTAAGCGGAGCGCCACCATAGGTTGGCGCGGAGCATTCCAAGAAAGTTTGAGGTTTTAATACATCCCAGACGGCCGGAAATGGCACTTGCCAGGCTTGATAGCACCCCATCCCAACTGATGTGCACTGTCTCGTAAGGTATTTTTCGATTGGCTGATGGTATTGTATCGGTATTGTATCGTATTGATTGTATGCAATCATGTGTAGTAAGATCAGCATGTGTGTAAACGTCCCAATCGACATTCAAACTGATCTGCTGTGCGCTATGACTCCCATACTTCGAGGTTGCTAATTGCAGCTTCATTCTCTATCACTCCACTCTCTGTCCTTCTCTCTATCTCTTCTCCTTTCCGTTTTTTTTTTCTCTTTTTTCCCTTTCATTTTTTTTTTTTTTGCATTTTAAAAAAGGGGGGGCCGGGGCCGGGTCGGCCCCCCCCTAGATCCGCCCCTGATACACTGCCTGGACGTAACCCCAAAACAATGACAGGGTTGCCAAGTCTCGTGCATTCTGGGTGATTTTCACTTTCTCACTGAGTCCACAAAAAACAAGAAATTAGGCAGAGGGGAACATGCACGTGATAAAACGTACATTTACGCCCACATGTCAATGCAAGGTACCTGAGTCCTGGCATCAAGTCGAACTAAGATATGGGTCACAAATTTCTCAAGGAAGTCCCTCAATATTCACCAAGTTAGAACATGACTACTAAAGATCTGATTAGACACCTTGAACAGGATGCATTGTAGTAAGGCACTGTGCCTATCATGATAACTGTCTTCTGTTAATAACTTGTGGAAAAATGAATGTGTTGAGAGTTGAGACGTGAAATTATATGAAGCAGAAAATGCAAAAATAAGACATGGAAAGTGCTATTTCCGGCGATCTGGGAGGTCCATTTTGTCAAAAATTTTCTTGTACGCTCCGCGCCAACTGATGGTGGCGCTCCGCTTACATGGTATAGTACCGTCAATCACAGGTCGAACAACTTAATTCGCCCCCCCCCCCTTTTCAAAAATCCTGGATCCGCCCCTGGCAAAACATCGCGGATCTCGTGTTCTTCTTGTGCAACCACGGGAATGTGTGTGATCGGTACTACTCTGCGTGTGAGCGTGTGAAGGAGCTGAAATGCTTGTGTCACACGCCAGATGCGTGTGACTTGGAAAGTCTGTACTAAGTCACAACCAATGTACAAAACTGTTAACATATTTTGCTTGAAATGTGTCTCTCTCAAATTTTGCAGGGCATTATCAGGAAGTACGTGAACCAGAAGGTAGCAGTATAATACTTCGTTGTATTTACCACAACCTGATACAAAGTGGAGCGTGGAAGCCAGCAGAAAATCAAAGATGGTTACCTGTCAGATGGTTGAAAGGAGATCAGATATTGGATATTGGAGATCATATCAAGCTCGAGAATAGGGTAAGTTTTAAGTAAAAACGTTTCAAGCTCTCAAAGACATGCAAAATTAATAAATCACCGTATTCCAAGGAAAAAACCACATGTAATTATTATTTCCTCTAAATCAAAAGACAAACAAAGAGAATGGTTCCATTCCATAAATACTGAAAGAGCCGCTCTGTCCTTGACTTTATAATGGCTTGACTGGTAAATTTGGCAATACCTGTCACAGGCTAAGGCAAAAGCGTTACGAACAAATTATTTCGTAAATGTAACAGAGGATACCGCTGAACTATATGCTAGGAATTATCAGTCCACAATAATGTTTTGAAGCCATCATGGAGGGTCAAGTGATGTAGGTTAGCTTACTCAAGTCGCAACCGCCGTAGAAACGCGTACCTAGAAGTGAAAACGCTTAGGCAATGATGTACATGCTAACGCGCCGTAGTCGGCCTTAGCGTCTCTTCGGCCTCTTGGACGCTAATTTGCCGACTTCCACGCGTTAGCATGCACGCCATTTCGCCGAGGTAAAGTTGCCTCAGCAACTTCCTGAAAAGGCATACATCACAATAGCCGTATAACATACAGAAAACCAAACGCTTACCGTGTAGGAAGCTTGAGGCACATCACTGGCCAAAATGCACGCGTGCATGTGGGCCAAGAAAAACCAAGTTTTTCGATCAAAAAACCAAGATTATCGGTTGATAAACCAAGTTTTTCGGTCGAAAAACCAAGTTTTTCGGTCGAAAAACCAAGTTTTTCGGTCGAAAAACCAAGTTTTTCGGTCGAAAAAACAAGTTTTACGGTCGAAAAGCCAAGTTTTTCGGTCGAAAAAACAAGATTTATGATCGAAAAACCAAGTTTATCGATCAAAAACTAAGCTTTTTGCCGATATTCTTGGTTTTTCGACCGATAAACTTGGTTTTTCGATACAGTATTAGTTGTTTGTCCAATAATCCGAAAAACCAGGTTTATCGGTCGAAAAACCAAGTTTATCGGTCAAAAAACCAAGTTTTTCGGTCGAAACACCAAGTTTTTCGGTCGAAAAACTAAGTTTTTTGATTATTTCGAAAAACTTGGTTTTTCGATAACCATGGTGATTGGCTACAACTTTCTGCTGCGACTACGACATGTCATGCTCTAGATGGCGGCCCCTTCATATTGATGGACTATGTAACATACATGCAGTACGTTCGTATATATTGCATAGCTTACGTCCGTAACTTTCAAAGAGCAAATCATCAAGAAACAAGAATGGGCCTTATTCAAAGTTACGCAAGGCTACTTACCGTTGAAATTCGCGAAGAAGACTTGACAGTCGACTGAGGAATGAAGCAACTATGGGTTCTGACGATCTTTCTTGTCTGTTAGGTAATGGTGCTAAAACAGTGTTGATAATCACAAACAAGAATATTATTTTGGCCAACCTGAATTCCGTTCTTGTTTCTTGATGGTTTGCTCTTTGGAAGTTACGGACGTACAGTATAAGATATGCAATATGTACGTACCTACAGAGCCGTAGCGAGCGGGGTGTGTGGGGGTGTCAATACCCCAATATTTGGTCGCCGTCGGAAAATTTTCGGTCTGTCGGCAAAAAGGGGAGAGGGAAAGGAAAAGAAGAGGAAAAGAGAGGAAGAAAAGAAGAGAGAAGAAGGAAAAGGACAGGGAAAGGAAGGGAGTGAAAGGAAAGACGGAGAATGAAAAGAAAAAAGAGAAAGAGAGAACGGGGGCGAGTGGTCAGTCTGTTATCGGCTATTTCGATTTTCGGCTCTTCATCTAATTGGCCGATTCAAGTTGAAGGCCCGTCGGCAAATTGATTATGCATGTGACGGCCGTATACGGCCGTATCAACGCCCGTCGGTGTAACTTGGACGTGTGACTGAGTCCGTCGGCAACTCGGGGAAAGAAAGAGAATCAAAAGCTTCCGTATAGGCGCACTATTGACATTCTTGAAAAATCACTTTCTGCACATTATTCCTCACTTTTATCATCACCATAAAGTGCTGAACCCGATTACCCATGGAAAGGGGATCGTTAGGTTTCTAAACCCTAACCTTGACTTCAAACACATTTTGCAAACTCTTGAGTATCCGGTTTACCCATAAACACCCTGGAAAAATAATGTATCCTGGGGAAAAAATAATGCGTGCCGCGCGTGTCTTCCCTTCACTGCAATCTCACTCTTTTAAGTTTTGTACACCAATATGAAACAGATACAGAACCCATCCTGGCGTTCAAAGCATATTTTGAACGCTTTTGTAAAGATTCTGAACACTTTTTCCCCCTTTTTGAACGCCGGACGCCTGCCTATTTGAACATTTTACCGGTACCGTATTTGACGTCTGACGCGTCTAGTATTCAAATGCTGAACGCATAGTGTTCCAATTCTGAACGACAGGTTCAGCTCCTGAAGTATAGTGGCATGACGGGGGGAATAGCCTTACACATTAAAATTATCCGGAATCTTTGCATTGGATAATGTATTATGAGCCAAAATATACCTATCCTGCATGAGACTTAAATTTTGAGGTTCCTCATTAGGGTAGAAATCCACTCAAATATTGCACCATTTGCGATCTAGGCACCTTTCAAATTCCAAAATTTCCAAAGGGGAGGGGGACACACCCTCCCCTTAGGCCCCTCCCCCAGGCCACAGATCAGTAAATGCCGCATTGAGAAAACGTTCTACCTAAAACACTGGCGGGCCTCTAAATCCCAACCGCTTAAAACAACAGCGGCCTGACTAGAGGAATAGCCTAATACATGAAAATTATGGGGATGTTTGCATTTGATGATGCATTATGAACCAAAATGTACCCATCCTGAGACTTAATTTTTCACCCACAGATATGCTTAAACCTCACAGCTTCCAGGGGCTCCGCCCCCTGGTCCCCCAGCGGGGCTTTGCTCCTGGACCCCACCAGGGGCCCTAAGGCGGGCCGCTGGACCCCACCCGATAAAGCTCAATTTCGCGCTTTGCATTACCAGATCTATCGGCAAAACATAATCTCTACACCCCCAAAGATAACACCTTCGCTACGCCCCTGCGTACGAACTGCATGCATGTTACATAGCCCGTAAATTTGAAGGGGCCGCCATCTATAGCATGGCATAACGTGGTTGCAGCAGAAAGTAGACCGGCCAATCACCATGGTTATCGAAAAACCAAGTTTTTCGAAATAATCGAAAATCTTGGTTTTTCGATCAAAAAACTTGTTTTTTCGACCGAAAAACTTGGTTTATCGACCAATAATCTTGGTTTTTCGATCAAAAAACTTGGTTTTTCGATCAAAAAACTTGGTTTTTCGATCAAAAAACTTGGTTTTTTGACCGAAAAACTTGGTTTATCGACCGATAGTCTTGGTTTTTGGACCGATAAACTTGGTTTTCGACCAAAAGTCTTGGTTTATCGACCGATAATCTTGGTTTTTGGACCGATAAACTTGGTTTTTCGACCAAAAGACTTGGTTTATCGACCAATAATCTTAGTTTTTCGACCGATAAACTTGGTTTATCGACCGATAGTCTTAGTTTTTCGACCGATAAACTTGGTTTTTCGACCGATAAACTTGGATTTTCTAGTTATTGGACATTCCGCATCGAAAATCCAAGTTTATCTATCGATATACCAGATAGATCGATAAACTTGGATTTTCGATGTAAAATCCAAGTTTCGCGACCGATAAGCCAAGTTATTTTGAAAATCTAAGTTTTTCAACCGATATACCAAGATATGGAGATAATCTTGGTTTTTCGACCGATAAACTTGGTTTTTCGACCGATAAACTTGGTTTTTCGACCGATAAAAACTTGGTTTTTCTAATTATAGGACATTTCGCTTGCCATAGACGTAATCGCGCGTCTCTTTAGTTTTGAAGGGCAAGATCGCGCGTCTCTAGTGGTTTTGAAGGGCACGTGCCCATTGTGTCACAGTAATATCTATGGTTGTCGCTTGTCGTGCGCTTGTGGTGTAAATACGCTTATTGCGTGTGCGTATTTCCCTTCAGTGCCTGGGAATTCCACTCGCGTGACGTTACATGAAATCCCTCTATAGGTACGTGGACACTGTAATGGTAAGTGCTTGACGTAGAACGTAGGTGCTTGGTACTTTCAAAAATATCTCAGGCTCTTACGGGAGCTATTTTCATTAACTTTGAATAAAGACTGGAAAACATCTATCTTCCCCCTTTTCAGGATCCAATCATCCCATTCACGTCTAGTTTACATCTCCGCAACCTGGACGAAAATTTTGAAGGGTTATACGCTTGTCAGGTACACCACAACGGACGCGGAATTATCACCCAAGCCTTCGGTGTCTCAGTATTCAATGGAGAATGTGAGTTATCTTAAGAAAGAAGAGAAGTTGGCAAGAAGAAACTGTTATGAGATGAATGAACCAATTTCGTCGGAGTTTTATTTCAATTCACTAGATGCTTGAGTGGAAATTAGGCAACATGTTTAAGTAATGAAAGATGCATAGGCTTAGGAGGCAGGGGGCTACAGCCCCAAACCAAAAATTTTTGTGAAAATTCGGGCAAAAAATGCTGAGAATTTTTCGGGCACCTACTGAAAGAAAAATAATGCAATGATGTAGCTAAAGGGTAATAAAAGTTTAAACACTTCCTTGGTAATTAATATAAAGTTCTGATATGAATTGCACCAGCACCTATATATTCCGTATTAATTCATCAGTGTGTTTTTTAATGGGCCAACTTATATTATGATTATCAGCGGTGTGTTTGAGTGGCCATTGTGCCATGCCCTACCCTCACTGATGCTGATTTTTTTTTTTCTACCTAAAAAATGTTAATTTTTAACACAAATTTTACTTCAAAGGTAAATTAAATTTAACACAAATTTTACTTCAAAGGTAGCCTGTGTGGCCCCCTATTTGCATGTAAGGACACCTAATTTTTCAAAATTTTTGGTCGGCGACCAACGACTTCGGCCAAAATTAAAACCAACAAAGAAGGCAGTAACACGGCAAATTATTGTATGTAATTGGCATACAGTGTTATAACCGATGCATGCCTATATGAAATGTACATTAACATGTCGAACGTGCGTGGACCGAGGGGTAATTTTTGATTATATTTTTCGGGCGTCGTTCCAGCTCTCCCCCGCCCCAAATCAACTAAGGCCCCTACGCCCATGGTAAGATGCGCAGTTGGCCTATCAATGGAAGTAGCATGCAATGGTACCACGAGTGTGTTTACCATGTACGCTGTAAACGCACTATTACATACAAGTGCACTGCGACGAATTCGTCCTTGCTTAGTCCTGTTTGTAGGGGATTTCCTCCACCTTGTCTTTCGAAGTTGACCTTGAATGAATGTTGTCTTTGACTGTGAAATAAAGTTTTTGAAAAGCTCCAGGGAATGTGCGAGCACTTAGGTTATTTTCGGTCCCACTAAGTGTATCCTACTACCTGGCGTTTTTAGAGAAAAAAAAATGTAGTCACTTAGTGCCTCCTGAAAATTCCCATGCATGGGTCCAGAAGAAAGCTCGGTCATAGTGACACTGGAACTGTAAGTTCCCGATTTACGAAATGGCTAAAGCAAATATTCAGGCACAAGAATAAGATCTGTGATTTTTCATGGAAGTTTATCGTCATTTCACCGGAAAATGTTGATTTCAGTTCTATCGTTAATGCAAATTTTGTATGAAATTTGGCATACGTGGCTATAATTAAAAGAATTTTCTTAATACAAAACTTAAGTCGAACTTGTTTGAATGTTTGACGAATTTAATTTCCTTTCCTATCACCAGATTATGACTTTGATCCGGATATTGTTGGAGATGTAATGATAGTAGTATCTGTCTGCCTATTGGCTATAATTGTCGTTGGAACAGTCATATTTTCTTTCATCCCATCTTTAAGAAAGAGGTAAATATACCTTGACATTTGTAAGCAGAACGCAAATTTAAGAAAGATTTTTCGTTTTGCTGCGTTAACGCAGAGAAATAAATTCAAAGACCTTGCAAGTTGTTTTACAAACAGATTTCTCTCCTACCTGACTTTGTGGAAAATTGATCTACTGTCAATGGCAGTTGCTCTCTTCGTTGACGGTTCCGTATTTCATTTCTCAGGCACATTGCCCTCGTCAAGTCCACTTGCTGACTTTACTGAATCAACAACTTCGAACTTGAAAAGACAATGAGCATTTAGGACGGTACCTGGTTTCTTTTGGGATTTACTTTCGTTACTTCATGATCTCTGATGATTTTTTATAATTCACTTCTTCACAGATTTACCCTTTTGCAAAACGTTCACAAGATCACCAACTTCTGTCTCGGCATCCCTCGTCGTATAGTTAAAAAGAAAGATGTCCCACAAACAACCAGAAGAAAGCTTCTTGATGAAATCAATGCCACGTATGACAATTTTGTTGCCAGAGTCGAGAAAGCTAAAGAAAATGCTACCAAAGGGACGTTGAACAGTTCTCTTTTAGACGAAATCAACGCAACTTACGACGATTTTCTTGAGCGGGTAGTTCGAGCACGAAACATGTCAAACATAGACGAAGAGCATTTGAAAGAGATTAACGCGACGTACGAAAAATTCCTTCAAAGGATGAACAGAGATAAAAAGAAGGATGTTTTGAAAGAAATCAATGAAACTTATGAGAACTTTTTGGAAAGATCTCAAAGAGATTCCAATAGACCTAGGGTAGACAAAGGCTTGCTGGAAGAGGTGAGTGCTACTTACGAGAACTTCAAGGAAAGAGAGGAGAAAGCAAAAAAGAAAACGGCGTTAATGAGCGAGATAAAAGACACACATCCATCAGCTCGGAAGGAAAGGGAAGGTCTTAAAAAGAAATTGCTTGGAGACATCGACAAAACTTATGAAGATTTCAAGGCAAGAGAGGAGAAGGAAACGAAGAGGGCAGCTCTAATGAAGGCTGTGAAGGAAACGAAGGGTCGCTTTCAAAAACCGAAGCGTGTGAAACAACAGATTGGAGCTTTAATAGAGGATGTAAACAAAATGTACGATAGCTTTAAGGAAAGAGAAAAGAAGGCTTTGAAAAAGAAATGGTTAATGAATGAAATTAAGTCTAAAAAACAAGGTGATTCAGAAGAGACTGAGCGTCCACCAAAAGCATTGCTAGAAGATGTACGTCAAACCTATGACAATTTCAAAGACAGGGAAATAAAGCAAACGCGGAAGGCAGCTTTAATGGAACAAATCAAAACGGCAGCCGGTGAATCCTCAGAAAAGGAGGGAGGGAAAAGAGTGAAAAAAGAACTTTTGGCAGAAATAACTGGATTGTATGACGAAGTCAAAGAAAAATCAGAGATGGCAAAAAGAAGAAACACACTGATGCAGGAGATAAAGGATACGGGAAAGGAAGTGGAAAAGGATCGGAACCAACGGGAGAAAATATCGACGAAGAAGGCGTCAGTTATGAAAGACGTCGCGGCTCTTTACGATAGTATGAAGGATCGCGAGAAGAGACTTGTGCTTAGAAAGATGTTGATGAGGGAAATAGAGGAAAATTATGATGGTTCCCTGTCTTACGAAGAACAAGGAATGGGGATGGCTACCAAGGATTCTGTTGAAACTCTAAGGCAACGAAGCTCCATGATGGCCTCAACGTCCGGACCACGTGCAGAGGGAGTCACTAAAAAGAGTGTGTCCTTTTTGTCACCGGACCATTCACCAATGATGACCGCGGCAGATGCACGAGAAGGGCTAGAAGACGATGAGGAAGGGTTTTCTGAATTTACAAGCGAAGACGAAGACAATGATCTTGATAACGATGACTTACATGAAACGATGACAGACCTCCTAAGTAAGTCTGATGAGGACCAGGAAGAAAACAATGAACAATTGGAAGCAAACACGAATTTTTCTAACGCAAGGAATATAACCACTGCAACTCACGATTCCTCGCATAGTGAGGGTTCAAATACAGCGTTGCTCGAGGAAAGGCGACCAAGCGTAAAAGAATTGGCAAAAAGATTGAGTGCTTCGCTGACACTCTTACCAGACAAACAACGTTCATCTCCTTTAAGCAGGAGCAACTTTTCTGGGCTGTCGTCAGTATCTGCATCAGCTATGTCTAAAATTGCATCTGAAACTAATCAGAGTTCGCATACTGCACATGCTGACACAAGATCGACAAGTGATGGCATGAACGGCCCAATTATTGACCCACAAGTGATGCAAAAAGTCGATCTTGAAACGCACATTGATGAAGAGAAGGTTTCATCTCTTACACGGATAAGTACTCCCGCTGCAAGTATACCTCCACCTCCCCCGCCGCCGCCCGAGGGTTTCGGCATCCGCCAAACCTTTTCTGTAAGCCAGTATGAGGACCAGGACAATTCTCACCTTACCCCTTTCATATCATCGAGCACGGAATTAGAAGAGGTCGAAACAGATGGAACAATTGCAAGCAATAACAACAACGAAACGTATGAAACGCAGAATCAATCAGTCACTAATTTATTTACAAGACGGGGAACTGAGGGAGGGGCAACGTCATTACTGTATGACGTCATTGTTCGCGAGTACAGTCCGATAGCAGAGGGTCAGAGCGAAAGAGAGGAACCGTTGCCACGGTCCCTTCAAGACGGCTGAACTAGCTACATAAGACTCGAATTAGATAAGTTTAATCAGGGTTGTAACGACAAAACAGAAGATTTTCCTATTCATGATACATTTCATCATCTTTAATTTGAAAAAGAACTGCGTTTCCTCAATTATGCTTGTAAAAAAGTAGCTTGACGGAAAGTTTGCTTTTCGTAAGAGCAGTTCATATGTGCACCTGTAGCTATTCCATGCACACACTCGTAGTTACGGCCGCCCTTATAGTGGGAATCGTGGCTGAGATTAACAAAAACTTTTTTTAAGATAAACTTTACAACTCTTTTTTCGTCCTATAATGAGGTATGGATCTTCTTATATAAAGATGATCAAGAGGTTATTTAAGAAAGAACCCACAGCCATTCATAATTCAATGATTCTTTTAACCAGTTCAAAGTAAGTAAAATTAACTGAGACAATGTATGACCATCACATTCAACCACAAAAGTATGTTTGGTTTGCTTTAAGATGACGTAAACTTTTTAGAGTCCTTAAAAAACACAGAGAGCGATAAGTGCAAATTTCAGGAGCCTTACAGCTGATGTTAATTTTGTTTTAACCCTTGATGTACGAAAGGGAAACAAGAAATACGAAAGGGAAACAAGACATGCTGCTAGAATTGAATAGGACATTTTAGCCAATATTACCCGAGAAAAAGGCTTTTTCTCGGGTAAAGCTTATCTCTATAATTGCAACAATTCATTCCTTTTACAAACAAACTTGCTCTATTGACCAAACAGTCTTCAAAGGTGTTCAAACCCTTTAACTTTATTGATCTCAAGATACCTGAACAGTAAGTTCTCTGACAGATCCTGGATTAAGAGTGGTCAAGCAGAGATGGCTAAAACTTGCTATTCGTTTCTAGCTTCATGAAACAAGAACTTTTGGTACAGTCTGCATGGTGAGGGGTGATTCAGTAATGAAAATCGCGGTTTTCAGTGCAATAGTCATGCAAGTGCCAATTTTAAGATTTCCAGGCTAACGCATTACCCCTCCGCTGTTGTAAAATGTTTTCCCATACGCCTACCGTCAGTGGCATGGCTAAGCAGCTCTGGGAAAGCAAATGGTACTGAATCGAACATTTAGCTGGATATTGGCTACGGTTACCAATGAAACGAAAAGAGACTGCACGGCTTGTTTGGTCCCTGAATAACCGTTTACATCAACAACAGCGATTTCACTGGCTCATACTAGCTTTGGACTGAACTGCCTTTATTAAATTTTTGGCCATTGGAAGCAGATGCACTCTGGATTTTACATTTCCCCTTGAATACAAATCCAGTGTACTACGATGCATGTAACTCAAGAATGTCGTAACTTTGAATGCGAAATGACGTCTTGCGTACTCTCATTTCGGCGTTCGCCTACAAATGGTTTCATTGAGGAGCTGTTGCTTGTAATATTGAATTTATAATGTTCACTTCAGAGTGTGGAAGTCAACTATCTCCCACCCCACCCCACCCCTCTAGAATACATTGCGCTAAAATGCATGCATGGATCTTTCAGCCATACGCTGATATATGTGTAACCTTCATTATAGTTTTTATAACTATGTCATGGATAAGTGGTCGTATTTGACTGCAGTGATAGCCGTCGTGAAAAAGTGGACCAAGTGTCATCTGAATGAAAACACTTACCATTCTAAGCGTTCCATAACTATTATCTGAAATTCCATTCCAAACGTCAGACAAATTTGCTTCAAAGGAGCGCTCATGTGTCTTGCCGTACCCACTTATGCCCGTTGTGCCGAACTTTCTAATAGTCTTCGACTAAATTACTTGCGAGTGCTCAGACGTTGCAATGCACTTATACGTCAGGCATGCAGATATATCTCAGTTAGATATTAACTGACGAATCGACATGTTGCTCAGTAGGTGCATAGTTTAAACACTTCCCCTTACTACAAGATAAAGTGCAGAATAACTATGAGAAGTCGACCTCAGATAATTGTTTTTCTATTTCTTCATTTTGTATGTAAGGAGTCTACACCTACACATATACCTGAATCTTTCGTCATAAGCTGTATGATCTAAGTTGTTTTCTTTTTTGCCTTCTTTATTTTGAGTCACTAAATGTGATGCCTGTGTAAACATTGTTACTTTTAATATTTCTAATGATGATATTCCCATGCTGAAGTTTTGAAATATTCACTGGCATTCAGTATTTCAATTACATTGTGTTTTTTCTTTTGATAATCACCACTAGCGTATAACGAGGATTTCGGAGGACCGAGGATAGAAAAGCTCAGGATACAACAATTTAGCCTAATTTTAAACCCAGAGAAAGTAAACATAAATCAACAAATTAAACATAGCGCTCCTCTGGTTGCGTCATTGACAGTTATGCGATAAGTATCATTGAAGGGAACCTCTCGTGACGGTTTGGGAAATGGTATTGTTGCAGCCCTGATGAGGCCAACTGTTTATGAGGTTTTGTGAAGCAATTTTCATGTGACAAAGTCTTACATGCAGACTAAAAGAGCACGCTGCAATTTAGACATGAATTTAAAGAGTGGCGTTGTCACAAAGTTGAGTAACATGACATTTACATATTCAACCAGGAAGAGCTCGGGAATTAAATGTGCGGGGGGGGGGGGGGTAGCTAAAGAGCTAAGGGGATAATGTTGGGCCCCAGCGGCTCGTTTTTTACGGGTAAATGAAAAGCATATTCGAGACCAGTACGATAGGCCTACCTATCTGAGTCTACAGACGTCATGATCATCTGCCCTTTGGAAATGATTGTGTGTGTGTGTGTGTGTGTGTGTGTGTGTGTGTGTGTGTATGTGTCATGCCAGTGGAGCAGTCCTGCCCTTACTTAAAGAGGGGAAGAGCCTCCTCTCATTGGATTCTGGGCCCATTACTTGAGCCATTTTTGCCCAACCGTATCCTACATCTGCTATGGAGTGCCCTGGGTATTGACCTTTTACAAATTGAAAACATTAAAACTGCAGAGCTAGAACATGGGGGTACTTGCCGTCTCCACACTCAATAAAAGGTTACTCTCGTCATTTTCTTAACAAGTCATCATATAAAAAAAATAAGTCGTCATGAAAAGAAAAACATCGAAAAGGACGTCACCGTTTCTACCAACACTGCCGCCATTGACGCATTCGAAGGAAATGACACGAACTTGCGCTAGGTATAACTGAAGATTTTGAATTCTCTTAGTGACCTATGGTGTCTTTCCCCTGACAAACGTCCTTTTAAACTGTATTTAGAAAGTTTAAAATTCACTTTTCAATGAAATACGAAATAAATCAAATTCAGTAGGAAAATGAGTAGCAAGTTGTTTTAGCTTTAACTTCAGTTCCTCAATCCCGGGAACCACATACAAAGAGGTCTAGTTTATGTACTTAGATTACACGAAATACGTTACTTTTCCAAAGTGTTTATGTTTAAACCAGTTTAAAGTGTTCCAAAATAACATTGTCTAAACAAGGGTTTGATTTAGATATCACTGGTTGGAGAGCTACTGGCTAAGCAACTTGACGAAACTCACTGCAGCCTATCCTAAAATCTAACTGGCCCACCCGGCCAATTCACAGGAATTCCTACTGGTTCGGCGTGAAGTATACTGGGCCATCAGCTAATAGAACCCTGATCTAAATCACAAATGCGTACGCTGGCTTGTATTTATACTACAATAGCCTACTATAGCCTAGGCTTTTAGGAAAAGGCGGTTTGAGTGTGGTGTCTATTATAAAGGTGGTTATTGGCACAAACTTCCGAGGTCAGAACGTTTAACTCTCTTTAATTCTCAATAAATGATAAATTCAATACAATCAGGACTATTTTTTTTTAATAAAATATGCCCAAAAATTTGATAAATTATGACATCAAAAGTCAAACCCCAAAGAGCACCTGCAATTTAAGATAACAAAACTTCCCAAAGTTGGTTTCAGAGGATCTGTCGATCAGGTTTTATTTCATTTCAGATTTTGCGAAATTCTCTGTTAATAACTGAGAGTGCAGGTTTATTACAAGCCATGAAATGAACATCAAGAACATCTCAATGAAATGAATATTTCTCGATGTATTTTGCCAGATTAAAGAGCTCAAGAATTCTTGTCATAGGTGGACGTAATAGGTAGGGTCATTTACACGCTTACTACTATACCCACACATGCTACACTCATTAGCACAAAGGGCTTTTTCGGGTGCATTTGGCCTAATCTAATTCATTCATTCCAGCATTGCATAAGGAAATCCTACAGTCTGGGGGTTATAGCACTGGCTCAGGGCAGTGAAATGTTTGCGCCGATAGCAAAGAGAGTAACTTCAAATTAATCTCGTTGCACCTCATTGACCAAGTCATGCAGTATTCAACTGAGATACATTTTGCATGTATTTCTAATTTTGCGAATGGACCGACCATAATCCTTATATGGTAGCTGGTTCAGGAATTTGTCGTATGGGTGATTCCTAAAGAGGGGGCTGTACGAAACCAAACCCGACCTCCGGCAGCCCGACTGAGGTTAGGAATGATGTAACAAAATATGGCATTCCAAACTCCCCGGATTGCAGGAAACCCGACTCTACAGCACAACTGACTGGAACTTGTGACAAGTGTCATGCATGGGTTGTCAGTATGAGAGATATTCGGCATCCCAAACGTCCCAAATTGTAGTAAAGTGCACTTAAACCACTGAGACGAATATATCACTACAGTTTTGCTTGCGTGATTCTTTAACCTACGAAGCCTAAATGGCTGTCGCCACCGACTACCGCGTAAAAGGCTGGCATCCCTAAATCCCAAGGTTGCGGGATTGCAGCATCCTAAATTTCTAAAACACAAAGTTTCCACCACAACTGTGCGTCTACTTAGACTCTGTGGAGTGTGTTGTGAAAATTTTAATTTACTCCCTGTGAAATAAGATCGCTACTTGTTGTTGTTCCATGAAAATGCTCACCCCGAGGGTACCCCCCCCCCCCGGAGCGGAAGAAGTTTTTCGTTCAGCTCATCGCTGAGTGGCGGCAGCCTAAGGGAACGGCAGCCACAGGCGCTACGCAGGCTAACCCGTGGGCGGACGTGGAATCCGGGCGGCACATATTCAAGGTTAGGCGCAAATGATTAGAGGCAGCAGGCAAAGTCAGGGACAAAAGGGGCATAAATTTGCCGAGAAGACTGTCATGCATATAACGCCCGTATGGAAGATGTTTGGCATCCTAAAGACGCCACAATACAGGAAATCGCACTCTCCACCATTTTGACATATTTTCACAGCAGTTGTGCGTTGTTTCATCATTTATACCTACTCTGACTATATACAGTGCACTGCTATTACTAGTTACCGAAACCCCGCGCGAAGTGCGCAAGAAAATTTATGGTACGTGGGTCATGGGCCGCACATCGATACTGAGACGTGATTTACCGGCGGGGACAAGGAAGGCTTTACTTGACCAGTGATGTACGGAAAACTTTAAGAGGTAACCAAAAAATGATGTTACTCGCTTGGACAATTCTAAATTTTGGGAATGTCTCCTGTCTCTTCAATCCCTGCCTTCAACTCTCTCTGTCTCTTACCTTGTATCCACGACCCAGTGATTCCCCCAGACTGACCATGGAGGTGGGGGTCTATGCAAACCTGTATCAAAGGGGGGGGGGGGGAGAAACCCATAGAAAATCTTTCGCCAACCCTAGAAAATTTCAAGTTGCCATTGTATTAACACTTTTTTATACATTTCGGTGGTCGTTTATAAACAATTTAGAAACCTAACGGAATATAAAATCCAAATACTCTGTACGATTCTTCAGCACGCTAAATAAGTGTCTTATTATTTCATGAGCGGCAATCCTGGGGGGGGGGGGGGATGGGGATATATCCGACCCCGCCCCATGGAATTAGATGGGAGATACTGCACACATGAAATCAACCCGACAGATTCGGAAATTGTGTAAAAATTAAAGTTAGTTATTAAGAAAACTTCTTTTAGGAAATACTTCTGACAGTTGTCATAGTATCAAGTTGCAAACCCTGGAAAGGGCCATTTCGGGTTATCTTGGAGTTATTTTTGGCCAAAATTTTCTTTGTACGCTCCGTGCCAACCGATGGGGCGCTCCGATTACATAGTGTCACTGACTATATCCCCCCCCCCCCCACACGTTCAAAGACGGATCGCCGCCCATGCATTATTTACCGATTCCTGTGACTCACCTTGTGTGGAATTACTGTTTGGAAAATCATTGCAGTCTCTCCCACATGATCCACTCTCCTTCCAACTATACCATCCCACACAAACCCGACCGAATGTTAGTCGAATTATTGTCATATGTAAACTTAAAAGATAATCAATTATGATCTTTGGTGACTTGTTTATTTCCAGTGCCATTTGGAAACAGTTGAAAGCTTTATTAAAATGACCACAACGTTGTAAACAAATAGTTGCCAGGATTTTGCCCCTCGACCTCACCTGGCCCGTTCCCTTGGACCATATCATTAAGGTGGGCCATGCATGGATCGAACGCTGGCAAGAGGAGAGTGTAGAGTACCAGCGGCATCTTTGCAAATTAGAAGTTTTTTTAACATCTCAACAAATTGACAATTACCATAGGCCAAAATATTTCATTAATGATTCAATTTACACGTTGAGGACGCAGGATTCCCTCTAGAAATTGTCCTAATGATAGCTGTAAAAGTCATTTAAGAGAAATCTCTGGGAGGACCCTTAGATACCCCGGTTTTAGCTTCGTGACATCGGGGCTCGTTTGGGAAGGCTTCGTCGGCCACTCATTACGGGAGTACCGATTCCGTTGAAAGTCGTTTGCTAATAGCTTTTGTCTCCGGGCGCCCATAGTCATGTCAACACCGTCAATAGACCTTTTTCCAAATAGCAGTCACAAAGGATTGTGGTATAGTTTTTGTGTACTTTTATTTTTGTCAATGGCATTTTACTGTGGATAAAAATGATGCAGACCAAAATGCTGTCCCACAATCCTTTGTAATTGCTATTTGGAAAGGGGTCTATAGCAGCATTTCACTGATTTAATATTCCTGACCGTCAACAGTAATAAAGAACTTGTTTCGAAAGGTTCATATTGCCAATAATGAATCATATAGCATCATTTTACATTTTTGCGCTAACTTTTCCTTAATATTTTCCAATGGGGGAGGGCAGGAAGGGGTTCCGTTCCCCTCCCCTTACACCCCTCCCCAAAACAGCACCAAATTTGAAGCCAGGCTCCCCCAAAACGTTTGCAAAAACAAGAGCGTCGCCCCTGTTACAACTGTAATGGTAGTAGAATTATCACTTGAAGACTAATCCGTCCTAAAATTTTGGTCTTTTTCCCATGGCGACGCCCCTCCTAGCAAATTTTTCGTCCCATAGAAAGTTTTCGATAACCATTGCCTTGGTAATTTTAACGCATCTCCCCCCCCCCCGAAAAATGTCCCCTCGAAGCTATCTCGCCCCTCCCCCATACGTACCTTGTCTAACTAGGGGCTTGCTTTGCGCCCCGCACAAAATGTCTAGCTACTCCACCGAGTGCAAATACTCTTTCAAAACAAAATGAAAATTTTACTTTCAAACAATGTCATGTGATGAAAAATGATGAAAAGTGGGGTTGCGCAAAGATGAGAGCGACAGACACAAGATGCAGGCTGGAAACGCATTGATGAGAACAGCCATGTAGTACTACAATTCATGACATATGCCACAAAGATTTCCTAAATTTCCTATACAAACTCTATTTTTCAATCCTTCTGTATGGCTTAGGTGTATCCAACACGTCTGACAAACTTTTCAGTGACCTTGGGGTTCTGACACCATAGCTATCACTTTGATTAAAATATCGGCGTACAGCTCAAGCACGTAATCCAAGAAAGAAGGCACCAGCCCTAAGAAACCCCATTAAACATTTTAAGAACGAAAATAGTGTCTCAGACATAGGCCTCCTCCCCCTCGTTAAATGGACAAAGGCGGCCATTTCAAACAATGTCAGCACTAACTTACCCAACCGCTTGCCTTCCTTTTTCCAAATTCTGTTTTCAAAAATGTCTTCTCAGTATCTCAGGAATTGGGTCTGTAATCCAAATCTATATTTTATATTCGCTTTCTGCCATCTCAATACAGCAAAATTATTGTGAGGCTGAATAATCTAGTCTTCTCTCCACATTCATCTTGTTGCGAGTAACTAACACTGATTTCACATGCACGCACGTAGAGTGGATATTGTACTGAATGCGTGTGCAAAACAAATGGTATCCATGAAGCATTATTACGTAACGTGCAGAAAGTCGCGATGAACCGTATGGGTGGGGGCGGCCTGTGACGTCACAATCAAAGTTATTATAAGGACACCTACACTGTTAAGGAAATTGACTCCTCACGGAGATGCAAATATCGGGACGGAAATATCAATTTGACATCATGCGAGCCGTTCTAATCGGCGATCTGCGTACAAAAACACGAACGCGTTACAGAATGTTCCATTGTTCAAAAAGGTTAACTTGCGTGCACTTTTACAACTCGTTCTATACGCACAAAATACATTTCTCTGTCTATTATCCGCAATACTTGACGCACACTTCTGCGCGCTTGGGAAACAAGATGTGGAAAGTAGCCAGGAAGAAGGCTTCTTGTAAGTGGAATTTATTGAAGAGTGATACTTCTTACATTTACAATGATTCGAAATGACAAGTAATAATACTTTTGTAAGCCATTCATTTGCCTGCATGTTTTCAAAACGAGTAAACAGTGAGCAGCACTTCCGCTCCGATGTTTCGGCTCCATGGGGAGTCAACGCACCATTTTAAGTTTGGAATCTATGCTTATCATATCTTTGGGCGCGCAACCAACTTCGTCGGCTGGGCAACCGATTTTACGGTGGCAAGCCAAATAAAATGCCAAAAGGGAGGAAAGCCGGAGCATCGGATGGTGTCATTGCTTTAATCGATATTTTCTCAAAAAAATCAAAACTGGCACGGTGGATTACCAATGAGTGCACAGAAATGTTCTGGATAAGGTATTCAGTTCTACGAAAATTCAACTTTTGAACTACCCTAGGCATATTCTAATTTTCCGGAAGGCCTCAAAGATTAAAGGGCGGATCACACTACAGCAATTTTCAATCCGAAGTCCGATCTAGTTGCCAAAACGGCCGGCTTTTTTACCCGAACCTTGCTAATGTGGGACATAGTATTTTTTTTTTTAATTAAATTGATTGTCATGACGGCGCTCGATACGCGAAAAATCGTTTTTGGCACTCTGGCAGTCAATGTTGGTCAATTTTTTTAGTGGCATAAACAAAATTGCGGCCAATACAACGATCATAATGTATAAAAATAACATGAGAAATATTCATTGAAAATACTTCTGAAACAGTTTCCTCTAATATCTTGCCAGATTTTATGACAAATAATCCAAAATCACTTTCCAAAATATGTCTTTTGGAATTCAGGTCAACAATATGGCGAAAAAAGCAAAATGACTGCCAATGCAGTTATTATGTCAATATAATAATTATTATAATAATAGGAAAAATAATCATTAAAAATACCTAATATGTACCCATATTCTATTGAACATATTTTAAAGGTATTTTTCTGGACATTTTTTGCAGGATCCGGGTCAACCAAGATTGCGGAAATAGCAAAATGGCCGTTAATGTTATAATTTCAATAAATTATAATAATAGGGAAAATAATCCTTAAAAATATATTTGTTACAGTTGCTCTTTATCTTTGGCCATATTTAGAGCCAAATATATCAAACATATTTTTCAAAATGTCTTTGTTGGAATTCAGGTCAACCAAGATGGCGGTAAAAACAAAATGGCCGCCCATTGGTATAGATACAATATAGCTTAATAATAAAGAAAATAACCCTTAAAATATTTTCAACGCATTTAAACCCAGCGTTAGTCCATATTCTGTAATAAATATTCAGAAAGTATTTTTCTGGACATATTTTGCAGGATGCAGGTCAACCAGGATGGCAGAAATGGCAAAATGGCAGCTCATATAATTAAAATACATATTATTAAGATAATTGATGAGCGGCCATTTTGCGTTTTCCGGGTTGACCTGGAACCTGTGAAACATGTCCAGAAAAATTCTTTCTGAATATTTATTACAGTTTATGGCCAGGATTTAGGTTTCAATATGTTAAAAATATGTTTAATGATTATTTTCCTGTTATTATAATATATTGACATAATCAGTGCATTGGCAGCCATTTTGCGTTTTCCGCCATATTAGTTGACCTGAATCTAAAAGGAGTATTTTAAAAACTCATTTTGGATTATTGTCATGAAATATGGCCAGATAAAGGGCAACTGTGTCAAAAGTGCTTTTAATGATTATTTCTCATATTATTTTTATACATAATGATCGTTATATTGGCAGCCATTTTGTTGTTTCCGCCATCTGGTTAAGCTGAGGTCTTGCATTACATATCAGAAATCATGCTTTGAGTTTAATTGGCAACCTTGAATAAAGAAATTTATAATTTCTAATCAAAACATATTTTTAATGATTATTTTTTGTGATTTTTTTGTATTTTTTTAACTACTTTCTTAAGGGTGGGGGGTATTTAAAATATTGTTTTTACTCTTTCGGCAATTTCCGCCATATTGGCTGGCAAGTACTCTTGTGCCAAGGATTGTAAAACTCGGTCTTAATTGTAATAGATTAATTTACATCATTATGAATTGCGACTGTGGAAATTTACAATATTTTTTAGACAATTTTTGGAAATATTTCATACATTTTGGCGGCCATTTTGCTGTTCCGTCATCTTGATTGACCTGAATCCGGCCAAAACAGCCCCAAAAATGAATGTTGAAAGTTATGTCAAAAATATGACCAAATTTTAAGGTAAGATGTCTCGAAAATAGTTTCAGGAATATTTTCTGCACAAAATTGTGTCTAAAAATAGTATTTACAAACCGAAAATGGCGGCCATTTTGGAAAATCAGCCGCCATTTTGAATTTAGAGTAGCTAACGGGTTTTTTTCAAAAGAGCAATCGACAAAGGAACATGTGTGCAAATTTTGGTGCTTCTTTCCACTTGTGAAAGATTTTACCCCAAAAATGCATTTATCTGCCCTACTACTATTCACTAAATTACACCATTTAATCGTCCAAGAGCGCCCTCCAGTTGAAGTTTCCGTATTTCATGAATGTGTCAGAAAATTTCAGAAGTCAAAACACAATCTTAAGATTCAACGTCTTCGAAAGTACTAGAAAGCACTCTTAAACTTTTCAAAACTCATTTCGTGAGAGGAACCATTACCTCTGCTGTGCAATTTTAGCCGTCATTTTGTTTATGCTGCTTAAAAAATTGCCCAACACTACCAGAGTGCCAATAGCGACTTTTCCCATTATGAGCAATATCAATCAAAAACAAAACTATGTCCGATTGCAGCAGGGTTCACCCTAGTTGCCACCGGACTAATGTGCTAATCCGAATTCTCCTAAATCGGGCCAATAGTTTTTATTCAGACTTTGTTCAAAGGAACTCCACGCTATATCGATTACTGATCCTAGTTTGTCTCAAGATTAATTGTTCTACTACCATTATATAACTTATACCGCTCAAGAGAGCGGTATTTGTTCGAAAATCAATCCGACTTTTGCTCGCGCGTCCCATTAAAACGGAGGGCACACTAGAGCGATTTCGGCGGAGTTTTAGTTAAAGTCTTCTCCATCCCTGGTCAAAAAGAGCCAAAAAATTGTCAACCTGTGTAAATATATGATTTGCATCAGAGGACTACGAAAATGAAATGTAAACTAATTATTTCGTGACGTCCCTTGCACTCTTGTATAAGACCGGACTGGGGGAGAAGGGGAAGTGGGGGGATTCATTGGCTGGAGGAAAGTGCTCCCATACCTTCTCTTGGCGGCACTCATGCTTACAAGTTGGTGCACGGTAGCGTAGGGCAAATCACTTTGATACTGTTTACTTCAGTGAAGGAAGCGTGGAAACTTCTCAGTACTAATTGAAATTGCCCTCAACATTGTAGTTTCTGGAAAAGGTGAATGAATTGTGCTTAGGGCCGTAGCGAGCGGGGGGTGGGGGTGGGGAGGGGGTGTGGGGAGGGTCACACCCCTCAATATTTGGTCGTCCGTCGGCAAATTTTCGGTCTGTCGGCAAAAGAGGAGCGGGAAAGGAAAAGAAGAGGAAAAGAGGAGAGGAGAAAAAGAAGAGAGAAGAAGGGAAAAGAAAGGGAAAGGAAGGGAGTGAAAAGGACGACGGAAAATGAAGAGAAAAAAGAGAAAGAGAGAACTGGCCAGTCTGTTATCGGATATTTCGATTTTCGGATGTTTCGATTTTCGGCTCTTCATCTAATTGGCCCGTTCAAGTTGAAGGCTCGTCGGCAAATTGATTATGCATGTGACGGCCGTGTATGGCCGTATCAACGGCCGTCGGTGTAATTGGACGAGTGACTGAATCCGTCGGAAACCCGGGAAAAGAAAGGGAATTAACGGCTTCAGCATAGGTGCACGATTTCGGGTCATATGACATACTTGAAATCCACTTTCTGCACATTATTCCCAGGCGCGGTTTTACGGGGGGGGGGGGCTTTGGAGGCTCAAGCCCCCCCCAAAAAAAAAATTTTCAGAGGTTGTGTTATGCTATATTTGCGTGTACTGAGAAAAACAAAATTGCCCAATACAATTGTGCACATCTTGGTCCAGTGGATTTAGTTTGTCAAGGGAAACCGTCGTCTGTGTCTCGAAATCACATATTAGGTTCACGATTTCATACAATGGAAGTTGGGTCAGATAAGTAACATAAGTAACATCTATGATAGTATGTACGCATGTAAATCAAGTTAACGGATTAATCATCTGTTGGAAGTTCAAAACGAGTCATTTCGTCGCTGATCTCGTCAAGCTATACTAGCAGTCTTTTTAAGTCAAATTTACAGGCCGAATCGTTATTCCCATTAATGTGAACAGGTCCAGTTGCTTGTATCTCTCAGTAACATTTACTACATTCTTCCAAATAAAAAAAATTATATGCCTGTATATACGTTACATCTATGTCATGGTCAGGGGCAGTGCCACTGAGGGGGAAGGGAGGCCTATCCCCCCTGTAATTTGCAGGAAAAGAGAAAAAGAGTAGGAAAAGAAAGCGGAAAGGAGAAGAAAAGAGGAGGGCGGGGTAGGCCTATATCTGATCCATATAATTAATCCAGAGCTTCCAAAAGGCGCATATTCCGATTTCTACCAGCCTTTAGATACGATTTTATAATGCACAAATGAAGCAAGGCAAATTTCCTTAATAGTTCGAGAATATTTCTGTGGACTCCACGCACGTATTTTTGCGTAGAACTTTCCCCGATTAGAAGGCAGAAATGTGTCCAAAAGGGGACTTCAGGAGGTTTGTTGATACATACCCTTAGACAAAAAAGGCTCCTCTTTCACCTAACCAAAAATATTAAGAATGTTTTGAAGCCATATGATCGGGTCCAAAAATATCCCAAAGACAACACCATTTTTTGCATCTAAGCAACCTTCAAGTAACCAAAATTTCTCAAAAGGGGAGGGGGACCCCTCCCCTTAGACCTATCCCCTAGAACAGCCCTCTTTTACCCAACCAAAAATTAGAATTCACAAAGTTATGAACATTTTCCAGTCATATAGTCAAAATATTACCCAAAGAACGCACCATTTTGCATCTTAGCAACCTTAAATTAGCAAAAATTTCTCAGAGGAAGGGGACACCCATCCCCTTAGACCCCTCCCCCAGGACGGCAATCACTCAACCCATGTCCCCTATCAAAATAACCTTGCGCCGTCCCTGGTTATGGTACTGTTTTTATCATCATTGGTTTCAGCGTGCGCGTGGCCGATTTACATATTTGAGAGAAAATTTTATGATTCTTCCGTTCCAAGCCCCCCCCCCAGCCCCCCAAAAGTTCCGATCTAGAACCGCGCCTGATTATTCCTCACTTTTATCGGAAGCAGCACCCGATTACCCAGGAGAGGGTATCCTTAGCCCGTCTTCTAAACCCTAACCTTGACTTCAAACGCATTTTGCAAACTTCTGAGGATCCGGTTTACCCACAAACATCCTGGGAAAAAATAATGAGTGCCGTGTATGTCCTCCCTTCACTGCAATCTCAGGCTTTTAACTTTTGAACACCGAAATGAAACAGATGCAGAACCCATCTCCAGATCATGGCGTTCAAAGCATATTTTCAACGCTTGTGTTAAGATTCTGAACACTTTTTCTTCCTTTTTGAACGCCGGGCGTCTATCCACTTACCGTATTTGAACGCATAACGCGTCTAGTGTTCAAATGCTGAACACATAGTGTTCCAATTCTGAACGACAGGTTCAGCTCCTGAAGTATAGTGGCATGACGGGAGGAATAGCCTAACACATTAGAATTAACCGGAATCTTTGCACTGGATAATGCATTATGAACCAAAATATACCAATCCTGCATGAGACTTAATTTTTAACGAGAGAATAAGCTAAAACCTCAGAGCTTCCGGGGGCTTCGCCCCTGGACCCCCACCAGGGGTCCTAAGGCTAGCCCAGTATTTTAGCCAGCCCCTATTTGTGGGACAATGTCGCATAAACGGCGAAAATGTCGCACAAAAAAATCTCACACGCAAATTCTACCCGGTTGTAAATTTTGAGGTTCCTCATTAGGGCAGAAATCCATTCAAATATTGCACCATTTGCTATCTAAGCACCCTACAAATTCCAAAAATTTCCAAAGGGGAGGGGGACAATTTTAGTCAGCCCCTATTTGTGCGACAATGTCACATAAACGGCGAAAATGTCGCACAAAAAAAATCTGACAAGCAAATTCTACCCAGGTGTAAATTTTGAGGTTCCTCATTAGGGCAGAAATCCACTCAAATATTGCACCATTTGTGATCTAGGCACCTTACAAATTCCAAAAATTTTCAAAGGGGAGGGGGACATCCCCTCCTCTTAGACCCCTTCCCCAGGCCACAGATCAGTTAATGTCGCATTGAGAAAACGTGCTAGCTAAAGCACTGGCGGATCTCTGGATCCCAACCGCTTAAAACTATAGCGGCCTGACGAGAGAAATAGCCTAATACATTAAAATTAGTGGGGATCTAGTTTGTATATGATGATGCATTATGAACAGAAATATATATCCATCCTGAGACTTAATTTTTCACCCAGAGATATATTTAAACTTCAGAGCTTCCGGGGGCTGCGGGGGTCCTTTGGCGGGGCCCTGGACCCCCACCCGCTAAAGCTCGTTTTCGCACTACGCATTACCAGATCCGTCGGCAAAACATAATCTCCACCCCCCCCCCCCCAAAGATAGCACCTTCGCTACGCCCCTGATTGTGCACAGTATGGGAAGGCCCAGAGCACCCTGAGTAGGTGGCCGCACGGTGCCATTATAAGCTGTACAAAGTTCTTGGGAGAGAAAACATGGAAAATCTGCCACCCTTAAGAATACGAATAAGTAAGCCGTTCGGGTGACTGATCGCCGTCGGGGATTTCAAACTTATTCCCTCACCTGGCTCTACCAAGGCAAAGATTCCAACCGTCCCGGTTTGACCGGGACTGTCCCGGTTTGCAGTACATTTTCCAAGTGTCCCGGTTTGCTTGCTAATTGTCCCGGTTTCCAGAAAATGTTTTGGGCACTTAAAAGAGGGACAGTGTAGGTCCCGACTAGGGTCGGACGGCCAGACGGTTCATTTATTTTCAACCTTAATATGAGTGGAAATTCCCCTATGGGGACTAAACATTTCGGCGCGCAATCTATTTGTTCCCTTCTTTAGCTTATATGCTTGGGTGTAAAGTTAACCTAATCCTTCTTAGACGAATGTGCTGTAGTCCACATCATTTATCCGCAGAACGTAGCCGAGGGCCACGGGTGAGCCTACCTTAGGCATACATTTTCCGTAACGTTACCGGGAATGCCCGACTTACCTCATCCTCTTTTCGTTCGACAGGCGCATTATAAACCAAAACAAAACCAAACAATATTCCCGAAGGAGTAACAACGTCCCAAAGGGACAAACTTTGACTTAACTGACACCACCCGGCAGTGGTCCCGTTCTAGACTGGCTGAAGAGAGCAGGTCCCAACTGGTAGCTCCGCCGTCGTGATCACGGATACTCCTGCGCCAGGTAAGTACTTTGACTTAACTGCTTTTTTTTTCAAAAGTCCCCTGACTCTCTGGCGAAGAGCCAGGGGCGAAAACCAAACAATACTCCCGAAGGAGTTCTGCTCCCCGAAGGAGTAACAACGTCCCCAAGGGACAAACTTTGACTTAACTGACACTACCCGACAGTGGTCCCGTTCTAGACTGGATGAATAGAACACAACCCCTGTTGCAGAAGATTGTTAGTTGATAGCTTTTTAAGTACGTAGAAACAGGCACTGAGAAACTAAAGAACCCCAAACCCAAACAAAAACCCTGTCGGATCACAAACAAAATGCCAAACAAACTGTTAGTTGATAGCCACTTTTTTCCAAAAGTCCCCTGACTCTCTGGCGAAGAGCCAGGGGCGAAAACCAAACAATAACTCCCGAAGGAGTTCTGCTCCCCGAAGGAGTAACAACCAGTGGCGTAGCCAGGATTTTTTTAGTAGGGGGGCGCTGGGGGGGGCTTGACCATTTCATGGGAGGGCGCCTTGTTACTACCTAAGCAGAGCGCCACCATGAGTTAGCGCGGAGCGTACCAAGAAAATTTGAGATTTTAATACATACAAGATCGCCGGAAATGGCACTTGCCAGGCTTGATAGCAGCCATCAAGATGTGCAGTTTTGGTGAAAAAACGTAAAGTTTCATTTTATTTTATTCTCACGAGGTAGCGGTGGGCTAGGTTCCTGCACATACTGATTCTCGCTGTCAGTGACAAAAGCCACGCACCTAGGCCTAGACTATGGTGGGTACTTTTATAGCCTATGATAACCATTGCATTCGGCGTAAATTGTGAAGTTCACATACCATTGGTCTCATTGTAATTCACAGCAGGGGTGGTGCTAGGATTTGCCCGTCGCGGGGCCTGAGACCCCAAGTGACGACATCCCCGATTTTTTGAGGGGTTGGTGAGGGGGATTTGAGAAAATCTGTGTACTATACCATGCCATACTGATATATTGCATAAAATTTGTATATACTAGAGAAGCAGAGGCACTGATTTCATGTTTCTCCCGGAATCTAACTTCGTTTCCCTTTTCGTTTCGTTTCGTTTCGTTTCGTTTATTTGTTTTATCACTTCACGCATTCATACAAAAATACATGATGAATGGTAATAGAGACATATGTACATGAGGTGAAGGGAAGTACACGAAAAACCCTGCTGCAGGGCTTGAAAATATGAACTCCCCAGAAATACCAATCAAACGACGTGCAAATAGCAGAATAACTTCAGAATAACTTCTGAAATTGCAAAGCGCGCGAAGCGCGCGAAAATTTTTGGGTAAGCTTACATTAGAAAAGTCTGTAGGCCTACTTATTTAAAGCTTATATAGGTCAATTGTCCGAGCAGTTGGGCCTTATCTTGCATAACGTATATTGTACTTCCCTTCTAGAATCACTAGCCGTACCGCACGACAGTCACAAAAGAACATTAACTACAGGTTTAGCGAAATGAGATGAAATTTCCGACATTTACATAAATCCACTTATTAAGTTACCTGAAAAGGAGGAAAGGGTTTGTACTAAATTTAGCTGTAAGTAACGGAACTGAGGAAGAGCGTGCAGAGCGTACCGAAAATTTTGGGTTTTATTGCAGAAACGATCCTTTCGAAAGCCAAAATAGTAAATGGACCATGGGTGGCTACAGAATTTTCCCCCACAGGGGCCGGGTCATGCCAGTGACCCCAAGTTCCGACAGCCCTTTTATTGAGGGGTGGTGAGAAGGGGATATGAAAGAGCCGAACTATCGGCCAACGCCATTGCAGGACATATTTTGCATAACATTACTTAATACGGTACTTTAACAGCCGAGTTGAACTGATAGTGTTCTTTTGAATCTGAATTTTGACACTGCAAAGCGCGCGAATTGCGTGAAAATTTTTGGTAGGCTTACACAAAACCCATATGAAATCATTGAGTACAAAGACAAAAAAATAAAAACGGTTGGGGTTGTAACTTGTAAACCGTATCGGAGAAAACATACATTGTGTCGACACCACCTGGACTACCTGATGAAATAGCCAAACTTTCCTCTGTGAGTCGCTCACCAACTGACCCTACCGCATGACACACACTAGAGAACAGCAACTAGGCTTTGCGATATGGGATGCAATTGACGACATCTATAACCTGTGTACTGTGCCTACATTTTTCTTGGTAAGGTTGACAGGACTTATGCTATCTAGCTATGTGGAATGGAACTATTGAAGAAACTGGAGTGAATCTAAAGCGGGCGTAGCGCGCCAAAAATTTTGGGTTCTGATTAAAGAAATTGTCCTCTTGGAGCCACCCTGGCGCCACCCTGCCTCAAAGTCTGGAGTATAGAATTTAAATGTCCAATTTTCCGCCCGACTGAGACAAAATATCTGCCCGATTTAGTCAGGTTTCTGACATTTGGGGGCGGCTGCCCCCCTCCCCCGGCCCGTACGGCCATGCCTGGACTACCAGATGAAATAGCCAAACTTTGCTCAGTGAGTAGCTCAGCAACCGACCGTACCGTATGACACACACAAGATAACAGCAACTATAGGCTTTGCGATCTTGGGATGATATTTACTATCATCTCTATATAAACTGTGTACTCTACCTACCGTGTAACTTGTAAAGTGAACAGGACTTATGCTATCTAGCTATGTGGAATGGAACTTACAATATATTGGAGAAACAAGAGTAATTCACAGCGCGCGAAGCGCGCCGAAAATTTTGGGTCATTTATAAGAGAAATTGCCCTCTTCAGAGCAAAAAAAAAATAGGTATATCGTATATTATTATCAAGTTGAGTAGTGAGTTGAGTGAATTTTTTTTTGGCCCAGATCGCCAGTGGGGGGCGACTGGGGGGCGACAAGCTTTCATGGGGGGGGGCTGGCGCCCCCCCCCCCCACGCCCTCCCCTGGCTACGCCACTGGTAACAACGTCCCTAAGGGACAAACTTTGACTTAACTGACACCACCCGACAGTGGTCCCGTTCTAGACTGGCTGAATAGAACAGGTCCCACCTGGGAGCTCCGCCGTCGTGATCACGGACACTCATGCGCCAGGTAAGTATTGCTAATGCTAGCCACTTTTAAAAGTAGCAGGATTTTTATTAGGAATTCATATATCAACTGTTAGTTGATAGCTTATGTATAGGCAAAATGGCAGTGCCTGTTTGTTGTTTCTTTCTCAAAGTATTCGGAGAGAGAAATGATGGAGAAGGGCTGTAAAAGAAATTGCGAACATTCTTCAAAAAAAAAAAGACATGTAATTTCCACAGACTTAAAGGTCGTGTGACATGAAAATAACATAGGTGGATATTTGATGCAAAAAGCATTAAAAATCCAGATAATAGCCGCAATTTTCATTAAAATCCATCAAGTATTGACCATTTTACAGTGAAATTTCTATTTCACACTTGTATCATGAATAAACATGAGCTAAATATGCAAATATGTGACATCGAAAGAGGGACATACCATATATGGCACATGTTAGCCTTTGTTTTTTTTTTCAACCTTAATTTCAAGGACACTAGTAGCATTGTTATTCCCTGGGGAGTTTATTACAGAAGTTAAAATTTTTTCCTTGAAAAATATTGATAGGCTATCACTCACCAAACTGTAATCTATATGATCAGTAATTAAGAGATAATTTTATATAGGGTTAACAAAAGAAATCATAACACTGTGCAACACTCTACATCATCATTATTTTTGCATAGGCAATTAATTTCTTCTAAAACCATCTAACTTTGAAGACGTATATTTTGAGAAAGGTAAAAGATATTGAAATAATTCCAACGGATCTTTGATTGGAGGACTTAATCCTAACTGACAAGTGAAACAGCTCTTTTTGGTGACATGTCACACGACCTTTACACTCTAAAAAAGGTTGGTTAAAAAGGGTTGGGTAAAATTCAAAGTGCCCAACCTGGGCAGTCTGGTAACCAACAAAGCGGTAAAACAGATTAACCAAGTGGGCTGGTTAACCTTCAGGTTGGGTAAAGTCCATCTCTCTTGCAATATTACCCAGGTTGGTTAAAGTGAACTGATTTGCGCGCCATACGTACGTTCACAATTAATGAAAAGGTACTATACTGTACTGCAGTATACGGACGGTGCGTACGTACCTATTGGGCAAAAGAACCGAAAAACCTATTGACCAACTATTGGTGAAATGCTATCTGAGAATTCCACAGAATTCTGCTAATTGTAGACAGAGTCGTCCTGGTAACAGTTACTTTAGTTTCAGCCATCTTGACTCTTGCAATGACAAACAAGGAACACAACAAGAGTTGTAGTTTCATCTTGTATTCAAAAAAATTTTCGATCCACCTCTAGATCATCTTCAGTTAGACTGGCAGTCAGAAGTACATACATAGACATATAAAGCTTTTACAACACTACTTGAACTTATTTACAGTATCTACAGGTTTAACCAACCAAATCTAATCCTTAGATTTCCAGGTCTTACACAATAGAGGTCTATTTATTTGTTGACACATCTGGGTTTGGCAGGGTAAGTAAGTCATGGTTGTTGGGTTCTGATAATAAGTCTTCCAGTGGACCATTCATCTTTTCTATTCAACAAGGGTTTAAGTTCATCTATACAGACACCTTCTGCAACCTGGCGGCGCATAGGGTCCCCAGTGTGGGAATTAATTATATTAACATTAAATTTTAAATCTTGTCCTTCATGAATATTTACTTTATGGTCATAGAACGTTGAATTGGTATCGTCTAAATTTTTAAAGTGCTCCAAAAACCTCTCTCCTAAACTTCTAGATGTCTCTCCTACATATTTAAATTCACCTTTGCATTCGGCACATTCTATGCAGTAAACTAACTCTCTCTTCTTGCATATGCCTGGACTGAATTTACATAACATACAATTCTCATCTAAGCATATTCTTTTAGAATTAAATGGGTTTGACTTACAAAGAATTTCATTTAGTCGAATCCCTGACTTTTCTACTACTTTCACTTTCAATCCAGTTTCTCTCAAGATCCTGCCTATCTCTGTTTTTAATCCACTGTTTGGCGTATTTTCAACAAACATCACAGTCTCAGCTTTATCATTACCTTTACGAAACCAGTCATGTTTCTTACTAGACTTGTCTTTAATCCTTTCAAACTGTTGCCAAAATTTTGGTCTATACAAAGGGGCTTTCCCTTTTTGGTACTCAGCTACTACATTATCAAACCTAGCTTTTGCTCTAGTATAAATCTTAAACCGTTCAGTCTTAGAGTAGCCACTAATCTGTAATCTCAGCATGTAAACCTGGATGGGGAGTATTCTCTCAGTCTCTGGTAGATCGAGGGAAACATTTCGCATTATTCGAAAAAGGTCATTGGCTAAAATAACGATCTTTGTTTTATAATCAAGGGCAGTATGGCTGCTTAGCACCTGTTTGTTGGCCATGGGCTTAGAATAATGGGTATGATGGATGACGGTATAAGTCTCACCATCTATACATTTATTTTCTGGCCAAATTTTCAAGTCTAAAATTGGCATTCTACCATCAGCATTACATCCGGGGGTTTCAAGAGTGACCTGTATGCTGGTGTGAATGGAATTGGCTATATCCATTAGCTCCTGAAACTCTACTAGCGTATTGTTTTCGGGCCCTTTGTACTTAGTCTTTTGGACCGCAGTTAGTATGTCATCCACATATCTAGAGTATACAACAAGCATTTAATTCCTCTCTGATCAAGTTGTTCTTTAAATTCCCGATCCCACCAGATCATGAAGGTTTGGGCCACATCTCCTGCTAAAGAAACTCCTATAGCCCCACCTTCTTTTTGTTTGAAGAGTTGGTTATCATATTGGCAAATATGGTTATTCAAAACGTACTTCATGGTATATTTAAGGGAAAAAATAACCATCTTCCGGAGAGTAATGTAATTTGGGATGTGTTTAGGTTTTTCCCAATTACTCCAACGTATTTTTTCGTTGGGTTTACTAATGTTGCCAACCAAGGTGGGTTTTCGACCTCTATTGGAAGTTCTAGTCGGGCAGAAGGGAGTAAAAATACTTGGTAACACTATGTTAGATTCTAGTTCTATCACTTTAAGGAATAGTCCTAGTTCTATGGGGTTAACACCTTCAAACTTGATGTCACTCATTTCAAGTAGCTCACAGGTTTTTTTCGGTAGCTAAGTCGATGTCAATAGACGGGTATAATGCTTTCACATCCATACTTCCTATAATGATTTCTTTTTTCTCTCCATTCAATTCAAAAATTCTTGCTAGTAAGTCTTCTGTACTGTCGCACGATTCAGGTGCTGAACTTATAAGTGGTCTAATGCATTGGCATAGGAAGTATGCCAAGGCTCTATTACATGAAGTGACAGCACCACAGATGGGTCTTAAGGGGGGGGGGCACCAATTTCATCTTTACTCTCTTTATGATCTTTCCTTAGACCATACAGTGGGGGTATGTCATTGTTGTTTGTACACAAATTGTACCTGACTCTTTCCTCAGCTCCCCATACATTACACCAAATGTTACTCAAAGCATTAAGTTTCTTTTCAGTTTCTCTATACTCTTTAATTGTGACTTCTTCCATGGCTTCGAGGTGTTCCTTCATACCCTTCGTTGGTGAAATGGTTTAAGTGAATTTCTTTACCCAACACTGGTTAAACATACCGCCAATTAATTCTTTCAAAAACACCTATTTCTAAATTTTTACATTCACAATTAACATTTTGCAAAACGTTTACTTACACTGCGGGAATTTTTGCTACAACAATTTGAGAAAAGTGCATGTTTAAAATGATGTGAAATGTTTATATACCTATCCTTTGAATGGAGCATTCCGATTTTTTCAAAGCAAATTTGTGTTTATATATGAATTCCTAATTAAAATCCTGGTACTTTTAAAAGTGGCTAGCATTAGCATTGCCGGTAGCTTTTAAAACTTGTAGAAGGTAACTTCTCTAAGGTGTTCTAACCCCGTTGGGTCACTTGTTTTACCCAACTGTTGGTTCCGTATGCCTCCTAACCGGAGTTGGGTAATAAATTACCCAACTTGATTGGTTAAATGTTTTACCTAAAAGTTGGGCAAAATTTTTGCCCAATTGGTTGGGCAAAATGTTTGCTTAATTAGTTGGGCAAATGGTTGGGCAATTTTTTGCCCAACTAATGAGTGAAACTCTTAACCAACTAAGTTGGGCAATATTTTACCCAATTCCGGTTAGGAGGCATACGGAACCAACGGCTGGGTAAATTTTTGCCCAGGTTGGGCAATAATTTTTTAGAGTGTAAGTACTTGTGTAAAACGTTCATGAAGGTACTGCCAACCACTGCCGGACCAGTCTGCTGCTAAATTAAACTAAGTGAAAGATGTGTCGTCGAGTGCTCACTTTTGAGCCCCCCCCGCCGTAGTCAGGAATTCTGATATGGGGCCGGGGAGGCAGGCACTTAAAGCACTTCAAAAGGGGCATTTGACTACGATTGTTTATTACAGCCCTTGGCAATTACTTTTCGAAAAGGGAACAATGGTCTGTACGAGAGCCCCCCGCCCTTCTGGTTCCGATCCCCTGCTCCTCAGACTTGGCGTAGAGCGAAATGCGTCAGGACGTGGCCGACGTGGGGCCAAGCTCCCAATTGTGGGCACCCGAAGTTCTAACAGAGGCGAGGAGTTTGCTGGAACAATGTGGACAGGGTTGAGGAGGGGACTGGCAGAAAAACTTTGCACAATACCATTCCTCTGCGGGGTATATTTTGCAGAGTATGCTTATAAAATCGGAAGTGTCGAATTGTATTCTGTTTAAGCGTTTATATGAAATTTAAATTCCGTAACTGCATAAAACATTTTGGAGTGTAAATAACGAAATAAATCTATACTTACTTAGTGAAAAATCAACTGTTGGGATGGTTGGCACCTATCGAGGAATACACACATTCAAGCCGGTAGCCAAGGGGGCGGTAGGGGGGGGGGAATCCCTCTAAAAATTTTCACCCCTGGAAAATTTTCAGTTACCTTAAAAGTTAACACAGCTGTACACATTTCACCCCCTGGAAGCCATCTCGCCCCCTTCAGTGCCTTGTCTGGCTACGGGCCAACATACATTCATTCAACAAAAATAAGAACATTAACTAGAATACTGTGATATGGGATGAAATTCCCTCGACTTTTTCATAAAACTGTGTAGGCTACCTAAAGGTTATTTGGAAAGGTGGAAAAGACTTGTACTATAAAGCTAGTATATGAACCCTGCAGGGGAGAATTGAAACAACGAAAACTCTAGTGCAAAGCCCGCCGAAAATTTTAGGTTCACATTCAAGAAAATCCCCCGTTGAGCAGTTGAGGGCAAAAGCAGCTGCTTAAACGTTGTGCGACTGGTCACCGTCGGGTACCACATTAATCGTACCTACTTTGGCTCTGAAGTGGTCAAAATCCCCAACAGGGGAGGGGTAACCTTCCCCGACGTGAGACCCTACCCATGTCTAGCGCCACCTCTGCGCGAGGGCACTCGATTAAGGAGGTTACCAGAGCCGCATATACGGCTCTGGAGGCTACCTACCATCTAGATTACGTCGAGCAACGGCTAGGCTAGGACAGCTAGACAGTTATACTTTAGGCTAAACAGATGAATTTTGTTTCGAGCTTTTTTCTATTTTTTTTTTCTGTCGTGTGTGCGTTGTCCATTTCACCGTGTGCGGGGGCACCAACAAAACGCCAAACAAGTGCGAAACAGATTGGTTTCTTGTTTTCAGTGTCCAAGCAAGCACCTTCGGCTAAATAACTGGTCCGCCCGGGGTGGCACTCCAGTCCGACGGGCTACTTGTTCAAGACTCCAGGTAGTTTGCGTCTTCTTCACACGTTTGGCTCTGAAGCATTCGTTTCAGTGGCCCTTAACTTCTCTGCCATACATTGACGCGCGCCCCTATTTTGTCTGAACGGAAGATAAGTACAAATTTACTACGGCGCAACCGACTTCACGTCGGCTGGGCAACTGATGTTGATGTCAAGTCCTTGCCAAGTAGGAGGAAAGCCGGAATACCCGGAGAAAAACCCACGTACCTCGAGCGGGATTGAACCCACGCAGTTGTAAAAACATTGGTGCACAGCAGCAGTGGGACTCTCTGCCACTCGAGTACTAGCTTCCCTGGCTAACTGCCTGATGTCCGTGTGCGTTCGGGTCCACACGCTTCCCAACTGTTCTACGTGTACCTGACCTACAGTTTATCTGCAATCACTGTGTAGGAAAGTGGTTCTTAACTTTTTTTGTCCCATCTAACGCTCCGTGCTTACTGTAGTACATTACATACGTACTCGCGTATTTCAGTATCAAAATGGCTGCTGGTTTGAGCGGTATAATTAATAACAGGTGAATACAGTCTAGCCTGACTCTGTGATCTGTCAGGTTATAGCCCAGACCTCCTCCGCCTGGATGCGTCAAGGGTGGTGCCAGCAGGGGGCCAGGGGGGACAGGCCCCCGTCGGAAAGGCTGCCCCCCACCCCCCGTAGGGAAATTTTCCAATTTTGTTGGGGAGTCTTAATCCGTACGACCCTGATAGCAAAATCCGGCGGTACGCCGGTGGCCAAACGGCCGACGGAGGGCCATCGGTGGTCTGCTGGCTGGACGAAAACTTGCTTGATGTCATACAGTTTTTAACCAATCAGCGTCGCCGCCATTGGCGGACCGCCGGTGAACCACCGGACATTTCTCTGGCGGACCGCCGAAGTGACCGACAGGGGTCCGTCGTCGGGGCTATCAGGGGATAAAATATGAATCCTAATGACTTTCAGTCGCCCCGACGATCTGCTTGATTTTGCTCATAGGAAGGGCATATTCTTCAATAAAGACCTCATATTTTCCTTTTCCTTAAAAGATCCAAATTTCCCAAATTTTCTTCCACAAAAATTCAACTTTTTCAAATTTCTTCAATAAAACACCCAAATTTTCAAATTTTTGTAAAAGAAGCCAAATATTTTTCGGCGCGCTGTCCTTCCATCTTATTGTTATTCGAGGAGTCACGATCATTATCTTTCGTACAATCAAGTCAGTTTACACGCAAGTACTGTCTTTACTCAATTATGATTTTTGATGAAATTTTTCCGCGGGGCGACTTTCTTGAACTGAGGGGTTGACTTTGTGGATGGGCGACTTTGTCAGGGGGAGACATTGCTAGAGGGCGAGTTTTTAAGGGACGACTTTGCTAAGGGGCGACTTTGTTGGTCGAGGGGGTAACTTTGTCATAGGGCGACATTGTAGAGGCGATTTTGTGAGACTTGACTGGCAACCGGACAAACCACTCCGCTCTATTTAGACGGTTAAAAAAAAAACTCATGACGTCACGTTCATTCAGACGTGAACTAGGTCACTGTTCTTTTGTACTGACACTTAGTCAATTATTTGTCACAGTATTGTATGGCATGTCAATCAATATCTTTATTGTAGCTCCTCTAACATCAACATGCTTCTTTTCAGTAAACACTGTCATTACTTACCACGATGACTTACTAATCGTATGATCCCGGCCATCAGTTCTAAGAACTTACACTATTTACCTCTTCGCAGAACGTCATGTTGCCCTTCACTATCGAACTGTTTAGTTCCAACTGCTGTTAAAAAATCGATTAGACTGCCCATCCACTGACGTCTGAGTCTGTAAATTACCATTGGAAAACACCGAGATACTGCCCGATTTCTAATCCTGTTTTACAGATGTAACTATACCCGTGTTATTCGGTTACTTCTAATCCGATTACCAACACTTGGTCGGAACAGGGAGTTGTCATTTAGATGACAACTCCCTGGTCGGAACAGGTCCATTATGCGAGACTGTGACCGTGCTTATTGAAGAGATTGTTTCCCTTGCACTATTTAACATGTCATAACCTGAGCCCTCCAGATGCACACGGAACTGCCCGTATAAATCAAGCGTTGCTACTTCCTCCTTGTATATGCACAAGTAATTCTTCCGAATTTAAGAGATTTCCAAAACTTTGAAAAATCATCTTAACATTCATTTTCGCACTTCCAAAAGAAAAGTAAGTTCACGTTTCGTTACAATACAAGCATAATGCTGGCTGGGTTTTCGTGTGAAAGACTACATGGACATTCGAGTCAACCGTCCTGTGGGATGGGTCTGCTAGGAAAAGTGTGCCCCTCGCCCAGGGCCGTAGCTTAGGTCATATGTTTGGGGGTTGCAAAGGTCCCAAATTCCGACTAGATGGATATTTTTTTCCAACTGAATGGTGGCGCGTAAATTGACCCCTCCCCTTTGAGAAATTTTTGTTAATTTAAGGTTGCTTAGATGCAAAATGGATTTGGGATATTTTGGAGCTGATCATATATGGCTAGAAAATGTCCATAATTAAATGAATTCCAAGTTTTCCGACTGGTTTGATTCTTTTTCCAAATGAGTGGCGGCCCGTAAATTGCATTTTCGTTTTTATGGGCGTTACTTTTGTATGATACAGCAGTGGGAATCCTTTCTTTGTCACTTCATAAAAGTGCCGTCCTGGTGGGCCTAAGGGGAGGGGTGTCCCCCTCCCCTTTGAGAAATTTTGGTTAGGGTAAGGTTGCTTAGATGCAAAATGGTGCTATCTTGGGACACTTTCGGAACTGATCATATATGGCTGGAAAATGTCCATAATTTAGTGATTACTAAGAGTTGGTTAGGTGAAAGTAGAAAGTATGTTGTCTAAGAGAAGAATACGTTGTCAACAAACCTCCTGAAGCCCCCCCCCCCCCCGCCTTTGACTACTTTAATGCCTTCTATTCTGGCATCTAATGCTAGCGTATACCTGTATAGGCCTCCTGGAAGCTCTGGATCAATTATATAAAATGGGGCAATGATATAATGCTTATTACCTGGCATCTAAAGAATAATATAGAGTATGACGCCAAGCACTTACATCTATCGTATTTTTACTAATTTTGAACGAAAATCCAGACGAACAGCTTCCAGCAATGGGGAATGGGCGGGAGGGAGAGTATAGGTGCAAAAAATGATACTAGAACTCCCAGACAGGTATAGCAAAAGGGGTTGAGGACTAACAAGCGCGTTTTCAGAATGTACACCTAGTTTATGCTATAAAAGTTCACTGGTACGTTGTGCTTATAATGTTCATAAGTGATACAACCTGGATAGGATTGCGCGCCAAGCGCGCCGAAATTTGGGGGTATACTTCAATGCCAAAAAAATTTGGGGTTATATTGAATTTTCATTAAAGAAAGTTGAAAAAGTGTGGGCTTTTTTGAAGAATCTGGACAAAACTAAGAAATTTGTTCGGGTGACTGCTTGGTTGTCGTCGGGGATTACATTCTTCATTTTACCCAATAAGGATCTCCTACGAAACTGAAAGATCTTTTTCTTACAAAATATGTTTGCCACGATGGCGAGGCTGAAGAATGAATCTTCCAAAAGTTAGGAAAAAGAGGAAAGAACTTCGCAACGATGCATTTTCGTGTTTCGCTAGAATCACGCCTACACGGAAGAACATCATTTGTGGAAACGTTGAAATCCAATATGTTTGAAACGGGGCGTTGCCACTAGATAGAACTGTAGGTGAAAGCGCGCGTAGCGCGCGAGCATTTTTTGAAGTTATAGAAAGAATCGTTACAGAACTTACTGGCTACGGGCCTGATAAATAGAATTTTGGAATATTTTCTGAGTATATTTATGTCTTCACCAATATTAGTCTATATAAAATTGCGCGCAATTTTGTGGGGCTCGGAAAAATTTGGGGAGGGGGGGGTTAAAGCACCCTAGCTCCCATAGAACTGTGTCTGGTATAATTACCTTCATAATGTTCATGAGATTGATTTTAAATCGTGACGCATGCACGCGAAGCGCGCCCAAATTTTCATTAAATAAGATTTCTATAATAAAACCTGCATTCAGAATCTGCATCGAGATACTTTCAATTGCCCAACAAACCAACTTGCCACTCAAAAAGCCAGTCTTTTTACCTGGTAATTTGTAAACAGCTTTAAACTTATGCTGATGTGCTTCTCTGAAAGTTGCTATTGGAAGATATTGATAATAACAACAACACTGAGGTTTCGAAAAAAAGAAAGCTTTGATTTGATTTTACGTGAGGAAAATAACGTTTGGCATTATTCTCACTTGGTCTAGTTGGAAAATACATACAAAGTTGACATATGCTCAGTCGGAAAAATGTGCTAGACTGAGATATCGGAAATTCCAACTGGCACTTCAGATTTTCCGACTATCGTCGCTCTGACGAACTTGGGGGGGGGGGGTGAGACACCCCCACACCTCCCGGTGGCGACGGCCCTGCCCTCGCCTTTGAAAATCTTTGCACCTAGAAGGAGCTTAGATGCAAAATGGTGCTTTCATTGTTGTACTTTAGCTACTCACGGTCATTCATGCACTGGGAAGGAAACCAGTCTGCCAGTACCTTTCGTGAAACAAACAATACATGTTTGGAATATTAATAAAAACATGAGCGCTTTTTCCTATTAAGCCGGCCAGGGCTGTTCACTCCCCACTGACATAGTCCACCCCTAGCAGTGCAGTGCTGATTTAGTGTTTACATGAATATGGTCTGCAGGATTGCAAAGGGAACCAAAAATTCATAATTGAAAAATCTGTAATGATGGTGAGCATACGGACCCGCCTCGAGAAGGTATAACTGTTTTGCATTGTATCGCGCCACATATTGGAGAACAACTGTGCGATTGAGGATGAATATTCCAACCTTGACAGACAAAAAAAAAACTGTGCCGAAGATACTGCGTATTTAGGTAACTAGGCAAGTTGGACGGACATTTGTACTTTACTGCCAGACTACAGTTAGGCAAGAGCGGCGATTTGTTCTCAATATGGGGAGGGGGGGCATGACAGCATTTTCAAAAAATTTACCGTGTAAAAAATCAAAGTCAATGGGCGATTCTCAAATATTGGGGGGACATGCCCCCCGGGATCGCCGCCCATGCAGTTAGGCAAATTGTAAAAGTAAAATAAAGAAACTAAAGCGCGCGAAGCGCGCTAAAATGTTGGGTTCGTATTGGGGGATTTGCGTTCCTTGAGAGAAACAAAAGGTAAACCATTCGGGCGACTGCTCGCAGTCGAATATATTACACACTTTATCATACCCACTATTTTGACTATGGCTCACGAAGAAAATGGAAAATTCTACAACGGGGCCACCACAGCCCCTGTCCCCTTCTTATGCCACTTCTGCATGGTTACATAGTGATATAGGAGTAGTTGTAATGTCATTTAATCAAATTGCAATAGTAAAGTGTCTCGCCATATCAATGGTCTTCTCAAACGCAGGCTACAGACCTCTTCACCACTTTTATTCTTGGCAATCTTTGTACGGCGAAAATTCTTTTTTGACCATTTAAACTCCATGTTAACCTTAAGCATTTCTATCCTTTAATTAAAAACTGTGCTTCTATTGTTTTCTTGCTAAGTCTCGTTTTATATTCACTTTTTGATATTTTATGCTATGAATGCTAGGTTTTTGTTCCTATTTTAATTTTTTGTTTATATTTATGTTGTTCATGTTTTAACTCAGGGCCCCAGGGAAGAGCAACTTGATGTTTACTGGGCTACCCTGGTAAAATAAGAAAGAATTACAATAAAATAAAATGCATACCCCCTCCGGGGAGGGTGTTTTCCATGCACCCTATGAACTTGGTAGTTGCCAGTTAACCTACATGCGAAAACATGTGTCAAGAAACCAACCAACAAAAATTACAGCATAAGCAAAGGGATTAGTTTCTAAAAATAAGAACCCCTAAACTCGTTCATGATAGAGAGCTCCATCAGGCAGATGAAGTACACTTATCCCAGGGAGCTCCCTGCTTATCCTACCTTCTTTTATACATAAATAGGAAATGGAGAGATAATATTACGCGCGCTAAGCGCGCGATTTTTTTTAAGCTTTTGATGTAATTTAATGGTCTTCATATGCAATATACAGGAAAAAGTTGTATATACCCTGAAAAGCATTATGTTCGCGTGTTTCACACAACATGCACTACGGTACCCGTAGGTGAAAAGGGGTGTTCACCCACTCTCAAGAGTGGGCGGTAGCCCCGTTCCCTTTTTTTCTATGACTATGAATTAAGTCATAATTTTATTTAAAATTTTATCACACAAACTTTATTTCTATGGTATAAGGGGGAATGCTTTGGATTGGATCAGCAGTTATCTGTCTAATAGGAAACAATTTATTTCGTTTAATGATGTTAACTCCGACTTTTCGCAAATTCAATGTGGCGTACCCCAAGGTTCCATTCTAGGCCCTTTACTTTTCATTCTTTATGTAAATGATATAGGTAACGTTACAAAAAATTGCTCTGCTATCCTGTTTGCTGATGATACGAATATATTTTATACTGGCCACGATATGTATGAATTACTGACGTTAACCTCAAATTAACTTGATAATTTTCATAACTGGTTTTCCTCCAACAAGTTGTCGTTCAATATAGAAAAGACCAATTATGTAGTTTTTAATAATAGTCGAAATGTAAAACATGATAGTTGCCATATATTAATGAACAGGAGATATTTACAGAAAGCTGACCATGTTAAGTTTTTAGGTGTTTACATTGACTCGAACTTAAGTTGGAATAATCACATTCACTTTGTTGCTACTACAATTGCTAAAGGTATAGGAATTCTTTCTAAGTTAAAACGCATACTTCCTAGGAAGATACTTCGCATATTGTACCTTACGTTAATCTACCCTCATCTTACATATTGTCTCGCCATATGGTCTGGTACAAGTAAAAAATATTTAAGTAAGTTAACGGTTCTTCAAAAACGAGCTATTCGTCACATTTCTTCTGCTAGTTATAATGACCATACTAGTGAGCTCTTCTCATCACTGCATCTGTTAAAGCTCCATGATATAATTAACTTGAAAGTTGCGTTATTTTTGTACAGCTCCATTTACCATATTCTTCCTGTTAGTCTTGATAATGTATTCAATTATAATTTAGATATCCACACACACAATACGCGAGAAGCTAGTAATATCCATATTCCACGCTGCAATACATCCTTTGCTAAGAACAGCTTAGTGTACCGAGCAAGCATGACCTGGAACAAATTGCCCTTGGAAATCAGATATTTACCTACTATCAAGTCCTTCAAACGTAACTTAACTAATTACTATTTAAATACTTATTAACTTTTTACATTAATGAACTTCTTGAATGCTGCTATGTTTTCTTGTTCTTTGTATTTTCTTTTCTTTTTCTTTCTATGTACCCAGGGAGTGTTACTACTAGTCAAGCCTACAAAGGTTTCTTAGAGCACTTCCTTTCACATTGTTATTAAATCTGTATAGTAATAACCTGTAATATCATTGACACATTGTGAAGAAACAAAAATGAAATGAAATGCAATGAAAGTGCAGAGTAGTGCAAATGTATGTTATGTGCAGCGCGTCACTCGGCGTCTTTTTGGGCCTCATGCAAAAGACGCGAGTGTATATATATACACTCGCGTCTTTTACTAAGTTACGACTGCTTAGATCCAACGAATGGTGACAGGTGCTATAATTTGAAAACTTTCGAAACATTTAATAAGACCCAGCAAGGGTGGATGCAGGATTAGGAAACAATGAAGTTCATTTGAGAGGGCAAACCTCTTATATAGGCTACGGGATCAACGAAAGTGGGTCTATACCAGAGTATCTCAACCTTTTATGCCTCGAGGCTCTCTTTTCATTACTGAAATTTTCAGACAACAACCTTTCACCATTAACTTTAAAAAATGGAATTCCACTTACAGCTCCATGTATATTTTTTAACTTACTCCTACGTGACAAGTTTCAACACTATGCATCGTACACTACAACGATTCCATCTGTGTACGTGGGATAAACTATAGCCTACCAGCAAATAATAATAGAAATAGGGCTTATCCATCATTTTTTAGTTCTTTCGGCTGACTTCGCGGTCCAACAGATAGCTCTGACCGGCCCACCATTTGAGAAACGCTGGTCTATACGGTGGCTCCGGTGACTCCTCTGTGAAAGTTGAAAAAAAAACTCTTATATGCGATTTCCCGAGTTTTGAGGCCATAGGCGTAGAAAGCGTGGGCCGGGGGCTAAAACCCCCAGTCAAAAATGTGGTGGGCGGAAAAAAATGCTTCTGCCCCTTTCAGTTCAAGGACAAAATCCCTTATTTGTTCCCTCTGTTAAACTGTCACAAAAATGTGCAATAACTTTCCTCAAAATTTGCCCAATGTATTTCACCAAATTGCACATAAGGACCCTCAAATATTCCAAACTTTTCCAAAGGAGAGGGGGATACCACTTCCCCCGGGACAGCGGTCCGAAACAACGTTCACCCCAGTCGTCGAGAAAAGCAGCATGCATACGCCTATGTTTGAGGCCATGCGGCAAAATCAGGCGTTTTTATCGGCAATCAGCGCGAAAAGTAATAACAAAATTTCATTGCTCCAACTTTTCAGCAGTGTGCAAAACAGGGGGAAGTCGGACCAGTTAATTTTCCACCTCTATGGATTCGCTCCTGAATCGTTTCGCTCTCTTCGTTGAAGTAAATTACGTCTTAATGATTAGTGAAGTCACCTGAGCTCATCGAGGACAGTTACACATTCCTGGCCTACTTATGTTAATCACCACAGAAAACGCTGTCGTGGGCAGCATTTGGCCAGGGGTCTTAGCTTTTACACTCTGGCTTTGTTACTACACAAAAGATAGCATGGAAACAGATTTACATATTAGCAAGATATGGGATTATTTCTTGTGGTAAATCAGGCGCGGATCCAAGGGGGGGGAGGGCTTCCTCGGGCACAGCCCCCCCCCCTTTTTCGCCACATCAACAATAACCAATACGCGAAAATTAGCATAATGTTAATCTAGGAGAATATTCAAGGGGGCTTTCAGCACCCCCCCCCCTTTTTCGAAATGTCTGGATTGTTAATTAGCATCTATCCTAGCAAAAATTGTTCATTAGGCATTTTTAATTTGTGTTCCGGCTGTCTTCTAGCGATGACCAAGTATATATGAGCGTAATCAATGTCTAAAGATATTCTTCTTATCCGGTACTGAAGAACACTCTGTTATTATCTATTCAAACACCATGTAAGGCACCTAAGCCCAACCTATAGACAAACTTTCCAACTTGCAATAACTGGTGCTTGTGTATTTAGTAAGAACTTTGGCAGAGTCTGTAAAAGTTTACATAACATCATGCTCCTTCTTACTTTCACCATAAAGTTGTAAGGATACAATTAATTGGTATTATTTTCATACGATTCATATATCATCAAATTGCAGACAATTTGGGCCCTGTTACTTTTCTTTCACTCATCTTGTTTATAACGGATGCAACAATTAGCACCTATAGGTATTTTTATTTTCTTTCAAATTTTACATTTTCGTTTATTTAACTGTTAGATTTTGAAATAATGAATTTTTAAATGCATCTCAAAAGGAATGGAAAGTGCAATTTTCTGAAAGGAGGCGTTGTTTTGGCCCAATTTTCTCGGTACGCTACGCGCCAATTGATGCTGGTGCTCCGCTTAGATAGTATCAAAAGCTCACTCCGAGCTCAGTTTTGGCAGCTCTGGCTTGCCCAAACAAAGGCGACGACTTGCCTGAAGGAAGAAGTACTCAAGATCTCTTTTGAAACTTTCAAGTTTCTCATTCATAATCTCACTGCTTTTGTAATGTGAATCATGGAGGGGGGGAGGGGGGGATTGGCAAATCGCATTTCCAATGAAAACAACATATCCTTATATTTTCCAAAGTCACAAAATTGAAAAGCAAAGGAAACAAGTGCCAGTGATTCTATGAGAATGAGCTTATATATATAGAGATATATATATATATATATATATATATATATATATATATATATATATAGATATATATATATATATATATTTCTATTAAAAACCTATTAGGGAGACAAAATGCAGTTATAATTGGTATGTTAAGGAGACATTTTCACTATGGAGACAAATTCATGTCTCCCTAATTCTTTGCACCATTATTTAAACCCCTTCTCTACATTCTTTCTAAAAGATTTTTATTTCTATGGTAGCGTATTAGTGCCCTCTTTATTATGCTACTGTGTAAGCTGCATAAATACATCATAGGTGCTATTATTTACCATAGAAATACAGGTGTGTCATGTGTTGCATGTAATTGATATGTATTATAGGGAGACAAATAAGTATTGCGAAATACTTTATAATATATTGTTTATTTAATTAAACCTTGTGTGTAAAAGATACAGTTAAAACAAACGTACCATTAGTTTAAGGCATTCATTAAGAATTATTGGTATTTTTGTATGAATATTTGTATGCTTAGATATGGAAATATATTAAATTTTCTGAATATAACCGATTGTCTCCCTAAGGAAGGATTTTATCCCAATGTCTCCCAAATTTTTAATTTAGTGTTATATATATATATATATATATATATATATATATATATATATATATATATATATATATATATCAGTAGCGTGTTCAAAGGGGGGGGGGCGGGGGGAACTGTCCCCCCCCCCCCTCACTTCTGAAGCCAGTCGGGGGAAAATCTCTTAGTCGGGGGATTTAAGGGTTAGGGGAAAAGAAAAAGATTGAAGAGACACTGAGCACTCAACAGGGATGGCGCCAGGTGGGGGCGGGGAGCCCCATCGGAGAGTCTTAATCGATACGATAGAGTAGGCAGGCAGTCCCCGACGGCGCCTGAGAGAGGACAATTTCTCTAATAAGAACCCAATTTTTTTGGCGCGCTATGCGCGCTGTATAGTTACTCCAGGATCTTCAGCAGTTCCATTCCACATTGCTAGAAAGTACATGTCCTGCCAACCTTACCACGACACATGTAGGCAGAGAACACTGTTCATGCGGAGGTCGAAAATTTCATCGCATGTCGCTAAGCCTAGTTACTGTTCTCCAATGTGTGTCATGCGGTACGGTCAGTTTGTGAGCGACTCACGGACCAAAGTTTGGCTGTTTCATAGGGTAGTCCAAGTGTTTCGATAATATGTATATTATCCCCGATATGGTCTAGAATCCCTACAGTTTTTCTTTTTTGTTTTCTTTATGTTCTTGATCCCATATCTTTTTTGTGTAAGCCTACCAAAAATTTTCGCGCGCTTTGCAAATTCAAGTTGCAGATTCGAAAGAACACTATATAAAGTGCGCAACTCGGCTAATGAAGTATTAAGTGATATCATGTAAAATATGCCCTGAAATGACATGGGATAATAAGTCATATCCCCTTGTCACCACCTGTTCGACAGAGGGGCTGTCGAAGCTTGGGGTGGCTGGCATGGCCCAGCCCTCTGAAAATTCTGTCGCCACCCATGATCTGTTTACTTATTTTGGCTTTCAAAGGGTCATTTCTAAAATGAAACCCAAGATTTCCGGTACGCTTTGCCCACTCTTCCACAGTTCTGTTACTTATAGCTAAATATAATACAAACCATTTCCACCTTTTCAAGTAACTGAAGAAGTAGAATTCATGAATTTATGTAAAAGTTGGGAATTTCACCTCATTTCACGTTATTCAGTCAATGTTCTCTTGGGTCTGTTGTGCGGTACGGCTATAGTGACAAGAGGAGAGAAGTACAATGTAAGTTATGCCCGATAGGGATCAACTGCCCGGACAATTGACCTTTATTAGCTTTTAATAATTATACCGATTCTTTTAAGTGAAGGATAACCCAAAAATTTCGCTCGCTTTGCAATTTCACACTTTAGATTCTGGGGAAAACATTAAATCATCCCCGAAACTACGTTCCTCTAGCATATACACTCATTTTATAAAATGTATGTCCCGCAATGGCATGGTTTATCACACAGATTTTCTTCAGATCCCTCTTCACCATCCCCTTGACGGCATCGGGGCTGTCGGGGCTTCAGGTCGCTGCCTCCGCCCGTCTGGCCACCTGTCGGGCAAATCCTGGCGCCATCCCTGGCACTCAAAACTTAGAAGTAGCCTACAGAATGACATAAGAAGAGATGTTTTTTTTTTTCATTTTTTGGTCGTTTACCAAAGGATAGAGCTCTTCCAATTGTCCTCCAGTGAATAATCAGACAGGATGCTATCAATATCAATATCTGTCTCATGGTGCAGGTAGGCCTACTGTCATTAAGTTCCCTTCGCCCTTCGCGCTAGTCACTTTAACCATCTGTAATGGTAAACTATATAGGTTTAAGGATGAAACAGTGCTGTTAACTTTTGCGATCATCTCAAGCAGCCTTCTTGACTGGCCTCGTGATCTTTAACGTAGTCCTGTCAATGTATGTGACACATACTATAGCACACTGCAGCTTTCAACGCATAGAGGATAACCTGAACTCTCCGTCACTGACATCGAATTTTACAAAATCTGAAACAAACGACACCTGATCAATAAGGCCTCTGAACCAATTTAGGGCCGTCTTATTACCTTATGTTGCAGGAGCTTGACAGGGGTTCTGCCCCTGGACCCCGCCAAGTGCCCTGGCGCGGGCCCCTGGAGCCAACGCGTGCAAACTCGCGCTTCGCGCTCGTGGTGCACCTTCGGTGCACTTGTCACACCCCTCCATGTCAGTCGGGGGAATCACAGGTTGTGCCCCCACCTTCGAAATCCTGCACATGCCACTGATATATATATATATATATTATATATATATATATATATATTAATATATATATATATATATATATATATATATATATATATATATATATATACATATATATATATATATATATATATATATATATATATATATATATATATATATATATATATATATATATATATATATATATATATATATATATATATATGTATATTATATGACCATATTTAGGTCAACAATTTGACCATTTTGGATCGGTGCATAGTTGACCAATCAATGATCGATTTGACCATAGTGTTTTTAGAGTGTATAGGAAATTGGTCCCTCGAACTAAAGTGTTGAGTTGGTGGCAGTGACGTAGACAGAATTTCTTCGTTAGGGGAGCAAGACTTTTCTTAAGGGAGGGGGGGGGCAACCAAAATAAGCTTTTAATACAGGTTTACTGTACTGAAGCCTGGTGCAGCGAATCAGAGCCGTATACGGCTCTGTGACAAATTAGACCAGAGCGCCATCATTTCTTGTTATTGTTTTCAGTTAAGATCGTACCTGACAAGTAGCCGAATTAATTACTAAGCTGATCATATTGATCAAAGTTTGCATATAATGTAAATGTCATATTTTCATCTGTCAAAGAAAACTCTTCCGTTTTTTCTTTTAAACACATAGCTTGAAATTATTTGGGGGGGGGGGGGGGGAGAATGTGGTAGCTAAAATAGCTAAAAAGTAGCTAAAATAGCTGGATTATCTCTTCAGATATCTTTCAAAGTAGTTGGCGACGAAAGGAGAGCTACAATGTTCGAAAACAGATGAATAGCTGAGTAATGATCCTTGACTTAAGATCTATAAGCAAACATCGTGACATATATGCAGCATGGGCCCGGCTAGCTGCACTGACATTTGGTAACAGTTTTGTGTTAAAGAGTGAAATTTTTTTTGTAATCTAGAGGGATTGAGAGGCAAAGTTTTCCCCATACAGACCTTGCAGAATGAATACAGAAGACAAGCTGTCATGTGACGTGCTATTGTGCACAGTAGCACCAGCTGTTGCAGGCAAAGTAGCGGCGTGCATACCCAATTCGATTTCGAAACTGTCTGAAAAGTTTTAAAATGAACTCAAAAGGCTTTTAAGCTATACAGACAGTGGCGTCGGCACAGTGAGCAATGTGTGACGAGTGTCCCCTCCCCAATTGATTCTTGAAAATATTTAAAATGGTCCCAAAAGTCGTTTAAACTACAGATTTTTGTGGAGGGTGTAGAGTGAGATGTATGTTTGATCATTGGTTTATTTTTTCTAACCATTTTCTTTCACAAACTGTTCTCAAACTATCATAAGTTTTAGAAGTTCTTGACAAATTCCAAAGTTTTGCACTCTTCACTAGCGTCAAGCCTTGTGTCAGAGTTGTCCTTATTATCAAGAGCTTTCGGTAAAACTACTCACGGGGGAAAAAAGGAGCAAAAGTGCTTTTTAAGAATTCTCAGTCAGAAAATTCGTTTCTGAATAGCATAGGTTGGTGGAAAAGTGAAAGTGTCCGATGCATGTTCTGAAAGCAGGTTTTGTCATGGACTAATATTTTATTCAAAATTTCAGCGCGCTTCGCGCATACGACAGGGTTCACACCCGATTTTATATACCACTGACAAAGCTATGACGCAAGAAATTATTCCAATGCAAACATTTTTTTAAAAAGTACATCTCCTTCTCTGTAGGGCTTTCATCCTTATGGGATCTTTGATTATTAATCTAGTCTAGCACATGATTTGAAAGATTGAAAGTACGTAATTGCCGTTGCTTATTTTCCAAACATTTTACCGCAACGTTCAATAACGACGAAAATCTTTTCTGAAACGAATTTTGCAAGTCCACTATCCCTCTGGCTATACCTAAAAAGAAGGTGATACTGTATATCATATCTCCTCCCATATGGATGTCGGGTAGGGAGAATCCGTTGGTCCCTCTTTTATATGCTGTAACTAATCCAGAGCTCCCGGGAGGCTCTATACTGTTCTCTGCCAACCTTGGATATCCTTTTAAAATGTAAAGGAAAAATTTCTATTATAGTCCAAGGAATGTTTCTGTGGACTCCACGCAGGTATAATTGCGTGTACAATTTTTCCATGGGCTAGGATCATGGGGGACGGGGAGACGCGTCCCCCTCACTTTTTTGGAAGGGGGGACATCGTCAAAAAGTCCCCCTCACTTTTTCAAAAATGATGGAACAGACTGCAATTATGCCTAGGAAAACGAAATTGTTAGAAGAAAAATAACCTAAAAATCCTACACTTTTGTTGCACCAAATCGCATCTGAGGGCATTCAGTTCTGGAAAAATTTCCCTTAGACCCCTCCCCCATGCCGACGATCATTAAACTTACTGCCTCCCGTGAAGCAAATTCTGACTACCACCACTGCTTCTTCCACCAGGACGGCGATTCACAAATGTGAAAAAGTCCCCCCCCCCACACACTTTTGGAGATGGATCTACGCCCATGATTTTTCCTGGGACTTAAGGAGGTTTGAAGAAAATATATTAACCGTCTCTTATACTCCCCTTTTACACCCGAACAAAAGTTAGAATTCACTTAATTGTGGATATTTTTTTAAACGTACAATCACTTTAAAATGACCCAAAGATACCACCATTTTGCATACAGGCCCCCTAAAATTAACAAAAATTTCTCAAAGGGGAAGATAAACCCTTTCCTGGGATTGCACTCTCATGTATTAACAAGAAAAGGCTCTCCCACTCTTGTATATAGCGTATACAAAATCCCACTGCCTAAAAAGGCACGGTTTAGCAGTTATCTGCGGTTCCCCCAATCACCAACTCCCGCCGGCACCATCGGTCATACATGTCTGAAGCTTCAGATATCCATAAAGAAGGTGATATATCATCTCTCCTCCCATATGGAAATGTCAGGTTGTGAGAGTTCTGTTGGTCCCCCCCCCCCCTTTTCAGTGTACAATTAATGCAGAGCTCCCGGAAGGCTCGATCTGTACCGAAAATTTTCGGCGCGCTTCGCGCGCAATTGTTTACGCTTACGGAGAAAGGTACGTTTTTATTGAGTGATGGATTTATTTTTATCACTTTTTACCAAAAATCAATTGAAATCTTTCACGATTTTTGCAAAGTCTCCTCAATATTTCTTGATTTTCGCTTGATCTGCGCACTTTTAGCCTTGAATTGCTCCTTTCACTGTCAATAAGGTCCCAAATGCATTCGCATTACTTATCGGTGGGGTTCTACCATAAGCCAATTATTCGTGTGCATAAACGTGATTTCAGAGGAACCAACATTGTAAGGATGTAAAGCAACTGATATTCACTTTTTCACCCTCCTCTTCTTATGAGAACTGAAAACTTAGTATCGAACCCACCTTCTAATTGATAGACACACATAAAGGGAATTGACACCGTTAGTCATAGCAATGGTTTGAAATGTGAATTCAAATATTCGGCGCGCTTCGCGCGCAAATGTTTCATCTTACGTCCTATACCCGAATACCGTATAATGAAAATAAAACACTCATTATGGCAAAAATCATTTCAAGTTACCTACACGGGCTCATAATGTTGGTGTGTAAGTTGTAAGATAACTTAGATTCTCCGGAACTTCTGCAGGTACATATAGTAACTTATATTGAGCCATACACATCAAATTTCATGCAACATGAAAAGGTATAAAATCTCACTGACATAAGAACTGGAGCCGATTTCTGTGCTCTTAGAGTGCAATATTGCAAGAGCTTCCGGGGCTTCGCCCCTGGACCCCCACCGGGGCTCCGCCCCTGGACCCCGCCAAGGGCCCTAACGCAGGCCCATGGACCCCACGCGTATGAACTCGCGCTTCGCGCTCGTGGTTCCCCATTCGGAGCACATGAGATTTTCAATCTTGGGCCCCCCTCAAAATTTCTGGATCCGTGCCTGGGGGGCAGGGGGACATGTCCCCAAATATTTAAGAAATCGCCCATTGACTTTGATTTTTCACACAGTAAATTATTTGAAAATGGCGTCATGTCCCCCCTCCCCCCAATATTGCGAACAAATCGCCGTCCATGCTGGTATCGGCGGTGAAGTGGTAGCCAAAATCAAGTAGGGGCCAGGGCAATTGCAGCTGCAGTGGGTGGCAGGAATCCGTTTCGTGACTTTGAACTTGGCATGACAGTGCCATGACACTAGTGCATGTTTACTTGTTTTGCTGGTGAATTTCAATTCCTCGAATCTATATATACGACCCGCCCAGTGAACAGCTACCAGCTCATTTGTATGACACGAAACGAACGCGCAACATTTCACGCTTTCTCTTCTAAAATATTGGAACTACTCAAATAAAATATTTTCATTCCTGTAAAATACTTCCCGCGTGCAATTTATTCTCTAAAATGCGAGTTCTAAGAAGTGCAACAGAAATACAAGGCTTGACAGTACAAAAAAGAGAAGAAAATTGTTTTGTCAAAGTTTTCTTTTACCTTGGTAAACAAGTGTATGGGTACGGCCTGACCTTAACTGACCCCACGCACATCCCATGCAGAGCGGTGTAGTATCATTATGACCGAATTGTCAAAAAGATGACACGTAGAATTAGACTGACGCTTCAAAATACGACATACCGTAGACCACACAATTTATTTCAATGAAATCACATACGTCGTTTAGTCGACCATTCGAATGCAGGTATGGATACACCCATCTTCTGCACTTTTCCCGACCCTGTAAGGCTGAAGGTATCAATAGTTCAAGTCAATTGGTAATAACTCATTTGCCTGCGTATCAAATATAGTGTCATTTCCATGTGATGTACTCAGGCAATGAAGTGCCACAGTCTTCCAGCTGTACCATGTTGCTAGGACAGAATATCGTACAAAGGCCCCTTTATGCCCTTCGAGAGAGGTTTGGCTAATCTCTTTTTAGATGAAAGAAAAATATTCGGGAACGGCCGTTTTCTCTAATCAAGAAGGCCATGGCATACTTTCGCTACTAATTAAGTTTTCAACTGCTAACATTCATCTCATTTTAAAAAGGATTTGCAGTCGGACCCGTATCAGTACGTACCGTCGGAGGTATCAAAGATTGGGTTGGGTGGGGTGGGGGTAAACCATTCAACTCCAGAATTTTGGCATTTTCTAAGGTAATTCTGGACGTTTTAATAAAAACCATCAAACTGAATACAATTGTTAAGGCTGCATCCCGTTCCCCTTCCCGGTTCTGACGATCGTTTTTATAGCCTACGTAACTGTGTTCTAGTTGTGGCTGCACACGGGCCCGACTGGAAGGGGGAGGGGTCGGTTGGTATAAAGCTGACTCATGCAACACTGAAAGGAACGTAAAACTTTGCTTGTGTGCGCGTCTGTATAAAACAATGCTTCCTCATACTCTTCTTTTATTACTGCAGTTCGGTATATTTATACACGGTCACTTCCTTGACCAATCTATTCCACACATTAAGTAGCCTACATAAAATATCTTGCTTTCTCACTTTCTGTCAAAGGACGGTTATCGTTGCAATCTCCTCGGATGATTACACTCAAATGCTGAATACTATTATTATACTGGAACAATGAACTAGTTTCAAGTTATTACCTTACCGAAGTGTTAATCCCGATTTTAAGAGACATCCGCCTTGTTTTATCAGTTAAACAACACCATCAATGAAATTTTACCATCCTATACAATTCAGTTCATGGAAGCATAAACCACAACTTGAACTACCTTTCTGGAAATTTCCGCGCCCAGTGAATGCACAGTACGCTAGTAAGTTACATTTAGGAACTTCGGGCACTGTATGGCTGCTAGGTGCGAAAGGAATGTCTTTCTCAAGTTTGCGGGATAAACCGAGAATCAGGACAAACGACTTTTCTTTAATTAACGTTCCTTTATTTGTTTTTGAGGTTCAATTATCATCTGTTCTAGTCTGTTGCCGTTCAGAAGCGAAGCGTGTCCAAAGTAGTCTCAAAGTACTGTTGACAAACATCGCGACGGCCCAACTATTTTCAAGCCTGAGCTAACAAGATTACCATAACAACGAAACTGCTTATCTCTGTGACACTATAAGCCAATCCCAAGTGTCATATTACAGACGCGCATCCCGCCCCCTGGAGACGTTCATCCAATGCCGTGGCGCGTTACAAAGATCTCGGTTGTTGATGCACGTTTAGAATGTTGCCAGGAGAGAGAGATTTCATTCATTGTTTTGATCGATGAGCTAATCTCAACATACGCTCTACCCACTTCTTATCATTTGAAGTAAAACAGCTGATGACCGCAAAAGTCGGACGATAAGGGGTAGACCACATAGGACTAAATGTCCTTTTATTTTCGTTTTCTAAAGAAGTCTTTCGGACACTCAAAAATTGTGAAGAAGTTTGGAATCATGAACTCAAAAGTTGAACAGAAGGATTTGTATGGTGGTTATTTTTGAAGAGTACAGGGTAGCTACAAACACTCGCTAGCCTATAACGAAAATTCGATGAGAAACTTCGGTATTTGAGAGGTCAGGAGTGGATGACTTTTCTGCCATTGGATTTGAAACATAACGTTAGACTTCCCGGAACCAAGGTATTAAGTGTAGCCTAGCTGAGTTGAAGCACGTTTCATTTGGTAAGTATGGGTTGTATTACTAGCCTAAGTATTGTATTTTGTAGGCACGGCATGTATAGTCAAGTGTGTTATTTTCGAAATTCTGTAAATTCAAAGGACAAAAACGCGAATATTAATATATGGCCCTATGCTAAAGACATTGCGTATACCGGCGTATGACTGAGTCAAGTGTATTTGTGCTGGCCCAGACCTAATGGAGCACTGACATGCTGCAAGAGCTCATGTTGCCTATTTAGTTTATGGTAATCGCTGATTATTAAAAGTGTACAGTATCTTTTACTTTAAGGCTGATTCAGTATGACAAAATATGGAGGGGACAGAGTTGTAGATGCATTTATTAAAGTGCAAACCACTTTTTCATGTTACAGGATGTATTAGGCCTAATGGCTTTAGGACTATAGCCTCCAGGAGGGTACAAACAAACAAAAAAAAAAGTGAAAAAGAAGAAAAAATAGGCCTAGGGAAAGGGATCAACAGCTTCTTTAACCAATGCACAGCAAAATGGCAAACATCAATGTCATGATGGCATTGTGCCATTGATGCTGTCAGTTGTTTTCAAGTTATTCAAATCAAACACATATTTAGAAGTTTTCAAGTCATTTAGAATCAGACACATTCAGAAGCATCCTGCAAATTGAAAAAGGATATCATTTCAGTCACTGGCTTTGCATCTGTGCCTTGATGTTATCTGTAACACAATTAGGCCTAGGCCTACATTATACATATAAACGTCATTGGCTTATGTGGTAGGCCTAGGCCTAAATAATTCTGTCAGCCTAGGCTAGCTAGCTTTTCATTTACAATCATATGTTTATAATTTGTATATTGAACTTGCTATGATCCCTTTGTAACTTATTTGTCCATTTTTTTACTCCTAGCCAAGTTGCATGTTGCAGTTTTACTCTTCTTCTATTCCCAGTGAAGTGGGGGGTTGAGAGGATCCTCCAAAAGGCTGACAGAAAGTTAACTTTTACATATGTTAAAAGGAAGAAAATTATATAAGAGTTCTGATAAAAAATGGAAATTTTGTTATAAGTAGTGCACGAGATATTAGAATTATCACATTTTGAACCCAAACTGAACTTGAAGCATGCACAGGTGACATCATAGCCTCATAAAATCAACATAAAATCAACACTGTTATCTAATTTTTTTTAACTCTTCAGCCAATTTTCCCCTCCATATATTAACTTCTTTTTTTTTGAAATGTGACAGCATGGTAACCTAAGGAACTTTTTCAAAACAAAAAATTTCCATGGGTTAACTCACATTTCAAGGTCAAAACAGAAGATTGAAAATATAGCAGTGATCATCAATTAAAGGAGATGACATCACTCCTGTTTGTTGAAGTTCACTTTGGGTAACGAATGAAGTAACACCATCAGGTATATCTTGAGAACTACTATAGGAAGTACCATTATACACAAAATTCACAAGAAATGTTAGACCAAAGTTCCTATTAAAATCATACATTAAAAAACCAATTTTTGCTTCAATCCACTGGATAATAGGCACTGTGTAATCACCACAATTCCAGTTAGCGTGCCCTGATGTGGTGAATTATTTATGAAGGACTGTTTGGTCATTGGCTGACATCTGTGATAATTTTGTTTAATTTATACAAGACAACCTCTTTGGTTTACCTGTGCTATAGAGGCCTATGTTTGTTGTGAAGCATCATTACAGACTTACAGAGACATAGCCCGTGGATGTATGTAGTTGATGAGTTAGATGAAATTTAACGACACACCGACACAAATGTGTTATACAGTGTCAAGTAAAGTTAAAAATACAGTGCAATTCCTCCCCTTTAGTCGCCTCTTATGACAGGCGGGGAATACCGTGGGCATATTCTGCAACCCCCAGCCCACAGGGGGCTGGATGTATGTAACTTGAGACCATGACTTAAAGGGAAAGAGTAGTCACCCCATATTTATTTGGAAACATCTGCTAGATCTAACAAATTTCCTCAAATTTCCTTTACAAAATATCTTTCATGATTAGCCAATCAAAGTAATTTCATATTAACGGTAAACCAGGTACTGTAGCTATTCTGCATGAATTGAACAATTCAGAAATAAAAAGACTGTACGGCCATATGACTTAAACACAGCCACTCATGAATTAGGATACCGGGGTACACTAATTCAAACTGTGGTGACTGCATTTTCCTTAAAGCTTTCCTCATTTGATAACTGAGAGTCACCTGAAAGGTAGAAAAAAGGAAAATGGTTGTAGGCCATCAGAGGGTTAGGGCCTCCTTCCGCTGTGCGATTAACTTTGACTGGTCTTTATTGCAAGCCTCTAAAGGTCAGAAGCAGTCGCCCCAAACTTATTTTGAAACGATAGCTAAATGTCACAGATTTCTTCTTATTTCGCTTCCAAGTATCTTTCATGATATTTTAGAACATAAAGATTGCATATTCAAGGTAAATCAAAAAGTTGCTCCTTGTAAATTTTACAACTGAGTAACAAAATACTGTCACATGATTCTTAAGAGCCATTCAGGAAATAGGATAGTCTACTATACAATTCTTTTTTGGGGTGACTGCATTCTCCCTTTAAGCCTTTTTAAAGGTTTTTGTAGGTAAATAGGAGGTTACAAGGAGGGGTGATGTGGATGAGGATTATAATAATTCAGCTGATGTTTTAAACTGAGGTTGGGCAACTGATTAATCAACTATTTAATCTCTTCAAACATGTAGGGAGATAAAATCTTATCCAAGGATAGTCTTGCCAGCTTGTAGGCTATATTTGTCCCTACTGCGGTACACAACTGCCATTTGTTGAACAGACATTTGTCTAGATCTGTTGTGCAATCAAAAGCTCAGTACAAGATGTTTCATCTTCAGTGTTAAATAAATATTGGAATCCATTGCACGGACTTGTTTGGGAATGCTTTTCGTGTTTAATTATAGTACACATCATCATACAGTCAGTATGTTGTGTTAGAATCTAGTGTCTTTCCGCCATCGGTACATTCCGCCATAACATTCCGCCATAACATTCCGCCATGGCGGAAAGGTGCAAAAACATGGCGGAAAGGTGCAAAATCTATGGTGGAAAGGCACTTTCTTAAAATCTGAGAAACAAAAGGTCTTGTTTTCCTTGCAAACATATTTTCAAAGGGTTAATTTGAGAACGACACATCATGCACTTATTAAAATAATCATAATTAACACTTTACTGCCATGGCGGAAAGACATGTTTTCTATGGCGGAATGAACACATTTTCTATGGCGGAAAGTACCTATGGCGGAATGGCACAGCCCCCGTTGTGTTACTGGATCTGCATGGGGTCCATGGTTTTAAAACATTTTGTAGTGTACTAAGTCTGACAAAGGTAGGCACTGAAAAAAATTAATAACAACAACAACAACAATAATAATAATAATACGATTGTACAAATTAAATGCTAAAAGAAAAATATTGTTGAGTGATTTAATAAATAAAGTCCTAATTGTCTAGCACTAATGTAAATGTATAAATGAAGAGGTACCACTATGATCTAAAGGGAGAAGTCCACTTCCTTCTGGTTGACATACAGTACAAGCAAAAAGTTCTAAGCCATATTACCCATGGTCAGGTCTACATCCATAGAATGCATTTAAAATTCTTTAACTGAAATACACATCAATAGCTACAATTTTAAATTCATTGTTATACCTCCATTGCAGTAAAACTTTACTATGTTGTCAGTATGTGTGGTCAGGTAAAGTTAATATTATATTTCTCTCATACTTTCAAACAGAGAATTACGCCACATTACAGTTTACAGCAATGCACATGTTTAGTTTTTCAAGTACTTCACATTTAAAGTTGTAAGGAGGGTTTGTGTTTTATGCTGGAATCTAGGTGATTTTAATGTCCGCAGATTACTGTACATGCTAACAACCATTACCATCTGGTTTAGCATTGTTGTGAAACTTAATGTGCTTTTTGTTACAGTACATGTTTTGTGGCCAAAAATTGAAATTTCACTCAAGTACAATGACAGTTATTTTTTCCAGGCAAAATGCAAACCATTGTTGTAGTAACATGTTTCATCTAGTCAGAAATAATAAGAAATAGAAATGTCTACTTGTATTGACCTGTACATAAGTTTGAAGGAAAATTTTAATTTTTTCTTTGAACAGGTCCCTTTTGTTCTTACTAAGGAACAAATGACAACAAAGGTGATTACAATGCCCATACTGACATCAAAGGACATTGCCACCAAGTTTAAAGATAATTGGTTGGCACAGAATCAGCAAATTCATGTTATGGCACCATCAATCAAGCAAGAACCAATCATGGATGATAATTTAGATGACAGTTTAACTAGCCTTAACTGGCTTCACAACTTGAAAATAATGAAAATTGGACAGCCTACGCCACCAAGCAGCCCGACTCCAGTCTCCATGGCCAATCAGCATCCAGAAGATTTGCCGTCGTACGTCCAAAAACAGCAGCTAATGTTGACAAACAGTAACAACAGATCTGGGCTTCAAGATATTAAGCCTTTAATGAGGACACAAAGTGTGCCTGATACAATAGACTACAAAACCAATGGTGCAGTCAAACCCCCATATTCTTATGCCACACTGATATGGATGGCCATGAAAGATTCTAAAAAGAGTAAAATAACTTTGTCGGCAATTTACAAATGGATCACGGATAACTTCAAGTACTATCAAACAGCAGAACCTAGTTGGCAGGTTGGTTCAAGCACTTTCTCCTCTTTTATTTATTTCATTTAGTTTATTTTTCTGATACACGTAAAATTGTATAAAAAATTCCGATTAGAGATAAGAAAGGTTGGCTGAGGGGTATAATTGAAGGTAGGCAGGAGGTAGTCCTCTTCTTATCTTGGTAAACCATGTTTTTTCCTGCAAAAAAGCTGGTCTGGGACTTTGAAGTCTTGTCAATTAGATGTTGCTTTATTATGAAACTTAATTTATAACATTATATAGAATGTTTTGTTGATTTATTCTACTGTAGATGCTATTCACAAAGCCATGTTTCAATAGGATTTGTGCCATTTTCCGATATGTGTGAGGAATAAAAGGTACATACAAGCGTGGAGTTTGCATTTCACGGTTTCCATACTGTAAATCCATGAAATCACTGTATGTTTCACACACACATATGATGCAAATTTATGAGACATTTAGATGTACACTTGTGTAGGCAGTTTTGCATGTCAACATCTGAATTTGAACTTGCCCTTTGCTCAAATCAGTACAGAAAATGAGTGAAGCATCCAGCTGATTTTCTGTGTGACAAAAGTCTCATAACAACAATGAATGTTAATTAAAATTACTATAACCTCGTTAAGTCATACACTGTGGTCACCACATCACTTGTTAGTTTTTGAAGCTTATTAATCCTCCTACAAAGGCTTTCACAACTGTTTCCATACAAGTCATGGATGAGCTTAGGTGTATTTCAACTTAAACTGTGTGATCAATGTCAGGGGGTTAGCATCCACCCTCCTTAGGTTTGAATAGGGAGCTTAACCAACCATGATGACTGTACAGCAGTGTGATCTCAGTAAATATTGATTTCTTAACCATTCAATGAACTACATCAATAGAGCAAAGTCAGAGTGGAAAGGTTAAACCAAACTTGACCCCTATACCATGTAGGGGGTGCCTGACTATTGATTTTGCTTGAGATGGGTTTTTAATTCTTAATGCCACTGGTATGTCGTGTGCAAGTGGAAAATGTTTGGGAAGAGGAGTTAGATGAAGTTTTACGGCTCAGTTTCTAACCAACTGGTTTTAAGTTGGGCTGGCCACGGCCTTTTTTCCAGTTGTGGCTCACTGGCTTATTTTCCCTACACAATTGCTTATGCTGAGCAGGAAGCACAGTATGGTAGTAGGTTCCGTTTTCAAAATCTTTGGTATGACCCGGTCAGGAGTCCAGACCTTCCCAGTTTGGGAAGAGGAAGATAAACAGCCCTAGAATGTAAAACAATCCCATACAGGCTGTCCAGACCTGCTGTAAAATTAATATTATTGTGTTACATGAAAGCACACCTCTGTTATATACCATTTTTCTGCTGCCTTGTAGGCTACAGATTAAAGAAAATAAGTATTTCAAAAGACTTCCAGTCTTTCCCAACATTTTTAAAGAAAGTATCCTGCAGTTCCCCCCCACCCCTCCCCCACCAATAATTTTCAGTTTAGAGGTCTTTTGTCATAAGATATCCAAAATTACCATTGAAAATGAAAAAAGGCAGAATTGATTTACTTGATTAGTTTAGTCCCTTTCCCCTCCCTTCCCCTCCCTTCCCCTCCCCTCCCTCTCCCCCTCCCCTCCCCCTCCCCTCCCCCCTCCCCCCACGTATTAGGAGGCAGCAATGAAACAAAATATTTGAGAATATGTGATTTGTATGTCAATCTATGTATACCATGGACAGGTGATATAGGTGACAGAGAAAGGTGTAAAACAAACAGAACCAGAGCTCTGTTTTTAACCTTAAATTCACCAAAAAGAAAACAGTTATAGAGTAGTTAACCATGATGCATTTCTTTAAACTTGTTTCATGGTTACACACTAAGTCATCCAGTGTTTGAAGTAAGGCATGCACACATGCACCAATACATAACTTTTAGACTGTGCCTGCAAACTGTTGCAGTTGTTTACCTGCACTGATGCACCTAACTAATTCGAGGAGAGATTTCAAAAAGACACAGGAGGTGTAGAAAATGAAGTACTGTACTTTAGATCACATTTGCATTTTGCAGTCCAGACTTTGCAGATTTGTGATCGATCTCCCAATTGTCACAGTAGGTATCACACTTAAAAATAAAACCTGTATAAAGTACGCATATGCAGTAGCTTTGGACCCGTAATGGGTAATGCCAATATGTGTATAATTTTCATATATTGTATAATTATATAGTGTATTGAAGAATTTGTTTGATAATATTTTTTTAAGTTACATGCACAGGTGCATGTAACTTTATTTTTCTAATTTGGAAACTGGGTAGATCTCAAACCACCTCAATATTGATAGGCATAGAAATTCTTGCTTGAAAGTTAATATACTGCAGCTCACATCATCTCATCATTTTTAACCCAGAATTAGTGCTGTTATTGTGCGAGTTACAATCAAGAGCAAGTCTCATGTGAAGGCTATACACTGTCAGCATGACAGGAAGTTATTGATCTTCGTTTGTGGTATAGATGAAGTATGATATGACTTACAGAAGAAATTAACAGTAATACAGAAAATATACTACTTGATTTATTCTGGGCATAGAATCAATAAATGTGACAATGAAAATATGCAATATTGAACTGAAAAGGATGTAGGAAAAGACAAACAAATATGTATGTTATGCATGTCTGACTTGTATGAACTGAAGTGTTGTTGTGCAAGTTGGAGTTATAGTAGATATTTTATGTGAGTGTAGAAGTAAATACTGAGAATGGATTTATGGGCTCAAATTTCAGAAATTATTGTAACTCCAGTACAGTACTGCCAGTACAGAATGCAGTATAGAAAAGAACAAAATGACAGGCAGTCTTTGGAAATCAAAATGAAAGTTTGTGCATTATTTTACAGCACATGTTAAATACAGTACTGTATGTTGCTCTAATCAGGGCTGTATACAGGAGGAAAATGAACAGTGGCCCATGGCTACTAAAATAAAAAAAATTGAGTCTCCAGCCTAAAGAAAGCTGGAAATCACACAGGCACCTGAAATAAGTTCAAAGGTAAAGTTCAGTACTCACCAATGCTAAAATCAAGTTAGTGTGGCCTCCCGACTGTAGTCGCGGAGAACTTTACACATGTGTGATCATCCAACATCTGGTAACCAAAGTTTGCTTTCTCTTTGGGATTTTAATTGACTGTGGGGGGAAGACAGTATGTGTGTGCACGTGTGTGTGGAGAGCAGGGGGTTGCTAGGAAGTGTGTGAATTTATGAAATGTGAACATACTGTAATATCAAGCAACTTAACAACAATTTTTTTGTGCAATTATAATAAGTGATTTTAGAAGTTATTACTTAAAAATGCAAAAAGCCCCACCCAGTGAATGGACAAATAAAGTGGTGGCATGTGGATGAAAAAATGATTGCCAGTGTGACCAAAGTCACAAGCCCTGCCTCTAATCATGATGTAATGAACAATAATACAACCAAGTCCACTTATGAAAGTTTGAGCCCGGAACTTAAGTGGGGTGTTAAAATGATATGCAGATGTGATTAAGGAGTTCTTCATCTAGCTAAAGTATTCAAAATACCAAAGCTTATTCTCATTCCTATACTAGTGCCAATCACATTTCATGTTTTGATAATTAAAACATAAAATTATATCACTAAATGTTAAGTGATAGGTTTATGTCTTAATGAATGCATCACTTATGTATACCATACCACTGAATCTTACTGCAAGAAATAACTAGGGAAAAAATGATTCCAGTGGTAGGTGGATAACGGGAGAAAAAACTTGAAACTTGAAGGGCAGTAATGGTGTCTAACTCAATGTCACAAAACAGTGCATTATTGCAAAATACTATCAACCTCCAAAAAAATTCCTCACAAGGCAGATTCAGATTTGGCTCAAGGAGATTTTTTTAACCTAATACAGACTTTTTACAAGTTGCAAATATAGAACACTACAAAATTTCATGGTAGACTAACACTAGGCTACTGCACACTGTAGTAAATGATCTGTTTGTCCCTGCTCAGGTCAGACTAGTTCTGCATACTTTACCCATGGAGTTACCGAGGTGGTAACTCCATGCTTTACCTGCAGGCGTTCAACATGTGGTTAGCAGTAAACCTCTTGTCTCCGCCCCTCTGAGCTTGGCTAGTGAGACAGTAATAAGTCTCACTAGCCAGGATATAGTTACTGCTGCCCCTGAAGAGCAAATGGTTCTGCTCAGTAGGAGATCAAATTAGCCTTGAGACTTGTCACTCTGAAAGTCTAGGTCTGCCTTCCAACAGTGCAAAGGGTCATCTTGGGTCATGGCACAAAAGTCAAGGTGTGGACAGTAGCAATGTCCTGCATTAGGCTATCAAAACATAATGAGTTGCCTTCTAGAAATGTTCATAAAATTTAGTGTAAAATAGTGTTGTTTATATGGTGAAGGTCAGAGTTAAAACTACTGTAGCCTGTAAGGGGTGAATGTAGCTGCTGAAATACAGCTCTTTGAGTGATGATGGTTTTTTGGACTTAGCAGGCCTATAAATTACGAAAGAGATTCCTCACTGCTCAGTTGTAAAATCAACCAGGATCGCAAAAGTGTGATTTTTTGCACACCTAGATATTAAAAGAATGGGAACTCAGATAAATCTATTGAAGTTAAATAAAACAACACACCTACCACACTCCTTAATTCCCTGAGGAGTGTGATTTGTAGCACACCTAGAAAATTTATCTAAAGCGCAAGGCCGAATCAATGACATTTTTATAAGTGTTTTCCCCTCCTCAGCTCATGTCATTGTCACATCAATGTTCATTTGAGATCAGTGTGTGACAATAGTTTTATCTAATTTCAGTAAAATTGCATGTTTTGAGGGAAAATGAGGAGAGACAAATGTGGGGAAAACGTTGGCAAAAATCCACAATAGAATAATTTACAAAGTTTTGATCCTATTTTCTATGTAGGCTGTTAATATTAATTAGCCAGTACTTGATCAAGGAATTTGCACTCTGTCAGAGTGGAAATTGCTTGGCTTGATTTAAAACTGCCAGCTGCTGTATTGCGTTGGTCTTTTCATAGCTCACAGTGATACAGGCCATACATACAGTCCACTTGCCAAGTTTGTTTTAACATTAAGCAGTTACAAGTGCTTTTCTCTCATATTCTGTGGTATAAGTTTGCTCAATGACTTGGACAATTTATTTTACGAATCATACATAACACATTGTATTAAAAAGTTCATTTGAGGCGTTTAAAAGTTTTTACGTCAATTTCACACAGGGTGCTCATAACATACAGGGGAAATTGTAAACCTTGGGGAAAAGTCAGGAAATTTCTATGGTCTTTAATAGTGTCGGACTGATTATTGGTATTGTTCAGTCAGAGCTGGAAAATATGTGTATTTCCCGGGAAGGGTGTAAAATTTTCCTCAATTCTTTCCGTATTTTCATGTACAAAAAAGGGAAATTTCCCTCCAAATGCCAAAATTTCCCGGGAAGGAGCCTCCCAGCTTCCCAACTTTTTCCACCCATGTTGTTCAGTATCGGTCAATATCCTCATGGCATTTGCACCCTGTATTGACCAGCATCGTAAAAACTTGCATTAAATCCTGAAACTACCTCTTACGCTTACCCTATTCTGTATAAAAGTTGTTACATTATAGTATGTATCATAGGATTGCATGGAAAAGTTGCTGCAAGGTCTGAAAACATGAAACCCTTACACTTACTGTATGGTACTTTAAATCATGTCACCGGGTAAATGTTTGGAACCATGTATGTGTGAAAAGGTAATTTTAATGTTGATGAGCAGAGTAATTGAATACGTGCACTGGTTACAGCTACAGCAGGGGTCCTTTCCTTTCCACAGACCAGCTGGGGTGGCACCTTCTCCTCAGACTGGCATCTACAATCCCTGAAATTTTCCTAAAGATAGGGTTTTGAATTGTCTAATTTTGAATTCTTATGGATGAAGTCTTTGCCAGAGGTAGCTTCATTCTGCATGTAAGCCACAATCATAAACGAAAAAAAATCCACTTAAGGATGTTTCCCCAGTAAACCCCACTCCAGGATGGTCTACAGAACCTAAATGCAAACAAACCCTGAAAAACTCCAGTGGGGCCTCTGTGAATGTTCCAGTATTGAACATATAGTGTATACTGTACATGGCCTGTGATTTGATCATTTAATTAGAATGCCCTAAGGAAGTGCTGTATTGTAACGGCAGCACCAACCACAATAAAAACTACATAACATACATGATTCTTCATTAGAAATTAAATGACCATTTTCACTTTGAAAAAAGTGTTGAAAAGATCTGAAAATGTCATTTCCTTAAAAGTGACAGAAGTCTGTTCGTGAATGGGACTGGTCTCATCAGTTCATCTTAGTGGCACTTTTGTTTTTAAAGGAAATTCTGGTCAGCCCCTAAAGTAAACACAACTTTTGATGTACTGTGTTTAATGCCTGTATTCTTAGAAATACAGGACGTACGTAATCAATTTACTGTACATGTCATACTGGTGTATATCACATGGGTCTGCAGAACAAGTTGCAATTGTGTACTTCAAATGGACAATAGTTTTGAGTCAAATTAAAGTACACTACCTCACCCTGGACTTTGTACCTGTCCTATGAATGCATTATTTGACAAAAGATAGTGGTCAAGTCTGTCTCTATGGCAACATGCAAACAAACTGTATACAAACTGTCTCATTCTGTAAATCGATAATCTGATTGACTGGACTCTAATTTTGTAATGTTTTCAGCATACTCCATGTATACACCTTTAATACATGATTCAGGTAATGAAAACTGTTTTAATTTCATTGTAAACAGAGAGAAAGCAGTTGCCCAAGTCAATTTTCAGAAATGTGCTAAATTTTAAAGAGCTCCTCTTATTTTGCTCATAGTATTTTTCATCACATCTCTTTATAAAGACATTGAATGTTGAAGGTATTAAAACCAAGGAGTTATATCTGCATGATAGCAAATAAGTATCAAAAATATTGTCACATGATTGAAAGGAGCCATTCTTGAATTAGGATGATGGGGTACACTAATTCAAATGGGGGAGAGAGAGGGGGACAGCATTTTACCTTTAAAGTAGCCTGCAGTATGTAGTTTCCTTTGTGGGAGATTTTTGTACCATTTTTGTAGCACCATCAGGTTAACTAGAGTCTTTAAAATTGTTCATTTTAAAAGAGCAAGGTCCTAGGATAAAAGTTTTATTAAATTTTCTTTTAAGAAGGACCTGGACATAAGAAAGATATGTGAATGGCAAAAATAGTATTGGAGAAAAAAAGCTATTTTTGACAGGCTTGCTTCAGAGCAGGGTGGCTTGAGTGAGATACCCCTAGTCCCTTGCCTCTTTCTCCTTTTAACAAGGTGATGGTGATGGTGAGAAAGTTTAAAGTGTCTCATTTCTTTCCTAATCAAAGTGCCTCTCATAAGAAAGGTAAGAAATGTTTACACATTTAAGCAAAAATCTGTTTTCCTGTAGTCTGTCTGTGTGTACAAATGTAACATTAGTAGCTAAGTAACCTGCTTGTACATGTGCATCACTCAGTTATTAACTTCCTTTCATCTTTAATTGTTCCTACAGAACTCCATCAGACATAATTTGTCTTTAAACAAATGTTTCCAGAAAGTAGCGAGGAAGAAAGACGAACCAGGCAAAGGAGGATTCTGGAGAATAGATCCAGTCCATGCTGAGATGCTGGAGAATGGAATTTTGAAGAAGCGCAGGGTAAACTCCCTTCCAGATTTGCTCTCTTCCCCACCTCTGAAACGCATCAAGATTGAACCAGAAGATCCGCCAGAATTTGAGGACGAAGTCTTTGAAACCATACCCAAACCCATAGTGGTAAAATCATCAAGTAAATCAAGCTCAAAGAAACACAAATCAAAATCCAAGAAGTCAAAATCAAAACATTCCAAGCGATCAAAAAGGTCTAGGCGCAGTGCCATTCTTGAAGATTCCTCCACAAGCGAAGACGACAACCTTCCAAGCAGTGTTCTGAATGGTAGCTTTCAGTGGGACTCTATCTTTGATTCTGAAATTGAAGTCGATGGTATGAAAGTTAAAGCAGAAGCCATTTTAGATCCAAATGGTGGGGTGCAAATATTGCAAGTGCTCGATTCCCCACCCCACTCTGAAGGGAACGAGGACTTATCCTTTTTGCAAGATGTTCCATTAGATTTGAGTATCAAGGGTACACATATACCGAAACCCTTATGGTTTGGAGAACAAACAAGGACAGATGATCTAGACCAGTCTCAAAGTGCAGTGGTTGTCCAAAGAATTGAGGAGTCAATGGAAGAACTCTTTGGGATCACACAACTTCCCCCATCACCTGCAAGTTCACTCAACGATAACACCTCTCACCCGTGGGCAGAGTCACGTGAACAACTGGAAGACTTTTACTTTGAAGAGTTTTTAAATTCTAGTGGATACGGACATTTTCAAGGAAGTACTATGCTCTGGGATCAAACAATGCAACAAGAACCAGAGAAATAAAAGAGTTGTGCAGGTCACTTAATATAGAAAAAATGTAACTAAGATTTTAAAAGAGACTGATATTGTAGTCTAAGACATTCAAAATTGTAAATATCAAAAAAAGTCTATTCAAAAAGTAATATTCACCTACAAAAGCTGGTTTCTTTGTTTGCATTGTTAGTGATCTCCTCCCCATCTCTGTTTCTTAAGCCAGTATTTCGAACAGTGAATTTTTGGCAGATAGTATTTTTCAACATTTAGTCTGTTTTGCTTTGAGCAATGTTATACGTTGTTATCATGGGTTGAAAATTCCTTAAATGGAAGTTTTGTACAAAATATTTGCTGTGAGCTGGCTCTCGGCTGCAAATTATTCATATCAGGCAAGAATGCGGTGTGACATTATTCTGTATTCATCAGTACTCAGCTTTTCTGCATTTTAAAAATCTATAAAATCATGCTTTGATAAATTTTGATCTATTATTCTTTCTTTGCTTGAATAATACATAAACAACTGCCAGTAAAGGATATCGAGTGTGTTATATACTATATACTATTGCCTCACTTTACTGTAGCAGAATATTTCAATAATGTTTCAAATTTATAGTTAACGGTAAATGCATTTACAAGCCTCATTGGCAGTCACAGATTATGAACTTATCTCTAAAATCAGGAGCATCCAATCTTCACGTTATCTTTATCTTAAATTTTCTCTCAGCTCGATGAGCAAACATACATGTAGACACAGCGTCATTGAAACACATAGCCAATTTGCATGGAAACAGATGCGCTTGCAATAACAAAAGACTGGTAAATGAATAACGAAAAGGGTGACAAAAAGTCTAAATTTTATAATGTCACAAGTGCAGTATCATTCTGTATTCATATGCTACAGAGAATGATTGATTCTGATTCATCTAAAGAGTAAACAGAAGGTTTCTGTCAAAGTTTTCATTGGGTTGACATTTTCATTGCCAGGAGGACTTGTAAAATCATTCTTTCCTCGCCTGGATAATATGGCATAACCAATTCACATGGAATAGTAAGCTCAAAACCAATCATAAAAAAAAAACTGACTATTCTTGGAACTGCTGTCTATGTGACAATACCCATTTATTAAGGAGTCAGAGACCGACAACCTTGAATTTTATGAAGACAGAAGACTCATTGTAAAGACACGAGTATTGTAAATGGATTGAATATTGCGAAACACTGTGTTTATGTTTAATAAGAACCGCTGTCATAATTGAAAACAGTGCATTGGACACATACTGTTCTCAAATCCCCACCTTCTGTGAATCACATATTCTATGCAAATATTCCAACCCCCATTCACAGAAATAAAGCAGCTTGAGAATAAAGTAATAACCTTTTGTTGTTGATATTTTGTGTTTGAGTGGTTGATTCCAATCTGGAATGAGACAGTGGAAGAGCGAGGTAAGGGGTATGGTCAGGGTCAGGGAGGAGTATTAAAGAATGGTGTTTTGGGTTGCCGTGTAGGTTAGTAAATTATGTCCAGTGCCTTGACACTATAAAGCAAAGTACCGTCATAGGCTGGCAGATAGGAACCAGCAAATTTTTGCCTAAAATACTGCCTGGGTTGCCATAAATGACCCTTCCCTGGTCTAAGTTGCAGATAAAGAATAGAAAAACATAGTCCACCCTTGATATCATGGGAACTCTGATACTGTTTAGGGGAACCCAGGCATAGCCCATATTTATCATAATATCTTCTCAAGTGAGAAGTGATGTCAATGTTTAATTTATTTTTGACTTGTGAAAATAAATTAGATTAAAAGTTATGAGATGCAGTGATCACCTTGAAAGGGAGGGTAAATGTTTTCAGTGGAGGCACACGAGTTGTTTCATTCAATTACTTCTATTGGCAACCAACTAGGAAATAATTAGGGCAACACAGGGAAAATTTGGGTAATAGTACAAATACCTAGTTGCCCTCAGACGGACAAGAGGGTGGGGGAGTGGGTGGGGAGATAGACATTTCCAACATTATCATAGCCACATAGTCCTACCCATCATTTCAGATGTCCCCTGGGATATCCCACCACTCCCCAATGGCTTGATGAATCACCTGTAAAATTATAATTTCACTTTTGCAATTCCAAACAGTATGTGACCCCAGGTTGTGACCCCCAGGGTAAAGATGTCAAGTATTCCCAACAAACCTGGCAGGACTTTTATTTGATTTAGGTTGTACTGGGGTAAAGGGCTGTACATATCTCAACACCAGTTCAACTTGCTGAAGTCTACATAAGTGTACGGAACTATCAGCATTTAAGGTAAATTTTATCAAGATTTCTTTGCTGAAGATAAAAGGAAGCTGTAGCTATTACCTTTAGTGTTGGAATGATTATCGGTATCGGCTGACATTCCCCATTTTAATCCTGTATAGGTATTGGTAAAATTTACCTGAAATGCCGATATTACCTAACCGATATTTATAGTCTCATACAGTATGTCATAAAATAGTACATGAGTATTTTTGAATGAAAATTCCAACACCTCGTCAAGATGAAACAACACTTCATTGAGGTGCCCTGTACAGCCTATGCTTAGTTGCAGAACACTTATTTCCCAAATATCGGTATCGGTCCATACTAAGAACTAAAATATTGGCTACTTGCAATATCAGTAGCCTACTACACTAATTATCTTCTTGAATGGGTGAAAGCAATATGCAGGTTCTCGGTGATGCCAGTGCACATGTAATTGTAACTGACTTACATACCAGCAGCTATCAAAGGTAAAGACATGACAATCCCCCCCCCCCCCCCATTTTTTCCCATTTTTTTTCCCCATAAATTCTCAAGCCCAGTAGTGTGGCAGGATTTACCTAACTGTTGAGAACGGAGGGGGTGAGGGTGGGAACTCACCATCATGGGCCATGTATCGAAGGTCCAGATAAAGGTGTATGGCTAAAAGGTAACTCTAGAATTGCTGGCAGAGGCTGGGGCATGATTTAAAGAGTATAGTTAACAGTGCCCTAGAAATTTAACTTTTTACTATGGGTGGTGGAGGGATATTTTTGGATCCTCAACACTAAAAAAATATTGCCCTTGTAATAGAACTGCCCTTGTAAATAAAAGTTAAAAGGACATTTCATCTTTGATAGGTGGCAACCCATGCTCAGTACTGAGAACTTGAACTGCCAGGTAAATACTCAAATTCAGTTTTCTGCAACTATGAGAAGGGTGTTTTTTTTCCTATTTCAAAATGCAGTCTTTGACACAAGGCATTCTCAGTATTTTGCGTGTTAAAGGCAATAGCATTCGCCCCAAAATTTTCTTTGAAAAATCAGCAAATTCTTGCAAATCTCGTCTTATTGTTTACAAGCACCTCTGAAGATGTTTTGAACATAACTATTACAAACAATAGGTAAAGCAAGGAGAAATTCTCCTTGAATTTCACAATTTACCAACAAAAATATTGTCACATGATCAGAATGGGCCAATCATGAACTAGAGTGACAGGATACACTTACTCTGATTGGGGTGACTGCATATACTGCCTTTAAGTTGACACTCTGTACTAAAACTGTATAGTTCTCTAGGGATAACACACACACACATAATTATTGCAAACTTCCAATGTATAACCTTTACTACATCCTCTCCAAAGGAAGAAATTTGTAAGGCAAAGACACAAGTATTGATTTTCTTAAACCAAAGAGTTCTATTGTAAGACAAACAATGGCCCACTAAGCCACGACAAAACCACTGGCCTTCCACAATATTTGATTCTTGCGAGGACGTCACTCTCCTTTCAAACGGGAAATTGACTTGTTACAAAAGCAAATCAGCTGATGTGAAACTGCAGAGTCAGACCGTCACGTAAATGTGCATACAGGTAAAACAGATGAGAGAGTTGAAAGAAGGGAACTGGCTGTACTAAAAATTTGGATCAATGACTCTACGTTTATCTTTTTGTATTTGTTCTTTGAAGTGAGAAATGTACTAGCGTGGGTTCAGGTTACCTCATGTACGTGAATTATCACTTAGGGATTGATTACCTAAGAGAATATATTTACATGATATGCCTGGTTTCCCTTTGACTGTTTAACACACCTCATCAGTTTAAATTACGATAGACAATTGGACTTTGTCCAAGGTAAAAAACAATTAATTTCCTGCTTGGTTAGAAACTATTCTTAAAACTTTGAAAGATTGTGGGGTATGGTTAATAACCTTCAAAGTGGTTGTAATTTGGGGTAAACATTGCTTCCATTAAAAGCACTTACAGGAGTTCACAAATTAAAATACCAGCCAAATGGATTGTGTAAAGAACAATTTACATCCATTGTTTCAATGTATCAAGTTTATCCTTCTTTTCTGTCAGCAGGACTTTCAACTGTCAGTCATTTTGCCTTATCACATGTCCTGTTTGGTTTCAAGGCAGACTTGGAGTTAGATTGACAAAAAAAAATAACATAGATGATTACATAGTAGATCAATCTTAGATGATGAAAAGGGTCACTTTAAAAGGGACTCTTTAGAGCAAAGAAATAAAGAAGGAACAATGTTTCCAAAATTGTTTTGGTATTCAGAAGTCAGGGTAGGAGAGCCTTACTTTTTTAAATTGTCTGGCAAATTCCTTTGCAAAGAAAAAGAAAAAGAAAGAAAAATGTATGTGATTAATCCTTATTCCTTGGGAACAGCAAGACTGTCCAGCAGGGAACAAATTTTACTTTTTTTCAGGTGCCTATTTTCAAATGTTTTAGGAAAAAATCACCCCCTCATTTTTCTGGGGGGCTATTTGGCTGCTGTAAAGGCAAATCTCCCATGGCCCTGTACATTTCAAATGCTGCCTTGCAGGACACTTGGGATGGCTGAATATATGACTTTTCAGGGGTCACGGTGGATCCAGGATTTTACAAAAGTGGGGGCTAATTCTGTGAGGGTAAAGTTCGAAGCTATGGGCGCCAGATGTATGAAGCCTTGATGGGGGCGTAAGGTTCTAGGGGGAAATTTATATTTGATACTGTTAAATGGTATTTCCTGTCATTTAGCAATCAAAGTTAGTATAACTTTGTAGTGCAGCTATGGAACTGCCTCAAAAAGAAAGTGATGCCAAAAAGGGGGTGGGTGGGGTGGGGGTAAAGCCCAAACCCCTCTTTGGGTTGGCACTTTCTTTTCCCCAAATCTGTAGCACTGGGAAATCCTAGTGAGGCAATGCCCTTCCCTTTCAAATATTTGTACAGCTGTGATTTGAGCCACAGGTGCAACCAGCTTATGAATGGGTCCATGCAATTATCCCTCTAAAAATAATCTTTGCCAGTTGATAAATGATCAGCTGGACATAAATTCACCCATTCCTCCCTTCCCTGCTGATCTTACAAAATCAGAGAAGTGCGGGCATACGGGTAGGGGGAGTGCCCCCTAATTGTGCAGAAAATCTGTCGGGGCAAAATATCTGCAGCTATTTTCTGGTAAACATGCATTTATACATTTTTGGGTAGAAGTGCAGTCACCCCCCCTCCCCCCAGTTCCCATTCAAGGTAGTCTCATATGCTTACGGTTCTACTGTGACTAAATTATATCAAAAGGACTGTCTAGATCAGTGTTATTGAACTCTTTCTAGCCCAGTGAAACCCTTCTTACAACTCAAAAAAATTGGGGGGACAAACCCAATATTAGACATAGGCCATACACTTTGACATACCACTATTATTTTTGGCAAATGTCTAATATTTTGCTTAAAGAACCATGGGATGTGTCATGTGTGTCTAGATCAACCACCTTAAAAGTGAAAGTGTACTAATATCCAAGGTATGAAGCCCCACTCCTCCCCCCCCCTTACTTTCACAAAAAATTGCAGAAATCCTTTAAAAGTGTTGGTTTAGTAAAAATAATAAAATGGTAGCCTGCTTGTTTTTGTCAGCAGAAGTTCCTGGCTTGCAAGTTGACACTTCAGTCAGGTGTTGTCAGAGAGACAGCCCTTGATGACACAACTATGGAGTTTGTCAGTAAATTTAGAATTAAATGCAAGTGACAAGTTTGCAAACACTTCATATGTCCCCACAATGACCACATTTTTGTAAGCTCCTTTCCTAATTTTAGTAACAAGCTAATGTTTAAATGTCTTTGGAGTATTAACAGTGGCCCCTGGAAGCAAATATTGGTCCAGTATTTAGAGAAGAATACAAGAGTAAACTAAGCGGTCCCACCTTGGATAAAGGGCCAATGGAAGGACAAGTCTATTGTCAGCGGACAGTAATATGTAAAGATACCAGACCTGAAGTGGGTATTGATTGATGGTTGTGTGTAAATGCAGGTATGAAACTTCACAATGCCTCACTCTCCTAGTAGGCCTACGGTCAATTTGTAAGCAGTTTTTATGTTTTATGGACTAAATTAACTGTAGATCTGTTTGTGTCAGGTGTACTGGTGCAATAAAACCTTGACCGGTTGTCTAGATAGGTCTAGGCCTTGGGGCCCATGAAGGGGTCTAGGGGCAACATGGTCATGGTGGTGAGGATTTGAGTAAAGGGGGAGGGGGAGAGGGAAGCTAGGGCCGGGACTTCAGGAGGGCCTTTGTCAAATTTCACGACAGTGTTGAAGTGTAACTGGGTGTTAACTAAGACGAGGGTAAGCCACAAGGCTTTTTTTTTTTTAATTAGATCAGACCAACAGCCCATCAACTTTTGAAGTGGTGACTTGTCTGAAGAAGAACCAGAGACATGCCACAGCCCAGTGGCATCTCTCTGGTGCCTCAAATCCGGGGGTGGGGGTGGGATGGGAAGCTGTATTTTTCCCCTCTCCCAAATTTTCCACATGCTACCACTTCCACAAAACATTTTTCACACAAGTAAAGTTTAAATTTGCATCACACATTGTTTATCCCCTTCTTTTCACACAAATTCTGACCATGGGTTCCAGGCTACCTAACTGTTGTTGACCAATCTGCATTAAGTACACCAAACCAGAGAAAATTCCAGTTATAACTAACAGTGGTCAGTTTTATCAGGTGAATAAGTGGTTTAAAAACAAGTGCTCATTAAAACCTGACACCAATTTAATACCTATTACTGAACTTAAATTTTCTCTTGGGGAAAGAGATGGAAAAAACTGCATACAATGTTAAAAAATGTACATTTTTCATTTTAAAAGTGCATGAATATAACATTCAAATTTGCTTAAAAGTTCCCGCCTCTTTCCTTTCCCTAGTCTCCATTTTTCCTTATTTTGTTCATTTAGTTTTATCAACCAAATTGTCAAAATAATCTACAAACTGACTACCTAGAATTCTAGGCAGAGTAGTGGAAGAAAGTAAGTGTACTAAAGGGTAGTGGGGTTAGTTCATTTCAGTGCCAAAATTCTTTCAAAGACATGGTAGATAGACAGGCTGTTGGTCTATTACATTCTGGCACATTCTCCCCGGCTTTCCTAAAAACGTGAAAAAAGTCACTTTTGATGACAAAAAATTACACTTCCATGCCCTACCAAAAGTTGAAAGGTGTGCTCACTTTCCAAAATGTTTCCTACACATGCATATGCAGCTAATATTGATTATGACAACACTGGTTATTTGTCAGGTTGCATTCTGCATTTTAAACACTCCTATTGATCTTTTCCTTACTATTATTGTATTATGCAATTGTTGAGGGGTATAGTGGTCAAACTGAACACCTCTTTTCTATGGCTGACTCTACTTTTTTTTTTTTTCTTTCTTGAGAACCATACAAGAAGCAGGTTACAACATGCAACATGTAACATGAGCAAAAATAAATAAGAGTAAACACACACCCAACATCAATAAAAGTGTGTCGTACAAACTCTGAAGGCATATTGCTTACCATCATCTCTTCAAAACAGAAGCACATGCCCTAGGGCAATTCATTTTAGGGGGTGTATGTGAAGAAATCTCCAGGTATGCAGCAATGTTTTGGTTGTATTGACAAAACCAACTTCACAGAAACTACTTATCTTACCCAAATATTAATTATTTCTCCTGCATAAAGTTGCCTATGTTTAATGTTAAAACCTGTTGTGTTTTGTTTATTGCATTTTTTCCCTTTAATCGGGAGAATGTGGCTCAAACCCTCTGAGGTTCTGACAATGGGCCCCCCTTCAGGTCTCAAGGGCTGTTATCACAAACTTTTGTTTTGCACCAAGGTACCCCATTTTATTTCAGAAAATTTCATCTACACCTCCCTTGATATCTCTAGTGACCCTCCAGCCCACTGTTGTCCTCTGTAGCACCTCTCTACCAAATCTTGGAAACATTCTGGAAATTTACTTGCCTCTTATCAACATTCATATGAAAATCACAAAGCTGGGGAGCCCATGCTCTTTCCCTATTCTTTGACTAGCCACATGGCCAGGTTATGACAACACAGCCTTTGTTAGTAAAATTTCCTGGGTGAGCATGGTCAGCCATGGGAACAAAATCAATAGGGAGGTTTCACGTGTGCAAAAGCCAACTGACGTAACCACATTCTAGAGGACAAACAACCCCATGCGGACAATAGATCATGTACTAAAGCAATGTGGTGCATGAACCAGTGTCCTCCAGGGCTACTAGTGCATCCACTGAATTTGACCTTTTGTCATTTGGTGCAAGTTCCCTATAATTTCAGCTTCAAACATGATGCAAGATAAAGAACAAAATACAAATGCCAACATTTTACCCTAGAAATCCTTCAGAAAGCTCTATTTTCATTGCATAAATCATTTCAATAGCCTAGGAGGGGTGTGTCCCCATACCCCTCTGATAGGGATGCTAACCTACCATGCTTGCCCTTAAGCCCATATTTTGCCTAAACCATGCTATGATCTTATGCCAAATGCTGTCTAATATGTAATGGCCAGGTCCTATTTTTCCCATAGTCCAGCTGGTTATAGCTAAACCTCAAGGTGGGTTACTGTGCCTCCTGAAGTTTTCCTAAAAATATGGTTTTTGGTCACCTAGTATTGTCCAAAGCTTTGTCAAAGATAGCACTATCTTGCATGAAAACCACTCAATATGGACAAAAATTTTGAAAAGGGAGGTGTCCTCTTCCCCTCAATCTCCTCCCCATGGCAGTTCACCTCTCCCACAGAACCCCTTCCCCCCCCCCCCCCAAAAAAAAAATGAAACACAATAATCACACAACTTCATACTTCTTCAAAAAAACATTAACATGCATGTTTGGAACTGCAAACCATAATTCCATTGACATGTTGCAGTGTGTATAAAAGAAAATTATTCATTGCCACATGTACACCATAAAACAAAAGTATGGTGAAAAGGGAGAGTTCCCTATGGATTTCAATTTGCATGGCATTTTCATAGCATCATAATTTACTAGCTGTGACACTGTAACAGTATTAATATCCAACAGCCAACATAAAGATGGTTGTATTGCTTCTTTTAACGGAGTACATAAATTATACTTTATGACATGAAAACCATCTTTACAATTTCAACTAACCTCACTTTCTTTGAGAAGGTTGTTAATTCTAAGTTCACCTCAAAACATTAACTTCTAACAGGTCATAAAACCCTTGGTAGATGTGAATTTAAAAGCATCATGTGTTTACAAGACAGTGCCAATAGCTATGTAATTCACAAACAAGTGTAATCTGAACTTTTCCCATAAAAGATAAAAAATGGAGAGCAGGCCTGCAACTAGAGGGATGGGGATCCCTGAAAAGAGAGTTCACTCAGGTTGGCTCTTGGGCATAAATTAACCTCACTTGCAAACTGCTGCATCTGATTGCACCCTTCATTGTCCAAAATATACAAAACAAAACAAAAAAAAAAATAACTGCAACCTTTCCCTGGAAATCACCCAAAATATTGTATTTAATTTCATAAAATCATTCAAATGTTTTAAATTTCAACTGAGTTTTGTTCACATGCGAAAGCTGTCCTTACCTGGTAGGCAGTTTGGGAGGCACATCAGTGTTCGATTTTATGGGTATTCCTGTCGCCAGAGACAATCAGAAATTCTGCAGGACTACCAGATTTTGCAAAAGCAGGTGTGTAAGGTTGTCCGCCCGGACAACCAAATCTTTTGAGGAAAGTGATGGTTTGTTTACATTTAGCAGCTTGATGAATTGCGCAAGCAAGGAACTTTAAAAATTGCATCAAAAGATTTGCAGCAAAGTGCGGTGATTACGCACGTTCACCACAACTTCCCACACAGTCACTTTATCAAAATGTGCATAGCACTATCAAGCCAAAATATGTGCCCCGTACAAACTCCACTAGTAGGCCACTAGGCCTGCACTGTACACAGAGAAGCTGAATTCCTTCGAGCAAGCTACGAATATGTAGTGCTGATGTTGCAACACCAGTGCTTTCAGTCTAGAGATATTTAATTTATTAACCCGCAATGCGAACATCATAACATTAACTATGTCCACAATGTACTAATGCACGCCACAAGACAGCACTACTCTTATACAGTAGATATCTGTTTTTGTGTTTTTTTTTGAAGGGGGGAGGGGGGTTGTCTAAAAGTGAAAGCCACTTTGGAAGGCTGGTGATAATGGGGCGTTATCAATTCCATGGTTATGAACTTGTGAAAATGGTTACACTTGGGACTACCTTATTTTGATCAGGACAACCAAATTTTACAATGTGGTCGTCCTTTGGACAACCATTGCTTATTCCTTAAAATCGAACACTGCACACGCTTTTGTTGTGAGGTTCCTGTGTTCCGACACATGTTAAACCTAATTACTCTCATCCTACCCTTACCCTAACCTAACCCTTATCCTAACAATGACCTTCGTGTAAACTTGTTGGAATACAGAGACATCACAACAAGGAGACTTCGGAACTGAAAACAGTTACAATGTGGTCAAGGGGGATGAGCAAAAATGGTTTTAACAGGAAGGGAAAAGGGTGCCTCTTGTTTGTTACATTTTTTTATTCTTTGCAGAAGCTCTTTCAAAGATAGTGGAACAAGAACTTTTGTAAGTGGAGGGCTTCTATTTTATGCATTCCCACTCATGAATGTAAACCATCCTGGTTTAAAGAGCAGTGATCAAAGCCTATTTTCACCATATTTTAAGTTTATTATTGCTCCATGTAAAGCAGTATTATATTGTAATATTAGGAATATTACATTGTAGGCACAGGGCTGTCAACTTTTAGTGACTGGTGACAGTGAGATTCGCTGAGGGACTACTGACCTGGAGCGCGACCATTGGTTTGTTTGGAGTGACTTTTTGCCAAAAATACCCCTAGACTGCAGGAAATGGCACTTCCCGTGCCTCATTACTGCATACCCAGAAATGCCAGTTTTCAGATGTTTCATGTTCCTGGAAATTCTTAAGGAAACATTTTGTTCACATTATAAATATACCTACGAAAAGTTGGAAAGGCCTACTGATATGTATTACTGTATATTGCATGACTGTCAGCTTACTACAGACCATGATCAGTTGGAGAAGGAACTCAGGTAGCGTGACAGCTGACATTTTACTGACACCAGACACATCGTTTGCATTTTGAGTGGAATTTTTTTTACACCGTACTGAGACATTGCATGAGAACTTGACGCTTCATTGTGAGAGCGTGAGATTGTGCCGAAATGCGTGACACCCCTGCGGGCATAGCAATGGTCTAAATTATAATTAAAAATAATTTTTTAATTATTTAAATAATAAAAATTGATGGTCTAAATATCCCATCCAAACCTAGCAAGTGACCTGCAGTATGAAGACCCAGTGAACATTTCCCCAGCAAAACTTTCTATACTGGTCAACATGCAACAAGACCAGTGACAGTAGAAACTGGGCAAGGGGGTGGGTTCGTTATTGTGGGAAGTATCCATGATTCCAGGAACTTTGGGGGTGGGGTGAAGTTCTCATATCCCTTGACGAACCATACTCAGACTCTTAAATTTTCTCATTTTTGCCAAGGCTTAATCCCAGAGCCTCTCCCCTTCCCTTCCCCCTCTCCCCCATCCTGAATCGAGGTAAAACCTCAGGCAAATGTTTGGAAAACTTGGACACCCCTCTCAGATAGCACAAGGCTTTTCTCTGGCAAAAATGACTCAGTCCCTCTTGAGAAAAAAACATCCCATATGCCTCAGTGCATAATATAGCTGTTTCAACAGGTTTATTGTCCTTCTTTAATACTTTCCACATAATTCTTCACTAAACAAGACACATTTATTTAAATGGAGCAATAAACTTTAAATATAACTTTAACTATAACTTTAAATATGTTTAAACAGGTTTTTGTTGCTGCCCTTTAACCAGGTTCAGTTGGATTGTAAATTCTCAAAGCTACTGATAGCATATACTTCCAATTTGACAAAGAATAACCCCCATGCTACTTCATTATGGTTCTTTTTAATCTTGTGCAGGCGCATGTCCAAAGGGGGGTCCTGGGGGTTTGGACCCCCTTCTAACCCACACCTTAAGATTTTTAAGAGGTTTTAGAGTTTTCGAACCAAGATATGCACCTCACTTGAAAAATATCTCAGCAGACCCCCCCGTTGAAAATCCTGGACACGAGCCAGTTGCGACAATACTGAATTGTCAAATTCACTATCAAACTCTTTGGTTAACTTGAATATATATGCAATGCACCATATTCATGTTTCAAATATGGAAGACACTTGTAAGGGGAATGAGACAAGATTTTTCATAATTGTAAGATTTCAACTGACACATGAAAATAAGGCTGTAACTTCCAAATTCATCAGTGGCAAAATGCTACTCCTCTGTTTTTAAGAACAAGAGTGCATCTAAAACAGTCTGTGGAAATGTAAATCTCATACCACACTGTTTGATGTAAAAGCACTAAACACCTTAAAAATAGTCAAAATTCCCATCAAAATCCATTGAATATTGACCATTTTACAAGACAATTACTGTTTTTGCACTTCCATCATGAATAAACATGAGCTACTTATACAAATTTATGATGTGGAAAGAGGGACCCGTGAGATACATTTCATGTTTTCCTTTGTTTAATCTTCATTCCAAGGACAGCTGAAATGTTGACATTCTCTGCAGGATTTATTTTGAAAGTAGCTATTGACTACTTTGAAAATGTCCATATTTAACACCAAACTAGAAATTATTTGGTATGTAATCAACAGGTAATTCATAAAGGATTAACAAAAAAAAAAAAATACAGACCCTGTGCGACAATCCACATCACGATTTCTGCATAGCAAATGTGAAACCTGTGTTTAAACTTTGCAGAGGTATGAGAATGGCAAAATTTATTCAAATAATCCTAAGGGATTTTTCATTTGGGAATCTTTATAATCTATCATTTTTGAGTAAAACAGCTGTTTTGTGTTTCATGTCCACAGACCTTTAATGCTTGAGCTAACAGTACATTTTGTTTTGCCATTGTTTATTTTTTTGGTACATTGTCATCATCAGTCAGATAGGATGGTAGATTATGTCTGTGCTCCTATGGGATTCACAAATTCATCCATCCATCATCAGAATATAGAAAAAGTCACTTTCTTTCATCCTCCCATTTCTATGTCGACCCCCAATTTACTGCTATCATCAGGCAAGTGCCGGACCTCCCAGAAGACTTTTTAAGTAGACCTTTACTTGCTGAACGAACTTATAATTACCACTGCAGCACTCAGACTGACGACAACCTATTTCAAAATTGCCATCTTCCCAAGGCATCCCCAAAATTTGCAATAATTGGTGTTTTGGTTGTAAAATTCCTCCTTGATAATAGCTTGATGTTTGTTAGGCATGGATTAGAATTTATTTTCAATTTTTCTTGTCATGACTCATTGATAGATGGTTGGGGAATGAAGGAAAAAGGTGGAAATTTGAGAAAACTGAGGAACTAAAGCAGAAAATGGCATGTGTATGTCACCAAATGATATTAAAAATAACAGTTTCCAATACGACAGTTTCAGTTTTAAGGCATGAATTCATTTTTGGCCTTTGCAGTAAGATTGAGGTGGTTGAAACATTTTGTCAGCACTTGAAAAGTGGCTGGGAGAGAGAAAGTACAACTAAAGCAGAACCATCTATTGAAAAAAAAAATGTTTTTACATAATCGACTGTTGAAGAATAAATATAAAGAAGGCATGGTGTAAATCCAGCCCTTTTCCATAAATGCTTACTAAAACATAAAGTGGAAACTTGATGACAAGTAAACAAATAGGAACACAAACAAAACTTTGACAGCAGTCCATACATAATGGGGGTGGGGGTGTGGGTGGGGTGGGGGTGAGGGGGATCCCACAAAACCACAAGTCTGTAGACTGAAGTGAATCTGGTAGACTGGAATCTTTTTAGGATTAGAGTTGTGGTTAGGAACCAGAATTAGGGGTTTGGGTTAGGATGAAGGTTAGAGTTAGAATAAGGGTCAGTGTTATCATGCCTCAAGTCTGTAGTGGCCATTATGGAGGCACAACTGAAGGGCTGGTATGTGTTTTGTTTACAGTTGATATGTGCATGAAGTAAGCGCCCATATGCGGAGTGTCATATGAGCATCAGAGGTACCACTGACCACATTTGGTTGAGTGGTCGTTTTGTTTATGCAAACCCATCTGCCCCTTGCTAATTTCTCCAACATGGCAGTTTTTTCACATTACCACTAGAAAGTGACATAAATGAAATGGGACTAGAGACATACTTCAAAGGAACATTCCCATATTACCCTAAGATAAACTGCAATGGGGTGTCTAAAATTGATGCACATACTTTAATTGACATAATATGAGGGCAAATTCAAACTATAACTCTAAACGTATGTAAACTCTGATTGGCCAATGACATGTGTATCAAGGTAATGAACCTTCTTGATGTGAGGTGCTCAGAAAGTTGCTAAGATTGGACCAGGGAGGGAGGAGGAGGGGAGGGACTGGAAGTCAACTCTTTAGAAGTACTTAATTAGACCATCTGTATAATGGAATTGGTCCTTTAAAGGATTCTTAAAACAAAACATGACAAAAGGAATGACACAGAAGTCGCAAATGCCATTTTTGTGTTTCATTATTTATTTACCTTACATCATATTTACAATGTGATTTCTTCTATAAAATGCAGTTTTGAATTTTGTTTTACTGATGTCCATTTCAATCTCACATGCAGAAAGATATATAAGCTGTTTTTGAAATTGGTGGCATGGTGGGGATCAAAGACAGACAAGATATTGCCCTCTTTCCCTTCTGAACAAATGAATTTTGAAAGGTTTGCCACATCACACAAAATGACCATTAAAGGGGCATAGGTACAACTTCTAGGCTTCAAATCCTGAGTCTAGAGTATTTAATGCCCCCAAATGACAAAACCATGAGTCTCAACACCAAGACTAATAGAAACTTTAGGGGGTTGGAAAAAGGAATTCATTGAAAAATCCCAACCCCACCCATGTGCTGTGCCCCTCCATTAATACAAGTAACATGAAAGTTGACAAGGATTGCCATTTCAGCAGCCTCCATAGCTGCATGGTTACAAAGACTGTCCTTGGTAAGGTCAAGAAGGTCTTGGCAAACCTGGGATTTCATTATCAACAGATGCTAACAAATGGTGTCTGTTCTGCTGGATAGGGCATTACCAGTGAGTTGCTGGTGTTATCTGGCTGGTATAACTAGAGGTGGGTACTGAACCATCTTTGTATTAAGTTATATAGTATATACTGGTAGTGACATCCATCCTTGCTTAACTTTTTTGGGGGGTGGGGGTATTGATTAAATTGATTTAATTAACATAATAGCAAGAGATGTACATATATTCTAAGTCAACACTAAAGGATATACCAACTTCCCCTGCCCCAATTTTCCTGAAGTTCCACTCTTAAAAAGTGCATTTTAACATAACCACTGAATAAACCCTAGCCATGCCCCTGGTGCAGAGGCATAGGAAACTTTTCTTGACTGGTGGCTGAAAGTTGTTGCTAACTGCCGTCCTGGGAGAAGGTCTTATGGGAAAGTGTGTCCCCCTCCCCTTTGGAAATTTTGAATATTTACATGTCCTCCTTAGATGCAATTTGGTGCAACATATTGGGCAAATTTTAAGGAAAATTACTGCAAAATGTTTGACATTTGCTATGCCCTGGAACATCTACATGGTGAAACTTGCCTTCATGTACAGTGATGAAATGGTTCTGGAAGATGAACTCATTGACCAGAACCCTAACATCATAAACTTACATTTGACATGCACACTCTCACTCTTTAACTTTGAGTCTCACAGATTGTAACATTATCTCAAATTTTCAGATCTCACAGTAAAATAACATTATTAAATCGGATATACAAATACTAGACCACACAGCAGATGACAACACAATGTGCCTTCCCCTAACCCCATTCTACTGCAATGAGTTTAGTAGACTAATAAGGAGGCACTCAACTTTCAGCCTTTCCCCAGACCAGACAGCCCCCCTCCCCCATTCGTTATCTCCCCAGTGATGAAAAGACTTGTTGTAGTACAGAGAAGAACAAATTTCAAATCTTCAGGTTTTTTTAAAGGTTGGGACGCCTGTTACAGTACTCTTAACTGTTTGCAAAGCCCATTGGCAAGTGACTTTACAGGTTTCTCTTTCAGTTCAGAAAACCAACAACACACACAAGCTAATTAGGTTTGTGCAGTAACTTATCCATATTTCTGGCCTTTGCCTAACCATGGACGCACTTCCATAGTATAACATTATAAACTCCACGGGGAAAATCATTGTTTATAGTAGTTTTTCATCTTGCAACATGATGACAGCTCTATTATAAGAATGTTTGTATCATTCTAGGGAAGAGGTTATTCTTACCACATTATCATGCTGACAGATTTAAATACACTATGGAATAAAAATTTATACTAGATTTTTTCCCTTAATTTTTTCCTGTTTCAGTTTTAATCTGCATTTTATTAGTTCTATGTTTGTATCAAAATTTCTGTTTCATCAAAAACTGAAACAGATGTTAGGAGTTTTGAATTTCCATACATTTTTAACTAGTATGGGTATCTTCTGGATACCAAAATATATTGTGTAGGGGAGGGGGAGGGGGAAGGGTGAAAAGGATGAGAAAGGGATGCTACATGGGTAACATTAGCAGCCATCAATTAACTCTTCAGCAATTGCATAGCTAATCTTTCATTTGTTTTCCAAAGACCTACTTAGATAATCAGTCCATCAGTGCACCAGAAAATTGAGTAACAGGGAGATTTAAAGGGCAAGAGCAGTCGCCCCAAACTTATTTTGAAGCAACAGCTAAATCTCACAATTTTCTTCTTATTTCTCTTCAAAGTATCTTTCATAATATTTTAGGACTTCAATATTTCATATTCAAGGTAAACCAATCAGTTACTTCTAGTAAATTTCACATTTGAGGAGAAAAAATATTGTCATATGACTCTAAAGAGCCAATCATGAAACAGGACAGTCTACTACACTACTTCAAGTTGGGGTGACTGCATTTCCCCTTTAACCCTTCCAACATTTCTGTGGAGGGAGGGATTGTAGAGGTAGGGGGTGGGGTTATTAAATGTGACTGTTTGTTGTCTGTTCTAGCTTTGTAGGTGGCTATTTTAATACTGCCAATAGGTGCAGAAATTTCATTCCAACAACGAATGCACACTCTAGTGCACACATGATATTTCTCACGTTTGTACATTTCATTGGCAACTTTGTTCATGCATATGATCTTGGTACCTACACTGTAAGTCAACCCAGATCATATATCCACACAAGTTTGTAAAAACTGTGAACACTACAGGGGTACAAAGCTTGGTACATGAACTCAGAATATATGGCTATTTTTCTGTGTGAACAAGATACATGATAATGTGTACATACTTTTGCATTTGAACCCAGAGGTCTATATCAAAATACAAACATCTTTCACAGAAATATTTCTGATCATTACAGGCATTTCTGGATCAAATGTGACAGTTCAGGACAAATATTTTTTGGGTGAATCATTCTTTAATGGAATATTGCAGGGTCTCAGTGACTGACCTAAATTTCTGTGCAATTACTCCCCAAGTCATAGTACAAAGCTACAGTATGAAAGGAAGAAAGCACAGAACATCACCATGTTCAATGGTTAAAGGCAGGTAGTGCATTTGTGGTACAGAAAATTTTCTTCCCTTCATAACTATGATTCAGGAGTATAAAATAACAGGCAATTTATTAGGTAGATGGGTAACTTTATTTTTCAAGAAATAAGGTTTTCACAGAAAGGAATTGTAGCTCCAGAGTACAGTAGTTAGTATGATGAGGTTTTACGGCTCAGTTTCTAACCAACTGGTTTAAGTCAGGTCGGCCACAGCCTTCTTTCCAGTTGTGGCTCACTGGCTTGTAAGCTCCAGAGTAATTTGTCAACCCAAACATTCAAATGATGCAACGTTCATAAACTCTCCTATTGTAATATGTAATATCATTGGAAAGTACTGCACTTGTAAAGCTTTTGCCATACTTTGTTGATAAGAATGACTCAGGCATGTAACCAAGACAGGGGGAAGGCAGGCAGGGGAAAGGGGCAGGGAAAGTGGACAGGGAAAGTGGACAGGGAAAGTGGACAGGGGGTAGTACCCTCCTTGAAAATTTTTACTCACCCTAGAAAAGTAAAATTTACTGTTGCATTAATACACATCTTACTATATTACCCTCCCCTCCAAAAATGTTTTGCTCCACATGGAAGTTTCTTGCCCCCCCCCCCCCTCCTTCAGTACTTTGTCTGGATACCAGCCTGGACTGAACAATGTAACAATAATAGTTTCTTTATTTCTGTGCTGTGTTGATGCCATTTTAAAACATCATGCTCCTTTAAACCATGGAACTATTAAATACTCTTGCCCCATGTTTAAATTTCATGAATCATAGGGATATCTGTAGTAATGTTACAGTCATTGCCACACACAAGATCAGTTGACATAATTATCTGCCTGACCTCTAACTAATAGGAATTTCAGGGTCATTAATTAACCTTGTCCACATGGGCATAAACCAACCTCTGTGCATTGAAGGTAGGAGTTTCATTTCTTCAGGAATGTGTTTTTTTTTTTAAATAGCATCAACATTTAAGTCTAACTATGACAGCATAGTTCAAAAGCTCAAGGCAATGTTTATGATGGTAATGTACATGCTGACACAGAAAGTGATTCACCTAAGATTTAGAGAAGAGGGGAAGGTGTAAAAACTTAAAGTGAAGAAGAAGTAACCCTATCTTATTTTGAAGTGTTAGCTAAGTTTTACATACACTTCCCTGAAAAACTGTATTACTGTAAAAAATAAATTAGGCTTATATAGCACCAATCAGTTCCAAGAGTTACTTCTCAAGGTGCTTTACAAGGAAACAAAAAAGGTCATTAAGTTTAAGCAGCATTGAACAAATGAGTTTTAAGTAAACTCTAAAAAACAGAGAGTTTCAAGCAAGTTTGTAAGTCATTTGGTAACCTGTTCCATAAAGACGATGCTTACTACTGAAAACTTCTACAGCCATAGGTTTTCATGTGCAGTTTTGGTGGAGTTTAATACGATTTGCAAGAGGATCGAAGTGTGCAAGTTGAAGTATATGGCAAGAGAAGTTGTGATAAGTACCGTACGTAAGCCCTCCCAAGAAATGAGCCAAAAAGGCAAGCAGTAGCAACTTGTATTCAATTTTAAAGCTGATTGAGAGCCATTGGAGTTCTTGAGGATTGGAGAAATACAAATACAGCAATTTCTCATATTTTGAGATTTTTAAGAACTGACAAATATGACATATGAGATAACCCAAGAAGTTATTATGCATGAACTGAGCAATAAGAGTCATAGAAGAATTAAGAATTAAGGGTCTTGGTTTAACATTTCCAGTCAGGAAGCCACTCAGGTTCATCGAGGACCCTATACCAGACTGATCATGGGTGAATATAGTTGAGATTTGCCTTCTCTTTTTTGACTAGTGCTCAGAGGTTAATGAGGCAGGGGAGTACTAATCACTCCCAATCCTGTTCCCAGGACTACCAGTTAACATCCTCATCCAGCAGATGTGCACATATCCCACCTTAAATCTTTAGCCACTTTCCTGAAGGCCAGGGGGTGGGGGTGGGGTGGAGAATCATTGTTCTGCACCACGGCTCTACAGCTGAACTGAGCAGGGCTAACAACTCCCTCAATTGGACAACTTCCTGACATGGGCAATCTTACCCATAAGCATACGAGCCGGGAGGGGGGAGGGGGCATATGACCTCCCAATTTGGGCAAAAATATTAAATCCATTCTGGCAAATGAGACAGCGAAGAACATAAATTATGCCGTTTTGCAACAGACACAGCGGTACCAAAATTCAGGCAACTTGGTCCAAAATTCTAAATTCGGGCAAAAATTATCCCTGACACCCCAGAAATATTGACACCCATACGCCTATGATCTTACCAGAAACTCATGGATGCCAAGGTTCACTCATTCAAATTGGGATGACTGCATTTGCCCTTTCAATGGTAATATCATTTTTTGGATTACATCGACATGTTAAAGACAGAGCATAGCTTTTATCATTATTTAACTGTTCTGTTTTACCAACAAACTCTGGCAATAGCTTTTTCTTCCCAAAATATTATGCACTACAAGAGTTATATTGTTGCATTATTTGAATTTAAAACTTTGGGTGAACAAATTATTTGTCACCTACAGAGGAGTAAATTTCTTTCTGTGAGAACCTTATTTCTTGAAAGCAAAGTAACCCAGCTGCATTATTTTGAATTGCCTATTGTTCAATATCTATAAATCATGGTATTTAAGACATAAAAAAAAATTACACCTCAAAAATAACATTTTCCTTTACATTACTAACACAAAAATGGTGCAGGTTTTGAAAACAAGGTCTACTGACTGGCAACAGGATAGGAATTAACAGTAGCATGATATTTTTTGTGGGATGAGGAAAAGAAAATTTACAGGGGAGGGGGGCAGTTCCTGATACCCACCCTTTTGCAGGTTAAACTGACAACGACTAATTTAATCTGGCTAAGATAATTCATAGCACCATACCTGCAATTTAAAACAATACATACATATATATATATATATATATATATATATATATATATATATATATATATATATATATATATATATATATATATATATATATATATATTGAACAGCTCTGAGATTTAAAATTATGTAAGATTCCAGCAGTGCATTGGTCAATACAATTATACAGACAGTATTAAGCTACAATCCTGGACAAAAATGATGGGACACTTTGGCACAAATGTAGCAAAATACTTCGACAAGTTCGCGGTCTTCAAAAATCCCCCCCCCCCCCGTGATCAATGTTGTCCCAACCCAAAGATATTCCGAATTTAAAGAAATTCAACATTGAACCGGGGAGCAGGGGTGCTGTCCCATGTATTTTTGTCCAGGATTGTCTGAACTACTACACAAATGTATGGGAGCATACAAATATACGTTGCAACAGAGAAATGTTCATAAATTGTAGGACAAATTAGAGAGCTATGATCGAAAATGAAGATAATGAGTAATTAAATATTGCAGTCAATTGTTAATTTGGAAATCGAGGAAACTTGGATTTAAGTTGGGAAGGTGGAATTTGACAGTAATGGAGGTATAAATTTGCCTATTTAAGAAGTTGCGTTAGGACGTTTATTAAGGAGGACCATGTAAAAAAGGTATATCCATCAATTGCTTTCATGCTATTGTTCGGGGGGGGGGGGGGGGCGGGAAGTGGTGTAGGGGCCGACAATTCAGTTGTTTTGTACACTTGCTTACTCAGTACAGCCTAATATAACCAAATGTCTGCCTTTAGTTGAAGATTTTACACAGCATACAATATTCATAGTCATGGACAAGTACAACTTTTTCTCACCGGAACCGAAAGCTCACATGAAATTTCAAAGGGACGCTTTTGGGACGCTTTCAAAAATAATATCAAAGTGCAGAAGTTCTTAGCTTTTCGTCGAGTTATTAGAACTATTACGATAATACCCTGTTAAATCATTGATAACATTATTGCATAAATGCCAGAGCGATTGGATTCTATCATTCCGTCAAAAGGAGGGGGGACAAAGTAATAATTCCAGGAATTTGAGACTAAGGAAGAGGGCGCCCTCGTGCAATGGCTATTTCAGAACTATGGTAAACCACATGATCTACCTTATCTTACAGCATATTTTATCTCTAAGGATGACGTCATAAACATGCAAAGATGGAGTATGTATAGATGATATCACTGTCCTTTTTTATGGGTATAAAGTAATTCTTAAAATGTAGTTTACTCGTTATTTGCCACGGTCAACCGTAAAATTGCTGTAAATATTTCTTTTGCATTAAGCCCCTTCCCAATAGAGTGCGGTCGACCGTCAGTCCCATTAAAACAGTGTGTAGGTCAACGGTAGACCGTCGTCAGGTCAATGGTAGACCGTCCGAAATGATGTCGCTTTATCAAATTATTAGCCGCGGCAAGGGGTGTACAAGTGACAGTCCTTTGAAAATGAAAACGGGCTTTGTGTACGTAGTATATTCTTTTTCAGTGTTTGTAATATGATATCAGGGCCGGGTTTAACTTTGTGGGGACAAAATATTGTGGGGGCTCCTTCGACTATAATTCTCCACAAGACTACAAGGGCGCAAGTCATGAAAGGAAGGCAAAGGTTGTGGTCCTACCCCAAAAATACAATAACATAATTTTGTGGGGACCCCTTTTTGTGGGGCCCCTGGGCACATGCCCCACTGGCCCATACTTAAATCCGGCTCGGTATGATATTATGTTATTCTCAATTAAAGAAGTCACATTCCGTTTCCAACTATCATCTTAAATTCGGGGATGTGCACACCGCTACAAAAAAAATCGAATCTCACCTGTGTTCATGTACCCTAAATATAACTGACCAATACTCCTATGGACGTGTATGGTAGCTCAGACAATCCTGGACAAAAATGATGGGACACTTTGGCACAAATGTAGCAAAATACTTCGACAAGTTCGCGGTCTTCAAAAATCCCCCCCCCCCCCCCCTTGATCAATGTTGTCCCAACCCAAAGATATTCCGAATTTAAAGAAATTCAACATTGAACGGGGGAGCAGGGGTGCTGTCCCATGTATTTTTGTCCAGGATTATAGCTGCACACTTCACTACTTTGCGCAACTCACCTCAACTCCATCCTTGTATTGCCAATAGTCATGTAGTGTTTATCAATTGGTCTCCTACAATGGCACTGTTGAGGCCAGTTTTGGTAAGTTGCAAATTGAGTTGCCTTCAGTCAGGAAAACAAAATTGTTCATTTATACAGAATAAGGGTCTGGAATGGTTGTAAGGTTGAAGCAATTTGACCAATCAGGTACCAGCGATTGTTACACAAAACTGAGAGAGAAGCTTTCAAAATACCATACTGCAGCCTGTTCAAAATGAGCTGGCCAGTCTTGGAATGTGCATTGTCACTTGCGAAAAGAGAGGTGCGCCAACTAACTGAAAGCAGGTCATGACAGTTGAGTTGAGTTGGGTCACACAAACTCTTGTAGTATGTGGGTAGTGTAAATGACATGTTGCACTATTTTACTGGCAACACTTTTAATTTTCTCACTCTAAGTATTAACATCACTGTCTCTTTTTTACTAAAATTTTCAGCTCAGAATTGTCACGTTGCCCATTCAGTCAAGCTGAGATAAGAGAAACCTCATCCAAACAATGGACCCACCAGCATTTGAGAAACCTTCATTGATGAGATGGAAACACCAAATGATGAACTGAATATCTTATGAATAAAAATAAAGAAAAACCATGTTTTACACTGATTTTCATGTAAGAAGAATATACATTCTCGTAAGATTTTTTGTGTATTACAACTATCTTCCTGCAAGACTCCTTCTGAGGTTGTATTCTTTTCGGGAGGAGCTTAGTCCAGAAGCCAAGCCATGAGCTAGACCAGGGGTGAGGAACCTTTTTACCTTGACGGGCCATTTTGATAGTCATAATCCACTCGCGGGCCGCAGATAGTGAAGGCACAAAAGCTTTCCCCAAAGGGCGCAGGCCAAGGAACCCCAAAGAGGCCCTGGTGGGGTTTGGGGAAAAGCCCAGGTAGGAAACTAGTGCGATGCCCCCAGAAGCTATTGAGTTTGTGCAAATTTGCAGGCAATAGAATGAACATCCATTAACTTTTAATGGCATTGACTGTGCAAGGCTGCTCAGACCAAGAGTATCACAATATAACCATTTGTATTATTTATGCATGAAGCAACAGGGAACCAAGAGTGTGTGTTAAGCACGCCGAAAAAAATCACGCATTTTGGAACCAACTTTATTTTTCCTAACTTTAAATTACAAAATTATCTACTTTTTAATGTTTCACTTACTCTTCGGAGGGACACTTCTAGCCCCCTCTCCCCCCGAATCTACCGGAATAAATACAGTGCCCTCTGAGTTTCGTACTGTAACAGAGAGACCTATATATGTGATACTGCAATTCTGTTCAATGCTATCTAGCCTACCACTAGAAGTATAAGGATTCAGCACCTGGTTTGTCTAACGAAACATTGGGCATGTTATGTTGTGCATACTAGGGTTTTAGTAGCAGTATTACATGAAATATCCAGAAAGTGGTACGTGCAGGATAAATGATGGATGCCTTGGGCTAAAGCAGGATAAACGATGGGAACCATGGGCTAAAAGATTATTATCAATTACTTTTTGAATGATTCTGAATTTGCATTAATGAATTGCCTTGCGGGCCGGACAAAATTGTCTCATGGGCCGTATGCAGCCCGAAGGCCGGGAGGGTGCCCACCCCTGAGCTAGACCATGACTTCCCTCTGTTGCACAGCTCAAGGCTAAGCCCCCAGACCCCTGTGATAACTTTTTCCATCTTGCTGGTGCATGAGCTGCACCCAACATGACCAGGGCTCGAAATAACGGGGACCCGTGGGCCCGATGCTCCTAGAAATTCGCTCGGGCCCGTAGCTTCTACAGGGAAAGGGGCCCGGTTGGCTCCTAAATATTTCAAGTCTAATTGTACAGTCTGAATGTTAATCTCTCTATCCACAACTCAACGATCTTATATCTCGCACAGCCTGTGTATTCCTATACTTGTACAGGCACTCGAAACCTGCGAAAACATACATTATTTTTGAAATCAGTTCACATCGCTCATCAACAGTCTGCTTTGTCACAACACAGAAGATCACTCACGTAGACATAAACCGATATCAGTCATGAGTAATATAGGCTTCACAAGATCAACTGACAAAAACAGTTGGCGGGAATTGAACAGTGCCCTTCATTTTACGGGCAATAACTTCTGGAGTTACGAGGAAATTTTGAAAATGTGGCATTGGCCCAGGGCTTGAAATCTTGAAAAAGGGCACGGCCAAAATGAGGGAAATGGCCGTCGGTCTATGTTATTTCAATGGACATTTACCGAGGGGCATCACAGCCATCAGAAAGGGCCCAACAGCCATGACCGTTGGTGCCGTCAGGTTATTTCGAGTCCTGCTAGCCTACATGCAACATGGTCTAAGACGGTGTGGACAGATTGGTTTCAGGCTAGTTTCAGCCTCAACTTGCCTTAATTACACCCATACTACACGTTTTCAAGCACGTAAAAAGCACCTGTACACTTTATCAGTCCTTTTTTGTTTGTAAGTTTTGGGGCCCTTGATTTATCATTTGGCCCCTAGATTCCATGGGATAGGGGCCCGGCAGGCCCGCAAAGGTTGAAGGCTTATTTTGACCCCTGATGACCTTTACTTGTGAGCATTTGTGACTGTACAGCCCCAGGGTCCACATTGGAACAAGGGTTAATATACAGCCCTAAGGTCCACATTTTCATTTTCCATTTTCTCTAGCTGAGTTGGGCCACTTTCACTACAACTCAGAATAATTTTGACATTTATGAATCAAATATGGAAATACTGTTCTCATTTCATTGCAAAAAAAGGCCTGAAATTAGGCATTATTCCAGCAAAGTTAATCCTGACTTCACTTTGAATGTACAAATACAGCTTTAAAGTATGACTATTCCACAGGATAAAAAAAACACTGTACTGCTGCACTTAAATATCAGAATAAAGTTGCAAGTTGTTCTTTACATTCATTACAAGTGACACAGACACAACTATGCACTCAAAAATTCCGTTTTTAACATTTGTCAGGGGACTGCCTAAAAGGGAGGGATATGCTACAAAAATTAAAACGAAGACATTATGTCTCACAACTAAGGTCTCCTTCACAACATTTAAGTCTGTTACAGCGCTACTTGTCCCACCCTTGATTTATTTCTGTCCTGTTCATCTTTAAAGGTCAACAAGTGACTTAATACATTAATGATTGTTAAGTAAAACAGCAGTATCTTGAATAAGTACAAGCTTTAAAAGGAAATATTGTGTAAACAATGCACGAAAATGGCATACACCAATAAACACAAGCAATAGCTTCACCTAACCAAAGTAAAATGCATTACAAGATTTTTGGATTTTGCATCATTTAAAATTGTGAAAGTTTGGGCCAAAATATTTTTCTTGAGCTACTAAATTTATTTCAGTGAGAACCTTATATCTTGGAAATAAGGCTACTGTGCTACCTCATTTTGAATTGCCTATCATGCTCTACCAGTAAACCATGGTTTTAAAGGTATGAAATTTTCTGTACCACAAACGAAATATTTCCCTTTAAGGTATACTCATAACTACGAAGATACACCTTTATGTCATAAATTCACAAATTTTTCATCTGAAAATGCAGAGTAGTACATTTATTTTCTTTCAGCAAAATGTTTGTCGTTGTTGTATCCCTCCTCTTGGAATCGGCCACTTCGATAAGAGTATTCCATGAATGAAACCTTTTGGTTGTTAAGAGATCAAATACAGCTACAAGGCTCAGATATCCATAAATGAATTCACAGATGCACATTATACAAATTCCCTCTGCAGTTCTAGGCAATGGCTGCCCATTGTTACTCTGAAGTGAGGGCAGCACAACCTAAGCATCTCTCTAAGTGAAAGTGAATGTTATGTCATATAGAGGTGTGCTACAACACATCTCTGGCTGCTATGCTGTCAGTCACCTATTATGTGCAGTAGATGTGTTGTGGGTACCTATACACAGCCGAAGTCTAGATGCAGCAAAAGGTTAGCGGTCAAAACGTCCAAAAATGGACAGATGCTTGACATGATGATAGAAAGTATAAACAAAAGAAATCTTTTTTTATTAATGAATTGCTTCTGAGTCTATCACACTCGATCCCAACCAGTGTCATAGCAGACCACAGAACTAACATCTATGCCACTGTCAAAACTCTGTCCACTTCAGCACAAGGCTAATGCCTTTCATATGTTTCCACACACTACTACTGACACTCTGTCCTCCAATCTGGCCTCTTAGAAAGACACAGACACACTTTGGAATCTTTTGATGTTCCTCACAATAGCCCTTGCATTTCATCCATAAATTTCAAGTAGGCATCCTCTTTATTTGGACCCTGGGCTCCTGGGGCAGGGGCCTTTTTAACTTGTACTGCTTCTTTCTCTGGTTCATTAGTCTTTATTGGCTTCGCTTTCCCCTTCCCATCTCGCTTCACCCGAAGGGATGTGGGCATGAAACGTGTGACATCAGCTTGAAGGTTCCTCAACTGTGGCTTGGCCTCAATTGTAGCAGATGACCTTTGTTCTTCTGATTCTTCTTCTTTACTTGGTATTCTAATGCTGGGTGGAGCACTAAGGACATTTGGGTTCACCCCTCCAGGTGGTTTCACTGCACCCATACGTTGTGGTCCACCTGGCCTTGGTGGTGGTAAGGGTATCATATGTGGAGGAATTCTTGGCAAGGGACCTGCCCTACCCAGAGGAGGTGCACCTGGAGGAGGTCCTGGGGGTGCTGTGGGTGGCCTGCCTGGAGGGGGACCTGGTGGTACCATTCGTGGTGGTGGTGGAACCCCCCTCAATGGTGGTGGTGGCCTGAAAGTTGGAGGAAGAGGAATTCCAGCAGGGAATCCTGGGGGTACCCCTGCTGGTGGACCAGGTGGTCGGACTAAACCTGGTGGGAGACCTGATGGGGGACCAGGTATCCTTGGAGTGAAATCCTCCCCCCTTTCATCCTGCTTATCCATCCTACCTCCTTCATCTTCTTCCTCGCTGTCATCATCTTCTTTTTCTTCCTCTTCCTCATCATCTTTAGCTTTTCCAAAGTTACTCGTGTCCAGCTGGCCAGCCATCCTCAGCATCCTGGCTTGCAAAGCCGACATACCTGGCGGGATCTTCTCTTCCTCCTCATCGGCCTCATCAGCAAACCGAACACTCCGCTTCTTAACTGTAAATGCAAGACATTACAAAAGTATTCATTCTCTTGACTTAATAATCATCCTCATGCGTGAATATTCAGGAATATTGGTAACACAAATTAATTCTTACATCTTTTCATTTGTTTTGTTATCTATGTAGCTTTTGTGAGCCCAGCCAACTATGTGCACCACTGCCATGTAAAGTTGCCTCTTGGCAGGATTTGCACTGGGCCTAAAATTTTTGTGGTTCACTAGGCCCCCAAACCACCCTTAAACGAAAAAAATTCAGGTTTTAATATTCAGGATCCAATGTCTATTCTTTGCAGCTTTTTGAAGTCTCTATGTTTGGACATGTTTGACCCTCTCTTTATCACCCTCTCCTGGGGGTGCTGTGGGTGGCTTGCCTGGAGGGGGACCTGGTGGTACCATCCGTGGTGGTGGTGGAACCCCCCTCAGTGGTGGTGGGACAAAGAGTTGGGACAAATCTTCCAGGAAAAGAGAGTTTGAGAGTTGGGGAGGGAAGGGGAGGGAAGGGGAGGGAAGGGGATAAAGTGGCTCCTTTGACTTATCCCTGCTCCTGGTAACTTGTGACCTAAACACTGTAGTAGACTTGTTCCAGGGCTGGCCAGGAAATACCCGTGTGGGAAATACGGCCTGGTATTTACCAGTATTTCCCATCCGGGAAATATTATCCACAGGTGGGAAATATTAAACAACTGAATATATTTCAACTTGTTTATTCATGCATAAGGGTTCTTAAAAGCAAAGCATCCAGAAAGTGACAAAAAGAGATGGTTGGATACAGTGATATTCTATGAAAAGATCGCAGAGTGACACAGACACACTGCACACTTGAAGCTAATATACTGTAATTTTAGGCCTACTTAGTGATGTTTGTGTTGGCTGTAGATGCAATTTAGACTCTGCAGTACTCAACTGTCAACTTTGATGTTAAGGAAAGATACTGGTCATCCCAGACAGTTCCAGTTCTCCCAACTAGGTTACTTCTAACCCCATCCACAACTATTTGTAGCTTCTCCTTATGAAGACACAAACCAAGTTTATTGCTTAAGGTGATATCCAGTAAGCATACAAGGCCCCAATGTGTAATCAGAATGCTCTCTGTGTATGTTATGTAGTATGAGCTATTTCACAGCACTTGAATTTTGTAAGTCTGATGTCAGTCAAAGAACAGTCATCAACTGGTGATGGTTATCGTCTCTAACCTACCTGTGGAAATGGTGCAGTTAATTGAGTGTTTTTACATCAGATGAGGATCTACAGTATAACTCCACCACTACTCATTAACCTTTCAACATCGTCTTCATCTTGGTGCATAAAACTTTTATTGACTCTGAAACCACCTCCCAAATATGCCCAGCAATGCCAAACATATTAAAGGCTTATGTAGAGCAATGCAAATTGCCAAAGATGGTAATGTAATTGATCTCAAGTTGAGCCGGGAGCATATACACAATGAGTTTTATCTTATGTCTGGAGTCGCTTTCTCCTCCTTGACAAGATCATAGTCCTGTCAGAATCTGATCTACTCTTCACTGCACTTTAGCATTTATTTTAACACTGGACAGTTTCTCACTTTGCAAAGCAAAGCAAAGATAGGATCAAAATTTATTGTGTAAGTACCCTTATAGTGGTATGTAAGTACCCTTACAGTGGTATGTAAGTACCCTTACAGTGGTATGTAAGTACCCTTACAGTGGTATGTAAGTACCCTTACAGTGGTATGTAAGTACCCTTACAGTGGTATGAGAAGAAGTAACAGGTACTTATGTGAACAAGTTTTGTTCAGATAAATATTTCCATCAGCTGATTAGGGGGAGATGGAATAAGGCACTGAGAAAAACAGAGACAACACTACCAATCTTCCTTCTCCTGTAATGTTTCAGAATTTTTTCCAATATCAGACATACTTCGACAAAAGCCCAGAAAGACAACAAAGGCTGTTAAAGGAACTGGGAATCCTGGTTATGTTGAAGAAGCCATTTTATCCTGTGAAATGGTGACTGAACCTGTGAGTACAGACTTAGGGGAGCCGTCCAAACTCGCCTCCGCGGATCCGCGCGGAGCCAAATTCTCCTGTGCATCAGAGCGTGTCTCATTATCTCTCTTGCTCTCTCTGCCACTGCCGAGTCCTTTCCGAGATATGCAGATCTTCCCGTAACTAGTAGTAATCCGATTACAGTGCACAAAAGCCAACCAAGTCTGCAGCTTCGCGATTTCCGTGTAACAGTGCCAGGAACGTTTTGTTAGAGATCTCTATTGAAAGTTTTTTTCACAGATCGAAGCCCGCACACAGCCACTGTGGAGTGCGCTCAGGTGTGACAGCAACCATTTCGTTTCGAAAAGGCCTATTGTTCAACTCGCAACAGTGTTTTCAAATGAAAGTTTCAACACCCAGGAACCAAAATAAATAAACCATTCTTGTGTACGGTGTCTTCTTTTATCGAATTTCAACCCCTTTTCATTTTCCCTGAAACAAGTTTTCTGTTTTCAGATTTTCTGATGTGTATTTTTATGTTGAGTCCAATACAGTGTCAAAGATAAACTCCCATGTGCATTTTGTGCACTCTACTTCGAAAATCGTTGACGTAGACTAAGGAAAACGTTTGGCGTAAGGAAAACGTTTGGCGTAACGGCATGAGAATTCACTCGAGTTGGCATACAACTTAACCTACTGATAGGGGTTGGACAATGCGGGACCCTGCGGACTGAAAAATGCACCTCGATTTTGGAAAAAAAAACGCAAAATAGCACTACCGTAATTGCAAAAAGTGCAGTCACATAATATGGCCACTGGACCCGTCATTTGCTTGAGTAACAGTACTGTTCATGTATAGTTTCAATGCCGGTAAAAAAGCTCTGTTCGGATTTATTTCTCGAAAGGTTTCACACGCACGTAAGAAATTATCTTTCTCGCAGATCATCTGTCAGTAGGTGAGAATACACTGCAGTACATCGGTACATTGCTTATCAATATACTGACATGTTTCTATGGTAAACTTTACAAAGCAGTTTGTTCCCCCAGTTTCCACCCAGAATATGCCAGGATATTGTTGCATTCGAGTTCGCAGGGGCGGGGCCATGTTTACAGATCGTTGTACTAAAGCACACATGTGCCTATTCTGTATGGCTGAAACCTTTGCAAAGTTCTTGTTGTAGCGGGCCGCTAGTTTTTTTTTCGTAGGATAGCGACGGGAAAATCGATTTTTCAAAAAATTTTAAATTTGTTTCAAAATCATGGTTAGGGTTAAAATTAAGGTTAGGGTTATATGGATGGGGGTTATTTGGCCTGTTCTTTCATAACCGGTGTCAGAATTACAAAACAAGGGTCGGAAAGCTGCTATTTTGGAATTAGGGGTGTGACCTCTTTCCAAGAAGCTGATTGGTCCGTATGAATAGAATTCCCCTCGCTATCCTACGAAAAAAAAACTCGCTAGCGGGCCGGCGACACATTGAGCAATAACCTCACACCCGCCGAGCAATAGCCTCACACCCTCCCTAATAATTAAGCAACATCTCCGTAGCCGACTGTCTCTCTGTTTCTTCGTATGTACAATCAGTGCAGTGCTAGTACTACAGTCAAGGAACTGCTTTATTTGCAGTCGCACGTAAATCCAGGCTAGCCGTACGCACTGCATGCTGGCACTGTGTACAGTACAGGGAAATCGTTGGAACAACGTAATTTTGCGAAGAATTCCCTTACATACAGTTAACTCAATGGAGAAGTCCGATTGAATTACCGTGTAAGCGTTCGTTGAAACAACATTCACAAGAATTACCTGTTGATATTTTTTTCATTTCTTAACCTTATATAAATCATTTCAAGAATAAAAGGAAACAGTAATTTGTCTTCAAAAGTTTATCTTCCCAAATAAACGTACTTTTATCTGAACTACAGCAACTGCGTGACATAAAAATGAGATCGTTAAAATCTCGATTTATTTCACCCACTGTAGGAACATAGGACTAAGCTCTGTCGCGTTTGCTGATTGTTCAATTGCCTCGAGGTCAGTCACGAAAAAGCGAGATTTCTCAAAGCATTTTGAAGCCAGAAATAGAACTTGTAGCCTACAATTACTCTATTGTGATATGTGCGGAGAAATAGAGCTAGGCCCGTCGGCAGCCCTCTACGCTAGCGCTAGCTGCGCCACTAGGGTATCTATACTGATAGTACATAGGCGGTTGCTCATCACCGTATTAAGAACCGATGAAGGACCTGTATGCATGTGTACGTGTGATCCATGTTTCATATTCAAAAAATGCTGGTAACAATGATCGCATAGAAAAGAACAGGAGAGGGAGGGACAAAGCAGGGCAAGAGGACACCTATTTTTTTCAAAAATTTCCAAAGGGCCAGGGAGGGGGACCCTTGGATCCCTCTCCCTGGCCGGCGATCACACAACATACTGCATGCCCCCCCCCCCCCCGACAGAAATTCTAGGTGCGCCACTGAATGCCGGGAATTTCATCCCATTTCGCTAAAGTATCAAGTTGATGTTCTCTTGAGTCTGTCTTTCGGTATGGCTGGTGACTCGTGGAGGGATGTACAGTGTAATTTGTGCCCGACAGGGCCCTATACTGCCTGGACAATTGACCTGAAGCTTTAAATAAGTACAGATTCTTTTTTAGTGTAAGCTTACCCAAAAATTTCACGTGCTTTTCAATATCACAGTTAAGATTTCAGGAAAAACCTTAAATCGGGCCGAACTATTTTCCTCTAGTATATACAAAATTTTAATCAATATATGCCCGCAACGGCATGGTTTAGTACACAGGTTTTCTTCACATCTCCCGTCACCAACTCCTCGACAGCATGATTGGGGCTGTTGTTGCTCTGGGTTGTTGCCTGCCCTCCCCCCTCCCATTGGGCAAATCCCGGCGGACCACTATAGGTTGGACTAACGGTTCTCAGTTCTAACTGCATCGCTTATCAACACTTTCAGTCGGCATTTTTTCTTCTCAGTCGGCAAATACGGCACCACTTCCACCCCCATGAGAAATGCTCTGGCGACGCCCCTAGAAGCACCCTCAAGTGCTCTGCAAATAATCCTAGTTGCGCCACTGAAGATACACAAGGCTGCCTTCCCTGGATCACCTATCACCTGTACCAACGAAATAAGTACACCAATACCCTATTTCAGACAGTTGAAAAAGCTGAAGTTTGTCAATAATGCTATGACCATAGGGGCATATAGCCTATGCGATTCAGAAAAACGAACGAGTATTTTGTGTTTGTAAACGTTTTAAAAAAGATTAATATTGGCAAGTGATCCAATATCTCTTGAAAGTGACGACTGGCTTCTAGCAAAACCAAGTTACTTTTATCATACATATACATCATACTTTCACTGGCACTCAGTTTATTCACCATTGACTTTGTGTAAGGCTGCTTTTCCGAATCAATCCGCGACACCATCGCTGTTCCTAACTCTGATGTTGGTTTTTAACTAATTGAATACCCTAATGTAGCTTCGGACACCTGCCACGCCGGCTAACACTTGTTCTTATCACATGAACAACGATCGGAGATCGTGGTCGCCATTTTGATAAAAGTAAATTGCTCGAAAAAGTACCATATGGGGCATTTTTTCTAAATCTGTTTGCTTGGAATGTTAGTTTTAGAGATTTGATACATGGTACTGCGTGGACTTTGCATGGATTGCGTGTTTTCGCTGCAAATTCATGTCTCCGATATTTTGTCCATGCGGCATGCTTCGTAATGACGTAGTTCGAACGCACTGTTAGGCTATGTTCACTTGATGCACATTCTGTGTTGACCTATACCCGGAAGGGAACAGGGTACATTCATCTCAAAGTCACTTACAGCCTTGCTAGAGATTTTAGCTGCCCAAGATCTTGGGAATATCACGCATAGGCAGGGAATTAAACAAACAATTTCTGGAATGTGTACTTCACGAAACCAGGGTTATCATGTTGGCCCTGTCGAGTCACTTTTCTCCTCTGGTCCCGTTACTTGTCCATGGCCCCAACTAAACTTGTTTAGAGAGTGTTTCAGCTGAAAATGCCGAACCTGATAGCCTAGCACCACCTTCCTTATATCCCCCTAATTTATTTCAAGTAATTGCCGTAACATATACACTTTTGTGGCCTGATGATGTAGGTGGGGGGGGGGGGGATAACCTTTGAAACAAAATTCCGTTGGCATACGCAAAAGTTACTAAATCAAAACAGCTCAAGTTGCAGTGAATATTAAAACATTTTTGGGAAGCATGGAAGGTGATCTCAGCTGGTAAGGGGTCTGAAATGAGTTGTTTTCGATCACCGCCAAAGGGAATGGCTGTCGATCCTCAAGCCCATAGCCGAGGGTGAGCCCTAGAAAATCGCCCCGGTGCAAAATTCAAAATAACCAATTTCTCAACGCAGTTTGAATGTCTCCCTCCTAATAAAATGTCTCCTCCTCGGAAACTGTTTCTTCCTCCATCAGTACTTTGTCTGTTTACGGGCCTGGATTTCCCCACCCCCCCCCTCCCTTGGAGAATTTTTTTCAGTATGAGGGTCCCTACATGCAGTTTGGTGCAACATTCGTATTGCGCAAATTTGAAGGATAGTTTGTTCCCTTTGCAAAATTATTTTTCAGTACAGAGGGAACAAAAGAGACTTTTCATCAGTCCTGGAACAATACCTGGGGCATAAGCACTCTTTCATCCCCTCACATGTTTGACAAAGGGTGCTCGATTCCCTCCCTCCCTCCCCCCCCCCCCATCCCTCTCTGACTTCTTTACGTCTCTCAACAGATGGAAAGACTGCCTCCCACATTGAAAAGCTAAAAATTTTCATTCAGTGTCACACCATGCTGCCCTGGGCTCGTCGTTTGAAACGATTGAAAGGTAAAACGGGAAAATTTAACGCCTGGATGTACTTGAAAAGTTCCAGCAAAAGTATTTATTGCAGAAAAGTTAATTGTCTCTCAAAGAGCAATCATAACCTTTGGACGTTTTTCACCATTTTCCGAACGTACAAACCTACGTTGGTGATGGGGGTAAGGGTAACTTATGACAAGTTAAATGTGTCTTAAAGTTTGGTCTTTGAGGAAATCATTGGTTCGAAGGGGGATTTCGTTTGTGTGCTTGAGAAAATGATGAAATGGATTGCCCCTTAAACTAGGCAGAATCGGATTTTGTGAACAGTCCCGTAATTTGCAGAAAACGACGGTGTTTATTCCGCTGGGAATAACGACCTTCCACAGTCATTGAAAATAACTCATTAAAATGGTTTCGTCCAGTAATACTGCAGATAGTGCAACTTTGCCTAGGCCTACTGTCGCAAATTTAGCAAAATTGGTGCGTTGATGCAGGCAACTCCCTGGTTGATGTAAACCTATCTTTGGTAAAATAATTAAGTGGCATGTGTAGAAGACCTTCAACGAACTATCCGTTATATTTTTATACGCTTCCTGTGAATACTTGCTTCGAACGGTACCATTTACTTTCGAGTACCATGCAGTCTCTAGCTCTACTGAAGCTATCCTAACGTGCATTATGTATGACCGTTTTGAACGGCCGTAAGAATGTTCCTTGCGAGAGCAGAAGCATCCCGACGCATTACTGTAGGTTATAATACTCGGAAGAGTTTCGTTTGCAATATCGGAAAATACTTTAAGAGTGTGGGACACCTCATATTGCCCAGAAACTTGCTTAAAAATTCATATTATGAAGCCAGTTAATACGTAGGCCAATCTGTTTGAAACAAGCAAAATCAAAAACTCTGTTGGCAAATAGTTCTCTTAAAGTCGAGAAATTTCCTGCTCAACGGATTAACCAAGGTTTGTTGTGATCTGAAAAGGAATCGCTTGTTGGGGCTATTGTGTGTGCTCTTTTGTCAAGACGTTGCTACTCGGAAAGGTTGCCTGTTAGGAGCCCTATTCATTCCAAGACACGCTATTGTGTGAACGTTCACTGAGCACAATAGTGCAGAGATTGAGAGGGCTCATTAAACATCGGGAAACTTCGGAGGTGTGCGTGTGACGTCAATAGGCATATTCATAGGTTATTGAGGAAGTCGACTTCCGCGCGGATCCGCGGAGGCGAGTTTGGACGGCTCCCCTTATGTAATGTATGCTACAGTCTGGACTCAAATGCAGACTTGAGCCCACTTTTTCAAGGACTCAAGACGACTTGAACTTGAACCTCTGTGGAATCAGGACTCAGATCTCCATGATGTGGACTCAAGGATGAGTCCAATCCAAGACCCCCAGCATTAATGACTTTCAAAAAGTGGGAACACAAAAGATGCTCACTTTTTTGTGGGATTAGCAGGGAACAATTTATACGGTATCGCATCGCATTTTGCTACACAAGCTGGTCATATTGCTACACAAATAAAAAAATGTGCGGCAGTTTTTGTATGTACAACAACAGGGTTTCAATGATTTTGTGATAAAAAAACTCTATAAACCTCAAAACTGCTATTCAAATTTTGGACACGAAATTATTCCCTGATTACGGTTTTTACTTTTTAACAAATTACCAGCCAGATGTAGCCATAAACTTGAACCAATGGCTTTTGCAGGGATATGCTTTGTGAATCATAAATGTATTCCACACCTGTAGAATCTATGTACTTCAAGCAGAGCTATTAAAAAGGTTTTGCAACAAAAGCAGTAAGTTTTGCCTGCCTGAAAGTATAAAAGAACATTACACAAATATCAATTCAATGAATGATCGTCCATCGGATGGGGGTGTTACGAGCCAGTCCCGAGAGCAGGACTGGGAGTGATTTGTACACCCTTGCCTCATATTTTTTTGAGCACAAGTCCGAAAAACACACAGAATCTCACCAGTGTTCATCCACAATCAATCTGGTATAGAGTCCTTGATGTGCCACATGGCTTCCTGACCCTGGAACATTTCTCATAAATCCAACCCCATCCTTCTTCTACAACAGTTTACAGCTACTTTTCGAAAGGCTTGGAAGGTGGACGACATTGTATACCTTCTGATTCAACAGTTTAGCTTAAATTTCAAATATTTCAAACATTCTCACCCTTTACTTTTGCTTTTTCCTCTTCTTCTTCATCGTCATCATCTTCTTTCTCATCACTAGATGTGTTGGGACTCCGATTATCTTTCTGGGCCACTTCTTCATCTTCATCGTCATCGCTATCATCACTGTCATCATCATCATCATCAGTATCCATCTCCTCCTCCGGTTCTTCACCGTCTCCCTTTGTGTCAACACTTTCTTCATCTTTTTGATCTAACATATCAAAAATTAAGTAAAAATATCAATGGAATAAAGTGCTAATACAACTAGAAATGCATAAGTACCATAAAAGTTTTCAAATTATCAACATGGAAGTATACAACAAATTCCAGTGTGGATATTTTTCAATTAGTGTCATTTAAAATGAGTAACCACTGACTTGATCATAGATGAAGCTAAATCCAAAATTGATTTGCAATAAGGGTTTGACAATATGAGCACAACTTCCAAGAGCAAAAGAGCCAAAAACTTTTATTTTTCCACTTTTTTCCAGACTTTTAGCAAGTTTCTCCTCTTACCCTCCTACACCAGTATTAAACTCAGAGCTTAGAACCTAAAAGTCTTTTTGTGAAATATGAAAGGTGTACCCCACTAAGACTTTGACTGAAACTGATGTTCTGGTGGTTTTATAGACTCCATTGCCAGCGGTACATTCTTTCCTTGATCAGAGATGCACCTATAAGCCTGTCTCCCCTGCAAACACTTTTCAACTGCCTGTATGCAATCTGAAGGTATCCAGATCATGTTGATGGAACGGAGGTGAACATATACCCTTCTTTTGTGTGTCAACATTGGTCAATATCTTAAAACAAAGTGTGAGGTAATTTGATGTTTGAACAAAGTAGACCCCATCTACAACTTGGTCACAGTGTATCAGACTGTCAAAGACATGACTCAAAAGCAAAATCAAGGGAGTTGACTTTCACTCTGAGCTCCATAAAGGGACTCTTTTGTTTTATATATCCCATGTATCATATGCTAATGTATTTTCCTTAAGATTTTTGAAGGAATGGGAAATAAGTTTGTCCTTCACTCCTGCAGAGGTTGGTTTGGGAAGCCAGGAATGAGTTGACAAGGGGAGCACACAAAAATCCCTTCAGCTCATCACTACGAGAAAACCAGTGTCTGAAAGACATTGAGCCAAAATACTTCATTTGTGTCAGAATTATGATGCAAGCATCATGAACATAACCATAAGGCAACTGGCTGAATTATGACCACAAAATATTTACTTCAGAGGGGAGTGTTACTACCTGGGCACAGCACTCCACACAGCCAGGGAGGCCAGATTAACTTAACACTTCCCAGGTCCTCCCTGGTAGAGCACTACTGCATGTATGTCTAAACACACTACACCACTATAAAGCAGGGACAGATTAATGGGTGACAACTGAAAAAGGCTCATTAACGAGGTTTGCCAGGGATTAAATCTAATGCCTTCAGAAAATGCAGAAATTTTTTCTGCTTTGGAAGTTGAAAACTAGATCTCAATAGACTGTAGCCTTTGAAAGATACTAATTTTCAAAGAAACATATTTTTTTTTTTGAGATACACTGTATTATAAGAAAATCTGTCATCGTGGCACATTAATCAGACATAGCAGTGTATTTCTTTACAATATTCATATCGTGTACATCGGCCGTACCAGTTTACAGCAAACGGCAGACCCGAGTTATATATGGAGATTCGAGGGTCAGAAATTTTCCAACTCCAGTCCGTGCTCGAGGGAGCAATTTTACGCTTGGGCTGGCCCGGTGTAAATAATCCCTGCTCAGTTACAGCAGGGCAGGTTACGGCAGGAAGTTGTTACGTAACAACTCCCTGGTTACAGGTAGCGATTACAACTAGCCAGACAATGCAGTGCATACCACTATACGCACACATGTTGACACTGTGTGCATACACCTGCATTATATTATCTTGCACAGACAGTATCATGGTGCTTCGTAGAATTACACACAGGCTTCCACTTTGAATGAAATTTCTTCGTTTTGAAAAAATTACACGAATTCTACCGAATCAAATTTAAAAAAAAACTATTATGGAAATAGTATGTTGAAATGGAGTTGTTTTTGTCTTTTTCGGTACCAAGCTTTTGTTAAATTGCACTTTTCACCAGAAACGAGCCCAGCGATGCGTGTTTCTAACATCAAGCCGCCCCTATACTAGATAACGAAACAACATAGGCCTATCTTTAGAAATGAACGTCAAAAGACAGCTCATAAATATTTGCACCCAGTGCGTGTGGATGGGTAACGTTCCAAAACTATGGCCCAGAAGTAGCGCGAAAGACCTAGAAACTTTACAAATATGATTGCCCTATAAACACATACCCAAATGAACATACGGCACGTGGCTCGACTTTCGATGCTGCTAGATTTAATATGTCAAGTTATCACTAAAATTAACATGACATGATTTCATGATCTAAAGAAGTAAATTTTGGTGATACAGTTATGTCTACATAAGGTATGCACTTATTTCAATCACATTAGTATTCTTTTGTGTCGAATCAATAGCCAAAACTTCGTATATTTGGTGGAGAAACTCTTTTCTGAAGCAAAATTCACTCCATCAGATTTTAAATCGTACAAATTCTTTCAAGGTGTATTATGCGCTGTGTGCACGAAAAAATCTTCTTTCCCTGTTACTCCTATCCTGGTACTACCTTACATACTAAAATGATTCCTATCTTCATATTGCTCGTAATTTTTTACTACTATAAAAACTACTTGCAAAATTTTTACGTCCAAAGTTTCCTAAATATATTGCAAAAAAGAGCAAAATATTTTCCCAGTATTTTACGTACCCCCCATTTGCAAAAAGTGGAACGTGCCAAAGTGCCAGTATGCACAACATAGTGGTAGAGTGACCCAGGCAACGAACGAATTGAACGTTCGTACGTGCACGGTGTCTGCCGTATCTTACCATACATTTTTAACGGTAATGTGCGGGTGAAATCTCGGCCAGGAGATGCATTAGAAAGATTTTTGCTGTCATTATTATGAAGTTACGGTAGTAGTAGATTTTTCATAAGAGTAACAAGAAAGCAGTTCAAGAGAAATTTTAACACATGGTTGAGGTACATTACAGTACAGAAGTTGCAGTGACAAACAGGCGCGGTTCTAGATTGAGACTTGTGGAGGGGAGGCTTGGGGGAGGGGGCTGGTGGGGGGGGGGGCTTGAAACGGAAGAATCATTAAATTTTCTTTCCAATATGTAAATCGGCCACGCGCACGCTGAAACCAATGATAAAAACAGTACCATAACCAGGGACGGCGCAATGTTATTTTGATAGGGGACATGGGTTGAGTGATCGCCGTCGTGGGGGAGGGGTGTCCTCTTCCTCTGAGAAATTTTAGCTTATTTAATGTTGCTAAGATGCAAAATGCGTTCTTTGTGTAATTTTTTGACTATATGACTGAAAAATATTCATAACTTTGTGAATTCTAATTTTTGGTTGGGGAAAGAGGGCCAATTCTTAGGGGAGAGGTGTAAGGGGAAGGGTGTTCTCCTCCCTTTGGGAAATTTGGAAATTTGTGCTAAGTTAAGGTTGCTAAGATGCAAAATGGTGGGGTCTTTGGGTTATTTTTTTGACCGATATATATGGCTGGAAAATGTTCATAACTTCGTGAATTCTAATTTTTGGTTGGGTAAAAGAGGGCTGTTCTAGGAGATAGGTCTAAGGGGAGGGGCCCCCCTCCCCCTTTGAGAAATTTTGGTTACTTGAAGGTTGCTTAGATGCAAAAATGGTGTTGTCTTTGGGATATTTTTGGACCTGATCATATGGGTTCAAAACACTCTTAATATTTTTGGTTAGGTGAACGAGGAGCCTTTTTTGTCATAGGGTATGTATCAACAAACCTCCTGAAGTCCCCTTTTGAACACATTACTGCCTTCTAGTCGGGGAAAGTTTTACGCAAAAATACGTGCGTTGAGTCCACAGAAATATTCTCGAACTATTAAGAAAATTTGCCTTTCTTCATTTGTGCATTATAAAATCGTATCTAAAGGCTGATAGAAACCCGGGAAGCTCTGGATTAACTATATGGATCAGAAAAAGGCCTACTCCGCCCTCCTCTTTTCTTTTCTTTTACATCTTTTTTATCTACTCTTTTTCTCTTTTCCTGCAAATTACAGGGGGGTAGGCCTCCCTCCCCCCTGAGTGGCACCGCCCCTGACCATGACATAGATGTAACGTATATACAGGCATATATTTTTTTTTATTTGGAAGAATGTAGCAAACGTTACTGAGAGATACGAACAACTGGACCTGTTCACATTAATGGGAATAACAATTCGGCCTGTAGATTTGACTTAAAAGGACTGCTAGTATAGCTTGACGAGATCAGCGACGAAATGACTCGTTTTGAACTTCCAACAGATGATTAATCCGTTAACTTGATTTACATGTACGTACATACTATCATAGATGTTACTTATGTTACTTATCTGACCCAACTTCCATTGTATGAAATCGTGAACCTAATATGTGATTTCGACTGAGACAGAGACGACAGTTTCCCTTGACAAACTAAATCCACTGGACCAAGATGTGCACAAGTGTATTGGGCAATTTTGTTTTTCTCAGTACACGCAAATATAGCATAACACAACCTCTGATTTTTTGGGGGAGGGGGGGTGCTTGAGCGAACTTATTTGGGGGGCTTGAGCCCCCAAAGCCCCCCCCCCCCCGCAAAACCGCGCCTGGTGACAAACTGGAAGTTATTTTTTTGGTTCCGATGCACACGTTACGGCACACTTGGACACAAAGCCACAGAAGGTAATGATAGGACTTGTTTAAAATTTGTACTAGCGGCGCTAAAGTATATGGTCAAATTATTAATTCCCGTCTGATTTCTAAACTCACGATGTTAAGAACCAACGGCACATTGTCAGGCCCGTAGTCAAGAGGAAGGGGGGGGCGTCAGGATCTAATAATTTCTAGGCCTACTGCAAAAGTTGAATACATGTCAAAGTCACACTTTACACACATACATAGCCTTCCCAAGGAGAAGTCACTTTAACATTTTCTTAAGAATATTCAGGCTTCAAAGTGATCCTATATTTCCTATAATTTCCTATATATTTAAAAAAATCCTATATTTCCTATAATTGAACAATTTTGGGCTTGTTTTCCTATTTTCTCCTATATTTTTCTGATCTTGCCAAAAGAAAATTTTCTGTGGTGTTCTGGAGTGAAGTTTTCAGATGGATTCTTTTTCCAAGATAAGTGTCTTAGACTTTTGAGTGGCTTTGTAAAACAGGCAGTAGTGTATAGATGCCAAGTATCTTAATTAGATGCAAGCACATCTGAAATATTCTCTTATGAAACTGCATTGAGCACTAATAAGCTTATGTTTCATCATCCATAAATGTGCTACTCTTATACCGTTGATTTTAAACACTCTATGATTTCGTCTCTTTGAGGTAATGTTAGTGGCATTGTCAAGGGGGTGGATGAGAGTCCTGTGCCTGGCATCCCCTGTGGTCATGCAGTCCACATTTTAAATCCCTGTACCTTCCCTTTGTATGCACAGATAGCTGGCCTGTGATATAATTAATTCTTAAACTCAAAATGTTGAAGGACAGTCAGTGGTTCTTAATACCAATTATTTTCCCTGTCATCTACTATCTTTCCTCAAACTGACTTACTAGCCATTAGTTGAGTTGATTGTTCAAACCATTGTATGTTACAATTTTCCCCTAAAGATCAAGAACTTAGTACTTTGAGAAAATTAAGAGCCTCACTCTAATATTTACAATTTTACAATATGCAGCTCTGTAAGGAGGTTTTCCTAAACTCCACTAGAGGCTCTATGGCATGCCCCTGGATGTCATGTCAATTTATCCAACAGACCAAAGTGGAAAATCTGATCAAAGTATGGGTCTGGTGCTGCAGCGCCCATCACTGGTGGCAATTGGGGTCACCTACCAAGTTGTCCTTTCCCCAATTTTGTCATGTAATTTCCTCAAGTGAGATTTTAGATGTTAAGTATGTAGGCAACTTGCAGTGACTGGCATCTTGACATGTGGACTGTACTGTCCTGCCAAGTTGTACAGATTCAAAGTGAGCAGTGGCATTTTTAGGGGGCATTGGGCCATATGCCCCATCCCCTCATTGATGCTGATTTTTTTTTCTTAAGTTTAATAACCTAAGATATGTCAGTTTTTGAAAACAAAGTGTACTTCAAAAGATAACATATTTAGCACCAGATTGCATGTAAGGACACCCAACCATTCAAAAAATTTTCAACGAGGAGGGGGACACCCCCTCCCCTTAGACCCCTTCCCCATACTGGCAGTCACAGAACATACTACATGCCCCCCATGAGACAGTTCTGGCTACAGATCCATCCTACTGAAAGAGAGTTTAAAGGTATTCATAACAACAATACAGTTGCCATAGGCCTACATGATCTTATATGGTGTCACCCATACAGTTTCTCACACTATCAAAGATAAATTAGTGCAGTAATGCAGTGTAAAGTTTATAGCAAAATTGTGTCTTAAGAGCTTATTTCCTGCAATTTAAGCAGCAAAAACTTCAAAAATTTTCTCAGCGCAACCCCATTATTATTGAAGCTGAGGTGAATTTTGTTTGTGAACTTGATATGGAAATAAGCAACAGTTCATTATCCACATTAACTACCCATCCATTTTAAAAGTCTTATCATATATACTTTAGTTAAAATCTGTGTTCACACCTTCTGTGTTCACAGCTTCTAATATTGCTGCCTCTATGGGATGCACTAACAATAAAATGCGTGGACACTTTATTCCAGGGTCAAAATATGGAAATTCACTACAGTCGGGGGATTTACCCTTGCCCTTCCACCAAAGTACTTAGGTGGTTTCCTAGATTCCATTGTGATGCCACTTTGCCCACCCTTGTGATACTGTTTAATCACATTTCTATCATTTGAACAGTATTTCTATTAGTTACAGTATTTGCCCTATACACAACTTTAAGGAACTTGAAGATGATTACGTGACGGCATTCCTATACCTACTCTATATTTTCCTGGAAAAATCCTATAAAATCCTATATATTCATCAATATCCTTCCTATAAAACCTCCTATATTTTTGTGATGGACCACTTTGAAGCCTGAATATTATCAAATGAAATATTCTGTTTTTAAGTGCATCCCCTGTCATTATCATTTGTTCCAACTGCAAGGGGCTCCTTTATATTCAGATCAACAGACTATAACTTGGTTAAATACGAAATCACCATTTCCTTTGCCCTTCTTAACGTTCAGCTAATCCAGTTTGAAGATGCAGTAATTTCATCATTTTAGAGAAATTGCTTTTCCTCTCTGCAAGACTGATTTGACAGCTTTTAACTATAGCTTTATTTATAGCTGTTTACTATGCCAGTCTGTCATGGCTTCTATATACAGTACCGTAGTACACACAGTACTGACAATATATTGCTGTGTGCACAGTCTCTCTGAACTTGTCTTCCTATCAGTCTGAGGACCTGAACAATGGATTTCAGGTCCTCTGAAGGAAATTCAGTAGATTTGTCAAGTCCTCGAAAGTTTGAACAATAGAGAGTCTATTGTCAAGGTTAGGGTTAAGGAAGTAAACACAAAGGAAATAACAAAGAGGTCCTCGGATTGTATGTAAAATCGACTTGTGTGTGTGTGTGTGTGTGTGTTACGTAACACATTTAGACAGCAGCTTGCTTGAACATGGAGGTGGTAACTCTATGGTGTGAGTTACCTCAAAGTCCATTCACACTAATAGTCTTGGTGATTAGATTTCAACTCCATGGTGAAACTGGAAAATCTGTTTAATTGACCGTGCAGGGATTGAAGCCTTTGGGCTGATTTCTTTAGACCATTTTTGCTGTAACCGTGGTAGGGGAATGTACGCGCCATGTGACACCGCTATGGGGAATATTTAACAACTTTGTTGGCTATGTATACCCTACAAATGGTGTAGTTTTGTGTTAGATCTACATGGAAAGATATTCAAACCTTCCAGCTAGTATCAAATTTTAAGGGCAAACAGGACATTCATAACAAAGAAAGACAAAAGGAATCTGAGGCATTGTGCCCACTTCACATTAAGTGCAGGTCACACTAGAGGGATTTCAGATAGGATTACGGTCCAATTTTCGTGAGTTTTAGTTAAAATCTTCTCCATCCCTGATCGGAAACAGCCAAAAATTTGCCAACCTGTGTAAATATATGATTTGCATCAGAGGAATATGAAAATGGAATGTAAACTAATTATTTTGTAATGTCACATCGACAGAACACCATCCTCAGAACAATGTCTGAATAAAAACTGTTGGTCCGATTTAGAAAAATTCGGATCGGATTTTGGCTCAAAAAATCCCTGTAGTGTGACCTGCCCTTCACATTCTGAGAACTTTATGAGAATTGGAGGTATTTGTTGACAAAAATAACTTATCTTTAGAAAGAGATATCTTGAGTTAGGAGTACAGTACTGCTAGAGGGTTTGAAGGACATAAATTCGATTTTTTTTCTTTTTGACATAGGACCCTTGTGAAATAACACTGGAATATGCCTTTAATGTTATGTACGATGTTTTGGGGGTTCTGCAAGAGCAATCTTTGACTATGATTAGCAGACTCAGAGGGGCTGCAGCACCATATCAGGAAAGCCAAATGGAGCCTTTAAGCAAGCAAGGAATAATTGAGAATGCTATCCTCGCTCGATCTACAGAGAAGGTTTTGTACTTTTACTACAGGGGATATCCAGGGTTCCCACACTTATTGATACCGACATTTTAGACTATTCAAGCCCAAGGTGGCCAGTTTTAAGGTTGAAAATTAAAAACTTCATTGAGGAAGGGAACTATGCACTTGTTTTTAAACAGTGTCACACTGTACACACATCTAGCAACATGATCAAAATTACATTAAGTATAATAGGGTGTTCACTTTTCCAGAACATAAATCAACTTTTTCTGACCAAACACTCATAATTCACGGACTTTCAAGAGCGGACAAAATTTCCAAATTTGCCCATTTTCCCTACAGTGTGAACACCCTGAATGTTGCACCAACAGGTGTCACATCAGTTCTAACTCACCAATATCATCATCTGAATCATCCTCCTCCACCTTCTTTGCAACCTCTTCTCTCTTCATCTCCATCTTGCTCCTACTTTTCCTCTTCCTTGGTGATTCTTCAGCATCTCCTGGTGCTCCTGGAGGAGGGCCAGGGGGTCTCCTGCCATCTGGGAGAGAGTATGGCCAACCCAGGATGGGCATGATGGGTTGTGGCCGATAACTGACCGGAGGGAGAGGCATTGGGGGTGGTATTGGAGGGGGAGGCATCATACCAGGGAGGGGAATACTGGAAAAAGATGAAATGCAGGAAAATACGTATGCTTCGTAAAGTAAACAACACATATCAATTTTGTCACATTCAACCTGTTTGGGCAGAAAAATGTGATGACGCCTTTTAACCAGGTGATATAGTATGTTCACTTTCTTTTTTGTAGGGGGAAATTTTTAAATAGTGTAATAAATACCCACAGTATCACAAATTTTAGACTAGAAAAGGGTACAAGTGATTTCTGAGGATGTAAAGTGTACTCAATTTCAAAATTGCCGAATGGTCCCCCTCACATCAACCACAGCAACAATGCAACAGGAGAAACCATGCTTTTGGCACCCCTACTAAACATGCAGCATAGAAAGTACTACTTGCTTAAAAGAAGGGTTCAGGCTTAAATCAGGTTTCAATATGTCAGAGTGGTACTTATTCTAAGTGTTCTGGTGAAATCTGCATTGAAATCCAATGTCTGATTCTCAAGATATTCATAGCAGTTGAAGTTGACATATTTTCAATCCAAAGTGAACTTGAAGAAAGCACATGTGACACCATAACCTCACATTACTCTCTTTTGCTTTTCTTTAAACTTTAAAAACAATTTTCTCTTCCATAATCTCAAGTTACTAGAATGCAATGCATGAGATGCATGTGAATTTTAGAAATTTTTAATTCCCCATGGGAAGCTCATATCCCTTTCAACTTCAAGGCCAAAACAACTGATAGAAGGACAAAGGAAACAAAGCATTGCTCATCAATGTGAGGAAATGATTTAACCCCTGTCAACTTCAAGCTCACTTTAGGTCACAAATGAAGTAACCTCATTTGCTGATATCTCAAAATATACAGGTCAGAACTGAATGAAAATTTCACCAAAATGCTCACATTTAATTTCTCTTTCACAAATCAACAATAATTTTTTTGCCTAAGCTCTCTTTAACAAAATACTGATATCTTTTTGACAAGTGTAACACACAGAATTAGCTATTTATTATTGACTTCTGACCAAAAGTATAAATACAAGGACACTGAGCAACTTCTACCTACTTTTCTTTCTGTAAACTAATGCCCGTTCCACTGATTTCATCTAATGTGAGGTGTAGTTCTCTTCCATTTCTGTGCTAGCTCTGAGCAGTCACATTTTTTTTTACGTTCTATCATATAAAAATTTAAGTATTACCTAAGCCTTGGTGCCAGTTCATTTCCAAGGTCTAATGATGGTGAGCAATCAGAGGGTACCTTTGCAGTACCATTATGTCATGTCTTATTTTTAATATTATACTTGGATCCTTCCTAAAGTAGCTCCTTCAGCATTACTTTTTTTTGGGGGGGGGGGGAGGGTAGTGGTGTCAGAAACTCATCTTGGGGGTAGCAACCCTCCAGATTTGCAAAAAAGTCTTTACATTTCTTGCAAGTTGTAGCTTATCAATCACTGAAGACAGACTCACTCATAGATAGGCGGTGGATGCTTGAGGATTGACGGAGGCTGCGCCCCAGGGAGAGGGATGTCTTGTAATAATGGAATGATTGATGGTGCTGTCGAAACATGAATGAGAAACATAAAAGAAATGTTAATATTGTGATAATATTTAATTCCGTAAAAGGTAACTTAATTGTTCTTTAATGATAAGCAGTATTATCACTGGAGTTAGGTGAAAAAAGACAAATGACAAAAAGAGAGGAAAGTTTAACTTACAAAATTTACCACCAAAAATGACTTATTTGTTCAAGAGCATCACCAGCTTCTCAAAAGTAAGGGGAGGGGGGAGGACGTAACAGTGTTTGAAATTAGCGACCACCTGCCTGCCAAATGCCAGTAAAAACAGGGGCAAACTAGTGATATACCTCTCTAAGTTGACCAGTTGGGCAACTAAAGAAGAGCTAATGCAAGATGAAAACTGTCCATTCTTCATAAATATAATCAGCAATGACAATAAAAATGTCAATAAAAGTGAAAATTAATTCAGCATATAAAGTCTGTGGTTGAAAAAACACAACAGCTACTTGTAGGAGAACAATTTCAGAAGGAAATTTGACAGTCTATGTGAGGATTGTTTTAGGCTGAGACATGTTAACCAGTGAAAACTGGCTGAGGACAAACCAAAAATTTGTTTACTAGTTGGAGTGGGGAGTGAAAAAATAGCTAAGACAAACCCCCGTCTTACCGTTGAGAGTCTCAGGGAGGGGAATCATATCCACGTTCACTTGTCTCGCATCACGTATAGCCTCTGGAGAGAAAAGAAGCAACAAGAAAAGAAAATGTATATTAGTTCTTATCTTCTCTCAAGATAATGTAGGATGGCAGTTCACAAGCTGGAGAAAGCCCCCCTTCCCCCCATGCACCTTTCTGTCCCAGGGCAGTGTCTTGCTTTTTCAGAGAAGGAGATTCAACACATTGCCAGATATCCTTTCTATATACAATGATGTTAATACCATTGAAGTGACTTAAGTTGACATCATTTCAGCGACATCAATATGGCAGAAATGAAACCCTTTAAAGACTATACTTTTTCCATGATCTCTGGACAATTCTTACCTTCCAGTGAAAAAGCTGGAGTTTGTTGCTAAACCGCACATCTAGCAACCCAAATTGTCACTTCTTCACAAGCTAAACCATAACATCATTAAAGGAAAATCTATTCTATTCATTATATCCACAACAGTACAAAACATTCATCATGGGGCAAGGAGGGGCAGTGAAAAACACATGATGACCATATTTTCAAAGTACAATAAATGATGATAACTTCTGCCATGAAACCATCATTTTTCACATTTTTTAAATTATGTCCTTGCAGTGGAGGGGTTGGTATATTTTGTATTGTAGTTGAAATAATGAGGAAAATGAAAGACCCCATACCTACCAGGCCAGTCTTCACGTAGGCGTATGGAATGACATTTCACAAGGAGGGGGGGGAGGCATCTGCCCTGAAATTTTTCCTCACTTGCAAACATCTCTGACAAGAATTTTGCACTGAAAACTAGCGGTTTCTGCTCTGAAATCATTTTTTTTTTTTTTGCTGAGGGGGAGGGTTGCCAACTCTCCAAAAGCCCTGCTCATATACCTATGAGTCTTCAGTTGCCATTTTTTGTTTTGTATAATTCATGGTCAGGATGCCCAAATGCACATTAAGGACCTTGTCAAGTAGATCATGGATGGACACTGAAAAATATTTGTTTCTCCTTTCAACTGAGTTTCAAAGAATAATGAAGCAGGTGAGTAATAGATCCCTGGACCACCATTTAAAATCCTCTTTTGACAGTAAAGAGTGTCTCTCAGTTTTAAGCAACTTTCTAAAATGCCAGGAGAGGTGGCATACCCTTGATCCATAACATACTTCCAGAGCTGTACCAACCAAATACCTGAGGCAGACAAAACCTGAACTGGGTAGAACTAGACAAGGACAACTGGAAACCCTTTTTAATTCATCATTTCTTGAGGTCTATTAACCAATACCTTTGTCTAACAAGCAATTTAATCCACAGAAAGTTTTCGAGGTGATTCTACCAAGATGTGATCCAAAGACCTCAGAAATGGAAAGCAAACACTCTCCCCAAGCCAGTTTGGCATGTGGTAAGCTAGATGTTACAACCACAAAATGTGAATCAAGACATTTTCCTTATGATATCAAATTTCCCTTCAATTCTCAGAATTTAGTGGCTTTATTTCACATGACATGTTACTAGCATATCTAGCTGTAGCTACGTTAGTCAGATCCTATTGTCTGTGCCTGCAATTGAGCTCGTCAGTACAAAGTATTTCTCCACATTGAAACTTATGCACCACTACCACAATGTTCACAATTAACCAACATACTTATATAATCAAATGTTTAACTCTAAACAATCTTAGATTACTATGTACCTGCCAGCTCATTTAATTCATTTCATGCATGGAAAACACTATCAGGCAATCAATTCTGCTGACTCTGCAAGCTGCACAATTGTAGCTAAAACCCTGTTTTTTACCAAAAAATAAGACATGTAATCCGAGCAAAAATTACCACTCACTCAAATCTTAATAAATACAAAATAAATACAATATTTACTTACCAAATTTCTTAACTTTTTCTGCCCTTTTTTTGTCATATTCTCTCTCAAGTTTTCTGTACTCATCATATCTCTCAGGTTCTTCCTTTTGCTGCAGAAGAAGGTGGAAACAACTTGAGTTTAATGCATAGAAATTAAAGTTCGGAAGAATGACATCAGGCAATCTGGACTGAAGCCATTGATTTGGCTCTCTGTACGGCAACAAAGCAACAGTGCATAATACAAACAGTACGGCATTGCTTTTGCCCCAGTTATTAGTTAGGAATTTAAAACGAAACACTTTAAGGCACCAAGACTTACCTCTGTTATGATAAATACTCATAATCTTTTAGAAAATGGATAAAATGACAATTTACTTCTGAAGTTGAATGCACACGGTACATACAGAGACACACAAATCAGCCAGCTTTTTGCTGTACAGCGTAAACGCCCTCACTATTTTCATGGCTTTACTGGTTAAACACGCAGAGATGCACTGTGTTAGCATTCTCCCTTTCTTAACCTTTATGGTTAAATGGTATAAAATGATACAGGAAGCAAGTAAATCTTAATGGTGATTTATAGACTTACAAAAGTATGATTAAGTGACAATATGAGATTATCATTTTAAAATTGTTTTGGAATCCAAGGCTTAGCTCAAGTAAAACCAAATGTGAGCTTGAGCTAAAATATTGAAGAATTCCTTTGACAATTTTTTACATTTCCAATGTATCACATTATGTCCAGTTATTTTATACCTAAGTTTTGTTTTCAGCTGCTACTTTTAGTCCTCATTACTGTTCTTCATGCCAGTTCCACTAAGGGGTGGGGGAGAAGAGATTTGGAGGTCACTGGCACATTTGACAGGTATTCCACTTGACAGTACTTTGTAAGTAACACCACTAGGCAGTCCTTTTTTACATCTTTTGTATTCCATGTATACTGGTAAATTTTTCTACTTTCCTCCATTATTTTCTTAGGTAAATTTCTCTACAGAGTGCCCTGTACTTTGTTAAGATTCATGTCAATTGAAGTTACTTCTTCTCACAGCTGCATTTTTATGTAAATCCAGTTATTGAGTTTATCCTGTAATGTACAGTGTTGTTGCAAAAAAAGATACAAATGAAATGAATATGAAATGAAGTACCAACTAGAGCAGCAAGCTGCAGTACCAAGTGCTACAGTAACAGTGTGAAAATGTGGCACATGTGTACGGATATGTTTTCCTACAGAGGATCAGCTGTTCCTGCTCAGGAGAAAGCTACATTACCTGAGGAATTTGCCTGATTATTTGCAAAATTCTGCCTCAGAAATAGGTTTTGCTCAAACTTCTGGGGGATGGGGGAGGCCACAGACCCCCAGCCTCAGTGACTCTTATCCTTATGCAATGTGGTTAGACAGGTTTCCCAAAATCAAATTTAAGTCCAAACGATATTACTTGCACTACCATCCTTCCTCTGAAAAGTGATATGTAACTATTTCACAATGGTCAATGAATGCTTGCTGAGAGGCAGCAAAACAGCAAGAGACCAAAAGAGCAAAACTCTAGAAGAGTGATCTCTGCAGATTAAGTGCCCTTAGCTTCATGCAACGAAGTACATACCACCCAGAATCCCTGACGGCATTTAAACTTACAAAGCTACCATCATGTTATAAAAATCATTTGTGAGTAACTCTTACGGTTCCTGCACTTAAAAAACAATGAAATTTCATGACTTTATATACCCTTTCATGACTGGCTGTACACTGGGACAATTCTGGTCACATTGGCAACCATTCTTTGGGTCCATATGACCATTTCATTTGTTCCCCTTGTCGATGGCAAGTGACATTTTGCACTTTTGGTTGCCCAAAATAATTTCAGAGGGTCACTAATTATTACAATTGCATAAAAAAATGCTATCAAGCTGCTTCATATTTTGTCCACAATTTCATGCACTTCCTAACAACCTTCTCCCTACCAGATGCATGTACAGTGCTATTAATCAGTGAGATTTTCCTCCAAAGAAATAAACCCAGAGAAAAAGAATAAATACAACTTACAAAGAAACGAAGGACTCTCTCAAAAGTCTCTTTTATTTTCTTCCTTTTTTCCTTGATTACTTTCTCGTTTACTTCAGATTTGCTTTCAGGATTCAGTTCTGAAAATCAAAACACAAAAAATATGGATATTTCCATGCATTAAAATTGTATATCAAAGGACTGATGTCTTTGAGACTGTAAAATATCAACTTTATAAAGAAATGCTTCGGGTACATAAAATTATTGCAATGCAATCTCACATATTTTGCTACTGTCATCTTAGAGCAATATTCCATTGACAATTTGAGGATTGTAAAAAGAAAATTTTTCCTAGCATGCCTCTCAAACCCCACTAAGATATCGTGTTTATAACTCAGGATATTCATGCTTGAGGATAAGTCATTATTGTAAAGTAGGACTGTGATCGTTTAGCAAAATTACTAAACGTTTTAATAGTAAAATTTTGCGCTCGTTTTGCGATTAATCACAAGTACCTATGATCAATCTAGAGACTTTAAACGTGCTCTTGAACATGAGTGAATATGTAAAATGCGTTAGTGACGTCCGAGGGACATAGTTTCCATGAACCTCAAACACATATCCTCACAGAAGCTCAACTCTGATGTCGTATGTTTACGTGTGTGCCATTTGTATATGTATTTCACTTTTTCAAAAAAAATTAAAGTGAACATCTAATTTTCTGTAATAACTGCAGATTGTTTATTTCGTACGGAAAAAACAGGTTTTGCGATTAATCGCTAGTAGCTTTGTACTAATCATTTAATACACATGCAATCGTTTAGCGATTAATCACTTAATGGTCACAGCCCTATTGTAAAGAAAGTTTTTCAGTTGCTTTGTTAACCAAATATTGCAAATATTGTTATGAAATACTGTACTAGCAGATTTTTCAAAAATCTCTATAATCTGACCCACAACAGTAAACATTCTCCTTACTAAGTTTTCTTTTAGCCCTTCCTCCAATTTTATAAAAAAAAAAAATGGTCTGTTTAATGCACCTCCCAGACAAAGCAACAGTAGCTTGCACTGAGTTTAAATTGCAAAGGCCATATCAACAAACTACTGTGTCAGTGAACAATTGGGAACTCAACTGACTACATAAGTCACCAAACAGAGGGATGCCATTATTTGAATTAATGTCAATGAAAGTGTAGTCACCTAGCATTTTTAGAAATATGATCATACTCATAAATATGCTTGGGACGAGAGGGTCAGGCCTTAAAAATTTTAGTACATTTGACCCCAGAACTTGGTTTCAGTCATGGCATTAGGTTTGTGGTCCTATTAGATTTAACCTAAGACTAACAACTCTTAAAGTGTTTACATATGTTTCATTTACACATGTAAAGATATAATTAAAGCTTTTTTTCTAACCAGCTTCAGTCAATCAGTTTGCCTTCATGATATCACCAGTATCCCATCATTCAATGCACTGCTGTGAAATGAGTGTTTCTTCCAAAATTCATAACTTCCAAACACACAGCATGGTATTAGTATGTGGGATTCACCACCACAGAGAAAATGGTTTCACTTTTATTGGCCTTGGCCCTTTCATATTGTATTACTGGAATATTCCTGCATCCCTGTTGTTTCAGATGACAAATAAATTCTACCCTGGACTCACCTTGTTCGTCCAGTAATTCTAAGTCTTGTATGAGTTGTATAGGGTCCTTGGTTCTTAATACAGCAGCCCTTACGGCCATACGCTGCTTTTTGTTCTGTAAGACAAAGGAAAAGGAGGCGGAGATGTAAAATTCTGACTAAACAGGGTAAAATATCCTATCCGCTTCACGAAGTAGAAAGGATACAGTGTTACATACATGTGCATCGGATGGGAACACAATGTTTTTTGCAGACATGAAAATATACGCAGATCATGTGATCACAAGTGTTACTACCCTTCAAACGAGTTTAGGCCCATCAAACTTGCCACAAATGTACTGTTGTCTGCAGATTTTGATGATCAATTTCCAATATATCAGAGAAATTACCACATGAAGAAAAGAAATGTTAAATTGTTAAAATTCTTGACACAGATCACTGGCTGTTTTACAAAGCCTTGGTTTTTTGACCAAACCTTCTGTTTTTGAGTTTTGTATCTATCTCTCATGTTTCGTATCTTAGAGCGTTACATATCAGTAGATACTGAACCACATGAGTAAGTCCAAACATGGAAGACATCAGCCTACAGCCACCTTAAACCCTAGCATGCACACATGATGGTGACACTCTAAAATACAACACTACTATAAAATGTTCTATTAAGAACAAGTCTGTGATTTTTGTACACGACAGTCCTGCTACTGCACACGTCAAAATGGCAGGAGCCTGGGAACCCAAAGTGCCTTCAAATTTCTCAGGCAAGTACAGTGAACAGAACTCCTTTACCTCCCACAAATTTCAAACACCCTTTACTTATTAGTCAATGAATAAAAATAAAAGTGAATGCAGGTATCAAGGCTACTTTGATTCTTGTCAGTCTCATCTGATTTTTTTCTGCTTCTAACAAGAAATGCCATATCATCTGTTTCTAGAGAGATATGTCATCATTCCCAGGATAACCAGTACAACCAGTATGGAAACCTTTATTCACTTATAAAGGAAGAACTGAACTGAACAAGCTCCAAACTCGATCCTGAATGATTCCATATATTTTCCAAAATTAAATTCAAGTGAAAATTTAAAGTTCAAGTCAAAGTACTCTTCACAGCAGGACTGTTTGATAAACGTATTAGTAATTACATGGGCCCAAGTATGTACTCTGACACTGTATCAGATATTTGCAATCTGAACCTGGTTGTACACCTTGAATCCATTGCATCACCAAAAACAACAGCATTCAGATTCAGTAAATGTTCAGAATGTTTTTTCCTGGAAACCTTCATTCAGTTCAAATCACAATGAATGAATGAAGAAATGGATGGATAGATGGATGGATGGATGGACAGATGAATGGAACTTAAGATTCTGCCACTACCATTAATGAAATGATTTTTGACTTCTTCACTTCTAATGTGAAAGCAGTTTTTACAAACATTTACCTTTTTTAATTCTCTCTTTCGAGCTTGTTTTCCTGTGAAAATTAAGGAGAAACATTAATTATAAACTAGGTTATACATATTTGAAAAGTTAAAGGAATAACTGTGAAGTTACATATCTTATGTTCACTACTGGTAGCCCAATAATTCAACAGACCTTGATAAGAAAACATGAAGAGGTAATTCAGTCTATTGAAATTCTACTAAATCTTCATCCATTTCATTAGTGAGCTTTCAATTTCTGAACAGTAGAAGTACAGTATAAAGAGCTCAATGCATGCACATGCAGCTTCCCACCTGATATGCAAGACCTTTCAATTCCTGTAGACAACAGCATAGAAAGTAGAATGATATCAAAACAAAAAAAGTTGTGTGCCCTTATTTGCTACCTTTTTTTGTAAACACCGTGGTAAACCTACTTACAGTGGTGTACAATGCATTGCCAATTAACAGTTTCAGATCACGGTTAAGTAAAGTTAAACGTCAAATTCAGAAGTACAGTAAGTCCATATACAAAGTTCAGAATATACAAAATGATGAATTTTTTTTTTTTGTCACAAGACACCTTTATTTCTTGATTAAATGCCAAAACAAAAGTTAAATGAATTTCCAAACATGCACTGTTGTTGTTTGTTAAGTTCATTTTGTGACCTAACAAAGTAATATCACACAGATGCATACATGCTGACATATTTAACTGCCATAACAACAATTTGTACTATCCTTTTTCTACAACCAATGTTCGAACAATCTACCACCATTCTAAAAATCACCATGATTGAGTGGTCATGCTTACACGCATGGGCAATCCAGTTTTACACTCCCATACCATACTCTTGATCTGACCTCCTGAAATCAAAACCTCATTACTGACATTTATTGCCATGCACCAGGTAAGGCATCACATTAAAAACAAACTTAAGTATTTAAGTACTTTCACATGTGTGCAAGACTATTTTCAAATGAAGTCCTGATGACATAAGATCTATGTAGTTCCAATGTACAGTATACCCCAAACTGCCTTCCTAAATAAAGATCAACCCACCATCCCACATGATGTAATGATGCCTTTGTTAATACTGACATATTACAAATTATTTTCATACCTATACAGTAAATTCTACCATACCAAGTTATGATTTTATTTCAAAGCTTCAACCCTTTTCTAAGGATTTCGGTAATTAAAACTGAAATGTAATCCTGCAAGACTTGGAAAAGATAAGTTTAATACTGAAGTTAATTACTGTTTTGTCCTAACTTTGCTAAAAGGAGAAAATGGATTAAGGCCAGCAGTGTGCAGGCCGATGACCCCAGATTTTCAGCTGGTCATAGAAAGGACTAAGTATAAGGAGCTCTCAGTACCCACCATACACAGAACTTTACTACTGACTACAGTACCTTTACACTAACCAACCCTAAATTTGAAAAGCCAATAGCCACTGTGGCAACATTATCATGATTATTCATTGGCACAGGTACTAAACTTCTTCCAGACCTACAATTCTGGACAAAATTATCTGGGACAAATCCCTGCGCCCCACCTCAGTGTTGGCTTTGAAGGAGAATGAAAGCTGGCACTGAAGAAAACAGAGCACCCTTCCTTTTCTCAACATTGAGTAAGGGGTGGAGGGGAAGAGATGTTGAAAATATGTGACAAGTCCGAAAGTGCCCCAATAATTCTGTCCAGGATTGTCTGAATGCCTGTACAAAGGTATACAGACAGTAGAAATTGACTGAGAACAATATGCTTATCATAATAATGGTAAAAGTTCCAAGTCGAGTGCTCTGTCAAAAGACACTAACGCAGTTGGATGGGGTAAGGAGGGGAGTGAAAGGGGTCACTAAATTATAATGTACACAAATAAAAGAAGGTATTAGTTTAATCTGGAAGCATATGTAAGAAACATGAGGGTTATTTGAGTTGTTACTTTTACAAAAGGATTAAACAAGAAAAATGCCAAGTGAATGCATTCTCAACAAATATTGAGAATGCAATCACTTCTTCAGGTGGCTTTCAAAACATGTTTTCACTTGGGCAGGAAGGGGAATATCCTGTATAGACATATGTGATGTGGAGAAAGGGAAGGGTGTGAAAGTTAGCCATAGCCTGTGATGTATGAAAGAGAATATTGCAGCTGTTCACTGTCTGAGGAGAAGGAATGTGGCATGACATAGGACCCTGAAGAAAGTTGTAAAATGTGCGTGCAGAGCTGCCTATAATGTACAGTATCTCACATGTAGCAGTGTGAGCGCACAGTTAGGTTAGCTATGGTAAAAGTGGGAATAAAACATGACTATTCATCAAAGTAAAAACGATGGCAAAACTCACAGTAAGCTATGATTTGCTACCACTGTACTACCGTAAATATCTGACTGCACGATATTCATTAACAAGTACAACGTAGAGGTGACACAACCTCCATTTACACTCTTAGTACATCTTCCATTTCTGACACAACGTAGGATATAAAAGAATCTTGCCATGGTTGACCAGTGACTGAAACAGTTGACCGTTGACCACTACACAGTACAGTGAGTCAATGGGAGTTTACAGTTGACCGTCGGTTTTAACATTAAAAGACAAGGTGGTCAAGCTTTTTCCATTCGCTTTATATGGTCAATCTTTGTGACATTGTTTTTTCTGTCCAAATTTTCCACACTGCTCCTCATGGGAGGTCTTGAATAAACTTGTCTACATCATTTCAACTTATACCCCCTAGTGCCCAAGTGATTGTATTTGGATAAAAAAGTGATGGTCAACTGTGGGATTAACCATTCGATTGTGATGACAATGTGAGTCATCACAATGTACAGAGTGAACTGATGTAAAGTTAAAATGTATGTTTCATGGGTTAATAAATTAAATATATATCTCTAGATTCAAAGCAAGTGTAGTGCAAACTTAGTACTACATATATGTATGGTAGCCGGTCGTTTCAAGGCGCTACCAGTTTGCCCCAAAGTGGAAGTCATTTTGCCCCCAAGTACCTACAAGTTTGCACCTCGATTTTACTAACACTAGTTGATTTACCAAAAAATTACAGTTGTAAATGTTTTCAATTACATTTTTTATGATCGCCACAACAATTTTAGCAACAATATAGTGCGAGTTGTGGATGTGAAAGTGAAAAAAAAAGAACAAAATATGGAATAAAAGATGCTTTTGCACTTCTGAGAAAAAAGGCAGAAAACAAGAAAAAAAAAAAGAATGACTCCAAAGTAAAGAGTTGCTCCCCCCCCACAAAGAAAATAAAAAAAGTATGTTTTAAAACAGAAAAAAGAGTGCAATTGAAAAAAATGGCATTTCAGAAACAAAAGAATTGCAAAAAGAGCAAAAAAAAAAAAAATGAAAAATGAAAAACACAAGAACAAAGTAAAGCAATGAAGTTGAAACAATGGTAACGCATGAAATGAAAAGAAAAAATGAATACAACATGACAAAAGAATATCTCAATATATAAGGGTATGCTGCCAACAGATTAGGGAGCAAATTGGTCAACACTTGGAGGCGAACTGGCTTTTTAGGGGGCAAACTGGTTTGGGGAAAAGTGGCAGTGGGGCAAAAGAACCGTAAACCATATGAATATATGTAGTCTCTCACTTTTAACTCCATGGTACTACTATTAGTAGTGTCAGCTAGTGAAGTATGTAGAGGCACATGCATGCTTTTCTGCAGTGCCCAGGTTGGTGGTGAATGTTCACAGAGTTCTGCTAAAACTGTGTGATTACCGTACATTCCTTACAATGCTTTTGCAGGATTGTGAGAGATGCTATCCTGTCTTTGGGGTGGCAGTTTTACTACTACTAGGAAGATAGGCTATAGAAATTATGAAAGGTTGGAACAAATTACTCTTGACATCCAGTGAAAGGTAGAGAGTGGCAAATGATGCTGTAAGCCACGATTTAAAGCCAGAGACCTGCTACTTTAATTTACCCTGAGTTTAGCAATCTGATACCGATTCTAGTGTCATTCTAGCGTACATTCCGCCATAACATTCCGCCATAACATTCCGCCATAGGTTTCCCACTTTTCCACCATGGCGGAAAGGTGCTAAACCCATTGCAGAAAGGCACATTCTAAAAATTTAAGGAACTACAGGACTTGCATTCCTGGCAACTAACAGAACAATTTGGAAGTCCAGGGCCCCATAGTTCAGACAACAAATAGAGGAAAAGAGACATGGTTCGTTTCAATCCAGTCTGTTTCATTCAACTGTGAAGCAACAATCAATAATGCATCCAACAATCCTTTCAAACTCCATTTAGCCCTGTTCCTGTGACTGATAAGTCTGGTAAGTTCCAACCTATCCTATCTTATATTCCATAAACAATGTGTCCATTCCGCCATAACAATAGTACTTTACCACCATGGCAGAAAGGCACGTTTTCTATGGCGGAATGAACACATTTTCTATTTCAGAAAGTACATATGGCAGAATGACATGGCCCCCTCTGACACCAGTATTATCAGTTCACATAGAGGCCTTGAATTTTGGGGCATGCAAGCACGATCGCACACCATCACTCGCCTCAAATCACTGTGAGAAGTGCAATTTTTTGCACACCTAGATAAAGTTCGGAACTCAGATTAATCTATTAAAGTTAAATAAAACAGCACACCTTCTACACTCCTTAATTTCCTGAGTACTAAGATTTGTAGCACACCTGGAAAATCTAAAACTCAAGGCCTGCACATAACACTGTGACTTTGGTCGAACGGTGAAACACATTTCGTCGTGACTATTCGCACGTCGACTAGCCGCAGTGCAGACATGATGCAGTGACTGCTTACTCGCATGGCCCACTGACCGCACATACGTATGCGTAAGATTGAGGGACACAGCATGTACAAATCAGTAGCGGTTGCAATAGTTTACTCACATGCATACTGCGCTGCTCAAATGCATATCTTCTTCTTCTACTTCTTTCAAATGCAGCACAAACGCCAGACAAGGCTATCCCGTGCTGTTGAACTAGGGCTACGGGAGTCGGATGAATAGAATAACTAGCTATAACGATTTTGATCAAGGGCTAAGAGCTGGTTTTTAAAGCTGTCCACTGATGGGACAGTTCTTGGATAGAGAGATTTCTGATAGCAAAGCTTGTTAGTGGAGGGATAATGGTATAGATCATACCTTCCACTAGTACTACGGGTAGTCCGTCGATTAAGATTTGAAGGGTCAATAAGATGATTCCTTACATTACTTGGAAGTAATCCATGCATTTCTTTATACATAACAACAAGACGAGCCCTAAATCGTCGAGTTTCAAGGCTGTCCCATTTAAGATCTTTAATCATCTCAGAAACACTTGATTGGCGACTGTAGTTGTTAAAGATGAATCTGGCAGCACGCCTCTGGACATTTTCTATAGAATTCTTTTCGGATTGGGTATTGGGGTCCCATACCGTACTACAATAATCGAGAATGGGTCGAACAAGAGCAAAGTACGCTGCAGTCTTAGTAAGCTGCAGTCATATCGCAAGCCATGCAATAATGTGGAGGTGAATGAAGAAAATAATGCTGTTTTGTTTGGAGGGATTTGACAACTGAGGGAACAGCAAATAGGCTAAGCAAGTGTCTTTCAAACTTCTCAAAAATACAGAATAGTGTACCTTGACTTTCATTGGTCGGTACTTTGTGTTGGTCAATGCCTACAAAACATGTGACACATAGGCTCAACTACGTACGTAGTATCACTATGCGTGCTACCTACCTACAACACAAAATACCACGTAGTCGTATGTAGTAAATAATAAGGAGCTTTCGATTGAGTGAACGTGGACTGCGTTCAGGTTGATCAGCGTGTCTAAGTGAAGGCATCGACTGGTTACGTACGTCAACTGTTATAGCCTGTTTCGATCCTCCAGTGCATGGGTCGACGTAGACGAGTCGTGTAAAACATGGAAGTGCTACAGTCTGACTTTCGTAATTTTTCGAAATTCGCTCAACCATGCATAGCGCTGGTTAACAACATGAACTTCACTGCAGCTTTGTAAAGTTGTTGGTATGTTTTCATGGCGATATATACAACAGTACCAACATAGGCTAACTTCGCGGCGTATTGAACTTGCTGCAAGAAAACATGCCCAAATCAAAACAAATTCCCCAACGGAACCATCACTGCCTCGACATTTTAGGTAATTGTACAAAACAGATCATGGCGAGAGAAACTAGAATGTTGCTGAGTGCTTGTTGCCGCTTTATCCATTTTCAGAAATTCTGTGACGTCACACGTGTGAACAGCGTTGCAGTTTGAGACGAACGGCAAAACCACGGTGGACACGTTCTCGATTTGGATAGTGGACGAGGGAGACGACGTGACGCATGCGCAGAGGCTTAAAATGATGTAATCTCGTAGCAGTCGTCTATATGGACGTGCAAATCGAAAGCTCCCTAATGGCAGCTAGTCGACGTGCGAATTAAGCAATCAACGCATCTTGTCCGCACGGCGGCTAGTCGACGTGCGAATAGGCCCCACCAACACATTTTCTGGTCATCGTTGAAGTGATACCTACACTGAGTACCATAAGCCTGAGCCTAGATAAATCATGTACCAGAATATTTTTGGAGAGAAAACTACGATAAACTAAATAAGTACATACGTGCTTGATCGGTGGGATTCATGTACTTCCCACTTTTTGTGGTATTCATCGATCTCCTCCCCATCTTGATTTTTGGGGGTAAAACTTGGCCGAAGATGAAAAGGCTTGATCAACTGGGCCAGAGTTCTGCACACAGTGGATCCCAGATGGTGAGGGAGACATTTACATATTGTATTGTTGGACGTGACATCTTAAAGTGGACCTAAAGTCTAAAAATTCAAAAATATATATTTTAGAGGTTACAAAATTAATCTTATTGGTCCAACTCCCATTGTCATAGCTTATTCCATTGCTGAGATATTAAATGTTAAAATTTATTCACTTAAATCCAAACAGTTCATTGCGCAATAATTTTTGACATTCTTGTTGTACAACTCACATTAAATGCTTTGTTTTCTTTTAAAATTAAAAATGTTTATATGACCTTGACCGCTTCCTGTTTTCTTGCTTGACATGCTGTACAGAGAGGGCTTATATAGTCAAGTCACCCCAAAGCAGTAAGAACGCGATCACACTTTGGCACAAGGTGCGGTGGCTTTCAGAAAAATAAAGAAATACAAAGATTGTAATTTGAGTAGTACAACAATGACATCACAAATTATTGCGCAATCTACCTTTTTAAATCGAGTGAATAAACTTCAACATTTTATATCTCAGCTTAAGAAAGTTCTGTGAAGATGGTAATTGGACCATTGGAATTCAGTTTTCATGCTCTGTAATATATATTTTTGAATTTTCAGACTTTAGGTACACTTTAAGACCCGAATAAGATTTCCAAGCAAACGCGGTATAGATAGAACTTGAAATTTAATTAACTTGAAACCAGGCCCGTAGCCAGGCCGGGGCACGGGGGGGGGGGGGAGGGAGGGGGACATTTTCCCCGTGCGGATCACTGTGCCCCACCATATGGAAAATCGATCGAAAACAAGATTTTAATACCGTGTAAACGATGGCTCTCGTATTACACCAGGCGATTTTTGCCGACTAAAAATGATCCCAAAAATCGTTCAATAATGAACCTATTTTGCTTTCTGTAACATTTTTGTTGTACAATTACAAAAATTTTCGAGCGCTACCCGCGCTTTCATCTTCAGTTACATATGGCTTTAACACCGGTTTCAGATATGTTGGCTTATATAAAGGTTCCACAATTAGGCTATTGTTCTTTCGTGTAGGCGTGATTCCCGGAAAAACACAAAATTGAATCCATGAGAAGTTCTATCCTCTTTCTCTTATGATCAGGAAGATTCTTAATTCAGACTCAACATCATGATAAACATATTTTGTAAGAAACGTAAAGTGTCTCAATGTCCAGGGGTGGTGGAAGGTCGCCCCGCGACCAGTCGCCCGGGGTCTTGGTTTTGCTCTTAAAGACAGACACGCATCACCCCACATACATTTTGGTTGAGAGAAAGCAAAGTTCTCAATTGGTCAGTGGTGAATGCTCTTTGATTGACATCAAAGTCAAAAGATGCAGAGTAGCTCACATTACTCAGCATCTGCAAAGAATGTTGTGATAACATATTATGGCCTTGTATGCCCATCAGGATATGACCTTAAGCAATAAACTTGGTTTGTGTCTGCACAAGGGTGTCTGCACAGGAAGGGGCTCAATACAGTTTTGGAAGGAGGGGAGAACTGGAACTGTATAAGACGAGCAGGGCAGATTCTTCCATAGAAACCCATAGTTTCTAATTTTCCCTTATAAGAACCAAATATTTTTAATTTTTCGTCAACAGAATCCCAAATTTTTCGTCGCGCGCCAAAAATTTCGCGTTCTTCATCCTTTCTGTAACCCACTTGCATCTAGCGGGGCTTCGGGTTGATGGACGCCTTAGGGGAGCTTCGTCCCGTTGTTGAGCTTATCTTTTCACCAGCTTTTGCCGAGTCTGTATGCAGGTTTTAACGTGGTAACAATTTTCCTGCAAAATTTCGGCGCGCCTCGCGCGCAGTTCTCACAGGCGAAGTTATCTCGCCTATGAACATTATTAGCATAAAAATTCCAGTAAACTATTCTAGCCAAAGCTAGCTGAAGGCTCAAACTTACACTGTAAAACCCATTTTTGGGATAACTGGTTAGACTTGAGGTAACTTGCTGCTTGGACCTTTTAAAGTTCAGGCAACTGAGTGTCTCTGATTATGCATATCATTACTTAGAGAAATTTAGTTGCCTGAACTTTAAAAGGTCCATACAGCAAGTTACCTCAAGTCTAATAAGTTATCCCAACAAATTGGGTTTTACAGGTTAGATGCTGGGTATCAAGGGGTTTTCATGTAGTAATCTAGTAACTTGAGTAACATTCGTAGCGCGATGACTATATGGTTTGAAGCTAAATTTAATCGTACCCAAATTTATTCCAAAATTTATTTTTTCTGTTCATGCTAAATTTCGTTCAAAGTAGAAATACGATAATGACCATCTGAATTGTGAACTGTGAAAAGATTGGTGTTCTCTTTCTGTCATTCAAAGTCCTGCTCAAAGCTCCGTGTTAGTGTTCCCATTTTACTATTTCCTCAGACATTTGGGGAATTTCCCTCTGGGTCCTAACAAAACCATACTGGACCACACCAAGACTGCCTAATGGCAGCTCCTGGTCCCCTCGCCGTTCGCAAAGTACTCAACTCTTCACCTGCGCTTCACCTGCTCTTCACCTATTTGACTGGCTTTTTGAGTGACATGTAGGTTTGTTGGGCAATTGTTAAGTGTCTCGATGCAGATTCTGAATGTAGATTTCGTCAGGGAAATCTTATTTAACTGACAAAATTTCGGCGCGCTTCGCGCGCATGCGTCACGGTTTGCACTCCTTCCCATGACCATTAAAAAGGTGATTATACTAGAACCTATTCTGATCACAACACTTTCCGAAAACAGACATGCATCTCCAAACATCTGTAGGGGCCTCGCATCAATATGGGATCATTCAATCAGTGGCGTACGCAGATGGGAGGGCCATTCGACCATGCCCACCATCACTGATTCCGATTTTTTTTAAGTCTCTAAAAATACGTAAATTTTTTAACACAAATTTACTTCAAAAGGTAGCATATTTGGCACCAGATTGCATGTAAGGACACCGAATTTTTCAAAATTTTTCAAAGGGGATGGGGACATCCAATTGGGCCATGCCTCCGTCACTGCATGATGCCTGTTTTTTTAGTTCCTAAAAATACGTAAATTTTTCAACACAAATTTTACTTCAAAAGGCAACATATGCGGCACCAGATTGCACGTAAGGACACCTAATTTTTCCAACAATTTCAAAGGGGAGAGGACACCTCCTCTCCTTAGACCCCTCCCCCAGGCCAGCGGTCACACAACATACTGCATGCCCCCCCCCCCCTTGTGGAAGGTTCAAAGTACGTTGTTGCCGTTAAACACTTTTCAAAAATTTTTTACCGAGCGCTTCGCCGAAGCCATTATCGGTATAGATGGTGCAGGCGCGGATCAGGGGGCCTGGGGGGCCCGGCCCCCCTCGCCACGAAAAAAAGGAAAGGAGAAAAAAGGAAGAAAAAGAAAAAAGAAAAGGAGAAAGAAAAATTAAGAGCAATAAATTAATAAAAGTGTCTAAGAACGTATTCAAAGTATATATTTCTGAAGGGGTTGGGTCTAGGCTAGAGCTAGATTATCTCTTTAGATATCTTTCACAGTGGTTGGCGACGAAAGGAGAGCTACAATGTTCGAAAACAGGTGAATGACTGAGTAATGATCCTTGACTTAAGATCTAAATAAGTAAACATCGTGACATATGCAGTATATGGGCCCTGCTAGCTGCACTGAAATTAGTAACAGTTTTGTGTTATTAAAGAGTGAAAGTTTTTGTAATCTAGAGGGATTGAGAGGCAAAGTTTTCGCCATACAGACCTTGCAGAATGAATACAAAAGACAAGTTGTCAGGTGACACAGTGGCACCAGCTGTTGCAGGCAAAGTAGAGGCGTGCATACCCTATTCGATTTCGAAACTGTCTGAAAAGTTTTAAAATGAACTCAAAAGGCTTTTAAGCTACAGACAGTGGCGTCGGCAAAGTGGGCAATGGGTGACGTGTGTCCCCCTCCCCCATCGATTCTTGAAAATTTTTAAAATGGTGCCAAAAGTCGTTTAAGCAACAGATTTCTGTGGAGGGTGGAGAGTGAGATGTATTTTTGATGATTGGTTTATTTGTTCTTACCATTTTCTTTCACAAACTGTTCTCAAACTATCATAAGTTTTGGAAATTCTTGACAAATTCCAAATTTTCGCACGCTCCGCTAGCATCAAGCCTTGTGTCAGAGTTGTCCTTATTATCAATAGCTGTCGGCAACTTCTCACGGGGGAACAAAGGAGCAAAAGTGCTTTTTAAGAATTCTCAGTCAGAAGATTCGTTTCTGAACAGCATAGGTTGGTGGGAAAGTGGCAGTGTTAGATGCAAGTTCTGAATGCAGGTTTTGTCATGGACTAATATTTCTTTCAAAATTTCGGCGCGCTTCGCGCGCATACGACAGGGTTTACACCCGATTTCATATACCATCGACAAACCTATGACGCAAGAAATTATTCCACTGCAAACATTTTTCTAAAAGTACATCATCTCCTTCTCTGTAGGGCTCTCATCATTAAGGGATCTTTGACTAATCTAGTCTAGCACATGGTTTGAAAGATTGAAAGTACGTAATTGCCGTTGCTTTTTTTTCAAACATTTTAACCGCGACGTTCAATAACGACGAAAATCTTTTCTGAAACGAATTTTGCCTGTCCACCATCCCTCTTACTATACCTAAAACGGCAAGGTGATATATCATATCTCCTCCCATATGAATGTCGGGTAGTGAGAACCCCGTTGGTCCCTCTTTTGTATACTGTAACTAATTCAGAGCTCCCGAGAGGCTCTATACTGTTCTCTGTCAACCTTGGATGTCCTTTTAAAATGTAAAGGAAATATTTTATTATATTCCAAGAATGTTTCTGTGGACTCTACGCAGGTATAATTGCGTGTACAATTTTGCCATGGGCGTGGATCATGGGGGGACGGGGAGACGCGTCCCTACCACTTTTTTTGAAGGGGGACATCGTCAAAAGTCCCCCTCACTTTTTCAAAAATGATGGAACAGACTGCAATTATGCCTATAGGAAAACGACATTTTTAGAAGAAAAATAACCTATAAATTGTACACTTTTGTTGCACCAAATCGCATCTGAGGGCATTCAGTTCTAGAAAAATTTCCCTTAGACCCCTCCCCCATGCCGACGACCACAAAACTTATTGCCTCCCCGTGACGCAAATTCTGGCTACCACCACTGCTTCTTCCACCACGACGGCGATTCACAAATGTGGGAAAGCCCCCCTCCCCCACACACACAATTTTGGAGATGGATCCACGCCCATGATTTTTCCTGGGACTTAAGGAGGTTTGAAGACAATATATTAACCGTCTCTTACTCCCCTTTTTCACCCGAACGAGAGTTAGAATCCACTAAATTGTGGACATTTTTTAAACATACAATCACTTTAGAATGACCCAAAGACACCACCATTTTGCATATAGGCTCCCTAAATTTAACAAACATTTCTCAAAGGGGAGGTTAAACCTCTTCCTGGGCTTGCACTCTCATGTACTAACAATTTCACGATTTTTGCAAAGTCTTCTCAATATTTCTTGATTTTCGCTTGATCTGCGCAGTTTTAGCCTTGAGTTGCTCCTTTTACTATCAATAAGGTCCCAAAAGTATTCGCATTACTCATCGGTGGGGTTCTACCATAAGCCAATTATTCGTCTGCATAAACGTGATTTCAGAGGAGCCAGCATTGTAAGGATGTAAAGCAACTGATATTCATTTTTTCACCCTCCTCTTCTTAGGAGAACTGAAAATTTAGTATCGAACCCACCTTCTAATTGATAGACACACATAAAGGGAATTGACACAGTTTGTAATAGCAATGGTTTAAAATGTAAATTCAAATTTTCGCCGGCAATTGTTTGATCTGACGTCCTATGCCTGAGTACAGTATAACGAAAATAAAACACTCATTATGGCAAAAATCATTTCAAGTTACCTGCATGGGCTCATAATGTTGGCGTGTAAGTTTTGATATAATTTAGATTCTCCGGAACTTCTGCAGGTACATATAGTAACTTATACTGAGTCATACACATCAAATTCCATGTAACATGAAAAGGTATAAAATCTCACTGACATAAGAACTGGAGCCGATTTCTGTGCTCTTAAAATGCAATACTGCGAGAGCTTTCGGGGGCTTCGCCCCCTGGACCCCGCAGGGGCCCTATCGCCGGCCCCTGGACACCAAGCGTAGGAACTCGCCCTTCGCGCTCCTGGTGCACATGATATTTTCCATCTTGCCCCCCCCCTCCTTCGAAATTTCTGGATCCGCGCCTGCAGATGGTGATTGTTAATACACTTACGACTACAAAGCATTCTGAAAACGCCCTTGCTTATCCTTCACACCTTTTCTATACTACGATCAGCTCCAAAAATATCCCAAAGATATCCCATTTTGTACCTAAGCAACCTTACATTAACAAAAATTTCTCAAAGGGGAGGGCGACGCCCCCTCCCCTTAGACCCCTCTCCCAGGATGACACCTTTATATAGTGAAAAAGGAAGGATCGCCACTATTGTAAACAAACGCAGGGTGAATAAAAAAGGTGCAATTTACACGCCGCCACTGCAGTTAGTAAAAACATCCAGCCAGTCGGAAAAATTAGAATTCACTAAATTATGGACATTTTCCAGTCATGTACGATCAGCTCCAAAAATATCCCAAAGATAGCACCTTTTTGCACCTAAGCAGCCTTAAATTAACAAAAATTTCTCAAAGGGGAGGGGGACTCACCCTCCCCTTACACCCCTCCCCCAGGACGACACATTTATGCAGTGACAAAGGAAGGATCCCCACTGCTGCATACAAAAAACGCAGAGCGCATAACAAAGTGCAATTTAAACCCCTCCACTCAGTTGGAAAAAAAACATCCACCCGATCGGTATTTGGGACCTTCACACCCCCAAATATATCAGCCTAGCAATAGGCCTGGTCGGGTCCATGATCTCCGACAATGATCCACGCTGCGAAGCGTTGTTTCAGCTATTTTGGGACATGATGAAAATAACATCTTGAAGTTATTCCGTGGACTCCGTGTATTTCACCTGGTAGATCATCTATGATAGTCATGTTAACTTTGAAATGATAATGCTTATTAGAATAGGACAACGTCAGTCATCATAAGGGGGTGGGGGGGAGGAAAGGGCCTATAGGAAGACGCCCCCTCTTCAGAACCAAAGGGATTGGTTTGTGCTGTCATGTATGTCCCCCGTCCCCCGCCCCCCCCCCCCACATTTGAATACGGATTGACGCCCCTGAAGTGAATTATATGCGAATTAAACGACATTGCAGATTATATACCTAATTTAGTGAGAGTAGGCATTTTAAAGTTATATGTTAAATTTATAATTAATTCTTAATTCTTACACATTTTATTGATTTATTTATTGAAGGAAATACTTGAAAGTTTATTTCCGTTTCAAACATTTATTTTTTCTTAATTCTTACACATTTTATTAGGACAAAAAATCTAGGGGGGCTTGACGAATATCTGGGGGACCAAGGTCCACCAGACTCCCTCCCCCCACCGTAGCTACGCCACTGTTGGGGTCGAGTTGGTTTGAGCCCAGAAGAAAAAAACAGTTGGGAATTTTCAACTGGTTCCAACTGGAAGCAGTTGGAAAATTTCCAAGCTGTGTTTTTGGACCAGTTGGAAAAATTCACAACTGTTTCCAGTTGTTACCATGTTTCCAAGCTGTGTTTTTGGACCAGTTGGAAAAATTCACAACTGTTTCCAGTTGTGATCATGTTTCCAACCGGGATCAACTGTTTTCAACTGGGAACCCTTTCCCAGTTAAGTTGAACTGGATCCAGGAGAACGGGCACCCAATCAATGAGCACCCTTAAGCCACGAATGTGTGGCTCAAAGAAGGGTAATTCAGACGTAATCGGTGAACTTCGAAATGCATTTAAGCATTGGGCTTTTTAAGTGCATAGAAACGGACACTATCAAACAGGAAGAACCAAATCCGGATCGGCAAGAACAAAACCATGAACTACTTACAATCATTTACGAAGTTACTTTACACCAAGCTAGCAAAACTAAATTTCTGTGGCCAACATATACGACAACCCCAGCCCACCCACCAAACAAGACCATTTACAAACAGGAAAACAACACACGCCAGAAGGCAGCGACACACACCCGAAGGCAATAGACAACGCCCGAAGGCGACCCCACGCCCGAAGGCGACCCCACGCCCGAAGGCAACCCCACGCCCGAAGGCAACTTCACGCCCGAAGGCGACCCGACGCCCGAAGGCAACCTCACGCCCGAAGGCAACAACACGTAAAAAGCACAGGGCAAATACAGGTGCACCTTGCCCAAGGGTGCCCCGGAGGCAGTTGTGGTAAAGGGTAACCTCATTATCCCCATGCTTAAACAAGTTCCACAACCGGATGCAGTTTAAAGTCCTACCCATTTAAGCATTTTTTCCAAAAGTCCCCTGACTCTCTGGCGAAGAGCCAGGGGCGAAAACCAAACAATACTCCCGAAGGAGTTCTGCTCCCTGAAGGAGTAACAACGTCCCCAAGAGACAAACTTTGACTTAACTGACACTACCCGACAGTGGTCCTGTTCTAGACTGGCTGAATAGAACAGGTCCCACTGCATGGGAGCTCCGCCGTCGTGATCACGGACACTCCTGCGCCAGGTAAGTCCTACCCATTTAAGCATTTAAGCATTTTTTTTCCAAAAGTCCCCTGACTCTCTGGCGAAGAGCCAGGGGCGAAAACCAAACAATACTCCCGAAGGAGTTCTGCTCCCCGAAGGAGTAACAACGTCCCCAAGGGACAAACTTTGACTTAACTGACACCACCTGACAGTGGTCCCGTTCTAGACTGGCATTTAAGCATTTAAGCATTATGAGGCCAAGTCCAAAACATCTAATATATTACATGAAAAAACATTGTTGTGCTGTGTCAAGTCTTATGTATTTAGTATGTACAGATTGAGATATACTTAACATAACAAAATGATAAAAACAAATCAGTTATAGGCTTACACTGTTATAAACTGTTAAAATGTGTTAATTGCAAATTTTGGAAATAAAATTTAAAAATGGAACCATCACAAAACATCCTACAAAAGGACTGAGCTGATAAAATGCATTTTAGCTCGATTATGCAAATTAGGTAAAGCCAGTTGAATATGACCATTTGGAAATGGTTCAAACCAGTTGGAAACAGTTGGAAATTATTCCAACTGGTTTGACATGCCATTCAAAATTTTCCAACTGGTAACAATAATTACTGGAATCAGTTGAGAATTTCCAACTGTTTTTTCTTTCTTAGACTCAACTGGGTTAAAGAGATTCTCAAATGATTCCAACTATTTTCAACTTCGACTGATCTCAACTGCTCTCTGAATTTTCCAACTGTTTCAACTGTTTCATACCAAAAACGCCGCAAAACAAATAAACTTCCATTTCCATGTATTGTTTCATGTCAATTTAATATAGGCGATCCAGTAATATGGAATACATGTATAGTCAGGACCGTTCAGTCCAAGGCTTCATTTAACTTCTGTTGTCTTGCACCAGTTATTTTCTTCACTGAATGCAAAATACTGGAAAAGTCACATAAAACATATATTTAGAAAGCTCAGTTAAAAAACCAGGTGAACTCAAACTGTATGAACGGTAATGTAGGGACGGGAGCTCCCAGGTGGGACCTGTTCTATTCAGCCAGTCTAGAACGGGACCACTGTCAGGTGGTGTCAGTTAAGTCAAAGTTTGTCCCTTGGGGACGTTGTTACTCCTTCGGGGAGCAGAACTCCTTCGGGAGTATTGTTTGGTTTTCGCCCCTGGCTCTTCGCCAGAGAGTCAGGGGACTTTTGGAAAAAAAAAAAAAACCTGGACGGGAGTGTGATGTAGAAGAACAGGGTAGCTATATGCAATATAAGTAATAGGTTAAGAATATAAGTAGCCTAATAATAAAATAGCCTAAAATTCAAAGGCAATCAAATAAAAAATATAGTAAGAGTAAATGATCAATACTTCAACAACACCTTAACCACTCAACAACTCAACTCTTGATACCCCCAACTAGTGCTGTTCTCATTCACAACTTGACACTACAGGTACATGGCTGGAATCCAACTGTACTCATCAGTTATTTCACCTATTTCCAACTGGACCCTTTTCCCAACAGTGTTTCAGTTGGCTTTCCAAAACCCAACTGTGTTTCAGTACAAAGCAACTGGGTCCAACTGGTCTCGAAATTTCCAGATGGGACTTTGTCATGGTCCAGTTGGAAACACATAAGACCAGTTGGATACAGTTGGGATTACCAAGGAATCCAGTTGGAAGCAGTTGGACACAGTTAAAACCAGTTGGACACAGTTAAAACCAGTTGCAATATCCAACTGGAATCAACTGTTTTTTCTCCTGGGAGGCCATAGAGCAGGATATAGGAACCTATATCCTGCTCTATGATATATCCTGCTCTATGATCCTGCTCTATGTTTGAGGCCGACTTGGCCTGTTACCGCAGCCCGACGACAAACATTCATACATTCCGCCCTCTGTCAGTTGTACGTTTTAGTAACATCGATGACGTCAGTTTATGCAAATCGCAATGACTGTAGACGTGAAGGAAATGGCACGGCCATGGAACCCGCAAAATCAAGCAGCCCAAGCTGCCCAGTGGTTTGTATTGAGCAATTTTGAGTCTATATTGTATGTCTTAACGGTTGGATTGTATCAATCATCAATAATAAGTATATTTAGTCACAAACTTACCCACTTAAAAGTAGTGTTTGCCGACTTGTGGTGATAAGGATAGGCTTCATAACCTACCACGGCCAGCACATGAATCCCGGCATAAGCCTAGGTAGCGCAATAACGTAGCATCAGGGTCATACATAAAATCGACAAAAATTTCAGTGGCCCAGAGGCCACGCCAAGTCAATTCCGTAAAACATGATCATGTCCACTATCCGTCCCGTTGTTCCATTCCATTGAAAAATAGGGGGTTGCAATCTTTACTTTCACATTTTTATGGTAAATCATGAGTCGTTCTCAAAATAATTCTTCTTAGACAATTTAAAAATAAAGGTGGATAATATAGCCTACAACCAAAAACAGTTTGAGAACGACTCTCTTAATATCTCGTATTTTTTTTTTGCAAAAAGTTTGAATACTTCAGTATTCCTAATATCGGACTGTACTAGTCTGCCGGACGGATAGTGGCCATGATCCCAGAATTTCTTCAGGAAATATAAGTCATGAAGTGCACACTAAGGTGTAGCGGTATATCGATATTATCGATATTAGTCGATATTTGCTCCATAGTAATATTGTCGACATGCGTTTTCAAAAAATATCGATATATAGTAAAGTCTATATATAGTACTAATATCGATATTCTACTATTCACTTGGATACCGATTCGTCTAAAATAGCGACTCTCAACACAAATATCGATATTTAATAGCAGTGACTCATAACCGATGCGAGTGTTTTTAAAAACCGATACCTAAGCATCGATAGAGTCAAGTTACCAACGAATCTTTGGCCTAGCTTACGTAGGTCTAGGTTCACCTCTTGTGACCTTGGTAGCACAATACTGAGCTGTTCATCACAGTGCTACGAGCATATAGGCATGCTGTATGAATTATTTCTGCGGTTTGCATACGCAGTCAAAATACTTCAGTGTAGACCTACTGTGTACACAGTGGATTCGGTACAGACTGGTGATCGACTGCCAAAGTACACGTGGGGCGTAAAATGCTGAATAAGTACAGAGCTAGCACATGAGCCGTAGCAGTGACACGAAAGTTTTTTTTTTTTTCTACAGAATTCGTTACTGCATGCAAGTTCATTCCGAAACCTTACAAGTAAACTAATTTTTCATGATATTCAGACTTACTGTAGGATGATCTCTTTGAGACTACCTCACAGAGCAGGGGTCGAAATAAGCCTTCAAACTTTGGGGGCCAACTGGGCCCCTAGCTCATGGAATCTAGGGGCCAAATGAGAAATCAAGGGGCCCAAAACTACCGCCTACATTACTTACTGTATGACTGACATCGGTGCACTGTAGGTCTGCGTGTGTGATCTTCCGTGTTGTGACAAAGCAGACTATTTATGAGTGATGTGAACTGATTTCAGAAATAATGTGTGTTTTGTAGGTTTATGGTGACTGTTAGCATACGAAATAGTGACTTTTAGTATACGAAATACACAGGCCTTGCAAGATGTAAGATCGTTGACTTGTGGGTGGAGAGGATCATGCGCAGACTGTACAATTAGACTTAAAATATTTAGGAGCCAACCGGGCCCCTTTCCCTGTAGAAGCTACGGGCCCAAGAGAATTTCTAGTAGCATCGGGCCCACGGGCCCCCGTTATTTCGAGCCCTGCAGAGTGAAGTTCCACAAACAGAAAGTAACGTAACATTTTCGTAAATACATTCGTTAGAAGTTCAATGTTGGTACACATACTGTACTACGCATGTTATTCCGTAGGCCATGGGGTTTAGTACAGTGTCTTAATTTTTCGTTGGGGAAGCTTTACATTAATTCTGTTGACAACATGGATGTATGCAAACATGTACGAACACGCCGCAATCAGTCCGTGCATGCAACACGTGTAGTACTGTAGAAAGTATTTACAGGTTTGGACTCTTCCAAACAAACTATGCAGCATACATAGAAGTATTGTGACCTTTGACTGGATCAGCGTACTTTGATATGAGGGGTTTTTTAACTATTTTGTGGGATGTATATTTTGTTTGTTTGGGCGGAATTTTGCGAGTAGTTTCGACTGTAATATTTTTCCATACATTAAAAAAAGATCGCTGACACTACGATGGGGATGATCCTGCAAAAATACCTATGTAAAAGTTCTTATAGTTGCACTTGAAAGTTCCGGGAAAATTCTGACATCACAGGTACCGGACACGTGCGAGAGCGCCGAGATGCTGAAGCAGCTAGCGAGCTGCAGATCTGCAGCGGACTGCACGGTGCCTGGATTTTCACTACGAGCAGTACTGCATTCATAGATTATTGGAATTTATTGGAATGTCTGAATACAAGAGATCAGCTAGATATAAATATCGACTGCTAGTAACTTAGTGGTTATAGCTGAGTGTAATACCGACGAATAGTTGATATCGAAAATATCGGCCAGTATTTTAGATATATAGTGACTAGCTAAACAAGGCCGTTTTGATGGAGCATTGCATAGTGAACTACGTGCGAGGTATTTTACGAGAGTTAGGTGAAGAGGTACGTACTTCTTAGTGACAAACTGAATAACAGAGAAGGCCCCTGGCTTACGTGAGTCCAAAAGGAACACTTTTTACTTATCCCAAAACTTGTGTATCAAAGTATGCCGTATTTTGTTTGAAAGAAAATATTTAAAACATAAGCTGTTGATAGTGGAAGGAATCGGCGTAGCACATGCTAGTAAGGGAGGTGGGAATTACGCTAATGTTTGGGCCACTCGTTTTGAAAATGTTTGTATGGTCAGTGAAACCAGTAATCGCAGATTTTGAAACTATTTTGTAGTTACTTAGGGGCAGACCTACTACAGATTTTTTTTTATAGATCATGGCTGTTGCTTTAGCGAGATGGAGGGATATTTGATCGTCCGGTGTGATGCTACAGTAACACTAAAAGCTATTTATATATAAGACATATTCCCAAAGAAATAATTGAAGTTACTTCGCGACTGCAACTACTCTAATGTTAAGTGCAAACACAGTTTTTTTTTTAATTTTTCTGCACAAATCTTGATTTATTTTTTGCTACCAACGTAGTAAACTTCGGCATTTAAGTCGTCCGGGGCTGGGTACATGGTAATACCTTCCCATACTTCGTTTTTTCATATGTATAGTGTGCGTACCCATTCTGCGAAAATATCGATATTATAGATATTTTCTGGTCGGTATATCGATATTTTATATTGGCAATACCGCTACACCTTAGTGCACACCCTTATTTCAAGTGACAGTGTAACAGTAATGTAGGCCTAGGCTAATCATATTAATGTTACTGCAAAAGTGTCATTTAGGACTAGGCCTACATAAGGCATAGGCCTAGTCCTTCATCATGGCTGGGAAATGTTACGTTTCACAAACTGCAGCCATTGTCCATTGCCTATATCCCAGCTCTCGCATTTTATGTACCAAAAATGGACCTTCACAATTACTTATTAGGCCCTAGGACAAAATGTCTTGGGATCTCTGCTGATACAAGATAGCCACCTAATGACCTATTTTGATAAAACTTTCACACAGTGATGCAACATCATATTTTTGACTTGTGAAATTTTCAGACTGAAATATTAGGTTTTTGCACAAGAAGTTTTGTTTAAAATGTTTATTTTGCATTGAGTGTTTCGAGATAGGATATGATAATTCCACTTGTCAAAATCCAATTACCTTGAATTAAAGTGATCCACTGTGTATCAAAAACAAAACAAAACATTTATCTTATGTTACTCCTTATTTGTCAATGCATTACTAGGCCAAGTAAAATAAATAACATGTTTCCCATCAATGCCTGCATCCTTTTTTGGGGCCACATCCTTTTTTTTTATTTTTGAACAGCTGGAATCACGTTTTACAGTATTTCAGCACCTTCTGGACTTTTCTACAAATTGCGGCAGTATTCCTTATTTATTTTTACCAAAACTTTAATGAGCAGTGCACAAAAGTGATTTGATAATTACAAGACAAGTTTACTTTGTTTAATATACTCACTAACAGATGTGCGTGCAACTTTTTTGTCTTCTTTTTCAGGCAGTTTTGACACGTGCATTAAAAAAAAAGAAAGGGCTGCATCCCAGTGTTCGCACTAAGGAATTGAACCTGGGAGGGAATTCCCTCTCTAGAATTTTTTTGGGAGGGATATTTAAAGTCAAGGAGGGGGTTATCACTTGGTAAAAGTACTGTTGTAGTTTAATGTGTGTATTATAATTGTAGTTACGATCTCAGTTGCAGAAAAGTGTGCAGGTTTTTCCCACCTAAGATTTATTTTGTGTGGGATTCGAAAGACAAAAGCGGGATTCACACAGTTCTGTGCCTAAGCGCGAAAACTGCCGCATCCCTCCTTTTCTGAAAAATTCCAGACAGGAAACATATTTCTTTTTCACTTGGCCTTAATTATGATACTCTTGGATGAAATTCATTATTTGGTGACAGAAAATGACAGTGTGAATGGTTAAATTTAAAGAAACATTGCAAAATATTGTGGAAATTTGCAAGCTATTTTGTAAAAACCATTCTCATTATATAACCAGCTTAAACCATGCCTATCAGCACACCAAATGAATGTATGCAATGGTTCATGCAGCTGCATGTACCAAAGTACTGCATATTTAGGAGACTTATGTGCCTTGGTTTCTCAGTTTTAGTGGGAACTCGTTGATCAGGAAAACAGCCAAGGTACTATAGAGTCTGCATGTACGTAGCTAGGCTTTTGCGTTCCACAGCAATCATTATCTTGTTTGTTTTGAATCTATGATGTTAATCATCTGTAAGTATTGATGTGGAAAAAAAAAATGAAATGAAATATTCATTTATTAGCGCACTCCCGTTGGCTTGTTCAACCAGGGGTGGGATTGAATGGAATAAAGGTTGTGTCCAGGCATTATTGATTTTCATATTTGTTGTTATTTTTATGATAATTGAACAATATTTGGCAGCATTACTTCTGTAAGAGATCATTATTCATCTTCATTGTTCGGATGCCAATACTTGACAAGGCACTTTTTATTTATTTCTCTTTTGTTAAACACAATGAATCACTTAAATAACTCCAAAATTTCTTAAATTTTATTTATATTTCTTTAGTCTAAATTCAGATGTAAGGCCCTTAATTTCCATTTTTTTGGGAGCTTTCAAGGGTGTCCTTACAATTTTGATCAAAAATCTCTTGAAAGTGGAAGTACTTGGGTTGATGTGGTTCATTCACTATTGTATACAAATGTAGCACAGTAGTTAAGAAGTGCCATGCAGATGGCAAATGCAAACATCAGGTATAATACAGGGTACATATGTTTACAATAAAAATTCAAGTCAAAGATTATCTTGGTACCTTTTAACTACCCACCCCGCCCATTTGCAAATTATCCACTGTACTTACCCATGAGTATAGGTTGAAGGGAGCTGAGTTGGCATTACAGTTAAGCGTAATTTCAGTGGTGCTACCTCTTGTTTCTAAACAAACCCTTTGCAGGGAGCTGTTTGTGAGAGCATTCGTGGTGTTCTTGTAAGGTTCCTTTGGAAAGATAGTTGTAACAACTCCAGTAGCTCAGACACACAGCACTTGTGTCTTCTGTGATAGTTTAAGTTGTTAGAACTATGGTACCAGCTTGGATTGTGTTGACTTAATAGACTTAAAGTGTACCTTAAGTCTGAAAATTCAAAAATATATATTACAGAGCATGAAAACTGAATTCCAATGGTTCAATTCCCATCTTCATAGGACTTTCTTAAGCTGAGATATAAAATGTTGAAGTTTATTCCCTCGATTTAAAAAGGTAGATTGCGCAATAATTTGTGATGTCATTGTTGTACTACTCAAATTACGATCTTTGTATTTCTTTGTTTTTCTGAAAACCACCGCACCTTGTGCCAAAATGTGATCGCGTTCTTACTGCTTTGGGGTGACTTGACTATATAAGCCCTCTCTGTACAGCATGTCATGCAAGAAAACAGGAAGCGGTCAAGGTCATATAAACATTTTTAATTTTAAAAGAAAACAAAGCATTTAATGTGAGTTGTACAACAAGAATGTCAAAAATTATTGCACAATGAACTGTTTGGATTTAAGTGAATAAATTTTAACATTTAATATCTCAGCAATGGAATAAGCTATGACAATGGGAGTTGGACCAATAAGATTAATTTTGTAACCTCTAAAATATATATTTTTGAATTTTTAGACTTTAGGTCCACTTTAATAGTCAGTTTGTTATACAGTATGCAGGTTGCAGGGTTGTACTCTAGGGATCATATTTTGTTCATATGTGAGAGACACTTGTCATAAGATAAGCTTTGTATGAGCCTCTGCACTTCCTTGTGCTCTAGGTCAGTTTCTGAATAGTTGACTGACATTGCACATTAATCAAGCGAACCTTGTCTCAAACCTTCAGGGCTCAACAGTTCAACACAAATATGCCAGCTGCCAGTCCTCAAAGAAACAAGAGTTGGGACATAGCAAATCAAGCACTTGCACAAGCACAGGAAGAACTGGGATCAAAGAGTCTTGCCAGTAAATCCCCAGAAAAGAAATCAAAGAAAGAAAAAGATGATTCCAGTGAAAAGCCAGCTCCTATCGTCCAACCTCCGCTTCCACAAGAACAACAGTTTCAGCAACAGCAACAGTACATGGCTCAACAGCATCACCAGCAAATGATGCAACAGCAGCATTATGGTATGATAACTCTAGATATATTGATTCACCAAAACATTGGAAATGATGCCATTTGCATGGACTTAATTAGCCCTTGAACAGGGCTGTGCATTACGTTACGTGGCCTAGGCACATTCCACTCCACATCACAGCCCTTGCGCTACTAACACTATAATCAACTTAAAGCTTTCACAACAAAATGTGTTCTAAACTGGTGAATATTAAGCACATCGAGTTAGTTAGATGTGATTTAACGACACACCAACATGAATGTGTTATATAGTGTCAACTAGATAAAAAGGTAAAGTTTAAATACATTTTCAAATACGGTCCAAGTTCAAGTCTGGTTTCAAATACAGCTCAAATATGGTCCAAGTCCTTCCCTTTAGTCGCCTCTTACGACAGGCGTGAAATACCATGGGCACACTCTCTGCAACCCCCAGCCCACAGGGAGCATTAAGCACATCCAACTTATATTATCACAAAATGATGCGCAAGTGTTTTTCAATCGAAAAATTAAGAATAAATCAGCTTTTATGGACCATCTGAGGCCGAAATCCAGCAAAACGACATTTTGATTCTGATTCACAACTCCTCTGTTTGAATGAACCGGTGTACAGTCAGTGTTTCCACATAAATTCCCGAATTAGGCAAAAAAATTTCCTGGAATCCAGTGACCATTCCCCGAAATTGACTAGTCCAACGATTGTTAGACTCAATTAATGTGAAGTTTATATTAGTATCCGTTCTTCATTATTTCCCAAATTTTGGGAATTTTCTAAACAAGTGGAAACACTGCGTACAATGCACTCACTCGAAGGCATATGGCGTACTGAGTTAGTGTTACATTCAGTTTTTCAAGTTAAAAATACATCAATATTTTGTCGTGTTTTGGTGAACAGGGTATGCAGAAAGGTGGATGCGGTGCCAGAGGTCCTCTGTGTAAAGTTTGATGAGAAAACATAATTTTTGTGAACGTGAGAATGATGACCCTAGCGTAGGTTAGCTAATGAGTCGATTATTAGTGTTAGTAACGTAAGGGCTGTGATGTGGAGTGGAATGAGCCTAGGCCATGTAACATAATGCACAACCCTGTTCAAGAGCTACGACTTAATGACCTGTACCTTGAACTCACTGCCCGTGTGTGTGTGTGTTCTGAGATGCAAACAGTGATGTCTCACTTGGCATCATATTTTCTGTTGACCATCATGGCCAGTGAGACTGTAAAGCTACTGGCCAGGCAAGTTACTTACTTACCCAACTCTGTTAATGTATATATTTCCAATCCTGAAAGTCAACTTGTCCATTGCCCACAGTGCCTGCTTCTTAACATTCTAGCAGGCCCAATGTGAAACTAGTGCAGGTCTTGGGCGCCTGGGCCATCAAGTAAAATGGAACCTTCAAAAACTCAGTGGAGAACATTAAGACAGGTGGACATAATATATGTTTTTTCAGTTGAACAGTATCTTAAATCAAGAACATTGGAAGTAAAAGTCAACCCACAGCGTTAACAGAATATTAACAAAAAATTTTAGAGCAGTGTGATGATGGGTAGTGTCTATTTCTAGTGAAGTCCTGTAGGTTATATATCATACTGTGTGCTATGTTAAATATTTAAATGGTCAGAAATCTTCATTTTGAGTTTCTGCTGCCAGTAGTGCTCGAGATATTAAATGAGAAATATTCTTACTATGTACTCGCAATCTTTGTCTTCTTACAGCTCATTTCTATAGTCAGTACCCTCAAATGTATGGACACGGTTATCCAGGTGGTGGATATCCAGGCTATGGTATGGGTCCACCTGGACCCAACCAACCACCAATGATGCCGGGATACAACATGGGACAGGTAAGAATGACACGGTGTCCAGAATTATAGTGGATGTAAACTTCTTTTTAAATTATTACTTAAGCAAACTCTGAGGATTATATCAAGAATTATATTGAGAATAATTCCAGGGAATATGTTGAAATATACCGTATATTTGCTATCAAAGAGTGATGAAGAAACAGAGCTCTCCACAGTGTTGTTTTTCTCTTATGTAGAAAGTTAATAATTGCAAAGGTGGATATTTCCTTTTGGTTTGATCAAATGTTGGAACATTTTATTCTCTCTACAGCCAAACATGTACCCACAGTTTCAAGGCGGATATGGATACCCAAATAGATTTCCTATGAATGGCCCACCAAACTTTAATAACCACATGGGCCCACAGCACCCACCTGGCTTTATGCAACACCAAGGGGCCCCTTTTCCACCAAGGCCAGGACAAAATCAGACTGTAAATGGTCAGGGTAATAACAACACTGGAAGAGAACAAAGCAACCAGGATGGTGATAAAGGAAACAGAGGGGAGCCTGAAAAAAAAACAGAAGACACCCCGTCAAAGGCGCCAAATCAGACATATGCCGATGCCTTGAAGGGAAAAAAGAAAAACAAATCCTCAAGATGGAACCAGGATAACAAGATGAAAGGTGAGTGAAATCATTTTTGCCATCAGAACTAATTAATAAACATCATTTTTAGCAAGGCATGGTTAAATAATACAAGGTAACCAGTGAAGTGTTTAGTTAAAGCATTATACATGTTACTTTACCATTTGTGGCAAAGAATTTGATCACTGTCAGTAGTATCAGATGTCAATAAATTGTTCTTCTGAGTTGCTAGAATTGTGTTTCCTGGTCAGACTTTGGAAGTCTGGTCTTGATGTTGACAAAAGGCAGTTGTGTCTCAGGCTAGAATCAAGGCAACTAAACTTGGTGTAGTTAAGAAACCAAAGGCTTCGTTTCTTAAAGATGGAACCATATAAATCTGATAAAGAGTCAAGGTAAAATGACATGTTAAACTATAATAGTATAGTAGTAATAGTGGAAGTGATAGTTGAAGTTTGGTTTCAAGATGTTGGTCAAGTCATGATTCTCTTTTCTCACATAGCTGCTCCTGGGGCTCAGGGTATCAAATTCAATCTTCCTAAGCGCCAGAACTTCACCCCAGCCACCAACACTGGCAGCAATCCGTTCATAGGACCAAAGATGCCAAGCCAAACTTTGGCAAAGAAAACAGGTGGAGCTGAGAATGAGGATAAAGCTTCTCCAGCCACAAAACCAGCTGGGAAAAAGTTTGCTCTTCCAAGGTGAGTCAGTGGATAGTTACAGAAAAGTGGTTTTATGATATAGCATATGTTGGTCAAATGCTCTCTAAGGCCATCGTGGTCCTTTACGCTTTTTCGAGGAGCCCAACGTAATATTTTGAGACGCCTGTTTGTGTAGCCCCCTCAGCCTTGATGACGAAAGTTTTTTAAAATCTTCTTTTGGATACTTTTAGTTTCAAACTATAAACTTTCATTTACAGAAGCCACATATTTTCAAGTGATGCAATTTAGGTTTGTGGCCTGGTAGCTTTACAGCCTTCTCCCCTCGCCTCATCCAACTTTGACCTAATTAGGTCATTTTGGTACCCACACTTGTAGAATTTCACTAAGGAACCAGGTTGTTATGCATAGAACTAATTGAAGAAGTTTTATTGTCAGTAAAGATTGAAATTCAGCTTTTTCCTTAGATGTCCTTTCCTAAGAACTTTCTCTTTCTCTCGTTAACATACTTGTTTTGGCTGTTTTTATTTTAATCAACAGACCTGTTGAATGGCCAGATGACTTGAAGTGAGTTCAATGTTTTTTGTGATATTATTTGAGATTAACATGTAGTCGCATCAAAGAAAACTTAACATAACGTTGTAACACAATGTTGGGTGGTTATGTGGAAGAGTTGTTTGTTTCTAGAAAACTTGTATCTGGTTGAAATCAGTTTGGTGTTGAAGTAAAATGCAGTCTGTGATTTTAAGGAAGCCAGTTTAAGATTTTGTTCTTTGTTATACCTATGCCTGAAATGGCATTAAAGGGGCTCATTGAGTTGGTTCTCTAAATTCATGATTTTTTTTCACACCTGCTGAAATTTAATCACATCTTGATGGTAAATGGTCAAACTAAGAGATTCCGCACACCTGATACACAACTGAAATGGCAGTGATAAGTTAACTAATGATTAAAATCATTTATGGAAAATTCTTGACCAGGCACTTTTTACCATAAGGTATTAATCATGTGCAACCCCTTACCACAAAAAGCTACAATTTCTCACATTTTCAGTAACAAAAGGAAGTGATACATGAGAAATGAGGCTAATTAGAAGCATTGTCATGCAATGACTTCCTTCAGACTCGTCATGAAATAATCGATATCAATTCAGCGAGCCTCTTTAAACAGACCACCTAGTCTGCAGTTTGGTATAGTGCTGTAGTCATGATTGGATTACTATGCCAAGGTCCATGCTAAGTTGTAACAATTGCTGGATTCTCTCACCTTTTTAACTGCCTAAATCAATCATTTTTGCAACAGAAACACCTAAAGAGTTGAAAAAACTTCTATAACTTGAAAAGCATCCTACACTAAAATATTTTAATAGTGGGAAATCCTCCTTTGGTCTCATTTTGTAATGCTCATAATCCTCCGGATGAGTTTGTTCTCATAGTCCCCTACCTATTTTCCTGTATTTCTAAGAACCCTTTCTTATGACATTCTACTTGGGTTCCTGTACCCATCTCCATGGCCTTGGTACCCCAGTCCAGTGATTCCCAAATGGTGGGTCCCGACCCAAAAGTGGGTCGAGAGGTGAAAACTGATGGGTCCAGAGCCCGTGTGGGGGTGGTGGAGTTCATGGAGCCTTGAAGTGGGTTGCAACGGTTTTAGGTCAACATGCTCTGTTCTGAATACGTGTAAAACTCATACCGGTAGGACACAGTAGCGATCTCAGGTGGCAGTTGGTTCGCTGAAGAATGTAAAATCATTAAATTTGGGTCGTTTGAAAAATCCAGTGGGAATCACTGCCCCAGTCTATTAATCAGTACATGTGTTCTGCATACTGGGTTCTTTTGAAAGTATTGTATCTTTGTGGTGGAGGAATTGACAGAAAGAAAAGAAAGTCTAGTTACTTATTTGATTGTATATGGAATTGATAAAGTGGAGTAAAAGCAACATTCACTTTTAGCTGGACAGATAAGATTTCTTTGACAACAGTTTAAAGGACCTAGTTATTTAGAGATCATCCACTTATTTTCATCATTTTCAGAACTGTGCAAAATGTTTCTTGGGAGCGGGGAGAGAGGGGGGTTCAAAGACTTACAAAATATCAAAAATTGAGGTGACCATTACTCAATTATAATTTTGTCATTTTTTTCAAAAGACAGCCAGTAACTTGGGTGACGGTTGCGTCTGAAGAAAAGAGTTTGTGGTGTACTCTTGTGAAGACAATAAGGAAATACATGTGACCTCTTACGGTAACAAGTAATCACAAAGTTATTCATACTAAGGTTCGGTGGGTGGTCAATTTTGTTGTGATGAAAGCAGAATTTGTAATAAAACTGTGTTTTCTTTGTCATGCAGAGATTACGTCCAAAGAGCATTCTCTCAATGTAAAACGGAAGAGGAAAAAGACAAGGTTGAAGGGCACTTACAAAAACTTCTCACGAGTATTTCAGGAGATGGTTCTTTTCTGAAACAAGACTGGGCCAATACCCCACTTCCTCTGTAAGTGTTCAGGCTATTTTGAAATTTGATCATTTTCTGCTGATATTCAGTTTGGACTTGAAAGAAAGCTCATCGAAAATTAATAGGAAAGAAAAGGAGGTGTGAGCAGATGCCCTGCAAGTCAACTAAGAAATTTCTTTTGGTTGTAAAACTTGAAAATCTTAATTTATGCATACAATTGAAAGTGTTTAAGTGACTCTATCAAATAAGATTTCTTTGGAAATTTTTTGTGTCCCTGAGTTATGTTAATTTTTTAACTTCTGTATGTACTGTTTATGAACAAAAATTTTGTTGTCTTCTCTTTATGAAATCAAATTTATGTTGACTGTTGTTTATGAACTCAGCTTTAGTTGCCTTCTGTTTATCGACTCAAACTTCTGTTGCTTGTTTCATATCAACTCAAGTATTTGTTGTTTCACCGTGCAAATTTGTATTTCCTACCATTCACCAACTCAAATGTTTTGATCAACACTTTTAGTAGTCAGGTTGGTGTGTGTATGTGTGGGTGTCTGTGATGCTTGCTTAGGTACACTGTAACTCAATAAGGGAAAGTTGGACTAAACTGAAACCTGGTATATAGATCCACTGGAGTGAGAAGATGTGCCCTATTGTGTTTGGTGGAGGTCAAAGGTCATCTGGGGTCACCAGGGGTCAAACACTGAAAACCTTGTTAACACAATATCTCAAGGTAGGAATCTTGGATAGATTTCATACTTGGTATGTGGATGTGTTATGGTGAGAAGATTGATTGTATTGTTTTTTTGGTGGAGGTCAGAGATCATTTGGAGGTTATCAGAGGTCATTTTTGAGGTCCAGTTGTGGACTTATAGGAAACTTTGTAGTCAGCATTCACTGCCAACAAGTTTAAAGGTCATGTAACAGTCACCAGAGTCACAGGCAACCTTCACATAGGCTAATATTTTGTTTGTACGCTCATGGCTCAGTGTCATTACATTCAGTATGGAACCTTAGTGCCCATTGGGCTCTTGTTATCAACTCATACTTTTTTTACTTGCTGTTCATCAACTCGAATTCTGTTTTTCAGCTGTCTTTCAACCCAAATTTTCTTGCCAACAGCGAAAAGGAGAAATTGGAAAACCAGACAGCTTCTCCAGTCCAGCCACATCAGCAGCAACGAGGCAATGACTCACAAAAACCATCAAGGTGGGAATCACCAGTTTCGGACAGACGGCATTCTCAACAGTACTATGGGCAAGAAAGTAACGATCGTAACCAAAGATATTCTAGGGATAGAGAAAGGAGATCGTCAGGTTACTCAAATCACAACAGGAGATACACTAAAGATGATTATGATAGCAGTGAGGAAGAGGCTCTCGCTCGTTCAAAGAGTAGATCAAGGAGTCGGTCTAGAGGGAGGTCGAGGAGTCGGTCACGATCTAGAAGTCGTTCCAGATCTCCTTATTACAGGAGAAGTAGGAGGAGAAGGTCACGAAGGTACTTAAAAATTTTGGAGTTTGGTTGATTTGCTCTGAGTTTACACTCAAACTCCTACCTTTGCTTTTTAACCTGTACTCAAAATGTTGGCAGGGTTTGTCCCAGGGCTGGATGGCCTGTGCCCGCCAAAGCACCCACCTTGGAAGCAAAAATACTTCCCAAGGTGTGCATCAGAGTGCCCTCCTTAAATTGTGTGTTGGGCACGAAATAGCCCACCTGGAGAAAATATGATCGCCCGTGTGAAAATGCAATGCTAAAAACATCAGGACACATGAAGATAATACATTTGAAAGACCCAAAAAAGAGACATCCTCCATAACATTTATGTCAGAGAGGCTGATTGCCCCTTGACCCCTAGGATCTGTGATCTGGCGATTTGTGGTACTGCACAATACTCATGTCAAAACCTTCCAGTAGGATAGATGGTTGAGCCAAGCCTGAGTTTTGTGCAGTTGTTTTGCAATTAAACATGTTAAAAGTGTATATCCTCATTCTTGGTTTTATAATGCAACAAGGTTTCTTTGCAGTTCAATTTGTACAATACTGTTGTGCTTTTAGTTAAAATAAATTTAAGTGTAACTTGTATGTGTACACAGCTGCCCTCCTAAAATCTTTGGTGGGCAATGAATTGCCCGCTTTGAAGTGTGACATCTAAAGGAAGGCAGGCAGTTGCTTGTTCTTCTGAAAAAAATTCCATGACCAGGCCTGGTTTGTCCAAGTTGTGGAAAACGTGGAGTTTCATAGTGTCATGGAAATTAGCCACTTTGTCAAAGGTCATGGAAAATTGATTTTGCACGAAAAAAGTGGCAGAGTTTTCGGCAGCCATCATGTAGTGGTACATGCTGTTTGGCTGTGTTTGCATGAAAATGAACTCAAATTTTTAAGTATTTGGAAACATTGTATTCAAGTGGGTGAATCAGATGGCTGGAAGGGGAAAAAAAAGGGGGGGGGATGTAATCTTGTTTGCTTAAAATGCTCATGGCTGCCATTGTGTTCATTGTCATGACTGGTCAGTGTGTACAAATAGTCTCCTGATATTTTCTTTAAAAGAAGCTGAAACAGTTGTTTTAAGTCAGTCGTGGAATTAGTCATGGAAAGTCATGGGAAACTTATTAAATTCTCATTTCAAATGTCTGTGTTAATCCTGCTTCGAGAATGAGTTTGCTTTCATACCTGCATTAACAGATTTTGAGACTTAGTTGTCAGTTTTGATGCAAAGTTTTGAACTCAATCTCGTAAAGATGTGTTACTTGTATTCACAAGTGGAGACTCTGCTGTGGTGATGCTATTCATGACAGTTCACTCATTAAACTCTGATTTTTGTGGTATGGTATGTAGATGGTATTTTAAGTTTTTATTTTGGACAGTTTGGTTTTTACAAGTGTATACAAATGTGTATTTGCTTACTTTCTATTTATTCATTATTAAGCAGAAGTACTTGACTTGTCCTAATTAGAAACCTCTGTTTGTGTCCTTTAAGTGGAGGCTCTCGAAGTAGAAGTCGCAGTCCAAGTCGTAGACGGGCAGGCAGCAGAAGTCCCTCAGAAACCTCAGATTACATCTCATTGTCAAGTTCCACAGGCAAATCCAGAGGTAAGGGTGGCAGAGGTCGGGGAAAAGATAGAGGCAGAGGTAGAGGGAGAGGAAGAGGAAGGCAAGGAAGAGATGAGGAGGAAGGAAACAACAGAACTCCAAACTTTAATCAAAAGGGAAAGAAAGGGAAGAAGGGTCGAGGAAGGTAAGTCTACTAGAAGTTGTGGTCTGTGTTGACAGTAAGAGGTGTAGGTACTGTCACAACAATAGTTTGCATATCATCTAGGTAATGGCTTAGTGGTGAAGCATGTGCTCATAAGATGGGAGGCTGAGGATAAAACCCTGATCAGGTCAAATCAAATATTTTACAGTGGGAGTAGTCTCTTTTTTGCTTGGTCCTCAGTTTAGGAGGTGGGAATAGGAATAGTTTTGTAATGTGTGAGTTTTTAATTGTGAGTGCTTCAATAGCTGCCAGGTTGTCGCAACCTCAAAGGGTTTGAGAAAGTTAAGGAATGGAAAGACTGTGGCAAATTTTGGAATGAAGGGCTTTGAGGTTTAAAGTTGTGTAAGAAAGTAGAATATGGCATACAGTGTATGATTCTATTGAAAGTTTTGCTGAAGATGTTTATAAGACACATTTCATTTCTTGCCGTAAGTTAGGCTGTAGGCCATACCCAAGAGATTTTCAGAAGGCAGTCAGTAATCTGTAAACTAGTTACCTTCTGTCTTTCATTCCTAAAGGTAAATGTTGATTATTTTGCAGAGGAAATACAGGTTTTACTCAAGACCATACAAATGACCCGCAGTTTTCTGCAAAAATGCAGAAGCGGGCGGCTCGGTTTCAGGATATGCTTCAGGAAGATGAGACTCCTCAGAAGAAGCAGAGAGTTGGGAAATTGTCGATACAGATCAACAATACAGTGAGTATTACAGTGAAAGAAGTAGGTACACTAGGGTGGAAAAGGTGTTTACATCTTAGGAAGGAAGTCAGTTTTTCCACAATTTATCATATATTTTCATGAAAAAAATACTCAGTTTACCTCCAGTTGCCAAATTTCCCTGTAAATGTTAAAGTTATAGTTTTCCTGGAGGAGCTGCCCATCACTTCACTTTTTCCACCCATGGGTAGTACAGTTATCAGAACAGATGAGCACGTAAATGGTCAAAGAAAGGAAGAGTAGATACGTTGATTTAAATTAACGGTGGTGACTAAACAGGCAAGACAGTGATGCTGATCATTACATGAACCAAGATTTAATTTTACAGTTGCCACTTGCAAGTTTGTCAATTTCTACCAGTCCAAATAGGGAACTGTATTAATGATAGCTGTTGTACATATTTAATTTGTACATGCAACACAGAAAACTTACCCATACTGAATGGGATTCAGATGGCAAATGACCAGTTGATCAAGTTCTCCTATATGGGGGCATGCCTGGATGCGATCAGCAATACACTTTAGTTTTAAAATGAAGTCTACCACAAATGTGTTTTGGGTTAAACAACCTTCGAGTACCAACAGTGCTCCTAAGTGAACCCAGGATTTTCATGAATACTTGAATGTTAATGTTTGAGTAGCCAGCCAGGGTTCTATACATGGTGCAGATATTAGCCCATGAAAATTTCAAGGAGCTCTGGGCTTGTGCCATTTTGGATACCTGCAGTTATAAACCATGCAATGAACAAAATGAAAAGACTTGTCAAGATAGATGAACAATGTGGAAGAATGGGGTTGATCCATAGAAGCTGTGGTTGTGTTGAAACATGTAGAAGCCCTAGCAGACTTGTGTCAGTGGTCAGATTCCCATTATGACATTCCTTTTGTTGTACACTTGCGATAATTTTCTGAGTCCTTCAAATAATGTTCTGTTTGTTGCTTTCCTTTTTTTCTCAGAATAATGATAGTGATGACTTTGAGTGGTCCTTGGAACCTGTAGCTGGAACTTGCCAGGATATATTCAAACAATACTTGAGATTAACTTCGGTAAGTATGTTGCCTGTTTCTTGAGATGTCCATTTGTACTGTCATTTACTTGTACCTTTCATGCTTCTTCAGCTGATATCAAATGTAGCCACACTTACAATGAAAAAATATTTTTAAAGCATAACTTTTGTTGCAATACTGTGGGAATTTTGGAAAAATTTTTTTCTGGGAAATATGTCCACAGCAAAAAGAGAAAACATGGTTACTAGTTTCATAAAATCTACCATGTTTGTAGGTGGTGTAGATTTAATTAAGATTATCATCCTTTGCATGGGTGAGAGGAATTTTAATCTATGTGAGAGAAGTTCACATACTGTGTCAAGCATCTGATGCAAATTTAGAGCTTGTATATGTAAGGAAAGTTTGCCGTACACATTTTTTGTTGCAATTCTATTTTAGTAAAAAAGAAAAGTATATTTTACTTTTTCTGTAAAAGCACTTTGTTGAGAACAGATGAGCAGAATGTTTGATCTTAGCAAAATTGTTCCTCTATTTTCTTTTAGGCACCAAATGCTTCTGAAGTCCGTCCACTTGAAGTGTTGAAGAAATCTCTGGAAGCTGTAAAGGAAAAGTGGATTGAAAAGAAAGACTATACAGCAATATGCAACCAAATGAAATCAATCCGACAGGATCTGACAGTACGTAGACATTCATTTTAATATCAAACAAACTGTAAACCTATGCTGGTAATGGGCTGTAGACTCATACAAATGACGTCACGGCTGGTTGGCAAAAGAGATGATAAGGTGCACTTTTACATGTCGTCACAATGTAAAGTAGATTTTGATTCGTCTACTTCCTGCCTGAGATCAAGACAGCATTTAAATACACAAAATCAGACATGCACACGTTATTTCACATCCTCTATGCCAACCAGTGCCTACAGTGATATAACCATGAGTAGTGTAGTTGCTCAGAAGAAAAATATTGTTTGAAAGAAAACATGAGTGCTAGCGAAAAAGACTACCTAATTAGCACAAATTGAACAAAGCGGTTGTAGTGAAGTTGCAGGGGGGTGGGGGGCGAGGATGCCACCCTTGCCTCAAGTAATGTTATGGGATCACAAAGCACCAGGCAGCTACTGTAGGTGTGCCAACTGGCCAGTTAGCCCCCTTAATACATAACAAGTGATTACCCTTTCACTTGGTAGTAGCCTATAACATGTTTCAACATGCCTATGTTTACTACAAAATAATCAGCAGTATCAGAATAAATAAGTATTTAACATCATTAGGCTGTTTGGTTCTGTATTTTTCACTTCAGCAATAACCTGCAGTTAGCAGTGATATTAATTTTCTGTGGGATAATTCTGTTGAGTTTGTTGGGGTGTCATGATATATAAATGAAAAACCGCATTGTTATGTTTTGATCCATATTGCGACTGTTGCCTCTTCAAAGATGTAGCCAATTATATCTTATTAATCTTTCTCAGGTTCAAAGAATACGGAATGGATTCACAGTAAAGGTGTATGAAACACACGCAAGGATAGCTTTGGAGAAGGTTAGTTGGGCAGGGATCAGTCCTTGTCAAATATTATGTTACAGAGAGATAGCGTGTGTTGTATTTTCCTGGATAAGCTTTGTGTAGCAAGATGCACTGTTGTTTTAAGTAGTGCTTTCTTTTTCTTCATTTTGATGTATTATACTGTAGGAATGAATGTAGCTTGATGTGTTCAAAATTATTTTAATGTTTGCTGTGGGTAATATTGAAATGTCCTAGAAAATGTTGAAAGGGGCTTTTACTAGTTTATAATTCAATCTCTAAAGGGGTTAAAGTGTTTTAACTTGCTTGATGCAGTAAATCTTAAAAAACTCTGCCATACTATATGTGAAATGAATACTTTGATCCTATAGGTGATTATCACCTCTTTCAAAACATTGCTCTGTTCATCTTCATGTAGCTTTTAATGCAAATGAAGTGAGCCTCAAAAGGAAAGTTTTAAAAAATGTGAAAATTTATTTCTTTATTGTGATTACAGGGTGACAGAGAAGAATTCAACCAGTGCCAGACACAGCTGAAGGCTTTGTATGCAGAGAACATTCCAGGAAATGTGAATGAGTTCACAGCTTATAGGATATTGTACTACATCTTGACAAATAGTTCTATAGGTAATGGTGGACATTACATGGTTTCATAGCCTCAACGTAGAAAATAGAATGTAGGTTTAGTCTCCTTGCAGTAAATAGGTATGTTATATCATGCTGTCGGCAGTGCCCTATGTAATATAACTTGCGTATGTATGGAAATTTTGAAAGCAGTGTTGAGTTACAAAATGATGGAATGTTTAATCAGTCGAAAACAAAAAGTTACGCTGTTATAAGTGTGTTTCATTTTAGGGGAAAGAAGGCATGTTTGGTGAATTAACTGTTTGCTTTAGGTAACTGTATGTTACAGTGTATAGCGCATAGGGCTGTGATGGTTTAGCGATTAATCCCTAAACGATCGCATGTGTAATAAACATTTAGTACAAAGCTACCAGCGATTAATCGCAAAACCCATTTTTCTGTACGAAATAAAAAACAATCTGCAGTCATTACAGAAAATTAGATGTTTACTTTAATTCTTTTTGAAAAAGTGAAATACATAAATATACAAATGACACACACGTAAACATATGACTTCAAAGTTGAGCTTCTATGAGGATCCGTGTTTGAGGTTCATGGAAACTATGTGCCCGGAAGTCACTAACGCATTTTACAAATTCATCATATTCAAGAGCACGTTTAAAGTCTGTATAATGATCATAGGTACTTGAGTTTAATCGCTAAATGATCGCAAAATTTTGCGATTAAACGTTTAGTAATTTTGCTAAACGTTCACAGCCCTAATAGCGCACTTTTCCTTTCGTTTTTCATAGATATAACAACAGCTCTGTCCAAACTCTCGCCAGTGGTCAAGAACAACCCGATGGTGCAACATGCTCTGGCTCTTCGAACAGCAGTGGCTCTGTCAGATTATCACAAATTTTTCCTTTTATATAGGTCAGCTCCTAAAATGTCCCCGTACTTAATGGACATGTTTGTGGAGCGTCAGAGAAAAGATGCTGTGAAAGCAATGATCAAGGCGTAAGTATGTTTTGAATTGTTTTTCCTTTAAAATTTTTTGGATTTCAGGTGATTTTGGAGAGCTTTTTTTTTGAGTGGCTGTGGGGTTAATCAGTGAAGGAATGTTGTGAGAGTGTGTTAATGATTAAAGTAATTTAAGCTGGTTGTAGTATAAGACTGGTGATATTGTAGTTAAAGGGAGAAAGCCGTCGCCCAAGTTTATTTTAAAAATCTGCTTTATCTTGCAGATCTCTTATTTGGCTCACATATATTTTTCATTCTGTATAAAAACATTGAATATTGAAGGTGAACCAAGGAGTTATTCTGTGTGAATTTAACAAGTAAGTAACAAAATTATAGTCACATGACTTAAAGGAGCCATTCCTGAATTAGCATGACAGAGTACACTAATTCAAATGGGGTGGGGGGGGGGGGCGAGGGAGGGGGACTGCATTTTCCCTTTAAGTCAGAATGTTAAGAAATAGAGGTACAGTGGTAGAGATATGTAGTGCATGTAAATGTTGAGTCCATGTATGAGCACACGTAATTGTGTGTGTGTGTTTCAGTCTGAGTTTTCCACTTCTCTTTTGTGAATAGATGAGAGTCTCTAGATAGGACTCCACCTGCTGCAAGGCAAACTTCGTTATCAGTGATTTGTATTTGTAAACAAAAAAATCAGAATGCAATAGATAGCTAGTTATTGACACATGGGTAGTCTGTGACAAGTTACTGTTAACCTGTTTTGTTTTATGAAAGCATCTCTGTGGAATGTGTGGGTGCCTTTCTTCAAGTAGTTGACAAAAATTGTGACCTGATATATTTACAGGAATTTTTGGCAAAATAAATTGGAATCTTTCCCAGCAGCAGCTCACCTGTCTTGTGTCCTTAATTGTGTTACTGTCATTTATATGCAAAGTAAACAACACACTTGTTCCATGAAATAAAACCAGTAATGGAACAAAGTCACAAGCAAGTTCAAATGGCAACCATGAATGGAATGCAAGTAACCACTAAATCAATCAGTGAAGAAAAATAGGAAAAAAGGAAAGAGAAAATCATGGAGTCTCCGCTCTGCATTACTCTCAAAGTATGTGTGTATGTTACAATAAAATCATCAGCATTTCAGAAGTGATGCCACATTTTGAATGCATAATATATGCAATGAATATTTTTTCAAATGGAAAAATAAGTTGGAAGCAAAAGAGTTATGTAAGAGAAAGAAAAATGACATGTATCAGAATGAAAAAGGTATTGGTGGTGACAAGGAATTATGCCAAACCAGATTCAAGCCTTTTTGACTCAAAAATGAAAACTTCTGAACAAAGAGTAATGAAAATGGGTGAGGGGGCCAAATTGCCCATTTATTATCTCTCAGTTATGTCCTACATATGCAATGTAAGTATGAACTTTTTTTTTCTTTTAAATCCATTTAAGATAAAGCAGAAACAATGGAAGTTTTATTTAGTTTGTTTTATTATGAATGGGTTTGTGTATATCAAGAACAAACTTTCAAAAAAGAAAACAGTATTTTTTTTTTTTTTTTGCTGTGAGTTAAATATTTGTGTTTTAATGTTAAGAATGTTTGAACATTAAGTCATACTTTCTTTTGAATACTCTTGCAGACATAGTGGTAAGGTATGACTGCATTTTCAAAACTTTATTTTCAATTTAACTTTTTCTGCATTTCTTTAACGTTCTGTTGATTCGATGACTAACTCTCCTTACTTTCCTACTGTCTTAGATACCGACCCAACCTGCCCATAGACTTCATTCAGAACGAACTAGCATTTGAGAGTTCTGAAGACTGTGTTAAGTTCCTAACAGATCTTGGGGTGACCCTTACTGCTGACGGGCTCAAAGTGAAGTGTGCACAGAGTCAGGGGGTGTTGCAAGCATAACAAGGCTCCTTTTACATTTCCATGCACAAATCATTCACACAGTTGAATCTTTCCTCCCAACATCTTGCTCTTGTTGAGGATGAAGGTTTTATTAGCTTGGATTGCATCATATGTGAAGGAGATCCAATATCCTGCATATTTATGCCGAATGAGAAGATATAATGCAACAAGTGAAGGAAGCATACTTAAGAATAGGAGGAAAGTATTAGAGTTGTTGAACCAAGAGTGAAAATGGAAAGCATGTGTCCTGGTTTTCAGTTTATACGCAACCAGAGCATCGTGGAAGGATATCAAAAGTCGTCACTGAAAGTGATGATGAAAATTTATTGGCAGTCTGAATACTTGGCAAACGAAGAGGCAACACAATTTGAAAAAACATTTTAAGTTATGGACAAACTCAGTCAAACCTACTTAAAGCTCTGGTGAAGTAACATTTTGTTACATGTATACATGAGAAGAATGTCAACGAGATCCCTTTCTTTTTTGCCATGATGTATAGAACCCTGACTTGATGTATTGTGATTGAATGTGGCTAAATATTTAAAACATTTGCTATATTCACATTAACATTTGCAAACCTGGAGGCAAAGTGCTGCAGTTTCCAACCAACACCTATTTCCTGTTCTCTATGTAACCAGACTTTGTACTTGAGTGACTTTTCAACTAAAAGTTTTCATTTTGCAATTTTCAATTTTGCAAGCTGTGGTAGCAAAAAGGAATGGATGACACTTCAGCTGAGTAATACGTGCTATGCCTGTCGGAGAATTTTCTCGTCAATCATCCTTGTTCAAGACATTTGCACCTTCCTGTAGCCATGGAGATGTTCTTCTAGCTTACAACCTTTCCAGTAGGGCAGGCCTTTTCCATTGAAACACCAGTTATTAGCAAGCAGGGTACCTCTGTAATGTACATCGTAGTTTGTCTACGTTCAAGGCTGTGGTGAGATGAGAGGGCTAAGCAGTTTGCAATAGAGAAAAAAGTTAGGAATCCTCTTTGTAGTTGAACTTAAAATTTAATGATATACTACAAAGAATGGACTAATGCCAAAATCAAGACATGCTGACCTATCGCAGGTTGTTTTCAGAAAAATAATGTGGAGTCAAAAAAGATAGAAGTCCTTATCTGAGTCATCTGGTCTGTGTCTGAGAGAAGATGTCTAATTGGTAAGTTCCTTGTCGTGGTTCAACTCAGAATGATGGAGTATTCATCCATTGAGAGCAAAAAAATTTCGTTTAGATGGTACCAAAGGGAGAAAGATGTGGAGTAACAACAGCTTTGAGATCCATTGGTATGGTGTGAATTACAAGAAAGGAAGAGTCTGAATGGTCTAGTCAGGTGAGGTATGTCAGAAATGGTTTGATGGGAAGTGAGTGCAAACAGGTGGTGGTTAATTAATGATACAGGACCATTGGTTCGGAGAGGAGAATGTGATTCACTTCTTCCATAATAGTTCAGGCCACAAGTAGCTTTGGTGAGGCTTGAAAGTGTATCATGCTTCATAAATCTGCCAACATAACCAGGCTCCAGTCACCCAGAAAAATGGCGATCCTCTTTCCAGGAATGACGGGTAAACTTTGACAGATGTACTAATTGCAAGGAGGACCAGCACTGCCAAATGCGACGGCCAATGTAAGGAAAGGATGCATCGTTTTATTCAATGAACCACTTCGACGAGATGACTGATGAGTTGCAAAGAAACAGTCGCAGTCGCATGCACTATGGAGAAAAACTGTGGATAAGTTGACACAGTTGCTATTTAAGCAGGAATAGTAAATTGCTTCAACAGACTAGTGTGATGGTAAACCTGCAACAGCATAATTTATCTAGACCAGCTTGTTGTGCCGAATAGATCTGGAACTTTGAGGAAGGATTTGGTGTCATGATGACAAGCCTTGGAAGAGGAAGTAAATTTTGCAAGATGTTGGGAGGGGAGAGCCACTTGTGCAATAGTTTTGTGGTACAACATAAATTACATCAGTGTGGAATCACTTTTCAAGTGTATGTTGTTCAACATTAAGTCTTCTGGATGGAGCATTGCATTCAGTGCTTCTGCTGTCAGTCAGATATTACTGGGTAACTACTACTTCAGTTTTAAATCACCCAATTTACTGTGTGAAAGTGCATGGAAATGTTCTCTGGGAGTTAAAACATGGAGGATAAAGTGCTTGCTTCAATACACTCAATTAGTCAAGAAGATTCCTGTTGCTTGGGCAATGTTGCTTGATGCTGTCCCTGCTGTATGCATGAGGCCAAATTTAATGACCTATGGGAAGGTCATTGGTTGAGGTGTTACAAAGGAACAATGCCCCCATCATGGAGGTTTTACAGGACTAGTGTGTAGCATGTTACCAGTTCATGAACTTAAGAAGTGTGGTGAAGGGAAATGCTTTCATTTTGCCATGAACTATACCTCCTTATTTCCACATTATGGCAGCAATAAAGGGTAAAGGAGAAAGTAAGTTATAGTCACACAAAGTTGTCTGTGTCCCCACTATTCACTCTTCAGATGGTGACCATGTGTGTTTGAATATCATATTTGTAGCTCAATTTTTGTGTATGTGCTGTCAGGACTCGTGAATCTTTTGGTACATCCCATACAAAAGCATATTTTAGATGACAGCGAGGTGTTTACTGATGCTTCTTTATGGTCATGTGATGGAGTGATGTCTAAAGATACCAGTCCAGTGAAACTGCACATCCCCGTTCCAAGATGCCAGTATACCAATGTGTAGATGTCACCATACCAGTTACTAGACGTCAGCCCAGCATTTCAATTAGATGCCAACTTTGCCAGCATCACCAGCTTACCAGTCGAGAGTTACCAGCCTACCAGTCCCTAGATACCAGCACACCAGTCCCTAGATGCCAGCATACCAGTCCCTAGATGCCAGCATACCAGTCCCTAGATGCCAGCATACCAGTCCCTAGATGCCAGCATACCAGTCCCTAGATGCCAGCATACCAGTCCAAAGATGCCAGCATACCAGTCCCTAGATGTCACCTTCCCATTCCCTAGATGTCACCCTACTAGTTCCTAATGTAACCATACCAGTCCCTAGATGCCACCATACCAGTCCCTAATGTTACCATACCAGTCCCTAGATGCTACTATACCAGTCCTTAGATGTTACTATACCAGTTTCCAGATAATTGGCAGCCCAACTAGTCCTTAGATGCCGCCTTCACCAGCATACCAGTACATAGATGATAGCTAACCATAGTTTTCATGTATTACAAGTGGTACTAATTACAAGTCATCAGAAGGTCCACATCTGCTGCACCACATTTCTGTGTTAAAATTTTGAAGGTTTCATCATTGATGTTCACTACACTTTTTCCCAGGACTCCATTTTCCACAGGTGGATCCATTTTCCACAGGTCAAGTTCTTTGGTTCTGAGGTCCAGAGTGAAGCCCACACGAAGTCCACATGTAACCCCAGGTGTTCCTTGCAGCCACAGGTCCTAGATTACACCAGCCATCAACATAACAGCCTGAAAAGTTATTATTATAGGTGTTTGGTACACAGTCTAATTGGGTCACTATCATCACTTCATCTTGAAGAATCTCATGGGGAGCCATCACTGTCTAATTTAGGAGAAGGAAAATCAGTCCCCACCATCATGTTTCTCCCTGAGGCCGTCTTTTTCAGTGTGATGATAGACCAGAAGTGACCCTCATCGTGCAGACGTTGTTACATCCCAGAATCAGATCACCATGTGCCGAGATAAAATTATGACGTGGCTAAACAGATGAAAACCTCCTCTGGAGTGTGCCACATTTCCTAGGTCAACCAAGGGGAACTGATGGAATAAGTTCTTCAGTCGTGGTATTCTTCCAGCTCTCCTCATATCCAGGTATCAACTAAGCATGTCTCTTCCATCAGTTCTGTCATTGTGATCCTTCTGTGTTTCAAGATCCTCTCTGTTGTTTCTACAGTTGCCTTTCAGTTTTCATCAGTTCACATACTGCTCACTGCATTTCATTTCCTTACAGCCATGCTGTGTGGTGGGAAGAATCATTGTATATGTGGCAGAGGCAAGGGGTTGGTAGTTATACAGGAAGGGGTTGGGATGGTTGATGTCACAAAGAAATGAGGGTGCTTTAAAGTGTATGGGTAGGATTCATTGAGAAACTTTCATGACCAAGTGTGTTAATGATTAATGATGATCAGACATTGGGTTGTGATATGATCTTTTCTTTCGTAAATGTTTAGGAAGGGTAGGAGTGGGGACTGATGGGATGTTCATTTTGGTATGCATTGCCTGTTTGCTGTTTGTGTCAAGTCAATGTGGGTTGACTCTAAGAAAGGTGGGGGCTAGAATGAGGGGATAGGGGCAGATGGTTGTGGGAAAATGAAGAAATAAAACAGCACAATGTTCAATAGTGGCCATTATACTTTGTACCTATGAATGTTTCTTGTTTGTGTAAATGCAGCAAAACTAAAAATTTTTGCACATGTATGTTCACCTTAACATAGTAACATTGGTATGGGGGAGGGGGAGTGTGAAGGAGTGGGGAATTGAGATGGACAGAGATGTGATGTGGAAAAAGGAGATTAGGCATAGACTTAAAGGTTACTTGGGGGCTGTTGAAAGTCAGTTGCAGGATATAACCTTGTCAGCATAGCACAGTTGGGAGGAAGATGGGAGAAGGAAGGGGATAGTGGGTTGGTAGGGTAAACAGTATAATGTCATATTTAAGGTAGTATTTGTATAACTGTGCATTTTTTTCAGTAAATTTTAGGATGGAAGTGGGTGATAATAGAAAGAGGCTAGCAGACAGTGATGATGCACTAATCTCGTATTCAGTCTATTTTGTCAGCATGTTACATTTTCGATATATGATAAAGGGAAGTTATTAATTAAAAGACATCATGATAGCTAATTTGTTTGCACTGATTCACAGCTTGCCCCATTTAGTTGCAATTACATTTATCTGACATGACTTTAGAGGGGTTGGAGGGACTTCAAGAGCTATAGGGGTATTTCATGTGATATTGCTATGCATTGCTGGTTTACATTTTGTATGAAATGTCTGTTTGGTTTAAAGAAAAGGGGGAGGGGGGCAGGGGATGTTGTCTTGACTTTGGTTTATTTCCAATACCAAATCTGTTTAAAGAGATCGGGGGGGGGGGGGGGGTAGGGGATGTTGATGTCTTGACTTTGGTTTATTTCCAGTACCAAATTTTAAGATCTAAGTACAAGCTTTAAGTTAACCATAGTAATTTCAGATTCAAAATTTTCAAATTCATTATTAGTGAAATTGTAATATACCTGTATATTCATGTATATTTTCCAGTCAAGAAAAAAAGTTCCAAAAAAGCGATACCTGCAATAAACAAGATACCATTGAAGTCACATCTAATATCCTTCATTTTGTCATGTCTGTAGTACAAATGATATACTTTCATCATGCTGTACCAAAGCCTCTAAAGATATTTTGTCTTTTATGCACAAATTCAAGAGCAAAGTCATAAATTTTCAATAGACAAAATGTTGACCTTTAACTTTTTCTGGACATTCATGGTACATGCTGTTAAGAGCATTGATATGTTTGGGCAAATTCAATTCTTAGGCATTAATATTGCCAATGAGATGATGGAAGATTGCTTTGAAGAAAGTATATCATTGCCATAACATTTTGTTTTATAGGGAACTTTTGTAATTGGAGAAGCTCAGATGTCAGAAAGTTGACCTCATCTTCAGAATGACATCAGTTGCACAAGTCTTACTTAGCAAGGATGGGACATTTTGCAGTCCCCATCTATGATAAATGTGTGCTGCTTTTTGCTGCAGAATATTGACACCACCCCACGTCATACTCTTGCAACCACAGACCTATCCTAGCATACAGAGTTGAAACCAAATCACCATTTGTGCAGAAATTCCACTACAGCTACTTCAGTGACTTTTGTTGGACTCGAGTAAAAGTGTTACTTCAGTAGGGGAAATTCTTCAAAACTTGCCAATCAATGGTTTGGAAAGTTCAGACGAGTTGCATCCTGATATAACTGCTAGCATACTGAGGGGTATTTTCAAGTCTATGCAGCAGTAGTTTTGTATCCCTGAATGGAGATGAGGGCAATTCGCAGTCCACATCATGCTTCATTTCCTCGGTGGGGGAGGGGGAACCCTCCGATTCTGGCTGCTTGTTTCATTCCAGCTTTGCATACCAAAGTAGGTAGAACCTTCTGGAAGCATTGATCAAAGACTGCTGGGAAACCCTGCAATAATCGACAACTTTGAAAGTGATACAAACTTTTTTTCGGCACAAAATTAAATTGAAAAATACGCCAGGAATTTTCTCATGTACCCACATCCGAACCATGGAATAAACGGCGTCTGCTACGATGCTAGCTAGGTCCAGTTATTGTAAGAAACACGTAAATCTCAACAATGGACAAATCAGAAGTACAATGGATTATTACAGTTCGACTGGACGTATTGGACCAGTTGGATTGGGTACCGGTGGGGGGCACAATTTTGTTTGCCCGATCGAATCTCTAGGCCCTTTAGAAGAATTTTGCCCGAATTTCCACAGGTTCTGTCAGAATTTAAGGGGGGGGGGGGGAAGGGGTACAGCTAGGTCCCTGAGTACTCTGGCCGTCCCTGCAGCCGTGCCTGTGGATCATTTCTCCGGTGGAGAAAGTCGCTGCATGTAGGGTACGTGGCAGGTTGCACTGGGTGAGAACAATCGTACGTGGATTTGTCGGACTACTCCGGAAGTGCTCCTTGAATCATCATGACTCGATAAGTCTGTTTCCTTTTTGACTCCCCGATCTACCTCCCCAGCATAGGCGGGATTACGGTGTGGGGGAGGGCTTCCCCCCTACACTTTTTGCAGAGCTTAAAAAATGAAAATAGCCTAATACAAAAATGAGCAAAACTAAGCAAGACCAGAGAAATTGTATGAGAATTTGAATAGCCTGATATGAAATTTTGCAATGTTTAATGAAGGAAGATATTAATAATCAAAAACCATAAAATTTGCTAGGATTTTTTTCGGCGCGCTTGGCGCGCACCTCCACAGAAAACTGACTAATAAAGTTGTAACTTTTGGCACCGTAAAAGTTCTTTCTTCAGTACGCCACATTATTGTGACGTGAAGCTCTATACTGATAAGGGTCACTGAAAGTACTAAAGTACGCCATTAAAATGGCGTACTTTAGAAACTTTCAGTAAACCCTTTCATATAGGTTAAAGGTCCCCAATAATTTTGGCGAAATTTGAAAAAAGAAATTTTTAGGGTGCCAAAAGTTAAAACCCTTTATTAGTCATTTTTCTGTGGAGGTCCCGGGGGGGCCAAGCGGGGCCAAAAAAAAACCCCTAGAAAATTTTTTTGGGTTTTTGATTATTAATATCTTCCTTCATTAAACTTTTGAAAAATTTCATATCAGGTTTATTCAAATTCTCATACAATTCTCTGGTCTTGCTTATTTTTTTGCCATTTTTGTATTTAAGGGCATTTTCATTTTTTAAGCTTTTGGCCAAAAAAGTGTGGGGGGGAAGCCCTCCCCCACCCCTTTAATCCCCCCCTTTGGGCTGGGGGGGTTTAGATGGGGGGAGTCAAAAAAGGAAAAAACCCTTATCGAGTCAGAGGGTTTTTAAAGGGGAGCACTTCCGGGGGAAAGTCCCGAAAAATCCACGAAACGTTTGTTTCTCCCCCCCAGTGAAAACCTGCCCAGGGGAAAAAAACCCCCTACAGGGCAGCAAAACTTTCCCCAACCGGAGAAAAGGGTTTCCCAGGCCCCGGCTGCAGGGAGGGGGGCCATAGTACCGTGGAACTAGCTGTACCCCTTCCCCCCCCCCCCTTTAAAACCCTAAACAGAACCGTGGAAATTCGGGCAAAATTTTCTTCTAAAGGGCCTAGAGATCGACCCGGGCAAAACAAAAATTTGTGCCCCCCCAACCCGGAAACCCAATCCAAAACTGGTCCAAAAACGCCCCCGGGTTCAAAACTGTAAAAATTTCCTTTTGTACTTCTGTTTTTTCCTTTGGGTTAGATTTACGTTTTTTCTTTAACAATAATTTTGGACCTGGGTTGGGGCATGGGAAAAGGGAGCAGACCCCGGGTTTATTCCTTTTGGGGATGGGGGGACATGAGAAAATTCCGGGGCGTTTTTTTTAAATTTAAATTTTTTGTGCCGAAAAAAAGTTTGTAAAACTTTCAAAAGTTGTCGATTTTTTGCGGGGTTTTTCCCAGCAGTTTTTGGGGATCTTTGTTTTCCAGAGGTTCTACCTATTTTTTGGTTTAAGGGGAAAAGCGGGGAAGAAACAACCCGCCGAATCGGGGGGTTCCCCCCTTTCCCCCCACCGGGGAAAAATGAAGCAGGATTTTGGACTGCAAATTTCCCCTCACCCTCCTTTCCCGGGTTTACAAAACTACTGCTGCATAGCCCTTAAAAAACCCTCAGTTTTTCTGGGCCATTTATATCGGTTTGCAACTCGTCTAAAATTTTTCCCCAAACCCCATTGTTTGGGCAAGTTTTGAAAAAAATTTTCCCTTTACGGGAAGTAACACTTTTACTGGGAGTCCAAAAAAAAAGTCACAAAATTTAGCTGTATGGAATTTCTGCACAAATGTGTTTGGGGTTTCAACTCTGTATGCTAGGATAGGTTTTGTGGTTGCAAGAGTATGGGCGTGGGGTGGTTTTCAATATTCTGGGAGCAAAAAAGCAAACACACTTTATCATAGATGGGGACTGCAAAATGTCCCTCCTTTCAAGTAAGACTTTTGCAAATTTATTCCTTCTGAAAATGAGGTCAACTTTCTGACCTCTGAAAACTTCTCCAATTACAAAAATTCCCTATAAACAAAATGTTAAAGGCAAAGATATACTTTTTCAAAAACAATCTTCCATCATCTCATTGGGAATATTAATGCCTAAAAATTGAATTTTGGGCCCCCAAAATATCAATGCCTTAAAAGCAATTGGGACCATAAAAGGGGCCAGGGAAAAAATTAAAAGGTAACATTTTTCTATTGAAAATTTATGACTTTGCTCTTTTAATTTGTGCATAAAAAAAAAAATCTTTAGGGGGCTTTTGGTACAAACATGATGAAAGTATATCCTTTGTACTACAGATGTGGGGGGGGGGGGGGGTGGGGGGGGGGGGGGGTGGGGGGGGGGGGGGGTGGGGGGGGGGGGGGGTGGGGGGGGGGGGGGGTGGGGGGGGGGGGGGGTGGGGGGGGGGGGGGGTGGGGGGGGGGGGGGGTGGGGGGGGGGGGGGGTGGGGGGGGGGGGGGGTGGGGGGGGGGGGTTGGTGCCTGTGGGGGGGGGGGGGGGTGGGGGGGGGGGGGGGTGGGGGGGGGGGGTGGTGGGTGGGGGGGCGTGTGGGGGGGGGGGGGGGGTCTGGTGGGGGGGGTGGCGGGGGGGGTGGGGGGGGGGGGGGGGGGGGGGGGGGGGGGTGGGGGGGGGGGTGGGGGGGGTGGGTTGTTGGGGGGGGTCGGTGTGGCGGGGGGGGGTGGGGGGGTGGGGGGGCGGGGGGGGGGGGGGGTGGGGGGGGGGGGTGGGGATGAGGGGGGGGGGTGGGGTGGGGGGGGGATCGGGGGGGGGGGGGGGCTTGGGTGGGGGGGGGGGTGGGTGGAGGGGTCGCGGCGGGGGTGGGGGGGGGGGGGGGTGAGGGGAAAAGGTTATCACCCCGCTCCCACCCAACCCCCACCCCAATATTATTCGACCCTCCGAGGCCGAGCCTTTTGCTTCGTCATCTTACTCGCCTATTCAGTATCTTGATTTTGAAGCACGGCCTCTTTTTTACACAATTTGTTTCACGTCGCGAGATAAACCTCAATGGAGAATTCCATCACGTATATAAGTAGAGAGCACCGCAGACCAAGATATAGTGCCTACACATTTAAACGTCTTTTACGTATGCCATTAGCATAAATTCGTCGTGTTGATCCAGAAAACCCCAAAAAAAAAACACATGCGTAATAATAAGGTCGTGATTTGGAGAGACTTAAGGGGTGGAGGAGGCGAGCGCGGAATTAGATCATGTGAACCGATTTATAATGACTAAAAGCGATGCACCCCTTCATATCGCGATCAACTATAAAGGTCAGGTGTGTGCATAATATTTTCCAAACTTGTAGTCTTACTTTTTCCTTATTTGTTAAATATCTAAATGGCCTGATACAAAAAAATCCCGAAACGACGATCCCTCTAAAAAGACAGACATTACATGCATGCAATATCTTTCTGCCATCTTGTAACACAAACTACTTCTTCTCGCATGTTATTGCTATCTCCCCTTATCATTTCGCCTTAAGCATTTTCTGAGCAAGTCAGGCTTGTGATACGAGCACTTATACAAGGACCACACGCATTCAACGAGTGCGCAGGGCCATATACAGTTAGGCCAAAGATACTTTACCTCGTCGCGCCAGTGTAAAGTTCCAAAGTGAAAAATCAAGTCAATCGATTCATCTGCTAAACACTCCTCTCCAAGGCCGTTATAGGTTTAACCACTACAGGCAAGCATCCGCCTGAGTGCAAGGAAAATTTCTAGTTCCACGTCTGGTATTTCAGACTTTGTACATCTATGCAATCCATCTTTAACGCGATTAATGTGCATTGACCAGAGATAATAACAAGAGTTTTTGCTCAGCCAAACAACGCACCAAATCCAATATTTTTCCTTCTAGTTTTGTGTAGAATGTGTTTCAGTTATGTTTTTGTTTTTTTTTTTTAACTTCTTTTTCTTTTTTAGTGTGTTAGCTGTCTCAAAATGGCACGACCCGCATGCGTGCCATTTAAGTATAAACTCGCCTTCCTTCCTCCGGCAGACAAATTTCTTTGTAGGCCCCACAAGTACGCACTCTACGGCCACGCCACGGCCCCGAAAAGTAAATCTCTCTTATATTCCCTATAGATAAACATTTAATTTGGTATTGATCGTTTTGACACTTCAAAAAGGCATTTATTTTTCGATGTTTACAGTTTCAAAATCCAGAACGAGACACAAGTCCCTTCACGTCGGCTGAAAATTGATGCAGTGCGGTAATTGACGCTCCCACGAAAATGATGCCCTAACAACGCAGGTATGGCAGGTGTTGGGGGTGGGATACTGAAAGCAAGCAACGTCAGTAAGTTAACCTACAGTTGAACACTACTTTTTCAAAAGAATCAGCGTCATCCCCTAGAATTCCTCGACTGACTAAGCAAGCAAGCCAAGGACGCCGTGCGACTACTCTCCCAATTCCAAGCTGGCCTTATATACGGGACGCCGATGACTGATGAAATACGGAAGTTTAGACGTACAGCACCTACACTGTGCCCCAAACAGTTTGTGTACGGACGGTAACAGCATAGTGTGTGGGATAAAAAGCTAACTGTTTTTCAGGTGGAGGAGGCAGTGAGGATCGGCGAGAAGGCTGAACGTTTTTAAGAACCGTCCGCCACTGCGATGATGGTTTTTTAAGCCGGGGAGCGGCGGGTTCCCCTTCACAACTGGAGAAATTTTAGTATTTTGCAAATATTTAGTGTCCTAGTGATCATATAATGCCTATTTCAGTTGTGTATGATATTGGAAGTGCAATTTATTGGAAAGAATGAAAAGTTTTATAGTTTTATATGTATACTAACACTTTGTATAAATTGCAGCTGAGGGGTTTATCGTTCATATAGAAAAGTGGTGGGGGAGGGCGAGAAGATCGAGCCGCGACCGAAGCATACTTTAGCCCCCGTCATCTTCGAGGGGCGGCTTTAAGCTCCCCGCTCCCAGTTTCTTCTACTATTATCACCAGGTTTGAGTGTTTAACAGAGAGGGGCCCTGTTTAGGTTTCCTGAAAGTGGGCCCCTACGAATGCCGGAAACCGGCGGTGATAGCGCGACAGAGGGCCGGTAGAAAAGCAGTTGACCATTAACAATGGTGTAGGTAAATTGAGATGACCCCTGTTAAGATTTAGGCATACGGTTGAAAAGACTAATAGAGACGCGACAAATGTCAACTTATATTATGAACGAGTGTTGAACTGTTGCCAGTGTTAGGTGTATAAGGCGCACTGTAACATGGGCGTCCACTGCATAGAGTGCACACTGTGTTTGACTGTTTTTAGTGTAGTGCAAGAACAACGTTTACTTACAGTGCTCCCATACATTTGAGCAAGTTCCTTCAATTGCAACGAATACTGTCATCTGCCGCTTTTCAATTTTTACATTAAAACGTACATGATTAACAAACATAACCTCTGATATTGTTTCCTAGCCTGAAATGCTCGCAAAGCATATCTACAAGAGCTACAAAAATATAAGCGAAATTTGCAATATATATTAGTTCCTTGATCATAAAGGCTCTAATTTCTTGACTGAATATCACTGGAAAAATCTACACATAACAGCCGTTCCACAAATGGAGAAATATACCAATTTCCACTTTGCAATCGAAATGAATCGCAAAGCAACGATTGTGATTCTAGATAGTTTCATTTCCGCGGAATAAATGGAAGAACATTCTTCGAAGACCCAACAAGACGACTTGTTCAACAAACCACTGTAACACATTTTTGCCACGTTAAGTGTTCACAGGTCTAATCGCACCAACCCAAAAGCCTAGATTTGGGTATTTCTCTTCGCACGCTCACACGGCACACAGGGCTTTATATCTGAAAGAAAGAACCGAGGAGCGCCAACTATCATTCAAACTGTTTTACAGTCTAGCGATTTTCATAGCCCAATTACATTCGGCTAACACGTAGTATTTTACCTCAATTCACCATGGCAGAACTAGAAAGTTACTGGAACAGTAGCAGAAAAAGTCTTATCCAAGCCGAGTGGACAACGAAAAGCCCGATCGACCTGCATCAAGCAACGCGCAATCGTCGATCCTCAAAGAACCGCAAGACGGCTCATAACCGATTTTCAGCAATTAATTCCCCAGCCAGACTTAAAGCGATGGCGCGTTGATGCTGCAGAAAAAGAATACGGATTGATCAACAAAGCCCTGCAAGAAGGGGCTGCTTACTGAAATGCCCGATGTCACTGAAGGCAAACCAAAGCGATTGACTGACAGCGTGAACCAGCCGGTGACCTTCAACCTTGACACAACCAAGGCCTTGGCCCAGCTAGAATAAGGCCCAAAGGCGAAAAAGCCAGAGGCCAAGGTCGAGCTCAGCGGAACGCCCAAAAGAGCGGCCGCAAAAGGAAAAAAGCCAAAGGTGAAGAAGGCTGAAGCTAAGGCCTAAAGATGGGGATTGCACCATAAGAAAAGCTGCCGCCAAGAAGAAATCTGGCGAGCCACAATAAAAAGAAGACACCTGCGCAAGCCCAAAAAAGCCAGTGAAGGCATCGAAGACCGTCAAGAAAGCCAGCAAAGAAGCAATGCTGCCAAGAAATAAGCCAAGTACAAGAAGCCAGCCAAGCAAGCCCGCAGACCAAAAATGCCAGTGATTGAAGGCTGCGAAGAAGAAGCCAGCAAAGAAGTAAGTACTCATCATCGCCTGCCCACATGGTGGGGCACCTTAGAAAAGGGTGCGTTGCTACTAATTAACTTAAAACCAAACAGCTCTTTTAAAGCGGCTACCAAATACTTTGGAAAAGAAGTGGCCTCCTCTCCCTTAGTCAAACATGCCTTGCTTTAACCTGCTTGTGATTTTAGTTATAAATGTTTTAACTTTACTTATTCTGGGTCATTTCGCTAAGCACTCTAGTGGACTCTGCATCATCGCCTGGGTTCATAGACCTGTTACCTTGCCAACCCCTCCCCCCCATACTCTATTACAGGTTCTAACCTTCATTATTTCTACGTGTGTCACATTTATTTCAAAGGTCTATTCTCTTACTTTGGTATTCTATCATTTTATGCGTGAGGCTGGTTTATTTCACACGCCGCACCCTCCCCCCCCCTTTATGTGGCAATAGCCACTAGCCTACGATTGACCATACTTCATGAATCGTGATCAGGCGCCTATCTTAATTCTATCGAACCGCCTATTTTCTGGAATCTTTTGTTTAGAACTCATAGAATATAATGTTTACGCACCCTATAGCCATACAGGCCGAATTTGGTCGGATAACGTTTTACGGCCCTCACGTTCTCAAGATTTGGTCTCACAATGATAATTGCCAGCCAAACCATTTTTGTTTAAGAATCATTGGTCCCCAGTGAAAGTTTTTTTTTTAACCCACCTCACACTCCAAAAGCGTGTTAATCCGGTTTTTGTCTAGTTGTGTCAAGCTTGTCAAAGCTTATTTCCTCCGTTCTAAAATAAAAGCTTATGTGTGGGTGCTTGGCAAGTATTAACGAGGCACGTTTTTTTTTTAAAATCTTAAATTAAATTTAAGTATTTTATTTTTTATTAATCTTAGAAAAAGCGGTTTCCCAACACTGCCTTTTTTAAAAAACTGCGGGGAGAGAGTGAAATAGTAACACTCGGTTCCGGTTAGAAAAATCCAATTTTTTTTAATTCCCCAGCTCCAAAGCCACGAAGCCCACCTAAAACCCAGGGGATAAGGAGACGACCGCAGGAAAAAGGTGGGGATTTTCAAGAAGATCTGATGGGTGTATTAATGGAGTGCATGAGCATTTCTTCACTAACCATTTTTTAGTCAAATATACGTAGAAGCCTGTTTTTCCCACTATATTTCGAAGCTATGGAGCATTTTGTGATTTGAATAAGGCTATCTTTCGACCCTAGAGATTAATTGCAAGTTATAACAAAATGTTTGATTTAGTTAATTTTTTGACCCTCGGGGTTTTTGGGCAAAAAATGTGCCGTGGGGGGCCCGCAAAAGAACGAGTTTGATTAGCCCAATCCCCACTCTTTTTAAAAAAACCGTATCCCCACTGCCTAGCCCTAGAATATGGCCCAATTGGTTTGTTTGTTTATTAAATTATATTTGTTTTTGGGTTGGACCGATGTTCATTTTAGGAGGTCTTTTAGTTGAAGCTACCCCATTTCCCCGTCAGCAAATATGGGGTAAAATTTTTTTTGTACACCTCCTCAGGAACATGTCCCCCCTCTTTAGCGGTAGGAGGTACCTTGGGGCATGCCCGGGGGGTGAAAACTTGTTTTTGGGCTTAGCCTGGCAAAGGGCCCCCCTAATATTCGCCCTGTGATAGGTTTTTCCTACCCTTTTTTTGTTTTCCCCCGCCCCCCCTCGTGGTAAATTTTTTAAAAAATTAATGCCAGATCCAAGGCTAGTGAATTGAAACAGGAAACCCAACCTTAAATTTAGATTGTAAGGGTCCAAAATGGAAGAAATGATTTGGATGTAATGCCTCACCAACCTTGTTAAAATTTGAGATTTTTGATGAACCAAAGCGCAAAAGATTTTCCCAGACCACTTACTTGTACCTGCCAACTTGTAGATTTTGGGGAAGGAGGGGAGCTAACTCCTACATGCCTAATGGCGCACGCCAAAGTGTTTTCCGGGCAAAGAAACTGTTAAAAAATTTTTGGTACTGGGCCCCCCGCCGTTCCCTAATTTCCGGCCGATCCTCCCGTTACCCAAAATTCAAAGCCCACAACGCGTTTTTGCAAGCAATGCCGGGTGCTTTTTACCAAAAGTTGGGTTTAACGCGTAGGCGTGACAAAAAACCGCCCGCACAACACGTTTTTTTTTCCTGTTTATGAGACCCTTGTAGAAATTAGCCACGACGTTCCCACCGACGCGACGGGCCAAAAAAATTTTTGCGGAGACAAAACCAATGGAAAATGCACACCCGCCAAACGCAACACATCCCCCCCTATAAGAACCCTCCGCACGCGCGTGTGTAAATAAAAGAACCCCGCCTTGCAAAGCCGTATGCGAAAATTGATTTCAACAAATCGGCTGTTGGTTCAATATGCATTTTGTTTGGTGTGGAACTGCAATGACAATGATACGCGCGCGCCTTTAGCCCTTTCCAAAACCGAGGGAGCAGTTGTTTTTTTCTGTTTCTGGTGGACGTTCCCCCCTAAGAATGCAGTCATAAGGTCTCAGTATACTGAACTCTATGACCCGTAACACATAAGTGTACCCGCCTGTCAGGAAAACGGAACGTGGAGCTTAGCACCGTACCCCCCGTTTATGAAGAGCGGGTAAGAAATCGTTCACGTGCCCTAGAAAAACTACGTTTGTAAATGAAAGACTACTAAATGGCGTTAAAAACCGACCCTGTCGTAACGCGTTCCCCACTGGTGGGTTTTCCAAACGAAGTCCCCCCCAACCGGGACTGTATGGTGGAACATCTTTCAAGTGGTATGTGGGCATGACGTGCAAGTAACATAAGGGAAGGCGCAGGGGATGAAAGCAGAGTGGGGGGCGCCCCCCCCTCCCCGAACATTTTTGGCAAAGCCGAGATACTTTATTTTATCAACTTTCTGATCTTTCACAATAAAACTCCCCGCTTTTTTTGTTTTAAAATGGTCCCGAAAGTTTTTTTGGGCCGTTGGTGTGTTTCATGGACTCGTCTGTTTTTACTCCCGCCCTGTTTCCACGTTCACCGGAGCGTGCTTTTCAGAAGGCACCCCGAAAAGGACAACCCGGAGAAAAGACGGAAAGTGATTCCCAACTTGACGACTGACCAATTTTTCTGCGATCTGAAGAGGAGCCACAAAAAACACCAAAACAACCCGTGAAAACTCGCCGATCCGGCCATAGCGCCGGATGAAAAAAAAGACCCGGAACCCCCCGAGAAGAGCCCCCCCGTCCAAGGCACCAGCTTTCAGTTCCCCCCCCCTCCCGCCAAAACACCACCAACAAGAGAACCGAACCAAACCCCCCAACCAGCGCCTAAACCGGCCCCCCCCCCCCGACCCCGACCCACGTGCGAAATGTTGGAGGAGAGGTGCCTTTTTTTTTCCGCGGAGGAAAGTTGTATGGGCCAATTCTCGGCATGGTAAAATGGCTTTTTGACCACCATTCCCCAGGGGGGTTTTTTTTTAATCGGTTCTTGCGTAAAAACGTTTGGGCGCAGTGACCCTTGGAATGTTACCGACAAAAGAGGGGTTGCTTTAAGACCCGCAACTTATAAGACACGGAAAAAGTGGCCCCCCATTGCATCCACTCCCAATACAATCTTGCGAAGAATTCAATTGTTTGGTCCCCATTATTTTCCTCTACGCTAATGGGCACAAAAATGGTAGCGCCTATGGAGGGAAAAAAATGCCGCCGTTTTCTGGGAAAAAAAAATAAAAGCCGCTATTGCCAAACAATATGAATGCGAAAATACAATTTGAGCAGTGATGCCCTTCTTTCTTTAAGCATTTGAATCATATTTGTTTTCCTCAATAAGACGTGATTAGTAAAAAATATACTTGCTTGGTCTAAGATAGCAAACCTTGTTCCCCCCTCTATGTTTTCCAATCAAGGACCGGCACAACAGGTTATTTACCACCTCCCCTACCCCACCCCAACCCCCCACCACCAATATTTTTATGCAAATTTTGTCTTAAGAACATTTTTTGCTATTTTAGTACTTGATTGACCGATGAAATGTCAGTTGGTTCGTGTGTCAAAATCGATATATAAACAACATGTTTGTGCAAATTTTTCTAATACCCAAATATCTTTGGGGCACACGAGAAGGGGGCAACGCAAACCATCAAGCAGTTGCCCCGCCCCCTGTCCCCTATTTGGCGACGCTGTTGTTTTCATATGTGCAAAGATAGGTTAAGCATACACCCAATGAGGGACTAATGCCCATTGCCTACCAACTGCGAAGCCTGCGTTATCTTGCAATTTTTAGCACCAATTTTTTTTTCCGTAAGCGCTGCAAATTGCGCTATAAAATTTGCAGCGAATCGTTATTCATGCCATTGCCCACCGGCGCAAATATTCGCGAATTAAACAGCTCACAGTTGAGTTCAATTACGGACACAGAAGATTCGAGACTGGTCTCTGCACAAGACTAGCAGAACATGGACCATACACAGAGCCTTGGCAGTGTGGCCCGCGACGGGGACCACGTAAAGGAAGTGGTCCTGGACTCTGACGATGATGATGCCTGCCTTGCCTTGACGTCCCTGGTACTCCTGCATAAGAGGAGAAAGAGAAAGCTTCTAGAGCAACATCAGAAAAGGAGAAGGTGGTGGGTGAGGCCATGGCTTCTGATAAGGGGCCTGTATGGCCAGTTTGAGACACTAATGCATGAGCTGGCTACTGAAGACAGGGATGGATATCGTGCATTTCAGACTTGCGCTGCATAGCGCTCCTTGCGTATGCTTGCGATAGGCCTGCTCACTACTTGCGATGCATTGCGAAAGACTTTTAGCGCAGCTTGGTTTGCGCTTTTTGGGGGGCAGGTTCAAAAATAACGCAACAGCTTGCGAAGCAATTTCGGAAGGAAAATTTGCGCAAGCTTTCGCAAGAACACTTGCCCACCGCTGCGCTACTTGCGCTACGTTGGCTTCGCAAGCTGGCGCAAACAGTTGCGCAAGTTAACGCAGTTGGTGGGCAATAAGCATTACGAACCGTGGATAGCGAATTCCCTTTCATGCCAAATTAGGCAGAAAAAAACATTAAAAACATCCAAAACATTAAAATGCTCTAGGGTCTGATTAAAATACAAAAAATACAAAAAATAAAAAAAACCTCAACAGAAGATGAGGAAAACATATCAGGATTATATGAATCAAATACTAACACCACACACGGAAGGACACCCTAAACTCTTTTGGATATTTATTGAATCGCCAGACGGGACCGGGGGCAGCAGTTTTCATAAATCTAGGCAACTAATATCAGACAGTAAAGGAAAGACTTTACTTCTAAATTAGTGTTTCAGATCTGTATTCAGAGCTGGGGAGTCTAGTAATATCCCACACAAAGGAACGTCCCCATTCCCAGTAAAGAGTAAATTAGTTAATGTTACTGATGAAAGTGTGCTTAAATTACTGAATGAATTCAACCCAACTAAGGCAACTTGGTCTGATGGTCTCCCCTCTCCCGTTCAAAAGTTACTTGTCCATCAAATTGCCTCAATCCTCACAGAAATTTACAATTTTACCCTTCTAAAGGGTGTTCTCACACAGGATTGGGGAAAAAGGCAAACATTACGTCAGTTCTTAAGAATCGGGAAAAGCTGATCCTAAGAACTATCGGTCTGTATCTCTTACCAGCATATGTTGTAAGATCATGGAACATATTATTCATAGTTAAATTATACATCATTTAAACAGTCACCACAACCCGGTCTGATTACCAACATGGTTTCAGGAAACGCATGTCATGTGACACTCAACTTGTCGCAATAACAGCTGACTTAGTTCATTCTTTGGGTAAACTGACGTACCGTAATCAGGTAATCAAGTAAATGTTATCATCCTTGATTTCAGTCAAGATTTTGATACTCAGGTACCCCACATCACGCTTGTTAAAATAAACTTAGTTATTATGGTATTAATAAAGAACTTGTTTGTTGGATTAATACTTTCCTGGTGCAAATTTCGAGGTAAATTACTGCGAAATTTGACATTTTTTTAAGAAAAGGAACGAATAAGAAGTTTTCGTCCATGATTTGTGGGGGAGCATACTTCCACCTCACCGCTTTTTTGACTGGGGGCTTTAGTCCTCCAGCTATACCCCGTTATCTACGCCTATGTATATAACTGCTCTTGTTTCCCACGAACAATGAGTGAAATAAACTAACAGAAGGGACCATAAATGCAAGCAGTGTAAACACTTTTAAGGTGCACCTCTATTTTGCTTAGCACCCAGGCACACCCCTGGCTTATATGCTCATGCTTTGAGTCCTGCCAGTATCTGAGCAGAAGCAGAAGTATAGGGGCTTATACCCATACGACGTAGGCTACTTTCAACTGGGGCCGGAAAACTTTGGCGTGAAACTTAAACGCATGTCTGCCAGAAAATAGGCAATATTCCTCCCCAATAGGGGGAGTGTGCATACCACCCCTTGCCAAATACGCCTATTTCCTAACATGACACCCCAGTGTTGTAGTAGCATGGTGGTACTATGAGTCCGTCAATTAAGGGAACTTTGACTAAAATCATATATATACACATACGAGAGAAATATATAATTTAAACTTATCCTTTACTCTCATAAGCATAGTTTCTTTTAATCTCCAAAGTAAGTGTGTATTCCACGGGAAAACTTTCAAGAAACAGAAATTCTAACCACAAGTTCCAGATACCTTAGGTTCAAGAATGTTACTTTGAGTCGGCGGTCACTCAAATATTATCAAGCCGTTAAGAATGATGTCAAAATAAAATTCAATGAAATGATGTCGTCACAATAGATCGAATCATCAAATGATGGAAGGAGACCATTCATAGTAATTTCGAGGAATTTTTAAATAATTTGTGAGGACTAAAAATGTCTGACGTCACAATATGGCCACACTGGATGTAAGCTATGCTAGGATCGTCTTCTTAAAAATGGAGTAACTTCTTATTTTTTTACAGATTTTGAGCTATTGTCATCGCGTGCTGGAGTTCCAAGACTAAGCCTAGGCATGTTTATTTGAAGGCCACAGCTAGTATATGCCTATGATACATTTTGTATGCAGTGACTGACTCAAGGTATATGAAAACCTATAACCTAGTCCTAAACTAGTCAGGATGGTGTCTCTCCCGACTAACTTGACTGACTAGCGTAAAATTAGTCGGTGGATTAATCACTGATCACAAACTAGTCAGTGGATTAGTCCGTGTGACACCGACTATAATCAACTGACTAGTTTGTGATCACTGACTAATCCACTGACTAATTTTACGCTAGTTAGTCAAATTAGTCGGGAGAGACACCATCCTGACTAGTTTAGGTTTTCAGTACCGACCGACTCCAGATAGACTTACTATACTCAAAAAGTACTCGGTACACGAGTACTACTCGAGTACTTTATCAAGTACTCGTAATCGAATTTTGAAGTAGTCGTCAGTCGATACTCGTACTCGAATATTAAAATAGTCGTACTCGTACTCAATTTTTTGTACTTGCCAGCACCAGTCAGTTAATTTCTCGTATAATCTATACATTTTTTAAAGCTAACAAATAAGTCACAACAGGGAGCGGAATAAATTTCTTTACCCTTTGGCACTTCAAAATATTCTTACTCAAACTACGTCTTATGAGTTTATATTCTAGTGATCGTGTAGCTGTAGTGTGCGAGTTCTGGTTACGACTCCTAGTACTATAAGTACATGAGTCTTCTTGTCGTTAACGTTACGTGAAACGAACGTAGCGACGTTGCGGAACGAGTAACGTGGCCAATTTGTTGTGTACAGTAAGTTGGTTCAGTTTCAGGTTCAGTTTATTCCTCTCCAAATGAAATAGTACCCCCCCCCCCCCAAGATGTAACTGTACTGGGAAACTATTCTGTTTGTCGGGAAATTATTATATATTGTTACGAAAGTTATCACAAATTCAGTTCTGTGTCAGTGGTCTCTACTACACTATTGGGGAAGCCATTGTCTTTTGACGAAATCCAGACTATCGGAGAAAATAGAAGTACCGTATAGCATAATTGTCTACCATGAAACAGACATCATGTCCGACATTGTGGAATAAAAGCCTTTTGGATTTGATGCAACTCAGTTGAAGGTATTGGTTGTCAGTTGCGTCGGGTCGCAGTGGGATTGTAAGTTAACCATGCAACACCATTGTCGGGGCCGTTGATATCAGTCAAGTTCAAGTTCAAGTTCAACTTTATTAAGTCCCAAGAGGGAAATTCAATGCTCGCAGTAAAAACATAAAAATACTAAAATATCAAAAGTTTACAAACATAAATAGACAATGATTTCGAACATAAAAATTCAAATACATAAGAGATAACGAATCAAAAATAGACAGGAGGTTAAGACGAGAGTAAGATATAAGACAAAAGATGAAAAGATGGTAAGATAAGAATACAGAATAAGACATAAAAGCCGAAAAGAAGATGAATAATAATAATAAAATAATAAAACGTCTAGCGATTAAAACGGTCATTAAAAAGTTTAATACACTGAGGAATAAAAGATGATTTGTGTCTGTTTGTAACTGCGTAAGGTAGTCTCATTCGACCACTTCGAGGGATTATGGCACTATTAAGATTGGCATACAGGGGGTGGCTAGTATCATTAAGAACATTATTTAGCTTAGCTTCAATGTAACGTTGGTACGACGAGTAAATTGTGAACTGATTATCACCTAAAATACGGCCCGCTTGTCTTATAATTGAGTCAATACGCTTTTTATCTGTAACGTCCACATTCCCACCCCAACAAACAATACAATACAGCCAAACACTACAAATCACCGAGTTATAAAAAGTAGTAAGAATGCGGCTATTGATGTTGAACTTGTTCAATTTACGGAGGCAATACAATCTCGGGTTGACCTTTTTCACTAAATAATCTATAGTCTATCTACTGTTCATCCAACACACATGAAAGCGAGTACATTGACTATCTGCAACCATCGTCTGATTTCGCAAACGTTTCTTTCTTGGTCAATTTGTAAAAAAGAAAGAAAGAAAGAAAAAAGCTGCACGCTGACACTACTTACCTCAACTGCGAAGCGACCCCACCCTCTTCCTCCCCCGTCTCGACTACGAATATCAAACAGTTTGATATTTCCGATGTGGCCATGAAGTAGACAGTCGGATCGCCATCAAGACCAAAAGGCGGGTAGAGAACAAAATTTGGAATACGCGTTCTTAACCGACCGGTTTTCGTAGTCGGGTCGGTGCAGTGTGCGCTGGCTTTCCAAATCAACAATAACAAAACGCGAAACTTAGCATAATGTTAATCCAGGAGAATATTCAAGGGGGCTTTCAGCCACCCCCTCCCTTTTCGAAATGTCTGGATATGCGCCTGTGGCGTGTTTAGCCGTATCAGTGTCATTAATTGTAGACAGTTAATGTTGCATTCTAGAGCCACAATCGGGCAAATGCTTCAGAGATTCCGGGCTTCACCAGCCCTGCCCCCTGGAGGCTACAGAGGGACTTACTGAAACGGGCCATAAGGCGGGCAACTGAGCCCCATGCCATTGCCAAAGACGATCTTATGCTCCTTTCATGACCAAATCGACCTTGCTGGTGTAGCAGATAAATGAAAACGTGGGCACCAAGGTCAGATTGACATAATTGCCAACTTGAAATGTTAAAGGGAGAATGCAGTCACCCCAATAAAGAATTGTATAGTACTAGACTATCCTATTTCCTGAATGGATCTTGAGAATCATGTGACAGTATTTTTCTCACTCCATTGTAAAATTTACAAGGAGCAACTGCTTGAATATGCAATATTTATGTCCTAAAATATTATGAAAGATACTTGGAAGAGAAATGAGAAGAAATTTGTGACATTTAGCTGTTGTTTCAAAATAAGTTTGGGGCGACTGCTTTTGACCTTTAAACTGCGTTTTCCGGTAGGTTTCACTGGCAGTCTTTTGTTTATCTTGTCCTCCCGTTTTACCGTAAATTTTCCTTCTTGTACTTTTTGCAAAGATTTCGTTAAAACGGGGTTTATGAGTTAACCGTTCTTGACTCACATATTTTGTCGGGAATGAAACCCAGTTTGTTGGGAAAACGCTCCAACCCCCCTCTCAGTAGAGACCCTGTGTACAAGCTCGTACCCTGGTACTTGGTTTGGGGCTGAAGGTACTCCGTACGTACTTGGGTGATTATTTAAATTAGGGTACCAATGGTAAAATATGCTTTTAAAGGCAACTGTCTTGCTATTTTAATCCACATGGTCTTTGCTATGCTTTCATTTTGTCCTCACTATTTATGTAAGTGCATAATCTTTCAAAAAATAAGTATCATTGTAGTGAATCCTCCCAATTTTGATGAAAAATTGGCTAAAATTAGCAATATTTTTGGGGTTCAAAAAGTGTGACATTTAAAACTACCATAGCAGAAATAGATTTTCCTTATTTTTTTACACTTATCTTGCTCAGTTATTTTAACTTAAATGGTTGATGAGGTATCAATTTTACCTTGAAACTCATATTTTATGAGAAACTGACATTTTCTCCTTTCCTGGGATTCGACGAAAGAGAGGTTCCACGTGTAACATTTTGGTGGTTACTGTTACAGTGTGAAATTTTAGTATCTTATTTTCCACAAAATTTACCTACAGTAAATACTAAATCTTTCTTGTTTTTAGTGGTTGATTGAAGCCTGTGCAATTGTTGTGGAATGCATATATATAGGTTTGGACAAAAGCAATTGTACAGAAAATTAAAAACATAGCCATTTTGCATTTGACAGGCCACTTTGGTGTCACGGAAATATGTTTACATAGTGAACCTTTGCAGTTAAAATACTAATACTCCTAAAAACTTGATATGTTGTCATTTTTAGCTGAACTATAGTATTTAACATAGCTTTTAACTTACAGGTAGTTAAAAACTGTGCCACCTTGCGTATGATTTTGAAATATCATACAATATTACTTTGTGTTCTCCCAATCTAGGTTACACGTGGAACGTATTGGTTTTGTACCACAGAATTGAGATGAAACCCTTTGACTAAGTAATCACAAGAGGTTTTAGCTTCATGGACTGCTCAGATTAACTATAGAAAACCCAATGAAATGATATAAAATAACTCAATATGTAGTCTTAGTGGGACAAACATATTTTTTGGTGTTGTCATGTTACACACTGTGAAACCTATAATTTCCGTGCAATGGGGCTATTTTGAGGTCAAACGTCATCTGAGCATTCATAAAACAACTTGTACAACATCATTTAGGCCTAAGCCTACAATGAACTAGTAAATATAACAATTCCACCCATGGTTTCACATCAGAAATTATGGTACATGAAATTAGGGCTATAAATGTCATGTCACAGTCTGGTAAACACCCACTTGGCAATTGAGTAAAAGTACTTGACTTCAACACTGCACATCCCACACAAAACTAAAAGTAAAGTCGATGTGGTCCTAAACAGAATATATACGGTCACACTGCAGGTAAGTTTCTTATCTCATGCCCCATTCCTACCAACTATGCATGCCCGGCAAAACCTAGAGCTGAATGCTAGAGTTGAATACTCCTACGGCTTCGAGCGTGTCAGCTTAACAAGTTGAGGTCTTGTTTTTCCAGGTACAGGCTAAAGCTTTCTGGCTTTCAGTGTTTGGCTATTTGTTTGCCCTGTAGGAAAGGTGGGTTTGCGAAAAGATTTAATTATGATGCTCAGTTGCTAAAATTTCTGCAGTAAAATTTGTTTTCTTTTGTTTAAAATGCTTTGTGCAAAAACAGGATCACATTATGTAGGCCTATAGTGGTTTAGTATCGTAGGTACTAGTTTCGCTAAAAATTATTGCTCGATCTACCATTTTAAAGTTGGTAAGAAAACTTCAACATTTTACATCTCAGCTCAGAAGTATCGTGTGAAGATTGGAGTTGGACCATTTGGATTAGTATTTCAAGCTTTGTGTTAAACACATTTATTTGAAATTTCAGACTTTAGGTTCACTTTAATCCTAACCCTAACCAGAATCCTTACCTAGCCTAAACCCTATTTAACCTGCCTGTGAATAATCCTAAACCTTACACTGTATCTAATCCAAATCCTAACCCTGCTTCTAACCCAAGGAAGGTTTTTGCCCATGGGGATCTTTGGTAGGCCTATAGTGAGACCTTCCACCTAGTGAACCTTTGGTCTACAGTACTTAGCAGGTATTCCCTTTGTACAGTAACATAGGTACATGTGAGTTACTGTAAGTTACGTGGTCATTGTCAATGATCCACTTTTGACTGACATTTGAAGTAAAGTGACTCACCCCTCAGTCACTTTGGTGACTGACAATGTTGGTTAAGTGATGTACATGTGAGTCACATTGTCATTGCCAATGATCCACCCTTGACTGACCATGCTAGGGCTAAGTGGGGTGAGTCATTCAATTGAGAAACTTGTGCATTAGACCTAGCCTATATGCAGACCTTGAATAGTGCACAGGTCGGCCGGATTTCCATCTACACCTTATGCACTTATCAATTGAATGATGCACCCCACTATCCCCCAGCATTGTCAGTCAAATGTGAGTCATTGACCAATGACAGTGTGATGCACATGTCAGTCATTGAACTACTATTATCAGCCATGAGCATGACTGAGGGGTGAGTCACATTACCTCAATTGTCAGTCACTACTGTGACCAAGGGCTGGATCATTGTCAGTCAATTGTTACACTTTACAGGGATATCAATTGTCATTCTCATTTTTCCAGTCAATATCGGTGACCCACATGTCAGTCAAAATTGCAAATTGTGCATCAATTTTGTGACTGAGGTGTGAGTCATTTTACATTAACTTGTCAGTCACAGAAGTGACTGAAGGGTAGGTCATTGTACATGTTTTGTCAACACTGTTGTGGACAATTACGACCATGTCCGGGGTAGTGGGGTGCGTCATTCAGTTGATAAGTGCATTAGACAATGCAGTTTTTGAATGCTGAACACCAGCTGGTACTTCCTTGAACTAAGTTGTCCTTCATCTGAGTGTTTGACTAAAAGCAAATCACCTAAATAACTTTAAACTCCCCAAACCAAAAAGGGAGGGATGGGAACTGGAATATGTAATCTGGGAGCAACTGTAGAATACAATGCCCCTCCAAAAGCAACCTTTTAAAAATCATGAAGTCGCATATGTACACAGTCTCTCTGTTCCTCCTACTTTTCAAGTCCGTAACCCCACAACAGCATGGCTATGTGCAGTAACTTAAGTACTGCATGGCTCATTGTTGGGGGAAGATAGCCTGAAGTGGAGGCGCAGTTGTACAGTTGTCGCAGTGGTCTAACATGAAGCTTCCAATCTGGAGTGGAGGCACAGTCGTAGTTGCAGTGGTCTAACTGAAGCTCCCAATCTAGACTGGAGGCGCAGTCGTAGTCGCAGTGATCTAACGTGAAGCTTCCAATCTGGAGTGGAGGTGCAGTCATAGTCGCAGTGGAAGAACATCAATCTTCCAATCTAGACTGGAGGCGCAGTCACAGTCACAGTGGTGGAACATGAAGGTTGTGTTATTTTGAGAACGACTCAATGTGAGTCTTGTGTTCATTGTTTACGTCCACTGAGTTTTGGAGGTGTAGTCGCAGTCACTGCGACTGCGCCTCCGGAGTCTCGGTATGTCTTTGAGAGGCGTTGTATTCTGCAGTTGTACCTGTGATCTGAACTGAACTGAACGGACTGTTATGAAGGAGTTTCTCGATCTACTTTCCAATGTGCTATACCCTGTTAAGAAGATGCTGTAGTTAAAGGTGGATATCATTGTGGAAATCTAACTGTAAGATCCAGTGCAGTCGTGGCATTATTCATGGCTTAACATCATCTGATTTGAAGTTTTATTTTGCAAGTCCCAACCTGCTCCTGTGGAACTACTCCCTAATGCAAAAGCTACAGTATACCACCACAGGCTATACTGTATGTAGCCTTAGCTTAACAGGCTTGTCTGACATTCCTACTGTAAGAAGTTTCAGAGCATCTGCTCCATTCCGTTGGTAAATAATCGCCTTATCCTGGGTCATCTACAATGCCTACCAGACAAAGCACGCAAGATACAGCTGAGATTGCATCTCAAGTCGCAGATAGCCTGGTTAAGAGTGAATCATTTAAAGCATCTTTGGAAAAAATTATCACTGATGTTATGGAGAAAAGTATAGTGGTTTAAATGATTTAATTGAGAAGCAAGAGGCAAAGATTTTCCTCTGGAAAACAAAATTGGACGAAAAGTCACATGAATGTCCAGAGCTGGAAAAAGTCGCATCCCTCCAGGACTCTGACACTTCCTTGAAAAAAACCATTGATTTAGAGCAATACTCCAAAAGGAACAGCATCCGTATATTTGGCATAAAGGAGTCACCCAATGAGGCTACATCAGAGTTGGTGAAACAAATCACTCAAGAAAAGCTGGATGTACCACTTGGTGATTCAGATAATGACCGCTATCATCGTGTTGGAAAACCACATTGAAGGATGCTCGGCCAAGGGCTCTTCTTGTTAAACTTGCATTAATGAAAGCTAGGCGAAAGCTCAAGTCTTCAGGAATTGTAATTGCGGAGGACCTGACCCAGCAAAACCAATCTCTACTAAAAGAAACTCAAAAAAGTTACCGGAAGTCGATAGAGTTTTGTCTTGGGACAGCAGGATTGTTGCCATGATAAAGTCTGCAGATGGTCACCAGTCTAAAGTTACCGTTTCCAGTGCTCGTGACTTAGCCAACCTGCAGTGAGCTGTTATTTCCATATACCTTCGCATACCATGACTTAATAACAAATTTGCAAATCTTCCACCTTGTTATTGTATTTATGAATGTTTCGTAACTTTTTCTTTCAAATTTTTCTTTTTCTAATTTGAAATTTACTTTTGTAAGTATCTTTGTCTTGTTGTGTAAGTTAAGTCAACCAGCCACTCTTCTTTATTGTTCTTCATGTAATCCTGATGGTTTTGACCACACTTGTCATTATTACACTGAACAGGAATTTGCCGATGTTTTTCTTGTAAATGACAACTGTGAGGCTTCTATTCTTCATATTAATGCCCGAAGTCTTTGCACAAATCTTGACTCAATTATCACCATGCTAGATTCACTTGGGGATTTCAGCTTCTCATTTATTGCAATATCAGAAACTTGGTTCAATACCACATTTCATGACCTGTACAATATAGATGGATATAACTTTATTCATAATGATAGGATTGATACTGTAGAAGGGGAGGGGGTGTGGCTTTGTACATCAAAAGTAATTAAGTATGTAATCAGAGATGATCTCAGCAGGCCCTCACTAATGGTGCTGAAATTTTTTTCAATGAAGTACAAAATGGTAATAAAGCTACAGTAATGTTATCATTGGTGTAATTTATAGGCCCCTGACAACCAAATGGCGTCTTTTAATAATTCCTTGTGCAACTGTTCGCACGTTATATGTAATGAACACAAAGATTGTTTTCTAGCAGGTGACTTTAAAGGGTCTTATTGAGTTGGTTCACAAAATTCATGATTTTTTCCACAAGTGATGAGATTTATTCTCACCTTTTGATCGTAAATGGTCAAATTTAGAGATTCTGCACATCTTACACACAACTGAAATAGCAATGATAGAGTATTTAATGATTGAAATCATTTATTAAAAATTCGTGACCAGACACTTTTCACCATTAGGTATTAATCATATGCAACCCCTGTTGACAAAAACTAGAATTTCTCACATTTTTGGTAACTATAGGAAGTGGTCAAATGGGAATGAGGTCAATAAGAAATATTGTCATGCAATGATTTCATTCAAACTTGTCACAAAATAATTGATATCAACTCAATGCGCCCCTTTAACATTGATTAGTGGAACGATGTACCTTGCTCCAGTACCCAACGTGTTGTAGATACTGTATATACTGTAATCTTCGTTGTTTTTTCACCCAACTATTCATAAATGTACAAGAGTGTGCAAAAACTCTTCAACATTAATTGACAATATTTTTACAAATAAGCATTTCTATAATGTACAAAGTGGCATTATTGTTTCTGATATTTCAGATTATTTTCCTATTTTTAACATTTGTAAAGTAAATCGCACTTGAAGGAAAATAGTTACTCCCATACTACTAGTGTTGAAAATATCCTAAGAGTAAAGCAGGAGCTCTTAAATAATGATTGGACAGATATTATGTGCGATCAAGATGCCGATTCCACTTACAGCAAATTCTCTGACGTTCTCAAGGAAACTTTTCAGCCATGCTGTCCTTTAATCAAACATTCTAAGAAAGTTAACTATTTAAAGTCTCCTTGGATAAGCAAAGGTATCTTGAAATCTATCCGATACAAAAGTAAGTTGTTCTCTCAGCTTAAAGTTACGCATTCTCAAAGCGACAAAGCAAAGTATACTCATTATAAGAATGTCCTCTCTATTGTAATTAAAACGCAAAGAAAATATACGAATTATTGGTCTGATTGAGCGTAAAAAAGACAACACTAGTGAACTTTGGAAAATCCTTAACAGCATCATTGGTAAGTCAAAACGTGAAAATTCTACCTCTGACTTTAAGTGTGGGAACTTTGTAATTGATGATGCTAATTGTATTGCAAATGAATTCAACAAATATGTTACGTCTGTTGCCAAGGATTTATCAAATAAGCTCCCTTTAAGTAACACTGATCCTCTTATGGGCATAAATAGGGTATAAATAATATGGAGGATTCTTCCATGATTTTCCCTACAACTGCTAGTGAGATATCTGCCCATATTCATGGTTTTAAGGACGGGAAAAGCCCCAGCTATGATGGTATCACAAATACGTTTTTTAACACATAAGTGATGCTATTGCATTCCCTTTATCGCACATTGTTAACCGATCCTTCTTAAGGGGTTTTTTCCCATCTGAATTAAAACTTGCCAAAGTTATCCCAATTTTCTAGTTAGGTGACAGTCAAGTGTTTTCTAATTATAGACCTGTTTCACTCTTATCTTCTATCTCTAAAATATTCGAACGCCTTCAGCATAGTTTTCGTAAAAATCAATCAACTGATACGGCAACCTTGAACTCGATAGATATGATTTCCTGGGGGCTGGATGATGAATGCTCTACAGTTGGTATTTTCCTCTTCCTTTCCAAGGCTTTTCATAAGTATTGATCATGCAATTTTATAAAGGAAGCTCTATGCTTATGGATTTGGGTTAGTGCTGTCAACTGTTTTGCTAGTTACCTATAAAATCGAGCCCAATGTGTTTACTACAAAAGCCTCTTTTCTTGTAAAATAAAGTCTAACATAGGTGTGCCTCAAGGTTCCATACTAGGACCGTTATTATTTTTATTACTGTATATATCAACAATGTTCATGTGTCGTCATCAATAGATAAATTTGTTTTATTTGCTGACGACACTACTGTTCTCTTCCAACAGAAAACACTTCATGAAGCTGTCGTTGAGGTAGAAACTGAATTTTGCAAAATTTATCACTTACTTAATGCAAACAAATTATCACTGAGCATTTCTAAAACCAAGGTTGTAACGTTTGACTTCAAAATTCAAAAGTAGCTACGTCAAGTGGTATCTTATATAAAATTAAGAATTTTATTCCCCAAAGTACATTGGTTACACTTTACAATGCTTTAATTCTTCCTCATATTAGTTATAATATTTTAGCGTGGGGAAACACTTGTAAAGCATATTTGAATAACTTGTTTTATATGCAGAAAAGAGTTGTGAGGAATATTCATAACGCTCATTTCACTGACCATACCACTCCTCTCTTTATAAATGCTAATATTTAACCTGTTTGTGAGCTTTATAAGTATCAGGTGGGCATCGTCACGTTTAAATTTCACAATGGACTTCTACCCCGTACTTTCAACGCTTTCTTCACCTACAGCAACGTTCTATATAGTTATAATACCGTTCTAGAAGTAATTTCCATGTTCCCCATTCTCGAACAAAAGTTAGTCAATCTCATACTCGTGTGGTGCAACCCTATGGAATTTGTTGCCCAGTGAAATTACAAGCAAAAGAACTATTCATACTTTTTGAGTTGACCCTAAAGAAGTATTTGTTTGGTTCATTGGCCATTGACATATAATTGTATTTAGTTATCTTTGATGAGTGCAGCTTTATTCTGTATGTTTGTCTACCTCTGTGTTCCCTTTCTCTACCCTACTTTCTCCCATTTCTTTGTATTTCTTTCACTTGTGCATTTCTTTAAGGGGCCAGACTCGAAAAGTTCTGCTTATTTCTGGCTCCTCTGTCCATCACTAATTACCGTTAATTTTTCAGTTGCTTGTTTCCATTCTAAAATAAGTTGTTATTTATTCTGTATATGTACTGACATACTTGATTTTGTTGTTTGATGATAGAAATAAATTGAATTGAATTGAATTGAATCAGAACTCTATAACATATATGTTAACAACATATATATTTTGAATTCATTGTTGTGTGAACAGAAGAAACAAGTGTTGTGTCTGAAAATGTCACTTGTCACTCATGTTTACTGTTTTAACTGGTGTATGGAAAAACTTGAGTAAGTCTTAATCTAAAGTAGAGGAGAGTAGCCTAGGGGCCATTTTCATATCTCTTGTACACATATGACACGTTTTGCAACCCACTGTTCTTATTTGCTAACCTTACTACACCTCCTTTTTGGAAATTTGGAAACAGCCATCCAAAGTGTACACACGTACATCCACTGTTGGCATGGTCATAGCAGATCAAGTGTCCAACATTTTTTATATTGATTATCCACAAAGGTCATTCTTGAAGGCTTGAACCTTCAAATTAGTTATTTTGCAAGCAACGTTGACCCATCAACTCTCTTTACCTACTTTATATACCCATGCCAAAAAGAACTTGTCTCCGTGATTTGATAGAAAAGTTAAAACCCCTTCCTGTTTCAGTGGTTCAGTTCAAACTGATCATTTAAAAAGCAGCTTGTACTTGTGCTCTGTGGAAGTCTTAATCCTGTGTGTACTCATCTCATTTAAATTATTTGGCTGTGAGACACTAGCTTACTGAATGCTAACAGCTTTTGTTGTACTTTACATATACAGATATTAGTTCCCAAGGAAGTGTTCGAAAACTAGTTCAAAACACTTAATGAATATGTACTATTTCTGTAAGGAGATTGGAAGTCTGGGTGGGGTTGGAAATTGAATTCATCTGCTAAAGCACATTGCTTGCAGTGAAAAATGTTCACTTTCCATCTTTTTCATGTTTCAGGTAAAGGTTATTGGAGGCAAAATGGATAAACAAGATGAAAAGCTTCAAATAAGATCACTCATTCAAACAGCTGTAGTTTCTTGGAAGAATACTCTATCCATATCTCAAGATGCATCTCAAATCACAGAGATCCTACAATTAGCTGGACTCTTGTTACCCTCAGAAGAGCAGACCTCACTGAGTGAAAATGACGAGAAGATATTGTCAAATATATTTCCAGTTTGCAAAGAAGAGGGTAATTTGAGGCTTTTGCAGGAAGAGTTTGTAAGATCTTATTACCTAAAGTTTGCTGAGTTCCTTATAGCTCAACTAAGTCTTGACTGGTTTGGAAAATTTGGCCGTGGTAAGGCTCATGAAAAGTGTTTCAACGATTTATTTTTAATGGCACCTCCCAAAGATGCTGTGATGGTTCTCAGTTCAGCAATTTTCAAAAGCAGGTAAGAGGAACTGCAACTCCTTACCCGAGATATCAGTGTAACAAATGTTTCTGAAAATCTTTAAAGTTTAAACCAAACTTTACTTTCAAATTAAAATACAGTCATTAGTTTTGCTTCATGTTCTTAGCCTTGTTGATTCTATATACTCAGGAAACAATTGAAAACTTCAATCTCTTCATCTGATAAATCATGGGAATTTTTGGTCATTGTAAGGTTTATCCAGGGTTTGTATAACCTATAGCATACTTAATCACTCGCAATTGTCAGGGACAGCAGAGCTAAATTTTAAATTTGGGATATCAGGAGGTTGGGGGAGGGTACTAGTGGTTCAGGTAACACTGTAGATGAATTTGTTCACTTTCAAGTAGTGAGTTAAAAGTCTTGTCAAAATGTAGAATGTAGTAGCAGTATCGTTGGTTACTTTGCCAAGTCTGTCGTTGACTTTGTGGATTAAAGTTTGTTAGAAAATACTCCAAGGTTTCATGTCTACTCTTGTGTGCAGCAAACGAAATGGTTGATGGAATAATTGTGTGTTCTTAAGTGTCATTTATTTATGAAGAAGCTGTTTGACCGAGGAAATCATGACAATGATGAAATTGAGAAGTAGTTTTGCATTTAGCTGCCTAATGATGATATCTTTCTCCAAAAAAGACGAGCGTAAAAGTTTCAAAATTTATGAGCATATTTATAGAATGTTTTACAAATGGAAGATATTATGCTCTGTTGTCATATTGCAGCCCCAGTTTTAAGAGAAACAAGTGCCTCTCTTTACTGGAAGAGTTTCTTAAAGGTGGCAGGCTCACAGAACTTCTATGGACCCAATGTCTGGACCATGTGACTGAAAAGTCGGGATCTGAACTTAAATCAAAGAATGCTAGGGTGCAAGCAATGTGGGATCAACTCATCAACCTTCTTGCTACTTTACCAGACAGAATGGCAAATACATTGAAAACAGAAAACTGGTAGGTGAACAAGACCTTAAACAATTTTTTTCAGCATGTTTTACATTTCATTATATGATGAAAATTATAAAAATATGATGGAGGAGGCATGTCGACTAGAAGTGAGTCCCTCGTGAGGGTTTGGTGTCATGTTATCAGGCTATCTACTTATTTTAATAATACTCACAGTTAATCTTGTCATGGAGATGAATATGTGACCTCCTTGCTTTCAATTTAATACTATAAAAGGGTGGGATTAATGGTTCTTATGCTGTACCATCCTTTTGTAAACACTTTCTTCTTTTACAAATTTGCCCTTTCCTTTCCTCTACCCATAAAGAGCAGTATGGGGCTGTGGTAATTGTGGTATGTGTTGCAAATAAACAGTAAAGGGGCAGGGTGGAGGGCACGTGTCCAGGCACAAAGATATGCGGGGCCCCTAATTATGGTGCCATAAATTTTTTATGCTGTTTACATAAAAATGCAAGTGGGTGGCACATTCTTGCCCCTGGGAGCCTGTAGTGCTTGTGATGCTATTGATGAGTTGAATGTGTCCATCAGTCTGTGTGGAATGCAACTTCATCTAAAGAGATGTATGCAATATTTGTTTCTGTTGGTGTAAAGTTACAGATTGGTGTGTTTGTAGAAAAGGGGTTGGGGGTAAGTGACCTTTGATATCACTTATCATGTCTGCAATTTCTGTACCGCTAAGACCCTGTCTCATGTTAATGGAAGGACACTGACTAAAAAATCCACAACACCATACAGACTTGGGCCTCCATTTTAGTATATCTATTATTTATCTCTCGTTGTTGGAAGATGTGATTTTATAAAAAGAGAATATCAGTCAGTCAGTCATTAAACCATATTTTTGTGCTCATATTTGCAGGGATATATTCTTGCCAAAGGAGTATTTTGTCATTGTTGCTCAGAGTATTCTGAAAACATTGCATAATGTTCATCAAGCAATCAAAGGTAACTTTTTCTTTTCATTGTAAAGGTCTCCTCAATAATATTTTGACCTTTGGCCCCTTCTCAGAGAATGTTGAACTTGAAAGATTGATGTCTAAAACTTGTACTATGTGCAGGGATTTGTTACATGAACAACCAGCACCTACCTGTTAAAACATTGTGATACATGGTGGCCCACTTGTTTTGTTTTTGTTTTTTGATATGATGTAGCAGTATGTGACAGGTGGAAGACAGTGACAAGTCATCTTTTGCTAGTACAAGTCAAAGTGGGTCAAAGTGGGGGCTTGATTAGGTCACATTCCCTACCCAAATCCTCTTAAATGGTAAGGCCCTAAGTGCCCAAGAAATAATTTATCAGGGTATTTGTTCCAAAGTTCCCTAAGGTAGATCTCCAAGTACCCCTGTTTTTGGTCTCACAAGTGACCCCCCCCCCCCTCACACAAGGCTTAGGCATGTTACCCATCTCTACTTCAGAGTGGGGACTTTTGGCCGGCAGTTGAGTAGCGACTCCCAATTTCTTCAGAATCGCAACTCCTGGAGACTTTTCAGTTTTCTCAAAAATATGCAAAATATCATACTTTTGAGTTTACATTTGTAATCTGTCACCTGTTTTGATGTAATATTGTAACACAACTGAATCTTTTGATCTTTTTGTTTATTTGATCTCAAGTTTTCTTTCCAGTAAGTCAATTCAGATTGGCACTGAGTTTGATACCTCGGCCATTGAGAAGCCATTAGTGTAAACCTAGTAGTGTATTGATGCTCACTTGCATGCTAGTAATCATCACTTTATTGTTGCTTCGGTATATGTGCCTGTGTCAATTATGACATTATGAGTTGCGACTCCATTTAGAGGTGCTACTTTAACGGCTGCAGGTACTTTACTCCAAAAATATCAGAGGCCCCAAGCCTACCTCACATTCATGAGAAGCTGGATCCAGCACTGCAATTCAAGCAGGTTGGCCTGAGTTGCTGAGTTTCTTCATAGACCCTTTTCCAAATTGCAGTTACAAAGGGTTGTGGGATAGAGTTTTAGTGTGCGTCGTTTTTGTCAATGGTATTTTACTGTGGCTAAAAAAACGACGCATACTAAAACACTATCCCACAATCCTTTGTAATTGCTATTTGGAAAAGAGTCTATGGACTTACTGAGGAGTGCATGGACTATTAAAGGAAGTTTTTTGATGTTCTGCATCATTGCAGGTTTGGAAGAGGAAAGTTAGGAGGGCTGTAACAGATTCTGTCAATTTATCTTGTTCAAATTTGTAGTGACTGCTTCTTTCCTCTTGATTTGAAATATTTAAAATAAAATAATTTCTCCTTTTTTTCCAGAATCCAAGGATTGCTCTCTTGTCTTCATTAGTCAGCTGATAGGGAAGATTTGTGTTTGTGGTCATTCAGGTACCTAGTTTTGTAGTATGTGATATGATTACACTTTGAATTCAGCCATGTCTGCAAAGAATGCATGGAGGTGTGGAGTGGGGTAGTGCTGGGGTTGGTTGAGATTGTTGGTATGATTGAAGGCAAGGGAAATGGTTGGAGATGACCCATTAAAAATAAAACTTTGAACACACCCTCCCTCCAGATTAAACACAGATAAATGAGAGGCCAAGATTGGTGAACCCTTTTCCACACATCTGACAGTACCACTGTTCATGTTGAAGTGTACCTAAAAGTCTACAATTTCATAAATTTATTACACAAAACTTGAAAAATGAATCAGAATGGTCAAACTCCCATGTAAACAGGGTATTCCTGTGATGAGATGTAAAATGTTGCAGTTTGTTCACTCAATTTAAACTGGTAGATTGCACAACAATTTGTGATGTTACATTTGTACTACTCATATTACGGTCTTTGTTTTTCGTTTTTTTTTCTCTTTTTTTGAAAGCCACTGCACCTTGTGGCAAAATGTGATCACTGTTGTATGTCTATAGGGTGACTTGACAAAACAAACCCTCTCAGTACAACATGGTATACATGCTAGCATATAGTAAATTTTTCAAGGTCATATAAACATTTTAAGTTCAAGAGGAAACAAAAGTATGTAATGTGAGTTGTACAAGAAGGACATCACAAATTATTGCACAATCAACTATTTCAAATTTAGTAAATAAATTTCAACATTTTATATCTCAGCAACAGAACAAGGTATGAAGATGGGAGTTGGATGAATGAGGTTCATTTTCCAACCTCTAAATATATAATATATGTTTGTGTTAGTGTTTGGCGATATTGACATTTTTACCACTGCGATAACAGAACAAAATTTATCGTGAATATCACTGATGAACTTTCATCAATTTTTCATCAGTTCAATTTAAAAAAAGATTTGTCTTCAATAAAAAACATTTTGGAGACAGCAGTGAGAAGAAATAAAGCATTACAAGGCAAATTTTTTCATTTTTTTTCAAGAATTTATCATCATTTTTGAATTCTTGTTATCGTATCGCGATAAAGAGAAATTATCGCGATAACGATAATTTTCGATATATCACCCAACACTAGTATGTGTAATTCTAGACTTAAGGTACACTTCAAAAATGCATTTTGTCAAAGGAATAGCACCAGTGCACTTGAAGGGATGACAGTTCAGATCCCAGAATGAACAACTAAATACCTTAAAGGGATGGATTGTTCTGACAGATTACAAGACTGGTCCCCCCTCAAATTTTGATTATGTATCTCCCAACCCTCCCCCCCCCCCCGACAAAACATACCTTTCCCCCAAACAAAACATCCAGAGCTGTGATTTCAATACCAGACCCTTATGATGGATCCTTGTAAGTGCTCCATTAAATAAATGGATGGAATGGATTCTAATAGGAAGGTCAAAAGAACTATCCTTAATCTTGGGAAAAAATTAAAAAAAGTGAACATAAAAGTGGAATAGGGAGGTAACCAGTGTGAAGATGTAATTCATAAGTCCTTACTAGCTTGTCCATCACACATGGTCAACTAGCCTTGTAATTAGTGTAAGTTTTTGCGTCGCAAAAAGTCTACACAGAAGTGATTCTGCACTGCAACTTTTCATTTTCATGTAGCAATTTTTGTCTCATTCTGTATAGACCCTTTTCCAAATAGCAATTACAAAGGATTGTGGGATAGAATTTTTGTGCACATCCTTTTTGGCCACAGTAAAATGCCATTAACATTAATAACGAGTACCCAAAACTCTATCCCACAATCCTTTGCAATTGCTATTTGGAAAAAGGTCTATGGTGGCTTTATTCCCTTGCAAATTTTTTATGGAGTGGCAATCACAATGTACTACATTTTTACACTATACATTTCCAGAACTGCATTGCATGTGCAAAGAAGTGTGTTGCATTTTGCAATGTGATAAGGGTTATTTGGAATCCATGAAATATTTTTTTTGAAAGTCTGACTGAGTAGCAGTTGATGACGTGCATTGTTAGGGGTTAGGGCAAGAATTATTGTGTCATAGTACTGTGCTGTAAATGGTGCTAATTGATTTAAAAAGTGAAACTTACTGTGAAACTTTTTGATAGCAGATTGAGAGGTCATCCAAAGTATTTGACCTTACCTTATTCTGTCATCTCTTTTAACAGGAATCCTGTTGGACTACCTCATGCCTCATATCTTGAAAACAACTTCTGGTGATTTCATCTGGAGCAGAATCTGGGTCCGTCTCTTTGTGGGAGCCCCAGAGAGAAGTTTAGAGATCATTCTAGAGTGTATATTACGAAGAGTCCCATGGTAGGGATGAAGAAGGTTCTTTAATATTTTTGAGAAAATTGAACTGTTCTATAAAGAGGAGGTGTCTAGTAGTTTTACAAGAGGAAAGGGAGATGGGGGGGGGGGGGGAGAAGGATGGAGACTTGAAATGTACAGAGTAAAGGAAGATGTTAAAGAGAGGGAGTGGGGAAGTTGGCAGCAAATGGAGGGGTGGTTATTTGTGACTGAAACTGTAAATGGACATATATTTCTTTCTTCACATTTTTTGTTTGTTTGTTTGTTTTTGCTTGGAAATGTGAAGCTATTTTTTTCCTTCCTGTTAAGGTATGGTTATATGTCAAAACTTCTTGGAGATGCAGTCTTGAACAGCCAGAAGGCAAACTACCTACTAACAAGTAAGTTGCTACTCCTACGACACACTGAGAATGAGCTGGTCCTTCAGAATATCATTGGTTATTTAGCTGCTGCTCCCAGCAGATCAAGTCTCTTACCTTTGGTAAGTTTTGAATATTAAATTAATGAATATTCAGTTTGTACCAGTAATGTAGATGGCTGTAAACATTTTCCTTTTTTGTCAGATTGTTCTCTTTGGTGAAATCTCAGTCATTTAGTCTGTGACTCAGGTTTGAAGTTGGGAATGGCAATGGCACTGCCAAGGGGAGGGTGTGAGGTGGGGATTGGGGCATTTTTCTGCCTTGTCAACACCTTCCTTCTCCCTAGGTTCCACTCCTGTACAAAGGTACACAGTTTACAGGAGCTATGTGTTCTCATTGTTTGCTGTGCGACAATTCAGCTGGCCCTGCGTTCCCCTCACTTTTGAAACTCTGGCACCCCTTTTGGGTTGGTAGGCATGATGCATAAAAAGAACTATTGCACTAAAGTTTGGGAATAAATGTCCTTGCCATTGTGATACACAAGAATATCGTTTGTGCCACTTACACGTTACACAAATGTTTTGTATGTTAGCTCAACCAGTTATTATTGCTGATGAAATTTAGAAAATTAGTTAGCTGCCCATTGGAAAGCCAGGACCATATTAATTAGTGTAGGACCATTGATGTCCAATTTTAGGGCCCCTTTGGAAAAGGTAAGGATGTTTACCCAATTTGGAAAAACTTGCTTGGATGTGATATTGTCCTTATTCATGTTAAAATTTAAGTCATTCCTAAGCTGTATCATGCCTTGCCATTATCTTTTGCAAATATTTAGAAGGGTAGTGTTGGATAGCTGGTTGATCAAATAGTGGAGAAAGAAATAGTAAAACCTTTGCTTCATGTTTTCTTACATTGTCCTTATCTTATTTATGTGTCTTTAACAAATCTGTCCTTACAAAAATGTCATCTCTAGGTGCTGTCTAATTTGCTTGAAGCCTGGTCTGATAGTAGCGCCCTCAAGCACACCTCATATGAACAACACCTGTACATCTCCAAAGCCATTTTGATCTGCTGTGCCCACCTCTCAGAGAAACACCTTCAGGAACATAGAGATGGTTAGATTTATTTCATTTACTGACTTTTATGTCAGAAATAATGTGCATCATGTCTAGTAAAGACATTGCAGTTTGTGGTTTAATCTTCACCTGGGTCACAGAAACATTGCAGTTTGAGCCAAAAGTAATCTGGTTTTCCCATCAATCCAGGTCGTCCAATTGAAGGCAAGACAAAATAATCTTAATTGTTCAGTTGGGTAGACGCCAGAAGCATTTATAATAAAAAGTCATAGGTTTCTTTTACAATTGTGGTTGCTGAGAATTGTAAAACAAGTGCCCTTAAAGGCTGTGAAGATGATATCTCGAGGGAGAAATACTATATTAATCTCATACTTGGTATGTAGGTGCACCATATTGAGTGCATAATCTCTATTATCTTTGGTGGAGGTCAAAGGTCAAACTATGAAAAGTCTTGTACGCATGATTTGTCAAGTATGAAACTTGTGGATGTCACATTTGTTATGTAATGCCCAAAATTAAGTACAAAGGGCTTAGTTATGACTATGTACACATGATTCCAGTCTCTTTGGTTTACGTGTAGGAACATGGGTTTTTAACTTTCTACACCTAAACATAAGCACAGTAACCTCACAATGTGTCAACTGGAAACATAAGCACTAAAATTGTAAAGTGGCAAGGAATCACCAAGCCTTTTGGCTTTCTGGGTTTTCTTGATATGTTAGGGAGATTAAAGCCCCCTTGTCCATGATAGTTATCACATATCATTAAACTTTGTTTTGGAGTAACTTTGGCCCTTAATGCTTGCTTTCAAATTGTTTTCAATTCATTTTAATCTGCAGCTCTCATGCATAAGTTAATGAAAGGGATGCAAGCTCACTTAGAGACACCTGTACCAAGACTTAGGACCCTGGGAATGGTTGTGGCTGAATCTTTGACAAAGAAGTTGACCCCAGAAGGACCAGCTCTTACCTTTGACTACCAAAAAGATGATTTGAGTGAGCACCTGGAGACATTGCTCACTGTACCAGAAGATCCTGGGTTGGAAGAGTTAATAAGGTAATAGAATGCATGCATATAGCCAGAGAGTGGGGCAGGGGCAATAACTGCCCTTCCCCACCCTATCACATTGGGCCTTATGCATATGACGTCGCAGTGCTCCTTTGGAGGCAAGCGCATATCATTGCAAGTTACACCAACAAATGAAGACAGCTGATTTGTCACCCAGTCGCATACGTGTGTAAATCTACTATGTGTGTGTGTGAAGCCTACAGGGTATGTGCCATGTGCTTCATTGTTTTGCCTCCAAAATGACGTCGTGTGACGTCAATGCATGATTTCTATTATTTGTCAGGCAGCTACAGGTGAGACTGGTAAGGGGGAACTGTTAACACACCAGTCCGCTATACAAAAATGATCGATTCCACCCTATCTCTCATTCTTCCCCCTCTCCCCCTTTCCCTCCCCCAGCGGAAATTGTAGCGTGATTACAGCACTAATGACCCATGGAATGATTTACACATTGGTAAGAAAAAGTGCAGCCTGGCATCACTTTTACAGGGCCTGCCAAGATATTTTGAGTTTTGAAGTTCTTGAAAATGTTTTTTTTTGTTTTTGTTTTTAATTTTTGCATGGTGATCATAAGAAAGGGATAGACTTCAGTTAAAGAATATATGCCTAGAAACATTGCTATCTTTCCATTGTTATCATCTTATCTACATCATTAACAACCTGTGACCATAATTCAGAACACTTTATTAAAAAAGATGTGACATGCTGAGAATATCTTTAATTTGCTTTCCTTTAACCACAATAATGCTCTTTGTTAATTCATTAATTTAGTAACATCAAAGAGGCTCACATTTCCAGCAGCAATGCTGAGGAGAATATCCTGTCAGATCAAAATGATGAAAAATTAAACCCTGAAGAATCGCAAGAGGGTGCCGAAGAATTGGACAGGTGGGCTGCTCGTCATTTATAGAAACTTTTCATCATCTTGTCATAGGCATAGAAAGCTGTTCTTGAATGGGGGGGGGGGACTGAATGTTGTTTTGGACTGCCATCCTGGGTGAGGGGGAGACCCCCTCTCCCTGTGGGAAATTTCTGAATATTTGAGGGTCCTTAGATGCAATTTGGTGCAATATATTGGGCAACTTTTAAGAAAAATTACTGCAAATTTTTGATATTTTTCATGGAGGGAACAAATTAGGGGTTTTTGTCCTTGAATGGAGGGGGCAGAAGCTTGACTAGGGGCTTAAGTTCCCCTGGTCCCCCTGCCCTGCTTCCTATGCCTATGTCTTTTGTGAAGTAATTTTTTTTTTTTGAGAATTAACTTGCAGACTTTTAGAGGTGTGTATTTTAAAGTATGGAGTATTTCTAAGATTTCTTGCTTTGCTCTGTTTTATGATGCAATTAGTCTTTAAGTTTTGTTTTGTCCAGCAAGTGTCCCCCCCCCCCACCCAAGCATTTCAGGGTTTACAGCACCCTTTGTTTTGCACAATCTGTAAAGGGATTTTCTGTGAACTGAATATTCTTTCCATATGTGTTGTCGTGGAAAAGTAAATAAGTGAGATGAAATTTCTTGAATACTACAAAATATGACTGAACTTAAAAAGCATTAAACACTAAACTTAAACATTTAAGTTGATGTTTGAAGGAGCAACTGTGATTAAAATGTGAAAACAAAAGTGAGGGTGGTCTAGGGAAACTTCACCTTTGTATTATATGGTCTTTTGATCTACATGTAAACTCATGTGATACGGTTGCCAATAAAGAAAAAGTGCAGTGTCCTATCTTTTGCACATGCAAGCATATTTATTGCATTAGGGGAACCTAGTTTGTTTTGTTTAGAATACAGGAATTTTGTAATGTTTCTAAAGGGAAGGCATAGTTTTGTTTTGAATGATTGTTGCTCTCTTATTGGCAGTGATGATGATTTAGAGCCATATGACATGTCAGGTGACACTAAAGTGACCAAAGTCAAGGAACCAGTGTACATTAGAGACTGCATGGAAGGTAAGACAAAATAAGACCCAAAGTGGGGAGAAAGTAAGATTTACAGTGACAAAGTTAGTGTTTGCACTGGGTACCTGACCGACGATGTCAGGACCCGGTTCTGAAATTGCTACCCGGATCCAAAGTTTCATTACAGTAACATAGATTGCACGTGTGACAGAACACCTAACATGTTACTTTTTTCTTGCAAAATTTATCACGCAGATGCCTAAGAACACTTGTCATGCCTGTACATACAGTAAGATATGTTGGTGTTATATTATATCAACGTGCAAAGCAAAATTTCTTATCATGACTTTACAACAAACTTGTAGCCTAACGGAAGTTATATTTTCTGGTACCCGGGTGCCCGACTGACCATCAACTTCGGGTACCCGGTTCCAAATTTTGGACCCCTTGCAAACGCTAGTCATGATCACACCACGAACCGCATATAGGGCACACTGTAAGTTCCCACTTTTAAAAGGGTGAATAAATCTCTTTGTTGTGTGCAGTTTTGTAGGCAAACTCACTGTCCCCTAGCAAGGCAGAGGTGCCAAAAATCAGCCTTGAGACCAGGGCGAGTCTAGCAGAGACTGGCCTCAAAACCTACTCCTTTGTAGTTTTAATCTTGGCAAAAGTGGCCTTAAGATCAAGGCCAGCCTTGAAACCTTTAATTTTGGTTGTCTGGTCATGGCCATAAGTTCAGTCTAGCATCTTGTGAAACCTGAGACCAAGAACAGTATTGGCATTTTAGTATCAGCACAACTATATGTGGCTGGAATTTTCATTCTTACCTGAGACAGAGTAGGGTGGGCTTTTTCAACCATGTTCAGTCAAAAATTTTCTGGAATGACCTTTTAACTTGGACTAAAATGTTGAGTTTGAAATCACCCAACATGGAAAGTAATTCATGCGTGCTTACGAATTCCTCCCCCATTCTTGTATTATCTTGTGGTTGCTTGGAGTTGTATATTAATTGACATTAAAGGTTTGAAATTATGAAGGCAAACATAAATATACAACAAAGCTATCGCAGGGTTGGTGTGTTCGGTACATCATGGACTGTTCTTTATCAGTATAGTTAATACACATACTACATCAGTGTGACTGAGGTTACGATACCAGTAAATGTCAATAATACTGTGCAAACACAATAATTTAGGTGAGTAGTGAATGGTCAGGAAACGAGAAGTTTGAAATATCAAGACTACAAAAACTTTGAAAATGTTCAGGGTAGATCATTTGATTTCTCAAAAACAACTACACATTATGAAGAAATTTTGTCAGATTATTACCATTTCTTTGTTCAAGTTTTAGATAATTGTTGTCTTTACTTGTCACTTCTTAATTTATGTTCATTGTAGGTCTAATTGCAAAAGACAACCCTGACTTAGTGGAAGCAAGTCTGAAGGTGGCTGAGAAACTTATTCGTAAAAAACCAGATAACTTGCCAGAGGTAAGATTTCAATATTTGTGTGTCTTTATTTGAAATGTGATGTTACATAGCCAGACCTTTCTGGGGGTGGGGGAGGCAAGGGGAGGGAATGGATGGTCAAAGAGTTGAAGAGGGGGGCAAGTTATGTGGGTGAACAGTGCAGTCAATATAGGTATTTTTGCAATGTGCCCCAACTGCTGTATAGTCCCTTAGTCCTACAGTCAATGGGGTTTTGTATGTAAATTATATATACTGAAGGACTTATGGACCGTAGGTTCAATGGACTGATGCTCAAGGACAGTCCCTATTATGATTATGGTGCTGTTACAAATGTTTTTTTTTACCCAAATCCATCAGATTATTGCTTAGTTTCATTCACTAAATTGTTAAGGAGATAGTTCAGAACAAAATGTGACCATGATATGTTGCATAGAGAGTAACTGTATTTTAAGCCCACTAGGTCATCTTACCGGGGAAGGGGGGGGGGAGAGATAACCTATATGTCTGCTACAGTAGATTGACTTGTGATTGCCATATTGTAATGTTTGATCATAACAGTGGTTCAGGACAATTCTATTACATCAGCTATTTTTAATGAGCAAACACATTTTTTTGCATTTTGGCTTCTCCAAGCAAGTGATTGTACATCTCTAGTTCTCAATATGCCACAATTACATAAGAGGACAAACTAAAAGAGTCTTCCTAAAAGAATGTCTCTCATTACAGTATTAAGCAATGTGGCTCTTCTGACATCTTCACATCCCAAACCAGTTGAACTTGCCCTTCCAGTGACCTACTTATTCTTTCCTCCGACTATCTTGTAGTACTTATGTGTGTCCATGTTGCTCCTATGATTAAGGTGCATTTCTTTTTCTTATGTAAATTACCTCTTTATTGTACTCTCGTGACTTCCTGAAGCCTTTGTTCCATTTATGTTCTCATCAGGCTACATAAGGATGTCTCATTTTGATATATAACTCAAACTACCAATCATGTAGATGCTTTCAAAGACTTGCTTTGGTAATAAATATTCGTGAAGTTCCCAGTGACTTCATTACTATGGTTTCCTTCAGTGGATCTCAGTTGGACCTGCTTACACAGATTAATTTGACACTTTACTTGGACTGCCAATCCTGAAAATGCTTTCAAAGATTTGCCAATAAATATTCATTAAGTCCCCAGTGACTTCAGCACTATGGTTATCTCCAGCAGGTCTCAGTGGGACCTTACTACACAGAGTAATTTGACACTTAACTTGGACTGTCAATCCTGAAAATGCTTTCAAAGATTTGCTTTGGTAATAAATATTCATGAAGTCCTTAGTGCAGTATTAACTTAATAGCACAGATCTCTCTTCCTATAATTAGGAAATATCAAACCTGTGTACTTACAGAAGTTGACCTCATTCATGTAACAGACACCTGGCTTTGCATCTGTTATTCTCAGTTCTGTCTTTTGATCTCTTTTAACATACATCTATTTATAGCTATCATATTTATGAAGTGAAACACCTGGCTCCACATCCTTTAGTTACAGTTCTTCCCTTTGTTTCCCTGTTAACTTACATCTATTTATAGTTATAGTTAGACATAAAATCCAACACCTGGCTTTATGTCTATTATTCTCATTCCTTCCTTTTGTTTCCTTACTGACCTACATCTATTTATAGCCACAACATTAAAGTAATTCCTTTGTTAGTCTCATCATGCCCCGGATAGTTTGCTATTGCTTATTTTGTTTTACATCTTGTATATCCTTTAGGGAAGAACACCTTTGCCTGTTAGCAGAAACACTGATGTATCAGTGGATATGAATATTCATATTCATTTATCAGATCAGACCATAGAATTAAAAGTAAGGGAGAATGATGTCGCTCTAACTACTCACACACCGAGCGAATGAAGCCAACAACATTTTGATGACGTCACGCTTTGTCGGGCAAAAGACTCTCGTCGGGAACTTTTTACATACATAATGTACGTACGGTGCGAAATTTTGTTCGTTTGATATCTAAAACTAGATGGTGGAGAAACAGGAGGAAATGGAACTGATTGGTACTTTGAGGTATTGTGATTGTTTTACAGCATCATTTATGTTCGAACATTGGACTCTGTGCGAATAAATTGTCTGAAACATTACGCCAGTTTTGCACCGAATGCCTATACCTTTCTATTAGTACCAGTTAAACTACGCGAACTATGATTACAGGCACGGTATGAAGGCCTACACTAGATAGCCCAAGCAAGGCCTAAACTAGGATTTAGACCTGCCTTTTTCTCTGGCAGGGAGGAGGGTAAAAATTTACTCGCTAAATCAGCAATACTTATTTGATAATCATGCAAGAAAGCTTGGCCAAACGATATCGGATATGCTGTAGGCCTATAGTGCCAGGACCTAACCACACTAAGTTAACGTTAGGCATTTCCTTGCCTCCATTCTACACCGAAAATTTTATTTTTGTGGCTACATTATCACGATAATATCAATTTAAGAATTACCTGTGAAACTTTAAGAGCTCCGTCTCGCTAGTACCGATTGGAACGGTCGCACATCGAACACGAATTGACCATTTTTCCACAAGTTTCTCAAGACTGAGAGTTTCCTGCCATTGGATTTGTGTTACGCGCCGTTTCCAGTCAAGACTTTTTGCCCGACAACGCATGACGTCATCAAACTATCCGCGGCCTCAATATTCATTTCTTGACGTCATTCTCCCTTACTTTTAATTCTATGGATCAGACAGATGAAAGACAGAAAGGTCAACAACCTTTGCAGTGATGTTATTAGGTCATGTAAACAAACTATTGTTTTGAATAGGAATACTATTCTTTGTCTATGACAGGGCTTGTGGGGCTATTAAAATGTAAGTGACTCAATTTAATGCATTGAAAACCCATGCAACCATGATTATGACTGTGTGTTTGTTTAATTAATAATGCAAAATTTAAACATTTTTTTAGAGGGGTTCTTTCAAATTTTTGGTGAAAAAATGGCCCCCTAAAAATTTATAGTGGCTATTTTGGAGTCCACAGGGTTTTTTTTATTGGTTCTGTTCAGTTATTTCAGAGGGGTGGAGGGTGATTTTTGTAACATTTGGTAGTTTAGTATGCCATCCCCAATGTCTTTCTGGGGTGATTTTGGCTATTGCACAGGTGACTTTGAGAGACTTTGCATAAAGTAAGTCTTTCCAAGCTGGCAAGCAGAATTTTAAGATGTGGTCCTTGTTGCATACATGGGTGTGAATGCACTGGTTATAGTAGAAGAGCCCTGTTGGATTTGGTGGGGAAGTAATAGGGTATCTGGGTTCAGCATGGATACAGTGTGATTACCTTGTAAATACTTTGTCTCAAGAAGGGTAACAGTGGGTAGAGGTCATACCTGGCATATGAACTTTTAAATTCTTTGAATGAATCTTATTGATTGATAAAGGTAAATGGTTAGCAGAGGTCAAAAGAAGGAAAACTTTTAAAACACAATAAGTTAAGAAGGGGAATACTGATAGACATATGTTGCATGTAGATATGTAGATGTTGTAAACTACAGTATGATGGGTGTAATGAGTGCAGAGTACATTTTCTTTTTTGCAGTGGTCAAAGGTCATCCATGGTCACTAGTTTGTATTCCATGTTCATAATAATAGCACAAAGACTGACCTGTTTTGCACAATTCTGTAGAACACTGTTTTGAAAACATACACATTGTACATGTAGACCAAAAAGACTGCAGAAAATAAATTTATAAAAAGAGAGATACTTATTTGTATGAACCAGTCACAAGCAACTTTACTCTGAAGTCACCAAAGCCTTAATGCAGGTTGCATTTTGGTTGAAAAACTGCTTGTTGCTACCAGTTTCCTGAATTTCTTGGTGAAAGATTACCACTAGGTACCTTAATACAGTTGCCAGTCAAGTCACCCACTGGCAAAACCTTGCCCCTTACAAAGTCTCCCGCTAGCAAAGTCTCCCCTGAGCAAGCAAACTGAAATGAAATGAAACTCATGGGACAACTTTGCAACTTTGCAAGGAGGAGACTTGACTTGACCTTAGTAAGGTCAGGAAGAGATTATACATATTGGAAATTTTTCTGGTCTTTAAGAAAGTGGCTTTGTCTAATCAGAGCTTATTTCTTAAGCCATGTCTACACAATCATACATTTGGTCAAACCCATCATCATATTTTTGTATGAGGATGGTAAGGACAAACATATATAATCGTGTGGACAGCTCTCCCAACAAATTTGAACTTTGTTCAACATGTATGACGGTGTCCAAACTTTTAGCTCCACATTTCATCTTCCCATCAAGAGTTCAAACATTTGTATAACAGTGTTCATGGACAAAAATGTATGATCATGTAGATGCACTTTTAGGGAGTGGGGGGTGGGGAAGCATGTGAAAGTTGAACCCATTGTACTTGAGGGGGTGAAATTTTGTAAATTTCCAAAGTTCCATTGCAGAAGTAAGCAGTTTCGATACACTGTGGGCATAGAATAAAACAATTCTGCCTGCTCTATATAGCTTTGCCTTGGAAATTTTTAGGGGGAATTTTCCCTATATCCCCAGAATGTAATACCTAGTTCTATACCCATTGGATCTGCCACTAATGATGGTATGGAATTTCCTATTAAAATTTGTTTGAGAAAGCCGGCATTTTCAGAAACCGGTTTTTGTTCTCTTTAATAGATTGCTGTAGAGTTTACTAAAGTACTTCTTCATCTTGAAGACAACTATCACACTGATGGATTTGCTGAACTCCGACAGTCTAGCTTACGTGCATTGACTGTACACTGTCCAGTTCCAGTGAGTATTGAAGTATTTATATCTTGTTTGTGCTCGGGTTTTGGTGCTGTTTTACTTCATTAAGAACTTAAACATTTATAGTTATTTCTGTTAAAAATTCAAGTTTCTTTGTATTCCATCATGTTTGAAAGTCTACCTTGAAATGTGGTATCAAATGTAGTGTGTTAATATTTTCAAGGATGAATGGAACTTTTAGTGGTAGGATGAAGGGTGATATTTTCATGCAGGCTAACCCAAAAATAAATTTAGGTTGAATGTTGTATGTGCCTTATGTATGAAAACAGGATGCACAAGAATTGGAGAATACGCTACGCTTTACTAACGATACTATGCTTCCTACCTGTAGTTGTAACTGTCATCCTGCATAACTTTGAACTTAGAGGTTGGTCAAGTTAAGATTCATTTCCTCCTTCCTTCACCCTCTCCCCACCCCCATGCACCCAATTCCATTCAGGTTTTTCACTCTTGTTAAAAAATAGCCAGCATGAATTCCAAAAAGAGTATCCTTGCATACATTGGCTAACTTTGTAAACTTTGTTTTCACACTTGTTTCCTGTGCATTTGTTTCCCAGGTTACCAGTTACCTCACAGAGCAGTTCTATGATCGTAATTACAATATAAGACAGAGAATTGACATGTTACAGGTAAACCAGTCACATGATTTGAAAACATGAAAATGTTATATAATGAATATATGTATAATTTAATAAAGAAAATTCAAGTTAGTTTCCCAAAGTTTAAAATTTAGCAGTGTTGTCCTCTTACTCCGATAGTTGAGTTTTGTGTTCCACCTTTACCCTCAACTCTTTTAGTTGTTACAAGGTGCATTGCTTAAAATTATGAGAAGAAGAGTGTCATTCTTATGCTGTTCAAGAGCCGTTATTGTTTGGCTGTTAAATTAACTTATGTAGTATTGTTGGTAGGAAAATTTGTATTTCTTTTGATCCTTTGTTTCATACAGTGTCATGTTGACCAGAGAAATGTTACACGTGGAATTAAAATATAATGTTGACTTGGAAACCTATCTTGTAGCAGATTAACTTCTAAATAACTGCACTTAGGAAGTTTTCATTTGCTACTTTAATACTGATGATTTTGAGACAATTTGTCAAAAGTTCCTTTCTTCCATTCTTAGGTTTTATCCGTAGCTGCCCAAGAGCTTGCAAAGCCAGAACCAAGCCGGGGGAAACTGTCTCCTATTTCTGTATCTGATCAGTTGCTCCCTGTCAATCAATTACCAGGTATAGAAAACTGGAGGGATATTGTACAGAAGAGAATTGACAGCAAAACAAGAAGATTTGCATCGGTAATTTCGAACTTATATCTTCAGCCGTTTCTGTCATGAAATATTTGGGGTAAATTAGGAATACAAATAGTTCTTAGTAAAGGACAGTGGGGTGGGGGGGGGGGTTCAGATGCACAGGATGATTTTGATGTAGTAAGCTACCACTAGCTCCTGCAGTTATTTTTTTTTCAACCATCAGATTAATCCTATAATCTAAATGAGCACCATGTGCAAACCATTGTGTCCTGTCCCTTGAAGTATTTGGTATATTATAAGCTCAAGAAGTAAGCTATTGTCATGGCAATGCATCTGTCTGTATGTCTGTCTGTCTCATGTTTGTCTGTCTGTCTGTCTGTCTGTCTGTTTTTCCTTTAATAATGGTTTTAAGGCTGCTGTCCATAGGTTCTTTGACCATTTCTTATCAGTTGGTAATGTTGTAACAGATATCAAGGGCTTTATAATTATGGTAACTGGAAGTAGATCAAAGGTCGTTTGGGGTCATAGAGAGGTCAAACACTGGAAGCATGCAAAATCCTTCAATTTCTAGGGGTTGTGTCTGAATTTTATCAAATATTGGCCAAGTGTTCAGTAGAATATGGGTCATCATAGTTGTACTTTGAGAGTAAGTCAAAGGTCATTTTGAACATTTTTTTCCACTGCTAGTAAAATGCATCAGAATGGTCTACTGACAAGAGAAGACATTGTTCACATGTCATGTCTAAGGAGAGTGCATAGAAATATAACGAATGTGCAATAAGATGTCTAAACTTATTAAAGTACCTTTTCTTACTCTGTGACTGCTTGAATTGTCTTGTAATTGTTTCCTAGGCAACCAAGAAAGGTCCAGAGCCAGCAGCCAACAGGTTTGCAGCAGTGGCTGGTCACTTCTTCTTTCCCCTCATGAAAACTTATGACAGGTGAGAGAGAAAAGGTCATGTCCCCGTGACAGCAGAAGAAAACTTTCGTCCTACTTATTTACTTTACCCTATTCTTTGCTTGTCACAAATGAAAGTTAAAGTTTCTAAGAGTCATTATTCGTGATGTCACTGAAGTACAGACATTCTTCCCAAACTCTGTCTTCTGGTATTCTAAAAATAAAGTTTTAAATTATTGGTGTGATTAGGGGAAATTATTGAATTTGGTAGCAGTTTTCAAATTTATGTAGTTTCTAAAAGAAAATTTGCTGATTTAGGCTTCTCAAAGAAGTTTTGGAAATTTCAATTTAATGATATATTTACATACATAGGATTGTAAGTTTTCTGTAGTCAAATATCCTTGCAGGAGAACTTATGTGTCAATATCACCAATGCATCAATCCATCCATTAGACCCTTTTCCATAAAGCAATTACATAGGATTGTGGGACAGAGTTTTGGTACGCGTCGTTTTTGTCAATGGCATTCTACTGTGGCCAAAAACGACGCACACCAAAACTTTATCCCACAATCCTTTGTAATTGCTACTTGGAAAAGGGTCTATAGTTGGCACTTGAGGTACATATGCTGGTTGTTGTACTTGTTTCAAGTCATATACGTATGCTGGATCTCTCTCATGTTAAGTGATTTGATGTGGACCTGTTTTAACATTTTTCTCAACCAGTGAATTTGAAATCTTCTATTTGGTTGAATATTAATCATTTAAAAGTCAGATCATTATATATGCATCGTATAATTAATATATAAATTTACATAATTTAAATATACGTGTATAACTTAAATATACAATCAAAGAATCCAAGTAAAGGTATTGCAGAGTTTGGCTTGAGGTAAATGAAGTCGTTTCTTTTCTTCATCTCAGTCCTATGAACACAATGAATCTTCTTGGTGGCGATTTCTTTCTTCTGGGGAGACTAGTCTATACTCTTGGCATGGTGCTTCATTCAGCTCAGAATACAATGGTAGGTACAACCTGTTTGTAAAGCCCAAAGACTGGACCCACAATAGAGTCTTTTTTATAAAGGGCTCAGACTCAGACCCCAAAGACTTGGAACTGGACCCCAAGGACATTTTGCATTCATACAGCTTGAAATCATGGATTTTTTGCCTACACAATGAAGTTTTGTACAAAATATTACATTTAATTACCAGTACCCTCAAAGCAGTGTTGTGTATTGTAGCACCTGCTAAGTCCATGACAGTGTGTTTAAGCCACAGTCTAGGATTGAAATAAATACTACAGTAATTGGTACTGTATTTATGTGCAAGAGAATTTGCCTTTTTAAGGATCAAGAGTTGAAGGATTTGACTGCATCACTTGATATTGCCAAGTAGTAGGGCGGGGATTGTACACTAAACATCTGTAATCATTTTACTATGTGACTAAGTAGTTACCACCAGTGGCTCCTTTAGGATTTCAAAAGTGTATGTGTGTGCTGGGGAAGGGTAAGGGAGGGGGAAGGGGGAGGGAGGGGAGGGAGATGAGAGGCAAGCAGAGGGCACTTTGGCCTTGTAAATTGTGGATTCTTGTACGGAGATGGACAAGGGGGTAAGTCGGGGAAAGGCATTGAACTGGGGCAATCCTTGCTGATCCTAGAATATCAATAAACTTGCTTGAGATTTTAATTTCCCCTTTTTTTTCTCAGATATGCAGACAAATGGCTAAAAGTCTGTTGGAGTTTATCTGGGTCATTCGTTACCACACTGAACCGTAAGAATGGACTGAATTTATAAACAATTTTGGAGCAAGTGATTTGCTATTAAATAAGAAAAGACATTGTATGACTGCATTTGTAAGATGATATCACATTCAGAGGCATCAACTGCTGAGCGTAATATGAAATAATTAAAATCGGCTCTGTAAAGTGGGTATGACAAGCATATATTTTGCTTCTCAGTACTTAATATTTAGATATTTTGAAGTGAAATGATTGTACCAAATTGACTCATAATTACCACAAAACAGCTATTTGAATGCCCTTTTTAGCCCCTGTGTAGTACATCTGAAACCCAAAATATGAAACACAATAATTTGTTGTTCAATCAAAGTGACATTATTGGCGGGCATTTCGTCCTGCCCAGCGCTCTTGCACAGCCTAGATCTGTAGGCAAGCAGCAGGCAATAGTACAATATGTACCATACGACTTCGGTGCTCCTTCATTGTGATGAAGTTTGCTCACTAACTTTAGCCACTGAATACCATTTGATAGACCTTTACTAACTTCAGAACAAATAATAATGGACTCTTAGTAATGTTCATTACTTGAATGTCATTATGAGCATTCATGATTTGAGCACTGTGCATGTACATTGCAAGAAGGTATGGGCTCCTTCCAATACCCAAGCACTAAGTTACTAGTCGGCCCTTCATGCTGGCCAAGACTTACTGTAACTACCGCTACAGTACGTACTAACTTAGTATGCTGTGGTGTAGTTCTGTCTTTGTCATGGTGACAAAATTAAGTAGCCTAAAACACTGCAGCTCAAACTAAACACTCTATTCTCAAACTTTTTGGGGTTCGCCAAGTTCAGTGTTCCACTATTTACTTGAATGTCATTATAAGCATTCCTGATTTGAACATCATGGTAGTACATCGCAAAAAGGCAAGACTCACATGAATTTGAGTGTGGGCTCCTTACCATATTCACGCCACTAAGTGACTAGTTGGCCCTTCATGCTGGCCAAGACTTATTGTAACTACTGCTGCAGTACATTCTAGCTTAGTATGCAGTGGTTTAGTTCTGTCTTTGTCATGGTGACAAAATGAAGTAGCCTAAAACACTACAGTTCAAACTAAACCATTCTATTCTCAAAACTTTTTGGTTCACTGAGTTCAGTAATTCCACTAGTTACGACGGACATTATTACCATATCGAAGCTGAAGTGAAACATTGAAAGCTGTGAACCACAGAGGTTGAACATTGTATTACAGTGAATTGCATACACTGTAACACTACAACCTTGGGACTAACTTTACGAGTAGCAGCGTACAACTAAAAAAAGAAGAAAGGCAACCTGACTAAGTTTTGTGAAAGGAGACAATTAAAAACAACCTAAGAACAACCTGGTGAAGTTATTGCTGTCATCAATTTCCTTCACATATAAATCCAAAAATTTGGACGTGTTAATCAAAAAATTTGGTAATAAGAGTCCCAACAGCCTGGAGTCAATAATGACTTCCCAGCATTATAAGAGTAAAAATGATATCGTACCACACATATGCGACATGCACAGCACATTGCACAGATGGTTGTGGTACTATACAGTATGCCGCATGTTGAGCGTTGAATGTTAATATTCTGCAGATGTTGTAAGTGGTTCACGACACCAGTATAATACTACTACTACTACTGTACTGCAGTAGGGCTTCTAAGCAACGAGATCAGTAAGTCAGATGAGACTTTCTGACAAAACCACGGCATGTCACGTAGTCTAGCCTGTACATTTGGTATTTCCTTTGTAGTAGGTGTCAAAGGTGTAGGCCTCTTTTCATATAAATACTATAACATACTACAAGTGCGGCCAATATATGAGCAGGAGTAATACCTGTCTGCTGGGCAGGCAAAGCCAGCCCATGCTTGCCACCAACTATGTCAAATGGTTACAAAACCAGTTGGAAACACTTGCAAAGTGTCATTACAAGCCATTCTTGTAGAACACCATTTTGGCAGACTTTTACATGTTATTAAAATGTGTGAGTAAATTTTACATGTATTACTGTAATCGCTCATACCATCTACAAATTTGATTTTTCTCATGACAAACCCACATTAAAGAATGCTGACATTTGAGTTTATTGGTATTAAGTTGAAGCCTGGGCATTTATTTTGAATGTGCCAACAATTTCAGCTATTTTTGTGGATATACTCCCCTCCTGCATCTTCCAACTTAGGTTACCTACACTTCCATTTTATGGAGGGTAAGTTGAACACTGCCCTCAGTTTAGGAGACCACAACATGAGATGAGAATTTTTTGGTTTGCAGTCTCTTTTCAGTGTATCCCCATCCTTGTTGCTATGATTTCTTTCTTTGCATACAGTTATGTCCGTCAAGCCATTATGTTTGCCATTGCTATGGTGATACTGAGCGTGCCAACTCATACCTTAACAACAGATCTGCAGACTGATGTAATTGAATGCCAGATGTGGCTAGAAGGTAAAGCAACTGTGAGAGTAATTTATAGATAATTAACTTCACATTTTCATAAATGATTATTGCATACAATGTATACCATTGCTTTCCTGAAGCCAGTCAAGACAGATCTTGCTTGCACAGTTCTTGCTTTGTCATGCAAGGTAATTTGTTCTCTTTACCCTGTCAAGAACAGGACCATGTGTGACAGACCCATGATGCAAGAGTCACACTAAGTCATTGTGTCCCATTAGGGGATGCAGCCCCCTCAGGGAGCGGAAGCCTTTTGGGGGAGTAGGGGAAGGGGACATTTGGTTTTCTCCTTGGGGGACATTTGGTTTTCCCTATCCACTGGAAGGAATTTTGAGAAATCAGTACTTCATACAAAACTAACTTTAACTTCCTTTCTGACAGAAGTAATGAATACTAGCTCTGTGTTATTGGCAACAACTTTTCAGTTAAGTTGTGAAATTAGACTATTTTGATGTTTTCATGGGAATGCAAAGAGATTAGATCAGGTGTGAAGGTGCATTAGAATGTTGCAAATTGTCTTGAGGTCTCTCATAATTTGACTATGCATGAGAATCAAAATGATTAAGATTAAAGATAAACCCACTAGTGTCAAAGAAAAAAATTTTAATGGTGCTTCATTCTCTCCCCAACGTATCACTTAAACTACCATTCTATTGTACTACTGTTGTTACTTCTTTTTTTGACCACAATCCAAACTTACAACTAACATTGACCAAAACTAATAACAAGTTTGTAGATTGACAAACAATGCAGTTTAGTCCTTAATTCCTTCAATTCCAATCCTCAATTCTTCAGTCTGGAGTTTATTTGATGGGGGTAATCAAAGGAACTATTTTCTTCATAAATATGAAGAAGATGAAGTATCTGAATTTATGTATCAATTTGTCATCTCCAAATGTCTGACTGCTTATAATTAGCTTACGATAGTATCGTAAGCTTATGCAGCCGTATGAGCTTTTGGAGCTCTATGACGTCATCAAACAGTAAAATACAAAAGATATCGCGGATTTTCCCTTCACACCCTGTCGAAGAATGTTACTACGACAAAAGAAAAAGTAGCACCAAATGTGTGTCCCAATTGACAGTGCCCATTATGGAACTTGCAGTGCCCTTTTGCAAGAAAGAATTGATCATTTAAAAGGAAGGTAGGAAGAAATTGTTAAAATCTTTCACAATTTCGCTGAAAACACAACTTAGGACGCCTAAAAAAGGACATTTAATGTATTATTCCGCTAACGATCTGCAGTTGTTTCACTAGGGCACTACGTAAACATGTTAGTAACAGTCTGCAGCAGGTATATGGTATATTATTCTCAGCACGCGTGAAGTTGTGTCACATGACTTGTACGTAGCTTCTGTTTGACGCGACCGCCGACCACCAGGAGCAAAAAATTTAGAGTCCAAATCTATTAAAATTGAAGCCATCTCTGCAACATTCTGACAAATTTATGGTTGGAATGTTCAATTACGTCTAAAAGAGCAATATAATGATAAAAATATTAGCACCTGACCTTTATTGTGTATGTTATGGGATGTTTTGGTTTCGAATTTTGAGATCGTAGCGAGAATGTTTACATACTGAAGGCACTGCAGATATTGCAGTGCTTCCACACTCTAAATTCATTTTTCCTGAAATGGTATCTAAAATTTCCTGAAATCGGCTTGGTATTTCCTGATATTTTCAATAACGCTTCTTTTATGCTACTTTAATGGCTGATCCAGGATTTCAACCTGTCAAGCCATACGCCATTTCCAGATTTCCCGAAATTTCCCCAAATTATCCACCTTCCCGAAAAGTACCCAGATTTCCCGAATTTCGGGTAATTTCGGGAAGACTGGAAACACTGAGATATTGTGTGCTACAATGCCGCAAGTTTCCCGCGGCCGATTTCTGTACAGCATATTCCTTGTTCAGTCACATCCCAGTTTTGGAGGTCTTAATTTAAAGGGTCCGAACAGAGTCCGCTCCGCGAGGAAACTATTCTTTGTTACCGAACTGTGTCATAATATCTGAATATGGTAACTTTACTCCTTTGTATTCTTGTGCTTTTTTCAAAATACAAATGCCTCCACAAATTACAAGCTCTTCCTACAATCAGGGAGATGGATTACCAGCTCCTTGCCGCTAGGAACTTCTTGAACTTTGCGGCGTGCGAGTTCTCATACTGTCATATAGTGACTATCGTAAGCCTGGAAGCCAATGGCTTTTGATTTTATAGTTTGATTGAAAGCCCGATCATTTGCACAGGAATATGCCTCAATATTGCTATTGCTTACTGCAGCATTAGGTCTCAAGATAAAACAAATTTACTACATTTATTTAATATCCTATCCCCCCCCCTCCCCCTCCCCCAACTCTTCAAAAGTACAGATCCTGGTGATGAATTTTTTCTTTTCAAGAGAAATGTATGTTTTGTATTTTACAGATATTGTGGAAAAAGATTCTGAACCAGAATGCAAGAAGCAGGCTGCCCAGACAATATTGCTACTGCAGGATGCTATTCAAAAGGTATTTGAACACTTTGCACATGTTTCTTGAATCGTGATGCTTTTTGCAGCATTTTAGAGAGAACATGTTTTATATAGAATAAACCTAGAGTTTTCATTAATTTGCTGGAGTGTCATTACTACTTCTAAGCAGATTTGCACACATTGTACACAGTGGCGTAGCCAGGTTTTTTGTCAGGGGGGACAAGAGCACCAAGATTTCCCCCAATTAGTGATCTGCTTCCTAATAATCAGTGTTCTCTGCAGGTCCAAATTTTGACTGGGTGCTTTCCTCTGACCTGGCTGATGTGACTGATCACCGTCCTGGGGGAGGGGGTGTCCCCCTCCCCTTTGGAAAATTTTTGCTCATATAAGGTGGGCTAGATGCAAAATGGTGCCACATTTGGTGCTAAATGTAAACTGAATACATCACCAAGAATTCCTATTTTTTAGGAAGCTTTTTTTTTGTCTTGCTTGTCTTCAGGTCTTGGTGAATTTTTCTTGAGTCCTACTGGTAGATCAGAATCACAATGGGTGAAGTACAGTAATTAAGTGAACCCTGGTACACCTTTCCCTTCATCAATTCACCACATTCACCACAATCAGTCCAAATTTTACGAGGACCACTGACCCATTCTAACAAACTGCATATACCACAATGCTGCTGCTTTAATTATCAAGAAACATTGGAAGTATACAGTAAAAGGACAGAGTCCCTTGTCAGGTCCAGAGATCCCATGCTGTATAAAACAGATAGTAAAACATAACTAGTACAACTTTAAGCATGGTGTCATCATTCCATCTCTGAAAACCTTAATGAGGACTGGTTGTGCCAGTGTGGCATATACTTTTAAATAAGTAAAGTGTACTGGTTGAGAAATTTAAAATTTTACCAGATCATGCGCAAATTTCACCATATATTCACTTTCAAAATTTCCCCCAAGATTTTTCCAGAGGGGGCAACTGTCCCCCCCCCCCCCTGGCTACGCCACTGATTGTTCAGACCTTCAGGTAGTTCTTTAATTAAACAAAGCAATCATGATTGTGGTATGAGCATGTAAGTGCTTATGAATTACAACTTCACATTGGGTGGGTTCTAGTGCAATATTTTAGTCTGAAATTTAGAACATTATTCAGATTGGTTGAAATTCAGAATTTGTGATAATGAATCGTAAGTTGGAAAAATTGAACGAAGTGATTACTTTGAAATGCAAACCTGTGTAGAAATTGCTCATAACAACTTTTTTGTCTGACACCGTTTTGTTAATGTGTCAAAAGTTGCACAAATATGAGCTAGTTAAATCACAGGTTTAAATTAGGTGCCAGTCGAATCCATGGTTTTATATTACATTATGAAGACCTCCAGAAAGACCCTGGTGTTACAAGTTGCTTCATGTACTTAAAGCATATAAAAGGAGCTCATGAACTGGTGTCAGTATGCACAATTCAAGAAATTTTATGTGCACAAATCAAGCTAAGAGCTGACTTACTAATTAAAACACTTCCCTCAGTTTTGGATTTGATAAGTTTGAGGATATGACGAGGCACTTTGTACAAAAAGTGAAGTCTCATGGTACTCGCGCTGCATCTGGGGGACCATGGGGTAAAAACTGCCTGGTGCCATGGGGTAAAAACTGCCTGGTGTTTGCTTAATGTAAGGCTTGATAACAGGTCCCTTAATTTGAAGGAGGTATAGGGAGGTTTCAAGTGCACAAAAGTGAACTACTCAACCACATTCTGAAGGACAAGCAAACATACGCAGGTGCTAGGTCATGTACTAAAGCAGTGTGGTGCGTGGTGCAGTGTCTTACAGAACAACTAGCAGGTCTACTGCATTTGACCATTTGATGCAAGCTCCTTTTTTAATCAGTAGTAGTATTGTGGCTTTTTTATTACACCAAACTGTCTGTCCAAAGGAAAGGAGTGTCAGGTAATTGTAATGAGGCTGGAAAAAGAAGGCAGCACAAACTTTCCATCTTGAATTATTTACTACAACTGGGCTGCAAGATTTTGCTTTTTTGTAGAAATTATTTGGTGTGTTGTGTCCTTGGAAATTGTTTTGTGACAGTTTCTTTCAATCACAATTTATCTTAACTTTTGTTACTTGTTTCTTTCTTTCTTTTTGTTAGGAATTCAAAGGAGGTGAAGGATGATGGGAGCTGAAGAATGAGAATAAAGTGTGTTGCCACCATACTGGATGATTGAGGGCGCTGTTATACTGAGATGTGTGAGATGAGACTTGCAGGACCGATGTGGAGAGATGTAGAGTTAGGGTGCTGTGTTTATTGACTTGCCACATTGAGGAGAGTAAAATCAGTATTCTTGAGCAGAGCAGATATATGTGGATGACGAGGACATTTAGTCTTAAAATAAATATGGTATTCAACCAAGACAAGTAAATGCTGGTTTATTTCTTACCTATACCTTAGATTCGTACATAGACTTTAACCATTCATGTGTCCTGGATGAGACAATGAAGACATATTGACAGACCCCTAGGGGAAAGGAGTATCACCGATTGATTTGTCTACTAATCGTATACGCCCGTAAGTCTACTACAAGCGCGTGCGAAATCTGTGTCACTAGTGCACATGTGCTTCATTGTTTTCCTCAAATATGACATCAGTGTGATGTCAGTGCATAAGGTCTATAATGTCAGTTCCTCCATGGCTGGGACTGAGTTCATCAAAGTTTAAGTTTCATTGCTCAGAATGGTCCTCTCAGATTAGTATTTGTTGGCATTGCCTTGCTTATGATGGGGGCTGAAGGTGCAATTTGAGGGCTAGAACTGATGCTGTGGGAGTCTGAATTTTATTATTATTATTACCAGTGGCTAATTAAGGGGGGATGTGGGGCATCCCACCCTTCCAAGGCCTCCCCCATGAATTCTGGTTGGGCACCCCTTTTCACTATACTGGACCCAAGTATGGTATACTAAGGGCTGTTGTGACAAATTTGGATTTATGATGTCACTTTGAAATTTAGGGCATTTGGAATGCCAAATTTTTTGGCACCACCTCCAATCTTGGAAGTTGTTGGGGCTTAATTTTGCATTGGTCTCATCCCACCTTCCCCTTAAGGATCATACCCAATTGTGAAAAATTCTTTAACTGTCCAACAATCAAAGTTTTCTTAAGGAAGAGGGTGTCGGAACAATAGTTTTCTGCAGTACCTGTTACAGTTTTCAACAGTTATGTTAGCTAGTAAAAAGACTGTGCACAATTGATGTCTTCAAATTTTATAAAACTGCGTACTTCAATCTATCACAGTGGTCAGATCAAGAGTCGGTATGTCGTTGATTAAATGGCTGAGATAACATGTGCAATCATGTCAGGAGATTAGCTTTATCTGTTGTAAGTTACAAATATACAATAGATAACTGAAGACCCATGTTTGCTGTGTGGTATTTTTTGACTCAATTTTCAGTACTGGTCAGATTCATGACTACCATTTTAGTGAAGAAGGGGACAGATCTTTATTCATAAATAATGAAGGCACCGAATCAAGTTTACTCACTACTGTCCTAGCCCCATCTAGGCTGGGTAGTAGTGAGTAAACTTGAGTAACTATCCCCCCCCCCCCCCTTCCCCAAGCAGAAACATACTTTAGTGCAAAATATGTGGTTTGAAGGGCTAAATTAATGTCACAATTGTTTGCCATTTAGGGAAAATATGTCAGAGGAAACAACAGCTCAGAGGATAGCATTTTACAGTTTTAGGAATTGAAAGATCGGTCAATTAACTCTTTTGTCCTGTTCAGGTCATACTCTCTTGAAGGCTCTTTCAGGTTTAGCCTGTGGTGCAGTCAACAGCATTGTCTGGTGGGATTTTCTAGGTGTCTTATATGAAAGAGAAAAATTTTTCATTACATGTCATCTTAACCCCCATACCAAAACTCCATTCTTAACTCAAGACATCCCTTCCAAAAGATTGATTACTTTTAATAAGAAATACCTCCAGGCTTCCTCAAGGACACAGAATGTAATGCCAAATGGACAAATGTGCCTCAGATTCCTTTTGTTATTCCTTATAATGGGGTACCTTGTTAGTCCTTGAAATTTGATACTGTTGGAATGTGTAGATATTTTTGTAGTGTAAAACTGCAAATAAAGTTATGAAATATTCAGTATTGTGATATCAACATTATAAAGAAATACAAACACTACTACTAATCGATTTGCCCTGATGACATCACACATTTCCTATCATGCACTGCAGAAGCTGAAAAAGTAGTATTTCTTCAAAAATTAGTGTTTTCCAAATGCAAAATGTTATTGAGATGGGATTATCACTGCCTAATACTGAAAATTTCCCTGCATTTTTTGAAAGTATCAAATTTGCTCACGAGAACATGCTGTTAAGTCCTCAGTCAGGACTTTCCATAAAAAGTGGGGTGCTACTTTACTCATAGGGCAGAATCTGGAGATCAGTGGTTTGAAAATGCCACAATACCCAGGCTGGCCAAAGCCACCCAGATATATGACAGATCAAACCAGATTGCCACTAGTACCTTCCGTCAACCACTATATTCTAAACTCCCACTCCTACCCTCAAAAGAATTTTCCAGATTGCTTGCAGAAGAAGTTAACAATGCTATGTAATCAAAATTTATCATTGTAATGATAAAGGGGTTATCAAAAATATCCCCTGTATAAATGACAAGTTATGGATGTTTGCTCTACCCTATATGAGTACTTCAGCCGTACTACACTTATTAAAAGGGTGGGGGCAAGGACAATAATAACTGGGGAGATAGTGCTTTTTTGACAGTGTTGGCTGTGTTGTTGACAGTGTTGACCAGTGATGGAGCAAGGGGATTTACAAGTTTGATACGGCAAAAGGTATTTAAGTTTGCAAGGAATGCGATGTCTTCACCAAACAAATTTTGCGAAACATGTTGAACCTAACAGAGAAAATTTCTCAGCTATGGCGGGCGCAGACGTACGGGGCACCCCCATCACACCCTTCCACCAATCCCCAAGTTGAGCAGAAAATTTGTCGTAAGTGGGAAAACTGCATGCTCTTTTCGCGCAAACGCATTAAAATTTCGGGCTAACTTGGCTACAGCCCTTCTAATGGTAAGTGGTCTCGTACGCTTATCATGATTCTAACGGTGTGGAACTCAATTGGACATCCCCATTATGGACAGGAGAGTGTCCGCAGTCTTTAGCTACTTTCTCGAGAGGACTCAATCGCTGCACCACTGACCGACAGCTGTGCCGAACAAAATACGTGGTGTGTACAAAGCTTGTATCGAACATCTGCCGGCATTGTTTTATTTTTCATTTTGACTGACACAATTCTTGTTAAAAGATTATGTAGCAACTCCAGACTACCTTTACGTGGGTCCGATTTAATTAAATCCTACTATAGTAAGTGATACATAGCCGGTATGATTCATCCTGTGGTAAACCAATCATTTATTCAAAACATCGAAAAATGGACTAAATGCGTTAATATGAGCGTGAAATTGTTTAGTTTTTTTCATTTTCAATTTAATAAAACTCAGTTCTTGACGGCAATTTTTTACGGTGAGCGATATTGACAATGTGGTTTAAGCGCTAGCTTTTAAATCATGCCTTTGCATTCCAGATTTTCTAGGGAGTGTGATTAATTACTTCTTCAATACAAAGGTGTTTCAAAAATTTTGGGTGCCGCGTTTGAGTTATCAGGGCCAGGCTCCTCCATTTTTCCAAGTCCCAGCCCTTGAAGGAAAGTATCTTAACTATTTACACATGCTCTGCTCACAGGAGCGGATCCACGGAGGATTCTGGGGTCTCTGGAATCTCCCACCCGCAAATCTATACCTATCGTACGCTTGGTAAGGAACTTGCTTAAGAATTACGCTCTTAATGCATTACATTGCACTAATTGGCGTCTGATCTTTCCGAGTTTTCCAGAAGGGGGCTTAAAACCAAGACCTCTGGAATCTGGATAGCTCGCTCCTTAGGCGCATGTTTTCCCTTGATCGTCTTCATTGACTTTATCAACCACTTGTCAGGGCCTTTTTTAACATACTAGGAGGGCCACCCCCTATGCAAGGATCGCCCACTCATATTATTTGGCCGATAATAGGTTCATATTCAGGCGCGGATCCAGACATTTCTAAGAGGGGGGGGGGGGCTGAAAGCCCCCTTGAGTATTCTCTTATATTAACATTATACTAATTTTCGCGTATTTGTTATTGTTGATGTGGCGAAAAAGGGGGGCTGTGGCCGGAACTAGCCCCCCCCCCCTCCTTGGATCCGCGCCTGATATTTGGCAGGGCCTTTTTCAAAGAAATTTCCATCAGGGGCAATTCCCCTAAAAACGGACCATTATTCAGGCCCGTAGTCAGAGGGGCCAGGGGTGGACCCAATATAAATATTCACGACTAGAAAAGTTTAAATTGCCATTTCCTTAAGGAAATTAACATACGCCCTTCATTTATTTTGAACCAAGACCTAAATTAAACAAATTCCTCTTAACACTCTTTTAGCTGTTTGGGTACATTTCACGATGCTTCTGAACATTAACATTGAATAATGAAGGTTAGCAGAGGTGCTGCACTGCATGGATTAACAATTTAGTCATAAAAATATTGCCACATGATTTAAAAGAGCCATTCGCGAATAGGATACCGGGGTACACTAGTTTAAATTGGAGTGACTGCATTTTCCCTTTAATTCATCTTAACCTGGTCCCATCTGGTTCCCAAGAAAATACCCCCCTCCCCCCCCCCCTCCCGTGGAAGTCACCTCACTCCTAAATTAGCTTGACTGGCTACCAGCCTTCCATTATGACAATATAAAAGCTTAGGGACATCATAGTTGTACTTTACTTGGAGAGAGGTCATTGTAACCTACCTGGGTAGAGGTTTAAAGGGAAATGTCAACTCAAATTTGGAATTTTTAAGAAAAACTTTACCTCTATTGAAATTTAAATAGGCTATATATTTTCTTAAAAGTGTTACAAGGTAACTGTGAAAATAATAAGATAGCTTCAAAAATATAGGTAACAGTATAATATCTACGGGCGATCCAGGCTGAGGGAGCAGCTTTCTGATTTATGTTTGAGATTAAGACACACTTTCCATATCGACAAAATGCTTTTATGATTAGTTTGTAAGTTGACGTCACATAATTATGGACATCCGGAGATTTTGTTGGGAGGAGGATTCCGGCCACTGCTGGACCCGAAGGCACGAAGTTCGGGGTGGGAGTGGGGGAGTGGGGTTGGGGCTCTCCCAGGGAATTTTTCTTAAATTGAATGGCTTTCTCTGTCATTCTAGAGCACTTTGAAAGGAAATTGTGCTTCCTGCCGTCCTCCGGTTGTTATATGACATTCTGTTGAAATACTCCGTCAGTGAGATTTGCATTGGGTATTGGAGAGGGAGAAGGAGTGGATCGGTAACCTCAAAGTGATTTATTTGTATATGTACACCCATTCGTATAATACGTATGTAAAAGTATGTCAGTGTGTGTATAGTTTATGTCAGTATGTGTACACTTATATGCATATATTTAGTGTATACATATATGCGCTGTACAGTACATACTCTTTCAAATCCAATTCAGATGGGGAATATGGCAAAGGCCTACAAAATTACGGTTTCCCTACGATACTTCTGTGGATTTTCTGTCATTCAGTGGCAAGACTTGCATTTTTACAACTTTTTAGCAGTAACTACTTTTTCAAGTTTTTGCTAGCGTAGGAAAGAAGAGACAATATGAAACGGACAATCTGAGGGTCCAATGAGTTTATATATCACAACTTTTCCATTTTCACACCCTTACCATGGTTATCGAGTACTTAACCCACATCAGGCATCACTGATAATAGCTGCATGAGAGGCCCGCCATGAAAAATGCACTGTGAAATAAACTTGTATGAGTAAAAGGGAGTTAAAGTAGGAATATGACAAAAGAATGTGTCACTATACTGAGAGGCTATTTTCCTCAGGCTGAATAAAACAATCATCTGAAACTCCTCGTTAAAAGAAAAAATCTTTTCCACACGGGCACAAACCGGTATCTTGTCAAATATTTTACCCGGTATGGACAAAAATATGAACCGAATTGTTTCACTTTTAACCTAATCTAATTTTGAATCAAGTTGGTCACATATTTGATATTCCGGTTCGTGTTAAAATGAAGTTAGATTGCTGTTAGAGAGTCGACTGTGGGTGCGCCCCGGGGCGCACCCACCGTCGGCCAAAGGCCGACGGGCGAGCTTCGAAGGCGCAAAGCAACGGCGGGGGGTTTGGGGGTCCTCCCCCAAGAAAATTTGAATTCTAGATGCGCTTAGATGCGATTTCCCATCATCTGGGAAGCATCTTTTTCATATCTATTTGCCCATTTTTTCGGAAAAAAAATCATTGGTCAAAAAATCGTTGGTCATCGAAAAGGGGGGGGGGCGTGCGCCGGGTGCGCCCCCACCTGGATCCGCGCCTGAGGATGCATGGGTATATCCCAATTCAGTGCACCAATTTGAATACCCTAGTTACGGTATGTATACTTGTATGTCGTACATAACTGTGTGCGTCTATATATGTCTTAAGATAATCATGAGACGTTATGTAGGCAACAAATGCGTGCGAAGCGCGCCGGAAAATGGTCTTTCATGGACAATTAGAGCCAAATACTACGGTCGTTGACGAAACATTGATAGGGACGAAAGGTAATTCCTTCCCAATGACACCGCCGGAGGGGGGGGGGCATGGGAAGCTTTCCCCGGTCAAGGTCTTTGCCCTCCCCGCAATGATTGTTCCCGCGCCTGCTTCAGTTTATACAAAGGTATACAGTATACGTGAGCAATGCACACTCACAAGTTCACAAAATCCCCTTCTACTCACGGCCTCCCCCATTTCAGTTAAAATCCTTGTGGCACCTCTGTTCCGTCTCCTCACATAAAGTATACTGGGGATCAGTCTTAAATCCTACTCACAAAATCAGCAAATATAAGGGCTTTTGCCAGAACATTTAACTTTATCATCCTTAACACAAATCATTGGAAGAGGGGGGGGGGGCTATATATGTTTCACACTTGCACATCAGCAAATACTACTGCGGTTAACCAACTATGCAGATGAGGGGATTGAACAAAGCTATTGCCTCCTCATCCAAATTATGGAGGAAAATGGTCCCCGCCCCCCTGTGAACGTCTCTTATGCATAATATGTGTGTTAACAAATGCGTTAGTAATCATTGAACATGCATGCACTAAGGTAAGCGCGTGAAGAGAGCTGGAAGGTCGTTTTATTGACCTTGAGTCATTGGAAAGTCTAATATTTTCACAAGCGTCAACAAATGTTACTGTTTTTGCCAAAATTTTATAGGGATTCCGTTCGGCCTTCCACCAAATAATTGGAAAGAACTATGCCTCACACTCACAAACATCAGTAAATTAGGGAACGTTGACCGAATATCGGGGACGGAATTGGAAAGGATGTATATCCCCCATCCCCTCCTTCATGATCGCCGCCCTTGCCCTACATGCAAAAGACAGAAATTAACTCTTGAATGACTAACTGTAAAATATCATTCTTTAATCGATTGGAATTTCACTTTGCTCGTATAGTGGTAATTAGCTCTAAATGGGTGAAAATACCACACAATTAGGAGTAGGTAGGAAGTCAGTCACTCGATAACAGAAAGTGGTCACTGTAGTCATTCTTTTTTCTGGAATTTTACTCTTTTTCATTTGGAGAGAACATGCCAAGTTTGACTGACTGAAAAATTGGTGTTGACTGAAAACCCTTCATTTTAATTTGCAAAGGTGCCGCTGGAGAAATACACATTTAATGTCTGCGTCTAATCCAGAGAACATCATACAGGTAGAATCCAACTTGGTTTGACGACCCAATATAGAGGTTAGTGGAAAACCCCTGGAATCTGTTGTAAATGTATGCACAAACTCGTGAGCATTATAATGAAGCAATTGAAGCTTTCAGCTGTTAACAAATAACATTGGATAAGCGCTGGGAAGGTGCCAGATATCATAATTTTATCTTTTCTTAAATGTAACTCACAGAACCAGTCGGTCGATTTGAAGAGGCCGCGGAAGGGGTAAGTGGGCAGCCTGGAAAATTGATGGCGTGTGTTACAATGTTTTAAGCAAAATTATTTCTACTTATTTGACTTTATAGCCTATATGAGATTTCTGACATGGTCTGACATAACTTCATAACAGGTTAAAGGGCAAAGGAGAGAAGAGCCATAAGATAGAGAAAAAATCTGGCTTCTGATAAGATACCCTGAAGTCCAATCCCTTTACTAAACAAACAACCAGAAAAACACAAAGCAAGCCCAGTGCAATTAGATGACCACAGTCATGGAAGAACTAATTGTTAAAGCAGTGCGCTGAAGTGGAGCTAACTCCACTCAGACAGGCTATTCCACTCGTTGACAACTCTATGAGAGAAGATGATCTTCGTTATGTCAAGTCTTGCAAAACACTTCACAAGCTTCTTACAATGAATGAACCCGATATGATTTTGAACCAGATTACAAAGGATTTCTTTCATAGAGATATTGTAAACGTGGAGCATGTCCCCTAATCCTTCTTAACTCAGGGTGTTAAAGCCTGTTTTCTACTCAAAACGGAGAATAATTCGAAAAACAGGACCGACGATTCAATTGGAGTAAGTTTTTTGCTTCAAGGCACAATTACCATACCCCACCGTACAAAAATGCCCAAACCGTAGATTACAGTCTCAGTGTACCGGAGTAAACCCCGATCGAGGTCTCAATATATCCTCTGATTATGTTTCAGTGTACTTTGCACTCCTGTAGTTTAATTTGCATATCTTGAAGAACTAAGATCTTATCAACTATAGGCCGTATAGCCTACTTGCGGTTCCATGAAACCCACCTTCGGATTTTTCGGGGCTGGTCCCTAGGGTTCTGAATAGGCCTACTTCTGTGTGTTGGTTTGGGTTACCCCTCCCCACCTAGTACCCCTCCCCACTCCGATGCAGGTTTGACCTAGAGAGGTCTGCTGGACGGTACGATGCTCAAGTTCATCGGTTCCGCCCAGCAGAAAGTTAACGGGTAGGCCTATTTGGTGTCGGGTTTTACTGGTTGTAACTGGTTCTGTCAGGTAGCCTATACCATTTAAAACCCGACACCAAATACCCGTTAGCTAAATGGAATTTTCTTCTGGGCGGGTAGGTCCTGGTTATGTCAGCTGATGATTGGGTTGTCTGGATGTATGGGCCGGACCAACGCACACTTGACCAAAAGTTTGGTAGAACGCGTCCTCTTATCCCCGTAAAGAGAATCTTGCCCCAGCCATAGCCTATACAAACCGGGTGAGGGGTCGTATTGTCTATCTACCACACTGCCGCAACTCAGTTCTTTCGAATATTTCAGGTCAAGAATGAGCCAAACGTAAATTTTATTCTTTTTAGTCTCATAATTTTTCCTAAATCATGACTTTTGCCTCTCCACATAGGCGTTCTTAGGTCAATATTTCGGCCAGGGATAATTTTTGCCCGAATTGTGATACCGCTGAGTCGGTTGCAAAAGGGTATAATTTAATTATTCTTGGCTGTCTCATTTGCCCGAATGGATCCACTATTTTTGCCTCTCCAACCCTTCAGCCTAGTTTGTCGTGGCCCAGCTTTACTTACATCCTAGGTAGTCACTTTTTCGGTTTCCACGACAACTGTTCCCTTCATCCCTCCAACTTGACTGACAAGACTCCGTCCAAGCCAAAGAGAGTGCACCGTGCACTTCGCTTTTACAGATACGCGTTCCTGGCAACAAAACATTGGCCCTCTTGTTGCAGATATGTCTTCGTCCTTTTTTGCGTGCAATTAATTTTCAAGGCAAAAGTTTGTCACGAAAGGGATGATGAAATCGTCAGTCGCAACTATAGGAAGATTACTATATGACGGGGAAATATTTAAATGGATTGATTGTCCCTTTTGTGAGGAGCTAATCCAGGGGCGCGTGCCAAGTTACAGAAATTTCAACATATTGTGCAATCGCATTTCTAGCGTAAGATAATAGCGCCCTCCTTTTTCCTGTAATTTACAAACATCAACAGAAAGATCGACCGGCCAAGGACAATTGACCCCGTAACGTTTTATGTACATGCGCCGCGTTGGGAATAGTAGCCTTGCTTACTAATAGGCCAAAGTTTACATGTAACAATAACATCTGATGAAATGGGCTCGTAGACTCGATTGCAGCCGACTTGCATCAGCTAAGATGGTTTGTATATAAAAATGCAGATAAGCACCAAACAAAGTATTCTGTCTGCATTCTTCGTTGCTTTTGGTGAAGCTTCAACTTAGGCCTACAAGCCTAGCCTAAGCTAGGCCTAGCCTACATTGAAATTAAGTAGCGTATGTTACATGTCAGTGGAACTTGTCAGCTGCGTGGAACGTTTAGTTTACACAACATCACTATCCTTCTCTATCATTGGGCCGTCAGAAGTATTGGTATCACGTTAGTGAACTGTGAAAAAAGATTGTCAGTCAGTGTGTAACAACATTAGGCTAGTTACATCTGGAACATTGTTACAGCCAATGCCATTGCAGTATTGCCTGTCAATAAATAATTAGTGTTCTGCCGGTATTAATCTTCATCATTTTCTGAGAAGGAACTGTTCGTGTTTGTCTTTAACCTTTTGTGGTTGGATTCATTGTGCCTTCACATAGGCATCCATTTACAGTTAATGTTAGTGTTATGGGATCATTCCATGTTTCGTACCGCGTGTTTGGTCTAGCGGTAGAGCATCCGCCTCTCACGCGGAAGGCCCGGGTTCGATTCCCAGGTCGAGTCATACCAAAGACTCTAAAAATGGAACCTACTGCCGTTGTGCGTGATGCTCCGCATAAACAATGGAGTAGGGAAAACAAGCCAGTGAGCCACAACTGGAAAAAAGGCCGTGGTCGTCTCGACTTGAACCAATAGGTTGGAAACTGGGACGTAAAACTCCATCTAACTAACTAACTCCATCTTTCGTATCCAATGTAGCCTACTTCTTGATTGAACTTAGGCCTAATGTAATTTTGTCAATGTAATTTAGCCTAAACAGACTGTTACTCCACTAAAGAGTGCTAGATAGTAATAGCATGGGCCAAATTAACTTTGCATCCTCCTCTATTTTCCTGTGTCAATAACATTTCTGAAATAAACTGCACCAATACTGGAAAGTTCAACAGGTTTCATACAGATCTGTGGCGAATAAAACTATGCCAGACATTCTAGCATATGGGGTGATCGTCATCTTCAAGTTCAATAAACTTTGCCATATTGGTGTGGTGCACAATAATGGCATCAACTGCAGAATATGCCCTGAGATTGAAGCTCTGTTTTTTCAGAGGCTATGGGGTTGCACAGTCATGTTGCATATCCCCATAGCCTCTTCAAGACAGTTTGAATTTTGACTGTGTATCCTCATAGCCTATTAAAGATAAGTTAGCCTTTATAGACTGGATAGCAGGAAGTTGCCTCTGAAGATGGACTTCATAGATCTCGGTAGCCTCTTGAAAACATATCTCAGTGAGGAAAATTGAATTTTTACTTTATATCCATTTGGCTTCTCACAAAAGCAAATCAACTTTGACTTGGTATTCTTGTAGCCTCTTGAAAGGTAACTAAAATGATACCTCCTCAGTCATAGCCAATGAATAATGGTGCAATAATCATACTGTGGGTGAGTCGTTCTCAAATTACACTTGGTGCCTGGACTTTGTAGGGTTAAGTTTTCCCAAACAGAACTTCCGTATGCAGGTATTCTGCGATTATGATGTCATTGTTTCATATCACTAGCATACACCCAAGGCCAAAAGTACATTAGGGTCTACTGTAACAAACAGTATTGCATTAGGGCAAATTCTTTCTGAGTCTGGGGGTGTAAAAGATTGGCATGGCACGGGCCCATGTTGCATGACAAACTTGAAATAATTCTGTGGCATACAGCATATGAACTTTCCATTGTACTGCCATTAAACAAACATAGCCTAAAGTCAGTGCCTGCAATGTTCTCTGTAGTTCAAGTTTTGCCAGGAATTTGGTTAGACCCAGGGTTTGTGTTAGATATTTTTGTTAAATTCATATCCATTCTAAATCAGCTTTCAGTGACTATCGAAGAGGCCTAGCAGAGCCTACTGAGATGTGCAAGTTCTCCATGCAGTCACATTGAATAATTCTGTAATTGCACGTAGCTTCAGGGTCTCCAGTTTAGTATAATACTAGGTCAGTTAATGAAGTTCAGTTCTGCCTAATTACAAAAGTAAACACAAAATTTATTTTAAGCCTGGGCACACACAAAATTTTTGTGCTAGAGAAATTGTTTGATTCCTGTATTTAATATCTTAGTCCCCTTCCAAAAGAAATGCTTTTGATGGAAATGATGTTTCGTCAAAGCATGCCAATTTCCAACACAAAAAGAAACAAGACCCATGGCTGTCATGTTCATCGTTGGAACGCAAGCATTTTATTTGCAGTCTGGAATACACACACAGCTTTTGTAATGTTAATATATAACATTCTTTCCTTACCCAACAGAAAACTTTTGGATAAATACATCAGACTGAAAACGGTCATTTTGAAGAAACTTGGCTGCAGTACTGTATTTGGATTGGCTGTCCAACTTGTCCTTTTCTTTTTGTTTTAATTTCTTAGTCCAATGAGTTCCATTATATACCAGATGACTTCTGTTTTCACTGTAGTTGCTGTTCATGGAACGTTAATTTTAAAAAAATTATTATTAACAACGTGAATAAAATGATATTATAGGTCTGCATGACGGTTTTGGATTGGGAGTTACTACCCTCTGCTTCTGTTACAACGGACTAGGTCTTCAAAGTTCCGTAGGAAAAAAAAATCATCAGTTAAGTTTTACAAAAATAGGCACCATCTAAATTTGAAGTTTTGTGCAGGAAATCAACAAGAAGGAAAAATGTGTGCTGCTATAATAGGTGATGATTGCGGGATTCTTCAGTCCCCAAAGACGCCAGATATGCCCCCAATGAAAGTGACATCTTTGTTTGCTCCTGAGATTACCAATGGAGAATCGGAAAATGAGCTGAATTCAAAAGTAAGTGAAATCATGTTTAAATTCTAAGTAATAAGAGGCCAGTAATCTGTTTGTCTATTTTCACTCTACACTATTGGCTGTCTTCTGTCCCTTAGTAATGAAATAAATATAACACTGTAAAGTTCAGTGTCATTTTTGAAACTTTATTCAATTCAGTCAAAACAAAAAATGCATATTTCTTTTGGAGTTTCAAAGGTTAGTCTGTTTGCAGAAATACTCAAATGTTATAAGGAATGGCAGACTGCTTTTCATTACTTCATTTTAAATTTTGTGAAAAATGTTTTGCTGTAATGACAAGGTGCAATTATTGCAATGTGAGATGCTGCCCCGAGAGTAGAGTGCACACTGTATGTATTCTTTCAGCCTTACTGTGTGTATTAAATTCAACTTGTAAAACTACTCTAAATACAGCCTCCACTCACCAGTTTCACCTCTTCCCTCTATTAACCATCACCCTTTTTTTTTTCCAATTCACATGAACATTTCAAAGGCCTCAGTTTTACTCAGCCGTCTGAAAATAAGTGACAGTTGAAATAGCATTTTTTAAGCTTAGATGGTCAGCATCTCTGAATCCTAATCTGGCATGACTGGCACTGGCCAGCAGTGGCAGATTACTGCCTTGGGTAAGAAAATATGCAGGGAGTAGATAAATTTACAAGTAACATACAGTAGTAAAAAGCAGTGCAGAATCATACCACATCAGGTTCTGTGGAAGTATCCATCTACTGTAGAAAACAGTACTTAGCAGTTGTGTTGAGAGGGCTCTCTGTTTACATTGTGTGCATGGGGCAATTTAAAAACTAGGAAAATTTTCCAGCTTAGTTTGTATTCAATTTAGGGAAACACTGTACCTGATATTGCATTGCCTTTTGCTGTACAAATTATTCAAATTGCTAAGCAGCCATAAACTGTGATGCAACTATTGTGCAGTACATGCAACCCTTGGGTTTCCACAGTTTACTAAAGTCTAAGGCTGGAAAAAATGTTTTCCCTGGAAAGCAAGTCAGATTTCCTACATTTTGTTTCGAATTATTGCCAGTTTTACAGTTGTCATATCTTTGTACCAAAATACTAAAATATCCTGGCATGGAGCTTCCCATATTCCCAGTGTTTTCCACCCATAAAGGAATCATTGTTCTGTACCTTGAAAGTTGAAACATGCAGCATTTGAATACTTAATTGTTCTCTTTTTGAAATTCCCATCCTAATGTACAGTACATGTAGAATTGTGTGGTTGTAAACATTTTCTGTGGGGAAGACACAAAGCCAGAACACTATAAATTAGTCATAAATTGTTGTCATGGCAACATGGAAATTTATTTGAATAAGTCTCATGCAATGCCATGCAATCAAGGCTGACTCACCTTTTATAATATGGCATACTGTACACATTGCATCATTCTCTTACCTTGACAGACAAGGCTGGTGTGTCCGAGTGATCATGCATATGACTTACTATTGAGACAGCTCCAGGAGAGGTTAGAGAATGGAAATGGGGAGGTCATCTACACGATTGGTCAAGGAGGTAATTGTTTATTGTTTCCCTTAAAGAGTACATGTACTGTATGCAGGAATCCTGTACACTGAATGAATGGAACTGGTCACGTATATAAGGACTTTGCTAAACATCTCCCTTCCCTCTTTAACAAATTTGTCAATGAATTTTGGAATGTAAGACCAGAGCTGGAGAAACGTTTATTTTTCAGGAAGCAGATCAACCTACACATGTTTTTTACATATTTTTATCTTGTTAAAATGCTAATTTTGCTTCCAGTTGTCAGAATTTCCCTCAAAATATCAAAAATTCTGGGCAAAAAGCTCTCCAGATTCTTAGTTTTTTCTAGCCATGTGTGAGACATTCTGTAACTTACTATGTTTGTTTCCAATGTCGTTGATATGTGATGTAAATTTGTTTAGGACATTGAGGGAGATGTGTGTGCACAGATCAAAAGAATGTAGTTCTATTGGATCAGTGGATATTTCAAAATAATCTTGGAGTAACTGTAACCTTCATTTTTTTCAACAATAGTAATTTGTAAACAAAGGGCAATTCACAAGAGCGTAGGGAAGTTACTTTTAATTCTTCTTATCATTGCTTTTTACCAAAAATCTGACTTGTTTTGCTTTAATATATATTCTTCACAGTGTCAATCAACACTAAAGACATGAATAAAGCAAAGGGAAAACATTCTGGGTTCAATTTAATGGTTCTAAATAAATGTCTGCCAAGGTTTTGAAGTATTTCATTGAAAATAATTACAGAAATTTCCCTTGTGCTGTGTACTTGATATTCAGTTTTCTTTAGGGTAATGATAAATGTGTAGATTGCGTTCATAAGCTTGTTGTCATGTATCCTTGAGGTGGATGAGATGGGGGGTAGGAATGGGATGGGGGCAAGAATAACAGGTGTTGGTTTGTTGGTGGATGTCTACTTTTGCAGAGTGCTTGGCAGCTAGAGCTGCTTTCCTTCATAAAAATGAGAGTCAGTGTTGGCAAAATTGTTAATTTCCCAGGAAGAGAGTCACATTGTCCATGATTAAGTCCAGATTTTGATGTGCAAACATGGTAAATTTCCCTCCAGTTGCCAAATTTCCTTCCAAATACCCATATTTCCCAGGAAGGAATCCCCAGCTTGCCAACTTTTTCCATTCATGGTGAAAGCATAAGTATTGTGGGCAGGAGAGAAAGTGACAGCATATAGAACTTTACTCAATTTGTAAAAAGTGAATCTTCTTTTAAACAGTGCAATTAATTAACCTCATTGAAGTTGTATTAATTTATGCATTTAAGTATAAATTTTTGATTTCTAGGTTATGAACTTTTCTGGAGCCTTTCCTGTTATCTTTTGTCTAAATATAAACCTACCTTTGAACTCAAGAGTAGATAACCAAAGTATATTTGTCTGGTTTCTATAGCAAGAGCATGTCATGATAGGTTGTATATTAATATGCTGACGGGCCATTGGGGATATATCCAAAATAGTCAAAACTTTTTAATTAAAACAGATGATGAAGTCATTGTTTAGGCTCATCAGCTTTTAAGTGCAGAATTGAAAAGAAGGTTAAAACTGCTGACTTGCACTGCTGCATGTACAATAATTTACTGTAAATATGTACAATGGCTGCAAACATAATTTGGGTAATTTTCACAGTCTCCTCAAAGGTGTTTAATCAGTTGGGAAAGTGGGACTTTATTCAAAGGTTGAGCGAATATGAAGTGAACTGTTAAATTGATTTTGGTCAAGTGACAGGATAATGTAGGTCAGGGTCAGACTTGAGCCATGTTGTTGGTCTTCAAGCAAGTCTGGTATGACAATTTGTTGACATGAAAATTTTATACCTGTTTTTCTGTTAATTTTATATTCAACATGTTGAAAATGTGAAAAAATAGCTACAGCTTTCACTCAACTTCATAGGAAAGTTCACCAAGATAAATCAATAACTATTAATTAGAAGATTTTAATCTGCAAGGGTAGAGTAATAGCACCTCTTTTGGGTACCTTATCCCAATGCATGCAATTATAGATTGGTTTACAGAAATCCTCTTGTCTTCTGCTCTACCTCAACTTTTCTGTTGTGCTATCTTGAGCATCAAAATATCACAAAAGAGAAGTATCAGGCACCATTGTGCATTCTGTGCATGCAAAGATTGAATTCATTATAATGTGTGTGGCACAATGTGACCTCAATCTTTAGAAGGATATAAAATGAGAAAAAGAGTGTCATTGGTCGGAAGCACAGTACTGCAGGTGTTGGAGGGATAGCAAGTCACAAGAGAATCATCAGTAATATTCGTAGGGATGAAATTACTGTAAAGTTGATTACAGAGGTACTGTGTTGGCTGGAGGAAGGGGGGTCTGTGATGGGGAGAGTGATTTACAGTAAATGTGTACTGGAAAAGTTTTACTGGATGACCAGTTCGTGTTTTTGTTGCTGTTCAGGTCTTTTTGCATATTAGTACTCTCTGCATTCAACATGGCCTGCATAGCTGGTGTATGTTCTCTCCCTCAACTAGTGTGGTGTAGGAATGAGTTAACAAGCTACCTCTGCTGTGTAGGGTACATTCAACACAGCTGTTTGGCAATGGTGTGACAGTGAAGCAATAGTTTTTCCACTGTTCTCAGCCCCTGGGATAGTGGCTGACCTGGATAATATTCTTATCTGCCAGGTGGAGATGAATTTACAATGGTTGTGGCAGCCTGCTCCCATAATGTCCAAAGTGGCTGAAAAAGAAGGCCAAGGATCTAAACTACAGGTTTACTGGTGAATCTGAAAAAGATGAATGAGATTAAACTCTTATTGCTTGTTTTAATATTGTGTCACAGCTGACGGATCTAGCAGTGGACTGAGTCGAGATGAATTGGATGCCTCTCATGCAACATTGGTGCGAATGTCCACAGCACTAGAAGCTGATGTTGTCTTACTGAGGGAGAGGACTGTTACTGATGGGCTGCTTGGAGATTACCTGGTACGAAAAATTGCAGAAGAGGAGGATTTCCAGGAGGTCAGGTAAGATAACTTGTGCAATTCCATGCATCTAGTGTCATTGAGGCGTTAGATAGGATTTCAGATCAGGGAGTGCATTTTTGGTGATGTGGGAGAGGGGCTAAGTATTTTTCAGTTTGACCCTTCTTACATGTAAAATAGTGCAAAATTTGACCCATTTTGCTCTCACACTGATGGCATTGAAATAATGTTATTGTACCCAAATTATACTGTCATTTTGAAATTTTTTTTGTATTTGGAGGTTAGGGTGGCTGTCCATATGACTGCTGTAAAGTTTTCTGGCTTGACTTGCTTAAAGTGGGCATGACACGGCCAAAATAACTTTTGTGTATTGCAAGATTGGGTACAGTATTGTAAAAGTATCATCTCACACACAATTAAAACCGGCGCAGTTCGGCATAAATAGAATTTGAAGAAAAACGTCCAGAAATCCAATTTCGAAAAATGCCGCAACAGGTCACCTGACTTTTATGACGCAATTGGCGGCACCCCGCACTGCGCTATGTAAGGACGCGGTATCTAGATGTGAAACTAATGCAACGCTTTGGGAAAGTTTCATATCTTAGAAACTTCATGAAAATGATTACATCACAATACCCGCCCAACATACAGAGCGCAAAGCGCTGAACATGTTGGGGGCTTCGAAGCATATCATTGGCCAATATGTTCGCGTGCATATGCGCCCATGTTTTAGCTTTCCTGTATATAATAAACAGCTTTGTTTTTGTGCAAAAAGAACGCGGTCCGGGCGCGCTGTACAGAACAGCTATGAACATGTATGGACAGTCCATAACAAGCGCGCCTTTACTCAGTGAGCTGTTCAGTTACGTTGATATTGTGAATGGTAAGCAGTCACCGCGCAACGACGCATACAAGTAGTTCACAATGTGGTCACTGGTCACGCGCGCTGCTGTATAGTATCGTAGCACAGGTGTCTGCAATGATGTACCTGCTAACACGCGTTAGCATGCACATGATTCGATGTGTAGAACGATGGGTGAGCTGCCTGGTACAGTGTTACTAACCGTGCCTCCAATGACGTCACGATCTTGAGACGCGCTCACATACTTTTTTTCGCTTTTGGATTTCAGATGGCTGAGTCTGGCCTGTAATTGGGAATACACAAGGTCGTATTACTGGGTTTATGGACGTAGTTGAGTGGGGAAAACATTCGCTTCATTTCAAGCTGTACCCAAAGAATATTTACAGAGAAACGTGCTTTGGCCGTGTCATACCCACTTTAAGCCTTTTTTGCTTTTGTGTGTTTTAATGGGTTATGGTTTTAATGGGTGTTTTATGTTTTAATGGGTGAGTGAGTATAAAATAGATGAGAGTTAGTTATGTCAAGGTATGAAAGCACACTCTAACTTGATGGGAATCCCCCATGTCTAAGAGTGTTGATAGTCTACTTATTTCAAAGCCAGACTCTTTTGTTCCTATCACAGTGTTTTCTGCAAACAGTTGTTTTACTAAATATTACCATACTAATAGTAGAAAAAAATATGTCATGTTTGGAGTGATAAGAATAGTTTTCCAATGACTTGGTACTGACTATTACTCAGTAAAATTTTCAGCATAATTTTAATGTGTGCAGGGTTGGAAATAAAGACAACAAATCAAAAATTATAAGCATATTGAAAAGTAAACATGGAGTTCATTTTCTGTAGACACTTTCCTTCCTATAGAACATTGATCCTCAGCCATTATGATGATAGTTTGGCCCAAACCTTTGAAAGTAGCTCATGAGCCCAGTTTCTCTCCCAGGTCAACTTTTGCGCTAGGCAAATAAGAGCTAAGAATGTGAAATGGACAACGTAGGTCTCAACCACTGGCTTTGATTCACCACATCAGCTCTGAATGCCATGGTCAAATTCAAATTTTACTTTGTACACTATCTTGACTTTATTTCATGACAAAGTTGCCTTGTTGCAGACATTGCTACACAAAAGCAACCACCAATAATAATTTTAAAACAAGTTTTCATTTGTAGTCGAGTATGTCATGAGGAAAATTATTGTTTAGATGGGAGCACTGTGTGCATAGCAGTGGAATATGAATTTACTCTGCTTGGGTGAGAAATTCAGTGGAATTAATCGTTGGTATTTTGCTATCCTTTAAAAATTGTTCATGGCTCAATAACCAACAAGATGTTAAAATAAATCTAATAAATCACTAATTAGGAGATTTAAATCTGCAAGTGTAGAGTAATAACACCTCTTTTGAGGACTGTGTGTACCCATAAATGTAATTCTAGAACAACTCCAGAAATTTTATTGTCCTTTGCTCCACTTCACCTTTTCTGTTGTGTTATCTTCAGCATCAAAATATCACAGAACAGAAGTATCAGGCACCATTGTGCATTCTGTGCATAGACCCTTTTCCAAATAGCGATTACAAAGGATTGTGGGACAGACTGGTGTGCAACGTTCTTGTCAATGGCATTTTACTGTGGCCAAAAACAATATGTACCAAAATCCTATCCCACAATCCTTTGTAATTGCTATTTGGAAAAGGGTCTATGCAAAGATTGTATTCATTATAATATCTGTGTGGCACAATGTGACCGCCATCTTTAGAAGAATGGTATAAAATGAGAGAAAGACTGTCATTGGTCGGAAGTACAGTACTACAGGTGTTGGATAGATGGCAAGTCATAAGAGAACCATCAGTAATATTTGTAGGGACAAAATAACTGCAAAGGTGGTATCAGAGAGAGGTACATTGGCGGGGGAAAAGGGGGGAGAGGGGTTTTGATGGGATGAGTGATTCAGATGTGTATTGGGAAGGTTTTACTGGATCACCAATTCATGTTTTTGGCAGACATTACCACAAAGGACCAACAGTAATTAATTCAAAACAGGTTTTAGTTGCAGTCAAGTATGTCATGAGGAAAATTGTTGTTTATAGAGGGAGCACTTCGTGCAAAGCATTGGAGCATTGCAATTATACAGTGAGAAATTCAGTGGAATTTATCATTGGTTTTTAGTTATCATTTGAAAATTATTCATAGCTCAATAACCCCTACTTTCATTTAGCATATGGTATGCAATGTTTTAAAAGTGTTGATAATTATTGCTGACCTATAAAGCTGAACATATTAATTGTTGGACTGTTCTTGCATTGTTTTGCATTTCTTTGATTTTATGGTAGCCACAAATATAAAAGTTGGGGATGTAAAAATCACTAGTTATGAAACAACTAATCATTATAAAAGCTTTTTGAAATTCTCAAGTGTCTTTAGATGTGTTTATCTGATTATCAGACTCAGTCTTTAATATCAGTATTGGCTGATGCAGCTCAATCAAATATAAGTGTAAAGAATGATTCCTTTGTAGGAGGGATTCTGGTTTCAATGGACAGTTAAATTGCATGAACGTTTTCATTTTTTTTTTTTCTGTAGAGTGGCTGTTGTTGGTAATGTGGATGCAGGCAAGAGTACCTTACTTGGAGTTCTGACACATGGAGAGTTGGACAATGGCAGAGGGCTGGCCAGATTAAAACTCTTCAGACACAAGCATGAAATGGAATCTGGAAGGACAAGTAGTGTAGGGAATGACATTCTTGGGTTTGACAGCAAAGGTGCTATAGTCAATAAACCAGATACTCATGGTAAGAAACTTTATTTTTATCCTTACTCTTACACAGTGTTACTCAATCTTTTTGGCACAGAGCACCACTTCTTATCTTGTTTAAGCTGTGGTGGACCTACCCATATGCCACTTTCATTTATAGCTGACCACCATTTTGTTTTAGCAGGACAGGTTGTGTGGAGCCAGTCTAACCTCAGAAGACCTGGCTTTCTCATTCCTCTGAGTGGTTGGCCATAGTAGCGTGTCCATTGGACTAAACCAAGTGAGGGGATTTACCACTGTGCAAATGTGATACTGAAGGCAAAAATTGACAGGCAAAGCACATTAAAAAGCAAATGTGATTTACAGTTATGCTGTGCCCTTTGTAGTGAGGAAGTGGGGTTACCTCTCTCTTGCTGCTGAAGAAGGGTAGCCAGTTTCCTCCCCTCCTTTCCATTTTTGTTGAAACCCAGAGAAGCAAAGTACAGTAAGGTTACCCTTGAATGGTCCAAAACAGTGATTCTCAAACGTAGCCTTTAAGGCCTCATGTGACCCCTGAGCCCTGTAAGTGCACCCCTGAATTGATCTTAAGTTTTACAAAAATCATATTCGACAAGAACACGTAGCAAAGTTGGAATAGGGGCCAATAATCCATGCTGACATGTATTTTAAATTATGTATTTGGAAGATCACTACTTGACCCCTTCTAAGTTTGTTCTTCTGAATTAGTGCTAGGTTACGTACATAGCAGGCTGTATGGCATATTCCTTGTTCAGTAATATCTAGCCAAGATTGGGTATTTTGTTTTATGTACCATGTTGTTTTGTACATGTTGGCATATAGTTATGCAGTGGTGTATTACTGAGTGCATGTATTAATAGTGATAAAGCTTGTGGCAAAAATATATCCTTGAAATCTTTTTGGGTGAAGCGATTGTACAATTCAAAGAAGTGTTGTGTTAAATGTGTGGTGATTGAATTACTGAAATTGAAATTTCTGCAAGTCATCTTCAGTATACTTGTAGAAACACTATCAAATGCAGTTGCTGAGTGGCATCACCTAGCAATGCATTTGAGAAGTTTTATCTGTGCTCGCTCTTTCCACAGCTCTGTTAAATGAAAAAGAATCATTCAATCAACTTGATTTCCATCTAACTTTTTGGAATGTGGCTTTAGACCTCAGCCCTGCTTCTCTTTCTGACCACATTTAGGATAGCTGATCTATATTTTACTGGCCAGTAGCACAGGATAAGTGTCCTGTTGTGACTCCATCTGTTTCAGGGTGCTGTTTTCCTACATGTTGTAGTTTGGAAAGCCAAATGTTTCTCCTTTACTGCAAACCTATGTATGGTGAACATCGAAATGATCATACTGGTGACTCACAAATGCTAGATGAAGAATTCTAGACTGGGGTGGGGGCAGGAGGACATGAACCTCATCAGGGAAGCCCCCCTCAGGGAAATTTCAGTTTAGTTTGGGAGTCTAAATAAGTAAGGAGGGCAGATTTTTCAATTAAAAATCCCAAATTTTTAACTGGTCTTCAAGAGCAACATTAAACTGTTTTGCACGCTTTGTGCATCAAAAAATTTGCATGGCTCACCCTTTCGGCATTCCGTCACCTTTGCATAGGCCTTGGCTTGCTCTCCTCCTGCCCCCACCCCAAGAGGGGAGCTTGGCTCCTTGTAGGGCAAGTTATTTCTTCACCTGTAATTGTAGACACAAATCTGTGGTTTAAAGTGAGATTTCCTGCTATCTAGGGCATCTGGAAGCCAAATTTTCGGACATCAGCCCTTGTAGGTCAAGTTGCTCCTGTAAAACCCTGTAAAAGTGCAGATTACACTCTTAAGAAAACTCTTCCTATAAAAACTTGTACCTCTGATGCTCTGCCACTGTTTGCCATAGATACAGCATTGGGACTCTCAAATATGGAGTTCGTTCTCTCTCTAAGCCTGAGATCCTCTCCTGCGACCCTCCACCTCAACCCAAACTATGTCACCCTCAGAAAGTTTGAGAATCACTGGCCCAAAACAATTCTTCACACTACTGGTTCAGCTATATTTTGAAAACACCCACCTCTTTTGACCAGAAGTATATTTGTAAACTTTAGGTTTGCTTTACATGAACAGTTACTCTCAGGTATGCCAATATCCAAAAGAGACAGAAAACACAACAAATGTGCTTTTTCTGTAGTTCTAGAGTGTTTCAGTCTACTAACTAAATTGCCCCCCCCCCCCCTTGTTTTCCTGTGTTACAATTCTCTTTTATATATTATGTTAGTTTAACTAGTAGATTAAAGGCTTACTAAGTTTTGATTTAAAAATTCTACTCTCATTCTGTTTCACTTTGCTCTTTTAGGTGGAGGCCTGGACTGGTTACACATTTGTGAGAGTTCATCCAAAGTTATTACCTTTATAGATCTTGCTGGTCATGAGAAGTACCTAAAAACAACAGTCTTTGGAATGACTGGTCATGCACCAGATTTTGGAATGCTTATGGTAAAGGCCATTTTCCCGCTGACATGTTTTCCTTAGTTTCCAGTAGATCATATTTCTTGTTGTGATCTTTGTATAAAGTTCATGTGTCATTTCCTAGGAAGTTACATAGTTTCTGAACATTTCACCTGAAGATTTTTTTACAGATTGTTGTAACTATTCCTCAGTAAATTCAAGGAAGTCAAGTCATGAGTTATCCACGCTGTTTTTCAAATTGTATGAACAGAGAGTATTATCACCATTTTTAGTGCATACTCCCTTACAAAATTTCACATTTGGAAAGGAAAAAAAAAAAAAAATACAACAGAGGGAAAGTGAGGGAGAGGATGGAAAGAAAATGAAGTCAAGGAGTCATGTTTATAACTAGATAACTTCTCAGTGACAGAACTAGGATTTGAAAGTTACTCTTCCTTATCTTGCAGATCGGCAGTAATGCTGGCATAATTGGAATGACCAAGGAGCATCTTGGGCTGGCCTTGGCTCTAAGTGTTCCTGTGTTTGTGGTTGTCACCAAGATTGACATGTGTCCACCAAATGTTCTCCAAGAAACTCTTAAACTGTTGCAGAGAATCCTCAAATCTCCAGGATGTAGAAAAATACCCATTTTGGTGAATAACAAGGAGGATGTTGTAACCACGGCAACTAATTTTAGCTCTGAAAGGTATATTCCTTCTTTGTGACCTAAGAGCGAAGTTTGTCAAGCAATTTTTTGGGGATTTTCTCAGTTGTAAGGTATGACAATTAATGCTCTTGTCAAATCCGTCCTTTGCATCTGAGATGTACAAAAAACGTTTAAGTCTTACGTCATTCTGTGCCTGTCTCCTGGAGCTCAAGTCATTGCTGCAGTTCATCTGATGTAGTCTGTGACACAAATATAATATTTGGTCAGGGGTGGTGCTGGTGAACTAGATCATGCATTCAGTCAGGGAAAGTGGCCTATCCTAGGGAAGGATGGACAATATACATCAGGGGTTGTTTCAGCCAAAGAAGGAAAAAACAAAAAAAAATGTGTAAAAACAAAAAATTGACTTTAGACTTTCATAAGTATACGGAATCATCCCTACTCTAAAAGTTGATGCTAAGCTTGCTTTTGCCCATACCTCGAGTACCCCCTTCCCCTCTGTGGAAGCTTCTGTTAAGGGTTTTACCCATCAGGGAGCTTGCCATCTCCACCCTCATTGGGAAAATTTTTGACACCATGACAGTCTTTGGTATTTGTAACTAAAATGAGAAAATATATATGGTAACACTGATGTGAAGGGCTGTGCACATCATAAAATACTGCTTAATTAAACCCAAGTTTTCCTGAATATATCACTTATGTGAATTATTGATTTTCACGGTTGTTGCTATGCATGTGTGCCACCATCTGACTGAATGGTTTAATTTGTTTCTTAGTTAGCATTAAACCAGAAATTAACCACATCCTGAACATAAAAAGGGGTCATTTGCAGCTGTACCACTTACAGCTTCATTAAATGGCAGCTAACTTCCCTGTAGACCAATTACCACAAGATGATAACTAGGACTCCAAGTTGTGATACTCTCTTGAATTTTTTCAGCTGTGTCTGTGAAATAAGAGTGGAAAGAATATAGTAATTAGTGCCTCCTCTGGGCCATGTGCTTTTATGCCTATGCGACATAACCAACGCTAATAAATTAATCGTTTGTAGGCTAGTCAGAAGCGCAAAAGATTTTGATCAAAAACAGTAAAAGGCAGCTTCACTAAGAGTTCACAAAAGTATGTTAACCTTGAAGCTAAAAAGATGTCGAGACCTCCATAAAGCAAAGATAAAAGAAGACATTGGTTTGCTTATATTATAAACATAAAGTTTTACAAACCTTATCTTTTATCTAGGAAAGAATGGTTAAAAAACTCTTTAAGTAGGCTTTATCAAATCCATCAAATTTTGGAATAGAGTTACCACAGCCTCCATGTTTGCTATTCTGCGAAAGAACATCCTTTTTCAAAGTCACAGTGTCCATAAACGTTTGAGATTAGTATTTTTTTGAAATTTTATACCCTTCAGTTGGACTTTTCTCTGAATGTTTCTGACACTTAGAAAACATGAAGAATAATTTGAAAGTTTTTCTTCCATTTAGTTTTGTGCATTTTGCCAAGAAAAGTTTGAAGTTTTAAGGTCACCAGTAGGCATAGTGTGAAGTCTCAGTTCTTATTCTGGTAACAGTCTCTTGTTAGACTCTTTTTCAAGAATTGCTATTTCAGAAATACCCCCCCCCCCTTCCCAGGAAAATGAGATGGCACCATGGACATTGGTATTAAATGTTATCTCAGTTTTTCATGGAACTGAAGAGTATACATTTTTTTCTTGTGAAACATTTCATACAGCTGAATTTTTAGAGATTTTGTAGACGAAAACAGTTCTCTTTAAACTTTTCTAAGTTTGGATTGGATTGATTTCATGAAGAAGTTGAAAATTTCTGTATCATTCAACTACTGATACCTGTTTGTACATACAGTTAATATTAATATCAGAGTTGATGTAACCCAGTAATCTATGGAAGGTCATCTATTTCTCTTTCATACTTCCAGAGTTTGTCCAATCTTCCAAGTTTCTAATGTGACTGGTCTGAATTTAGATTTGCTTAAAATGTTTTTGAATCTCCTCAACACAAGATCTGACTGGGGTGTAACAGAAGCTGCTGAGTTTCAGATTGATGAGACATATTCAGTACCGGTAATGAGATCAAATCTTTTGTTTTTAATGTTTGCATTTATAATGAGCTAATTTCTGTAGTCTTAAACCTAATCAAAGGCATATTACATATCAAGGTAGTCATTTTGTTTTTGCCCTTTGACCTTGTCATTTGAAATTACAATTATTAAAAAAGAAAAAACCAAAGTAAAGATCTTTGATTCCTGGTCAACTTTAACCTGTTACAGAGACAATACCTCCAGGTGGTTATGGGTACATCTTATGCCCAATGACAAGGTACCTTGCAGGTTCCCATTTAACTCATGGATGGAGATAGGCAATTGACATATGTCATAGGTTCTCAAGTGATGGCATGAGGGCCATTTGTGGCACTACGCGTGCACTATTTTGCCCCTTGAAAGAATCCCAGGAGCCCCAAATTTTGTTCAGGAAACCTGCTGCTGAACGACTTCTTCACCTCTTCATGAGAAGTAAAGTAGAAACTCAAGTAAAAGAAGCACTTGGTTCGAAACACTCAAAAACCACTGATGTAGTGTGTTTTGCCCATGGACACCATGTTTTGAACCAGGCAGGAATCAAACCAGCAATCCTTTGATGACAAGTCAGAGGGGACCAAATTGTCACATTTAGTTTAGCTGCATTGCATTACTGTTAGAAACAGGAAGGAGCAATGTGACAGAGTCTGAGAGATTGTGTTTTTTTATACAGTGTCTTTTAACGGTTCCTTTGAAATATTTATGCGGAGAGAAGGACGTGACTCGTAATCATTTTCAGGAAGTATTGCAATGTTACAGTGCATCTTTGTATTTTAAAAGAAGGGTCTAAGCTCAAATCAAGCTTTGATATATGAGAGGGGTACTTATTCTAAGCAATCTAGTGAAATTTCCATTGAAATCCGGTGTGTGGTTCTCAAGATATCAGCAGATAAAGTTGTCACATTTTCAACACAAAGTGAACTTGAAGCAAGCCCGTATGATGTCATACCCTCACATTAATGAGCAGTCTTGATTTTCTTTAAATTTTATCACTAATTTTCTCCTCAACAACCAAATGTTATGGCAGTGTGATTGCATGAGAGGCATGGGAAAATTACAAATTTTCACATTCCACATGGGGAGGTCCTATCCCTATTGACTGCAAGGTCAACACAACTGACTGAGTAAACAAAGGAAATAAAGCATTCCTTATCAATGTGAGGAAGTGATATTAGGGAGCTGCCTACTAATATGACTTTCACTTGCCTTTGGGTCCCAAATGTTGTAACTTCTTTTGCTGATATCTTGAGTAATACAAGTCCGATTTGAATAAAAGTTTCACCAAAATGCATAGATTTAGTTCCTCTTTCACATATGAAAAATAAATTTTTGCTTAAGCCATCCTTTGAACTAAAGTTAATGTGACTGAGCAGTCACAGAAATCTGATTGTGAAAAATGTGCCTGTCTTACACATGTCCTCATATTTTTCTTGCAATTATCACATCTTATCACATATCTTGCTGGTTTTTACCACTGTGGCCTCTTCCATTCTACATGTAGGGGTGTTGTACAATTTAAAGTCATGTCAATGGTTATGTATGGCATGTAAAGTGTCAATAATAATAAATATTCAGTTTTTATATGGGGCTTTATCACCAAGGTATCAAAGCACTTCACAAATTTACCTGTGGTCAGCAGTAACCCATCCTAGAGACAGTACCTCTAGACGGCTGCAACTAAACCAGTGCCATATGATGCAAGTTACGTCACATGTACCCATTTAACTTCTGGGCGGAGAGGAGTGTCAAGCTCATACCAGCTCTTTTGAGACTATGAAAATATTTTCAGTTACCACAGGCAAAACATTTCAAAGGATGACACTCCACTCCATAAAGCAACAAAAAAAAAAAAAAAAAAAATTCCTTAATATATTGTAATGAGCTAGCTTGTTAAATTGGCAAACCAGTAAGATATGGAACAAGTCACCGAATATATCTTTCATGATGTGTCAGGATATACATATTCTTAAAAGGTATTTAGGCATTCAGTACAGGAATACTGCACATGATTAAATAGGGCTTAACAGGAATAAGGGTAAGGTCTACTAATTTAAAATTTTTATTTCAAGTAACATGGCCAAAGAATGAGAGGTTGCAAGCTGTCATCTGAGGTGTATGTAATAGACCAGTAGTTACTAATTCAGTTCAAGCAATCAAGTGGAATGTGGTTTTAAACAAAACTGAAAAATTTAGAAACAATTTGTTGGCCTTGTATCTTTCCACAGGGTGTAGGCACAGTAGTGTCAGGAACAACGTTACGAGGGATCATTAGAATAAATGACACCCTTCTTCTGGGACCTGATGGCCACGGTCACTTTAACCAAGTCATTATCAAGAGTATACACAGGAAACGTATGCCTGTAACTGTGGTGAAAGGGGGACAGACTGCATCCTTTGCCCTCAAAAAGGTAGGTGAGCTTGATGTTTTGAAAATGAAAAAAATGGGACAGCTTCAAAGCAGGTTTGCAGTGTTCATATTAATTGAAGTGGTGAAAATAGGAGACATTGCTTTTAACTAAGAGTGTGTGGAGGAAATTTGATATTTCACGTGGAAGAGATTTGTTGTTCACTTCGTCAAACATTTGAAAAACTTCTGAATGGTGCCTCTGTAAGGGGTTCTCTAGAGATAATTTCGTTGGTGTTGCATAATGGCATTTTTGGAAAGTAGCATCAAATGAAAACTGTATTTCCATAGGGCAAGGGCTTATGACCTTTTTTCATTGGCACACCCATGGAGTATACATGACCCATGATGTGTAACCCTAGGCAGAGAAAATACTTTCTTTTTGCAAAGGTAACACAGCATTGCCCTAGTTTCATTTGTAAGTGTGTATGCAACATTGTCATACGAGAATTGTACTGCTCTGTTATAAGTGGCAGTACATGTGGATATTAAACATCATGCAGCAGTGAGACAAACATCCCCCATTGGTCACTCATTTTCAAATAAAATGATGTATTCTTTGTAAAGATGTTTGCATACTTCCAGAAAAGATCATCTGTGTCCTCAGGGGTAAGTTTACCTCAGGTGGAAAACAACTGCCTGAAAGTCTATCCTCTCAATGTGATGGTTTGTATGTGAGCTAACCCTGATGTACTGCAAATGACCACAAGCTGTGATGGCTACCCCTTAGAAGTGATGACAACTTCACCCAAAATATTCAGAATCATCACTTGTAAATGTAGCTGGTGGCTTTTGTGACATAAAGCAATTCTTTGTCATGTTGCAGATCTTTGGATGGAGATAAACTGGATACTGTGCAAGTGGTTGTTGCCAAATAGTCAGTGTGAATGTGTTCTAAAAGCAAAAGAGGGGGCGGAGAGGGAGAGGCATGGGTGGAAAAAGTCGGGAAGCTGGGAGGCTCCTTCCCAGGAAATTTGTGTACTTAGAGGGAAATTTTGGTATTGCAGGGAAATTTACCTTTTTTGTACATAAAAATATGGGAGAAATTGTTAACAGTTTGACTCTCTTCCTGAGAAATAAACATTTTTTCAGCCCTGGGGGAGAGGGATCATCAAAATGAAACTTGGCTAGGTTTACTTTACATGATCTGTACAAAAGTGTTAATGTTACATTCCATCCTCAGCCACTCTGTTCATGTGTCATGCATACTAAAGGAATTTCTCTGGATCTTTCTCCTTTACAGCAAATTAAGAGATCTCATGTACGGAAAGGGATGGTAATGATATCTCCATCTTCCGAGCAGATTGCATGCTGGGAGTTTGAAGGGGAGATACTAGTGCTGCACCATCCAACAACTATAAGCTGTCGTTACCAAGCTATGGGTAAGTTAGTATCAAAAAGTTGAAGGGAATACAAAAGGTGCTGTTAGTGTCTTGAATTTACATTTACACATTGAATTATTCATGAAGTCTTAAGAAAGTCTCAGAACACAGGGCTCTACACTTACTTTCAAACTCACTTGCCAAGTTGGGCAAGCAACCACTGATATTCACTTGCCCTGGCATTTTTCCACTTGCCCCTCTGGTAGGGCAGACAAAATACTGGTATCTCACATGGTTCCGTACTGTCACGCAAGTGACAACAATCCTTCAAACTAGTCTTTACAATTATCAAATTTAATTTACCCTTCTTCAATCTCTGGAGATGAAAAAGTTTTTTCGCATTTACAGTAATGAACGGTATTTTCATTAAAGGGTTCTGAACCCAAAAGTCTGATGACCCTCATCCTTTTTTTCCAAGAGTCCTGGAGTGACTTGTGAAATGAGAATTTTGAATATTTTCCTTCTTTATACTGTGAGAAAGAATTATTTCTTTCCACTTCATATTTTGAGATAGGGTTTTCACTTGCCCATTCAGGCAAGTTGAAACTTGAGATGCTTGCCCTGAAAAATTGGTGATGCATTATGGGTAGATGTGCAATTTTGTGCTTTCAGCTATATCTTCATTTAGCTCAAATCATGAAACCCAGGTCTGCATGATAACTCTGTCTGGTAATTTATTATACCAAAGCTTTATATGATGGAGGTTTTTTTCCAATCTCGGTAGAACAGCAATTGAAGAGCTGTTGAGAAGTTACAATTTTCTGTTTATTTGTTATAGAACTAGTCAAAATCCTTTGTAAGATTAATATTTTAAACATCTTCTATCTTTTAAAAGTTCACGTTGGCAGTATACGACAGACTGCATCTATTATAAAAATGGACAAGGAACATCTTAGGACGGGAGACAAAGCAACTGTCCTATTCAGATTCATAAAAAATCCAGAATATCTTCATCCAGAGGCAAGAATGGTCTTCAGGTAGGTCAATAGGAGCTGTCACCTTTCATGAGGGGTGTGGAGTGGGATGATGCAGTGCTGTCACTTTCTTGTAACAATGCAGTATATGATGAAAGCAAACCATTCCTAAGAGAGTACCTACAAAGTTATGCAGGGTATGCATTTTCTTAGAGTGCCCTGGGCCCACAGGTTTGTTTTCATTGGCACTACAGTTGTTTAGAAGTGGGTGAAAACAAATCTGGACTGGAATGAAACTGATTAGGAGCAGTTTGTAAAGTGCGTTAAGTAGCCCAGAACTGTTGCACTTGTCAGTTGTAACCACCCCCCCCCCCCACAATACTCTGGCATAGTTGGGAGTTAGGTGGGGATATGACATCCACCCCTCCCCCTCCCCCCTTTATACTCAGGCAAAGTATAGACTTAAGCGGGGATGTCATTATGCAAATAGGTGTGTTTCATTCTCAGCTTAATTCAAAATAAGTCCTGGTAGGGTGGAGCATCATTTGGCTGCTTAACTCTGCTAATATCTATGTAAAGTCTCCAGGTAGCAGTGCAGTGTTTGGTAGCAATATGCAGTATTAGTACTGAAAGGGGAGTGGGGAGGGGTGGGTAGGCTGAGCACTTTTACCCCACTTTTAAGTTATTTCATCATCACAAGTTCACAAGTTTGCTTGAAAAGTGACATTACTGCCACAGAAGGGGTACTAAAGCTACTCCACCTTTAAAATACTGGATGTATCTCTTCACAAGCATTTAGATGTCTTTTTACTTACACATCATGTAACCTTAGTAGGGGTACTGTTACTCTAAGTCATTCTCATTTGCTTCACTCATTTAAATGTTTGAAAGACAACTTGTCTTGCCATACCATCATGGTTACAGTCTATTTTACGAAAGTGTTGAAAATTACATTGTTTTTTACTTTCTATCCTTTCAGGGAAGGGAAAACAAAAGCTGTTGGGAAAATCATTAGAATATTCCCAAATACTAGTGCAACTGATTCAAAACCAAAGTATGGCAAATCAGGAAAAGGACGGGGAACTGGAGGTCCAAAGCCACCTGACAATGCGCCAAATGGGTACAGAGGTCCACGAAGGTGAGCTTTAGAATGTATTTTGTAGCTGTTATCTCCAGCCTGCAGTCAAAAATTATAGACATGGTCCACTAGACTGAAGGTCCTCTGGACAGGAGGTGTGCTAGTCTGCTAACTCCAGCCCTACCCCATACTGAACATCAGTCCACAAAGTATGCTCTCACTTGGGTGCATGGGCGTCAATCTTTACTCGAATGTGGGGGGGACATGGCCACTTCTGTCAAAAATTTACTGTGTAAAAATCTTAAGTCAATGGGCATTTTTCCAAAATGTGGGGGGGGGGACGTGTCCCCCTGTCCCCCCCAGGATTGACGCCCATGCTTGGGTGGCCCATTGGTGGAGGTCTAGTTGGCTGACCACAAAATGAGATGTGAAAAGTGAAGAAAAGTATTAAGAACTTGAGTAGAGTAGTAGAGACACAGGCAGTGATTGGATAGCTAACACATTTTAAACTCTCTTTTGAGCAAAATGGAAATTAGAATTCAATTAGCAAAACTGTCCAGCCTTACAAATATCTGATCTAGTGTTGGATCATTAATTGATATTCAGTATCATATTGGCCAGTATTCATTATTTTTATGCTATATCAGTATTGGAGAAATTTCCCTAAAATGGCAGTACTACCTCACCTTTATTTGTGGGCCTCTCAAAAGTGTGATGTTTATGTCCCTATGTCTGAATATAAGTCTCCATATTTTAACTTATGTAAATAAAACAGAACTAAGTGGTATTGCACAATATGGTTTGCTGTACATAGTATCCACATTTCTCAACATTCGTATTGGTAGATACGAAGAACTGAAATATTGGAAAAATGTGCATTAGTTGTAAAATCATTGCAAGACTATCTTACTTATTTGCATTTGAATGTGTGTTGCAAATGGTGTTTTGTGCATCATGGTTGTGGGGACATTGGTTTGGAAAACCAGGATGAAATACAGCTTTAATTGTCCGGTAAGAGCAGGGTATCCTCCCTGCTAAGAGTTAAGATTTGAGTCTTTGCCTTTGCCTGCCTTTGTGTTACTGCAGTGATTTTGAGTGTCACTTGTGAATAGTTAAGTTGCATAGTGCTTCTCCATTTTTGGTTTCAATGAAAGAGAAACCTATGCAGTCATGATGGCATGTGTATGTATGTGTGTTTAAGGGTTTGTGTATGTGTGTGTTTGTGACACTTAGCTCATTAATACGATATCTGAAGAAGGGAAACTCTGGCAGTTCTCATACTTGGTATATGAATGCCTCATATTGAGAGAAAGATCCCTATTTTTTTTGGTGGAGGTCAAAGATCATCTGAGGTCAACCGAAGGTCAAACTCTGAAAACCTTGTTAGTACAGTATCTGAAGACAGGAAGCAAAGATAATCTCCATACTTAGCTTGTGGATACATTGCATCAAGAGGAAGGACTGTTGTATTTGGTGGAGGTTGAAGGTTACCAGGGGTCATTGGAGGTCAAACTGAAAACCTTGTAAACACAATATCTCCAGATAGGAAGTATGGAAAGTAGTCGTACTTGGTATGAACATATATCGAGAGGAAAAATTCTATCGATTTGGTGGAGGTAAATGGTCATATGAGGTCACCAGAGGTCAAACTCTGAAAAGCTTGTAAACAATTATTTTGAGAAAGGAAGCATATATACTTCTCATACTTAGCCATGTAAATGCATAACATTGAGTGAAAGTTCCCTACTGTATTTTGTAGAGGTCAAAGGTCATCTGACGTAACTGAAGGTCAACATTTAAAGAACTTTCCTTACAGGATATTTTATGATTTGAAACTCAGAAACTTTTATACATGGTATTTATTTGCTATCATGCTGTTGTTTATGTTTATGTGTTCAGTGAAAGGTCATTTCAGTTTACCAGAGATCAAAGTCTGGGAAAAACTTTGTCAGAATTATATTTCAAGGTAGATATCATAGAAACTTCTCATACATGGTGTGGATATTGGTCCAGAACATTAACAATGTAGAGCCTTTTGTAATTCTGGATGAAGCTCAAGTGAGTTCATTGAAACCTCAATGCATTTTTGCAGTATGGTGTTTTTAAGCATTTGGCTCATAAACTTTTTTACTTGTTCTGATTGGTAGTTACTTTGTCAGTGCATAATGTAACTTTGGAAAACTATTAATGAAAAGTTGTATCCATGTGAGTCACTTAATAATCCCCCAAAATAAGCTCACTTTCTTCAAATTTTGGAAAGGTGCCCCTTAACTCATATTTGAAACCAATTTTTTATTGCTGTTAAATTTTAAAGACCAGGTCTTCGTAGGCATTAAATGCCTTTTTTTTTTTTGGTTTCTATAGAGGGCGCCATAAAGGAAGAGGGCGTAGTGGTGGTAAAGGAGGAGAGTTCAAGAAAGGCCATGATGTGGGTGGGGGAAACATGGCTGCTGCTCCAACCACTTCTCATAACACTTTGACATCCCTGGATGCCCCCAGGTTACCTCATTCAAAGCAAAGCAGATCTCACAAGGGAGAGGAGAAAGCTGATGGCAAAACGTAACTAGAAGTGATACCGGTGGGACTATTTATTGTTGGAATCAAATTTGGAATACTCTGTAAAACTTCTCGGTGGATGCTTTCAAACTTCAACTGTTCTCCATTCTGTTGCACTCCCCAGTCAAATCAAGTGAAAATGGAAGGTTAAAGCTTTGCTTTGGGTAGAAACAAGGAAACTGTTTCGATAAATTAGGAATGAATTACATACTATCTAAGTAATTGTATTGTTAATTGCATGTAATGGGTATTACCAAATAAAACTAATTATTGTAATTTGTACAAGGAGTAATGTGTTTTTTAAAGTTTTCATAATTGTATCATTTCAACAGCAGTTTAATCTGTGATAATATTGAAATGTCCCTTTAAAGTATTTTAAAAGACTGTTTTAGCTAACATATATATTATTTCAATGTCAGTTTTTCCCACATTTAGCCATCTTTTTCAGGAAGTTTTAAAAACAACTTTTTAGCATATTTAGAGATGTCAATAAAATGCAGGAAAGGGTTTAAAGTATATAAATCATTGAACATGTCTTTGTCACTAATATTGTACCTTAAAGACAGACACTCATCACCCCAAGTACATTTTGGGTTGGGGGAAACCAAAATTCTCAGTTGGTGACTAGCTCCTTGACTGACATCAAATTCAAAAGATACAGAGTAGCTCACATCACACAGTATGAACAGAGAGTTTTCTGATTACACATTAGGACCTTGTATGCTCACCAGGATATGCCCTTAAGCAATAAACAAGGTTTGTGTCTGCACAGGGAGGGACTTAAGACAGTTTGGGGAGGGGCTAGATGTAACCTAGTTGGAAGAATTGAATTTGTCTGGGATGAAGAGATTTGCCCTTTAAGTCTAGAATTGCAAGGAAATGTTTCAGAGGTTGGAAAATGAATCTCATTCAGCCAACTTTAATCGGCAAAGCTTAGTGTAAAATGTTGGTTTACTCACTTAATTTGATATAGTAGATAGTACAATAGTTTGTGATGTCTGTATTGTACATCTGACATTACCTGCATTTATTTTTGTTTGAAATTAAAATGTTGTCATGACCTTGGACAAATTTGCTGTTTTCTTGCATAGAATGTGGAAAGGAGAGGTCATGTATTAGTAGAGTGTCTCTATAATAGCAAGGCAGTGATCAAACTTTGACATAAGGTGTAGTGTCTTTACATAAACGAAGAAATGCAAAGACTGTAAGCCAAGTAGTGCCAAAGTGACATAACAAGTTATTGTGCAATCTTCCATTTTAAATTGTGTAACTAAACTGTAGCATGTCTTACATCTCAGCACAGAATTACCTGGAAAGATGGGAGTTGGGCAATTGGAAGTTATTTTTCAACCTTTTTAAAATGTATTTATGAAATTTTAGACTAAAGGTACACTCTAAATTGACTTGCAAAAACTTTGAGATTTGATGTGTCTGTTCAAAAATGACCTGTATAGATGGAGATTAGACCAATGGAATTCATTTTTGGAGGTTCATAACGTAAATTTTTGAAATTTTAGACTTGGATGCACTTTAAGCTTCTTTGGAATCTGTGAAATGTAAATCAGACTTTGAAACAGAACCATACATTTCAATGTCCCAGTGTATTTTCAACAGCTGCCAGTCATTGTGTAGAATATCATAATTTGACCAAATTTCAGCAATATGTTAATTTCATAATTGAAAGACCTGTGTAAAATTCCATGATGTGTCTTGTGGACACACAAAACTGGTGTTTGTAGAATGGGGTTGGCAGACCAGGTTACAGTGGCTGATAATGTGCTTGCCTGTAACATAAATGCGTATGCCTGTATTCATATGTAATGTTCAGCCCTATTGTGTTGTACACCCCAGTGTCTGTCCCAACTTACTGCTGAATGAAAACAGGGCTAGAAAAAAGACATGAGGGCATGGCCATCTCCATACTAGCTTATTGGGCATATTTATGCATCTCAAAGGGCACCAGGGCCCCAACAAAAGATTTTAGGTTATCTGTCATATGTTTGGTTGTATTTTGGTTGGAAGGGCATGAAGGCCAAGTTGGCCTTTATGTATGCTATTTTAAAGGGCACCAAGGCCATTGCCAAAAATGATAAGGCTATGTTTGGTCTCTGTGACCTTTGTTTATTTCCAGTCCTGTAAAAAGCACAGACAAATTAACTGGGCCAACTTAACTTTGACTCCAGTCTGGGGTGTCGATCTTCACCTTTTCAAACGACGTTGATATGAAAAAGGCCTTCATTATAAGATCCTACTTGGTACTGTACACCATTTGAACTTGGGTTTGTAATAATTATGTCTATCTTCTCACTGAGTAATAAAGTGCACCATACTGCTTTCAGATGTATGTTTTCAGGCTTTGAGTATCATTTTAGGCAGTAAATGTAGGGGCCAACATGATGGTTTGTTGGCAGAAACAAGCTTTGTAGATATGGAAAAAAACTATTAACTATAAAAGTAGTCAAGGTAACCCCTGCCACAATGGGAGATGCACCATTTGTGCTTGCCACTGCCCCTCTGCATCAGGGAGCAGACTGCGGGTAAAAAGGTTTGAACTGGAAACTTTGGTTCACCAGTCAGTCACTGTCTGTGACTTGTGCTGTCACCGTCAGTCACATTCTCATCGACTGCTATGAATACTCCCATATCCGCCAGAAGTATTACACTGTGCCAAACCTAAAGACGTTGTTTGAGCACACAAATCCATCTCTCATTCTGGACTTTCTCAAAGAAAGTAACCTTTACATGAAATTTTGACATGACTCCCATATTTGCTTTTGCCTAGACATTTATGTAGAAATTTTGCCCAATCCCTTTTCCTTTTAGGTGAGTTCACCTCACCATTACCTTTTTTTATTTAGCTGACACTATATAACACATTCGTGTTGGTGTGTCGTTAAACCCCCATCTAACTAACTAACTGCATATGGGGCTTAATATATGTACATGTAATGATTTAATGTGTTTAACCATGGTAACAGTACTTCCTTCACATAATAAATATTTGTGTTTACCTACTAAGATCCACCTCTATTGAAATCCATTTTCAACAGAATCTGCATTTTGATGTTAAGGGTAAGCAATGAATCTCATGCAAGGATTTCTCTGAAACAGTAAACAGAGTCTGTGACTCCCTTCCTGAATGCAATCAAATCCTGTGTCTTCCTTTTCAGGGGCCTAATTCATAAAGAATTGCAGTTTTATTTGCACATGTCAAAAAATGTAGGAAATCTGTATGCACTTTCTGAAGTGGTATTTCACAAAGCTAACTTACACTGTTTATAAAGATAGACAGCATAAGTGTGTGTATACACTGAGCCAATCACTCTTGCAGTTACATCTAGTCATGTTATTTCTTAATCCTATTACATTAGCTGTTATTGGTGAAGGAAATGCTCTGAACTAGTCCTTATAGGTGCAATGAAAATGGCCTATGCATGCACAATAAAACATTTTGGTGTGCTTCAGGATGATTTGCTAATCGGCTTTCTGCTCATACAACAACCCTGAAGCTTGCATAAAATTACACACAATATTTACACTCTTTCCTTTTGTGATTTCTGACTGATTTAAGCAAGCTCCTCCATGAAAGGACTACTTGATGCATAAAATTTTCTTTGTGAATCCAGTCCCTGTTTACAAGTTTGGCTTTTACTATGTAACCTTGTGTCAATTTAATTCCATTTTGAAAACATTGAAATTGCTGTAGATTTTTGGTTTGTCTGGAGTGTGCTTGAAAGGTGAGATTACACTCCTGTGTGAAATTTGCATAGTGTCTAAGATCAGTACATGTAGCATGGAAGTTTTAATTAAACTTTCTGATAAGGAAATGTTTAACTCTATATGTGTTAATGTCAACTTCCTGTGCTCCAGCAAGACAAATCATGTCACTGCAGTTTTGAAGCACACACAGAAAGGGACAACCTTACAGACCTGTTCGACTGCAGTGGTCAAGTGGTTAGAGCATCCGACTTGCAGCCGGAAGGTCTAGGGTTCAAATCCTGGCCGGGTCATACCAAAGACTTTAAAAATGGAACCTACTGCCTTTGTGCTTGGTGCTCAGCATAAACAATGGAGTAGGGAAAACAAGCCACTGAGCCACAACTGGAAAAAAGGCCGTGGTCGTCTCGACTTGAACCAATTGGTTGGAAACTGGGATGTTAAACCTCATCTAACCTAACCTAACCTACAGACCTGTTCTTCTTACTCAAGTCTTCTCTAACAAATATTCTCTGAAAATGAAAATTGGCAAGAAAGAAAGCTGTAGTACATAGCTAAAGCCTCTTAGTATTTAACATATGCACATTCTTTTCGGGACACGTTTTAAACTGAAAGTACAATGAGTCAAGAAGCTCAATTGATTGTAATAAGATTACGTGCAATAAAGGTGTGCATAGACCACCCAAAACTGGGACCAAATGGAAACCATTGGAAACCAAAGCAAGTTTGCACTGGTCTGACATGATGTTAGGCTGACATCATTTCGGTCTCAGGGGATCTGTCTGCTTTTCATCTCAAACCAAGAAAAACTAAGAAAATCCAAGAGAAACCAACAATTCAATTGGTAAAAATTTTAATGCCTTTTTTTCCTGGCACAGTGGCCATCCCCTACTATCCAGAAAGTCCAAAAGCATTGGTTATATCTCTGTCAACTGCAGTAAATTGCTCAACTATTTTTCAGTTTATTTTGTACTCTCCTGATTTGCATATCATGGAGAACATGCTAACTACTGTAGACCCTACACTTGTTGTTCCAAAACACCTTGCTTCAATTTTTTTGTGTTTGTCCCAGTGGTCTGAGGGCTTTGTCAGTTTGAGTGGTTTGGCCTACCCCCAAACCAATGCCTGTTTGGTCTCAGGTGGTCTGATGTTTCATCAGTATCGGGTGGTCCTGGTTATGTCTAAACAGACAATTGGGAGGTCTGGACATAAAAAACCAGACCAAGGTACAGCTGGTATTCATACTGGCGTTACCTACAGTGTGTGCCCAGTCCAGCAACTATGGTCTCCATGACAACCATGGAAATGTAGATTGCAATGCATGGTGAGCATACATTATTAACATTGAATTCAATTGTATCTTTTTTTGTGGGACTTTCTGAGATGGCGGAACAGCTCATGCGATCTGGCCATAGACTTCAATTTCTTTGTTGAATGAGTCTTCCAGTTGTTGGTAAAAGTTGATAGCTGTAAAAAAGGCAGGCTTTCTTTGACCCTAAATGCTTAATTTACAGTTTGACTGTATTTTTCAACTTACTTCAGCAGGTAGTTCACATCATGTGATCCTCTTTCTGCTCGTCTAATTCAATTTCACAGCATGGGATGATTGTCCAGTCATTAGAGAAAGTTCATGTGTCTAAAATAAGGTATGCTCTTATTTTTGGATCGATCACATGTCGATTGCCCCATTAGCTGGACAAATTCAAACAATACTTCCAAAAGAACATAAGCCACTCTGATTCATCAGTGACATGTATACATCGAAAAGGACTCTCAAATTACAGTAGAGTAAATAGTAGATTGTTTGGTTAGGGTTGGCCAGCTACTGTGGTGTCTTCAGCATCAGAGAGTCATTTGGAATCTGGAATTACGTTATGGGAGGTGCTTACAAGAGTTAATGAGATTGGAGGAGGGGCTAAAAGAATACTTCGTTGGGAGGATTTAAATGTGGAAATCAGCCTGTTAGTTACTTTTTGAGAGGATATGATACAATGATGTACATACTAGTGCTTTATTGGTGTGTTGTTTGCCCGTGCCCAGCTGTGCTATGCTAACAATATTTCAAATTTACCAGGGAGCTGCCACTCACACCCTGTTATGATGGCTGCATGTACATTATCATTTGTTGCTGGCAAAGCTGTTACTTATGCAAGATGCAAAAATTTAAAAAGTCAGTGAATGCAGCTTAGCTCAGAAGCTTCAGTAGCAAGCAGTTTGCCCATGGACTTAAAAGTTCAGGTAAGCAAAGAAATCTTAAGAAGTTTGTTACATTTCTTTTTATCTTCAAAACCACTTATAGCAAGCTTGTAATGTTCTTTTTAAGCACAAAGCGGTTCCTAAAGCTACCTTTCTACATTTGTGTACATGAATCCAGAGACTGGCATATTTATAGGTCTGCCCTCTTCAATACCTTGGACTTGGTTGTTGTTCCTGAAATGTTTGTAGTTGAATCTTTCCAACAAAAAATTTAGCAAGGATATTAATAAATCCACATTTCTTGAAACGTTAGTAGCCAAGCATTGTGTTGTTTTGATGCATATTAAACACACACACCATTAGACTGACCAGTATGCAAAACACATCAGTAAAGATTTGGGGGGCAGGGTGGGTCTCCTGAATGTAGCAATGTATGTTCTCTGCAGCCAATTTCCTTCAGTCTTGAGCATTTTCTTAGTATCAAGGAGGGTGGGGAAGAGTGGGGCAGGGGTGATGCCTGGGATATTGACCAGACTTGCAGTGAACCCAGTCTCTACTAATGTTGTAGAATGTATGCTTGTACACTCAGACTTGTTCATATAGTTTTGTATTTGAACTGTTGGATTTTACAGCTTTGATGCAAGTATTAAAGTATGGACTTGTACTAATAGATTTGTACTCGTACAGCCAAGCAAAGGTGAAGCATGTGCCGACAAGATCATATTCTTGGTTTAACACTCTAAGTCCTTCATTAATGGCTTCTTATGTTTGGTTCTTCTAAAGTGTGTACTTGTTAGGAAAATGTTACTGAAGGCACTTTCAGCCCCTAAAGAACATAAGCAGTTACCCCAAATTTATTATCAAACAACATTTATTTCACTTCTAGTATTTGTCATGATATTTCAGAACATAGAGTTTGCATTTTCAAATATTAAAACTAAGAAGTTACTCTGCATGAATTTCACAATTCAGTGAGAAAAATATTGTCACACGATTCTCAAGAGCCATTCATGAAACAGGATACCTGGGTACACTAAACCAAATTGGGGTGACTGCATTTTTCCCTTTAAGGTAAAGTAATCTTGTCACTAAGTGTGTATTCACTTTTCTTCAAACAGCTGTGACAATTTCATTTCATTTCATTTCATTTCATTTATTTGTTTCTCCACTACAATATACAATATGACAAAAAATTACATATTATACAGTTACGGAGGCAATTTGTCGTAGTAGCAGCGGAAGGAAGTGAACTGCAAAACCCTGTTGGGCTTGACATAAAAGGCAGAAACACTCCCCTGAAAAATAATAAAGTGAAGTACAAAAAAAAAATAAATTAATTGAGTACCCAACCACCCGCCCCACCACTAGCTAGAAACCTAAGTCATGCCTCTAAACCAGATAAAGGAGCAAGCCCTTATCATAAAGGATTCATAATAAAAAAATAAGTAATTAATACATTCCGATGAAATAATTGTGTAAGTTCCTCTTAAAGCTGAAAATAGAAGGTTTCTGTTTTAAAATGTCTGGAAGTGAATTCCACAAGGTAACTGCACGGTAGTGTAATCCCCTCATTGAAAGGCTTGTACGACAGCTAGGGATATGCAAGTAATCAGATTGTCTAGTACAGTGGTCATGTATTACAGAATTGGTAATGAAAAGATCGTTCAAAGAAGGTGACAGTTGATTGTGTTGTGAACGATAAACAAACTTAGCCATATTCAGGCTTATTAGGTCAGAGAATTTAAGCAGATTAAGAGACTTGAACAAAAGGTTGGTATGATCATAGTAACCTGAGAGAGTAATATGTCTGATGGCTCTTTTTTGTAGAACTATTAACTTATTCAAATACTGATGACTGGCTCCTGTCATCAAACAGACAATTGTATGGAAACTTAGGGAGAATGTTCCAAGAAGGATTGAGAGCATAGGGTGAAATAAAGGCAGCCCTGTAGTCAGATAAGGTTTAAGAAGGGGGGGTGGGGGTGGGGGGGGGGGTAAGACAGCTTCATGAGTGAGATTTTTTGGGGTAGGGGAGATGTGTTAAAGGAGTAGTTGTTTGTGTTTTTTACAAATGTCATTATGGGGGTGATTTTTTTTCTTATGCAGGGTGGCCATGCATACCCCCACCCCTCCCTCATCTTCATACATGCCTGAATAAATGATGGAGTGCTTTGGTAAAGGCCAGAAAGTTCATGTTTAAAGGCAGTAGGCAGTCGCCCCAAAATTTTCTTTGAAAAATGAGCAAACTCTTGCAAATCACCTCTGAGGATGTTTTAAACATAACTATTACAAACAATATGGAAAGCAAGGAGAAATTCTCCTTGAATTTCACAATTCACTAACAAATATATTGTCACATGATCAAAATAGGGCGATCATGAACTAGAGTAACAGGACACACTCTGTTTGGGGTGACTGCCTACTGCCTTTAATGGATCAGTAGTTTGGTATAGTGTGGGCAGTACGTGGAGGTTAATATGGAGATAAGGAACAAAGTATCTATTGATGAAGGTACATCATTGAAAACAGTATTTTATTGTATTTTTTCTTTTTTAATTTTGGGGCATATCCTGTGAATTTTGACAGTAGCATTTTTAATAATATTTCAATTCTGACTTTTAAATAGTGGTGTACTGGATCTCAGGAATTTTTATGTGTGGAGGGGCAGGTTCCCATTTGACCAGTCCTCAATTAGCCCCCTTTTCCTGCAATTTCCAGACTTCCCCAAATTGTGCACCAAAGAAAGGAGGGGCACAAGGTTGGGGAGGGGGAATGCTTGAGGGAGGGGACAAAGTTGGGGAGGGGGACAGTTTTGGGAGGGGAAATGTTGGGGAGGGTGGCAAGGTTAAGAGAAGGCTAGGCATATCAAGATGCATGCCACTGCTGTGTTAGCTTTTAAGAAATGAATGATTGTAGATGAAGCAGACTTAAACAGTGGTCATCTGTTCCAATTAGAAAGTATATAATCCCTGAATTGTCATGTTTTGGTGTGGTTAAGGGTAGTAACATTTTTTTTCTTGTGCTTTGACATTAATATTTCAATATTCATTTTAGATCCGTAAAGCAGTTCAGGGGAAGAACTGGTTTCACTCCTAAGCATGTACACATATGACAGATGATGAAGGCAATGGAATCACTCTGAAAGTAACGTTATTTTGTCCCAGTACATTTTTGTGTTGATGGGCAGACCCATCGTGATATACTTTCCCTCCCCCCAACCCCTACCCGTCACAGTGAAACCATCGTATTTTAAGCATGACAAGACAGCTATTGCCAGTATGAGTCTTTAAGGATGTGTGCAGTTTCCCCCATAGTGAATTCAGTGTGCATAAGTGACTTGGACTCTGGGTTAGGGGACTGGGTGTTTGTGATTAGTCAGTTTTACCCCCCACTCCAGCATTCTTGAACTTGTAACATTAATACCTGGTAACCCTGTGTTCTGCCTTTATAGTTAACTATTCATGAGATATATTTGAGAGGGGAACAAACAGGGTTTGAATTTAAGTTCCACCAAGTCTTCCAAAAGATTTGGATGGCTGCATGAGCCCATAAACCTATGCCCTTTCAATTGGCTTTCCTCTGTGCCCAATATCTTCACATCAATACTACAGCCCGAGGTCACAGTTCCCGGGGGTATGGTCACGTAGGTACGGAAGCCGAGAACATCGCGGTGGTGTGATATCGGACATGCCAGTTTTCCCACCCCATTCTTCGGTAAACATGGGAAGGAGAAATCAAGGTACGATTTCTCCTTACCATTATCCACTGATAATGTGGACTGGAGAAAACCAAAGTCAGTGAGGGGGAACTTCAAGAAAGGACGATTACACAGTGGCCATAAATGGACGCGCCCACGCATGACACGGATCGTCTTTTCAATTTAAGTAACATAGCTAGCTCGCTCGTCGACGATTTCTGAGTACCACGGTGGGATCATCCCACGTTGGTAATAATGTAACCAAAGTTATGTAGCGTAAATCCGTGTCATGTGCGGGCGGCCTAATTTTTTTCCCACGAGGTTATGGGCAAATTTGATTTTCAAACTTTTTTAAATTTGTTTCAAAATCATGGTTAGGGTTGAGTTTAGGGTTAGGGTTACGTGGCCAAGGGTTATTTGGCCTGTTCTTTCATAATCCGGTGTCAGAATTACAATAAATGGGTCGGAAAGCTGTCATTTTGGAATTAGGGGTGTGGCCTACTTCTAAAAAGCTGATTGGTCGAATGGCAAGATTTGCCCATAACCTCGTGGGAAAAAAAATTGCGCGTGCGGGCGCGTCCATTTATGGATAGGGTGTTCGAAATAGACAGTGTAATGGTCCTTACTTAAAGTACCCCCTCACTAACGTTAGTTTTCTCCAATCCACATTATCGGTGGATAATGGTAAGGAGAAATCGTATCTTGATATCTCCTTCCCACGTTTACCGAAGAAAGGGGTGGAAAAACTAGAATGTCCGATTTCACACCACCGCGATGTTCTCGGCTTCCGTACGTAGGTGTAGCAGGCCTGAGTACTGAGTCTGGAGACACTAAAGACTGCTACACGGTGTCACTCTCTGCTTGTCTTCATTGTCGTGTGGAAAACCGTTTCACATTAAACTGTAATCCACCAAGAATGGTGCTCTAATACCAATTCCCAATAATTTTCTGCTTAAACATCAGCAAAATGATTGATTGCATTCAGTGGCGTAGCTAGGTATTTTTCGTGTGTGTGTGTGTGGGGGGGGGGGGGGGGCAAAAGCAAAAAAGTTCCGACAGATTATTATCCTGATAGTTGTACGATTCGAAATTTTTTTTGCTTTCCGGGCAGTTTTGAGACCGACTTTTGATTTTCACGTTGACATATCGATGTGTAATCCTGCTTGAAAACATAAGAAGTGTTGTAAGTGTTTCAAATGAATTGTTTTTATTAATTTCCGACAGAGACTAGAAATATCCGACAGAGGTCTCCGGAGGCTTTGTGTGTGTGTGGGGGGGGGGGGCGACCGCCCCCCTCTAGCTACGCCACTGATTGCATTTGTAATATTCATAGTGATTGGGGCACTGCCTCCTTCCCCTGAGTCGCTTTTGGACATTTATACCTTTTCAACTCCCCAAGGTGGATGATGGCACTACAAGGTCGATTGGGCTATTCCATTGTAAATCTAGGAGTGTTGCAAACTTATAATTTCGCATTTTTATGGTAGGTGAAGTGTCGTTCTCAAATTAACTCTTCTGTCCCCCTCCCCTACCCCCCAAAAACGTGGTCATTCATTGACAACCTCCCGCACTCGCTATTTCTCTGCCATGTAAGAAGGCCTGTAGGAAGGATGTGCTCGGACCCTTCCGTGACGTTCAGCTCTGCCAGCACCGACGTATTCACTCTTTCTCACAGATTAACTCGTTTTGTACATTAATGTGTTCTTTTTCTTTCCTTCTTGATTGCCACAGTTTGTGGTCAACTTCTCGCTTAAAATTCACACGACTAAAAGTTTCAATCTTTTCTTGAGAAAACGTCATTCCCATGTTACAATTCCCCAATGATATGCTAGAGTCTTCATTTTATTTTCGTTTACATCATAAACACCAACCACCAAACGACCCGTGGTAATCCTTCCATTCTTTAGTGGGAAAACCAGCATGTCACAACTCCAAGGTAATCACTTTCCCGACCTCAAACTTTGCAAGGTCATCGAGGATCGTATAACCAGGTGGGAGTTGCCACTGTTAGCGTGTACTCCCTGATAAAACTAAGTGCGTCCTTTTCTTTCCGCAATTCGTCTTCAAGATATATGTCGCATACCAGACATTCCATTTTAGTACAAATCTCAGTGTGTACATATTAGAGTGTTAGCTCCGAGCGGTGAGCTAAATGGTTTCTGATGAGTTTGATAATGGAATTTATTTTGACTCGAGGAAGCTGACGTACCCATTCGAGAATGCGGCCATAAGTACGCTTGATGACAGGTACATCCTGCTAAGAGTCTTTACGCCACCTTCAACACGCAATCGTTCGGACGCAAGTTTTTGGCCAATACGAACGTTGTATCATCAATACGTAAGCCTACGTAAATAACACACGTCAGTTGAATTCAACAGGTGTTTAGAAGCTGTCTACATTCTCCTTGAGACTGAGGGCCCTCTTGATTAATATAGCTTCACCGTCGGTTCCGGTTTCATTCATAAGTTTCGATCGAAGGATTGTGACATTTTACGAGGAATTGTGATTGTAAGTTTGTCAACTGTTTCCTTCCCATAAACAACCCACTATTTACCAATCCACCACAGGTTTGCAATTCAATGATTTGGCAAACCGCAACAAAGTTAGACTTTCCCGTTTTGATTGGACCGTCGTCGGGGCAGTGATTTGCTTACTGGAAGGTGTAATGAGTCGGCGCTTACAACAACAATTGAAACTTTGAAGGCTGTTGTTGGTACAACCATGCAATTTCTGGAAAGCGTTGAAAGATACCACTTCAAGACATGATCTTATTCTTTCCGCCATTGCTGCCTGGAGCGTATAAGATTACCGCCAGTTTGAGCTTTCCATCTTCAATAGACCGACCCGATCCTGAATAGGCCTTCTTTAGGAGCCGTTCTTATCAACCGCCCGCCACAAAGAGAATTGACATCAGTCAAAAGAGCACGTCCTGTGGAAGGTGCTCCGTCGCCTAAAATACGCGGCAGACTTCCGACAACTTTGTAAGGATTGTATGTTGAAGGTAATCAACGAGTTTCCATAAAGGGAAACAGAGTATTACTTTTGATAACAGGAAATTTTACTCGTGTACTTGCAATTCGTTCAGCCAGGACGTGTCAGGCGGGATGTTTTGATTTGTCATAGCCTACACATGCGCTTCTGTCTGACTTAAGTTTGCACTGGCAAGTTGATCGGATCGTTTTATTCGCAGTGTGCTTAAGGCGTTGCTGTGTTTGGATGTGTTTGGAGCCGTTCGCAGCCTTTTGAAATTCATATTTTCCCATAACTTCGCACTGACATGCTTCAATGAACTGCTCAATCTAGCATCGTTTTCTATAGATCTTCAACTTTGTACGAGTAAATCACATGGTTGAAATTCTTTAAGTCGGCAGTGGATATTAGGTGACACATACGGTTACCCGCGTTTTGTGTAAAGAGGGCTTACAACAGTTAGCAAAACGAGGACACAATTCAATGTTGCCACAGCGACCCGAAGCTGGAAATTAGAACATCAGGTTTACAGTATAAAAGCCTACACACAATCTATTCAGTCACGCTTCTGTATATTTGTTCGGTGTAGTGTTTCTACTTTGCTGTAGTGAATAGAGTGGACGTGCGACAACTGGGCCCAAACAGGACACCAATGCATCTGCGAACCTTAAAGAATCTGGGCCATTTTCATTGAATACCTTATTGTTGGTGTAGTTTCAACCGCGATCGCTGATTGAAACCTATAGAGTACATTACTTGCAACACCAAAAGTAGATCCGCCCTTGTTTGCATTTCTTATCAAATGTGTGCTTAACAATGAGGTAATTTTTATCGAGTTCTATTTAGTGGTCGTATTTAGTAATGCAGTGCACTTCGTCAGGAATCCACAGGGGTTTTTATTAAGTCGACAAACGTGGGCTGCGAGCCGTGGTTTCCTCTTTTTACTCTCGTATTGCAATAAGTGCCACTTCAGTTCCGTATATAAAGGCCTATACATGGTGAAGTATTATCGGTTTCCATCCACCATGTGTATTTGAGGGACAAGTCACATTCCGTTCTATCGGCTATATCCGTCAAACATACCGTGCATCAGACATGATGTTACCAGGATGGATGACATTTAGCAGAGTATTGTAAGTTGGATCGCGTGAATCCGTGACATCTCTGTTCTAACAATACCGACCTGTTTTTAAACTTACAAACCTGACTGCTTGTAACAATCAAGTTTATAACTATCATGGGGAACACTAATAACAAGTTCACTCGCTTTGACAGGGTGCTTATGAAATGCACCACTGGAGATTTGTTAGAAATAAAGTACCCGGACTCGACATTCAACCATTGGGCTGTTTACATCGGTACTGGTTACGTCATACACGTACGTCATCCATGGATCAAGAAGGAACATTTAAGTGCCGTGGCGGGAAACAAGCTGGTTCGCATCAACAACGATAAGCACAGAGTTATGAATTACCCTCCTCTGGATCCTGAAGAAATAGTCGCCACGGCAGAGGACCAAATAGGACTAGACTGGTATAACGTCCAATTTTATGGCTGTGAGATGTTCGCCATTCGGTGTCGTTACGGCGTGAAAGTCAATTTAGCAGACTATTACAATAAATTCGAAATCGATAGTGAGATAGGTAGCAAAGTGACGTCAATAGTCAATCCTATCGTCATGTATGGTCATCAGCAACATGAATATTTTTGACGTCACAGGTTGTCGATGTCTTAATGGACGCTCTCTGATATTGAAAGTGACGTCATGATAATATCATCACTTGTGTAGGCTACAAGAGGCTACGGTCGAGTTTAACATTTGCAGAGGTCTAGGTCTAGGCTAATTCCATGGAGGACAAAAATCACCTGAAAGTCTGCGTTATTATTATGTGTGCTATATTAGTTCCCTACAAATGGTTGACACCACAAACACCGTGATATTCAATTTATGCTCTCCTGGCGTTCGACGTACTTACTATCTCAGGTATTACTTCATTCTAAAATTTTACTAGGCCATAAAACAGGTAATGAGGATTGCAGACGATGGGATAAATAAAAAAAATTTCTGCAAAGACATAAAACGGCCGGCTTTCTTACATTTGTGAGACAATGGCAGTGGCAGAAGTACCAAACAATGTTTTCACGATGGAAATATTTTGCTAAAGTTATCTTTATATTTTTATACTTCAATGATTAATGATACACGGGTTAAAATGTCGTGAGTGCAAACGGATTGTCTCCTGTTGCAAAGTACTTGTCTCTACTGGCATTTGTATGGAAAAACATGTTACTGCTAATGACAGTAAACCTGAGCTACTGCCAAGCAAGTAACCAGCGGTGAATTCTCATTTGGACAGCTTACTTTACACCCCCCCCCCCCTGCACACAAAGGTCATCTAGATGGTATGTTTCAGTCGCAGAAGGAACCAATTCCTTGCAATGTCAGCTAAAACAGGGATGATTTTATGTTCGTAGTACCACTTTTTTCATTCATAGATGAAACAGAAAACAACGATATCACGTTGAATGTAATGGTTCGAAAACTAGAGGCCACCGATAAGTTTAGAGGCCGCGAGGGGGCGACCACATGGCTGTCAAATGCAAGAAGGGAGGGCAGTGGTGTGAGCGATACTCGGTAAGGGGGGGGGGGTTAATTGGTAGAGGGGAGATAACGATCTAAAAAGTTTCCGGACCGTTCGTCTGCAGTGTGTGCGCCCTCGGTGCAAGACTATTTAACTTATTATTGGTTCAATTAACGACCTAGGTGTTTGACGCAGAAATATGCAGCGGACAAGCAGAAGCCCAACCTCCACCCCCTTTTTGCTTGAAATATCAACTAATAAATGGTACAGACCTCCTTTCTCCTAAGCGTAGACTTACACGTGTCTTTTGCGTTTCGTACTGACACGAAAATCAAGAGGTTACTTTCCATAAACTTACAATTCAGTAACAAAAGTCCATGCCACGTGATTTGAGGTATGCAGGAATAAGATTTCTAGGGTTTAATTGGGGTGATCAACTGCTTTGACCATGCAACAAGCGGCTGGAGCTAGTAATGTTATTATTATTCTTCTCTGTCCATGTACCAGTTGGATCGACTCGAAATTGGAGGAAAATCTTTTGGCGAGATACCTCATTACTAGACAGATGTAGTATTGTAACGGCCTAATCGTCACCAACGGAACACCAAGCAAGCACAATTCACCCGTAATTAACAGTCTGTAACAACATTTTCATAAGCGTAGGAAACTTTTTGAAAGTGGAGGGGGGGGGGGGCGGAAGTGAATGTTAGTGATCAGTGTCCTGAGGGAAGGGTCTAAGGGGAGGAAGTACCCTCCCCTTTGGAATTTTTTGACTATTTAAAGTGCCCTAGATGCAACATGGTGCAATGTTGGACAAACTTTGAAGTAATTTCATCCTGTTCAATGCCATATTTTGGTAGCATTTCATCTAACGTGGGGGTGGGGCAAAACGAGGTTTCTGCCCCACCAATCAGAGTGCGGGGCGGTCGCCCTGCACCCCCCCCCCCCCGCTTTTCCTTTGCCTATGATTTTCCTCTTTCAAGTCGGCTACCGCTATTAATATCACAAGTTACCGATACAGCAGAAGGCTGTGGTTTCATTTTGTAGATCCTACTCTGACACATTTTTAGGGTTACGAATAGCTTGTTCATTAATACTAGTATAGTTCCTTTGATTCGGTCACTTGGTGGTCTAAATGTGCAGTCGAGCGATTCCGTCGGAGAGAGGTCTCCCTCTGGTCATTCATGTCGGCTGCATGCGCAAGTTCCGTGGTAGTTCTTCCATGTTTCAACCAAATCCTGTAGGTAACTGCATTACTTTGTTGAACTAACAATACATTGTAATCAGGTTGTTTGTGGATGTTTCGTCATCCCGGAACTAACTGTGTAGTGTCTTGTGGTGATTATTTGACAATAACGAAAGATCCTGAACGTAAGGGGTAAACTATTGCGAGAAAAAGTGACACAGTTGGCAAAGGAAGCCGTATACACTATGGATAGGTCACAGTTGTTTGTTTCAGTGTCTTGTATCATTATTAAAAGAATGTTGATATATTTTCCTCTTTTTTACGTCAACCTCCAAGTTATTATCAACTTTATGAACGGACTATAGTTACGTCATCAGATTTCTTCTTCCGTAGGTACGTTGGACGGCTACCCAACACTGAAAGTTACACTGCAGTGTAAAGAGGGATTTATGTGGCAGTGCATATAGCATACGTACGTGCATTAGCAAAATTTAAAGTGTACCTCACAATATTATATACAATATGAATTGTATGCAGTTAATTGCAGTATACTGTGTGTATGAAATAGTCATTTACCGTCCAGCGTGGAGTCTATATCTCACATACGTGAAATCATCTGCACGTTCTGTATTGACTGGCGTGTACTGTCACTGACTTGTGTGTGATCTTACCAACATGTAACGATACTAGCAAAACATTTAACATGGTGTCGCCATCTTGTAACGTGTCAGACGACGCTTTATACAAAGAAAATGTTAGCCTGTTATTCTTACATACTGTAGGCCTACCTCTGAGTGGTATCCCACATATGACAGCAATTATTTTTGGTATATAGTCTTTAATTTATACAAATTTTGTACCAAACCAATCTTGTCAGCTTATTGGAAATAATATTTATTAAAGTTATAAACAAAGACGTCTTTTACTTCGTTGTGCCTCTATATTGTTCGTTGTTGTTGTTGTTGTTGTTGTTGTTGTTGTTGTTGTTTTTGTTGTCGTCGTCATCTTCGTCGTCGTCGTTGGGGAAACATCTGTGTTAAAGTGTATCTACCTAGAATTACAAGAATATGTGTTTTAGAGGTTGGGAAATAAATCTCATCATCTAACTCCCGTTTTCATAGCTTACTCCATTGCTGAGATATAAAACGTTGAAATTTATTCACTTAATTTGAAGCAGTCGATTGCGCAATAATTTTGTGATATCCTTCTTGTACAACTCACATTATCTGCTTTTCTTTCGTTTTGAAATTAAAATGTTTATATGACCTTGACAGATTGACTGTTTTCTTGCTCAGAATGTTGTACTGAGAGGGCTTGTATCTGTCAAGTCACCCTGTAACAGTGAGACAGTGATGAGATTGGCAAGGTGAAGTGGCTTCCGAAATGACAAAGAAAAAGACGGTAATTTGAGTAGTACAAGAATGACATCACAAATTACCAGACCATTCTTTTCGAGGTGCATTGGCAGCGTAGCCCGCGGACGAACGTCAAATAGCAACTCCCTGATTGCTCTTCGCAAAGCTTATTGCGACGGGTCACCCAGCGGTAGCCCGACCATGGCGGTAGCAACAGAAGGCTGCTACATAGGGCAGCATGGCTGATGGAGGGAGGGGGGATTGCAGGTTTTTCAAGCTCTACTTTTCTCTGCTTAAGCGCTTCTTTAAGGGAGGGGGGGGGGGGCTAGTGGTTAAATTCAGGAGCTAATTATCTCTTCAGCTATCTAGCAGCTTTCGTGCCTTTTCCATCGTTAGTCAGCTTGCGGGTAAATAGGTAGGGCAATGCATGGAAGTTAAATATTTATCTCTGGAAGGGTATTTGTATACAGTGTACGTTTTTACGTGGCATTACGATGACAACGGTAAAATGTCCCATAGGCTTAGGAAGCTTTTCAAGATTGGAGCGGGGAGGGGGCCCACAAACATGAGGGATTAATATGATATGTGACACTATCTAAGGGAAACGCCACCATCGGTTGGCGCGTAGCGTGCCATGAAAACTTTTGCCTCCCAGACTGCAGGAAATGACATTTCCCAGGCCTTGTAGGCAGGAAATGACACTCCCATGGCTTGTAAGTTGCGCCTAAATATTCAGTATTGTAGAAATGTACGCCCCCAGAGAGAAAGTAAGAAAAAAATGTTAAAATCACTTTGGAAGGGGGTAAATGTACTGGATGTTACTCTGTAAGCGTACATAAACTTAGTATTACTCAAATATTGATTATAAGGAATACTGGTCTATGACAGGTGTGTATATTTTTAGATCTGGGGAAGGGGGTGTTCCCCTTTTAGGAATTTGAAATTTGACCCACACAATTGGTCTAATTTTTTTTCGTATTTTTTTATACACTGAACTTGACTGGAAGGTCGGTAACTTATATCCATGTTCAGTAAACTGTTCATAGGAAAAGTATGTTGGTCTTAAAACAAATACAAGGAATAATCAGGGAATTGCTATTTGACATAGACCCTTTTCCAAATAGCAATTACAAAGGATTGTGGGATAGAGTTTTAGTATGCAATGAACAGTGATGTACCTAGGATAGTTGGCACCCGGTGTTGAAATCCTTAAGGAGGGGTCTGAGGTGTGGGGTATATACCCTTCTCTTTCCAGAAAGTTTTTCTCATGTAAGGTAACTTAGATGCAAAATGGTGCTGTCGTTGGTAAACAGTTTTAACTGATTTATCAGGAGCGCCGCAAGGAGTTGGTGATTGGGGGTACCACAGAAGACGATGTTGTAAACACACTTAGATAAACCCAGAAAGTCGGCGAAAACGATGCGTATTAGTACCTGTGACAGTTGCACGGGAGTCCTTTCCTAATTTTGTCACCACGTGCAGAGGTGCAGTCTTTGGGAGGGGTCTATAAGAGGATGTTCCCCTCCCTTTTGAGAAATTTTTGTTTAGTAAAACTGGCGTAGATGCCAAATGGTGCTATCTTTGGGAGAGTTTTGAACTCGTAATTTAGTGAATTGCTCTTCTTTGTGGTCGGGTGTAAGTAAAGGGTGAGATGTCTAAGTGAAGAGTACTACAACTCCTCATGTTCAGAATTTTTTGTTTATGTAAGGCGCTATAGATGCAAAATTATACTATCATAAGCAAGCCTTTTGAACTGATTACATCCTTATAGCAATTCACATTATTTAGAGATACTTTGGCTGTGGCATGGCACCTCCAAGGCTGGTACCTGAGACCGGCCTATTGCTTGAGGCCGTAGGGTAATTACAAATTGGGAAACTAGCATGGTGCCTTTAACTGAAATCCAAATGACGCTCAGGGGCGTATATAAATGAATTCGCAAGGGGGTGTGGACTATTTCGGGACCAACTACAACTTTCCCTAGGGTATTTTTCCACGGGAACAGACTAAAATCAGGGCAGGTAAAAGATCAATTAACTTTTTAAGTTAATATGAGACCGACTTTTTGGCGCTCAGAGACCGACTTTTGATTTTCATTGGGGGGGGGGGGGGTCACACCCCGTATTTACGCCTTGGATGACACTACAAGGGAGCACACCAAACAATTCACAAAAATCGAACTTTAACTTACTTTGAACCAGGCGCTTAGCTACGGGGGGCTTGGGGCGCGTGAGCCCCCCACAAAATCGCCGCGTCCCCAAGCGCCCCCCACTGGCGATCTGGGCAAAAAATTCACCCACTCTGAATAATTTTGAATACATTCAGATTGATTGTGACAAACTCAATGTGTTTGAGAATAAAATAAAATCAAAGTTAACATTTTTCCACCAAAATTGCACATCTTGATGGCTGCTATCAAGCCTTGCAAGTGCCATTTCCGGCGATCTGGGATGTATTAAAACCTCCAATTTTTTGGAACCCTCCGCGCCAACCTATGGTGGTGCTCCGCAGATAGTAAACGGGATTCAAACTTGCAATCCAAGTCCGGCCAGCTGAGCTAATCTAGCGGACGGAAATTTTTTTTTACCAAAATACCTCCCAGATTGCAGAAAATGACACCTTACATACCCTTACTTCCATCTAAACTTCGTCTGATTTTGCGATTAAGTGTTTTTAGATATTTTTAGGGTTAGGTTAAAAAGACCCTCAGTTGTAGAAATTTTCTCAAATGGTCGGAAGAATAGTGATGATTTCTGGCCCGGGAGGAGTCTTCTCGAAAGGCACTTGGTCCAAGGGCCCTGCGCCGGGCTCAGTAAGTTCCCTTAAGGAGAAATACCACCTGGGTACCAGCTGGGTCTGAAATTGTGCATAAGAAATCATTTTCATGACAAATTTTGCATGCGGACCCTGTACCGAGACATTTTTGGTTCCCTAAAAATGTGTTTGCCAGTTGCAAAGCTAGTCTGATCATCTGTTAAAGCTTTGAATTTTCATAAAGCATGTCTTTCCAAAAGAATCAGTCAAAAATACACCTCACCCTATCCCCTACAAAAATCTATCACTTGGACGCCTTTTGGTTTCATTTAAAATAAAAAATAGGAAATCGATTGGAGAGGGGCACGCTCCCCATGCACCCCATCCACTCGTACCGCGCCCCTGGGTTAGGTCTATATAGTTTCGAAATCCTCATCCTTTAGAGAATTATTTAGCTGTGGCATTGCAATCCAAAGGCTGGTACCCGTATTTCTCAGTATACGCCGCTGGGTAGACAATATGTATCATTGGGGGACGGAAATGGAATAAACCAGGGGTCCGTCTCAGGTCCTTTGATATGTGTTGTGGGGCGATTTACCATATTTTCAAATGCATTTGTTCATTTTGCACTGGTTAGACCACAAAAAAGTTTAAAACGATTATTAATTGTCAGTGCCTTTCAAGCTATTTGTATGTATGCCAAGACACTTATCCTCATTAAAATTCATCAAAATTATTGGGGAGCCCAAACGTATCTAGTCCCTATCAGTAAAATTATTGTAGGTGCCGCCCCCTTGCCCCCTTCCTTGGCCGGTGTTAAATTCCGAGTCGTCGGAAGTATAGTTATTTACAGAAATGCAAGCAATCGACATGTATGGAATGTTGTTCACGTGGCTGAGTGAGCTTTCTTTGTAGGTTACAACAGGGAGTTGCTATTTGTCAAATACCAACTCCCTCCTACCTGGTTACAATATAACAAGCAGGCGCGGTTTTACGGGGGGGCTTTGGGGGCTTAAGCCCCCCCCCCAAAGTTCGCTCAAGCCCCCCCAAAATTTTCAGAGGTTGTGTTATGCTATATTTGCGTGTACTGAGAAAAACAAAATTGTCCAATACACTTGTGCACATCGTGGTCCAGTGGAATTAGTTTGTCAAGGGAAACTGTCTGTGTCTCGAAATCACATATTAGGTTCACGATTTCATACAATGGAAGTTGGGTCAGATAAGTAACATCTATTATAGGTGCGTTCGACTGGGCGACTCGAGTCATGTCTCGAGTCACTTTGACGTCAACAGTTGGGGCTTATACGCATGCGTGTTGAGCCGGTAACCCGAATGGTAGCTCGAGTCGAAATGTCGGTATTGATGGCTATGCGCGTGCGTACTTTGTTTAAACTCAGGTGAAGATATAACGGACAGTTAGGAATTTGACATGACTGCCCGTACTAGGGGGAGAAGTTTGCGATTTTTTTAACAGTGATAATGCAAGGTTTAGTAGCATTGCAGTTCAAGTCGGCATATCCCAATGTCATTTCCTTTCTTCTTGAGGGCTTTTCAATGGAGAAGAGACGCAGTCCCTCTAGCTCAAAATTTTGCCGAACACCTTATTACACTGACTCCAAAGCTAAAGCGTGTTATATGTTGAATCAAGTATCACACTGATCGTGTTGATCGCGCCTTTCACCAAATACACCGAGAACGACACTTATCAACTACAATTGCTCAGAACATGGCGTTCATTAACACACCGTGTGTCACTTCTTGTGAAGAGTTGTTCCCAGGCCACTGTTTACGATCATCGATATTTTTCTATTCCAAAGGAAGTTCAACTGTGTGGGTCACGATAGTTTATAACACTGCTAGACTATGTGGCGTAAATTACGTCACTTGGCTCAAGTGGCCGACCTCTGGAGGCCGGCCACTTGGCCGATCTCGAGATGTGACGTATCAGTGACGTTTCTTCAGTCGAACGGCAACTCGAGTAGCTCAGCTACTCGAGCCGAAATCTAACGCACCCTTATGATAGTATGTACGTACATGTAAATCACGGAAGCAGATTAATCAGCTGTTGGAAGTTCAAAACGAGTCATTTCATCGCTGATCTCGTCAAGCTATACTAGCCCTTTTAAGTCAACCTACAGGCCGAATCGTTATTCCATAAATGTGACAGGTCCCGAGTTTGCTCGTATCTCTCAGTAACGTTTGCTACAATAATCCAATAAAAAAATATATGCCCTGTATATACGTTACATCCTACGTCATGGTCAGGGGCGGTGCCACTCAGGGTGAAGTGGCAATTGCCTATCCCCCTGTAATTGCAGGAAAAGAGAAAAAGAGTAGGAAAAGAAGACGTGAAGTTGAAGAAAAGAGAGGGCGGGGTAGGTGCTATATCTGATCCAATAGTTAATTCAGGGCTTCCGCGGGGAGGCCATATTCCGGTTTCTACCAGCCTTTAGATACGATTTTATAAAGCACAAATGAAGGCAACATTTTCTTAATAGTTCGAGAATATTTCTGTGGACTCCACGCACGTATTTTGCGTAAACCTTCCCCGACTAGAGGGCAGTGATGTGTCCAAAGGGGACTTCAGGAGGTTTTTTGATACATACCCCTTAGACAAAAAGGCTCCTCTTTCACCTAACCAAAAATATTAAGACTTCATGCTTCTGTTTTGAACTGAAGCATATGATCGGGTCCAAAAATTCCCAAGAAAGACAACACCATTTTTGCATCTAAGCAACCTTCAAGTAACCAAAATTTCTCAAAAGGGGAGGGGGACCCCTCCCCTTGACTTGCATCCCTAGAACAGCCCTCTTTTTAACCCAACCAAAATTAGAATTCACGAAGTTATGAACATTTGCCAGCCATATATCAGTCAAAACTGTCCCGAAGGACCGCACCATTTTGCATCTTAGCAACCTTAGAGTAACCAATTTCTCACAGGAGAGGGAAACACCCCTTCCTTTAGACCTCTCTCCTAGGACCGCCCTCTTTCCCCCACCAAAAATTAGAATTCAGCTGGGTCTGAAATTATGAAATCATTTTCCAGCCATATATATCAGTTCAAACTACCCTGACCCCACCATTTTCATGTTAGCAACCCTAAATTAGCAAAAATTTCTCAAAGGGAGGGGACACCCTTCCCCTTAGTACCTTTCCCCTAAGAAGGCCCTCTCTTTCCCCAACCAAAAATTAGAATTTACAAAATTAATGAACATTTTCCAGCCATATATATCAGTCAAAAATAACCAAAGACCCCACCATTTTGTTTCATGTTAGCAACCCTAAATTAGCAAAAATTTCTCAAAGGGAGGGGAACACCCTTTCCTTATGCACCTCATCCCCTAAGAAGGCCTCTTTCCCCCAACCAAAAATTAGAATTCACAAAGTTAGAACATTTTTCCAGTCATATAGTCAAAAAATTACGCAAAGAACGCACCATTTTGCATCTTACGCAACGCTGGGTAACAATTAGCAAAAATTTCTCAAACCAGGGGTCCGTCTCACCCTTCCCCTTAGACCTCTCCCCTAAGAAGGCCCTCTTTCCCCCAACCAAAAATTAGAATTCACAAAGTTATGAACATTTTCCAGTCATATAGTCAAAAAATTTCGCAAAGAACGCACCATTTTGAATCTTAGCAACCTTAAATTAGCAAAAATTTCTCAAAGGGAGGGGAACACCCTTCCCCTTAGACCTCTCCCCCACGACGGCGATCACTCAACCCATGTCCCCTATCAAAATAACCTTGTGCCGTCCCTGGTTATGGTACTGTTTTTATTATCATTGGTTTCAGCGTGCGCGTGACCGATTTACATATTTGAGAGAAAATTTTATGATTCTTCCGTTTCAAGTCCCCCCTAAGCCCCCCAAAAGTCTCGATCTAGAACCGCGCCTGATAACAAGCCGTGGTGCAGTCGTAGTGGCGAATCAAACAAGAAGCCAAAATATAGTACAAGACAAACAGTAACCAAAATAAAACAAATGGAAGATGAAAAGAGAAATGCTGGAAATAGGGGCAACGGGGATCACAGTAGTCAGAGATATTTTTGTGGGGGTTGCACAGTTTAAGCACGAGTTAATCAAGCATTACCAGACAAAATTGCCCGAGTTTTCCAGATATATGCCACAGAAATAGGATTTGCCCTAAAAGGAGGCGGAGCCTGCAGCCTCCTGGTCCGTACGCTTATGGCGGGAGTATATATAATTCAACCCCCCATGTTTTCCCGATGCTGTTTTGTTACGTCTAGGCCTATGCCGGTCAGGAACCAAAAGACACAGGGTAGTATTCGACTGGCCCTCGCAGCAGCCCAAATCGCTCTACACAAGATGTTGAGAAGGGCGAAAAATATGCCAATGCTACGAAAATTGCTTCCCCTCCCCCCCCCCCCCGTTTTATAGAATATTTATTTACCTGTAAAGAAGTTAAAATTCAGAAGTTAACGAAGTGCAGTTTAAAAATTGTTTAACAGAAGCTTAATTCATACAGCAGCAATAAAATTTTAACCTTGAAGTTTTGAAAATAGTGCCAGTTCCATAAAATATCTTCCACTTTATGCACAGACAAATATTAGCTTTATTAATAATTGGTCGAGTCACTTTTGCCCAGAAAGATAGCAAATATACTCTTTCGCTGTTTATTATTGATCGATGTGGAAGCTAAATAAACGAAAACTTATAATTAATTCTTTGTACCAAGTCACGCTCTTTTCTCTTCTCAAAAGCATCTTTCATAAAGTTTCACAAACAAATATTGCATATTTCAGGTAAAAGAAATATTTAACGTATAAGTTTAAGAATGCAATAAAAAGTGTTACGTAATTGATAAACCAGAATGCACTATTTCAGTGTAATTAAAAGTTTGACAATAAAAGGAGGTGTCTGGCGATTTTATTTCTTTGTGCAGATTTGTGAACAGTTTTACCTAAGGAAACCTTAAACCATGATTCTTTTACAAAAGTAAATAAAAAAGTAAAAAATAATATAAAATTAATTAATAAAAAAATGAGAACAAGGTAAAAAAATAAGTTTCTTCTACTCAATAGAGGCATTCACATGCCAATTACAGGATCCATTAATGTTTTCCTACTCGAGATTACGAGATTTTTGCCGTTTGACTTCTTGTTCTGGTTCTCGTAAATGATCAGTAGGGTGCCTTACTCAGTCTGGAACATCTGCATACCAATCATGACATGCCGGAATGTCACCCTTCTCTGAGATATCGTAAGACCAATCTTTGACAGTTTAATCTCTATGGGCCGTGCAGCAGTTAAGCTGCCGTTTTCCCTCTCTCGGGGTGTTTTTTTTTCCAGGCCGCAGGAAAGATAGTTACAAATCCTTGAATATCACCAGTCCGAGTGAGGCACTTTTCAAGACGAAGTTCGGGGTCACTATTTTGTTCCAGATTACGTACGTAGCTCTAAGCCTTTTGAACCCTGAGCCTGATCTGAAGCAAAACTGTACATTCTTGGAAAAGCAATTTTGATTATTTGCTCTAAAAAAGGGCCGTCGGGTAAATAAGAATATAAAAGAGGTCGCTCCTCCCTGCACAACACGATGGCCCTGACAAGCGCATGCAAATATTTAGATTTTTCACCATTACCGCCCGGTCTGGAGATGTCATTTTTACACACATGTACGCAAGCCCGTAGCCAGACATGGTACTGAAGGGACCGGGGGTCGAGACAGCTGGGGGTATTTTAGGGGGACGAGATATGCTAAAATGCTTTAAGCAAATAGTAATTTTTAATTAGGAGCAAAAGTTTTTCTAAGGGACGCCCCTGTCCCCACCGGATATCAAACACGCATACTTACATAGGTTTCTGTTACCTCGAAACTAAAGACATACATACATGGTTTAGCAGTATACCTGGTTAGGTAAAAAAATATTAGGGTGACTGAATTTGTCCTGTAAAGCTACGTTTGTTTGTCTGGAAACCTTTATCTGCCGCGGTTTTTCATTGTAACTTCTGCAGGCTATATCCTATCACGCGAAAACTTGAAACGGCTCCAATTAAGTTAGACTCCGAAGACAGTGGCGGAAGCTCTGGGTAAGGTGCAGGGGAGACTGCTTCCCCCTAACTGCCTAAGCACCTTCAAAGTGGGGCCCCTGCAATTTTTAGTGAGTTCGGCGAACTTGATGATTTAAGTGTCGGGCCGCCTTCTTTATGTTTTCGCAGCCCGCTAACTTGATAATGTGGATACGCCTTGCCCAAGGGCGGGGGACAAATCCTGACAAAAAGGCGTAAATTCAACATGGATCTGAAATGACGGACCTCACGCTCAATGAAATTTCAGCAAGCTTGTGCTCAAAATAGGTGTATATAGGAGTACTGTTTCTCTCTGCGAGTACTTTTACACGAAACCGGGCTACCACTCCTCGACTGTCAGACTGTCCAATTTGTAAAAATATGCAGGACTCGAACAAAATTATGTCAACTGTCACGACTTCCCGGGATCCTGATGCTGACGTGGACAGGTGGAATGACACGTGAAACCTTTTGTGATCTTTGAACTGGTTGCAGTGGCCTTATGTAGACTTTCAGAATGATATATTCCACCCAAAACCGTGTACATGATGAAACAATGCAACGTTGAGGCCGGCAAGCAGACATCCAGGTAAGTAATTTTTGGATGGCACGAATGGCACACCATGGTGCAAGTGAAGTATGTAACTGCAGTGACTTTTGGGAGCAATGTTCCGTTTCCGAGCCAGTTTTTGATCACGAAAAGTGAGGCTTATTAATATTTTAATAGCCACTTTAGAAGCCTGCAAGAAGTGACAGTTCATTAGCTAGCTGGGTTACTTCTGTTCATGGCCTTACTTGCAGCTGCGTCTTCTATGTGTACAGCAACATCTTCGGCGGCATCGATATGCACGAAGTGCCAGGAGTGTAGCCAGTGAGGGGAGGGTTCTCCCCTCAGATAACAGAATACAGTGTAATTGTTTAAAATTTCACATTCCACTGTTCATCTGGCCCCTGCAAATAAGACTATTCCACTCTTAGGCCCTTGCACTTCTCTTCGCCCCACATGCCAGTCTCTGGCTTCGCTCCTGTGCAGCGCATATCTCATTCATCAACCAGGGGTGGCGCCAGGATTTCCCCGACAGGGGGGCCAAGCTCCCCGATGGGGGGGCCAGCAACCCAAAGTCTCAACGAAGGAAACAAAGTGCCGAAACGATGTTTGAAGGAAAATTTTGGCGCGCGAAGCGCGCCGAAAATTTTGGGCTCTTTTTGGAGAAAATTTGAAAAAATTGCCGGCATTTTCCATGAAAATTTGAAAAAATGGGGCTTTGAAGAAGAAAATTGGAAAATCTGGGGTTTTTATTGAAGAATTTGCCCTAATTTAGACCAAAATTAAGTAAATCCTCGGGGCGACTGGGCGTTGTCGGGGACTACATATTTTATCGTATACATAACAGCTCCCCGACGAAACCGAAAAACTTCCCCGACGAGGGGGCCAGCCTTCCCCGACGGGGGGGGGGCATTGCCCCCCCCCCCCCCCCCGCTGGCGCCACCCTTGTCATCAACTTTTGTTTCGTAAATTCACGTTCAGGAAGTCACTCGGGCTCACCAAGGACCACGTATATATCAGCCGGTTCATACTTCAGTACAGCGCTACAAAGCTATGGAAGTCGAACACAGTTCAACTCTGAGCGATGTCCGTGATTGGCCCGGAGGCGCAAGGGATGACCATATATGGTTCTTACAACTTTTTGAGGGCTTGAAAATTTGTATGAACCGGCCTTTTCAATTTGATCGTGGGTGAACCAGCAACATTCATCAGTCCTGTATTTAGTAATCATATGGACAGAGACACTCCAAGTATCATGGGTGCGCGCCATAAAAGCAGCCTTTGCCACCTTTTTTATATCCCACACTCCACTTTACGTTGCTAAAACCATGCTCAAGTAACAGGGGATCAATCTGGATTGGAAAAGTGGGGACGTGAACTTGGCGCCGGAGTGCCGACCGTCCCCGCACTCACGGCGTGGGGTCCAGTACAACTGGGGTCACTGATGGGGTCCACAAAAGGCAAAGCCCCAGGAAGTTCGTGGGATTTTCAGTAAATTGTGGGCATTAAGATGAAGCAAATGACCATCTTTAAATGGCACAAGATGCACACGAAAGAATTGAAAATCCGGAAAGAGGGTGTCCTAACACGAACACAGTTAAGGAAGGTACCATAAAAGTTACAAAACAGAAAGCTGTACGCAAAAAAAATGTGAAACAACAGGAATCATGTAAATTCGATTACACTAATTGTATTTAATTAATAGTAAGCTTCTAGGGAACATTTTCAAACACAAATTATCAGTTATTCTAGCAGCTGCTACTACAATATACATTCAACTTTTCAAGTAGAAACTTTTTATCATTTGGACACTTTGGTGTTCTTTTCTCAATGTTTTTATGAAATTTTTCTTATTTCTGTTGCATCTTCTTAAATAGTTAAAATTGTCGAAATGCATTTATGCCAAATTCTCAACTCCTTAAACTTTTCAACAACAACTTCCAAACTAACTCATTTTTAAGTTCATAGTTTGACTAGTATGTGAATATTTTGACAGCCACACCTGGAATGTGTATTAACTGCAAACATTGTAGGATAGGAAACAGATTAATTAAATCTTTACACCTTATCAAACTGATAAGACTACTGTACCCACTACCATCACCGATGAGCAAACAAACAACTATGTACAAAACTCACCATGCTGAGAAAAGAAAGGATACCCACAAGAATTCCTTGTCAATATCACTGATGAAAATGGAACACAAAAGAGAGGCACAAATAAATCCAGAAGTGAGAATTTCAGTACTATATGGCATTTATTTATTTTATTTAATTATTCTTTTTTTGATAAACCAGTTTGGAATCAAGTTCTGCACAGGTATTATGTGAAATATTTGTGCTTTTGTGTGCGAAGTTCACCTACCCTTCTCGTAACTCTGAACTGGTCTATTCACTGTGGTGTGAATGTCAACATACCTGTATTTCTGAAAAGTTGAACTGAACATGAAATTATGCCTGAAGGGTGTACTTATAAAAGACACTGTTGTGAGTAAAGGCATCCAACATTTAAGGATTGACTATGACTATTGAAATGGGGGGAGATGAAAGATGGAGTTGGATCATAGGAGTGGATTGCCATGTGACAAGAAGGATGCTCATTTGCCAATTTGACAGAAACCTCAAATTTCAGCCTCATCGAAGACCTGTAACTTGTCAAAGTCACCTTTACAACAACACCAAACTTCACTTTGAACTCAACCCCCTGAAACTATGCAGGGTACTTTGTGAATTCAATGGCCATTGCCCACAAGAGAAACGCTCCCAAATGATCCTTCCTCCCACCCAGCAGTACTACAATCTATGGAGAGATCCATACAATGTATGTGCTATGTATTACACAACACACGTCCAGTTACTTAAACAAATATATGTTACAGCTGATGCTGAATGTGTTGCTTATTTTGACAGTTTCATTGTGGAGCCTCCCTGAAAACTATACTCCAACCCTTTAAAACCTCAATCGTTGCTAACTTCTGGCTGAATATTTTAGTAAGGAAAAATTCTCAAATCTACAACCTAGTAAACCAAGTTTACATGATTTGTTGCAGTTTAAGTCAGTAAGTCAAGAACTTATGTAGCTTCCTTGTGTCTATATTCATACAATTTACAGTACAATCACATTTACCCATTTTGTCCCAAAGATCATAAATTTTACAGAAATTAACATTCAGCCAGATGATTCCATAGCTCTCTGTGTCTGCAATAATATGATACAAAGTCAAAATCTGAAGGCCTTTTGAAGGAATTAAGGAACGGCATCTCTATAAACCTATTTCAAATAACTGCTGTTTTTAAGTACAGAAACCTTCAATTGAATAACATCTATCATACAGGTCACTTCAACAAATGCATTGCCCTTTGCTATTCCTTGGGGCTACTGCATGTGTTCAAGCCTATGCACACATCATAGTTCCAAACAACCTGTGAACATCTAGAAAGGGACCTTTCTTTAACAGTCAGAGACCCTTTATAAAACCTAGGTCAATTCAAGGTTGACAACCTTGGGTAAAGACTTAAGTCTCAGACTGTAGCAGCTAGTGCCACCAAAATTCATATTCTATTTTGTTTGTTCACTAGGTTATCATGAATGATGTCACATCAGTCAAAACTTGAACTGTTACGATTTAAGGACTTTTATCTGACCTTTGACCTTATAAATTTCTTGCAAGAGGGTTTTCAAGTATGAAATTTCTTGCTCTAGAGAGCCAACCTTGTCCTTCAGTTCACCATTTTTCTTCTCCAGACCTTCCAACTCAGAGGAAAGGCTCTCGGCCTCTTTCTTCTTCTTCTGCCTATACCTGGTCGCTGCTTCCTTGTTCTGACCCTTCTTCCGTTCTTTCCTCTCTTTTGAAACAGCCTTTGGTTTGGGCTTGACCTTGCCTGTTTTTGACTCAGACTTGACCTTGGCTGTTAGGTCACCCTGCAATCTCATGACATCTTCCTGCAAAAGTTTAATGTCTTCCTCTTTGGGAATTGCAAGCTCCAAAGAGCCTCCAAGTTGCAGAAAGGTGTTGGCATCACTGCAAGAATTGATCAAAAACTCCAAACTCTGTGCGTTTACTTTATCCATGTCTTCATCGGTTTCCCGAAACGATTCAAAGCTACTCCCTTCACTGTACAAGGAGCTAGGACTGGATGGCATCGGAGAGCCGATGTTGCTGTTGACAGCCGTACCATTGCTGCCCATGGAACTTCCAGGGGACAATGGCTCCAGTGGCTCCACGTCAAGATCATGCTCCGTTGTGAAAAAAACTGGGATCTTTGTATCATCTGGCACAAAAGTACTAATCAGTTCATCTCCTAATGGAATCGTGTCCATTTTCAGTTCATTTTGTGTAGATGTGGATTCATCTTCTAAAACATTCAGCCAGCTACTGATGTCTATTTTTTCTGACATCCAGCCAGGAAGGGGATCCCTATGGTCTCCTGAAAGGATAAACACAAGTTTCTAGATTACTTTTACAGTACAAGCATCGATCGTTTGGATTCAATGACCTTTAACTTTCATCTAAATTTTAATTTCACTGCCTTGTGGTTCATCAAAAGCTCTTCCTCTCTGAGAAAAGCACGCATTTATTTCCCATATGTAGTGCAATTCTGTTCATTTGCTGGTAAGTGCAATAACCATCTGTCAAACAAAATGGGTCTATTTACTAGTGTTGAGCCAATAACAGTGATACTGGAACTTGTGAATGACCATTAAGTCAAATTTAATACTGATTGACCTGATACTGATAACACTGTAAAATATTACAAAAGATAAAGATATGTTTACTACGGTAGGGCTATGAGGCCATGTGTTAACACTGCCAAGAGAATGTGCTAAATAGTTTGGATGCGAAATCAACGTTTTTTAAGCATTTTATATTTTAATGACAGACTTTTCCTCTTTGGTAAAAAAAAAAATGCTAAAGAATATACATAAATTTATTTCATTTATTTCATGTGCCTCTGTTTTAATTAGATCCTCACCAAAGCATAGTGGAAATGTCCTATGAGTTCCTTATTGAAAATGAACCCACGATGATTGCTTAATACTTGCTAGCACATGTATACTGTACAGCAGAATGTGTGCGTACTGACAGCCCACACTGTCAACACTGTACATGTATATTGTTACGGTATATGTTTAATAATGAGCTACAAAGGCAACATACTAAAGGCAGCCAATTGATGAACGAATGCTCAAGCAGGTCTCTGGCAAATTATGCAGTTATGTACGTTGAAAGATTTCCATTTTGGAAATTAATCAGGACAAAAATAACTATTTCTTTGCAGAATCTTCCAAACTTAAACATAAGGTTTGGGAGGGAAATCTTTGAAATATTCTACAGGCCCTTGAAGAAATTACGAGAAGTGCAGAAAGAACAAATAAGCATGAATTATACTAGGGCTGTGCATTTCCGGTTAATTCACTATCCGTTTAGCCGTTTTTATTAACCGAACGGTTAACGGTTAACCGAAAATAAAAACAAGTCAAGGTATATAAACAAAATAAACATTTCGGAAGAGCGCCACCACTAAAATACCAAAGTTTCTACACTTAAAATGGCAACGGTAGTGATGATCGTCGAAGTAGCGTGCAAGTTAAAACGTTTGCATTAGTTGTGATGTTTTGGCAAGCAGTCCGCACGCATGGGCGAATCACGCATTTATTCAAACTTTTCACAAACATGCATACTTTTTGTTATGCCACTGATTACCGTTTTCGAGATTTTTGCGATCTAACATAGCACCGTAAGATGAGAAGCCTATAGATATCACTGGCATTATCGCAGCTCAAGACACACTTCTAGGGCTACAGTGATACAGTATCACACACGCCCAGAGCAGTGTCGAGTACAAGTGTACTATAGTGTGCCTTGTGACCTTGCTGCAATTCATACGTAGTATACGTGTGTCTGCAAAGAATTCCAGCACCGTTATGTCGTAAAGGTGTGAAAATTTTTACCCATATGTATTACCGCATGCTCCGTAAAAATTGTAACGTTGAATTTTAACTTGTCTTACATCGCATGCCTTTTTACCAAATACCTACTGAAAATACCAGTTTCTTCGTAATTATGAACGGCAAAACTTTTCGATTAACGGCAGCTACCCTCATACTTTATGTTATAACGGGACTCGGGCATAGTTGTCTCGTACGCAATACTGTTCAGTACAATGTACGTACGGTATGTCATGAACGATCGTTCATGCAACGTGCAAAGCAGCGAAGCACATGGCTGGCCGGCCGGCCCGGTTCGTTCAGCAAGCTCAAACAAGCTCTGCTAATTACAAATACTGTACTGTACTGTACAATGCACGTTAGTGCAGTGCGCCGGTTCGTTCAGCAAGTACAACGAACTGTGCTAATTATGTTCGAAAATAATATGATTATGCATGAAGTTCACCATTGGAATGCTCCATATTTTATAATTTGGGGTTAATAAATGAAATGGCCGAAAGAATTTCACTCATCTTTGAGAATTTGGGGGGTTGAAAATTTTTCAGGAATTATAGTAACGTTCAAAAAATTATAAAAAATGTTTAATCGGTTTTTGTTAAAATTATTCAGTTCGCTTAAATGGGGAGGCTAACGTAGTTACAAAATTTTAGTCGTGCCTACAAGGCTTGCAAGCCAAGGTTGCATAATTAAGCCCAGGACTACATAGCTTGGTCACTATTTTGTGCAGACTGCATATGTTTTGAGACTGATGAACTGTAAACACTTAACCTTGGAAGTTAAGCCCGGGAAAATTCCGAAGTGCATTTATCTTGAACGATATTAAGCATATATTTTTCTGCCGTCTAGAGGTAACTTTTTTAGTCTCATCTATCAAGTTTACGGTGCTCCACACTTTAAAAAGGTATGGTGGATTGTTGTAGCGTGTACTGCATAGTTTAATCCCTGCACCCTTGATAATTTTAATCCTTTTCAAAAGTTTCGTGAAAGAGTTTATTGTCACTTTATTTCGGCAAACCACTCCCAGATCATGGGGCGAACGGATCGATATACCAGTCAAAGCAACGCAATGCAGACTGTGCAACTGACATTATAAAGGTCTTTTTTTAAACCTTTTGTAATTTTGCATCCAAAGTTTACCCATTGTTGCGTGGTTTTGGGCAAGCAACTTCTGCGGTTTACTGCATAAACGAGTTTAGGCATAATGGTGAACTGCGGCGACAGATTTATTAGGATGCAAAAACGGTTAAACGAAACAACATTTGGCGGTCGTTTAACCGATCGATCGGTCGGTTAACCGGTTAACCGTTTAACCGTCGCAGCCCTAAATTATACATATTAGGCCTAGATATGATACGAGGAACTGAGTGTAGACTACGCAAGCTCCACAACATTACTAGCACATGTAACAGACCACTTGATTCCAGCTTTGAAAACAGTGTGATAGCAGCTTCTTCTCTGGCATCATCAGCTAATGTTTATGGTTGGGCTCAGCTTAAGATTTCACAAAAAGGAATTTCAGAAAAAATGGATCATTGCACCTCAGTTTTGTATGCCCAGATGTGAATAAAACTGGCAATAATGCAAGGTGAGTTAAGAAACCTACTACGTGATATCAATTGCTGTTATCAGAGACAACTGCTGATTTTGCTGATACCTAGGCTATATCCCACCGTCGACACCATTATCAACCAGTAACAACAACCGATAATCAGCTCAACACTTCTATTTACACATACAGACAATCATGCACTTTCAGCATCCATACCCTGCCTCTCCCATATCCCATCCCTACCATATCCCCATGTAATCTATAAAGAACACTGCTAAACATCTTCTCCATACAAAGTCCACTACTTTAGGAGCCCATGTACATTTTCTGAGAGTGTTTTCCGAAGTCAAAATTTGTATGTTCTTGCTTCTGAAATATGGTTGTTCTGAACGCAAGTTTGAGAACCTTAAGGCTAGCCACCAAAATCCTTTGCACATTGTTACAACACGAGAATAATCCAAGGTTCTCACAAGTTTCACAGTCATGGTAGGAAACATTTCACCATTAATAAATAGTTCTTAAACTATACAAAAAGATCAACAAACCTTCAATTTTCAGAGATATTTCCTCCTGCTTGGAGGAGACCAGGGAATCCATAAGCTGGATAGTAGAATCCAGGGAGGCTCCATCTCCGAATTCATTTTTTGGCAAGTTAAAGGACCAGATGGAGAGGTCCTCGTCCAGCAAGGACGAAGAAAGTGTTGGGCTTTCCATTGAGGCCATCATAGATTGGTCGTAATGCATCTAAAGACTTGTAAAATAAATCAACTTCTGATTGCAGCTCTGCGAAATCATCTGCAGCTAGAGCAAGCTGGGTGTAAAAGGTTTGCGAGGTCCTAAAGGAAAGAAAAAAGAGAGAAAGCAGGATTAGACTATGTTGTAGCTTAGAGCTGTAATAAAGTATGCAGAGGAAGCAGATTGTACAGGGTCGACATTAAGCTGAATTTTTCTTTTTTTTTTGTTCAAGAGAAACAACAATAGGTTAAGTAAGGGGAATTTTCGGGCCTTAATTTACTTTTGTGGGCATAATAACTGTCTATACCTTATTTTGCCCAATACAGCCTACATCACTTGAACATAAAAACTATTAAAACCAAAATGTGTCCTAAACAATTGTAGGTAACATATGGGAGGTTTGCTGCATACTCAAGGTCAGAAATGTACCCACACAAAGGCAGCACTAGGGCAGTCCCATTTGTTACTTAAAATCTCCCATCCAGCACTTATTAAAATATTGTAAGAACCACTTGGCACTACCTTTCCATCTACAGTAGTTACGGGCAAATTTCAATAGATTCCACACAAAAGGTAGACCTTTCAACATGTATGGAGACGACTCCTTCAAAATTACAACTGCATTCTTTAGCCCAGCACTAAGACAATCTGAGACAAATCTTTGCTGGGTAGTTTTAGGCAGTGTTCTCCACAGAAGGGAGGGGCGGCCCGCCCTCAGAGTGAAAATGGTCACCCCTCAAAAATAGTTGCCATCCTCCAAAAAATTTATCTCCCCCTCTAAAAACACACCCTTATTTAGTTGTCCTCACAATATTTTTTAGCCATTAAATTCTATAGTCCTTCCCACCTACAGTATCAGAAAAAGAATGAGCAAAAACAACCAGTTATGCAACACCATTTGGCACCATTCATGGGTACTGAATCTCAAAATTTTCAGAGGGGAGGGCATCCTCCCATCAACCTGTTTTGTAACCTGTAGAGATTAGAGAACACTGCTTTTAGGGGCATCCCAAATTTAAAATGACATTAATCTGTTCCTTATTTTTCTTTGACTTCAGCATGATTTATTACAAAGGACAGATCTGCCATGCAAAAATGCTGCTGTAGTCCCACTTACTTATGCAATTGGGATATCTAATGACAAATTCTAATGACATAATTCAAGTCAGCTTCAAGTTCACCCGGATAATCCATAATAACTTCCTCTGTTCATATCTCACAAAGTATCAGAAACGTAACTTTCACCTAAACTGTTTCATTTGGCTACTATACTCTTCTAAATACGTAAACATTAGATTTGCTTTAACCTTACTTTAAAATAAAACTTATTACTTGGCTGACATTAGCTCTCGGCTTTAGGGGGAAATTTCCCAGTCTTCCAAGGGGAAGGGGGTGGGGGATCTTGATGAGTCACAACATAAAAAGTCAACTTCTTCCCAAGACATTTTCCCAACAGGTCTGAGAAATTCCTGCACACAACTTTATAAGTTTCAGGACTGTTGAGAAGCGCGCGGGAATTGCACAATTCCGCCGACTACTTATGTGATCACTGGCTGACAAATACTATATCGATTATGCAGTTTCTCTCAGATATAGATATACAACAGTATCACAATTTGTGACTATCTGACCAGGCCTACATAACTGCTTTTCTTAATAAAATGCATTTTTGCAATCTATCGTTTAAGCACAATGGTGTAAACACCTACAATTAACCTACCTACCTTAAATTGACATTTATGCTGATACTACGTATGGCACAATGGAGTTTTTGGAAAAGAATTGTTACAGTACCAACAAGTTTGGAAAATTACTACCTCCTTAGAGGGGCTATTAGCAGGGTTGTCACCAGGCCAAACTTAGTGCTGGGTAATGCTTGACTGTGACCCTTTTAAGTGATCACTGTCCTGGGATTGAGAGAAGGTGTGGATATTTTTCTACACTCTAAATTAATGCTCCAATTGGCCGTCTCATTCTGGGATGTATGTTACATTCAAATTTCTTTCAAAAATGATAAAATTATAGCTAACCATTATTAATAAAAAGTCCTGGGCGGAATGTTTCTATTTTACCATGAGTGGCGGGCGCAATTCACCAGTCCCTGGCAGGGCCGCCCGGCGCAGTGACATCCCTGACTATTAGTAATATGATCATTTCTCTAAATACCATAAATGACTACACTTTAGCTGACATTAATTCAAACAGTAGCTTCATTCTAGTTGGCCAAATGTTGATGACTTGTGCAGTCAACTGAGTTCCCAAGCTCAAGCACCACATCATTGTGTGAGTGTTTGCTTTGAGCAATTTCAACCCAGTGCAACCTTCTGCAACTTTTTCTGGGAGCTGTGCCTGACAGGTGTTTTTTTTTTTTTTTTTTTATTAAATTGGAGGAGGTTAGAAGTAGACTTAGCGTGGAGAATTTTTCTTGTCTGGGGTAAGACTGTTAAAACTGTAGCCCACTGAACCAACATTACTGCAGGGAGTTGCTATTTATTACAGTTAGATACATAGATTGCAGGGTTTCCCCTGGCATTCTTTTTGTGAGGTGGCCACCTCAGTTTTTGGCCACCACCTCACAGAAATTTGCTTAAGTTGCCACCTGTACTGTATTAGTTATAGAAGTATTGATAGTTCCTCCTCACTGTTGGTGCCACAGCTGGCACCATATTACCCCCCATGGACTATTAAATACCACCTCACACTCTCTAAAACCCACGGGAAATCCTGGATTGCAATGATTATTTGTTGATAGCTGGTGCAACTGCACTAACATATCTGTTAATTATTGACTTGCTGTACATTTTTCAAGGAAGTCGCATCTTTTGCCGTCTCAGTGAGAGAGGACAACAGTTTGGACTTTTCCCCTTAGCTTCGATTAATTATCAGGAATATATGCACTTCAGGCTCAAATCATTTTTGTAGAATCATCACATGGCACATAGCCTAAATGCCATGAGGCCTAAATAAGCTGTAACAATTACTAGGGTGGCCATTTCCAAATTCCCCAAAAGAGAGGTCATGACCCATGACCATCTTCAGCCATGACTGACCATTGCCACACACCAGCGTTGTGTACACAAATTTCGGGATAGGTCTAGCCTATCTGCCCATCAGGCTACACATTGCGATTCTTGTGATCCCAGACAGTTCCAATTTTCCAAACCAAGCAACTTGTAGCTCCTCCCATAACTGTATAAATCTCCTCCTTGTGTATACACAAACCTATTTTATTGCTTCAGGCCATGTCCTGGTAAGTAAACAAGTTATGAGGTGTAATTCAAACACTCTGTCTCTCTGCATTGTGTGGAATGTGAGTTAGCCTAGGCCTACCCTTCATCATTTGAATTTTCAAACAAAGAGCCGGAACCAAATGAGAATTTTGATACCCCCACACCAAAACTACAGGTGTTCGAAACATTATTTACATATACTACACACTATAAATATATATCAATAAGGTAAGACATCTCTCGATTAGGAAGAGTACAAATCTTGGCCTATTTTTACACTCTTACTCTTACCGCCAACCTCAAAAGACTTTGTTTATCACGTCATCTGTTCCAGCAGAACATCCAGCACCTCATCTGATACAATTTTGTGCACATAAAGATTAATTCCAAACAGGAAAAAATGTGAGAAAATAAAATTTGGAACATAAGCTGTCGGGTCGCACTTCACTGCCCGTGATACAGATGATAGTAGCCTGCATAGCTATCAATGCTGTCTTTTTTCATGCATAAGAGGGTGAAAGCGAAGCAAAAGTTTACCATGCAGATTAAGGCATATCTTCTACCATCACACGTAACGTGCGCTGTGATTGGGTAAGGGTAGTGAACCGAGTCTTCATACCCTATGTGCCAGGTATGAATCTTAGCCAATCACTGCACGTGTTACTTGTGGTAGTAGCAAATACAGAAAATATGCCTTAATCTGCATAGCAAACTTTCGTTTTTTCGCTTTGCTTCACCTTCTGCTTTGTGCTTCGTCCTGAGGGATGCCATACCTTGTTAATAGGCCTATATACAGCCTAGGCTATATTTATAGTGTGTAGTATATCTAACTGTACATAATGTTTCAGACGCATGTGACCAAAACTATACTTTGGGGTGATGACTGCTTGTAATCAAACTGTCTGCAAATGCAGGATTATATGCTAATTTGGTCATCTGCAATTGTGGCTCAGGAGTAGGCTACCACTCATACTTTGAGATAGACTTCAACACCATTTTTCTTTTCCTTTAGTCAAAATATTGTAGGGCTTGCCTAGGCCCCTATGTGATAGGAATGAATTAATTCCCCACCAGATTTTTCACATCTGAAATTTGTAAGATTTGTTATTCCAGAACTCCAAAAAGGTGTACACATCAACGTCTGGCATCAAGTATCACCTGACGGGGTCAGGCTGCCCACAACTTCACAAGATGGCCAATCTGGTGAAAGCTGGACACATGGCAATCCAAAAAGTTACACCATATTGCACAACCACCACTGGGCCTGCACATCATTTTGGCAAAAGTTATTTTCCAGTCATGACAGTAATCTGTACATGGGTGTAGCCTACTCACAGACTCAACCAACATGCAATGACACTGCCTCGGGCCGAGGTTTGGGGGCCCACAACATTTCGAAAGTCACCTTCAACGTGTAACTTATTAGGCTGTAATACAATAGGCTAGTAGGCCTACTATTAGTACTGTATCATACAACTACAGGGAAGTTACTTGCTTAATAGACTAACAGTTGTGTTAAACGGATGGCACATTCCAATCATTTGTGAAAAATTGTAACATAAAAACTTCCACATCTAACTTACGCCATGGTTAATTGTTTGCCGGGTACAATCCGCCGTGGAATTGCACAGTGTTGCGTTGCCGTTTTGCTACTAAAGCGCCATGATTAGCGATAAATCCGGTTTTCCTTCGGTGCGATGTATTTCTCTTCTTTTCACCATGATTGTCAACATAAAAGTACTGTATTGTGGCGCTTGCAGTGTAATTCGTACGTAGGAATGTGTGTCGTTTTATATATACGCTGGCACTTTACACGTAGTTATACATAGCGTACATTACCAAACCTTTGTGTCAACATTGCGCGCGGCCGAATAACAAGCGGAATATTTTGCAGTGAACTTACCAAAGCCTTTCCGTTGTTCCTAAAATATCATTTTCTCCTCCTCTGAAACTTCTTCCTCCCCAAAGAATTACTCTTTTCATCTTTACTTTTTGCTTATACCGTATATATTATTCTTAAGTATGTTCAAAACTGCTAAAATGATGAAGATTTTGAGTCAGGGTGTACGTTTCTCTGGCGACAGGTTTTAGATGGTCTTTGTGATGTGACCACGTTGCCAAAGGATTGCATCAGCCAAAATCAGTTGATTGGCTTTCAGGTTTTACGTCACGTATGTTTTCATTCTGTCACCAGTTTTCATTGGTGCATAGTATCAGAGGTTTATTTTTAGGTCATCGTCATAATAGACCTTCTTGCAAACGTAATACAGTAGACGGAGTTTGGAAACTGCGATATACAATGCATGCTGGGATGGAAAGTGTACCACATCAGAGACTGCATATGCAAGACAGACATTTCGCATAGTCACGCACAATTTTCGAGTATAAAAGTATGGTTTCTAGACATCAATTACGGTTCAAAGAGAATTTTCTTTAGGTAGACAAATTCCTTTAGAAGTTAGTCTCCTTATCTTGGTCCGAAAATGTTAGACAGCATGACGGTAAATTGTGGAAGACAAAAACACAATCTGCTCGAAGAGTTCGTATCCTGACGAAAATGTCCTTAGAACTTGATCTGTGGTCACTACATGGTACAGCAAAATCTAATTTCCCAACGCGTCTATTGCTTTTGCCGTAAAAATAGGACTGACCCCATAGAAATCAAAAGTAATGTGCACGGAAAAGCGACTATTGCTGCTTGTGTTCTTACACCTGTCTACTTCGCTAAGATTGGCGCCAGAATTTGCCCGAGAGGCGGAGGGGGGATCCCCGAAGCCCCGACAGGGGCGACCTGTTGCGAGAACCATGTCGATGGGAGGTGGGGTGATAAGGTGGCGATTGGAAGAAAACCTTTGCACTTTACTATTACATTGCAGGGTACATTTTGCACAATGTTCGTATTATTATACTTAAAGCATGGAAGATATCTACCTCGGAGTGCCAAGACAGGTGTTGATTTCCTGTTTTCCGGGGACATCTCAATTGTGAAATTCATAGCGAGAAAATTTTAGGTAGGCTATACACATTAAACCACCCAGGTAGCAAACCTACATGCATCCCCATATAGGTGAATCCATATGGGGCCCATATGAGTTTGCACCAAAGATTGATAAGGGGCTCATGGGCCAGCCCATATGTCCATAGTACCCATATGGTATAGTTCTGGGGCCCATATGTGGCAGTTGCCCACATGGGTCCCCAGAACTATCCAGACCTCCCAAGTGCCCCGCATTTCGCGGGTTTGACCCGCATTTTAACACCCAAACCCGCTGACCCGCCCAGCTCTTTGAAAAACCCGCATTTCAAATCTCCGTAGTAGTCAAAAACAACAAAACCCTGCCTTTGAATCCCCCTTTGCAACGTATTCTTGTGAACAGTCTAAGTCCAATTACGCCGTATTTAAAGACGCAACTAACAAAACAATTTAGCACGAATGCCCGCTCCACGAGAGGGGTCTTGTCTCCGCAGCAGTTTCAACTCAAAGAACGAATCGCGACAAATCGCATTGACTTTAACTGTGTTTTTTCGTGGTTAGTATGTTATTATAATTATACGAACACATTGAGAAATCCCTTGCACCAACTGTCATACCCAATAGCTTTTGACCAACCATAGAGCTGTATTCTATTTTCCTTCGCCGTTCGTGCGACGCACGTGGCAATTTTCAGGTTAATTGAATTTGAAATTCCCCAGAACTGTTCCAAATCATTCGCCCCATAAAGGTGACACATCTAACAAAAATAAAGCAAGGTTTTCCAACATTTAATAAGTATCATCTTAAAATCGATGATAAGCAACTTTTAATCTTTTTTAAAACCCTGAGAATATTGTCCAAAATTTGAGCGGTGATCCCCTCGAGTTTTAAATTCAATTCAAGATAGGCTTCTGTACTAGTACCGTATCACTGTGTGGTGGTCCAGTCTCACGGGTAGCCAACTCAAACGTAAAACTGAATGCCATCCAAAATTATCTAGATGACATTTATTTCATAAAATAGCTTGTGTAAAATACTCTAACTATGATATTTCGAAAAGTTTTCTTACATAAATTTTCTGTACGATACTTTTTTCTTCAGACTACCTTAACTGCTTTGGCTGCTATGCTATCCTAACAAGATTACATATGGTGATATATTGAGCCTAGCCTAGTCTCGTGAGAGGCAGGCAGTTTTGGTTGCTCGACGTACAGTAGAGCTAGCCTATCGGGTGATCGTGAGATAGGCCTATGCGAGGTGAAATTAACGGGTAAATTAACGTGAAGAATTTACGGAATAATATGTAATTTTATACCTAATGTTCGTCCTAAAATATTCTACACTTTCATGTTTAGAAAAATTTACTTTAGGTGTTGTAGTTTGTAAGGATTAAAAGTGAGTTAAGCCCAGCCTAAGAAACTTACAAAACCATGGAACCGATTTTCGGGGTCCGTGATTTGATACGGTAACGACACAGTCACCGGAAAACGATCGTTTCCGTGAAAGCTGGAGAGCCTGTCCTGTCAATGCAGTGTTGTGCTTTACAACATGAAAATTCTGGCCAGTTGTGTTAACTAATTTGCTAAGGAAGTGCCACCGTTTTGTGTGTAGACACTTCTATAATTCAAAATATTTTAAAAGGGGAGGGGGACCCCTCCCCATATACCACTCCCCCAAGCCGGCGGTCCACAAACGGACAGATCAGAGGTGGACCCGCATTTTGCCTCTCGAGACTTGGGAGCTATGACTATCCCATATGGGTCTTATGGGCTGGCCCATATGGGACCCTTATAAATCTTGGATGCAAAGTCATATGGGCCCCATATGTCAGTCCATATGGGACCCGTATATTGGAATGTTACCTAGGCATCTATTTTCATTTAAACAGGGTTAACACCGTTAATGTAACTATATATAGTTACGGTACATTTTGTGTAACTGTGGAACCGTTTACCGGAGTTACATATGCATTCCGGTACTCCAGAGCAAGTAGCCTACAACTGAGTTACAATGCTGCTTAAATGAAGCTGTAACGGCCGGCTCCCGTTACAAGTAGGCCTAGTGAAAATACTTTTTCCCTGAACTAGTAACAGAAAGTTTCCAATTGATGGCATTTTGGCAGTATAACGATATTTTCGATATAGCCTATATATATATATATATATATATATATATATATATATATATATATGTTATATCTGCTTGTACATAGGGCGAAAAAAGATAATAAAATACATAAGAAATAAATTCGCCCTAACGTCTAAACATATAATTAACGTTATTTCAATGGCCAGCCATCCGTTCGTGTTAACAGCTAGGTGTCCGTAAATTTGACAACTTTGAAGTAATGGCATCTAGTTTGTAAATCTAAGAGGGCGCCCTTGTAAGTTTACGTATTCCTATAGAGAAAGTGTGTGGAAACGTTAAGGCGAAACTTATATTTCACCCGAAAAATTTTTTCCCCTTAAGGTCGACTTTTCAACAACAACTTTCCCCCTAAGTGCCGAATTAGAGAAATATATATATATATATATATATATATATATATATATATATATATATTATATATATATATATATATATATATATATATATATATATATATATATATATATAAAATAATAAGTAGAACACACCACAAAGATGACAATACGAGAGCACAGATACTGTAACAGAATAGCGTATATTTCGCACTCCTGTGTCCTTCTTCAGCGCAAAATGTTGAAGTGAAGTTTAATTTACAAATAACAGACACAGCAATGAGGTTAAACCCCTTGACGAGGGTGATAAATCACAGAGGGGAAATCGCTTAATAGGATGCCCAGGTTCCTTGTTTAGGCCACGGGTGTGTGTGGACAGTTTTATTACCCACTTGCTTTCGGATTTGAGTCTTTGAGTGACAGACTCAAATCCGAAAGCAAGTGGGTAATAAAACTGTCCACACACACCCGTGGCCTAAACAAGGACCTGGGCATCCTATTAAGCGATTTCCCCTCTGTGATTTATCACCCTCGTCAAGGGGTTTAACCTCATTGCTGTGTCTGTTATTTGTAAATTAAACTTCACTTCACATTTTGCGCTGAAGAAGGACACAGGAGTGTCCGAAATATGCGCTATTCTGTTACCGTATCTGTGCTCTCGTATTGTCATCTTTGTGGTGTGTTCTACTTATTATTATTTTTATGTTTCATGGAGCATACGTGGATTTTCTCTTATTATATATATATATATATATATATATATATATATATATATATATATATATATATATCAAATGTTACTTACGGTTAGAATCAAAAGTTGATATCAGGCATAAATGCTGCAGAATAAGGCATTTACTGATGAGATGGGATTACTCCGTAGGCCCTTATCAGTTTTATAACCAGGTCCGTAGCCAGGAAGGGGCACGGGTGGTGCCCCTTGCGGAACACTGCCCCCCCCCCCCCATTTGGACTCGATCACAAATAAATTTTTTCTGCCTGTGAAAGTGGCCCGCCGCTAGTAGTGTTCTTCCGTGTATGTGTGATTTTGGAGAAACGCAAAAATGCATCGATGCGAAGTTTTATCCTCTTTGTCCTATCTTTTGGAAGGTTAGATCTTTTTCAGACTGGCCATCGTGGCAAAAACATATTTTTTAACAAAACATTCTTCAGTTTCGTCGGGCAGCCTTAATGGTTAAGATAGCCTAATGTATATAATCCCCGACGATGACCACGCAGTCGCCCCCCAAAATTGCTTGGATTTACTCTTGAGAAGGGCAGATTCTTCAATTCTTCATCTTCGTTTGCGGATCTGAAGAAGCATCATCATGATCATAGCCTTGTTCCATTCACTTGTGAGACTTTGCATGTCTATGTATCACAAGAGGAGGGGAAAATTGCCGCCAGGGAAAGGAAGTTTTCGCGCGCGCATGCACTTGCACACGTAAGTCCGATTTTTTAAGCTATCCGTGTAGGGCTTGAGATATCATCCCCCGTGGTTCCAGCAACTGCCCTCATCTTGTGGCACCAGTAGCTACAAACATAATATTCTTCGCCCTCCCTCCTCCCCCCTTTGCCGTGCCTCCCCCCCCCCCCCCCCATGTCAGATTTCCTGGCTACGGGCCTGTTTATAACTAGGTTAACTTGATTTGTGTGTCAAGTCCTTTATTACACAGATCATCATTGCTTATTGTCTATGAGGCTGAGTTTGTGAGATTCATGTTCATAAAAATAGCTCGTTTACATTACTGTTATTGTTCATAATAGTAATGTAAACGGTCCTCAGACAAATTTTACCCGAATAAGCGAGTAATTTGCAAACGCTGAATTTGTTTAGTATGTCTTGTCCTTTAGGGGAAACAGGGGCGATAGTGCACCATCAGAGACGGTCACTGCCCACAGACAGTCAAGAACTAGGCTTACTTTGAAGTTTGCATATTTTATTCAATGCCTTTTGACATTTTAGGGCAGGACCCGCGTCCACCCTGTTCGAGTCGGAGCCAACTCCGATTCCAGATCCCCGATTCTGGGCCAATTTCGAGTATGGTACCCCTCAAGCTCCAGACAGTTCTGACTCCAGTGGCACCAGTTCCGAGACCAGTCTATTGATAAATGTATAGCTCTTCACAGGGTACATCAGAGCCTTGTGATTTTTTAATAATATTGTACATGTCCACCATTAAATAAGGTCATAGTTTGGACTCACTTCCATACAGACTGACCTCCCCAGTAATTTAATTGTTTGTGACCATACTATACACTGATACATCTGTGCATTGCGCACAAATAACAATGTAACTTAAAAACTTAAGATGTAATTTTCATACATGAGAACTCGGCTGAAATGGACTCTGAGTCCGAATCCAGTTACAGCGCTCCTTTAAGACCAATTTCGGTTCCGGAACCTTCTATTCCGAGCCAATTCCTAGTCTAGTAAGACCAAGGGTGTCGCCAGAGCATTCTGAATGGGGGACGATGGGTGGTGTGTACCAGGTTTTGCCGACAACCAAAGAAAATGCCGACAGAAAAAATAACGCACGTGGCGCGAAGCAAGTGTATACTGGATCTAGGGGCTAGCCTCATAGCCCCAGGTTGCGGTCCAGAATGACGCCCAGTTGGAAATTTTGGACCATTTGCAAAATTATGGCGTCAGAATGAGGCGTTTAATTATTTTCAAGACGTAATGGGCAATGAATAGACCTTTGAAATCAGCGTCGGTTAAAGACAGACAGTCATCACCCCAAAGTATATTTTTAGTGTATGTATATCAAAATTCTCAGTTGGTGACTGCTCTTTGACTGACATCACAGTTTGAAAATTTGAAAGATGCAGAGTAGCTCACATTCCACACAAGGCAGAGAGAGTACTTTTATTACATTTTACAGCCTTGTATGCTCACCAGGACATGGCCTTAAGCAATAAAACAGGTTTATTCTTGCACAAGGAAGAGCCTCATACGGTTATGGGAGGAGCTAGAAGATGCATAGTTGGGAGAGTTGGAAATGTCTGGGATCATGAAAATTCCCCTTTAAACTGTTAAAAAGCTTTTTTTTTCTGAATTCTTGACTCTTGACTTACAGCCAGTCGAGTTGTTGATGCAGTGAATTGGGATGGGAGAGAAAGGATTATTCTAGGGGTAGTATGTAGCTTGAAAAAGTATTATCACTCAAGCTGTTACAGGAAGTGGGTCCAACTATGTAAAGAAGCAGTTCGATGGATGCACGCGAAGCGCGCCAAGAGTATTGCATTTTCAAGACCGTTAAGAAGTACGGAGTCTTAAACATTGCTTAGCAAGTGTTCTCTTGTACAAACGATTGGACTATATTTTGAAGTAGCAGATAAAGTTAGGGAAAGTGAAGTAAAGGGCAATATGCAGGGGAAATGCCGCCGTACTCTACAAGTGTTGGCAAACCACTTTGAAAGCAACTGGATAAAATCATATTAGCAGTGGCAGATCCATGAGTTTCATTGGAAAGCTATTCATACTGTACATGCAGGACCAATATCAACCTCGGCCTCACTAGATTATATAGGGACTTGGGTGTTACGTCAGAAAAATGCAAATTTGTCACTTAAGTTATGAATCTCCCTGCGTGCGGCGTGAGCATGGCGAAAATTTTGCAACCAAAACGCTCACGGTTTACATGCAGAGAAAAATACATCGGTTGTCAGGGTTGCTGGTCCAAACTTGGCGATAACATACTTTTCACCGGGACCCATATCCTCATGCCTGATGATGATCAAAACCACCGTCTCCGCTTATAGAACTGTGCGAACAATTACACCGTTGGGGATTAAATTTTCGATCTTTACGAAAACTGTGTAAACTATCTATGTTATAGTTTACCTTGTATAGAAGGAGCTCTGCACTGCTTAGCCACAAGGAATGGAACTATTAAAGAAACGGAACAGCGAATCCCAAAGCGCGCGAGGCGCGCCAAAATATTTTAAGGTTTTATAGAAAAATTCCCCCACCTTTTTGGCAACAGCAGTTAAACCGTCCGTCGGGTATAACTTCCTTTATCGCATTCTCTAATGCCCCTCGACAAAATCGGAAACTACTTCCTTTACGGGGTTCCGACATAGACCAGTGGCGTCGCCAGGATCTGATGATTGGGGGCGCCACAGGAGATGATGCCATAATTCCATCCCAGATTATTTCAGAAAGTCGGTGTTAAGTATGCATATTCGTATCTACGATGCTTTGCATCCGCGGTTGGGTACTTCCCCTGTCACCTATACTGCGAAGGTACCGTCCTGGGATAGGAGAGTTCTAAGGAAAGGTGTTTTTCCCCTCTCTTTTTGGAAAATTTTGTTCGTTTAAGGTAGCTTAGATGAAAGAGGATGTTATCTTTGGTAACGTTATGTGCTGATTTTTTTTTTTTTTTTTTTATTTTTGTTGGGTGTAAGGGAAGGGTATGGTGTCTAACTGGAAGGCCTGAAACCCCCTCAGCTTATAAGAACTTTCGTTCAGGTAAGGTGGCTTAGTTGCAGAATGGCACTATCTTTGGTAAAGCTTTGAACTGATTTCATGTTAAGAAATGCTACTAATTGCTACTTCTTAGTGGTGTGTTGGTTGTGGTATGTCACACTTCCAGTGGTGGTACCATGGGGATGGCACAGGGCCTCCTGGAAGCTCTGGGGTATTTAAACTGGCGACGTTAGTATGATACTTTTAACTAACGTCCAAAAGACACTTTAGGAGAGCACATCAAAAAGCAGATTCACTCATTTTGAACGAGAATCCAAATGTACAGCTTCAAATGGGGAATGACCGAGAGGAGAGTGAAAGTATAACTAAGTGGTATAGAGGATTAACAGGTTGCAAGTTTCATAATGCTTACTCTCTGAACATGCAATTAATGACCTTCAATTGTAAAAGCTTGTGTAATGAGAAATATACTTCCAATCATTGACATCGCCCTACAAATGTTGCCCATAATACAAGAATACCATAGCGTCTTGATGCTTGCTAACCTGCGGTTGGGCTTAGAGCTTTCGGAAAATAGTTCTCGCGCCGACAAACTCCGTGCACTATCATTCTAATAATGGTCCTCTAGCATGGAGTGTTAACTCTGGCAATTGCGCTCCAAGGGCGCCGTAATTTTGCATGGGAATTGTTGGAAAACCCGTAAGAGTACCTTTGTTTGATCAAATGCTTGGAATAGGATTTTAAAAGAAGTTTTAAAGGTTAGAGCGTCCGAAATTTTGATAGTTTTGGAAGGATGTGATGGAAAATGATTAAAATAGATCCATCACTCAGTGTCATTCATTTAAAAAAAATCGAAAATTTGCAAAAATTACTTGGGACGTGCTGTCCCATGCCCTGATGCCGGCGCCACTCCCCCTGTTTCTTACAAGGCGCCATCCCTAATCCCAGACGTCGTGCATTGCATAAAATTGCACTCTAAAACACAGATTTGTCACAACGATTCAGCGTCTACCAGCACGCACGGGAAGCCAGCGGGATTAAAGGAAGTCATGACTCGAGTTGCTATCCTACAGTTCAATTGATTCATGTAGGCCATTTTTAAGGATTGAATGACTCGACTCGAGCTCAGATGGGGTGTCCGAATAATTCTAGACGCCAGTATGGTAGACAGGTTGCCTCGAATTCCAACCTCAAATCATGCTCGGCTGTCCCTCTTTTCGTTTTGCCTTCCTTGTTTCTCTGCTTTCCCTCCCCTCCCTCCCTCCCTCCCTCCCTCCCTCCCTCCCTCCCTCCCTCCCAGTAGCGTAGCTATGGGGGGCATGAGGGGGCAAGTGACCCCACGACATAGACGTGCCACCCCAGGTGCCCCCTTGGGAAAATTTTGGAATGTAGTTTTATATATTAGTCTTATAGAGAGGGAGAGAATTCAGAAATTGTGCACTCCCAGGAAAGGTTCGTGATCCCCCCGGGCCCCCCCCCCCCCCGCTTAAAAAATCCTGGTTACGCCAATGCTCCCTCCCTCCCACCTTTCCTCCAGTTATTTTCCCGACTGACGTAAAATTTTGTGGTCTCACCGTGATCCGATATCACACTGCCATGAACAACTTTTGGCATGTCTGTTGTAGTAGTTCGACCGAACGGATATGCTTACGTTTCATGTGTTTCTGACGGAGGTTTCTCAAATATTATTTACGGCATGAGTTGTCTACAGCCTACATACATTCCAATTTTCCTCCCCGAGCCACCCCCTTACACACACACACGCGATGGCGCGCTTTCCCGCTCTTTTTCCTTCTTAATTCTCTTTCACTCTTCTCTTCTTTCTTTTCCCCTTCTTTTCTCTTTCCTTTTCCTTCTTTCTCTTTCCTCTCTCCTGCCCTCTTTTCTCTTCCCCCCTTCCGTTCATTTTGCAGACTGGTGTAGAATTTTCAGTTGCCAACTGGACCCGTGAATAAGGGGGTGTCACACCCTGCACCGCATACCTGGCGACGGCAAACGCGCTCGAATGCGGATATGAGTTCGAATCTTGCCGTAAGCGTTGGAGCCCAGTTCAGCTTCGGTGTATACCGTGCGTCCATGCATGTATATAGTCAAACATGCATGATATCCTTATTTGATAAATCAAACGATCGAATTTAGGCTATATCGCATTCTTTGTAATGCCAGTAACTCCTTACATTGAGATAGTAGTAACTTTAGATAGATAAGGAAACTGCAGAATATTAAAATGGTCAAATATAGCGTTAAGAGTAGTCCCTATCCTAATAAAACTAATCGAAAGAGAAGTTTCACCTACTGTGAAGGGAAAATAAGTGCTATGGGCGCATGATCGAAACTGCAGTCTCAACACTTGCAATGCATTGTTTTATATCAACACAAAGTGAAACTTGAATTTTGTGTTCTGGGAAATATTACTTAGCACCACTTTTGACAGCGACATTTTCAAAATTTATCGTTTACAATATTATGTCCTCGAGGAGCAGTGCAGACTTTTATCACTGCTTTATATAACGCCACTCTTCCCCTTTTATAGCAGCTAACCTCTCTGAATGATGTGTGCTACTTCAAAGCAGTATACTATTGTAACTAGAAAAAACTTTTGTTATAAACAAAGTTCGTCTAACAAGTAGTTTGCGTACGCTCCGACAGTTTTCTGATTCGCTGCCGCATGTGGGGCAGTAGGAGCCTCTGCCTGGATCCCCAGCTGGGATCATTGTCTCTCCTTCTGACTTTGGAAAACAAACCAGTACACACGAGGATTTTTGAGTGTGGCAATTTTCTGGGTGGGGGTGGGGGTGGTGGTGATTGCCTGAAAGAGATGGTGGTGCTCTATGAAAAGTCTACTGGCATGCAACTAGCCTCAAAGGGAGGGTAGCATGGGCGTCCGCAGAAAAAAATTCAGGGAGGGGCAAAAATTTTTGCAAAAATTTTTTAGGGGGGGGGGAAAATCTCCTGGCAAGCATGGGTTGGCGCGGAGCGCAAGAAAATTTTGGCCCCCAAAGCCTCCCACATCGCTGGAAATGGCACTTCTAAAGCCTATCTTCTGCATATAAATAGGGGTAACACTGAGTGAACTGTGAAGAAATGTTGATGTTAATTTTTCTTCGTTTTTTCTTAATTTTTTCTTCGTTTTTTCAAATTTTTGATTTTCCAGGGGAGGGCAAGTGCCCCCCTTGCCCCTACCTGCGGACGCCCATGGAGGGTAGTTACAAGGAAACCCTCCGCTCACCATCCCTGATGCAGAGGGAACCCATCATGCCAAAATACCTAAATTGATACTGGAATTTCTCTCACCTATTAAGTTTTATTCATATTACGTGCATTTGCAACTACGTATGACACTTCTGAAGAGTTACAAAAACAAACTAAACCAAAACTTTCTTTTTAATCTTTTTCTTTTGTGTGTGTATTCATCTTGTCTAATTGGAATATTTTTTTGCCTACCTAGTTAATATAATACAAGAATTTAATACAAGGTTACAGGTTTTTTTCCTTTTTTCGCATTAACAATCTTTGTACAGTACCAAGTCAATGCATCACTATACAATCTGTTCAAACATCCATCTGAATGCAGACCAAAGAAAAGGTGAAAACAACTGCCACATGCATTTACGCAATGCATCATGGGAAAGAATGTCAATAGTTGAATGCTACGAGGCTTACAACAGGTCAAAATCCACTTAAAAGCTCAACTAGTACAGAAAATTAATGATAATGTAACAACGAAGTCATCAAAAAATCATTTTAAGAAGGTACATACAACTTTCAGAAACTTATCCTCACACAAAAACAAGCCCTACCTCATTTACATACCGAAAGTAAATATTACAATATGACCTTAACCAGTGGTTCCCAACCATTTTGGTTTCCAGAAAGGTAAAACTAAGTACTGTAGTCGCTTTCAATGATGAGGCAAAAACTTGACGTAGACTGCAGGTTGAAAAGTCAAGTATGGCTATGGTGTGCACGCTACTTTCAGCAGGGAATCGTGAAAGTCGTTTCCCAGAAATTTTGGCATAGTACATGAAGCGTTCAAGGGTGTCATCAGCTTCTTAACAGTGGTGGTGGGGTTGGGGGCATACAAAATGCAACGCCCTAGAAACAATGGACTGGGGGTCACTAAAGGGCCCTGGAAAATTTGGAGGTTAGATGATCTGTGGTGTAATCTGAGGCATTTTTCCACGATTTCAATCCATTATGCTTGTTTCCACCAGTTTTCTTTTATTGAATCAGCTATATTGCAAGCTAAGAAATCAAACATGTGCCTACTACTTTTGCAAGGGTTCTGGAAAAACTTGAGGGGGGGGGGGATGTACCCCTGGAAGTGGTAGACAGCTTATACATGTATCACCAGGTCTTTTGCTTTCTTGCAGACTAAATTCTATTTAATCAATTGGCAAACCCAGCATATACAGCAAACTTTGCGACCTTTCAAAAAAATATCGACATCTCACTTTTGCATAAGCTTGCCTGTGGGGTCCATCCTGTTTTCTGTATTGTTACACTGATCATCAGTACTCCATATCAGCTTCCACCAACATTCCCCATTTTTGTTCTGTATTTGGTATAGGGAAACCTTACCTAAAATGCAGATACCACCTAAATGATCTTTTGCGTCCTATGTTTCATCAAAATGTTATCTCATTTTAGAATTTTTGACTTACTCCTAATATTTTACCCCATGAAAGTGACACAACACTTAGTGGTAGTGGACAATAGCCCATTATTCAGTTTACAATAGGCTATTTTTTCAAGTATCTCTGTCCATCAGTACTGGCCTACATTGAAACTATAATATTTGTTATAGGTAATATCTCCCACATGTAATACTGGCACAAGTTTTCTCACTCCCCATACTGCCTTCCAAAACTTCCATTCGGGATACTACAAATTAAGATACATGCTGTACAATACAGCTGTGCAGGTTAACGAACTCTACTTCAAAGCTGTGACCCCTGGGCGGTAGTCGAATAGTGATTCTTCTTTCCTTAAGATCGAGACTCCGGGTATACTTTCAAAAATATGCACAAAAGCCATCTTTACAGTTTCAATTTGTTATTTTCTAGGTTTTAATGAATTATTATAACACACCTGGCTCTTTTGACCCTTTTCTCTAATTCTATGGCAAGTTTTCTCTCAGCTGGCCACTACCATTCTCCAGCATTATAAGTTAGGCACCTCAGCTACTCAGAACCCTGTAGTGCCTACTGCTGTATTATTACGTATTCTTAGTCTCGTAATCAACAGTTTAGAGCTGCTAAGGTATATGCTGCTGTGTCATGTATGACGTCACTACAGAGGTCACTATAGAGTCGCCCAACCTTCAGAGTCACATCTAATAAGATCTGTGGTACAAGACTCCAAAAATATTAGAGCCATCCAAACCTACTGTATAGCGGGACAAATCTGATACTTTCATTTTGCATTTAGCCACAACGCTCTCTTTAACAATCCAACTTGCCCCACACTCTCACCATCGGCTTGAAACATCAAGTTTCAAACCACAACTGCGCACTATTTTTGTGCTCCCAACATCAGTCTTGAACCTTACAAAGAGTTCATGTACCCCCAGGTGGGAACCACTGACTTAAGACCTTCAACAAAGTCTTTAAAGTTTTCATCAGTATTTGATGTTATTTTTTCTTCTCCCTTATCAGTCCCAAAATCATTGCATAAAAATAAACTTTAGCTTCCAATTATGAACTTATCTCTTCAAGACAAGTTTTGTTTCAATAGGACATACAGCTAAAGGCAGGCTTTTTTCCAGAAACTTTGTATTTGTTATTTTTTCAAAAGGTACTCCTTGTTTTAATGGAAACAACAGCCAAAAAATAATTGTTTATTTGGTATTTGCATTATTCCTGTCACAGGACAATAAATTCATATTGTACACATCATTACAGAGCGAAGAGTTTTAATTTCATGGATTGAAAAGTGAATGCTTGCAAATGCAACCTACCATTAGACAAAAACATAATTTCTTAGATAAAACTCAGTCATAATTGATAATTCATTAAAATTAAAAGTGTTGCTTTACAATCTTACTGTGTAACAACCCCCTGCCCACCCCTGCCCTTCATCCTCCCCATCTTAAACATACACACCAATGTATTTACACATACACACACACACACTTAGTGCCCTACCTGCCAAATGTGGATTTGACACATTAAGTTGTGGATATATTAACTGAGTCAAATACCAATTGCCAACACAAAACATATACATGTTACATGGTAACAACAATTATAAAATCAACACATTAACCTCATGCTATCTCATGAATATGCATACTGATAAAACAAAGAAACAGTAGATGGCAATATCATAGTCTGACACCTACCACTACTGTTTCAACACTCCTTCATATTATGGATTTATTCTGGCTAAAGGGGGCATCAAATGCACCCCTTCTCACTCCTACAAATCTTTTGCATCATGAATTGAAAGTGCACAAGAAAAGAATGAAATTCAAAATAGTGCACAATTTGTAGCATCTGTTCAAAAAAAAAAAAGGGGGGGGGGGGGTAAGACTTCACTAGCAGGGAACACTATTGGTGAAATTAACATTGGTGTTGATTCTCTGCATTTGTTATTATCTTTGATTGATCCAAAGCCCAAAGACCACCTTCCCCACTTCCCTAATACTCACCTCCCGGAAGTGATATGGAGTTGTTTACCTGATTCCCACTTTTTGATTCCTAGTATCTTTAAAAATTCAAACCAATTTGCAAAAAAAAACTATTTTGTATAATGTGACCTTTTATCTGTGACTGTTTCCTTCCAAACATGTAACAGTCAAACTACTTACTTGTTCTCTTCTAACTGGTATTGGCCAATATTCCTATTTTCTGTCCTAAAACTGGTGTCAGTGAATTTACCCCAAATTCCTATACTATCTCAGCAACATTTTTCTCTCCACATTTCCTACAAATGTTTCATATTTTAGTAGGTTTGACTTAAAGTCTCACTAATTTGAATCACTGAATTGACACAACAGTTAGTGGAAGTGTTCCACAGAAAATGGTTTAGTGTACAGTGTGTTCACTTCTCAAATATCAGTATCAGGCAGGTATCAGCTGATACCGAAAATTGCAAAATCTGTATTGATAATTGCCTGCTTGTAATATCAGTACAACTCTATATTAAACAGATTGGCCACCGAACAGTTAGGACCTATCTTAAGCCTCTTAATGGTTTTAACTATTTCAAGGTTGGGTAATAAAGCCCACATCAGATTTTTCTGAGAAATATCACAAACTGTACACATATAGCAACTCTACAACAACAACAAAAAAATGAAAAAAAAAATGAAAAAAGGAAACAAAAAATGAGAAAAAAATATACAATGAAAAGTGCTCATTATATCTATGCAACCAACAGATACTTTTACTTTTGATTACTAAAGAGTCAAAAGGTAGTGTTTCTTAATACCAAATTATCTTTCCTAAAATACTTGCATTTTCTGAAACATTTTTCGTTCCTGGAAACTTCCATAATCCCTTCAAATACCTCTATAATTTCTACAGTTATTCATTTTGTTTCTAGGTGAAGTTTTTAAAGCTGTTACTTTAAATTTCTTTTTGTAGCTACATTAGTTATAAAAGGCAAAACAATTGAACATGTCACCTAACATGTTTGGAAAATTTTTTCAATTGTTTCTTCCCAAAGTAATCTCACTATCCCAATGAAACTATCTGAAACTCAAAGCAATGTCTTGCTCAACAAAAGGTCTGACAATTACCTTTTCCTTGTACTGCAAACTTGAGACATACTATGCACACTTCTGAGGTCACAGTCAGGGTTGTAGCTAGAAAGATCTGAGTGTGGGACAGAAATCACGGGAATGACTAAGCGCAGCGGCACCATCAGTTGGCGCGGAGCATACAACAAAATTTTTGGCAAAAACATGCTTCCCAGATCACAGGAAATGGCACTTCCCCTGTCTTTTTTCTAAGTTTTAACATCCTATATTATTATATAGCCTATTATATTATAAAATTATATTTGTGAGGGTCAGAGGGGCTTCATTTTAGCGCTAGTATGGGTTGGCAAAAACCAGTGTGGGTCATTACCGTCCCTCGCCGACCCACGTACCTACAACCCTAGTCACAGTAAATTCCCCTCACCAAATTCTTCATACATATTCATATGTACTAATTAACATGCATAATTTCTCAAAACAAGCCTATCAGCTGGAAAAGATGAAACATTTTGTGCCACTTTGCTGCTTATTCTCAATTCACTTTTTATCCCTAAACAGTAATGTGCTGTAAAGTTTCATTTTTCACAAGTTGACACAAGAATGCCTTCCACTTTTTCAATTTAATTATCCTCCACTCACTTGCTGGAATGAAGTAAAGACCCAAATGGACGAGAAATAAAAACCATCCCTCTTTGACCTCAAGTTGACACAAGAATGCCTTCCACTTTTTCAGTCTAATTATCCTGCAATTACTTGCTGAAATGAAGTAGAGACCCAAATGGACGGCAAATAACAACCGTCCCTCTTTGACCCCAACAGAATAAATGAACATGCGCAAATCATAAATAGGTAATAATCATGAAAAGAATACATTAGTGGCAACAAAACTGTTTTTAGACTTACTGCACTATCAGACTCCTCAAGCCTGGCATTTAAATTGCTTTCCTAATCATTGGGGTAGAATGCAGTAAGATACATCCAACATCATACACACCCACTGTGTTTTTGATCACATTACCCGATTTCCAGCCACATCTCTCAAAACTATGATCAATTCTTTATCTGCGCCCATGGGTACAGAAACCTGGGTATGGGAGGTGTCCCTGTCCTTTTGCCCTACTATTGATCTGCTTCTCATCTCGTGGCTATTCCACTGTTTAAAGTTTTAGATGATTCTCTAGCAACCTCTTAGCCCTACACCTGCCACTCCCACTTCTACTGTCCTGGACTAAAGACCACCGGAAATCATGAAAACTCTGTTTCTGATGACTAAAGTGGTCAGAAATGACATATAGGCTGGCACCTACCAATCTGTGCAACCACAAAATACGACTTATCTTTGTATCACAAGAAGAAAAACAACAACCACTCAACAAAATCAAGAATTTCAAATTAAGTATTACTATTTATGAAAAGGTGAAATACTGCAAGCATAACTTTTCTTAGAATCAATTCTCCTTTTATAATGACCCCTTTCCACCCCCCCCCCCTTAAATTCCTCCTAAATGCTGTGTTTACAGTGAATATTAGACTATTTAAAAAATTGTCCTAGAAGAAGAAATAGTCAGAATTAAAATTTGGAAAGTTTTACATGGAATACAATACATGCAAGACACACTGTTAAAACCTAAGCAATACTATCGTAAAAGATAACCAAATGCATTCTAGGTTAACACTACCTACATGGTTAATAGGTCTTTCAAACAACCAACAAAAGGGGTATTCTCAAAGTATACAGACAAAAATCTGAAATTAATCTATCTAAAAGGGTTACATAAAACTTTTTTAAGTCCTTAGCCTGGATTCAACAAACCTTGGGAAAATTCGATAAATAATTTTGAATTATTAATACACAAGAAAACATGAATAATCTTAAAATTTTGTTTAGATATCATACAGGCATACCAACATACATCCTCTTCATACCATGTCAGAAGAAATCACGCCAATGAAGGATCATCTTTATTCACTCACTCACACAAAGAAAAGAGGTTGCTTGCCGATTTTCAAGCCATTCAAAAAAGATTTCTTTCTCGCTTGTCACAACTTAACAGTTACTTCAGAAAGCAGATAAACTGTAAGTTATTTTCTGGATTTCTTGAAACTGAAGAAAAGCTCAAAAAATGCTGGAAACTTGTCAAGGGCCAAAGACAGTAGAATCCGATATCATCAAAACGGAATGACAACTTTGGTCCTATTCATGATTTTCTGATGACAGGTCGGGCACTCTGTTTGAGATGACGCACATGTTGAACAAAATACCACATGGTAACATGGAAGAACAGCTACGTTACGTTCGGAACTCCTACATACAAGGCAACATAGGAACTCTCGTACATGAATGACCTGTAAAAAGATAGCAAAAGGATGACAGGTTTGGTTATAAATGGAGGATAGCTATACACAAGATCCCAAAGGTAAAACTGTTCTCACATCTGCAAGACCTGTCAATGTTGCCTTGCTTAAATGTACAGTATATGAATGAGGTTTCATTTTAACAATTTTATTTAAAATTTATCTTCTTTAATAGCAGTAGAGTTTTGTATTCAACGAACAACAGGCAAATAGTAGGTATAAATTGAGCAAAAGTTACCAATCATGATTTGAATTTTAGTTACCAGTGTTTCACAAGTTTCAAGAGTTTGACCCTGCTGACCTCAAATGACCTTTTATCTCCTCTTAAAGTGACAGGGCATTTTTCCTGCAGTGGCAAGACTCACACATGTCATGCTTAATATTGGTAAAAACAACCCTTTATATACTATGCTTACAAGGGTTTAACATTCTGACTACATCCTCCTGGCATTAAACAACAATCAACTTTCTGCAACAGCACAAGGGCTTTTATGCTCCACAGGTAACACCCACATACCAAGTACAAAATATATCAAGATTACAGGAGGTATAGTATTTACAAGCAAGGGTGTAAACAAACACTTCTACTTACATACATCTACTTACATACATACTCAAGGTGTTATTGCAGCATACATTTTGATTTATACTAGGCTGCCAATTTGTCCATTTTCCCAAAGGGAAAATTCCACTGTTTTCCCGCTTCTAACAGCACATTTCCCATGGCCAATAAGAGTAAATACCATGTTCTGTATTAAATTCCATGTTTTACTTTTCTTTGTTTAGTGCTGAACATCATTCAGACAAAATGGTGTAGGTATTTCCTTCATAAATGCTACCATGACATTTGTGCTTTTAATTGTTTGCTTGATTTTTTTTCTCTTTGTTTTCTTTTTGTGTGCTTTTAGTTGAAAACCTTTTCTGCTATTTTCTGTGTTTTTCTAGTTTCTTCCCATTTCTACCGTTGTTTTCCTTCCCTAAATAGCAATGAGAACTCGGTTTCTCTACTTCAACCAACTGGAACTGAGGAAAACCACACTTGTTTACCCTTCTTGTGTGTACAACAGATAAATCAGTTACATATGTTTCTCAACACTTACCTTTTCAAGTTTCTCTAAATCTGTCCTTAATTGTGTCTGCAACTGTCTAAGCTTGCTGAGGGGTAAAGTTTGTAATTTGGACACCTTATTAAGAACATGTAAATGGGAACCTTCCGTTAAACCGTCTACCTCTTGTTTCAATGCCAAGCATTCTTGAACAGCCTGCAAAAATGACAATGAGAACCACAAAAGTTGATCTTCTAGAAATAAATAATGAAAATGTATTACACAAAATTTTTGAGGCTTTACAAATCACATAGCAAAGAAGATGCATAAACTTTGTTTCCAGTAATGACATCACTTGCTACATTCGCTCAAGCCCACTGCTTTTGTCTTTGCTCAAATATGCAACTCATTGTAAAATTAAGTTTGGACAAACTCTTGCTAAGATTTTTTTTTTTTAAATTTTGTTACTGTTTGAAATTATGAACGCTTCTTTTCAGCTTTATGTAATATGTCCGTTTGTGAATCTGAAGCAATTTTGAAAAGAATTCACAAAATGCAACTCACCTCACAAATGCAAAATGCAACTCATTGTAAAATTAAGTTTGGACAAAATCTTGCTAAGATTTTTTTTTTTTTAAATTTTGTTACTGTTTGAAATTTTGAACGCTTCTTTTCAGCTTTATGTAATATGTCCGTTTGTGAATCTGAAGCAATTTTGAAAAGAACTCACAAAATCATTTGAGTGAGATGAGAGTGTGTAACAATTTACAACTACAGCATCAACCAGCTATAAAGAAATAACATCAATTTACATGCTACAATTTCTTGCTCAATTTTCTTACCTTTTGGTAAAGTTTCAAACTTTTGAGAGAAAAAAATCCCACAAGAGAGGGAAAGAGGGGATGATAGGTTGCTCGTGTATCATTCACGTCATGTCTCAAAATTTATGCTCTTACCTCGATGAAACAAACGGAACTTACTAAAATGCATTAAGAAATTGTAGGCATTTATACTTGTTTCTACAAACTGAACATTTAAGGCAGGCACATGCTGCAGCTACCCAACCGCATCACCCATTGCAGCTCACCCCATCTATTCATTGCAGATGAGTAGGGAGGTAATTGTGGCCACCTAGTCATGAAGTAATCAGGTCACAGTTGGGTTGTAGGTTTGCTGCAAACTGTGCAAACCTGACTGTGACCTACTAATGTTGGTTACCATGTTCATATGGGGGCACCATTTTGACTTTCTCCAACCATCATTTGATTCCACAGTGCTTCTTCACTGGCTATTCAAAAGAATTGGGTTGGTGGCAGTTGAACAGTTGTTACAACCCTACTAAACTGTGATGCAACAACCCCTGACTCCATTGCACCCTGACTGATTTCCATTTGTGTCCCAGTCGAGTCAGTGCATTACGCACTAGCCTTACCAGTACAAACTTTAAGACAATTTTGAAAAAAGGTATGGTGAGTATTTAATCACATTCCACATATTTCAAGGATACAACCATTTTTTTCTCACATCTGGACAAGATTTGCTCACATCCGGAAAGCGGGTGATACTTACTTCCTCTTTGGATTGAATAGAAGCCTGTTTCTCTTGAGCCAAGATTTCTGCCTTTTTAGCCCAATCAGATGCCTCTTGCTTCCATGCATCACAAGCCTGCAGTGAACAAGTAATAAAGAACATCAGAAAGTTCATTGCTTTCTTCAAGACTGACTGAATTAGACAAGCACTGAAACTTTTGTCATCAATGACCTGTGACCTCATTTACCTAAAACGTGATCTCAAACTGCAAGAGATACCATCATACAACTTTAAAGCCACATCGGGGTTGCTGTTGCCCATCACGGGTCATTCGGGTACTACCGTCTCCAAAGTTTTAAACATTTTTATAGCCATGCGTAAAGCACAATATACAAACCTATTCACAGTGCATGACTTATAACTGCTTTCTATAACCCTACGTATCTATGACCTCAAGAAATTGAACGTACCTAACAAATACACTAAACTGGCTTATTACTCAATACTGTATCTTAAATGCTAGCCTCAACAGTGCATATGTGAAATCAGAACTATCAAAGCTACTACCCAAATCTGCCTGTCAATACAACATCTGCATCAGCTGACATAGCACATTACTTGGGGAAAACTAAGCAGAAATCCGCACCTTCTGTTTAATTCATTTTTTCTAATTTAATAAAATATTCTGAAAAAGGTACTTTAAAATAGATTTGTCACAAGTGGACTTGTTTGGAAAATGGCAGCCTCCTTGTTAATCTTACAAACAGTGATAGTCTGACAACCAAACATGACACAGGTTTCCTAAACATTTGAAAGATTGTAATTAAAGACTTTGGCAAAATTAGGACCGCTTTTTTCATGACCAAAGAAGAATAAATCATAATGGGGAGAAGGAATGTTTGCATTGAACCATTTAGTTCTCATGACTTATACACATACATCCCATACATCCTAAGAATAGATTCACTATGAAACACTCTCTGTCATGGGTGTGGATCATGGGGGGATGGGGGGATGTGTCCCCCCCACTTTTTTGGAAGGGGGACATCTTCAAAACGTCCCCCCACTTTTTCAAAATGATGAAAACTAAAACTGAGATAAATTGTATTATAACAGAGATTACGAATTGACACTACATTTTGAAAGCTAAATTGCGCCCAAATACGGCACCATTTGCCATAGAGACACTTTCTTATTTCCTTTCTTTCAAAGGGGAGGATATCTTGCACATACTTAATTTTTGAGTTATTTTGTATTTTAGTCATTATTATTCATTTAATTTTCTTACATTTCTATCATTTATTTGTCTTTACCATTTAAACTTTTATAACCTTTTATCTACCTTATTTTTTTACCTTATTTTTATCTATGTTTGTAAAGCGCCTTAGAGCAATTTTTAATTGAATGGGGCGCTATATAAATTTCGTGTAATAATAATAATAAAAAAAGGGGAGGAGAACACCCATCCCCTTAGACCCCTCCCCCAGGGCAGCAATTCACAAATGGTGAAAAGTCCCCCCACCTTTGGAGATGGATCCACGCCAATGCTCTCTGTAACCTAGAAGTACATCTAGTACATGTGGTCAGTAACTCTCAGTGTTTAATACTTTTCTAGACTGACAAGCAACTGCACACTGCAGATTCAAATAGCCATGTCAGATTTCAAATACAGTACAATACGTGTAACGTTTTAAGTTTTCCATACCATAGGGAAATTTTGAAGACTGACTACTCAAAATCGAAATCTTTCAAACCATAAACAAATCAAGGACTCTTCTACATACTTCCCATTTTCTCTATTTGCATGGAATTTTGATGTCAACAAGATCAGGCATGTTGCACCATTTTTGTATTTTTTTGTTTTATTTTGTTTTGTTATCTTTTGTTTTGTGAAATGTTACTGATTGTGAGTGCAACTCTTGATCTTTCCTGGGTATCATTGCAAAAGGGCAGACACCATCCTATTGGTCTGATGGGTTTAGCTCCTGTTACTCTTTTGCTCTTTGCAACCTGACATGTTATGTTGTCTGTACAATTTAAGTGCATACAAAATAAATGATTTAATTAAGAACTAAGCAAAAGACATAAAATTTCAGCATCTTCCTTTTTAATGACTGAAAACCTGAACCCTGACCTTACCTGCTTAGCTTGGTGCCATGATTCTTCCCAAGTCTGCAACTTGTTCCTAAGAGTTTGAACCTCTTCCTGTAACCTTTGATGGTCCCCCTCTGGGCCAGGGTTGTGACTTCTCCCTGGGGACATCAAATTGTGTTGGCTTCTACCAGAACCACTTCCAGGTGACCCTGGAGGTTGTGAGAGGGGCTCCAATATGGATCCCAGACGTAGAGAAGAAAGGGGTGTAGTATTGGGTCTACTCATGAATGCTGCTGCGGCCTGAAATGGGAAATTGATTAAAATCAAAATTTACTTGTGAAAACCGCAAGATCATGAAATTGAGGAACTTTAATAATTAGCCCCTCACCCTCTTTATAGATGGTAACAAATATGGAACAGTCAAATAGAATGAAGAGATGCTACAGGTCCATGCTTAAAAAATCATGTGACCATACCACTGTAGCACAGATATACTAGTTAACTTAATAAAGCTTGTAAACCTAAGACACAGCACGTTTTTTTATAAAACCTAGTAACTGAAAGTCTATCACACAGCAAGAATGAATTACACACAACACAACCAAACACTAGAGCAGCAATGCTGCAGTCGCTCAACCCTACGGGTAGGGAGTATACCGTGTTCACATAAATACCAGTACTAGCAGTACCCGTAATGGAAGTACTGAAGATGTTTGTGTGGTTATTATTACCGGTTCCTGATAAAACTACCAGTACTTTTCTTTTGCTCCAAACGAAAATAACTGTACCACTTCATTAGGTCACGATATGTGGTACTGTCACGATTAAAATAGTTCACACAAATATCTCTCCCCCCCAAAATGTAATCAACTTTCCATCTTCGGCATCAACTACCATGGTACACACTGTTCACCTAGCACTTGGACCATGTCAGGGATAAATCTTTATAGCTTCATGTACATAGTTCATCCCCTTATGTAAGGGCATGTAAGGGCAGGGATCAGAAACTAGACTGCCATAATGCATAAATGCAACCAGTTTGTGTAGGGCAGTTGCATAACCAGTGGAAAGGAAGCTATCAAATGTCTTCCCTCCCCTCCATCCCCTCTCTCCCCTCCCCCATGAAACTGGTAAGCAAAAAACGAAGTATTGGATAAAAATAACACCATCCATTTGAAGTTTAAATGTTGCTTTGTAGTGCTGATTTGTGTACTGTACTTTAAAAATTGAAATAATTCCAAATTCTAACATTGATTCCCTCATCACTATGACAGGCTGTCAACTCTGTTTTACATTAATTGGAATAAAGAGCTTAGCATTTTGCCATATATCGTAAGTTGGATCCTTGGGTCCATATTTGGCCATGGACCCAAAATTCATGAAGACCCTGAAGGTACCACCAACACAGTAGGACCCACATGGAACCTTGGACGAAAACTTCCAGAATATGCTAAACAGATTGCTAACCAAGCATCATTATAACACGCCATCAACTCTGTTTAACAATAACTGGAGGAAAAGTTAATCACTTTGCAATATTTCACAAAATGGACCCTCTTGGACCTTGGGCCCCAAATACCTGAACCCTGAAGAGTACCACTAACCAAGTTACATTATGACAGACCATTAAAATTGTTCAAGAGAATCTGTAGGAGTACGCAATTTGAAGAATTTCATAAGAATGCGACATAGGGCCCACACGGGACCTTGGACCAAAACTTTCAGAAAATCATACACAGATCACTAACCAAGCATCATTATGACAGGCCGTCAACTCTGTTTAACATTAACTGGAGGAGGGGTTAAACATTTTGCAAATTTCACAAAATGGACCCTATGGCCTATCTTGGGTAATGGACCCAAAATTCCTGCACACCGTGAAGGCACCACTAACAGAGTATCATTATGACAAACCATCATCACTGTACAAGAGAATCTGTAGGAGAAGAAACATTTTGAAGAATTTCATAAAATGGGCCATAGGGCCCACATGGGACCTTGGACCAAAAATTTCTACAAGCCACAAATTGCCCACCACCCAAGGAACATTGTGTTCAAGTTTCAAGCAAATCCATGAAAGCCTGTGGAGAGTAGAAGCCTTTTGAAAAGTGAGACAGACATTTTCTCCCCCTACAGTATAACATAAGCTCTACCCACACTTTGTGGGTTGAGCTAATAACTAGGAAATGAGGGTGGTGAGCTCCTTTGTGAACAATGGAAGCTGCTTAATAAACACAGTGACTGTCACATCAGGTGGAGTGAAACAACCTTGAGACATTCCTCTCCTACTCTAAGACACTTAGTGTCATTATTTCATCCCTTAAGTCTACAATGATCAATAACTGCAATTAATAACAAAATCTTACCCACAATGCCCTACAAATTAAGCAAACTTAGCTTTAGGTGACAGCCAAATGATTAAGAAGATTCTTAATGTTGATCCAAAAGGTGAAAACTAAATCAGGGGCAGTTTAATACCATTTGAATTTTTCAATTATTTGGTAGTACACGACTTATTAATCCTACCTTGACTTCAGTACTAAATCTGGTCCATTCCGTGACCCCTGGGATCCTCATACATGTTTCCACTACATATAATCCACCAGCTCAAATGAAAGCTCAAAACTAGCTTTTCCAACTATTATCAATCCGTGTGCCCTGGCCACTGAAACTTTGAGCAACTAGAAATCCTATGCTGCGATGGCTGCTTTCACTTTCAGCACTCAAAATGCAACATAGCAGGGCAGAAGAATATAATGCAAAAGAGCACCCACAATTTCTTCATATCTGCTTCAGGAATAATTCAATCTATTTACTACAATGTCCACATCACAAATTGAACACATCCCTCCACCAACCATACACTGAGCTGCCAAAGACTTTTGGGATCCACTTTTTTTCAAGTACTACTTCAGTGGAGAAACTCCCTTCAATGAGTGTTTCCCTACCATGTGACTTGCACAGTCCAGTCATGTGACTTGTCATGTGACCTACCTGTTCTATCTGTTGCTGCTGTTGTTGTTGCTGCTGTATATGCTGGGGTACAAAGGCTGGTGGCAACTGTGACAATGGGGAAGCTGGTGACTCGGGTACAGAAGACTTGTGGTTCATCCCCACACTGGTGGTTCCCCCACCAGGAATGTTGACAGGAGCAGTGGTGGAGGGTATACCTCGACCTGAATAAGACCATACAAAGTTGAATTTATGAGTAACATGAGGAGCAAAAATGTTAGCAAAGTTGATAATGGACTTGTAAATTGGTCCACTCAAAAGTTATTTGCAGCATCACGGTTGAATTAAGTATTCCTTTGCCAAGTGAAAGAAAAACCTATGCACTTTAATGGGGATTAAAACAAAATCAATTGTGGAACAAACCACTCTCCCACACAAAGACCCAATGTAATACATCTGACACATACAAATAATTAACAAAAATATACTTAAGTATACAAAAAGGCAAAGTTGGAAGATAATGGTTTACAAAACCAAAGTTACAAATCTCTTCCAAACGAGAAAAACAACCTCTTTGTTACAAACATCGTGAATATCCCACTCACTCTTGTAGCAATAGTTTCCTTACAGTATATTTGACCCAAGGTATGATACAAAGCAAACAACTTTTCGACATATTGCACATATTTCCAATTATATGATATACATGGGGTCAATTTAATGCCAAATCACCAAAGGCTCCTACACTGACCCTTTCCCAGGGTATGACATAAGCCTCAGAAAGGGCACAGCAAAAGTAAGTTTGATGGAAGGGCAAGACAACAAAGTTAAATCTTGCCTTGTGGCCTTTCTTAAGGGGTTCAAGCAACCACCAATGGTAACACAGCTTTTGCAATCAGTGCTGCTAGTTATGTCAAGCCATGTACTCAGACTTTGCTAAAAATTCATCAAAATGCTCCCTTATGGTCAAAATGAACCATCTGAAAATCTTTTCTCCACCATTAATGTAGGGTATGGCAAAATGACTTCTGTGTGTTCATTATGACCATGAAAGAACATAACGATGAATTTCCAACGTTGAGGAGTTACAATGGGACCTTCCTGATAACTGGGTAATGTGGCATGAAATGACTCCATACACAGTTAACAGTGTACCTACATTTACTTTCAGGATAGTCAGCTAAACTTAACATTCCACATTCTCTCTCTATTTTTTCTACACGTTTAATACAACTGTTAAATGATAATTCCTCCAACTATTCTAACCATTCTCTTTGCTTTCACAACTAAAGCAACCTTAAACTTCAACTCATTAGGTTTAACCTTCTTTCTTTCAATAGGAGTATGAGGAGACATTCAACAAGTGGCAGACATTGTTTGTCTGTAACTTTTCCCCAACTAGCACAAATTTTGTCATAAAAAACATTTGTTTGGCCATGATACTGGCATTTTTTGCTACGATGGGCTTCCTGCCCAAAGGCCCCTGCCTCATATGCTGATGTTTCTTTCTAGGCACATGAAATTTAGAAACCCTGAAAAATTGAATATTTCCAGGCAAAGTCTCAAAACTGCCTTGCAGTTTCAAATATCAGAAACCATTCTTTGCAAACACCATTTACCAACAAGATAACCAATCCTCAAGTAAGTGAGACAGCAGATAGTACAGATGGCAAACTCTTCCTCCTAACAATAAAATTTACAGGTTATCAACAGGAAAATCACATCAAGTTAATAACCATTGAAAATGGTAATTTCTTCAAGACTAAAAAAAAACTTACTACAATATTCAGTTTCATGTTAATGCACATGAAAAAAAAAAAGACCTAACATAGAGAAACACAGAACACAGCAGTTAATTTCAATATTACAACTGGAAGCTTTTAGAGCTTTTTCTCCACATGGAAACTTGTTTCTACATTGTATGTAACTTACAAAACATAAACATAAACATACACACTTTACCTTTTGATAGCTTATAAACTCCTTTTCCCTAACTGTAAACCTATTTCCCTTCTTAAACGCTGGAAAGACGTCCCTACAAAAAGCATCTGGGCTGCAGACTGCCTCACCCATACAATCATTTGTGTCTGTGAGCTTTTTCATAAGACACAATTCATTCAGCCTTCACACTCCTCCAGTCTTATTCAGCATGCAAATATTACACTCACATTTGCATTTTACGCAATATTTAGGTGAAATACTACAAAGAGCCAATATCTGGGGTAAAATATCCATTAACCTTCAAGCAGTGTTAGAAACTCTGATTTACATTTGTGCAAGGTTTTCTAAAACATCTTTGAAAGGCCATTCGCATTCATACCCTATTTCAAGAAGACTTTACGATATGACATGAAAAGGCATTAAAGATATTGTAACAATAATACAGTCTATCTACACAGCTGCATATTGAGTACTTTATGCCAAGAACATAACAAAAAGAAGGGGAAACCCCTGCATGATTCTGAGTAACAATTAAAGGATACTGGAAAATAATTCATGGAGTGGAACTCAACGGTTTCAAGGTGCAGATTGGTTTTACAGTCAACTTGTGAAAAAAGAATTCTTAAAGGGGATGACAACAATAACCATTTCAGTAACATCATTGAAAAGTAAACAAAATTCTTAACACAGTGCAAAAAACCCCATCTTCATAGCTTATTCGGTTCCTGAGATATCGCCATTCTTATCATTTACATTGGAGTTGCCATTTTCCAAACAAACTGACTTGTTGCAAGTTGATTTTGACCTTTCAGGCTCACTTTGTAATTAAGATGTTTTTGTTTTCCTTTGTATTTTGTTTCACTGTTTCTCTCCACAAAATTTTAGCATGTTCTTGCTTGTATCAGATTTCAAAATTACAGGACTCACTCTCTGCATTTCTGAAATGATCTTTTAAATGGTAGCTGGACCTTTGAAAAAAATTGAACTTAATTATAAAGAAATACATAACTTTTGAAAATTACGTGAGCCTGTGACATCATAATAGACTTGCTACAAGTCTGAGTGGCAGTACCCCTGTAAGGGATGAGAATTGTGATATCTCGAGAACCAAATAAGCTATGAAGATGGGGTTTTTTGCATGGGGTTCAGAATGGACTTTCTGACTATGTTCTTGAAATGGTCATTATTGTTATCTCCTTTTTAAAATGACAAACAGACCTCTCTTCTGAATCAGGTACCATCTTAAGACAATTGCAACAAATTTTTCCTCGACAACAGCTGCTTTTTTTTTCTTTTCCTTTTTTGATTTGTGCATGTTCAGACGGCAAAGTTAATCTACTAGATAAAATGTTCAATTAATTTTCTAAAGAATGCATCTAGGTTACCATGGTAACCACCAATTTCCTTCTGGCATTTCAATGATCCTTATTGTAAATACCTTTCATTAATTCATCAACCTGGTCAAGTATACCACACATCAGATGAGACCCTAAAAGTTATTTCAAAGTTTCTTGACTTGAGACCTCTTTCAACTAGCCTCACTTATCCTGTTACATTATCAGGGCTTTGCCCAGGATAGCTGGAGTGGTGGCAGTTTCTTTCCTGGTTCCCTAACGAAGGTCTAAATCTAAGCTGAGGCACAGGGTATCCTAAATACTACATAGGGTTAGGGAGGAAATCAGTGCTGGTCAGAAAGAGCACTTTTTTAGCTTAGTGGTGGTCAACACTTTTGCATTCTGGTCGGAACTGACCAGTGCTCACCAGCAGTGGCAGATCACTGTGTAGTCATCCCTTTTCCATGAATTTCCTAATAAAACTGATTAACTGAACTTAACAACAAAAAATTTAACATCCCTTAGAAAACTCACTTACAAGACAACAAGATACAATGTAAGCAATTCCATGTGCCTCAAACAATGAGGCCCATTCATGGAATGAAAACTGCTTTACAAAGGAGAAATATGATTTGCACTCCCTCACTAGTCATACTTGCACAAATTGTAGGAAAAATAGCAAGCATTACAGAGTGACAAGAAACTAAGGAAGGACAGACTAATGCACTAAATAGCAAATGTCAACAATAAAATAAGATGTCATCATTACGTGATGGCCTTATTTCAAACAACCCCTTTTTTCTTTTTCCCAGGCTTGATACACATCAATAAGAGGATATCAATAACAGGCATTATCTATGTATTCAGTTCAAACACTGACATGGAATTGACATATGTTCAACACTGCAAGATGATATTTTCTAATGATTTATTATTCTATATTGTTTCATTTACTTCCTTTCGGCATCTCAAGTCAACCGACGTGACTGAAGACAATCAAGTCATCTGTATCATTTCTTGCCACTATATACTACACAACAGTTCCATAATGAGCATCTGGACATGGTTCAAAACAAAAGAACCTAATTTGCTTCTGATAAACAAGCAGAAACTCTAAAATAATTGGCCAAATGTGAGATATAAAACCTCATTATGACTTGACACTTCCAAAATAATTACGTCAATGTACCAATCGGAGGGAATTCGGTGAGGGTGAAAATTTGTGTTGTATGACAAGGTAAGCTAAAGAAACCAAACCACTAGAATTTGTTCTTTTATGAAGAGCCTCAAGAAGTACTCACTTAGTATGAAAACATTCTTTTCAGGACGAATTCTCCATAGGAACATAGTAATTTCCATCATGCAAGTGATTATCAGTATGACCTAATTATGGTGGCTGCATGGTAAATGCAGTTACAATAATCTGAAGTTATATTCCCAAGTATCTAAATTTGTACACAGCTCCTTTAATCACATGACAATGTTCTTGTAACTGAATTGTTAAATTCATGAACGGTACTTCTTATGTCTAACTTCAAAGAACAATATGAATGTTCTACACCATTACAAAATACACCTTAAAGGGGCAACATGCTGCAATTTGAGTAGAAAAAAAAAAAAAAAAATTGAGTAGTCCAAAAAAGGACTAGGTGGTGTTGTAATACTCTATGGTAGGCTAGTAACTATACTTGTAGCTACTGCAGCATTAGTTCCAGCTTCATTTGTGACGCCATTCAGAGTTGCACCTTTATCGGTCAAGTGTAATTAATTCCACATATGCTGGACTTGCCAAAGCCTACTGCTTACATCATTTCAAAATGAAAGCTTACCTGATACCATCTGACTGACACTGGCCCCTGAACTACCAACAGAAGAGTTATCATTATCTAATTCTCTATCTAAGGCTGACACATCAAAGTCTTCCAGGTTAAGATCATCTAGAGCATTTCCTGTTTGAAAACAAAAAAATTATGTCACTGAACATGAATGATCAAAGAAAAACAAAATTTAGTGAAGGAGATAATTTCAAAATGCAATTGCAATTGCCCTGTCCTAAAGTAATGCAGACTTTCATGTCTTACTGCCACAACCAACCATCCCCACCTCTCCCTCCCCCCCCCCCCATCCCTACCTGGAAAATTGTTTGACTTGCTATCAACATTGAACAATGTCACCAGTTTGTCTCTAACATATTGTTTAGTTTATTTGGGTCATCATCAAAGGAACCCTCCCATCCCTCACCCCCACCCACCCCTGGTCAAGTGACCAGTTTCAAAGCAAGAGTCCAAACTGTCTATCACAGATTATTGCTATGAGAGTACAGAACCACAATGGATCAGATATCCACCCACAGATGAATTACATTAAGATTCTTCTTAGCAACTGAAAATCCTTCATTTTAAATGTCTCACACATTGTCAAATGGAATATCAAAAAGTCCAGCATGAATGGTTTCCTGGAAAATGTGTTACTATTTTCAGCTGTTATGAGTGCATTGTTATTCCTCCATAGATGAATCATATCTATTGATAACAATTGTGTGTGGTTCAACGAAGACAATAAATTTAACAAAACAAGCATAGAGTATAGGCGTTAACCACAGTCCATGAAGAAACTTAAAGTTACAATGATCCCAACCTTTTGCAAGGTAATTTAAGTGGATGACCTCCAAAAATTATACTTAGGAAGGAAAATTTAACGTATTATCGAAGCATCTTACCTATAACAGATCCAACAGTATCACTAGGAGGATAGAAAGGCATTGCGCTTGCAGACATGCCGCTATTTGTTCCGTAACTTGACGAACCTTGGCCTTGTGTCGTTTGCATCATGATTTGACCTAACGAAGTTCCATGGGAAAATACTGAATTCTGTAAAGAAATGATACAGGCAATTACAAAGTTAATTCTGCCACTGATAGTATGAAGAAAACTCAATTAAATCCACACTGGTGACTGACAGAATATAAAGCACTGAAGTCAATGAAGAAATGACATTAAATAAACATTTAAATTTTATAGAGAGATGAAAAATACTTCAGAAACAATCTACCTGTCTTACTTAACATTTTGTAACCTTGATGTTGATTGAAGATCTTACTTGACAAGAATAGTCAACCCTCATACAGGAATATCTTTAGTTAATGAGCAAAACATTCACCCCAACCTTGGAATGGAATGTGATTAAAACTCATCCTCCTTAATTTAGGATCCTCTCAGGTTGTCTTTTCATTATTACTTTAGCTCTTATACAATGATTTCTTTCTTCTCATAATCATAAAATCTGTATCTTTAAAGGTCAAAAGCAGTCGCCCCAAACTTATTTTGAAACAATAGCTAAATGTCACAAATTTCTTCTTATTTCTCTTCCAAGTATCTTTCATAATATTTTATGACATAAATATTGCATATTCAAGGTAAACCAAGCAGTTGCTCCTTGTAAATTTTACAACTGAGTGAGAAAAATACTGTCACATGATTCTTAAGATCCATTCAGGAAATAGGATAGTCTACTATACAATTCTTTACTGGGGTGATTGCATTCTCCCTTTTACGTCATTTTCTGAAAGCCAAGACACAAGCAGTTGAACCATGACATCTTTATCATAATATTCTCATACAACTAGGGCTTCTATCACAAATCACATGCAAAACCCTCATTGCAATCACCATATGCACTACCACTTGCAATGCACTACCATAAAATTATTTGTTCTGGGGGAGTTGTCCTATCACACAACTTACTGTGGTTTCTTCCTTGTTATCAGATATACTTGATGATGTAACATTTTTAGGGTAGGTGGAGCTAAGATGTGAACTTTCAGAGGAATAACTGCTAGATGCACTGTTAGAACGTGGCTTTCCTATTGGTCCGAGACCAGAAGATGGATTCTGGAACCCCGTCGTTTGCTGCAAGTGTTGATTCTCATTACCTGCTAACAATCCTATCTGTAAGGAGTACAAGGAGTGACACAAAAAAAAATGTTACCTGCACATATATTTCAACAATTCCACTTCCCAACCTCAAACAGAGAGGTGAACCAAAGTAATACAGCACACAGAAAGCCACCAAGCAAAATGTAACAGTTGCTAGCAAATGGGTGGAGTTGTGTTTGTTAAATGGTTACTGTCAAGTTACCATGAACAGTTGTTTCTAAACTTTCTAGATGACTTCTCCCAGGCACCATGCACTGACCATATCACACCTACCCTCTCCCCCCCCCCCCCCATCTGAAGTGAATCCTTAGTTTCTGATCCATGGTATAAACATCAACGCTGACAGAAGACCTTATGCATATGACGTCACAGAACAAAAAGTACTCCCCCCAATGGAGGCAAGCACATATAATTGCAACTTACGCCAACAAATGCAGATAACTGATATGTGCACCGGGGGATACGCGCCTATGTCTGCTACACACACATGCGAAATCTACACCATGCATTCAGTGTGCTTCATTGTTTGCCTCCAAACTGAAGTCATGTGACATCAATGCATAAGGTCTATCCAATGGCTATGATTTGTAGTCATACCATTACATGTCGGTGACAATGGACACGGCAACCTATCTGAGCAGTCTCTTTTCATGCTAGTGCCACAGAGGGACTTGCAAGTTACTGTAAACATTTTGTTGCTGCAACATTTACGAAAATCAGTTTTTATGATTGACACAAAATTACTGTTACCATGGTAACTATCATATTATGAAAGTTTAAGCATTTTATATCTTTCCACCCATCATGCAGATTGTAAAGAGACCAGTCGTCTTCTGTGGCTCTGACTACCACTCATCAATTTTGAATAATACTTACATGTTGTCCTAACGTAGTAACATTGCTACTACCTGGCATTGTGACAGTTCTAGTGGATGACGTTGCTAGGTTACCTAATTCTTGAGTAAAATCTCTCTGCGAACTCATTTCCTCTGCAAATAGAAAGCGGAAATTGAAAAAAAAAATTATTATTAAAAAAATATAAACATACGTTCTACAGTATGAAGACTTACTCCATAAATTTATAGCCATATTGCAATTAAATTTTCATGTCATATCAAATGAGAATCATTACAATGCAACAAAACACAATAATCAATACTTGGCAATGGTCAATGATCATTTGATCCAATCCTCCTGAAGCATTTCCAGGTTTCAATTAACACATTAATACCCATAGGGTTTGTGCAGTGTATTCTCTGTGCGCCCAGAGGGTTTTTAATAAAGCAGGTGTTTTGCAATTTGTCCAATAGAAATATATTTCATGGCAAAAAAATTGACAGAAGTAATATGAATGTGTATTATTGTGTTTATATGAAATACAAAATTTTCTGATTCCCCCAAAAAGTAACAAATTAGAAATTCATTTGCATTAATTAGCATAAATTGTCATTACCAAGTGAGACAGTTGGCCAATGGGGAACGATATATTGAAAAGACCTAAGCTCCTGAATGTTTGAGTTACATCACTTGACTAGAAGTCTCATCACATATCCAGTATGTCAAGTTGTTAACCACACAATTTGGGTTTTAGAGCTAAATTTTCAGTTTGAATTGAGAGAAAGTGATGCTGCAAGTGCGCCACCACTTTCAATGATTTTACTCTTGTTTGTGTTTTGTTTACATGGCTATTTTCCTTCTAACTATACCATTTTTATACTGCCTAATAACTATGCTCTTGTAAAGTGTTCACAGAGGTTTGCAGAAGTATTTTCTGTGATATTGAAGCAGAAGTGCATCCTCTATTTTGCCCAAAACTCATATATTCACTACATCAGGGGAAATTTCTGTCGTGCATATGTGACAGTGGTACTGTGGAGAATAAGTCTGATGCGTATATGCAACGATGGAATTGAATGTGATAAATTTGCATGTTGCCATGGCAACACTCCCAATACACTCTTTCCTGCACACAATATTCTCACCAACAGTTTCAATTAGTGTTGGACCCCACTACCAATAGTCAACATCAGGTTCAGCCCGTATTCTACACTACTCCTACACCCTTAACAGTAAATCAAATGAAATGTCAATGCCCTTGTTCCTATCCAAGGAGCAGACACCAAAGACAAAGTTCAGCAGTGGAGAAGGACAGGCTTGGAATTGACAGGAGGTACCACAGACAGCACTTGGTGCTATTTCTCTGCTGTTCCTGGTGTCAAGGGTGTGGACCAGTGCATTAGTGTTGTGGGAAACGAGCTATGAGGTGGGTGTACTGATTTTACCCTGCCAAAAAAATGATCCAGCCTGGACAAAAGGCTGAATTTCATGAATTACTTAATGCTAGGTTGTATGATAATAATAACCAACTAACTTCCTCCACATTTGCAATTGTTTGACATGGAAAATTCACTGCCCCATGCCAAGCCGAATCAAGATTACTTACGTTCTACATGCGCAAATGCGCAGAATGGACCACGCGGACAGTATCCTGTTTGCTGCATGTCGTTACATTTTGTTGATTTGTAAATCTCTGGATGGAACTGCTGCTCTGTCCTGGTGTGACAGTACTGACACATATCCTCCTGTTCACAATTTGAAATCTCACCCCATTCGTCTCCATGTTTTACATTAGGGCAGGGTGTGGACCTGTAAGGAAACATTTACGGTAAGCGGAATAAGAGGATTTGAAAACTTACAAATAATAAAACTGATTAGAAAGACAGGTTTTTAGATATTGATACTGGAAAGTTTAATGTATTGGCAGCTGTCTTGAGGTTAAAACACTTCTGTGTACTGTGATGAATGAATATTATTAGATGCCTTTTCAAAACAACATACTCTGAAAACAATGGCAAGTTACAGGTAGTAAGCACTTTACTCCAGATTCAGTAAAGGATACACATCTTCCAGATAACTGGGAAGTTTTGAAAACTCACAGATTTCTTTTAAAGTGCTGAAATTCTTGTATGAAAGCAGTTTCACAATGAGTCAGTGTGTACATGATGGTTTGTTTTCACTCCTGTCATATGGTATGACATCCAGCATAATAAATATATATGTGGGGACAACACTGGATTTCCCCCTTCAGCCACCAAACTGACTCCCCCCCCCCCTTCCCCCTCCCAAAGAAATTGAGGTGGGTGAGAAAACCTTCTAAGAAGGCCAAAAATTTTAAGGAATACCAAAAAATACTAAAAGTAATGAAAATTGACTTTCTTCTCTCCTACATTATTGCCAACAAAACCCCACAAATAGTCTCTGTAAATCTCAAAATAACCCATGTAAACATTTTTCAGAGGGGGAAGTGGGGTTTCACCCACAATATTTCAAAGGGTTCCTCTGAAAATTTAAATTTTCTAGTCTGGTGATATCACACTTTACATTTAATTGACAATAAATGGGATTGGAACTTAGGGGGATAGGGGTTCAGGGATTAAAACCAAGCTACGAGTACTTTCATCATGGATCCTGACCATAACAATGTTGTGAGAGACCATAACACACTTTCAATGTTTCTGAGACTCTCCTCTTTTGTAAATCTCCTAGACTCAGCAAAACTTAAAAAAAAAATTCAATTTTGCATTTCATGGGAATCTGCCAGGTAAGCTACTAGTATGCAATGTAAAATACTACATAAAACCCATGACTGTATCATTTCCACAGAATGTTCCCCCTCCCCCACCCCACCACCCCCACCCCCCCCAAAAAACAATAAAAATAAAAATAAAAAAAAATTGAATTGTTCACTTCTTTTATCATCCAGTAAGTTCACACTTCCACAGGTTGGTTTTTCTAAAAGATTACAAAGTCTTAAATTTTAAACCATCTCACAGGCTAAAAATATTGCTTACTTAACTGATTGCCCATAACTGGGCACATGCTTTGCTTCTCAACAACTTTGCCTGAACTGCATAAGCCAGTCTTGCTCATTGACCGAAAAGTCTGTAACTTTAGTTGAACTTTGCATAAAAAGGCACTCAAACACCTAAAAAAGGGCACTGACTTATCACTCACAATTGAGTAAAGTGTATGCACTACTGAGCACAACTACTATTGAACAATACCATTCTTCTCCCTGTTCATAAAGCTTAATTCAGCAACTTGTTACAGTGTTGCAATCAAATAAAATATTAGCCAACACTAAATCAAAACTCAAACCAGGGTTGCACAATTTTCCACAGAGAATGAAAATCAAGACATTTTTCAGGCAACTCACAACTTTGACAGCATTTCACACAGTTAAAAATCTTAACAGAAGATACATGATACAAAGAACAATCATGAATACACCAGAATATCTCTAGACATGTAGTCTACAAATGATACACAAGAAATTTTCCAACATAATAAAGTAAAATAACAAAATTTTAGGTCTTTCAAAAATAACCCATTCAAATTACAACCATTTTACCTTGGCTGTGTTGCTAAGAAAATCCTACTCCAGAACAACCTCGAAGGGTTCATAGCATCCTACTGTACAAAATCCACTGAACACAGAAACTATAATTTATGTATCTCCAAAAACGAAAGATCAATGACCTTTTCTTCGCAAGAAGTTGACTGCATTTTAACTAACTCTACATCATACACCAAATTTGATTTTCATTTTCAAGTTACCAAACCACTTCATTTATATTCATTGCTATAATTTAATTTTACCTGTATCGATATACCATTGGGGACCTTCTGCGGTCTCTAGCATTGTGATATTGTGGGCACGCATAACCTTGTCTACATAATCGTGGTGGTCTCTTGCACTGCTCGGTTTTGTAATTGGCTAAAACGAATATTGTATCTGAAAAAGAGAGAAGGAAAAATGAATGATGACAGTGACATTTTAGAATGCCTGTTCAGTGGAAGAGGCTTTGTTGCAACGGTAAAGTTCAATATTTTGCGTCAAACGTCGACTTTATTTTCAAGGTTTGAGGTTGATGACATCGAGGAAGACAATTGGGAGATGAAGTCAAGACAATCATGTACATACCAGGCACACTGAACAAGAGTATATATATATTTTATACATTGTTAAAGATACATGTACAACAATAATTTGCCACTGAATTCATGCAGAAATTAACACCTGTTATCAGAGTTCTTTTTTTCTGAGAAGAACTGAAGCCCACACAGCACTGTAGCACATTTCCCAAGTGCATCATTTTGTGACTTCTTTCCAAACTATTTAAAATTTCATGAGTTTTGATTCCACAGAAAGTCCAAGAATCTGCAACTTTATACTTTATCAACTAAACGTCAAATAATCCATTCACTTCCACATCTTAAATAGCCACAGCTTTGAGAAATGCATCTAGGGAGCGGCAGTACTTCTGCTCAAACTTTACACTTATTCCTATTGGCAGTAAAGTAACAGTATACAGCTTTTAAATAACTTTTCTGAAATAAAAAGAAAAAAATCCTTCTTCAATTTTCCCCAGTCTGGAAATTGGCATTAATACTGTACAAAGGAGAAAGTAGTCTGGTTTGCATCACAATTTGTGGCTCAGGTTATTGCAGGCAATAATGGTATACATATGTAAATAGGAGGTAAGGAGGAGCGAAATAGACTCCCAGTTTGCAAATCAATTTTAAATTGACTTGAAAAAAATTGCAAATCAATATTGTTTCCAGCTATGCCTACAGGTATATATTTAAACTTTTAAATGTTCATTTATGCTTTTCAAGATGGAGTAATTGCTAATAAAAATAAAAAAATAACATTGATTAGCAATTATTGCTAATCAACTCTCTCACAATATTACACCCCTTGCAAATAAAATTTGATTGCTTTTCCAAGATGGCAGAAATGCTGCCACAGGTTGACTCCCGTGCTAATCAATAATCAGGGTCATAAATATTCATAGGATTGAAAAAGTGCAACAATTTTACTCACCATTCCACTGGGGGTCATCAACTATAACACTAATGGCTTTATCTTTATCACTAGTACTTCCTAAACTGGGGCTTGATGCACCAGCTATGGAGTCCCCATTAGATGTTGTCGTCTCTGGCACTGGTGTTGGTGATTTTGTTTGTGCTGACATTTCCCGTATGTCATACACCGGTTGACGTAGATCATGTGGACCATGAGCAAATGCACAGTGAGGCCCATTTTTAACACAGTGTCCCCTAGTATCTGTTTCATGAACACAGGTCCCTGTTTTATAATATCTCAAGTGGTACCTTCTTTCAGTGTCCCCGGTATTTCTATGTAAGTACTGACAACTGGGGAGAGAGAAGAAACAGAACAGATGTACTCTAGTGTAACATACAGTGTGCAGAATAAGCAGACATGCATTCTTCAATCGTCAATTGCCACCTTAATCTTGATGCAACTTCTTTGAGAGCATCAATCCAATTTCAACTGGTTTGAGGGAAATGTTTAGTTTCTATTCCATCAGCAGACACAGACAGTAAAATAATTTTTCATAATTACCCCAGACCTACGTGTTTTGTGAATCTATGAGTCCTACTGTACTCACCTCACCTATTACTACTACTGGACAGTCCATTTACTGCAGAATGATCAATGGTATTTTTGGTACGACAACATTGTGTTGGAGTGAAAATTTATTGCGCATAAAGTGTTTCCATATGGTCATACTGTAGTCAGTTGTTGTTTTCACTCCAAAGTCGCTAGGGTAAAGGAGAAAGACCCAGATGACCGACCGACCCCATAACTCACCCTTGTTTCATGAACCCCAGCCGGCGGAGTAGATTTACGAAACCATTCAGTCCCCAAATATTAATTCTGGTGACACCTTTTCTCTCACCCCAAAATCATTATGAATGTTGCATCATTTGAAAATTTGAAAGTTTGGGTGAACAAATTCTTCATGAGTGACAAAGTGGTGGATTTCTTTCTGCACAAACCTTATTTCTTGAAAATAAAGTTACCCAGGCAGCTACCTTACATTATGTTGAATTATACTTCTATTTCTATAAATCACTATTTTCTAAAGCAACACCAATTTTCTGTTCCACAAACGTATTATTTCCCTTCAATACAATCAGTCCATAAAACAGTCTGTCAGTGTACAGAATAACAGATCACTGCACGTTTCAAACTTCAAGGCCAAAATCTGAAATGAAAATCTGCAACTTGTTCCCCTACACAGACATCAGATCCCCTACATCTGTGACAAATTTGAAGTTTTGTCAAATTAAAGAACACTACCAGGGATTCCGCCAGAAATGCAAAAAAGGGGGGGGGGGATTAATTGCTCCTAAACCCCTAGTCCAAATTGAAGCTGTCCCTAGCTTAAGTTACAAGTGGGTTCAGGGGGACAAAAGCTTGCTTCAAGACCCCTATAAGGTGCATTTTGATGGGTTTTAAAGGCCACTTACTTATGAAAGTCCAAACATTGCTGCAAAGGTGCCCTCTTCTTAAGTAAGAAACCAAGATATGGACAATTTTTTTAATTTTCATGGAAATGAAAAGGGGGGATTTTACCCACCTTCTTCTGGAAAGGGGGGGGGGACAAATCCCCCCTTTCCCCCTTTGGCAGAAACCCTGACTACTGTTCACTTCAGCTACTTGCGTTCAAAACTGTGTACTACAGATACAGTACATGAGCCACAGTATGTTACTGTACTTTCATGGGCAGTATATAGTAAAACATAAGCTCTCACCAATATGACTAACATGTTTCTCATCACACTAAAAATAAAATTTAATGACCAAAATTTTGTGTTTAAGTCATCTTAAATCAAACCCACTTCTTTTTCACAAGAATCTTTTAACGACCAAACCTGATAGCAACAAACCATTAAACATTAAATCTTACACACTGTATGGCTCTCACAGAAAACTGAAGCAAGCTGAAAGCTCACTATACACTAGATATGTTCATCTCAAGGTGTTGCCCAGTGTGCCAATTGTACTACCTTTCCACATGACTCTTAGAACTACTGTAGCCATAGACTCTTTTCCCAATAGGAATTACAAAGGATTGTGGGGTAGAATTTTGGTGTGCATCATTTTTTGCCGCAACAAAATGCCATTGACAACAACATCGCCTACCAGAACTCTATCCCACAATCTACTGCAATTGCTATTTGGAAAAGGGTCAATTACAATAACTATCTCAAGTTGTTTTACAGTACACAATTCACACAGTGTAGAAGCCACACAAGCAAAGATGTGAAACACACAAGACAATTAATTAACACTGAACTTTTCAGTTTCAAGTTGCCATTGTGCTTGTTCATGTGGTTTGAAATTTGCTTCATGAAGGGCAGAGCAAACCTGAGTTTGAGGGAAGGTTACCTCTGTAGCAGGTGTTGAATATGTACGCCTCTTTTCACTGTATTTTAACACCTGCAAACAATGCCAGAGATCGCCCGGTTCCACTATATTTTATGAGCCTAATTTGAAGTTCATCTCTCCACTGTTGGTTGGTTTCAATAAATACTCATATTTCAAAACAAAGCTTTAGCTGTAACATTGTTGTACCACCTTCTCACTTTTACAAAGGAAGTCAAAGGGACTTCTTTATTGGGTGAGTTTTAAGTGGGTAATCACACTAAAACCCCATTGATTTGGACATGTGAAATGCATGGTTCATCAGACTTGCTTTAGTCTATTTTTTATTGAATAGGTACGATTTGTATTTGATGCGATTGTTTATAATATGAAAAGTTAATAGCATACATTTTTTACACAGATCAAAGAATTCCAGCCAAAGTTCTAGGCCATTGGTATCACAAGTGCATTAAATATAGGTGCAGGAATAATACATGAATACACGAGCTGGGCGGGCAAGAAAGAAGGGTACTGACAGCAACTTGAACAATTTCCTGGATGTTATTTGGAAGGACACCATGTAGCAAACACTGAGGGACTGACCACATTTTGCCATCAGTGTGTCAAACTCTTTTGTTTTACCACCACACACATCGTCTTTGAAAATTTGTGGTGTCCTATAAATTAAAATTGTCTGTTACAATGTTATTTTCTATGTCTTACATAGGTCCCATCTTCAAAGCCTTGTCATGTGCACACAATGTGGTCATATGGGAAAAAGGAGCAAAACCCATCTGGTTTTCATACATCCCACAACGTATGCATCCGCAACCCCAAAGTTTGACCATCCCCTCTCTCCTCCACCCTGCTTACTTTTTGCAAGTATATGATCTCAATACTGAAGTGGATCAATGCAAATCCCCTAACCCCCTCTCCCAAAATGACCTCCAACAAGTTTGCACTCTCTGCCCCTTGCAAAACTTAAGCTGGCTACGGACCTGCGCGGTGGAGTGATGAAGATGATTGCCTACATACATGAGCCACTTAGGCAACTGGGGTGTGCGACCAGAGTTGTGCCCAAGATTTGCGAGTACCAATCAAATTGATGGGAAAGGGTCCACGAGTGTTAAGGGAGTGAATACATTAAAGATTTGCCTGTTTCAGGTGGATTTTTCAATTAATGCACTGCTGGGTTAAATATTTGTGCTACACAGCATTACAGCAATGCCTGGTCCAGTCCAGCATGGGCACATTATTAGGTGTGATAATATCTTAAGCTGCAGCTCACAAGGTGAAAAATATTACGATAATCACCAATGGAAATTTTGTTAATGAATACCTGCCAGTTATTCCAATAATGGAAGCATTCACACCACCAAGCACTATACAGTACATTCAGTCTTGCTTCACAATAATCTTGTTATTAACACACAAGCCTGAACTCAATGAAACTCCTGTACAGAACTGATCAAATAACAAGAATTAGACCGGATGCACTTTATCACAGTAGCACTTCCAAACTGTTATCCCATAAATAAATCAAACCTTCACTGATCAAACAACTGAATTTAGACTTGGATCACTCAGCCACGTCACTCACTGGTGATCAGATGTAAGCATCCACTTCTTACAGATTCATGAAAGTAATATTATTTGTTCCAGGAACAACCATGGCTGCAAATTTCTGAGTTGTACATCTTGTTTTAATACTGCATTTCAGTAGGATCAAGTCTGTACATTCACATACAGGTATGTCACAATGACACAATTGTATTATTGCTTCGGCACAGTAAAAAGTTGAAGTTGTTGAATCATGTACTGTACTTCAGTAGAGTACAGTAGAGTAGAGTGAAGTGGTTGAATCATGTTCTGTACTTCAGTAGAGTACATTCACTGAAAAGCCAAGGGATCCTTGCTCTTAACCACTGTGGTACTGTTTCTGATTCCTGGACAGAACCCACTTACTACCTACATACCATGATTATTAACATTATGAAATAATCCTAGTGCAAACCCTTTTTTTCTTTAAGCAGCAAGTGCACTTGTCCCTCTAACTGTACCTTACCAATATTTGAACATGTGCCCACAACACCCATGTCACAGAATCCCCAAAACTTACTACGGTTTGGGAATAAACTTACCTGTGGTTTGGGAATATCTATACACTCTACTAATCTCATCTATTATGTGTGAACAATCTCTTCTATTGGCAGATAGAAGAGTGTGATAGTCCCAATTCCTCCATAAACAAAATGAGGTCAGGGTAATAGGTGATGACCGCAAAGTAGGCTAACACCACCTTTGTGCAACTTAACTTTACCATGTTAAGTAGATGGGTTGTTCCATGTATAATAGATGAGGTAAGTAGGAGTGAAGAAATACTGTAGATTATTCATATCTCACTATGCACAGACTTGTATCACAAAGTTAAACCAGGACCATTAACAAAGCAGAAATGTTACAACAAACAACATGACTATTTCTGTGGGTCAGTGAGTTGCTTACATTTTTCAAATTTTACTGTACCATCTACAGTACCAGGGTTTCCCCTGGCATTCTTTTTGTGAGGCGGCCACCTCACAGTTTTTGGCCACCACCTCACAGAAATTTGCTACTCTTGCCACCTGTACTGTACTAGCTATAGAAGTATTGATAGTGCTCCCTCCAAAGCTGGCACCATATCACCCCCATGGACAAATACCACCTCACACTCTCTAAAACTCAGGGGAAACCCTGCAGTACTGTAGAAAAAAAAAATTTGTATTCTTTCATGTCATTTGACCTTCATGTAATCCATTACTGGAAAGAGCTATTGCATTACCCCAAACTCACTTCACACCCAAGGTATCACAAGTTTGTCACAACTGGCTACTGCACTTTGACATAAATTCAGACAGTAATGTAGCATTTTAAAGAAAACATTCAATTCACAGGAGTGCATGGCATTATCAAAAATCTGTGACGTCCACAGGCAGACTTGTTGAACATTTTTGTTCTGTAAAATTTCTTTATAATTTTGACACATGTAAATGGACACAGTAAATGCAGACACTTCACTTTGCAATCTTTCTGCTTACAAAATTTTACTTTCAATCTAAAGTGAAGGATACTTGATGTTACACTGTTGTCAAGTTTCAAGGTCAAATTCAGGGTTTCCCCTCACATTCTTTTTGTGAGGCGGCCACCTCACAGTTTTTGGCCACCACCTTACAGAAATTTGCAATAATTACAACCCTTCTGTACTAGCTATAGAAGTATTGATAGTTCTTCCTCCAAAGCTGGCCCCATATCACCCCCATGGCCTAACACCACCTCACACTCTCTAAAAGCCAGGGGAAACCCTGAAATTAACCACTTTTATTTTAAGCAACTGCAAAAGATTTTGAAATCAATCTGCCAGTACTACATAACATTTTGTAGCCTTAAAGCTATAAGCAGTGGCATAGCCAAGTAGGGGGCTCAGGTGAATCTCCCACAAGTCCCCCCCATGCCCCCTGGAAAATTCAAGAGTGAGAAATGTGGGTAAGTATATGATTCCACATTTGAAGCCCCTTTCATAAAATGATGGAGCAACTCAAACAAATTTTTCTGGCTATGCACTAAGCTTGAGGTCTGTTTTTGCCAAGAATGACCTATCTTTAAACAGGAATATCTTGAGTTATGAACAAGCTATAGGTGTTGGGGTTTACGGGACATGTAGTGAAAACTTATTCTTCTTCATTTGAGATCCTCTGAAATTGTCATTGGAATATTCCTTTAATATAATAGAGTTTGAATGTTTAAATGTTAAGAACAGTTCCTTATTTAGATGTGATCACTACAGATAAAACAATAATACCACCTACGTGTACCTCCTAAGTACAGTACATCATGAGAGTTTTAATTACAGTTTAGAACAGAGCCATCAATTCCATTTGACACTGACTCACTGTACAAGCTTGTAAGCTACCAGAGTAAACATGAATAAGCAATGTTTACACAGGAAGTTCAGGGTGAGAAAGATAAAGCAATAGTGTCACAGTTCTCCCAAAGATACTGTAATAACAATTTTACAGTATCAATGTCAACACTTCGTTCTTGTAATAGAATGGCAAACAGTCATTACTTCAATCAGCAAGCACATAAACTGGAAGAAACATTCAACTCACTTTAATAATGATACGTGTATGTGTGCAAAGGTTACGTCTTACTATAACAACTTACTAGCATTGTATGTCAATTGCCAAAAGCATTTTACAGTATAAAAACAACAAAAAGCCAGTTTAATACTGTATTATACCCATTAGTATAGTTCTGAGGTTTTCACAATACCAAGATTTTTGCTTCCTTATGGTACTGTAGATAAGCAAACAATATTTCTGTAGAAATAGTTTCAATGATTCCTGACACACAGACTATATGACAAATTGTTGCATTTACATTACATTGTGGTAAGGCTCAAAGTGATCAGTGCAAATAAAGTATAACTGCATGGTGACAGGCAATCAATGTTGTAAGTCAGAAGTGAATCCTGTACTTATCTCAATTATTGTGTCAATAAGAGGGTTCACGGTTTATGTACATCATTGAATTTTGCTGCTATCTACAGCCCTGGTCACACTACATGTGATACAGTGTACTACCACACAATAGAAATGCTGCCAACCCTTCTCTCAGCAATATTCCAATAACCGATTAGTCATGTGATCCAACAGCATAGAAATTCTATCTCATCACTGGTCAAACAAAACAATGTATCACTTGGCAACATGTCACCAGTGGGTGGAAGTAACAAGTTGCAAATTATTTCAACTCATTTTATCAGGTCGTATTGCTCTGCGTAGCATCACATCGGCCCCCCGTGTGAAAGGGTCTAAGTAAAAATATTGTTTTCATATTTTTTATCGTATCATATGTCGCGTCACGTCTAGTGTGAAAGGGGCTTTACGTGGAAGCCCCCAAGAAAGGAATTCTTACTATTTTGACGTCTACGGTTTGCACTGTATGGCTCCCTGCCATGAGCTGAGTTTACTCCACTTGAGTAATGGGCCAACTACCATTGTTTACTTTCTACAGCTCACTGGTATGACAGCCTAGTGGTCCTACAGTCACTGGGATTTTGTAACCTCTGTAATTCTACACTGATAGAGAAAAGCTACCCAAGCCACGGGACCAATGGAGTGTAAAGACGAGGCTTGGGCGACTACCGTATTTTTGGAAACAGATGCCTGTAGCCCTAGTACTGTATAGTGGGAAATTTTCACGGGGGTTAAATTTTCCCGCTTTTCGCGACCAAGTATCTAATTGCTATTTAAGACCCACGAAAGCACATTCGTTAGTTTGTATGAGACTATGTTGGTTGCCTGCAATAGCGAATTCTTCACTCCGTAAATATGTGAACAAGGTACAGATTCGCCAAAAATTAGCCACGTGGAAATTTCCCGCCATACAGTAATCACAACTCTGAATGAAGATGCAACTTGTACAATGATGTCACACCTGCCACAAGAACATGTGAGTAGCTACACACAATCAATTACTAGCTTTCAATGAGTAGTTATAAACCAGTAGGCCGACACTGTTGGTTTCTCAACATCTGAGGTGTGGAACCGCCAATGTCAGAGACTTGTTGTGGTTTTAAAACTCCTGATTGAATGAAGAGAAGTTACACCAAAAGTGCTAGTTGCATTTAAACCCTTCACCAAAATCTGCAAATATGGAAACTCCAAAATATGATTTGGTGCATATTTTTGACAGTATTGAAAAATCTGCAGGCCTCGTGATTCCAAGGAAAGCAAATTGGCTACTCAACTCCTGGCCAGGAATTGCGACTCTGAAGTAGAGTCAGGAAGGTAAGTCGCCCAAGACCAATTGGCAGTAGGAGTCACAGGCTGTTTTTTCCACTGCTAATTAAAGCAGGACATAGGCCTTGGAACAGTAGACAGTGGCCTCCACTTGCCACTACTAGTAAACTTGAAAGTACTGGTAACATGAAAAACAATGTTGATATATATACCTTATATAGCTTTGGCTTCATGGTGATAAATGCAGCTCAGGGATAAATCAGATATTTTAAACATGGCATGACACAACCAATGGTGTTAACATACAAAATGCCATAATATGCACAGAATTTGCCACATGGAAGCTTTTCGAAAGATTTTTCCCTGCTGAAAGGAAAAATTGTTGCACAGTATCCTCACCCATCTGTACCCTTCCTTCACTTCAAGTCTATCAGCCAACAGCTTTCAAGCCTCAAGTTAAGAAAATTTTTTTGTTTCTGCCTTCTTTGGTTGTCCAGAAGAAAGTTTAGTGTCTGCAAACAAATTCATTTCAACCCTGAGAACCACCTGTTTCCTTCTTTCAAGCACATTGGTTTTCCAATAGTGTCCTACTGTTCATCAGACATGCCAGTCTGCTACAGTACTTTTGGTTGTTTGTAACTTTGTAGTCACAAGCAACTGGACGACTGTTAAAATCAAGAAAGGCAAGTGCAAAGTGAGATCATGTTTGGAGAATTAACCTGTCTAGCCTTGCAAAGAGCTACATTAAGTGAACAGTGATCAAATGGAAGGCCTACCATCAATCATGAAGATCATATCAGATTTGCCCCAGGATTAAGCCAACTCGTGTTATATAAACTGCAAGGCAGGATATACTTCAATTTCCAGTTCAACGTTTGCTGAGCTATTTTGATACCTACGGTATTGATTTTTACATCATAAAAACACTTTACATTCTACCTTCATGCATGCAAAAGTTGCTACACATCTTTGCACCTTCTGTAGATGTACTATAAAAGCAAACAGCTGCAATGCCATATCAAATAAAATGTTGCCTACTGTAATGGGTCAACCAACTTCACAAATTTCATTGCTAGTGTGAGGCTTTCACCGATAAACACACTTTCCATTTTTCAGAGTGCTGGGTTCTGCCCAAAATTGCTGGAGTACTGGCAGCTTTTGCCTGTGGACTGTGGAGGGGGGCCTCATACACCTCTTCAAGCAAATTACTAAATATGTGCCGTTCTTCTGGTTTAATGTACATCCAGCATGGACAGTAATCATGACATTAGCAAACTAAATTTTACTCTACCGTCTGGGGCTAAGAAAGGCAAGGCTCGGGCTAAACTATCAGGGAGGTCTTCCAAGATAGGATCGGATAGGCACAAGAAAAAGAAGGGTGCCATAAAGGGAGGGCAACCCGGTGCCTGAGTGCCCAACTCTGCCATTGTGGTAAGTCCTGGGTTCATGCCATGAACCAGGAATTCAGTAAGAATTGCATGTGCAGTATGTGGCTGACTGGAGATGAGCACAGCGCTACCATACACGTACTGGACACACTTGAATGTAACTAAATGGAGCAAGAGTTTTATGCATATATGATTCTTAACATTTTTGATAAGCTGGTCATCGCAGTGTAGAGTACACACATAATATGCCTCAATATTAGATTAGCTAACAATGGAAATTTCTAACTTACCTAATGAATTTAAAACTATGTCTTTTTTGGGACTTTGTTTAAATTTGCAAAACTTCTTCATCCTTGTCATCAAAAGTAAGTAACTTATTCAGTGCCTAGTGACACTACATTCACAAGCCACTCCTTCCTACAACACTGTTTTTATTTCTTGTATTCTGCCAAAATCATTTTTCATTCTCATTTGGTTCCCAAGCTTTGTTGAGAATTTTCTCTTTTTCTTATTTCCTACAACTGGTTTTTTGCTACTTTGGTGTATCAAAGTTAATTATAAATATTGTTTCAAAGTCAATGGTAAAATAAATTTGAATCAATTGAACTGTTATGGCACCATGCAACAAATTCATACTATATTATTATACCAGGGCTCAAAATAACCAGCGGTACCCGATGCCATGGCCTTCAGCCCCCCTCCCTTTGCCTTAATGTCAGCTAAAGCAAAGACAATGGCCTTCATACCCCTCTATACTCAACTGTTGAGCCCTGGAACTCAAATGCATACATATATGCTTGCTCAGTTCTCCCATTAACAGTACAGTACCATATTACAGTACTTTGTCTGTGAGCAGTCTCACAGCTTACTCCTATTATGCCTAAGTATAAATTTAGAATGTTTTGCACCATGCAAAAATACACGTGTCACTGGAAAAGTGCCAACTTGTTTTCTGTTGTTGAAGGAAAAAAACTGCCTTCATGTCATGAGTTGATCTTTGAATTATTTTATCACTGCCTTGTTTTGCAGAATTTACACCTATTTGAGCTTCTACATGCGTAGTCTACACTCTACAGTAAATGATATACACAGTTACAAGTAAAATCTGAATACTGTGCACTAACAGGCTCAATGCTACAGTACTTAAGTCTACCAGTACAGTAGTTTGTGGTGCAGTACTTAGACCTGTACAAATGTAGATCAGTTATCATTTTCATTTCATTATTCTGATATAATCTGCATTCAAATCCTTTTTGTGGTTGTAGAAAACTTGCAGAATTATCACATTTCCAACTCAGGGTGAACTATTGTAAAAGCAAGCACACATGTTCTTATCATCTCACATTAATCAATGCTTATTTTTCCATTAAACTTTAAAACCCATTTTCTCCTCCAAAACACCACAAGCTCACCCTTATGTAACACTATGAATGCATGCGAGGCATGAGAATAATATCAATTCTGCACAGTACTTAACCTGCAGATATTCATTATCTCCCTTTAATTCGAGATCAAAACATTAAATAGAAAGACAAAGAAACCAAAACACTGCTTATCAATGAGAGGAGTTGCATCATTCCTGCTTGCCTCAAGTTTACATCAGATTTACAATATGAAGTATGGTACTTAATTTTTCAAGAACCGCACACAATAGTTGAATGAAAATATCACTGAGATGCTTATAGATTTTGCTTCTATTTTAACACCGATAAAATCCTTTTGAGGGGAAGTGCAGTCACCCCTAATTTGAATAGTGTACTGGGCCTAGGTACGTACTAAATCAGCATACCTGTAGCTCCTCTACTGTAGTCAAAAGACACTTTAAGTTAGTGAATTGTTGAGATTACAATGCAAGGTATCTCTATTGTTGAAATGTGATAGGCAACAATTATGTTTGTGCAGTCAAACTGTAACACAATGAAAGACAAATTTTGTACATGGGATAGTGAGGTGAATAATTTTTAACTAATATTTCAAAGTATTAAAGTCTGACACCACTACCCTTTCAGAATTTTTTACTGTTTATACAATAACCGTTGGTCCTGTTGCTTCCCTTCTTCTGTGCACTTTTTTCTTACTCTCATACATTCAAAGCAAGTAGATAAACATCTACATGCATGTACAGTACAAAATGTTATACTTAATGCCTCGGACTTCAAACTGATGAATGAAATGAAATGATGAGAAAATCTTTACAAACACAAAGGAGTTCACTGCTATACCTATGAAGATCCCATCCTACTGTACCAACACTGAGTCTGACAGGACTGTGGACAGTCGCTTACACTACAAAGTTACTGTAGTTTGTCCATCTACTGCTCTGTTGCAGGCTCCAACACTCTAGCATCACTAGCAGGGGTCACCACCCCTCGCTCCCTTCCAAGACCAAGTGGGCCTCCTCTATCTTTTGCTGGAAATACTTAAGCTTATTGGTTGGGCCCTCTTGGGATCTCCTTTGACCCCCTCATGTCCTTGCCTGGTCAAGGCTAGATACTGACTGCAGGGGTTTTTCTGATGTTTTTAGTTGAAGGACCACTTTCAACTGAGTTAACTTAATACTCGTATAATAATTGCAGTTGGCAGAACTCAATGACATACTTTTTAATTTTTTTTCAAATCTAGGTACTGTAGAGTGGGAAATTTTCACGGGGGTTAAATTTTTGTGCCTTTGGTGTTCAAGTATCTAATCACAAATTTAAGACACACGAAAGCACTTTTGTTAGTTTGTACAAGACTATGCTGGTTGCCTGCAACAGCGAATTCTTCATTCCGCAAATATGGGAACAAAGGTAAAGATTCGCCAAATATTAGCCTTGTGGAAATTTCCCACTATACTGTACAGTAAATTCAATCTTCCACAGGTCATTTTAGTCCAGGCCACAGGAGGCAAATGGCAACAGACTGCCACATGAGAACTACAGGATCTCCTTCACAAAGGGAGAAGCAGTAGCCCCAAGTTTACTGAAAAAATCTGCTAAATCTTAGAGATTTACTCAGAGTTTGCTAACAAATACCTTTCATTATGTTTCTATATAAAGACACTGAATATTGAAAGTAAGCTAAGGAGTTATTCTGCATAGATTTAAGAAATTAGTAACAAAAAATATTGTCATATGATTGATAGGGGCTATTCCTGAATTAGGATGACAGGGTACACTAATTCAAAGGGGGGGGGGGACTGCATTTTCCCTTAAACAGTCTTAATAAAAAAACAATGTGAAAGTGCACTTTCTAATTTCGAGACTTTCCTCAAGCATGAGAAAAATTAAAATATACATGCTGTGCTAAGTCAAATGTGTAACAAATCCTACATTGAACACAGTCGAAAAAAATCTAAAAATTCAAAATCTGCCAATGAAATCTAAACAGAAACACGCTCCCTGCAATACTTGGGTTACCAATTTTTATGTCAGGTAAAAATTTGTTTTGTAGGAAAACAATTATTTTTACTCTACAACTATTCATTATAGCATACAAAGTTGTAACACACCTCTTAGGAAAAAAAATCGCATCAGAAAACTACATTCAAATGACCAACCCTGTTCCCTTCTATTCCTATGACAGTTTTCAGGACTTTCAAAGCAGTGCATGAATACTGTAAATGTTGATGACATGTGTAAAGATGAGTTGAAACTACTACAAACTAGTATTAAAAGCAGATTTCAAGTGGATTTAAGCTACAAAAGACAAAACTGTAGCTATGTGTCCATTCATACTTCTCTAGTACTGCTTTGAACAATTATGGGTCACTTAAACTCAAAATACCCTTTCATTTTCTGCATTTGCATACTGTACAGTCTGCATAAATACACTGCATATATGTACACAGTACTGCAAGGAGAGGTTCATACACACAGGGTACAGGCGCACAACACAGTTTAAACATTATGGTATCCTGTATTTCTTGAAGTAATCAGATTTAAAAAGGCAACAAACTTCGCCCCAGGTCCACAGAGAGTACAAATTCAACCTACTACTAGCAATAATTTATCTGGTATCGCATCTCAATTTGCTACACAAGCTGGTCAAATTGCTACACAAATGCAAAAATATGTAGCACTTTTGTGTGCATAACCCTAGGGTTTTCAGTGATTTTACACTACAGAAGGAAAAAGTTCTCAAAACTGCTATGCAAAATTTGAACACTACTGTAAATTATTCCCTGCTACTAAGTTTACTTCCAGTCCAATTTGTCTAGTGCACCTCCTGGACGAGCTACAATGGCTTGTACTGAGGCTTAATTGCTCAAGGCCCTATGCACACACTACTGTGTGTCAGCTGTATGCCTTAGGCCTACTGGGTTATCTGCACTAGTCATTAAACAATCAGAGTGATACTGTTGCTAACAATATATGACAATCAACACACAGTCACCCATTTCTAACTAGAGATACGGGGATATTCCAAAACATGTTTGGATGTGATGCAACGCTCCCTCTAACAATTTGTTCAACACTTCAAAACTACAAATCTACAAAATGCTACTGCATGTAACACTGTTGTACAGCAATGGCACATCAACATGATCGGGGAGGTTAATGACCCAACAACAGGAGTAACCATGCAGGTATGCTGTTCAAATCACTTGGACAAAATTAGCTTTGTGTACTGTGGTAACAGCAGTGTGATTTCATCACTAGTCAGTATCAAGGTATGTCAATGTCCTATATTAAGTTGTAACCAATGTAGGAAAATGATTAGCAATATTTAAGCAATTTGATATTTACAGATGTCATGTGATTCAGAGATTTCTGATACTTTTTTGCCAAAATTTTACCAGTCTGTTGTTGTTCCCAGACTACACTAGTTCCTGGTATTATGTTAAAAGGAATAAATTAATTCGGATATTTAATTTGACTTAGTAGTTTGACACTCATTGTTAGGACCTGTAAGCAATGTAACAATGCACTCACTCTAGACTACAGTACACTCTGTGTTATAGAATGCAAACATGTCGAACAGCACAAAATTTTATTTTGTATTTGAGATTCTAATAGCAAATTGTCACATGAGTTTCATTCACTCAGGGCCAGTGGAGAAGCTGGAAAGTTTGAGGTTTCTTCCACAAACAATTTTGGTAGAACAGAAAGGTCAACTGTTGGGAGGATACATAAATATTATAAAAGAAATGTGGTAAATTTTAGCTGCTTCCTGGCAAATTCAGGGAATAATTTAGTATTCAAATTTTGCATAGCAGTTTTGAGAACGTTTTCCTTCTTTAATTAATATCAAATCACTGAAAACATAAATGGTTATGCACACAAAAAAGTGCTACACATTTTTGTATTTGTGTAGCAATTAGGGCTGTGACCGTGTAGCGATCAATCGCTAAACGATCGCATGTGGAATAAACGTTTAGTACAAAGCTACTAGCGATTAATCGCAAACCTCATTTATCGTCCGTTTTTATCCATATGAATACTCGTTTTGAAAAAATTACAAATGGTACGCATAGCACTGTAAGACATCAAAGTAAAGCAAAGGAAAGCCGTTACAGAAACCGTGCTTCACGCATATTACTTCCCCCGGCATCACCAATTCATTTTGAATACTTATTGCATAAATCAGGACACACCGAGCCTTTCTGTTGTGATAAGGTAATTGCGATTAATCGCTAAACGATCGCAAATTTTTGCGATTAATTGTTCAACTATTTTGCTACACGTTCACAGCCCTAGTAGCAATTTGGCCAGCTTGTGTAGCAAATTGCGATGCGATACCGGATAAATTATTCCCTGAAATTGTTTTACCACTTCTCCTATTCACTATTTCATCCCCTGCTCTAGAATTAAACTTTAAAATACCACTTTAGGATGGATAAGATATCAGAGCTCTAAAAAATGGAAAAGAACAAGGCCAAATGGCCTTTGGTTTAGAGAAATTTGTCAGGGCAGTGAGGGGCACTAAGGCAAAGCAAGAGAGGAATGAAGGCCAAAACTTGGAAACTACATAAGCACCATACAGGGATGACACATGAGGGAATCGAGGCAATTATGGCTTCTGATGCTATTTCTGAGGGGCATCAAGGCAAATTAAAGGGACATGGCTCCAGTAATGACCTCCAGTGCCTCCAGTTCTTTCAAGCCTTGTGATATTTACTCAATCTCTTATGCTATGTCAGCCTTTTGTGAGACAGCACTTTATCAGCTGGCACTTTAAATAGCAAAATATTAAGATTGTTTAAATTTGTAACAGAAATCACTACTATCATTTAAAGTTGATATGTTGTGTTGTGGTCTGCTGAGTTCCTACCAACTTTTCTTGGAATTCAATATATTTGTATACCTACAGTAAAACCTTGTAATGTATAGGCTACAGTATTTCATAACTATTAAATAGGAAAACTTGTACTATTCAGCCACCAGTAATCATTAATGTCACTTCAAGGCATTGCACTGATCATATTGTAAATGTCTATTCACTGGTTAAGTGCAAAGCATAGTGACTGGGACCCTACACCAGCTTTGAAATGTCCAAAATATTCCACTTTTTTCCTTGAAATGGCCTGCATTCAATGTTAGCATCCAATATCCATACAGACAGGGTTATACTGTAGCTATGCCAGTTCACACTGGTTGAGAGTGACCAAAACTCCCACTGCCTGACTGGTAATCTGTGTGAGTATGAAGTTTGCCAACAGGGACACAAAATTGAATAAAAAAAAAAATCCTGAAATGGACATGCAAAAGTGGCATCCAAATGGAAAATAATGATAAAAGTACATGGGTTCCTCCAAAATGCACACTATTCCTAGAGGCTTACAAGGGTCAAAAGGGATTCCAAAGGAGATCCTGATCTGGCCCCTGGTTACAAAATAAAAGAATACTGTGTATAAAAAATATTCCATAATATGGAACTGTGGATACTATTACAGCATATTAGCCACCACTGAACTTGGCCTAGCTCCAGTAGGACCCTGCATAGTGCATACTGTCACACACTGTCCTATTAATAGAGGTTTCATGCTTCAATAACTCTCATTACCTGTAAAAAACATACAGTACATTATTCTCTTTGTATAGTGCTACCTCTATGTCAAATAACTTTACTGTGAAACTAGTTCTGCAGGAGATGGGATGGTTAGCACAGTCATATCGTATGGTACAGTAGATGGGGTACAGTACAAAGTTGTCCCCAGTGAAACAGATTTATAGATTGCATACAGGTAAAACATACAGAATACACACTGTAAATACTGTACAGTAGGTGTACTCTGCACTAAACATACAGTAGAGCGATTTTCTGCTCACACATCACCCAACGAGACTTATACAGTACAGTATATGGTGACTATAATCAAGAGTTAGTGTTCTCCACTAGCTGTTTTGTTAGGGTGCTGAACCCGCACAAAATTTGCATAGGGTGCTCAGCACCTGAACGAAAAATGTAACACCCGGACAAAAAGTTGAGCCAACAGGACAGAAATTATCAATTCAAAACCTTAAAACAGAACAAACAGCAATAATTTCAGTGTGAATATTGAGTAATGATAATCAGAAATGTACTCAGTCATCAAAGAAGGCCATACTTAAATTTATCACCTATTTTAGCAAACATTTTTCAAAGAGAGCACCCCCTCTCTTTATAGACAGCGATCACTATTAACCTTTAACCTTTGGAGCACCCAGACAAAAAATCAGTGGAGAACACTGCGAGAGGGCCATAGAAAGTCTCTACCCAACTGCTGATCACTTTTACTGATAATTTAATGCCATTTTTTCACAGATTTTATGACTCTTTTATGACCTTTAAAGCAAAAATCATGCCTTTAAATGTTTTGTTACCTAGAGGCCTGCCATTTCTATGACTGCATTGCTTGATAAATTTATCTAGCTGTGAAGACTGTGACTTGGGGTATTTGATCCTTTTTTATAGCCCTGAATTTGTCTCAGTCCAGCTCATGATGTCAACTCAGAATTTTATGCTCTGAAATATTCTGGGGACCTTTATTTCATTTTGAATGATTTTTGTCAATTTACAGTGACATGAAATTTTACAACTTTATGTCCTTATGGGAGTTATGGGACCCCTGCCTGTGCATTTCAAGAGCAGTACACCCTACATTCTCTTAAAAAAGCCCCAGGGGCATTTTATTTTTTAAAGGGGGAGGGGACAAATGAAAGGAATGCTTCATAATTAAACTTTGCACCCAACAGACTCAATGGATTTCAAGTTCATGGGTTTGCTATGCAGGAAAAATCCAGATTCACAAAATCACAAATATTTCAACCTTTCCACATTCCAAAACCTAATTTCCCAAACTCTGATACAAACATTGTTATGATTTCATACACATCTGTCATTCAAGAGTTTTAGAAACATCATCTTGTATCAATATTACAGACATTTTCAAACCTGCATCCTCTCTAAAACAGTTTCTTGGGCTCTCAAATTCCAAAAAGTTTCCAAGTAACCCTCAAAAATTCCCTATGCCAATTTAAATACCCTGAAATTTCTTAATATCAGAAAAAATAATTTCCCGAAGTTCCCTTGAAAGTGGAAGGCCTCAGGCTCACTGTTTATCTTTGAGCATCCCGAAAAGTAGATTTTTTAGAAAACATAATCCAAAACAGTACGCAGAATATATATACCACTACTGGTAGAAATTCTCACATTTAAGAATACATATAAAATTTCAACAAACATGGGGCCACACAGTAACACACACCATGATCAAAAGAAAAGTCAAATTCAACCATTATAAATTAATATTAATCTGAACATGGTCCTGAAAATAACGTTACCAGTGCTTTGGGATTTTTCCCAAGTTCTTGGGAGTTGGAAAAATGAGCCTGCAAATACAACTGAGAGCTTGCAGAATACAACTGAGATATTGTGGGCATAAGCCACATAAGGCAGGGTAAGGGCAACCCCAAGGTCCCCCAGGTTTAGAACTCAGGTTTTGACGAAAACAAAATATATCAACATGTAACAAACTAATTTTCTTACACAGCACAGTGTAGGGCCAATGATTTTCCGCTTCACAAATCACAAAATTCCGTTTTAACTTTGAAATTCCGCAAAATTTCGTCAAGCATAACCCCTTTCCATGATTTTTGGATTTTGGAGTAATTATGTTGAAAACAAGTCCAAAACTTGTCCAGTTACAATCCAGAAGGCAGCAAACACTTGTAACACAAACGACCTAGCCTAACACACTATAGCATAGGCAAACTGGAGCCTATACTGGCAAAATTTTGCCGATTTTTGTAAGTGTCCTGCTTGTTTTCCAATCATAACTTCAATTTGTTTTGATGATTTTATGGTGAATTTGCCACCATTTTAGATGGTAAAATGTCTGTGTATGCCTTTGGTATATGCAGGCATTAATTTGGCATAGTTTTGAAGAAAAATGACTCAGTTTTTTGTCAAAACTTTACATGTATTTTGAGCCTGATAATTTTTGCTAAATTCCATGCAGAAAAGTAAATTCTGTGTTTTTCCACGATTTTTCGTGATCGCAGAAAATCATTAGCCCTTAGCACAGAATTGGTTATTTGCTAAAAGTTTATTCCATCCAAAACTGAGGTGATTCAATTCGTGAGAATTTTCTTGGATTTGTGCACTTAACAGTAGCATTTAACATATACTGTAGCTTATTTCCCCACTTGTATACTTTGCATGCTGTGCTTGTATTACCCCTGGGGCATTAGCAAAATTTCTACTCCATAATTTAGCTGGGTCAATTCTCCTATGACGTTCTGAATGGATAGTCTGGGGAGAGGTCTATGAGAAGTGGGTGTCCCCCTTCACTTTGAAAAAAATTTTCAATCTGAGAGGTAACTGGATGGCAAATGGTGCAATATGTGACCCTAAAATTGACCTTGCAAATGAGGTGAGAGCTATAATTTGTAATTACTGATTCTTTGCAAAACTGACTGAAGTTGGTTTCCTTAATTCAAACCCCTGTGCAGAGACTGTTCATAAAATTTATTTTTGTGTGACATTCCTTTGCATTGTGCAATATTTACTGCACAAATACATGCTGGATAGGTCACTGTTTCTATTCAAACCAAATAACATGCAGGGTTTCCCCTGGGTTTTACAGAGTGTGAGGTGGTATTAGTCTATGGAAGTAACATGGTGCCAACCTTGGCACCAACAATGAGGGATAACTGTCAATACTTCCAGAACTAGTACAGTACAGGTGGCAAGTATAGCAAATTTCTGTGAGGTGGTGGCCAAAAACTGAGGTGGCGGCCTCACAAAATGAATACTGGGGGAAATCCCTGACATGCATAATATCATATGCATTTCAAAACACTGCAAAATGATACTGGTCCAGTTCTGGCAAAATCTAAAGGGCCAGCAGCCAAAAGGCCCAAACTGGCATCTATTCCAAACCGGCATAATGCATGGATGGATGTGTATCTATGAATCATCACTGTAGGCCTATTACATTTCATGAATTTAGCAATTGCATGATTTATCACATGCACTTATTCTTGGCATGGTCAATAAAGGGAGGGTCATTGACAATGACCCTTTCTTCTCAAGATTCACTTTATTTACATTTTGCAGACTTATTTACTGTCATTTTTATAAAGTTACAGTACTGTACTGTATGTCAATTGCTCATATAGGGAATATTTAAGTCTACCCCTGAATATTTTGTCACATCTGGTTAATCTTACAAATACTCTCCACTTTCCCATTACAAGTATTTTCATGTTTCAGAACATATTCTTACATGTACTGAAAGTGGACCTTATGTCTAGAACTACAGAAATATATATTTTACAGGTTTTTCCATTTAAGGTGAGCTATAGCTCGGCAGCGCCTAAAATCATCTAAGATGAATTTGAGGCGAGTCATTTACTCTTCACCTTGTCAACAGAGCTTGTCTACAAGAGCCTGACAAGCTTTACATTGCATGTGACATCAGTAAAAATTAAGTAAACAGCTTGCCATTGCAGCTCTTAGGAGAGCTGTTATGTATTTGCCTTCAGTTTTCAAATGTAAAGGCCTGTTTTAGAAGTTGGAAAATGAGTTTCATTTATCCAGTGCCCCTTTTCATAGCTTGCTTTGTTGCTGGGATATAAAATGTTGAAATTTATTCAATTGATTTGAAACAGTTACTTGCTAGATAATTTGTGATGTCCTTCTAGTACAACTCACATTACCTGCTTTTTTTTTTTTTTCAAGCTTTCTACCGTATCTTTTTGAAATTTCAGACTTTAGGTACACTTTAATGTAAACCAAGGAGTTACTCTGCATGAATTCAATGACAATAGCAAAACTGTCACATGATGTAGAATAACCATTCTTGAATAAGGACACCAGGGTGTGTACCATTGTCATTTGGGATAACAGCATTTTGCCTTAAGAAAGGTCCCAACAGAATTTTGGATTTCAGTTCATATAAATATCTGGTAGACTGATTACACTGAAAATGAAATATTCCCTGTTCAAAGACCACAATTTATGCACAGGCATAATTTCACATGGAGAAGTAAATATGGTGCCACCAGAATATTATTTTATTTTCTACCACCTCTAGCTATCTGTTAATGAGAATCCTGCATTCTGATTGGTTAAACACGGACCTGCTGTTCCACCACAAATGGTCAGTAAATGTACAAACTGATAAAAATGAAGTTTTTCACAATTTTCAGTGGTAGAATAGGAATAAACCACATTTGTTGGACTATTATTGTCTCATAAACCATCTCATCTCCAAATTTGGCAAAATAACGGTGCCACTTTGGAGTCTCGAAGGTTTACTCACCAGTATAGTCCACCAAATGCCATTTATTCCTTAAATATTATGCCAGGCTTCGACAAATTCTTTTTGCATTACTTGTCCATTGGTCTAGCTGTTCTCCTAGTCTATTTGTCCACATGAATATCTACTTGTCCACTTTTAATATTCCTTTGAACTCTTTGTGAAAGAGACTTCGCATGGGTACTTGCAGTTATGCAGTACATGTATCTAAAATGTATGTACCATAAATCTCAACATTACATACTGTAAATGATCTTACCACAAACGACCCTGGGACTTTCTTTGTATTTCTAATACTATTGCTGTACCAATACAGTAAATCTATCAACTGTGAGTAGGGGAATGGAGAATGTTTCTAACAAGCTGTAAACACTTAAACACAATGGCTAAACCCGCTTCACCTTACTGTACGCTTTTTATAAATTCACGTTTTTTGAAAACAAACCGTTACAATGAAGACTGGTGGCCTTTAACTTGCACTGTTGCTGTCTTGACCTAATCCCACAAGTTAAAACAATCTTAACCAAATTACCTTATGCCAAATGTGCATCTTTAATTTATGGAGCTTTATCTATCCTTTGCCATGCCCTACAGTAATAACTTATGTTATGTGGGCCTAATACTACTTGACCACAGCTGCATGTAAAACATATTGTTGGCATTGATATTTCTTGCAATTGTTGCATTCTAAGGTTATTCATAATGAAAAAGAAATTATGATGACAACTTCTGGTTGTTCAAGCTGACATTGTAACCAAGTAATAAATTACAGAGGGAAACTGTGAAGTAACATGTACCACACTTTATGTACTTCGAGTTGGGACAGTGGTACAATACCATAGGCTACAGTATACACGAACGTAAACACGACGTATCCTTGGAATACAGCTGTGTGGGATTGCGTACTACTAATACTATGACTCACACACTATGCATAGGTTAGGCTACGAGGGTAACAGCGCGCTCAATACAAATCTCGACACAGACCTAGCCTAACAATATTGCGAAAGATACTTCAACAAACACCTATAAAGGCACTAGCTGGCTAAGTTTCATGACACCTACAATCATTGTTGGGAACTTATCATTTGATTAACGTATGTTCGCATGACAACAAGAACTAGGTGTTGCATGGCGAAAGCTACATCGAGCTATCGACTGCAACAAACATGGCGTCACAACATCTCAGGGTTTGTAAACAAAACAAAGCAACATGCTTCATGATGACTTACTCGTCTCCATCGGGACACATGCCAGTCGTATCGTCATATTTCGTGCAATAAACATCTGGACTATAATTAAATGTTCCATCACGTTTCCGTATAGGTCTTCGCCTTCTCTGATTAAGAAAATGCCAGTGGAAACAAGTAAATGGCCTATGGTTTGGACATTTGTGCTGTAGGAAATCTTGACACTGTTGAGTACGAAACTCTTTCAGGTACCTGGAAGAAAACACAAGCAAAATACTCCAATTAAAGAATGACTCCCATAATTTTTGACGGTAACGGTAGGATAAATTATTAAGGAAGGCTTACGTGTAGTGAAATGGCTTCTCCACTGGCGTTACCACAGCATTACTGGCCGAATTTCGCACCTGCTCCGACGGCATTTTGGATTTGGCCTGAGCCCGCGAAATGTACATTTGCATAGCCAATCACACAGTATGACGTCATGATACGTGACAGGTGAAAACAGACCACGTGACTTCCCGGGATTTCCCCAGGAGCACGTAGCGCAACGTTCTAATTTATGTCTCTTGCACTTCACAGAAAGACATGTTTCTTCGCTCTCGGCCTTTTTGACACAGGTAGATTTGTTTTGTATTGACATTTTTACGGAGCCAGCTAATGAAATAATAAGTAGGATATGAACTTTTCGATAAAGAACGTTTTAAATGCGTATTGAAAAGTCGTACAGCGATGACCTAGTTCTAACGCTGAAAATGTGATACTTGTCAATTGTGTAGGACCTACTACGAGGACCCATAGCTTTATGAAACTGTGACAAAATGTCAGTTTACCAAATTTTATGACTAAAGTGTGTGATTTTATTACATTCAGTGCAAAAGTTTACATAATAATGTCGTGTCGAAACATATCAAGGATGAGTCTGTCATGTGTGACCCCTGGCTGAATATAACATGTACTATACAACTGTTGTGTGTCTATAATTTATTACGTACAGGCAGGGACCCACGGAGACGTGGGGGGGGGGGGCTCGGGGGCTTTAGTACCCGCACTTTTTCTGCTGTGGGCATTTTGGGCCACCTGGAAAGGCTTTTTTGTTTCTTGAACATATTGGGCTGCTTGGTTGATTAGTCCCCTCACTTCAAAATTGTCCCTGACAGGTGGCGTAGCTTTGTGGCATTACCGTACAGAATCAACTCGACTCATATGAAAAGAAAGAGTGAAATATATAATATTTATTTGATATGTTCCACCTTCCCATCTTGAAATTGACAAACTCACAGGGAGGCCAAGGGTGGGTTCCTGCAAAGCTAAATTTTATTACTCGTCACCGTTTGTACGTTTCGGATGATCTTTACTCCCTCTTGCCAGTAAACACGTGCTGGGCAGGCGAAAAAGTCATTTGATCGCGGGACTGCCCGAGACAAACCTATACGACCCGAGAAGAGAAAATCGCCCGAGAAATAGGTTTTTCTAGGCCAGTCGGGGGTGGGGGTATTACCCCCTGGCTCGTACACCTGTTTTCTCCATACCCATCCCAAATTCCCGAGCATATCAGACTCGGAATCTCGGTGATAACTTTGCGTTTCAGTGTACGATCCCCTGCAATCTAGGGCGTTTCTGATGGCAAATTTTCTGACTTCAGCCCCATTCATTTGGTATAGTGCGGAGCCCTCTTTAGCTGTTTTGTTTTTCTTTTCTTTAAGATTTGGTTTGTATACTTGAATTGCATTATACTTATAACACACTACTTGCAAACTTTGTATGCATGTGCTTTCGAGGTTCAAAATAAAGCCGAACGCACAAGCGACGTCAGAAAACACGTAATAAGTTTGTTTCGCACTTACGGCTGTTGCGCGTTTTCCTTGGTGTATATATATACCCACACACGGTGAAAGGTCAACGTACATACGAATACAAAAATTCAGCTGTTCAGAAACTAACTTTCCTAGCTGCTGCTTGTCATAGCCCAGATGGTAGGTAGTCTTCTTGAACAAGCGCCAAAAGCCCCCAGCAGGCGGGTGGTGCTGGCCCCTAGAGGCCATACCTCCCGTCGGGGTCGGTTCCCCCACTGGGTTTATTTTTGCATTTTTAGAGCCTTAGTCGTTACGATAAAGAATGAATTGTCCCACGGTCAATCTACTTTTGCTTTCAACTGCTCAGTGGGGCAGTTTCTTCAATATGAATCCAAAATTCTCGGTCAGTTTGGTACTAGAGTTTGCATTGTTTCAGTTTCCTCCATAGTCCATTGCTCCCCCAGTGGGCTGGGGTTGTAGAATATGCCCACGGTATTCCCCGCCTGTCGTAAAAGGCGACTAAAGGGGATGAGTTGAACCGTATTAAAACTTGAAAGACACAATATAGCACGCATGTGTTGATGTGTCGTTAAACTTTACCTACCTACCTTCCATAGTCGTCTCGACTTGAACCAATTGGTTGGAAACTGGGACGTTAAACCTCATCTAACCTAACCTAAACATTGCATGGAGCTTAATAGTAGGCCTACAAGCCTACTCCTTTCCTATACCTTTTCAAAAAACCTTTAGGTAGCCTACACAGTTTTATGTAAAAGGTCGTGGGAATTTCATCCCATATCGCATGCATACCCTAGGGTTGGCGATTTTTTCTGATTTTTTTAAATACAAAAAATCGGACTCAAATCTATTTTTGATTTTGTCCATTTCAGGTCATCGGACAATACACGCACCTTAATATTTTTCAGTGATTATGCTTGTTGTGGTAATTTTATCCCTTTACTGTCTAACACGGAACTTTGATACAATGCTAGCTTGTTTGCAAGATTGTAAAAAAAAAAAAAAAAAAAAAATCAAAAAATCTTGGAGTACCAAGGCTATTTGTCGTGGCATCCTGTGAATGGCAACAATTCTCCTGTGTAATTATATTGCACTTGCTATACCGCTTTCAATGAATAACTTCTAGAACCAGATGTGTGGTCACTATTTTTAGCAATGCCTTTTTGTACTTTTGTAAGATCCCAGGTCCTTTTTACAGAGCGTTTGTGGGATGAGGAAATACAATGTAGGCAAAGACCTTGTAGTTTTGTGGAAGATTTATTCTCAATTTAGTTAACACCTTTTGCTGGATAGTGCAACCCATACCCTCACAGAAACTTTTAAGAGCATACCAAGACACAAGTTCAGTTCAGTACCCATTAGGACTTTTTTGATACCATGCTTGTAGAAAACTTGCATTGCACAGTATTTAGTATGGAAAGAACACACGACATTGTTGAAAGGCCTTAACATGGAGGTCTTTGGAAAATCTGTTCCCAAACATGGGCGTCCGCAAAAAAAAAAAAAAAATGGGGGAGGCAAATCTTTTAATTGATCAAATCAGGGGAACGTTTTACTCCCAGAAAAGAGCTTAATTGCTAAATGTTGGCGCCTTTTACAGGAGTGTAGCCGGGAATTTGCCGGGGGCCGAAACCTGTAGGCAAACTACCAAAGCGTAGCCCCACCACAGTTTGGCGCGAAGCTCGAAGAAAATTTTGTCCGAAATGCCTCCCAGATCGCTAAAAATGGCACTTCCCAGGCCTTGTGTGTTGCATCTAATCATTTTCTATTGTGAAAGCTCATGTTCTGGAAATTTTCTAGCGATATCATAACAAAAAATGTTGATGTCATTTTTTCTTCAAGTTTTTTTCAAGATTTTGATTTTCCAGAGGGTAAGTGCCCCCCTTGCCCCCTCCGGACGTCCATGTTTCGAAATGAACTTAAACAACTTATGCAATCTTTTCAAGTGTTGAAAAGATGATTTAAGGCAATTTCAGTTTGATTTTCTCCCTTTGTTTATGTAAAAAAAATGAAAACATCAAATGTGTGGTTTAAATCAGTTATTTGTTGTAAAAAATCATGTGATTTAAATCGACACGATTTACATGACTTGATTTAAATCGACGTGATTTAAATCAGTCAACCCTGTCATACAGTGACCTAGTTAATTTTTTTTTCATTTTGTTTGCAGTACCGCATAACTCGTTGAGGGAGGTTTGACTATTTCATCGGGCAGATGGGTGGATACGATACAATGTATGTAATCCCCGACAGGAGTCAACCACCCCAACGGTTGATTTTTCACTAAATGAGTAAAGATTCTTTTATGTGTACCCGCGAATTTTCGCACGCTTTGCGCATTATGTATTTACAGAATTTAGATTTTCCCGATAAACGCTAAATCAGCACACAGGCTAAGGACTTCACGTATAAACGGATACTATGCAAAATAAATCCTGCAGTGGAATGGTATTGTGCAAAGGTATTCATTTAATCCCCTCCTCACCCTTGAGGACATTGTTGACAAAATCACGGGACGGAGCATTGCCGCACGACGAAAGACTAGCAGTTGCACTCGGATTTCTGGCAATCGACAGACTCTAATTTCGCTCTACGGCAAGAATGGGGGCTCGGACCAGAAGTGCCGGGCACCCCGTACAGACCATTATATCCCTTTAGAAAAATTGATTGCCAAGGGCTATATGAAACAGTCGTAGTCAATTTTCCCCTTTTGAAGTGCTGTACCTACCTCCATCCGCATGTCAGAATTCCTGGCTATGGGCCGGAGCTTGTTAAAAGTGAGCACACGACACTTCTTTATTTTAAACAGCAGACTAGTACTATATGGCAGGCCTTCATGAACGTACCTGTATGAGAACTGAACTATGTGAAAAATACATGTTTTTAAAAGAGTAGTCGCATTTTTTCTCTGCCTTCTCCTTCATTTCCCAGTCCGAATACTCTGGGGAAGGAACGATGAACATGTATCAGGGTCGTAGCCTATGCAAAATATCTAGGGGAGTGGTTTATGACACTATTTAAGCGGATCACCAAATAGTATGCTTACAGAGTAGTTAACACCCAGGCTGACCTTTCCTTTTTCACATGTTCTGGACACCATCGCGAAGGGGGGTGAAGGGAGAGGCACATATAAAACCTGGCTTAGGTTTAGGCTATTGTTGGCATGGCTTTGAACTGATTACATTTTTACAAATTGTCATTTTTTACTGTTTAATGATATTTTTCATATTTTGTGGCTGCTCGGAAGCCAGGAGGTGCTGTCTAAGAGGAGGGGACGACGTCCTATACTCTTTGAAAAAATTTTGTCAATGTGAGGTGTCTTGGGTGCAAAATGGTGCTGTCTTTCTAAAGCTTTGTAGACCGTTGAAATGATTAAATGTTTAGGAATCCTAATTATTTAGTGATTTTTTTCTATCCCGTTAGGGTGTAATTGAAGGGGATATTATCTAGGGGGAGGGATTACACCTCTACACTTTGAAAATTTTTTCTTGTTCTATAAGTTTTCCTAGACCCAAAATGGTGTTATCTTTGTGGAAACTTTGGACTGATAAAATGGCCTAAACTTTTAATCTTTTACTGAATTCTTCGGCTGTGGTATGCATGGCACCCGTATAAGGCTATGACCCGGTGCACTGGCTTCCCCCTAGCGCTCTTAGTGCCACACTGGGGGAGCCACCCTCAGTTGGTTATAGCCATGGCGTAGGCCTTGCACTTGGGGGAAATTTTAGACCTTAAAAGTTGCATCCTAGCATTTTTGCTTTAGAATCAAATTTAGATTTCAAGAAAGAAAGTTTGATTTCATTTAAAGGGGAAATGCAGTCACCCCAATCTAAATAAGTGTACCTGAGCGTCCTATTTCACATTGAATGGCTCTGGAAAATTATGTTACAATATGTTCTCACTGCATCATTTGAGAAATTTACGTAGAGAGTAACTCCTTGGTTTTCTTGAATATGCAATATTTATGTTCTGACATATCATGAAAGTTGCGGCGACTGCTTATGCCCTTTAAAGAGGCATATTGAGTAGATATCTATAACTTAACGAGGGTGTTGAAGGGTACTACCACATACCAATGATTATTATTAGCATAATTAGCCAAGTTTCACATCCAATAACTACGCACAAAGTTAAAATTTTGATTTTTTTTTTTTAGTATCCTGGCTTGTAACGGTTGTGTGCATAATTTGAAAAAGTGTCTGGTCACGAATTTTTTAAAACTGAACTGAATTGTTTATTACTCACTTATGAACCATTTATTTGTATGCAAGATGTGGGGATTGTTTAAGTTTGACCATTTGTCATTAGTATGTGAAGAAAAATTAACAGGTTTGGCAAAATTTGGTGAATTTCATGAACCAACTCAATGTGCCGCTTTAAATTAAAAGTTATTTTATAAGTTCATTGACTTTAGCTAATTATTAAAGGTAATCACTGGCTATCTCAGCTTTAGCCAGTGTATATGGTGTATTCAAGTGGTGTTTCTTGAAGTAGGAAGGTGGTTTATTCGTCAGGCAGGGAAACTCACATAAAAACGGGGATCCGGGAAAATTTGCGATTTTTGGACCTTGAAATTATAACTTTTGGACATATTTTCTCAAGTAGCCCAACTTTCATTTACGGTTTGGAAATCTCAGGCCCTGCTGTATGGTCATTTTACCCACACAGGGTATTAACTAAAAATTTTCTGCATCAATTAAGGCGCCAAGACGGTTTCATGTAGGTCACAGTTTTGTAATCATTTGAGCCAATCTTCGTCTGTTGATTATTTTCTATGGTCTATAACAACAACCTTGAAAATAGACCTACGAGGAGGGGTCTTTGGATGTCAGTAGCCCCCACCGCCCCCTCCCCCAAAATGTCGATTTTACTGGGTAAAATGTCGTATTCCAGTATCAAATTCAACTGTTCAATTGTTTGCGAGAGAATAACCAATTCCAGGGCAAACACTTTCTGTCACTTTTGAAATGTCTTTCCATGCATGCCCACGTGGCTTTGACCTGTTTCAGTTTGTGAAACTAAACATCTTGGAGCAATGTATTGCCATAAACGCTTTATAAATGTTTATTGTACTGTATAGATTGCTTTGAAAAATGCTCAAGCGGTTACATGCAGAAGGAACAAAGGAACCAGGGGCTGGTGGAGCTGCAGTCCAGATTAATTTTCAGTTTGAAGCTTTTCTGTCAAGACTTTTATAACTGTGTCTAACAACGACTAATTACTTAACCTAGAAAACGTTCCAGGAGCTAAAATGAGCCAGCCCCCAGTGTTAGAAACCGAAAGAAGGCTTTACTTAATCGTCAAAAGAAGAAGTTGATTTCTCAGACCATAGTAACGTTCAAACGTAAACGTTCCCTTCATATGTTCTCTAGTAATTTCATTTATGGTCGTCCTTTTACGTTAGTCTATCTATTATCAAGAAAAGTCCGTGACCTGCGCCTGCCTAGCTATTTTTTCTCTGACGGACAATTAAATTGTGGCCCATAACAACATTTAGCTACACGAAGGCTTGTCCGCTACGCACGGTAGGCACGCATAACAGTGTGTTTGAGTATTAAAATGTTTGTATGATAGATAGACTTCTTTCTGAGCAACTGCAGACCCTCCATGACCATGCGACGGGGAACACTTCAGAAAGGCATAATATCACATCGTCTAAGGTTACGTTGAAGATTTTTTCAATATGTCAGATCCCGCATAATATGTCACATTCAATTTCGAAACCTCATTTTCCCTTGCGTTGCCCTTGGGGCCCTATACAATTGCTCTATTTCCATTCAAATATATAACGTACCAAAGTATATTTAGTTATTTTGATTTTGCTGCAATACATAGTTCAGTGAATGGCTAAAGACTGTGGTTACTATCTCCTCTGTCGGGTGACTGATGCGGATCCTGGGGGTTGTCTGCTTGCCCTTTGAATTCTTTAGGAGAGGGGAGGTTAGTACACACCTGTCTCGTTATCCAGTGGCGGATACAGAAAGCGCAATATTCACGCGCCCATAGGACCTACATTCAGACGAAAAGCTCGACCTTCCTGTGTTTCCAAATATTTACCCAAGCCTAAAGCGATGTATAAAAGACAATTCACCGTCCTCCCAAACTGCCCTTTGACTTTGAGTCTAATATACCTCTCTTATATACCTCTGACCCTGGCCGACCATTCAGTTGCCCCCCCCCCCATTGAAAAATCTGGGGTGCACACCGTTCTCCTTTGAACTCTAGGTCTGCAGTCAGAAAAAATATTTGGGGGCGCCGCCCTTGAGCCAACTTGACTACGGCCTTGTTCGACAGGTTAATCTCTCCAGTATTCATTCAAGATCTACTTGACTAGGTCCTCGATAATCCCACCTAGCCTCCTGGCCCTGGAAATTCAACTGAACTACATCTATAGGGAAGCACCGTAACGGAAGAATTAAATACAAAGCTTCAAGTTGTTGCTGGTATGGTTAGTATGTCCATTTATCACTGAACAGAGGAAGAGCATTTGCATAAATTGCGAAAGGCTTTAATTCCAAGTACAGATACCATCTCTCATCTACAGCTGGAACAACTGCTCTGCAAGCACACCCCATCAACAAATCTCTGTACCTCGCGGTGACTGCAGTGAAAAGCAACAAACGAACTACCAGACTGTATTTTGCCCTTGAGATATACAACTGTCAGCCGGGTTAGAAATACGTGCTTTACCCAATTTTACCATGCCTCCTTCGAGAAATAGCTCTACAAGTTCTCTTCGATCCGATAGAACTTCTAGTTCGAGTACTTCCAGTCTACCTCCGGTGGAAGAAAAATATGGCTTCGAGGCACATTTTGATCCTGTTCTAGATAAAAAGTATGTATGTCCAGTCTGTCTTTGCGGACTCCGAGAACCGGTTCAGACCAAGTGTGGACACAGATTTTGCCGAGCCTGTATTCTGAAAGCAACAGGGTAAGTAACTCTGATCCGTAATAGCTCCATGCTGTGACCACCTCATCCCCAAGCCCTTACAGCAAAGGACGGGGACAAGAGACGTAGACGAATGGGAAGACATTTCACACGGGGGGGGGGGGAGGGGATGGTGTTTGGCCTGAAATTCTTCCTAATTTGCACTATCACATCATAAATTGGGCCCTAAAACCACATTTTTGCTCCATAATGGACAATTTTTGGAACAACTCCCTTCATACAACAATACATTTGAAGAGGGGTCCGGGACCCAGGTAGGGACATTGGTCGAATCCTCCGAATTCTAAATTAGTGCCCAGACGCATTACACAAGACTTGGTAGCTGGTGAGGTGGAATGTTGTGTCGTCACTTCCGGGCACTGATTCTAAATTAGAGCCAAATTTTTTAATATTTGAGGGTCCTTGATGCAGTTTGGTGCAAAATATTGAGAAAACTTTTAAGAAAAATTACTGCAAATTTTTGGCATTTTTTGCACATGTAACAAATAAGGGGTTTCGTCCTTGAATTGAGGGGGCGAAAGTATGTTACTGACTGGGGCTTTAACCCCCACCCACCCGCTTCCTACGCCTACGAAACCAGGGAGTTTCTATTAGGCAACTCCCTGGGGAAACGGTCTCCCAGTGATATGGTTGCACGACGGAATACATTTGCCCCCCCCCCCAATATTTAGTGTAAGGAAGTAATATTTTGTTCATATGTAAGAACAAGTACGGGACGAATTCGTCAGCACTTTTGGTATTACCATGCAAGAAAGAGTACAAGGAACCCTTCTCCCACACCCTTTTCTACATGAATGGAAACTGTAAAGAAGGTGTGTGCATGCCAAAAATACTTTTGCAGTGCATCTCAGTGAATCGTGGAACAATATTAAGCACATAACATCCTGGAGCCAGGTTAAGAACAGGCCAGTAGCCATACAATTCACCGACTAGGGCGAGATAGCTTCCAGGAGGGGGAAATATTTTTCAGGGACGAAATATACTATGTATAAAGTGAAAGTAATATTCGTTCTCACACTTTCGGGGGGGGGAAGAAAATTTTCTAGGACGCCGCTGCTCCCTTCCACCAGTGGGGTAGCCAGAATTTCTTTGTTAGGGGGGAGGACTTTTCTCAAGGTTGGAGGGGTCAACTAAAGGTTTTTATGCACTTACTGTACTAAAGCTTGGTGCAGTGTGCAGCAGCATAACTATGGTATGGTATACTGTATATGTTGATACTACATGCATGCGGTTAAGCTATGCTTTGACAAATTAGACCAGAGTACCGTCATTTCTTGTTATTGTTTTCAGTTAAATCGGACCTGCCAACTGGCCGAATTAATTGCCAAGCTAGTCATATTTATCAAAGTTTGTATACAATGTAAATGTCGTATTTTCGTCAGTCAAAGAAAACTATTCCTTTTTTTTTTCTTTTAAACAGATCGCTTGAAATTATTGGGGGGCAAGAATGTGTTACAAAATAATTTTAGGGGGCAGTGCCCCTACCCCCATGGCTACGCCACTGCCTTCCACCCTTGGCTACGGCCTGAGAGAAATGAGCAAGAGAAATGAGGTGAAAATTTGTCAACATGTGCGCGTAAAGAGGATATATACCTTTGTCTAGAGGAAAAGTAGGTTTATCATCGGGGGCTGCGACCGCCGTAGATTACGCACTTTATCGCACTTTATAGTTTAGGTACAAACGTTCCCTAGAAAAATTGAAAAATCACTTGTTCCTCAACGAGGCCCGTGTCCAACTAAGCCCACCCCCAACTCCCACCTCCTCACTCTATACCTCCTCTGTCGGAAAAATTTCGACGCCCACCCCTGCTATACCAGTATTTCATTTTAAATTTTTTCACCGTTACTTTCTTTCCATACAGGACGCAATCAATTGCCAAGTGTCCTATTGACAAAACCATATTTAATATAAAGACCGAGGTGAGCATTTACCCATTCGTTTAATATTATGTACAGGGCACGTGAATCTCTTCGTGTTGACAGATTCGTCAGTTCTTAGTACTGCACTGACGTTTCTGTTTACATGGCCTACAAAGATAATTGTATTGTGCAATCTTTCATCCAAAGTATTCGATATTTCATTCTTTCATCGACAATTGAAGTTAGAAGGTACACGCTACTCGTGTCAGCCAGGGGTGGGGGAGAGGGCGAAGCTCCCCTTGATAAATTCCCACGTTTAAAAGGAAAAAAATAAGATGTGCCTTAATTAATACATGTTTCAATATTCCCGCTCCTTAAAATACCCATACCCCTCGAAGCTATCTCGCCCCCTTCAGTACTTTGTCAGACTACGAGCTTGTTCATGCCATGACTGTCATAGTACTTAAAGGTTAGATTAAGTTTGTGGTTAACTAAAAGTTTAAAGGCTTTTCTTAGCCCTCTTAATTTTTTCTTTCATTTGTTATCTCTGAATAAGTCATTCTGGGCCATCACACTTGCCCATAACCATATTTATAGGGGGTAGTAGGGGAAGAATTGCTTGGAAAGTTGCCTCTGCAAACATCTATTACAATAGCGATTAAATAACTCTTGGGAGATAATCAGAATTTGGGGGAATCTCCCATTTTCGAATGGTGTTTAAGTATTGCAGAATTTTGGAAGAACTGCGTATAATTCAGGAAACATTTTAGATAGCTTATGTATACATGGGATTCAATAGATTTTGACTAAATTTTAATTAGTTTACAGGGAGGGTGGCATTTACTTTTTAGAAGCAACATTTCTAAATTTCGTTTTCCCTCCCCCCCCCCCCCCCCAATTTTTCTATGCAGCACATTTCACTGTTCCAACTTACAGATCGCAGACAGTAGAGACGGAACCATGCAATACAGTTCTGAACAAGAGCTTTTTTCCCCACCTCTCAGTACCCTCTAGAACAAGTATATACCAGTTGAATATAAGGTCCCTCTTTATCAATCAAATCAAAAATTGAGATGCAAGTATAACTATACACAAATAAAGATGAACTCTTCTATTTATTTAACATGTAGCTCTTTGAGGATTTAGCAGTAAAGAGAGAAGTATTATCACACACAGTTTTATGTCTCAACAAAGACAGAGGGTGCTCGTGGAAAGCAGAATTAAGGTCCTTGGAGGTAAGCTTTATTTTATTCGCCAGTTCCATAAAGCGATAAACTCTTTACACTGTAAAACACTTGGGTCAATTTGACCCAAAATTGGGTCAGGAGGGAAAAGACCAAAATATTTGGGTCAAATAATGACCCAAATAAGGCTTCGTTTGACCGAAATGGGGTTAATATTTGACCCAAAATGATGGTTCAGTTCCCTTGGGACCTAAGTGTTTTTAGAGTGTACATCATTGCGAAAAGATAGTTTAAAACAAAAACTTACTTTGTGTTGTGATGTGTGAGCTGAATCTGCTAATATTTTAGCAGCAACATGTACATTTTAGTGTTTTGTTCGAGAAGTTAATAAATGTGTACTCATATCGTTGGTGGGGGGGGGGGAGGACGTGGAAACTTTTCAAGATCGCCATTCCAGGGGAGGGGTAATACGGTCCGGACTTCCGCTCCCCTTTCTAAATATAGGAATGTTTAAGGGTCCTAACATGCAATCTGATGCTACATTTTGTGATTTTTTTGAAGTACATTTATTGAAAAAGTTTGATATTTTATTCCAAAAATTAGACAAATTTTACAGTTGAGAAATAACAGGTTTTCGTCCTTGATGAGAAAGGGACTGGGGAAGGCACACTTGATCCCCGCTTTCTGCGCATGGATTTTGGGGCACATGCCACCTGAATTATACGAGCTGTAGTGTTCTGTACGTTACAGCATAATGAGGAAACTCACTGTAGTTAATAATATTGACGTTTTGCTGAGTGCAACTTTACTCATAGGCGTAAGCAGCGCGGGGAAGGGGGGGGGGAGCTAAATCTTCCAGTCAAAAATTTCGTGGGCGAAATTACGCATGCCCCCTCAAAGGACGAAAACCCCTTATTTGTTCCCTCTGTAAAAAAAATTCAAAAATTTGCAGTTACTTCCCTTCAAATTTGGCCAATATATTGCACTAAATTGCATCCAAGGACCCTCAAATATTCAATAAAGTTTTCCTCTCTTAAACCCCTCCCCCAGGAGGTCCGACACAAAGCTCAGCCCCCAATCGAGAACAGCTTCCTACGCCTATGACTTTATTGATATGGCCTTAAGCAAGGTTAACCAGAAGAGAAGCCTTGGTATTGACACAACCGCCCAGTAACGTCATTGCTATAGGCGTATGAGATGGGGCTGGGGCACGTCCCATTCGGACAGAAAATGTACTATTTTGGGGGCAAACATAGCTGAATTTTCCTGCGCAAGTACTGCAGCGCCCCAAATCAGAACCTTAGCCTGTGATCATTGTCATGGGTGTACCGATTAATCACGACGTTAAAGAGCATATATGCTGTTGTGTCCGACCCTGGAGTAAACTAAAGTAAAAAACGACACAAAAGAGTGGTGTTGCTTGCTTGCTGGATTGTTATATTCTGACTTTCTACTTTGTAATGTATTAGGTGCACAACCACTGACATAAAATTCAAATTAGATCATATTATGCAAATCAGATCAAAATATGAGGTGGCGCAATAGTAACTTTTCTGCAGCAGTTACCCCAACCTTAAAATGATACTTGCAGTGGAACCTGTCACATCTTCTCTTGATGCTTCAAGAGAATCTTTCCTGATTGTTGACACAAATATCGCATGGTCTGTCTTGTAGGTAAACCAACGATTTATCTTGCCTGTATTTAAAAGTAGTGAAAGAAACCTATTGTCACGTGAGTGAAATGAATCATTCCTAATTTACCTTGCCCGGGTATGCTAATTCAAAACTGGGGTGACTAGTTGCACTAGTTTATTAAATTAATATACTGCTTCTGGGTGTGAAGTGAAAAACCTGCACGCAAAGTTACACAATATACGCTATTCTTCCGTATAACTCAAAGGTCAAAAGGTCATCCTTAATACAAGACACATGGCTGCCTTTTGCTTCCCATTGCAGAATATGCCTCTGAAACTGTTACAATAAATTTGATTAAATACCTGGTTATTGTGTCAAGTCAATGATGTTGGCCCGTAAATTTGATTGTAACATAAATGAAAACTGGAGTGGATATGAAAAATGCGCCCAAATGAAATACCAGAAAAGTTTGTGTGTAGGTTGAGGCTACACGATACTAAGTGCAAATTCCAGTTCCATGCATAATATATAGGGCAACTTTACTTGCAGGTCATGCCTGTGGCTTCCAAGAATGATTTTTACCACGAACTTTTATTTTATGAAGTTTAAACACTGACAATAGTATACTTGTATGTCAGCTGCTTATTTAAATTTCAGTATGGCCTATGCTTTAGTTAAACCAATAATGTGCGTGTAAAAAGCTGCTATGCAACTTGCCCGCCCAGCGGACGTGTATTACCCCTGCACCTATATTGGTTGCACTCGTCATACCAAGAGTATGTACGCCAAAGAGGAGTACATATTCGACACCTGCTATGAAGGTAACTAAGCAACGGGCCTCAAAAGAGCTATTCCTAATTGGATAAGAACTAGCGAGGTCCTTAGTAGGGCCATTGGACCCTATTCCTGATATCGATACCCCTTTCCCAAATCTTCCAGGCTGTATGGAACTCCTTGATTGAAATGCTGATTATTTGTGGGTCATGCATCTTCCGCGGCAGCAGGTTCACGAACAACTCCACGGACAATTACCATCCTGGACATGGGCGGCTCTAAGAAATTTTGTTTGGGGGGGCAAACTCAAGTCCGTATTCAGGGAGTTTCGGAAGACCCCCCCCCCCCCCCAGCAATATTAATGGTCAGCTCCGGATAGTACAATAGCCTCAATGGGAGTATGCATAGGCGTAGGGGCCCAAGTTGATGGGTGGGGGGGGGGGGGGGGCTGTAACGATCTGCCAGAAAAATAGAAACAAAAATTACCGCGCGCTCCGCGCGCGTTCAAAATGTTAATGTACATATCATATAGGCATGCATCCGTTATCACACCGCTTGCCAATTACATACAATAATTTGCCACGTTACTACCTATTCCATATTGTTTACAATTCTGGATGAAGTCGTTACAATAATGATGATAATAATCAGTGGTGTAGCCAAGATTTCTCTCATGGGGGTGGGGCAGGCACTATGTTGTGTGATCGCCGGCCTGGGGGAAGGGTCTAAGGGGAGGGGGTGTCCCCCTCCGCTTTGAAAATTTTTTGAAAAATTAGGTGTCCATACATGCAATCTGGTGCCACATATGCTACCTTTGAAGTGAAATTTTGTTTTATTTTAGGTACTAAAAAAATCGGCGTCAGTGACGGGGGCATGCCCTAATGGCTCCTCAAATACACCACTGATAATGATAATATATGAGTTTAACCATTAAAAAACACACTGGTGAATAAATACCGAATATACAGGCCTAGGTGATGGTGCAATCCAAATCAGAACTATATTTTAATTACCAAGGAAGTTTTTTAAAGTATCGATTTCCGTTAAGCAACATTATTGCATTTCTTTTCAGTGGGTTCCCGAAAAATTCTCAGAATATTGCCCGAATTTTCACAAAAATATTTTGTTGGGGGAGCTGCAGCCCCCGCCTCCTACGCCTATGGGAGTATGGTTATTATTATGTATTACAGCGATGCCCCATGTAGTTTTCAAAAGCTCTTCAAAAACCATTTCAGGCAGTAAGTCATGAGCTGACTACTTTAAAAATAAATACAACCATATCAACCGATCGCTACCGTACTACCATAGGGGTGGAGTAAGAGCCTGCGGTGAAATGGGCAAGGCGGCTTGATCCATTTGTATAAAATGAGCCCCACCTTTAAATATTTTATTGTTTCTTTCATTGTGTCACGATATGTTTCAGCTTTGCCAAGAAGCCATAAAATGCTGGTTTTCTGGATTGTTCTCTTAAACTAACGAAAATTTCGAGCATGAAGACACTTGAAAACGATGAAGTGTTAGCACTAGTATTTTGGATCTCAGTACCGTTCCGAAACAATTTTTTTAAGGGGGGGGGGGGATTCCCCTAACACAGAACGACGTCTCATCCTATATACAAATAGCTAGACCACCAGTCAAAAGTCTCATCATACTGAGCTTAGATTGACTGTTTGGTGTGTTTATTTTAGATCAATTGAAACGACGGTATACTTTAGCACAGAGGTGGAGAACCTTCTGCTTATAACAGGCCATTTGACAGTCATAAGACCGCTAGTGGGCCAACGGCGCTGTCAGTTTGGACAAAGGAAGGGAAACCTCTCTTTCTATGGGAAACACAATACTTTTAGACAACATACCCGTTACAACTTTTTGTAGACAGATACCTATGCTAATCTGGCCAGGTTACACCCGGGCAAAACTGCTTTTAGTCGTGGATGATAATCAACACGACTAATGGGTTGTGTATTTAATGACCCCGAAAGCTCTGAAGTGTCTGCAGAACTATGGGCATTTCACTCCAGCATTACCGTTACACTCTGTAAATGACATTATGATGTCTAAGCTAATCAGATTACAAATATCACAGCGTGATCATTTGTTTTGATTTATTACCTTAGCTCGCACTAACGGCAGGTCCATTTGTGATGTATGAAGTATATATAGTAGCAAAGAAGCAACTGACAAAACGCGCGCGAAGCGCGCCGAAAAAAATGTCGTTTTGAAAGCAGTTTATTAATGTTTAACCTTCGCATTGCATTGGAAAGTTATTCACTTCTTTAATTTTAAGCCCACTCAAGGAAAAGGGAGGGCCTAACCCATCTCGAATTACATGTTTTTTTTATTTATCATTTTTATTTTTGAAAATTGAAGGCCATGCTTTGCAAACTTTTGGGGGGGCAAATGCCCCCCCGTGCCCCTATGGCGAGCCGCTAATGATCCTGGACAATTCTCAGCCATGGCAACTTCCCCCGTTAGACAACTCGACCCTCCGGACGGTTTGGAATTGACTATAGAAGGCAATTGCCCAATTGTCTGGGTGGGAATTGTCCCCCGGAGTTGTCTGGTCACGCTTTTAGCAAACTAGCTCCAAAGAGACTCCCAAAGTAGGACCGGGAGATGGCCCTTTGCGCTCAGGAGTAGTGAACTACTCCAATAGTCGTACCTAGATAGATCAACGACAGGATATAGACTGAGGTAAATACTATATTTCTCCCTTCATTCGTGGAGAAAAATTGTGACCCTTGCTGCTGTTCCGTGTACTCTTGCACTAGTCGTGCAGACCCGCGACGTACATTATACCTGTCTTCAAAGTGTGGCTACGACTATTACGGTACCTGGGTGGATACTAGGCTTGGGCGACTCCAGTATTTTGGAGGTCGGGTACCCACGGCCCTATTAGTCGACCGCGACTCCTACAATGACGTCATAACTGTCACAGACACATAAATATATCCGCAGCTATAGACAGTCAATTACTAGCCTAATTCCAAATGAGTATTAATACACCAGGGTGCCTATACCATTGGTTTCTCAACTTCTGAGGTACCGAACTGCTATATGTCGGAGAATCGTAGCCAGGTAGTGGTCTTAAAACTCGTGGTTAAATAAATAAGATGAGCAAAAGAGCCACTCCTTTTTAAATATTTCTTTAAAATATGCGAAATAACACAAATGAAAACTCCAAAACATGATTTTGTGCAGGCTTTTTAGTGTTGAGAAATTTCCCCAGGAGTCGTGACCCCAAGGAAAGTGGAGTAGCTACTCAACTCCTGGCAATGAGTCGCGACTCTGAAGTAGAGTCAGGTAAGTCGCCCAAGCCTTGTGGATACCCAAGGGAAAGTCAACGGGCCGAGGAAAGGACGTGGACATGTACGTCTCCCCTTGTACGGGTATTCATCTATAAGCGAGGAACCTGTGTGATGGGAATGTGAAGTAGGCATAGCTCAAATCCAGAGATGCTTCCGACATCCTGATCCAGGGATTCGGTGGCATGGTCGTGGCCAGTGTTTCCACCCGGAATCTTCATGGTCTGACGCAGGCGACATTCAGTTGCCTGAGGTTTAGGATTGGTCCCCACGGGTAGTTCTTCTTTGGGGCAGGAAGGAAGAACGGAAGAGGTTTTTCCTCTCCCGTAGACCTAAGGATGGCTTTCTTCCTGAAAGGGGTGCAGGACGACAAGTTACTGCGTGATTCAGCAATCACATTCGATCAACCAAGTAACATTCACAACAGGCGTGAATACGTAACTTTTTCTCTTATCACTCGTGCAGCAAATGGTTACAAGATACGTGTCTGTCGTGCTGGCAAGCCAGCGTGTTGTTATGTTTTACTGAGTATAGTAACTGTTCCATCTTTTCAGATTTTAAAAGATCTTCAAATTACGTACGTGTACAAATTTCATTTCCGATCTTTTGTTTTTGCAATCGTACAAAACGCTAATTTACTGCGAAATAATTTATTGCCAACTTTTGAAGACCGTACGGTCTATTCAATTGAGACGGTATGGCTCCATGGGTTCCTATGAGAACCACAAAATTAGGAATTCACCACTTTTAAATTCTTTATGTTTAATGAGGAAATTTAGATCGACTTGTTAAGAGTAAAGAAAATAAGATGTAAACATCTCCAATCGATTTCTGGTAAAACCAAGAGTGCTGTTAATCTAAGTGATGACTCTGTGATAACAAATGTCTTAGTTGAAGAGTTAGTGGTTGTGGACAGGCGTCAATCGTGCCAGCTTACATTATTACTTCTGAGTTTGAGGTTAATTGTTAATTAGTTTATTAATTGTTTGACAAACTTGAATCGATAATGCAACGAATTTGAATCAATATTGCAACCCTTTTTCTTAAATTCACTTTCATTGAGCAGGAACACGCAGAACAGTGTGAGTTCACTCTTGTTAAGTGCAACAATGGATGTGGGGAAGAGTTTATCCTCCAAGACGAGCCCTTGCATGAAGGAGAGTGTCCCCTTCGAGTAGTCACGTGTTCTTACTGTAAGGAAAGTGTCGTTCACAGAGACCTGACGGTGAGACATTTATTAGCATGCTTGTATATTAAAGGGGAATGGTCTTCATTTTGACAGACTTTCTGTGATTATGATTCAAGTTATCTCTGAACTTACTAAAGGGCCTCTAAGCTTACCCCATACAGTAACAATTCTCCCAACTAACCTAACTTCTAGCCCCGCCTCCATTTCAAACACATACACTGTCTAGTAGTAGAACACTTCCAAGACAGAGCCACAGTAGCCTGCACTGAGTTTCAATTGCCCGAGGAAATATTGAAAAACAAACTGTGTGTGACTGTGAGCCAAATAAGGAACACAACTGACTGTCCAAGTCATTATTACCAACAGGCCAACCAAGGTACAGTCACCAACTGGATTTAGAACTATGGGGATATGTCTAAATATGTTTGGGGGATGCCATAGCTACTTTAAAATATGAAATATATGTAGTACATCAAAATGTGATTCAGACAGTAAAAGTTCACTTTGTACAAGTTTCACGTCTTCGTGATGTCCTTGTACTATGCAGTTGAGTTTTCGGTAGGCCTCCCACAAAAATGTGTAGACGAGTCACTGATCAGTTTACTGTACTAAATATAACATCTGATAACGTAAACCTATTGTATATAGTCACGAAAAGATGTATTTGTGTGCAGGGCAATGCTGAATTTCGCTAATATGGCTGGGAACTTTATGACAGGTCGGTTGTTATGACATAGGCGTAGGAAGCAGGGGTCGTCTGTGGGGGTTGTGGAGCTATAACCTCAGTCAAATATGTGGTTGGGTTATGCTTGCGCCTCCTTCAATTTAAGGACAAACCCCCTTATTTGTTCCTTCTGTAAATTGTCAAAATTTGCAGTAATTTACCTTAAAATTTGCCCAGTGTGTTGCACTACATTGCATGCTAGGACCCTGAAATATTCAAAAATATTTTCCAATTTCCTTAGACCCCTCCCCCAGGACGGCGATCCAGAACAGTGGATATAAATACATTTAAATAACTATGGAAATGCTGGTTCCGTTTTCTGTATTTCCAGCGACCAAAGTTAACGGAGTTACTGAAGTCACTAAAAGACGTTTTTAAGTATTAGTTTAGCATATAGAGTGGCTATGACTGTGTACTGGGACAGGGAAAGAGGACAAGGACCCCTACATGATACTTTCAGGGATAGAGTAGGTACGTTATGAAAAGGACTAGTACTGAATAAAATAAAATTCTGTTTACAAACTGTGGACAAAACTTTGTCCCAACACACACTAAGAGGGCTAACTGTAAGCGGGAAATTGTTATTTAGAAGGAGATACATCGGAAACTTTAATTTATGGTAATCTCATTAGATTCACCTCATCGTTTGCATAGTTTCAATTCATTAGTGATTAGTAGAGCTTAGGGTACCCACTTCTTTTGTTTGATCCGTTCCACTTGATACCACGATACCCAATTAAGTAAACCTTATATACACCTACTTATATATATGAATAAGATTAGGAGGAACAAAGCTTTGATCCAAACGTTATTACCGACAGTCAAGTAAGAAACACTGTCTAATAAATCAAAACGACTGCTAATCTCTAAGGAGTCTAGACAGACTTAGCACTCTAAAAACACTTGGGTCACGAAGGAATCGTACCAACATTTTGGGTCAAATTTTAACCCCATTTGAGTAAAATGAGCTTTATTTTGGTCATTATTTGACCCAAATATTTTGATCGGTTCCCTCCTGACCCACTTTTGGGTCAAATTGACCCGTGTTTTTACAGTGTTGTAAGAAGGTCTTACACTGACACAATGCGTAAATGACTAGAGAGAGGTGTACGACCATAATTTCTTATGTTATGTTAATTTCCACAAACTTTCTCAATTTGCGAAAGGTGTGTGCATGATCAACATGTTACATAAAATTTAACTAGCCTATTGTGATAAGCGTTTTATTGCGTTGGGAGCTGCCAATTAATTTTTAAGGACAGCGACTGACCGTGCTATAGCATATACATAAACAAAAAAAAATTGACATTTCCTTCCAACGTGGCAGACGACATGAACCTTTTGTTAAATACATATAGTTTTAGGCACATTATATTTTGAAGTGCTAGACATAACAAAGCAAGTGACATTGGCGGCAACAAGTGGGTATACAAAGGAGAGAGCTGCCGTTTTCTCTCCTTCTATAACAACTCCCTGCATGCTATAAGTATACATGCCAGCATAATATACCTTTATTTACAAAAGTTAAATATTTAATCTTTTTTATTAGCAACACTTTCAAGCGTGCCCTCGTTATCCTGTGAGCTGCAATCAGTGCGGAAAGACGGAACTGTTGAGAGAAGAGGTCAGTATACTGAATATTCGTTAATATCTTATATTTATATTTACTTCCAGCACGTGTAGAAATTATAAAAAAATCATTTATTTTCATACTCAGAAATTGTCCAAACGAGTTATTTTTCATACTCTGTAGTAACCGGTTCTCTTGGAATATTTTCATACTTGAATTTCTTTCAAGGAGCAGTTTTCTTCGCTGATGTTATTGTGAAACGGCGGGAACTAAATTTTCCAAGCCCCGCTCGCTAGTTTTTTATTCGTAGGATGAAAATGGAAAAATCGGTCAGTTTCAAAAATTTTTAAATTTGTTTCAAAATCGTGGCTGGGGTTATAGAATTAAGGTTAGGGTTACGTGGACAAAGGATATTTGACCTGTTCTTTCATAATCCGGCGTCAGAATTACAAAAAATTAGTCGAAAAGCTGTTATTTTGGAATTAGGGGTGTGGCCAATTTCCAAGAAGCTGATTCGTCCATTGGCATGATTCTTCCATTTTCATCCTACGGAAAAAAAAAACTCGCACCCCGCTTCCCCACCACTGTCTTAAAAGTAGGTCTATGATCTTTCAAGTTTCAAGGATGATTTTTAATAGAACGTTATATTGTGCACATTGACGCAGAGACGTTCTCTTTGAGAAGTCAGTACCATTAATCCAAGGGAAGGATCAAGGGATATCCTCGATGGGGAAGGCTGACCCACCGTCAGGGATTTTGCCATTTCTCACAAAATTTATTGCCGTTTTCATACAGTGATTATTATAAAAAAAAGCCGAGAGCCACCATCAGTTGCCCCGCACCACGCCACGTAAATTAATTCTTTTCAAATAAAACATGCTGGAAATGGTAAGATTGCGAGTAAAGACATGTGAAGAAAATTTTACTTTCGATAATCGAAACAGTCTCGTGTGATATTAAAACAGTGTTTAGGGGTATCCAGGACACGTGTCCCCACCTTCCCCACCCTTGCTACGCCTCTGACGCACCGCCCTCATTCCCTCTCGTTCTAGGCACGTGTCGATGCGTTTAGATGATTCTCTCTATTTTCGGGATTATCTCTTTTGTTTCACAGCTGGCAAAGCATATTGATCATTATGATGGGGACTGTCCAGAAGTCATTGTACCGTGTTCATTTGAAGAAATGGGATGCAGAGATGAGGTATGTATGGGGGATCCCGGACGCCCCTCCCCCACCCCCACAGGAATATTCCCACCTGGATATATTCCAACCATGACAGTTACCCCTCAGACAATCCCCCCTCCCAGAAAAGTTGGAATCCGGTCCAGGATGAGAGTTTTCCGAGGGAAATTGCCCCTGTGGGACTAAGTCTTGTTCAAAACTCTATATATAGTTCAGTGGTTCTCAAATTTTTTGAGGGTGAGGGCCAAACGGAGAGGCTTTGATGAGCTCGAGGGCAGCAGGGGAGGATCTCAGGATTAGAGAGAGGGTAATAACTGAAAAGGGCGAAATCCATACTTAAGAGGTCCCGAAGCTGCATCTACGGCAAACCGAAGCAGGAGTATGACTTTTCCATATGAAACGGTTCCTTAAGATAGTGATGCACTTTTGGAACGTCCAACAGGACTTACTCACCTCAGCCCCAGCTGAGCAAATTTTGCTTTCCAAGCGCTCCAGATTGCAGGAAATCGCACTCTTAACCACAAATTTGCCTCTACAATTTTGGTTGCGCCAGCCTTTGCTCGACAAGATGGCCAAGCTTCCCGACGGAACGGCCAGTAACCAGAAGTGCCGACAAGGTCGACAGGTTGCCGAAAGGATGGCAAACGTGGAATTTTGGCGCGCGAAGCGCGCCGAAAATTTGGTCTACTGTTGAAGCAACTTTGAGAAATTGTTGTTTTTGTTGAGTAATCTGCCCTACACTGGGCAAAATACAGAAATTCGTTGCAGCGGCTGGTCGTCGTGGGGGGGGGGGGGGGGTTACATACTTTATCGTACCCATTAAGACTCCTCGACGAAAATGGAGTTTCCCAGACGATAGGGGCCACAGCCCTTTGCTTAAGTACCTGGCGCTACCCCTGTTTACAGTTCTGCACCATGTGTGAGTCACCAGTATGGTCATATTGATGTTTATCATGCGTTGTTGCGGACGAAAACTGCACTCGGAAACGAAGTCACAACAATTATGTGCTTATCCTGCGTTACTGGTCAGCATGTGAGGAAGCTCTTTTATCAATTATTCTCAAACGCGGTCAGATAGAGAAGTGGGTCTGCCGAGTTCGAGGGCCCCATTCCCAAAAGTCGAAAAAAAATATAACTTGATTGAAGGATTCTGTTTAATTTAACAGAGCTGTGGAAAATGCGCGCTCATATAAAATGTCGAAACACATTGTCAGGGAATGCCACTGATTACAGTTTGATTTCGTTTTTACGAGTACCGAAAGATAACTTGCAGAACTTTTGATTTCAGTTACCAGTCAACACACGTTTAACACGATACATTTTTCAATTGTACATACAGTCACCTCACTTCCCAAATTGAATTTCCGAGATGTAACTTTTCTACAAGCTTTGTCACTACAAATACAACTACTCCGCAGTGCATCACTACATAACTACATGCCACCGTGAACATAACATGATTGTCAACAACACGGCACACGAAATAAATATTGGCTAGATATGACTGATCAAGGAACATGTCGTAGAGCCTGCTACGTAGGCAAATTAGCACCACTTCTGGAGAGCGAATTTGGAAGGAGTCAAATAGTGACTCTAACTTATATAAGTGAAACACACATGTCATAGATTATTGGCCCCTTCTTCTATTTTTCTAAGTTTTTTCTTGTCGAATATGATTTTCTCAAAACGTTAAATCAGTTCAGGGGCCGCACCGACAGGGTCCGGGGCCGCGTTTGAGAACCACTGCTCCGTCCACCACATATCAGCTGTGAAGCATACTTAACAGTGTGCCCTTTAAACCTACATCTGAAGGGTCTGGAGAGTCAATAGTAGATTAGAGGGCGCACCGGTGCGTATGCTTCACAACCGATGTATGGTGGACGGAAATGAATTAAGTCTTGAACAAGACTAGTGTGGGACTTGCCCTGGGGATTTGTAAGCTGAAAATTGCATCTGTTTTGGTAGCATTGGCGACCACTTTTTGGCACACGAAACCATTTCATTTGTTATTTCGCCGATAACATTTTTCACTCTTGGTCACCCGAAATAATTTCAGAGAATCACTGCCGGTACTTTGGTTTTAGGGTTGCATAAACAATTGCCGTTAGGCCGCTTGATGTTATGTGCACAACTTCACACACTTCTGGCATTCCTTCAGGCCCGTATCCGGGAGTTCGGGGGGTTCGGACGAGCCTTCCCGGTAATGTCCATGGTCCGCTCTGGATAGTAGAACGGAGAGTTCAGGAGTTAAAACGATGCTTGATATTTCTTACAAAAACCTTTCAAAACCCGTCCCAGGTATAGCCAGTCATGTGCTGTGCATGTTATTTACAGCGATCATAAATACAACCATAAATTGCTTCTACATGGGCGTAAGCTGGTAATTTACTACGATCTTTTATAAATAAATACAACCATAAACCTCTACTACATGGGCGTAAGCTGGTAAGAGACAATGAAACGGTTGATTCAAGTTCGGGTAAAATGAGGCAGTCAAAATGATAAATTATGCAACTTAAATAGGTTTCAGAACTAGGAAACCACCTGTCGCTTAAATCAAGGGCTCTTTTCCGTTTTTGTAACAGTGGATGAACACCAGTGATATTCGCCTCCTCTTTATGACTCGTGCTTAGAGGGAAACAGCCGGGGATACACGTACCAATTTACTCCTTTCAAAAGTTATCAATTGGTAACCAAACGTTGATAACAGAGCACGCCATTTTGTAATATTTTTGACAATTTGGGAGGGGAGGGGCGGCTGTGATATTTGTGTTTAGACCATCACCACTTCGTCAAAAAGTGTGTGTGTGTGGGGGGGGGGATATATCCCCCATGCCCCGGGATTCAGCCTATGGATATGGATGATGCACGGCAGTGCCCAAAATCACCCGACACCTCCCACCATACAGAATGAGAAAATAAAAACTTGACAATACTCCTTTTTCGGCAAGGAATCATAGAACGGATTTACTAGTTTGGGAAAGTCAAAATTTTGAACACATGCCCAAGCTAAAGAATGTTTAAAAGCGACTTACAAGACCTGGGAACTGCCGTTTCCGGCAAAATGCATTTTGGGTAAAAAATTCATTGGTATGCTATACGCGCCAGCTGATGGCCCACTTAGATAGTGTTGCACATTAGTGGTCCACTTTTCATCAAATCGAACCTACCCATTGGATGGCTGATTTCGGGTCTCCCCTAATTCCGTGCTAGACAGATTCACAGTGTCTTACATACAGTCAAGTAAATTTCCAAAGCACGTGCACATCGCTAAAATTCTTCGCAACTAGGGAAGCAACTAACTTGACTAAGTATCGGTCCACTGAACTTTACCATTGAACTTATTTCAGGTGCTCCTGGATTTCCAGCTTTGGTTAGGCTGGTGACCAAATATTTTGTTTTATTTTAGTAACCAGTGGCCACTGTCCATTTTCTTCCTGTGCACAGCCCTGGTCCCGTGGTGGGAACAGTGGCGTTACTTTGGTTCAGGGTGCCCGGGGGCAAGAACGGGTTGGGTGCCCCCTGACCAAATGACGTGCCCATGATGCAGTGTAATCCTATGCCAGTCCCAGGTGGGGGAAAGGTTTCCTCTTCCAAAAGTTCATTGCAAACAGTGCATCATCGTGGGTGCCACACCCGTCGGGTGCCCCCTAGCTCGGGTGTCCGGGGGTTCGCCTCCTCAGAGGGCATACGAGTTACGCCACTGGGTGGGAATTGTCGGGGGAATTACTTGTCCGATAACGTGTATGTGGAGTACCTCCAACCAGGCAAAGAAAACCGAGCGTCCGGGCAACCAAATTTCATCTCAAATATGCTCTCCATGTATACTTTAAGTTCCGGCCGACCGGCTGGCGAGTTTTTTTTTCGTAGGATAGCGAGGGGAATTCTATTCATACGGACCAATCAGCTTCTTGGAAAGAGGTCACACCCCTAATTCCAAAATAGCAGCTTTCCGACCCTTGTTTTGTAATTCTGACACCGGATTATGAAAGAACAGGCCAAATAACCCCCATCCATGTAACCCTAACCTTAATTCTAACCCTAACCATGATTTTGAAACAAATTTAAAATTTTTTGAAAAATCGATTTTCCCGTCGGTATCCTATGAAAAAAAAACTAGAGACCGGCTGACTGTCATTTTGTCATATACGGTATCGAAGAAAGAGACTGAGGTGGTACGGTCTTATGTCTTTTGAACTGCATATTATGGCTGCGTACAGATATTTAGCTGCGGCTTTGGGGTTAGTAGTTTCGACCTCGGGAAGTGTGTTCAGGACTATATAGGCCTATGTGTCAGAGAAAGAAAATGAAACTTCTTGCTAATTCCTATCTTCACAGCCTATATTCTGTTGATGAATATAAAATGTTGAAGTATATTCCCCGAAAAAAATACTGTGCAATTATTTGAAGTTACGTAAATGAACTTCAACATGTTATACCTCATACTGAAGCGCTATGAGAAGTTGGCTAGTTGGAGCAGATTTCTTCAACTTTTCTAGCTCATCTCTATCAGTAAAGGCTTCATGTTCCCGACAACCAACTACAAAATTTTATCTCCGAATAGAGGGCGCACTGGCTTTAAGCTTGGTCAAGAAATAAAGTTTAATAAAGTGTGCATGGTACACACGTCAGTGTATGCCACTTGCTTCTTGTGATGAGACTTGCTTTTATGCTGTCGCTCAAATGAAGCGAGACTACATACTGCATTGAGAATTATACAAGATATTGGCATAAACCCCACATAATTATGGATTACACACTTAGCAAGCGACGCTGTTCAAGTACAGTATCATAAAGCCTGCGCGGAGGAAAAAATGATGCAGGAATATACACTAGGGTTCTTTTCCTTCAAGAGGATTCTGATCGGAAGAATGTAAATGGATTTAAACATCTCGAATAAAACGAAAACTTTTGAAGCAACGCCAATGTAATACGTCAAAAGTAACAACATACCACTTGACTACGACATTATACAGCACCGGAATATAATAGCCCCAGGGTGTGAGCATGACACTGCAGTCAGTGCACTAGTTGGCATACGATCTATACTATGGCAGTATGGGGGAGATACTACTTCACTGTTTATCTCAAATGCGTGTCGCCAAAACATTTTTCAAGACTTTGGCCGAAAAATTGGCTTTTACAGCATAGAATATTACCATTGATCCTCTGAACCAAGTGGCATAATATATGTTTAAGTCACCGTAGGATATGAGGAGATGGCCTTCAAAAAGTGCTTCGCTCAGTATATGACTATAACGTATATTTAACACTCCTTGCAAGCAATTAAAGAAGCACACTATTATTTAGTTCGTGGAGTATCCCCTCCAAACAGGGACAATTTACCACAAACGCAGGAATTTTCATGAAAGGGGTTGGGATAGCTGAAATAATTATGGGTTCAACGGATATTAGGTTCTTTGTGGGATTGTATGGGATTTCATTTGGGCCATTCAACCTGCATACGGGCGTGTATTAAAAAAATGGTTGTAATTTGGTTTTCCTTTATGCCCTGCACCCCGTGTACATGGACATATTTAATAACTGGGTGACAAACGTATTAAAAATGTCAAAATGTTCTACAATGCAGCATATCAATAACTTTCCCAACAGAACATTCAACTTTAAAGTTAAAAAATGGACTTTCTTTCAATCCTGACCCCTGTGTATGTGTGCTCTCTCTTTAAAGGGAGAATGCAATCACCCCCCAAAAGAATTGTATAGTAGACTATCCTATTTCCTGAATGGCTCTTGAGAATCATGTGACAGTATTTTACTCACTCAATTGTAAAATCTACAAGAAGCAACTGCTTGATTTACCTTAAAGGTTAAATGCAGTCATCCCAATTTGAATTAGTGTAGTAGTCTATCCTATTTCATGAATGGCTCTTGAGAATCATGTGACAATATTTTTCTCACTCAATTCTGAAATTTATGGGGAGTAATTCATTGGTTTACCTTGGATATCCAATACTGAAGTCCTTAATTATCATGAAAGGTACTTGAAAGAGTAATAAGAAGAAATTAGTGAAAATTAGCTGTTGTTTCAAAATAAGTTTGAGGGACTGCTCTTGCCCTTTAAATATGCAATATTTATGTCCTAAAATATTATGAAAGATACTTGGGAGAGAAATAAGAAGAAATTTGTGACATTTAGTATTGTTTCAAAATAAGTTTGGGGCGACTGGTTCTGACCTTTAAGGTAGGCTTATTCGAGGAAAATCCCTGTGGAGGATATTTTCATACGAATTTAACACCGTAAACATTTTTGGGAAACATTGTAAACCCTGCTGCTGAAGTGATGTGTTTAATTTGTGATGTGTATGTGGTACGAAGGAATGAAGTCATCATGCAAAAGTAAAGAAAATGGTATTCCATGCATTTTTTTGCATTACTTTCTTCCTTGATGCAAAATGGCGTTTTAAATGAAGTGAAAAGGCTGAACTATCATAAAATCGTACAAGCCCTCATAGGTTTAAAAATAATCAGTCATGGTACACAAAATTTGAAATAATTGTGAAATACTTACTCATGAGCTTTCATACGATGGGTAGCTTGTGCAGATTGAATACTTGTACAAGGGCCCAGAGGCCACGAATGGGACTACGATTAGTGTGTAAGTCCATGGAGGAATAATAAATGGTGTGCTACACCTCTAAAATGAGTACCTCTAAAGCTATGGAGTAGGGAAAACAAGCCAGTGAGCCACAACTGGAAAAAAGGCCGTGGCCGGCCCGACTTAAACCAATTGGTAAGAAACAGCTGTAAAACCACATCTAACTCTTAACTCTAAAGATGACTTAACATTTTAGTTTTTTTTTTCCGTTCAACAGATCAAGCGAAAACTCATGTCCATACATCTCCAGGAGGCAACCAACCAGCATTTTCATTTGATGTATTCGTATACGTGTGATCTGAAACGCCTCCTCAGAAACCAAGAAGCGATGCTCAGAGAGACACAGGACACTTGTAATCAGCTCATCTGCGAGCAAGCTGATTTGGCTCGGTAAGTCACACTGACTCTGCACATAAAACAAGGGCCCCGCAAGAGATCGGGGGGGGGGGGGTACACGTGAAAAGCTGGGATACCGATATGCTTCATTTCCTATTTGTTGAGGTACAAGACCCCGTAATATATGTGCCTGCTTTACAATTTGTGCTCTGGACTGAAGAAGGGCTCAGACACAAAAGTGCTCTGAAATTTAGTGCTGGAAAAGACAATATTAGATGAAACGTGAAAGTCATCAAACTAAAGCAGTCTTCTACTTTGCTTTAGCGATATTCGTTGTTGTCTTTGAGAAATAAAAGGTGATACACTTTTCCCATACCCTGTTACAACGTGCCTCAACATTGAGGTTCATTGTAAAGCTCGACCCAGAAGTTTGTTCAGGGTGTTGTCTGTGATCCTTTGAAAGGCAGTCATGATTATATTACGAAGGACACTTATAAAATTATTTACACCAAATTCTGAAAAGTATATGTTAATACATGAACCGGTCTCCACATAAAGGCCGTTTCATAAGTTCAGTATAGCCCTATAAAGCTATGAAAGGAACACTGTTCATATCTGAGCTCTGTCCGTGATTGGCCTGGAAGAGCGAGGGATGACCAAACATAGACTCTTTTCCAAAAAGGAATTACAAAGGATTGTGGGATAGATTTTTGGTGTGCATCATTTTTTGCCACAGCAAAATGCCATTGACAAAAACATTGCGTACCAGAACTTATCCCACAAGCCATTGCAATTCGGTTATTTGGAAAAGGGTCTATGGTTCTTATAGCTTTATAACGCTCGAAAATTTGGAAGAAAATCGGCTTTTCTAGCCTATATAAAGTAACATTTTGTACAGAACTGTTCATTTTAATGAAGTTTGGCCACTCAGCAATTCGGAACAGGCTGCTATCAGATTATTCATCCCTTCAAAATGGACACACAAGAAGGTTTAAGGATCCCCCAGTCAAAGTTTGAAACTAAGGACTGTTAGATGCGATTTCCTGGCATCTGTCAATCAAGAAACGTGAACTTTGTAGTCTAACTTTGGGATCTTGTCAAAGAACAAAAGAGTGGCTAATTAATGGGGGAGGGGGTGCAGCTAGAAAAGCCTCCCTTGCATCTCCTCCGAGGTTCTAAAGGAGTCTGAAGTTAATTATTTTGCCCAGCCTATAGAATTCCCCCTTATGATACAGTGTATGAGACGTACCTGTCCTCTTCTGAAAGAGTGGGTGGTAATTTTCATAGACTATAATGTGACGAAGTGCCAATTTCCTTGCGTTTTCACTTGATTTAAGAATGTTTTAGTTGTGACCACAAGTATAATTAATTTATCTTTCAGACAACTGGTAGAAAAGAATAATTTATTGAGCCGACAGGCTGACAGACTTAAAGAGATCTCTACGACGAGTCATACGGGACTTCTTCACTGGAAGGTTGCACTACCCTCTCAGAATTACACCAGCCCTTTACTCAGCCCCCCGTTTTATACGAGTCGACCTGGTTACAAATTCCGCCTGTGCTTGGAGTTGAGGGGTCATGTGGCCAGATCAGAAACCTACGCCTCCCTATTTGTAATGTTATGCCGTGGAGAGTTTGACGACCAATTGTTTTACCCCTTTAATGGCGTTTGTCACGTGACGGTATTTAACCAATCCAATCCACGACCGTCTAGTTCGGATCAACAGCATCTTGTGACGACAATCGAATGCCAGAATATGTCCCGAGCAGAAACCGACAATTGTCAAAACCAGAAAAGAGGGCGCTTGAGGTTCATTAAGACAGAAAGTTTGACCAAAGGAAAATTTTGTCACAACAGAGAACTTTTTCTCAAAGCTGAAATAGTACTAGATCATGCACGGTCGTAATTTTGCGGTTAATCTACACGGGAATAAAAGATATGATACCGTCATGATTTACCGGTACAGTGCACCACGGTATTGAAAATCAAATGTAACGTGATTGCCGTGGCAGATGTTTGAGAGAGGGACAATTTTTAGCAAGGCCTATCAGTTTGTAAAAGTCTACGACCGCTATAAATCAAATTACAAATAATAGATATCTGTATATATTATAGGCTATTGTGTTATTTAAGCACTGTGGCACTGATACACTTAGTAAAGACATCCTTAACTTTGAGAGTTCTTGAAGGTTTTATGCATTTTTCACTTTGAATTTTAATACATAAATAAATATATTTTTAAATTTAATGGCTCTGACTGGCATTCTTCTTTGTGTGTGTCGCAGCCACTGATCTACATATGCCTAGAAACAATATGATGTATGCATAATAATTATGATTAAGAGAAACAATATGGAGTTCGCAAAATGGCACCAACTACCAGAGTTGTAGGCTGCCGAATCCATCTAACCAAATTCCGATTGCAGTGGTCACCATTCGAAGCCAGTACCCTTCGATTCCTGCAATTCCAGTGTTCCCGATGAGAGGGCAATTCCGAGTCCGGTCATGATCATGTGACAATTTAGCGTATCATACAGATGATTTTCATACCATTTTAAAAAAAGGTAGTACCACTAAAGGTTAGTTGCAAAGGTCAATTTTAAGGAGTCAGTTTAGTTTCGAAGTCTGCACGGCATACCCTGCAATTTAGTTGACTATTCATGTTCGAAACTGTGCACACGTATTTTCGTGGAATCTTCTGGACTCGGCTTCCAGTCTCGAGTCCAGTTACAACCCACTCCGGACGGCAAATTCTGGTTCTAGGACCGCTTCCCATTCCGGACCAATTTCGAGTCCAGGGTGTTACAGCCCTAGCAACTACTAATCAAATCGCTCATTTGATGCGTAATATTTAGGATTATGGTGAATTTGAAGAAAATGCAACAGCTGTGCAGTAGCAATTACCCAATTGTTCTTCATCTAGGGAAAGCTGCGCGTTTTGATTTCTTAACTACGCCGCCCTTCATGTTTTAGTTCGCGTTTCTTTTATGTCTGAGAAGTTTTACAATAGGATGAATGGAAAGTACAAAAAGGAAATCTTTTGCCACATTTTTTCTATTGCCCCTTTGAACGATTTAAATTGGCATTTGCTGGAAACTTTGTGAAGCTTCAACTCTCGTTAATGGCTGTACGTAGGAATTTTTTAGCGGCGACGTCTAAGAAAAAGCATCACCAAAAATTGCGTGTATAGAGGAACTTTCCAAAAATGCTTCCCATATCAGGCACATGGGGGAGGGGGAGAACTCAGATTAAAGTACCGAAACGGTCCCAAGAGAGCGCAAGGCGCTTTCATCCAATGGTGTGGGGTCGAAGTGCCCGTCTAAGGGCCCCTGGTGAGGCCCAGGGGAAACGCCCCAGTGGGGTAGAGGTATGGGCGCTCCGGAGGTATTAATCAAATTGTGAGCATTAGAATCAGTGGCGTAGCTAGAGGGGGGCAGGGGGCGGTCGCCCCCACAAAGCCTCTGTCGGAAATTTCTAGTCTCTGTCGGAAATAAAAACAAACAATTTGAAACACTTACAACACTTCTTATGTTTTTAAGCAGAATTACACATCGAAATGGTTACTCCTGGAAGTGTCATTCAAGCCAGTCTCGGAGATATTTTAATCCATTTTTCCACGCGCTACACGCCAGATGATGGTGGCGCTACGCTTAGATAGTACATAGAGACCCTATAGTGGGAGGGTCTCTAATAGTACATCATTGCTTCAAGATAATAATTTGTCGGAAATTTTTGCTTTTGCCCCCCCCCCCCACCACAAAAAAATATCTAGCTACGCCACTGATTAGAACGATGCATTCAAGCTTCTTCAGATGGGCAATAAAAGACCACAATGTCCTATTTTGGCCTCTTTGTTTTATTATAGCAATGCTCACTGACTAACTGCGGTCCCGAAATTGATGATGCAGACTGAGGGTGGAGGAGAGGCTGGATGATACTCAGGGTTCCCGGGGCTTTGGAACAATATTTCACCCAAATTGTCCAACAGGAAGTACTAATGGGAAAACGAGCACTCAGGATGGAAGTGCGAGAAGACGTCCTTAGCAATATGAGTAAAAGTAAAATATGACAAAAAAAAAAAAAAAAAATCCGGGGGGAGGGGGGGGGGGGTCCCTATACCTCCAAGTTGCTTGGAGCCTGCCCCATATTGCCGGAAATCTCGGAAATTTACACAGATCGAAGAGATAAAATTTGCTTTGAACATTTGAGAGGAACGAAAAAATGTGACCCCACCCCTCAACCAAATTACTGCCCGGAATCGTGTACAAAATGCACGTATTTGAGACGTACAAGTTAGTTAACGGTATCCAGAATCTAATACAGTGCATTCGAGGCTGTTTCTAATACAAAAGATTAGCCGGTGCTACATATTTCGGTTAAATACCACATTTAGTCGAGGGCAAGTGGGGGGGGGGGGAGGAGGAAAATTCTGTGTGTGTGTGTGTGTGTACCCACGTCTACAAACTTCGAAGGTTACCTAGTACTGCGCCATTTTGTCGTCTGCTAACCACTTATTCTAACAAGTGAATTGAAAGAGCGCCACCCTAAAATATACCAAAGCTCAGTTTGGGACGAAACAATATATATATATATATATATGTATATATATGTATATATATGTATATATATATATATATATATATATATATATATATATATATATATATATATATTATTTAATCTCATGCTGGCACCCCTCTTGGGAACCACTGGTCTAATATATTAAAAAACATTTCGATATGCCGCTCAGCGCATGCGGGGCAATTTTGTAAATTGACCCAATCCAGAGTGGGAATTTTAAATTATGACCAATCATGAAGAAGCGATTCTCTTTCACGACCGAATGCATGAAGTCGGCAGCGAATTTTTTTCGGCACTCTGAAAAAGATATGACCAGTATCACTGGAGTTGCAGATGCAGAACGCGAGTGAGTAGCACCAATTCCAGCAGGCCGCAGCCGGGAGGAGCCGGCCGGGGAGTTGGCAGAAAGCTTGTTTGATTTAGCAGCGAGGCATTTTTACGCGTGCGATTTTCGTCAGGAAACGCGAAGCTTACTAGGCTATAGCGCTTGATTTTGAGAGATTAATCAGCATGCTGCAGTGTATGAAATCGCCAAAAATTAAGACAATGAGTTCTGGAGGGAAAATTGGGGACTATCCTTCCACCGTTAACTTAAAATGAATGAATTCACGTCCATTGTTAAAATAACACCGCAGTTATGTGTAAAGCAAGGAGTCTTCCTGGTGAAAGCACCTCTGGTTGTAAGTCTACTGTGCAGTCGCGCCTGGTCAGATTAGGGTACTTACGGCGGCTGTACAGAAATGAAGGATCAACGTGTTCTTCGTTGCTACAATATCGTTCATATGGTGGCCAAAACATTGTACTAGGCTACTGTATTTGGTTCTAGTGGGTACAAAGTTGCTGCGGGACCGCTTGGGAGTACCTAACCCCAGTGGCACTGCCAGAGTTTGGTTATTGGGGGAGCAGAACAGATGGCGTCGTAATGCCGCCTCCGTTCCCCCCCCCCCAAAAAAAACTGCGTAAATGGTCCCTTTTTTCTGTGCGTCCCTGCGATTTTATACAGCAGTGTGGAGTCCTTTTTGTCACTATACATAAAGGTGCAGTCCTAGGGGAGGGGTATATGGGCAGGGTGTCCCCTTCCCCTAGAAGAAATTTTTGTTACTTTAAGGTTGCTTAGATGCAAAATGGTGCTACCTTTGGGATATATTTGAAACTGATCATATATGGCTGAAAAATATCCATAATTTAGTGCATTCTATTTTTGGTTACGTGAAAGAGGAGAGTATGTTGTCTAAGAGAAGAAAATGTTGTCAACAAACCTCCTGAATCCCCCCTTTTGGCTACTTTAATGCCTTCATTCGGGGAAAGTTTTACGTAAACATACGTAGAGTCCACAGAAACATTCTTGGACTATTACGAAAGATTTCCTTTGCTTCATTGTGCATTGTAAAGGGCATGTAAGGCTGCAGGCAGACACCGGTATAGTGCCTCCTAAAAGCTCTGGATTAATTACATAAAATGGGGCACTGATATGATGATTAGCCTATTACCTGATATTTAAATGATACTGTAGAGTATGATGCCTTGCACTTTACAACTATCGTATTTTTACTAAATTTGAACGAAAATCCGGACGAACAACTTCCAGCAATGGGGAATGGGCGGGAGAGTTTAGGTGCAGGGAGGTTATAGACCTCCCTGATAGGTAAAGCAAAAGGACTAAAAAGTGCGTTTCAGAGTGTTTTTTTTTTCGTCGTAAGTGTACTGAAAATCACCATGTATACGGCGGTAATGGCTGCGGGCGAAGCGCTCGGTAAAATTTTTTGAAAAATTTATAACGGCAAATACGTACTTTCAGCCTTCCACATGATTGCCACAAGTTTGATTGAAAGATCCCATAGGCTCCTACAGAGGTTGGAGATGTACTTCTGTTTTGCAGAAAAGTGTTGTGATTAGAATAGTTGCATGTATTATAACCTTAATAATGGTCATGAGATGGAGTGAAAACCATGACGAATGCGCGCGAAGCGCCCGGAAATTTTTCATTAAATGAAATAACCATGACAAAACCTGCATTTCATGCTCTGCATCGAGATACTTCCAATTCCCCAACAAACCCATTTGCCAATCACAAAGCTAGTCTTTTACCTGAGAATTCGTAAACAGATTTCAACTTTTGTTGCTGTGCTTCTGCGGGAGTTGCTACCGGAAATTATTGATAATAAGGACAATACTGAGGTAAGGTTTGAAGCGCTTGGACCGCGCGAAAATTTTGATAGTTTGCGCAGGATTTGCGATAATTCTGATGGTTTGAGAACCATTTGTTATAGAAATGGTTACAATAGATTCATCATTCGGTCGAAAACACACCTCACCCACCCCCTACAGAAATCTAAACCTTAAACGCCTTTTGGGATCATTTTAAAATTTTCAACAAAAAATCTGAAATCGATTGGGGGGCACGCGCCCCATGCCCCCCTCCCGTGCAGGCGCCACTGCTTAACTCGTCGTGATTTACGTATACTAATCGAATGTTTTGGCCTATTCAAAAATACAAAATGCATTTCACTGTGAACCCACCGTAGAGAAAAATTGAGTTCAACTCGAAAATTGCTTAAATCTGGATAATAAAAGACACTCGCCGATTAAGTTTAAGTTTCTTTTTAAGATTCTGATCACGTTTTATTTCTGTATCTTATTCAAAAAGGTCCCTTGACGAAATTTTAGATATTTTATTTATTACGGTACTACGTTCTGCAGTTTGTAACATCTATTCTGCAAAATCGCAGTCTGCAGTACGCAAAAAAGTACATCCTTGTTTGCACTGTTGGACTATGAAAATTGGCAAAATGTTATTGGCCCACTGTTGAAAACTGCCAAATGTTAACCAGCTGTAGACCGTTGGCGAAATGTTTACCAGCTAACAGTGACACCACTTATTTAACCAACGTTAGCCAAGTGTTGGAACTAACAGTTGGATAACTTATTTGCCAACTGAACGTTGGCCCAATGGCATAACCTTTGTAGGCAAAATGTTGGCCCAATATAAAATTGATTGTAGTCCCAACCTTTTCCTAATGACACACAACCATTCATATAACATTAGCCCAATACGGTTTGGCCAACCAATTTCCCAATGCTGGCCCAACTACGGTTATTTTGCTGTCTAGGATCCGCAGTAGCCTACTGTTGATATTTACTCCTGGCCAAATTCAAAATGGAAATCCAAAGCAGTAGAAAATTTTCCAATCTCTAATAATTTATTTTTGGCCAGGCTACTGTACCCAATTTTCCACTTTCGATATGGGAGCTAGGGAAGGGTCACAGAAATTTTGTCATATTATATATTACTATATTGCAGGGGTCTTTATACTGCATGCTAATGCTGCACTAACGCAGTAGGCCTATCCTATAGTTACACTGATTTTTCACCTACCCTTTGCCTGCAGGCTGTCCTATTAACTACGTAACTGTACTTAACTTGTTTTACAATTTTGGACTTGGACTCGAGAACACTGGACTCCGACTTGGACTCGAGCAGACTTGCCAACCTCAAAAATGGCAGACCTTAAGGTTCTCGCAAAACCTAGAAAATTACATCTCAGACCTGGAGATTTTAATAACACTGGTTGTAGCGAGCGTATGACAGTGTGGACGATCAAACATATTGCACACACAAATTACGGCTAATGTAAAAGATGGATGGTCGCTAAGGTTACCAGAATGGGATGTTAATGTAAAGCTAACAGTTAGAAGAAATTGACAAATGTGAGAATCAGTGGCGTCGCCAGAGGTTGGTGAAGGGGAGTGGGGGGGGGGGACTGCAGAAGATGATGCCTTAAGTCCACCCCACATAAACCCAGAAAGTCATTGTAAATTGTGCATAATCGCATCAGTGTATTGCATCCGGAGGGTATCCTTCCTTTCGGTAATCTTGTGCAGGTGATATCATGAGGGAGAGAAATTTTTGCCAATGTAAGATGTCTCAGATGCAAAATGGTGCTATGTTTGACAAATTTTCGAACTGATTATATATTGGAAAACTTTCACAAAAAGTAGTGAATTCTTTTTTTTTTCCGGTTGACTGTAAAGGAAAGGTGCGTTGTCTTAGTGAAGGAGACAACTCCCCTTAAAAAAATTCTTGTTTAGATAAGGTGGCTTAGATGCAAAATGGTGGGGTATCTTTGGCAAATCTTTCAATTAATTACATGCTTAGAAATAATAATTATTTAGTGAAACTTTGGCTGTGGAATGGCATTCGTTACAAGATATCGAGTGTTTACCGTCACGAATGCGCGCAAAAAGTGCCGAAATTTCGGATTAAAAATCATTTCCGTTACAAAAGTTGCGTGAATATTTTGCACTGAGACACTTCAAATTCCTGCAATTAGGTGTATCAGTCAATTAGAAAGGGCGAGCCTTCTGTCAAAGTATAAGCTTTCCATTTTCATTAAAGACGTCTTCCCTGAATTCCACTATATTTTGCATTCTTGCAACGCTGTGTTCCTCCATACAGACTCCTATGCACAAGAACAATCGGCGTAATTGCAGAACACTCAGCATTGAATAATGCGAATAGCCTATGTTTGAGGACGTTACCTTATTATCTTTAGCAGGCACAGCCATATGCAGCGGTATGAGAATTAACTTGTGATAAAAAATGATTAAAATAGATTCATTATTCAAATATTCATTCAGAAACACACCTCACCCTAACCCCTATAGAAATCTATATAGCTTTTGGCTGGCAGTAGTGCCATTTCCGGCTATCTGGGATGTATTTAAACCTCAAATTTTCTTAGAACGCTCCTCGCCAATACATGGTGGCTCTCCGCTTAGACAGTAAACGCAGTGGCGTACACATGGGGAGACCATTGACCCATGCTCCCCTCACTGATGCCGATTAAGTTAGTTCCTAAAAATACGTAAATTTTTTAACACAAATTTTACTTGCAAAGGTAGCATATGTGGCACCAGATTGTATGTAAGGACACCTAATTTTTCACCCCTTCCCTTAGACCCCTCCCCCAGGCCGGCGATCACACCTCACCCTACCCCCTACAGAAATCTATTTAGCTTTTGGCTGGCAGTATTTCCGGCCATCTGGGATGTATTAAAACCTCAAATTTTCTTGGAACTCTCCGCACCAGCCTATGGTGGCTCTCCGCTTAGATAGTAAACGCAGTGGCGTACACTGGGGGAGGTCATTGAGCCATGCCCCCTCACTGATGCCGATATTTCTTTTAGTTCCTAAAAATACGTAAATTTTTTTCACAAATTTTGAAAAGGTGGCATATGTGGCACCAGATTGCATGTAAGGACACCTAATTTTCACCCCTCCCCTTAGACCCCCCAGGCCGGCGATCACACACATACTGCATCCCCCCCCCCGTGAGAGAAATCCTGGGTACGCCATTGAGTAAAACGGGATTCAGACTTGCAGTCCTTGGACCAAAAGTCCGACTAGCTGAGCTAATCCGTCCTCACCTGCTCACAGAAATGTGTAATAAAATAAAATCAAAGTTTACATTTTGTTCACAAAAATTGCACTTCTTGATGGCTGCTATCAAGTCTGGCAAGTACAATTTCCGGCGATCTGGGATGTATTAAAATCTCAAATTTTCTTGGTACGCTCCGCGCCAACTCATCGTGGCGCTCCGCTTAGATAGTAAACGGGAGCCCCCCACAAAATCTCCAGTCCCCCCAGAGCCCCCCAAACAAAATCCTAGCTATGCCACTGGTGAACGGGGACTGCATGCCAGTATAGGCAGGCTTGGTGTGATCCAGTCAGGCGCGTAGCCAGAAAAATCTGATATAGGGGGGCACCGACACCTCATAGAGGGGCAAGCCGACTGCAGTGGCCAAGTGGTTGGAGCATCCGACTTGCAGCCGGAAGGTCTATGGTTCAAATCCTGGCCGGGTCATACCAAAGACTTTAAAAATGGAACCTACTGCCTTTGTGCTTGGTGCTCAGCATAAGCAATGGAGTAGGGAAAACAAGCCAGTGAGCCACAACTGGAAAAAGGCCGTGGTCGCGACTTGAACCAATTGGTTGGAAACTGGGACGTAAAACCTCATCTAACTAACTTACTCATAGAGGGGCACCGAAGAAGATTATGTTTGTTGTCAGTAGTGCCACCACATGATTACAGTTTGCCAGAACTACAGGGGATTATATCTCAAGCTTACCACACATAGCTTAAAGGTATCGGTTTTACGTGTGCACATACGCGCGAAGCGCGCGAAAATTTTCCTCTTCTGATGGAAATTTTTCCCTCCGCTTGCAATACAGAGACGTAGAAATTCTCCACAAGTGAAGGGAACAAGACTATAATCACGATATATCTTCAGCTCAGCAAGTGTAGGTGAAGCCGGTTAAGTACTTTGCGAACGGCGAGGCGGGACCAGGGGCTGCCATTAGGCAAGCTTAGTGTGATCCAGTATGATTTTGTTAGGACCCAAGGGAAAATTCCCCGAATATGTGGCGAATTGACAATATGGGAACACCAGCATGGAGCTTTGAGCTGGACTTTGAATGACAGTGAGAGCACACCAATGTCTTCACAGTTCATAATTCAGATGGTCATTATCGTATTTATACTTTGAACGAAATTTTGCATGGAAAAAAAAACAGAAAAAGTAACTTTTGGCATAAATTTTTGGTACGACTAAATCTAGCTTCAAACCGTGTAGTCGTCACGGAGCGAATGTTACTCAAGGTACTAGATTACTACTTATGGAAGCCCCTTGATGTCCGGGATCTAACTTTGAGCCTTCACCTAGCTTTGGCTGGAAGATCTTAAGAGTTCACTTGAATTTTTGTACTAATAATGTTCATGGGTGATATTACTTCGCTTGTGCGAAGCGCGCCGAAATTTTGCAGGAAAATTATTTACCACGGTAAAACCTGCATACAGATTCAGCAAGGGGTGGTGGAAAGATAAGTCCGACGAAGGGACCAAGCTCTCCTATGGGGTTCAGCAACCCGAAGCCCCGTCAGAAGCAATGAATTACAGATTGGATACCGAACGCGAAATTTTGGGCCACCGGCGAAAAATTTGGGGTTCTGTTGAAGAAAAATTGAAAATATTTGGTTCTTATTAAGGAAGTTAGAAAATTTGGGTTTCTATGGAAGAATCTACCCCTCTTCGTCCTAGACAGTTCCAATCCTCCCGACTAAGTTACTCCTTCCAAAACTGTGTTGAGCCCTTCCTTGTGCAGACACAAACCTAGTTTATTGCTTGAGGGCATATCCTGTTGGGCATACAAGGCCATAATATGTAACCAGAACATTCTCTGCGCATGCTGTGTATTGCGAGCTTTTATTTGAAGTCAATCAAAGAACATTCACCGAGAATTTTGCTTTCTCCCAACCAAAATGTATTTGGGGTGATGTCTTTAAGAACAAACCAAGACTCCGGGCGACTGGTCGCGAGGGGATGCCCCCTTCCACCACCCCTGGACATTGAGACACTTTACGTGTCATACAAAAATGATTATCATGATGTTGAGTCTGAATAAAGAATCTTCCCGATCGTAAGAGAAAGAGGATGGAACTTTTTATGCATTCCATTTTGTGCTTTTTTCCGGAATCACACCTATACGAAAGAACAATAGCCTAATTGTGGAACCTGTACATTTATAAATTAAGCCAACATATCTGAAACGGGTGCATGTTAAAGCTATACCGGTATATAACTGAAGATAAAAGCGAGCGAAGCGCGCAATTTTTTTTTTTTGTAATTTCGGAACAAAAATGTTACAGAGAACAAAATACGTTCATTATTAAACTCCTTATGGGATCATTTTTGGTTACAAATCGCTTAGTGTCATACCAGGGCCACCGTTTACATGTACTAAAATTTTATTTTCGATCGATTTTCAGTATAGGGGGGCACAGTGGTCCGCACGGGGGGCACGGCCCCGCTTGTGCCCCGGCCTGGCTACGGGCCTGGATCCAGTATGATTTTTTGGTAGCATCCAAAGGAAAATTCCCCGAATGTCAGAGAAATTAACAAAATGGGAACATTAGCATGGGGCTTTCTGCAGGACTATGAATGAGAGTGAGAGCACACCAAGCTCTTCACAGCTCACAATTCAGGGTCGGTTGCTACATGGAGACCCTTATTGCCCTGAATACAACTTTAAGCCTTCACCTCACTTTGGCTAGAAAGATTCAGTGGGAATTTTTGTGCTGATAGTGTTCATAGTTTATACAATTCGTGAGAACTGCGCGCGAGGAGCGCCAAAATTTTGCAGGAAAATTATTTGCCATGCATGGTAAAACCTGCTTTCAGACTCAGCTGGCAGTGGTGAAAGGGTATGCCCAAGTGGGGAACAAGCTACCATAAGGAGTCCAGATACCTAAAGGCCTGCCAGAAGCGAGAGGTGCCAAAAGGAAGCCAAACGGACTCGCTTGGGCGCGAAGCACGCCGAAAAATTTGGGATTCTGTTAGAGAAAAATTGAAAATATTTGGTTCTTGCTAAGAAAATTTAAAAAATTTGAATTTTTATGGAAGAATCTACCCCTCCTCATCCCAGAAAGCTCCAATTTTCCCAACTAAGTTACTCCTAGCTAATCCCAATCTGTCTTGAACTCCTCCTTGTGCAGAAAGAAACCTATAGTACCGGTACATTCAGGGGCGGCGCCACAGGGAGGGGGGCAGGGGAGGCATTTGCCCCGATGGTTTTTCAACCCAAAAAATAAAATTGTCTAAGAAACGTTTTAAGACACATAATTTTGTAGGGGGTGGGGTGAGGTGTTACAGTATGTCACCCATCTATCACAATATTAGTTAAACTGTTCGTTACAAAATACCTGAAACTTGCAATCCCCGAACGCATAACGTTTTCTGTTTTCTCCATTGTTTACGTGAATGCAGGTTTAGTATTACATAAATTAACACTAAGGCCAAAAATATATATAACGCGCAAACAAAAAGAGCACCGGAACCGAGAGTAAAGCTAAAACAATACAGTGGTATGTCCTAACACCAAGTTATTGTAAGACCTTACACATAATTTATGGTGTCACAGAGCAAAAAGTTCTCCCTCTCTTGGAGAAAAGGTGCGTATCATTGCAAGTTACACCAAAAAATACAGACAGCTAATTTGTGCATCAGGGGATACGCCTGATCCATGAATCTCTATCTAACCAAAACCCCAACTCTACCCGTAACTCGGAATATATTTTCGTCGGGGGAATCTTCGGAATTTAGTGAACCTTCGACCAGGTGAACCGTCCGTCTATAGACGAATCCGGAGAGCAAGTGATGGTCTGATTTCAGTCGGCCATACCTGGGGTCTATCACCTTTAATCTTTCAATTTCCTTGCTTACCTGTATGATGGATGGTTGGACATTAAATTGTATCTTAATTCGTTCAATTTCACTGAATATGTGGGTTTGAAATTCATGTAGAAAATAAATGAAGACGATTTAAGGCTGGTGGACCCCATTAATGGCTGCCTACAGTCACTAAACACAATCAGTGGCGTAGCCAGGGGAGGGCGTGGGGGGCGCCAGCCCCCCCCCCATGAAAGCTTGTCGCCCCCCAGTCGCCCCCCACTGGTGATCTGGGCCAAAAAAATTCACTCAACTCACTACTCAACTTGATAATAATATACGATATACCTATTTTTTTTTGCTCTGAAGAGGGCAATTTCTCTTATAAATGACCCAAAATTTTCGGCGCGCTTCGCGCGCTGTGAATTATTTTCAGACGTTATTCTGAAGTTATTCTGCTATTGCACGTCGTTTGATTTGTATTTCTGGGGAGTTCATATTTTCAAGCCCAGCAGGGTTTTTCGTGTACTTCCCTTCACCTCATGTACATATTTCTCTATTACCATTCATCATGTATTTTTGTATGAATGCGTGAAGTGATAAAACAAATAAACGAAACGAAACGAAACGAAAAGGGAAACGAAGTTAGATTCCGGGAGAAACATGAAATCAGTGCCTCTGCTTCTCTAGTATATACAAATTTTATGCAATATATCAGTATGGCATGGTATAGTACACAGATTTTCTTCAAATCCCCCTCACCAACCCCTCAAAAAATCGGGGATGTCGTCACTTGGGGTCGCTGGCCCCGCGACGGGCAAATCCTAGCACCACCCCTGCTGTGAATTACAATGAGACCAATGGTATGTGAACTTCACAATTTACGCCGAATGCAATGGTTATAATAGGCTATAAAAGTACCCACCATAGTCTAGGCCTAGGTGCGTGGCTTTTGTCACTGACAGCGAGTATCAGTATGTGCAGGAAACTAGCCCACCGCTACCTCGTGAGAATAAAATAAAATGAAACTTTACGTTTTTTCACCAAAATGCACATCTTGATGGCTGCTATGAAGCCTGGCAAGTGCCATTTCCGGCGATCTGGGATGTATTAAAATCTCAAATTTTCTTGGTACGCTCCGCGCTAACTCATGGTGGCGCTCCGCTTAGATAGTAACAAGGTGCCCTCCCATGAAATGGTCAAGCCCCCCCCCAGCGCCCCCCCTACTAAAAAAATCCTGGCTACGCCACTGAACACAAGCGCTGATCGGATTCGTCTTTGGGTATTCCCCCTGTCCGGGTTATATAATGTTTGGCAATCTCAAACATTTACTGTCTCTCCATTCCCAGCATGTGACCATTTAAAGTTTAGAACGTGAACACATATATTGGGGGTATCATGAGTCAATCACTTAACGAACATTTTGACAATAAAAACATAAAAAACATTTAATAAAATGAATTAAACTTTGAAGCAATATTATATGTCTCCCTTATTACATAAGCGTAGGAAGCAGGGGACTGGGGACAGTGCACTTAGAGTGCACTGCAACAGTTGTTGAATGTGGGTTTTGCCTTGTGTTGGTCCAACATTTATGTGCCAACACAACCTATTACCAACGCTTGCCAACATTTGCCGACCATTTGCCAACGTTGGTCCAACATAGTGTGCTATCTGGGAGACTCTCAGCGCTCCGCGCCACCATGAGTTGGCGCGGAGCGCAAGAAAATTTTGGCCCAAAATGCTTCCCAGATCGCTGGAAATGGCACTCATATAAAAAGGGGAAACACTAGCAATATCGTAAATGTAAAAAAAAAAAAAAATACAAAAAAAAAAAGGAAATTGGAAGATGTCTATATGTAGCAAATGGTGTCATATTTGGGCGCAATTTAGCTTTTAAAGTGTAGTATCAATTCGTAATCTATGTTATATTATTTACACCCTTTTAGGTAAAAAGTTTGCCCCTGTCATCGTCATGTCTCAATCCAAAATCAGAGATGTTAAGTTGGCTGGGGAGGTGTTTAAGGGGAGGGGTGTCCCTTCCCCTTTGAAAAAAGAGGACTAGGTGTTTGTATGGCAAATGTTGCCATATTTGGGCGCAATTTAGCGTTTACAATGTAGTAACAATTCGTAATCTATGTTACATTATTTATACCTTTTACGTAAAACGTTGGGACCCTGTCATCGTCATGTCTCAATACAAAATCAGAGATCGTATTGGCTGATGTTCAGTAAGTATCGTCAAAACGTACGATCATGAAAAATCCCATGAAAATCATCATTTTTGGCGGTGTTCGACCTAATAAATACCACGTTATTTTTTCATATGCGCTTAGATACTAATCTGATCGAAAAACATTTGTTTTATACTATCCGTGATAATGTGCTTGAAAATATTGATTGGAGCACCATTGGAAAGATCATTTAGCTCCAAGCCGCAGTGGGGTGCACAGAAATGTCACAATCTATTCCCTTCTTGCTACTCGTACCGTACGATCAAATCCAGTGCCGGATTAACCTCATGGCAGAACCGGCATATGCCGGGGGCCCCGCGCTTTTGGGGCCCCAGCGGGAATTGAGACCCACATTATTTTGATTTACTGGTTGTCGGGCTCACGTTTTCATGTGTGTGCACTTTTGCCATGCCTTAACACTATCTGGCATATAATGTGTAATAACTGTCATGTATCACTGTATAATGTGTAAAAGCAACTATTAGTTATTAGCGGTTAAAAGCTAAAATTTAATCTGTTGAGTGTTATTAATTTTGTGTAAGCGGGTGGGCGAGGGGGAAGGAGGTTAAAGTTGTAAAAGGGGCCCCGCTATAGAAAGTGCCAGGGGCCCCACACAACGCTAATTCGGCCCTGATCAAATCGCTCTATTTTTGTATCCTCACAGTTTTAGTTTTCATCATTTTGTAAAAGTGGGGGGAGGGGGAGGATTTTTGGAAATAATGTCCCCCCTTCCAAAAAAGTGAGGGGGACGCGTCTCCCCCGCTCCCCATGATCCACGCCCATGCATATAGCTCACGGAATAAACGACTTCGGGGGTACTTGTTCCCCCGTCCGAATCAGGATGACATCATGACAGGGTACACTAATTCAAATTGGGGGGTGCATTATTTTTCATGATTTCTATGGAATTTTCCCATTCGTCCTTTGGGAAGAAATATATCAGCAGCCGGCCTCTCAAACACGAGTACGATTGGTAACAGTGGTAATGCAATTTACGCAATAATCATTTCCTGATACTGCACATGTATGAGATTGCCAACATACAACGAATTATTCACCTATTTAGCTTACAGTTTAGCGTTGTGGACAACACACAGTGAAGTGTATGTAAAGGAGGATTCTGGAGAAGCATTTTGGACCAATCAATGATGTTAATTCTTGTCAATTCGTTTGAGGAAGGTGAATTTCTACCAATCAGCTACGGGAAATTTCACCCAATGAAAATACGTGTCTTACAAAGCCTTGTGGCCAATCACTGATGACGTACCAAGTGCTTCATCCACGAACAGGTACATGCTTTTGTACTACATTGTTTACGTGTTCGTTTACGCGCCGCGGCAGTTGAGAGTTCGCTCTATTTTTTCACTCTTTCATCCGAAGTCTCGAAGTAAACACTGGTGTGTAGTTGGTCATCTGTTAGTAGCAAGTGAGTGTAATTCTGTCAAATGCATGATATTTGTTATGGTATGAAACTCGTGTATTAGTCAGTAGACGGTCTTCTGAACCTGAATTTGAAACGACACTTCGTCGACTTACGTTATTATTCGTGGCATCGTAGGGCCTTTAAGCATAAAATCAACGCTCTGTGCGAAGCCAAACTGCAACACAGTTTCACCACAGTGGCCTAATGCACAAACAGTAGCAGCGTATTGCATCGCAGTTTTGCGATGCAAATGTGCACAGTAACGATATAAAAACTTGAAAAAATAACTGTTGGCCTAATTGTTATACAACATAAAAAATGCATAGCAGTTACTATGCAAACCGAAATCGTTAATGCGGACCCTGAACAGTAGCCTACACTCAGATTGAGTCCAGCGATAGTGATTCCAATTTCAATACAACGGTAGGCTTAGGCCTTAGGCTAGCCTCAATCTGCTTGTACAGAGGTAGGCCTAGCCTACACTGGCATGGCAGGTTATGGCTAGGCCTAGGTTTAACCACGTCCTCAGTAAAGCTGTTCTTTTAGACCTAGGCTACTGTACCTGGGCTAGGTTGAAGCTCACTCCTACCTATCCTACACACAGTCCCAACAACGATCAATGGAAAATAGCATGGTGGTCTTTCATTGCTCTGTGTGTTGGTTGAAATTTTTTTCCATCTTACAGGAAATTTCGGGGGCCTAGGCCAAAAGTCTTAATTTCCTACTGTAATCTAGGCCTAGGCTATTTTTTTTTCTTCAAATCTTTCTGGAGCAGCCCAAGGGCTACCTAGGCTGCTTACCAGTGGAAACATCCCCGTACCAAAATGTCCCCATTTGATGTTTGTATGCTGATTTCATAGTTTTTTAATTACAGTAGAACTGGTATGACTGATATGACTTGTATTTCAGGGTAGCTGTTTGGAAATTGAAGTTAAGGCTAGTGCAGTATGTGTGCTATATGCCTCTCCCAGAATACATGTTACGTGTGCATAGCATAATGAGTTACCGTATGCGGTCAATTTGAATTGATCTTTCCAATTGTTACACTTGAATAGGCTATTCCTGAATCCATTTAACTTTCATTTTATAATTCCCGTCACTTTCCTGCTAAAAGTTTGTTTGATTCTAGGCCTAATTTTGCGGTGTTTGAATACTGAATGTGGGGACGTTTTTGTATTACATACATAGTACCACATTTTGGTAAAGGGACGTTTTAACTGGATACCCCTAGGCCTAGCCCCACTGCAAATGTTTGTGATCACAGGCATATCTTCTGTAAGATTCAAAAGTTCGAAATGGAATCAGCACCATTTTCACTCCCTAAAATTAAGTGTGGCAAAGGAACTTATTCACTAGTAGCTTGCAAATGAGCTACGCTGTTACATTATGGGAAGTGGATCTTGTCCCAGATGTGGCCGGTTTGCATCAAAGATGTGAGTCCTTTAGGCTAGATGGGGGAGGAATAACATAATTTTGATGTTTTTGTGTCATAATAGAAAGAGTGTCGATCTCAGAATGTTATCAGATCATGCAGGAATAATTTCATATTCGAATTTTGCCTGGCACTTTTGGGAGTTTTTTCCTTCTGTAGTGTAGAATCACTGAAAACCCTATGGTTATGCACACAAAAAAGTGCTACACTTTTTTGCATTTGTGTAGCAGATTGCAAGCTTATGTAGCAAATTGTGATGTAATATCAGATTAATTATTCTGCCATGGCCACAGTCCATCCTGCAGACTTGAGTATAGTCCAATTCTAGGAATAATGAAGTGTTCATACTTTTTGCTAAAAACAAATAATAGTTTTTGATTCCTTGCCGAAGGCAGGCAAGGAATCTATGTGATGGTGATGTCGTGTGTGTGTGTATATATGACGCCTAGTTTGTAAACACGGAATCTCGAGATAGCAATGACCAATACTTTTCATATTTGGTATATAGATTTGTCTTGTTGAGAGGAATAACCCTATGTTTTTGGTGGCAGCCAAAGGTCATGTGAGGTCACCAGAGGTCAAAAACCGAAAACTTTGTAAACACGATCTCAAGTTAGCAATGGCCAACACTTTTCGTATTTGGTAAACAGATTTGTCATGTCAAGAGAACCCTATTGTTTTTGGTAGAGGTCAAAGGTCATCCGAGGTCACCGTAGGTTAAGCTGCGAAAACTGGCTCCTAAATATTTCAAGTCTGATTGTACAGTCTGCACGTGAATCTCTCTATCCACAACTCAACGATCTTATATCTCGCACAGCCTGTGTATTCCTATACTTGTACAGGCACTGAAAACCTGCGAAAACACATTATTTTTGAAATCAGTTCACATCGCTCATCAACAGTCTGCTTTGTCACAACACAGAAGATCACTCACATAGACATAAACCGATATCAGTCATGAGTAATATAGGCCTCACAAGATCAACTGACAAAGACAGTTGGCGGGAATTGAACAGTGCACTTCATTTTACGGGCAATAACTTCTGGAGTTACGAGGGAATTTTGAAAATGTGGCATTAGCCCAGGGCTTGAAATCTTCAAAAAGGGCACGGCCAAAAGGAGGGAAATGGCCGTCGGTCTATGTTATTTCAATGGACATTTACTGAGGGGCATCACGGCCATCAGAAAGGGCCCGACGGCCACGACCATTGGTGCCGTCAGGTTATTTCGAGTCCTGCTTGCCTACATGCAACATGGTCTAAGAGGGTGTGGACAGATTGGTTTCAGGCTAGTTTCAGCCTCACTTGCCTTAATTATACCCGTACTACACGTTTTCAAGCACGTAAAAAGCACCTGTACACTTTATCCGTCCTTTTTTATTTGTAAGTTTTGGGCCCCTTGATTTATCATTTGGCCCCTAGATTCCATGGGATAGGGGCCCGGTAGGCCCACAAAGGTTGAAGGCTTATTTCGACCCCTGCTTAGCGATGAATGCTAAAATTGATGTTAGTGCAGTCGACCCCTGATGTCATTTGTTTGTAAACATGAATGAGTCTGTTGGTCAAAGGGTCAAATTGTTGAAATGAATTCTGCAGTTGGTGTTACTTTCCGACCTGATGTGGATAGAATCCTTAGGATACACTTCCAATTTTTTATTGCAATAACTTTTAAAATTTTCTTACAGAACACTCATAATGGCACGTACTAAGCAAACAGCTCGTAAATCAACTGGTGGAAAAGCTCCACGTAAACAATTGGCTACCAAGGCTGCGCGTAAAAGTGCTCCATCGACAGGTGGTGTGAAGAAACCACATAGGTATAGGCCAGGAACTGTGGCCCTCAGAGAAATTCGTCGTTACCAGAAAAGCACAGAACTGCTTATTCGGAAGTTGCCGTTCCAGAGACTTGTTAGGGAAATTGCTCAGGATTTCAAAACTGAACTGCGATTTCAAAGTGCAGCCATTGGTGCTTTGCAGGTAAGTCAGATCCTGTTGTGCTAGCCTTCATATTTTTGTGCTTTTGTTTTTTCAGTATATTGGTTGCAGCTATTGAAAGAGACCCAATTCCCATTTGTGAATTGTCAAAGGGGCTTATTGAGTTTATTCACAAAATTCATGATTTTTTTTCCCATCTGTTAAGATTTACTCACATCTTGATGAAGGGTTTTCGCTAAGCCAGGTTCCCGGGTCTCAGACGCACGACAAGCCGCCTAGACGCTTGGAAGAAAATCTTGTGCGTCCCATGAACGCATGATGTTCAGCCTTTTACGCACAAAAATTGTAGCTCTAAATTTCATTGTCTTTACCCACATATGTATTTACGCACGTACGTACGTCAACTTCTCTACAGAGCTCGTGCCTAGCATAAGGTATGGGTGTTTGAATTCAATTATGGAACTGCACATGCACTACAAACTTTGCCGTGCTTCGCCATGCGTTTCACTTGAACCTGGCCTAAGGTATAAGTGTTCGCGTACACAATTCCTATACCAAACATAATAGGGTTTTTGACCGCGAATATTTTTGCTCTCTTCGAATAGAAAAATGTGGAGTAAAGGATGAGCATTGATTGATTTTACATCAGTTCAATGTGAAAAAAAATGCCATAAATGAAGAAAATATATGTTCAGGACAGCAAAAAAGAAGAAAGGGAAGAATACAAGACACATTATTTCACATTTTGTTTCACAAGACATAGTCCTTTTTGAATTCTTATTATCGTGTAGTCTCAAGGAAAGGTTATTGCCATAATGTTCGATTTATCGCCCAAACTTGCGCGCTACGCGAACGGCATGAAAGTGGTCTAAATTGCTTCAAATAAGAACAAAACTAGAGTAAACAGTTGTAACTCAACAAAATCTGAAATGTTTTATCTTTATTTCGTTGGAAAATAGAAGTACCTTGTGGCATAATTTGCACAGATAATTCGTGCTACAAACAAATGAAGGACCTACGCCTGCTCAATGCTAATTTCTTGTTTGTCGAGCTCAAACAAAATCTTGCCGGGCTACCACAGTCTAATACGAAAAAGCCCGATGGGCTACCTTTTTGAAAAATATTTTCCGAGCCGTAATTGTGACAAACCAGACATGTAGAGCTATAGCTCGACATATTCCGGTACAGTTCACGTTCGTACTAAAACACCTGTCATTTCCACACACTTTGCAGTAGTTATGATGGATTCTTGTGTAAACGCATGCGTACTTATTGCACAATAAAAATAAACTGCATATTTTATTATACCTGGGATATGCTCCGTTTACAGGGAAGCTCGATACATATGCCTGTCTGAAGGGTAAGGGTATAGCTCCATATCTTGTACACATGTACGTATCGTATAGGTTACAGTACAAGTACGGGACTCTTGGAAAATTTTGGAAACCCTTGAAAATTTTGGGGGACGCTCGAAAAAGAAAGCTGAGAGTTTCGGGACTCTTGAGATTGGAAGCCTAATGAAAACCCTGTTGATGGTAAATGGTCAAACTATAACTAAAATGGCAGTGATAGTGAATTATTAAAATCACTCATTACAAATTCGTGACGAGACACTTTTTCCAGTAACCATATAAGCAACCCGTGTCTGCAAACACTACAATTTTTCGCATTTTTGGTAACTATAGGAAGTGATACATGAGTAAGCGGCTAATTGGAAGCATTGTCATGCAATGATTTCCTTCAAACTTGTTGCAAAATAATCAGTATCAACTCAGTGTGCCCCTTTAAGTTCAATATAGGCTTTACAACAGGATTCTCGATATGTGATGGAATTTGTTCTACAAAGATTGATGTCCAGAAGGGGAAATCTGGAGTTGCTCTTGGCCAGCCTTGCAAAAAGTAAAGGGGGATCGCAGGTTGCAAAGTCTGAAATGACTATCAAAAGTCACAAATGACTAAAAACTTGATTGCCGTTGTTAGCAGCCACTGTTTGGTTTCACGCGTGGAACTTGAAACAATATGTATGCTGTATTTATTGGTTTTGATGAAAGAGAAAACTATGCACCATGATGGCATATGTGTGTGTGTGTTTGTGACACTTAGCTTGTGTGCGCGATATCTCAAGAAGAGAAACTCCAACAGTTTTCAAACTTGGTACATAGATGCCCCATATTAAGAGGAAGAACCCTATCGTTTTTAATGGGGGTCAAAGGTCACCTGGGGTCACGGGGGTCAAAACCTGACAACCTTGTGTGCATTTAATCTCAAGGTAGGAAGCTTGGATGAATTTCATACTTTGTATGTAGATGCGTTATGGTAAGAGGAAGAACACTATCATTTTTGGAGGAGGTCAAAGGTCATGTGGGGTCACCAGGGGTCAAACTCTGAAAACCTTGTTAACATGATATCTCGAGGTAGGAAGCTTGGATAAGTTTCATACCTTGTGTGTAGATGCTTTATGGTAAGAGGAAGAACCCTATCATTTTTGGTGGGGTTCAAAGGTCATCTGGAGTCACGGGGGGTCAAACCCTGAAAACCTTGTTAACACTATATCTCAAGTTAGGAAGCTTGGATAACTTTCATACTTCGTATGTAGATCCTTATATTTTGAAGGACTAAAAATCCTGTTATTTTTGGTGGAGTTCAAAGGTCATTTGGGGTCACTGAGGGTCAAACTCCAGTTAGGAAGCTTAGATAGAATCCATACATAGTATGTGGATGCATTATGGTAAGAAGATGGATCCTATTATTTTTGGTGGAGGTCAAAGTGCAAATTTCCCAAGCATTCCTAAGATTAAATAGGAACAAAAAACTGTTTTTTTCCAACATGTTAAGATAGCATTTGACCAGTGACTGAAAGTTATGGGACATCATGGCATTAATTATTTGGAATAGAACACATCGTCGAAACCTCAATGCATTTTTGCATTCTGGTTTAGTTGAAGGCATAACGTAGACTGGACCTGACTGAAACCTCCACTTCTTATATGATCGTGCAATTAGTGCAGACCGATGCCTCATAGGGCAGAAACGGATTTCATGCAGTCAAAATGGCAACTGAACAAAGTCATAAAATCACAAAAGCAACATTTGGCATGAAAATATGGCATTGCACAATACTTTTTAAAAGGCCATAACTCCGAAACTGCTTGAGCTATAGGCCTCAAAATTTCAAATATGGCATTGCACAATTCTTTTTAAAAGGCCATAACTCCGAAACTGCTTGAGCTATCGGCCTCAAAATTTCAATGTTTTGTATATGCAGCAACATTAAGAGGGAAAACCATCAAAGTTAGAGATGGTCACATGGGGACTTTCCTGAAAATGTTTGTTTTGATTTGGCATAGAATGACCAAATGCTCTGAGGAAAGGTTGCTTAGAGTACTAGAAAATGCTCCCAATATCAACTTGACAAAGTTAAGGAAACTTGCAGAGCATTCCAGTTTGCACATGAGTAAGTTTGGGGGACTCTTTGTGTAAGAGTCAGAAACTAGAGAGATTGGGTGGGATATGGCCCACTACAATCAAACTTGGATCCCTCAAATTTCCCTTTTTGCACAGACTTTTCGTAAGACCTTAAAAAATGATTGACAGTACTGGCTTTGACAAACTGATTTTTCTTTACTCGTCCGTCGGGCTAGCTGTTTAAATCTAAATCTACTTGCCCGCATGAATACTTGTGCAGTTTGAGTTTGCCCAATTGCCACTGTGGAAAAGACTGTTGGGGCTCTTGCTCGGACGACTATGTATTAAACAGTGCACTTGCCCGGGTGATTTTGTTGTTGCCCCAGACTGTCGGGCGGGGGATTTGTCGAGGCCTGGACGGTAAAGAAATTTTGTCATTCCATGCCAAATCAACAAATGATTCCCAGGTACCCCTTTTTTGAAAATTCAGACCTTTGCCAAATCTTTTTGTATGTTAATCTGGCCATGCTTTATCCCAGTTCTTACAGTCAAGTGACCAAATAGGTAATGAGGTGTAATCTGGGATTTAATATTAAGGCCCTCAGGACCATTGGTTGTGGGACCAGGTGGCCTCGAAAATGGGAAGAAAATTCTTCTGTAAGTGAAAAATTGCATTTTGGAGTGCCTATCAACATATTAGGCAAGCTACTGCCAATTTGGGACCAGATTCTGTTTTATGTTGCCACCAGACATATATATTATATTAATATATTATATATATGTATTATCAGCATCCAAAGTCATGAAAAATCATGGAAGCAACATTTAGTATGAGAATATGGTATCGCACAAGACTTTTTGTGCTGGTTTTGTCTTTGCAGTGCATTATGAAAAAAAAAAAACAAAATCAGAGATGGACTTGCTTGGAAATTTGTTGGTTTGGCATGGGATTGACCCAATTCATTTTTTATTCAGCTTTGTCAGCCAACTTCACAGTTTATGCAATGCCTAGTGTGTGATTTTGCTGTGTGTGAGTGATCTCTTCTAAGAAAAGTATCCAGGACAAACTTGTGATGTAAATCTGGTTTTGAACACATGCCAGTTTTTTGGCCCACAAAAATGTTCCCTTTTTCAGAAAACCAGTCTTTGGTCAAAAGTCATTTAGAGGACAACACTGGCTGTGGTGTGAAAAATTCCAAAATGTCACTCCTTTCACAGTTCTCATGAAGTAAGCTATGTTCTTAAAAGTTAGTGTTCCTTGATTAGTACTTTTTCCTCTAGAGGTCAAAGAGGAAAATTCTTAAAATGTCATTCAAACCCTGCTTCTGTGTTAACCCAGCAGCCAAGAGAGGTGAACATTTTTTTTGTAATAATGTGGTCACATGTAAAGTCATGTATTTGAAAGATTGATATTTGTGTTGGCTGTGTTCTAAGCTTACATTATCTTGTTTTCAACAGGAAGCAAGCGAGGCTTATCTGGTCGGACTCTTTGAAGACACTAACTTGTGTGCTATTCATGCCAAGCGTGTCACCATCATGCCCAAAGATATTCAGTTGGCAAGAAGAATCAGAGGAGAAAGAGCTTAGATAATAGTGACATGTACTTTCTCTTCACATAAGATTTTTTGAAGTTTTGTACATAGAAGATGCAAGATAACCCCCATGTGGAGCAATATATGATGGGGAAAATGCTGCATATTTTGATTCATCGATCTGCAAAACTGTGAAACTCTTTTGGATCATGTCAAGACTAACTATACCTCCATCCTTCCAGTAAAGCATTTACTCTAGATGTCAGAAAGATAACACTCCAGCAGATTTTTATAGTGTCAAATTAAGTGGGTTTGTTGGGAGTTTGTAATGGGAGGGGTTTAACGTCAGGTACTTCTAAATTATTCTTCAGGTATTGAAACTACCAAAATATTTCAGTATTCTACAAGCCATTTCAACACTTTTAAGGAAAAGATACACTGGAAATGGAACTTGAGCAGGGATCTTAGGCTAAAACAAGTGTTGGTAATGTGTATGTTTTAAAGTAAGCATTTTGTAAGTAGTGAATAGATTTAATGTTTTAGGGATTTTATATCATATTTGGTGTCACATTAGGTGTCAGACCTGTCATTTGCGTTATATGTTATTTCAGTGTTGCCCCACAAAAGGCCCTTGTCAGGTCATATTATAAACTTTTTTCTACCGTTTTTGTGTACATATTTGAATTTTATCACCTTTTTTCTAGCTGAATCTCAGCAATCATGATTTATCAACATGTTCAATTTGGATCTGAGCCATTTTCCAACTAATTGTGTTTCTACATGATCAGAATTCTCAAGACCTTAACGGCTAAATGCCAGCATGTGACTGAGAGAGATAACTATTAAATTGACCCAAACAAATTTCTGCCTCTTTGGTTATTTGTATACATGTTCTTTTGTTCTTTGCATTTCAATGTTGGAACTGGCTTGTTGCTTTCCATTGCAGGTGCCTGCCCCCTCCATTTGTATGGGCTCAGACATCTCATTCATGTATTTCTCAAGTGACTTACACACAGTTGCTGTTAAGGGGCCATGGAATTTGAAGCAAGATTGTTGAGGAAGTTGCTTAGAATTTAGGTGCAAATTTGGCTTACTAATTTTATGAAATCTGTAGACTGACAGACTTCTCGCATAGGTACAGTAAAGGCTAGTTAATTGGGTATTCATAAGCTGCTAGAAAGCTATAAGAACCATATATGGTGAACCCTTGCTTGCCCTTTAGGGCCAATGGTACAAAATTGAAGTGCGTTAGTTTCATAGCTTCGTAGGGGCCTTAAAGTGGACCTAAAGTCTAAAAATTCAAAAATATATATTTTAGAGGTTACAAAATTAATCTCATTGGTCCAACTCCCATTGTCATAGCTTATTCCATTGCTGAGATATTAAATGTTAAAATTTATTCACTTAAATCCAAACAGTTCATTGCGCAATAATTTTTGACATTCTTGTTGTACAACTCATATTAAATGCTTTGTTTTCTTTTAAAATTAAAAATGTCTATATGACCTTGACCGCTTCCTGTTTTCTTGCATGACATGCTGTACAGAGAGGGCTTATATAGTCAAGTCACCCCAAAGCAGTAAGAACACGATCACATTTTGGCACAAGGTGCGGTGGCTTTCAGAAAAACAAAGAAATACAAAGATTGTAATTTGAGTAGTACAACAATGACATCACAATTATTGCGCAATCTACCTTTTTAAATCGAGTGAATTAACTTCAACATTTTATATCTCAGCTTAAAAAAGTCCTGTGAAGATGGGAATTGGACCATTGGAATTCAGTTTTCATGCTCTGTAATATATATTTTTGAATTTTCAGACTTTAGGTACACTTTAAGGCTTTATGATCATTAAACACCAGGGTGGTTAAGCAGAAACAGTGCTGACCTAAAAAGTTAATTGATTCCTTGCCAAGATATGGAGATGTGTGTGTATGTGAAGCATTGCTAATTTACACAATATCTGAAGAATGGTAACTCCCAAGGGATCTCATAATTGGCATGTAGATTGCCCATATTGAGAAGATGAACCCGATTATTTTGGAGGAGTCATAGGTCACCAGGTGTCAAACACTGAAAACCTTGTAAACATGATATCTCAAGGTAGGAAGCTTGTATAAATTTCATACTTAGTATGTAGAGGCTATATAGTGAGGGGAAGAACCCAATTGTTTTTGATGGAAGTCAAAGGTCATCTGGGGTCACCAGGAGCCAAACACTGAAAATGTCATGATATGTCAAGGTAGGAAGGCATATTAATTTCATACTTAGTATGTATATATGCTTTATGGTGAGGGGAAGGAACCTATTATTTCTGGTGGAGGTCAAAGGTGATCTGGAGTTATCAGGGGTCAAACAAAATCTTGGTTAAAACGATATCTACAAAGCTTGGATAAATTTCATACTGAGTATGTAGATGCCTTGTGGTGAGGGGAAGAACACCCTATCAAGAGAAAGGTCATCTGGTTTCGTCAGGGTCAAACCCTGAAACAACATGGTATCTCGAGATAGGAAGCTTGGATAAATGACACAGGTACAGTTTAAAGGGAGGTAGCAGTCGCCCTAATTTTACTTTCGAAAATTTGCTTAATTCAACAGATCTTCTCTAACTCTATCTTTCATTCTGTTCCTGTATAAAAACATTGAAAATTGAATGTAAACCAGGAATTATTTTGCATGAATCTAACGCATAAGTAACAAAAATATGGTCACATGATTGATTGGAGCCATTTCTGAATTAGGATGACGAGGGTTTTTAATATTGGATTTTCCCTGTAGGTAGCCTACGCTGATGTGTCTGTATAACAACAATGTATACTGCGTATGTTTCCCTAAACAGCACCGACCATTTCTTAAAGTTGAGTCGAAGTTAATTTTGTTTATCTTATGTACGGGTATTGCCCATATAAGGTTGAGTCTCTAAGATATGGTGACCATGTTTTGGGAGTTTAAATCAGGGACGCTTCTAGACCAGGGGAAAATATACATAGTACGTGTGCAATTGGCTACAGTAAATGTGTGTTTGATCACAGCAGTATTAGAAAATCCGGGGCCTCACTCTTGACTTTCGATCTCTGTGATTGCAGATACCTGTTATTTTTTTAGCCTACGTACGTTGTACCTGGGCGCTATACGATATATATCTCAACGATGTTGATGTAATACTAGGCCAATAATACTTGCTAGCCAGCTGTTTACATCCCCCCGGCCGTGCCGCCAAAGAAAAGGTACACAGAAGCAGGCGCGGATCCGGGGGGGCCCGCCCCCCCCCCCTCGCCACGAAAAAAAACGAAAGGAGAAAAAAAAGAAGGAAAAGAAAAAAAGATGAGGAGAAAGAAAAATTAAGAGCAAAAACATGAATAAAAGTGTCTAAGAACGTACAGTATTCAAAGTATATATTTCTGTAGGGGTTGGGTGGAGCCTTTCGCTGGATTATCTCTTTATATATCTTTCAAAGTGGTTGGCGACGAAAGGAACGCTACAATGTTCGAAAACAGGTGAATAGCTGAGTAATGATCCTTGACTTAAGATCTAAATAAGTAAACATCGTGACATATGTAGTATGGGCTCGACTAGCTGCACTAAAATTTAGCAACAATTTTGTGTCAAAGAGTGAATTTTTTTGTATTCTAGAGGGATTGAGAGGCAAAGTTTTCGCCATACAGATCTTGCAGAATGAATACAGAAGACAAGCTGTCAGGTGACGTGCTATTGTGCACAGTGGCACCAGCTGTTGCAGGCCAAGTAGCGGCGTGCATACCCTATTCGATTTCAAAACTGTCTGAAAAGTTTTAAAATGAACTCAAAAGGCTTTTAAGCTACAGACAGTGGCGTCGGCACAGTGGGCAATGGGTGACGTGTGTCCCCCTCCCCCATCGATTCTTGAAAATTTTTAAAATGGTCCCAAAAGTCGTTTAAGCTACAGATTTCTGTGGAGGGTGTAGGGTGAGATGTATTTTTGATGACTGGTTTATTTGTTCTAACCATTTTCTTTCACAAACTGTTCTCAAACTATCATAAGTCTTGGAAATTCTTGACAAATTCCAAATTTTCGCACGCTCCTCTAGCGTCAAGCCTTATGTCAGAGTTGTCTTTATTATCAATAGCTTTCGGTAACTACTCACTGGGGAACAAAGGAACAAAAGTGCTTTTTAAGAATTCTCAGTCAGAAGATTCGTTTCTGAATAGCATAGGTTGGTGGGAAAGTGACAGTGTCCGATGCAGGTTCTGAAATGCAGGTTTTGTCATGGACTAATGTTTTATTCAAAATTTCGGCGCGCTTCGCGCGCATACGACAGGGTTTACACCCGATTTTATATACCATTGACAAGGCTATGACGCAAGAAATGATTCAAATGCAACGTTTTTGTAAAAAGTACACCTTCTCTGTAGGGCTCTCATCATTATGGGATCTTTGACTAATCTAGTCTAGCACATGATTTTAAAGATTGAAAGTACGTAATTGCCGTTGCTTATTTTCCAAACATCTTACCGCGACGTTCAATAATGAGGAAAATCTTTTCTGAAACGAATTTTGCCTGTCCACCATCCCTCTTGCAATACCTTAAAAGAAGGTGATATATCATATCTCCTCCCATATGGATGTCGGGTAGTGAGAATCCCGTTGCTCCCTCTTTTGTATACTGTAACTAATTTAGAGCTCCCGGGAGGCTCTATACTGTTCTCTGTCAACCTTGGATATCCTTTTAAAATGTAATGGAAAAACTTTATTATAGTCCAAGAATGTTTCTGTGGACTCCACGCAGGTATAATTGCGTGTACAATTTTCCCATGGGCGTGGATCATGGAGGACGGGGGGACCCGTCCCCCTCACTTTTTTGGAAGGGGGGACATCGTCAAAAAGTCCCCCTCACTTTTACAAAAATGATGGAACAGACTGCAATTATGCCTAGGAAAACGAAATTTTTAGAAGAAAAATTACCTAAAAATCGTACACTTTTGTTGCACCAAATCGCATCTGAGGGCATTCAGTTCTAGATAAATTTCCCTTAGACCCCCCCCCCCCCATGCCGAAGATCACAAAACTTATTGCCTTCCCGTGACGCAAATTCTGGCTACCACCAACTGCTTCTTCCACGCCACCAGGACGGCGATTCACAAATGTGAAAGTTCCCCCCCCCCCCCCACACACACACACTTTTGGAGATGGATCCACGCCCATGATTTTTCCTGGGACTTAAGGAGGTTTGAAGACAATATGTTAAGCGTCTCTTACTCCCCTTTTTCACCCGAACAAAAGTTAGAATTCACTAAATTGTGGATATTTTCTAAACATACAATCACTTTAGAGTGACCCAAAGATACCACCATTTTGCATATAGGCCCCCTAAAAGTAACAAAAATTTCTCAAAGGGGAGGCTAAACTCCTTCCTGGGATTGCACTCTCATGTACTAATAACTGAATAAGAAAAGGTTCTCCCACTCTTGTATATAGCGTATACAAAATCCCACTGCCTAAAAAGGCACGGTTTAGCAGTTATCTGCGGTTCCCCCAATCACCAACTCCCGCCGGCACCATCGGTCATAGATTTCTGAAGGGTATACCCTTCAGAAGTCCATAAAGAAGGTGATATATCATCTCTCCTCCCATATGGATGTAAGGTTGTGAGAGTCCTGTTGGTCCCCCTTTTCAGTGTACAATTAATGCAGAGCTCCCGGGAGGCTCTATACCGAAAATTTTCGGGGCGCTTCGCGCGCAATTGTTTACGCTCACGGAGAGAGAGGTACGTTTTTATTGAGTGATGGATTTATTTTTATCACTTTTTACCAAAAATCATTTGAAATCTTTCACGATTTTTGCAGTCTTCTCAATATTTCTTGATTTTTTTTGCTTGATCTGCGCACTGTTAGCCTTGAATTGCACCTTTTACTATCAATAAGGTCCCAAACGTATTCGCATTACTCATCGGTGGGGTTCTACCATAAGCCAAATATTCGTGTGCGTAAACGTGATTTCAGAGTCAGCATTGTAAGGATGTAAAACAATTGATATTCATTTTTTCACCCTCCTCTTCTTATGAGAACTGAAAACTTAGTATCGAACCCACCTTCTAATTGATAGACACACATAAAGGGAATTGACACCGTTAGTCATAGCAATGGTTTTAAATGTAAATTCAAACTTTCGGCGCGCTTCGCGCGCAATTGTTTCATCTGACGTCCTAAACCCGAATACCGTATAACGAAAATCAAACACTCATTATGGCAAAAATCATTTCAAGTTACCTACACGGGCTCATAATGTTGGCGTGTAAGTTTTAAGATAACTTAGATACTCCGTAACTTCTGCAGGTACATATAGTAACTTATACTGAGCCATACACATCAAATTCCATGTAACATGAAAAGGTATGAAATCTCACTGACATAAGAACTGGAGCCGATTTCTGTGCTCTTAAAATGCAATATTGCGAGAGCTTCCGGGGGCTTCGCCCCCTGGACCCCTACCGGGCCTCCGCCCCTGGACCCCGTCAGGGGCCCTAACGCGGGCCCCTGGACCCCACGCGTAGGGACTCGCGCTTCGCGCTCGTGGTGCACCTTCGGTGCACATGAGGCTTTCCATCTTGGGCCCCCCCCCCCTCAAAATTTCTGGATCCGCGCCTGCACAGAAGGCTACACAATCGACAAAAAATGATTTTTTACAACATTATAATAGCTTAGGAAATTTCAATTTCAAGGACATTTGTTCAAATCGGGGACATTTTAGGGGACACTTGTTCATTGGGGACGGAAAACTGGATTTGGGGACTGTCCCCGAAAATCGGGGACGTCAGGTCACCTTACTCTAAGAGCTTCGTCTCACTTGTTTTGCTATGAATTAATTTAGTACGGCTGCCAATGAACATCATTATCATCGTCGTCGTCGAAAAGACGTTGGTTTGAGGTCATTTCGTCCCTAAGCTGTCATGTCCGCCATACAGGCAAAATAAAACCCCCTGTTTCCAAACTTTAAAGTCGGTGCCGTAACGACGTGCGCTGGCAGCGAGTTCCAAACATCTATGCTACGCTGGGTAAAGGATCTCTGTCTAAAGTTTTTAGTACAACGTGGCTTAACAATCTTTAATGGATGCCCTCGAGTACTGGAGTCTACTGCCCTTTGAAGAAGTGTAGCATTTCCAGCCATATCGCCAGTCAAATATTTATACATCATATCACCACGCAACCTCCTGTACCCAGGGCCGTCTTAACGCATGGGCCCACTGGGGCCAGGCCCAGGGCCCCGCGATGTCAGGGGTCCCGCAAATTGAGCTCTGCGCAAAAAATCATATCTCCCCTTGCGTAAAAGATTTTTGTGTGGAAATACTTTTATATACTCTTGAACAAGATTCATAACGGATTCTGAGTGTTAACGTAACATGCCCAAAGTCCAGTGTTGTTATTAGGGATGGAGAGCAACTGGAAGATTACTCTTCTATAATGTATTTCAGCTTTTAGATATATCACATATGTTATTCACATAAAAGTTCCAATTTCCATGCTTTATGCGCGACATGGGGGGGGGGGGGGGGTAAATGCAGGCATGTCTATGCTTGAGCGATGGTCAAGGATGTCAATTTTTCACGCAACTTTTTTCGAACACACTTGATTGAGGGGCCCCGCTCCAATGCCGGGCCCAGGGCCCCGTGATCTCTTAAGACGGCCCTGCCTGTACCTAAGACAAGGCAAATCCAATCTGCATAAAATCCCGACATAGACCCGGGATGGTCTTATTGCGATTTGCGGATGATTTGAAGCTGAGATTTTATAAAAGGAAATTGAAAATTGACCCTGTTGAGGCTTTTAGTGGAAGCAGGGAGTTCAAACTCCCTGGTACAAGCCAAACTTGTAGAGCCAAATGGTAGCCTGCGGAGCAGACGCTGTAGCAGTCTTCCAAAAGATGGCGCTCTATCTGAAATCATAATACACGCTCCGTATTTATTCTATTGTATTGTACTGTAAACTGCACATTTCAGTGGTAAACAAATATTAAGAATTGTACTTGTAGCTGATAAAACTTAACAATAGCCTGCTTACAGCAGGTTACGAACTGACAGACAGTATACTCCGTGCGGTGCGGTGTCATTCTATACCTGCACGTGCACAGTGGCGGTTTGGAAAAATTATGAAATGGTTACGCAATAGTTATGCTGCTTTCGTAATTATTTTTCATAGGGCTGAAAAGGTCTTGCAACTACGGTACCGCAGAATTGTAACTGAAGAATTACCAACATAGTACAGCGAGAAGTAACTGAAGTGCAAAGTGAAAAAAAAAAACGTGTAGTCGACGATGCCATGCATCAACGTACGCAGGCCAAATAGGCCTAATAAATATACATATTCACTGCCCGTTTCACATGCACTCAGAGTACGGTCAACCAACAACACTTAAACTTAATCAGTATAACTGTGTGCGGAAACTTTCAGCGGCACCTTGATATAGACTACCTGTGAAACTGTTGTGCTCAGTGTGCTGACATTAAAAACATGAAACTGTCTCATTTAAATACTTTCTTCATTCGTCGCGGGATACTACTGAACCACCAAATGGCACAAATACTCGAACGAAAGTAAGCTCAATGAATCATATCCAGACATGTTGTGTTGCAAAATAAGCCTAACGATATGCCGAGCTTGTTAACTCGGTGTTAGGCTACTAATAATACTGGGGTATCGTAGAAGTGTATTGCGTTAATAGGTAGGCCTACAGCAAGTAGACAGAGAGGAAACTGTATGATAAAGTAACTTTACCAGGGATGTAGCTACAGTGGGCGGTGCAGGGAGGTGGCACCCAGCACTCGATATTCCGGCCCAGCACTCCAGGCAAATACACATCTCCCCGGCCACCACAAATCTGCCTCCCGAGACCTAAAACTAGCCCTAAATTTACTCCCTAAAGTAAAATGAGGGAAAAATGAAAAATTAATGGCTGAAAATTTGGTAGATGCCATGGGGTGGGGCACAGGCGCCCCTTAACATTGTATAGTATACCATATAAGTGTATTATATAGACGGAAAGGTATGTCACAAATCTCCTAGCTCGAACAAACAACTTGCGTTTCTGGCACAATTACTGCACTTTTCTCGCCAAATTTGACTGTGTAGAGACTTTTGATCATAAGGTACCTCAAGGCAGCTCTTTTTCCCGAATAATTTCACTTGGCATTGTCTGAAGGATGAAATTTCGATGGAGTAACAGTATGAGGATGGTAGCTGCTGATAGGAGAGCATTCAGCACTTCCACACTATATAATAAAATACTCCTAAAATATTCTCTAATGCCGTGACTGGCATTTATTTACTGTATGGTGACTGACAGTTATAGTCACTGTGGTTGCTGGTACTTAAGTAACGGCATCCTACTGTATGATAATGATTTTTTGTCAACTTTCTGGGCCCCCTTCTATGATGGTACAAGCAGGAAATGCACCACTGGACCCTTTCTTTTGTTATGGTAATCTGCCTATTATGCTCAGAACCTATGATGGTCTGCTAGATTGTTTCAGTTAGCTCTAATGGGACTAGCAACAGTATTTCCTGTTTATATAGCATAAAGTCAACTGGTTACACCTCCATATTCCGACGTCTCTTTGTTCTGATGTCTCTATATATTCTGACAAGTCTACACTGAGGTCAGTGTTACAATAAGGGTTAGGTCTAACCTAACCCTTATCCTCACACTAACCTCATACAGACTTTTCGGAACATAGAGACGTCGGAACAAAGAGACGTCGGAACAGTCAATCCATGGTACACTCCCTGTACACAGTATTTAGCATGAGAAGCATCTATAAAGAATTTGGATGGAAGAAAATCTGCAACTAGCATAGCAGCAGGACAATCAATCATACATACAATACAGTACAGTATAGTATACACCACCATTACAATCCAAAATGGTCAAGCAGTCTAATGCAGAGAAGCAGCATAAATGCAGAGAAAGACTAAATTTGTATGCACATATTTCTTAAAATATCTACATTACTCATATATCTAGATGAATTACAAACATTCTGACTCAACATCACCATTTCCCATCAGCTTATTAACTAAATTTTTTTTAACATGTGTTTCCCATATAGTAAGGCTTTGGTCACGGCGTTACTGCCACGCGTTACTGTCAAAGCGTTACCAGACTTTTTTTTTATATCTTATCATATCTACCATAATCATAATTTTTTATTTTATATTTCACCATACTGTTGTAGCTAACAGTCTACAAAATGTATTTAATGTGAAGAAACTGTAAAAAGTTGTTTAACTTCACAGGGTTTTAACAGTTTGCGAGTTGCCAGAAAATGCATGTCCTTTTCAGTGTCACACCATTACCACAGTCATTAATATTCATATTTTCATACTTAGTGCACTTTTTTAAGAAAAATAATTTCCCAGATTAACTTTGTGATAGTAGTAGTAGAAATGTAATAAAAGTTTGTTCCCAGCATTAAAGGTCTCCCTGTTATTTACACTTGAAATGTGAATTTTGCTTCCAAAGCATCACAGCATAACCGTGGAATTGCCCACCTTCAAAAATTTTGAATGGTCTCAGTCTTTCTCAAATTCACATATACTCCTAGGTAATTGACCTCTATGGGTCATTTATATGTTTAAGACCCATCATTCTAAGGATACTAGCACTCAGTCTCCAAAAAGAGACCAAAAATTTTGATTTATGCAAACAATCCTGTTTTGTTTTTTAAACATTCTATTGCTGCTAAAGCTTGTTACCAGGACGTTCACACTATTGTATGCTATATAGCACACACTGCTGTTCAATTGTGACATAGTTCATAGCTATGGTTACGTTCATGTACGCACATATGCGTATGTAGCAACAATCATTGCAGAAACGCACGCAGACGATGCTACTCTCACAGTAACCACATGGAAAAAACTTTGTGTTGCAATAGCCTAGGCCTAGTTCAGGGAGCAAAGTGTACATGAGAACTAGGCCTAGGTACCCTAGGCTAGTATGATCCAGCCCTAGACCTTCCAGCTGCAAGTCAGTAAATCGGGTCTGAAATGAAGTTCAACTTCATGTTATTATATGTCACTCTGGTATAGGGTACTTGATGAGCCAGTTGGCTTCCTGATCCTCAAACTTTAAACCTAATTTAACTTAAACTTAATCTTTTCCAACTGCTGAATGGAAAATTTGGAGTAACTTACTTGTATGCTCAGTTGGTACCCTGTCATTTCCCCCCACTAACAGTTCAGACCCACCTTATTTGCCTAGGTTGTTTGGCCCAAATACCAGTTCACCACAAAGGGCAAGTTGTTTCATCCCCTTGTTGCTACCAGTTTGCCCCCTTGATTTTAGAAATTCCCAATTACAGAATTTGAATGTTCATACTTGTTATGAGCTTGAAATTAATGGAAATTCCAAAATAGAGATTTGTTGGAACAAAAACCAAATGATTGGCATTTAAAAAAAAAAGAAAAAAAAGAAAAAAAAAAGGTAGTCCTATGCCACAAAAAAATCAGAATTGAATGGCATTCTAATTTATTGCAAAAAACAAGGATAATATTCTATATTTAAAAGTTGGTGGACATTTAGGAAAAAAAAGGATTTGCAACAAATTTTAATGGAGTGCACATACAAAAAAAAAAAAAAAAAAATCTTGATATTCGCACAAAATTTCATTGTATGAAAAAGTAAAGTATTATGGCGGCTGAATAGCAGTGTGGTTAAGTATAGACAAACACAACAAACACAAAACAAATACAAAATATAGCTGATTTTGCTATTGGCATTTGTAAATAATTATGGGAGTTTTTGTGAAAAGGTGCTCATGTATTCTTGTAGCCAGGTGTCTGTGGGGTTCCCCTGTGTAACAAGCATTACAACTTGCACTAAATGAATTTGTAGACTATGTGAGACTTGAGGCTTTGGGGGATTGGATCTTTGCTAACAAACACAAGTGTATACTTTAAAGGACACAAAAACCAAATCTGACATCAACATTAGTACAATACATCTTAATCAACTCTCTCACTTCGGACTGAACCACACTAGCATACTCACCAATGTAAGGAAGCTTGTAGTATCTAATAGGCCTAGTGGTGGAGGAGTCCTATCGGGGGGAGGGGGGGGGGCTGTCATGCACTAAAAACTTGTTATCTAGATATGATTTGACTATTTTGTCGATTATGTGCAAAGAAAATTGATTTCTTCCAAGTATATATGCCAGAGTTCTTTGAGGTTTACATCAAAACCTTTCTCAGCATTATTTATTTTGTACAATCAAGGTCTTAACAAGACTGAATTGTACGGCAAAGGAATGAAACTACCAAAGTTGGTCAACAGCCCTGTATACCTAGATTTGTGGTATACTGAAGTGTGACAATGTTCATTATTACTGATGAAAGCATCCAAATTCGTAACTTATTACTGTTACATTGCTGTTTTTCCATCATAAACTTTATATTAGGATGTAGACTGTGTACTCATTTGTTCTTGTTGTACCGGATGATACAAGCTGCCTGCGAAACATGTACTTTTGCAGTGTTCTCGTCATCAAATTTGGTGTCTGTTAAAACAGTGGTATCCTATGTTTTCTTGATCTAAAGTCTTGTGCTACGCAGATCATATCACAAGAAGAGTAACAATGAGGGATCTCATACTTAGCATGTTAAAGACTCAACTCCCTGCTCGTATTGAGTAGACGACCGCTGTTGTTCTGAAAGACTTCAAAGATCGTTTGGGGTCACCAGAGGTCCAAAGGTTAAAACCTTGTAAACATATCTCAAGAGGGGTAACATCAATGGAGTTCATTCATGGCATATACTGTAGATCCCTATAATATAATATTTCAGCGTGCTGATCAGTGTCTCCTCTAAGAAATTATCCATTGGGCCAATGTACCCAATATGCAAAACTTTGACTGCCTAGAAATTTTCAAAGCCATGTATTTACACTGTATTAATTTTAAGGAACAAATGAAACCCTATCTTTTTATTTTTTGCCGTGAACATCAGTCGTCAAATTGAAAAGTTATTGCGTCAAAATCACGTCATAGTGGCTTAGCAGAAACGCTGGTGTGAATTACCCAGACTGATTGGTCAAGTAAAATAAATAACGTTTCCCGTTCCCACCCGCATCCTTTTTGGGGGCTGCATCCTTTTTTTGATTCCTTGCCAAAGGCAGAAGGAATCAATGCGATGGTGATGTCGTGTGTGTGTATGTGTGTGTGTATGTATGTACGTATGTGTGTGTGTGTGTGTGACACTTTGCTTGTAAACATGATATCTCAAGAAGGGTAACTATGACTGAGCTCATACTTGGTGTGTGGGTTGGTCATATTGAGAAGATGATCCCTATTGTTTTTGATGGAGGTCAAAGGTCATTTGGGGTCACAGGAGGTCAAAAGGTCAAAACCTTGTAAACGCGATATCTCAAGATGGGTAACTTCGAGGGATCTCATACTTAACAGGTAGATTGCCCATATTAAGTAGATGATCCCTATTCTTTTTGGTGGAGGTCAAAGGTCATTTGGGGTCACCAGAGGTCAAATAGTAAATACCCTGGAAATTGCTTGTAAACACGGTATCTCCAGAAGGATAAATGTGAGGGATCTCATACTTACCATGTTTATTGCCCATATTGAGTAGATGATCCCTATTGTTTTTGGTGGAGGTCAAAGGTCATTTGGGGTCACCAGTGGTCGAAAGGTCAAAACCTTGTAAACACTATATCTCAAGAAGGGTAACTTTGAGGGATCTCATACTTAGCATGTGGATTACCCATATTAAGTAAATGATATCTATTATTTTTGGTGGAGGTCAAAGGTCGTCTGGGGTCATCAGAGGTCAAAAGGTCAAAACCTTGTAAACATGATATCTCAAGAAGGGTAACTGTGAGGGATCTCATACGTAGTATGTGGATTGTCCATATTGTGTAGATGATCCCTATTCTTTTTGGTGGAGGTCAAAGGTCATTTGGGGTCATCAGAGGTCAAAACATTAAAACCTTGTAAACATGATATCTCAAGAAGGGTAACTGTGAGGGATCTCATACTTAGCATGTGGATTGTCCATATTGAGTAGATGATCCCTATTATTTTTGGTGGAGGTCAAAGGTCATTTGGGGTCACCAGTGGTCAAAAGGTCAAAACATTGTAAACACTATTTCTCAAGGAGGATAACTGTGAGGGATCTCATACTAAGCATTTGGATTGCCCATATTTAGAAGATAATTCCTATTATTTTTGGTGGAGGTCAAAGGTCATTTGGGGTCATCAGAGGTCAAAACATCAAAACCTTGTAAACACGATATCTCCAGAAGGATAAGTGTGAGGGATCTCATACTTACCATGTGGATTGTCTGTATTGAGTAGATGATCCCTATTATTTTTGGTGGAGGTCAAAGGTCATTTGGGATCCCTAGTGGTCAAAAGATCAAAACCTTGTAAACATGATATCTCAAGAAGGGTAACTGTGATGGATCTCATATGTAGCATGTGGATTGCCCATATTGAGTAGATAATCTCTGTTGTTTTTGGATGGAGGTCAAAGGTCATTTGGGGTCATCAGAGGTTAAAACATCAAAACCTTGCAAACATGATATCTCCAGAAGGATAAGTGTGAGGGATCTCGTACTCACCATGTGGATTGTCCATATTGAGTAGATGATCCCCATTGTTTTTGGTGGCGGTCAAAGGTCATTTGGGGTCACTAGTGGTCAAAAGGTCAAAACCTTGTAAATACTATATGTCAAGAAGGGTAACTGTAAGGGATCTCATAGTTAGCATGTGGATTGCCCATATTGAGTAGATGATCCCTATTATTTTTGGCGGAGGTCAAAGGTCATGTAGGGTCACCACAGGTCAAAAGGTCAAAACATTGTTAACATGATATCTCAAGAAGGGTAACTGTTAGGGATCTCATACAGTCTTAGCTTGTGTATTGCCCATATTGAGTAGATCATCTCTATAATTTTTGGTGCAGGTCAAAGGTTATTTCGGGTCACCAGAGGTCAAAAGGTCAAAACCTTGTAAACACGATAACTCAAGAAGGATAACTGTGAGGGATCTCACACTTGACATGTGGATGATCCTTACTATTTTTCGTGCAGGTCGAAGGTTATTTAAGGTCACAAAAGGTCAAGAGCTAGTAAACATATTTCAAGGAGGATAACTATGAGGGATCACATACTTGGCCTGTGGATTGTTAATATTTAGCATGTAGGTCATTTTGGGTCGCAAGATTTCAAAAGCGTTTGACCGTATTAACATGATATCTCAAGTAGGATAACTGTGAGGGATCTCATGCTTGTCATGTGGGTGATTCATGTTTGTTACAATATATCAATATGGCAAGGAATCACTAAGCCTTTTGGCTTTCTGGTTTTTGTTTTGAACAGCGGAAATCTAGTTGTATTTCAGCACCTTCTACGTAGACTTTTCCACAAATTGCGGCGATATTCCTTATTGATACATTGTACAAGCCTGCACAGAATTGTACTGCGTACTGTAACACTTATTCAGGAACCATTTTCACATGTCGTATCATCTGAATGGGTTCAGTTGTAAAATAGAATGAATAAAGAATCAATTAATTCCAAATTTTGGTGATGAATTTATAAAGCACTTGAATTTCAAAATGAGGAAAGAACAACTTGATAAGTTGTACATGTATCCATTCGGTTATGGATATTTTAGAATTTCTCATGAAACATGTATTAGGCCTAATAATGTGCCTAGGCCTAGGCCTATATGTTTAAACCATCCTGCATTGGTTTTGTATACAATACAAGTTATATCCAGTGATTATTTTCCCTTAAATAAATTTCTACAACCAAAATAATGGATTTTCTCAAAAAAGTTATTTAAATCAGTGATTTTTTAAAAAAAAAATCATTTGATTTAAATTGCGATTTAAATCACTGATTTTAATCAGCGTGATTTAAATCAAACAACCCTGTCTCTGGTCAATATGATACAAACATCTCACTTGAGAACTTGTAAATCTTGGTGAATTTGAGACATGCTATGTTATCAATCTGTTTTGTTTGATCTCTCTCCATAGATTCTGTTTGTAAATGTCACTACAGTAATTTTTTTATAACTCCATAATGTAACAGTGCCAATAAGAAATGACTGTACTAATTTTTACTGTATTCCAGAGGGAAGGAATCTCTACTGTAAGCCTTCTGGCTTTCTGGTTACCAAACTTCTTAATAAGCTGGTCTAATTAACATTATGCAGGGTTTCCCCTGGGTTTTAGAGAGTGTGAGGTGGTATTTGTCCATGGGGGTGATATTGTGCCAGCTTCGGAGGGAGAACTATCAATACTTTTATAGCTAGTAGTAATTATAGCAAATTTCTGTGAGGTGGTGGCCAAAAACTGTGAGGTGGCCGCCTCACAAAAAGAATGTCAGGGAAAACCCTGTTACGGTTTTTCCTTTTGTCAGAAAATGCAGTCATCTATATTCCTACAGGTATGAAAGTATGAATATGTTTTCTGACAAATAGAAGTACTGTATGATGCAAGTTGCTTCTCTTTGTCAGAAATTTTTGTAGTTGAAATGTGGACTTCTGCAGTTAATATATGAAACGGTAAAGTGTTAGCAAAATATTTCACTTTGTACAAGAAACTTGTTTTTGCTAATGCAACAATCATTTCAGAACAAAGCTACACATGTAGTGTATGCACCCAGGATTAAAACAGTGGAATGATCCAACTTCCCTTCGAGCAAACTTGTGTTCTGCATAGTTAGCTCACAAAGCAAAAGTGACAATTTGCAAATTGTTTGTTCCATTTTGTATGAGACACATACAGTACTGTACCCAACATACAACCACAACAGGAAAACAGTCATCATATTTAAAAATAGTATACAGTTGAATCATCACTTTGATCACAAGATGTTATTTCAGTCATTCTTAATCACATGTATTACTGTTAATCAACATTGCATTTGGAAGTTACAGGCTAAGGCAAAAAGGTGCAGTTTTTATAAAGTCAGGTAGCCTTCAAGAGTAAAATTGTTAATAGAGGGCCAGAATCAATGCTTATTTCCACTGCTTGTTGTCCATTCTAACAACAAAAATTTACAGTGCAATACAGGTCCAAACAATAGGGTTTACATTTTTGATTCCTGCTCAGCTGTGCACCCAGGATTTTGGACGGGGAGGGGCTGAGAATGACGGGAAGACTAGCTTAGTGGTGCGCCACCATCGGTTGGCCCAGAGCATACTGAAAAAAATTTTGGGTAAAACTAAAACTACTGTACCCCTAGATTGCATGAAATAGGCCTTCTTAGGCTCTGCAAGTAAGCTCCTGGAAATGGTATTGTCAGTATTTTCTTGGATGGAAAAATCTTAACATTATTGGCAGACTTTTTCTTATTTTAAATTTGTTACGTTCGAGAAAAGAACAATTCATTTCCTGCCCCCCTTACCTCTGTTGAAAATTATAGCTTAAATACATTTTCATCTAATAAAAAAAATAGATGACCCTTGGGGGGGGGGAAGGGGGCACAGGCCCCTTGGTTGCGCTGCTGTTCCTACTCAGTCTGTTAGATTTATGCTGGCCACATATGAAGTACAAACCTATACTGTACCTTTTGTGTGTAATACAGTACATATGAGCCATATCTACTTTTTGACAATTTGTATAGTAACTGGGGATTTTCATTCTTGTGCAAAACTGGCCAATGAATCTGATATCAACTTTGCATGTAAAGTCCAAAGATAAGTATCCTATCCTAACCCTTCAAAAGGAATGGATGGGGTCTAGAAAAAAATGTTTAAATTATAATTTGTTTTAAGTTCTGTAATTGATAGCTGAAATGTTCATTAACCAGAAAGGTTGCCAAAAACATCTCAACAGATCTGTTAGACTGGATAATAAAGGGATATGGAAATAAAAATCAAAATGATTTTGAAAAAGACGTGACAAGAGATAACTGTATGTATTACTTCTTGTTATTGTGGAAAAGTACAAAGATGACCCCAAAATGACCTTGACAATTTCTGACCAAAAGAAGTAATTACATGTAGCTTCTTTATTCCTGAAAGAATTACAAAATTGCATGTGGGTTACTTCTTTTTGGTTTCATTGAAAAAAGAACCTTATGCATTCATGATGGCATGTTGTTGTATGTGTAAAGTGTGTATGTATGTGTATGTAGTGTGTGTTTGTGATGCTTTTGGGCAAAGTCAGCCCAAAACCAATCCTAACCAAGTCGGCCCCAGACCAACTCGGCCTTAGGTAAGAATTCCCTGATTAAGGTATTTTTTATGGAAAGTTATGAGAGGGCAGTTGTTCGCTCAAAATACCTTTGAAAATGTTAGGCATAATGTTATTTTTAAGATAAATCATTGGTAATATTACCTATTAATTATAAGAGGTAGATTCCAAACTTACTCTGTGATAGAACGTGAAGAAGAACTGAAGGCAACCAGGGAATTGGGAATCCACCCCTTACGAAATATATGCAAGGTAACAAAATGGCAATGTGTGTGGTAACTTTGAACTCTACTAAGAAGAATTGAAAAAAGAAGTTAAAAACTTAAATTCAAATAAGACCAACAAAAACCATGCATCAAGAGATAATATCAAGCAAGTCAGTTTTCCATAACGATTAGGCCTGGGTACTCTATCGAAAAACAAAATGTGACTGGAACACAAACACTTGTGTCATGATTTTTCATATTGGAGCCGAGTTGGCTTGAGGCCAAGTTGGCATGGGTACGAGTTGGCTGGGCCGACTTGGCTCTGGGCTGACTTGGTTGGGGTCAAGTTGGTTTGGGACCGACTTAGCCTGTTCCCTTTGTGATGCTTCCAACAGTTCTCATACTTAGTATGTGGATGGACTGTGTTGAGAAGAAGAAACCTATCATTTTTGGTGAAGGTCAAAGATTATTTAAGGTCGCTAGAGTGAAACTCTGAAAAACTTGTTAACACAGTATTTAAACTTAGGATTGGTTGATACTCTTCGTATGTAGGATGTAGATGCATTATATCAATAGGGAAAACCCTATTGTTTTTGGTGAAGGTCAAAAGTCATCTAGTTTCATCAGAGGTCAAACTGTTGTTAACATAAAATCTCAAGTGAAGAATGGTGGATACTCCTCATACTTATCATGTAGATGCTTTATGTCCAGAGGAAGAACCCCTGTCAGTTTTGGTGAAGATCAGATGTCATTTAAGGTCACCAGAGGTCAAACTCTGAAAATATCATGGTATCTCAAGGTAGGAGGAGGTATGGATACTCCTCATACTGAGCTTGTAGATGAATTATGTCAAGAGGAAGAACTCTGTTGTTTTTGGAAAAGGTCAAACATCCAGGGTCATTCGGAGGTGAAGTTCTGAAAATTTTGTTGACACCACATTGCAAGGTAAGACGAGTGGATACTCTTCATACTGAGGATATGGATGCAAATGTCAAAAGGAGGAACCCACTTGTTTTTTGGTAAAGGTTAAAGGTAATCTAGGGTCTTCAGAGGTCAAACTGAAAATCTTGTTACATCATATCTTGTTACGAATTGTGGGTACTCTATATACTTACAGTAGCTTGTAGATCCATTATATACAGAGAAAGAACCTTCTTGATTTGGTGAAGGTCAAAGGTCATTTAGGGTCATTGGAGGTGAAACTCTGAAAAACTTGTTAACACAATATCTCAAGGTACGAATTGTGGATACTCTTAATAGCTTGTAGATGCATTATGTCAAGAAGATGAATCCTATTGTGTGTGGTTAAGGTCAAAGGTCATCTTGGATCATCAGAGGTCAAACTCTGAAAAACTTGTTAGCACAAAATCTGAAGTAACCTAGGAATGTTGGATACTCCTCATGCTTAGCATGGTGCATTATGTCCAGAGGAAGAACCCTATTAGTTTTGGTGGAGGTAAAAGGTCATCTAGGGTCATCAGGGGTCAAACTCTGAAAATATTGTTAAAATGACATCTCAAGGTAAGAATTGTGGATACTCTTTATACTTAGCTTGTAGATGCATTATGTCAAGAGGAAGAAACCTATTATTTGTGGCCAAGGTCAAAGGTCATCTAGGGTCATTGGAGGTCAGACTCTGAAAAAATGTTTTAACATGTGATGATGGGAAGCAGTGATACTCTTGATAAGTACAGTAGCATAGATGTATTATATGAAGAGAAGGATGCTGTTGTTTTTGGTGGATGTCAAAGGTCATCTGCTGTAAGATTAAAGTTTGAAAACCTTTTTAAAATGATATTTTCAGATAGGAAACATGGATGCTGTACATACTTAGCATGAAGAATTTTTTTTCTTTCAGGTTTTACAATACTCCATGCTACTTCAAGACAAACACATGCAACCCAGCTTTTGTTCATCAACAGTTTGTGCTCATGAATCAAAAAAGATATGCAAGTACAGATAAAAAGCCACCAGATGATGAAGATGATGAACCGATAAAGTTTTCCACTAGTAAAGCAGCTTCTTGGTCGGTAGATGAGAGCTTTGGAAAGAGACATCAAAAACCCACTAGAAAAGTTCTTCCAATCAGTCTGATTGCCATGGCGATATTGGCTTGGGCTTTCTTTAGGTCAGAAAGTGAGATTGATAAGCAGCTTGAAGTTGGACTGAGAGAAAGGTTACCACAGATGTTTTCAGAGAAGCAAGTGGAACAGTTTGAACCCTTACCTGATTGGACAAAAACATTGAAGGAAAAAGGGTCAATACAAAATGAAAGTGAAACCAAAGTTTGACAAAGACTTGGGTTACACACTGATTGGAAGCTTGTTGTGTTCTCAGTGAAAGAGTTCAGGTGTCTTAAAAGAAGAAAAAATCATGAAAGCTGATAGAAAATGAGCAGTTTCCCGTAAGGTATTTGAACCATGAGTGAGCTCTACTGCATCTTACAAATCTCTTCTAGTATCCCTAACAAGTACTGTCTCTTTCATGATGTTACAGAATGCAGGTTTCCCCTGGCATTCATTTTGTGAGGCAGCCATCTCACAGTTTTTGGCCACCACCTTACAGAAATTTGCTATTGTTGCCACCTGTACTGTACTAGCTATAGAAGTATTGATAGTCTCCCTGACCAATGGTGCCAAAGCTGGCACCATATTGCCCCCATGGACTAGTACCACTCCACACTCTCTAAAACCCAGGGGAAACCCTGCAGAATGTAAATGTGAGGAGCTCTTCTGTATTTTAATGTGTACAATTCAGTTACAAAAATGTGATGTTAAAAAGACGTTAGAACTGTGAATTAGTACACCAGAGTGACTGTATTTGCCCTTAAGTTCCAGATGCTGAGCAGTCTTTCCACTTTCCTCATGGAGTTACCTCTGAGAAATTATGCTGTCAAAATGCCCATTTTGTCATGTTTTGACTCTTTACTGCACATTATTTCCTATGATCATCAGTACTTAGGGGAACATCAGTGCTTCAAAACAGGTAGCCATTGTGTAAAAAGTGTGTTGTATTGGCCCTGTGGAAACACATGCTGAGGATTTGTCAGGAAAACGGTTTATTGAAAAATAATGTTGTGAAAGGTAAATTTGCAAGTGGTAGTGGGGATAAGGGAGAACATAAACTTCAGTGTTATGTCAAGTAGAACTTGGAGAGTCTCTCTTACAAAAGGGTGATGAAATGTTGATTTTTAATTTGCATTCAGGTGTTATTTTTCATTTGATATGAAATTAGTTGTCAATATTTTGACACACTTGTGTTTGAAATCTACAGGTCCTGCTACTGTGCACACAAGGGATTGTATTTCATCCAATTTAGTGAATCTTAGCATTTTTTATTGGAGAGAATGTTTTTTTACATGTGTTATAAATACTAAAATACAGGGATTTGAGCACTGTGTGTAACAAAATGTTCACATTAGGATATAGAATTAAAGAAAACAGCTTCCTTGTCAGGGTGCAAAATACAAAGTTTAATGGGCGATTCATCTCCACTGCAGCAAAAATTGCCCAAAGAAAGACAGTGGTGAAGGCGAAAAATACCAAATATTACAAAAATCACCTTTTTCCCCAAGGTAATAATAGCCAACCAAAACCTTAAAAATACTCCCTGTGTACACCTTAAAAAGGTCCCTTTAACTTTTTAGGGGTCCTTGTGAGTACTGGTTCTTGTTTTCCTAAACATGTGAAAAGAGCCTCTTTGAAAAAGGGAAAGTAAACTTCATGTCCTTCATATTTGAAGGCTCTGTAATCTCACTCCTTTCAAGATTCTCCCTACTAAGTTTACTCCTAGCCACTCCTCCAATTTAAACAAAAACACCTGTCTGTTCACCTCCAAAACAGAGCCACAGTAGCCTGCACTGAATTTAATTTTGCTCAAGGTCATATGGACACACCCGTGTGTGATCTTAAAGGCTCTGTAATGTCACCCCAGACAGTAACAGTTCTCCAAGACTATTAAAGTTAATTTCTAGCTCCTCCAATTTAAACCAAACCTCCCGTCTAGTACACCTCTAAGACAGAGTCATAGTAGCCTGCACTGAGTTTAAATTGCTCGAAGCAGTATTGTCTAAACACATTGAGAGTAAGCGTAATTGGGAACACAAGTGACTGTACAAGTCATTGTTGACCACCCGGAGTGGAATTGCATTGTTTGATTGAATGTCAATCTAAGTGCAGTGTGTGTTTAGAACTCTAGGGCTTTTCCTAATTCTGTTTGGACAGAGAGTCGCTAGCAACTCACTGGTTTGGGGGGATCCCCTTTAGTTGGGAACAAAACTGCCTGTACAGGTCATCATTGACCAACCAAAAAGAGCTATTGTTTGAATGAATGTCAATCAAAGTGCAGCCACAAATTGTATTTAGAGGTATGGGGCTATTTCTAAATGTATTTGGGGATGTCATAGCCCCTTAAAGGAAAACATGATGGAATAAACATAGGGTCTCGACTATGTCACTTGATGACATGATTTTATTCTGTACAGTTGTTGGTGTAATTTTTGTCTCTAACCAGGGGCGGATCTAGGATTTTTCGTTAGGAGGGCGCGCTGACGGACAAACATCCGCCCGAACGACTATCTAAGCGGAGCGCCACCATCGGTTGGCGCGGAGCGTACAGAAAATTTTGAAAAATCGCGACCCTCATATAGCCGGAAATGGCATTTCCCAGGCTTGTAAGTAGAGTCTCAGTCGATATTTTGAGCTTTCGTTTGCCAAAAAATTTTCCCTTCAATTAAAAATGAGAAAATTGCAAAATGATTAGAAAATTACCAAATAAACTGCAGGTGCAAAGTCTATTCATAGTTCCCGTTCTTGACCGCCGTCATGGAGTGTCCCCTTTCCTTTTGAAATTTTTTTTGCTGTCCCGAAGGGCTTAAAAATTGTGCTATATTTTGCTTCTTTTCACACTAGATCCATGTGCTGAAAATGTCTTGATTTTCATTCTATCAATGAATAATATTATTCATAATTTTTACGAAAAACGAAATACGATGTGGACGCCTACATTGTTCTGTTAATCTGTTTCGTCATAGTTTTCAATATCATAAAAAGATCACAGTTGTGAAGGATATATTTCCCAATTACCCTCCCTCTAGCTCTAGGCCTCTAACCCTCACCCTTCCACCCGAACAACATCCCATCCGTCCCTCCTTTCGCCGTTTTATTTTTGATCCCCTTCATTTTTTCAACATTGTCGACCGCGTCCCTAAAATTTCTGTGCGGGCATTCTGCCCCCTGCTGGCTAGGTCAGTGAAAACATGTACCACTACCATTGGATGAAATGGTCTTGTACCTTTCCAAAAAACCATACAACGGAATTGAAAAAATGCTTATGACCTGCGTATCTTTTACGACACTTGTCCGAACTGAAGGTCCACTTTATGCCACTGTCTATATTGCTGCCCGAACTCCCGACTATAGATGAGTTTACTCAGTGGCGTGCGCAGGAATTTGAGGAGAGGGGGAGACGTAGCCCATAGACAGACTCTCAGCGCTCCGCGCCACCTTCGTTTGGCGCGGAGCGCAAGAAAATTTTGGCTCAAAATGCCTCCCAGACAGGCGCGGATCCAGGGGGGGGGCCTGGGGGGCCCGGGCCCCCCCCCCCGCCACGAAAAAAACGAAAGGAGAAAAAAGGAAGAAAAAGAAAAAAAAAGAAAACGAGAAAGAAAAATTAAGAGCAAAAAATGAATAAAAGTGTCTAAGAACGTATTCAAAGTATATATTTCTGTAGGGGTTGGGTGGAGCTATACCTGGATTATCTCTTTAGATATCTTTCAAAGTAGTTGGCGACGAAAGGAGAGCTACAATGTTCGAAACAGGTGAATAGCTGAGTAATGATCCCTGACTAAAGATCTAAATAAGTAAACATCGTGACATATGCAGTACGGGCCCGGCTAGCTGCACTGAAATTTAGTAACAATTTTGTGTTAAAGAGTGAAATATTTTGTAATCTAGAGGGATTGAGAGGCAAAGTTTTCGCCATACAGACCTTGCAGAATGAATACAGAAGACAAAATGTCAGGTGACGTGCTGTTATGCACAGAGGCACCAGCTGTTGCAGGCAAAATAGCGGAGTGCATACTCTATTCGATTTCGTAACTGTCTGAAAAGTTTAAAAATGAACTCAAAAGGCTTTTAAGCAACAGACAGTGGCGTCGGCACAGTGGGCAATGGGTGGGGTGTGACCCCCTCCCCATTCATTCTTGAAAATTTTTAAAATGGTCCCAAAATTCGTTTAAGCTACAGATTTCTGTGGAGGGTGTAGGGTGAGATGTGTTTTTGATGATTGCTTTATTTGTTCTAAAGATTTTCTTTCACAAAACTGTTCTCAAACTATCATGATAAGTTTTGGAAATTCTCGACAAATTCCAAATTTTGGCACGTTCCGCTAGCGTCAAGCCTTGTGTCAGAGTTGTCCTTATTATCAATAGCTTTCGGTAACTACTCACGGGGAACAAAGGAGAAAAGGTGCTTTTTAAGAATTCTCTGTCAGAAGATTCGTTTCTGAATAGCATAGGTTGGTGGGAGTGACAGTGTCCGATGTAGGTTCTGAATGCAGGTTTTGTCATGAACTAATATTTATTCAAAATTTCGGCGCGCTTCGCGCGCATGAGACAAGCTTTACACCCGATTTTATATACCATTGACGAAGCTATGACGCAAGAAGTTATTCCAATGCAAACACTTTTCTAAAAAGTAGATCTCCTTCTCTGTAGGGCTCTCATCGTTATGGAATCTTTGACTAATCTAGTTTAGCACATGACTTGAAAGATTGAAAGTACGTAATTGCCATTGCTTATTTTCCAAACATTTTACCGCGACGTTCAATAACGACGAAAATCTTTTCTGAAACGAATTTTGCCGGTCCACCATCCCTCTTGCTATACCTAAAAAGAAGGTGATATATGTATCATATCTCCTCCCATATGGATGTCGGGTAGTGAGAATCCCGTTGGTCCCTCTTTTGTACACTGTAACTAATTCAGAGCTCCCGGGAGGCTCTATACTGTTCTCTGTCAACCTTGGATATCCTTTTAAAATGTAAGGAAAAAATTATTATAGTCCAAGAATGTTTGTGTGGACTCCACGCAGGTATAATTGCGTGTACAATTTTCCCATGGGCGTGGATCATGGGGGGACGCGTACCCTCACTTTTTTGGAAGGGCGGACATCGTCAAAAAGTCCCCCTCACTCTTTCAAAAATGATGGAACAGACTGCAATTGTGCCTAAGAAAACGAAATTTTTAGAAGAAAAATAACCTAAAAATCCTTCACTTTTGTTGCACCAAATCGCATCAAAGGGCATTCAGTTTGAGAAAAATTTCCCTTAGACCCCTCCCCCATGCCGACGATTACAAAACTTATTGCCTCCCCGTGACGCAAATTCTGGCTACCACCACTGCTTCTTCCACCAGGACGGCGATTCACAAATGTGAAAAAGCCCCCCCCCCCCCAAACACACACACACACACTTTTGGAGATGGATACACGCCCATGATTTTTCCTGGGACTTAAGGAGGTTTGAAGACAATATATTAACCGTCTCTTTCTCCCCTTTTTCACTCGAACAAAAGTTAGAATTCACTAAATTGTGGACATTTTTTAAACATACAATCACTTTAGAATGACCAAAAGATACCACCATTTTGCATATAGGCCCCCTAAAATTAACAAAAATTTCTCAAAGGGGAGGGAAAACCCCTTCCTGGGATTGAACTCTCATGTACTAACAAGAAAAGGCTCTCCCACTCTTGTATATAGCGTATACAAAATCCCACTGCCTAAAAAGGCATGGTTTAGCAGTTATCTGCGGTTCCCCCAATCACCAACTCCCACCGGCACCATCGGTCATAGATTTCTAAAGGGTATACCCTTCAGAAATCTATCAAAGAAGGTGATATATCATCTCTCCTGCCATATGAATGTCAGGTTGTGAGAGTCCTGTTGGTCCCCCTTTTCAGTGTACAATTATGCAGAGCTTCCGGGAGGCTCTATACCGAAAATTTTCGGCGCGCTTCGCGCGCAATTGTTTACGCTTGCGGAGAGAGGTACGTTTTTATTGGGAGATGGATTTATTTTTATCACTTTTTACCAAAAATTAGTTGAAATCTTTCACGATTTTTGCAATGTCTTCTCAATATTTCTTGATTTTCGCTTGATCTGCGCACTTTTAGCCTTGAATTGCTCCCTTTACTATCAATAAGGTCCCGAACGTATTCGCATTACTCATCGGTGGGGTTCTACCATAAGCCAATTATTCGTGTGCATAAACGTGATTTCAGAGGAGCCAGCATTGTGGGGAATTAAAGCAACCCTCCTCTTCTTATGAGAACTGAAAACTTAGTATCGAACCCACCTTCTAATTGATAGACACATATAAAGGGAATTAAAACCGTTAGTCATAGCAATGGTTTTAAATGTAAATTCAAATTTTCGGCGCGCTTCGCGCGCAATTGTTTCGTCTGACGTCCTATACCCGAATACCGTATAACGAAAATAAAACACTGGCAAAAATAATTTCAAGTAACTTACACGGGCACATAATGTTGGCGTGTAAGTTTTAAGATAACTTAGATTATCCGGAACTCTGCAGGTACATATAGTAACTTATACCGAGCCATACACATCAAATTCCATGCAACATGAAAAGGTATAAAATCTCACTCACATAAGAACTGGAGCCGATTTCTGTGTTCTTAAAATGCAATATTGCGAGAGCTTGAGGGGGCTTCGCCCCCTGGACCCCCACCGGGGCTCCGCCCCTGGACCCCACCAGGGGCCCTAACGCTGGCCCCTGTACCCCACGCGTAGAAACTCGCGCTTCGCGCTCGTGGTGCACCTTCGGTGCACATGAGATTTTCCATCTTGGGCCCCCCCCCCCCCCCCCCTCGAAATTTCTGGATCCGCGCCTGCTCCCAGATAGCTGGAAATGGCACTTCCCAGGCCTATTTACCGCATATAAATTTGGGGAAACACTAGCAATATTGTAAAAAATAAACATAGAATACTAGAAATAAGGTGGGACTGTCCCCTTCGCCCCTCCTGCTTGGCTTATAATAGATGATTAATTAGATGATTAATTAAAAAAATCATACTCGTCAAATTATAGATTAATAGATGATTTACCGTTTTTTTTTCAGAACTGCTATTTATTTAGTGGTAAACCTTTGGAAGGTAAAACAAGTTTTAACAGAGGTGCGCAAGGTTTGATTCTTTGCTGTCCTGGGGAGGGGTCTAGAAACTTTTGCCTAAGAAAGAGAGCTGAGATGCAAAATGGTGCTATATTTGAAACATTTTGAAGCATATTAAAACACACATGGGAGAGCGCGCCTGTTGCTCCGCCAGAGTAGGTCAGACTGCTCCCGATTTCCCCCGACCAGTTGATTTTCCTCCGACAACTTATAGAGGTGGGGCCTATGGCCCACCCGTCCCCCCTCCCCCCCATGCGCACGCTACTGAGTTTACTACTAACACCTTCTGAGAAAAACCGGTATGTCACGTTCCAAGATGGCTTTGAAGAAGTTTTAGGCGGACTTATGGGAAGATTTTCTCACACTAAATTCATATGTGAAATTGAAGAAAAAGATACTTTTACCGTTGCCCGATTTGAGGTTAAAAGCACTGCAGCCTATAAGTAGCAAGTTTTACACAATCGACGGTGGCTCACATTGAAAAATGCAAAATCATAACCACACATAGCTGCCCGAATACGTCCCGACTAAACCGAATCTTCGCCTTATGATGACTACTGGTAGTATTGTCATAAAGAAATATGACACGCAGGCGCGGTTTTACGGGGGGGCTTTGGGGGCTCAAGCCCCCCCAAAATTCGTTCAAGCCCCCCCAAAATTTTCAGAGGTTGTGTTATGCTATATTTGCGTGTACTGAGAAAAACAAAATTGCCCAATACACTTGTGCACATCTTGGTCCAGTGGATTTAGTTTGTCAAGGGAAACTGTCGTCTGTGTCTCGAAATCACATATTAGGTTCTCGGTTTCATACAATGGAAGTTGAGTCAGATAAGTAACATAAGTAACATCTATGATAGTATGTACGTACATGTAAATCAAGTTAACGGATTAATCATCTGTTGGAAGTTCAAAACGAGTCATTTCGTCGCTGATCTCGTCAAGCTATACTAGCAGTCCTTTTAAGTCAAATCTACAGGCCGAATCGTCATTCCCATTAATGTGAACAGGTCCAGTTGCTCGTATCTCTCAGTAACGTTCTTCCAAATAAAAATATATGCCTGTATATACGTTACATCTATGTCATGGTCAGGGGCGGTGCCACTCAGGGGGAAGGGAGGCCTATACCCCCTGTAATTTGCAGGAAAAGAGAAAAAGAGTAGGAAAAGAAGACGGAAAGGAGAAGAAAAGAGGAGGGCGGGGTAGGCCTATATCTGATCCATATAGTTAATCCAAAGCTTCCAAGAGGCCATATTCCGGTTTCTACCAGCCTTTAGATACGATTTCATAATGCACAAATGAAGCAAGGCAAATTTTCTTAATAGTTCGAGAATATTTCTGTGGACTCCACGCACGTATTTTTGCGTAAAAACTTTCCCCGACTAGAAGGCAGTAATGTGTCCACTGGGACTTCAGGAGGTTTGTTGATACATATACCCTTAAACTCAAAAGGCTCCTCTTTCACCTAACCAAAAATATTAAGAATGTTTTGAAGCCATATGATCGGGTCCAAAAATATCCCAAAGACAACACCATTTTTGCATCTCAGCAACCTTCAAGTAACCAAAATTTCTCAAAAGGGGAGGGGCCCTCCCCTTAGACCTATCCTCTAGAACAGCCCTCTTTTACCCAACTCGCAACCAAAAATTAGAATTCACGAAGTTATGAAAATTTTCCAGACATATATTAGTCAAAACTGTCCCGAAGACTGCACCATTTTGCATCTTAGCAACCTCAAAGTAACCAAAATTTCTCATAGGAGAGGGGAACACCCCTCCCTTTAGACCTCTCCCCTAGGACTGCCCTCTTTCCCCCAACCAAAAATTAGAATTCACAAAATTATGAACATTTTCCAGCCATATATGTCAGTCAAAAATTAACCCAAAGACCGCACCATTTTGCATCTTAGCAACCTTAAATTAGCAAAAATTTCTCAAAGGGAGGGGAACACCCTTCCCCTTAGACCTCTTTCCTAAGAAGGCCCTCTTTCCCCCACCCAAAAATTAGAATTCACAAAGTTATGAACATTTTCCAGTAATATAGTCAAAAAATTACCCAAAGAACACACCATTTTGCATCTTAGCAACCTTGAATTAGCAAAAATTTCTCAGAGGCAGGGGACAAACCCTCCCCTTAGACCCCTCCCCCACGACGGTGATCACTCAACCCATGTCCCCTATCAAAATAACCTTGCGCCGTCCCTGGTTATGGTACTGTTTTTATTATCATTGGTTCCAGCGTGCGCTTGGCCGATTTACATATTTGAGTGAAAATTTTATGATTCTTCCGTTTCAAGCCCCTCCTAAGCCCCCCCAAAAGTCTCGATCTAGAACCGCGCCTGATGACACGTCAAAAATGGTTTTTGATTAATTTCTTTGGGCAAAATTTTGGGCTTTGTACACACCTATACACCCTCCCGTCTGTCAGTGTAATCTAGCAATTGAAAACATCCCAGAACTTTTACAACTTTCGCGGGAATATTCTACCATTTGGGGCAAAGTTTAGTTTGCACGGGACTATGAAGTGAGACTGAGGAAAATTATGTTTTTATAAGGGACCCGGATGTGTCGCGAATTTTTGTGTTCTTTTCGTTTCGTCACGAAATTTTTACTTTGACTATGATGCTTTTTTATGTTTCGGGCAAATGTTTCAAAGAATTGGGAGATTCGGACTTTCCGGGCAAAGTGTTGCGCAAGACTATAAAAAGAGGCTGAGGAATAAAAGTTTTTTTGACGCTTTTTAATTTTTCTGGCAAATCTTTGGAAGAATTCGGGAACGAGAGGAATTTTGAGTGGAATTAAAACCTGCGAGATTTTTTATGACTCAAATGGCTGTGCAAACCCATGCCAGAAATTAAGATCTTGTGGAAATTTGGGGACAGTCTGCCCTCTGCCCCTGCCTTGTACGCCTATTTGACAAATGACCAGTTTGGAGTTCGACTTTCCCAGTATCTTTAAGCCGTAAGCGATCTTTGGTTCGCGCGCAGCGTAAGAGTGAAATTTTGCAAAATAAGCCTCCCAGATTGCAGGAAATGGCCCTTCCCATGCCCTATAAGTTGCGAGATACGGTCGAGATCTTCGATGTCACCCTGTTGCCATTCCATCGGAAAACTTGAAACTGTATACTTATAAACTGCTATTATTTTGAAGCAATTAATAAGACAATACAACATGATGAAGAATCAAGTAGGCGAAATGATCCGTTCTACGAAGGTAAAAAAACAAACCTTGGATTTTTTTTTTTTTTTGGGGGGGGGGGGGGGCGCGCGCCGGGTGCGCCCCCGTCTAAATCCGCCACTGCTAACTGCACTCACATTGTTTACTTTGTGTTTGACATAAGTAGAGACCCGATGTCTTCCAATGCAGTTGGATGCATGGAAGTAAAAATTTCATATAGAGTTTCTGAGGTCATGAGGTGGGAACTCCTTGGATAAAGGGGGAATATTTTCATCCAGCAGGAGGACTGCAGGACTTGATAGACAACATTGCAGTACAATGTAGGTAGTGGACAATGGGCAGACATCCCAGGGAGGGGAACATTGGACTTAAATTTTTCACACAGTAAATTATTTGAAAATGGGGCCATGGCCCCCCTCAATATTGTTAACAAATCGCCACCCATGTAGTGGACATTGGATGCAAGATGTTACTTGAATGGTACTTCTGATTTCCTGAACAACAAATACAGATCTCAAAAATACAGCTCAGCAGATTTTGACATTTTTATTTTGTCAGTGTTTCCTATTACAATTCCAGCACCAGCTGCTGAACCCATCTCACTTGTTTCTTTTTTCATCATTATATTGGTGGGGGTGGGGGTTATATGGGGTGAAATTTGTCTGGGTCTCTGGAAGGAAATTGTCTGGGGAAGTTGTATAGTTATGGACAGTGCATGGTCCCCATACCCTTCTCTATTAATTGCCACCCATGTACTAGAAATGCCGCAAAATTACAGTTGAAAATGTTTCTCAATCAGATTGATGGGAAAGGGAGTATAATGCATGAATGTTGCATGATTGGTTGATGGGTTCAACTTGAATCACTCATGAATAGGTAAAGGGATGGGTGGTGAGCCACATGACTTTTTTTTGGGGGGGGGGGTCACTTCTGGTACACTGCACTGAAAAGTTGGACTCTTTACCTGTACTTGGGTGAGAAACTCAACAATTCCCTGGGGACACTACAATCTGTAGCTGAACCAATGCATGGGTGCAATTTAAGCCATTATAAAGATAAAAATATTTATTTTTCACTTAAATGGCATCTCAACCGTGCTGAGCATTCTCAGAATCCTATCTCTAGGCTTAAAGGACAAGTTTCTCCCTGGAGAGAGGACGATCACTCCTCTTTTCTGAAGTATGCCATCTCTGTTACCTGAGACAGGGGCGTAGATCGAGTTTCGGAATTGGGAGGGCAAAAGTTTTCAGACAACCCTAATTTCAATACAAAATGTATAAATAGTTATCTGAAGTGTTGAAAAATAGCATATGGGATATATGGGGATATGCATTATGTTGAAAGGGTAAGATCCGAGATTCACGTTAATACTTTAATAGGCTCAAATTGGCATTTTCTCGAAGCCCTACAGTCATGTGTACTACAATATTATATATTTTTTACTCTTGCCTTTTTTTACTCTGTCTGAATTATTGGGGGGGGGAGCAAAACGATATGTTTGCCTCCCCAATATTTTCTTTTTGGGGGGAGGGGCAATTGTCCACCCTGCCCGCGGGATCGACGCCCCTGCCTGAGACCTAGTTGAGTATACTTTCTTGCCAATGTTTTTCTGTGGTAAAGCTCCTACTCTAGACAAGGTCATGTGTCCCGTAATATCATAATTTAATTGTACAAAGAATAATTACCTTAGCTAAATGCAGTCCAGGTCAACTGTCCCTAACCCAGGAGGGAGATAGCATTGGTATCTAGGTAGTTTCCGCCCCTGGTACTTACCGCTATTACGAACCGCCACCAAAACCCGGTTCGAACCGCCCCAAGTATTAGGGGCTGTTTGCATTGTGGCGGTTGCTGTGTTTCTGATGTATGAATAATACATGAATTTAGCATTATTTTTGTTCATCTTCTTGCTCTGTAGGTAAAAGGATCAACTCTTTCTTCTTTGTCTTTACCTAACGGATGTGCAGAAACCTCACAGCACTAAGTTCTAAATCTAGACAACAACAATAGCCTAACCACTAACCTTTTCAGCCCTGAATTTCATGTTATGAATAGCAGCTTATTTATTTTTTTTTGTGACGTGCCACTTTCCCATATTACAACTATTTTTTTCACCGGACAATAAAGGAGTGGCTATAAAATTTCGTCACTGGTAAAGTAAAAAACACGGCCTACTACCCACATGCATCTAGATCTAGGTAAGCGATTCTTGCCATTCTGCCTATGTGCCTAGGCCTATGGGTAAATTAGCACAAACTCGATCCAATGCCACAGTACAAGAATCATGGTAGGCCTACAAAATGCCAAATTAAGGAAAACGTGCTAGGAAGATAAAATTCTCAAAATGCTAAGTTTGGGTGAAAACATAGGCGGGATTACGGGGGGGGGGGAGGGCACGGGGGGCACTTGTCCCCCACTTTTCACTTTTTCCCAGAGCTTGAAAAATAAAAATAATAAAAAATGAGCCAAAGGAAGCGAGACCAGAGAAATTACAAGAGAAGTTTTAATAGCCTATCATGATTAAAATTTTTTCAATGTTAAATGAAGGAAAGAATGAATGTCAAAAACCATTAAAATGCTAGGAAAATTTTTTGGGCGCGCTTCGCGCGCACTTCTAGAGAAAACTGACTACAATTGACAATTTTGTCTGCGCCTTAAAATTTCTTTTCTCCTACGCACCACACTATTGTGACTTGAAGATCAGTACATCACAAAATGCACCATGGTCCTTGCAACAAGGGCGTAGGAAGCCCCCCAGTCTCGAAAAGCTTCCTACGCCTAGGCCTATGCCTTGCAAACAAAGTCCAAAACCTACCCCATGTGAAGGGAGTCGCAATTCTCGAAAAAAAACATCGGGGTGCTTCGCATACTCCTTATATAAATCGATGTCTCGTGAGACTGCTGTACTGCTTTGTGCGTAGGAAAACTTAAGTGGAATTGTCTCGTTATTAGTTTCTGTAGGGCAGCTTGAGTAAATTACTATTTCCAAAACCTCGCTACACCTCTTGCTGTTTACTTTCCTCACCAACTACCACCATCCTCAGCAAACTGACTGACGGTTACCGTATCTAGTTTGCATCACCGTCATAACGAAACTATTTCATTAGCATTTCAAATTACACCTGGGGCTAATAGGAGTTTCTCAGGAAATGGTCCAGAATGGCCTCAAAAGCCGCCAAATTTAAGAAAAATTTCTCGGGGAGAACCCTCAGTCCCCAGCCTCCGTCTTCGTCCCTTCGGCGCTTACGGTTAAAGGCTCCTCCGACCACAACTTCCCATGAGATGCAGCCTTCAATAAAAATTAAAATTACTTCCCTGGCACTTTAACTGCCGATGTCCTTGACCATGTCCACGTCCATGTAAAAACTGCTCATAAAGCATTTCATTGACTTTTAAAGTATCACATAGTCTATAACCCTAAAAATCGACACCAACTTATTTTTCACACTAACAAAGTTGAGGGTTACCTTCATAGCAAGTGTCGAATGTGTACTCCTCTTTTGACGTACATACTCTAATACTCATGTCTGGGGAAGTTTGTATTACGAGTGCAGCCGATATAGGTGCAGGAGTAATCGTCCGCCAAGCGGGCAAACTTGGAGGAGGACTTGTCCAAGACCATGGACAAAATGAAACATGACAGAAAGAACCATAGAGCAGGATATAGGTTCCTATACCCTGCTCTATGGAAAGAACAGGCACCCGAAACAGGAAAAAATTTTATGCAACGAAAATACTACATTTAAAACTAAAGAAAAACATGCTACAAATGAAAGTCTCAAACGCTGTCTCAACGCTGTTTTTTCGGCGCGCTTCGCGCGCACCCGTTTTATATTGTTTCGGGATTCAGAGTTACTTCATGTGGAACATCTTGCTTCTAATAGTTTCGCATAAACTCTTTTATTATCATTGAAACCACCAATGTCCCCATGGCCATACGCTGCGGAGGGGAAGTTCCCCTCCCAAGAAATTTACAAAGCAAAATTTTTATCACCATCAATCTGAAAACTTACCGATTCTTTAAAGATTGATTGGATGCAAGTTGTAAGGCACGGAAAGTGCCAAATCCGGTTGTATAATAAGGGACAGGTGCTTATAGAAGGGGGGGGGAGCAAGAGCCCTCTAGCTCCTTGGGGACACTTTTCTTAGCTTTCCTATCACTCATATCGCTAAAAAGACTGAAAATGCAATTTTTCAGCGCGCGGGCACCCACTCTGAATACTACTTCGATCTCCCATTCTTAAAGTTATTGTTCCAAAGTCCCGGGAAACCCTCGAAATAATCCATTCTCCCCATCTTCCTCAAGCCCTTTGCATTCTGACTGTTACTGAGTAAGAATATAATTGAAAAAAGACAAACTGTGATTCTTGTGGTCTGTCGAGTGCCCACCTTATGTCATTTGAAGATGAAGCTAAAAGGCATCATTTTAATGCCTACAATTTGTAAATACCCGAGAGCTTCCGGGGGCTTCTCCTCCTGGACCCCCCACCGGGGATCTGCCCCTGGACCCCACCAGGGGCCCTCAGGCGGGCCCTTGGACCCCACGCCGTAGGGGGGTAACGAAATATAGTAGCAATATTATATGCATGTATCCAGAAGATAAATCCCCATTTCAGTTGAAGTTTTGCTTCAGGAGGTTGAAGATGGCACAGAATGTTAGGGACACTAACTTTATGGGGTTCAGTGAGGTATAACGATGTAAGGTTCATTGAACCCTATACTATAGTAACATTCTGTGCCACCGTCCTAGATGCCTACGTAGCAGGCTGTACGGCATATTCCTTGTTCAGTCATATAACATAACATGACATAACATATCGTAACGTAACGTAACGTAACGTAACATAACAAAACATAACAAAACATAACATAACATAACATAACATAACATAACATAACATAACATAACATAACATAACATAACATAACATAACATAACATAACAGGAAAGGGCAAAGGAGGGCTAAAGCCCCATAAGATGCCCTGAAGTCCATACAACCTTAACTGAAAACAAACAACCAACCAACACCAAACGAGCCCAGCCCAACTAGATTCTACCACAGTTATGGAAGAACTTGTCGATGTTAACCTTAAAGCAGTGCACCGATGTGGAGTTAACTACCCACTCAGGCAGACTATTCCACTCATTAACAACTCTATGAGAGAAGCTGAACTTCCTAATGTCGAGCCTTGCAAAACACTTAACTAGCTTCTTACAATGGCCTCGAACCCGAGAATTACTTTGAACCTTTAAATAATTGCAAGATGACAAAGGATTCCTTTCAGAGAGAAATTTGTACACCTGAAGCATGTCCCCCCTAATCCTTCTCAACTCCAGCGTGGTAAGCCCAAGATGCTTAAGTCTAACATGATGAGGTAGGTGTTTCACCTCGGGTATAAGGCGAGTGGCTCTCCTCTGAACCTGCTCTAAAAGAAACTTGTCCTTATCATAGAAGGGACTCCAAGCCTGGGCTGCATAGCCGAGGTGAGGTCTTACCAACTGCTTATACAGATTTAGTACAATTTCTTTACTAAAACTACTGAAATTCCTCTTGATCAATCCAAGCATCCTATTAGCCTTAGCAGCAGCAGCTGCACACTGTCTAGATGGCTTTAAATCACCTGTAATAACTACACCCAGATCCTTCTCAAAAGTTACATCACTCAGAATACTACCATTCAAGTTATAAACATAGCTGCAATTTCTAGGACCAAAGTGAAGGACTTTGCACTTATCTGCATTAAAAGACATCTGCCAAGTCTGAGACCATGAAGATAGCCTATCCAAGTCTTTTGCAGTAAGGAGGCATCATCCTTATCGTTAGCCTTCCTATAGAGCTTCGTATCATCAGCAAACTTACTAATACTAGATGTGAGACAGCTATCAATATCATTGATGAAAATTAGGAAAAGAAGCGGGCCAAGAGCAGAACCCCGTGGAACTCCACTTGTAACTTCTTTCCAAGAAGAGAAATTACCATTAACAACAACTCTCTGAGATCTACCATTGAGCCATGAATTAATCCAGTCAGCACAACTGCCCTTGATGCCTACCCTATGCAGTTTAACCATAAGTCTACCTAATGGAACTTTATCAAAGGCTTTTTGAAAATCAAGGTAAATGACATCAACACTGTGACCAGAATCAAGAAATAAAGAAACATCCTCAAGAAAGCTTAGTAAATTAGTAACACAAGATCTACTCGGTAAGAAACCATACTGTGACAGATTGAGTAACCCATTATCTAAAAGATATTTAAAGCAAACAATCCTTGATTACAGATTCCATAACTTTGCACACAACACTGGTTAAACTGACTGGCCTATAATTGCAAGGCAAGCTCCGATCCCCCTTTTTGAAAATTGGAGTAACATTAGCTATCCGCCAGTCAGCAGGGACAAAGTTTGAATCCAGAAACTTCTGAAAAATAATGCAAAGAGGAACTGACAAAATCTCAGAGCATTCATGGAGAATGGCAGGATGGATCCCATCAGGCCCGGCCCAGGGGCCTTACTAGCTTTTCAACTCTTCAACTTATTGCAAACAAACTCTTCAGAGAAAACAACATCACTAACTAAAGAAGAATTATCAGAACCCCTACAAGTCCCCAAAATAGATGATTCCTTGGTAAAAACAGATATGAAATAATCATTTAACAAATTAGCCATATCCTGATGATCACTAACAAGTGTGCCTTGATTACCTTGGAGAGGCCCAACACCCCCTTAACCTTCTGCTTAGACCTGACATAGGCATGAAAAGATTTTGGATTTACCTTTACCTCCTTGGCCAAGTGCTTTTCAAACTTAACTTTAGTGTCAATAACCAAATTTTTAACTAAGAGTTCCTGATTCTTGTAGACTGCAAAGTCATCAGAATTCTTACTGACCCTATATCGACGCCAACATTTACGTTTCTTTCTGGCTGCTCTAAGTACCTCTCTAGAAATCCAAATTGGCCTGTTTTTAACCACAGCTTTCTTGAGTGGGATACACAACTTTGTAGTGTCAGTAACTATATTACGAAAAACACTCCATGCTTCAGCAGGGCCCAAGTGAGACAAACGTGCAACCCAATCTATGGTAAGAAGCTCTTTAGCATGAGAAAAGTTAGCCTTGCTGAAATCTAAAACAGTTTTGTCACTACCTTGAAGATTGTTGAAACAAAGTAACTCAAAGCTAATGAGGTCATGGTCACTAGATCCTATCTTACCACCACTAGCTACATTTCTAACCATGTTTTCATCAGTACTAAGCACCAAATCCAGACAATTATCCTCACGAGTGGGAAACAGAACATGCTGGGTAAAGAAACCATCAGACACTGCCTCAAGAAAATCCCTCCCATGTGACCCACTAGTACATGAATGCCAATCAATATCAGGAAAGTTGAAATCCCCAAACACAACTGCCCTTTTCGAAGAGGCTTTCCTAAAACTTTCGAACAAACTCTGATTATTATCAGCCCAAGAATTTGGAGAACGATAAATTATACCAACAGCTAAAGGAGTGCCAGACTCATTAACAAAACTAAGTTCACACCACAAGCAGTCAGAAAATCCAGGAGAAAACTTGTTGGTGACATCAACACAATTTATGCTATCCTTAACATACAGTAAGACCCCTCTGCCTCTACCACAGACAGTATCAGCCCTATCATGCCTGAAAATTTTGTACCCAGGAACCTGAATTTCAGAGTTGCTGATATCACTATGGAGCCAAGTTTCGGCAGGCGCGGATCCAGAAATTTTGAGGGGGGGGGGGCCCAAGATGGAAAACCTCATGTGCACCGAAGGTGCACCACGAGCGCGAAGCGCGAGTCCCTACGCGTGGGGTCCAGGGGCCCGCGTTAGGGCCCCTGGCGGGGTCCAGGGGCGGAGCCCCGGTGGGGGTCGAGGGGGCGAAGCCCCCGGAAGCTCTCGCAATATTGCATTTTAAGAGCACAGAAATCGGCTCCAGTTCTTATGTCAGAGAGATTTTATACCTTTTCATGTTGCATGGAATTTGATGTGTATGGCTCAGTATAAGTTACTATATGTACCTGCAGAAGTTACGGAGAATCTAAGTTATCTTAAAACTTACACGCCAACATTATGAGCCCGTGTAGGTAACTTGAAATGATTTTTGCCATAATGAGTGTTTTATTTTCGTTATACGGTATTCGGGTATAGGACGTCAGATGAAACAATTGCGCGCGAAGCGCGCCCAAAATTTAAATTTACATTTAAAACCATTGCTATGACTAACGGTGTCAATTCCCTTTATGTGTGTCTATCAATTAGAAGGTGGGTTCGATACTAAGTTTTCAGTTCTCATAAGGAGAGGAGGGTGAAAAAATGAATATCAGTTGTTTTACATCCTTACAATGCTGACTCTGAAATCACGTTTATGCACACGAATATCTGGCTTATGGTAGAACCCCACCGATGAGTAATGCGAATACGTTTGGGACCTTATTGATAGTAAAGGGAGCAATTCAAGGCTAACAGTGCGCAGATCAAGCAAAAAATCAAGAAATATTGAGAATACTGCAAAAATCGTGAAAGATTTCAAATGATTTTTGGTAAAAAGTGATAAAAATAAATCCATTACTCAATAAAAACGTACCTCTCTCTCCGTGAGCGTAAACAATTGCGCGCGAAGCGCGCCGAAAATTTTCGGTATAGAGCCTCCCGGGAACTCTGCATTAATTGTACACTGAAAAGGGGGACCAACAGGACTCTCACAACCTTACATCCATATGGGAGGAGAGATGATATATCACCTTCTTTATGGACTTCTGAAGGGTATACCCTTCAGAAATCTATGACCGATGGTGCCGGCGGGAGTTGGTGATTGGGGGAACCGCAGATAACTGCTAAACCGTGCCTTTTTAGGCAGTGGGATTTTGTATACGCTATATACAAGAGTGGGAGAGCCTTTTCTTATTAGTACATGAGAGTGCAATCCCAGGAAGGAGTTTACCCTCCCCTTTGAGAAATTTTTGTTAACTTTAGGGGGCCTATATGCAAAATGGTGGTATCTTTGGGTCATTCTAAAGTGATTGTATGTTTGGAAAATGTCCACAATTTAGTGAATTCTAAGTTTTGTTCGGGTGAAAAAGGGGAGTAAGAGACGGTTAACATATTGTCTTCAAACCTCCTTAAGTCCCAGGAAAAGTCATGGGCGTGGATCCATCTCCAAAAGTGTGTGTGTGTGTGTGTGGGGGGGGGGGGACTTTCACATTTGTGAATCGCCGTCCTGGTGGCGTGGAAGAAGCAGTTGGTGGTAGCCAGAATTTGCGTCACAGGAAGGCAATAAGTTTTGTGATTTTCGGCATGGGGGAGGGGTCTAAGGGAAATTTTTCTAGAACTGAATGCCCTCAGATGCGATTTGGTGCAAGAAAAGTGTACGATTTTTAGTTTATTTTTCTTCTAAAAATTTCGTTTTCCTAGGCATAATTGCAGTCTGTTCCATCATTTTTGAAAAAGTGAGGGGGACTTTTTGACGATGTTCCCCCTTCCAAAAAGTGAGGGGGACGGGTTCCCCCGTCCTCCATGATCCACGCCCATGGGAAAATTGTACACGCAAATTATACCTGCGTGGAGTCCACAGAAACATTCTTGGACTATAATAAAATTTTTCTTTTACATTTTAAAAGGATATCCAAGGTTGACAGAGAACAGTATAGAGCCTCCCGGGAGCTCTAAATTAGTTACAGTATACAAAAGAGGGAGCAACGGGATTCTCACTACCCGACATCCATATGGGAGGAGATACGATATATCACCTTCTTTTTAGGTATAGCAAGAGGGATGATGGACAGGCAAAATTCGTTTCAGAAAAAATATTCGTCATTATTGAACGTCGCGGTAAGATGTTTGGAAAATAAGCAACGGCAATTACGTACTTTCAATCTTTCAAATCATGTGCTAGACTAGATTAGTCAAAGATCCCATAATGATGAGAGCCCTACAGAGAAGGAGATGTACTTTTTACAAAAATGTTGCATTGGAATAATTTCTTGCGTCATAGCCTTGTCAATGGTATATAAAGTCGGGTGTAAACCCTGTCGTATGCGCGCGAAGCGCGCCGAAATTTTGAATAAAATATTAGTCCATGACAAAACCTGCATTTCAGAACCTGCATCGGACACTGTCACTTTCCCACCAACCTATGCTATTCAGAAACGAATCTTCTGACTGAGAATTCTTAAAAAGCACTTTTGCTCCTTTGTTCCCCAGTGAGTAGTTACCGAAAGCTATTGATAATAAAGACAACTCTGACACAAGGCTTGACGCTAGCGGAGCGCGCGAAAATTTGGAATTTGTCAAGAATTTCCAAGACTTATGATAGTTTGAGAACAGTTTGTGAAAGAAAATGGTTAGAACAAATAAACCAGTCATCAAAAATACATCTCACCCTACACCCTCCACAGAAATCTGTAGCTTGAACAACTTTTGGGACCATTTTAAAAATTTTCAAGAATCGATGGGGGAGGGGGACACACGTCACCCATTGCCCACTGTGCCGACGCCACTGTCTGTAGCTTAAAAGCCTTTTGAGTTCATTTTAAAACTTTTCAGACAGTTTTGAAATCGAATAGGGTATGCACGCCGCTACTTTGCCTGCAACAGCTGGTGCCACTGTGCACAATAGCACGTCACCTGACAGCTTGTCTTCTGTATTCATTCTGCAAGATCTGTATGGCGAAAACTTTGCCTCTCAATCCCTCTAGATTACAAAAAATTTCACTCTTTGACACAAAATTGTTGCTAAATTTCAGTGCAGCTAGCCGAGCACATACTACATATGTCACGATGTTTCCTTATTTAGATCTTAAGTCAAGGATCATTACTCAGCTATTCACCTGTTTTCGAACATTGTAGCGCTCCTTTCGTCGCCAACCACTTTGAAAGATATATAAAGAGATAATCCAGCGATAGCTCCACCCAACCCCTACAGAAATATATACTTTGAATACGTTCTTAGACACTTTTATTCATTTTCTGCTCTTAATTTTTCTTTCTCCTTTTCTTTTTTTTTCTTTTTCTTCTTTTTTTCTCCTTTCGTTTTTTTTTCGTGGCGCGGGGGGGGGGGCCCGGGCCCCCCAGGCCCCCCCCTGGATCCGCGCCTGAGTTTCGGTAACCCCAACTATGTCTGAATTGTCTATGGAAATATGAACAAGGAACTTGTTGAAAAGGCTGCGAACATTGGCAAACATGACCTTCATTCCACAAACTACCCTAGATACATGCTTCCCTAGTTTGGGAAGAGGAGGAGCTGAGCAAATACAGTACGCCCCGCGGGGTACCGTCCTAGTGGACAGTGGCGCCGGCACGGGGGGCATGGGGGGGCGCATGCCCCCCAATGAAAAATTTTTGAAAATTTTTAAAATGATCGCCAAAGGCGATTAAGGTATAGATTTCTGTAGGGGGTAGGGTGAGGTGTGCTTTAACCGAGTGATAGATCTATTTAATCATTTTCTATTACAAATGTTTCTCAAACTGTCAGAATTTTCGCAAATCCTTCGCAAACTATCAAAAATTTCGCGCGCTCCGTGCGCTTCAAACCTTATCACGATGTTCTTGTTATCAGTATCTTCTGACAGCAACTCCCGGAGAGTACAGCAGCAAAAGTTGAAAGCTATTCACGAATTACCAGGTAAAGGACTGGTTTTCTGAGTAGCATGTAGGTTTGTTGGGCGATTGAAAGTGTCTCGAAGCAGATTCTGAATGCAGTTTTGTCATGGAAACCTTATTTAATGAAAAATTTTGCGCGCTTTGCGCGCATACTTTACGGTTTGCACTCCATCTCATGACCATTATTAAGGTAATAATCACAACATCTGTAGGGTCCTAGCATTAATATGGGATCTTTCAATCTAAGTTGTTGTAGCATGATTTGAAAAGTTGAAATTACGTATTTGCCGTTATACATTTTAATAAAAATTACCGAGCGCTTTGCTCGCAGCCATTATCGGTATAGATTGCAGGCACGTAGCCAGGGGGGTGAAGTCGGCACGGCCACCCCCATTGAGGATATTTTTGGTATTTTTTATGTTTATTTATACCATATTGCTAGTGCTTCCCCTATTTATATGCGGTAAAGTAGGCCTGAGAAGTGCCATTTCCAGTGATCTGGGAGGCATTTTGGGCCAAAATTTTCTTGCGCTTTGCGCCAACCCATGGTGGCGCGAAGCGCTGAGAGTCTGTCTATGGGCTTCGCCCCCCCCCTTCAGAAATTCCTGGCTACGCCTCTGATAGATGGTGATTTTTCATACACCTACGACAAAAAAAAAAGCATTCTGAAAAAGCGCTTGTTAGTCCTTCACCCCTTTTGCTATACCTATCAGGGAGGTCTAATATCACCTTCCAGCACCTATACTCTCCCTCCGCCCGTTTCTCATTGCTGGAAGCTGTTCATCTGGATTTTCGTTCAAAATTAGTGAAAATACGATAGTTGTAAAGTGCTCTGCGTCATACTCTATATTATCATTTGGATGTCAAGTAATAAGCATTATGTCATTGCTCAATTTTATGTACTTTATCCAGAGCTTCCAGGAGGCCCTATGCAGGTATCTGCCAGCCATGCTTTCCATAATGCACAATGAAGGGGAGGAAAAAATTCGTTATAATCCAACAATGTTTCTGTGGACGTATTAATGGGTAAAAACTGTGCCTCAATAGAAGGCGGTAAAGTAGCCAAAAGGGAGTCTTCAGGAGGTTTGTTGACAACGTATTCTTCTCTTAGACAACATTACTCTCCTTTTCACCTAACCAAAAATTAGAATTCACTAGATTATGGACATTTTCCAGCTATATATGATCAGCTCAAATATATTCCAAAAGATAGCACCATTTTGAATCTAAGAAACCTTAAATTAGCAGAAATTTCTCAAACCCCCTCCCCTTAGACCCCTCCCCAGGACTGCAACTTTATGTAGTGACAATTAAGGAAAGATCCTCACTTCTGTATTCAAACTCAGGGTGCATAAAAAGGGAATAGCCTATTTAAGCCATTCAGTTGAGAAAAAAAACATCCAGCCAGTCGGGAAAAATTAGAATTCACTAAATTATGGACATTTCCCAGCCATACAGGTATGTGATCAGCTCCAAAAATATCACAAAGTTATCACCATTTCGAATCTAAGCAACCTTAAATATACAAAAATTTCTCAAAGTGGAGGGGGACACCCCCTCCCCTTAGACCCCTCCGGGCCCAGGACGGCACCTTATTGTAGTGAAACCTGACAAAGGAAGGATCCCCCACTGTGTATACGGAAGCAGGGAGCGCTCGAAAAAATAAAACGCATTTTGCGCAGACTTGGGAGGTTAACTGAAGTGCCATTACGACATCATCTGTTGTGCCCCCCCCCCCCCCCAATCACCACAGCCTGCCGGCGCCACTGCTAGTGGAACCTCAGGAGGACTTTGTTTGCTCAGATTGCTGAGCAATGGCTGTGACAAGGGTAAGGAATATACTGTACGGCCTGCTACGTAGGTACAGTAGGTCTTCATATTTACAGTATCTGGCACTACGAGACTATCGAAATGCACATATTGTAAAATATAATATAAAAATCGACAATTACCATGCAGATGACAGAAAAAATGTATGCAATACAAAATGGGTTTTTTTAATTTTTGTAATAACTTGGTTATACTTTAAAAAATAAGAAATAATCTTATTTATTAGGGACTTCCATTTTGTAAGGCTACAGAAAATATGGCGCCGCCCTTGAATTTGTTTCCCGCGTCGACTGAACAATTTCAGAAGTGATGTTCATGTTTAAGTAAGTTACATGTAAATATTGTCAACTCAAGTATTTCGAAGGCAAGACTAGATACTTAAGTCCTAATTCATACTTGCCTAGAACTTGAAATCACGTTCCATCCGCATGCCTTGAGGACCTAGGCCTGACCACAGGCAGTCCTAGGCCTAGCGTTATATAGTAAATACTAACTGTTACATATAATAATCCATTATGTAGGCCTATAGGCTATGTAGTATTTACTATATAACGCTAGGACTGCCTGTGGGCCTGACGAACTTGGGACTGTAACACTAACAAACCAGCCTAACTGGCTAGGCATCTTGTGAATGTGAAGTTGTGTGCAGGTGTTTATGAAACAGCCTACCGTCACTATCATTGATCACCTCTGCAGTGGAAAAACTTTTTCTTTTGCCATGAGTCCCCATGACAGTATGACTAGGCCTATGACTATGAATGAGAACAAAAGGGAGGAGGGATATGAGAGGAGAGTCACGGAATTTTAAACAGTACTAGGCCTAGCACGGCGAGAAAAAATCGGCAAAACGGGCAGCTCCTTGCCGGGAAATTTTGCATCTCGCGGGAAATCCCGCCGGGTCCAAAAAAAAAAATCTATAACGATGTGAGAATTTGGAATGATTTTAAAACCAACATGAAGAAACTGATCACTACTCTAGATGAAACCTTTAAGTAAGAAACATTTTAATTTACCAGCTTACAAAGAGGATTGTTTATGTGTGTTGTTCTTTTATTTTTAACTGAATCCCTTGGTCATGCACTCGCGGCCTTCGATCAGCAGTCGCGCACTCTAATGAATCTCACTGTACGCACAGCTAATGCAGTGCAGACTACAGGATACTGAGTCACTCCTACGTCCCATTATCTACTGTGGCTTTGTGTCCAGTGTGCCGTAATGTGCATCGTAACAAAAAATAACGTTAAGTTTGTCACTGTAACTTCTGCAATGGAAAGTAGGCCTGCCTCAACCATGTGTTCAAATTTCTCGTAAACTGCTTTCTTGTTTATTAAAATCCACTACCTACTGTACCCACTGATCCTTCGTGATAATTACAGTAAAAATCTTTCTAATGTTTTGGGCCGAGATTTTACCTGTACAGTACAGTTACCTATGTTTTATGTACGGTACGATACGGCAGTCACTGTACATGCCGTTATCACATACGAACGTTCGTTCGTTGCCTGTCTCTTCGATATGCTGTGCCGAAGCAGTGCACGTGATTATGGCACGCTCCACTAGCAAATGAGGGGTACACAAAAATGGAAAATATTTTGCCTTTTTTGCCATAGATTTGGAAACTTACAATGTGGAAACAAATTGTTTGAATAGCAATGAAAACTTATGAGCAACATAAAGGTAGGAATCATTTTAGTATTAAGGTAGTAACAGGATAGATAGGACATGGATACAAGATTTTTTTTTCTGTGCACACAGTGCAATATACCCCTTGAAAGAATGTGTACGATGCTAGAGCTGATGAAGTGAATTTTGTTTCCAAAAAAACTCTTTCCACCAAAAATTTGAAGCCTTAGCGATTGATTTGAGACAAGAGAATATTATTGTGGTTGAAATATGTGCATAGTTTATGTAGCGTAACTGTTTTACCAAAATTTACTTCTTTAGATAATGAAAGCATGTCATCTTAAATTCTTTATGTAAGGGATAAGTATGAAATCCAGTAACCTAAAAGTCAAGCCAATTGACGTATCTATTTGGATATGTACTTTACGGTAATGGTAATTTTTCAGCACTTTACTTACCTGGCGCAGGAGTATCCATGATCATGACAGCGGAGTTCCCAGGTGGGACCTGTTCTATTCAGCCAGTCTAGAACGCGACCACTGTCGGGTGGTGTCAGTTAAGTCAAAGTTTGTCCCTTGGGGACATTGTTACTCCTTCAGGGAGCAGAACTCCTTCGGGAGTATTGTTTGGTTTTCGCCCCTGGCTCTTCGCCAGAGAGTCAGGGGACTTTTGGAAAAAAATATCACAACGGCGGAGCTCCCAGGTGGGACCTGTTCTATTCAGCCAGTCTAGAACTGGACCACTGTCGGGTGGGTCAGCTAAGTCAAAGTTTGTCCCTTGGGGACGTTGTTACTCCTTCAGGAAGCAGAACTCCTTCGGGAGTATTGTTTGGTTTTCATCTCTGGCTCTTCGCCAGAGAGTCGGGGGACTTTTGGAAAAAAAATTACTTTCACACTACTTCTCGGCCTTATGATCCGCACGTTCCCAATCCACACGCACTGCGTGCAAAGCACGCACTGCGTGCAAAACACTCACTGCGAGCTGTCTTTTGACGTTCATATATAGCCTACTTATGAACAGTACATACGATGTAGGTGCTGAACTTTACGGGATGACTGTATGGCGCAAAAGAGAATTGAACCTAGATCGCTTGAAAGAGGAACAAAACTAAAATAACTGTAACAAACTTTGGAGGAAAAAAGAACACAAGGAGACTTTAGATAAGTAATTCATGCACAAAGAGGTCAAAGTACAGTATTATGAGTGCTAGATGTATATGTGTGAATTAAGTTACGTCGGGCTCAAACAAAGTCCTGTCAGGCTACCACGTACAGTCTGATACCAAAAAACCCAACGGCTACTTCTCTCAAAAATATTTTCTGAGCCCTGGCCTGAGATGCAACCATCAGGGCCCGGAAGGGCCGTTTCCTGCAATCTGGGAGGCTGCATTTTGCCAAAAATTTTCTGTACGCTACACGCTAACCCATGGTCGCGCTCCGCTTAGATAGTAAAAAATTATCACATGGAAATAATTTCCGGCTTGCCGGGAAATCTGCATTTTTTCCAGCCCTGAGGCCTAGCTTAGTCCTCAGTAAAGGGCTGTTCGTTCTCTCATAGCTCTGAGCTCTCTATGAATGCAACTAAAGAGAGAACATCACCCAATTGTTTAAACGGAGTTTGGTCAGGTTCAACCTGGGGGGGGGGGCGATTGTGTCTGGGGTTCGGTTAGGGATAAAGTTAGAGTTAAGTCAGTTTAGGGGTTAGGTTAGGGTTAAGTGGACTCTTGAGTAAGAATCCCCGAATCACAAATAACAAGGATATCATACAAATGAGTACTATTTAATAATATTTTGGTGTTTAGGGATGATGTTCTCTCCCTAGCCTCATGTGCTCTCAATACACAGTCCTTACACTGACGTATGGAAATAGTAGGGAAATCGGCCTTCCGTGTAATGGTTGAAATTTTCAGCAAAATTTGAAAGTAAAATCTTTATTTACTAGTACCATGACTTTTCTTCTCCAGATCTTACAGGAGTATTGCAGCTGTTTTTTAACACTGAGAATTTCTGAAAAGTGCCAAAAATGTGAAATGAAATCAGCAACTTTTCCGTGCTGTAAAATTTACTGTACGACTGTGGAACTTTGTTCACATCAGTATGCTAATGAGCTACTATACATTTTTATGTCAGTAGAGAATGTTTGCAGAGACAGTTGCCGTGTGATTGCATAGGAACTATAGTAATCAAAATGTTATGTGTGACGTCACAATGTTGCGCACACGGCATTCTGATGTACAGTAGCCTAAACAAATATTTCGAACGCTACAGTAAATTTTACAAAGTGGCAAAGTTGATGATTTTATTTTAAATTTTCAGAACTTTTGAGAGGTTTAAAGTGATAAAAAACAACTGCAATATAAATGTATGATTAGAAAGGAAAAGGAATGGTAGTAAATTAAGACTTTAGGTCCTAGCTTTATTATAAGAAGAAAATCAATTTCGACCAGCACTCTGCTGGTTGAAGACCCTGGTTTTTCAATGGGTCGGTGTAAGGACCGTGTATAGGAGCTATCGGTGACCGGCTATACACGTGCATTTACTGAGGATTAGGCCTAGCCTAACAGTCTTTAGTAACTAAGGCTAGACTATGCCAAAGTTACAGGTATTTTATCCAGGTGAAAAAGGAAGTGAAATACATGTGGCAATATTAAGCAAGAGGAATCAAAGGGTGGCCAAATTAGGTCTAGGCTAGGTGAGCATGAAGAGTTTAAATAATAAGTGAAGGGAGAGATGGAACAAGCTACAGTAACCAATTCAACACACAGGGAATCCTACATTAGGGAATAAGATAAGGATTAAAGAACACCCTCTTCTGTTTGCTGCCTGTTTCACTATCTAGAGAACAGCTATGAAACTCACAGGGGCTCAAGACAGAAGGTACTTAGGTATAAGTTATGGGGCCCTTCCCCTCCCATGATTAGCAAGGCAACAGCTGGCTTTCACTGTTTTATTAGGCCAAGTAAAATAAACATGTTTCCCGTCCCTGCCCACATCTTTTTTGGGGACTGCATCTTTTTTTTTATTTTTGAACAGCGGAAATCCCGTTTTATTTCAACACCTTCTGGACTTTTCCACAAATCGCGACAATATTCCTTCTTGACACATAAAAGGGAACGACTGGACACCGCGACTACAGTCTGTTTTTACCATAGAAAGTAAAGTAAGGGAGAATGCTGTCTGCTGATCTGGACTGAAGCCATTGATTTGGCTTGGCTGTATGGCAACAGAGCACCGGCGTGTAATACAAATATTATGTCATTGCTTTTGCCCCAAGTATTGGCAAAGAAACTACAAGTTTTCAAGTTAGGAGTATAAAACAAAATACTTAAGGCACCATGACTTATTCCTGTTGTGAAAATTACTCCTACTAATCTTTCGCAAAACGGATAAAATAATCAATAACTTCTGTAGCAGAATTCACACTGTACGTACAGAGACACACCAATCAACCGGTCTTTTGCCGTACAATGAAAGCGCCCTCACAATTTTCGTGGCTTTACATGCAGGGATGCATTGTGTCAGCGTTCTCTCTTGCTTTTATTTCTATGGCTTTAACCAAAACTTCAATGAGCAGTGCACGAATGTGATTTGATAACCACAAGACAAGTTTACTTTGTTTAATATACTCACAGTTGTGCATTCAACTTTTTTGTCTTCTTCTTTTTTTTTTGTTTTTTTTTACTTGGCCTTACACAAGACTTTAGCTTAGCTAGCCAAATGTTACATTATGTAAGGCCAGAGCCAAGCTGTAGCATAGGATCCTAAAGAATACCTCCTCATCGTCGTTGTCCCTCTGTCCGTCTTTCTGTCCGACGACGACAATGATGTATGCTGGTGTATACTGCTCTAAGGAAAGGGAAGAGAATGTAAGCCAGAGGTGTGCGGGGAGGGGGTATGTGTTAATCAGAATGTAAGTTAACTTTAAACATGTTAAAAGTCTGTTGTTACGTATATAAGGCCTTGCATATTGCACCTAAGTTACAGTATGTTATTTTTTGCCCCGGTTGCTTCCACCCTTACAGATTTCTTTGTGTGGAAAATAAAAGTTATTTTCAAAATAATCTTTGCACTAATAAGCTATACTTTTTTTATTCTTTTGGACTTTCATCTCAAAAAATGATGAAATTATGGATGGATGAGGAGTTTTTGAGATCAGATGCTGTTAAGAATTGACTTGAATTATCTTTTTCAGTTCTCCTGTCTTGGCTTAGAGTTAGATAAAGGAAAGCTTGGAAAAGTTCTTGAAGTAAAATAATGTATCGAATATAGTAAAGTTGGTTTGTGGACAGTAGTGTTGAGGGCCACCAGGGTGGAGAGATCTTAGCCTTAATCTGAGATGTCTTTTAATTGGCCAGGTCATGGAACAGCGATGAAAACCCCAAAACATTACTCTGACAACTACAATTACAGTGACCTTAGTATAATCTTGAATTAAATCACCTTAGGCTGAGGGAATGAAAGTCATAGAATACCGTCCACTGCCCGCATGAGCTGAAACATGCTGCTGAAAATTTTCAATATTTGAAAAAAAATCATTATTTAAAAAATTCTGTCAAAACGTTTAACTTTGAATTTTATCAGAATTGGCAATTAAAATACTTTCTGCAAGTGAAAACTTGACCTGTTGTCATCATATATGCCTCAAAAATACACAGCTCAAAGCCATTTTCAGCTGTGTACATCGTTTCAGTACTGCGAATGTAACTTTCGTTTTGAATTGTGTATGTACCACGACGACAACGTAGTCAGTCGTTTTGCCTATATTGACCAGTGTTGCAAAATACTGAATAATGAATAATGAAAAAAGCCTCATGTACTTTCTAAAATCACCCAGACAGTATCCTATGACTTTCATTCCCTTGGCCTTATAGAGTGCAATGTACAGTAATAGAGTTGTTGCAATATGAAATTTTTGTTATTGATATCGTGAAAAATTTTCCTTCAATCCCCAAATGATATCGCGATATCGGGTGATCCCGTTTGTGTTTACATATTATGTTTAAATTTACTGCAGGCCTACATGGCAATGGCCACTGCATAGAAGTTGCAATAATGCTATGGCCCTATTGGTGGGACATCCCTAATGCCAATGTTATTTGTGAACAATTGACTGCCATAGCAAGGGGCGTAAGAAATTTGCCCATTGCACCATTATATTCCTCAAGGGAGGTACTGTACATGTTTCTCTGGTAATCCTTGGTTACAGCAATGACTGTAAAATGAGGCTGGAAATAGGGAATAACAAACAGTCTACAGTAGGTTCAGCAAAGGACTAGCACGTTGAATAAGTCACAGGTTGTGATCAGGCGATCAGCATAGTAAGAGAGAGAGAAAAAAAAAAGGAGTCAAGACAAGTAGACCAGACTCCTACTGGTGGAAATGTGTATGAAACACCATCAAATTAGTAAACAAAATACAGCTCCTCACAACCGTTTTTGAATTTCATAAAGATTTTTATACAAAATTGTTAATCCAAAACATAAGTGAACAGACAGTCTTGGCATTTATTCCCTGCAGCTTACGGCATATACTTCAGCATTGGGTGATCTCTGTCATGTATTCATGTCTATTCTGTGGTGAAAGAAATAGTCCTACATATATTGATTGACAACCAGTTTTAATCCTGCCTCAAAAAAGTTGTGCCAAGACCTGAGTCAGTTCGTTTGTACGGTTAACTTTCCCATTCTGAAAATTGAAAAATACTACATTTCTGATTAATTTGTGGGACCTAACCTGTCGTTTATCTATGAGGCATGCTTTGGGCTTTTGTTTATGCCATGGTGGTTAAGACTTGTCGAAATTCAGTACATGGTATATAGAATTCATTATTATGGCAGGCTGAAGCATGGTGCACACAGCCCATCACATGGTTGCCTTTGTATACATGGAAAGGGAACTTCTTCTCTTCCAAATGCTTATTACTCAGCACAGCTCAATCACAATTGCTTTCTTTCCATACAAAATGGCATAACTGTAGGCTCTTTCAAAGCCTTGCCCACTTTTCCCTCAATTAATGATACATAAAGGCATGCTTAATCTTCAAAGCTATCTCTGAAAAAACGGTCATCACAAAAACTTGCATCTCACAAAATGCGGATGTGATTGAGAATACCTGCTGTCATTGGTTGATTGATTGTATTAAAGATGTAGACCCCATGTTGCTCTTGAAGTGGATCAAGCTTTGTATTCAGTTCATTGCTTTCAATGCTAAAACATGTAGCCATAGCCACTGGCTAGCCGGCCCATTTCTGGCTGAATCTTTGAAGATATCTGGCATGATTTTTCTTGAACTCTAGCCAGAATTACATCCAAGGTTTAGATAGGGGTTACCTTACAGATGAATAGAACACCTTTGCAAATTTTTTCCTTTTTGTGTCCATGTTACATTTAGAAATTGACCCATGAAAGTGTTGTTGTAGGTTTAGGTGGTCTCAGTTCATTGTGACACAGATGGAGGCACAACTTCCTTTTTGTAGGCTTAGGGTAGCCTTCATGCACATATCCAAATTTGGCAAATTTAGTGGAGGTAACAATGAAGACAAATTCAAAAGTTAGCCTATCCACAGTTATTCCACAGGACCCACATTTGCAAATTGTAACGTACTGTATGAATATTTGCAATCTCTGTCATTTATTCCTTGATACTACGCAAAATTGGAGTCACATTAATCAGAAACATGCTTCTGTTTTAAACAGCTACAGGACTGCTACTTTGACAGTCTAATGGACCTTTTTTGTTCACTGTAAAAGGTGCAGTGTGTTAATTTTAGTTTTCAATTAATGTTCTGTCTGCATCTTTCTAGAGTCTAAACCCTACAAAATCATCATCACTCCAGCTTTGTACCTACAGTTCTGGAGGCTAGTACTATCACAGATTTAACCACCAGTTCCCCTGCCTTCACACGTGCAACCCCCACCCTTGTCTGAAGATGCATGGTATTTTTGTATTTAGATTCAGAAATGGGTGAAATAAAGGGCTTCTTTCAAATCTTGGTGCACTACTTTTCTGAGGATTCCACCAATAAAGATGGTGGCTTTTCAGAGAGTAAGTTGAGGAAGAATTGGTTGAAACATGTCAGTCAAAAATGCAAACTGTTCATCATCATTTCTGTGATTCTGAGGTGTGCCTTTTTATGTAGGATGGGCACTAAAGTAACTGAGGATCACTTCAATGTAAACATGAAAATTGTGCAATTACTAACAATGGTCAGGATTTATTAATCATTCAATTAACTGAAACATGTATAACCCCTAAGCTGACCTACACTAGGCCTAAACCTAACCCACCAGCAGTCCTAATGTTAAATAGTGTACACATAGCTTATTTGGTACCTTATCATTTTGCCCACTATGAGTTCATCCCCAACCAGTTTACAACAGTTGTTTACCTCACTACCAGTTCACCCAAAGTTGTTTTACTCCCAAGTACCTACTACTTTGCCCCATTTTGGTACTAGCTGATTTTATGAAAATGTCAAATGCATCAGTGAAAGTTCATACTTGTTTGCTGTTGTTTTTACAGTTCATGGAGGGAACTAAGGTGTTATTAAATGAAAACAAAGTGTCTTGTAAGTTTATTTGCAGCATTTACTATTGAACTATCATTATGAGGGCATTCTGCATTAAAAGAAAGTGAGAAATTTCATTGTGCTTAAATGTGAGCTTCTCAATCAATCATAACCGCATTTTGACCTTTCATGCATGACCAAAATTCATTTTGAATTTTTATAAAGTGCATGCAGGTAGCATGTAAGGGGACAAACTGGTTGGCACTTGGGTTGAAGTGGCAGATATTTTGGGGCAAAATTGTCAACATTGGAGAGGGACTCACTTTTTCGGGGCACACTGGTTGGGGGTGAACTGGTAGTAGGGAGAAACAGTCATAAACGACTTACATATATCTGTAACTAACAAAGCAATCACTTCATAGCATTTAAGCACTAATCTTACAAACTCCTTTTCTTCCTGCCTTGCCCTTAATTTTAACTCTTTCAGATGTGTACTCACCAATGTTCCAGTATTAACGTTTTTCAATTGTTTGCTTTGTTGTACGTACACGTCCAGAAATGTGTACAGTTTACCACTTAACCTGTTTTGCATGCACTGAATTGTAGAAGTTGAAAGGCACTTAGGGTTTAGAAATAAATGGGAAGGGATGGGAGATGCATGTTTGGACTTTACATGGAACTAAATATGGCTTCTATTACAAAGCTTTCAAGCTGAAATTTTTTTCTGTGACACATATTTTGTTAAAACCACTTTGTAATCTACACCTACTGTAGACACTAGTTCTACATTACCATGACTGCAACAGTTACCAGTGTTGGACAAATGATTGGTATTCAATAATAGTATCGGCCAGTATTCCCCATTTTTGTCCAGTATTGGAAATAGACCTTAAAGTGGACCTTAAGTCTAGTATTACTGTTACAAGAATATATTTTAGAGGTTGGAAAATAAATCGCATTCACCCATCTCCCATCTTCATAGCTAAATTCCATTGCTGAGATATATAAAATGTTGAAAGATATTCACTTAATATGAAGTAGTTGATTGCACAATAAGTTGTGATGTCCTTCTTGTACAACTTAACAATTATCTACCTTTGTTTGCTTTTGAAATTTAAATGTTTATATAACTTCAAAAAGTTTACTTTTTTCTTGCATAGCTGTTGTTGTATGGAGAGGGCTTGAAAAGGCAAGTCACTCTATAAGAGAAAGAAAGTGATCACATTTTGGCACAAGCTGCAGTTGCTTTAGAAAAAACAAAGATAAACAAAGACACTAATATGAGTAGTACAAGAATGACATCACAAATTATTGCACAATCTGACATTTTAAATTGGGTGATTAAGCTTCAACATTTTATATCTCTGCTCAGGAGTGACCTGTGAAGATGAAAGTTGGACCATTTGAGTTTACTTTTCAAACTTTGTAACACATATTTTTGAAATTTTAGACTTCAGGTACACCATGACGCTAGAAACGAATAGCAAGTTTTAGCCATCTCTACAGTTGACCACGCTTAATCCAGAATCTATCGGAGAACTTCTTGTTCAGGTATCTTGAGATCAATAAAGTTAAAGAGTTTGAACCCCTTTAAAAACTGTTTGGTCAATAGAGCAAATTTGTTTGTAAAAGGGATTAACTGTTGCAATTATAGAGATAAGCTTCACCCGGGAAAAAGCCTTTTTCTCGGGTAATGTTGGCTAAAATGTCCTATCCAATTCTAGCAGCATGCTTTTTAAATGCTGAATTACCACAGTGATATCATTCTAGTCCTTTTCTTTGTAGTATGTTTGACTGTAAGTTAAGATACTTTAGCTCATGAAAATGAAATGACACTAAATGGTAGTGCCCAATAGGCTATGATATAGTGTAGTGTCTACACTCATTTCTCAGATCAGTATGGGCCTGTGTGGAAAAAGTTGGGAAGCTGGGAGGCCCCTTCTTGGGAAATTTGGGTATTTGGAGGGAAATTTTGGTCACTGGAGGGAAATTTACACCTTTTATGTACATGAAAATATGGGAGGAATTATGGAAATTTTGACTCCCTTCCCAGGAAATGAACATTTTTTCCAGTCCTGAGTATGGGATCAGAATTGGCCACTGATGAGAACTGCAATATCAGTATCTGTAAAATTGGTAACTTACCGGTAATATTAGTGTTTGCACCAGGTCCAAAATTTGGAACCGGGTACCCGAAGTCGATGGTCAGTCGGGTACCCAGGTACCCGAAAATATAACTTCTGTTAGGCTACAAGTTTGTTGTAAAGTCATAATGAGAAATTTTGCTTTGCACATTGATATAATATAACACCAACGTATCTTACATATGGGCATGACAAGTGTTCTTAGGTGTGTGCGTGATAAATTTTGCAGGGAAAAAGTAACATGTTAGGTGTTCTTTCACACGTGCAGTCTATGCCAGTGAAACTTTGGATCTGGGTAGCATTTTCAGAACCGGGTCCTGACATCGTCCGTCGGGTAACCGGTGCAAAGACTAGGTAATATAGCTACTACTTTTAATTGCCTCATATGCAGTAAGGGTAATTGCTTCATTTAGACTGTTTGCATAGAGTTACCGAAGTAAACATGAACAATGGAGTTACATTGTTCATAAACTGTTGAATGTTGAATGCAGGTTGTGGAAATAAATTGCTCTTATCAGCCAATAAAAGTATCTGCACTTATATTTTACAGCTGTGAGGAACTGTGAATTCCAAGTCTCCAAGCATCCAATCAGCTAAGAAGTACAGTACTGTATTTGGAAATCAGCCAAAGTACATTTTTTAATCCAAAGATGCATTGTTTCCAATAGTGCTATTATTACTCATCAAATCTACATGAAGATTGTAAAACTGTTTGGCTCAGCTCCCATTTTACAGACAAAGAATTTCATTGGTTGGAGTTGCACCAGGTTGTTTTTGAAGAGAAAAGCAGGAAACCAAGCAATAGATGTGTCAAGAACAATGGCTAGGTATCCTACTGGAAACAGAATTTTGTGTGTTGCAGAGAAAAATGATGCAGCCAGGTCAATCGCTGAAATCATGTCTCGTGGAGGTTACAGAAGGGTAAATATAAAATTATTGATAAAGGAAATATGAAGAATGACATTTCAGTCTTGAAGAGAGCATGCTGCTACAAGAGCAGAAGGGGGGTGGGGGAGGAGGTGGATGTGGAGAATTCCCCCCAATTTTTTAAGTAATTGCATTTCAGTTTAGACCCGTCTTGGTGGAAACAGACAAGTACCCTTCTCATCATAAACCCTGCACCCATAAACCTGAGCTGTTGTGAAATGGCTGATCCCAGATGGCTAGAAATGATAAGGCATTAAGGTTGCACGTATCTTGTGACATTGTTAATGTACGGTAATTATATGAGGACTTATAACATTGTTAACACTGTAAAATATGCCCTGCTTATGTTGAAGTTTGTGACCCTCAAGCCCATACAGGTTCAGGTCTAGTCTAACTCTAAAGTTCTCTTGTGTTTTAGGACGGTGGGCCACTTTCTCTTGAGTTTTCACTTAGCAATAATTATTGTAACGAGAACACAATCGAATACTGTAGTGTGATTCGTCTCTTTTGGTTTTGGCTGTGTGAATATTCCATGGGCCATTTATGTGCATTTCTCAAGCAGCAAATGGCAACCACTTGATGACCTAGGGTCTAGCTGTTGTTACAATACATTTTTATATCTGTCAGAATGTGCAAATGTTGGTAAAAGTCTTGCTTGAATTTTTTATCCACTTTATTTTGTTTTATTTTCAGAGGGAAGGATTCTCCAAGTACAACAAGATTTATGAATTTGATTACCACATGTTTAACAAACAGTGCTCTGTTACTATGACATCTGTGTCTGGACACCTCATGAATTATGCATTTACTGCTGCTTATAAAAACTGGTATGAGTTATTTTTGTTTTGGTTCTGAACTTCAGAAAAGACTGACTACCTTAGGTGCAGTACTCATAGCTTGTTTCCCTGTAACCAGGGTTCTAACTGTGCTGGTTGGGACAGACAGAAAGCAACTGGAACTGACATTGCTGGACTGATACTCAGTGTTAGATCATTTCCAGGTTGATAACCAGCACAAAATGGAATAAAAACCTGCTTTAGACATGCAAAACTGACCTACATATGGGAAAATAATTGTGTATACTGACTGGTTTTCCCCCAAAATATACAACTCCAGACAGCCAGCAAGATTGAAACAGGATTCCAAAGGAGGGTTTCACCCGGTCCTTGGTCTCTTGTAGTTAGAAAGCTGCTGTCTACGCTATGTACTTGAGTAGTAAATTGGCTGCCACTAAACTTGGGTCTACCAAGAACCCTTCTTATGACTGTTTGGGTAGCAAACATAAGAAGCATTTCAAATAAGAATGGAAAATGGCAAGGTGTAGTGCCAGAGGATTTTGACTCGCAGAATTTTGGTACATGCAAAATGTTTGTTAATTGGAGCTCACTATAAAATAAAAATCATTTACACTGAATAAACTAAATGCACTCATTCCTTTTGACTTTTAACTTTAGAAGAGCTACATAAAGAAAGATGTGGTCTTTGAGACCTGGGTTGCAAAAAAAATGTTTAGTTCCCAGCAAGTCAAATTTCCCTAAAATTTTACACATTTTCATGTATAAAACTAACCAATTTTCCTTCCCACTGCCCATATTTCCCTTCAAGGAACAAAATTGCCTTGCAAGGAACTTCAGTTCCCACATTTCTGATATTTTCCACCCACGTTTGAGACCTCTGGTTAGTTCACGTCCTGCTGAAGTTAACACCGTACCTGTCTTCAGTAACATCTTCTTGTTCATGAATATGTAAATGTAAGGTTTAGGCCTGCTTTACCAGATTGTATTTGTAACACACACACACATGTCATCAGGTAAAGTAAATTGTTCTTAAAAACAAAACCATGTAGTGGTAAGTCTGTGCATATTCAAAATAAGTTTGGTGTGATGGCATTGAGATATGTCTTTTCTGTGAACAGCATTTACAAAGTTCTGTAATTTTAGAAGGTGAGGAATTTCCATTGAATACTTCATGATATTCACATTTTCTTTACCATGATTTGTTACCGTTTTGTCACCTCTTACTTAACCTTAGCCAAACTTGACCCTTTTTCCTGAAAATTGAAAGTATGTAACATATATACACTATACAAATTTGAAAAAATTGATTCAGTTCCATTTTCCAATCTTCATGAATTGTTCTTACTATTGCAGGAGGGGATGTAATCCAGTGGCGCTCTTCGATGCAACAATTCACAAAGTCTGCCCTGATGATTACAAAGATATTCAAGTAAGCCACTTGCTGCAAACGTTTAACTACAAACAGTCAAACACAATATAATGCAGCCGAGTTCATTCAGGGAATGGGTAGGGTCAAATATCTGAGCCTCTGAGGGGTTTTGGTCTTTGGATAATTTGAATGGTTTAAGGACACTGAAGCTGCCAAAAGGGAGTTGCTTTATCCAGTGAATAAGAAACCATTTGGTATGAGGAAATTGACCTGTTAGATATTGGCACTAGTGTTCAGATTATTGCAATTTTGATTCTGTAAAACAGTGTTTCATTTTTGTGTAGCAGTTTCTGTCTCATTTTGTGTGGTTTCTTCCATTGTCTTACACATTATTATGGATTGCCAATCACTGTGCATCACATCTTCATGCTATACATTTTGCAAATTACATCATACAGTATGATGAAGAAATTGTGTCACATTTTGTGGTGCCATACCAGCTTTTTGGTTCCTTGCCAAAGGCAGGCAAGGAATCTATGCGATGGTGATATGTGTGTGTGTGTGTGCGTGTGTGTGTGTGTGTGTGTGTATGTGACGCTTCAGTATGTTTACATAATATCTCAAGAAGGGTAACTCTGAGGGATCTCATACTTGGCATGTAGATTGCCCATATTGTTTTTGGTGGAGGTCAAAGGTCATCTGGGGTCACCAGGGCTCAAAGTGTGAAAACCTTGTTTACACGATATCTCAGGGTAGGGAGTGTGGATACATTTCATATTAAGTATGTGGATGTGTTATGGTGCGAGGAAGAACCCTTGTGCTTTTGGTTTAGGTCAAAGGTCATCTGGAGTCACCGGTGGTCAAAGTCTGAAAACCTTGTTTACACAATATCTGAAGGTAGGAAGCTTGGATAGATTTTATACTAAGTATATGGATGTGTTATGGTGCGAGGAAGAACCCTATTGTTTTTGGTTAAGGTCAAAGGTCATCTGGAGTCACCGGTGGTCAAAGTCTGAAAACCTTGTTTACACAATATCTCAAGGTAGGAAGCTTGGATAGATTTCATACTAAGTATATGGGTGTGTTATGGTGCGAGGAAGAAGCCTGTTGTTTTTCCTGGAGGTCACAAGCCATTTGAGGTCACCAGAGGTCAAAAACTGAAACTTTGTTAAGATGTCATTACAAGGGAGGAAGCACAGACAAATCACTTCTAATACATTGTATTTTTTTTCTTTCATTCTTTGGTTATTCAAGTTTTGGTTCAAAGGTCATGTGATATGAGCTGATGTGAGCAGGGGTCAAATTGTGAACACATCATAAAAATGATGTAGTAGAGATGTATACATTTGATGGACGAACCTCGTTGTAACAAAGTACCCCCCCCCCCCCCTTTCGGCAAGGAATCACTAAGCCTTTTGGCTTTCTGGTTCAAACAATTATTGGAGCTGCTTCAAAATTTGGCAGTTGTATTCAGAAGAGGTCTTTTACTGGCCTTTAGGAGTATAGTCAGTGCCCTTGTAATCATACTGATCAGTGCTGTTGTTCTTAAGCTATGCTTGTGGCTCACAGTGATCATTTTCTTTGCTTTTAGAGAACCTTGGAGAGGGAAGCAGGAAGACATGATGTCTTGGTGGTGTGGACTGATTGTGACAGGGAGGGGGAAAATATTGGTTTTGAAATCATCAATGTTTGTCTTGCTGGTGAGTGATTCTCTTCAGACTGATGTCAAAAGCATACAGCATTGTCTGATTAAGACACAAATGAAGACTGTTGCCAAAACTGTGTAACAAGGCATTTTATGTACTGTTGTCTGTTTCTATGTAATTACCATCACCAGTACTTCCACCTTATCCTAAAATTTCCCTCAAATTTTGGGAAATTTCTGTTCTTTGAATAATCTTTGGTAAAGACTAATTTGGTTTAACTTCATGAAATTCAGGATTTTGAAGGAGTAACAGTCTTATTTAAGTCACAGAAACAGAAAAAACCTTACCTTTCCCATTTCTTATTTTTTACATGTATGATCATACTGGAATCTGTTTTATGATTGTTTTTATAGTCACCAATGAAAAACCACGACAAGTAGCATGTAGGAAGTATCATTGAAAGTTTCTGGAAATAACTGCAAACAAAAGTGGTGGCAACACTACTTTAATTATACCCTTGTGACTTTCTAGTTCATCTTTGTGGATAGTGCACCCACCCCCCATGAACACCCTTCGTGTGTGGAGTGTGTTAGATGAGGTTTTACGGCTCAGTTTGTAACCAATTGGTTTAAGCCGGGACAGCCACGGCCTTTTTTCCAGTTGTGGCTCACTGGCTTGTTTTCCCTAATCCATTGCTTATGCTGAGCACAAAGCACAATGGCAGTAGGTTCCATTCTTAAAGTCTTTGGTATGACCTGGCCAGGAGTCGAACCCCAGACCTTCTGGCTGCAAAGTGGATGCTCCAACCATGTGACCATGCAGTCCGTCACATGTGTGGAGTTGCTACTTATTTATACTATGTAGTCATGTTCAATTTTCTCAGAGCTTTCAACATTTCTTTTTCAGTTAAAAGGAATCTTCAAGTTTACCGTGCAAGATTTTCAGAAATAACTCCACAGTGAGTAGAAACAGTTCTGGCATTAGATTTTCTTGTTAGATTTTTACCCTCAGGAAAGTAGTCCATATTTTTTTGGATGTTTCTAGTAGTTGGGGCACTGACACAACTTGTTTTAGTTTTGAGGGGGGATGCAGTTGGGTTGGGGGGGGGGGGGAGGTTAAAGTCAGTGTTTCTAATGATACCTAGTTTGATACTCATGTCTTGAAAATTATTAGAGGCACTCATGGTCCATTGTTTCATTAGCCCCTAGTTGTTATTGCACAGAATACTGATATGATCAAGAGGAGTACATTTTGTTACTTTTAGGCCAAGTATATCACTTGGATCTTTTCAGTACTACTGCTTGGGCATTTACTTAGCCACCTTCCCTCCTCCTTACCCAGAAAAACCTATTACTCCTTTTATATTTTCAATATTTGTTCCTGATTATTCACTATTCAGTACTGACCTTTGTATTTGCTTATTTTTATTATAAAAATTACTTTAAATATTCACAGATCCGTCAGTAATGCGTGCAATAACTTAGTACCCCCAGATGAACTGGTCTCCAAGGCAGTAGATGTTAGGCAAGAACTAGATCTAAGAATCGGAGCAGCATTCACTCGCCTGCAAACCCTGAGGCTTCAGAAGGTTTTTCCTGATGCCTTGGAAAACCAACTTATCAGCTTTGGTAGCTGTCAATTTCCAACTTTAGGTTTTGTTGTTGAGAGGTACAAACAGGTGGAAGCATTTGTGTCTGAAGTATTCTATAAAATTAAAGGTGAGGTTGATGATTACTGTTGTGGGGAAGAGCTTAAAGGGGTTGTTTCATCACCCTAGACATAATTAGGACTCTTTTGTTATATGTATTTACAATTGAATGGATGAACACACTGCATTGATATGAGCAAAGGAGATGTACAGAGCATAGCACCCAATCCCCAACATGATATCATGCATGATAATAAGTCTAGAGACTTCCAACGTTAACCTTATTTCATGTCTTTAACGCTACTTAACCTGGAGACATGATATCAGGCATGATATGCATATCTCAAGACACAAATTAGACACCTTACAAAACAAAACGTAAGGATTTGGTGTCTTGCATGTACACCATAAAGGGATTGTTGCATATCCCCAGACATAATTAGGACTCTCTAGTTATATGTATTCACAATTGAATGAATGAACACATTTCATTGCTGTGAGCAAAGGAGCTATGCGGTTGGTTCGTGAAACTTCATATCCTGCATATTCATGAGTAGTACAAGCAAAGAGACATGAGCTAGCTGTTACTGATACCTTCAGTGACCTCAAATATCTACGGATCCTTCCAGAACTCACCTTTCAATTGAGCTACTGTGCAGTTTGTGTTCTTTTTCCCTGTTTAAGTGTTGGATGCTAGTGAGACATTAGGGATAATTTCATGACTGATTTGAAAAATGTCTCCATCCTTGAAAAGTGCTTGATTTTCATGTGCAAAAAAGTGTACAAACCATGTTTTCATAAACTCCTTTGTGTAACAATTTAACCAGCTAGTGCAACAAAATGCAAGTATTATACTAGATAAATTATCTCCTGCCTTATCTGTGTGTGATGTTTGGAGTGGTAGGCTTAAGTTTGAAGTCTTAGGCTTGGAGTATTGGGGGGGGGGGGGTGGGGAGGGGTGGAATTGTGGTCAAAGAGGTTTGTTGAAAACATGGCAGTGGTGCATTTATTCACCTGTTATTCACCTGTGTGCCACCTGACTAAGCAGGTGGCTGACGGGGAAGGGAGTCAAAGACTCATATAATCCCCCATTAGTCGCCCCAAACAGTCTTTGGTGAGGAAGGACTTAAAGGTATTGATGGATGTGCAGTCAACAGCTTCAGATGGCAAGTGATTCCAAGCATTGATGACCCTTTGTGTAAAGAAGTACTTCCTAGTATTCAGACTACAGTGGCCCTTATATATCATGTGGCTGTGCCCTCTGGTAAATCCAAACCTCATTTCAAAGAGACTTGCAGGCTCTACTTCTTCAAAACCTCTAATAATACGATAAGTTTCAATAAGATCCGCCCTAAACCTTCTCATTTCTAAAGACATAAGACCAAGATCATCAAGTCTTTGCTCATAAGACAAATGCTGTATGTCTGGTATCATACGTGTAAACCTCCTCTGAACCTTTTCAATCAGATTAACATCTAACTAACATCATTTTACATATTTTTGTTGATTCCTTACTGAAGTCAGAAGATGAGCCCTTTTGTTTTGGTAGAGGTCAAGGGTTGTCTAAGTTCACTGGGGTTAAAACTATGAAAACATTGGAAATTACTTATACGCACCATATCTCAGGGCAGGATTGATGTACACTTTATTTGGTATGGGGTTGGTCGGACACACGTCACTTCCGCACGACAACAATGTGCTGGAGTGAAAATTTATTGTGCTTAAAGTGTTCCTATATGGTCATACTGTAGTCAGTTGTTTTTTTCATTCCAAAGTCGCTAGGGTAACGGGCAAAGACCTGGATGACTGACCGACCCCATATGGATTTGTCATATGGAGAGGAAGAATTTTATTGTTTTTTTTTTGTAGAGGTCAAAGGTCATGTGCAGTCACCAGGGGAAAAAACTGAAACCCTTGTAAATGCAATATCACAAGATAAGAATGGTAACTGCTTTTCATAATTAGTTTAAAAATTTTATGATATTTTGAGGAAGAATACTCTAGTTTTTGATGGAGGTCAAAGGTTATATGAGGTCACCAGAAATGAAACAGCAAAAATAGTAGGAATTTGCTAGTAAACGCTATAGCGCAAGATGTGAAAGATGGATACCTTTCATTTCCTTTTGGCAAGGAATCATTAAGCCTTTGGGCTTTCTGGTTGAAGAAAGGAAACTGACTTTATCTCCGTTTTCATGGCAGGGGAGGGACTGGTGGATCTCCGTTTTCATGGTAGGGGAGGGGTTGGTGGATCTCCGTTTTCATGGTAGTGGAGGGGTTGGTGGAGGTAAGGGGAAGAGAAGGCAATAACCACAGTGATGGACAAAATTTTGTATATTCTCGAGATGGCAAGCTGCATAGACTTACAAAATTAATCTGTAACTTTTTGCTCCCTGTGAAACATCCAAGAACACTTGTATCAAATAATGTATAACAGTTTCTACATGTTGGCATTTAAGTTTAATAAGTCATCATAGTGTGAAATGTTTTGTTTGAAAGGATTTTATCGAGGCATATTTAAAGGTAAAGTTAAACTTCACTAATATGACATTTTGTATTGTTTGGAGTATGTCGTAATGTATATTGTTTGAATCATCTTTTCATCAGTGTCACACCAAACTGATGAGGGAATGACAGAATTTAACTGGAAGAGACAAAGGTTGTTTAACCGGCTGGCTTGTGAAGTTTTGCTACAGATATGTCTAGAGGTATGGTTCAAGAAATTTCTTCGTTTGAGAAATACATGTCATAATTGCCTTGCAAATGTCATTTTAAATGTAAGGTGAAATTGGTTGCCAGCCACCTTTTTTTAGTCATTAATTTAATGGTCAGCTTGCCTTAGTGATTTTGTGTACAAGCTTTCAGAAAACTGCATGTCAATTTCAAGTTTTGGTAGATAGCTGCCAAAATTTAACAAAGGTATTTATAGTTCATTATGTCTATTTTTAAATGCATTTGAATGAAGAATTAGTTTGTGAAGGAATCCAACATGAAATATAATTAAACTTGAGATTGACAGCAATATTATGTACTCTGATTTGGAAGCAGATATAATCAAAGACCATTCTCAATAAATGTGGAGCAAAAATGTTTGGAGTAGTGCACATGTTCAAATTGTCATTATTTTCAGTTGCATGATTATCTGTTTTCAGGCTGGTGATTAAAGTACTTTCACTGTGAATTTTAAAGAATGATTGGCAAGTCTTTTCTCACTGATTCTGTGGAACACTAATCTTTCTTAAGAGAAGATCTTTTTTGACTTACAGTATCATGAAATGTTTTAATATCACATACTCTGCAAATCAACTCTTTCTTTTCCATAGCGACCAATTGCCAAGGTTGTCGAAGTTCGCAGTAAACACAAAAGCAAATGGAGACCGCAACCGATGGATACTGTTGTACGTTACCATCTTTGTTTCCAAATGCTTTGCATATTTTTTTCACCTGATCACATTTGAAATTGGTGTCATTTTTCTGTTAAGACTGAGTAGTTGTTCACTTTTCTTATGGTAAACAGGCACTTTTGCAATGTTGAGACATTTCATTTGAAGAGTTAGACATACATTTTAATTTGCATTGGCAGTTGTCAATAGTTTTAGTACCTTTGGCACTCCCACTGCACGTTAATTATTGTAGCATGGTTGCCCCGAAATTGACGCACCCAAGCATTTCCAAGCCGATATTTAGAATACACTAAATCCAAAAACACTCCTGTTTGCCTTTTCCAAATGTGTAGTAACTTACGGATGCATTGCTACCCACACTTTTCCTATTCCCATCCAGAAATTAGTAAAAGAAAGCTTGATTTGACTCGAAATTTTCTGCGATATCAGTCTTAATGACACCTGAAAGTGGTGCATTTTCCATATGTGTAGTGTGCAACAGTTTTCATTGACTTTGTATAGTTACGTACAGATGCCTACGTAGCAAGCTGTATTGCTTAGTCCTTGTTAGTACAGGTGCTGAGCAACAGAGTCCGCTCCACGGGGAAGGTGCTTAGTTTCCTCACATACAGTATCATGCAAAACTTGTTTAACTTGCTGACCTCACCTGCCTAAGAAAGACGGGAAATTTGGTCAAGTTACAAACAGACTGTAATGACCTTATAACCTAGGTTATGCCCTCAGCACACAGTACAGGCATAAATACATCGGATGAAGCAGTACTTTGGGACAGTGCACACCAGGGCGAGGTAATTTTCGTTGTTTTTAGAGAGTATTATTTCTAGATATTAAAAGTATACACAAGGGTGGGATGCAGTTATAAAATGCTTGAAAAATAATCATATTAAGGTATCCATGTACCTGAAATGGATGCATTATCGTGCAAAGCAAAATACCGGATATGTTCAAAAACGTTAGGCTCGCTACAGTAACGTTGCTACAGTGAAAGCTAGTAATTTTTGAAGGTGCGCCAATTTTGGGTGTGCGCCAATTTCGGGGTCTCTACTATACTAGACTTATAGTGAGTACGTACCTGTACACACTGTTTTACACAATTGTCTGTAGTCGTACTTGAGAGAATGGATTTGTACTCGTATTCACACTCACAGATTTTGAAAGTTATGCATTGGGACTTATGCAAACTTTGGTACTCGTACTCATGAAAAAGATGTGAACTCATACTCGTATTCACAACTAGAGACACTTCATGTGTACTCGTACTCTTGACATTGTATTAGCACTACAAGTCTACATTGTACACCTTTTTTTAGGAACTTGAGAAGTTGTCTTCTAGAAAGCTTCGCATCAGTGCCAAGGAGACTATGAAAATAGCTGAAAAACTTTACACTTCAGGGTAAGTCATTATGTAGTGAACTTCATCCACATTGAATGAATTATTGTAGAGTATTGGCTCATTCATTCAGTCAGATTGCCATCAGGGGAACTCCCTAAATAGGGATGAGCACAAAACAAAATAAATTGTAATCATTCTGTACTGGTAACTCCTTGGAGGAGTGTTCAAGTTAAGTGGAAGTGTCACTGAGAGAAAGATGAAAATTTTCTGAGGGAGGTTGGTTTAGACAGATGTGCAAACAATGGCAGGACATTGAAGGATTTGATCATGGTGACTTTGGAATTACAGCTGCAACATTCTACCAGGGTGGCAATTTGGCCATAACTATGGCAAAATGTTGCTAATTTGGTCTTACTTTAAATGTTGAAGTTGCCATTTAAGCATGAAAGGTGGTCTTTTGGCCATGAAAAAATCTGTCTTGGGTAATTATGATGGTATAGCAGAGCATGGATTTTGTCCTACGTTTTGGAAAGTTTGTCTGTAGGCTATGAATCTCAATAGGCAACCCTTCTTAGTACCAGCCATTGAAGGTCAGTCATGTTCAATGCTATGCTAATATCATGCATGTGTTTGAATGAATGGCCATGTTATCCATGGATGGGTGCATTTTGGTTTTGATGCCAAATTATTTAAACACAATATTTTAAGAATCTTGGAAGTATACATATATGTGGCATGTATGTACACATATCATGTAAGGGAACTCTTCTATAAAAATGGAACCTACTGTCATTGTGCTTGGTGCTCACCATAAGCAATGGAGCAGGGAAAACAAGCCAGTGAGCCACAACTGGAAAAAGGCCGTAGCTGGCCCAACTTAAGCCAATTGGTTAGAAACTGAGCTGTAAAACTTCATCTAACTCTAACTCTTCTGTTTTGAGTGAAGGTAAAGGTTCTGTGGGGTACATAGAGCCAAGTAAGGTATGTAAAACTTTTATGAACATAATATCTCCAGGAGGGTAGCTGTGATAGGTCTCATACTTTGCATGTGGATGCATCATATTAGATGAAACACACAGAATCCTACCTTAGTGACATCATCAAAACCTCAGCATAGTTTTTCATCTTAGTATGATTGCAAGGTGTGAATTCAAGACTGACATTCAGAAATGTTTTCCTTTTCAGGTACATTAGTTACCCACGAACAGAGACGACAATGTTTCCAAAAGATTTGAATTTGTTTAATCTTGTTCAGGAGCAAACTCAAGATCCTAACTGGGGACGTAAGTAGAATTGATGTCTTCATTTGTCTGACCATATCATTCTTATAGAGTATTTTGTCTGAAGGCTTTACAACCACATTGATGAGAAAAACGTGATTTGAGTGAATGTGCAGCTGTAGTGTAATGTCTAACAGTTCTGTGGTTATTTGGGATGAAGTTCACAGAAGATTGAAAAACTATAAAAAAAAATTTATATTGGAGTTTCCAGTGCAGTATGCATGTTTGAAATGAAACCTTGGTAGATTATTGTCACAGTGTATAAAAAGTTGATACATGTCACTATCAATTTCTTCACCATTTCTTCCATGGAAATGTATTTTAGACCAGACTTTCTAGCCCAAACTAGTTTAAGCTATTGGAGTTTGTCATTATCAGTCTATTTACATATCATATCTGTCCACTGTTGTTCAACTGCTCTTGAATGCTCATTCATTGACAGATTTTGGTGAAACTTTGACAAAACGATCATTTGATGTGAGGCTAATTTTGGTGTCAATATCAAAAGCCATTTATAGGTCATCGCCATCAAATCAAATTTGACATTTATGAGCTCCTTCTCTTGTGCCATAGTTGTTCATTCTGAAGTGTTGATTTCCAGACTTGATAAAACTGCAGTGACATAGAAAATAATTCTTGTTGTGATCATCACATTGCAGCATTTGCAACAGGGATCCTTCAGCATGGGCCCTCACCCAGACAGGGTAATAAGACAGATCAGGCCCATCCTCCCATTCACCCCACCAAGTACGCTGGCAATCTACAAGGCAACGAACAGCGTGTCTATGAGCTAATAGTAAGGCATTTCCTGGCATGCTGTTCAAAGGTCAGTGAGTAATTATAATTTGAATCTGTAGGGTATTGATAACTTACACTGAATCAAAGGTGTTTCACATTTCATCTCTGAAATGCTGCTAGAATTCAATAGGAGATTTTAGCCAAATCACCCTACAAAAAAAAGCCTTTTCCTGGGTGAACCTTATCTCCTCACTTGCAACAGTTAATCTCTTTTAGTTGTAAACAAGCTAGATCTGTTGATCAAACACTCTTTAAAGGGTTCCAGCCATACCTTTTTTAAGAGTTGTTATTCAGTGATGAAATTTTACCACTTACATCTGTGTCTCACTGCAATACAACAACAAACCCTTTTAACTTTATTGATCCCAATATAGCTGCACATAAAGTTCACTGACAGATTGTGGATTAATAGTGGTCAAATAGGGATGGCTAAAAGTTGGTATTCTTTTCTAGTGTCATGGTATATGATAATCTGTCCCATGGAGGATCTTTCCAAGTGGCTGTAGTTTGTACTACACTTAACTGACAAGTTACCGTCCAGGTCCCTGTTTTTTAAACATGTGGGTGGAAAGAGAGATTGAGGTGAGTGTCTTGTCCAAAAACCCAGTCTAATAAACTGGCTAGGAGTCAAACCAGCATTGCCATGCTCACATCATCAATGCCTTAATTGCATGGCCATCACACTCTCTGTTTTTTCAAGTAAAATGCAATCAAGGAGAGGTGGGATTGTGTGGGGTGGGGTTTGAAAGTGGCTGTGGTCTGGAATATTGTACACATTTCAGGTTTAGTTTCAGCAACCTTTTTCCAACCAAGTTGTTTAAATGGAAATTCAGCAAGAAACAAAACAATGAAAGGTTTATAAATCTGTCCATATTTCATGACATAGCAAGTAGTAATTTTCATAGTGAGTTTGGATGTGTACAACATTTGCTAGATTCCCATAAAGTAAATGCTATTTTTATGCAAGGGATTTTCACTTCTTTTTATCAAGCATAGTAATTTAGTTTTGTAAAAAGAAATGCAAAACTTAGAAATGTCATCCCCACATTTGAAAAATCGCCCAAATTTTTTGAGAAATTGGTGATCCCCCCCGAATTTTTTGGTTTCGATGAAAGAGAAACCTATGCGGTCATGATGGCGTATGTGTGTATGTGTGTGTGTGTGTGTTTGTGACTCTTAGCTTGTGTACGCGATATCTCAAGAAGAGAAACTCTGACAGTTTTCAAACTTGGTACATAGATGCCCCATATTAAGAGGAAGAATGCTATCCTTTTTGGTGGGGGTTAAAGGTCATCTGGGGTCACCGGGGGTCAAAACCTGAAAACCTTGTGTGCACGATATCTCAAGGTAGGAAGCTTGGATGAATTTCATACTTAGTGTGTAGATGTGTTATGGTAAGAGGAAGAACCCTATTGTTTTTGGTGGAGGTCAAAGGTCATCTTGGGTCACCGGGGGTCAAAACCTGAAAACCTTGTGTGCACGATATCTCAAGATAGGAAGCTTGAATGAATTTCATACTTAGTTTGTAGATGTGTTATGGTTAGAGGAAGAACCCTATTGTTTCTGGTGGAGGTCAAAGGTCATCTGGGGTCACCGGGGGTCAAAACCTGAAAACCTTGTTAACATGATATCTCAAGGTAGGAAGCTTGGATGAATTTCATACTTAGTGTGTAGATGTGTTATGGTTAGAGGAAGAACCCTATCGTGTTTGGTGGAGGTTAAAGGTCATCTGGGGTCACCGGGGGTCAAAACCTGAAAACCTTGTGTGCACGATATCTCAAGGTAGGAAGCTTGGATGTATTTCATACTTAGTGTGTAGATGTGTTATGGTAAGAGGAAGAACCCTGTTGTTTTTGGTGGAGGTGAAAGGTCATCTTGGGTCACCGGGGTCAAAACCTGAAAACCTTGTGTGCACGATATTTCAAGGTAGAAAGCTTGGATGAATTTCATACTTCGTGTATCGATGTGTTATGGTAAGAGGAAGAACCCTATCATTTTTGGTGGAGGTCAAAGGTCATCTGGGGTCACCGGGGGTCAAAACCTGAAAACCTTGTGTGCACGATATCTCAAGGTAGGAAGCTTGGATGAATTTCATACTTCGTGTGTCGATGTAATATGGTAAGAGGAAGAACCCTATTGTTTTTGGTGGAGGTCAAAGGTCATCTGGGGTCACTGGGGGTCAAACCCTGAAAACCTTGTTAACATGATATCTCAAGATAGGAAGCTTGGATGAATTTCATTCTTAGTTTGTAGATGTGTTATGGTAAGAGGAAGAACCGTATCGTTTTTGGTGGAGGTCAAAGGTCATCTGGGGTCACTGGGGGTCTAAACCTGAAAACCTTGTTAACACAATATCTCAAGGTAGGAAGCTTGGATGAATTTCATACTTAGAATGCAGATGTGTTATGGTAAGAGGAAGAACCCTATTGTTTTCGGTGGAGGTCAAAGGTCATCTAGGGTCACTGGGTGTCAAACCCTGAAAACCTTGTTAACATGATATCTCAAGATAGGAAGCTTGGATAGATTTCATATGTGGTATGTGGATGCGTTTTGGTAAAAAGATGAACCTGTCACTTTTTGGTGGAGGTCAGAGGTCATCTGAGGTCACTGGGGTCAAACACTGCAAACCTTGTGAACACGATATCGCCAGGTAGGAAGCTTGGATAGATTTCATACTCAGTATGTGGATGCGTTGTAGTGAAAATATGAACGCTTTCGTTTTTGGTGGAGGTCAGAGGTCATCTGGGGTCACAGGGGTCAAAAAGCAAAATTTTAAGAATTCCCAAGATCATCTCATGGTTCACCAGAAGTCAAAATGCAAATTTTCCCAAGAATTCCCAAGATCAAATATGAACCTAAAATTATTTTTCCAACATGTTAACATAGCACTTGACCGGTGACTGAAAGATATGGGACATCATGGCATTATTTGGAATAGAACATGTATTATCGAAACCTCAATGCATTTTTGCATTCTGGTTTATAGCTCTTAACATTCAAATAATGGAATAGAGTGAAGAAGCTTTGTATCAATGCCAAGGACACAATAGCCCTGAATTACCCAAACCCTAACGATTTAGAAGTATGTATGAAGGGGGAATCTTGCACTTCCTCAATGCATTTTTGCATTCTGGTTTATAGCTCTTAACATTCAAATAATGGAATAGAGTAAAGAAGCTTTGTATCAATGCCAAGGACACAATAGCCCTGGATTACCCATACCCTAATGATTTAGAAGTATGTATGAAGGGGGAATCTTGCAGTTCTATATCCGGATCACATCACTCATGACAGTGTAGCATTTCAACTCAAACAGTGTACACTGATACTCACCTTGAAGCATGCACAGTACAATACATGTTTGATGATTTGTCATCTTTAAATGGCTTTAGCTGACCAGCTGTTTGAGCTATTGTGGAGGTTTTTGTGGCTGTTGTGGAGATCATCAGACATCATTTGAGATGGAAATGATTCATTAGAATTACTTTGCAACCATAATTAGGATTTCATAGGAACTTGGCAGATGTAATCACCATTTGATTTAGAAAATCTAAAGGATATGTCAAGGCCATTAGGGTATCATTTGAAGTAAAAGTTTCGAAGATTGTTAGATTTGATTGATGTAGGCTACAGACTTCTATTTAAAGATATTTCTTTCTTAGAAAACTGTTGTCGTCGTGGGATTGACTATGACAGGTTTTTTAGCTTTTACTCCTTGGTGCCATAGGTTGAAATTGTGAAAAAGAAAGTATACAATGCATGTTTCTTATTTACTGTTTCAGGATGCACAAGGACAAGAGACTGTTGTTGAAATCAAAATAGCAGATGAAGAGTTCTCTGCCCAAGGACTGACAATCATAGAGCGGAATTACTTAGATGTGTACCCATACGATAGGTGGAGTACTAAGGTGATACCACACTATGAGAGGGGACAGGAGTTTGAGCCCACAGAGATTCAAGTAAATTTTGCTTTTCATAGATTCATTTTAGATGAAGAATGAGTAGTTAGATTGTGAGGTTAAGTTTACGGCTTTATATAAACGCTAAGTAGGAATGGAAACTTAAAACATGGCCCTAATTCTATATCAGTCCACAAAACATCTAGTTCAAAGAGTAACTTTTAAACCTACTTGTTTGTGAAAACATCATTTGATATTGAAGGTTTGGGAAATTTGTAATGTAGTTAGTAATAGTCTAATGCATCTAGGAAATTTGTAATTGTTATCCAGGTAAATTAACTAGGCAGAACATTTTCTTGTGCAATTTTTACATATTTCACTGGACTGTTATGTAGAAACACAGGGAGTAAAAGGTAGTGCACCACTGATTTCTTCTTCATTGACTTACATGCTAAATTTGGTCTGATTTGTGGCCTCTGGACCCTTGTAGAAGATCTCAACAAGAGCAGTCTACCCCTCATGTGAAAGCTCACAAGTAGGATTTCACTCTGATTTCAAATTAGAGTGTCTTGACCACTGAGATTTTGGGCAAGGAGAGCTTGTATAACAGAATGGTGGTATCTGCCTTTTCACTTCATTCAAATGAGTTTACATAGCAGAAAATGTAATGCCAAAAAAGTGCCTTAAATAACTCTTGTTTTTTTTTACTTTTGCACAACCAGTACTTCCACTCATTTGCTACTGTGTACACATTACAAATTGAGCACATCACATCGGCAACATAGTCTAAACTGTACCCACCAAAATTTTTTAGGGTTTTGAATTTGTAGGGTATCACCTTCTACAGGGAATTCCCTTCAATTAGTGGTACACTACCTATAGTGTTTTTCTGATTAGTGCATAGGTGATACCGTGTAAACCCATTGCTTGAAATGAAAGCATCTGATTATACTTTCTTTGTCAGTTTGTAAGATATGTTGGAAGTTTTTGAACAATAAACAAAACAATAGCCAACCAGTAGGAAACATTTGAGAACATTTTTTGGAAGTTTCTCTCTTCTTGATATAGATGACAGATGGAGAAACTTCCCCACCTCCTCTACTCACTGAAGCTGATTTGATTGCCCTGATGGAGAAACATGGAATTGGTAAGTTGGATAAATATTTCATTGAAAGTGGCAAAAGAGGAAAAATTGATTGTTTTGGTATTCCACTTTATTTTACAGAGAGCCCTTAATTTCACATTTGGAGGGTACTTTTAATGCATCTGAAGTTCTTTAATACATACAAATAGCTAATTTGTGTGGGAGAGAGATTAATCCTGATGAATGTTTGCTGTAAGTTCTTTTTGATAGGTTTTGCCTTGATATATAGTAATTTAAATTGATAGATGTTTTATGTAGTTTTAATATTGCCATTTTCAGCATTGCTTTTCATGAGGAGTTTGAATTTATTTTGAGTATTTTTACCCCTATGTTAAGGTACCGATGCCACCCATGCTGAGCACATTGAAACAATCAAGTCAAGACTATACGTTGGTGTCAGACCGGATGGGAGATTTGTTCCTGGTGAACTGGGAATGGGTCTGGTTGAGGGCTATGACCTAATGGGTTATGAACTCAGCAAACCAAACCTTAGAGCAGAGCTAGAGGCTGACTTAAAAAGGTAATATTTTGTTAATTTCAGGAGGATGTTAACTTGTAGTCAAATTACTTGAAGCAAACAGAATTTTTGAAAAGCAGAAAATTTTACAAAAATCATGTTTCTTGATCAAAGAAGAGTTACATTCATGACATGTAAGTTATGCTGACCTGAAAATTGGCATAATAGAATTCTTGAACAGAACAACAGTCATTACAGTTACATTTAGGAAGATATGATGGAAATTTGTGATAACAGCAATTCTCCCAAATATGTTCCAAATGGTATTTGTTCCCATGCAGTGTTCAAAGACAGCGGTATGTATTTTTTCATAGGAGGTTGAAGTGAAGTGAGGTGTTTACAATCATGTGTTATTATGTTTGTGGGGAATGGGGTGCAGGGATTCCGCCAGAAATGCAAAAAAGGGGGGGGGATTAATTGCTCCTAAACCCCTAGTCCAAATTGATGGTGTCCCTGGCTAAAGTTACAAGTGGGTTCAGGGGGACAAAAGCTTGCTTCAAGACCCCTATAAGGTGCATTTTGAAGGGTTTTAAAGGCCATTTACTTATGAAAGTCCAAACATTGCTGCAAAGGTGCCCTCTTCTTAAGTAAGAAACCAAGATATGGACAATTTTTTTAATTTTTATGGAAATGAAAAGGGGGGGATTTTACCCACCTTCTTCTGGAAAGGGGGGGGGACAAATCCCCCCTTTCCCCCCTTTGGCGGAAACCCTGGGGTGGGGATGGGGAGATGGGGGATTTGGATATTTTACTTATTAGGATAGCAGGTTAAAAGGAATTATGTAAAAGCATGTATAATAGAAACATATTTCCCATTTCTGATGGATTTATACCTGTAAGATGGTGTCACATTTAACTTTTGGTACCCCCTCCATTTTTCATTTGCAGTATTTGTGATGGTTCCAAATGTGCTGATGATGTGTTGAGTGAACAAGTTACAAAGTACAAGACTGTTTTTATTGAAGCGGCTGTCAAGGTATGTTTGGTTCTCTGTTGATTGGCAAAGTCTTGGTCATTTGGTCTCTGTCTTTTGGTTGTCAAAAATATTTGTTTTTTCAATATGTAAGAGCTGCTACATTCATAAATAATTAAATTTCTTATTGTAGTAATAGTTTAATGAGTTCAGTATACACATGACTGTAAAAGTTAAGAGTACTGCTAAGCATTGTTTGGTCAGTGGACACCTTGGTGGCTGCCAAAACGTGATGATAGTCCACAACAAAATTGCTAAGATTATGCATAGTACAGCATGGGGGAGGGGGGGGGGGGTAGTAAGTTATTAGGCCAAAAATAGGAGTAATATAGTTTAGTGCAACAAAAGTGGTAGAGGTTTAGTTCTAGGCATGTGTTAATGAGGTAGAGTTGTTGAAATAATGTCCTTTTCTAAACAAGTCCAATTTTATAAAACATTTCTTTGGATGTTTCAAGAGCCATGTTATAGCCTGACGATGCACTGAATTGTTTAAATTGTATGTCAACTCACATCCAAGTTAAGATGATTTTAATTTCTTGGTAGTGAAAGAGATATAAATGTGTCATCTCCAGAAGAGCTAGATGCATTGTCCATGTGGCTTGGTTTGAATGCACCATCAATCCTGTTCAAGGAATGTTGCCCCTAAATCCCTGTTAAACCCTTTTGCAGCCAGACCAAATTTGCCTGATGTACAGTGTTGAATGCATTGCTAGGCCTTTCTCCACTGTGCGGCCATTTTGCTTGCTTTGTAAATGGTCACCGGTTGAAGGTATGAAAAAATGTCCAATAGCACCCCTTTCATAAATTACATGTAGAAGCTATATAGAAAGCCACACCAACTTCTGAGGGTATCTACATAGATAGCAAGGCTGTTTCAAGTGCAGTAGGTTTGATACATAATAGAACATATATGAACAGTACATTGGCCTGATATGTATTATTATAATGATTGGGATTTTTATAGCGCCTTATATGTGACACCATCTCAAAGCGCTTCACAATCATAACCCCTGGTCATTGATAACTTGTCAAACCCACACTATATAGTGCACATCCCTAGCTGTTCGTACCCGGCACACTGAACAGTAATGCTGCTTCATCGTGTCCCCTGGGGGACCACTATGCAAGTTACCTCACAGGTACCCATTTAACCCCTGGGTGGAGAGAAGTAATTGAGATAAAGCATCTTGCTCAAGGACACAACATAATGACCCAGGTGGGAATTGAACCAGCAATCTTTAGATCACAAGTCCAACGCCTTAACCAATAGGCCACCACGCTCTCGGCTGTGAAAGGGTCAGGGGGGAAGTTTTGTCAGATAATGCAACACTGCAGTATTGATTAAGTTATTCAAGACTCAATATTTTGTCTTTTCATCCAAGTCTGTTGTACTTTTTGTGCTCAGTCATGTCATGTTTTCTCTACGTATGGATCTATAAAGCAATTGAAACCATTTTATTGCTGCTAACAAGGTGAACAGACTGGCAAACACATTCTTTCACTAAACTTCAAAACATTTACATATATTTTTATGAACTAAACTTGGGTAATAAATCTACTTCTAAGATAGAGACATACAAGGCCTACGAAAGCCATTGTTGAAAAATATTAAATCAAAGTAATTAAAACAATTGTAATTGCTAGATGGAAATATTTTATTCAAATGTATCAGATCTTCTCTCATTTTATCTCGAGCTGTGAATGTGAGTAAGTGTGAAAATACCTCTGAAGCAATTGAAGTCACCACTTTCAATGTGTAAAGGACATCTGTTTTCCTACATGTCTGTATTAAATGACAACATGACCTCAATAGATTGTGGCAATAGTAATTTGTCTGTCCACAGTGTGACTTGAACTGGTCTTTTGGACCAGCATGATTTTCAACAAAGTGTCACATTTAATGGAAAAAAATGGACTTGTGTTCTTTATCTAATAGTTGACCTTTTTAAAGTTATCCTGGAAATGGAATGTCTTTTACTTCCTAGGCTAACATGTTGGATCAAGCCCTGGCTCAGTATTTAGGACAGCCAGCTCAACAGTATGTTGAAGAAGGTATGTATAAAGCTAGGCTGTCTGTAATAATTCAGGCCTTCACACAGTTATTTCAGAGCACTAAGTGGCCATCCATGTGGGAGAAGCAAGGGCTAATGGATTACAACTTCATGATTTCATGACAGGGGCTTTCAATTTAACATTGTATTTCAACTTTGGAATCTTTTCAAGTTGGAAAGCCCTTTTCAAATGGGAAAACTGTGGATTACTTACTTACGGATGAACACACTTTCTGACCCAGCAAGGGATTGAACCTCAAATATTCTGATTGTTAAGCTTCACTACTTCAAATGCTGTGGTCTTTATCCACTCGCCATTAGGTTGTGAACTTAAAACTCAAAAGGATTGAGTCTTTCCACTCAATCTTCCATCCATGTCTAGCCACCCTGGCACTTTGAACAAATAGCTCTGTGTAATTTAACACCCACATTACCTTTAATTCACAAATTAGAATAAGGCTGGATCCTAGTCGGGAAGCAGTTCTACAACCCAACCAGCTAGGTAGCTCCTGCTGTTAAATACACACTGTGATTGATAGGACAAAGTGGTCCAGGTCACTCCCCAACCCCAACCCCCCCCCCCCCCCATCCCCAAAGAGGACAAGTGTCTGTTTCCTCTCCTAAATGCTTTAGTCAGAAGGAATACTCTATAAACTGGAAAAAAAAACTTCACACAGAGAAAAATTTGACTTACTTTAACATAATATTTAATTTTGAAATTTGAAATTGAATTAAATTTCTTTGCTTGAGGCTATACTCTGTGTAGCTTTTCCTTTTCGCATAAAAAATAAAATACATCCCCCTCTTCTGGGTAGCAAAATTCTACTTAATATGGGCTGTAAATCTTTTAAATACACCCTTAAAGTTTTTATACAGTCTTATGCTTCTCCCTAAAATAAATGGAGCACTTTGTCTATTTCAAGATGTCTTTCCCATAGTTTGGTTCCATCTGTCATCTTCTGGATCTCTGGTATGACCAATTATGACCATGGCCCTTTAATCAGGCTTACAGCTGGTATGTTTAAACATAAACTAATGGTCTCGTTGACCATCAGTGGCCACTGCTCTTCGGGTCGGGACACTGCACTCGCATGATACAAGTTGGTAGTGATCCTCTCGGCATATGACTCGAGTGAAACCACCCTGTCTGACAAGTTCTGCATGGAACTATCTTAGAATAGAAGTGGCCTTATGAAATAGTCTGGGGGGGGGGGGGGTAATATGAACAGATGGGCTGGGTACATGTTTTGCACATTTTATCACACAAGCAGGAAAACCAATAGCAATATCACGCCATTCATAATTTAGTTCCTGGGATAAATTAAAATAAAGGATTTATATTAACCAAGTCACCTTGTGACAGTCCATTCATCTATCTTCAATGGACCATGACTGACACAACCCCACTCTGCATTTGATCTAGTGGGTAGGGATGGGAGATGCAAGTTTTAGGATACAATCACTGCCTTTCATCTCTAAGTTTACTTGAGTATTGAATTTGTCATTTTACTCTGTAAATTTGAATTTTATACCACTTTCCACATTTTGATAGACATTTTCTGCCAAGCATTACCTGTGTGATTCATTCATATTTTTGGTAAGGGTGCGGTGGGTGACTGTGAGAGTAGGTCAATATTTCTAAAATTGACAAGATGTGCCTAAAACTGCATTGACTTCATAGTGAAGTTTGCAAATCCTTAACTATCTTAGCTGTTAACCAATTTTCTAGCTATTCAGGCAGCAGAGGTGCATCCTGTCCGAAAATGTCCACATTGCAAGGAGTCGATGGTGCTTAAGACAAAGAAAGATGGAGGCTATATGATCAGTTGTATGGGCTTCCCAGCATGCAAAGCTGTTGTATTTTTCCCATCAGCTGTACAAAAAGCAGAAGTGATGGATGAAATGTGTCAAAAGGTCAGTTTTAAATGAACTTTGATCAGTTGCTTCTTGATTCAGTGGTTAGGTAACCAATGAGATATGCAATGGGAATGCATGCATTTAAGCAGAACTTGAAGAAACCTAAGGTATTTGAGGTCTTGGCTGCACTTTGCCTTAACACCCCTCAGACACTGCCTTCACTGAAGAATGCAGTGGCCTTAACTCCCTTCTGCATTTATTTCAGAGTCATAAATTTTCCAGCTTTTTACTGAAATCAGGATTTCATTGAAAATTGATAACATTTCCATATTTTTCTGGACTGGAGGAAGAAACTGGAAAATAAGGAAAGCAACTATGTGTTCTGTTTGGCATCATATAGCTTCACCAGAAGTGATGTGAAAGTGATATCACTTGTGGTAGACCCAGTAAGATGAAAGTCATATACAAAGCATACATGGAAGAAGTTCACACATGAGTGAGACTGTAGTAACTTACCTTTGTCTTATTACAGATGCCCTTGAGCTGCCCCTTGATCACTGGTGGCAAGGGTGCAGTGCTCTGTACACATGAGCCATTCCCAGAATTTTTTCTCAACCCCTCTTTACGGTACTTCCATTTTGTGCCCTTTGGTTTGTATTTGGCAGTCAAAATGTATTTTAGTTTGAACTGGCTTTGAAGTAGGATATAAGGACTAAAGCTGTGTATATTGTGCAAAGTACTCAAGACAGCATACTTTAGTGTCCTTCTGATGACCCTCCATGTGACCTTTTAAACTTGTTTTTACTCTGTAGTGTCAACCAGCTGCTGTCAAGAAGATAAAGTTCAAGTTTAAGAAAGGTTCAGTGCCACCTATGATACCTCTAGAGTGAGTATACTTCTCATAATTAGTATATTTGGAAGGCTTAAAAGATTTCTCTCAGTTGTGTCCATGAAAAGCTTCAAAATTTGAGAAAGAATTTTAAAAAATGAACTGAAGATGCAGAGGCAGAGAAAGGATATCTCTATGTGTAAATAGTAATTTTAGTGTTATAGAGATAACTGCTAGGCTTGGGGGGAAACTGATTTTTGTTGAGTGGTAACTCTGGACTGGAAATGGAGTAATGACTCCACTTTGGGTGGATTCCTTGTCTCAGGAGGATTTTTGGAATTGTCAATAAGATGCACAGGAATCATATTTTTGTGTTATAAAAGGTTTTTATTTGGGTTTTTTGCATCATCTAATGAAGTGTTGCTACAAAATTGCATAAGTATTATGTGTGAAAGAGATGAATTGTCTGAGAATATTGATTATCAGTAATCGTAAATCAGTGTTTGGATTTATGGGCAACTATTCCATGATTGGAATAGCAGTTATTAACATTTTCAGTTGAAACAGTTAAAACACACCTGTAGGCGGAGCATGATCAAAACATGAATTCACAGCTTTTGTGACGCTATGTTACTGTTAATTTGCATCTTGGTTTCTCGGGTCATAAATTGGGATGTGAACGCAACTACTTCATTCTTTGAAATATTAACCAATCGTATATCATATCTTCATTCTGTAGAGTAGGTCCTTGGGGGGCTGAGTGGTGAATGTTGCCATGCTTCAGTATGTTTCATAAATGTGTGGATTCTAGTGTGTTCAAAGTACACAGGTTATTCTCCCTGTACTCTAGGTTTTGTCCCACTTGGTACAGAGTACCATCAAAATTGATTGCTCAGCCAAACATGTCAGTTGCATGTGAGAGTGACACACCCTGGGATGGACAAGTTAACTTGGGAACTTAACTTTTTCATCTTGTAGATACATTGGTTGCATAGGAGGATGTGACTATGACCTCAAGGAAGCTCTAGATCTGAATTTAGGATACTTGAGGAGAAACCCTTCGCCATCCCAAAATACTTCATCAGGTAATTTTTGCTAGAACATGCATAATGTTGACATAATGTTTACATCTTTGTGTAATGAAACAATGTTAATGAGGTGAACTTTTCTATCTGATTGAAAATGAAGTTTGATTGACATAGCAACTGATGGCCTCCCTTAAAGTCTGTGACAGTCATATCCCTCTTCATGGTCAAGGCATTGCATGGATTTCCTTTTTTGGAATAAAAATGGTAGACAGACTGGATGTGAAGGATAGGTCATATTATATGGAGTTATTGACAGTATTTTGACATGGATAGATACCTTAAGTTGAGACCGCTTTTAAAATTTCAGTCTAAATTAGATGTTAAGGCAATTATTTTATGATGCTTTATGACAATGAAAGTGGGAAAGTCCACAAGGGCTTTTAACATCATATGAGGTGGCTTCTTATTCAACACTTTAAGTTAACTTTGTAATTTTTCAAATTGGAAGGTTATTCCAGACTGGAAAACTGTAGATTGCTCTTGGATGACAAATTCATCATAGTTTTGTAATTGACTGTGACTCAAACTCCCAGCACCCCAGTTGTTAAGCCTCATTTCTTCAGATGAGATTGATTTCATCCACTCAACATAGCACTTGTTAAATTTTTACTCATAACCTCTTCCATCTGTGGACCCACCTCCCCCCACCCCCCACAACAAAAAAATCAAAATGATTGAGGAACTACAAGTACCAAATACTACCATTGACATCATACCTCACCATGGGCAGGGCAGAGGTCAAAAGAGTTTGTGCTTTTTGCTGGAGATGATCTTAAATGGCAATTTAAGACATCTTTTACAAACAATGAGATACCTATAAGTGCTTTGTTTGAACTCTAAAGATTATTGAGATAATTTTATATACTAGCTGTAGTGCCAGGCAATAATTGCACACTTTTTACAATGGCAATGTCTCTTCTTCAGTTAGCCATGGACTCCTTAGTTTTTGTGGAATCTGCTTAGTCTTGTGAACCTCCTTTAGGTGTGGCCTTTTGTTCTTGTGGCCCCCGAAATTTCAGTGGAACCCAGGTTTAGAACACTGCCAAACTGTGCCTTTTAATGATATGGCCTTTATTCTTTTCTTTCCTTTTCAAGACAATACACGAGCCAGGTCATCTACTGGAAATGGTTTTGCCTCATCACGAACATCTCAGTCTTCTAGAAACAACTCAGGGTGGACATCAAATGGCCAGGGAGGGCACTCATCCTCCTCTTCATCATTTCAAGGTGGAGGTCAAGGGTTAAACAGAGGGTCAGTTAGGTCATACAGTACCTCTGCTCAGCCTGCACGGACACCACTGGCTCAGTTCAACCAGGGGTAAGTTTGGGATGTGATCAAGTGTTATTTCCAGCAGGTTTTCACATGTCAGTTTGGTTTCTTAGTCATGACACTACACAATGCACAGTTCACAGTTTAGCAGGCCTGTATGACACAAGTTGGTGCACTATATTATTCCTTCTGTTATGTGCTTTGTGTACTACCCATAATGCAATTAGGGGTGAAATTAAGGTCAACAGGCTCAGGAGCCAAGCTGCTGTCAGTCAAAATGTGTCCCCTAGTTCCCTGGATTTGTGAAACCACCAGGGCTCTGTTTCATATAGAGTTAGGTCCAATCTTGAGTTTGATGTTAATAGGACTTTTGCATGATAGATCAAATTTAGGATAGATCCTAATTCTTTGTGACGTGGACCCAGGAGCCTTTTTTGGCTTACCTGGGGACAGTAACAATGAAACCCTGCACCTAATGCTAAAGAAATTATGGTAAACTAGCTACTTAGGGTAAAAGAAGTGGCTCCTGATAATTTTCTTTTGGGGTCTTGCCTGAGCTGTTGGCAATTAACAGGAGCAAGATGGCTCCTATTTCCTTTTTAACTTCACTCGAGGGTAATCTGCATGATAAAATTGTGAGATTAATAAGAACTCAGATGTTTTTGCTTATATAACACCTCAACTTGTTCACCTTATCATTGGGCCCTAGCCTCCAATCTATTTTTTGTTACATACTTAATTGAAGCCTACAGTTTCAATTGTTGGAACTGCTCATTGAGGCACATGGTTTTGCAACTTCTTTTGTGGCTTGGGGTATGAATTTTTTCAGTGTGATACGTATGGATTTGAACACGATTACTATGAACATACCAGCATGCTTTGTCTGCCACACAGTTATTTTGACTATTTCATGAAGTGGAATTTTTTACCATTTCCCTGATTTCACCAACTTAATTGTGTTCCAGTATGAATTAACAGCCCATTTGAGGCCATGAGATAGTCTTCATTTCAAAGAATGATAAACCAGTTTTATTGACTCGCTCCTAATATTATCAAATACTCAGTGTGATATGGCTAAAATATTTCTAGATTTGAATGTGGCTATGGAGGTTAACTCTGGCATTGAACACACTACCAATTCTTTGAAAATCTCTGCATGTTTAATATGCAGATCACTTGCTCAAATTTGATTGAAGGTCTGAGCTTTAGCTGTACATGCACAAATGCCTGAAACTACCCATAGAAATGTAATACTGCTGCCTGGTGCCTGCTTGAAACCTTTGTTTCTTGGGTAGTATGCAAATTTGGTTTGAAAATTTGGCAGCATAACATTTTTGTTCCCAGGAGTAAGCATGGTCTGTCGTTTCCCCCTTTCTGCACCTCATTTAATATCTATTTGATCAAAAAATCAGGTGGTACCAATATTTGGGTTCTTTGTCTTTGTTTCATACCATCTCCAGTAGCTTTGATTTGTACTTTACCTGCAAGTACCAACCTGTCTAGTTTTTGTTTATGTTAACAATATCCCTTTTTCCTTTGCAAAGGTTGCCTAATTTCAGCAACAATAGTAACAGTGGTAATGCCGTTGTATGCAATTGTGGAAGTGATGCAGTGGAACTCACTGTAAGGAAAGAAGGACCAAACAAAGGTATATTATTTAAATTAAATGAAATAAGCAATCCCCTTAATAACCTTATTTTTGGAACTCAATTAAATCTTAGAAATCTCCTCTTGTATACCTTTCAAGCCTCCACCGTTATGTTTTAGAGCTTTGGTGTTAAGATAGAGGATCACTAATTGTTTCTCTGTTGACTTTAACATTAAATTTGGTCTGCTTCATGGCCTGTGGATCTTTGTAGAACTTAAGTTTCAAGCTACCCTCACTTAAAAGCTCATAAGTAAGCCTTTCAAATTTGTGTACTGAGACCATTGATTTTGAGCTAGAAGAGCTGTCATAGTGTGATGGTTCGTTCTTTCATACTTCACTCAAAACGCTCTTTTAAACAGCAAAAGGATATAAAGCAAAAACGTGGTAAATACCTTCAATTTTTTTCTTTTTATAATTGTGATTATAGCACAATTCATTTGCTATGGCATATGCATCACAGATTGAGCACATCTCTTCAGTAATATCACACACACACACACCCCAAAAAATTAAAAAAACAAATTAAGTAAATAAGTAAAAATATTTACTGAATTATATTTGTCAGTCAAAGTCATAGTGTTGGGAAAATCTCTTGAATTAGTGGCTTATACATTAAAGGTAAACCAAAAACTTGTCCTACATGTATTTTATAATACATTACTAAAAATATTGTCACATGATTATAAAAAGCCATACATGAATAAGGATACTAAGGTGTTCTAATTCAAACTGCAGTGACTGCATTAACCCTTCCTATTTCAGCACAGTGTCTATTGCAGGTTGTAAGTCAACCTGTGAACTGTGCAGTCTGTCTGTGTTTCTCTGTCAAAGTCTGTACTTAACATGGGAATCAGAATCAAATACGGAGAGTGGTGGGACACTCTAGACTAAGTGTGGTACTCATTTAACAAAGAACTCATCCAAGAAGTAGAAAAAGCCCAAAGACCACTAGTCAGAATGGTTTTCAGTGACTACAAGTTTGGGCACTCTGCCTCTCACCTCATACAGGTACTCCAGATACAGGGACTCCAGTGGGATGGGACTACCAAACAGGAGGGAGACTGCTCAGTTATTCTTCACAAAGCCCAAAGGGGCTGGGGGTGGGTATCTCCCTATTTCAGTGCAAAAATACCTCCAGGTGACCCTCTGTTGCAGCTGTTGCACTAATACCAACACTTCTGTTGAACACTATACCTTAACGATTGTTACAAGTACTCATCCATTCTGCAAACAACCAGGGACTGGAACGACCTTCCTACAGAGATCACATCTATTGAAAACCTTGATCCCTTTAAGACTGCTGTCTAGAAACATCTCTGCACCTTGTACAGAAACTTGGACTAGTCTTAGCATTGTGCACCCCTCACCTGTTTGTTGTGTCTCACAAAGAATGTTGAACAGTGAACTGGTAGGAGAAGGATTGTCTTTGATATGCAGAGCAATTGTTTGAGTTAATGATGTTGACCAGTGCTATGACTGAATGGATAAAGGTGGTGACATTTGAAACGACGAAACTTAGCAATTGGGAGGGTTGGGGTCCGATCCCTGGCTGGGTCAAAGTAAGGTGGGTTTTTCATCCAGGAGCAATCTATGGTTTCCCCATCTGTACTGTCCTTTAACAAAAAGAAACCAAATTTGATCTAAATTGTTGAATTGGTTGCCATCCGACATGAAGTTGTAATTTATAAGCCATAGGCTTCTTCCACGTTCATGGTCACTTAGCATCATAAAATAACTGCCCTTCAAGGCCTGAATTATCTGTGTTTATATGATGTTGACATTTCTATTTCAGGTCGAAAGTTTCTAAAGTGCCAATCAGGTCAGTGCAATTTTTTCCTCTGGAGTGATCAGGAACCTAACCAGAATTCCTCAAATACCAACCACTCTGCTGCCACCAATCAGCAGGGATATGGCAATGGATTTAGAGGAGGCTTTGGCGGTTTCCAGTCAGGCAACGAAGGGTCTGGTAGTGGATACGATTCTGTCAATGATGAAAATGGAAGGAACACCAATGTGTGGGGAGAAGTTTTATGCCAGTGTAACCAGGCAGCAGTTGAGTAAGTCATTAGCTCAAATTGATGAATGTGTACCTTTGAAAGTGGAAAGGACTTTTATGTTGGTTTTAGATGAATTGATTACATATTTGATGGAGTGTATGCTCTCTGTCTGTCTAACTGTGAAACTCCATTCTCAGTCAGTAATTCAGTGCAAGCACCAAAATTTGAAATCTTGTTTGAAATAAGACTTACCTACTCCTCCCATCTCTCTTAACCCCCACCCCCAATTTCACCATTTCTTATTAATTGTAGAACTTGGAAAGAAGTAGGATCTAGTCATAGTGTAATTTATTCAGAATACCTAAACCTTCCCCATCTTCACCTCCACCCCATCCCTTCCCTTCGATGTCCCCACATTTCATCTTAATACATCCACCGTCTTTGAGATTCAAATGAAACCAACACTTGCAAATTGTTACTTTGGTTGAACAGTCACAAAAATATTAGGTCAGCAAGAGGCAGACAGTTTGTTAAACTATCTCACTGTCACTTGCATGGGTGAAGTATTTTTCATTTGATGAAGTATTCCCAGCCCCCCTCCCACACTCCCCTCCCCTGCTCCATTCAAAAATCATCTCTAAAGAATGTCAAAGCTCATCTCAATTTTCTTTACCATTTTTAGGAGAACAGTTCAGAAGGAAGGTCCCAATAAAGGGAGAAAATTCTATGTTTGTGGCAAACCCAGGGATAACCAGTGCAAGTTCTTTCAGTGGGCTGACGAAGATCCGAAGCAACCATCATTTGGAGGTGGTGGGGGTAAGTCCTGTTTGACATTCTCTGACTTGGTCCTTGAGCAACCCACCTTTTGGTGGCAAAATCTCAAGTTGACCCAAACCTAGAACAGCATGCTGTTTGATAGGGTGGTGACTCTATTTTTGGAGTCAGATACCTGCTGCCTTAGGAGTCACGACTCTGAATGGTGTTGCAACTACTGTAATGACTCCATAACTGATGTCAGAATGTAGACCACAGAAGTGTTGATCATTAGCGTACCATGGAGTGTTTATAAACTAGGAGGACCACATTCTTTTCAATGGCTGAGGTGACAAATTTTCCGTGGGAGAACTAGTGACCAACTTTGTAACACTGCTTCATGGAAACCTGCAAAAGAACCCAGATGCATACCTCCCAAAATGATTTTTGTGTGTTGATGTTTTTAGCAGTATTGGAAATTGCTCGGTAGTCACAACTCCAAGGAAAGTTGAGCCGATGCTTGACTCACAGCTAGGAGTCACTACTTTGAAGTATAGTCAGGTTAACCAATCAAGTCACTTCTTTGAAGTATAGTCAGGTTAACCAATCAAGCCTTATGTATCATTTGATAAATTGGACCCTCCCCAAACCCCCTCATCCTGCAAAGAAGTTTTCTTTTGCCTACAAACTTTCAAATCCAGCTGTCCCAGAATTTTAGGGATTCATCATTGGAAATAAGACAATGTGAGGGCAAGGCCATTTTCATATGAGCTTATGAGGCACATATATGCATCTCTAAGGGCACCAAGGCAAAACAAGATTTTGTGTTATCTGCTACAAATTTGGTTGTATTCTGTTAGGAAGGACATGAAGGCCAAGGTGGTCTGAAAAAGTATGCCATTTTTGGCGCACCAAGTCCATTGCCAAAATTCAAAGGCCATGGCCTCTGTGGCCTTCCCTTATTTCCAGCCCTGGGGATTCATATGAATGACAAATCTGGAAAAGTCATGAGATTGGAAATGCAGTACCAAGCTTTGAAAACTGACATTTTTCAAGACTTCAGAATGTCAAGGAAAGCTCATGAAGTCTACTAGCAAATGATTTCAGATTCATGAAAGGGATGTGAAATTGACTTTAGTAATATCAAATTTATTGAGAACTTATCATTTGCAGTGCAGGCTTGCCAGCATGTGTCCAGAAAATGAATTTAGAAGAAAATGTCACTTACATTCATACGCTGAATGAACTTCTTGTGAACTGATGCTATTAGCAAAACTATCACCAGGAAGGATTGGTCACTTTGCTTTAAGAAAACAGTTTTATTCTAGCAAAAGAATGTAAATTCCATTCTCACTAGTCAGTCATGTCGTAAGATTTTTTTTGTTTCATTCTTGTCATCTTTCTCTTTTTCTTTTCAGGTGGAGGCACCTGGACAGGAGGTGGAAGAAGGAAAAGCTTTGATGGAGGGTCCAGGGGCTGGGGAAGTAGGGGTGGTGGGAGTGGTGGGGGTGGCAGAAAGAGGAACCCAGCCAGGTGTAGCCTTTGTGGGGAACAAGGTGAGAACACTCCCAGTGTGTACTTGATATATATAGAAACTCCCTGAAAATTAGTACAGATGGAGCATATCATGAATGTTTCTCTTGTGTACAGTCTGAGAAGTAGTTATAAGTGGATTAAATCGGGAACTGTAGAGCTCATTGCTGGATAATTTTGGTATTTGGAGGGAAATTTTCCCTTTACTCGTGAACGTTTGAAAAAAAATTGTGGAAAATTTGATTTGCTTCCTGGGAAATATTTTTTTTTGCCCAAAAGTAGATATACTTCCTGGGTGGTAGGTTCTGCAGGGTCTCTATGCTCATGGCAAAAACTTAGAAAGTTCAGTGTCCATGCTTGGAGCACTAGGGTCACCAGAGGTCAGATACCTAATGTGTTGCTTATGCAATATCTGGAGATAGGAATCCTAGATACTTGTTATACTTACAATGTTGATGCGTTATAATCAGTAGATGAACCCAATTGCTTTTGGTGAAGGTCAAAGGTCATCTGAGTTCACAATAAGGAAAGACCAAAGCCTTTTAAGTTAATTTAGTATCTCAAAGTAGGAATCATTGGTAGTTGTGGTACTTAGCATATGATTATTTATATTGCATACAGTAGGTGAATCTTACTGTTTTTGTTGGGGTTTAAATGTCACGTTAGGTCACCTGAGGTAAACTTTTTTAGATTATACCACTAGGTAGGAAGCATGGATACTTCTTAGATGCAGCTGTAGCTGCATTATGTTGCATAGGCATAGGAAGCCACAGTCAAAAATGTGGGGGGCTAAAGGGGGGCTAAAGTATGCTTCCGTCCCCCCAAGATCCAAGGGCAAAAACCCCTTATTTGTCTCTTCTGTAAGAACTGTCAAAAATTTGCAGTAATTTTCCTTAAAGTTTGTCCAAAATGTTGCACCAAATTGCACCTGAGGACCCTCAAATACCCAAAAATTTTCCAAAGGGGAGGGGGAACCCCCTCCCTTTAGACCCCTTCCCCAGGACGACCATCCAAAAAAGGGTTCATCCCCCAGTCTCAAAAAGCTTCCTACGCCTATGTTATGTTGTACATTGAAAAAGCTGACATCTAGTGTGCAGAAATCATCAAAACCTCAATGCATTTTTGGATTCTGGTTGAAATGAATTTGTGATTCTCTTTGCTGTGATTTGTTAATTTCTCAAGTTTTCATCTTTGCTTTGCAGTAAATTTTCTTTCAAGGTCAGAAGCATTTTCAGTTGTGTCAATTAAATATCTTTTCTTTTTTTGACACAGGCCATACGAGGAGAACTTGTCCAGATAAATGAAATGTCTGGTTGCCATAGAATGATGGTTGTTATGACTGCTCTTGCCATTCATGATGACAGGATGACAGCATAATTGGATGTTCATATCATGCGGTGGAGGTGATTGGCTCAATTTCTTTGTGACGCATGATGAACTAGCCTTGCATATGCAGAAAAAAGCAAGACTGGGATTGATCATATGTCTGCAAGTCTGTTATAATTGTGGTGGCCATTTTGAATGATCATGCCATATATCATGAAACAGATCATGTGATAGGTAAATGTCCATATTGTGGTGCAGAGGAGTTTGCCCCTCGCTCAGATGGACTAGCTTTCCATATGCAGAAGAAGCAAGACAGGGTGTGGAGTGTTCATCTTTATGAAAGTCTGGTTACCATAGTGATGGCCATCGTGGCTGCAAAGATTATACCATAACTGGATGTTGATATGCAGTGAAGGTGATGGCTCTATTACTCTCCAACCAGTCATGGTCCAACCTTCTAGATTCACTGAGAAAAAACAAGAATGAGAGTGTTCCTCTGTCTTTAGGTCCTGCTAACAATAGAACTAAAAAGTGGTGGAAGCATTTTTTCATAGGGCTTCTTAACCAATTAAACTGGAGATAGTGAAATTTCAAGTCAGAGAAGAAGATATTAATTTCACATTGCATGGGCAGATTTTTAAATCCTAAATGAAACTGTTTTGTTAGTTTTACTTCTTTTTATGAAGCTAAGTTTCAACTATGAGGTTGTGGAAAGAAACCTAAATAACAGTGAGAAGAACCAGTCACCATTGTACCTTCATGGTGTAATATGCTTCAAAAATCTTACTGGAGAAAATCATTGCATAAGTTTTGACATGGATAGCAAAACTGTTGGTGGGAAACCTTAAACCTTCATCAATTAGGTTGCAATGATGTGCCATCACTATGTGCAAGTGGCAAGGTGTAATAAATTTATGAACTCACAATATTCCAATATTCCTTAGGTGTCAATCCAGTTTTTTGATGATATGGCTGGGGAACCTGTTCTGAAGGGGTGGTTAATAGGATACCTGCTGCAACAATTTCCCCTTAAAATTTGAACATTGACACCCCACAGAGATGCCACTTTTCAGATTTTAGTCTGAAATCAGATTTTTTTGGAATGCCCATCAAAAATTCAGATTTTTTTGACATCAGAAAACACTTTTTGATTCCCAAATTTTTGGTCAAATTTATGAAAAAAGTCTGCTCTGTTGCATAATCCGAGAGTTAGTCCAGCATAAACCCTGATAGTAGCAGATGTATTTGTTGTTCCAAGTACCTTATGCAGATGGTACTGCATGGAGAATCATTAAGTACTGGACAGACTTTGTATACTAGTTTACTGTGATCGTCTATCCGGCAGTTTGACACCTTTACAAAATTATCAGATTTTTTGGGTAAATGCTGGTGGCATCTCTGACCCCATCACTTCAAAGGCAGTGTGGGGTATAATCTTGTGCCAGACCTGATTACCAGATCTTTCCCTTTTGACTGTATGGCATTTAATCTGCTTATAATGCTATTTTAAAGAGCAAATCAATGCATGCTTGACTAAGCAGTTTCCCATCTTCATAAGGAGAGAGCGGGGCGGCCTGTTGGTTGACTGTATGGCATTTAATCTGCTTATAATGCTATTTTAAAGAGCAAATCAATGCGTGCTTGACTAAGCAGTTTCCCATCTTCATAAGGAGAGAGCGGGGCGGCCTTTTGGTTGACTATATGACATTTAATCTGCTTATAATGCTATTTTAAAGAGCAAATCAGTGCATGCTTGACTAAGCAGTTTCCCCTCTTCATAAGGAGAGAGGGGGGTGGCGGGGGGGGGGGGGTGGCGGTGGCGGGGGGGGGTTGGGCCTGTTGGTTCAGGCAGTGGACATGTGATCCAAGGTTTTCTAGTTGGACTCCTGCCTAGGTCGTTACATTGCATCCTTGGGTAACATGCTTTATCTCGATTGCCTCTCTCCACCCTGGGGTTAAATGGGTACCTGTGAGGTAAATTGTCTCTGGGCAGGCTGTTAGAGCATCTGCTGCACTGGAGGGATTTTCTCCAGGACAATTTATCATTGAGCAAGGGTAACATAGTGCTGTGCCTGTGATTAAGATTTCCTAGATTTTGATATATTGAAAATGCAAATATTACCATAACTTGCTAAGATGGGCTGCCTGTAATAGGTGTCTATTAAGTGTACTTGTCTGAGGTGATGAGATGGAATAGAGCAAAAAGTTTGTGTGAAACAAAATTTTAAGAAGGAAAGATACCTCATGAAAGATAGGAAGTGGGCATTAAAAGGTTTTGTGAGCTTGAAATTCAGTACTTTTATTTACAAAGTTCTTGTTGAGGAAGTGTTATACCTCAACCCCAATCACAACGTTGCACATACAGAAAGACACCTAATATGTCAAGCAGGTCTGTCACACATATATTTAGGAGAATGGAAAAAGGGAAAAATTAGTTTTACAGATAGCACATGTAACCAAAAAAGTATTCTTGGGCAACTGCTATTACACCCCCCACCCAGCAGTTTGGATCCCCTCTTAATGCCCCTTATCCCCATGTAAAGAAAGTGTAATGTTTAGGATTACTCAGCCGTTGTTTACACAAGGTCTGAAGAAAACAAAGAAAAAGCATCATGCATACAGTATGACACCTCTGGAATATAATGTCCTATCATCTATTAAAAATAATGTGGATAGTACTTGTGCATTCAGAGTTTGATCACCAGTTCTACTGACTAGCCCAGCATAAACTCTTGACTGGGGTTTGCTCTGCCAAAGTCTTCATTTGATGAATCAGTCGAGAATATCTTGCTTTATGTAATACCTCAGTTCATACAGGTAGGAAACTGTTCTCTGCTGGGAGGGGGCTGAAGGTTTTAGACAGCTGTCCTGGAGGAAGGGGTGTCACTCTCCCCCTTTCTAATTTTATTTTAGTATTTGAGGGTCCTTAGATGCAATTTCAGTTTGATGGTAAATTTTGTGCAGTTTTAGAAGTACATTTATTGAAAAAGTTTGATATTTCATTGATGGATTAGGGGTTTTATCATTGAACCTTGAAAGGGGCTAGAGGTATAGTTTAACCTACTCCCACCTCCTTTGCTTGTCCTTCAGTCCAAAGACATGAACACTACTTTGAGAGTGGGAAAGTGATTCATCAAAACTTTGTTGCTAATCTATGCATGAAAGTGAATGTTATAATTGTGATTTGTCAGAATAACAATGAGAATAAGAATATGTAGGTTCGGAGTATGTATGATATAGTTTTAGTAACTGTTTTTAACTTTCTCTAAATTAAAGATATTTATTTAACATGATTCAATAAATATGATTTTATAAAATGTGGTATTTGATTTTGCAATATTTTAATTTAGTGTTGCCTTTTTGATGCCTGCATTTCAATATTTAGAAACCTCAAATCCCAAGACATGATGTATGGCATCCCTAAAGAAGTAATTGGGATTAACAGTCTTTGAAAAATAAAGTGGTGGTGGTGGTGGTGGGGGGGGGGGGGAGCGGGGGAGGGGGAAGGGCACAGAGGGATGCCATTGAAGTTGGGTCTGACCTTCCAAGACTGCATGGTCACCATTCCAGACTAAAGGTTGATAGGCCTACATGTACTCTGGCATATTGCTTTGCTGTCATGTGGTAAAGGAATTTTACTTGCAGTGCTCATACAGATATTCAGAGTTGAGTATGTGTGCTGTATGACAATTTTTTACCCCATACTAATGATACTAGATTTGAGCTTTAACCCTCAACTAGAGAAACATCACGTGTATTTGTGACAATATACTCACAGACATTGCCAGTTTGCATGGTTCCCACACAATATTCTATTGTTAGGATATTAAACATCCCTCTCCAGTTCCCCATAATTGTATTCCTTAACCCATGCCATGCCAGCAAGTTGTTGCACTTAAAGACAGACTGTCATCACCCCAAAGTATATTTTTAGTGTATGTATATCAAAATTCTCAGTTGGTGGCTGCTGTTTGATTGACATCAAAGTTTGAAAATTTGAAAGATGCAGAGTAGCTCACATTCCACACAAGGCAGAGAGAGTACTTTTATTACATTTTATAGCCTTGTGTGCTCACCAGGACATGGCCTTAAGCAATAAAACAGGTTTATTCTTGCACAAGGAAGAGCCTCATACAGTTATGGGAGGAGCTAGAAGATGCATAGTTGGGAGAATTGGAACTGTCTGGGATCATGAAAATTCCCCTTTAAGTTTCTTATCTGTATAGTAGATAATACTGTTGATGTTTCATCAACAGACAGCCAAAATTGTATAAAGTCATGTGACATTTGTGTCTGTTGGTTCCCTTGTCCTCACATGATGACACATGGCTCATATTACCTCTGTGAGAGGCTGAGAGCAGACGTTAGTGTAACTATAGCCATGCCACCACCTTTCAGTATTAACAACTAATTGACTGCAAAGAAAAAAAAAAGAAATAGCTATGATGGGTGCTTACATGAGACAGAACTTGACATGTTACAAATGAGCTAGCATGGTATCTGATAAGCTCTTTGTATTAGCCGCAATCTAAGTGAGTCTCATAGTTTGCACATGTCCTGGAAAACCTTGATTTCAACTTGTTGGCCCACTTTCAAGATCTCGATCGAAAATACTTAAATTTGCTCAGTTTCCTGGCATATCTTGAAATTACCTTTGCTTAATTGCTTAATTTGCAGTAACCCAAATCATGGGTCAGAGCAGGCCTGGTCCATAGACAAAAAAAAAGTTGGGGGGGGGGGGGCGCATATTTTGCCTCTCCCAAAATTATAATAGTATGAATCAAATAATCGAAATGGTGGTGGTGGGGAGCGGGTAGGGCACTTTAATGCAATAGATTACTTTTTTAGTGTAAAATGAAAACAACTAAAATGTCTTTTATTACTATTTTTCGGTGCGTTTTGCGTTCATCCATTAGGTACCCTAATTTCAGCATCATTGTCCAATTATTCATACTTCAAGTAAGACGGTGTGACTGGGATTATCCCAGTAACCCTCAACTACAGTGTGGCAGTGTGACTGGCATTATTGCAAAAACTTTTGTAACATCTTCGATTGTCCACTCCAAGCCCGTTGCGTCATGAAGAAATCAACTTGTCTTTAGTCCGAGTTAAGCTATCATGAAAAAAGTTGGCACTGCAATTTGTACCTCTGTTAAGTGGACATTCAAGGTTATTTGTACAGAAGGGGATCATGGGAGAGGGGGTGGGGGGTAGCAGCAGTGTTGTAACGAGTCACTTAATTTTTCAGTCGAGTCAGGTCATTTACTACTTTCAGTTTGACTCGAGTCGAGTCAATGACTCGAGTCACTGTACTATTTCTATTAGGAAAATTATGATACAATTCCTCGAGTCATTTCCCTTCTACAAATTAGCAACTCGAGTCGTGACTCGTTACAACACTGGGTAGCAGTAAAAAAATCTACTAAGGCTGTTCCGTTCATTTCCTGCCACAAGTCGGTCGCAACCTATCAAAATTTTCGTAAGTCCTCAAACTATCAACATATTTGCGTGGTAAAAATTCAATCATCAAATCTTGGCAGCGCCACTGAGGCTATGACTGAGAAGTTGCTGGGTCCTGTTTCTGAATGGGACAGCCTAATGACAGCCATTTAAACGTCTCTGATTTACGCTGTAAGTGTCACCAAATTGCAAAATTCCGTGTGAAAGTTTAAAAAAGTCCCCATGTCGGCAGAAGGAACACACCTCCCGAACCCCCCTCCCCCCAGTGGCAGCTTCACGGCTCACTCGAGTTTTCTGAGCTCAGTGGACCCCCTTTTTAAATCCTGTATCCGCCCCTGTTGTAGGTAGTTAATGTTACTTAAGAAAACTTTCACCAAAATGTCTTAAAACGCTACTTTTTTCGGTGCGCACATCAGCGGCGTAGGAAGATGTTTGACATTGGGGGGAGGGAAGGGGGCAGACCAGATGCGATTTCTCGACCTTGATACCCCTTCCCACACCAGAACATCATATTTGCTCATTATAATTTTTCCGATTTTAATTTAAGCAAAATAAAAAGATTCAAAGAAAAAGGAAACTACAACATCAACACCATGCAGCCGTGGTGTAGCTAAGATTTTTTTTGTTTGGGAGGCTGTGGAGGACTGGAGTTATTTTTTTTTTTGGGGGGGGGAGGGGGACTTCCGTTTACTATCTTAGCGGAGCGCCATCATAGGTTGGCGCGGAGTGTGCCAAGAAAATTTGAGATTGAATACAACCCAGATCGCCGGAAATGGCACTTGCCAGGCTTGATAGCAGCTATCAAGATGTGCAATTTTTGTGAAAAAATGTAAAGCTTGATTTGATTTTATTCTAAAACACATTTCTGTGAGGACGGATTAGCTGAGCTGGCCGGACTTGGGGTTCGAGGATTGCAAGTTTGAATCCCATTTATTATCTAAGCGGAGCACCACCATAGGTCTGCACGGAGCAAACCGAGAAAATTTGAGATTTTAATACATCCAAGATCGCCGGAAATGGCACTTGCCAGGCTTGATAGCAGCCTTCAAGTTGTGCAATTGTTGTGAAAATTTTTAAAAGGTTGATTTGAATTTGTTCAATTTGTCACAATCTATCCGACTTTATTCAAAATTATTCAGAGTGGAGTTAGTCCCATGGATTTCGGTGGATTGATTGGAATGGAGATTTTCCACAGCCAGTGTCTACTATTATTAAGTTGGTGGCGCCAAGATTTGCCCGACGGGGCCACCGACCCGAATCCCCGACAGCCCCAATGCCGTCGGGTATAAGTAGGATTTGAAGGAAATCTGTGTACTAGACCATTTCATTCGGGGCATATATTGCATAGTTCCGCGTTGATTAAATGTTTTCCCCGGAATCTAAGGTGTAAAGTTTGCAATGCGAAAATTTTTGGTAGGTTTTCACAAAAACATATGTAAACATTAAGAACAAAAAAGAAAGAAAATCTGTAGGGGTTCTGGACCTTATAGGAGATAATATGCAATGTATCGAAACTACCTTACCTATGCGATGAAGTAGCCAAATATTGCTCCGTGAGTCCCTCACCAACTGACAGTACCGCTTGACAGACACAAGAGAACAGTTATACTAGGCTTTGCGATATGGGATGAAATTTGCGACCTCTACATAAACTGTGTACTTTTTCTACATGTTACTTGGTAAGGTGAAAAGGACTTGCGCTATCTAGCGATGTAGAATGGAACTATTGAAGAAAGTAGTAACGTAGCTCTTCTGCGCGCGAAGCGCGCCGAAAATTTGCGTTCTTATTAGAGAAATTGTCCTCTTGGGAGCAAAAACGGGTAAAACGAAACTGTAAACTGTCGCAATATTGGGGGGGGGCAAAATGACATTTGGCCCCCCACAAATCATATTGGGGGCATGTCCCCCTTGGCCCCCCGGTTACTACGCCACTGCACATGTTCATCGCCTACCTTCAGTTTTCTCATTAGTGTTTCCCACGAAGCGTTAATGGTTGGGAAAATCCCACACAACCCTTACGGTTATCCATCCTGCCCCCCTCCAAACTCGCAAAGGGGTTAACATCGCAAGATTATTTTTCAAAACTCTTCCGTATCATCTATCAAGTTCCCACCACGAAGCCCCTACATTTACCCCCTTGACACCAGAGGGAGCAAGTCTGCTTGAAGACATTTCACATTCAATTGGAATGTCATTATTGACATTCATCTGAATGTATTAAATTTACGCATACAACGCATACACGCATACAAAAAATGTGAATGTAAATGAAATTTTCCACGGGGGTACGATGGGGTGAGGAGAGATGGGAAGAGATGAATGGACGAGTTGGGTGATTCAGTACTTCCGGTGGGGTCACAAGGTCAGTTGTATCATGACAACAGTCCGTCAAGGTAAGTGGTTCACTTGACCTTGACCCATCCCCTGATTCATTGCATGAAAAGCAATTTCCCACCTGCGTCTATTGTAGCCGAAAAATACCATTCCATTAAAGGGCATAGTTTGCATAATATTGTTTTATACTTAAAGTGTTAAGTTGCGAGCTGATTTAGTGCTTTCCACGGCAAAATTTGAATAGCCTACTGGAATTGCATAGCGCGCGAAGCGCACGAAAAGTTTTTGAGTACGCATTAAAGAACCTTTACCCATTTAAAAGCAAAAATAGATCAACTGTAGGGTGTACATACGTTGTATTGTACAGAACCCGTGTGCCCAATGAAATTTTTTAAACCTCCCTCCACCATTCGCTTACCGTACCGTATGACAAATACAAGAGAACATTACCAATTCTATGCCATATGGAATGAAATTCCCCACCTTTGACTAAAACTGTATACCAATTACTTGGTAGCTTGATGGAATGGAACGATGGTAGAAACTAAAACAACCAAAACTCTAAAGGCCGGTTTAAACTTCAGTGCTATAAACATATGGAAAGTTGAACACTGTTTAACTCTGAGCTATACCCGTGATTGGCCGGGAAGAGCAAGGGATGATAAACGGCTTTTAGAGTTTTACAGCTCGTAAAACTGCACTATAGAGAGCAAAAACAGGCGACTGGCAGTCGTCGGTGACTAAATAGTTTTTTCGCACCGCCTGGAAAAATTCTCCCACGGGGACGGGGGAAGCTTTCCCCTACGTGGGCCATAGCCTGGTGCCACCCCTATTTGCAGCTGATCACAGTTAACTTACCCCAAGGTCAAAGACGTGTCACTGAAGTCCAGTCCAGGCGCATAGCTACGGGGGGTCTGGGGCCTGGCCCCCAGATGTTTGCCAGCCCCCCAAAATTGTGCGTGTCCTAATAAAATGTGTAAGAATTAAGGACGGCGATCGATGCCGTGACCCCCCATTTGATACCTAGGCCCCCGTAAAAATTTCATCCTAGCTACGCCCCTGGTCCAGTCTTAATTTTTAAAGAGTATATGGCATCCGTACCCAAACCAGGGAGTCGCTAGCAACTCCCTTCCCAAACATATTTAGGAATAGCCCTAAAGTTCTAAAACAGTTGATGATCGACTGCACTTTGATTGACATTCATTCAAACAACACAGCTCCACTCTGGTTGGTCCACGTTGAATTGTACATTCAGTTTTGTTTCAATAAAGCTCACACACAGTTGTGTGTCTGTCTCGAGCAATTGAAATTCGCCACTGTGGCTCACATGTCTTGGGGTGTACTAGGCAGTCAGGTGTTTTTGTTTAAATTGGAGGGAGAAGTTTTTACTGTCTGGGGTGAGATTAGAGAGCTTTAGGCTAACCGTACCTGTCGTTATTTACTCAATACGTCACTCAATTATTTTTGTAAGTTTACGGGGTCGTTTTACTAGCTAATGACTTGAGTTGGTAACAAGTCATTTTGTCCAAGTTCAAGTCATAAAGTCGTTTAAAGCATGTCCAAGTCAAGTTGCAAGTCAGTGCCAGTATTTGCAAGTCAAGTCACAAAAATAGCGACTCGAGTCCAAGTAGTATGAGTGACTCGAGTCAACAACTCTGGGTTTTGAAACTAGATGGAGCGCCAGCACCAACTGGCGAGTAGCGTTAACTTTTGTCAAAATGGATCCTAGTTGCCAGAAATTCGCACTTTTTAAAGAGGGCTGTGCCCCTGACCTTTCCTTTGAGATTTTTTTTTATATTTATTTAAGGTGGATTAAATGTAAATAATGTGCTAAAGCTTTGAACTGATTTAGAAATCCTTAAAACGTATTGAAATGTTTCCACTTTGGGCTGGGGTAGGGGTAGACTGGGTGGTCTCATGAAAGAGGTTCAGTTCAGTTACATAAGGTCAGACATATTTAAATGTCAAGTAACCAACCCCCCCCCCCCCCCCCCCCCCAAAAAAAAGATCAAAGTTTGTGCATATGCCAGCAGAAGGATTTTACTTAATATAAGAATTCCCATCCACTTCTATCACAGGTTTCATCGGACGAAAAAAAAAAGAAAAAAAAAACAACTTATGAAATTGGAATTTGAGGATGGTTGTGTAGACACATGGGCGTCAATCCTGGGGAGGGGGGACAGGGGGACACGTCCCCCACATTTTGGAAATACACCCATCACTTTTACACAGTAAATTTTTAAAAAAAGTGGCCATGCCTTCCCCCCCCCCCCCCACATTCGAGTAAAGATTGACGCTACTGTGTAGACATATAGCTAGTGTGAAATTGTTTTGTGTATTGTACACCGGAGATGGTAGCGACGTCGCGCTTCAACTTGCTCACAGAAAATTTCGAAGTTTTGATATTTACCAGGTATAGATACGTGGAGTATGGCATCCTCACTTTCAGAAGACATTTGATTTGATTTGATATGGTTTTTTTTCTGTTTGATGTAACTCACATACTCTAAACAATTTTACCTTTTGCCACTACTAGGGTGGGAATGAATGCCCTCATTTCCCGGTGGCGCTGTCAATAGTGGGGTTTTGTGGTATATTCCCTAGAAGTTTTGTGAGTTATGAAAAATGGATACACTTTCACAATGCTTTTAGCGGACCCATGTACGTTACTCCAAGAATTCGTTATAATTTCGGACAAGAATTCAAACAAACAGATATTTGAGCAAGGAGGTATTAGGAATTGCCCACGGATTAAGGATCAAACAGTATATTTTCTTTACAAATGCATTAATAATACATTCAGCAGCAGGGCCGTAGCTAGGGTCATATGTTGGGGGGGGGGGGTGTGAAGGTCCCAAATTCCGACTGGATGGATATTTTTTCCAACTGAATGGTGGCGTGTAAATTGCACCATTTTCTATGCGCCCTGCGTTTACACACAGCAGTGGGGATCCTTCCTTTGTCACTACATAAAAATGCCGTCGTGGGGAGGGGTCTAAGGAGAAATTTGAGAAATGTTTTTAATTTAAGGTTGCTTAGATGCAAAATGGAGCTATCTTTGGGATATTTTTGGAGCTGATCATATATGGCTGGAAAATGTCCATAATTAAATGAATTCTAACATTTCCGACTGGTTTGGTTCTTTTTCCAAATGAGTGGCGGCCCGTAAATTGCATTTTCGTTTTTATAGGCGTTACTTTTGTATGACACAGTTGTGGGGATCCTTCCTTTGTCACTTCATAAAGGTGCCGTCCTGGGGGAGGGGGTGTCCCACCCCCCCCCCCCGGTCGCGACGGCCCTGTTCAGCAGAAGCTAGCTATAAAGTATACTGATGAGCTCAAACAAGAACCATATTTGTTTAAGTTTCTCTAAGTAGAATTATGATTACTTAAATCATTTACGACTTGAATACGTTAGCCTATGAATATTTTATTTCCTCGTGATCCGTTCTCTATGCCCAGTCTATATTAGCTCATTCACTCCCTGGAAAAGACCTCACCATACGATACATAATCTAAACGCCTTTGGCCAATTTACATTTTTGGTCGAAAAATCGATTTGGGTTACGTGCTTCTCTCCCTTGCATGCTGCCGACACCGAATTCATGGCATATAGAAAAGAGTAAAAAGATTCTATGATGAGTACCAAATATTGATTTTACACGAGTAGATCATGTTAAGCACGTGGTGGTCCTGTAAATACCTATGATATACCAGAAGCATTTTCACCACTTTTCTGTATTCTAGCGTTTCATTACTTCTCAAGTTACCCTTCCTTTTTTTCTCTTTTTCTCTCTTCTTGTCTCTCTTCCGTTCTCTTTCCCTTTTTTGGTTTTTGTTTCTTGTTTCCTCCATTTTCTCTTTCTTGTTTCTCTTTTTTCCCTGCAATCTAGGGTGAGCCCCAACCCCCTGGATACACGGCTGTCTACTCAGGAGCTGTAACACAGCCTCTCACAGCACCCTGGTCTACTAAACGGTGCCTGTTTTATTTATACATTTTACAAAGATACATGTTTTTTTTAATCCTCGACCCCAGCTGAGGTATACCGAATACCTCCTAGCTCATATTCCACCTCAGCCTCTGAATTCTGATTCAGTTCGATGTTATGACGATTTCTATGAAGATGTGCGGCTCCAACTGTTATGTAGATCAGGTAAACTTACACTTTCACGCAATTGCCCCATTTAATTATGGCGTAGCTAGAGGGGAGGGGGAAGGGGGGTCGCCCCCCACAAAGCCTCCGAAGGCCTCTGTCGGAAATTTCTAGCCTCTGTCGGAAATAAATAAAAACAATTCATTTGAAACACTTACAACACTTATGTTTTTTAGCAGAGTTACACATCAAATTGGTTACTGACAAGGCCTGGAAGTGTCATTTAAGGCAATCTAGTGGCCTCATCTACCTACCAACTTTGAGAACTGTCAGAGTTTCCCTTCTTGAGATATCGTGTAAACAAGAAAAGTGTCACAAACACACAAACACATACACACATACACACACGCACACCCACACATACATACACACACACGCCATCATGACTGCATAGGTTTCTCTTTTTATCGAAACATATAATAAGCGGCGAAGCTAGGATTTCTCTCAACGAGGTGGGGGCATGCATTATGTTGCATGATCGCTGATTTTGAAAAATTAGGTGTCCTTACATGCAATCGGATGCCACATATGCTGCCTTTGAAGTAAAATTTGTGTTAAAAAAAAAAAATCGGCATCAGTGAGGGGGCATAACAAAAGTTTAACCATTAAAAAATACCAAATATATAGGTGCTGGTGCAATTCAAATGAGAACTTTATTTTAATTACCAAGGAAGTTTTTTAAGTCGTTGGAAATCGGAAATAAATAATTGACTTCAAATTAAACTTGTATAAACAGTTGGTAAGACCCCATCTCGACTATGCAGCCCAGTCTTGGAGTCCCTTCTATGAAAAGGACAAGTTTCTTTTAGAGCAGGTTCAGAGGAGAGCCACTCGCCTTATACCCGAGGTGAATCACCTACCTTATCATGTTAGACTTAAGCATCTTGGGCTTACCACCCTGGAGTTGAGAAGGAATAGGGGGACATGCTTCAGGTGTACAAATTTCTCTCTGAAAGAAATCCTTTGTCATCTTGCAATTTTTTAAGGGTTCAAAGTAATTCTCGGGTTCGAGGCCATTGTAAGAAGCTAGTTAAGTGTTTTGCAAAGCTCGACATTAGGAAGTTCAGCTTCTCTCATAGAGTTGTTAACGAGTGGAACAGTCTGCCTGAGTGGGTAATTAACTCTACATCTGTGCACTGCTTTAAGGTTAACATTGACAAGTTCTTCCATAACTGTGGTACGTAGGATCTAATGTGTGCTGGGCTCGTTTGGTGTTGGTTGGTTGTTTGTTTTCAGTTAAGGTTGTATGGACTTCAGGGCATCTTATGGGGCCTTAGCCCTCATTTGCCCTTCACCTGTTATGGATGATGGTATGTTAAACATGGAGCTAATACTTGGACCAGGTAGTAGTTCCATGTAATAAATAATTTTAACTAATCTGGGTACTGGGGTTAATTAAGTTTCCCTCAAGTAGTTTCTCAAAAATGTCTAATTTCCTAAAAATATCTTGAACTCAATGTGAATTCTCGAAATTGACCGTTTTGGGGAAATTTCCTTGAAAGTTGAAATACTGACTTTTTATAACATCAGTATTGACCTTTATAGATGAGTTATTGATGGCTTTTTCTTGTAAAATATCAGATTATTGTATTAGAGTAGGATGCGGGCACGATTGTGTTTTCATGACACCAGATAAGCGGAGATCACAGGGCCTACTTTGTTAAAGCCTGTACATACCGTATCTATTTTATACGTATTGAACACTATCGAGATTTTAGGGGCCAAAATGACATTTGGCACCCCACAAAAATATTGAGGGGGCCATGGCCCACCTGGCCACTCCGGTTCCTATGCCACTGCAGTGAGAGGGAAGAATGGAATCCGGTATCGAGTCCAAGTTCAGGCCAGGGAGTTGTTATTTGTCAAACAGCAACTCCTTTTTCTTTGAAGAAAAAACTGTATTTCCGCACATAAACCTATTTGTACCATTTTACAAATTATTAACAAATAATTGGGACCCTGGACCTACAGCAAAAGAAAAGCGATTTCAGGGTAACTTAAAAAAACACACTTTTCCCCAGGGGAGGATCGAACTCCCGACCTTCGCATACCTCATGTCAGTACGAGTCATTATAACCCGTCATGTACTGTCTATAAGTACGACGCGCTAACCGACTGTGCTACTGGGGAAAGACGCTTACCATGGAGGCATAAAATCTCATATACCATACGTGGTGGTAAAAACAAAAATGGATAGTTTTACTTGCTTTTTCCCCTCAATTTAACTTCCTTCATCATTTTCGATGATTTTTGAAACGTCTTAAATTCAATGTGTAGTAAATGTTGATAAGTAACTTTATTTTCTGGAACGAAGAAAGCTAGTGTCTTGATCTCACGCAATCCGATCATAACTAGCTGAATTAAATTCTGTCACGACCCATTAATACAAGTATTGAGAGAATAAGTAGTTAAATGAGTTAAAAATATCATTTAAAATTTTTTAGATGCTAACTTGTCTAAATTCATCCCGTTTAAAGCTATTTTATGTTTTCAATATTTGATCTAAGCTAAGTATATGATAACTAGCCTGTGTTTCCGAAGTAGAGTAAAAAGTGGCTGGTCTATGGAGACTAGACTGTTTACGTGTTGGATGGTCCTGTCGTAATTCGTACCTTACCCCAACTTCTGTTAAAATTTTCACCATTTCCAGGGTATTTGAAGAAACCAAATTTTCACAGACGAAGCATATTCACTAGTTTCTAATGAAGGGTGAATTTCATCCTTCCTAGAGATTACAATGAGTTGGTTTGAAGCATCGGCGTTTTCCTCCTTGGCAAAAACCGCCCTTGTCAATGCACAGAAATCTATCGACCGTGTTTTGGACATCCAAGAAGAGGATAACGACAGTGGGAACACCAGTTCGACAAATCATGCCTTTGCAAAAGGTTATAGCCCTACTGTAAAATTTTCAGAATTATTTATAAACTTGTACAGCTTAAGTGAATGAGAGATTTCGCATGTAGGCTAGCCTATGTTTCAATCACTGTTCTAAGTTGCACCCCAGTTATGCCAGTAGGCTGCAATACTGCTGAACGTTACAGGATTAGGCCTATGCCAAATTTCATGCAACAAATCGAACAAGGCCAAGGACCACGCCACACCAACTTATTAACACCCCAGTCTCAGTAAGAATAAGCCTTACAGTGTGTTACTGTTTGTTACTGCAGGCATACAGTAGGTCTACTGTTTATTTGGTTTAGGGTGTAGGCTAGTCTTATGCTGCAATAGCATCGTCATTACAGTCACAGTGGATGTAAACAATGAACACAAGACTCACATTGAATCATTCCCAACCAGGGTGCATTTTGTGCACTATATGCCGAAGATGTTCGGCGTAGACGAAGGAAAACATTTGGTGTAGCAGCATGAAAATTCACTCGAGTTGGCGTACAACTGACCGTTGCGCAAGAGGATTAACTCAAGTTGGCGTACAACTTACCTATTGACTATATATTTTGTATTGCAACTAGTCTAAGTCAAAACAGCAGCTATAAAATTTTCTGCTGCATTGTGTTTTCACTAAATTTACGATGAGTCCCACACAAAATTACTGTATGATTATTTCGGAGTAACTATAGAATACAGGGCCATTCGAGAGTTGTATCTGAGCATCCGGATGCGCGGATGCGAAGTCGAAGTTTGGAGAAATATGTAGTCTTTAAGAACATGTTTGTATATGTGGAAACTTCGAAAAAAAAATAAGTCCCTTCCAAGCTCACCTTGGGTGGATGCGCGGATGCTCGGATGCGGGGTCAAAATGAAATTTTTCGAAAATTTTTTAAGTTGCTCCCAAGTACCCCCTGGGTGGATACGCGGATGCGAAGTCAAAATTTTTTACCAAGAATATCTTCATTCAAGCAGACCTTTCTGTAATATTTTCAAAGTCCGCTGCAAGTATTTTTGGGTGGATGCACAGATGCTCGGAATCTTATTCCACATCTTGGACTTTTGCATTAATGGAGTAGATCTAATGTTAGAATAGGTCAGTTCATTACTCCCAGTACATTACTAAGCTAGAGAGAGTCTTATTTTTCAAGTTCCTTTTTTTGTAGGGCAGTGTTTGCACTAAGGAATTGAAACTGTGAATTCCCTCTCTAAAAATTTTTTTGTGCGGGATTTTCAAAATCAAGGCGGGACCTTATCCCTCCCATAAATTCTTCTTGAGCGGGATTTCCGTCGCCATCGCAAAACTACTCCCCACGCAAGAGGTACTACTTGCTGTTATGGCAGTTAATGCATGTCACTAACGTTAGTGCTTCTCTCCAAGTTCAAAGCCTCCTCCGATACAGCTCCAATTCGTCACTGGGTGTTTTTCTTCTGAAGAATGAGTGAGTATAAATCTGTGAACTTGAAGTTGAAGTGGAAAATATGAGTGAACTTCATTGGAGATACACATACGATCAGAAATTAACGAGAGCAATGTACGACGTAAAATGAAGAAAGTACATACTGTACATATTCAATACAATTACAAATGTAAGACTCCACAGTGCACTAGAGCTCTACAGGTGTGTAACCAAACGTACTGTACACGATGCAACGTTGCGTTTGCAACCCTGGGACTGTGATTGAATTTCAGTCCAATCAGACTCGCTCTTATTTATACAACCAGCAGCCAGCATATAAGAGCTGCACTGTGAATGGCTAGATTATGATGATATTTGTTGCTACCATAATCAGTGTTCAGCTTGGGAGTTGCGATCCGCTTGCTTGGGAACGATTCTTTATTGCAATTTATTGTGCGTATTATCATTGCAATTTCTCTGTACAATCACAGCTGCGGAGAAGTGCGCTGGAATTTTTGGCTGGATTCAGAACATCAGCTGCCCGCTTATGATTTATTTATGTGCGGGAGCGGAGAAGGTGTGCGGGATTTTCCCGCATTAGATTTAATTATGTGCGGGATTTGAAAGGCAAAAGCGGGATTCCCGCAATCCTGCGCCTTAGTGCGAACATTGTTGTAGGGCTTATAGAAAATCTCACTTTTTGAAAATTTGATTAGTCTTCCAGACTGGCAAGTATATATTATAAATGCAAAGATGATCTTTGAGGGTGGTTATGGCTTTATCAGCTCCATTTTATGGCATGATTTTCCTGAATTTAGTAATTAATACAAAGTTAATACAAAGAGTTAACTGGTGCAAACCTTATATGTGAGGTACAAACTTTCCAGTATGGGTAGTCTTACAGTTTTGACTCTCCTAAGTTAGTTTAGTTGGGGCACCTGAATTACTTAGCGTGGAATTTGTTCACTTGATACTGTAGTTTTGTATAGAATCACCCATTTCATCCACTTACAGAAATCATGTATGTGAAATGGAGACACAATAAAACATTCAAAATAAGCAATGTATTTAGTGTAGAAGGACTATGTAAGTCAAGTGTTGGAAAGTACCTCCTTTTTGAGAGCCTTTCTATCACAGCTAGTAAATCTGATAGTCAGTAGTTCACAGACCAGTACGGCTTAGAATAATTCAGACAAGTGTGTTTGAAGCAGGAAATTGGAAGAAATGCTATTACTAAGTTTGAAATTTATTCATTCTGAGTTATTTAAGGAACAGTTTTCCAGCCGTCCACTGTGCAGTCACATTTTTACATTGATTTGGGGTTTTATGTGCTGTGTAATGTTTGTGTGGAGTGGACTCTGTGTTCACCCCCTCTTTAAGGCTTCCCAGACACCATTCGTCCAAACGAAGACTCCAGTTTTGGGAACAAACTTCATTACCATGATATGAATTATTCGTGTACTACCTGGTTAGTCATGCTATTATTTTAATTGAAGTTACACATTTTACTTAAGGATGTGTGTACCCCGAAAGTCATCAAAGTGACTGAAACCTGAAAGGGCTATTAAGGAGCTTGTTGCATAACCAGTGACCACCTGTACAGTTAGTACTACAGGGAGTGGGTATTAAGAACACACCCAAACTGTGGGTGGCATACCTGTAGGCTACTGCATGATTTAAAGGAGACCAGGTGTTGCATGGTATTGAATATTCATTAAGAGTCATCCAGTCGGAGCCACACATTTTAGGAATATCCAAAAAATTTGTTAGGTGTTTACTGCTGCAGGTATTAGGGATATGACTGAACTAGGAATATGCTGTGCAGCCTGCTACTGGGCAAGTGTAATGTGTATAAGCTTGGATTAAGTACAGAATACAGAACCACTTGAAAGATGTGCAAGCACTCTGTCATTTTATATTTATGTTGCCCATTGAAAATGATGTGCAACTTTGATCAATTATGCAAATGTCCCATACTCTTCAAAACAGAAAGCAAACTTAGGGACAAACTTCTAAACAGGAATGCATTGCCAAATTCTCCCACTAAAAGTGATTTGCACAGCTAGATTGGACAGTGACTGTAGTTGCCACTTGTTAATAATTAGCAAAGAAACTTGTAAGTGACTCCAAACTGGTTGCCCTTTGGAATTTTGGGAAAGCCCCTAAACACCAACTGTACCAAGGTGAGGTTTTTGCCCTTCTTTGTTTCAACATGTAGCTTTCAAGATGAATGGGGTAAAAGCAGCTGATAACCCTTTGAAGTACGGTAAATGATTGATCAGTTCTGACATTTCAAGGTAACAGACTCATAAGCTGTACTTATTTGGGCAACATAGCAATAACTGAAACAGTTATACAAAAAACTTAGATGAGCAATGATGCCCTCTTATCAATAAATAAGACTTCCATGCATAACCAGTGGTGGAGATTCTGGAGAAGATCTCCCCCCAACCAAATTGAGTGGGTGAGATATGTGAAGTACAGTATATTCCCCAAATAAATTTGGACGAGGGCATTGTTTGTCTTACATATTTTGTGTGGCTCGAATTCCGAGATTGTGGGGATTGTGTTCAAAATTTCGCAAACAGTCGTCTGCATCCTTTGCACTTCAGGGATAGTTTGATCGTCTGAAATACAATAATTTGGATTCATACAGCAAAGTAGAGAACCTCTACCATTGAACCATAACATATTTAGCCTGCACAGTTTCTGTTGGGAAATGAGAGAATTCATCTGCAATCACATAGTTGCATTTGCTGTGATGTAATCAGATCTCTACTTCCTGCTCATCCATGAAATTGTTTGCCCCCCCCCCCTCCCCCCTCACAGAGTGGATGTGGATTTCAGGAGCAGCACAGATTTGAGGTTAAGTGCAAATTTGGGGAGCTTTTTTTTTGCAACTTAGGAGATGAAGAGGAAGAATTTCATTTGCTTAGAAAGACTTTGCAAATTCAACATTAGCTGCTATAAAGAGCTGAAATCTATAAAAATGTTACATTAATCCTAGAACAAGCTTCATGGTGTATTCTCTATAAATCTTACATCTTAGGATGTGCACATCCATACAGGTTCTGTTGATGCTATGCATATAAATTCCACTTTTGCACTGCACAGTTATCACCTAACAAGATCCAGAAAGGTTTGAAATTTAATTCTAAAATTTTCCTTGTTATGCAGAGGCTTAAAAAATATGAAATTGTTGTAATTGCTGGAAAAGAATATATATCTCAGTTACCTTAATTTTGATCATTTGAAAGTTGTCATAGGTACAGTGTAGGTAGTCTACACTGTTTGTGGTACTGTAGGTAGTTGAGACTGGTGTGTCTACTTTTACTTCTTGTGCTGCAGCTTAGTGAACTATGTATTGTCCTTTAATTGTTGCCGGATTTTACCCTGCTGTATATTTGTCTGCTTCCAGTAAAATGCAGAATGCTTCCCCTGCTCAAAACATGGACTGTTTGGTGACCGAGTATTATTTTCAGGGATCAAAAGCAGATAAATTACAATAGATCCATTTTCAACTCTCATTTAAGTGGTAGTACACAGCTCCCCAACAATGTGCATCGTTTGGGAGGTGTATTGTTCACTTGCATCTATTGAGTCTGGCAAGGATATTGCCATTCAACAACTCTCTGAGTGCTGCAACGTAATTATCTTACTTCTTTTTTTACAGTTCTATACTTATTTTTGTTATAATTGTTAGCATTTTGTAAGAAGGTGATGCAAAATGTTTGGTAGCAAATTTTATATGTGTACTGTGACTACTGTCACATGGGGATAATGGACCATCCCCCCCCCCCCTCCCTGGACATGACAATTTCCCATCTGGACAGTTTGGGCACAAACAATTCCCACCCATGATAATACCTCCCAGACAATTAACTTCCTCCACCAAAAACTTGGATTTTGTCCTGGGTGGGAATTACTGGAGGGGAAGGGGGAAAATTGTCTGGGTTGGACATTGTGTGGGTGTGAATCATCTGGGAACCATCCCATGGGAGCATCTGTACATTTCACACTAGGGCAGACATATTGTGTCTATTAAAGTTGAACATGGCTGTGGTTGGCTAAAACTCTGATCCCAACTATGATACTGTAAGTCTCATTAAGGCAAGTAGAACCTCCTTGGTCAACCTCCTTGGTCTTACCATTCTGTAACACTGGTACTAACACTGATTGAGTGCATTGTGATACAGTACTGTGGCTTGTGTGCAAAATGGTATAAAACCACAACTCATGTAGGTATACTTTGTGTACCAGCTTACCCCAACCTGGTCAGTGAATAGACACATTCTTAAGCTATTCACTTCAGACCATTTACTCTGTTCTTTTCATTTTAGGTGTTTATTGACTTCTGTTTGAGGTAGGATATATGGAGTATCGCCCTCAGGTAGGGCTGTGACCGTTTAGCGATTAATCGCTAAACGATCGCATTTGTAATAAACGTTTAGTGCAAAGTTACCAGCGATTAATTGCAAAACCCGTTTTTCCGTACGAAATAAAAAACAATCTGCAGTCATTACAGAAAAGTAGATGTTCACTTGAACTCTTTTTGAAAAAAATAAATACATAATTATACAAATGGCTCACATGTAAACATACAACATCAAAGTTGAGCTTCTAGTTCTATGAGGATCCGTGTTTGAGGCTCATGGAAACTATGTCCCCTGGACGTCACTAACGCATTTTACATATTCATCATGTTCACGGGCGCGTTTAAAGTCTCTATGTTGATCATAGGTGCTTGCGATTAATCGCTAAACGATCGCAAAATTTTGCGATTAAACGTTTAGTAATTTTGCTAAACGTTCACAGCCCTACCCTCAGGCTATGTAGTTCTTTGAGTTGAAAGTGTTAAGGATGCTTCCTAAAATAAAGGGCTAATACAGCAAACAAACAAAAAATATTGCATGATCTACTCCTGTACTGTAACTTTTAGTTTTGGTGTTCTGGAATTCAACAGTTTTCTTGAAAAGTACTCCATTAGAACAACTTCACTTTGTTTGCCAATGAAGCAGACTATCAGTAGTGCAAAAAGTGCTGTGTTACTGTAGTTGTGCACATGAATATTCGTCTTTTCTGAGCATTGATGCATAATTTTGGTTTGCCAGGTTGTTTCATGTGATGTGGTGGCTAAGCCGACAGGGACCGGGGAGGGGGTGCTTGACTAGCACAAAGCTCCTGAGGTTGCTGTTTGAATTAAAATTTTTACTCCGTAATTAAAATTTCTAAGAGTGCAATTAAAAGCCTAATTGTTGTTCTGAAGATAACATAATTTTTTGTCAGAAAATTCTTGAACCCCCATTCCCATTCTCTCAAAAATGTCTCTGTATGCCCTTGTTTTCATGTACTTACTGAAAATACACTGTTTGCCAGCTCAGTGAAAACTAGCTGTTTCTTTCATTTTCCTAAGTTGGCACTGACCTTCAATCTCTAGATCTTTTTAAGTACAGTACTGTCCAGTTCAGTGTACAGTGCTTGTGAGTAGTTATGATTATTCATGAATGTCCAAGACTGTACACCCAGTTGGGACAGTTTCTCCTGTTACAACTGGGTGGACTGTGCCAAAGTCTCAAAGCTTTCAGGCCAAAAAAATTTAACTCACTCTCTTGGTAAAAGGGTTGAAAAGGTGAAAGATATTATCTAGTATCAAAATTTTCACTCACATGTTTGGGAAAAGGCTGCAAAGCCAGCTATTTTGCAAGTGAGACTGCGGTAGTGAGCACTATTGAACCAACCATGAATGTGGGCAAAACCCAGACCCATAGCCATACAAGCAGTTGGTTGGGATGAGATGTTTAAGTGTGTAAGCATAGTAAATTTTTTCTTAAAAAAATGTTCTAGGTCCTGGTTCCCCCTCTGTGCCCCCTCCCCATGCCTACAGTACATATGGGCCTGAGGAACTCTGTAATACTACAATATGAAAAGGAATTTCTTCCTTTCATGTTGGGTAACTTCCAATTCCATGTGGGGAAACCCTTCTGGCAAATGTCAAACACAGTTGCATGTGTACTGCACATTACAATAGAAATGATTATCATCTAAGAGACTTGAATGTACCCTATTGAATCAGTTTGGCACTGTAAGTATGGGATGCTTCTTTATTTCTGTGGGAATGTTTCCTCTGTGAGAACCAGGCCAAGTCTTGCTCCTTTTCATGATTTTCCATGACCATATGAAGACCCAAAGAATGAAATTTCTGTTTATGCTTTTTCTTGTGTATAAAAATGTGGAATAAAAAATATGCATGGTACACATTTTAGAAAAAATCCATTTTCAAAAATCCATGATTTCTCTCTCTTTTTACAAAAGATTGTGACTTCTCTGGGCCTGAAAAGTGAAAATGTACTGTAAGTTCATGACTATTCCAGGCAGCTGAAAACCTTCATGGCCATTGTGCTAACTCCATCCTACACGATCAGGCTTTGATACACACCAAAATTGGTTTTGCAGCTCTGAGAGGCAACATTGTGCACCTCAATAAAGTAGGCTCAGCGATATCTGATTCTGTATAATAGTCATGAATCCTAGGCAGTAGTTGAGAAGCAACTCCAATTTGCTTACTCTCACAATTCCTGGAACATTTTCAGCATATACTGTCGAGAACATGCACAGAAAGCACATTTTTGTGCTGGAAAATGTTAAATTTACATTTTTTGGAAAGGTTGAGTAAAGCATTAAAACTGGCTCTTTTAGTCCTTAATTTTATATTTGAGTAGCTTTACTTTTAAATGACTGCTATGATTTTTTTGATATGGGAAAGTCAGTACCTCAGTCTTTGAAAAGACTGTGGTGTGGTAATGCTAGTGAGTACTATTTAAATGTTGGTGGGCAAGTTATATGTATGGCACAGCTCTGCTATTGCATATATGCCTATGAAAATCTTGATGTCATTAAAGGGTTTGTAACCTCTTTCAGAGTCACAACTGCTGAGCAGGCACGTACTGGACTCCAAAAACTGTTAGAGTCATCCAGGCCTCAAGTGCCTCCTGGTGGAAATGGCTAAACTAACATGTACAGGGAATAATGTAGTATTCCAATTTTGCAGAGCAGTTTCAAGGATTGTCACATCTTAAGTGTTTATCAGTGAAAACCTTAAAGTTATAAATGCACACAAAAAAGTGCTACATATTCCTGCATTTGTATAACAGTTTGACCACCTTGCCTTGTCTAGCAAATTGCAATGCCATACTGGATAAATTATTCCCCGATGTACTCTGTTTTTGCACTGAAGACAGTCAAAATTTGCATGTTGAGCTCAAGGTATCCATCCAGCCATCTCGTAGTGCTGAATGAAATAAATGATTTCATGCTTGACCGTACTTTCCATGCATTATATCTCCTATGAGTGAAACACTCTTGAAAGAATTTAGATAAACCTCTGTATGCATAGGCAGAGTTGGATGGTCACAACCAGCTTATTAGCTATTGTATTTTGACACAGTTAATCTAACGATACAGTACAAATGCCTACAGCACAATATCAATCAAGTGAGTTATTTTTGCATTTTAAGCAATTGTTGGAAAGTGGAGGAAGCAATGACTGAAACACCTACAGGGTATCATCATTGCACAGTTCAATTTGTACACTGAAAGATTTCAGTCTCCAGTCGTACAAATTAAACAGAGAAGCAGACTGTACGTTATTTTCATCTATAAGCAGTACTATGATAACTTTTGGGGTCATGTTAAAAGTGGTTTTAAAAGATGGTCTCATTCATCATTTATTGCTGTGCTGTGGTCCTGTGGTGGATTGTGGAGACAAAAATTGAGTGAACTTTTCTTACTGAAATTAGTAGTGCTCAGTTCTCTTGTTATTGTTTATTTCAATTTTTTGGGGATGCCTCTTTTGTAGTTTGATGATGTAATATGCCTTTTGTGTAGTCAAGGTTGCTGCTGTAATGAAATGAATGTACCTTGACATGTTTTGCTGAATTTTATGGTCCCCCCCCAAACAAAATACAATAAAAAAAAAAAAATAAAATATAGTTCAAAGACCCACTACACAACACAATAATATACTGTATACAAATTTTTACTGACTTAAAACTCATATGACCAGCAGCAGGCATCAAAAAAAAAAAAACAAAACAAAACAAATTAAATAGAACAATAAAAAAAATATACTAACACACACATGCACACAATAGAAGTACCTGTTTGTTAATGTTTGTAATTTCATATGATTTGTTATTTTAGCTCAAGCAAGCAGGTGCCAGGTTGAGATTACTGTTTCAGAGAACAGTATTCAGGGACTCTCAGTTAAAGCCTAAAGTACTGTAGCTGGAAAGGCCAAGGCCAAAGCAAGAGGCAAAGTAAATTGGTTATCAAGGTTTAAATTTGCTAACCCAAAGAATTAAAAAAGCTTCAGAAATGTCACATGTGCAAAGGTCATTAGGAAAGTTGATAATTTGTTAAAGGTAATCTATCACAGTAAAGTGAAGGCATTCAACGGTATGGACCTTCTGTGCTCTAGTTAATACTGTACATATGTATTGGACTTTTGGAGCCCATCTTTGTTTCACAGTAAAAATTTACATCTCAAAATTTTGATTCACTTTGAATTTTATCAGAATTAAACTTCTTATACAGCTTTATTTCTAATAGAATTACAGCGTCTTGAGGAGTTTTTGTACTTACCTTAGAGGAGTGCAGGGTATTCTTAAAGAAGGTACTCAGTACTCATTATCCCAGACATTTCGAATTTTCCCAACTAGGTTACTTCTAGCCCCACCCACAACTGTCTTTAGCTTCTTGTGCAGACACAAACCTAGTTTATTGCCTAAGGCAATATCCTAGTAAGCACACAAGGCCCTAATGTGTAATCAGAACACACTCTGTGCATGCTGTGTAATATTAGCTACTCTGCATCTTTGAATTTTGTATTTCTGATGTCAATCAAAGAGCAGTCACCGATTGAGACTTTTGCATACCCCCAAGTAAAAGTCATACTTGGGCTGACGAATATCTATCTTAAAGTTGCCCATGATCCATTTATCAATATTAAGGGTATACATTGCCAGGGGCATACAGTACCTGGGATCTGGTCTGGGGGAAGGGGGCATCAAACCAAACTAACCCAGTGATGTCATCATGCTAGTGGCACTGCCAGACTGTAAAGTGTTCCCTATGGGTCTGGAGTCCACTTCAGGACGTTTCTTTGTAAGACGGTGATTTTTGGGTGTTCTTTATTTGCATGTGAGTCTCCCTCTCATACCTTGCCCCTCCTGACTACTTACTGTACCTGCACAGTGCTATACATACATCTGCTTCTCTACATCCAGTCAACATTTACATTATGGGTAAAGTGTATTGCTTCTTGCTTCGGTACACCAGCTGGTCAAATTGCTACACAAATGCAAAACAGTGTTGCAGTTGTTTTGTGGTATTGTCAAGCCTGCAGTAGCCTTTTAAAGTATTTGAATTTTTTATAGTCAGCAAGAACAACTTCAAAGTTGCCAAGATTGAACAGAAAATTATTGCCTTTACCTAATATGTGTATAGAAGCCTTGTAAAGGAGGGGTGGCATAGCCCACAGATTGGACTCTGTTTGCTCTGGCCCTCTTTAAGGCTTGTCAAACTACGTATGAGTGTGACTGACCACTTGTAGGGAAGGGGTGCAGTGCTTTTAGGTCACTTTGCAGTGTTATTTGGTAGCTACATGCAACGTATGGTCATTAAGAGAAAGAGGTGTGCACAGAGAGAAATTTACAGTAGGCTATGAGCCAGTTGTGATTTAACTACTGATATTTAGAGTACCCTCTTGCCCTCTTAAAGTTTTATTTCTGTAGCCTCCCTCCTTCCCCTTAAAAATAGAATTTATTATCAATGTCTGAAGGCATCTCAAATGCATCATGTCTGTGACATGAGGAGAACAATCATAATGTTTTCAAATGCGACTTGGCTTGGTGGAAGGTTAAAAAGGGGAGTTAACTATGTGAGAAGGACTATGGTTGGAAGGACTGTATAAAGCAATACAAGATGTTTCGAAGACAACTGTCTTTAGGATGCTACAGTCCAAGAAGTAAATAAAACATGTTGAGATGGAAGTGTACATGAGAAACCACTGTAATCTTGTTTACTTTCACTGTGTTACATCATTCTTTATCTAATGGAGTTTTGGTTTTATTTCCTTCTAGGTAAAGCTGAAGTTGGAGGAAGTTCAACCTCTAATAAGAAGTCTCCGTTGGCTACCACCCCCAGCAATGATACTCATGTTAATTCATCTAAGAAAGTTACAAATCCAAAGCAGTATGTAGATGAAGATAGTCTATGGAGTTCGTTTTTAGATTCCTCTGAAAAGAAAAAAGCCAAGACGCCTCCTGCCAAAAATACTCTCAGGACTTCAAAGAATAGGACAGCAGATGAAAAAGAATCAGACTTTCAAAGTAAAGCTCCACGGCAGGGTGGTTCACTAGTCCTTCAAAAAACAAAACCCCAGAGAAAACAAATGAGTAAAAGTAAGAGCGAGGAATCAAAAGTTGGCGAAAAAGATGTCAGATCAAAGCGAGCGATAGAGTCAAGTTCAAGTACTACCGACGATGAGAAAGGTGTTGAAGTTGCTCCTAAAAGGAATGTTCCAAAAGTGGAAAAACTTGCTTCCAAGCAAACTTCTGAGAGGACTCAAGATTTGAAAAAGGTTGATGGAGATGAAAGTGTTGGTTTGAAAGGAGAGGAACAAATAGGCTCATCAGAGGTAAGGACTCCAGAGATCACTGAACCTCACAACTCAGATCAAAAGAAAGAACACAGTGCAATCCAGTCTGGGGAAGGGGAGAGGGTAAGTTTGTCTAAAGATGGCAGCAATTCAGATGAGCCTGAATCCATCAAAAGTGATAGTGACTTTGTTGTGATAAATGAATTGACTCAGAGCGAACATTCACTATGTATGTATGACAATAGGGAATCCTCCGACACTCATTCTCCCAAACATATTACGTATTCTTCGAATGGGAAGCGCAGTCCCACAGACAGTGACTATAGTATAATATCAGAGAGCCGTTTCCATGACATGACTGATAGTATTCCTAGCCATGGGCCAATTGAGGTCAACACAAACACAGATGAAGCATCCATTACATGTTCCCAGAGGACTTCTCCTGCATACTCAGCTGATGCGGAATCTGAAGACTTGGATGACAAATCGTCCCCATCGACTGATGAACGAGTAAGGTCAGGTTCCGAAGGTGATCAGAGATGCGAAGAACAAACAAGGGAAGAAGGGGTGGTCACACCTACCCCTGGAGAGGAGGAGGAGGTTCCTGGGGAACTCTCTCTCTCAGGTCATACAGAGTCTTCCCTTACAGATGTTGTCCCTGATGAGTGTATTGGACAGGCAGGAGAAGAGGAAGGTAATGTACAGTATTCATAGTGTTCCTTTTTTCATATCATATGCTTTTAGTATTTTTCTCTATTGTGTACCTTCTTTTCTATTTTTAAATCATTTACTTTTTTTTCCACTAATTCCCAACTGCTGGTATGCAGTACGTGCATCTTATTAGTAATTATACTGTGTGGAATTGATGGCATAGTCTGTATAATGTTTATAATTGTCTTGTATGGGAGAGACAGACAGTTGTGTAAATTTGTATACTAAAGTGTTTAATTTGTATTTTAGTATTTACAGTTTATTTTGCAGAAAGAACTATGCACATCATAACTGGATACATGATGTTTACAGTGTGTGCTGTCATGTGCTCAGTGACCATGTGTTGGCAGTATGTTGACTTGCATAACTTCAAAATTCAGTTAAATTCAGTACTTACAGGTAGTTACTGTACATAAAGTCATTAGCAAAACGAAAAATGACCAACATAGTCTAAAGGACACAAAAAATGATTGCATAACTTATTGTTTATGTTTAGTTTGTTCCAATGAATTCACTGTCAGAAAATGATTTCAACTAGTTCAGGCCAAATGGTTCCAGTTTACTAGGCTTATTAAAACATTGTTTACTGTAGGAGATGAATGTAAGGAAGCTGTTACAGTGAATAAAAGTTCTTTGTTTGGTCCATTATAGGAGCATGAAATAAAGGTCTTTTTGTACTTAAGCAAATTTAGATAATTGATTTACTGTTTTGAGATGAAATATTGAAGTAAATGGCATTCAAACATTGGACATAATAGTCTAATTACTGTAAGTTGCTCTATTAGCTTTGGTTAAACAAATTTTCATCAGTTTGATGAAAGGTGGTGGACACCTGGCATCTTGGTTAGAATTGTTTTTTATGCCTTGACCAAGTTATATGAAGTTTCCTTGCTAAGGCACAGTAAAAGGTAGTCGCTCATTGGACTCTGGTGGAGGTATAGTTCATGAGCCATGTATCAGAGGAAGTGTAGGTAAAGAAGATAGTCCATGCAGACGACATGTCCGCAGACATAATCTTGTTATCATCAGCACATCTTCCAAAAGGTACTGTATGTGGCTGACATATTCCACTTTAGTTAAATTTGACTTAATTTTACTTATTTTAATTGCAATTTATTTTAATTTTGTTACAAACTAGTAAAGTAAAAGTATTGGATAGGAAAAATTGCAATAAGTAAACAGTTCAAGTACTGCAACATTTCTATTGGTAATTTGTGGAAAATCTCTGCAAGTAATAGTGGTAAGTACAGTACAGGTATGTACAGTAGTGTAGAGTAGTTTCTAAATGAACTGTTTTGAAGACCATAACTAAGTACTGTATCAGGGCTTGACATAAGCTTCAAAAAGGGCACGGCAAAAATGCCATCGGTAGGTCTTAAAAGTGAAGGGCACCACGGCAGATATGAAGGGCATGACGGCAAAAATGAATATGAGGGAGGGGCACAACGGCATTTTGTCAAGTATGCATTATCAAGGGTGGTACATAAAGGCCCAGTAGCCAGAGGACTGTAATCTCTAGGCCTATACATCCTAACACCTCCCTAAAGTAATGTAGGCCCATCTTTCTGAAGCTATTTTATCGTATCACGCGGAAAATAATTTTTTTTTTACCTGGACATCTGGTTGATGCGGGCACACTTTCTCGAGGCTTTAGCCATCTCGAGTTGTTTCTTCTTATTCGTTCTTTCACTTGAAGGGATGATGAACGTAAATGGGAAATGCTTAAAACTTTTTTATTGCTAGCATGGTTCATATCCAGCTAGCTCAAAGAAACTTTTTGCATATAATAAGTGCCCTTAAGAGAAAGTCACATACGCCCTTTTTTCCCCCTTTTTGTACGTGGTATGTTCCGCAAGATCATACCAGCTCGTTGCATTTTCCCTTAATTCGACGATACTACTTTCATTGCGGGGATTTGTGTAAATACTCCCTCCCGCCTCAGCACTAAATATCGGAACTTGAAAACGACTAAAAGCAAGTCTGATCTCTGCTGTCTGTCGCACAACGTCAGTGGGCCTTAAGTATGTGTTTTTGCTCACTTCAAGTGCGAGATTATCCCATTGACTTACTGTGTAAAAGCATCGTAGAAGCAACGTTGCTTCGAGTGGAAGGATGATCGCTGATTTATGTTGAGGTAAGGTAGGAGAAGGTAGGAGACGCTAGTTTTGCGCTAAAATTTCTAAGAAATGACTGATCGTCCAAATTCAGCGTGAAACCACAATGCGAAGGACGATTTGAACCAAAAAATATTGGGAGTTTTAGGAACTGTAACTTAGCCTATTAAGGTACTTGGGATGTGCATAGTGAAAGGAAGGGCACCGACGGCAAATCAAAATGGGCATGACGGCAACTTTTGCCGTTGCGCAAGTGTATTTTTCGGGGGCGCCGCAGCAAACATCGAGGGCACGACGGCTTTTTGCCGTCGGTGCCATCAGTATATGTCAAGCCCTGACTGTATGTTACATGTTCAGCCACAGATAGAAAGGGTGTAGTGCTGGAATGCTAGGAGTAGACTGGGACTTAACTTCCTTGAAAGAGGAAAATTGTCAAAAATTTTCAAATTTTATCGCAAAATTCATGTGGAATTTTCAAAACCTATTACAATAACTAGTGATATAGTACTTTAGACCACTGCAGTGACGTTCATGGGAATGATAAGTGATCTTTTGTATACCACATTTTGGTTAGCGTAAATTTTCCAGTTTTAGGCTTGAAAAATGTTGTCTTGTAGAGGAAGCAGTTCTTCTCTAGGCCTTGATTTTAAAACATTTCCATGCTACAGACTACAGTACGGTATCCTTTAAACCACCTGTACATGTCTTTCTTGAGTGTACAAAGGAAACTTCATAAAGAAATTTGTCAACTCTTCCATTGGATCTATGGGGCACTAACAGTGACCACACATTTTATTGTTTTCAGTGTAGTGGAGACACAACAATCAAATGCAGGGAACACGAATTCTTATCCCAAGAAATGTCATAGCCAAAGCTGAAACTTGATGGCAATCGTTTTAATGATTTTCATAATGATTGTTTCGTGATTGTGATCATAATTTCCTGTTTTCCATGTTATTTAGATTGTCTTTAGAAGATACTGGAAGTGGTGTGACGTATGTTTTGTTATTTGATGAGTAATATGTGCAGTTATTAGACCATTCACAGTTACGTCACTGGTTGCAAAGAGCATGTGCAAGAACATATTCGTGCATGTTTGGTATTGCAAGTGTAAATGCTTCCGCGATTGAATGCAGAAAGATGAATTAGAATCTACCTGTACTTGTCATTGTGATGACAGTGTTTGTACCCCTTACCAACTCTTTTGCCAACCAGCCGTGACGTCATTTGTTTGTAAACACGAACGACTCTATTGGAAATTCAGAAATATAGGAGATGGTGAAATGGAGTCTCTTTCCTTTTATGAAAATTGGTTGTCCAATCCACTGCATTAATTTTGGTTGTTTGTAACAAATTCAGGTCATCACAGTCACTATATGACTGTTAATAAATCTAGCCCTAAGGAGACAACAAAGCTCTTAATTTTGTATGGATTTTCTTCTTTTAGAATCTCAGTTACTGATCTTATTTTTAATACATTAAAACCTGAATTTGTTGGCAACTACTGGTGCATATGTGGTGGATTCTGCTTATTATATATTTGGGTCTCAGACTGGCAGCTGACAGCTAAACTACTGATATCTCCCTTGTGACAGTCACATACTAAAATTTGGAAACAGTGAACATCATATCTAATATTATACTACAAAGAGTCAAGTACCTTCTGCTACTCCAATGTTAACTTACTTCACAGAGCTCTCCAGTTTTGCCTGAAGCCATAGATTTGTTTAATAAAGAGACATTTTGACACTGCTTGAAATACCTCAGTTGGTACTTCAAGGTCAATGCTACAGACAGGAAAGCAGTATTAATCTACTGTACAGTACGTGGGCCAAATTCATGAGGCATATACACATGTATACAAGTATTGCTTGTTCAACCTCTTTTAATGTTACAAATAAATTCCCTGAGGCAGTTTAAGTGTTGCTCATAAAGTCGTTCAGCCACTTTTAATGTTAATGTACATAAAATGGAAATACCATTACTTGGTGACAAGGCAGAATTGTTGGCCAAGAGTTGCTTTAATTCTTAGTGAATAAAATGTTTACTGAAACTGTATTATTACATGATAGGTAAGAAATGTCTGCTTTACCACTGCATGCCATTTTTGAAACAAAAATGTGGCACTCGAATTTTTTCAATGATACATTGTACTTTTGGTGCAAAGAACTATAAAGTGCAGGATTTTCATATATATTTTTTCCCTGTAATTCAATCTGCTAAATTGTTGGACACCTGCAATGATTGAATACTATATTTCAGTATTTCCACAGTATAAGTACTGTAGGACTGGTATTTTTTTACATTGCTGGTATTATTTCTCATGTTGATGGAAAGTACTGTACTGTATGCTACAGTAAGTACCATACAGTAGTTAGTACTGTACATACCAAACTTTGTCTCTTTACAGTATGCTATAGTGGAGAAAAATTTCACATGTGACTGGGCTGCTATTGTACAATACATAGCAACAATTAAATGTTTTGAGATGTCTGGTAAATAATGTTTTATTCTGCTTCCTCTCAGGAGGCATGCTTTTCCTTCTGTAATTTGACTATTTTGATGTTCAAAAAATACGAATTTCCTTCCAATTTCCAAAATTTCTCTTCAAATACCCAAATTTAAAAGAAAAGAGCCTCTAACATTCCCAACTTTTTCCACACATGCACATTTGGCATTGTGGATTGACACAGGTACAGTACTGTACATTAAATACTCTATTTGACCTACCATGTATCACATGTACTGTATAGCCTGCACAGTGCACTGTTTTCAATGCAAACATTATGAAGAATCTTGACTAGGTACAGTATATTACATTAGGCAATTATGGCATTGTTTCAAGTAATGTACAGGTGCACAGGCCTACAGAAATGTTTACTCCTTTACAGGTCAGGATAATCATAGTGGCCTTTAAAATGCCAAAACACTGGATTTGGTTTTGAAAGTGTGTTGGCCTGGAACTTTAAAAAACTAACACCAAACAGCATTTTGGTATTAATCACATTGATTAGCTATTTCCTTCAAAATGCATGTTATTCTCCGCAGTTCTAGAAAACTGTGGTAAAATGCATGTTAAGTTAATGCTTAAAAAATGAAAATTCTCACCATCAGCTAAATGAATGAATAAACCACAGTGTTTATCATAAAAAAAAAAATAATACTGCAGTTACAGTATATCACAACATGTTCATTGCTTTTTGTGCAAAGATGCCAGGATGAGTGTTTAGGGGAAAGCTTGTGTTCAAATGGCATCAATATGACACAGACAGAAAATAGGTTTTATCAAAGTATTATTATACCAATCAGTTTTACCAAATAAGTGTGACAATAGCTTTCCTTCCTGAAAATGAGTTATATATATTATATTGCATCATTTGAAAAATTGAAAGTTGGTTGAACAAAGTAGTCACAAGCTATAGGGCAATGAGCACCATATTTCTTAAAAATAAAGTTACCAAGCAAACTAATTTCAAATTTCCTAACATTCTTTTCTAAAATCTTGGCTCAAAATGAATTGGGTTACAGTAGTTGGCCTTGGCCCAGGAGGGTGAGGCCTTGACCCTGGAGACAGTGTGGCCATTGGATATATATATATACAGGTTTAGTTAGTATTGTGTCAGTTTGATAAATTGTGCAATGGTCTATACAAATTACAGTATATAGGTAGTAACAGAAGTTATATTTTGTAATTCTTTTTGGAACTCCAAAAATGTGTTTGCAAGGGTGACTATATTTTCACTGATTGATGGTCCAATGTTGATAGGGTTACAGATGACCTTTTCTATGGAAAGGACACAAGTCAGTTACTTTATGTCTCTCTCTATCTAAGAACTCAACTGTAAAGGTATGCATTAATTTCTCCTTGTAATGTATTAATTTCTCCTTACTCTTTAGCTCAAAAATTTGCAGAAGTAAAAAAAGTAGAAGGAAACACTGAGGTAATCTCAGAAGCCAGAGAGGAGGGGGAACCTGAAGACGAAGGTCACAACCCCTTGCAGCCAGAGAAACTTCTAAAGGTTAGTGGTCGGAGGAGTTTATAGAAATAAAATGAGTACAAGGTTGTCAAAACTGTTTGCCTATTTTCGTCATCATTCATGACTCGGGGTAAAAAAGAGCTCAATTACCTGAATAGGGATAGTGAGCACTGTAGGACAGTAGAAAAGAGCCTTCTGCAAAATACATGGGTATTACTGTACAGTTCTTCAGAATTTTGACTCGTGACTAGAAGTCAAGTAGCAACTCCACTCAAGCACGTGCTTGGAGTAGACGTACGTGCGTATATACGTAGGATTTGTTGGCAAATCAGCTGTCTGCATTTGTTGTTGTAACTTGCAACAATACGCACTTTTCCTCCATACGAGGGAGCACTTTCTGCCCTGTGACATCGTATGCATAAGGTCTACACTTTCAGAAAACAATCATTACTGTAGTTTTGATTAAAGAATTTCACTCTCTCTGTAATAAGATCTGTACTGTACGTACATGCTGCCCTTCCATGAAATTATTCACTCCTTGACATTTCCACTGGCATATTTGAATCTCAGGACAGGCACAGATTTAAGGGTTGAACACAAATTTCACGTAAAAAATCAGAAATTAAAAAGGATGATTAAATTTGCTAAGAGTACAGACTTTGCAAAGTTTTTTGTCAAGTCAGACTTCAAAATCATTGCTGATACTGGAGGGTGAAAAATGACGTGCAGACAGTATTGAAATATGACAGTATGACCAGACACCCACACTTCCACAGGTACTATTCATAGAAACTTGTGTGCTTTGGTGTGGTAAAAGAGCTCAATGGGTGAGTTCACTATGCTGGTCAATGTACTTTTAATAGCTACACAAAACTAATTAGCATGTGCCAAAAGAGTTGAGGAAGTTCAGTACTGTTATTGTTGCATTTAATGAAACTTGATTACTTTTTTACTGTTCCATTAAAACAGTCGGCCTCTAGATCCAGAATACTATAATAAATGACCTCTATGGTATGTAGGCGTGTATATTGCTAGCTCTCTTTCCTTCATGTTATATGCATATATATGCTGTGGGATTTGCAATGTACAAGGGATGATGATGACCCTTGTTTTGGTACTTTGCATTGGTTAGTGCTCAGCACTGTATGTACCAAATGCTGTTTGATCAAATTTTGATAATGCTAGGAGTTACTGCTTAGCTTGGTCATGGACCAGGGTACTGTTAATTTACTCTCAATTTCCTGATTTTGTAGCTCTTCACCTTGCCACCTCCTACTCCTTACCCTTGTAAAGTCAGTATGGTATCCCCCAGTCTGTCTCTCTCATATCCCCCAAAGATATATTTCCTGCTTTTCCATGATAAAAAAGGCCCCACGCCTTCTCCCCACACTGTAGATCTCTTTTCTGCTTTCCCATGTTCATTAAGCTAATTCCCAGAGTAAGCAAGATCCTCCCATCAATTGCTGTATTGGCAAGTATTCAAAGCCATGGTAAGAGAGAGCGAGAGAGAGATCGCAACTACTGTACCAGTCTAGTGAAGTTCCTTTTTTTGTGTCATTGCATTCAACAGTAATAATTTTAATGTATGTCAGACTATTCCTCAACTTGTTAAAAACTGTGCTTTTGGTGGAGGTCAGAGGTCATGTGAGGTCACCACTGGTCAAAAAACTGAAAACTTTGTAAATATGTTATCTTAGGATAGAATGCACAAATAGTTTTGTACTTGGTATGTGGATGTGCATGTGTTATAGTCAGAAAATGAACCCTATTGTTTTAAGTAGAGGTCAAAGGTTATATGAGATCATGGGAGGTGAAAATTTGAAAACCATAAAAATTGCTTGTAAACACAAAATCTAAAGATAGGAATGATGGAAACTTTTCATATTTGATATAAAATTATCATAGTCAAAGAAAGAAGCCTACTCTTCTTGGTGGAGGTCAGAGGTCATTTGAGGTCACCAGGGGTCAAAAACCAAAACCTTGTAAACATGATATTTTAAGACAGGGATGATGGATAGTTTTCATTCTTGGTATGTAGATTTATCATAGTAAGAGAATCCTCTGGGTTTTGGTGGAGGCCAAAGGTCATCTGAGGTCACCAGAGGTGAAACTACAAAAACCTCATAAACTGAATAGATGGTGGGCTGTACAGTAACTTCAAATTGTGTTGTTTTGTCACCAGCGAAATGAGAGGGTAGAATTTTGTACCACTCCAAAGATAAAATTATTGAGAACTACTTACTGTACAGCTTTTCACAAGTTTAACATCAGTACATTGATAATTTTAATTTTAGGTAGATATTATGAACATCATGTGAAGGATAATGTGTTTATAACATAATTAGAAAAGAGAAATACCTTCTGGTCAGTATGTTGATGGTTTAGTAAAAAGTGCTAGGTTTCTCATTTTGATGATTTGGGTTCAAACCCTATTCAAGATACTGTACTTTTAAAAGGCTTGGCCAACTCCAATGTTTTTGGAGTTGGGTACCTGTGGCTGAATTAGTCTTGGTCTGATGGAGTGTGGACTCATATGATGATGTCATAATTGATGCAGAAACATATGTACCACTGTAGCTGTAAACTGTCAACTATTATAGCCTATCAAATTATTGCACAGTAGTATTCTTACAATACAGGCATCTAAGTACCTGAGGTACTGAGCTGCCTATGTCAGAAAAACATACTGTACTACTGTAGTGGCAAACTGAAAAGAAAACTCGTGACTGAAGAAGGAAAATGATGAAAAGAGCCAGTTGTGTTTATATAAATATGTCATTGCAACCTGTGAAATAACACTGGTTAACTCCAAAACGTGATTTTCTGCATAATTTTGACAGTATTGAAAATTATTATTTCAAAATATTATTTGCCATGTTGACAAGAAGGTTCCTCTTGTTTTTGGTGGAATTCAGAGGTTATTTTGAGGTCATCAGAGGTCAAAAGGTAGTAAACATGCTTTTTCTAGATAGGAAAGGTGGTGGTACTTCCTGGCACAACCCAGCACCACTTGGCATGTCCTACACTGCCTGCACAAACAGAATGAAAAAAGAGTTGATAAGGGCTGCTTTTTTGGCAAGAAATCATAGAATGGACGTTCTTCTGAATAACACAGTGTCCAGGTTCAGTCCGCCGATTGTACAGTATTTCAACAATAGTTTTGTTGGGTGTGCCTGACAGACCTCAAAATATACTTAGAAATTTGTAAGTATACTTTTACAGTGGTGGTATGTGGGTGGTTGCTTTGTTAATCATAACTAAAGGTGGTGAATATGCAGGTTGCTGTAAGAAGACATCAAACAGGCTTACTACAGTGTTTGATGTGTTGAAATTTTTTTTTTCATGTTCGAGTTGTTTTAATGTAATTAAGTAGCACACTTCCATTGTCAGAGCAAGCCATAATTGGGGCAGGTCTGCATTAAGGGGGCTATAGCATCACCCCAAACATATTTAGAAATATGGTCATATCTCTAAATACAGTTGGTGATTGAACTTTGACATTAATTCAGATAGTAGCTGTACTTATGTAGGTCATTGGTCAGTGATGACCTGTACAGTCAGTTGTGTTTTCAGTTGAGCTCACACAGTGTTCTATGGACATGGCCTTGAGCAATTATGATACAAGTAGTGATGGAAATTAGAAATAAAGACTTACCCAATGTTTTTCTTACTCATCATTTGTCCTAGTTAATGGTCACAGGTTGAGAACCCTGGTGTACAGTATATACAGTGGTACAATGTGTATTTCAAACCTGTTCACCTGTCATGGATATGCGTGATACTATAGAGATACTTACAGTATACTGTAGTTAGCTCCTTTGAGAAGCAAAACTCCTTTGGGAGTTAATTTGGTTTCCCCCCTTGGCTCTTTGCCAAAGGATCAAGGGGACTTTGGAAAAGGTGCCTACAGTATAGTACAGAGCTGATACAACTTGACATAAAAGAAAATGATTATGTGTAGCAGGAGTTTGAAGTACATCTTATCAGGTCAGATATTGTGTATGAAACAACTCTGGTTTCTTTAAGAATGTAAAGCTTGAATCTATTTCATTTTTTAAGGTCTCAGATTTTTTTCCTTTTTTTAAGACACACACTAAAAGATAGTAGTGATTGAAACATCCATTGTACTTGTTAAAGTCAGTTCCCACATGCCACTTACATGTGTACAGTATATACTATACTAGTAGGAAAAGCTGATTCTGTCATTTTTGGCACAATTATTCATATCCACTACCAGTTAGCTTGTAAAATAGCTTTAAAATAGCCATAAGAAGCTACACTCTGTAATTTAACAGCTTAGATTGGAGCAAAGTCCACTTTCTCTGAGATTTGATGGATTCTACCTTTCCTTTTTGAGTATCATAATTCATAAACATGAAAATGTAGGGATCATCCCTTCACTTGCTTTTCATGACATTTTAGTATAACTGTTATTTGACAGTCCAGAGGTTACTCTCAAAATGCTGAAATACTTCCAAAATGCCCCATTTTTCATAATCTCTTTTTTGCCCATTTCCATCCTCTCCAGAAACTGGCCGATTTAGCAGAAGTTCTGAAAGCCAGAGAAGACCAAATCATATCACTCAGTGAGCAAAATAATCAACTCCAAGACCTGGCTACTGGCCTCAAAATGTAAGAATCAAAATAGTGATGCTAGAAGTTTCCTGTCAAACAGCATTAGGTTTTATAACATGTTATAGTTGCATTAATATTTTTCCTTTGATTTTGTATGTAGTGGTGATGCATTTTGCCATGAAGGGTTGCTCCAACAAGCAACACTGGAGAAGAAATCAAAACTCTAAATGAATTACCTATTGTGGGTAAATTGCCCATGGTTATACAGTAATGTGTACTAAATATGTTACCCTGCTGGAAACCCAACCTGGAGAAGAAAGCCTTTTGAAATTGCAGTTTTATTATGTGTCTTTACCTGCTTCTTGGCTAAGATCATTCTTTAGTATCATAGGGTGAAAATTGTTTAAAGCAAGACTTTTACCTCTTAATCACAGAACCCCAGCACACCTAAGTAAAAAAAAAAAAAGAAAAATATGCATGAGTAATGTGGGAAGCCTAGAACACACTGACAAATAGAGGGTGATAATCTTCTTGCCCTGTCTGCTTAGGATGACCATTGTTTGCTGACCATACTGCCCAACCTAAGCAAGAAATGTGATTATCAATTGCTTGACAGCTTGTGATGCTCCAACCAAATCAGTCCCATACATGAGGCAGGATGCAACATGGTTTTGCTGTTAGAGCTTCTAGGCAGCAGTAATCCTATGGTCCATTCTGTATCTTATGCCCTTCAGGTACATGTTTCTAGAGACTAGAATTGAGGTAGCTTTTGCATGATTGTGCTTTTCAGCACAGTTTTTTTAAGCATTAGATAATTATATATTGAATACTGTTAACATCTTCTAAATTATGTAGTCTGCCAACATTTGTACTTCAACCACGTATGTGATGTAACTTTTAAACGTGTGCATGGCATAGTGTAATATTGTTTGATTTGTCATTAATTACAAATTTATGTGTTGTAGTCTGATACAGAAAGTTTAGATGTGTAGAGTACAAGGAAGAAAAACAAATAGTATTAGTAATAGTAACAGGCACCCAAGGCAATATGAAATAATAATAATAGGTCCAGAGATCCAAAGAATTTTGTAAGAATCTGGGATTGAAAAATGTTTAGTTCCTAGGGAGGAAGTAAAATTTTTCTGTAGTTTTTACACAGTTTCATCAAATGAAGCCAGATTTCCTTACATTTGCCAAACCTTTCTTCCAAGTACCTGAATTTTCCCAGACGGAGACATCCAGCTTGCTTTATACTTTTTGTATGCGTCATGTTAACAACCCTGCTTTTAAATAACATAAAAAAAAACTGAAACAAAGCCGTTCCTGTTTTTTGGCTTTCATTAAATGTATTCTTTACCTGGCTTCATGGTCTTATTTTTTTTTAAATTTCAATAGCAAACTTGATAAAGCAGAGAGAAAGAGAGAATTAGAAGCAGAGGCTGACTTGTCATCATTAACGGCAGAATTTACAGAGAGAATTGGCAGCATGGAAAAGAAGTTACAGGTTGCTAACAAGGTAAAACTGCATACCTCCTCTCTACATACCTCTTATTTACCTATGTAACTCTTAATCACCAAAATTAGTTGCTAAGGAAATAATAACTGTTGTTGTTGTGATTTATTGTCAAGTGATCCAAGTTAGAAATTGACAATAATTTTCTTGAGTGTTGAGGTAAAGAAAATTTGAAAGAAACTGGGTTTTGACTTGTAGCAGACTGGATTGTGGTTCTGAATTACGATTGTAGGTCAGAACTGAGTCAAAGATTCCATTCTGAGACTGGAATCAAGACTTCACACTACATTTGCTCTGGTCCAATATTGTAAGAGGTGTTCTGATTATGCAAGATCCTTTAACTATCCAATCTTTGATATTGTATACCTTGTAACTTTTTCTCCCAATAAGCTTCAAATGAAGTGGAAAAACTTTTGAGTTATACTTTTTGATGTCATGAAGGCTCTTTAACAAATGCAAGCTTTTGGTTAAAACAGATTTAATTTTTATGGCACAATGACAATGGTACTTGAAATTTGAAACCTCAGATGTTGTAAAACACGTGACTGATGAGACAAATCAAGAACAGCATTCACTGTCAGATGTGATCCCAAATTTTATGCACTTATTTCTTTTTTTTTTCCTTTTAAGGAGAGAGATAATTTGAAGAAAGAAGTTCAAACACTCAAAACAGAGATATCTGAAAAGTGAGTAATTGCTTCATGATATATTGAGAAAAAAAGTTGAGCCCATATGTTTTAAGTTACCATCATACATGCAACTTGTCTGGAAATGTAATGGGCATTCAGATGTGAACTGAATGTAAATTATGAATTATAAACTGTATCTATGAGAATCAACAGTATAGTTTGGAGGGACCAGGCCCTGGTGGGGGAAAAAGAGAAAGGCCCGGGTGCATTGGTCATGGGCATAGTGAGGATTCCATTGTTAGGGGGATAACAATCCTCTGGAGGATAGCAGAACATGAATAGTACCACCATTTTAATGCCTGTTTTCATATGGCCCCCATAGCGCTTTGTGTCCCTTGGACCACTGACACTGGTTGCCACTGTTGAGAATGCAGAATTCAAATTATTGAAAACGCTTGTCTGTGCTGTTGACAGCCATCTGCAAACTGAGTGCCCAAGTTTATTCATTGCTGGCAAATGTGTAAAATAGTCATTACACTGTAAAATAGTCATCAGTCTATAAAGTAATCAATGTATCACACTTTAGTTCTATCAATGACTAACCTGTTTTAAACTACTTGCAATGTGAAATGTATACAAGGATTGTATTGCAATATTCACATCTTCCCATTGGTATGGGATTAATGTTTCTCTGGTGTGTTGATTAACCCACTTGCTGGTAAATATTCCAGTATTCAAGTCTTCCCATTGGAATATGATTAATGTTTTTCAGGTGTGTTGTTTAACCAGTTTGCTGGTGATGTCATTGTATTTGCATAGGAAATGTACATATAGTGTTAAGTACAGTAGGTGGCTCTGTGTGTCATTGACAGCCATCTGCAAAAAGGAGTACAAGAGTAAATGCAGATCTGTGTATCTGTGGTACTGTGGGTGAAAATGTTGATGCCATTGTACACTGTTGTCCATACATTAGAAAAGTGAGTATAATGTTGCATTGTCATGATAGGTAATGCTTGATATCTGATTAGATTTAATCAGGATGACAGATCTTTTACCAACCTGTCCTAATTTCATTTTAGTGAATGTGAATGGCCCTTTCACCAGGTGACTTAAGATGCAACCCATCATTTTGTGCTGTTGTGCATTTGCTCTGAGGTGTGTGCCAATGAGGGTACCATGGTCGAACAAAATCTGAAAAGTTGTTGTGTTGAAAAAATTGGACTAACGAACTTCATGCAAAAGAAGAAATATTGACCAAATACACTGGCAAATGACATGCTTTACAAAAAAAAAAAAAAAAGAAAAAGGAAAAAAAAAAAATCCAAAATTTCTCATAATGTGATTTTGTAAAATTTCATTTCTTGAATGAAGATAAGCTTAGTATGCATTTAATGATAGTGTGATTGAATTAAAATTGCATTTGGTTGCAAGAATAGAGGTTTTTTGTTTTTGTAGCTATAAGAAGGGTAGAGAGTAGAAACCCAAGCTACTTCTCAAGAAGGGATGGTGGTTGGGAGGATGACAAGTTGAGGCAAACAGCTCAGAGTATGGCATGATGGTGGATTGAGAGCTTGATGGAATTGAAATGTTCAATACCTGTTGACCATGCATGAAGAAGAAAAAGAGTGTGACAGGTTTGGGGATAGAGAATGGACTTTGTTACCAGAGTTCCCAACCCTATCCTCCTGATTTGGTGAACTTAAATGATGGTATGTGTATGTGTGTCAAACCTCCGGTCCATCAAGGAAAACATACTTTCTTTCCTGTGAATACCTTTAGTTTTGCAGTTACATAGCTACACTGCTGTTAAATAAGAGCCATCATTACACCTGTTTAAATATGACTAATGAATGCAATCTTTTCCAGTTGAATATTAACTGTGCCTGTTTAATTACCATATGATATACCTTGTAATACCAGGCATACATTCTAGTATGTACCTTTCTCATTTAATTTGACACTTTCCTGTCTGTAACAGCATCTCCATCATGTGAAAACAGATATATTGATTTTGTGTTTAGTAGTTATTTTTAAACGCTTTCAAAATTTTAGCTGTAAAATGGAAATTGAATAGAATCATGCCTTGTAAAATTATTATTATTACATGTTTTGCTTATAAATGTACAAATTTTATACAATTTTTTTCAATTGTAAGGTTGTTTAATTACTGTATGACAGGGTTTCCTCTGGGTTTTAGAAAGTGTGAGGTGGTATGAGTCCATGGGGGTAATATGTGCCAGCTTGGACACCAACAATGAGGAAGAGCTATCAATATTTCTATAGTTAGTACACAGTACAGGTGTCAATTATGGCAAATTTCTGTGAGGTGGTGGCCAAAAACTGTGAGGTGGCTGCCTCACAAAAACAATGCCAGGGGAAACCCTGTATGATGTACCTTGTAATGCCAGGCATACATTCTAGTATGTACATTGCTCATTTAATTTCACACTTTCCAGTCTGTACCAATATCTCCATCATGTGAAAACAGATATATTGATTTTGTGTTTGATAGTATTTTTAAAGGCTTTCAAAATTTTAGCTGTAAAATGGAGATTGAATAGAATCATGCTTTGTAAAAGTATGTTTTGCTTATGTACAAATTTTATACAGTTTACTTTTTTCAATTGTAAGGTTGTGACATATGTTGTAATGAAGCCATTTCTGCTGGTCTGCCCAAAAGAATAAAAGCACAGTACCTGCTCTACTGTGAAGTAAGCTGGTGTGAAAATTGTCAATGGGAACAATTCACAAGAGAACAAAAGAGAGAGAAAAATGGGTTAAGCTCAGTTCTTATTATTTGGTATATGTACTGAGTGTGATTTAAAACAAGCGTCACTCTGCTAATAATTTTTTGCAAGGTTGATTCTCTGGTATTGTGTAATCTTCTGACTAATAATATGGTTAAATGTAACCAGATTAAAGAGCTGATTAAATTTAATTTACGGGAGTAGTTTAAATTACGCAATGAAAGATTGACAGAAATATTTCCATTTTCATTGTATTATTACCAAGATTAACTCTTGAAAGTTGATCTGCTCCTGAGATAACTAAGATTCCTGTGTAACGTTAAACTTAGCACGATTATAGGCATTGATATTGGTATCAGCTGATATTTCCCCATTTTCATCCTGTATTGGTATCAGTAAAATTTACCTTAAATGCCAATATTACCTAACCGATATATATTGCCCCTGGTGTCATGAAAATGGGACACTTTTTGAGTATTTTTGAATGCAAGATCCAATATTTTACCTCATCAAGATGAAATTACACTTCATTGTGATTCCCCAGTTAGTTGCAGAATGCTTATTTCCCAAATATCGGTATCGGATTGGTATCGGCCAATATTGAGAACCCAATATCAGTATGGGCAATATCGGCTTGTTGCAATATCGGTACAACACTAGTCCTGTGTACATGTATGTGAAAATATATTCTGCTTGGCAGCAGTGACCTGAGTGTTTGCAAAATAAAGACCCAGGAAATGAGGACCTAAGACCTTTAAAGCTAAGACCCAAAACAAGACCTGGAAACTAGGGGCTTTGCAAAAGCATAGGGTCTTTGTGATGACCCTTTAATTTGTTATGGGCACATGAAAAGAATGTCATGCTTTATGGCAGTGCTCTGGAATAGATGCATTTCAGAAAGTAATGGATGTATCAGCATTTTAACTTCTCCAAAATGGTCAGAATTTGTGTGTCCTGAGTGATTTTTTTTTTTTATCCCTGCTTCATTTTTTTTCTGCCAAATGTTTGTTTGTTGAAGCAGGGAACTGATGTCTTCCAACTCTTTGACTGAAGAATCTTCCATCTAGGGTATATGAGACGTGTTCCTTCTGTTGTCTTTTGCAGTACGTGGCTAACAGATCACAAACAATAGCTTTTGTAATTGTCCCAGCATGTAAAGTCTGTTTTGCATATTTATTTAAGAAGTAAAACCCAGCCACGGACAAACCTTATCGCACCCTATCTAGCAAATATTTTAAACAACTCATAACTGTTGTTTCATAATGTACATTGATTGTCGTGTTAGTTTGGACAGGTGTTCCAAAAGGCTGTATTACAAAAGTAGCATGCTGAGTGTGTGATTTGAAACTCTTGACAAATAATCCTGGTGGGTGTCACATTTATAATTAACCAGGGAGGTGCTGTTTTGGAAGGAGGCAGAATGAAAAGTTGAATTTATACTTATATTTTAAGACTCACAAAATCTTGAGAAGATTTATATCAATAATATGCCATGGGGATTTCTTTCTTTTATTTTGTGGCTGCAATTTAATACCAGTCAGCCAGCAATGTTGAAATCCAAGTGGATTACACACAACATTGTTCTGTTGAGTAGGTTGGCTCCACCAACAATGTAACAGGATGTGCTGTTACACTCAAAATGACTGTTTAATTGAAATATAAAATGAATGCAGTTTGCCCCTTTCTTGACAGGGAGCCTCATGCCAATGTGCTGAAGAGGCAGAAGTCTGATTTTGGTTACATTATTAAAGACAGTTTATGGGACAGTTTATGGGAGTTTCCTGAAATGACCAGATATAGATTCATGTTCAAGTGTAGAAATAAAACCACAAGTTGAAAGGTACGATAATTTTTGTCTTTTCTAGCAATGAAATGGCAGTGGAGAAAGCCCGCAGTCCCACTGTAGATGTAGCAGATGACAAAGCACTTTTTTGCTTATTTCTTAATCCAGTGTGAGCCTTACAGAAATATTAAAAAAGAAACAAGGGACAGATTACTATCTGACCTTGATGGTGCAAACCTTACTCTAATGTGATGTATGTCTGTCTAAGAACAGGCCCCAGGAATAACGCACAATATCCAGTCTTGTCTATGATCTTACCAATAGCGATATTACCAGTGGTGATACGTTATTTCTCACTATGGGCCAATGCTGATCCAGTGTTGATTTAGAAATGAGCCTACTGTACACTAAAACAATGGCTATTGATCACTTTCACTAAGTGTTGTGTCAATTTTGTAAGATAAAGATGTTGGGAGTTAGTAACAGAATTAAATAACCCAACTTTTTGTGAAATACAGGACGAGGAATGTGGGTTAGCTACTGTAGTATTCGCATTTTGGGTTTGACAGCTTGATAAAGGACAAAAATACGCATGGTCCAATAATCAGTCCAACGCTAATGAATGAGCAGTGTTTATACTGGAATATGCTTGTGCTCAAGTTGACTACAGTTTAGTCTTAACTACATGCTGTACTCTCACTGTGCCAAGAAATCACTAGTTTGTGCAGGCAGACATCCATATAATACAGTATGCTTTCTTTAACAAAAGTGGATTGCTTGATTGCCTAAATTATGCAGACTGTTTGCCACAGCAATTCAGCTTTAACTAGCCCTTCATTCGTTGTGTCATTTACAGACATTGTGAGATGACTATTTTTTCTCCTTTGTCATTGTTGACAATCAGACCTTCCAATTACAGCTGTGTTTACCTTCTGCCAAGTTTATGAATTCAGCTATTAATTGACAAAATTTGGAATTAAAGAATTGCACAGGAAGAATCTGAATGTATGTAGGCATTACTCAGTAGGAGTCAGACAACACAATATCCAGTTGCCAAATTTCTGTGCCAAGCATTATGTGGACTACTAGTGTGGAGTCTCACTAGGTACTGTCTTTCTTGATAGGTCTGTTTAATGGACGTCAGGGGAAGGCAAGCGTGTACATACATTGCACAGTGGGAATGAGACAGGACAATAAAGTTGGCAGATTTCTCTGCTGAGTGTCTGTTTGTGTGGGGCAGTGTATAGGCAGTTGTACTGTAGGAGCGAGACAGCTCAACATAGTGTTTACAGGCTTCTTTGCCAAGCATTGATTTTATTACAAAGTGTAGGGCAGGGTTGCCCAACCTTTTTTGACCCAAGATCTACTTTTCAAGTAGCCACCCTCCCGAGATCTACAAAACATACACTGTCATTCATTTGCACATAGAAAAAACTTTTATTTTTTCATTTTTTCCTGTACTTCTGGCGACTTGGGATTAGTCCGCCGTCTACCAGTAGACTGCGATTGACTGGTTGGGCACTCCTGGTGTAGGGTGTCACTAGGTACAGTTGGGGGTGTTCAGGAGTTGTATCAGGGGGATTTGTAGTTGTGGTATAACAGTGACAGAATGATGTAATCCATCCATCCACAGCTCGTTGAAAAGGAAATGTACTTCTGCTACAGTGTATACATATATGTGTATGTGCAGACATTGTATTGTTGTCAAATTTTTCTGCATAGAATTGTTTTGATTGTGATTGTGAAAAGTCCCATTATTTCAAAAAGGAATTTTCATTTTGATTAGTCCTTGGTGCCTAGCAAGGTCAGTAGGTCACTATCCAGAGTTTTCTCACTTACACAGGATGTTTAAGGGAGAAGAGGTCCAAGGGACAAAATGGTTGGGTTTGCATTGCATTTTGGGACCCAAGAAATGCCAGTTGCGAATCACTTTCAATTGAGCTTTGCAAAGTTGCCGCCCCACATGTATAAGTTTTCCTAGTTTGACTTTTCATTTTAATCACTGTTAATCAAAGTAGAGTTCATTGCTATGCAATGGGAATATTGATCAGCAATTATTGTGAATCAGCCCTTTCACTCTATTCCATCGTGGGAGGGGAGAGTGAGGGGTGGGGAAAGGGAGGGAGGGGAGAGTGAGGGGAGGGGGAAGGGAGGGGGAAGGGAGGGGAGGGGAGAGGAGAGTTGTTACGAAAGAATCAGAATTATAACCATTTAATGAAGCCTGGCATCTTTGTAGATCCCATCATTACAATATAACCATATGTTTTGTACTTTGGTATATGTTTAATACACTGTGGAATAGGTCTAACACATTACCAAGTGGATGCTAACATTGAAAACAATTTAGTTGCAAAAAAGTTTGAGAACTTGATGGGTCATGGTAGTGGTTTGCCAAAGAGGAAAATACAGAAGTGGGTAGGAGACAGAAAATAGTAAAAGTTATCACTGTTTGATATGCAGTTGTTAAATTATCACGATGGAGTGTAAGTGTACTAAACCTGCTCTGGCTATATGCAATGCAGGAACTGGAAAAGAGGTGATGGGGACAAGCTTTTGGAGTCAAGGGTGTAGGGTAGGGAAAATATTCTCTTGAAGTTTGGAAAACACTGATTTGTAATTTTGCAGTTTTTTGACACAAGTTGTTTGGGTATAAATATTTCAGCATGTCATTTAACAATTTAAGTCTACAATAAACAGTAGACTTTTGCTATTAAACTTGTTGAAGAGGGGAAAAATTGTCCAATATGAGACATGTTTTGTAATCTGAAATACTCCAATATGAAGTAATAACATTAAAAGTTTTAATTTGGTAACCATGTAACATGTAAGAATAATTATCAAAACCATCTGCAACCATTCCCTGTTAAGACTCGGTACAGCTTGCATTGTAAATAACAGAAACTGTGTTCAAGATCAGCATGTAACAAGTACTCCATCTTGTCTTTCTCTAAAGGGAGAGCTCTGATGATTCTCATAGATTGCTTCAGGAGAAAGATGCTCAGATCAAGGCATTGACCAATGAAGGAGAGAAACTTGCCAAGGAGCAACTTCAGAATTCAACTATCATCAAAAAGTTGAGAGCAAAGGAGAAGGAGAATGACAGTCTGATAAAGTCACAAAAGTGAGTTACATTTGTGTTTTTACAGTACACAGCCTTGACAGGTTTTGATTTTCTGGAAGGAAAAAAGTGTTTAAAAGGGGAGGGGGTGTGGTCAAGGGGGATGGGAGGGACATGGAGAAGGGCTTCTGGTTTGGGAATTAGATAATGGGTTAAGTCAAAAAATTAATACTGAGATCAAGGAGGATGACAGCCTGATAAAGTCACAGAACGGAGTAATTCTTTTGCTTTCACAGTGTAGATTGATATTGATTCCCTGGTAGTAGAGAATTTTTGAAAGGAGGGGGTGGGGAGGGGCTTCTGGTGCATGTGTGTGGGGGAGGTGGTGGGGGATTAGGTGACTCATAAATTTATTTTCAAGGAGAGGAAAATGGTAGTCTGATAAATTTACAGTCTAAGTTTTTCTTGTAATTGTTCTGGTTGTTTTGAAAGAGCATTTACAGAAATACTCCTGGTCACAAATTTCAGAGGATTGAAGGAAAGAGGGGTTGGGACAGGGGGTGGGGGTCACTTCCTACAACATGCTTAATGTTAAAAGTGCTCTTTGCACTGGCAAATTACTGTAGTTGTCAGCTACAGCAGCTCCCAAAGAACCTGAAAAGTATTCAGTTGAACAGTAAATATTTTCCATCACAGAATACTTTCCTGGCAAATGGGTAAATCCTTAACCCTTTCACAGCAAGTTACCTAATACTAGGTATCATGTTAATGTTGCATTCACAGCCAGGTACGTACTATTATGTATCGAACCTATTGTGTCTGAAATGCTGTGGCTAGCTATGAACATACCCATCTGACGTTAGTGTGGCGTCCTCTGTATATCTTCTACATATAATTTCAAAGTGTGGCACTATTGAAAGTTTTTTCATTACTTCAACTGGTGACGAGTTATGTAGCAAACAAAATTGCAGAAGCTCTTGTGATGCCCCAAAAGAAAATGGTAGTGAAATTGCTTCACATGATATGCCCCAGAGCATTTTGGATGGTGACTGTGGCTCTGATGTTCCATGACAAAATTTGTCATACTGCACTTGGGTGAGTCACGATCGTGCATTATTACAGGAACTGGTCCTATGATTCCAGATGATGGGCAGCCATTTTGAATTTGACATTTTGTTCATCCAGAATTGCAGTTTAATAACCCTAACTTATAGAGACATGTGTTTGCCTCATTTTTTGTGTTTAGTTAAACTTTAAATTTTGTTTAGGTAATAATCTGAATGTAAAGTTACAAATGAATGGCCCATTATTTCAAGAATTGTGTTAGACTAGCTGTGTGTACAGTGTACAGTAGGGAAATCAGGGATGGCTGTGAAGGGTTGAACAGAAATTTTTCACTTAGTTTAAAATCAGGGTCATAATATGGCTCAAGTCACTATTTCCAACACTCAGTTGACATGTGTACTTTGGAGGAATTTATCCATGCAAATAACACAGTGGCTTCTGTAGATGGCCCAGTTCAGTAGTGTGAATGACTTAGAACTCAAGATGGGGTCACTTGTTACAACTTTGCAGAAAATGTGCTCGTTATTCTCTTTAGTATGAAAATGTTTGCATGTTAAAAAAACTTGGGCTTCTCTTTCAGAGCACAACTTGATGATGCCCTGAAAAAGGTAGAGTATCTAGAGGGAGTGATAGAAGCCAAGGAGGAGGTGGAAAACAAAAATAAAGGTAAGCTGACAAAAGCATGTCAGATTTCATCTTAACCTAGTAGTGGTTCCAGGAAAATGATACATTACAGGGTTGTAGTTTTTTAAAGTTCAGTACAAGTTAAAACTATTGTAACAGTGTGGCTAGCAGACATGATTTTTACAGTGGTGGCTGTCCATACATGTGCACTCACTTGGAGAGCATCACTGTAGTAATATGCAGTGTAGGTAAAGCTATATCCATAAAGGATATTGAAACAACCCAGTGCTCACATTGTGGGAACTGTATCTTTGAAGGTGAAAGACATGAATAGTTTCTCTCTGTGTCAACTTATTCTGTGATCCAAAATGAAACTTGTGTAAGGTACCACAGTTTTAAGGTTGTAGACCCTCCAAAGTGGTTTTTGTCCAATAAACTTGCTGTATTAACAGGTATGGAGAAGTCAGACCTGCTTTTTGGAAGTCAGTTTTTAACTGAAGGGAATAGTGTGTCACTATGGCTGGATGATGTTAGGATATATTTCTTTAAGCAAGGCTTACATCATCCAATAGAAATGAGGTAGCAAGGTATGATTCAGTTTTGCAAATGTTAGTAGCAGTGTGAGTAGAAAAAGTGTTAAGTGTTGGTTACTCTTTAGACAGGTTTTTGCTTTTAATAGATTGCTCTGCACCCTTGTTATTATCAAGTGTGTAACTATAACAGAATTGCTTTCAGGGACAGGTTTCTTACAAGGCTTACAACATCTTAGCAATGAGGTGGTAGGGGATAGGTTAGTTTTGCAGATTTGCTTAGCAGCTAAGGCTCTCCTGGTCAGACCATGCAATAGACAAAAATGACACTTGAATAATACTAAAGCAGCCATTACTTTGCAGCTGTTTGGGAGTCTGGGGTTTGTAAAATGTGATGTGTATTCAGGTATTTGGTCTTCTGGGTGGTATGTCAGTTTTATTGTTCTCTGTTTTGATTTCACAGACAACATAAGAACATTGAATGCAGTTGTTGACAAGCAGAACAAGGAACTGATTGGCTGCAGAGCAGAGGTAGAAGAATCTCGGGAAAAGATTAGGAGTACCCAAGCTGCCCTGGACAGCTCCTACAAGTAAGCTGAAAGTAGAAAAAAAAATGAATGGTGGCTGTTTGTTTACTTGGTGGTGAAATAACTGTAACAATAGAGGCTAAATAGTGCAGTTGCCAAGGGAATAAAAGATGGTGGGACTTAAAGCAATGAAGATTGACAGTTGGAAGGTTTTGGGTTCCATCATCAGCTGTGTCTTGATGAAGGTGGTTTGTCATTCAAGAGCAGTGTATAGTTTTACCATCTGAAATTACCCCAAGTTCAATAGATTCAAAAATGTGCAATTAAAAGCCAACAGACATATAGTTGTAGTCCGTAAGCCTTACAGTTTTCATATCTACACTCAAGGCTTCACTGAAATATGAAAAAATAAGAATTTTCAAAAGCTAGTGAAAATTGCAGGGAATTATTCTGAATGCAATGTCAGTCTTGTCTTTTGAACAACTCCATATTGCATTTTCACAAATGATTTTAATTTGTTACAGAAGAATTTAGAAAGTGTTAATTACCTTAAAGGCCAAATATACAGTTGTTATTGGTGTCTTGGATATAGCAGTTTTTGCCGTATTATTTGGGAAGCTGTAGTAAACTGTTTGTTGGATTCACAGCTGTAGATGGGTCAAAATTTTGTTTGTCATGATGCCACATCACAAAGAATGTATGGAAAAAGTCATGTGAATAAGGAAATTTAATATCAAGATCATATTAGTATAATTTGTTACTCTTCATTTGTGGAAACTAGATGCGGAAGAAGTTTGGACCCTCCACTAAACATTTTATGCTTTCTCTTGAATTTGCAGAGAAATAGCAGAGCTCCACAAGAGTATAGCTGCTAAGAACAGTGAAGCACATGAACATAATCTCAGTTCAGAGATGAATGCCAAGGAAGAGATGAGGCTTGCCCTTGAGAAACTACAGCAAGAGTCAAGGAGAGAACAGGAGGGGCTGATCTTGCAGGTAGCTTTATCTGTGGCCAACTAGTGTATTGGGTTTTATGGGTGAAGTTTTTGAAAACATGATAGACATGAGTTTGAAAGTGAAATTAAAGCTCAAAGTAAAGTCAATGTTTAGAAAATAATTTAATGTGACCTATGTTGCTTTGAAGTGGTGTTAAGCATAGACAGATATTTTGTGGATCTTGTTAAAAGACATACCTATTATTCCTAGAGAAATTGCTGGGTTTTTTTTTCATTATAATTTTCTGATTTTTCCCAAAATTTGGATAGAGATTGACATGCTGTTTAATATTATGGGCTAGAGAGAAATTTTTAAAACTTGAAAAGTGCTTGATATTGAACTCAGCAAAGTGTTCATATCCTGAAATAGCATGAATCCCTCAACTTCCCATAATGTGTGTAAGCATACTATCTATAAATCCATTGTAAGAGATAGAGTGATAGATTTAGAACTTTTGTGAAGGTGGACTTTTAGAGCTATTTAATTCATCTTACCAACAGGTTTTGGTGCTAGTATGTGCTTACAACATCTGTGCATCTGTAAAATATCAAAAGTAAAGTTAACTCATCTCTGTTTCAATGACAGATTAATGACCTGCAGATGAGCCTGTCTAGAGCGGAACAACAATTTAGCCGCAAAGAAATGAGCCTGAGGCAAGAAATCTCCGACCTGCAACAGGGTCTTCAGGAATCAGAGGGCAGGAATCAAGAATTGAGTCAAAGTGTTACTGGAGGTATCAGCTAAATAGTTTTGAATAAAGCCGTAACTAGCCATAGCTCCACTTTTTAGAGGGAATCACATAGTCTTCAGTTTTTTTCCATAAATGTCGAAAGATATACCATGAGTAATATGTTGAGGATAGTATGTCAGAACAACATGTTAGGATAAAGTGTTAGTCCAGCACAAGTGTTTTGAGCCAATGGCCAGTTTTACTTGAGTTTTATTGTTATTTTGTGGAGTAGGCATGATTTTATGAACAGCTTGTTTTGTTATTAAAAGTTTGGGCTCTTCCAATCCTCCATGGGCCAATTTGGTGCATGTTGGTGCATGCTGCGTGCCGCAGATGAGCTGTGGGCCACCTCTTGAGGACGTAGGGTCTAGAATGTTAAGTTAGCATGGGATGTCTGTGGGAGATTTCAAAGATTTTTGCATAATGAGAATTACCCTTGATACATTTTTTTGTTATAACATTTATTGGTTAGTGCTTATTTTCAGATACATTTTTAGGAACAGAAAACTGGAGAGTATGAACATATTGAATTACTCTGTAATCTCTTGATAATATGTATTGTGACTGATTTTGCTTTCCAGCAACTCGACCACTTTTACGTCAAATCGAGAACCTGCAGTCAACTTTCAATGATCAGTCCCAAACATGGGAACAAGTGGAGAGAAATCTCACGGAGCGTCTGGCAGAGGCCCAGTCGTCTTTGGCAGCAGCGGTAGAGAAAGAAAGGAATGCCACTGAGTCATCTATGATGGCCACCTCTAAGGTCTCATCACTAGAGTCACAGCTTGCTCTTATTAGGCAGGAGAAATCTAAATTAATGGCTGCTGTAGAGGTGGAGAAGACAAAGGCACAGTCCTTGGAAGAACAGAAAGAGAGGTATGTACTATAGGGTGGGCGTGGGGTTGGGGGACTGGGACAGAGAGGAGCTGGGGTATGTGTTTTATGAGATTATAGAGAGTGAATTGGTTGTGATTAGGTGTGACACTAGAAATGTGATTTTATGAGAGAAGTGAGTTTGATATTATGTGTAAACATCTCAGGTGTTTCATTTTCTTTTTTTTTGTTGGTAGCTGTGGTAAAAGTCTTCTGATAAGTATTGGAAAGATTGTCCTATCTTTCATTTATGGTTGTCAGCCTTACAGATTTTTCTCCTTAAATTTTGAGCTTAGTTGATGTGTCACTATAATTATGGCCATGAATGGCATTACCATTTTATTAATTGACTGAAAAAGAAAGAACTAACTTAACTGCCCTAATTTATAAGTTTACCTTCCTTGAGTCAGAGCACAGAAAACCTTGACTGTTGATTTTTGTACTCCTTAGGGAGCATTCCCATTTCGAGTCTCAGAGGCAGACGTACGTCAAAGCATTGGAAGAATCACAGCGGGGGAAAGACATCCTGGAGAAGAAACTTCAAGCAGAGATGATGAAAGTAGAAGCAGAAAAGAAGAAGTTACTCCTAGCTCATGAAGCTTTGGAGGAAAAGGTAAAACCCATTTATGAAAATGTTTCTTGAAGGAAGTGGTATCCCAAAGGACATTCGAAATGGTGGGCTGTTAATAAAAATTAGCAGGGTTGGATTGTTGGTAGCTAGTAATGTATGTGTGGTTGCTGCCTGCAAATATGTCTTCCCATAGTTAATTGCAAACTGTCACGTATGAAGAAAATAGTTGATACTTCTGTAACTCCCTCACCATTGTACTTTAATTTAGGTGTCATGTGTCGCATAAAGAGTCGATCTACAAGTTAGCTTCTGTAAGGATTGGTTATTATGGGGTCCATAGAACTTATGCATATGATGTCACAGAATAGAAAGTGCTCCCTTGCCTTAGCTACTAGTGCATAGTATTGCAACAGACAGCTAATTTTTGTAGCAATGGAATACGTGCCTAAGTCTGTGTGTGTGTGAAGACTACATTAAGGGTACAGCATGTGTAGCAGAGTCATTTGCCTCATCAAGCTGGCTTCATTGTTTGTCCTCTAACATGAGTTAGTTAGATGAAATTTAATGACACACCAACACAAATGTGTTATATAGTGTCAAGCAAAGTTGAGGTCTGGGTGACTTCAATGCATACAGTCCATTATGAGTAGAATGGACGTAAGTTTTGTAAGTTTAATAGGGCAGAGGATAGAGTTTGTCTCATGGAGATTATACCTTCCTCTTGCTGTCTTATGATCATACATGATATTTGAAACAAAGGGCGGGGGGATTATACCTTTTTTATTGCTGTCTTATTATCATGCATGATATTTGAAGGGTGGGCAGAGAAGTAAATTCAGTAAGTGGTAAGTGTAGCTTTAGCTGAAAGCAAAGTTTAGAGAATATTTTCATGTAAAAATGATTGAATTTTGTTTGCAGAAACACTGTAGAGTTAATTTCATGATCACTGTCGAACTGTCAAACTGCCCTAGCTCTTCAAAGCACTGCTAATATACAGTACTGTCCTTGAAAATTGCTTTATTGCTTTCTTCAGAGAATTTCAAGAACTTTTTTAATATCATGTGTGTTTCATTGAAAGTGACAAAAATAGTAGCGAATACAACACAATGCCATGTTTTCTACTTGCTGCTATTCCATTGGCTCACACCATGTTCACCATTCTTTTTAATATTTCTTTTATTTCTTGCTTTTACGTGCCACATATTCCTTTCATTTATGCCTTGTCACGATGCTTTGATTCATTCAAAGGAAAGGCAGGCTGAACAGGAGAAGAGAATTAGCCCAATCAACCTCTCATCTGGAGCAAGTACCCCTACTAGGTCTGAGAGACCCTCCTTGACACCTAACTTAAGCATATCATCCCAGGTAATGTGTGTTGTCATCCCATCACATGTGTGAGGTAGTTTCTGCCTGTATGGGAAGGGGGAAGAAAAGTGGAGGGGGGAAAAATAGGAGGGAAGGGGTGTTATGACTGTGCAGCTTGCAAAGCCTTACCAGCAAGAGGGGCTAAAGACATATCATAACCTGCAATTAAAGCTGGCATGTTTTTGTGTACGTGTTTGCTTATGTGTCACCCTAGCTTGTCATCTCGCAAATGCATAGAATGGACGGAGAAGTTAAATGAGCACCATGCTGGATTGATTTGTTTGTCATAGCCTGAATTTGTACTTAATTGGTACTATTGTTGTGGTTTTTAGTGAGCAGGCTTGCTGTAAAAATAAACAATTTTTAATAATGTTCGTGTTTGTCTGTCTGTGGGAGCCATTGTTAAACCTCATCAATGTGAGAAGCATATTTGCATTTGATATCTGTTATCACCAATGATACAGAAGCTTTAAAACAGCTCAGAATGTGATAAATGAAATGCTTTGCTTATCTACTTTGATTTGAATTCTTCGTGCTTAGTAGTACCATATCCCATGTCTGTGTAGGGCTATTAGCTGTGTCAACTTGGTTAGTACATGATGACACAGAACTTATGCATACCTAAATTAGCGTGTTGAGGTTATAGTATCTGTTTATGGTAGAGCTATTTCTGATGGTACGTTTTCCGAGTTTATTGTAATTTCTCCCTCGAAGTGTAATTTTGTTATGATGCCGAACTTCTATACTTTGTCGTGAGTTGAGACTAACAAGTTTGATAAAATTCTAGCTGAAATTTGTCTTTCTCTTCATTCTATTCTACCAGAGTGAAATCCTGGAGCGGAGTATGTCCATCAATGGAGAAAGGTTGCAGTATGACAGTCTCATGAATGGCTCTGCATCTGCTGTGATGGAGAATCTTCAGTCTCATGTAAAACAGAAGGAGGGTGCAGTAGCCCAGCTGCAGGTAAATTAGACACCCTTGACTTCATTGGCCGATGGTCAGTGATATATTTTAGCCCCGTAAATTCTTTTAGGGGTATAATCAGTTTTCTGTTGGACAAGAACATTGTAGCAACTGGAATTTTGGTGTTAGATTAGATGAATAGAGACATATTTGGTAAAATTTACAAATTTTGTAGCGAGAGGGTTACCCCTCTAAAAGTGTTCTTGGTGTCCCATCAAGGTTTTTTTTTTTTTTCGCTCTCAGGTCATCTCACAGATTTAGGGAGAGACCATACAACTGGGCTTGGGTGGGTTACCTGAGCGACTCCACTTTTCTTGAAATTGCAAGTCCTGGATTCTTCACAAGACTGCCAAAAATAGGCACAAATATCATATGTTGGAGTTGACATTTTTGTGATTTGGCATGTGTTAAAAATGTGGTATGATGGAAGTGTCTCTTTTTATCTTATTCTCTATTCCATCATGTTTTCTCTTCAGTACGCTTTTACAATTCTCTGACATTGTCAGTTAGGCACCTTAGCCATTGAGAAGCCTGTATTGTAACCTTACTGTTGTATTGTTACTCATTGGTAGGTAGTTGTAGCTGCTGAGGTACATCTTCCTGCACCAATTATGACGTCACTGTAGGAGTCAGACTCCTTCAAAGTCAGGGCTAGTATGGCCACGGGTACCAAACTCCAAAAATTTGGAGTTGCCCAAGCCTACAAACAACCATGTCTGCCCTCTGAGTACAAAATTCTTTATAAATAAATGCTTAATAATTAAAATTCTTTTTAAGTTTGGAGCTCTGGCATTTGTTCGTTACACTTCATTTTTTTGGTTGATTACCCTTGGATTAGATAGTCACACTTCATTATGTGTTTATAATCTAGGGTGAAATTATCCAACTGGAGAGAACACGAGCATCCATGGCAGAGGAAATTGTAAAACTAGCAAACCAGAATGAACAGCTGGAGGAGGAAGTCAAGGTGATACCAGAGCTGAAGAAGAATTTGAGAGTAAGTGAATTCAATGGAAGGGTTCTCTTTAGTTGCAACATGGCAGGTCAGATGTCATTTGTGAATAAACCAGCTTAAAAGGGTCTGCCAAACTTATGTGGGTGAAAAGTCAGTTTTAGAGGAAGGTGTTGTTTGTTTTAAGTGAGAAGAGAAAATGAATACTACTTTTCTTGTGTGGTAGGTAGAAAGGAGGATGGGGGAGGGGGGGGGAGATGGGAGGGGAGGGGGAGGGGAAGAGGGGGAGGGGGAGGGGAGGGGAAGAGGTTGTAGCACAAATTTATTGATAAAAGTGTAATGTGCAAATGAACTAAAAGTTATGAAAGAGGGAAAGAAGAAATGCAGTGTTTTGATTGATAAGTTGGTGCTGTGGAAGCCCTCTGTTAACATCTTATCTTGGAACAGACATCAGGGTTTGGTCCAGTGTGTCCACTTAAGGTCAGGTAATATTTTGAGGCTGTTCGTAAGTCGGATTTACATCTCTGCAAGGAATGCCCCATGTGTGCCATCGATATGTTGTTAGATGGGTGTCTGATAGTGCTGTAGTGTTTTATGAAGTCGGTTTGATGTTGGTTGATGTCAGATGGTTGCGGATGGACACTGAACAGTTAGGTGTAAGGCCAAACAACATTGATGGATGTTCTTGCCATTGTTGATTTGACATCGGACCAATTTAGATAGGGTATTTCACCCAACATTGGTTGGATGTAGCTGCTGACCCTACACAGGCATGATCCCAGTGCCAGCACATTTTACAGGGTCATGATTTCCACTGAGTGACTTAACTTTAGTTAGGTGGAGTAAGGCAGGAACTTTTTAAAGAAAGAATTCAAGTACCAGGATTGAATCCAGACTTTGTCAAAGTGACATGTAAATTATAAGCATATTCTATCATTTTCCATTCGATGGAAGACTTTCATTAGTTAGCATTGTTCTAGGCAGGTCATTTTAACTGGATGTTCACCCAGTTTGGACTTAACTCTTTCACTCAGAGCCCAGTTTGAAAGTTAAATACCAGACTCACAATGATAAAGAAACACTTGACTAATACATACAACCCATTGTAATAGATAATAGTAATAAGGATACACTGTAGTGCCAAATCATGAACAAATGTGTAGCTGCTCTAGGGGCTTAACAAAAACAAACAGCTTAATTACAATCAAAGGAACAGTAAAGATATGAGTCTTTAGGTAATTCCTAAATGCAGAGAGTTCAGGGAAGAATCAGATGTGGTCTGGTAACTGGTTCCAGAAATAAGGAGCACAGTATACAAACTATTTGGTACCCATAATCATTGAACATGGATTGAAAAGAGACAGGTAGGCCTCGTTAGAGGAACAAATACCAAGAGCAGGAGTGAGGTAATGCTGATGGCACATGATATTTTGGTTTACACAGTTTGGATTAATACTTGGCTAGAACCCTGGATTCAAGAGAAAACCAAACATTTGGCAAAAGGTTTTGCATTGGTCACTCCTTTACATTTTACTTGTTAAAATTGTTAGCCTTTTTACTATCAATGAAAACACAGCAGTAAAGCTTTGTAGATCAGCTTCTTCCAAGACTGCTATGTTTGTTAATACTTTTACTGTTTGACCCCACAGGAGCTGGAACACAGGTACAATGCCGTCCTACAGATGTACGGGGAGAAGGCTGAGGAGGTCAATGAACTACGACTAGACATTCAGGAAATCAAGGAGATGTATCGTCAACAGGTTAGTTTTGTGTTTTCAGCAGATATGTATCATGTCAGTGTGTATCTTTTGTATTTTAGGTTTTCCAGACTGCTTGCTGTCCCCCTACCTCCTCCCCTTGATTGAAGACAAGATGGATAAGTTGTTGAAAAAAGTCAGTATGCAGTGAGTTGGTATAAGCCTCTTCTCTATTACCACAATCAATATCTCCTGATAGATATTTCAATAACAAGACCAGAAAAAAAACTAGAGATTTTAAGTATGCTTTGTGTGTGTGTTTAACATCTCTCCTAGTTATTGTAGTGCGCGTGCGCTCTACAATCTTGGCGTTGCACGGCAAGCTAGGCGTACCTGCATGACTGAACGTTGAGACTGGAAGTTCCACACGGTTTCGGTCTGTTTTTACTATCGGTACTATCAATGTGCAGGCAGCTAATGTTAAGTTTGTCCATGATTTTTTACCGCTTTCTTGCACACATTCTAAATTAGTCCCGACAAAGCTTGGACTCGTTCATAAACAGAAACAGCTTGTAAGGTAGAGTGAAATGTTACTAATTGATGAAATGCCGAGTATTTATTTCAGAAAAAAATCAGCTGAATTTGCGCTAGCTTTCTCATTAACACAACTTGCCTACATAACTTGAAATTCGCAAACGAAGTAATCAGCAGATGAATTCATCGTAAAATTTAATGTGATGGGAGATGGATATGTACAGGCGGCATCACCTTCAATGTGCACAGTATATGGTATACTGTGCACAGTATATGGTATACTGTATGCGTCACCTTCAATGTGCACAGTATAGGGCTCAACCGAAATTCCTCTCAATAGTAGTGTTACAGGTACCTATAAGACGAAAACCCCAAAATTCAAGATATTTACTTCAAATCGGAATCAAATCAGAAATCCTTAGGCCTACAATGTGTTTTACCTTTTCACAAAACTAGCAAGATTATACAAAAACACAAAATAACACTACCTAGCTTGAAAATAAGATGATTTTCTGCAACGTCAGAGCCGCTCGGAAGTTCGTTAGAAAAACATGATTGCGCAATAAAATCACCTTGTTAGCCTTGTGCCAGTCGTTTCTTATGTCTTGAATGTACTATGTATGCAAAGATTTTTGCAAACGTTTCTGAAGGTAGTGAAAAATATTTGATTAAATAAACGCCGTATCAAACACACATTAAATCTGGCCTACTCCAAACTGCAAGGGCTTGTCTAACATGCACTACAATTCTGCGTATTTGCAAGCAAATGCAGTTCTAGTTGACTGAAGGCTTGCCTTTTAGCCAGTTTTGGTTTACCGTTAGTGATGTCATAATTTCCCCCTCCTACTCCCCCCATTTATTGTGTGACATACCCCTCACTAGAAAAATATTTATTCTCTTTAGGATAGTAACTCCTATTTTGATATTGCCAGCATGTGAGATATCCATGGCTGAAAACATTTTTAACTTTCTTTTTTGACCAGATTGAAGACTTGGTGAAGAAGAAATGAATAAACCAAACCAGGAGCGGACATCACCTGAAATGCTGCAGAAATATTGTGACCATTCCTAGCCCAGTGAAAGACTTGCCCACACAGATTCTTCTCAAGAGGCTAGAACCGGGTTGGCTACAGTTAATCATGGTAAATTAACAGGAGAGCTCAGATCCAGATGTTGGTTACTGTAGTTGTTACGGAACCATTTTTATGTGGTCAAATGGATATTTTTTTTTCAATTTTACATATTTTTGTGACACTGGTAGAGACTGGTAAAGGTGTATGTAAAGACAGTTTTCCTGGAGGAACATTTGATTAAATGCAGCAGTAATGTTTAGTATTTTCCCATGCCTGTACTTGTATGTACAGCCTACATAGCCATCTTTGTCTTGATCATTGTGTCATTGTACTGTCTTCTAATAATGTACTGCAAGTACCAATTGATAACTGCATTTGTGTGGTACATGTACATAGTGCACACAGACAACAATGTGGCAGCGGTAAAGGTTAGTGTGCATTGTGTATACGTGTCACACACATACACAGTACATTATCAGAAGACTATGGTTAACTTAAATAGGGCTTGTTGCATGGAAGTATTACCTCAAGGTAGGACTTCCATGCTTGGTGGGCGGTACAAACAAGTTCAGGCATGCCCAGATACTAACCTTTACCGCTGCAGTTAATCGCATGTGCGTGGAGGAAATGGTTGCAGAAAACTTGTGTGTGAGGTATTTGTCCAAATAAAGGCCTCCAAACATTCCTTAAGTGGTTAAAAGACTTAAATTTGGAATGAAATGTTTTCATTTATATCCAAGGAATCATAATTACAAGTCAGGGTAGTTGTAAAGCTGCATTGTGAAGTATTGTAAGTCAACAGCTAGAACTTGCCTACTCAGCAGGCATTCTCTGTTCCCATTATATGGGGCAGTACATTAGTGTTTTGGGGTGAAACACAGCTGTCCAGTAAGATTTTAGGGTACTGGCCTGTGACCATAGGCAAAACAGCCCTTTGCTATCAAAAATTGCTCTTGATTCTATTAATTGGGTTGTTGGTAAGACATCTTTTTATGGGACTGTGTACTTAATAAGAAGTGATTTGCATATCACAGGGTAGCAAAATTGGTATCCTGCTAAGTTGACAAGTAGACAGTTATGGAGTTTATGTATAGTTAATTATGTGTGATAGGTCAGGCCTGTTGAATAGGCAAGATTTAAGATACCATTCATGCAGTCATAGGTAACTTGGTGAGCAGCATGTTAAGGGTATATTTGCTTTAATTTCCACAAGAGAAAGAATTACTAAAATACTCCAAAACTGGAATTGAGTTGTGCTAAATATTGTAGAGTTTTAACCTCTTGTTCTGTTCATTTAGTGCTTTCGTGTGACATTTGTTCAAATTCTCAACATTAATTATCTTTGCCAGCTTTGAGAGGCTGCCATACTGATTTCATGTTTAGGTTGTTGCTAGTTTACTTGCTTTGTAGAATCTTTGTTAGGCTCTTCTTTACACCCACCCAGATGATTATCTAACTCGTCAACATTTAAATGGTTTTGAAATCAGTCATTTATGTCACAGGATTTGTTCTATGATCTAGACTTAATGTGAAACCAGTGGAAAGGGGTAGGGTGTAAAGGGGGGGGGGTTGGAAGTATAGGAGCTGCCCCAGTCACCCCTCCCTTCCCCAAAATAGATTAGTGGGGTTCAGTAGCCTAAAATCTTGTTCTGAAATGTAAAGCATAGTTGAATGACTGAATTTTAAGTACATGATGCCTGTTGCATTCTTCAAAATTTTAAATTGATGTTTGAACCACACTGGTCCAGAAGGAGAAAGAAATTTAACAGAGCCATCAACTAATTATTCATGGACAATTTGTTCATTCTTGATTTTATTTATATGACCAAATGGTCATTGACATTTGGACAGTTCTATTCCGGTTATGGGGTCTCCAACTTTGTAAACTATTTATATTGTAATGAGTGCTTGAACATACTTCTGTACAGCTGTGGAAATTTCTAAAAATAAGTAAATTATTTTGATATCTGATCTATTTTTTGTAATGCTTCTTTTGGATAAAAGTTGAGCAGATTTTTTATTTGTCAGCAAATGATGAGAGAATATAAGACTCAGAGATTTTATGGTGGGTTTATTAAAAGACGATAATTTATGCATTTATATTTAATTTGTAAGTTAGCTTGACCATTAAAAAATGCAGTTAGGGTGATCTTTTGGATCTAAAAATTAATTTCCTTTTTCTGTGGAACACTACTACACTAGTTGTTATGATCGGTTTCAGAGATGATAATGAATGTATTTATGTGTAATTTTGAAGTTACCTGGTCAACAACATGCAGTAAGGAATGTTGTATGTACCATAGATGTTGAGAAACCAAAATATTTTCATCAATGTTCACTATCTCCTGTAATGGGTAAAAATTTTAGTTGAACTTTGTCATGTTTCCATCATGCGTTTTGTAGATTTACATTAGAAAAAGAAAATGCTGAATTCCTTTTTCACAGAATCTGGAATTGTATTAGTTACTTTGAAGATTCACACACTCAATGAAAGAGTGTCGGAGTCGAGCGCCTTACCAGCGGAAGATGACATAGGTCGTGGACATATGCAAATGTGTTGCCTGTGTATAAAATAGTGTTGGACCGACTATTGGCATTGAATAGCAGTATTGGCCAGTATTCCTAATTTTCATTCTGTATCTGTATGGATAGAATTTACTTGAAATGCTGATTTTGTAAGTGGTATTTCTTGGCCTATATTTCATAAAAATGTCAAGGTATTTTCGTATATGTCTGACTACAGTTCCCAATATTATCTTCATGTAAATGAAACATCTTTAAGTTGTAGTGCATAATAGTCTACAACTTACTGCACAAAACGCTCTCATTTCTCAAATATCAATACGGGATTGCCATAGCTGCCGATATCGAAAGTGGACATTTTGTATTGGTAATATGGGTAAGCAGAAATATAAGTATAAGTAATATAGTATACATATCCCTGTGACCATGTGACCTTACCCAGCATCCTTTGCATTATGTAGTTATGAACTTGCCTGTTACATCTTGATCAGCAGGGGTGATATGTGGGGATGGAGTGTATTGCTACTGTTTGGTGTTGGCATATTAACCAGGCCGCTAGCCAGTGTAAAAATAGAGTTTACCAGCAGTGGTTCAATGCAGGGGCTAGGAGGGAGGTAGGCTGTTGGCCAAGCAAAAAGAACTTTTCATATCAAGGTTCCAATTTAAGGCATATTTTATGAAGTTTGTCATTCTATGTAGAGGTTTGTTCCCATCAGGTCAGCATGTTTCATTTTAGCATGATGGCTGTCACAACTTACTGCAGAAGGCCTGTATTGATATGCCCATACAACAGGACCTTAGATACCATTGTGATACAATGAACCCCTGGCTGTCAATATGTCCAACAAACAGAGAGACGTACAAAGCTGTGACGTTGGTGAAAAGTCCCTATAGAGCATCACCTTTGTCTCTTTCCTTCACAGTGGCCACCACTGAATTTTATTATATGTTAGATTTCAAGCTGCTTTCACTAATATGGTTATGTTTAGAAGTTTTTCCATGATTGTAGTGCACCCGCCCCCGCCAGTTTATGTAGGGAACATGACCAAAGTTTAGAATAAATTTGCTTGATGGCAGCTTGCATTTGTGACATGGAATGTTTAGCTTAATGTAGCTTGTATCAACAGCTTCTCAATAGTGGGGGGACATAACCCTGACGAAAATAATTCAAGTGCAAACCAAAACTAGTAAGAAAGATTTGAATTTCAGAAAATCTGAGATGTAATGAGGCATTTTCCTGCCATGTTAACCCATTAAACGGTTGTTTGCCATTTTCAAGTTTGATTTTATTAAGTTAGCTATTTTGTAAGCTATGGAATCAAACATGTATCTGCTACATTTGTTTGGGCTCTGGAAAAAAGAGGGAGTGATATGATACCCCCCTTTCAAAGATGGGGGCCCCACCTGTTGACACCCATTTAGGAAGTTAACCTTACGTTGTAACAGAATTAGGTGTAAGGTTTTGCTTAGTTGAACTTTCCTCAGTTACACCAATGAATTGTGAAGGAATTTGAAAATAAGTCATCTTTGGCATTTATTTAATAGTGGTAAGTATGAAGTGAGATTGTAGCAAGGTTTTGATGAGTTCACTGTCAAGGTGTGAGTTCATTATCTTTAATGTTTGATTGGGAATCACTCCAAACCCAGGCAGGGTTTTGAGACTGCTGGAGGTTGTCAGGTACAAAAGAAAAAAGAAACCAATCTGTTTATCTTGAAAGGCACTTGTGTATAAAGTAACTTCACAGAGAGGAGTCATTTTTGTAGCAGAAAGTTAATGTACATTTGAGGGAGGCCTATAAGCCAGTAAGTTGTAGCTGAACCTCTTGATCAGCTGACTCAATCATCTCAGTTAAACTGGGGAAGATCACTTTAGTATAAAGAAAATCATTGATTCCATTCTAGTCTTATTAAACCCACCTTGCTTTGTCCCTGCTGCGGACCAAACTGTACACCTGTTCGAATCTATGCCTCGTTTCTCATTGAATATCATTTCTACCTACTTGGCTATACCTCTATAGCAACAGTTTTAATAGTACACATTTCTGTTGTTTTTAGTATCTTTTGGTAGAAAAAGTTATCTTGAAGAGCACTAGTTGTTGACATCTTCATTTCACTTAGCTTAAAATATTGACAACAGGGAGAACCTATCATTAGCCTGAGATTTCAAAAAAAAAAAAAATAAGATTTTGTTATGAAAATATTATTTTGAAGGGTTTTGTGTCAGTATTATAGAGTATAGGTCTTAATCCAGCTGGTGTGTTTGTCCTTGCAATGAACAGTTATTTTAACTTGATTGGTGGAAATTTGTCTTGAATGATTTATCCCCTCTACTCCAAACTTAGGCAACACGTCTTCTTTGGCTTTTCTTTGTTTGATGTTTATTTGCTTTATTCAAATGATGCAGAAAACTGCCGAAGGTCAGAAAATTCCATGGAGCTAATGTGACAAGTACTTACTCCATGATATTACTGCCAGGTAAATTAGCTGATATTTTGAATGTAATAATGTATAAACACATATTTTATCCAGAAAATGTTAGAGCTATTTATAGAAAGTTGCATCATAGGTATTTTGTGTTGGTACACAATAATGTGTACATGCTCATGTGTTTTGAAAATGTTTTATTGGAGGGAATGACATGCCTTTCCTTGGCAGAAAATAAGTTTCTATTTTTAGGGGAGGGGAGGGGGAGTTAAAGGAATATTCCAGAGACAATTTTTGAGGAACTCCAATGAGAGAATAATTTTTCATTACAGGCCCATCAAACCGCACACCCATAGCTTTTTGATAACCTCAAGATATTGCTGTTTAAAGATCGGTTATGCTTGTCAAAACAAACTTCCAGTTGCTTCAAAGTTTTAAAATGTAAGATCTAAGGGGGTGGGGAAGTTCAGTGTCATAACCCATAACTCTTGGATCTGCCATTTTTTTCACAAGTGCTTCAAAGAGTGTAAAGTAGGTACAGAACAAGCACTTGCTTGCCTTGAGTTTCATTGCCGTAAGACATCTTGAGAGCAAAGTAATATTTGAACATTTTATATGGAAATTATTGATTGCAATCACTGATAGTGGGTAGCAAACAAAAGTTGGTCTTTTACATTATGTTTGCTAATGATATTGAACTTTTAGTAGGGCCATGATGGGAGTTTAAATATGTTTCTAGCATTCAGTAAACAGTCCTCATATAAAGAGAGGTATGTTATTTCAGAAAAAAGTAGTGCTTATAGTTATACAGGAATGAAGTATGAATGAATGAACCTTCATGTTAGAAAGAAGTAACTAGTTTTTAATTATTTTCTGTACCCTTGTAGCTGGACAGTAGTGAATCTTATAAACATAAAGCTGGTTAAGGAGTAATATGTACAAGTTTTTGACCTGCTTCCCAGTGAAATCATTTTGAAAGGAATTAATCTTTCACATATTGTAATTAGAAATGTAATTGAAGGTCTATTTTCGTGATAAGATATGGAAATGTTAGGATATTCTCACAGAGCTGTCGTGAATTACTGTTATTGTAAGCGTGCAATGCTCATCGGGTATGCAATGAAGGGAATGGCATCTATTGTTTTAGTGAGAAGAAAAAGAAAAGTTGCTTTCATCTTCAATAATCAAGACATCTTGAATAAATCTTTTTGGAGAAAAGTTGCATCTACCATTTTTGTTTTCATTCTAAAATGTCTTGTTTTGAAGGTGAGATGAATACAGAATGTTTTGGGTAACTACTCTTGTGAACTATTATTTGTGAAAACACTCGGCACTTAAAGCTAGGTCCACAATCTCACTCGAGAGAGACAGCAAGAATTTTTCCTGGTTTACTTCCAGTCAGCCCCTCTGCCAATTCAAGTCAACAAAAACAGAAAAAAAAATTTTCCAATGTATATCTCGGACAAAGCTGTACTGTTTAAGCTGCTCAAAGCCATATCCACACACTACTGTGTCTGAGCTGTTTTTCATGCAATAGACCTTATGCACTGACATCACACTGACATTATTTTGGGTGAAAACAATGCAGCACACGTGCACGAACGGCGTGGATTTCGCCACACGTGTAGTTAGACTTACGCGCATATAAGAACGGTTGACAAATCAGCTGTCTGCATTTTTTGGTGTAACTTGCAATGATACGAGCTTTTCCGCCATCTTCCTCCAAAGGAGGGCGCACTTTCTCCTTTGTGACATCATATGCATAAGGTCTATAGGTTCACCACTGCTGCATGAATAATCATTGACCAATGCTATTGTGTAGATTTGTGGCAATCAAAGTGCAGTCACAAACTGTTAATAGAGATTTAGGTATATTCCTAAATATGTTTGGGATGATGCAACACCCTCTTTAAGGTCCAATAATTGTCAGCCCTCTGCCTTGCTCACAAACACTTAAGCTGATTTTGCTTTATTTAGTAACAATTCCTGATGGCAATACCCTTCACTAAACCTTAGAATCCATCCCAATTCAGCTATCTACATTCCTGTCAACTAAGGAGAACAACTTTGTACTGTTGGGACTCTTGCCATTGGTTTTAGCTAAAACTCCTGCAGTGGATGCAAAGAGTTGAACTCATCACAACCAGTCATGAGCATCAACAGCTTCTCAAAAGTGAAGTGGTGGTGATGGGGATGACCTTGACTAGAACTACTTCAAGGATGAATCATGAAGCCCTTGAAGTGAGGGATCCCGTACTCCCCATCTGTTGGTGCCCATACTTTGGATCAATGCTATAGACCTTTTGCATTGACACCACATTGGAGGTAACAAAGCACAATGCAAGCACGACACAGACTTCACATGCATGCACAGAAGACTAACAAGCATTTCCAATGGGTACACAACTTAGCCGTCTGCATTTGTTGGTAACAGTGGCAATGATGCACACTTGCCTCCATTGGAGGGCGTACTTTCTGTTCCATGATGTCATGTTCATAAGGTCTCTATTGTTATTAACAACGGTTTTGAGTTTGTGCTTTGGCCATCATACCTAACACAAATGATAGTTAAATAATCCCATGGCTAAAATTACATTGTGATGTCTAGATCAGGGGTCTGCAAACTTTTTTGCGTGGTGGCCCCAACTTTCTACCTCGGAATCTTGGTGGCCCTCAAATTGACGGGTCGGTGTGAGGAGTTTGATTTGACTTGGTTATGCAGTGTTAATACAGCAGATCACTGGTTCTTAGATTAGAATCACTCCCATTGCTTATTTTTAATGAGAAATTTCAAATCTGGCAATTAATTTTTTCTCTCCCAAATCCTTTTCGTGACCCTCAAAAGGGTCGTGACCCCTAGTTTGCCAACCCCTGGTCTAGATCCTTTCCAGCTGAGGCTTCCCAATTGTTGCAGAATTGCAGAAACTGAAAAATCACAGAATTTCATCCATTTCACAAAAATACTTTTCACTGTTTAGAATGTATAAAACAGAAGTAAAAAGAGTGTTGTTTCAACTGTTACCCAGAGAAGGTGCATGGGAATATTTTAATTCTTCATGAAGGGGTATCATTAAAATAATTATAAGTCTTTACTTGCGAAAATACATTGATTTTATGAAATGAAATGGTAACTTGTCACCAAAATGCTTGTATAAAGGCAACTCTATCATGAAATATCAAAAAGAAAGGTGTTCAAACATTATATCCATTGCCTGAGACTAGCATTTCTATCCGAGGTGTGTTTGTTTAGCAATACATTTCCTGGTACACCTACCATATGGTAGGGCCATGCTTATAAGACCACAGAATTTGTTTTAATTGAAACTGCCAAGTTCAATCATTTCTGAAGTTACAGCCAGTGTTGTAAAGAGTCATGACTCGAGTCACAAACAAAAGATAGCTTACGGACCATTTTATTTTTTTTTTGAAATTTTTCATGTTATGTTTATCCACGAGGTAAGTGCAAAAACAGTAATTGTGTTGTAAAGTAGTCCATATTTCATGGGTTTGTTGGGAATTGCAAATGCTTTTTACTTTTTAACATTAAATAAGTAGGTATGACACTTACATCTTTATATCTTCACAGACCTTTAACCATGTCACCATGACCATATTGAAATTTTGTTCTAAGGTAGTAGTTCTCTCAATAGTGCTTTACTTTCAAAATACAATTCAACACAGAGGTAGGCATGACCATGTGCAGGAACTTTTCTTTCAGTGGGAAAGGGGGGGGGGGGGACATTTAAGGAGAGTGCCACCATCAGTTGGCATGTGGTGTAAAGAAATATTTTGCCAAAAAGGCTTCCCAAATTGCTGGAAATGACACTTTGTGTGGTTTACAAGATGATATTTACCTTAAAATTTCAAAAATTTACAAAGGTCTATTTAACAAAAATTTTCCTTTAAAAATTTCTGGGGGACAACTTCCCCCACCATAGGGCCATGGAGGTATGGTATTATTACCCCTGATTTTTGACATAAGAATTTCAAATCTAATACACTACATGTATCCTGTTGAACGACACAGTCTCCACTGACACCCCACCCTTGTCCAGGACCCCTTGTGAGTGGCCTTCACATTTTGTATTGGTTGCTCAGGTGGAATAAAAAAACTACTAAAATGAGTAAAAGAAACATAAATATATTCTTGTCATGTATTTGTCCCAGCAGTGTTCTAGGGAAAATTGACAGATCAAACTATGTTCCATTCATAAAAGTTTCAGAGCTACACACATTGTGCTCAAAACAGGAATACAACAAAACTAATCAGCAAACCTCTAAAGCATTGCTGCAAAAAAATCACCAAAGTTGTCTTTTGTGGAAGATAGTACCAGAGATTAGACAAAATGGTGTCTTGTCTCATCCTGGCAGTTATCGCAACCATTAAGAGGCTGATAGAAGAGTCAACACTCAGTCTAGTGTCTGAGCATAATGTGTGGAACAAATACACAGCAGTCCATCACTCTGCATCAGAGCTATCCATTTTCAATTTGAAATAAATCTTTGTAAAACTATTCTCTGGTTCACTATTGAATGGCAACAGATGTTATCGTTAAAGCTCCCAAACAGGGAAGTGTGGCCAGTATGGGTATTTCTTCTTCCTCTCCTTGAGCTCTGGGTACATGTCTTCATACTCCTCGACAGTCATGTCCTCGAATGGTACCATGTTGTTCAAGGCTTCGATCTATGGAGTGATAAAAGTATTTGGGTAATTACGACAAAATCGTCAGCACAGGTGGGTGAGGGAATCTTTCCAGGGATCAAACACTCAACCAACCAACTATACCACAAAAATTATTTCTTCAAAGGGTCTTTTTATTTTATCCTAAAATAGGTGCTTCTGTTGAGGGGGAAGCAGGGGTTCCCTGAAATTATAATATCCTTTCCATAAAGTAACAAGTGTATATGCAAAAAAGTGGACAGAAGGGGGTTGGGAGAAGACTGGACCCCCTTAAAAAGCCATGGAGAAGGTGGAGACAGATGCCAGTATCATACCTTGTTGTTTATTTAAAAATAGTAATTTTGTGTTGATTGGTCCCACACTACAATGTAAGGGTGGGACTCAATGCATGCAGCTTTATCCCCACATAAGCACAGATGCCAACTTTCAAATATGGTTTCCAGTATTTTTCACATCAAAAAAGCCTATTTTGGAATCAAAAGAGTATTTTCTTCAAACTAACATACGCTAGGCCTAGACTATAGCTAGGTTATGAGGTTAGTCAACTAACGTTACTCGTTACGCTAGGCCTAACGTTACAGCACTGCCCATGTAAGCCTAATGTTACAGCTTTGTCCACATTACTTTTAACGGTGAAATACCACATTTTGATGTATTTGGGCTTGACTGTTTGCTTCCTTGGCTTGGGGGAGGGGGGGGGGGATTATTTCGCCGTTTATAGAACAAACAAGGATGGCCTTATTAATCCAGAATAAGCAGTTCCATGTGCGGCGTATTTCACCGAGTCCATCACGGTACGCTACATAACAATATTATACAGTTATAGTTAAACAGCTGCGCTGGCACTAGCAGTACACATGGTTAACTGTGTCTCCAGTGTATACAAGTAATGAAACGGAGTTAAAGTTAACATAACTGTATCTAATTGGTCGTATTCAGGAGGTGGACGTACAGTAAACACACCAATGAATGATATGGTTACTGTGCACTACAGGCAGCAGGTCGGGGTCGTAATATCGTAACCTCTTCTTTATAGTCTCCCACTTCAGTCACACTTTTATTTACATTGTTATTTTTAGAGATCTGATTTCCGCATTTTTAGCGATCCTATTTCCGTATTTTTACTGGGCAAAGCGTATTCCCATATTTCCTACCAAAATACGTACAAAATACAGGAAAACCGTACTAGTTGGCATCTCTGCATAAGGATCACTATGATTTCCTGCAATTTTCTTCCAACCCACAATAGGAAAGAATTCCCAGAATTATAAGCATCAAAACATTTTAGTCTGTCTGTACCAGAAAATCTGTAGGAATACTGTAAGATCCAACCATATTCGTCTCCTGCATTATAAGCAGTGATCTGCCCCTGCTGGTTGACGTTGGTTGGACTCGATCAAGATTCAGAAATAAAGACCACTAGTGCTATTCCTGATGAGCATTGACTTCAGATAACAGAGTGAACAAAATAGCAGTTTGCTGCTTCCCAGGACAGGTACATTTTCCAGCCCTGCATGTTTTCCATCTCAATTAAATTCCACCCAGACACTAATCACCATCTTGTTTTGAAGAAGGCAGAAAAGTGTTCACCATGTTAACTGGGAAGTTTTAAAGACAGACAGTCATCACCCCAAAGTATATTTTTAGTGTATGTATATCAAAATTCTCAGTTGGTGACTGCTCTTTGATTGACATCAAAGTTTGAAAATTTGAAAGATGCAGAGTAGCTCACATTCCACACAAGGCAGAGAGAGTACTTTTATTACATTTTACAGCCTTGTATGCTCACCAGGACATGGCCTTAAGCAATAAAACAGGTTTATTCTTGCACAAGGAAGAGCCTCATACAGTTATGGGAGGAGCTAGAAGATGCATAGTTGGGAGAATTGGAACTGTCTGGGATCATGAAAATTCCCCTTTAAGTCTGGTGTCTTGGAAGAAAATTGTCATCTTTGCAAAGGTATCTCCCCAACCTGTTTCCAACCTGTGCCACAGCTTATATTTAGTCCCTTGTTACATACCCACGAAAAGAGCTGCCAGCACTCCCTGCTATCCCACGCAGAACCCTATATAAGCATTTTATCATCTTCTAAATTTACTTCACAACAGCATTCGTACCAACAGAATGCAAAAATGCATTGAGGTTTTGATGAATTCATTTCAGTAGACTTTACTTTCATCCTGAACTACAAAGGCTCTACACGGGTAATGTTGTGGATCAACGTAATACGTACTCCCCTCCATGGACCCTATAGAAGTTGCAATCATATCTACCTTGTGGGATATCATGCTAACAAGGTTTTCAGATTTTGAAATCTGGAGACCTGAAATGACCTTTCATGAACACAAAAACATCAACAAATGCATTTTTGTAATAAATATGGTAAATAAACACTACTATAAAAGCTTTTTGAGTTTCCAAGCATAGAATATCCTGTTAAGTAAGCTTTCTGATGCTGACATTAAGTGACCCTCAGATGACCTTTGACCGCTACCAAATACAGCAGGACATTTCTACTCAATATAATGCCTGCATGCTACATATGGTAGGTATACATGCCCCCTTTCTTAAGATACTTGTTTGCAAGCTTTTTAGATTTTGGCCTCTGGTGACCTTGGATGACCTTTGACCAACATCATAAAACAATAAGTTGCTTTCTCTGTATATAATGCATTTACATACTAAGTATGAGGAGTATTCATGTTTCCTATCTGAGATAGTGTGTTAACAAGGTCTTCAGAATTTGACCTCTGATGACTTATGATGACCTTTGACCTGCACCAAAAGCAACAGGGTTCTTTCTCTTGATATATGACATCCACTTACCAAGTATAAGAACTGCCCTTTCACTTTTTGGGACATAGTGCTAACATGCTAACATACAAGCCATACATACAAATGGTATCAGGAAGGCATAGGTTTCACTTTCATTGAAACCAAAAACAATTAGCAGGCCAGATGTACAATTAATGTGACTTACTCCTTATATGTCACCCTCCCTCACCCCACTACCCTCAAACATGCCTCCTTTCAAAACTTAAGTGAAGGAAAAAATGTAATAATTTACTTACTTTTGCTTCATATTCCTTGATGCGTTTATTTGACTCTGCCACAAACTTTGCTACATCTTGATCCTGATTTGATAAATAAAAATATGATCACAAATGACAGTTACCATGTTCCCTGGACATAGTTTTTGCCAAAAAATGATGGCACAATTCTTTACATTTATTGCTTTATTTAAAGAAGGTAAGCATTCATACCAAATACATTTTAATATATCAACTAAACCTGCCAAATCTCCTATTACTTCTCTTACAAGTACCTTTCATGAAGTTATGGAATGTAACTATGATAGTGTTAAAGAAACAGCCCTTACAAAGGTGTAGATTGTCAATGATGTACTTTATTGTCTTAATTTGTTTATTATGAGACATCCTGTGGGCATACAGCATTGCCTTTCTACCTAGTGGGGTATGTGTGCTATGCCAGGCATATACCTCGTGGGATCAATGTACCTTTTGAGGTCAATGTACCTCATGAGATCAATGGAGTTAGTGAGGTACAGTATATCAATTCATTGAATATACTTAAGGAATTGTATCATATAAAAGAGCTTAGAATTTAGCAGCAATTCAGTTGGGAACAGCAGCCAGTTGGTAGCACACCATAGGCCTGAGGTGCTCCAGTCATTTTCTTGTATACAACCTTCTTGTAGGTAGAACTTGAATTAACTTCAGAAAAGTCTGCTAGTATTCTTGATTCTGTCTCCATAATTTCAACTGACTCGGCAAAAGTTACAATATACTGTACGCAAGGTACACCAAGGAGTTATTCTTCATGAATTTAACAATTCAGGTATACATACAAATGTTGTCACAACAGTCAAAAGAGCCATTCATGAATTAGAATACCAATTCAATTTGTGATGACTGCATTTTCCCTTGAAGTCCTTGCACAAGCCACTTGATAGGGATGTGCCCACACAGGGTAGCCCCACCCAGCACTAATTAAAATATCATATAAGCTCCCTGATAAACTTGTCCATCAAGCATCCATGGACAACATATTCCAGATAAAAGGGTAAATAATCTACATACAGAAAGCAGACAACCCCCATCCTTAGTCTGTCTTCCCCCACATGATGATCAATGTACCCAGCACAGCATTTCATTGTAGCATAAAAAATAATCCAAAAAACCACAAAAATCCTCCAGTTTTAAGGTGGCTTTAAAAACTGTTTACAACAAACTGTCTCCAAGGACTAATGTGCATTGAGACAAGGTCAATCTATGATAAACTAATACTTACCATTTCTTTTTCCTGGGCATTGACCTTAACTGTAGCTGTGTCTTTGGGGTAAGGAACCTTCAATGCATCATACTGAAATAAAGGAAAAATTACAGATATTATCAGTCTTACTGATTTTTGGGGTTTTCCACTTATTTATAATTTTGACAAAGAGCACAAAATATACTCTCTCTACTGATCTACTCCCATAGTATACTTTGGAAAATTTGAAAAAGTATGGCCTTTTGACAAATATTTGTCACTTTACTTCATTTTGGAAAGCACACACAGTCTTTGGCACTCCCTTCCAAGTTCCAAAATTTTTTGGCATTTTTTTTAAAAACCATAATATGGAAGGCACACACAGTCTTTGGCACCCCCTTCCAAGTTCCAAACTATTTTTTGTACTTTGTTAAAACCATACAAAAAATATGAATTATCCCATAAGTAAACAAGATTTTGTATGGAAGTTCCAGCACATTTTAAAATGCTTCATGTAGCATTTATCAATTTCATTGTGATGATATGAGCCAAAATTCAGTTCCGCCCTGCAGAAGAACTAAGTACAATGATACAGTATGTGCACACTGTATAGGATAAATTCTGCACTGTATGCTAATTAACCAGACTTGCTTAAATGAGGCATTCACAGAATCCTGTTGGCATAATTTGATGAAGTTTTAGTGAAATCAGGCATGAAAAACTGAAATTTTTGATCGATCTGGAAAGCCTCAACTGCATCACTTTAAGAAAATGCACATTGGGATGCCAAACATTCCATTAACCATTTGTCCAATCCTAAGTCTTTTCTTATCAGACAGAGTGATTGGGAACAAGTTGTTAAGTAATAATGGAATATGGAAATAATTTGTAGATTTGTAATCTCCTTCAAAGCAAAAAATGGACAATACATGACACACGTCACCCCATTAAGCACTTATAAATTGAATGACCCACTCCACTTCCTCTGGGCAAGGTCAGTCATTGTCCACAATGGTTTTGACAAACAGTGTACAATGATGTACCCCTCAGTCACTTCTGTGACTGGTAGCTTAATGTAAAATGACACACCCATCAGTCACAAACCTGACGTAAAATTCACAATTTTGATGGACCTGTGGGTCACTAAACTGACTGACAAAATGCAGACAATGACAATTTAGGATCACTGTAAAGTGTAACAATTGACACACAATGATCCACCCCTTGTTCACTACAGTGACAATTGAGGTAAATGTGACATACCTCTCAGTCACTCTGTTGGCTGAAATATTGGTTCAATGAGATCCACATGTGCATCACATTGTCATTGGTCAATGACTCACATTTGACTGACAATGCCGGGAGGCAGTGGGGTGCATCACTGCTTCATTCCATTATAAGTGTATTACACCCTGTTTATATGTTCCTTGAGAAATGGTCAGCAACTTTCAAAAGAATGCTTGATTCAACGGGTCCTGCCAATGCTTTTTCCAACAGCTTAAATTAAGTATGGCTTATACATTGCTTCACATGACATGGCTGGGAAAAATGTCTGTCCAAAGTCAAAAAGTCACTTCAGTTGACTGTCCTCTAGACGAATACATGACGTATCAAATGTAAAGTACCGTACCTCTTTCTGAAACTTGTCCACTAATCCTGCTACTGGTACAGATTGCTTGTACATATCCCAGTTGATAGCCAGTGGTTTTTCTGGGACAGTGTTTATTCTGGAAAGCAGAGAAAAATCGTTTAAAAACACACCTACAGTACTTCAACAGTCTTTGGCAGACCAAAAAAAGAGAGAGAAAAAAAAAAACAAACTTGAAATCCTCTTGACACTTTATCTGAAACTTTGCCAACATTTCAGGAATGGTAATTCCACTTTAAGCAGCCATAACAGCCACTTAATAAATGACAAGACTTTAGTGATGATAGCACAAGTCTCAGGCCTATTTGTAAGTTAACCCAGTTCTTCCTAATTTTCACCTTTTTTCTTTTCAATTTCCTAACTATTCTTTGACTGAGAAAGGTTGAGTTCAAGTTCCCTTCATACATCTACAGTAACTGGCTGTGTCACTTACATAAATTCTTGAAAAATATCTTGTAACTTGAAATAGCAACAATCAGTGTTGCATTAACAATTTAACATCATTTCAAAGTGAAACAATCAAACAGCATTCAGGTAGGAGCATGTTTAGCTTCGTTGACTCACTTGGGCAACAAAACTTTATTTAAAATACAAAGTTTGAATTAGCAAGGATGAACTCCTCATCAAGGATCCTGTTAAGGCTCATTCACAGGATACAATTTTTTCACGCAATCTGCAAGTACGCAACCATGGCATGCAACAAATCGTTTTGTGTGAATGGATTTTCAAGCAACTTTATTTGCCCCAGACTGGAAAGTTTGCATTTTGCACAGGAAATTGCACAGGCCAAATTCACAGAGCAGATAACGAACGACTGTAGCCTGCGTAGCTATCTATGCAGTCTCGAAATCGAAAACACGCGGTGCAAAAGATTGTACAGTTGCTTTGCAGATAGATTCAGGCACAGGCATTTGAAACATTACGTACATATACTACACACTATATAGTGTGTAGGATACGTATAGTGTGTAGTATATGTACGTAATGTTTCGAACGCTGTGGATACGGGTAGCCCCTCATTCGACAAATCCTACGTAACATGCGTTGTGACTGGCTTATAGTTAAGTCAAAAACCGTTCGAACCTTTTAAATTGCAAAGAGATGAAGGTGAATTAGTAAAATGTTTGAACAACTTGATCTATTGGGCCAACATGCAGAACACACACATGCTTTTTCGTTTTTACCACTTCTGTACGGTATAAATGGTATTCCGAAAGATAACACTGAAAGAGAGCAGACTACAGGTGTGCTTAACTATAAGCCAATCACAATGTACATTACATAGGATTTGTCGAATGAGGAGCTACCCGTATCTATGCGCAAAGCGACTGTACGATCTTTTGCTTCGCTTTACTTTGCACCGCGTTTCTATTTCGAGACTGCATAGATAGCTACGCAGGCTACAATCGTTCGTTATCTGCTCTGTGAATTTGGCCTGCCGTGTGGCGCCCGACGTACTATGTTTTTATGAATAATTCGACTTGAAGTGATTTTATGGCCTGAGTTGGGTCCAAGGGATGTTAGGCCTAGATGTTCTTTCCCATCGAACGACGTGATTGTAAGAAATCAGTGAGTTTCGCTGTGAGCGTAATAATGTAAAAATAGGTCAAGCTTTGAGTCTCGTCCTGAAAGGTGACTTACCTTGTTAGTATATATATATATATAAGTGTAGGCCTATATATGTATGTATAATGCTTGGAACGCCTCTGGTTAGGCCCTATGATGATGTCACGTTAGGCTGCAGTACTGGATGCTTAATCTTGAAACGCGTAAAATTTATAATCTAGCTTACTCACTTTGTTTTAAGAGCGTCGGCTTTCGATTTTAGAGCATTAAACTGTGACTTCTGGTTGGCAGGTACTCTCTCTGCAAATGCAGCCCAATCGATTACCTTCCTTCCCACTCTTCGAGCCGCCATCTCTTCGGGTATTTTTTAGGTCAGACTTGCGAATTGGTGGCGAACTCGCTCTCAGGTGTGTACAGCCAGCTAGCTACATATGCAATACTAAAGGTCCTTCTAATTGTAGCCCGGGTCGCCCGTCCTGACGTAAACTTAGCCCAGCTATACATTCATGTACATTATGGAAGCATCGCAAATGTAGTGAACTTGACTGAAGAAAGTGACAGAAAATACTTTTCAAAGTCGTATTTTGAAGCCAAAGTATGATTTTTTTTGACAAAAATTTGGAATTATCTTGGGTGAAAATAAGTGTGGGGGCCTTATATGGCTTGAGAATTATCAGCATGGGAATTGCCTGAGCCACTGATGTCTTGTGGGCGATTATCTTGAAACAGGTCTACCAGCGGGTCAATATTTCTAGGGGGTCAGGGATGATTTTTTCCAGAATTAAGAATTTTACACCAAGGTGCCCGAATTTTGATACGGCTGTGTCGGTTGCAAAAGGGTATATATAATTTATTTTCAAGTTGGCTGTCTCATTTGCCCCGTTTTCACTGTTTTTGCCCGAATTGGGAGGGCATATGCCCCCTGCCCCCTGCCTCGTACACTTATGTCTAATTGAAACCCAAGTCATACTTTTGTTTGTGCACCCAATGGGTTAGTTAAGAGAAGATAATCCGGCTAGACCTAAGGAGAGGAAACCAGTGGCGTAACAAGGGAGTTGTTTGCAGGGGGTCAAGTGACTCGACGTGCGCCCCCAGAGCCCTGGGCGAGGACTACCTGTTTGTTCGATCATCCCATGTGGGACGGAACTAAGCAAGACTCTTATTTAAGGCCCAGCTGGCAATGTCATTTTCTTGATTCCAAAGCTAGAACATGTTTGCCTTCAGTTTATGAGTAACGTACAGTAGCAAGAATTCTACAGGCCAAAACTAGTTCCAGCCAGTGGCGTGTGCAGGATTTCGAAGGTGGGGGGAGGGGGACAACCTGTCATTCCCCCGACTGACATGCTCGCGTGGGGTCCAGGGGCCCGCGCTAGGGCCCCTGGCGGGGTCCAGGGGCAGAGCCCCGGTTGGCCCGGGGTCCAGGGGGCCAAGCCCCCAGAAGCTCCTGCAATATGAAGGTAATAAGACCACCGTAAATTGGTTCTAGAGGCCTTATTGATCAGGTTTCGTTTGTTTTAGATTTTGTGAAATGCGATAACAATGGAGAGTTCAGGTTATCCTCCATGCGTTGTAAGCTGCAGTGTATGTGTCACATACATTGACAGGACTGTACGTTTAAGATCACGAGGCCAGTCAAGAAGGCTGCTTGAGATGATCGCAAAAGTTAAAAGCACTGTTTCATCCTTAAACCTATATAGTTTCACCATATTACAGATGGTTAAAGTGACTAGCGCGAAGCGCGAGGGAAACTTAATGATAGTAGGCCTACCTGCAACATGGGCCAGATACTGATATTGATAGCATCCTGTCTGATTATTCGCTGAAGGGCGATTGGAAGAGCTCTATCCTTTGGTAAGCGACAAATAATGAAAACAATCTCCCTTAATCTCATTCTGTAGGCTACTTATAAGTTTTGAGTGCCAGGGATGGCGCCAGGATTTGCCCGACGGACGGGTGGCCAGACGGGCGGAGGGAGCGACCCGAAGCCCCGACAGCCCCGATGCAGTCAAAGGGATGGTGAGGAGGGATCTGAAGAAAACCTGTGTACTAAATTCCATTGCGGGGCATGTATTTCATAAAATGCTAGAGGAACGTAAGTTCAGCACTGATATAATGTTTTCCCCAGAATCTTAAGTGTGATTGCAAAGCGGCGCGCGAAGCACGCGAAAATTTTGGGGGTTATTCTACACTTAAAAGAATCGGTACATATTAAAAGCTAATAAAGGTCAATTGTCTGGGCAGTGAATTGGTCCCTGTCTTGCATAACTTACACTGTACTTCTCTCCTCTTGTCACTGAAGCCGTACTGCACGACAGACCCAAGAGGACATTGACTAAATGAAGTGAAAAGAGGTGAAATTCCCAACATTTACATAAATTCATGTAGGCCTGTTCTACTTCTTCAGTTACTTGAAAAGGTGCAAATGGTTTGTACTATATTTAGCTATAAGTAACAGAACCGAGGAAGAGTATTATTATTATTATTATTATTATTATTATTATTATTATTATTATTATTATTATTATTATTATTATTATTATTATTATTATTATTATTATTATTATTATTATTATTATTATTATTATTATTATTATTATATTATTATTATTATTATTATTATTATTATTATTATTATTATTATTATTATTATTATTATTATTATTATTATTATTATTATTATTATTATTATTATTATTATTATTATTATTATTATTATTATTATTATTATTATTATTATTATTATTATTATTATTATTATTATTATTATTATTATTATTATTATTATTATTATTATTATTATTATTATTATTATTATTATTATTATTATTATTATTATTATTATTATTATTATTATTATTATTAAAACTTTATTTCACGAAGGTGACTCGTTTAGCCGTACGTGGCTAATCTTCCACGAGGCCTTCAAAAAAACAACGTAACAAGCAAAGAATAAAAGGATTACAAAAAACCATAAAAACATAAGAGTATAAGATAATAAGAGAACTTAACGAAATTTAAAAGGAAATACTGTAAAAAAATGCTATGAAACTTAAAAAAACTTAAAAAGAGATGGTAAAAAAGGCTCATGAATATTAAGTAAGTAATCAAATGGGGATAAGACTTAAAACACATAAAAAAGTAGAAAATATAAAAACAAAGGCTATTAAATAAAATTTAAAACTTGTCTTTTAAAACTACTTAAAACTGTTTGCATTTTTGTCTCATTTGGTAAAGCATTCCATTGTTTGGCTGCAATATAGGAAAATCTTTTTCTGTGGAATTCAGTTTTTCCACCAGTCATAAAGAGTCCTGATGACGTGGTTGACCTTAACCCATAGTTATGTATTCCATACGTATAATCAAACATTTCTTTCATATAAGGTGGGGCAAGTCCATGGAGGGATTTATATACCATAGCAAGTCTTTTCATATTGATACGTTGACAGAAAGTATGCCAACCAAGTCGAGCAAAAAGGTCACTTGACCGTTCGTCATAGCTCGCACCTAGAATAATTCGGGCCACACACTTCTGAAGCTTCTCAATACGGTCAATGCTTCCCTGACTACATGAACCCCATACAAGATTACAATACTCCATGACTGGCAAAATATGTCCTTTATAATATAAAACACTAGTAGGGATGTCAATATATCTTTTAATCCTTCGTAGCAGAGATATTCTATTACTTATGGTGTTACAAACATAATCAATGTGGACATTCCAAGTAAGATTCGCATCGATTCTGACACCTAAAAGCTTTTCAGACGTAGTATTACCTAACAGCTGGTTATTTATCGTGACATTTAAGTTTCTACGGTCTAGGGTAGTTTGCCTTTGCTTAGAACATATTAACATGCATTTTGTTTTCTCAGTATTAATGACCATTTTGTTTTGCTGGCACCATTTGTATATATGCCTAGCATCATCATTTAATTTCAAAGAAAGCTCGTCAAAACTCTTATCACATACATGAAATGTTGTATCGTCTGCATACATATTTGCAGAACAGTGTTTAAGACATAAATCCAAATTTTGATCCATTCAACTCTAGCACTTGGGGGTCTATAGGTCAGGCATAAAAACACGTTTGTATTGTAAGGTAACTTAATCTCTAACCAGATAGCTTCTATAGTGTTTACTTCAAAATCATTACGTCTGATAAATGATGTGTCGTTACTAATGTATATTAAAAGCCCGCCACCTTCTTTTCCAGATCGGTCCTTTCTAACTGTTTTGTAGCCTGGAATGCTTAATTCATGATCAAAAAATTTCTCATTTAAAAATGTTTCATTAATAGCTAAAATGTTTAAGACACTATTTTCATACGCAAGTAGAGTTCCTATCTGATCCATCTTTGGGTATAGGTGTTGAATGTTTATGAAGCCAATTTTGAGTCCAGAACCCTGTCTCACCTTATTACAGGAAATAAACCTTGGTACCCCGGCTTGTAGGTGGGAATCAATTTTGGCACAAACTTCAATGACAGTAGGATCTGGTGTGCTTCCGGCGCTCACATCATGGCCACCATCCTATCGAAATAAACAATTACGTTCTTTATGACCAAGCCTGGAACACAAACGACATTTAAGTGGGCGGTCATAACGACAGTTTGTGACAACGTGGTTAAATTCGCCTCAATTGTAACATCCACGGTTTGAAGGATAACGTTGGTAATGGGGTTGATAAAGTGACCGATTTCCGTTGTAGCGATCTGCATAACGACGTGTGGGCGTGCTTTGGTATGTGCGACTATTGTGGTTTTGGTCCATTTCTATAGGGTGCCTACCTCGATCTAAACGGTGGTCCCTATAACTTTCCACAGGTTCATATCGACTCACTAGGTCATACTTCCTATCATACTGCTCGTCGGGCTGAATAGGTAATCTGGTTGGCCTTGGTTGCCGATAGCGATACTTGTTGGCAAAGTTGTCGTTGCGGTGGCTTCGATGGTTATGTGTATTTAAGTTAAAAGATTCACCATTTCGTAGGCATATGGGCCCAATAGTTGTTAGCTTGTTCAGGAGTTTTTTGGTTCCCTTTCTATTTAAGTGCAGCCCATCGCTATTGAAGAAAGACATATCAATTTCCCCGTCACCATAGAGTAGGCAAAGAGTACCGAAAATCTTGGGTTTCATTGCAGAAATGACCCTTTGAAAGCCAAAATAAGTAAACGGCGTGGCGACACAGAATTTTCCCGACAGAGGGCCGGGCCATGCCAGCGACCTCAAACTTCGACAGCCCCTCTGTCGAAGAGATGGTGATAATGGGATGTATATGTTTTACTATCCCATGCCATTTCAGGGCATATTTTGCATAATATCACTTAATACTTCATGAGCCGAGTTGCGCACTTTATATAGTGTTCTTTCCCGAATCTGAAACTGGAATTTGCAAAGGGCTCGAAATTTTTGGTAGGCTTACACAAAAAAGGTATTCGATCATTAAGAACATAGAGAAAAGAAAAGAAAAACTGTAGGGTTTTAGACCATATCAGGGATAACATACATTTCATCGAAACACCTGGACTACCCTATGAAATAGCGAAACTTTGGTCCGTAAGTGGCTCACAACTTAACCGTACCGCCTGACACACACAAGAGAACAACAACTATACTTAGCGACAGGGGATGGACTTTTCGACCTCCACATAAACAGTGTACTCTGCCTATATGTTTTGTGGTAAGGTTGGCAGGACCTGTGCTATCTAGCAATGTGGAATGGAACTGCTGAAGATCCTGGAGTGACTGTACAGCGCGCGTAGCGAGCCGAAAATTTAGGGTTCTTATTAGAGAAGTTGCCCTATCTCAGGAGCCGTTGGGGACTGCATACTCTATCGCATCGATTAAGACTCCCCGATAGCGTCATCCCTAGTGAGTGCTCAGTGTGTCTCTTCTATGTTTTTCTCTTCCTCTAACCCTTAAATTCCCCTACTAAGGAATTTCCCCCGACTGACTTCAGAGGTGGGGGGCCTGTGCCCCCCGTCCCCTTTGAACACGCTACTGGTTCCAGCTTCCAACTCTTGAGCTAAACTCGAATCCACGACAGCATGATTGGATTATAAACGTCAGTCTGAAATATTTGCTTGAATTTTGAAGACTCACTGGGCAACGCCATCATTGTCAAAATACAGCATTTAGAAAGGAATTCATATAGGCTTATGAGGACAATCTATCGTCTCGCAGTACAGTGTCCAATTCAATTTAAACAGACGGCCATTGTTCTCGAACTCGAGCGTTCCAGTCCGTACGATTACGAATTTGACATGACCAGTGACCAGGGGTGTCGATCTGTTTGAATTATTGGGGGACACCTGCTTGAGTGAACTTCCCGGCCAGCCAGGGGTGCACAGGACCACCATATGTACCCTGTTTGGATCCAGAGGCGAAGCCCGGTCCTGGAAGCCAAGCGATTTGGTGCATCGTAGAGGATATACAGATCACATATTTCAGATCTAAAGTTCTCCCCAGCTGTCATTAATAGGCTAATATCACAATTATTCATATCGGAAAGTGTGTAATAACATTTATTTTTTCTGCATGCCTCTAAATATTAGGGGGGGGGGAGCATTTGATATTATGTCCCCCACTAAAATTATTGAGGGGGACTCATGTCCCCTATCCCCCCTGATCGTCGACCGCCCATATGCCAGTGACGATCTAGTAAACAAACTCATAGTCATTGTAACCAATTATACTTTTCTAAAGTCCCCTCGACTCTCGGGCCAAGGGCGAAACCAAACGCTTTTCTTCCGAAGCAGTTCTGCTCCCCAAAAGGAGCTCCGTCACCAGGGGACAACTCCAACTAAACATGATCAACCTTATGACCTTCAGAGTGGTCTGTCATGCGTAATCCCGTTCTAGACTGGCCGAAAAAACAAATACTACACCTGATCTTAGCCAAAAGGCCGAGACAGGGTTACCAGCGACAATTGACAAGAAAACGCTAGATTTGCCAAAATAAAACGCTAGAAAACGCTAAATCTGAGTTTTCACTAATTATGTAGTGTTTAATCATGCATACAGTTTAGTGATCACTTTTAATAACAATTTAAAAAGGTTTGTCATGATCAGGAAATATTACGAGGAAATTAACTGTGGATTATGAAAAGACTGATTTAAGTGTAGTAATGAAAATGACAGTCACCCCAATCAAATCTGTCAGAGTGAGTATGCCCGGTCACTCTAGTTCATGATTGGCATATTTTGATCATGTGACAATATTTTTGTTTGTGAATTGTGAAATTCAAGGAGAATTTCTCCTTACTTTACCTATTGTTTGTAGTTATGTTCAAAATGTCTTCAGAGTTGCTTGTAATGCAGTAAGAGGAGATTTGCAAGAGTATTCAAGTATAAAAGCCACGGAAGCATAAAAAAATAGGTTTTATTTGGTTTTAAAGTGGTAATTTGGCCTCAGAAGTATGAAGAAAACAGGTTATTTATTTACTTATTTATTTTTTTTTTTGAATTACCACTTTTGAGAAAAAACGCTAGATTTCATCAAATTTGAAAAAACGTGCGCTAGAACGCTAGAAAAGCCAAAGAAAAAAAAAAAAAAAAAAACGCCAGAGCTAGTGTAAAAGCGCTAACGCTGGTAACTCTGGGCCGAGAAGCATTATAATCAATTATAATCCATAGGCTATGCAAGGAATTCTCTCCTGCAGCGTAGATGACGACAGGTTTAGTTGCACAGTGCATTTCGCTGTGGTAGCAGTCCTCAAACAATAGGCCCCATACGGCTATACCACTGACTAACCGCGGAAAATGTATTTCCACAAGCGAAGGGCGACCGCTTGTGCATGCATGGCATCATACCGCTCAATTTAATGTAAGTGCTCTTGACGTCACGAATTAATAATTCACCGGAGGCGGAAGGGCGCTAAAAGTACACAAGTTTTCATTTTCCTTTTCCCTCCTCTTTCTAGTTTTTCTCATCCTTTGTCTTTCTATCTTTTTCTCTATTTTTTCTTTTTTTCGTCTACCTTTATTCCCCCCCGGCCCGTGTAGGGAGGGGCGGCTGCCCCTCCTTACTCCCTATTGTTCTGCTACTGCAGGAAACCAAATTTACATTGTGACTCATAGGCTTCCCTACATTGGCTGTTATTGTGCTAAGGTAGATTAAGAAAAGGCCGAAGGGGATTAATGTGGGAAAGGGATGGTAACTTAATTTTGGATACTTGTTGGGTTTATTCACCAGTTTTAAAATGGCCTGTACTAAACGAGCAAAATAAAATGTACGACTGCATAAAAATGTCAGGTAAAATTATTATGGTTTCCTTGAAAATATTTTCTTCTTGAAACTTCTCTGATGAACACGGTGAAGACTTGTTGAATGTAATGTAAGAAAGCACTTGAATGGCTAAGTAAAATGAATAAAGAATGCAAGGTTAAAGAATACGTGAACAAAACTCAGTACATAGAAACATAAACAAACTCATGCAGTGGCAACATAAACGTGGTGTGGTTGGTGACATATTGTGTGAGCATATGGGAAACATTTGAATAGATGATTACATCTACAAATGACAAGAAGTTGGCCTACACTCAACGTTTTGTGTTTCTTGGAAGCACACATCTTTCTGCAACAAACTCATGGCATAGAACTCTCATAAAAAATAAGTAAATCAATAAACTCACATTAACTGAACATATTTTGAAGCCAAACTGTACGATTGTTTTTCATTTTTTGAACAGGAAATTACTATAGAAAAGTCAATGAGTCTGCATTGACAATATTAACTTTTACCAATCATATTTCAAAGATCTTCAGTGTTGCGAAGTTGGTCTCTTATATACTAGGTCTCCAAATGGTATGACTGCTGCGTTCCCCCCCCCCCCCCCCTGTATATCGAAGTAGAAACTGGGTCTTGAATTGTTTATCATATAAAGTTATGATCTTTCTTCTTAAAAGACGTTGCTTCCCCTTTTCTATGGGGAGATTTGTACTGGGGGTATTTTTCAAGTGGAGTCAGCCGTCAAAGATAAGCCTGCGTTGCAGACAAGGGCGTTGGTTGTTACTAGAGTGACAAAAGGCACATGGACTAGGGTAGTGGTAGTATATAAAAGACATCAAAACGACAAATATCATTTTGATTTTTGAAAATAAGAAGCACATTTGATCTTATGGCTCACAGTATAGCTGATCCAGTGCTGGCAACAGTGCAATTATTTAAGCTGGTGCACAGTGCACTCAGAATGCGGTACCACACAGTGAAATGGGCCACAAATGCCATTGGGAGACACTGTCTAGCCTACGAACTCCAGAACTGTGAGAACGCCCTCTACAACAAAAAGTTTCTTGTTTGTGAACTTTAATTAGCTCTCAGTGACAACAAATGCAGTTACTGGCTTTTGTTGTGGACAAATTTGTCTGTATAATATTACGTGGGAGTGTGATTTATGCCAATTTGCCGTATTACTAGGTTTGCTAAACAATTACAGCTTACTCTGTTGAATACGGAAGCCGAGAACATCGCGGTGGTATGAAATCTGACATGCCAGTTTTCCCACCCCTTTCTTCGGTAAACATGGGAAGGGGAAATCAAGATACGATTTCTCCTTACCATTATCCACCGATAATGTGGATTGGAGAAAACCAAAGTCAGTGAGGGGGTACTTCAAGAAAGGACCATTACACAGTGTCTATTTTCGAACACCCTTTTCATAAATGGACGCGCCCGCACATGACACGGATCCTCTTTTCAATTTAAAGTGGACCTAAAGTCTAAAAATTCAAAAATATATATTTTAGAGGTTACAAAATTAATCTTATTGGTCCAACTCCCATTGTCATAGCTTGTTCCATTGCTGAGATATTAAATGTTAAAATTTATTCACTTAAATCCAAACAGTTCATTGCGCAATAATTTTTGACATTCTTGTTGTACAACTCACATTAAATGCTTTGTTTTCTTTTAAAATTAAAAATGTCTATATGACCTTGACCGCTTCCTGTTTTCTTGCATGACATGCTGTACAGAGAGGGCTTATATAGTCAAGTCACCCCAAAGCAGTAAGAACGCGATCACATTTTGGCACAAGGTGTGGTGGCTTTCAGAAAAACAAAGAAATACAAAGATTGTAATTTGAGTAGTACAACAATGACATCACAAATTATTGCGCAATCTACCTTTTTAAAATCGAGTGAATAAACTTCAACATTTTATATCTCAGCTTTAGAAAGTCCTGTGAAGATGGGAATTGGACCATTGGAATTCAGTTTTCATGCTCTGTAATATATATTTTTGAATTTTCAGACTTTAGGTACACTTTAAGTAACATAGCTAGCTCGCTCGTCGACGATTTCTCCGTACCACGGTGGGATCATCCCACGTTGGTAATGATATAACCAAACATGGGCGTCCGCAGGTAGGGGCAAGGGGGGCACTTGCCCTCCCCTGGAAAATCAAAAATTTGAAAAAAAAACGAAGAAAAAATAAAGAAAAAACGAAGAAAAATTAACATCAACATTTCTTCACAGTTCACTCAGTGTTACCCCTATTTACATGCAGAAGATAGGCTTTAGAAGTGTCATTTCCAGCGATGTGGGAGGCTTTGGGGGCCAAAATTTTCTTGCGCTCCGCGCCAACCCATGCTTGCGAGGAGCTTTTTCCCCCCTAAAAGAATTTTGCAAAAATTTTTGCCCCTCCCTGAATTGTTTTCTGCGGACGCCCATGTACCCAAAGTTATATAGCGTCAATCCGTGTCATGTGCGGGCGGCCTAATTTTTTTCCCACGAGGTTATGGGCAAATCCGATTTTGAAATTTTTTTCAAATTTGTTTCTAAATCATGGTTGGGGTTATTTCTAAGGTTAGGGTTACGTGGACTGGGGTTATTTGGCCTGTTCTTTCATAATCTGGCGTCAGAATTACAAAAAAATGGTTCAAAAGCTGTCATTTTGGAATTAGGGGTGTGGCCTATTTCCAAGACGCTGATTGGTCCATTGGCGTGATTTGCCCATAACCTCGTGGGAAAAAAAATTGCGCGTACGGGCGCGTCCATTTATGGACACTGTGTAATGGTCCTTTCTTAAAGTACCCCCTCAATAACTTCGGTTTTCTCCACTCACCATTATCGGTGGATAATGGTAAGGAGAAATCGTACCTTGATTTCTCCTTCCCATGTTTACCGAACAAAGACTGGCATGTCAGATTTCATACAACCGCGATGTTCTCGGCTTCCGTAGGTGAAGTCACTTCACCGGGCGTACAAGGCCTATTTTAGTAAACCCTGCGCTGTCTGCATTCTGCTTGTCGAAAGTGAGGGCGGCATATTAGAATATGATTATTCGGTACAAAGTTTACGTCGTCGTCGTAGGTAGAGCCGTACATCGACTATGGGGATTGCTTAATACTTGCTTACGTAGCAGGCTGTACGGCATATATTTTGTTGTCACATTTTAGCCAATTTCATTGACTGAAATTTTTAAAAAGACACAACTATGTGGTACAGCGTGGGTCTCTGTATGTGTTTCTATGGCTTTATGTACTTAAGACAACTCAAACTTCCGTAAAGTTACGCAAAATATTTACGAACTTTTCGTGGATAACGGCTAAGCAAGATACGCCTCTTAAATCTGACTTTTTACGCAAGTTTTTGTTCGTAAGTATTCCTTGAGAATTCGGCCACGTTGGTCCGACATATGCCAGATCAGTAAAGGTTTGAGTAGCCGGGAAGAGCAAGGTAGAACAGGTTGTATATGGGCTCATGAATTTTGAGAGGACTTGCCGTCTGCCTTTTGGTAGAAAATCTAGGCCTAAAAAGTTTTCTCTTATCTGCCTTTCTCATTTGAAGCATGTATTTCTGTATCAAGACATCCCAAAAGAAGAAAATATTGATCTACAACTTACAAGGCTTGTTAAGTGCCATTTTCGACAATCTGAGAAATATCTTAGCAAAAAAATTCGTATCACGCTACGTGCCAACCGATGATGACCCTCTGGTCAGAGAGTGTCATAACAACCCCCGTCTCTTCACCAACCGACTCTTTTCAAAGCAGATATTCTCCACGGAATCTGGCATGAGCTTATTACCCGCATAGCCGAGTATTTTCGCTTTACAAAAAATAATGGTCAAATTCTGATACCCGTGACCATCTGTACAGTGCCCTTTAATCGGAATGGACAGATAATTATGTTTCAGTGTAATATTCAATATTTAGTACAAACCTAAGAGTTTCTGGGGCTTTTCCCCGTTGGTCCAGGGGTGTTGCATTGTACCCCACTAGGGGCCCCTTGAAGCTAAGGCTCTCAGACACAACGGCCGAATGAAATCTTTCTCGTTTCCGTGACATCGTTAAGATATTTCAAAATTAGGACAAATGTATACAAGCCTGTCTGTGGCCCGTGAAAATCTTCCAGGCACAAATGTGACCGGCCAACGAAAATAATTAAGAATCCCCTTAGTATACCTTTATAGCAGGGTTACAGAAGACCCCATCTCATTTGGTAACATATCAAAAAAAGTTGCCCCAATGTCTCCTACAGGATTTCTTAGACCGCGTGTTTGGTCTAGTGGTAGAGCATCCGCCTCTCACGCGGGAGGCCCGGGTTCGATTCCAAGGTCGAGTCATACCAAAGACTTTAAAAATGGAACCTACTGTCGTTGTGCATGATGCTCCGCATAAGCAATGGAGTAAGGGAAAACAAGCCAGTGAGCCACAACTGGAAAAAAGGCCGGGGCCGGCTCGACTTGAACCAATTGGTTGGAAACTGGGCCTTTAAACCTCGTCTAACCCAATCTACAGGATTTCTATGTGAAGAAGAACAAAAAAGCTCATATTGATATACGTTGTTTGTGGGGACGTGCTATCTGACATACAAGTAGCCATTTACGAAGGACCTGGCCCATCGCTTTATATTATGCAGAGGGCTCGTGGATACTTAGGAGGATGCATGATGGTAAGTGTTGAATGCAGAGAAGTATGCAGGGCCTGCTTATGTGACGTTGGAGCTAATAAGCTTGGTTCTGAAGCCAGAAAATTCCAACTGCTTAAGTCATACCACCTTTAGTTTATCCACTCGCTTTCGTTTCAAAGCTGACATGTTGTCGGTACAAGTGTTTTTTGTTTGACGCAAAAATTGATCGGAGTGTGCATGACCTATATAGTTATAGAACTGAATTTAACTTTCTGGTGGGAAACTTGATAATGAAGCTCGAGGAGTGCGCAAAATTGATGGATTGGAACGATTTGTGAAAGAAGAAGTGAACGGATGTATCATTCGAAAAAATATTCCAGCCACTCTACCCAGTTCTCCCATTTCCTCTGAGTTTCCTATTTGTCTATTGGTCAATTCGTTGTTATAAGAGATTAATGGACAAATGAAATACCGTTTCACGGTTTCAGAAGAACGGTAGGCCTACATCAGCTTTGCCCCGTCCACCCCCTTCCTCTAGTGAGATTCGTGGTCGGCAAAAATGACCCTACATGACTTTCAAAGGAAATGCAACTGCCCTTGGTGCAAGATTGTTTGTGATTTCGACGGTCTGAATTTCATTTGGCTAACCTGAGAATCCAGCTTGTCTGCAACAGTAATGTACTAGTCCCGCCTTCATTAAAAAGAGTACGGCGGTCGAAAATTCCGACATGCCCACCCCAATGTTACATTCATTGCCAATTTTACCAGATGAGTGCACAGGGGTGAGATACTCCATGCCCCTGACCACGTCCAAGGTAGCATTTATTTTTTGGAACAATAATTGCACTCAAACTGTCCTATGTGAATTTATTAGATAATTAGCAATGGCTGGTGCGCGCAAATAGAAATAGCGCTTTAAATTTCGACACATTCTAGCAATGGCTTGCTTTGTTTTAAATGACAATTATGTTATCCTCCTGTCTACAATGAAATGTCTCAAAAAGACAGATGGTACTTGCTGGCGATTTTGTTTTCTCGACCCTCAATCTTTGTTTTAGATCTCAAGTTCTTCGTGGCAATATTGGGTGGCCTCGCGGGCCGGATGTGGCCCGCGGGCCGCCATTTAAGAACCCAGGTTATACTAGATAAAGTATCAGTGGTCCTAAAAGGGGTCACGTGGAGCAATTATAGGGAAATTACGGGCTGAGAGGCATGGCGGCCGTATATCAGCTTTGAGTGAGTGTAACAGTTACAGGTAGAAGTTAGACAACAGTCTTTATGAATATTCATTTTGCGTAGTTACAGCTGCTAATGTCTTACGAATCTGATTACGTAATCTCCACAGGTGCCTGGGAAGAGTTGCAGGGTGTGTCGGGCAGTTGCCGAACATCTTGCAACGAGGAAACACGCATCCTGGTGAGGGAAACTCAAAGTCTGAGGTATAGACGTCAACGTTGAAGGATTTTGGAGACGGGCGAATTGAAAGTATTGGTCAGCGAGGACCGTGCTCACGCCGAGCCAATGTCAAACGTAAATTTAAAGTAGTAGTAGGCTGAGGCTGTTTCGAGCCGTTACTTCCCTCACCAGAATAGCGCCGTCTATTTCCCTCCGGGTACCTGTAAGTACTGCTTTATATTTGTATTAAGTAACGAGAACCTGTTTGGCCAATAATTTCCGATAGAGTAAATTGTATTACTAAATTGTGTAAGCAATGGCCCGCACCCTCACTGTAATTGTTTTATGAATTTACAGGGCCAGATGTACCATTCCTAAGTTTGGGCTGCGTACACCTATAGACGGGCCGCACTGTGCAGACCACCCCCCGTCCATGACGTAGACGTGGGTTTGCCGACAGGACTGTAAAAGTATCGTTCCATATGCTCATCTGTATATATCTATTTCGGAAAGAATCGTCGCAAGACCCCGACGAAGAAGAATTACATTATTTAAACACCAAACCAGTGTTTTCTAATTTTTGCAGTCTGGGCCATATATTTATATTCTCAGGTTCGAAACCGACCCGTGACATTTGGGGGCCTATCCGGGAACCTGAATTTTTATAATTTTTTGTGGCTCTGAGATACTGCATTTTTTTCCTTCCTTCGGAAAAAAGAAATTGTATTTGTTCTAGTAAGTTGATGTTTACTGTATGTGAAGATACAGCAATTTTGTATGCTAATGTATTTTACTACGATTAGTAGGAAGTATTTAGTTCGAAGTCAGTATTACATGCTTCAAGGAGCCGTGTTGCTCATTAAAGTGGTTTTAGCATCAATTATTTGTATGGTAGTGCTAAGCATGGAGTACGAAAAGTACGTCAGATTAGGGAAAGAAATTGGGTTGTCTGGCCAGGACCTGTTAGAGTTTGCAAACAATAGGGAAACAACTGACAAAAAAGAACGTGCAAAACTTGAAAAAGAGGCACGTGAAGAAAAAGACAAACAACGTCAACATGAGAAAGACATGAAAGAATATGAATTAAAATTATTGGAAGAGAGACAAAGAAGCGGTGCAGATGGTAGCAATAGTCAAACGGTAGAGGTTAAATTACCTAAGTTACCACCGTTTCGTGACGGCCGGGATGAGATGGACGCTTACCTGTTCCGATTTGAACGGTTCGCTACTCTCGCAGGTTGGCCCCAGTCACAATGGGCAACTTCTCTGGGAACATTATTGACCGGTCAGGCATTAGAGGTATATTCTAGAATGCCAAGTAGTGAGGCAAACGATTTTGAGAAGTTGAAAACTGCACTACTTAATGGATATTTTTTAACCAGAGAAGGGTATAGGCAAAAGCTTCGTTCTTCTAAGTGTGGTGCAACCGAAACGTATGCACAATTCTGTGACAGAATAAAGGGATATTTAAGACGATGGGCTGAGCTAAGTGAGGTACCAAAGACTTACGATGGTTTATTTGATTTAATTATACAGGAACAAATGTTATGGTCCAGTGATAAAGAATTGGCAATTTTCCTGAAAGAGAGAAGTCCGAAGACGGCTTCAGAAATGGCAACTCTGGCGGACGGGTTCAAGGAGGCACATGTTACCTATGATGGAGGTAAGCGGAAATCAGGTAGCAGTAGCAAGAGTAATAAGGCAAATTCAATTGGGAATGAAAATCAAAACTCGCAAGAGAAGGGCGTAAAAAATTTTGATTCCTTCGTGAAAGAGAAAAGAAGGTGTTATGTCTGCGGAAAGGTCGGGCATTTAGCCAAAGACTGTAGAAAAAAATTTAAAACGCCGAGTGAAAAGGGTGCAGCTGTTGAAATAAGTGTTGAATCGAATGCTTCTCAAACTGAATCAAATATTGAGTCTGCAGCCCTGTGTTTGAATGTTAAACCAAATTGGTGTGGGTGCCACGATCTGGCAAGTGACTCCGTGGAATTATCATGTGGTCATAAGTTACCAATTGTTACTGCTGCTTGTGCTCCCGATAAGTGCATGCCCGTTTGTCGAGGTGTCATTAATAATTTGTTAGTAGGGGTACTTCGAGATAGTGGATGCAGCACTGTTGTAGTCAAGAAAGACTTGGTGCAATCGCATCAAATGGTTGATCGTACTCAAAGGTGTGTTTTGATTGACGGTACGGTTAGGAATGTACCTGTAGCTCAGGTGACAATAAGTTCACCTTACTTTGAAGGCACTGTCGAAGCTTTATGTATGGACCGTCCTCTATACGACATTATTATTGGGAATGTTAAGGGTGCAAGAGATCCCAACGATCCAAATTATGCCTGGAAACCTCCAACAGTGCTAGAAATTGAGAATAGTAATATGGGAGCTCAGGAAAAAACAAAGTCGGATTCTGCAGCTGTAGAAACTAGGGCTCAGAGGAAAGCTAGACAAAAGCCATTGAACCCCTTGAAAGTTTCTGAGGGGCAGGCAGTAAGTGCTACTCCCGAGGATATTCGTAGAGCCCAACTGGAGGATAACACTTTGAGTAAATTATGGAAATTGGCCGAAAGTGATGCTAATCCAATAATAAAACGGAGTAGTCAGGTCAAATTTGTAATTGTACGTGGAATTTTGCATCGCGAATTTAGGTCGCAGAAAGTCCAGCAGGGTGGAATTATCAAACAGTTGGTTGTGCCGAGCGTGTACCGAGAAAAAGTTTTGCAGTTAGCCCATGACGCCATAATGGCTGGGCATTTGGGAGTAAAGAAAACTCTGGATAGGGTTATGGCAAATTTCTATTGGCCGGGGGTGCACGGAGATATTCGAAGGTATTGTTCTTCGTGTGACGTTTGTCAGCGGACTGTCCCTAAAGGAAAGGTTACCCGAGTACCACTAGGGGATATGCCCTTAATTGATACCCCCTTTAGAAGGGTAGCGGTGGATCTCATAGGACCTCTTCAGCCAGTTACGGGGAATGGAAATAGGTTTATACTCACCTTAGTAGATTATGCTACCCGTTATCCCGAGGCAGTAGCACTCCCCCGTATAGAGACAGAGAGAATAGCAGAGGCCTTATTAGACATATTTTCTAGGGTAGGGGTTCCTCAGGAAATTCTCAGTGATCTTGGAACTCAGTTTACATCTAATGTAATGAAAGAAGTGGGAAGGTTGTTGTCGGTGAAACAGTTGAACACCACGCCTTATCACCCTCAGTGTAATGGCCTCGTTGAGAGATTTAATGGTACACTTAAGCGTATGTTGAGGAAGTTATGTAGTGAGAGACCCCAAGACTGGGACAGATACTTACCGGCACTATTATTTGCGTATAGGGAAGCTCCTCAAGAAAGCCTTTACTTTTCTCCCTTCGAGTTATTGTATGGTCGAACTGTTCGTGGCCCTTTAAGCATTCTTAAAGAATTGTGGTCAGGAGAGAATGTAAACGAAGAAGTTAAGACTACATATGAATATGTAGTAGATTTGAGGGAACGACTCGATGCTACATGCAAATTAGCACGAGGAGAGCTGGCTAAGTCAGCAAAGCGATATCAAAAGTATTATAATGTTCGGTCAAAGGATCGCAAGTTTCAGGTGGGGGACTTAGTTCTAGTATTACTACCCACAAATCAGAACAAGTTGCTGATGCAATGGAAGGGACCGTTTAAAGTAGTCAAGAAAATTGGGGTTAATGATTATCGATTGCAATTAAGTGGTGTAGAAAAGACATTTCATGCTAATCTCCTTAAACGATATGTACCACGAACTAGTGAGACTGACACAGGGAGATCGGAGCGTCCTTATGAAAGGGCTGCAATGATGAAGGTAAAGGTGATTGAGCAGGAGGTAGGTGAGAATGATGAAAGTTTCACAAAGGTTGACCTAGTGCCACTTCAGCAAACAGAAAGTGTTGAAGATGTAATAGTATGTAAAGATTTGGGTGATAGTGAGAAGAGTGAAGTTAGTAGACTTCTTAAGGAGTATTCCGATGTGCTTACTAATCTACCAGGTTGTACAAACTTAATCCAACATGCTATAAATCTTACAACTGATGACCCAGTAAGGTCAAGAGCGTATCCTACTCCATTAGCTACACAAGAAACGATAAAACGAGAAATTGAGGCTATGCTGAAGTTAGATGTGATAGAGCCGTCAGAATCGGCTTATGCATCACCAATAGTACTTGTGAGAAAGACAGATGGTACAAACAGGTTTTGTATTGATTTTCGTAGATTGAATATGGTTACTGTTTTCGATCCAGAGCCCATCCCTAACGCAGAAGAGTTGATGGCAAAAATAGGGTCAGCTAAATTCTATACCCGACTTGATCTAACTAAGGGGTATTGGCAGATCCCGGTATTAGAAAAGGATCGACACAAAACAGCTTTTATCACATCACATGGGTTGTACCAATTCAAAGTCCTACCCTTTGGTATGGTTACCGCACCGGCAAGTTTTACTAGAATGATGAGAAGGTTACTGAATGGTCAGTCTAATGTGGTTAACTATATTGATGACATTTTAATTTATACATACACGTGGCAGCGACATTTAGAGGTAATTAGAGAAGTTTTACAGAGGTTGAGAGAAGCTGGACTTACAGCCCGTCCCAGCAAGTGTCATGTAGGATTTTCATCATTAGATTTTCTTGGGCATGTGGTGGGAGAGGGTGTGGTCAAGCCCCAGCAGAATAAGGTCAGAAAAGTCTTATGTGCTGAAAAACCTAGGACCAAAAAGGAAGTGAGGTCATTCATGGGGCTGGCGAATTATTACAGGAAATTTATTCCTAATTTCGCGACGATCGCAGCTCCATTAACAGATCTGACAAAGTCGAGGGGGCCCAGGGAGGTTCAATGGGAGGAGACCCAGCAAAAGGCATTTGAAACGTTGAAATCGAGATTAACCTCGTCACCTATTCTGCACCTACCCGACCCGTCAAAAACCTTTGTGTTGAGAACTGACGCTTCTGACATAGGTTTAGGGGCCGTATTGCTCCAGTCGGATGGTAGTTATCATTATCCTATTTGTTACGGTAGTAGAAAACTCTTGCCCCGAGAGAAAAATTACTCGGTAATAGAGAGAGAATGCCTCGCGGTAGTCTGGGCTGTTTCGAAATTCTATTTATATCTCTATGGTAGAGAATTTATCATAGAAACTGATCACAATCCTTTAGCATATTTACAGACGGCTCAAGTAAAAAACGCACGTGTATTACGATGGGCTTTAAGTCTACAACCATATCGGTATGTTGTTCGATGTATTAAGGGTAAAGATAATGTAGGTGCCGATTTTTTGAGCCGACGTCCGGAGTAAAACGATGACTTATGTGTGAAGATATTTCATGAAAGTGACTGTATATGTTGTAAATACTTATTCATAATGGACAGTTGTCTTAAGAAGGGAGTAAATGTAACAGTTACAGGTAGAAGTTAGACAACAGTCTTTATGAATATTCATTTTGCGTAGTTACAGCTGCTAATGTCTTACGAATCTGATTACGTAATCTCCACAGGTGCCTGGGAAGAGTTGCAGGGTGTGTCGGGCAGTTGCCGAACATCTTGCAACGAGGAAACACGCATCCTGGTGAGGGAAACTCAAAGTCTGAGGTATAGACGTCAACGTTGAAGGATTTTGGAGACGGGCGAATTGAAAGTATTGGTCAGCGAGGACCGTGCTCACGCCGAGCCAATGTCAAACGTAAATTTAAAGTAGTAGTAGGCTGAGGCTGTTTCGAGCCGTTTCTTCCCTCACCAGAATAGCGCCGTCTATTTCCCTCCGGGTACCTGTAAGTACTGCTTTATATTTGTATTAAGTAACGAGAACCTGTTTGGCCAATAATTTCCGATAGAGTAAATTGTATTACTAAATTGTGTAAGCAATGGCCCGCACCCTCACTGTAATTGTTTTATGAATTTACAGGGCCAGATGTACCATTCCTAAGTTTGGGCTGCGTACACCTATAGACGGGCCGCACTGTGCAGACCAGGGGCGTCAATCCGAATTCAGATGTGGGGGGGGGGGGACGGGGGACATACATGACTTAGCACAAACCAATCCCTTTGGTTTTGAAGAGGGGGCGTCTTCCTATAGGCCCTTTCCTCCCCCCCCCCGCCTTATGATGGCTGACGTTGTCCTATTCTAATAAGAATTATCATTTCAAAGTTAACATAACCATCACAGATGATCTGCCAGGTGAAATACACGGAGTCCACGGAATTACATCAAGAAGTTGTCTTCACCATGTCCCAAAATATCTAAAACAACGCTTCGCAGCGTGGATCATTGTCGGAGACCATGGACCCGACCAGGCCCGTTGCTAGGGTGATATATTTGGGGGTGTGAAGGTCCCAAATTCCGACCGGCTGGATGTATTTTCCAACTGAGTGGAGGCGTTTAAATTGCACTTTGTTATGCGCTCTGCGTTTTGTATACAGCAGTGGGGATCCTTCCTTTGTCACTACATAAATGAGTCGTCCTGGGGGAGGGGTCTAAGGGGAGGGGGAATCCCCATCCCCTTAAAATTTTTTGTTAATTTAAGGCTGCTTAGGTGCAAAACGGTGCTATCTTTGAGATATTTTTGGAGCTGATCGTACATGGCTGGAAAATGTCCATAATGTAGTGAATTCTAATTTTCCGACTGGCTGGATGTTTTTACTAACTGCAGTGGCGGCAAGTAAATTGCACCTTTTTATTCACCCTGCGTTTGTATACAGCAGTGGGGATCCTTCCTTTGTCACTATATAAAGGTGTCATCCTGGGGGAGGGGGTCTAAGGGAAGGGAACGTAGCCCTCCCCTTGAGAAATTTTTGTTAATTTAAGGTTGCTTAGATGCAAAATGGGATATCTTTGGGATATTTTTGGAGCTGATCGTAGTATAGCAAAGGTGTGAAGGATTAGCAAGGGCGTTTTCAGAATACTTTGTAGTCGTAACTGTATTAACAATCACCATCTGCAGGCGCGGATCCCGAAATTTTGAGGGGGACCAAGATGGAAAATCTCATGTGCACCGAAGGTGCACCACGAGCGCGAGCACGAGTTCCTATGCGTGGTGTCCAGGGGCCCGCGATAGGGCAGCTGCGGGGTCCAGGGGGCGAAGCCCCCGGAAGCTCTCGCAGTATTTTATTTTAAGAGCACAGAAATCGGCTCCAGTTCTTATGTCAGTGAGATTTTATACCTTTTCATATTGCATGGAAATTGATGTGTATGGCTCAGTATAAGTTACTATATGTACCTGCAGAAGTTCCGAAGAATCTAAGTTATCTTAAAACTTACACGCCAACATTATGAACCCATGCAGGTAACTTGAAATGATTTTTGCCATAATGAGTGTTGTATTTTCGTTATACGGTATTCAGGTATAGGAAGTCAGATGAAACAATTGCCCGTGAAAATTTGAATTTACATTTAAAACCATTGCTATTACAAACGGTGTCAATTCCCTTTATGTGTGTCTATCAATTAGAAGGTGGCTTCGATACTAAGTTTTCAGTTCTCATAAGAAGAGGAGGGTGAAGAAATGAATATCAGTTGCTTTACATCCTTATTATACTCCGAAACTCTGAAATCACGTTTATGCACACAAATAATTGGCTTAAGGTAGAACCCCACCGATGAGTAATGCGAATACTTTTTGGTCCTTACTGATAGTAAAAGGAGCAATTCAAGGCTAAAACTGCGCAGATCAAGCAAAAATCAAGAAATATTGAGAAGACTTTGCAAAAATCGTGAAAGATTTCAAATGATTTTTGGTAAAAAGTGATAAAAATAAATCCATCACTCAATAAAAACGTACCTCCCTCAGTAAGCGTAAACAATTGCGCGCGAAGCGCGCCGAAAATTTTCGGTATAGAACCTCCCGGGAGCTCTGCATTAATTGAAAAGGGGGACCAACAGGACTCTCACAACCTGACATCCATATCGGAGGAGAGATGATATATCACCTTGTCTTTTTAGGTATAGGAAGAAGGATGGTGGACAGGCAAAATTCGTTTCAGAAAAGATTTTCGTCGTTATTGAACGTCGCGGTAAAATGTTTGGAAAATAAGCAACGGCAATTACGTAATTTCAATCTTTCAGACCGTGTGCTAGACTAGATTAGTCAAAGATCCCATAATGATGAGAGCCATACAGAGAAGGAGAATGTACTTTTTAGAAAAATGTTTGCATTGGAATAATTTCTTGCGTCATATCTTTGTCAATGGTATATGAAATCGGGTGTAAACCCGTCGTATGCGCGCGAAGCGCCCCGAAATTTTGAATAAAATATTAGTCCATGACAAAACCTGCATTCAGAACCTGCATCGGACACTGTCACTTTCCCACCAACCTATCTGCCTATGCTATTCAGACTGAGAATTCTTAAAAAGCACTTTTGCTCCTTTGTTCCCCCGTGAGTAGATACCGAAAGCTATTGATAATAAGGACAACTCTGACACAAGGCTTGACGCTAGCTGAGCGTGCAAAACTTTGGAATTTGTCAAGAATTTCCAAAACTTATGATAGTTTGAGAACAGTTTGTGAAAGAAAATGGTAAGAACAAATAAACCAATCATTAAAACTACATCTCACCCTCCACGCTCCACAGAAATCTGTAGCTTATAAAACGACTTTGGGACCATTTTAAAAATTTTCAAGATTCGATGGGGGGAGGGGGACACACGTCACCCATTGCCCACTGTGCCGACGCCACTGTCTGTAGCTTAAAAGCCTTTGAGTTTATTTTAAAACTTTTCAGACAGTTTCGAAATCGAATAGGGTATGCACGCCGCTACTGTGCCTGCAACAGCTGGTGCCACTGTGCACAACAGCACGTCACCTGACAGCTTGTCTTTTGTATTCACTCTGCAAGTTCTTTGGCAAAATCCTTGCCTCTCAATCCCTCTAGATTACAAAAACTTTCACTCTTTAACAAAATTGTCACTAATTTCAGTGCAGCTAGCAGGGCCCATACTGCATATGTCACGATGTTTACTTATCTAGATCTTAAGTCAAGGATCATTACTCAGCTGTTCACCTGTTTTCGAACATTGTAGCCTGGTAGCTCTCCTTTCGTTGCCAACCACTGTGAAAGATATCTAAAGAGATAATCCAGCTATAGCTCCACCCAACCCCTACGTTCTTATAGGCACTTTTATTAATTTTTTGCTCTTAATTTTTCTTTCTCCTTTTCTTTTTTTTTCTTTTTCTACCTTTTTTCTCCTTTCGTTTTTTTTCCGTGGCGAGGGGACGGGCCCCCCTGGTCCCCTCTGGATTCGCGCCAGCACCATCTATACCGATAATGGCTTCGGCGAAGCGCTCGGTAAAATTTTTTGAAAAATGTTTAATGGCAACAACGTACTTTCAACCTTTCACAAGGGGGGGGGCATGCAGTATGTTGTGTGACCGCTGGCCTGGGGAGGGGTTTAAGGGGAGGGGTGCCCCTCCCCTTTGAAATTTTTTGAAAAATTAGGTGTCCTTACATGCAATCTGGTGCCAAATATGCCACCTTTTGAAGTAAATTTGTGTTAAACAATTTACGTATTTTTAGAAACTTAAAAAAATCGGAATCAGTGAGGGTGGGCATGGTCGAATGGCCCTCCGCACTAATTGAATGATCCCATATTGATGCGAGGCCCCTACAGATGTTTTGAGATGTATGTCTGTTTTCGGAAAGTGTTGTGATCAGAAAAGTTCCATGTATAATTACCTTCTTAATGGTCATGAGAAGGAGTGCAAACCGTGACGCATGCGCGCGAAGCGCGCCGAAATTTTGCCATTAAATAAGATTTCCCTGACGAAATCTACATTCAGAATCCGCATCGAGGCACTTAACAATTACCCAACAAACCTACATGTCATTCAAAAAGCCAGTCAAATAGAGCCACGACACTACTCTTTCACGCAAATGTGTGGGGGGGGGACATTTGATATTGTGTCCCCCACCCATCGAAATGTGGGGGGGGGACGTGTCCCCCCGTCCCCCCCAGGATTGACGCCCATGGTGCAGACCACCCCCCGTCCATGACGTAGACGTGGGTTTGCCGACAGGACTGTAAAAGTATCGTTCCATATGCTCATCTGTATATATATATATTTCAGAAAGAATCGTCGCAAGACCCCGACGAAGAAGAATTACATTATTTAAACACCAAACCAGTGTTTTCTAATTTTTGCAGTCTGGGCCATATATTTATATTCTCAGGTTCGAAACCGACCCGTGACAGTGAGAAATAAGGCTTGTGTGAAGGTAAGCATAAGTTTGAGCTCTTCTAGCTAGAAATCGTCATTTTCATGATATGGTAAATTGAAAAGGCCATGAATGGCCAACACGTCAGCTATCTCGTGAGGGGTAGCTTGTACTTTGCGAAAACTTTGACAAGGTTTTAGAGGCCATTTTACTTATGGGAATTAGTGTGTAAGTCAAAGGAAAATTTATTGGCTACCGTCAGGGAGCTGCCACTAGACTCCTGAGTATATTTTCAGCTTGAGCGGTGAACAGTTGTTGAAATTTGAAGACAGGGGGAGGGTAGAGGGAATGGGAGAAGGAGGAGGAGCTTTGCAGCCTTTAACTGGGCTTAGCTATTCGCTGTTGTTAACATCTTTGCCAGAAAACGTAATTTAGTGCTATTGTTTTGAGGCATAGTTATCAAAAATGTTCAAAGTAGCTCAATTCCTGACTCTGAATTCACGAATTACCACACTGGGATTTATATTCCCCCAAACATGCGTGTTCTCGACAGTTTACACCGCGATTATTTCGATAAGGTGGCCGTAGTAATACGGAACGGTTCGGGGGGGGGGGATCCAATTGAGAACTCGACCATCTCGAAGGCCCCTCCTCCCTCGTGTTGCATGTTTGAAAATTAAAGGCTACAAACTTCTGAAATCGTTCTAAAGTCAAAGTTTTTGGATGATTATGCTATGATAATGCTGAAGATTCATTGCACTTCTGATAACTTCATGGCCCTCAGAGTCAGGTAAATCGCATATAACAGCTTCTTGTTTCAAAAAATTTCCCGGAAATCTACTGTAGTTGCATCTTTGAAGCTCTTTTTAAAACCCCTTAACTACAAACAGCACTCACCCTTGTGGTTCTCATTAAATGTTTCAAAAGGTGCACATTACAGTACCATTTGCATCTAAGCACCTTTTACTACGAGAATGAATTAAGATGTCTCCCCTTGCACTGGCTTTAAACCGTAACAATAAGGCCAAGTCCCACGCACCCCGGCGGGACAGGGGTGGCGCTAGGATGTCCCCACAGAGGAACCAAGCTCCCCAACGGGGGGGGGGCAGCATCTTGAAGTCCAGATAAAAGCAACGGGTTGCCAAAAGAAAGGCGAGTGCAAAATTTTGGGCGCGGGAAACTTGCTGAAAATTCTGGGGTTTCTATAGAAGAAAAATAAAAAATTTGGAATCCTTATTGGGAAAAAATTGGAAATATTCGGGTTTTTATTAAAGAATCTGCCCTTAAAACGAAGAAATTTGTCGTTCGACTGTCTTCGTCGGGATTGAATACTTTATGGTATCCATTAATGCTCCCCTACGAAATTGGGACATTTCCCCGACGGGGGTGGGGTTGGGGTTGGGGTTAGCCTTCCCTTACGGGTTGCTATGGCCCCCTGTTCCCCACCTGGCGCCAGTCCCTGCGACAGGACGACAGAAAAGCAAATCATGTGACCTACTGGACAGAAAGGCTACACACACCTAGTTATATAGATATTTTAGTTTTGGTAGAGGCATTGGTTATCCGATTACTAAAACTTAAGCGCCCCAAACACCATTTTGGCCTCTTCTAGTCGAACCCCCTAGTTCCGCCACTGGGGGATATGTCAAGCCCAGTGATCCAACCAACAAAGGCAGTGCGGGATTGATACTTCTTATGTGGGGTCCGAAGACAGGCCTCAGGGCCCAGGGGCGTAAAAGAGGACAAGGGAAGGGCTCCTGTAGGGGAGGTCCAACACGTCATCCCAATTCGTCGGGAGCCTGAAGTATATTTTGTTTTCACATTTTTTCTATTATTAGTATGAGAAAAGATCTAAAGCTGATCTCGTAAATAGTTCATCAAGGAGCTACAGTGGTCATGATAAAGAGCAGGCGCGTAGCTACAGGGGGGGGGGAGGGCTGGGGGGACCTGGGCCCCTCAGATGTTCGCTAGGCCCCCCAAATATTACTTGTGTCCTAATAAAATGTGTAAGAATTAAGGACGGCGATCAATGCCGTGATCCCCATTTGATACATAGGCCCCCTAAAAAATTCATCCTAGCTATGCCCCTGATAAAGAGAAATATCCGACGCTGGTCAGTCTCCTCTACGATTTACCTTTAGCTGCTTTAGCTCTCAATAAGGGCAGATTCTTCAATGGAACCTCCAATATTTTTTAATGGGGGGGGGGGGAATTCGAGCGCAATAGAGTTTCGTTGTTTTTTCCTCGTTTGGTTTCATAACTTCTCTGGCCAAGACTATCATAACTTACATGGTTTTACAGGTCGGGAATGTCATCCTCATCACCACAGTTGTTCTCTTGTCTACATGGAACTATTGACGAATCCGATCAGCGCTTGTGTTTAGTGACTGTGGGCAGCCATTAATGGGGTCCACCAGCCTTAAATCGTCTTCATTTATTTTCTACATGAATTTCAAACCCACATATTCAGTGAAATTGAACGAATCAAGATACAATTTAATGTCCAACCATCCATCATACAGGTAAGCAAGGAAATTGAAAGATTAAAGGTGATAGACCCCAGGTATGGCCGACTGAAATCAGACCATCACTTGCTCTCCGGATTCGTCTATAGCCTACAGTAAACGACACGGTATATCTATTCTTGGTAAACTGATTGGTGGATATGCACTGTAAGTTATAATCAGCGTTAGAGACAGGCAGTTCATTGAGTTGACCGATTTTGGTTTCCAAGTTTGGGACAGTCTTCTGTGTATCTCTAAAAATTTGGCGCGGTTCTCGGGCTGATCAACTCTTAAGGTCAGATTTCCTGGCAAAAACAGCAACTCTCCACAGTAAACTTTGTACGGTATATCAGTTTTGTATAGGCTATTGTGAAAAGTATATATGCTTCTAAATTAAATGGTGTATTAAAGGTTCTCCCTCCTATCCACCCGACTACCAGTGTCACCTGGTACCCTTTATCCCACTTCCCCGTAGCCCATGTCAAAACGCCCACTTTGGTGCTGTGTGCTGTTGTTTATGGGAAAACGAAGGGAAATAAAGTAGCTGGTTAGTACTAGAGAAACATTACAAACTTATTTTACTCAATCCACGATTTGAAATTAGGTGAATAAACTTCGAAATTTTGTATCTTTGCATAAAATATCCTCAGACATGAGTTGGACCCAGTATGTTTGAGGTTTGGTCTTCAATCTTTGTAACACAATTTGGAAATTTATGTTTTTGAGTTCCATTCAAAGCTATAGAAGATTTCGTGTATCACAGGAACCACCAAACATATGAGGGGGTTGGGGAGGTCAAGTATCAGTGCATGTAAGCAATGCCTCATAATTTCTCAGTATGATTTGTCTGTTCATATTCATCAGATTATATTTCGAATCACGTTTAACATACATGCAGGCTCGTAGTCAGAAGTAGGAAGGAATCGGGACCCCAGACAAATTTTCACCCCTTATAAAATTTTAAGTTATTATTGCCTTGATACATCCAAGTTAACTATCACGCCCCATAAAAATATTTGGCAGTCCTGGGAGTTTTCTCGCCCCCCCCCCCTCGGTGCGTTGTCTGGCTACGGGCCTACATATGCGCACCTAATTCCAAAGGAGGGTCGTTTGCACCTAGTCCGCACTGCCCTATCGCTTTTGATGTTGAAATATAAATGCTTACAAAGTAACAGACTAGGGCTCCTGTGACCTTCTTATTTAATACCGCCGTCCACTTTGTTGACTCAGCTATAGGAACAGTGTGGAAAGCCATGAGAGACCCACAGAGCTGAGTCAGCAGACTGTGCCCTGGTCCACCCTGGAGGCACTTTTTTGAGTGGTAATGTGTGGCGGTACTTTGGGTCTTCCAAAAAGCGAGGAATATGAGTTTATTCCCTACACTGGGGTGGTGAAGTCATAAACTGTTACGGGTGGCACAAACTCTTACTGGTACCTTCGTTGGCCTAGTAACACTTTGGTTTGTGTTGTGATGTAACTTTGGATCGAAGAACGCATAGTCCTGCATACACTGACCTCATATTGACACAGTGTAGCACACCTTAGGCCAATGACATTGACCTACGCGGAATTAGGCGATATACCATGAATACTGGATGACGCCACTTCGTTGTGCTTTGTTACCTAAGGAACAGAACCCAATCATATGATCTCTAAAGAACGGGTAAAGACACAACAGAAATATACTTTCGGAAAAAGACAAAACTGGAAAACAGAAGTGAGATGATGTATCAGATTTGTGTGCCATGTCATATTGAACAACCAGCACTGAGGCGTCAAGTGGCAAATCTTACCGAAACCTTACCGCAACCACGCCCTCTTTTCACAGTTTAAGGAATTTATCATCAGTAAACGTAGCTAGCCAAAGTCAGGCAAACTTGTCTGTCTGTCAATCTGTGTCAGATCTTGATGGTCATTCAAAAAGAAAAAAAAATGATCAAACCGTTTGAGTTGAGTCCTTTGAGATCGAAGGAACAATCGTACCAAAAGAAATTTAGACCATTAACCCACAGAATGTAAAGGATTAGCTTTTTAATTTAATTTTCATGGGATATAAGACCATTGGATATAGAGTCACCTACATTCCACGCTGTTCTACGGTTATAGCGCCACCACCATTATTGTAAAACTGGGAAGACAACTGGAGATTTTACTGTGCGTGAGCCTCTTCTTTTTACGAACAGTTAGAAGCTTCATTCTAAAATGGACACACCGACAAGAAGTCAAGGTTTGCCAAAAAGTTGTTTTTGCTTTGTTTTGTTTTTTCATGTGTTCTATAGGCTTTTGCCATCAGAGCAAATATTAACAGCTGCTCCCTGTGAGCTATACGACTGGGAAGAGATACGAAAATTTACCAAGTCCCTGGCTAATCCAAGAATAAGTAAGACTTGCCTTTAATAAGTAGATTCATCAATGTTTGTGGCAATAAATTGCATATACGCATGACCTTACTTGAATCATCAATGTCTCATACAATTTTATGAACAAGCGCAACAATGTTGCCGAAGCTCAGCTTTTCCTGTTGACCTAAAAGTCTGCAGTCAATATTTTGGATGGGTCTGTAACTCATGTTGATCATACGTACGTTAGAAAACAAAGAGATAAATACAAATGCAATGAAATATGTATTGAACTCCTGAAGTCTCTGAAAGACTAAATCTGGTACACAAAGTTAACTTTATATGCTGCACAGATGTTAGTATACAAATAATGAATGTTTACGAGTGCGCTGCTTTGTAGACCTCATTTGTTTTCCATAATTAGACCCAGATAGTAACTTCCGATAAAGAATTTTTACAAATGGTTAAAGGTCTTAAAAGCGATATTTTGCCCCAGAGATATTCCTTGAACTTGTCCAGGGACAGAAGTTCAAATGAGTGTTGCCACTATGATTTGGAAAAACCAAAACTGCTCAATTGCTCAAAATAAAGGGATAATTTCTAAATTAAATTCTTTACGCGCCTCGAATTCTGAGTACTCTTTAGTCCAGTTTTCCCCTACAAAATTATTTTACTGCATAACATTTTTATGATTGGGATATACCAGGTATATAAATCGTCGATCGCTTTTAGGACCCGTGAATGTGTCGCAACAGGCCGGAGGGTAACTACAGTTCGTAGAGAGCGTTGGGAAAATATGCACACTTATACTAAGTCTAAGGCTATTGAAATATCATCCCCCATGGCTTCCCCTTAACAACTTGGTGGGGCTTTCGGCAACGGAGAACAAGACTGGGGCGGTTCCTGCAGTGTCGACGCCCATGTGACTGCACCAGGCTTGTAGCCTGACAAGGTACTGAATGGGGGCGAAATGGCTTCCAGGGGCTAAAAAATTTTTAAGGGGGCCAAATGTATACAAATGCCATTAAGCCAATGGCAACTTGAAAACTTGCTAGGGGGCGAACAAATTTCAAAGAGGGATTCGCCCCCTTGGCCCGCTTGACTAGAAGCCTGGGCTGCACAATTCCTGCAGGCTCCGAGACTGACTTATGGCACACGCCTTCAAAAAGCACGTTTTCCTTTTCAAACCGAAAATTGATTTTGGAATGTTAGCACAACCGTTAAGCTTAAACCATATGAAGCTTTGTATTTTCAATCAACGTGCTATATTCTTTGTTTAAAAGAAAGGGGTGGGTTCCTCTTTCTTCGTACGACATTTCCTAGACAACATTCACCCTAGTAACTTGAAATAGTGTACCCCGAGCCGGTATCCCAATTCACGAGTAGCTTCTTTCCTTCATGCGACAATATAAACTAATTTGCTATTAAGGAGGATAAGTCATTTGTTTACCTTTCATTCTAAATATTTTTTGTCCAGAAATGTTACGAAGAATGTTTGTAAAGGAGATACAAGAAAATTTGAAAGACTAAGGTAATGTTTACAAATAACTTGAAACTTGAGGCGACTGGATATATTCTTTTTAAACTTTAAGCCAAACTCCTAAAACCATTCAGACATCAGGCTAAGTTGAATACTTGTTTCTGCCGCCTAGCTTATACCACTAGCCTATGTTTCGCACAAGGCCACATATTCGCAAGAACTTGCATAACTTTCAAACGTCCGGTATTTCTTTTCGAGTAGGCCTAACCATGATCCAACCAATTTAGCTAGTCTATTATGAAAACGCCTGAATGAGATCAGCACCACATGTTCATGACGTAACGCCTCCATAGTAGGCTGTACGGTATATTCCTTATTCATGTTATATCCCTGGTTTGGAAAGCAAAGAGCTGAGCAAACATAGTCTGACAGTGGGGTAGCCCACGTACGGTATTCAAAAGTCGATACACTGTACTTTGCGTAAACACTTCCACACGATTAAGCACGAGACGTCCTGTAAATTTATATATGTTCAGTATACGTTTGTACTTCGTTTCATTGCACAGTCTCTCAAATGATAACAACTGGGATTCTCGACGTATTCCCGAACATGGGGACTTCGCCAGAATTTGTTTCAAAAAGTGATGTTTTCATGCCTGTAATGATTGCAGAAACGAAAAAAAAATTTAACTTTTGTTTAGCATAAATTGAACTATGTATTTGAAACATATTATCAAGATTGGTGCAAAACTGAAAGACAAGTAGGGAATTTTACGTTTTCAAACAAAGCCCCCTCCCGAGGTCGAATAGCGGCCAAATTAATCGAAAAGAGTCGCAGCATACAGATACTACTTTTGCTAACATCTCTACTGAATTTCAGCCAAATCTAACGAAAAACAGCGAAATGTCAGGCACTTAAACGCAAATGTTATGGTGACAGACGTTTGCCGTGACGTAGAAGTTTTGCCGTGCACGACAGCAATAGCTCAGCTGAAAGCTTTCAGCTGAGCTAAAAATCTGGTCGCAAAACCATTTTACTTCGTCTCTCTTGATAGTTCATGCAAAATGAAATCATTTTAAATCTGTTGTTATGACGTCATCAGAGCGATGAGGTACTGGTACTGGGTATTTTAGTCAAACAACAAGGTGTTCCAATAGTTTTTTTAGTTTTTGTAATATTTTTTATTCTTTTATAGGTTTGGGTATGGAAGTATTCAGTAATAGGTCCATGGTTAGGATGAGGTATTGTATGTGACATAACGGAAATACTCATATTTATTCATTTTTGTCCAATATTGTGGATACTCGTCAGGCTTTAAAATGCAGATTCAATTGTCCCAAGCTAAATTGACGTACTCTGAGGATCTGAAGTAAGCGAGTTCGATATAAAGATTTGCAATTCATGCTGGGAATTTTTCGTTAGCCAAGAGACCGAATCCGCGACAGCAGACTTCAGTGATAGCAATGGATAATGGGCTAGGCGTTTAAACAACCGGCGCCATGCTAATTAGAGTGCCTGCTAACATAATGCTAGAGCTACTACAGTATTGTTTTACTCCCAGTTCCCATACTCCTTTGCATGCATGACGTAGCCTTATCATTAAACCCTGCTATTTGTTTGCATTCATAACTGCACTTCACGTGATTGTTTGCTTTCTTTGCCACAATAAAACGTTACTGCATCCAACCTTTCACGTCCACGTTTAAGAGAATAAGTATTAAGATTACGGTTTCATCAAAACCAATATCTTTACCCCGTTTTATGTCATAAACCACGATTTTAAGACTGAAAGCTGTGCTAATATAAAATATTACAGGCAGCCTCTTTCGTTTCTATAGCAAACGTCAACCCTTCTTGGCATGCATAACAACTTTGTAAAATCAAAAATGCTTAATAAAACTAAAAACAAAACAAAACAAAAAAACAAACAAAACAAAACAAAACAAAAAAAAAAGCAAGAAAAAAATTCTGGAGCTCTATGCTGAAAACGAAGGAAACATGAACATAGTTGTGCTTTGAAAACAACCACAATATAGACTAAGCCCTTATTTTTCGCCGAATGGTGGAGTTTTTGCTAGTTTTCATTTTTTTTCTTTTAACTTTTTTTCTCTTTTGAATGACTGATAAGCTAGAATCAAGAATGCTTTTCCAAGTATTTCAATTTTTTCAGTAGGTTTAATAGAATAGTTTGGGGTTCAAGGATGATCTTTCATAATCAGAGGTCAAAACTACAGGAAATATGAAACTGATTATTGTTTTCGAAAAGTACGTCACATGATTGATACCCAAGAATCCCATTGGTCGTAATTACCTTTGTGTTGTGTCTGCCGGTAGAGCAAAAAGAAGAGCCCTGCTGTAGGACTAAATTAAATTTACTCAAATATTTAATTTACAGATTTTGAAATAAATGAGGGAGAAAAGAAGAAAACTGAAAGACCAAGATGTGCTCTACCAATTCTGATTTGTGTCATATTAGTGGCATTCGCGTTGTGTTCGTGTGGCATCGTACAAGTTTCCATTGCCATCAGCAAGATAACCAAACTGAATACAGTTAGACCTACTCACGCGAGACCGTTTGAAAGTAAGAGTTTTGTATCATGAGTACAGCATTCTACCGTTAAATCTTGGATAACATGAGTTTACAACGTGGTTAAAATTAAGTAAAGAGTGTTCTATTTAAGTCACTTTTAAAATATGAACAAAAACTGGATTTACCATGATTTGGCCAGATGAGTCCATGGCCAAGGCCCCCAAATAGTAGAACTACAAAAATAGTAAAACAGAAAAAAAAAACACTTAAAGCTAAAACGTGTTCTCCATAATACCTTACCAACGTTTAATTATTGCCATGAGTAAGTTCGAATTCTACTAATTCCAATCATATCTGGAACATTAAACAGATGAAGAAAATACCTTATCATCTGATCGATTAATTATGTGCAAACCTTTTTATCTCAGACCAAGTTAGAACCCCCACTGCCACCATACATTATTGGCAGGAGGAGTATAATATAACAATGGAGTTGCCTCCTTATTTTTAGAATATATTATCGAGTTTTGCTGGCTGGGGGTTGGGTCTGTGGATTAGGTTAGCGTCGGTGTTTAGGTATGTTTTAGGTAGTCATGTGAAAAAGCAATTACCAAGCATTATTCTTACAGCCACCTAAAGAACGAACACCATAGTCACTAGGCTATGTTGGGGTTGAAAGATTTTAGTCTGGTCATCGTCTTGCATCCAGTGTATAGTCTATTACTGGTTGACCTTTCCATATACTGACTTTTATACACAGATGTTACAACAGCCGTTATCCCCGAAGCACACCCAGATGTCACATTCACCTCAAATACTCCACTTCAGCAGGAGTCTAGTAAGTTACTGAGCATTGTTTATGGATAAATGTGTAAGCGCACGCTTTTAATTGTGGCTAAGCACTTTTGCCCGAAATTTTTAGAACGTCGCACGATTCCCCGAAAATACCCCATACTTTACCCGCAAATGTGGAACATATCCTAGTCCTTGCCGGAAGGGGGAGGGGGAGGGAGGTGTCCTCTAGCCCAGCCTCGTTCACATAAAATAAAATATACTCGTGTGAATGGCTGGTACAGAATGCCAATGCGTTATCTCTTCCATCTTTTTGACAAATTTATGTTAATGTTTATAGAGAAAAGGCGTTCATTCAAAATTATTTTGTGTTCTAGAATATTTTTTAGAGTGATTGTTAGTAATCTGTGTTAATCTTGTTAGTATCCCTAGTATAGCTATTTCGACCGTATGCCGGACATCGCTGTAGGCAGACCTATTCATATCACAAATTCACACTGCGTGAAATGTTTTACCGACTACTAGTGCAGTTGCTACCATTTTTCGCTAAGGTTACTAACTGTAAGGGCTTGCTTTTTATGCAGCGTATCAAACATTTCCAACCACAACAACGAGAGCATCCACTACACTCGCACTGACGACAGTTTCTTTAAAGGAACCGGTGTCTCGTAAGTAAAAACTTTTTCAACTAGTGCATAGTGTGAATACCCGATAGGTACACTGGGCATTGACGAGGGCCTCAGACTAGGTTCTTACCCAGGACGCGTAGCCCCCCCCCCCCCAAAAAAAAAAATCGGGTAAGAGGGTAACAGTCTGTGGGACTTTTACAGTAAGGGGGGGGGGAGTAAAAGTAGGATTAGTGTTGGTAGGGCCCCTTCAGTGTTCAATCCGAAAGTGAGCCTTTAAGTAATATAGTTATTTTGTTGGAACTGTGCATTGTAAAAATTTGTTAGTATTTTCTTCTAACCAACTAAAGACAAACAAAAAGTTATCCATATTTCAAATTTTGAAACTCCGGAAAATTAATAATAGCAATTATCTTGTTGCTTACAGGTGAAGCGTTGATTTTGATTTTGATTATCTTAATTGTCATCGAGGTCATCTTGTTTTGGACAATGATCTCACCTCATGTATTTACGAAGTCATCGGCTTAACGAGTGAGTGACTTTCACCAATATTTTTATTTACCTCACTGTGGTAGTTCAAAAAACAGTTTCCAATTCAAAAAAGTTGAATTGACTAGGACTACTTACCGATGTCGAGGGTTGCCCCGATCCCCAGTCAGAAAATGCTAGAGAATGATCAAATTTGTATACCCACCGTTTGCAATAGACCACATGCATATGACGTCACCAGTGACAGAGGACCAGTTTTGAAGTGTGTGTGTGTGGGGGGGGGAAGGTAATCATCGAAGCGGACCAATATATGTTCAAGAACATAAAATCCTGTCATCTCAGTTTAAGGCGGCCCAAAATGTCCACGGCAGAAAAAGTGCTGGGCTAAATCTCACTTAGCCCGAGGTCCCTGTTCACAGACAGAGTCATGGTCACAGAGCAGAAAGTGCACCTCGGCTGAGGTAAGCTCGTAGTATCACACTAACACAAAGACACGTTGTATAGTATGTGTACCAAAGTCATGTACACTAATTAACAATGAAGCCACTTCATTGTTTGTCCTCTAACATGACGTCATCTTGACGTCAATGCATAAGGCCTATTTCATAATAGTTTCATAGTGGGAATATTTTCAGGTAGTCTACCGTTGGAAAATATCCCACAGAACTTTACACAATGAAGTGTGCCTTTTTGCTTTTTAATACAAATGAGAATGCCAACTTGCTTTAGAAATTTCTTGTGACCTGGTGACACACCTAGAGAGTATGAGTAGATCACGTTACGGACAGGTTTATTGGGGTGGGGTGGGGTTGGATATATATGTATGTATGTATGTATGTATGTATGTATGTATGTATGTATGTATGTATGTATGTATGTATGTATGTATGTATGTATGTATGTATGTATATATATATATATATATATATATATATATATATATATATATATATATATATATATATATATATATATATATATATCTATATATATATATATATATATATATATGGTATATACCGAATACTTTATACACAAAGTAGAGTAAACCAAGCGCGTAGTCCGAGTTTTGTGAAAGAGTGGTCGAAGTCGATGTAAGTTACTCCCAATTATGCAGTGGCGTAGGTAGGATTTTTTGTGTGGGGGGCTCTGGGGGCTGGAGATTTTTGTGGGGAGCTCCCGATTACTATCTAAGCGGAGCGCCACCATAAGTTGACGCCGAGCGTACCAAGAAAATTTGAGATTTTAATACATCCCAGATCGCCGGAAATGGCACTTGCCAGGCTTGATAGCAGCCCAGCAAGAAGTGCAATTTTTGTAAACAAAATGTAAAGTTTGATTTTATTTTATTACACATTTCTGTGAGGACGGATTAGCTCAGCTGGTCGGACTTTTGGTCCAAGGATTGCAAGTTTGAATCCCGATTACTCAGTGGCGTACCCAGGATTTCTCTCACGGGGGTGGGGGCATGCGGTATGTTGTGTAATTTCCGGCCTGGAGTTGGGGGTCTAAGGGGTCCCCTCCCCTTTGAAAATTTTTGAAAAATTAGGTGTCCTTACGTGCAATCTGGTGCCACATATGCTACCTTCTGAAGTAAAATTTGTGTTAAAAAATTTACGTATTTTTAGGAACGGAACTAAAAAGATTAGGCATCTATGAGTGTACGCAACTGCGTTTACTATCTAAGCGGAGCACCACCATATTGGCGCGGAGCGTTCCAAGAAAGTTTGGGGTTTTAATACGTCCCAGATAGCCGGAAATGATACTTGCAAGGCTTGATAGCAGCCCAGCAAGATGTGCAATTTTGTGAAAAAATGTAAACTTTGATTTTATTTTATTCTCAAACACATTTCTGTGAGGACAGATTAGCTCAGCTGGCCGGACTTGGATTGCAAGTTTGAATCCCGTTTACTATCTTCGGAACGCCACCATATTGGCGCCGAGCTTTCCAAAAACAAAAACAAGAAAAAAAATGAGGTTTTAACACATTCCAGATCGCCGGAAATGGCACTTGCAAGGCTTGATAGAAGCCATCAAGATGTGCAATTTTGATGGAAAAATGTAAACTTTGATTTTATTCTCAAACACAATGAGTTTGTCACAATCAATCCGAATCTATTCAAAATTATTCAGAGTGGGTGAATTTTATTTTTGTCTAGATCGCCAGTGGGGGGTGGGGGGGGGGGGCTCTTGGGGCCCTCCGCCAAAAAGTCGAGAGGACTTTGGAAAAAGTAAAGTAGACCCATGCAGTTATGTACCTGCAGTTCCCGGGGACGGAATATTTTTCTTCTTTTCCAAAACTGCCTCAACAGACGCTTTATTTTGCTGATATTTATGAAAAGGAGATGACTTCGCTCGAAAGTTGGACCAAGTGCATGGCAACCATACATTTCAAAAACACATACTAGGCCTACATACAAGTGGACACATTCGACTGAAACACCATGCTTTGCATGGCGATCTCACTAACGTCCATCTCAAATCGCTGCCCAAGGCTACATTGAATACTAAAACATAGGCAAATGAGGTGAAGGGGGAAGCCTGGCTTGAGGGCTGCAGCTCCCATTTGGGCACAAAATTTGCTGTTTTCATGCCAAATGTATGTTATTTTTTGGCAAAAATGCATTTAATTTTCGGAGAAAAGTGCTGCAAGCCCCTTCAATTCGAAGTAGTCCCGTACACCTATAAAAGATACATAGACCCATGCATAAGCATTGATAGTTATAACCAATGGGTGATAATCTTTACAAAAATGTAGTTTGAGGATGTTTCATATCTTTCAATAAAGAACTCTCAACGGTAACGCATTAGCAGATCAACAGAGCAGGCGAACGAAGTTTCCAAAATAACTTATTTGCAAAACATACTCTGTTAAATTAAAAACTTTTTTCAACTATATCTTTTCCACTGCCGCAGGAACACATAAAATGAAAATAATATATACAAACATTTTACCAGTGTGGACCGGTGATGGATGCATGAGATTACATCTGGAGGAGGAAATTTTGTTCCTGTAAGATATCAGTGAAGATGAAACTACAAGAGATTTTCATACAATTCAGAAGACAACGGAGTCAGCCACGACCAACAACACTATCGTTTCCTCTTATTTTTCCATTGTCTGGAGAATTTCATGCTATGTAGCTATTCCGGGAAGAAAAGGCTGGGATGCAACAAGATTGACTGAAGTGAAATATCAAGCAATAAGTTGCGACCCTAGAATTTGAAAATGTATTGGGGGAGAGGCAGCAGAAGAAGTTATAAGGAAATGTACTGGCATGTCAGCAGCATAATTGCCTTGTGGGATAGGCAGGGGGTGGGACGAAAAATCAAGAGGGGCAAGATCTCTTTTCCCCTCTTGGGGCAGCTGCTGTTCGAAGTGAGAGCAGCGCACGTTTTGAATTTTTCAAAACTAGGCAATGATGCTATTGACCTTACTATAATTGAAGCATTATCAACTTATTTTCAATGCCTATGGCACAATAGACCTTATGCATTGGCATCACACTGATGTCAGTTTGGAGGAAAACATTGAGACGAACGTGCCCGCATGACGTAGATTTCACACGCGCCGTCGTGTAGTAGACTTACCGGCGTATGCGATTGGCTGACAAATCAGCTGTCTGCGTGCGTTGACATGCGCTTTTCCTCTAAACTGCTCTGTGACGTCATATGCATAATGTCTGTATACTTCTAAATGCCTGATGACTACCTTGTATGCGTGTGTTCAATTCTAACAAAATATATTAATTTCTTGAAAACGTGTTTGCTCAGATCTCTACAGCTTATGCAATCATATTGCATTGACTGCCCAAGAAACTGTTTTCAAACCCCACCATTCTATTGTCCAAGCGGGGCATATCATATTGCCAACCACATAGCCCGAGGCCGTTGCAAATGCAAGTAGCTCTGAATGCCTTTCTATGGAACACGTTTGTGTTGACAGCTGTGTCTTCGACTTACTGCTTCACCTACTTGCTGCACAAGACCTAAGTACAATACTTGCACACAGTACAACGTTAATTTGGAAATACTGTGCGTTCGCCCTCTTTTTGTGCAAGAATTTCTAGTCTGTGCTATGCTTCACCTGGAGTACACCCATAGGCAAAACTAGCATGCGATTAACCGCAGCGGTAAAGGTTTAGTATCTGCGGATGCCTGTAAATGAACACCCACGAGCTTGTCTTTACGTGTGTTACAGTAAACGTTTCCGTGTGTGCTTTGTATACGTACCACACACATGCAGTTGCCAATTGGGTGCACGTAGTACAAAATAGACGTGTGCTCTGTGTATACGTACCACACACACATGCTGTACGGTACATTATTAGAAGATTTGGTACAATGACAAATGATAAAGACAAATATGGCTCTGTGGGCCGTTCATATATATGTGCAGGCATGCCCAGATACTAACCTTTACCGCTGCAGTTAATAGCATGTGGCAAAACTAGGACACTAACAGCTGGACTTTTTTAGGGAGGCCAATTCATGATGCCAAGACGTGGTCATCTTGATTTTGTCTTTTATGGAGAGTGAAGGGGTTGTGTCCTAGGGTATTAGTTTAAGATGGATCCGCCATAGCTGTGCGAAGGAATTGAAGACCTGAGAGTAACAAGGTCCCAAATCCACATTTTTATGAAAATGACTTTTTTGCTGAAATGCACTCTTTGTGGGTAGGCCTATATGTATTCGTGGAAGAAGGTCCCAAATCCATCACGACAATGCATTCTGAACGCACTTGAAATTGTATATCTATGCAACAACGTCCCAAATCCCGGAGTTGGGCCATTGTTGCACTAACATTCTGAATTTTCGAAGAGCGCCATCACATGTTAAATTCAGTGAGTATAAGGTGTTTCACTATAGGCAGGTGCAAAAAAGTGAAATCCAGGTGTCAGCAATATGAACGAGCTGATTACAACATCATTTCGACTTGTTAAACCGAATGTTGTTGTAACCATGCCAACTACCCCTGCCTATGAAGGCCCAATACCAATAAAAGCTAACAAAGTTGCTGATCTGAAAAAGCTATACTGCTACCTGACACCAGAAACAAAGGAGTACATTGACAACCTTGTTCTAGATGACTCGATTGATTCAGGTGATGGGGATGCAGAGTGATTAAAGAGGTTAGGGATTCGAGTGATGTAAGTGATGAGAGTGAGGATTTACTGAAGTGAGGAGTAAGAGGAGTGGGGAGTAATGAGAGTGAAGAGAGTGACAAGGGGTAGTAAAGGGATGATGAGTGATGGAAGTGAGGGTTGATGGGAATGAGGATTGATGGGGGTTGTGATTGGAGTGGGACATAATGCTAATAAAGAGTGATGCAAGTGAGAAGTGATTTGACAGAAGAGTAAGTGTCAGGGGAGTGAGGGGTAATAAGACTGATAAGTGTTGGAAGTGAGAGGTGGCAGTGAAGAGATGGTAAGTGAGGGTTGAGAGGATTGAGGACTTATGAAGGTAGTGAATGGAGTGAGACGTGACGGTAGTAAAGAGTGATGTGAGTGAGAGGTGATTAGAGTGATAAGTAAGTGCTGTGAGTAGTGATATAAGTGGTGAGTAAAGGTAGTGGTGGTAGTGGAGGGATGATGAGTGTGATGATTGATAACTGAGGGTAGTGGCAAGAGTAAACATGAGCGACAGTGGACTTGCGATTGCTGAAAACGTTTCGGAGAATAATGGGGGGGGGGGGGGGTGGGGATTGGAAGGGTAAGGGGAAATTTAAAATAATACCAAAGCATGGCTTACAGACTGAAGACAGGAAACAATGTACAAAGTATACAATATGTAATACTTGTTGAATTATTCATTCTGTCAGAGATATTGCTAATTATTTTCAAGAAAACTAGCCAGTAACAACATGTTTCTGCAACAAGGGCCCAAATCCCGCTCCTAATTAAGGCTAATTAAGGGGTGTTAATGAAGTACTTTTCAACTTGTCTTTGTTATGATATTCGTTACATTGATATCTTGGGATTAGGGCTAAATGGATGGTAATTCACTTGAAAGCCCAAATAATGGAATGTTTTTTGTGTTTTTCTCAACTTTGACCTCTTCGGATTTGGGCCCTTGTTACTCTCAGGTCTTCAATTGGTAGTGACTCGTTGGCTTTCACTGGCTATCAAAGAGGGAGGATAGTCAAACGGTGTCCATTATGTTGTTGGCACCGTCAATTCTTGCTTCTAAGTTCTGTATTGTTCTTCGTAAGTCACTTTCTGGTGTATGAGAACACAAAAGTCGACGTCGTTGCAATGGAATTTAAAATAAAAGAAAAGTAAGCACTGGACAAGTATTCCTGTCGGTAAAGCGTTGTTAGTATATTTCTCACGCTTAAGTTTATGGACATAAGATTAGCATCAGCATTCCTGTACTTTTACCAAACATAATACATTCCTATTCGCGGTTGTCCAGACAATTTGCTATACATTTTTAGAAAATATGAAACTTTATGGACTTAATTGAATACCAAGCCTACTGTATATGATTTTCCCATCAGAATATTGTAACTTCTCATACTTTTAAGGCCAACCTCAGGTATAGTAACCCTAAATTAACCAAACTCAGGGCCAATCTACGAAAAAAATTAAAGAAACTGACTTTAATTGGTTTGATTAGGCATGGTGGGTGTCAATCGGCACCACCCCTTACAAAAAATAAGGGTAGAGATTTAGAAAGTTGCTTTTTTCAAAGGTTAAAATTTAACCTGCCGAGCGGACAAATTTTTCCGTCGGCTCATCTCTATGAAAACATTAATATGGTGGACAACGACCTAATACCATTGTAACAGTTACCTCGGAAAATGAATGCCATGAGGTGGACTTTTTCCTTTTCGTTCAGGTCATCGTTACTAAAACACTGAAGATGGCAGCCCTTTTGTCCGAAGCCAAAGAGAGCCTCCACGCTGGTTACCCGTCTTCTTCCTATACTTGCAACGGTTGTTTCTCGGGAGCCAAAGGATGTTGATGTCAAAATGCTTAAAACTGACCAATGAGGTTGCGCAAAAAATCTCGGAATCCTTTCAAACAAAGCTTGACCATCAGAATGGAGTTCACAGATCAAAACGCTCCCTTTTAGTGTCTTAAGTGGTACTTTTAATGATCCATTAGGCCACATACTGCATGTCATGATCAGGGGCGGTATTTGATGTCTGAAAGTCGGGGTAACATGCAAAACGGTGCCGAAGTACTCCCTGGAGGGTCTGGGGTTCCCTTAAAGTGCCTCTGGGCGACTCCTGTTGAGGTATCAGCATTTGACTGTTTAGTTGACCATCTTCAAATGGAATTGAACGCTCGGTAAAGAGACAAAGATCACACGTTTACCCTCCACAAATGTTATTTGAACAGACTTATCCAATAAGTCCTTTTTTATGGTTTAGGGGCTTGCTGCTGGTTGCAATCATAACAGAAGGGTTTGTACTGGCAGGGCAATTTAACAATAAACCCACTCAAGATGTTCTACATGAAGTACCAACGAAACAAACATAACCTGTGCATGTGAAGCGCGCCGAAAAAAAAAACATTCTAGTCATTTACTGAAAAGCTTTATTTCCCTTTTTAACGTTTAACTGCAATACTTATTTATTTTGATGAAAAGATTCTCCTACTTTCTCCAGCCTTCTTTTATTTAAAATTTTTCGAGTCTTGGAACAGTGCCATTTTTTGTTCGTGTGAAAATAGTTTCGAAAAGTTTCGAACACTTAGGTTTATTTATCAATTTCTAAAAACGACCAAGATTTGAGGATTAGCTAAACACCGGTTTTCCAACCGGTAGTTCATACAAGGACATGACCATGGGAGCCATAATGAACGTAGGTAAGCAGTTCCAACGTGGACTAGTGGAGGCTGCATTCTCGTATGGTATGGGTAGCAAATCCTTGAACTACGTTCACAGAAGCTGCGAAGCCAAAGGCGCCGGGGTTTGACGTCTGAGGGCTCTCCCAAAGAAGGTCACGTCTTTTGCGTCAATTTCGGACCATTTGAAGAGAAAATCGTGCATATTGCAAGAATAATTTGAACTTCCAAGAATAATTTTGAACCGTTGTTTAAGTATAATTTGAAAAGTGGGTAGAGTTGATGAGGATGGTGGTATAATTGGTGAGAAAAGTGGCAAGAGGAATTGCCAAGGTTTTGAAAAATTACGATAATTGCACCCACAAATATCTTACCGAAAGGAGTAATGAGGCACTTCCACTCAAGATGTCGAACAGAAAGCGACAACAAACATGAAACGTGAAACGTGAAAACCATATTTAATGAAATGGGTTCATGCCATTTTTTGATGACACAAATATTTTTTCCTTTGACCTCAACTTTGGAGGGCAGGATTTGATCCAAAGGATCGAACTTTGGTCTTCTTCTTGTGTAATTCTGTGCATTTTGACACCAAGTTCAAGTTTATGCAATAATTAAGTACCCTAGATAAAATTGTTTCAATTTATGATGCGATCTTAAATGTTTTATTATGAATGTATTTAATTTTTGGAAGATTAATTTTACTTGTTTTTGTCTTTCATGCAAGAACACAGGCTAAGACTGCTATTTGCTGCTCGGAATGAATTTGTCCTCACGGATAAAAATTACTGATGTATTTTTTATTTTAAGAACATGCCATGTGCAAGGAAGATGTAACTAACACATAATGTATGCTAGCATGTAACTATTGCTTAAAAGAACTTGTATGAACAGTACAGAATGATAGAAAAGTTTGCATATATATTGGTATAAATGATTGTAAACGCTGCAAATACTAAAGTCAGATGGTCAATACAGACATGGAGGAGGACAAAATTTCGGATGATATCGTTTAGCCTGCGCACCGGCTTTCTGCTACTGCGGTAAATTGCCAGGTACCTCTGGAACTGACCTGCACAGTACGTTTCATGGCCTCGACCTTTACTCAATACTGACCGTATTGTAAGCCAATTGGTCATGAAGAATGATGCATAGGCATGTTCAATGGCTAAAGCCTCAGGCACCACCGTTAGTTCTGCGTATAGTGATGAGCTGAACGAAAAAAGTTTGTGTACTATGCAGGCTATCTTTTAACACACAAAGAAGCAACTTTTCCAACTCCTTTTCCACCTAGGATCGTTGGTACATATTGGTTTATCTTGACACCCACCCCTACCAACATGAGTAGTATGAAGTGAATTGTGCAAAGACCATCCAAAACCCACTTCGGTTAAGGGCGGTCTCGGTGATCTTGGACCGACCGCTAAATCTGACCTTTTACTGTTTTATGAGACCGACGTCATTTTGGACTGTAGGACCAAACCGAGAAACCAACAATTTGATAACTTTAAATTTTATGCCTTTTTGAAGTCACATTTTACCATCTTAGCAGTATCAAAGTACCAAATCTTTCGGATATAGTCTCTGTGTGCCGGAGTAAGCTCTGTAAGAGGTCCATTTGAATCACCCGATTAATTTTCTGTAGCCTATATTTTGCGTGCTTTCAAACTGCGTACCATGGAGAAGATAACATATCAACTGTAGGTACTTGTTCAATGAAACCTTGCTTCGGGTTTTTTCCGGGTAGGTCTCTGTAATCTGAGAAGCTCGTCGGTTTGGGTGGTTTGGGCTCACCCAAGTCCCATACCAACGCTTCTTTGGTCTCGGATGGTCTGGTACAAAGCTTTGTCGGTCTCGGGTAGTGTCGATTTTGCCAAGACCAACGACTTGGTGGTCTGGGCATCAAATACCAGACCAACACACACCTCTTTTCATTAGTATGAAGCACCCACTCGCCCACTTCCAGTTACTGCTCCGGTGGAACAAAGTTTGTGGGAGTGAGCTAATTAAAGCCGTAACCTTAAGAACATGTATGAACGGATATGGGTTCTGAAGATGATGACACCGAGATTCTACTTCCCTAAAACGTGTCGGCTGTTCTGCTTTCTAGATGACACATCAGCCGAATCTTACATAGCACAAATGCTTTGGGTAGACAGTGCTATAATACAACCTACGGGATGTGGTGAAACACAATTATGTTGGGAATAGACAAGTGATTGACACAAACTGCTTTCAGACAAGTGCCCTGAGTTGTCTGCATGTAGCAACTGTAGACGGAAACTAAACAGGAAGTTGTCCTTGCAACCAACATTTACTTTTGCTCTCCGTTGTACAATGTAATATAATGAGCCATTAAACTCCAGAATTTTTAGCATTTCCCAATAAGGTAATGTTGAATTATTGAGGGACTTTAACCCCCTCCCAGCTCCCGGCTCTGATGGCCTTGCAACGTCAAAATACATGAAGTTCAACTCGTCAAATAAAGAAGTCGCAATGGGCTACACTCACTTGCGGCATAACTTGGAAACACATCTTGCACGTTGTGAAATACTGAACGGTACCAAAACTTTTGTCGATTGCAGCCGTGCACGAGAAAATGACCGACCTCGACAAGGTTGTAGGTTATTATTAATTATAGATAGGTCGAGAAATGAGTGGGGTTGAGGGATATGGTTGGCACAGGGGAACAATGTGGGTAATGTTAAAGTCCCTTTCTACTGCAGAAAATAGGTCTGTTTCCAGAAGCATAAAAAGCTGGGGATGAACACCCATAACCGGAATACTCAATAATTTCATTCCTTAAATCTTTCAAGATAGATACTCACGTTTAGACTATTGCTAATTCATAATTTAACTCCTTAACTGTTAATATTAACCAGTCTGTAAACCCAGGGAGTTGTTACGGAACCAACTCCCTGGTAAAACCAAGGTCTATGTATATATAAAAACGAAATAATTTTAAAGTATAAAACAACACCCTTTCGGAGTCATATAAGTCCTTTTTTGAATGAAAATACATAATTGAAGGCAATTTTCGAAATTTATACGACCCAGTTTTGATGAGTGAGGAGCCAAGATGGAAACGTTCATTATTCAGCGGGTGTCTTCAATCTGTGGCTGAAAACACAAGAATGGTAAGTTGTTTTTGGATTCAAGGCTAGACGGTTCAGACCACCGCTCCGTGAATATTTGAGCGTCCTTGGATACAACTTGGTATTGCACTTTGTGTAGTTTTTGAAGTATACATATTGAAAAAGGGGCTTTTGGAGGGCCCCCTTAGCCCCACATTTTCTATTGGGGGATAAAACAGCCCACCCCTGCTTTCTACGTCTATGGCTAGAAATCCCCTTTGTAGGAAATATGTAGGCTATAGTTGGCCGTAGGTTGTGCGTTTTTTCCTCAGTCTCGTATTGATTATCTAAACTAAGCAGGAAACCGTAATGTTGTGGAGTGTGGTTTATTCTGCTCAGTGTACTGCTCCAAAACAGAGATCAGCCTAACCTAACCTAAAGGTCACTTGAAGCGGCAGTCGAAAGGGGAGGGGGGTGTTGGGAAAATTTCTCCAAAGGGAAAACAAATAACACATAGTGTGCTCACCACTGGTACTGGTGCGTAATGCACATTCAAATATCCCCCAAATATTCCCTCAGAGGGCAAGTCTTCCACTTTGCGCAAACCTAGCTACTCCCCTGGTGGTTGCAGAATTCTCGAAGAGGGAAAACATGCCGTCCCCTTATAAAGCAAGAGTCGAACCAATATGAACGGTGGAAATATATGCTTAAAAGGGACCTACAGCCAAAACTCGATGAAATGAATAACAGTGATTGCAAAATATTATCCATTACTTGTATTTCCAGCTTCATAAGCATCTTCAATTTATGAGACTAAAATGTCAAAATTTAGCCACATAAATGGACGATTCGGCAATAATTTCTCATTACAAACTGAACATATGGTCTCAATCACATGATTTTCTTTGAAATCAGAAAGCTACGATGACCTTCAGAGTAACCAATTTCTTTCAAAGAAATTTTTAAGAAGATGGCTTTGTCTGTTCAAGTCACTTAAAAAACCATATAACACTAATCATACTTTGAAACATTTTGAAGTAACTTAATAATGGCAAACGAAGGTAATTGTTAGGTACTTTGGAAAGTACACTAAAATGACTTTACAAAATTATTGCTAAAAATACAATTTGGAATTTAGTGAAAAACTTCAAAATTTTGCATCTTTGAGCAAAAATGTCTGCAGATGTGAGGATTTTGGAAAGTTATTTATGAAAGGTCGTTATCAAAGGATGAATCAAACATATGGAGGGGAAAGAGAGAGAAAAGGGAGGAAAGTGGGGGGGGGGGAGGGGGCGAGTGTTGGCAAACTGTTCGGTGATTCATAATTACTTTAGATGGTTTCTTTGTGTAAATTCATTCAAAACAATATCTGAATCACATTTAACATATACGCTAATAACTAGTGAATGCCATTTGTGCCTATATTCCACATCGTCTTGTAGCTTGTTATGTCCAGACATGCATGCTTACAAACAGAAAATGTTCGCCCTATGGCTGAGGGGTCCTCTGGCCGTGTTCATACCGTTCACTTTGATCCTTGAATTTAGTGACTGTGGAAAGTCATAAAGAGACCCATGACCCGAGTCAGCAGACTCAGCACACTGTGCAAGGACTAGGTCCGAAAGGGTGACCCGAAAAAGAAACAAGCGTTTCTATCCATACACTCTTGAAACACCGGGGTTAAATTTAACCAGGATCGGTGTTCTATTTACTCCAACACAATCCTGGTTAAATAATCCACGAAATCCTGGTTAAACTAACTCAAATCCTGGTTACTTTAACTAGAATTCGCGTTAGTTTAACCAGAATTTCATAGGAAATTTAACCAGGATTGTGTTGGAGTAAATAGGACACCGATCCTGGTTAAATTTAACCACGGTGTTTTTAGAGTGTATGTGGCCACAATCTCAAGGACCGCCACGGGCTGTAAGAAGTACTAGTGTAGCTCTGTCAATGATACCTACTTCCTCTATTAAGCCTATGGTTCACTTTTGAAATTGTTTTGGATCGAAGGACACATAACCAGCCTGCAATGACCACTCGACAGAGTGCACGGAACACTAAAAAGCCAATGACAATATATCGGCCTACACGCAATTAGGCGATATATCATAAATGACAACACTTTACCGTGTTTTCGTTATCGGAGAAACAAAACCCAATCCTGTTTCCTATAAAGAAAGGTAAAAGAAACATGAAAGAAATATGTTTTCTTAAAATACAAAACTGGAAAATAGATGTAAGGTCATGTATCACATTTGTCTGCAATATCATATTCAACAACCAGCACTGAGGCATTAGATTGCGCATCGCACTGCGTAACCTTATCGCAACCACGCCATCTTTTAAGACATTAATCATCAAAAACGTACCCAAGGAAAATTTGTTTTCTGTCAATTGTGTCACATCTTATTGGTCTTTAGAAAAATATCAAAACAAATCGACCCCCACAAAACATGATCAAATTATTTATTTATAAGGAGAGTCCTTTGAGATCGAAGGAATAATCAGACACAAGGAATTCAGAAAACGGAACCACGGAATAAAGATTTTCCATGTAAGCAAGGAAAACTTCATTACAGTTGCATGTGGCCATTGCATATAATCACATACCAAACTGTTCTACTGCCACGGGGTCATTACCGATCCTCCAACACTGGAGAGACAACACAAAGAATCTCACCGTATGTGATCCTGGTCTTTCTACGGTCAGTTGGAAACCCCCTAAAAAATGGACGAGGCGAGACAAAACCAAGGTATGCAAACATTCTTTAAGTACTTGAAAAAAGGTCAAGTTTCTTTGTGTGTGTTTGTGCGGGTGTGTGTGTGTGGGTGTGTGTGTAAGTGTGAAATGTCCTGCAAGCAAATTGTCGCCAGGTGAAATCTAATACTGCTCTGAATGAGCTATTCCCGCTCCGTGGTGGAAGTGTCTGAAACGTGTTACTATTTTGGCGACATATGCACTCGTAATAACCACTAATTATACCTTAGAGTGAAGTACATGTTCGGCACCTGCACATGTACCTTAAAAGAGGAACATCACCTGCTACAAAGGTCAAATGAGCTACGACTCAGAATGGGTAAGAAACGTAAACAACTTACACGATATCTTTTCCAATCAAGATTTGCATCACGAAAAATTCATCTTCTGTGGCAAATTGAATCTACGTAGTGGCGGTTTAGGAAGAGGCCGACTAGGCTTTGGGTCCCTCACTCGTAGGAGCCAAGCGCCACTAAAATACAAAATTAATACAAAATTATTTAAAATGATCTTCAGTACAATCCTTCATTAACACATGCTCCCAAATACATTTGTTATCTGAAGACAGGCATTATTTCATGCTTGAAAATTGCAACAGTACCTGTAATGTGTTATCTGAATTAGTAAAAATATACTGTTAAAATTTAATCTGTTTATTTACAAGTATTCTTTGGTAATAGTTTCCAAACAATTTCTGAAAACCAAACTACTCAAATTTTCTGTTTAATTCTATGATTTTTTGCCCTGCATTCCTTCCGGCCTAGGGTTTTTTCTAAAAGTCCCTTCGGCTGGATACCGGAGAGTGAAAGCCAAAAGTTACCATCCTCCTGGCCTGACCTAGCCTAGAGCCCAGCCTACCATGATTATTTTATATAACTTTTTGAAACATTTGGCCACATAATATTTGAATCCCACCCTCTTGATAGCTCATGCAAAATGAAAATATTAGTTTTCATCAATCAAGCCAAGGTGTTTTGTGAAAAAGCCAAAACATATATTGGAATTATGAAAACATGAATGTTTGTTCGTCATGAGAAAGCCAGCGCCTCCAATTCCCAGCTGGCAGTCTAGTCCGTATCATTCTATAGCTAATTTAGATTTTTTATAGATATGATCTACTGGGAGTGCGGAGGAAGCTAAAACTTACATGTTGAAATATCTATATTGATGGTGGTGAATAAATATAGAACCAGCCTAGATAGGGGACAATTTGTTTTGTATTGTACCGTGTCACATGCAAGAGAACAACTTTGCGACGGAAAATGAACTTTTCAACGTTAATAAAAAGAAAACTGTGCTGGATAACTAAGTATGTCTAGGTTACTTCGTAAGCTGGTAAGGTGGAAGGACATTACTACTTACTAAGTGACAGCCAATAGAAACCGAAAAGCAAAGAAACTGTACGGTGCGCGAAGCGCGCCGAAAATTATGTGTTCATATAGAAGGATTTGCGCTCCTCGATAGCAGCAAAAGGTGATCCATCGGGCGACTGATTACCACTTTCTTGAATATGGATAACGAAGAAATTGGAAAATCTTCGACTGGGGCACCACGGCCTCTGTCCCTCGCTTGTGCCATCCCTGGTGTAATGGTGGTATAAAATAGTTGTGTTATTATTTGTTGAAATTAGAATTAAGAATTGTCTCGCCGGCCAGATCAATGGTCTCTCAAAACGCAGGCCTGCAGGCCGGGTGTTCTCCATGCTGCCTTGATGAACTTGGTAGTTGCAATTTCAGTTACATGCTATACGGTGTCGAAGTTTCAAGAAACCAACAAACATAACAGCATAAGTGTATGTCGGAAAATGGATTTCTATAAAAAATATGAACTTGGAATACTAAATACTCTTTCACCATAGTTGTCATCAGACAGATAAACTGAAACTTACCCTACCTTCTTTTATTCATAGAAGGAAAGGGTAGAGACAATAATTCGCACAAAGCGCGCGAAAATGTTTTTACTTTTCAGTAGGAAATGCCCTTACAGGCGCGTGTCCAGGATTTTCAGCAGGGTGGGGTTCTGAGATATGATTTTGCAAATGAGGCGGGTATTTTGGGTCGAAAACTCTAAAAAACTCTAAAAAATCTTAAGGTCGGCGCGAGCAGGTGGGGGAGGGGGGGGGGGTCCGGACCCCAAGGACCCCCTTTGGACACGCGCCTGCCTTAATATGTAATGTAGGAGAAAAATAGTGATCACATTGAAAACATCACATACTGGCGTGTAATAGGCAATAGAAATAAGTGCGGGGCGAAAAGAGATGTTCGCACCCGCACTCTTAAGGATGTGTGTGTGTGTGTGGGGGGGGGGTAGCTCCCGCTGCCCCTCCCCTTTTCCTACGCCTGTTCCTAGCTGCCTTTATTTATGAATGATATTTTTTACCAGGAAGATAAGCAATTTTTTCTTTAAAGAATTTCATTTTCTTCATATCAGTGTTAAGAAAATAGGTTTGAGTCAAGTGGCCAAGGACAAAGGATGGTCTTTTTTAGTCCACTGTCAAAACTCGGAAAGGAAAAGGTTTAAAAAAGTCCATCTCCGTTATTATGTCTTTTCAAAAGCTCGCAATATCTCATCAACAGATTGTGAAACGAATCAAGGCGAAAACAAAGAAAATGGCAGACGGAGATTCGTTTTATTTATCCTAATTTGTGCCCTACTGGTGGCACTGGCGTTGTGTTTGTGTGGCATCGTACTAGTTTCCATTGCCATCAGAAATAAAGCCAGATTGGATGAAGATACTCAGATGAAACCTATCAAAAGTAAGAATTACTGTAATTCTGCCTTCTAATATTTGGTAACATGTCATTCAATCATTAAGTTCAATATTAGGGGCGTAGCTGGGAATTATCAAGGGGGGGGGGGGCAAGCCCACGGACAGAATCAGGGCTCCGTGCCACCATGGGTTGGCACAAAGCGCAAGGAACTTTTGGCCCCAAATGCCTTCCAGATCTCTGGAAACGGCACTTCCCTGACCTATTTACCACATATGAATAGGGGAAGTACTAGCGATATTGTAAAAATAACATTAAAAATACGGTACCAAAAATATGCTGGGGCGGCTGCCACCTTCGCCCTTCTTAGCTTCGCGCCTGTTCAATATGATACCTAAAACACAAAATGGACTTTACGATTGGGCTCCAGCATGCAACAGACGGACCGGGCCTCTCCGGTCTTAGGTAGTAAGAGGTTTTTCACGTAAGTTTAGCGCGTTTCCGATTTCCATTCTGGGTCACAAGCGGGAGTTACCTTACCGTAGAGTGTAGACGTACAGAGGAGATCATAGACCATAGCTACAATTCTCTGTGCGTTGGAAAGTCTAGACAAAAAACAACCTCGGAAAGCCAACTACCGGTACTTCAGCAGAGATATCTTAAAGGGAAAATGTAGTCACACCAATTTGGATAAGTGTGCCCGGGTATTCTATATCATGAATGGCTCTTGAGAAGCATGTGACAATATTTTTCGCGAAATTCACCCAAATTTAGTCTTTAGTTTACCTTGAATATGCAATATTTATGTTCTGAAATATCATGAAAAGTAGCCTAATTAAAGGGAAATAACAGGATATTTGTAAGATTAATTAGACTGTTGTTTCAAAATAATTTTGGGGTGACTCCTTTTAAGGATACTTCTCTGTGCTGGTGTGAAAGCAACCACTTAATAGACTGCACTCCGCGCGTAACACCCTATCATAGGAATTGATGGTATTGATCCCTAGGCCTTGTACATTATTACACTCCTAACGCATTGTTGTAGGTCCTGTACATTGTTTCACTCCTAACACACGTGTACGGTCATCTGAGGTTAAGCCGGTAAACTAAGTGCTTGTAAGAATCATCCGACAGACAGTACAGCGTTTTAAAGTATCGTGTAGGGTTACGTGAATCTAGAGCCTAATCCCCAAACAGGGAACGCTTGATAATGTCACTGTGTCCAACAAAAAGTAGTCTTGGTCAAGACGTAAGTAAATGTACAGCACTTACTTTATCCACACTAGTTCCTGGAGTGGGGGCGCTTGTCAACCAGACTGTACGTACTCTTGTATCTCTTTCATTACTAAATGAAATTTGAAGGCCAATAGAGGGCGTGTTCACAATTGCTCTTGTACAGACGTTCGTTAGTGTGTACAACTACTGTAAAACTAATAATACCGGCTTGAGCAAGACTAAACAAAAAGATGCTCGACGCAGAGGCTGGGAACGAGAGAGCATGTAACGCTGCCAAGTTTCAGATGAGCCAATGTTTAAGAATGTAGATTTTTGTGGATTATATGTTCACTCTAGGCCGATTCTTGCGTTATTTACAGTTTGTAAAATTTTGATATAACCAAGTTGGTCTAGCATCGTGTTCGGTAGTGCGTTTCTGCGACAGAAGTTTCATGACAAAAATGAAACTAAAAGGCATTTACCAGGCCAGACAAGATGTTGAAGGGAATAAGATGGCTTCGGGGAGGGGGGGGGGGGGGATTTTCCAAGGAGGTGAGATAGTATTTTTTCTTCTCAAATATTTAAAACGGGCGATTTCTTTTCTGTTGAATTCCGCCCCTGGCTCCCTTGGAATTTTCATTACCCATTTCTATCCACTCACTCAGTTTTTGCAGACAAGTTATTTTAAGAATACCAGAAATGACACTGCAAGTTATATTTTCAACAGGCGATCAATGACCCTTCAGTTTGCCTCGGTGTATGTGTGTCGACCGGTTATTAATTCCATGAAAAGATAATACATGTGTAATTATTTGTTCCAAACTCTTAGCTTCTCGGGTCTCTCCCCTCCCTCTGCGTATCTCCACTTCATTTTCCCTTTACGGCCTGTGCCATGTGCTGAATGAAATTTTTCTGTTGAGGAGTTATAAAAAACATATTTTCAGTTCCAATTTACTCCACTGTGAGGGATTATCGAGCTTCGTCAAAGTCCACCTTTACCATAGCGAAAGGGTGGATTTAGAAGTACGGTAACATATTTAACCCATACACTTGTTAGAATATTCAGCCTTGTTCAGTTGTTCTCTAAAGCCAGGTGCCCACTGCACGACTTTTTTCCAGGATTTCTCACGATTCCAAACGATTCTTCACGACATGGAAATCGCGAACATTCGCGGGAGAAATGTACAATTTCCTGCGATATGCTGCAACTCACGACTTTTCACGATGTAGGGGTGCTCACTACATGATTTTTGTGAGAGAATTATTGACGACACCTGACGGTTGGAGAGAACCATTCGAACTGCACAGCTGGGACATAATTTTGTATTAATTTTGTATTTTAGTGGCGCTTGGCTCCTACGAGTGAGGGACCCAAAGCCTAGTCGGCCTCTTCCTAAACCGTAGAAACCCACGATGACGCCCTTATCGACTGCTGCTGACGTGCAGATAAGGATTGATCCATATATTGCAGCGGCAGCAAAATGCTGATGCAAATAACCCTACTTTGGGTAGGCGCAGGAGAATGAGGAGGAGAGGCAACGTCGAAGTTGGTGGTCCGGCAATGGCTCTCCAATTTTTAGGCCACAATGAAAGCTTAAGGAGCGAACTCGCAGAAGAAGACACCCTAGAGTATATGGCTTTCCAACTAAAAGGTGTGTCCTGAACAGTTCAGGGAGCTGCTTGGAAAAGTTCGACGACTGATCCAGAAAATACCCATTTGAGACTTTCGAGTTTACTAGCAGCAGTGGCGCCGGCGCGGGGGGCATGGGGGCGCGTGCCCTCCAATCGATTTCAGAAAAAATTTTTTGAAAGTTTTAAAATGATCCCAAAAGGCGTTTAAACTATAGATTTCTGTATGTGGTAGGGTGAGGTGTATTTTCAACCGAGTGATGGATCTATTGAAACCATTTTCCATCACAAATGGTTTCCAAACTATCAGAATTATCGCAAATCCTTTGCAAACTTTCAGAATTTTCGCGCGCTCCGCCCGCTTCAAACCTTACCTCACTTATACCTACGTCACTAGGCGACAAGCGACGACAGCACTTACGTCAGTTGAAGTCAATCTACGTTCACTGGCGTCAAACCAACTGTCGCCAAAAATTTTAAACATGTTGAAAATCCCGGGGAGACCAGAAATTGGCTACGACTCTCTGGGCGACTGAGGGGACTACTCCCGACCATACAGGCGACATCCCGACGACTATGTGGCGACATCCTAGTCGTCTGTAGTTGCCTATAAAATCGCCTAAGTGGGACAGGGGCATAATAGCATCGGCACCGCCAGGAGTTGGTGACTGAGGGCACAACAGAAGATTATGTTGTGATCCCACCCCAGACACCCCCACAAATCGTAATCAGCGGATCCTTCCCATGTCCCCTTGTACTGGCGCCGTCCTAAGGGCAGGCCCTTAACCAAAGGGCGGCATTTGGGGCCAGGCCCCCTGCTCTGTGGGCCTTAACCAAGGGGCGGCATTTGGGCTCCAGGCCCACTGCTCTGTGGGCATAGCCAGGCTCCTGTCAATAACTTATACTTAACGCCCCTCTAAGCTTGTTTTGGCCCTACGCTCTCAGTCTGGTTATGGGCCTCCTAAGAGCGGGGTCTAAGGGCCTTTGGGAAGTTTTTGTTCGTTTAAGGTAGCTTAGATGCAAAATGGTCCTATTTTTGGCAAATTTCGAAGTGATCATATGTTGCAAGATTCTCAAAATTTAGTGAATTTTTATTTTTGGTTTGGTGTATGGGACAGGTGTGTTGTCTAAGTGGAGGGGTGATAACAATGTTAATTGACTTACATGCAAAATGGTGCTACCTTTGGCAAGTGTTTAAAATACAGTAATTACATCCTTAGAAATTCTCATTTGTAAGTATTTTGGCCCTTGCATGGCAACCGTTCTACAAAAATGCATCATAACAAATACATACCGTTCTTCCAATCACATCACCCTACAAATTTTGCTACTGGTATTAAAAGATTTCTCTAGGGTCCTCCCTTGTTGCGGGTCTAAATAGGTTGGATATGTACCAGGCTGGTTTTCGGAAGAGCGAGTTGGTCCGATATTATTGCCCTGTAACCAGCAGATGCGGGGGGCGAACAGTGACGAATGCGGGCGAAACGCGCCGAAATTTTGCATTAGAAAGCTTTTCCATGACAAAATCCCATGCAGACTATGCACCGGGAAACTCTCATTTCCCTAACAAACTTTATATGCTTATTAGACGGCGAGTCTTTTGCCTGGTAATTGGTAATAGCTTTCCATTTTCAAGAAATATGTCTTCTCTTGAATTCAACTGTTTCCCATTCATGCAATGTTGTGCCCTTATGTAAATCACTCCTACTGTCACGAACAAGCGACGTAAAAGCCCTCACCAATTAATAGTGCAAATACGTCTGAGACGGTATTGATAAAAGGTCCAGAGATGAGTTGTTGCTGGGAGCTAGTGGTTAAATTTTGAATTTGAGAAAGATTTATGAGAATTTTGAAAGTTTCATAACAACTTGTGATAGAAGTTGATTAACATAGATCCATCACTTAGACAAAAAACACACATCAACCCATTCCCACATAAATCTACGGCTTAAACGCCTTTTGCCCTCATTTATAAATATATACATAAAAAACTGTCGAAAATTTGCAGAACTCGATGGGGCCCATGCCTTCCACATTCCCCCTCCTTGGGCGGCACAGACTGGTAAAGCCTAAAACCTGACATGTCTCTGGCACAATGCGATTGATATAGTGTTATTGCTGACTAGAAAGCGGAACATTGTATTTATACATGTTTGGCCTGGAAAAAGAAAATTAAACGTACAGTACCATTTTCACTGTTTATCAAAGTTGTTATATTTATATCTGTCTTGAAGTTTTACAGACCTAATGATTCATATTGCAGCTAAAAAGTTGATATTTTGAAACCCGTTTTTCTGTATTAATTAGATGATAACGGTTGAGAGCATGGGCGGCCATCCCGGGGGACAGGGGGACATTTCACCCCAATATTTGGGGAATCGCCCATTGACTTTGATTTTTTACACAGTAAATTATTTGAAAATGAGCTCATGACCCCCTAATATTGAGAACAAATTGCCGCCGCTGGTTGCGAGAATCCAAGTGAATACTATCTGTTGAGCCAGGGGCGTACATAGTATTTTTCTGGAAGAGGAGCAGTGCGAATCGGAGGAAACGGGTTGGGTGCAGTAGCGCAGAAAACCTCCTTGCACGACAGGCGGGCGTCTGAGGGAGGATGTGCCTCCCTTAGAATCATCCAGATGCTGCCATTTGGTGTTTAATGTTCTGTCGTATATGTTTGTTTGTGCAAAACGTAGACATTTCAGATAAGGTATTTTCGAAGAGGAGATTCCATGGTTTCATCCTCAACACTGGCACTCCTACCCCCACAGGAGTAGGACGAATAATGTGAAGAGAGCGGGGCCAGGGGAGCTCGCATTCCGTTTGTGGCAAACTTCGGGTCAATTGGCTTAGTGTTCGTAGACTCCCCACCTTGCAAAATCTTTCATGTGTACGGGCCTGTCTGAGTAGGCCAGTGTGTGTGTTTTGAATAAAACAGTTATTACCCAATTAAAATGCATGTAATCTCGCAGTTTAGAATGTTATCGAATTGTTTGATACAATGGAGTCTGATTCTCGTCATAACTTCACAATGTGCTCATAATAAGATACCAGTTGCAAGGTATCCCAATGTTAGAGTTAACCGTACTGCTAGTAAAATAATGCATCAAATTTTCTGGATCAGTCGTCGAACTTTTCCAAGCAGCTCCCTGAACTGTTCAGGACACACCTTTTAGTTGGAAAGCCATATACTCTGGGATGTCTTCTTCGGCGAGTTCACTCCTTAAGCTTTCATTGTGCCCTAAAACTTGGCGAACCATAGACCCTTTTCCAAATAGGAATTACAAAGGATTGTGGGATATAGTTTTGGTGTATGTTGTTTTTGTCCACAGTAAAATGCCATTGACAAAACGACTAATACCAAAACTCTATCCCATAATCCTTTGTAATTGCTAATTGGAAAAGGGTCTATTCCCGGACCACCAACTTCGACGTGGCCTGTCCTCCTCCTTCTCCTGCGCATGCACAAAGTAGGGTTATTTGCATCAGCATTTCGCTGCCTCTGCAATAGATCAATCATTATCTGCACGTCAGCAGCAGTCGATAAGGGCGTCATCGTGGGTTTCTATCCCAGGAGCAGTGATAACATCCATTGTGAATAAGCAGTACGCAAAGCCGGGAAATGTCCCAGCTATGCAGCTCACCTGATTCTCTCAAACCGTCAGCAGGGCCGACGCTAGAGGGGGTGTGCGGGGGGGGTGACACCCCCAAGATCCACGCAGTCGGCAAAATCCTGCACTAGTCAGCAAAATAAAGGAAAGAGGGAAGTGCAAACGAAGGAAAGTTAGAGGAAAGAAGAAAGAGGAAAAAAGAGCAAAAAGAGAGAGAAGAGGGAGAGAGAAAGACCGAGCGAACAGAGAAAAGAACAGGGGAGGGAGGGACAAAGCAGGACAAGAGAAAGGTGTTGGTGCAGACGGAAGATAGGAGATTGGAATGCATTTGTAGACAACGTTTATCACAATATATGTTCAAAACCTGTAACCAACACTTTTTGAAACTTAAAACATATTCTGTCGACAAAAAAGCTATGTAGGGCTTTTCAGTATCATTGTATACTAATAGAGTTCATGGTTCATGTGGTATTCTGGCATTGAGTCGGTAAATTCTGCACCAGTCTGAAAATGAAGGAAACATGAGGAAAAGAAGTGAAAGAAAGAGGACAATTGCTGGAATCAGAACCCAAAAGTTTTCGACGCGCTACGCGCGCAGTAATGTGACGTCACTCCAGTTTCTTCAGGAATCCCATTCCACATAGCCAGATAGCGTAAGTCCTGTCAACCTTACCAAGTAACATGTAGGCAGGGTACACAGGTTATGTAGAAGTCGGAGGTCGTAAATTTCATCCCATATCGCAAAGCCTAGTTGCTGTTCTCTGGTTGTGTCATGCGGTACGGTCAGTTGGTGAGCGACTCATGGAGCAAAGTTTGGCTATTTCATCGGGTAGTCCAGGTGGTTTCGACACAATGTAGGCCCCTATGTTGTCCCCGATACAGTCTACAACTCCTACAGTTTTTTGTTTTTCTTTTTGTTCTTAATGATAACATGTTTTTTGTGTCAGCCTACCAAAAATTTTCGCGCCCTTTGCAATTTCACAATTCAGACTCAAAAGAACAGTATCAGTGCGCAACTCGGCTCTTGATATATTAAGTGATATAATGCAAAGTATACGGTACTCTGCAATTGGATGGGATAGTTAGGCTCCTTCATATCCCCTTCTCACCCTCTCGATATGCTGTCGGAACTTGGGGTCGCTGGCATGGCCCTACCTCATGTCGGGAAAATTTTGTCGCCATCCATGGTCGGTTTACTTATTTTAGCTTTCAAAAGGGTCATTTCTGCGATAAAACCCAAACTTTTCGGTGTGCTTTGCCCACTCTTCCTCAGTTTCGTTACTAATAGCTCAACATAGAACAAACCCTTTCCATCTTTTCAAGTAACTTAAGTAGAATTTATCGTTTTATGTAAATGCCCGGAATCTCATCTCATTTCACTAAACTAAGTTAACGTTCTCTTGAGTCTGTCGTTCGGTACGGCTAGTGACTCGAGGAAGGAAGTACAACGTAAGTTGTGCCCGATAAGGCCCAACTGCCTGGACAGTTGACCTCAGTGGCGTACACAGGGGGAGGACATTGGGCCATGTCCCCTCATGAATGCCAATTCTTTTTCAGTTCCTAAAAAACGTATATGTTTTAACACAAATTTTTCTTCTAAAGGTGGCATATGTGGCACCAGATTGCATGTAAGGACACCTAATTTTTCAAGTTTCAAAGAGGAGGGGGACACCCCCTCCCCTTACACCCCTTCCCCAGGCCGGCGATCACACAACATATTGCATGCCCCCCTCGAGAGAAATCCTGGGTACGCCATTGGTTGACTTATATAAGCTTCAAATAAGTACAGATTCTTTTTAGTGTAAGCTTACCCAAAAATTTAGCGCGCTTCCCGCGCTTTGCGATTTCAAAGTTTAGATTTCGGGAAAAACCTTAAATCGGGCGGAATTATTTTCCTCTAGTATATGCAAAATTTTATGCAATACATGCCCCGCAATGGCATGGTATAGTACACAGGTTTTCTTCAAATATCCCCTCACCAACCCCTTGACGGCATCGGCGCCGTCGAGGCTTCGGGTCGTTGCCTTCCCCCGTTGGGTAAATCCTGGCGCCACCCCTGCTGGACCACTACCGGTTGGACTAACGGTTCTCAGCTCTAACTACATCGCTTATCAACACTTTCAATCGGCATTTGCTTCTTCTCAGTCAGCAAATATGGCACCGCACCCCCCATGATAAATGCCCTGTCGACGCTCCTCGTCGTCAATAATTCTCTCACAAAAAGTCGCGTCGCAGCATATCGCAGAAAATCGTACATATCTCCCGCAAATGTTTACAATTTCCAAGTCGTGAAGAATCGTTTGGAATCGTGAGAAATCGTGGAAAAAAAGTCGTGCAGTGGGCACCTGGCTTAAGGCCGGTTGCCTACTAGGCAACGAACGTCTTGCGAACCGCTTGTGATTCCTTGCAATTGAGTGTAACTTCGAGAAAATCGCCAGGTGGGACAGCGTTGGAGCACAACTGGTCCCAAAGAATAAACCTGATTAGTTAAGGGGAAATTTCAAATTTCCTTATCCCAGACAGCTCCATTTCTCCCAACTAAGTTACCTCTAGCCTCTCCCAAAACTATCTGAAGCTCCTCCTTGGTCAGACACAAACCTAGTTTACTGCTCAAGACTTTATCCTGGTGAGCATAGGCCCTAATGTGTAATCAGAATAACCTCTCTCCATGCTGTGAAATATGAGCCACAAGGCTACATCTTTCGAAGTTTCTGACTGTGGTGTCAGTCAAAGAGCAGTCACCAATTGAGATTTTTTGTTACCCCTAATTAAAAATGTACTTCGGGTGACGAATATCTGCCTTTAACCAAATCTAGTGAACTTTTGAAGTTGGGTCTACTTTGCCAATTAGATATCCCCTCTTTGTCATTTCTTCTCCCAGACCATAGTTACCATTGACCAATTAAATTAAAGTTTCTTGGTTATACTATGTATAATAATCAGACACTAGGTAACACTGACCAACTCAATAGGGTAGTGATTTCCCAGTCACTGTTTGGGGTTTCTGTTTGCCAGACAAGGTCACTGGCGAAGGTTGGTCATGGTCACATATGACTGCACTCTTTTTTTTTTGCGAACTTATACTATTTTATCTTGCATACCATTTTGTAGTGGAAACGGAGTTTTCTTACTTTTTGTAGATAATACTTGTAGTGAAAAGATGGTTTTGGTCAAGAGGATTTTGAAGTTGTGTTCTTGGAGATCTCACACATTCAAAGCCCATCCATGGGAACAGGGAGGTCATTTAGTGTCGTGGAATGTTACAAGAAATTCAAATCTTCAGAATTTTCAGAAGGAATATATTACAAAGGTACAGAGATATATTTTTTAAAATAAAAGAGACGTTTTTGCATTAATAGGCAATGTATGCAAAATTGTCATTCATGGGTTACCAATCACTGAGGAAGACTATAAAATAAAGGTAATCGATATTCATTTCGTCCGATGAGGGAAACTCAAAAGTAAAACAAAGATATGGGAAACACGAGGGAATTTAAGTCAATCAAGTTGAAAATATCTTCTGTTTTCTGACTATGTGCATTTGTATGCAAAGTTGTATCCATTAGCTCATGAGCTGTAATAGGTATTTTGCATATCCTGAGTGTAAATTTCACCATGGAGGGGTAAATGCAGAAGAAAGTCAAGGAATTTAGCGTTTGCGAAATATTGGGATATACTGGGATATGACAAGGATCAGGACACACTCATAAAACGGCGGGGTTAAATTCAACCAGGATCGGTGTTCTATTTACTCCAAAACAATTCTGGTTAAATTTTCCATGAAATCCTGGTTAAACTTAAGCAAATTCTGGTAATAGTAACTAGGATTTGAGTTAGTTTAACCAGGATTTCATGGAGAATATAACCCGGATTATGTTGGGGTAAATAGAACACCGATCCTGGTTAAATTTATCCCCGGTGTTTTAAGAGTGCAGATTGATAGTAGTTGACACATTGGTCTGTCACTTCTTACAAGTGTAAAGAGGCGAAACAGTATCTACCTCTTTGTAACAAGAATGCTTGTGTGGCCACGGTAACATTGAAATGAATGACTAAGCATTTCCACCATCTTTCGTCTTTCACGAAACTACTGTATTAATTTGGCCACTTTTAAGCCTTGCATAGGTTTCTCAATTGTCCTTTCGAGTCCATGCAAGCATCCAGTTAAAATTTGATCACAAAGTGATGGGTTTAAGAGGTGGCAATTTGTGTTGGACATTCGAAACGGGGATAGTGCGAGCCGACCGTTTACATTGATGTAATAGATAATATATGCATCCGAGTTTATACTTACGCCTATGCGTATCTGCATATGTATTCACATACATATAATTATTGTCTTTAAAATAGTTGCGCCAATTGGGTTATCACTGCTTAACTTTGTATTTACTTTTTCACCTCTTTTGTACAAAACCCTCTTGCTTCTATACTATGTTCGCCTTTGTTGCTTTGCTTTAAAAATTCCAAATTTGAACTCCAATTGACAAGTCTTTCATTTCTGCCTGCAGAAAATACACGAACCTGCTCATAATGTAAATGCTTTAACTCAGATTTTATTTTTATATTGATGCAGGTTACCTTAAACGTTACCAGCAATGAAACAGGTGTGTATCGAATCAATTTCACTTCAGTCGACGGTCACAGAGTTCAAAGTTTTGTCTTTTCCAGGTCTCAAGGTGAAGAGGTATAGTCCTCATATTTCTTATGCAATACACATAAACCCTATACAGTGCTTATGTAAACTGCTTAAGTTGCTATTACATAGAGAGCTGAAAAAGACAGAAGCAGGTTAAGTTTAGTACCTTGGTTCATACCATCAAAAGTGAATGTAAGAGAAAAAGATTTGTTGTAGTAAACAGGTAAATCATGAGCTTCTCTTGAGCAAACTGAAGGCATATGTTATTGGTCCCTCAGGTGTTAAATGGTTCATTTCCTATTTAAGTGGTTAGCAGCTAGCTACTGGTTGACTGATATTATTGGTAACACATCCAGTGTAGCTCAAATCGATAATGATTCCCATTAAGGGTGTATTCTTGGTCTGGTATTGTTTTCCCTCTATATTAATGGTATTTACACCGGTTTTTTTATTTTTTAGAAAAGTGTTTCTTTATGTCGATAGTACTGCTCTTATGGTCTCCTGGAGGGATTCTAAAACCACTGAATATGAGTCTCCGTAGAGAACTAGCAATACTAGGTAAATAGCTGTTTACAGACAAGCTATTCCTATATCTTGGTAACTGAAAGTATTTTGTTTGGTAAACCTAGTACTCAGGTATGGTTCGAAACGCAGGGCTGTTAATTAAAATTTCTCTTGTGACATTTCTGTGCAGAAGAGAGCGACGGATTTTTAATTCTCCATGCCAAGAAACTCGGCCTCTCTGATAGTGTCAAATCGATTCATGCATGTTGCCTTTCATGCGGTGGTCTCTCTAAGAAATCTAAAATGAGATTTTGCACTTATGAGATTTTGCACTTTTTAACAAGCTTGGGGTTTTGCCGAAAAAAAAACTGTTTTTACCGGAAAAGCCGTAGAAACTGGTAATAACTGGTTATTACTGGTAAGAACCGGGAGAAAATGGGAAAAACCTCTTCTGACAATTAAAGGAGCTGGGTAGTGGCGTACTTCGGAAATGAAAACGTCATACCAAACGAGGTATTTACCCTCAGTGAGGCGATGCGAGTTGCCCTCAGTATGAGGCTAATATTGAAAATATTCCTCTTAATACGTTTTAAATTCTCATTTAAAATAATATTTTGCAGTGAGAGACAATATCTGCCCGATTTAGTCAGGTTTCTGACATTTGGGGGTGGGGGTGACCGCCCCAGCCCCCCGGCCCATACGGCCATGGACCTATAGACCTATGAAGTCATTGATAACGCATAAAGTTTAATGCTCTTATAACTTGCAAGTTTGAACTTGATCGGAGTTTTGCTTAGTTGGAGTTTTCGACACATATGTTGGGAAAATGTAGGCGACTTTGACCATTACCACACCCTTTAAATTACTCTCTTCAACCTAACAAACCTAAAACACTATTTTGGAAATTTGTCTCATCTTTCTCAATTTATATGAGGTTTAATGACTTTTCACAAGATACCGACAAGCAAAAATTGACAGACAACCAGTTCTTAGCTAGTTTGACCTTTGAACTGTGACCTTTTACTTATGAAATCATCAACTGCGCATGCACAAGTTTTCATGATCAAGTACATGCCCACCAAGTTTGAACTTGATAAGAGTTACGGTGTGTTTGCTCATACACACCCCACACAAACGCACATACTCAGACACGCAACCACACACATTCTTGGGAATGGTGGAAAACTAGGTAATCCTCTAAAAATCAGTAAAGACACTATAAATGACCTGGAAACACTCTCTTGTCCTAGTAAGTGGTATCAGAATAACAACTGTGCTACCTGGAGGTTTTTCCTCGTTTGGCAGGTGTGCAGGCCCACACATGCACCTAATTTCACACACAGACGCACGCACACACTCGAATTCCAACTGATCACAGCAAAAAAGAAGATCGTTACTCCGATGAGCTTGACAACACATTCATCTGCAGTAAATGGTCTAAATATACTACCTGCATCATTATTCAAACGGAGGAGCTCCTCGATTGGATATAAGTACTTCGTTTGGATAGTGTGTAGACTAACGAATTCCCCGGTTTTCCACCTTTTGACGACGCAGCCAGGCCCGTATGCAGCTTTTTCAGTGGGTAGGTGATTTTACGCTAAGCGGAACAAAAAAATTTCCGCTCGCTGGGCGCGCGGTATATTGCCCTTCTTAGCCGGTATTTGGTATGTCCAAAAACTGAAGACCTTCTTTTTTTGCCTTTGACCCTTTTAGAGGCCTATTTTATGTCCCCGATGAAGTGGGGACCTTTTTTTTTTCGGGCCTTCGGGCGGAACTCATAATGTCCGGGCGGGACTCTAAGTCGTGCTGGCGGTTCGGACGAACCCCCTGAAGCCCCTGGATACGGGCCTGGCAGCGTTACATTTCTGATGTGAGTTGAAGTGCAATACCTCAGCCACAACTAATTGGGGGGGGGGGACTTGTGGCTTATGAATTACAACTTCACGTCGGGTGACTAACCAACTACATAATTTATATCAAATTCGGTTTCTTTTGAAAAGCCAGTTCAGAGGGAAAACCGTAGATTGCTCTTGGATAAAAAACACACCTTACTTTTTTTCCGTCTGGAAATCAGACCCAAACCTCCTGGCTGCTAAGCTTCATCGCTTCAAGTGCCGCCACCTTTAGGCTATCCACTCGTCCACAGCACCGGTATATCTATTTGTATATCTTACACAATTTTTTTAAACAGATCTCGCCAGTCAAGACGATGGCTTTGCCACATCCTTTGATTCTTACTTCAAATTACACGGTGACCCTGGAAAAGTACCTAAATACAAACTTTACACAACAAAATGTCACTGACTCCTTAAATATCACAGTTGTGTCTGGAAACTGTAGCGCTGCCAACCAGGAGTTCCTCATCGCTGTTCCGAGAGCTTTTATGCCTAACTGCTCGCCTAACCTTGAAGAGTTTGCCAGCTTATCTCTCCATAACTATGAACTCTGCCTATGTAAGTAATGTTAGTATATGAACGTTATCGGTAACAATGTCAAATGCAAGATATTCACCCCCATGACTCTTATAAAAATTTTTGGCAAAAACGAATGAAAATGTTGTGGGGAATAAACATTTTAAATCAAACTAGCTCATATTTGACCCAAAGCATAGGCACTAGCTTCAAACATTTTTATCTGTCCTTTACTCTATGGTACAGATTTACTTTGAGTACCAAAACAAAGAGGAAAATAGATCTTTCTTATTGTTTATATAGCAAAAACGTTTCGTATACATTTAAATTGTGACAAACCTTGACAAATTTCGACCAAAAAAGAACTCTCTGCAGATGAGCAAATTTTCAATAAAATCACATCAGTGCAAACTGTGTCTAGCTAAGGCGTTCTTTGTGAAACCTCAGTTTCATATCACAGTTTTGACCAACTGCTTTGCATTAAAAAGTCTATTCTTTGTCTCAATCAGTGAGGTCCAGTCGTGCTGATAACGATACCTGCATCTCAAACAATTTTATCTGTGATGGCATCATTGACTTTAGTGAGTTTACTGATGAGAGTAATGGATTTGCTTGTGGTGGTAAAGGTAAGTTACACTTTTTCAGCATTAGCCAAGCATGGAAATATTAAGACTATATGCTCATATTTCATGTGAATGGATATGGATGTATGAAATTTTAGAGATATTTGATAAATGATACGTAGTCCACTAGAAACAATGGCCGATGCTGTTGATCTTTGGTTGTTAAACAATTACAAGTATCATTAATTAGTAATTCACATTTTTTGAATCAGCGCTCAAAGCATTCTAGAAAGAGTACGATACTCAGGCCGTGTATCCCACTTGATCCCCGATGCTGATCAACCACGCTCAGTCAACTGTAAAACTTTGTGGCCAACCGCAAGAGCGTTCTCATTTGATACCCTGTGCGAGATCTGATCACCTCCCCCGGTTCAAACGACAGGATGTTGCGTCATTGAAATTATGTCTGCAGGTCATGTTTGTTTACATAAGTTTGTGTGGCGCGGGATACGAGACGACGGGCAAGCTGTGCTAGGCTATACAACAGAGTCTGCGTTTGCTTTGATCTCAGGTCACCTTGATCCCCTGTTGTGTTCCCACCTATTTCTGATCCCCTGAGCGCGGTCTGATCTTTCCCGAAGAGCGATCAGGCTCTCGGGATCTGATCCGGGGAACGAGGGCGTCCCCACTTGTAAATTGATACCCTGCAAGGGGTCAGATACGGATCTGATCTCCTGCTCGTACTCAAGTGGGAACACACTTTCAGATACTTGCACTTCACCAACATGCTAGCAAGTTTACTAATAGATAACCGTTGTTTTGATAATTAATATTAACATACCGGGCTATTTTTAAATCGGGGCTGACACTTTTGCCCAAATAAAACCAGTATGTTACACGTTTGACCCTAAAAAAGCATAAAAAGCATACATTAATTAATTTCCCTACAAATGACAAATATTCTGCCCGTGTATGAAAATGCTGAAATGCTGCATGAACGGCCCCGGTAACTACTTTTTTCAAACAGCAATCTTAAGGCACTCCGTCTGTATATTATTGTAGAAAACTACTTATGGAAAAACATGGAATTAAGATGACTGAAGCATACTCAAACAAGGAAAACTGTTGATGGGATTGGTGGGGGCGGGGTGCAGCCCAAGGTCGCAACTTGTGTGAAATAGAATCTGATGAGAATATTCTCATGGAAATGTCTCGATATCAAATGCTTTTTCATTCCTTCAAGAAAATATTAACTTTATCTAGAAGAGAAAGACGGTCATTCAGAAATACTATTGTGTTTTTTTGATATAGTATTTTCCAGGTCTTTAGTACGGGAAAGTGAGGGGGCCATCCTTAGAAAATTTTGTTTTGTCCTAAAATAACACATCTGAACACTATCACCCTCAAAAAATTCTTCCCCCACCTAGAAGCTCTCTCGCCTTCTTCAGTACCTTGTCTGGTATAGCTCTGGCAGTCGTGGTGTTTTTACAGGGGTTGCAAGTTACCTAATACAAATCTTCGGGCATTGTGAATAAAATTGTGATGATGTTGTATCAGAAAAAGCCTACAGGCCAGGCCTATTAACATCATAGCTTTCCTGTAATGAGGTTAATACATAAGTTCACTTACGTAAGAAGATGAATTTTGAATACAGCATCTTCAACATTATCACCTACCACAACGAAACCAGCAACGGCAAACGTCCTGCCGACATATTCTTCAAAGCAACCAATGTTCTCTCTTAAGTAAAAACCTTTTGATCAACCAGCGAGGGGCCGCGTGCCATGAGTTTCGTGCTTGTCAGGAACACTTCGCGCTCCTCTAACGGCTCTGGCTTTGCCAAATCAATCTAGCAAGTTGAGACCTCCGGCATCTACCACCACTTTCAAAAGCGAAAGTGACAGTCGATACCAATAAAGGTAGTTGGCATTAAATTTATTGATCGACATCGTTCTGAAAATGCTGCATGAACGTCCCCGGTAACTACTTTTAGAAACAGCAATCTTAAGGCACTCCGTCTGTATATTATTGTAGAAAACTACTACTTATTGGAAAACATGAAATTAAGATGACTGAAGCATACTAAAATAGGGAAAACTGTCGGTGGGCTACAGCCCAAGGTCGCAACCCATGGATCACAATCTGGTGAGAATATTCTAATCGAAATGTCTCAATACCAAATGATTTTTCATTCCTTCAGGAACATACTCATTATATGTAGAAGAGAAAATCGTTCATTCGAAGATACTATTGTGTTTCTTAGTATAGTATTTTCCAGGTCTTTAGTACGGAGAAGTGAGGGGACCACCCATAGAAACTTTTGTTGTTGTCTTATAAGAATACATCTGAACACTATCACCCTCAAAAATTCCTCTCCCACCTAGAAGCTCTCTCGCCTTCTTCAGTACCTTGTCCGGTATAGCTCTGGCAGTCGTGATGTTTTCACAGGGGTTGTTAGTCACCTACTATTACATAATTCCTCGGGCATTCTGAATAAAGTTGTTATTAAGGTGAATCAGAAAACTCTAACCACTTGGCTAAAGCCTACAGGCCAGGCCTATTAACATCGTAGTGCTCCTGTAATGAAGTTAATAAATAAGTTCACTTACGTAATAACTTGAATTTTGCATGCAGCTAATACCACAACGCCTACCAACACGACGAACATCCGGCCGACAAATTCTTCAAAGGAACCGATGTCCTCTCGTAAGTAAAAATCTTTTTAATCAACCAGCGAAGTGCCGCGGACCATGAATTCCACGTATATGTCAGGAACACTTCGCGCTTCTCCAAAGGGTCTGGCTTTGTCCAATCACTCAAGCCTGAGACCTCGGGCATCTACTACCACTTTCAAAAACAAAAGTGATAGTCGATATCAATGAAGGTAGTTTGTATTAAAATTATTGATCGACATCCTTCTTAAAATGCTGCATGAACGGCCCCGGTAACTACTTTTTCCGAACAACAATGTTAAGCACTGATTTTGTATATGATTGTAGAAAACTACCTATTGGAAAACATGAAATTAAGATGACAAAAAAGCATCCTCAAACAGGGAAAATTGTTCATAGGATGGGGGGGGGGATGGCTACAGCCCAAGGTCGCAAACCATGGATCTGAGTCTGATGAGAATGTTCTCATGGAAATGTTTCAATACCAAATGCTTTTTCATGCTTTCAGGAACATACTAACTTTATTTTGAAGAGAAAATCGTTCATTGAAAAATACTATTGTGTTTCTTAGTATAGTATTTTCTGATGAGAATGTTCTCATGTGAATGTCTCAATACGGAGTGCTATCTCATTCTTTCAGGAACATACTAACTTTATCTTGAAGAGAAAATCGTTCATTCAAAAATACTATTGTGTTTCTTAGTATAGTATTTTCTCGGTCTTTAGTACGGAGAAGTGAGGGAGCCACCCTTAGAAAATTTTGTTGTCTAATACGAATACATCTCTCCCACCTAGAAGCTCTCTCGCCTTCTTCAGGGCCTTGTCCGGTATAGCTCTGGCAGTCGTGGTGTTTCCACAGGGGCTGTTAGTCACCTACTATTACAATTCCTCGGGCATTCTGAATAAAGTTGTTATTAAGGTGTATCAGTTAAAGCCTACAGGCCAGGCCGATTAACATCATAGTGCTCCTGTTATGAAGTTAATAATAAGTTCACCTACGTAATAACTTGAATTTTGCATGCAGCTCCTACCACAGCGCATACCACAATGAAACCCACAACGACGAACATCTCTCCGACAACTTCTTCAAAGAACCCGATGTCCTCTCGTAAGTAAAAACCTTTTTAATCAACCAGCGAAGTGCCGCGGGCCATGAATTCCACGTACTTGTTAGGAACACTTCGCGCTCCTCCAAAGGGTCTGGCTTTGTCCAATCGCTCAAGCCTGAGACCTCGGGCATCTACCACCACTTTCAAAAACAAAAGTGACAGTCGATCCCAATGAAGGTAGTTGGTATTAAAATTATTGATCGACATTCTTCTTAAAATGCTGCATGAACGTCCCCGTTAACTACTTTTTCGGAACAACAATGTTAAGCACTGATTTTGTATATGATTGTAGAAAACTACTTATTGGAAAACATGAAATTAAGATGACTAAAGCATACTCAAACAGGGAAAATTGTTCATAGGATGGGGGGAGGGCTACAGCCCAAGGTCGCAACCCATGGATCTGAGTCTGATGAGCATATTCTCATGGAATTGTCTCAATACCAAATGCTACCTCATTCTTTCAGGAACATACAACTCTATCGAGAAGAGAAAATCGTTCATTCAAAAATACTATTGTGTTTCTTAGCGTAGTATTTCCAGCTCTTTAGTACGGGGAAGTGATGGGGCCACCCATAGAAAATTTTGTTGTTGTCTTGTAATAATACATCTGTACACTATCAGCCTCAAAAATTCCTCTCCCACCTAGAAGCTCTCTCGCCTTCTTCAGTACCTTGTCTGGTATAGCTCTGGCAGTCGTGGTGTTTCCACAGGGGCTGTTAGTCACCTACTATTACAATTCCTCGGGCATTCTGAATAAAGTTGTTATTAAGGTGTATCAGAAAAAGCCTACAGGCCAGGCCTATTAACATTATAGTGCTCCTGTAATGAAGTTAATAAATAAGTTCACTTACGTAATAACTTGAATTTTGCATGCAGCTAATACCACAACGCCTACCAACACGACGAACATCCGGCCGACAAATTCTTCAAAGGAACCGATGTCCTCTCGTAAGTAAAAGCCTTTTTAATCAATCAGCGAAGTGCCGCGGGCCATGAATTCCACGTGCTTGTTAGGAACACTTCGCGCTCCTCCAAGGCTCTGGCTTTGTCCAATCGCTCAAGCCTGAGACCTCGGGCATCTACCACCACTTTCAAAAACAAAAGTGACAGTCGATCCCAATGAAGGTAGTTGGTATTAAAATTATTGATCGACATTCTTCTTAAAATGCTGCATGAACGGCCCCGGTAACTACTTTTTCCGAACAACAATGTTAAGCACTGATTTTGTATATGATTGTAGAAAACTACTTATTGGAAAACATGAAATTAAGATGACTGAAGCATACTCAAACAGGGAAAATTGTTCATAGGATGGGGGGAGGGCTACAGCCCAAGGTCGCAACCCATGGATCTGAGTCTGATGAGCATATTCTCATGGAATTGTCTCAATACCAAATGCTACCTCATTCTTTCAGGAACATACAACTCTATCGAGAAGAGAAAATCGTTCATTCAAAAATACTATTGTGTTTCTTAGCGTAGTATTTCCAGCTCTTTAGTACGGGGAAGTGATGGGGCCACCCATAGAAAATTTTGTTGTTGTCTTATAATAATACATCTGTACACTATCAGCCTCAAAAAATTCCTCTCCCACCTAGAAGCTCTCTCGCCTTCTTCAGTACCTTGTCTGGTATAGCTCTGGCAGTCGTGATGTTTTCACAGGGGTTGTTAGTCACCTACAATTACAATTCCTCGGGCATTCTGAATAAAGTTGTTATTAAGGTGTATCAGAAAAAGCCTACAGGCCAGGCCCTATTAACATCATAGTGCTCCTGTAATGAAGTTACTAGATAAGTTCACCTACGTAATAACTTGAATTTTGCATGCAGCTCCTACCACAGCGCCTACCACAATGAAACCCACAACGACGAACATCCCTCCGACAACTTCTTCAAAGGAACAGATGTCCTCTTGTAAGTAAAAACCTTTTCAATCAACCAGCGAAGTGCCGCGGGCCATCAGGTCCACGTACTTGTCAGGAACACTTCGCGCTTCTGCAAAGCCTCTGGCTTTGTCCAATCACTCAAGCTTGAGACCTCGGGCATCTACCACCACTTTCAAAAACAAAAATGACAGTCGATCCCAATAAAAGTATTTGGTGTTTTAATTATTGATCGACATCGTTCTTAAAATGCTGCATGAACGGCCCCGGTAACTACTTTTTCGGAACAACAATGTTAAGCACTGATTTTGTATATTATTGTAGAAAACTACTTATTGGAAAACATGAAACTAAGATGACTGAAGCATACTCAAACAGGGAAAATTGTTCATAGGATGGGGGGAGGGCTACATCCCAAGGTAGCAACCCATAGATCTGAGTCTGATGTGTTCCTTAGTGTAGTATTTTACAGGTCTTTAGTACGGGGAAGTGAGGGGGCCACCCATAGAAAATTTTGTTGTTGTCTTATGATAACACACCTTAACAGTACTATCACCCTCAAAAATTCTTTCCCCACCTAGAGCTTTTTTAATCAACCAGCGTTGTGCCTCGGGCCATGAGTTCCATGTACTTGAGGAACACTTGAGGAACACTTCGTTCTCTAGCTTTAACACCCTCTGAAAAACTCTTCCCTCAGCTCTCTAGCCTCATTCAGTATGATGGCACTGCCTTATAAGGCCACTGTAAGAAACTCTTCATTTTTATAAAATACGACGAAAGAAAGTGAATCTGTTTGTACCTACAAATCTTTTGGCGGACTTGATCTTATTTGAGAGCTATAAATCTTTACCACAGAATTTTCCTTTCGAGAGATACAATTACGACAAGTTCAGAGTTTCCAGCTCAAGCCTAACATCAGAAGTAACCTAATAAGGCCAGCGGGCACTTTGTAATTTTTGTACAGAGCTGTATATACAGGTTCAGTGTAGGCAGTTTGCGCGTTCAATTTGAGGCTGCATATCTTAGCGTGTGCGTGCTTAAAGCACTCGACAGGTTCACGCGCTTTTGCAAAAAAGTTTGCTGTGCGCGTGCTGCATCAAAAATTGACGCACTGATTGTGACAGCAGTGGCCTTATTAGGTCAGGTCACTATACCCTGTCTGGCATGGCTCTGGCATTCGTGTTATTTTCTCAGGGGGTGTTAGTCAACTACGATAACAATTCTTGGGCATTCTGAGTTAAGTTGTTACTAAGTTTTATCAGACCAGACACAGCCTATAGGCCAGGTCTATTAATATCATAGTGTTCCTGTAATGAAGTTAATAGATACCGTGAGTCACCAAAGTAGAACTTCAATTTTGCATGCAGCGTCTTCAACATTATCAACGAAACCAACAACGACAAGCGTACTGCCGACACATTCTTCAAAGGAACCGATATTGTCTCGTAAGTAAAAACCTTTTTAATCAACCAGCGTAGTGCCGCGGGCCTTGAGTTTTGTGTACTTGTCAGGAACACTTCGCGCTCCTCCAACGGTTCTGGGGTTGTCAAATTAATCTACCTTAAGACCTCTGGCATATATTGCCACTTTCAAAAACGAAAGTGACAGTCGATCCCCAAAGAGCTACTTGGTCTTAAAATTATTGATCGACATCGTTCTGAAAGTACTGCATGTACGGCCTTGCATGTGCGGCCCTACCAGATTCGGGCAGTGCGCATGCACAGCTAAAGCCAAGACGTTTGAACAAATTTAAGCGACAGATCAGTGTGTTAAACAAACGGACATTCTCGATGGTGTTTTCAGGGCTTCAATGTCAAAGTTAGCCTGCGTAGTGGCGTTCAAGTCTGGGACTTTTCTAGGACGGATCACATTCACAATTTGACAAACTAAAACGAAAATCAATATATAGAACTGCGTAACGGCTTACCGTACTTGAGCTGAAGACTGTCTATGTGCCTCATATGGGCTGATTGTTTATATTGGAACACGGTTAAGTTGGTGAAATCGGGGAAATGGTCAAAATTTCCACTTCATGTAATAGTCGAAATAACTGCGTGGGAGATGAAGTATGCTGGTATGTTCGTAGTAACCGTGTTCGAATCGAATACCAGACTGAAAAAATCTTACGCAGAGCCACAAAAGAAGGGCAAATTTTTTACCTGACAAACTGAGCAAATTATCCAATAATCGAAGTTGTAGGCTTTAATTGAAAATGCAAATCTCTCTTGAAAAATTAAGCCTGCTAGCGGATAGCCAATAGGCACTGCCTAAATGACCAAGAAGAATTGCGGCCCCGCAGAGATTTACAAGAAATATTTGGGCATGAGTCCGTAGGACAGCTGCAGTAAATATATTAATATTTAGTATTAGTAATAAGTAGTATTAGTAATAATATTAGTATTAATAAGTAGTATTAGTAAACTAGTATTAGTAATAACATAAGTGCTTAGGGTACTCGTCAATGATTAACCCGACACTGGAGCAGTAGAGCAAAATAATGGCTCTGTCAGTTTGTTATAAGACCTTGTTAGTAATTAAAGTGTTTGGAATTTTTTTACCATTCAATGAAAAAAAAAAACAATTTTTGAAGTTTCTTATTTCTGACTCTTAGAAAACTGGTAATGTCTCTAGTCTCGTTACCTTACAGGTAAAGAGTTGATTCTGATTTTGATTATCTTTGTCGTGATCGAGGTCATTCTGTTTTGGACAATGATCCCACTTATCTTCTATTTACAATGTCATCGACGGAAAAAGTAAGGAGCTTTCATTCATCTTTTTTATTCAACTAGTAGCTTGAAGGTATTTAGTAGCTGGTAGAGATTTATATGCGTTTGTGGGGCCTATTGTAGGCACAATATGGCAATGTATGTATGTATGTATGTTTATGGGTGTGTGTATGTATGTATGTATGTATGTATGTATGTATGTATGTATATAAGTATGTATGTATGTATGTATGTATGTATGTATGTATGTATGTATGTATGTATGTATGTATGTATGTATGTATGTATGTGTGTGTATGTATGTATGTATGTATGAACACACATACACACATACACATACACATTTAAAGGGGCTTATTGAGTTGGTTCACAAAATTCATGATTTTTTTCACACCTGTTGAGATTCACTCACATGTTGATGGTAAATGTTCAAACTAAGACATTCTGCTCATCTTACACACAACTGAAATGGCAATGATAGGGTAATAAGTGATTAAAACCATTTATTACAAATTCATGACCAGACACTTTTTACTGCTACATATTAATCATATGCAGCCTCTGTCCATAAAAACAGTACACTTTCGTACATTTTCGGTAACTATAGGAAGTATTACATGAGTAGTGAGGCTAAGTAGAAACATTGTCATGCAATGGTTTGTTTCAAACCTGTCACAAAATATTCAATTTCAACTCAATGAGCCCCTTTAAAGAGAACATAAGGGAGTATAAGCAGGTGATAGGTGGATCGATTATTAATTTACTAGTCATGAGTTCAGGAACTGTAAGCTTTCATTTTTACAATTGATATTTTCCCTTCAGCTGAAATATGGCTAATGAAGTCATAGAAGTATTGTGACATATACTGACACGACCAATGATGGACGGCATTAGGAGGAAACTTAGCTAATTAAAGTTGCAAAGAAGATGAAACTACAACAGGTCACTACAGAAGACAGGAGACCACGAAATCAACCTCATCCAACAAGAAATATGCCCTGCTTTACTTTTCGTTTTCTATATATATACATATATATATATATATATATATGTCGAACATACCCTATTTTGCTTTTTGTTTTCTATATATACATATACATATATATATATATATATATATCTATGTATATATATATATATATATATATATAATATGTACAAGAATTATATAGACTATAGTGACATCAAACAAGAAGTGGCGGCATAAGGATCTTGTATGGGAGGAAAGGCAATGTTCCGGATACCATGATTAACATACTTACATTTTACATAATATGCATGGGACACCACACCTCCCGAAGCCTATTTCCTATTGTTTGTTGATTATCTAAGTATATGCAAGTCCGTAACCAGACAAGGTACTAAAGGGGCGACAGAGCTTCCAAGGTGGAGGCAAAATATTCTGTTCTACAATGCATAAAGGTTATGGTAGCTTTCATTTTCCAGAAGGGCAAAAAATTCGGGAGTGGGAGTGGGAAAGGCTCCTTCCCCTGTGCTCCCTTGGCTTCGGGCTTTTGTGTATATTTCACACCTTCAGGTATATTTGTTTCTTGAAATTTCTTACAGAATGCAAACCACTTCTTCGCACTTGATGATATACAAAGATGTATATACAAATCGCATCTCCATTTTTTGTTTATTATCTTAAAAAGGAGCATAACAAAACTTTGTGAATGAATGTTATAAGGAAAAACTGTAAATAAAAGTAGAGTAGTGACTCGCAACTGTCACGTGATATTCGGTAACTCAGGAGGATTCAGTTCGTCGTAATAATTAGAAAATGCAACAGTAAGGTAGGTCAGTAGATGATCAGTAAATGTAAATTTCGTTAAATGGATATGAATCAAACCAACCTGACTTGGCATGTTAGTACACATGGATTGAAAAGATATAGTTGGTTATGGTACTCAAATTGGAGTGTTTGCATTCTGTAGTACGCATATAGCAAATTTCAGCTCCTTAAAGCCCCCTTCACACCGAAGAAGAGTCCGCTACCTTGTAAGTACATCAATAGAGATTGAATTCTGCGTCCTGTTCAGACGACGTTCGCACTTGATGATATACAAAGATGTATATACAAATCGCATCTTCATTTTTTGTTTATTATCTTAAAAAGGAGCATAACAAAACTTTGTGAATGAATGTTATAAGGAAAAACTGTAAATAAAAGTAGAGTAGTGACTCGCAACTGTCACGTGATATTCGGTAACTCAGGAGGAATCAGTTCGTCGTAATAATTAGAAAATGCAACAGTAAGGTAGGTCAGTAGATGAGCAGTAAATGTAAATTTCGTTAAATGGATATGAATCAAACCAACCTGACTTGGCATGTTAGTACACATGGATTGAAAAGATATAGTTGGTTATGGTACTCAAATTGGAGTGTTTGCATTCTGTAGTACGCATATAGCAAATTTCAGCTCCTTAAAGCCACCTTCACACCGAAGAAGAGTGCGCTACCTTGTAAGTACATCAATAGAGATTGAATTCTGCGTCCTGTTCAGACGGCGTTGGCGCTACGTAAATTTTGAACAAAAAGACCTTGGAGATCACATCACGTTCCCACTACGTCATCACTACGTTCTAGGAATTCCCGCTGCGTTGCAACTTTTTCATTGACGTAGTGGCAACTTCATGGAGGTAGCTCCGATGTGACGGGGTCTATTGATATTGCTATTTCGAAAAGTAGCACTGTATACGTACCTCTCGGTCAGGATTTGTTACAAGGTGCAGGGGCGGCGCCACAGGGGGGAGGGCAGGGCAGGGCAGGCATTTCCCCCATGGTTTTTCAACCCCCAAAATAAAATCGTCTTAAAAAACGTTTTAAGACACATAATTTTGTAGGGGGTGGGGTGAGGTGTTACAGTATGTCACCCATCTATCACAATATTAGTTAAATTGTTCGTTACAAAATACCTGAAACTTGCAATCCCCGCACGCATAACGTTTTTTGTTTTCTCTATTGTTTACGTGAATGCAGGTTTAGTATTGAATAAATAACAAGGCCATTATACATAACGCGCAGGAACCGAGAGTAAAGCTCAAACAATAAAGTAGTATACCCTAACGCCAAGTTATTGTGAGACCTTACACATATGGTGTCACAGAGCAAAACGTTCTCCCTCTCTTGGAGAAAGGGTGCGTATCATTGCAAGTTACACCAAAAAATACAGACATCTAATTTGTGCATCAGGGGATACGCCTGATCCATGAATCTCTATCAAACCAAAACCCCAACCATACCCGTAACTCGGAATATATTTTCGTCCGGGGGAATCTTCGGTCTTTAGTGAACCTTCGACCAAGAAAACCTTCCGTCAATGGGTATTCCCCCCTGTCCGGATTATGTAATGTTTGGCAATCTCAAACATTTACTGTCTCTCCATTCCCAGCATGTGACCATTTAAAGTTTAGAACGTGAACATATATACTGGGGGTATCATGAGTCAATCACTTAACGACCATTTTGACAATAAAAATATCAAAAACATTTAATAAAATAAATTAAACTTTGAAGTAATATTATATGTCTCCCTTATAACATAAGCGTAGGAATCGGGGGGGGGGGGGGGGGGGGGGGGGGGGGGGCTGGGGGCTAAAGCCCCCAGTCAAAAACCTGGGGGATGAAGTATGCTTGTACTCCAACATCCAAGGCCAAAAACCCCTTATTTGTCTCTTCAGTAAAAAACGTAAAAAAATTGCAGTAATTTTCCTTAAGATTTGCCCAAAATGTTGCACCAAATTGCATCCGAGGACCCTCAAATACCCAAAAATTACCCAAAGGGGAGGGAACACCCCTCCCCTTAGACCCCTCCCCCAGGACGGCGATCCGAAACAAGGTTCATCCCCCAGTCTCGAAAAGCTACCTACGCCTTATTGTGCTTTATTTTGGTGTTGTCTCGACTGAGTAATTCATAGAAAACGAATTTTAAATAGTAGGTGCATGACCGTACACAACACAATCTTTTACTGTATGAAGAAATCTTTGAGTCAAAGAAAATTAGGGGCTGCACCACAGGGTTCACCTCCTATCATTTGCAAGAACAGGGGGAGGGGGAAGGAAAAGAACAGGAAAAAGGAAGAAAAGGAAAAAATGAAAGAGAAGAAGGGGAATCGAAGGAGAAAGAAGAAGAGAAGAGGATGGGTGGGGTAGGTATCTATTTGATCTATGTAATTAGTCCAGAGCTTCCAGGAGGCCCTATACCTGTGTCTGCCAGCCGTTAGTTACCCTATTATTTGTTTATAATGCACATACTAATCAACGAAAATATTCGTAAAAGTTCGTGCTTCTGTCGACTCTACGCACGTATTTTTGAGTGAAATCATACCCATACACAAAGGGGTGGACTTCAGGAGGTTTGTTGACTACTTACCCTTCTCTTAGACAACAAAGGCTAATGTCCTTTCACTAAACCAAAACTTAAAATTCAATAAATTATTAACACTTTTCAGCCATACATGATCATTTCAAAAAATACCAAAGACATCACCATTTTGCATCTAAGCAATCTTAAATTGATAAAAATTTCTCAAAGGGGAGGGACACCCCTCCCCTTAAACCCCTTCCCAGAAAAGCATCTTTCCCACCAAGCAAAAATTAAATTCAATAAATTATGAACACTTTCTTCCATATATCATCAGTTCAAAAAATATACCAAAGATATCACCATTTTGTATCTAAGCAACCTTAAATTAATATAAAATTTCTCAAAGGGGAGGGGCCATCCCTCCCCAGAAAGCATCTTTCCCAAAACAAAAATTAAAATTTCAAAATTATAAACTTTCCAGCCATATATGATCAGTTTAAAATATGTACCAAAGACATCATCATTTTGCATCTAAGCAACCTTAACTTAACAAAAACTTTCCCAAAGGGAGGGCCCCCTCCCCTTAGACCCCTCCCCGAGGACGGCGATCACTCATCTCATGCTTTGCCCCTATCGAAATACCCTGGCGCCGCCCCTGCAAGGTGGTCATTATGAATGAAATACTTGTCAAGTTAATTCTCGGGCAAAATGAAACTGAACGTAAATGAATTTATGACACAAAATGAAGACATTGCTTTCATGCAGTATTCCATGACAAAGTTTCTACGATCAATGACACCATCAAGGTCAATGACATATGCATAGCGTATAGAAGTGAGGCATGAATGGCATATTAGAGGAACATCAGTGGAACGAGTAGAAATTCTCTTCGGGAATCTAAGTGTTTTTATGTCATTGGTAGGTCCAAAGAAAAATGTGTCACTAACTACAAGCATGTAACTGTTCAATGTTAAACTTACAAGGACCAGTGACGTAGCCAGGATTTTTTGAGTAAGGGGCACTGGGGGTCAAAAACCTTTTCTGGGGGGCACAATTTCTGAATTCTGTCCCTCTCAATAGGGCTTATATACAGAACTGTTCAAAGTGCGCTCATCCCCCCCCCCCCGGTAGCAACGGCCACTGAAAAGGACTGCCCTCCGAACATATCTCCCCCACTAAAAAATACTTCGGCCCACGAGACCATCCAGTGTCCCCTCAACAATGTCTTGTTACGGACCTGCTTGGTAAAGGCTAACTGTTGCATTGTTGTTATGACAGCCATTTCCTGGAAGGCGTTACATTTGCCCGGAATAAATTTGGGAAGGTTTAGCCAACTACGCCATGTCCTTACAAAATGGATATTGTCCTTATGATATTGTCAATTAACTATAACAAAATATCAGCCAACCTAAGGTCATTTGAATATTTGCACAAGCAGACTGAGCTTACTTCGTTCTTGATCTTGGTCAACTTCCTTTTAATCAACAGATTTCAATAAGAGGCCTTTCCCTGTCTGAAATTGTGCCAAAAAATTCTCTTTCCTTCGAGCAACCTGTGACTTTCATTCAGGCTTTAGGTTGCCGGTCCAAGTAGAGGAGCTTGCTCCCCCATTCGGGTAAATCTTCGGACCTGCACCTTCAGACAGTAAGATTGTTATGTTGTCTGCAATTGACCTTCCCGTTTCCCCGAGTCGAGTTGTGTTACTGTAAGTCATAATAATAGTACCAATCACGCTAGGTTCCTGCTTCAGATGGAAGTTAGTGTCACCTGAAACGGCCAGTAATGTCACAATGTTTTTTAGATTCCCTAATTAACATGTACATGTACAGAAAAATTCAGGTACGCATATCTTCGGGGGAGGGGGGATGAAGGGGGCAGAGTATCTGACAAAAGTAAAGGTGTTAAAAAATCGAGATAGGGGAAAGTAATATGGCTATTATTTTACATTTAGAAAGCTGAGAATAACAAACGACATTTCAAATTATTGGCCAAAAAGTTTTCTTTAGGTGGATTTGCAGACTTGTGGATCACGTCACTAATGAGCTCAACGTGGGCCCAGAGTTGGGGAAATTTGTACCATGCCGTTTCAAAAGGTACTTCTGTTCAGTGAAGTGCTTCATTTGTCTCTTTTCCACCCGAAATAAGTTTTTCACATGACTTTAGACAATTTTAGGCCATTGATGATCTAGGGTTTACACTTATGAAGAGCCAGTGTCAAATGAAAAGTCAACTGGTGACAAGTCTTTTGAAAACCATAGGCGTAGGAAGAGGGGGGAAGTAAAAAATGTGGTGGAACGGAAGTACGTTCCCACCCCCCAATTGAAGGAAGAAAATCCCTTTCTTTTTTTCTTCTGTAAAAATGTTAAGAATTTGCAGTAATTTTCCTTAAAATTTGCCCAGTATCTTAAACCAAATTGCATCTAAGGACCATCAAATATTCAAAAATTTTCCAAAGGGGATACCCCCTCCTCTTAGACTCCTCCGACAGGACAGCGGTCTAAAACAACGTTCAGCCCACCATGTCTTCAACAGCATCCTAGGCCTATGTTGAAACCCTAAATTTACAGCTCGGACATGGCAATCTGTTTGTAGGTGACAATCATTGCACGTATAGTGCATCCACGTGACTTCATTGTGGAGGACGAGGCTGTGATGCTGGCCCAGTAAAATTACAAGTCTTTTGGCTCTAGATAAATTTTGCAAAAGAAAATACACATTTGGTATAATGATCCTTCGAATAAGTGCTTTTACATCTACCTCTGACCATTACTGGTAAAAATGCCTGGATCTGGCCCAGCATCAGTGATATCTGTTAAGTAGTTCGGGGAAAAAGAACAGTGAAGAGACAGCGGACGCAGGATGCTTTGAAAACCAAAGCTCTCCCGCATTGGCAAGACTGCTTTGTGCAAGTTTAAAGCTCACTTGTCACACTACTGCTGGGTGTACAAACCGTTAGACAGGACGCCCTAACAGAAACCTTTGTGGCTTCGCTGTACTCAGCTTTGAAGGTTATCAACAATGAAATGCAAAGATCAATAATGATTTTCTTTAAAGGAAAAATGCAGTAATTCCAATCTCCCAATCTGAATTAGTATACCCTGGTACCCTAATTCATGACCTGCTCTTTCAAATCATGTGACAATGTTTTTGTAAGTGAATTGCTAACTTCCAGCAGAATAACCCATTAGTTTACATTGACTGTACCATACTTATGCTTATGCTCTACCTATGCTTTTAATGGAAGTAAAAGAAAATTTGTAGTTTGCGTCAAAACAAATTTGGGGCCACTGCTACTAGTAGATCATATCTCTGCAACTGAGGCCATTTAAACTGAGAAAGTTCGACTTAATTTAACGCAAGTATGAAGACTGAGCTAAAAGCCAGAAATATTACACTGGAAAATCACGAAAATCACTTTGAACAGTTTAGCCTACAGAGGTACTCACATGCAAAATGGCGCTAATATTATCACATTTTTGTATCTGCTCATGTTTGTTCATGCCCTTGAAGTTACTGACCATTTTCAGTTTTCCGAAAACATGTTTTTCGAAACAAGGCAAACATTTTTTTCTGAATAATGGAAACATGCATTGACATCATTCCGTGATAAGCCGGTCAGCGTTGTTCATTCCCCAGGGACACAGTGCCTATCCCGTAGTTAGATGCAAAACAGGATATGCGGTAGTTTTCAAGCTTAAGGGGAGTATCTCTGGAAAGGGGGATCTCGGCCAAACTCCAGACCGTCCCAAGGTTACCCGCATGACTTAAAGCTACGCGCAAATATAAGAAAGGAGCTCAACCGTCGAGGAAGGGGAAGGGGGATCTGTACAGAAATGAGGGAAAACATGCATCTGCAGTTTAACATTGTAATTTATAAATAGCGTTTAGTTTGTGTGATGGTTCTTTTCTTGACACTGTAATTTTGAAGGTGAGAAGCCCCATGTCAACTTTCATGACGATGCATGATTACAGTGTAAACGGGTGTGAAGGCCGATGGAGGGGGTATCTCAAGTGACGGGTGGTTCACTGGGGGAGGGAGTTCGTCCGAGCCCCTTAATCCTTAGTTACACACATGCAGTGGTAGTAGTCTTTCGGGGAAGTATATAGGTTTGTCGCTTGGAGTAGGACGTACAGGACTGTTCAATAGTCTAGAATAGACGAGCTGGGAAATTGGATTTTGCTGTACCATGTAATATCACAGATCAAGTACATGGATATTTCCGTACAGATACTAAGTTTTTTTAGCAACTGTTTTCTTGTCTTCCACAATTTACCGTTATATTACCCAAAGTTTTCGGTTCAAGTTAAGAAGTAAAACTTCAAAATGGACTATTTACTCCAAAGGAAATTCCCTTTGACCCGTGATTGATGTCCAGAGAACCATAATTTTTAAACTAAAAAAATGTGCGCAAATTACACAAAATATCTGTCTTGCACAAGCAGTCTCTGGTATGGTACACTTTCCTTCCCAGCATGCAAAGTGTATCGAAGTTTCCCAACTCTTCTATTATTGTGTTATGGGCTGAAAATGAAAAAGGTCAGTCTGATATATTGAAAAGTTTCGGCGATTTCACTTACTGCGTATTGCTTATAGTCTTTTTCTTAAGCGTCTGGAGACGGCAGCATAAATAATAATGAACGCAGAAGTGAGGAGGGAAGATTGCTGGAATATTTCAGGAAATAGCTGGATGATTGAGACAACCAGAGATGGACGTCAACAGGTGGGAACCGGGGATTGGGATTGGAAGGGGCATGTGCTTCAATTTTTTAAGTGCAGGGGATTACCCCCCTCACTTTTTCCGGAACCTTAGCTAAAATAGTAGGCAATGATATTTGATTCTATAGACTGCAATATACCTGATCTTGATTCAATAAATTCAAACTCAAAAATGGTGGAATAAGCCATTTAATGGAATAAAATCGTGGGAAAATGTCTCAGGTTACACCACAGATCATCTTGCCTCCATGTTTTTTTCAGGAACCTTAAGTGAGCCCCCTAGCCCTCTCTTAAAGGGTTTTGCAATCGCTCTTGAAATGGTTATGGTCAAGGCCATGCCCCCGTACTTTTGAGAAGCTGTTGACGCTTTCGAAACCAGTTACCGCTAATGAAACTAAGTTCAAAAATTACCCAAAACTCTCGGAGATTTCGCCTAATAACATAGACCACACCTAAGGCCTATTTCACTAGCATCAATTTTAGCTGTTAAAAATTTGACAGTAAGGTTGTGTGAAATCTAAGACACCATGTCCGACACGGTGAATAAAAGCCTTTTGCAATGTGGTGCAACTCAACCTGACTGCTCGTCGGGGATTATACGTTTTCGTGGTCAGTTGCGTCGAGTCGGACTCGGATTGTAGGTTAACCACTCAACACACTTCTTCATCACCTTCTGCGATAGCGTCTCTACAAGCTTGCATGGGACGTTTGTGCCAAGTCTTCCCGCAGTCAAATTTCCTTTCGTAATCCAACTTAATTATAACCTCAAACATTATGTCGTCAAAAGTCCGAATTCTGTGTAATGCCACTCTATTGTAAAGAGCGACATAAGGTAAGGAATACAGAGGTCGCAATGCCGTGTCATCATGAGAACAGGTTCATTCGCCATCGACTTCATTTGGTTGTCAAAATGACATTGTAGCCATGGACGGTCTGTCATAAGGCTGTATCGTTTTGAAAGCTTTTTACAGCCACTAACGTTGTGTAAACGTTACGTTCCTGATTTTTCATAGATAAGATGACCCCGGACTTTGCAGTTGTCATAAGTTTAGCTGTTGTTGGCAGCTTTGCTGCATTTGGCTTTATTACTTTACGTGCATAATAAGGTGCGGTAAGTAATATTTAAAATAGTTGAAAGAAACTTTAAAGTATTCGGGCCTTCTATAGAGGGGGTGTGGGGTGTGACACCCCCATTTACGGATCCAGTCGGCAAAATGAAAGGAAGGGGAAAGATGAAAATGAGGAAAGGAAAGAGGAAAGAAAGAAAGCGAAAGAAGGGAAAAGAAAGGGAGAAGAGATGGGATAGAAGAGGCGACTAGGGAAAATGAGAAAAAAAGAAGGAAATGAAGAAAAAACTCGTGTGGGCGTATGTGTATGGGGTGGGGTAGCTCCTGCAGGGAGGAGAAACTGGATTTTGTGTACTCTGTAGACAACTTATTTCGTAATATTTCAGAAACCCCGTCAAAAACACATAAATCATAAACATATATACTCGTACGGCAGAACTGCACTAAAACTTATGATCTCCTCAGACATGCCAAAAATGTTCTTGGCAGTGTGATATCGTGTCACGGTGAGACGACAAAATTTTACATCAGTCGGCAAAATGAAGGAACGATGGGGAAGGAAGGAGGAAAAACAGAAAATAAGAAAGGCAAAACGAACAGAGTGGCGGCCGAGCATGGTTTGAGGGGGATTTTAAGCACCCCTTTTGACCATACTGGCGCTCAGAATTCTTTGGACACCCCATTTGAGCTGAAGTCAAGTCACTGAATGCTTGGAAAAGGCCTACACGAGTCAACTGAATATTGGGAGATAGCACCTCGAGTCCTGATTTCATTTATTCATTTTTTCATTTATTCATTCCAGTATAAATGTAAACATTTATAAATAGTAGCAATAAAATATATTCATACGAAGAATAATTAGTATAAAAATTAAGAAGATTAAGATAATAGGTTAATACAGTGGCGTAGCCGGGGGGGGGGACAGGGGGGCGAGTTGCCCCCTCTGGAAAATCTTGGGGGAAATTTTGAAAGTGAATATATGGTGAAATTTGCGCATGATCTGGTAAAATTTAAAATTCTCAACCAGTACACTTTACTTATTTGAAAGTATATGCCACACTGGCACAACCAGTCCTCATTAAGGTTTTCAGAAATGGAACGATGACACCATGCTTATAGTTGTACTAGTTATGTTTTACTAACTGTTTTATACAGCATGGGATCTCTGGACCTCTGACAAGGTACTGTCCTTTTACTGTATACTTCCAATGTTTCTTGAAGATTAAAGCAGCAGCATTGTGGTCTATGCAGTTTGTCAGAATGGGTCAGTGGTCAAGTGCTATACTTTGCTACAAGGGCAGGACCTCGTAAAATTTGGACTGATTGTAGTGAATGTGGTGAACTGATGAAGGGAAAGGTGTACCAGGGTTCACTTAATAACTGTACTTCACCCATTGTGATTCTGATCTACCAGTAGGACTCAAGAAAAATTCACCAAGACCTGAAGACAAGCAAGATAAAAAGCTTCCTTAAAAAATAGGAATTCTTGGTGATGTATTCAGTTTACATTTAGCACCAAATGTGGCACCATTTTGCATCTAGCCCACCTTATATGAGCAAAAATTTTCCAAAGGGGAGGGGGTGCCCCCTCCCCTTAGACCCTTCCCCCAGGACGGCGATCAGTCACATCAGCCAGGTCAGAGGAAAGCACCCGGACAAAATTTGGACCTGCGGAGAACACTGATTATTAGGAAGCATATCACTAATTGGGGGAAATCTTGGTGCTCTTGCCCCCCCCCCCGACAAAAAACCTGGCTACGCCACTGGGTTAATATATACATTAAAAATATATCTACATATACAAACTGGTTAATAAATAAAATAATACCGCAAAATGCATCAAAACTGTAACAAAAAATCTGTGTGCTCAGATTGAATAAATAATGCAGCACGATAGATAAAAGAGTTTCTAAAAGCTTGTGTTCTGTATTTTGGCAAGATGTATGGATTCCTTAGATTTCTGTTCGATTTTTGCAGGAGACTCATAAGTTCAGTATGCAATGGATGATTTGATCATTATTAATCTTGTAAGCCATTTCACTTACCATAATCACGCTGACTTCCCGTGCCTGCTTGTAAAGACACTGAATCGTTGTGACAAAATGGTATTTTCAGTGCAGCTTTATGCAATATTCAACGTTTGGCATAAGGGGTGGCGGCATAGACCCTTTTCCAATAGGTATTACAAAGGATTGTGGGACAGACTTTTGGTGTGCGACATTCTTGTCAATGGCATTTTACTGTGGCCAAAAACAACATGTACCAAAACTCTATCCCACAATCCTTTGTAATTGCTATTTGGAAAAGGGTCTATGTGAGGAACAGGGGCAGTGGTGCTAGCACGGGGCAGGCGATTCTTGAAAATTTTCGATTTTCCTTTAAAATAAACACAAAGGAATTTAAGCTACACATTTCTGTAGGGGTAGAATAAGGTGTGTTTTCGACTGAGTGATGGATCTGTTTAAATTATTTTCTGTCACAAATCCTTCCAAAACAATCAAAATTTCGGACGCTTCGTGCGCGCTAACCTTCAAATTCTATTCTGATTCCTTGCCGAAGGAGAAAGGAATCTATGCAACCGTGCGAGTGTATGTATGTGTGTGTGTGTGTATATGTATGTGTGTTTGTGAAGATTGGTTTGTAAACACGATACCTCAAGATACCAGTGATGAGTGATTTTCATATATACTTGGAATATAGAATTATCATATTAAGAGAAGGATCCCTATTGTTTTTGTGGAGGTAAAAGGTCATGCGAGGTCAACAGAGGAAAAAACCGAAAACTTTTTAACACGATATCTCTAGGTAGGAAGCATGGATACTTTTTCCACTTGGCATGTGGATGCGTTATAGTCAGAAGATGAGTTCCTGTTCTGGAAGAGGTCTGAGGTCACTGGAGGTGAAAATACATAACTCGTAAAAACTGCTTGTAAACACGATATCTCAAGAGAGCAATGGTGGACAATTTTCATACTTGGTATATAACTTTATTATATTGAGAAGAACCCTATTGTTTTTAGAGGAGGTCAGAGGTCATTTGAAGTCATCAGCTGTCAAAAACCAGAAACCTTGAAAAGACAAGATATTTTAAGACGGGGATGGATACTTTTCATACTTGGTATATAAAATAAGTGGGGGCAACCCTATGGATTTGTTTGAGGTGGAAGGTCATATGAGTTCATCAGAGGTGAAACTACGTAAATCTCGTAAACTAAATAATTATGTCCGACGTTTCGTGACCAACGGAAAGTTAGAGCTGAAATTTTCTACCATTCCAAAGATAAAGTTATAGAGAACATTTACTTTTTCGCAAGCATAACTTTTACAGTCATAATTCGAACTTGAGTTGTCTAATTATGAACACGTGTAAAGGATGCTGTGACTATAGCATGATTAGAAATACCATTCGCTTAAAGAGTGCTAGGGTTCAAATCCTGGCCGGGTCATAGCAAAGACTTTAAAAATGGAACCTACTGCCATTGTGCTTGGTGCTCAGCATAAGCAATGGAGTAGGGAAACAAGCCAGTGAGCTACAACTGGGAAAAAGGCTGTGGTTGTCTCGACTTGAACCAATTGGTTGGAAACTGGGACTTTAAACCTCATCTAACTAACTAACTAAAGAGTTATTGATGGCGTTGTGAATTAGTGCTCGGTGTCTCACACAGATGGCCAGGGTTGGATCCCTTCTAATACACGTTCTGTTCTATCAGTTTTTGTCTTTCAATTTTTGTCGAACTGTAAATAGTGTTTGCGCTTAATTTATTCAATGTAAATGTTAATAGTGTACATATGTTCACAGACGATAAATAAAGTTTTACTTCAGAAGAAAAAATGGTGGGGTTTCAGAGGTCATGTGAGGTCGTGAGATCAGCAGAGGTCAAATTGTGAAAACGTCGAAAAAATTATATAGTCAAAAAGTATAAATTTGAGGGATGAACCTCAGTATAACGAAGTACCCCCTTTCCGCAAGGAATCACTGTCTTTGGGCTTTTTGGTTTATAATACCCTTCTAAATGTATCTGTCAAAGTTACGTTTACAGGTTTTATAACAATTCATATGCAAAAATTTCGGCGGGCTTCGCCCGCAGTTGCCCCAGTTTACACCCCATATCTGACGATCTTTATAAGGATGGTAATGGACCGAATTATTGTAGCGAGATTTTCCAAAAACTCTAGATCCAACTTCATGCTAGCATCAAGAAGCGATTTTGTAGAAATCTAAGTTGTATTATGGGCAATTTGTCAGATTGTAGCTCGATGTTTACGATTTGAAGTACATTATTCATTGTACAAGCTTAGTCAAAGGTCATTAATTGCTTTTTCAGAGAATAATCCTAACGAAAATGCAATTTATTAATCCTATATACCACTTTGTTATACTTTTACTCCTCTCTTGGTCATTCCCCGTTGGAAGCTGTGCATTTTCGTTCAACATAAGTAAAACTACTGTTTTTGGTTTTCTCTCCTAAAGTGTCATTTGAATGTCAGTTAAAAATCACACTAATGTCCCCATTTTGTAATTACCCAAGAGCTTCCAGGAGACCCTGTGTCATTCTCATGGTACCACCACTGGAGGTGTGCCATGCCAAAGCAAAACACTACTAAGTACTGGCATACTTCTTAACATAAATCAATTCGAAGCTTTGCCTAAAATGCCACCATTTTCATTTTGCACCTAATTCACCTTTCCTAAACAAATTTCTCAAGGGGAGGAGTTCCAAGCCCTCCAATTAGACATCATACCCTTCCCTTAAAGCCCCAAAAAGTAAGAACAGTTATCAGTTCAAAACTTTAGATCTAAGCAACCTTAAACGAACAGAATTTTCTCAAAGGAGAGGGGAACCCTCTCCACTTAAACCCCTCCCCAGGCGGCACATTCGCACAAGGTGACAAAAATGGGCCTAACCCCGGGCGCAAAGTGTCGTAGATACAAACATGCGTACCTTACACAGACTTTCTGAGTTTATCTGGGATGGAATTATGAAATCATGCCCTGTGGTGCTCCCATCATCAAGTCCTGGCAGTTCCACTGGACAGGAAATTATGTCGAATCCCCGTAAAGGAAGAAGTTTCCAATTTTGTCGAGAAGCCTTAATGAATGTGATAAAGTATGTTACACCCGGTAATTTACCCCCAACCGCGTAGTTGTTCGAACAGTACGGTAAGTGGCGACGGCGGGTTTGACTATCTTCGGGCAGAAGGGTCCCGGGGTACAAAGTACGCTATCATGGATTGGACCAGCCACCAATATAGCCGATATAATTTACTCAGAATGTGAACCGCGAGCGTTTCGTATTCCAAATTTCATCATGCTCGCGTTGCACTTGGGAGATTCATAACTATTGTGACTACTTTCTGTTTTTCTGACGTAAAACCCTAGTCCTTAACCGTTGAGAGGACGAGGTCGACATTGTTCCTGCATGTACAGAAAAGCTTTCCAATGAAAATTCCTAGATCCGCCACAATGACTGTTAATATGATTCCATCCAGTTGCTTTCAAAGTGGTCTGCAAACAATGGTGGCGTACGGGGCACTTCCCCTCTACACTGTCTCCTCCACCGCGTTACCGACTTAATTCTGGTACCTGAAAGCAGGGAGTTCCTAACAACTCCCTGGTTAGACCAGGGGGTTGTTACTCCCTGGTTAGACTATGCACTTCTGAATTGTCTTGAAAATACAATATTTGTTGGGCGCTTTGCTCGCATCCGTCGCTGCTACTTGACATAATGAGACCCACTTCCTATATGACAGCTTGAGTGATAATACTGTTCTAAAACCACATAATACCCACAGCCGTCCGTTCCTCCCCTCCCTCACCCATCACAACTCCACACGCTGTTAGTCCAAGTTAAGAAATCAAAAATCAAAAAGTGTCCATATCGTGATTTCAGTGGTCTATTCATTGCCCAATAAACGCCTTGAAAGTAGTTCAATGCTTCATTCTTATGCACGTAATTTTGAAAATAGTGATAAATTTCAGGGGGCTTCGCGCCCTGGAACCCATCTGGGAGTTGCCTATGGGCACGACTTGGGGCCATAAGGAGGTCCGCTGGAACCGGCATACACTTGCTTCGCGCTACGGGTGTCATTTTATCTGTCGGTATTTTCTTTTCTTGAGTTGGAAAAATATGGAACACACCTCACCCCCATTCAGACTGCCCTGGCGACGCCCCTGGGTAATGTATTAAACCAATCGAATATTACACGACCTGTTAGATCCTTTCGATGGATGTGATATTTGCATCTTTAATACATTTCGTATTTTTAAGAACTTACTGAACAGTGAGTAATATATATATAACTAACTCATGAAACATCCCAAAATTTATCTGTTAAAAAGAGACAAATATTAGGAGGCAGGAACGGAGAGTATGGACGTTTTACCACTATTCACTTACTTTTCCTGAAAGTAGTCTTTCCTTTTAGGCAACTACAATTGTGTATCAGGCTTCCCCTTTTAAAAACTTAAAGGTTTCTCCATTCCTAACAAAGCTACCACCGATGGCATTGATATACTTCGCTTTGACTTGCGATATTATACTGCATAAGGGTTTTGAAACGCAAGTGTCTAATTTAGCGGTTAGATTGCACATACATTATATCCCCTACTCACGTTTATCTCAGTTCATATTATTATGAAGGAACCTTATTAGTTATTAAATTCTATAATTTCGAAGAATACGAAACATTTTCAAACAATGTTAAGGAGTGTCAGGTGTGGAGGATGCGAGAGATACAAGTGTTTGATATCTAACTTGAAATCCTAGCGTAAATTCGCCTAGGGTAAAAAACACAGTATTAAAGTCGCCTTCAGAGATTGGGTTGAGTTTTGCCTACAAGATTCCCAAATTCACATGAGAAGGAAAACAGGAACGCAGTTAACCTGATTTAAGCAGCATATGTGCTACAATCAGGGAGCATGCCATTTTCATTGACAATGCTACAAATTTGAATTTTCCATATCCTTAACTCATTCCTGCTTGCGAAAGCATGCTTAACATAACAACATAGTTAATTCTTACTCGAAGGTGAATTTCTTATGGAAACGGACTATGTTGGACCGGTTATAATCATTCGATCATATCGGTAAAAAGCAATATTTTTCTACATCTTTTTTTTACTTGAGCAAAATCACTTGAACTATTGTGCGATAAGATTTTTCACGGGGGTGGGATGGGGGCGAGATGTACTAAAATTCAGGCTTTTTGATGGGCTGGCCTTATTTATACTGCAGAGAGCACGGTCCCACTCCTGACTGATATCAGATTTTACGAAAAATGTTTCTGTATGCCAGATGCCATAAATTGACATTTAACAGTGTTTAATTTTCAAAATTTCCCTGAGCAAGTCCTCACGTAACCCTCTCGACTTTATATGACTTTGGTTCTTGCAGGTTTCATCCTCAGCCCAAAAATGAGGCTCCCTTTTTTCCTATGACATGATGAACAACACATAGAACATGAGTAAATTTTAATGTTTGCTATTGCACAAGTGTGTGAAAGAAAGTGGTGGAAAAATATGTGCTACGGTAAGGACGGAAAGGAGAGGACATTTTTCTCCTATGAGGGCTACTCTGAGCAAAACGTTTATGAGCACTTGCCGTATATAGTGTTACGCAACGGGGATCAATTAAGAAAAACACAGAAATTAGGAGAAAATTATTTTTGCATTCGTTCTTTCAATTTATTTCATTAATGCATGAGGAAAAAAGAAGGCTATTGCAGTTAAATCATATTTCATTAAACTTCGGTTTTACAAATAATCTGTATATACACAATATGCTTTAAAATGTTATCTGATCGGGTTTGATTTCAACTCTTAGGAAACCTTCGAATATTGCCCACTCACGGGCTCTAGGTTGTCTCTTAGGAAAACTGACTGGAGGAGCTGGTCATCCTAATCGATCATACCAGGAAACAGATAAGTTTCTAGAGGACCTTTCCTGATGTCGGGCTTTCATGTCTAAGTGTTGTGGAAACTTCTGCTGAACGGAAATCAACAGTCACAGATCAAGGAAAATATGCAAACGCTCCGACGATTTAGGGGAAGGAAGAAAAGATGGAAGGGTAGACGGATGGAAGGATATCTGCAATGCAGACAAACTCTGGGCAGGCCCGTAGCCAGACAAGGTCAGGGGGAAGGGAAAGCTTCCAGGGGGAGAAATATTGGGGGGGGGGAGGAATTGCAGCGATGGCAATTTTTGATCTGGGGATGGTGAGTTTTCAAGGAGGGTTTTACTCATAACCCCCACCCCCTTGCCTACGGGTTTGACTCTGGGTGAAAAAGAAGGGTTTGAAACTATTACATAGCAGCAGTGTCGAAGAATTGGATGTGTACCTGCTAATAGGCGCCCCTGAATAACAGTCTCCTCTGCTCTGATGAACCTCCTAACCCCTAGCCCCTATCCCCTAATATAATTATAGAGAGTATCCGATGAAAACAAATGGTATTAAATGGATTAAAAGCCAACAAGAATGGAGTTAATAAGTGAGTAAAATGAAGTCGAGATATCCATAATCATAAGTCTAAACTTATGAGGTATCGCTAAAGTTTAAATCAAATTCTCAAAAACAGGCTCAGACTCAGACCACATTCCTATTTACGGTAAGGGTGATGTTGTGGGGATGTGTCTCACGTTCCCACCATGGTTCTCAGTTTACAGTATACTGACGAAATTTGTAATAAAATGTGTGATTCTATAACCTCAATTGGATGTCTGCAGTGATCATAAAGTTTGTTGACATCAGGTGTCTTCCTGATAAATAATTTTACCTCAACTAATCCAATCAAAAATTTAATTAAAAACTGTTTTCATATGAATTTCGTGCAAGCGATCATGTTGCAATTTAGATCAATTTATATATTCCAGCAGTACTTTATAAAATCATTTACATTCTTCAGAAAGTGCACTGATGGAATCACCGATATCATGTATTTAACTGAATCAAACATAGCAATATACAAAGTCCGAGTCAGGGACTAAACATTTGAGGTTTGTTAACTTTTATCTTCGTCAAAGGAGTGAGGTAACAGTTTTTAGTTTATGCTTTTTCCTGACCTGATACAAAAGTTTTTCCTCGTCCAGGACAGTGCCAATTCTCCCAGCTAAGTTACTTATAGCCCCTCCCTAAACTGTCTTAAGCTTCTTCTTGTGCATATACAAACCTAGGTTATTGCTTTAGGACTTATCCTGGTGAGCAAACAAGACCCTAATGTGTAATCAAAACTCTCTGTATACTGTGAAATAGGAGCCACTCTTCTTTGAATTTTCGACTTTGATGTCAATCAAAGAGCAGTCACCAACTGAGTATTTACATAACCCCTAACCGAAATTGTACGTGGGGTGTGTCTGTCTTTAACAAACGAATATTCATTTGTACATGTGTATCACAGAAACCCTATAGCCAGATAGCTTTGACTATCCAGGGAGCTGTTACTCCCTGGACTACTTGGGAAATTTTATATTAGTACTCCTGCTTATGAATACAGTTGGAACTACTGATATCTAAGGCACGAAAAAAAAAAAAAAAAATGGGGCAGACGGGACAACAAGCAGCCAAACTGTCAAAGAAAGGTAACATAAATTTATACCCTAAGTAACCTAGGTAACCAATCCATTAAAAAGCAGCTGTTCTCGTCTACGTTTCATCTTTCATCAAGATTGAAATTTCAATTCTTATTATTGTGGCAATATTGGCCGATGTGGGCATATGACACTCTGATGGGCTTTCAGACTATTCTTACATTTTTCGTGAACAGCAATTACATGGTAACTTTTGTGGCAATAATATATGGGGTAATTTACCAGTTAACAATGCAAAGGAAGTGTTTCTATTCAAAAGTCGGTCATGGGCAGACCGTCTTGGTCTAGACGAATAAATCAACCCGGGAAAATAATGGAAAGAAGATGTGTATCAAATACAGGTTTTGAATGAATGATATTTATAACATAGAAATAAAACAAATGGCAACTATTTCTTAAAGTTGCAGAAATGTAGCTCAATGATATTTCTAATAAACCCTATTCCGAGGACGAGGTTGAAAGGGGATGTGGTATCCCCCAACAAGGAAGTTGCTACAACTCCCTGTGCCAACGTGTTTAGGAATAGCCCGGAGTTCTAAATACAGTTGATGACTGGACTTCCATTGACATTCATTCAAACAATAAAGCTCCACCCCAGTTGGTCAACCATGACTTGCACAGTAAGTTGTGATCCCAATTAAGCTCACACAATCATCACTGTGTGTCAATATACATGACTTCGAGCAAACTAAACTCAGTGCAGGCTAGGTGCTGTGACTCTGTCTTGGAGGTGTACTATACAGGTGTTTTTTGGTTAAATTGGAAGAGGCGCTAAAGTTAACTTAGTAGGCAGAATTTTTGTGTATGGGGTGGGATTAGAGAGCCTTGAAAATAACACAAAAATCAAATCATGTACGAAATTATTCGTGTCTATCTTATACCTCGTTTAGGGTTTTACACCAATCCAGGAATGATCTAAAAAGATGATAATATCCCTCACCCATTGTTGTCGGCGCTTGAGACTGCATGATTAATTTCAAACATTCAAACTTCAGGGACAAACGCATTAAAAATTTTATTCATATAACAACTATAATTTACGTAAGAGCAAGTGCAGCTAAATTTCCACCTTTAAGAGAAGTTGAGGTTGCACTAGGTATCATCTACTGCAAGAAAGGTTGCATACTTTATTTTTTCTTTGGCAAACAGACCCGTGCTGAAAACAACGTAATAAATCACCATAAGAAAACACTTTCATCAGTTGTCAACTTGGTGCTGTGAGAACCGTGTTTAGTTTCAGTTAAAGAACGCATGTTTCCAAAGACTAAGTAGTATACAAGTGGAGTAAAATACATTTGAACAGAGTGACAAATTCCTTGGAATATATAAAAATTTCTAGGCTTCAATACTTTACATAGAACGTAAAAACAGGTAAATATGACAGCACGCCAAAGGTTTGAATTTTCGTACACTTTGCTGCTAGTGTGTTTAGGTGACAAGTTGTCACATATTTTGTACAATGTACAAACTGGACTTCTACTGTCTGAAACAAATTTTAGAGATTGCTTTTATTTAAGTTAATATTGAGTGGGTTTCTGCAACAGAAGAGCCTAGGGTCGATTAAACCGGTTAATTATATGCTGAATCCTTTCAAGAATGCTATAAGGAATCATATTAATGATAAAGTTTAAGCGTTTTAGTAAATACTCCACAAAAGAAACATTTTTGAAAGCTATTTATCTTTGGTATCAACAAACTAGTTTGAAAAGACTTTTTGCAAAATAATGTCATGCTATTGTATCAATGACCGGTGACGTTTTATATGCAGTCACGGCACAAAAACTGAATAAAAATGCAAAATCTTTAGTGCAGTCTTCAGCATGTATGCCGTCAAGACTACACCTAACCATTAAAAACGCACTTACAATCTAAGCCAGAAATGACGATTTTAAATTTATGAAGCTGTTGCAGCAAAAACAAATGAAAATGTTTCTTTGCCACTTAAAGACAATAAAGAAAAATCCTTTTTAGTCAAACTGATGTGCGGGTACACCCCTAGAAGCGTTATATAACACTGTGCATGTGTCAAACTGTCTTTTGTATTACACAAAATTAAGCAGATTTTGGGTAGGTTCACACTAAAAAGCTTTTGTAATGTATAGCAGGATATGCTCTGTAACGTGTGATCCAACGTTTGCTCTCTCTGAAATGAATTTCATTTTGCGGTTACTAAATACTGTCTTGTAAAGTGGAAGCGGCGTACATCTGTACAAACAACGCAACGGAAATAATACTCTCTGAGCTATATGTGGCGCAACTGTTGTTGTAAAACACGAAGTCACAATGTTATCTACTATGAGGGTACCATTGAGTGTGTAAGGACAATAAGCACCTCGTCGGAATTCTCTTTTAATTGATGTGACAGTATCAGAAATAATGATGCCATCTCTGTTCACAAATATCAAGTCGTTTACTTTGACCTGGTTAGCAGGTTTCATGCATTTTATGTTTCCAACGGGCAAACAATGGTTAGGGGATATGGCGATTGAAGTTTTGCTAGAAGTTTCTATTATTAAATAACAAAAAAACCCTGATTTGTTGGCATGAGCTATGAAGAATATTTTCTCATACCCAATGACAGAATTTTCCTTCACCGTAAGAACCTTGTCACCCAGTGTAACTGCACCAATTGGAATCTTTCCAGCCTGTAAGGTTGTTATGACAGAGGTGCTGGGAAAACAAGATTCTTGATTCATTATTTCTTCTAATATTTGCTTTTTTGATCTTACAACTGAATTGATAATTCTTTGAATTTCTTCATCAGACATTGTGTGATCTTGCAATATTTTCCTTTTAATTTTTTCAAATAGTTTAGGAGGTATGGTAAGCTCATTTGCCTCAAATTGTTCTTTCATTTTCAACATATCCCTTTTCTTCAAGCCTCGAATAAATTTTTCTGAAAATTCATTTACAATGTCATTAATTCGCTGCTCTGCTTTGTCCCTTTCCTCTTCAGCCTTTTCATGTGCTTTCAATGCTTCGTCAAGTTCCTTTCGTAACGTTTTAACGTCATTATACCTTCTTTTCATTATGCTGATAATGGACTGAAGTGAAAGTTCGAAAGAACTCTTAATGTCTTCTTCTGATATTTCTGGATACTCTTTTAACTCTATATCAAGCTTTTTGAAAATTTTCTGTTGTGACTTACCCATTACTAATTCTTCGAGCATTTTCTCGTCTCCTCTTTCAATTTCTTGAAAAAGTTGACTGCTTATGGCATTTTCTACTTTGAGAAGGTGTTTTTGTTTGGTTATTCCTTTCATTTGACTGTATTCAAGTTTCTTGACCTCAATACACGAATCGATATGTTTGTTTACAATTGCGAGAATAAGATTTCTTGAATTGTCCATTTGGCTCAATTTTAGAGTTGAAAGTTGTTGCCAAATAATTGATTTTTCTAAATGGCCGCACTCAGTATTGCATTTGAGATCGTTCAAGGCATTGATGTCAAACGTATTGAAAACGTTTAGGACTTTCATGGTTAAACTTTCGGAATTTGGTTCTAAAGCAATTTCTCCATAAACAGTCGCCTCCTTTTGTATTATTTGAATGCCTAATTCAATAATATTTTGAATATCTGATAAAACTTTCTTTGTTAAGCCTAAAGTCTTTTCACATTCCATTAATCTATAATTTTGACTTTCATTTACATAATCAAATAAGTCCCTTGGAATAGTGGAAGGATCAAGTAAACTTTGCAAGCTCGGCAGGCTGTTTTTATTTTTATCCATGAAATGTAAAATACTGATCTGCACTTGATATTTCATTTCTAATGTTTCTGCTTGTTTGGTTTTGTCCATTTTCAATTGTTTAATGGTGTCTTTTTCTCTACTTCTGCTGACAAGCTGTTTCTGAATGATAGACTCGCTGCTTGACACAATTTGAGACGCTAATGCAGATATATCGACATTAATGTGTTCAGTGAGTAGATTTTTCTCTTCAATGAAAGCTTTAAGTTTAGAAATTTCATTTTCATTCAGAGTTTTGTCATTCATTAACCTCTGCAGAGTTTCTTCGTCGGCGCCTTTAATATATGCCCTGACAAAGGATGCGGTGTACTTTCGTGCAGAAAATTTACGGAGATCATCTTCTGCTTTGCTTTTAAGAAGTTGCTGTGCAATGGTGAAATGTTTGTTTGTATATTTTCCCCTTCTGACACTGTCTTTTTGCATTATGAAGGAACATATTTGTGAAATTAGCCATTCTCTTTGAAATTCTTTGAAATGTTTAGATTTTTTCCATTTGTTCTCCACAACGATGACTCTGTTTTGGACCTTCTGGATAAGTTGTGACAGATTGTACGGCATACATGACTGGGCGAGATGTTCTTTCAGTGTATGTGTTTGCATCTCCTTCCCGCGTGTTAAAATGAGAATACAGTGGTCGTAAAAATGCAGGTTTCCTCCAAAACGTTTCTGTAGGGAAACAAAATTATGAAAGTGATATACGTCAACATGTTCAGCACAACAGCTTAAAGAAGAAACATACATATCTGCATTTCATTTTTTAAGTTCGAGTAGTCCTCTTTACTTCATTACAATAGAATGTAGGAAATAAAAATATTGCCACGGAAGGGATATCTTTGTAGCAAACATAATTGACCTTGTTGAATTTGATTACAGTGTACACAATAGGGTGCCATAATTCCTTGTAGTATATCTGGCAAATTGGCACAATTTGTATCAAGTTAAGAGCTCTTTTAGTATTTTCCTCTGAAAACTATACTTGCTAAGCGCATGAAGTGTGCTCTGCAAGGAAAATCATGAAATTGGTCTCTTTCAAATACGATTTCCTGGCATCTGAAAATCAAGATAGTTACACCAAGGAATATTTTTTTATTAATTTATTAAACCATGGATTGCTAGGCAGAGTGACCCATCAAACTGGCCAAGACACAGTGGATCTTGAAGGTTTCCTCAAGAAAATTTTAAGTTCAGCACCGCTGAAAAAGATTTTTTTTCTCGCAACAAACAAAAATAAGATGAATACATAAAACTTGTGTAACTTTTGAGCAATGTCTGAAAAAAGAAATTGTTGACAAAAAGGGCAGTTTAAGTCGACAAAAGGCCCCGGTGTATCAACAAATGGAATTTGTGTGCCTCTGAGAACAACCACGTCGTAAATGTTGGGTGTATTTTCAACCGTATTCTGTAGAATCACGGAAAAGAATGATTTTTTTTACAGCTGTCCGCTCCCAGCCAGATGAACTGATCAGGGCATGAGCAATATGAACTCCAATTTTTTGAGGACACCTTACACAGAAAACTAAAGTACTCACAAAAACGAGTAAACTTAGTACCCTAATTTACTAACCATCGTTAGTATCCATAGCCCATACTACCCGACAACGAGTACAGATACTCATCTGGGGAAACAAATTCACTAACTTCGTATGTTTGTTTACTAATCAGGTAGTGGAAATACTGCTTTGGGTTTAGTCCCTAATTTTACTGGCCAAGTAGTATAGTTACATGCTAGGAAATGCAACATAATTAGTATTCTTTTATGGTGGTCAGTAAGTGTACACAGAAAAAACAGATTGACATTTAAAAATTCTAAGTAAATTAAACATTTTATTGCGCTTTCAAAATGATATGAAAGATAAGCATGAAAGTCAACAAGGATATTCTAAAATGATGTCGACAACAACACAATAGTGTTGAGCACACGGTGAAAACAATGCTAACAATAAATCTGTTAATGATGCACATGTTATTGAAAGGTGAGATTTTTAATGACTGATAAGACATCCCCATTCAAACATAATTAGCTTAATTTTTCAACTTTTGTTCCTGCATTCAGACAAGTGCAATATGAAATTACTATTATCTACTTTTTTGCTTTTGTAAAATAAAGTGATAAAGTCACAACAAGTGTATACCCTGGTATATAAATGTAGCTTTGTATACACAGTGGCTTACTAAAAGAGTTAGGGAGGTTATCTATTCCAGACACTGGCCTTGGAGGCTTGCCATACTGCAGCTGAAACTCATACAGTCAAAATAAGAATTTCTGACCATAATAACCAGTTAAAAGCTTTGCCAAATATATCAGCACTTTGCCCCTTAACCATACACACTTTTGCGTAGTTGAGATGACACTTCCTTTCCTTACACTCATCCCCAAAATATGGATCATTTCTTACATACTCCTAATTTGTGAAAATATAAGTTCAGTCTTAACAAATATAATTTTGCATCTAAGGCACTTAGTTTTTCAGAACACCTCAAACAACAAGTTTTCAAAGCACCTCCTTCAAGCCGCCCCCAGGAGAAATATTTACTACATAATTAGAACTTATAAACCAATCATCAATTCAGAGTTTTGTCCAATGGAAACACCATCTGCGTCCTAGCCACCCTTTACTTACAAAATTTCCCAAAGGGAAGGGGGAACATCAGCTCACCTCAGGCCCGTCCCCAGAATGGCGGCTTTGAACATACTGACAAAGAAGGATCGATCTAGGTATCAACTTTCGTAGAAAGGCCATTATACATAGATTTCTATAATGAATGTTACAGAAGATAGTTAACTTAAGGGAAACCTCTCATGGAATTAAATCATTCCACTGCTTGAAACAAAGACATTTTATAGCTTCATAAAACCAGTACAAACATACCTCTGTTTAAATGTATCTACTCTTACAGAATGAGAAGAATCATAACAGGATTTCATAGGTTGTAAAACATTTTTTGTAAGTTAATTTCAATGTTTATAAAACATTGAATATCGGAAATACTAAATAAATTTTGGCACTTGTTGATATTCTAGATGTAAACCAGCTGAAAGCAATGATGACATATGCTGAGAAAGTCCATGCATCATTCGGATATCATCCGCAAAAACCTGATCCTATGTTGGGAAAATCACAAGTTTGTCATTATGCAATTAAAGCTTGACCTCATCAAGGAAGTAGCGGAATACTCACAGGGAACAAAGACAAAACATATCTTTCAACAAACATACGAACATTTGCATTCTAGAAAAGAAAAGATCTTTGCTCAGTTACAAACTCAACTTGTAAGAGTCTACAGTACTATGATGAAGTCATTTATGCATGTAGATGAAGTCTGAATCTCTTCAGCCTTGTTTAGAGTCCAAGTGGAAAAGACGCACCTAATTTTGTAAGAAGTAGACACATACGTTGAGGTACAATGCTATCAGTCACTTAAATTCTTTGTTTTGGGTATTAGTGTGCAAATGGTTGTATCCTGTCCAATTGCAAGTGGTAGAAGGCTGGCAAACTGCGTGTGAGACTCAATTCTAAATAAAAAAAAAGGAGTGAAAATTAAAGACATTCATGCCTTTAAATTTCCATACAAAACTGAATGAAACTATTAGTTTGTGCAGTACGGCACATGGCAAGTTTTATCAGACCTGTTGATACATGTAAAGCAAGTAAAACAAGTAAAACAGAGAAAAGTACAATATGCATACAACCTGATACAGCCAGTAAACAAATTAAATACCACCCTTCAGCTGAGACACTCTAATTTATTTTCTAATATCTCCAATCATTTTATCAGTTTTTAACATGCAAGAGAAAGGCTTAAAGGGAATACGCAGAATTTGTTTGAAAAATTGGCAAACTCTTGTGAATCTCCTCTTATATGCGTCACAAGTACCTCTGAAGGTGTTTTTGAACATATTACATACAAAAGGGAAAGCAAAGCATTATTTTGTATGAATTAACAATTCAGTAAGTGGTTACATGTCTAAAAAGAGCCATGCATGATTAGGATACGGCGTTATACTAATCATAATTGGGGTAAAAGCATTTTCCCCTTAATTTGAACATTCTGGTAAACCCTCCTACAACTCCTGTCTTCTGTTTGTGGCTAAAAGCCAAAATTTTGATTTAGAACATGAACTTGGTGTAAACAGGCAAGATGCCATTGGAAAAATTTTATATTCTCTTCAAAATGTAAATCAGATTTTACACCAAATAAGTGCAGCCTGGGCAATGATCATTAAAAATTTACATACCCTTCTGGGCAAATTAGGCATTATAATTCAATTTTAAGGTCAAAATAATGGTTGAAATATGGAGAAATGCAAAACACTGGCTACAACTTAAGTCTGCAAAAAAAAAAAAAAAAAAAAACATATTTGAGGAAACACTGGTTCATTCAATTTTCCGAACCACCATTCGATGAGGTATTACAAAAGAGGGTGAAGACAGGTGTTACCCCCACCTTAAACATGTCTGCATATAACTACCAGGCACCAAAATATAATACACGGACACTTATATACAATACTACACAACCACAAATTCATAGTCGACAAAAACGATTAAAGAGCACGGTACGTACATGAAGTGCTGTAGAATAGTTATCCACTGCTAGCTCTGAAAATATTTCAAGAACTGATGGTACCCTCTGAGCTGAAGGTTGATATCTGCAACATAAAGATTAATACACTATGGTCAAACTCAATTTTCAAATTTGTTGTTAGAGGATATACTGGTGTGCCGGAATTCCTCATTCTTAGAAAAGCCCTCACAGGAGGAATTTTTACGCAAACAAACCGTGGTAATTCTCCCAAAGATCCCCCCTCCCATTGGTATATTTCTTCTTCCAAATAAAATTGAAAAAGGTTTTCAACATTTATGTGGAACTTGCTGATTCTTTCAAACAGTTATGTCGAGCAGAGGGAACACATCTCTCATCAACTTTCTCGATTGTCCTGCATTCTTGTCATTAACCAGGGAGTTGTAACAAATGCATTCAGAGATGCAGGTGCGGATCCAAGGGGGGGGGGGTTCCCGGCCTCAGCCCCCATTTTTCGCCACATCAACAATAGCAAATATGCGAAAATTACCATAATGTTAATCTAGGAGAATATTCAAGGGGGCTTTCAGTCCCCTCTTTTCGAAATGTCTGAATCCGCGCCTGAGATGGTAGGCAGTGTGACCGTACTACCTGGCATTACACTCTGAGAGTGAAACTTGCACCTTTTCCACTACCGACCGTAATCTCAATTTGTGATTTCAAATAAAGGAAAACAGGTTTTTGAACTTGCCAGGAGTTAAATGAATATTTGGTTCTTACGACCAAGCTAGTCATGTCAATTATCAAGTAAGTGATTCTTTTCTTGAAATATAGAATATTTACTTCACATCATGATATACAATGAAGTCTTATAACAACAAACTTGATGACACTGGAACTCTCGTAGTAGGTAAATATATTTTCTTGAAAAAAATCATCTCCCCGGGAATATTTTTCAGCGAGGAGGGGGGATATCCTGTTACAACAGTGGCAACGCCAAGAAAATTTCCCAGTTGTGTTTTAAAACTGGCAACTGCCCAGAGGTAATTCACGAGCAGCCCCACAACTTTAACGCAAAATGTTTTCACATAATTTTTTAAGATATTTCATTCATTTTGGCGGCCATTTTGTTTTCCCGCCATCTGGCTCAACCTGGATGTGACCAAAAAATTCCGAAAAATAACTTCGGAATTATCTTTATAAAATATGAGCAAACTTTAAAGAGTAGCTGTATCGAAATACTTTAAAGATTGCGTTCTTTATTATTATTTAATAATAAATATTCATAATTTTGCCGCCATTTTGTTTTGACAGTCACTTTGAATGAGTGAGCTCCAGTTATTTACTGTTACCACTTGATTGCGTGTTCAGGGGACCATGAGGTTTCCAAAAAATATTAGGTCAGAGAGTTGTGGGGAGAGGGGGAAGGTGCCCTTGAAGTGCCCCGGCCAATGGTCTGTTACAAATGGCTGAAGTTCATCTGAGTTGAAATGGTACATTTTAGACATAAGGATTCACGGCTAGGCTCAGATTGTCATCTTCACTTTTTAATGTACGCAGGTCTACTACTCAAAGATAACATCTTTCCCTCACTGTTAGAAGCAACAATATCCCTAACGATCCATAGCTAAAGTGTAACTCGGCCTATAGCTATAGGGCGAGCTACACTTTGAATATTTACAATTTGTCATCAGGCCTGGGGCCTAAGATAGGCCTGCAATATACTCAAAGAGTTAGGACCTTAATCTCATGCTGGCAGTAATGGTCGATTTCTCACAATGAAAGTAACGTTAAAACTTAAGCGGTATTCATTCTTTTATTAAAAAACTCAGATGGCCAAACCATAAAGTTAACTCTGCTGTCAAGACCAATGCACTGCACTGTTAGTGTTGCAGTGATGCTAAGAAAAGTATGGATCAACAAGGGTAGGATACTACTACGTGTTAACGCTAGGCCTAGTCCCACTACAACCCACATAAACACTCGAAAAGAGGCCTGGATCTTCAAATTAAAATATCACATTAACATTTTCATTACCTAAACTTAACGAGAGCTGGCTAATCTAACATCAACCACTTAATAACTTACCTCAACGATCGGATTTGTGAGCAAAATAGATGAATCTTGTCAGACAGACCAGCACCTGCGACGCTACTAGTTTTGACCGCGTGGGCAGTAGTTCACCAACTCAAGTCAGTAGAAAGCCCCGGTTTCACCAGGCAACGATAAAGAATCCTGTTCGACAACGAACATTGTTTCTGATCATAGTTCTGTAGCGAGCGGTCACACCATAACTATATTAGTGACAGGTATCGTGACTATATTAGTGACAGGTATCGTGTCCGTTATATGCTAACTTTGCAAAGGCAGACAAACTAAGTACAGTAGGCTACAAAATCTACAACGACGGAAAATGAAACCCCGAGGACTATTCTACACAATCGATAAAATCTTTTTATGGATTGTAACATCACTAATCCCTTCTTTCAAGGAACAAGTAGGGTCAATTATGATACGGGCAAATCTTGGCGCCATTTAAAAACTAAACACCCAACCCTTGAGGCTTAAGTACCTGAGCCCAGATGCTACTGTAAACAAACTATGCAAGCTACACAGAATAACGAATCGACCATTTAAAACAAATGTAGGATACCACTTAGGCCTACGTTCTAAGCATCCGAGCGCTTCACTTTGATCACATTGTGAAGCCATAGCATATGGTTGTTTGTGGGCTCTTCCTCTAGAATCACAGACAGGCCTAGGCGTACACAATTAACACAACATGAAACGTTCAATTTCTACGCTGTGTATATACAGTGTGTGCCAAATATCACTTTACAACAATTGCGGCTTGTCGTAGTTTGTCGAGCGGAGAGAAAGAGGTGTTACGTCACACTCAACAAAACATCTCTTTGGCTTAGAATTTCATCGTATCGTTTGGTCTTGTTTTTTCGCTCTTCAAACAATTCGAACGATTTTGTGACAATTTCCGATTCGTGTATCGGTTTGGTGTGACCACTCTGTTGAAACTGTACGGTAGCTATTTCTATACTAAAATCGTAATCGTATAGGATTCGTTATCGTTGCCTGGTGTGACAGGGGCTTAACAACGCAATTAGTGTTTTATCATTACTCTGCATGAAGCTTCGTACAGTAAACAGATGAATACTCAAAATAATCACAAATAGACCTATCACCTCGTGGTAGTACTGCTACCCGCCACCACTTTGTAAGTATACTCACAGTGAGCCTTATTTCTTGAGCATCGTTAATTTTCAGTAAATAGCCTACAATTGAAATCCACTGCCTGATTGCTTTAACGAAAAATAGACTGATGTGCCTACTACCACAGAGTTTGGTACTTAATATTTGTACACACTGCAGCAAGTAACTTCAATAACGATGACTATTTGCAAATACAGTTGCTCTGAATGTGAAAAATGAGTCGAACAACTAGCTGACGTGTTTGTTTACTCATTTTAGTTAGCATCTTACTAACTGATGAGTTTTTTTCTGTGTAGGTTACAACTTTTTGTGGAGGCAAGTGTCCCCTTCCCGTCTCCCTTGGCTACGTCACTGCTTACTACCAGTTCCCACCTGAATGACCGTAAACTGTCTAAACCAAAAGCCAAAGGATTTGAAAGTTTGGTATGATTGAAATCAATTCAGATGGTAACAGCCCACAGAAAAGAGCTAGTAGGTTTTTTACTTGAAAAGTGGTCTCCGAGAGAACGCATTAATCTGCAAGTAAGGTCGAGACAAATGAAAGAATGCCATCGAGAAAGACCAAAAGCGGATTGAAAATTTTGTTTCCCCATATTCTACCCTCCTTTATTTCCTCGCGGCTTACATTACCATTACGAACAATCAGGAAGTTGCATGTAGTATATATCTCACCTCTATCTGTTCGATTGCGTTCTGCGTCTCCTGGGTAAAAGGTTCGTCTAGACGACAAACGATCAGAAACACGTCAATTCCATCTGGAAACACCAACACAGCTTTTGCTATTTCTAGCAATCTGGCATCATTATCCATACCTTGAAATATGGTACCCCTCGTATCAAATAATCCTGGTGTGTCCATTACTTTCAAGCACGTGTTTTCAAACAGTGTTTGTTCAAGCTGAATTTTGTCCGTACATGATTGGTGAAAATATTGAGAAGTAATGAAAGCACCACCTTTTCCAACAAGCGTGTTTGCCGTTGAGCTTTTTCCGCTGCCGGTTTTACCTACCAGAACTACAGATATGTTTCGATTGTTTTTCGAACAATAATCGATGGAGTTTTCTTGTACGCTCATAGTGGTTTTTCCATTCAGACGTCCGATTCTGACCTTTCGCAGTTCGGTTCCAGGAACAAGTTCTATCTGCAAATGAAATCACAGTTTTGAAAACTAAAATTGATGGATGTGAATGAATCCGAGGCGAAGTAAAAGTTGGCATACCCTTATATATAAGTCTCGTCTTATATATTTCACTTGATTTGCTTTTCTCTTCAGCCAAATTTAGACAAAAATTTAACGTTTAACTAGATATCCTTCAATGTCCGATTTACCAGAATGTTTTTAACGTATATGAGATTTTGCGAAGTAATTCCAGTGCTTCTTAGCAGTCTTCTCGTCTTGAACTGCCAATTTGCCGACTCCACACAAATCCACAACTAAAGGCTAACTTCAAAGAAACACTTTAGTAGTTCGGTTGTATCTTTGCGGTTATTCTTCTGAGGTCGTTATATAAGGTATTCTGTGGCGGGGTATGCGTTACAAAATGTCTCATTTCATTATTCAATCATACTACTTACAGTATAAAATTTGAATTTGAAAGTCACATCGTTACACTCCATAAAAATGTTGGGTAAAAATTTCACCAACACTGGGCACGTATGTAGGGAAGCCGCGAGAACATCGTGGTGGTGTGAAATCTGATATGCCGGTTTTCCCACCCCTTTCTTCGGTAAACATGGGAAGGAGAAATCAAAGATACGAATTCTCCTTACCATTATCCACCGATAATGTGGAATGGAGAAAACCAAAGTAAGTGAGGGGGTACTTCAAGAAAGGACCATTACACATTGTCTATTTTCGAACACCCTGTCCATAAGTGGCAAAGTGGGATGATCCCACCGTGGTAAGGAGAAATCGTCGACGAGCGAGCGAACGAGCTTGCTATGTTACTTAAACTGAAAAGGGGATTGATGGACATAGTCCATTTATGGACAGAGTGTTCGAAAATAGACACTGTATAATGGTTCTTTCTTAAAGTACCCCCTCACTAACTTTGGTTTTCTCCACTCCACATTATCGGTGGATAATGGTTAGGGGAAATCGTATCTTGAATTCTCCTTCCCATATTTACCGAAGAGAGGGGTGGGAAAACTGGCATATCAGATTTCACACCACCGCGATGTTCTCGGCTTCCGTACGTATGTGAAAATACTAAGACTGGGTAGATTTGCCCAACCATTGGGATTTACCTAGAGGATGGGTACTGAATAAAGTAGTAACAAGCAAATACTGTAAGAAAACCAATTTTCAGTTATTTTAACTTTGAGTTCTGTTTCACTTATGATTCATCACTTTCGCAACCACAAGTGTTTATCAGTTTATGGTTAGGTAACGACCGACGAAATTTGCAATTGATCGAACCTGCTAATTCAGAGGATTGTGCGAAAGCTGATTAGCTAACTCAGTCAATAACTCACAACAAGACCCTTTCAGACATGCGCGTAATCACTTAGGCACTCAATACTGTTTCCTGATAAATCGCACGCCGTCAGCTTCACCCTAGGCAATGTGAGAATTGTACGGTGTAGGAATGGCATGTGGGAAATAGTTCTAGTGGGATTGTCAGATGGGGGGGGGGTGAATGGGAATCGCCGAAGGCGGTGGGGGGGGGGGGGTGTGCAGTCACGCGCACAAGTTCCCTCACATTTCTGATGTCTGTTCGAGTACAATATCTCGTCTTCCTTCTATTACTACATGAGATGGGAGATAGTAAGTGGCTTGCAACGCAAGCAAGTACTGTACTCGCTAAGAAATATCGCACGATCAACGAAAGATAACATGAAAAATAAGTATGGTCTGTTGGAAAATTTATTTCGCGGCCTATCTTGCTGTAGTTGGCATTCGTAAAAGGAAGATGCGTATACTGGCTCAGTTCATTTTATGAAATTACCCTGTGTATCTTTCCAAACTGCCTGCTCGATGGGTGCTACACACGAAATGGAACCTACAGCCTTTGAGCTTGGTGCTCAGCATAAACAATGGAGTAGGGAAAACAAGCCAGTGAGCCACAACAGAAAAAAAAACCCGTGGTCGTCTCGACTTGAACCAATTGGTTGGAAACTGGGACGTTAAACCACATCTAACCTAACCTAACCTACACACGAAAGTTACGTCTTTGAATTATACTCAGATGTGTGCATGATGCCACGATATCATGGGAACAAAGATATAATGGTCATATTGGTGTGTGGGTAGGTGGGTATATTGCATGAATGATATTTTATTGACTTTTTTGTATGAATATTGCTTCTTTTATACTCGTTCTGTTCTTCTGCTTTCAATCTGTTTCTTCGTTATGTCGAGTCCGGTTTCGTTTCACGCAAAGAAAATCAGTATTTCTTCATTCAGTTAGCTTAATTCCTCTACGATCGATGATTTAAAGTGGTTTCACAAGAGTTTCAACAGTCGTTCAAGTGAAAGTTCTCTAAACTTTACCTCTTTTTTCAGCATAAATTTGGCACTCTTCGGACTGAGAAAGAGTAGATGATCTAGGAAGAGTTCATAGTCGTTGTATCCTTTCGATTTCAAGACCTCTACGAAGGTTTTGTGTTTTTCCCGCTGGGCAGCCTTTTCAACCTGTCGTAAATCCTGTTCGGTAAAAGAGCTTTGCGCCTTCATGTAGTTAATAATATGCAATCCCTGCACACGACTTGAAATTACTGGCACAACAAAATTTAAAATTTCCTTGTAATAATGTGTCTCTAGAGACCTGTGTGGAAAGAAATAAATATAATTGAGCGCTCAGCATTCTAACAATTTCAACATTTTAATGCAACCATTAAGAAATATACACAACTGACAGATTAGTATTGTATCAAGTCGGCAGACCACGGGTGTCTACATATATCTCATGTATTTTGATTATTCCATCTTTCTATTACTACCCACAACCAGGCGCCCTTTAAAAGAAACTGTCAAGCGAGGACATTTTATTGGTACCTTAACTGCGTATAATTATACAGAGTTCTTGTGTTTGAGAGAAGTACAATTAAAATTAAGAACGTCGTTGTTTCCTTCATTCGTTTTGGTTCCTTTATCTACCTAGATATCGAAATGTAAGTTTATATGTTTATGTAATACTGGTAACGAAACGTGCCCTTTAGTGGCGCTGAAAAGGCACAAATCTTCCCTTTTCCTAAGCATTGGTAGCATGTGGTGTGCTTTCAGAAGTCAGTAACAGCCAAACTTTTACCATGCAGTTTTATATCCAACAGTCGCTGGTTTTGGCATGTTGAAGAAATTTATGTACGTAAGTGCAACAATGAGCTAAATGACAGGATCCGAAGTAGTATGCGCTCATGATGTGACTCACTAGTCCATGTCCGGTATTAAAACAGTTGTCAACATTCCAATGTAGTTTCAGCTGGTGTAACGTACATGAAAAAAATGTTTCACCTGCTTTGAAAAGACATCAGACCAAAAGCTGGTCACTATATACTGCTATTGTAGAAAACATAGTGTGTTGAATGGAGAGAATTAATGAAAAGAGGGATCCATGGATCCTAAAATTTACTTTCGGAACAATAGTAGGGCGTCATCCCTCCCCTTGCATTACACCTGGGCAACATCCCCTTGCATTACACCTGATGAAAAATAGAAAACATCACAAAATAATGAGTATTCCTAAAAAATCAACGCTTTACTAAGCTTTACCAATGTTTGCACCATCTTGCATCTAACCCAATTTTTTCAAAGAACAGGGGTGTCATCCCCTCCTCTTGCCTCGGACTTAGCCAAAAATTAGAAAAAATGACAATTTCCAAACATACTGACCGGTCCAAAGCTTTGGCCACAATAGCACCATTTTACACGTCATGCACCTTACCCTCCCCAGGATGTTATGTGTGCACGGGTGACAAAGGAAGGGTCCGCCAGGGTGTCAACAGTCTATAGGTAAGCCACTTGGTGCTCCGCCTAGATAGTGTCATGAGGTGCCTCCTTGAGATTTCACCCTGGTTAAGGCCCTGAGGCTGTACGCTCAGTCATATCCCTTGTTTGGGCGCCTTGATTGGTACAATAAAGCATGTAATGCCCGGACGGCGATCAGCTGCAGCAACAACCTTCTTGATTTTGCTGAGTAGGGCATATTGCCCAATAAATACTACCATTTCATATTTTCTTCAATAGCATCCCAAAAAATTCGGCGCGCTTTGCGCTCCAAATTTTCGCATTTGCCATCCTTTCGGAACTCGGCCGCTCCGTCGGTAAGCTTGGCCTCCACCAGGCGCCACCCCTATTTGAAGAGGCAAATTTGTGGTTGAGAGTTTTTGTAGTCGGACGTAACTACTAGTCGCTAACAATGATTTGTACATTTTATTTGACTATACAGTAAAAGCCTCGTCCCGTTTAAAGGGATTTGGGGGGGAATTATATATCCGACACGCCGTTTGATCCGAAACCACCGTTTATATTCTCCTGCGAACTAAAGCCGTCAGGATTTTAACACAATTAATCTTCACGACATTTACAAGAGTATTACAGCCCAACTGTTTTCGTGCTTTACAAAGGCAAAATTCAAACCGATAAATTTTGTGCAGAAATGCTACTAATTTTTCTCAGGGTGGAGAACTTTAAAAAGTCATGGAGAAGATTCACGATGGCTAAAACACCGACATGTGACATAGAAACAATCTGTGTTATCTCTTTGTCAAATTTGGGAAGAAAACAATCGTGATTCCCTCTCCTCCGAGTAATTTGCTTTGAAATCTCTTGTTAGGGAATTCCATGGGTCGGTATGAATGCTCACATTAATCCTCTAAATCATTGGACAAAAGTACGTTGAGGCGCTAGCGTACGTCTTCGTTCTACTAAAATCTGAAAAGTGTATGTCACGTAGTGTGAGGATTCATAGCCCTAAAAAATAATGAAAGTAGACCTTACAAAAACATTGCGAACTGCTGTTTGAGAGTCTCCTACACATGTTCACCCCCCCCTCCTACATTTTTTGAAATTTTTGCAGAATTTATACTCTAGAATACCTCTCCAATCGTTACAGCATTTCTTCAGCACACACATTTCATTTAGTGTGTAGAAAGCACTGTCATATCAGACGCGAGCGAAGGCTCAAATTTTTTGGAATGAAATCCTCCGTTTAGACGTCTTAAAAATTTATTTGTCATATCCTCGGTCACAGAAAATATTAACGAAATATTTTGGGGTAGTTTGTCTGCAATTTTAAGCCTTTTCCGTGAATTAGTTTTGAATGTGTTGACACCTGTCTTATATGGACCCAGTGTACCCTACTTAAGGCAAAAACTTGGAACCTCGTTTATCCGAACTTTTTCGTTATCCGAACAACCTTCGGTCCCGATGTGTTCGGATAAACGGGGTTTTACTGTATTCATGAACTTAATTTGAAGTTATCTCTCGACTGCTGATTGGTTTCAATATATGAATATTCATATTACAGCACTAAGCTTACATTGTACCATTGTTCTATGACCTTCGCTTTTTTACACAGTAAATCAATGGGACTTCTTCTTTGAGCGAGTTTAAAGCAAACACACACTAAATCCCTTTGACTTCGGTGGCATGAAATACACGGTAATCAGAGTTGCTTTAGTCGATTTTTCGTTTAATATAGTAATTTGTGTTTGTTGTGATTGTATATATGAATAGTTAAAAGGTTACAGGTTTTACGCAGATCGACGTTCATACGTTGGACAATGGTATTATGAGTGCAGCCAATATATATGCAGGGGTAATACACGTCAGCCGGGCGGGTTACTGTTAATACAGCTCAGTCTGTTTTGTCACTGCATGCGGAAATTTATACGGTAGGTTTTACAAATACTGACATTGTATTGCACCGTTAGGGTAACGGAGGGGGGGGGGGGACCTCAGGGGGCGACTTCTAGAAAAAATCTCTTCCCCGAGAAAAGTTTTGAGAACAAAAATTAATATTGCCTGAATATACCCTAATATATTTTGTCCATTAACAATATTTCGCTTTCTATAGAAATAATCTTGTTATATCACCGCTGACGAAGAGACGGAAATAGAGGTTATAGTCTAAAGGTTTCACAAAAGTTGAAGCATAAAAGTAAGAAACATGGGGTGCAAACTACTACTCCTACCTCAGATGAAAAAGTTTCGTACTTTTAACTTTGAGTTGTCTCATTTCCCGTCTTTAGCACTGATTAGGCCCGTATCTATTTAAGGTTTTGGCATGAAGGGTGGGGATCGGGGGCTCAGGTGTGAGGAGAAAGTTGTGATTGAGGTCGAGGGGCACTTGTCAGCTTCCACCAGAGTCCTCCTCGTCGTACACGACGAGTTGGTTCCAAGATCTGGCAGCTCCTTATCGAGACCTTTTCGAGACATCGTAGTGTAGACAATGTAGCACATTATACACATTTTGAATAGCCTATATCATTAATTACATGTTTATCATCAATAATGTCCAATGGTTGCCTAAATCAAATATGGAATAAATCGTCAGAGAAAATCTTTTCCGTTCATCTTTTTGCTGTGGAGCTAATGCCCTTATCATGGCAACAGGTTATTTTATATTATTTCAGTAGTGTATCCAGGATTTTTCAATAGGGGGAAACTGAATTATCGCTTTGGGCAGAGGCGACGGAACATCTTAATAAGGAGCCAAAATCTTCACGCATAGCGTGCACTGCGAGTGCCAAGCGCAAAGGGCAAATCCATTACTGGTGGAGTCCAGCGTGGTGGGGATCCGGGCGAAGAACCGGAAGCTCGAGACATTTTAGTGTTTCAGATGCTCCAAGAAAGTTGCTTCAAGGGATAAAATTAATCATGCAATTTTCTAATCTTTTGAAATATTCGACACTTGTTACTTACAGAAGACTGGAAGAGCTGTAGGACATGTACACGTATACATAGCTATAGCATGATAATTCCAAGAAGTCGTTAAGTATGCACATGTGCTCCAAGCGTGCCATGATTTGCCCTGCCTAGTGGCAACTTTTTCTTCAAGGTCTCTTGCCATGCAGACGCGTAAAACTGTAAAATGCCTTTCACAATTGAGGAGAAATAGCTTTAATAATGCTTCTTTAGCTCCTGCAAGCTCAGTTGAACTTGAAGTATGGAGGGCTCTGCGAACATCCACGGGTCCATGGGCCGCAATAGGCTTAATAGACCTTGCGTGATCCGGAAGTAACGTTATGTTGGGATTCAGGAGTAATATTGAATATTCCCTGAAAGCTGAGTTATTGACAAAATGGGAATGCTTGCATAGAGCTTTCCAGTTGACCTCCCAGCCAAGTGACACGAAGAGCACACTTACCTCTTCACCGTCATCTAATCTAACAACTTTGAATCTGCGCGATCAGCTTGCAAAAGAATGAGGGAAGGGAGTATGTATAAACAATTAAAGGGGAATGGGACTAACAAACACTGATTTAAAATGTTTATTCTTTTCAAATGTGTTTAATAAATTCACAGTCACCTTGGACCGAAAATATGTTGAATGAGTTTGTATAGCTAGTAAAGTCTAAATCATAGTCATCGCCCTACTATTGCTACTCAAAGTATTCAAGTGTGACATGTAAACCTCTCTTGCACGTCCTCTTAACTTAATTCGAGTTTTCGTGCCAGAGTAGTTTATGTGTATTGTTGTGCTAATTATTTGTATGCGAAGCGCGCAGATATTTTGCACTAGAAATTACTTGAATGGTAAAACTAAAGAAGTTTCCAATGTTTTCGGGGGAGCCTCGGTGTTTGCGATAAAGTACGCTATCCCGACCGATGGTTTTACCAGTTTTTACTCACAAGGGGGGCATATTCTTTTATCAAACCCTAAAATATTTTGGCGCAATTCGGGCGCTTTTGGTTTTGGTGGTTCCATTTCTTTAATAGTTCCGTTCCATACAGCTGCACAATCCCCTTATATAGTAAGCTATAGGTAGCTTACACAGTTTTCTGTAAAGATAGGAAATTTAATAAATCCAGTTCCTGTCAAAGTGGTCTGCAAACAGTGGTGGCGCTACGGGGGCATTTGCCCTCCATACTGCCCCGTTCCCCGCTTTCCTCAACTAAATCTGGTACCTGAAATATAGGCTGATCGTTCGTACAATGCGATGAATTAGACTCAGTACTTCTAAAACTGCCTTGAAAATGCAATATTTTTTCTGCGCGCTTCGCGCACGTTCGTCGCTGCTACTTGACGATATTAAGGCCTTCTTTCTGCATGACAGCTTGAGTGATAAGACTGTTCCGAAAACACATACAACCCCTACAATCATCCGTTCTCCCTATCACAACTCCCTGCATCACCAACTCGACCGGCTGTAAGTGCGAGTGAAATCATAAAGTGTGCAAATCGTGATTTTAGTGGTCTATTTATTGCCCATTAAACGCCTTAAAGGTAGTTAAATGCTTCATAATAAAAGCCATAATTTTAAAAATGGTTCCAAATTTTCGGGGCATTTGGGCGTTGCCTCCTGGCCAGACCAGGGACGCCGAGGAAGGCCACTGGTGCCCGCATACACTTGTTTTGCGGTATTTTCTTCTCTTTAGTCGGCAAAACATGGCATCCCTATTCATAAATGCCCTGTCGAGATCCTGGTCCATAGAAATTAAAGTAAGGAAATGACTTCTGGTGACCTAGACGGAAGCCACTCATTTGGCTCTCTGTACGGCAACAAAGCAACGGCCCGTAATACAAACATCACGTCGTTGCTGTTTCCCCAACTACAAGTTTTCAAGTTAGGAGTGTAAAAAAACTTAGGGTACCATTTTGCGAAGATTGTGGTAATTACTCCAAATTTTTCGAAAAACAGATAAATGACATTTCAGTTCGAAGTTGAATGCACTTTGTATTTACGGAGACAGGCCAATCAACCAGCTTTTTGCGGTACTGCGGAAGCGCCCTCACTATTTTCATGGCTTCACTGGTTAAACACGCAGCGATGCACTGTGTCAGCGTTCTTGCTTACTTAAATTTCTATGCCCTGATCACACTTTGCACTAGCCTCTGTCGAATCTTTCCTGCGACAGTTTTCCTCCTCCCTCTGGAAACATTAGCAGGAAACATTGGCTGTTACCTTCTGGGTATTGTACTCCCCCTGGAAATCGCTACGCATTTTAAAATCTGCTACCAAATCGGTAGTAATTAGCGGGAACCAATCAGAGAGTCTTCGGTTTCAAGGATTCATGAATATGCACGACTGTACCTTGCCTGTTCGTTCCATGGCGAACAACAACTGGGCTCAATGGGATGATTCAAGCGCACAACATTCAGCAGCTCTTCCTAGTCTAGACGCGAATTCATTAATAAATCGGCAGCTCGAAGCTCTGTTTCAAAAGGGAAGGACACATTTGTGAACCTGCCGTATGGATTTGGTAAGAGTTTGATTTACCAGTGGTCCCGCACGATCTTCGAAGCGATAAACGATTGGGTCCGACGTAATAACGCAGGATCAACAACAGGGACTAGTTCTGCGAGTGTTCAAGCAACAATAATACAGGATCGAGCAATTTCATTGGTCAATTTCCTTTCGACGACATAGCAGCATAATAACAATTATTATATAACACCTTATTGATTTCTCTACATCTGATTGGAAGATTGGTGGTCACATGCCATGCTTGATTCGGCACTATCATCAAGATTGCGGTGCTCGACCGTTGGTTAGTATATACTAACCCACGGTCGTTGGTTAGTATATACTAACCCACGGCAATGAGTCAGCGATGCATTGAGCGCGCTACGTACAAGCTATGCCGCGTCTCAATAAATCACTGAAGCACCGGGGATCGTACATTGTTTCACCGACGTCAAATGATCGCGCGTCTCTTTGGCGTCCATTGTGTCACAGAAGTATCTATGGTAATGCCGTGCGCGTGTGCTGTAAATACGCTTACTGCGTATGTGTGTGATTTTTTACCTTTCAAGTGCACTGAGAATCCGAACGCGCCTTGACGTCACAAAGAATCCCTCTGTATCAGGCCAGGCCCACATACAACGCGCAGTTAGAAACGACAAACCATGGAGCTACTACACGGCCAAACACGAATCCATAGTGACCGCCAAAACACAAATTTAACCAACTACTAGCAAAATTGTAAGGTGTTATATAAAACAAATAATGAATGTTTTTCATTCGTACGATAGTATGAATAATTTCATTCGTTGAAAGCTCTAACGTTCTATTCAACTCGGCTTCGCCTCGTTGAATAGAACGTTCAATTTTTCAACTCATGAAATTATTCATACTATCGCACTCAAAAACATTCATTATTTGTATAATAGTAAGTAGTAGCAACGTGAATATCATAGATGCATATATTAACACTTTGTCCAAAGGCTTTGATGCCGATGCGAGATCCGCTTGCTCAGCAGTCAGTGTTACGAGGGCCTAGCTTCAATGGTTGTAGCGCGTAGGCTACTTTCAAATCGAAGTAGGCCTAAATAAAGTGAGGGATAACAAACGGCAGAAAAGCCTTAACAAAGGCTAACTTTGCACGGAAAATCAATAATTGTGAGACACTTACAGTTGAATAAAGCCAATAGGTCTGAAGTGGTGTTGAAGAAATATAGAAGTGTAGGTGAAAGGCGCACATTTTGTTGCAGTTCAGTTAGCAAAGAATCATGCTGTGGGCGTCACTAAGGGGGGTCGGGTGCAAACGACCCCCCTTTGAGCTTTGTTTTACAGAAACGTGTAAAGGATGTATCAAAAATCGAAATAGGTTTCTTCTGCCATTGCAAAGTATAAATTTCTGTTCATATGTTGAATGGTTAATTTCGCTGCAATTACAGTTCGAGTCCCCCAAATTACTATTTTCCACTACCTATTCTAATGTAATAAATGACATGTGCAGTATTTTCCAGGTCTTAAAGGAGAAAGGTTGAAAGTAAAAAACAAAGTAAATTGGGAAAATCACTTTGTGCACAAACTTACTCTTCTGTTCAATAGAGCCTGATAACTTAAGCAATTTAGAGACGCTATATTCATTGCAGATTTGAACGATTTTCTTAAATTTCTTTGCATTGCAGAGCTCAATTGCTTAAAACGTTTCTGTGATTTGTTATTTGAGGTTGGCTATTTCACCTCCTTAATCTTGAATATTCCCTTATATTCCTTTATAAGCTTTCGAGGGTTTTGTCCAGGGAATCGTTTGCCTGTGGATCCTAACAGTTGGTTCCCTTGATCAAGCCCATGGTTCCCATGATAGGCCCTTAACTTTAAAAGAAAAACGTTCTGGTGCCACTGTCATTTTAAGACTTAATAGCTTTTTCTTTGATCCCCATCCATGGGTTCACGTTTTGCTCTTATATGAAGTCATATTTTTGGCATTATCAAACTAGCAATATTGACTATAATTTTATCGCATTATAGGCATTCGAAATGTCTAACTCCTCAGAGCTTCCGGGGGCTTCGCCCCCTGGGCCCCACGCCGTAGTGCTCGCGCTACGCGCAAGCATTGCCGCTAACGCTGTAACAGGGAGCTGCCACTCACCCTGGCTGTAATAATTTCCCTCTCCTCACAAAATACGACCCCCCTTTAAAAATGTCTGGTGACGCCCATGAGAATTGTGACAGAAAACAATTAAAATACGTCCATCGTTCGCTGGTAAAATAACCTTACCCCACACCCCACAGAAATGTTGTAACTTTTGGGATCATCAATTCTGTTTGACAATATCATGGGGGCATGCGCCCTCCGCCACGTGCCGGCGCCACATAGGTAAGAAAATTTATTGGGCGATCGATTCTCCAAAGGGGCACAGGCGTGCCCCGTGCTCACGCCAGGCTAAGGGCCTGAATGCCACGGTGTTTAAAAACGAGGAGTACGAGAGTTTCACTGCCCTGCATGATATGTACTTGATGCACAGTACACTAGCATGTTCAGTTAATTTCTTTTACGAAATATATGGTGGCGCAGGCTATGCTAGCTTTTACCTGCAGTAATGACGGTATAATACTTACTGCACGTATGATATCCATTGACTTTCATGCTTCACGATCGATACGCATGATTTTGGTTCTCAGAAGGGGATTAGATGTAAATATTGTATAATTCTACCCCCCCCCCCCTTAGGATGTTCCTGCGCTAGAAATCTCGATATTTTCCTTTATTTTAGCTTCCTTTCTATTTTAATTATTTTTAGGTTCATTCATTCATTTCATTCATTTATTTGTTTTTCCACGTTATCAAAATTATACAGACAGTGAGTTAGTTAGTTAGTTAGTTAGTTAGATGAGGTTTAACGTCCCAGTTTCCAACCAATTGGCATTTTCCAGTTGTGGCTCACTGGCATGTTTTTCCTACTCCATTGCTTATGCTGAGCACCAAGCACAAACATGGGCGTCAATCCTAGAGGGGACGGGGGGACAAGTTCCCCCAAATTTCGATGGGTGGGGGACACAATATCAAATGCCCCCCCCCCCACACACACACACACATTTGCGTAAAAGAGTAGTGTCGTGGCTCTATCTGACTGGCTTTTTGAGTGGCATGTTGGTTTGTTGGGCAATTGTTAAGTGTCTCGATGCAGATTCTGAATGTAAATTTCGTCAGGGAAATCTTATTCAATGACAAATTTCGGCGCACTTCGCGCTGATGCGTCACGGTTTGCACTCCTTCTTATGACCATTAAAAAGGTAATTATACATGGAACTATTCTGATCACAACACTTCCCGAAAACAGACATACATCTCCAAACATCTGTAGGGGCCTCGCATCAACATGGAATCATTCAATCAGTGGCTTTCGAAGAGGGAGGGCCATTCGGCCATGGCCCTCCACCCTAACTGATTCCGATTTTTTAAGTTCCTAAAAATACGTAAATTTTTAACACAAATTTACTCCAAAAGGTAACCATTTGGCACCAGATTGCATGTAAGGACACCGAATTTTTCAAAATTTTTCAAAGGGGATGGGGAAACCCCATTGGGTCATGCCCCCTCACTGATGTCTCTTTTTTTTAGTTCCTAGAAATACTTAAATTTTTTTACACAAATTTTACTTCAAAAGGTAGCATATTTGGCACCAAATTGCATGTAAGGACACTGAATTTTTCAAAATTTTCAAAGGGGGAGGAGGACATTCCATTGGGTCATGGCCCCCTCACTGATGCCTATTTTTTTAGTTCCTAAAATTACATAAAATTATTAACAAATTTTACTTCAAAAGGTAACATATGTGGCACCAGACTGCATGTAAGGACACCTAATTTTTCAAAAAATTTCAAAGGGGAGGGGACACTCCTCCCTTAGACCCCTCCCAGGCCAGCGGTCACACAACATACTGCATCCCCCCTTGAGAGAAATCCTGGATACGCCACTGCATTCAGTTTAATTTTGACCGAGTGCTTCGCCGAAGCCATTATCGGTATAGATGGTGATTGTTAATACACTTACGACTACAAAGAATTCTGAAAACGCCCTTGCTAATCCTTTACACCCTTGTTATACTACGATCAGCTCCAAAAATATCCCAAAGATAGCACCATTTTGCACCTAAGCAACCTTAGATTAACAAAAATTTCTCAAAGGGGAGGGCTACGCCCCCTCCCCTTAGACCCCTCCCCAGGATGACACCTTTATATAGTGAAAAAGGAAGGATCCCCACTGCTTTACGGTATACAAACGCAGGGTGAATAAAAAAGGTACAATTTACGCGCCGCCACTGCAGTTAGTAAAAATATCCAGCCAGTCAGAAACATTAGAATTCACTAAATTATGGACATTTTCCAGCCATGTACGATCAGCTCCAAAAATATCCCAAAGATAGCACCGTTTTGCTCCTTAGCAGCCTTAAATTAACAAAAATTTCTCAAAGGGGAGGGGGTCCCCTCCCCTTAGACCCCTCCCCAGGAGAACACATTTATGAAGTGACAAAGGAAGGATCCCCACTACTGTATACAAAACGCAGAGTGCATAACAAAGTGCATTTTAAATGCCTCCACTCAGTTGGAAAAAACATCCAGCAGGTGGGAATTTGGGACCTTCACACCCCAAATATATCACCCTAGCAACGGGCCTGGTCGGGTCCATGATCTCAGACAATGATCCACGCTGCGAAGCGTTGTTTCGGCTATTTTGGGACATGATGAAAAAACATTTTGAAGTAATTCCGTGGACTCCGTGTATTTCACCTTCAGATCATCTATGATGGTCATGTTAGCTTTGAAATGACTGCATAATTCTTATTAGGAGAGGACAGCGTCAGTCATCATAAGAGGGGGGAGAGGAAAGGGCCTATAGGAAGACACCCCCTGTTCAAAACCAAAGGGACCGGTTTGTGGTCATGTATGTCCCCCGTTCCCCCCCCCCCCATTTGAATACGGATTGACGCCCCTGAGCACAAAGACAGTAGGTTCCATTTTTAAAGTCTTTGGTATGACCCGGCCAGGAAGTATCAAACAAAATAATATGTGGATGGAAGTGATCTTAAAACCCTTGTGGGCTTAACAAAGAAGATCACTCCCGTAAAAAAGAAAGCTTATTTAGAAAAACCAAAACATTCGGTACCTTAAGGTGCCAATGCTGGACAGGGGAACTTGGGCCCCCTTGTATCCACCACTGCTATTTAATAGTATTTAAATCTGATATCATTATGAGAGATATTCTCAACGTCAGATAAAGATGATCACAACAAATGGAAGCAACATACGTAGATGTCTGTAGACTTCTCCAAAGCTATAGGGGTTTTTTTTTTCATTTTTCTTTAAAAACTACCTTTTCAGGTAGAAAGTGCAGCAATTGCAAAGAATCACAATTGATATTGTAACAGTTTTGGTGCAGATGATTCTTAATAAAATGATTGAGAAGTGCGCCATCGTTTTCTTGAAACGTCGTTGTAAACGCTGTTTGTCACAACTCCTCGTTTAAATGGAGAAACAGAAGGACAATCGCATGCTCCTAACACGTAAACATCAAGCCAAGACTATGGTAACAATACATTTAACATTTCTGGACCTTATAAATATATTTTTATGGAAAAATAATCATTCTAAATATCTGAACCATAAGATTCATAAGCAACATGTAGCAGAGTTCCTTATGGTGCGTTTTGAAGCTACAATCCCCGACAAAACAAATGAAACAAAATCGCCAACACTGTGTCAAGTTTTTATTTATCAAGATCAACTCCAAAATCTCTCTTTTTCTTCCAGTGATGTGCCCTGTCTCACCAGGCCTACAGCAGACATATCGTTGAAAAGGAACGGGGTTTCCTTTCAGTTACTTTAGTCAGTGGATGGTAGCTATGTTTAATGGTAGCACAACCCTAATAAATCCTTCATTCAGGTACACACTAATTTCAAAAGGAAAGTGGCCCTTATGACCTTGTAGAAGTTTTCTCCAGGTAAAAGCTACCCCTAAGAAGTTAGTTGACAAGGTGGCCATTCATGGCACTTTGAATTTCCAAGGTCTTATCACTAACTCAAAACTCTTCTTTCCTCTGCCAGCTTCTTTGTACACAGTCTCTCTCAAATTTCTTCAATTGACCCATTTGGCATCACTGACACTTCATCTAGTCCACTTTTATATCAAAGTGTTAAAAGACCCCATCTCGTCAATTGGTAACATATCGTAAAAATTGTCACCATGTCTCATCTTAGTGATATTTGTGAAGGAGAAGAAATGGGCGCACTATTATATGTATAATGAAGTTGCGCTGTGTGGAACAACGGCGTCAATTAACAAAGGGCCTTCTGTTACGCTAGCTGTGATGTGATACCACTTTTCAGTCCTTAAAACACAAACAATAAAATGAACTTTGAAAACCTAAAAAAAAATGAACTTTGAAAACCTAAAAAAAATGAACTTTGAAAACCTAAAAAAAAATGAACTTTGAAAACCTAAAAAAAAAAAAAAAAAAACGTACGGGGAAACGCCATTGAGTTCTCACATCAATTTGCAGTCAAGTGCTTATAATTTGCCATGAAAATTGACATATAAGTCCTTGCATTTAATGATTATTTAGTTAAAGAAAATAATGTTATATCGGTTTCCTTTAAAAGGTCATATTTGTTTTGTGGAAAACATTTATTCCTTGTGCTTTGCACAATTATTGACTTCTAATTTTGTGCAAGGTTGATTAGTAATATTTCATATTTATTTAAAATTATTTCCAAATTGATTGTCAAGTTAAATAGTTTCTCTTCTATAATAACTGTTTTTCTTTCGTTTTTGTGCGTGAGGAGCAACGTTTATTTTCTCACGTTACAAGAAAATCACGTTATAAACTTATTCTTAAGCACTTGTAAAGTGTACAGTAGTATTTATAAACTATAATTTTGAAAGTAAAACTTTATTTCCATCCAAAAATACATGTACACTACTATAAGAGTTTTCTATAAGATTTTATATACAATTTAATATATAATTAATTCACAGCAATACTGATATAATTAGAGAAACTTAAAAATGATGGTTTTAGTGAAAAGCAAGACTTAATTATCAAATTATCAAATTTGAAGACTTAATAATCAAATGTTAATACATCATTCTTTCACCACCATTGGCTGCTTAACCACTCCTACACAAAACACCAATATGAGATACGGATTTACACTCTCTTAGACCAGAACAGATTAAAGTATAACCCCAAATCATTTCAAAGTCAAGCCCAACCTTCGAAAACTAAATGAATTTTCCCTAGGGGAGGACCGAACTCCAGACCTCCCCATATCTCATGTCAGCACGAGTCGTTGTAACCCGTCTTGTACTGTGTATAAGTACGACACCCTAATCGACCAGTAGAGGCTACTGGGGAAATCGAGTAAATTGTCCATTATGTAAAACTAAAGGATTAGGGGGATTAGGAAGTGACCTTTGTCCGGTTTGAATTGTAGACGAGTCGAAAAGGCATCAAATGCAACACATGTATCGGCTGAATTTACCTTAAGCTTAACAGTTGCAGTCCATTAAAGTCATACTACACAGTTTTTTATTAAGAAATTAAAAACGTCAGTAAAATAGTTGTTTTTTCCCAAATTCCAGAACAACTCTCTGACGAGGAGCCCAAGGACTAAAACCAAACATTTACTCCCAAAGGACTTGTGCTCCCCACAGGAGCTACGTCCCCAAGAGACAGCAAACTTAACGTGACTAACCAAAAGGAACTAGAATAATTGTACTTTTTCCAAAGTCCCCTCGACTTTCAAGGGGTGAAACCAAACGTTATTATCGAAGGAGTTCTGCTCCCCAAAGGAGCTGCGCTCCCGAAAGGACACAAACTTAACTGACTAACCTCTCGTCCCTCAGACGTCTTCATTAAGGGTCTGTCATGCTTGGTCCCGTCCCGTTCTATAGAATAATTGTAAAGCCTTTGGCACTTACAGAGAAGCCTGCATAAATCAAAATACCCAGAGTGGCCTCGTTTAGTCCTTGTAGATGAAATATCTTTCTGGCTGGAATACGCAACCCGCATTCTTTATTCACTGAATTTGCGTCCTAACAAGTTCGGATCTATAATAATAATAATCTTTAGTCCAAAATAGATAAAGTAACGTCGGAAAGAATAAAGAGCTTTCAATGTAACTTTTTATTCGCTCTTTTTGTCTAACAATAATGTATTCATGATGGGCTCACATAGAGAAGCTGATTTTTTTACATTTAATTAAGCAAAATGCTCACAATTTCATTCCAAAACCATGGTTAGGCTTATGAATCTCATGTTAAGGATTACCTGACCAAGAAGAATGTTCCTTAGTAATCCGAGGTCAAAACTAGGATAAATTAGTCAAAACTTGGTTTTCGAAAAGTGCATGAAATTACGGATATCCCAGAATATGATTGGTCGTAATTAGCTGTCCGTCCTGCAGAAAAAATGGTCTAGATCAGAGGGGTCGTCTTTACTATTTCACAAAGTTTGGAATGTATTATGTTTGCTCTCAACTAATGAGAATCGTGTAATTCTCCTCATCAAGCCCCTCATAAACGTATTGAAAGAAGCAATTACTTACACGACAGATGTAATATTCCACATTCCCATATCTTTATACAGCTTCACTCTGTTGACAGTAGAATCACCGTAAACTGACAGAAAGCTTATTCAAAAGACTCTGGCTCACTTCTCCACAGACATGGTCCATGGCGTCACTAGGGTTTTGAAATGGGTTGGGACAAGCAGGGGCAAAAGACTTCATGGTTGATTGGTTACTCCCCCCCCCCCTCCTTAGGCAGCCACTGGTCGAGGGGACCATTCCTGATAGATGTGCATGAAAGCTGTAGTGCTGCCTTTTTTCCCAAGTGATTTTGCAAAGTCATGAGTAAGTTGCATGAAATTGAGTCCTTGACCTAATAGCAAGGAGGGGTGTTTATGTACAAGAAATATGCGTAAAATTCACAAACTGTGTACGTGATGTACGTGCCAATAACTCACAAAAGGTAAGAATATTTAGATGTTCCCAAAACCAACCTTGCCCTTCTTTCAGAGAACGACTACCTTCATGAATTCGTCGTGATTCTGTACAATTCATTTCGACTGGCAAAGGGGCAATTGTTATGCTCGAGCTTTTCTATTCAAAATCTTCGGCTTATTACGGTAAATAAAAGAAGATTTTCACGCTCTCTTAATTTCCTATGCCAATTTTAAAAGGACTACGCAGCCACCCCAGCCTTATTTTAAAACAAACATCAGTTAAATTTTGCAATTTTTATCTTACCTTGCCAAAGATCTTTCATAATGTTCAATAAGAAACGGTAACTATCTCATATTAAAGGTAAACTAAGGAGTTCAGTAAATAACCATTCAGAAACGAAAATATTGTCACGTCATACTTTTACCTGAACTTTTACAGCAGATTTTAAAGACGTGAGTTTCTTGCTGGCAGGACACTCTGCTACTTTTTCAGAATTACTGCTGGTACTACTGATATCAAATGACCACACAATTTTTTCCTAATATTCACGACATGGGTTGGGGGGATGGGGCGGGGGAGGAGTGCCAGCAACCAGAATCCCTGAAAAAAGAGGCGGGTTGCCGAAGAGTGACAATCAAAACATTTCAGACATGCTTTAAGACTCTCTCGAAGATTTGAAAATGTTGGGGTTTTATTGCAGAACTACCTCTTTACGAACAAAATCAAGTATACCCCCTCGGGAAAAATGGTCTCTGTCATACTTTATCATACCCATGTAGGCTCCTCGAAGACAATTAAAAGCTTTCCAATGGCCTTCCCGAACAGGGGGATGGACTCCTGCCCCCATTTAAAGCCGCCCCTTTCCATGTCTGAAGTTTTATTTGGTAAACAGGGCTGCGTTTATTAACACAGCACGCGACAATAGCATGACATGTGTTACACTATACAGTCAAGGAATTACAATGTTTTTAAACAATTTGAACCTTGAGAGATGCTCTTGGCAATTTTGCTCCGTTGGGCCATATAGGGTGGCATCAAATTTCAAATTTAAATCTTGACTTCAGGGGAAAAAAGCTTGAAGTGTTTGAGTACTATATACATTTATATACACTGTAAAAACACTTGGGTCAAGTTGACCCAAAATTGGGTCAGGAGGGAACCGACCAAAACTTTTGGGTCAAATAATGACCCGAATAAGGCTTCACTTGACCCAACTGGGGTTAATATTTGACCCAAAATGTTGGTTCAGTTCCCCAGTCGTGACCCAAGTGTTTTTACATTGTATGTTTAATGATTTTTAAAGTTAAAAATATCAATACGTTTACGTAAGGACTAAGACTCTTTTGGCAAACCCTTGAAATTGACGATAAAGAAACACATTTGGAACCTTTCCACGACCATTTACCAATAGTAAAATTTTCATCTTCATCGGCATAACTGACAGTACTATCCATTTCAATCATCGTCACCAGCATAACCATCATCATCTTTGCCATCATTTTTCTCCCTTCCACCTTACTTCGTCTCCATCTTCTCCTCCGCCCACTACTCCTTTGTCTACTCATTCTTCTCGTTTTTCCCCTTCGCGTTCACTTTCTCCTTCTTTCCCTTTAGCTTCTCTTCCCTTTTTCTCTTTCTCCTTTTCCTTTTCCTTCTCAACTCCTTCTGAAAAGCCATGACAACAAAATTGAATTTATTATTTTGGGTGGTAAGTGACAACTGTACAAAAAGTTACCAATCTTGGTTCAAATGTTGATTTTGCACTCATTGCTTCCATAATGTGCGCAACTTAGGGTTTTATTTTTGATTAGAATCTCTCTATGGGTCATCATATATACCGGTATGGATGGCAGAAATGCTTACTTTCATCTTCATTATATTACTCGTATTCAGTAGCGTAGCCGGGGGCGGAGCAGGGGTAAAACTGGCCCCTGGAGAAAAACTGAGATGAACTCGGGACAAGGAGAAAGTGAAAGATAATAAAAGAAAAGGAAAAGAAAAGCAAAGGAGAAAAAGGGAAAGGAAGAGAAAAAATAATGGAAGAGGATGGGAGAAAGATGGAAATAAAGGAAAAGTGAAAGAAATGAAAAGAGTAGGGATCTTTAATTGACGAACGTAGGGATTGAGATAAAGACCAAATTATGTCTTCATAATAAAGGAGGAAGGGTGGGAAAAGTGCCAATATAGTCTGGTTAAGTCAGGGGGCATAGAAAGACGGAAGGGGAAAAGTATGGATGGGTCGAGATCGGGAGGGAGGCAAGGGTAACTATCCTGAGTAGCTGACGGGGCCTAAAAAGATATATATGAAAGACGAGTGATGGACTTTTTACATGCCTTGGCATAGAGCAATTGTCCTACAGGACTAGTTTCAATGGAAGTGGGTGGGGTGGCCGAGAAATTTTAACTGATTTCATTATCACAAGTTTGCCTAAAGAGTGTATTTTTGTCGAAAAGAGCGAGTTTTCTGCCGAAAGTGGACTGAACCCCCTCCCCCGTTCCGCCTCGTAGGTTACACCATTCTCCATCAAAAAGGAGGAAAAGACGGAAATGATAGTTAACGGATGAATGGGGGAGAGAATATTGAGCGGTCTGTAAGTACGAGATTGGGCCGTAAGACGAAGGTAGGCAGGTTTAGGGAGGATGGCTGGCCGGAAAGGGTTAGAGACTGGGTGGGGGGGGGGGGGAGGGAGTGAAAAATGAATGAAGTGAGACAATGATTCACGGACATGGAAAAAGGAATCTTGATATTCAAAGACTATATACAGATATACCTATATACCACCTTTAGAGGGATTTCATGTGATGTCAGGTAGCGCGATTGAGATTCCCAGGCACTGAAGGGCAAAAAACACACGCAGTGAGCGTAATTAAAGCACACGCGCTCGGCATAACCATAGATACTACTGTGACACAATGGACGCGTGCCCTTCAAAACCACTAGAGATGCGTAATCTTGCCCTTCAAAACCAAATAGTCGCGCTATCACGTGACGTGGTGAAACCCCTCTATATACCTAGTTATCACCTAAATCAGGGTCCGATCGGACCCTGTCAGATATTTTTAATACATAATCTTTAATCTTTCACGGAAGAACGTACTGTGCATGTATAGACTTTATGCATTGGCATCACACTGATGTCATTTTGGAGGAAAACAATGAGCACACGTGCAATCACGGTGTAGACTTACACCGTATCCCCCGGTGCACAAATCAGCTGTCTGCATTTGTTAGTGTAACTTGCAATGACACGCCATTTTCCTCCAAACGAGGGAGCATTTTCTTCTCTGTGACATCATATGCATAAGGTCTATACTTATCAACGGGACTACCAAATCGAGCTCGTAATATATATGCCATGTACCGGCACTGGGGTACATGTGTTATGTCAAATCATCTAAATAATATTGAATAATTTGAACTGCTTTTTTCAAAATATGAAGATGATGTGGACCAGGATTCAGCTGTATCAGAACATAAACAGTTCTGTAAATTTTACATAGACACTCCAGAATTTTTCTCCGGTAATTCGAATTAGCGAAGCAAAATGTTACAAAAGATAAAGGAGCAGGATATAAACACAGCATTTCTGTCATTATGTATTTTGTATAGAAGTTTGGTGCAATTGCGAGTTCGTCAGCTTTAAGTGAATGGTCGTTAAGTCACGCGAAGCTGACGAAATCGTATTTACGGATCCACCGTGTCCCAAGAGAGACTGATATAATATCGCTAGAGCTTCTCAGTATACAGAGTGACTTCGCCGAGAACGTTGATTTCAGTGTTGTAATTGACTTCAGTAAAATGTCTGTTCGGCGAATGTTTATTGTCATTTCAGCACGCACGTAGCCACGGAGGGCACGTGCCCCCAAAATTTTTCAATAATAGGTCTTGCACTGAAGGAGGAAAAAAATTATTACGAGACCAGCCATTGGAATATAAATATAAGAAGAAAAAATGGAAAATCTCCCACCATTTTGCATCTAGAGACCTTCAAATGGGCAAAAATTTTCAAAGGGGAGGGGACCTTAGACCCCCTCCTCCAGGCCCGGGAAACTCCAACTTCGATGTGCCCTCCAAATTGGTTATTCTGGCTACGGGCCTGCATTTCAGCCGTACAAGATATAACAGAATGGGTTCATACAGTAAAAGTACGAAAGAAAGACAATTTACAGATGTTTGTGGTAAGAGCTTATGGATATTGCTAACTACATTCACCTTAGATTACAGGTTACTGGTGACACCCCCGAATGTAATAGAGATGGCACAATGGCTATATTAGACATGAAAATTCGTCAGGAAAATAACAACATAGATTTTGAAACCTATACTGTCATCCAACACACACATTATGCCAAACCGATGGCCAACAAACAGGTGATAAAAAAGTGCTGCCTTCAATTGTAGAATGAAACTTTAATTTTGGGCAATGACCTCTTTAGAACAATGGGAAATGTTTTACTCGATGTACTGTACCACACACTGAGAGAAAGCTCCATATCCAGGATTTCGTGAATAGATTACAGGTTACAGCTCACTCTAAGAGTGAACGTTTTGAGATATACCAGGGCAAAAAATGGGCATGATAATATATCTGAGTATCTCAAAAGGATAGCCCTTATGTATATACAAAAATTTTGGCAACAGTCTCAAAGGATAAGAGAGAAGTCCAGTTAGAAATATGGCTGGTTTCCAGGGTTGTTGATTTTTTTTTATTTTTTTTTTTAAATAAAAAAAATCGGATTTTTTTTTATTTAATTCAGATTTTTTTTATTTTTTTTTAGAATGACACTTCAGTTTGACAGCTTCAGTCCCATAGTTGCTAAAATTATCACATGTAACAGTTAGTCACCCATACCGACCCCTATATTGTATTCAAAATACTTTACAGGCTAATTAACCTGGGACCTGGAGCCTCAATCTTTTCCATTAAACACAAATAGCCTACCACAGGTGCCAAACAGGCCTACAACCATCAATATCAATTCCAGGTCTTCATGTGCTTGTTTACAGTGCAAGCAGCAATGCACTCCTTAAGCTTCATAGTTTATCCATCAAGATACACAGGATATACATTCTGGAACTGAGTGGTAACTGTACCCATTCAACTAGTGATGAATGAGGATTACACTATTGTATTTTGTTTGTTTGGGGGTGGCACTTGACTTATGAATTGAAGTGTCTTGGACACCTTAGACTGGGCCCTGATGGTCCATTGGGCTTATATTGATTGCACAGGTTTAGTAGTAACCATTAGTTTCTATCTGTCATTAATTCCATACCTTGGAATAGGCCTACATGGACCCAAGAGTCACTCAGGCTATTTGAAGGTCTCTGGTCACATGATCGTGGAGGGACAGCAGTGGCCTCTCTTTTAAATCATTGCTCAGAGAGTAAGTACAAGGCAGGAATTCTATCTATAATCCTAACTTGATCCAGGATTGCCATTTTCGTCCTCATCTGATGGACGCAAGTCAACACTGAGCCTCATTCACCCCCAGTCCCCAAAGAATGAAAGACTTGGTCACCACCGTCCATCACCACTGAGTTGTGCCGCTACCAAACACCTCTAAAGTTGGTTGATTCATGGCTATCAATAACTGCACTGAATTCAGTGGCACGGATTGAAAGGTTTAGTGAACTTTAGTCTCAAGTGGAGCTCATATCACAGATTTGCTTCTTGTGGACAATTTGAGTCACAAATAAAGGCCTACATTGTACAAGCCTGCACAGAATTGTACTGCATACTGTAACACTTATTCGGGAACCATTTTCACAGGTGGTATCATCTGAAAGAGTTCATTTGTAAAATAGAGTGAATAAAGAATCAATTCCAAATTTTGTTGATAAGTTATTTAAGTACTTAAATTTCAAAATGAGGAAAGAACAACATGAATAAGTTGCACATGTATCCATTCTGTTATGGATATTTTGGAATTTCTCATAAAACCTGTGTTAGGCCTAATAATGTACCTAGGCCTAGGCCTATATGTGTAAAACCATCCTACATTGGTTTTGTAGACAATACAAGTTATATCCAATGATTATTTTCCCTTAAATAAACTTCTACAAGCAAAATAATGGATTTTCTCAAAAAAGTGATTTAAATCAGTGATTTTTAAAAAAAAAATAATTTGATTTAAATCACTAATTTTAATCAGCAAGATTTAAATCAAACAACCCTGCTGGTTTCGTGAAAGTAATGATAATTCTGAGACTGTGATGTTTGTTGAAAGTGAACCCAATGTTCAGTGGATTACAAGGGGAGATAATTAAGTTTTTGAGAAAAACTGAATTAATAGTAAAAGTAGTAGAAACATCAAGGATCAATCAGATTCTGTAAGTCAAACCATTTCAGTACTAAAGGAAGTGTTTTGATAAGAATTGCATGTTATGTAAATTTAGTCCTGGGGTTTGCAAGAAGAGTTTGGTTCACTGCATAGGATATTTGCCCAATGCAAAGGAGAGTTTAAGTATGTAGGAGAGACATCTTGGAGTCTAGGAGAGAAATTTATGTAAAATTTTAAAGATATGATATCAATTCAGTGTTCCATAATCGTAAGTAAATATTCATTGGGGACAAGATTTTGAATATTAACATTATTAAATTTTAGACTGGGGACCCTGTGCACTAGCATGTGTCTGCATTGAAGAACTTAAACCCTAATTACACAGAATAGAAGAATGGTTCACTGGAAGACATTATCAGAACTCACCAACCATGAATACTCTTCCAAGTTTAAAGGTCACTCTCTCCTAACAAAAGTGTCATTTAATACTGTAGATACTAATTGTATTACTGTAGAATTGTTAACCTAAGGATTAGTAGTTGTGTGGCTTGGCCTGGAAGCTACTATAAGCAAGTTGTATGGTAACAGTGTATACCTTTATGTGTACAGTAAGTGTTTTCCACTTCTGACTGTCAGTCTAACTGTGGATGATCTAGAAGATCGAAAATACTTTTAGAAGAATATAAGGTCAATTCCATGTAAACAGGGCCCAGAACCATAAAAAATCAAATTAGTGAAAATGCCAAGTGAATGTTCTTAAATGTTGCATTGCTATGTCTAGTTTTTGGCCAAAAATTTTTCCCCGGTAAATCTTTGTCACGGGAAAAATTATGCTGCCCTCAAGAGGTCACTTTACCATTTCTCCAAGGGAAATGGCATGAATTTTGAGACCAACTTCTCTGATTAATTTGCTCAAACAATCAGTAGATTCATTTCAAATTTACTATCCATAAATGGTAATATAACATCACTTTCAATTAAACTAAAAGAGCAAATTGCACTGCGACTTGTCATTTTAGCATTCACATGGGTTAACCGAGCGTGATTTTCAGAATGTAACACTGTAACACCCGTCACGTTTTTGACAAAAAAGTTGCCTAAAAATTGGACATGATCATTTAATTTAACATTATTTTGGATCTTCTAAATTCATACTACCCTGTAGCCATCATATCAGTTTTATCCAAAAGTATTTAAGGAAATTTATTTTTTCGATCATTAAAATCTGTAACACCCATCACAATGAGTGTGACGGGTGTTACAGTACCAGTGAAAATACAGTATTTCATAAATTCAGTAACAAATGCATGACGTTTTCTGAGTACATAAGACATAACTTACACTCTGACTGCAAATTAATCAGCTGCAATAAAGCAGAGTAAAGTAGTTATGAAAAGTAATTAATTGCCTTCTTGTTATACCCAGTGCAAAAATGTGATAGGTGTTACATCATGTGCAGTCTGATTGTCAAACAGTCATTCCATATTGTATCAAACGTGGCAATCTCCATCATAACAAGGATGCTATTTGCAATTAGCCATTAATACAAAATAGAAAAGTCTAAATGTAAAGACATAACATCAGTTCTGTTCACCAGTTTCTTCATGTTACTGCAATGACACCATTGACTCACCAGTAAGTAGACTGTATACTGATTTGATGCAACTGAAGTACTGTAGCACCCAGTGCCACAGCTAAATTTGACGGCTGTCATAGTTATCAATAGGTTGTTTTTCGATTTCAAATTATGGCCCATCTCTGTGTTCATCAATGTTACTGCAATGGGTGGCAGGGGGTGGCATGTCCCTCTCCTAACAATTTTTCCCCTCCCCAAAAGTGATTGCACCCTATGTAAGCCTCGACAATATTCAACATTCTAGAAAATGTTGTCTATTGTCCTAGCGTCTGTACTTCAATCATGTCAGATGTGAAAGAATGTTTAATAATGTTGCAGAGGCTATTAAAGCCTATTGTCTAAGATTAATTGCACAAAAGGGCATCTTCAACAAATTAATAAAGTGTTACATACTGTATTATCCTCAATAATATAGTGAACAGGGGAAAGTTCTACAATCAAACCCTTCTACCAGTGATGGCACACATGTGTATGATGTCTACCCCCTGCCACAAAAATTTGTGAAGAACACTGGTTTATATACTGAAACAGTTTTGAATTTGAAATTTCTGTTACAACTAAAAATTTGTTAAAATGGTTAAATTCTAAATATCAGACTGGATGGTGCTAAACCATTAGCCAATCAAACTTTTTAGCTCTATTAAAAGACTTCAATAGAAATACAAAGTATATTCTGAAATTGTAACAATTTATATACAGAAAATTATATTGGACAAACTTTTAGGAGGGTGCTTTATACAGTATAATGGTAGGACTTCCAACTTGATTTTATACTACTTCAAACAACTACTACTAATTTACTTCGGCTGAGAGATGTATTTTTCAGACACTGTAACACCCGTCACGCTGCTTAAATCAAAGTTACTCATACAGGTAATTAATAAATGATTTTTCTTAGAACTGGTTACGTTCATTAACTTCAATGTGTGTACTTTGCATAAATACTGTAGTTTCAAGTTTGGTATAAACGTTTTAAACTCACAGACTTTTATAAGAACCTTTTTTTAATAAGAATTTTCCAGATTTTGTGATGTAACACCTGTCACACACCTTATGAGCAATATACAGTAAAGTTGTTGTACGCTGCCAACTTAAATTTTCTTTTTGTTATTTGAGTACATCTCACCCTAGACTACTGTTAACCACTAAAGCATTGACTCGTTCCTTTTTCTTGGTCTTTAAAATATAATAGGGGAATGATCAGAAATCCCTAAATGGTAACACCCGTCACATGGAATTGACCATAAGGTGAAGCTACAACTCATTTTGTACCCTCTATTTCTGATTATCAGAGTGGAGACGGCTGAAAACAATGTAAATAATATTTTAATTACTTTCACTATTACAAATGTATGCAGCCTAAGACATGGTACTGTACCTTCCTGACTCCATGTTTCCATTCTGCGTTGTGACATACAGTACTGTAAAGTGGTCCGAATACTTGAGACAGTTTCTGGAGTTATTTTATGAAGCACAAAAATTGTAAGTTTAATGTAAGTCATATTTACAGTGCCAAGGACTTTCATGGCAGCAAGCAGTGTCTATGAAAGACAAGTAATAAGAAATCTTGAGCCAAGATGGAACTTTGTTGCACACTTAGTTAATCTGCTCACCTTTTCCTGTGTCCCCTAAGTAGGGATACCTGAGACAGTTTCAGAGGTTTTTTTTTTTAATATTAGTCCAAAAATGTAGATATAATCTGGGCCATTGCTACATGTGATTCAGGGACTTAACTTGTATGTTGGGCAATGTCTTTTGTTCTTTTGTAACTTGAGAATGTATTTAGAAATGTGTCTCAAGTAACTCAGGGCTGTGCACAGATATGTAGCTCAAGGCAGCTACAGGTACTGTATCAGTGCTTGCATATGTGTTTTCATAGCAAAAATAGGAACATGTGAATAACAACGACCTAGGCACGTCTAGTGGTTACAGCTACTGTACCTTGTTGGCTTTTGTGTTTCATCACATTAAAAAGCCAGTGAGCTACGGTCTTGTACATAGGCAAAAGATTTTTACAGTTCCTGTCTCTGGACGGAGTAAGAAAATAGGTGTACATCACTCAAAGCCCATTTCATTGTGTTTTAATTGAGTTTTCAGAATGAATATAGGGTTAAATAGTAGACATGAGATATGTACACGTACTATGCTAATAGCTTCTTTCAGTCACAGCCCTAGTGTCATAGTACAGTAACAGCTCAGATAAAATTTGTGAACTATGTATGGTGTATGGATATATCAATCAAAGCTTGTAGCTCAGTTTCACCTTTTAGTGTTGGCGGTAAGAATGATGCGTTTGAACAGCTACTGTATGAGCTATGTACATGTACTGTAGGTATAGCAAAAATGGGAATTTGAATAACGAAGACCTACGTACATGTACAGCTGTCAAAGCTAGTTTATTGGTTTCCATGTTTATAGCTCAAAAGTTACCAGGTTACATAGCCATGAGCTATGTTCTTGTACATAGGCCAAATATTTATAGGTACCCGTCTCTGGACGCAGTATGAAAATAGTATGGAATATCATTTTTTTGACCTCTGTAGGCGAACATCGCTCAAAGCCCATTTCATTGTGTTTTTATGGAGTTTTGCAGTGCGAAAATATGGGGTTTAGTGGGCAAGAGCTACGTACACATACTTCGCTTATAGCTTTCAGAGGCAGCCCTAGTGTCATAGTACAGAAACGGCTCAGATATGAATTCTGAGCTATGTATGGGTACATCGCTCAAAGCTTGGTGCAGTTTCCCCTTTCGGTGTTTGCAGTAAGGAAAGATGAGTTTGAACAGCTATGAGCTATGTACACGTACGTAGTTCAGGGCTGGTATTAGTGTTTTGAATGTATCGTGTCTTCATAAGGAATTTGAATAACAACGACCTACGTACATGTATAGCTGTCAAAGCTAGTCTGGTGGTTTAAGTGTGTATAGCTGAACAGTAACTGTATCAGTTTGAATAGCTGTGAGCTATGTTCTTGTACATAGGCCAAAGATTTGTACAGTTTTCTGTCTCTGTGGACGTAGTAAGAAAATAGTATGGGAATTGGGATATCATATTTTTGAGCGCAGTAAGCGTGCATCGCTCAAAGCCCAATTCAGTGTATTTTTATGGAATTTTCAGAGCGAAAATGCGGGACTAAGTAGAAATGAACTATGTATACGTACTTCGCTAAAAGCTTTCAGAGGCAGCCCATGTCATAGTACAAAAATGGCTCAGATATAATTTATGAGCTATGTACGGGTACATTGCTCAAAGCATGGTGCAGTTTCCCCTTTTGGTGTTTGCGGTAAGGAAAGATGAATTTGAACAGCTATGAGCTATGTACACGTACGTAGCTCAGGGCTGCTATCAGTGTTTTGCATATTGTGTTTTCATTAGGAATTTGAATAACAACGACCTACGTACATGTACAGCGGTCAGAGCTAGCCTGTTGTTTTTTGTGTGTATAGCTGGAAAGTTACTGTATCACGCTGAAAATAGCTGTGAGCTATGTTCTTGTACATAGGCCAAAGATTTTTACAGTTTTCCATCTCTGTGGACGTAGTAAGAAAATAGTATGGGATATCATATTTTTGAGCGCCGTAAGCGTGCATCGCTCAAAGCCCATTTAATTGTGTTTTTATGGAGTTTTCAGAGCGAAAATATAGGGTTTAGTAGACATTAGCTATGTACACGTACTTCGCTAAAAGCTTTGAGTGGCAGCCCTACTGTCATAGTACAGTAACGGCTGAGATATAATTTATGAGCTATGTACGGGTTCATCGCTCAAAGCTTGGGAGCAGTTTCCCCTTTAAGTGTTTGCGGTAAGGAAAGATGAGTTTGAACAGCTATGAGCTATGTACACATACATCGCTCAGGGCTGCTATCAGTGTTTGCATATAGTGTTTTCCTTAGGACTTTGAATAACAATGACCTACGTACATGAACAGGGGTCAAAGCTAGCCTGTTGGTTTTTGTGTGTATAGCTGGAAAGTTACTGTATCACGCTGAAAATAGCTGTGAGCTATGTTCTTGTACATAGGCCAAAGATTTTTACAGTTTTCCATCTCTGGGGACGCGTAAGAAAATAGTATGGAATATTATATTTTCGAGCGCTGTAGGCGTGCATCGCTCAAAGCCCATTGAATTGTGTTTTTATGGAGTTTTCAGAGCGGAAATATAGGGTTTAGTAGACATGAGCTATGTACACGTACTTAGCTCAGGGCTGCTATCAGTGTTTTGCATATCGTGTTTTCATTAGGAATTTGAATAACAACGACCTATGTACATGTACAGCGGTCAAAGTTAGTCTGTTGGTTTTTGTGTGTGTAGCTGAACAGTTACTGTATCAGTTTAAATAGCTGTGAGCTATGTTCTTGTACATAGGCCAAAGATTTTTACAGTTTTCCGTCTCTGTGGACGTAGTAAGAAAATAGTATGGGATATCATATATTTGAGCGCTGTAAGCGTGCATCGCTCAAAGCCCATTTCAGTGTATTTTTATGGAGTTTTCAGAGCGAAAATGCGGAAGTAGAAATGAACTATGTACACGTACTTCGCTAAAAGCTTTCAGCGGCAGCCCGTGTCATAGTACAGAAATGGCTCAGATATAATCTATGAGCTATGTACGGGTACATTGCTCAAAGCTTGGTGCAGTTTCCCCTTTTGGTGTTTGCGGTAAGGAAAGATGAGTTTGAACAGCTATGAGGTATGTACACGTACGTAGCTCAGGGCTGCTATCAGTGTTTTTCATATTGTGTTTTTCATATTGTGTTTTCATTAGGAATTTGAATAACAACGACCTACGTACATGTACAGGGGTCAAAGCTAGCCTGTTGGTTTTTGTGTGTATAGCTGGAAAGTTACTGTATCACGCTGAAAATAGCTGTGAGCTATGTTCTTGTACATAGGCCAAAGATTTTTACAGTTTTCCATCTTTGGGGACGCGTAAGAAAATAGTATGGAATATTATATTTTCGAGCGCTGTAGGCGTGCATCGCTCAAAGCCCATTTAATTGTGTTTTTATGGAGTTTTCAGAGCGAAAATATAGGGTTTAGTAGACATGAGCTATGTACACGTACTTCGCTAAAAGCTTTGAGTGGCAGCCCTACTGTCATAGTACAGTAACGGCTGAGATATAATTTATGAGCTATGTACGGGTTCATCGCTCAAAGCTTGGGAGCAGTTTCCCCTTTAAGTGTTTGCGGTAAGGAAAGATGAGTTTGAACAGCTATGAGCTATGTCCACATACATCGCTCAGGGCTGCTATCAGTGTTTGCATATCGTGTTTTCCTTAGGACTTTGAATAACAACGACCTACGTACATGTACAGCGGTCAAAGCTAGTGTTTTGGTTTTTGTGTGTATACTGTAGGTGAACAATTACTGTATCAGGCTGAAAATAGCTGTGAGCTATGTTCTTGTACATAGGCCAAAGATTTTTACAGTTTCCCTTCTCTGTGGACGTAGTAAGAAAATAGTATGGAATATCATATCTTTTAGCGCTGTAGGAGTGCATCGCTCAAATCCCATTTCAGTGTGTTTTTATGGAATTTTCAGAGCGAAAATATAGGGTTTAGTAGACATGAGCTATGTACAAGTACTTCGCTAAAAGCTTTGAGCGGCAGCCCTACTGTCATATTACAGAAACGGCTCAGAAAAAAATTTATGAGCTATGTACGGGTTCATCGCTCAAAGCTTGGAGCAGTTTCCCCTTTTAGTTTTTACGGTAAGGAAAGACGAGTTTGAACAGCTATGAGCTATGTACACATACATCGCTCAAGGCTGCTATCAGTGTTTGCATATCGTGTTTAATTAAGACTTTGAATAACAACGACCTACGCACATGTACAGCGGTCAATTTATTAAAGCTAGTTTGTTGGTTCTTGTGTTTATAGTTGAATAGCCATGAGCTACGTTCTTGTACATAGGCCAAATATTTTTAGTTCCACGTCTCTGTAGACGTAGTGAGAAAGTAGTATGGAATATTATATTTTGACATCTGCAGGCGTGCGTTGCTTAAAGCTCATTTCAGTGTATTTTTATTTTTTCCAGAATGAAAATACAGGGTTTAGTATACATGAGCTACGTTCACGTACCTCGCTGTCATAGTACAGAAACGGCTCAGATATAAGTTATGAGCTATGTACTGGTACATCACTCAAAGCTTGGAGCAGTGACCCCTTATGGGCCAAAGTGAATTTCACTGTCCGGTCAATGTGTACGTACAGGTAGCAAAAAGAGTGTGGAAAGTCCTGTTTGACCTCTGTAGTCGTACATCGACCAAAGCTTATTCCAGTATATGCTTAATGAGCTTACAGTACGAAAATATACGGCTCTAAATTTCATATGTATGGCCTCTGTAATTGTACATCGCTTAAACCTTTTGTCCGTGTTTGCCTATTGTGTTTTTGAAGCTTAAAGTTTGTTTTAAGCCCAAAAGATGAATTGTACATGTTGAAAGAAAAATACATGTTAAAAATCAACTTTTGTCTCTGTTTTCATCCTTTCTTGTGTTTAACACTCCAAAAGTGAGATTTTGTGCCAAGGACGAGGGCAAGTAGGATTTTCAACTGGAAATATTCAACGTGGCAACGTTTTTACAAATTTGGGATGCTTTCCTATTCTGTACAAGGAAAAAGTGAGACGGCGAAGTTTCGAGTCGAATTTTTTAATGTATTTTTTTACTTTGTCTATTTCCTATAATTTGGAAGTATTTCCCAGGGCTTTGTACGTAGCAATACGTGCCAATAACTCACAAAAGGTAAAAATATTTAGATGTCCCCAAACCAACCTTGCCCTTCTTTCATGAATTCGTCGTATTCTGTACAATTTATTTCGATTGTCAACGGGTCAATTATTGTGATCCGGTTTTGCTATTCAAAATCTCGGGCTCATTACGGTAAAGAAAAGAAGGTTTTCATGCTCTCCTTATTTCCAATGCCAATTTTAAAAGGACTAGGCAGCCACCCCAAGCCTTATTTTAAAACAAATATCAGTTAAATTTTGCAATTTTCATTTACCTTGTCATGGATCTGTCATATTGTTTAACAGGAAACGATAACTATCTCATATTAAAGGTAAACTAAGGAGTTCAGTATATAACCATCCAGAAACAAAAATAATGGCACATGATAGTTTTACCTGAATAAATTTAGCGGATATGAGAGACTACACCTTCCCTTTAAGTTGGTCTCGTGACTCGTCCGCAATGCTGGCAAGGCACTCTACTACTTTGTCAGAAGTATTGCTGTTAATACTGATATCAAGATATTATACAAATTTTGTCCCTAACATTCACGACGGGGAGGGGGTGATGGACTGAGGAGGGGAAGGAACCCGAAGCCCCGACAAAAACTGGTGACAAACGAGACATTTTCGGCACGCTTTAAGACTCTTTTGAAAAAAACTTTCAAAATTTTGGGACTTAGGCGTATTTAAAGGAATTTCCCTTTCATGTGAACAAAATCAAGTAAAGCGTCAGGACAAATGGTCGCCTTCATACTTTATCGTATCCATGTAGGCTTCTCAAAGATAATTAAAAGTTTTTCCGACGGGGGTCAGCCTTCCCTGACGGGGGTAGACCTCTTCCCCCACTTAGCCTCACCCCTTTTCCTTTCTGAAGTTTTAATTGGTAAACGGCTGCGTTTTTTAACACACCACGCGAAAATAGCATGATATGTGTTACACTATACTGTTAAGAAATTACAATGTCTTTAAATAATTTAAACCTTGAGGGATGATCTTGCCAATTTTGCTCGTGCTATATGTCACGTACCTGCACTGGGGTACATGTGTTACCACAAATGTCAAATCATCTAAATAATACTGAATAATTTGAACTGCTTTCTTCAAAATATGAAGATGACGTGGACCAGGATTCAACTGTATCAGAATGGAAACAGTTCTGTAAATTTTACATAGACACTCCAGACTTTTTCTCCGGTAATTCGAATTCGCGAAGGAAAATGTTACAAAAGATAAAAGAGTAGGATATAAACACAGCCTAAAACTTCCACGCAGAGAAGAAATAAGGAAGGCGATAGCGGATCTCCTTGCCGACAGCCTCTTTGTACCTTAAAGAAAGGAGATAAATGACCATTGACTAACATACAAGCCGTACTGTTTGTCAAGAAAAGCTTTACCCACCCAATGAACGAAGGACCAAAATTGTAGCTTCTTAACACATTGTGCAAAAAGTTATGATCTAAAGAGTCAAATGCTTTTTCAAAATCTACAGAGACGAAAAGCCCAGGAAGGTTATTGGATTCGGTATACAGCATTAGGTCGTACAGTAGCCTTATGTTTTCCCCAATAAACCTTCCAGAAGCAATAAGACTGCTAAGAATTCTCTTCATTCTGTTTGCAACACAACTTGAAGCAAGTTTGTAAATAACAGGTAGTAACGTAATCGGTCTCCAATGTTCCAAATACCTCCCATCTTTGTTTGGCTTTAGAATGAGTGTAATGACACCCCGAGATAGTGTTATTGAGACTGAACCAGTTTTGCAGCAATCATTTAAAGCTCTACGAATATAGAATTACCCTTGAATTTGGTTTCATATGAACTAATAATTTCTTTTTGATTTCCCCACCGATATCCCTAGTTTTCTTTATTAAGTTTCTCGTCGTGTTTCTATGCACGTGCAGATCACAAACTTTCTTTACCGTTGTTTTTTCGTGGCACCCCACTCAATATGTTTGAACCTCATCCTAGCCCAGAAAAACAGCTAGAAATGGTTAAACTGGCCGCTATAGTATTAGGGGGTTGGGATCAAGAGGCCCGCCAGTGCTTTAGCTAGGACGTTTTCTCAATGCGACATTTACTGATCTGTGGTCTGGGGAGGGGTCAGGGGAGAGGGTGTCCCCCTCCCCTTTGGAAATTTTTGGAATTTGAAAGGTGCCTAGATCGCAAATGGTGCAATATTTGAGTGGATTTCTGCCCTAATGAGGAACCTCAAAATTTACACCCGGCGGGTAGAAATTGCGTGTCAGATTTTTTTGTGCGACATTTGTCGACGTTTATGCGACAGTGTCCCACAAAAGGGGGCTGGCTAAAACACTGGGCCCGCTCTAGGGCCCCTGGTGGGGGTCCGGGGGCTTCGCCCCCGGAAGCTCTGAGGTTTTAGCATAATCACTCGCTAAAAAATTAAGTCTCATGCAGGATTGGTATATTTTGGTTCATAATGCATTATTCAATGCAAAGATTCCGGTTAATTCTTATGTGTCAGGCTATTCCTCCCGTCATGCCACTGTACTTCAGGTTCTGAACCTGTCGTTCAGAATTGGAACACTATGTGGTCAGCATTTGGACACTAGACGCGTCAGGCGTTCAAATACGATAAGTGGATAGGCGTCCTACGTTCAAAAAGGGAGAAAAAGTGTTCAGAATCTTAACACAAGCGTTCAAAATATGCTTTGAACGCCAGGATCTGAAGATGGGTTCTGTATCTGTTTCATTTCGTAGTTTAAAAGTTAAAAGCCTGAGATTGCAGTGAAGGCAAGACAAGCGCGATATTTTTCCCGGGATGTTTGTGGGTAAACCGGATCCTCAGAAGTTTGCAAAATGTGTTTGAAGTCAAGGTTAGTGTTTAGAAGACGGGCTAAGGATACCCTCTCCATGGGTAATCGGGTGCTGCTCCCCACGATGATGATTAAAGTGAGGAATAATGTGCAGAAAGTGGTTTTTCAAGAATGTCATATGACCCGAAATAGTGCACCTACACGGAAGCCGTTAATTTCCTTTCTCTTCCCGAGTTCCCGACGGACTCAGTCACTCGTGCAATTACACCGACGGCCGTTGATACGGCCGTATAAGGCCGTCACATGCATAATCAATTTGCCGACGAGCCTTCAACTTGAATGGACCAATTAGATGAAGAGCCGAAAATCGAAATGGCCGATAACAGACTGGCCCGTTCTCTCTTTCTCTTTTTTCTTTTCATTCTCCGTCTTCCCTTCCCTTTCCTTCCCTTTCTTTCTCTTTCTTTTCTCTTCTTCTCTCTTCTTTTCCTCCTCTCCTCTTTTCCTCTTCTTTTCCTTTTCCTCTCCTCTTTTTGCCGACAGACCGAAAATTTGCCGAAGGGCGACCAAATATTGGGGGGGGGGGTGTGACACCCCCACACCCCCCGCTCGCTACGGCCCTGTAGAAAACCATAGTTTTAAACTCGGAAATTTTGCTTGATGATACAAAGTATCTGTCTCTGTTATGGTACACTTTCCTTCCCAGCATGCAATGTACATGAAAGTTTCCCAACTTGTCTATAGAATGAAGACGAATGAATAGAGAAGGAGCACATACCATCCCTTCTCTGATAACCAAACAGCCTTGAGTGTACGTTCAGCATTCAATAAAACCCAAAATTTCTACGCACTTTCAAATCCAATAGCCGGTTGATTGGAGGTTGACATAAAAGATAATTAATTGAGCACATTAATAACAGGACAGGTTCCTAACAATTACACGAGGGTTTCAGGTGTGTTGAGGGCCGCTCACTCAACAACTCATACGGGGCTCCCAAACACATCCCTCAGGGGACACACCATTGATGTAAAAGCTTCAAGCTCATACCTTGGCCACGGCAAATAAGTTCTGGACAAATCACTGAGCACAACGGGAAAAAATCTTAATTTAACTCTTGTCTTTGATTAAAGTTGATTTTGTGTTGTATGACATTGTTTGGACCGCATTCAAAGTAGGGTTTCCCTCAATTTATACAATAAGAACATTAAGCTTGCCTTCTTTTGACCTCTTCTGTAGCTCGGCCTGCCGTTCTCAGTTTTACATTAAAACTAAACAAGATGAAAAACATTAGCGCCACATTCTAAAAACGGTTGGGTACGTATGCCTCCTGCTATACTGTTGGGTAAAAATTGACCCAAGTTGGTTACAATGTACCAATTGCTGGGTAATGTTTAACCCAACAAGGGTCAATTTTTTACCCAAAAGTTAAGCAGGAGGCATATGTAACCAACCTGGGTAAAAGTTTACCCAACTGTTTTTAGAGTGCATAACATTTCTTTGTGATATAATTCTTTGTACAATTGTCTGGACTCTGTGCCCACTCGGAAATTTATCTCCCATATCTTGCAGGAAGACAGGCCTCAAGGAGGGTCAAGGAGGCATTTTACATGTTAACAAATGGATAGCGAGTAGGATTATTTTTGATTTACGGTCCATGGGGAAGTCAATTGGGATAAACTATGTTACAAATTTGTGGGACAAATTTTGAATCCCGAAGAGGCAGGGTGTGCGTAATTCGATTTAAAAATGTTACCTCTCTTCCACTTGTCTATAATAAGAAGAAACAATAGTAAAAATGAGAAATGACGCCGTCTGGAATAGTCGCTAAACATGGAACCTTTACGACAACAAACAAAGAGGCCTGGGACAGGGACGTCAATCCTTATTGAAGTGTGTGGGGGACACACATGATCAGACGCGTTGCCAGAAATTTGTCAAGGGGAGCGAAGCGACCGAGCCCGAGAGCGCTTGCGCGCGAGGGTGGGAGGGTGTGGGAGGGGGTGTCCTTCCTCCCACGGTGAGAAGCTTTTGTGTTTTTTAATGTGAAAATATATGATTTGGTGCATACTTTATATGGTATTTTTATGCATAAGGAGACATATTACAATGTATTTTATGAAATATTTTTTGAAATAACCATATAGAAATCAAATACACACATATTGCTGGTAAAAATTTATCATACTACAAGTATGTAGCAACTAGTTTTGTCACAAATACCACTTTTGTCTCACCAACCACTTTTGTCAAAATTTTTGCCCACTTTTGTCACAAATACCACTTTTGTCACAATCATCGCCCACTTTTGTCACAACGGAGGTCACGACTTTTGTCACAACAATCGCCCATATTTGTCACAATTGGACAGGACACGACTTTTGTCAGACACATTTTGCCCACTTTTGTCACACACATCGGCTTAGTTGAAGTGAGAAGTGTTACGCAGGTAAACCTATGCTTACGAAATAGGGGCTGTGATTTAGTATTCACCTTTGTAAATTAGAGGGGCACGTAGCAAGAAAAATGATTTTAGATAATTACACCCACAACTCATAATCATGTCGGGCGGTTCGTAGAGGAGGTGGTTCGGAGTAAACTTTTGTGGCTGGGAACAGTGAAATAAGAAACCGGCTTGAAAATTCGAATTAAGAGAATGAGGAAACGACAGAAATAACCTATGAATACACCAAGGGATCAAGGACTTTGTCTGGGCGAAATCCTGAGGGGGCAGTCCTCCCTTTAAACAGAGAACCTAGTGGCGTTACCATAGATAACTGGCACTCTGTGTGGACCCTTCCTTCCGACTTTCACCCACGCATGAGTACTATCTTATATATTGGGGTAGGGGTTAAAGGTGAGAGGAGCAATAGTTAGTTGGAGTGTAGCCGTAACTTATACTCTAAAAAGGGGTTTATCTACCCTCAAAATGACGAATGTAAATCCTGCACGGCGACACCCCAAGTGAATATTTATACTTCAGCAAAAATGGTCAATTTAACCCACGCCAAGTGTACCTTTTCACAAAGTATCACAAACATATAGTAATATTATCCATATGTAGCGTACATTTACCCAGTGTCACAAATGTGTGATACTTGTGTAAATGTTCACACATTTGTGTTACATTAACCATATTTACTGGCGTATGAACACCCATTTTGGGTGTCACTGTGCGGATCTAATTTTACCATTTTGGTGGGGTGGGGGGGGGGTTATGAATTATTTGGGACAACTACATTTGTTGGAGACTTTGACATAGTTGTTCGATCCAAACTTCATGGATAAATGCAATTTATAGGACCATAGTAATAATAACTTCAGGTACATTGTATATGCATTCAAATAGTGAGGTACCCAGGATTTCTCTCAGAGAGGAAGGGGGTGGGGGATCATGCGGCGTGTTGCGTGATCTCCCGCTTTTGGGACGGAGTGTCCCCTCCCCCATTTGAATTCTTTTCAAAAATTAGGTATCCTTATATGCAATCTGGTGCCACATATGCTACCTTTTGAAGTAAAATTTGTGTTTAAATATTTTAGGCTTTCCATAATGCGACACGCAATACAATGTGGACAAGCAAGGAACTAGGAGTCTATAGATTTCAGACCGACTTTTCGGCGCTCAGAGACCGACTGTTTATTTTCACGGGGTGTCACTCCCGCTCCCCTCCCCCCGTATTTACACCCCTGCCTGTAAGAAAACATTGTATACAAAAGCGTGTAGTTAAAGTTGTTGTTTGCCGACGGCTGCCATAAAACGCAGTCGCGTAAGAAGGAAAATTGGAATGAAGGCAAGAAAAAAGATTATGCGAAAAGCAGTTAGGGGTATTTTTGAAATTGTTAACATAGGAACAAGTGCTTAATTAACTGCTATATATTCAACTGTCATTAGAAGGTACAAACTGCCCTGGGCGCAACGAAGTTGATTACTGTAAGAGAGGCGAGGTAGGCTTACGATATCTCCATAGGCCTATCAGAAGACCGAAGATACGACAACGGAGGGGGATCCTCGGGCCTCACTCGAGTCCCTCTCTTAAATATGAAAGGCGAGGGCGGGAATATGGGAGACTCTTGGAAGGGTCATATAGTGAAGTCATACATCTGATGGTTGCATAGGAAAGAAATGAAGACTGGAACAAGTGCATGGACAGCATAGCAAACCAGCATAATAAAGTTAGTTGACCATTTTCATGATCGCAGAATGGGCATTCCAGCCCTGCAACTACATTTATTATGGGATTCCAGTCATGCATGGGTACGGGCTACGATCTACAGTTATACTTGGGCCCAAATGGCAGTATTATGTTTGGGCACATGGTCTTGGATAAATCGAATTGGCTCGTGTAGTTTGAATAGCCAACTTGCCTGATTCTCCCATACGTGCGACTCGCATCGAGTGCATCGTTCTGTGGAAAAATCTTTTATTGTCCCAAATAGCATAATTCTTCTTTATGGGCCCCAACATTATTCGAGTCATGGGCCCTTGCAATATAGATAAGAAGGTACCCAGCCACCTTGGCTTCACCAATATTTTGGGTGCACAAATCAGTGGGGTCCATACGGGTCAGCTAACCTGCGTGTCACCCACAATATGTCCCGCCCTCTGATTGCCATATAGCCTGCATGCCGGGTGATGCTATGACAGTAAACAGAAGATATATTAAAGAGGACATTTAATTTTTACCTTGCGCGATCATTTTTCATTGCCTAAAAATGAATTCTGGGAAGTAGACAAAGGAAGTCGTATGCCTTATGCATACTGTACTAATGCGAATTTCTGTAGCCTACGACGAGAAGCAGGGTCCCAGGTAGCATGATAAGCTAAAGCTTTCCTATCTCTTTTACTGTGAATGGAGCAATGGGCAAAACATCAACAATGGGCTGCAGGAACATAGAGCACAGTCACCCAGTTATTTACAATACACGAAGACACCTTATTCTAATTTTAAAATCAACTATTTGTCATGTTCTATCTATACACACTGTCGAACTGTCGTATCGACTGAAGGCCCATATTTTGTTAGTGGCACGATGGCGGACTGGTGACTTCAACGAAAAAGTTTCCACAAGCGCTACCCGTATATTTCTGTATAGATCAGTGGTGTCATCATGTACCCTGTAGTTCAGACCGTATTTTCCAGTCGTTTTCACCTTTGCAATGCAAAGAGCTCAGAAAGGATTACATTCGAGGAGCATGTAGCGGCAGGACTGCCACGAGATGACTGAAAAGTGTCCACGACCAACGTTTGCAAAAGAAATTAACATATTAGTAAAAGATGTTAGGGCTAGTCTATATTTTTTAAAATTCCCCTTTACCTCGTCGCCCTTGATCTCTTATATGCATATGATCTACAAAATGAAGAGTCACGAAAACATACCAGTCTGAATCAGTTCTGTGTGGTCTGTACGGGTCTTCTACTCTCTCTTTTTACCTTTCTTTCTCTAAACTCCGTCGTCTCCTTCTTTCCCCTTTTCCTTATTCTTCCTTTCGCCCCTTTCTGAGTTCGGTATGAAGTCGCCTCACCCGGGAAATTTTCAAGGACACTCCGTCCCTTTCGTCACCAACCATGTGGGATATTCACTAACTTGAGTAAACAACTAATTTTCGAAGCACCCTTTTTAAGCATTTCTACATGGTCATAAATTGTTGGCCTCAAATTCTGATTTCAACTTTTTTCTTCGTAATGTCTTACAATTTTATTTAGAATGAAAGCAAGATTCTCATTTCCAGCCCAAATGGAAGAAATCCTAGAGCTCTTCAAAATTGGAGTGAGGGGCAAGATCAAAACCTTATATGATTTCAGTGCACAACTTGGTGCACGAAACCACCTTGGTAAAGTTACTGGGGAGGAGGGGGATCCTTTCCCTCTCCCTGTGTATTACAACTCATAGACGGAGGTGATTTGCTCGAAACTGAACATATAATCGTGCTTCAACTACTTAAAACGTACTGAGTATGACTTCAAGGCTTACCAAATTTTCTCAACGTGTGTGACAAAAGTGGGCAAAATGTGTGTGACAAAAGTCATGGCCTGTCCATTTGTGACAAATATGGGCGATTGTTGTGACAAAAGTCGTCACCTCCGTTGTGACAAAAGTGGGCGATGATTGTGACAAAAGTGGTATTTGTGACAAAAGTGGGCAAAAATTTTGACAAAAGTGGTTGGTGAGACAAAAGTGGTATTTGTGACAAAACTAGTTGCTACACAAGTATGCAGAATCACATAACAGCTTCAAACAAGTGTAAGGTGTTGCTTTTGTACATAGGCCTACCACTAGATACCGTGTTTTCCTGATATGGTAGGCGTACAATTTGTCCCCTTACGGTATCGATAGAGTTGGCAGGTATGCTGCCTGTAGTCTGCTCCAACCCATGGGCTGGCGCGGAGCGCAAGAAAATTTTGGTCCAAAATGCCTCCCAGATCGCTGGAAATGGCACTTCCCAGGCCTATTTACTGCATATAAATAGGGAAAACACTAGTAATATTGTAAAAAAAAGACATAAAAAATACCAAATATTTGCTCAAAGGGGGGGGGGGGCGGCTGAAATACGCGGAGTCCAGGGAATTACTTCAAGATGTTACTTAAATCATGTCCAAAAACAGCTGAAAGCACGCTCCGCAGCTTTGATCATTGTCAGAGATCATAGACCCTAACCATGCCCGTAGCTAGGGTCATATGTTTTTGGGTGTGAAGGCCCCCAATTCGGACTAGCTGGAAGTTTTTCCAATAGAGTGGCGGCGTGTAAATTGAACTTTGTTATGCGCTCTGCGCTTTGTATACAGCTGTGGTGACCCTTCCTTTGTCACTACATAAAGGTGTCGTCCTGGGGGAGGGGTCTAAGGAGAAAAAGGTTTTCCCCTCCCCTTTGAGAAATTTTGTTAATTTAAGGTTGCTTAAGGTGCGAAATGGTGCTATCTTTGGGATATTTTTGGAAGTGATCGTATATGGCTGGAAAATGTCCATAATTTAGTGAATTCTAATTTTCCTGCTGCCTGGATGCTTTTACTAACTACAGTGGCGGCGCGTAAATTGTACCTTTTTTATGCACCCTGCGTTTGTATACAGCAGTGGGAATCCTTCCTTTGTCACTACATGAAGGTGCCACCCTGGGAGAGGGGTCTGAGGGGAGGGGTGTCCCCCTCCTCTTTGAGAAGTTTTCGTAAATTTAAAGTTGCTTAGATGCAAAATGCTACTATCTTTGGTTTATTTTTGGAGCTGATCGAATACGTTTTCAATAACCTTCCTGAAGCCTCCTCCCCTTTGGATACTTTTTTGGCAGTTTTTTCCTCAAAAATACCTGCATTGACTCAACAGAAACTTTCTTGGACTATTATGAAAATTTTCCTTTCCTTCATTGTGCATTATACTAAAAAGGGCATCTAAGGCTGGCAAATGCCTGTAAAGGCGCTCCTGGAAGCTTTGGATCAATTATATAAATGGGGCAATGACGTAATGCTTATTACCTGACATCCAAATGGTAGTATAGATTATGACGCTAAGCACTTTACATCTATCGTATTTTTACTAATTTTGAACGAAAATCCAGACGAACAGCTTCCAGCAATGGAGAATCGGCAGGAGGGAGAGAATAGGCGCAGTAAGGTTATGTTAGACCTCCCTGATAGGTGTAGCAAAAGGTGTGAAGAACTAACAAGCGCGTTTCAGCTTTTTCTTCGTAAGTGTATTGGCAATCACCATCCATACCGATAATGGCTTCGCGCGAAGCGCTCAGTAAAAGTTTTTAAAAATTGTATAACGGCAACAACGTGCTTTTAAGTTTCAGCCTTCCACATCATGCTTACAAATTAGATTGAAGGATCCCATATTGATGCGGGGCCCCTATACAGATGTTTGGAGATGTATCTCTGTTTTCGGAAAGTGTTGTGATCAGAATAGTTTCTTGTATAATCACCTTTTTGATGGTCATGAGATGGAGTGCATTGCCAGTGCAAACTGTGACTCACGCCGAAATTTTTCATTAAATGAGATTTCCCTGACAAAATCTGCATTCAGAATCTGCATCGACACAAGTTCACTACAAACCTATATGCCACTCAAAAAGCCAGTCAAATTGGCCCACGACACTACTCTTTACGAAGATGGGGGGCATTTGATATTGTGTCCCCCACCATCGAAATGTGGGGGACATGTCCCCCTGTCCCCCCAGGATTGACGCCCATGGCCTGAGAAATATTTCACATGTTGTTATTGTAGTCCCTGGCTGATGTTTAAACCTTCAGGTATGTGACTGAAACCCAATCTGAAGTGTACTTTATATCCAGTGTTGACTTTAACCCCTTTTATTTGTGATCAATCACTTATGTCGCTATCTTAGAATTGAAACAGGAGAGACAATTAGTAGTAAATACTGAATGTTGTAGTCAAACGGCCCATACTTTTTCAAAATGACTGAATCCGTGTTGTATGAGATTGCAACAGGCAAAAGAAGTTGTTATTAGCGTGGGTCACTTGCCTCTACGTTTGGTGGATAGTTACTCGTTGGCGTGAACGCAGAAATGTCATTTTACCTCCTGGAACCCCATCTTAGCCCGTGGTTGGAACTTCAGGCGCGGATCCAGGGATGCCTGGGGGCCCGGGCCCACCCCCAGCCACGAAAAAAAAAACGAAAGGAATAAAAAAGGAAGAAAAAGAAAAAAAAGGAGAAAGAAAAATTAAGAGCAAAAAATGAATAAAGTGTCCAAGAACGTATTCAAAGTATATATTTCTGTAGGGGTTGGGTGGAGCTATAGCTGGATTATCTCTTCAGATATCTTTCAAAGTGGTTGGCGACGAAAGGAGAGCTACAGTGTTCGAAAACAGGTGAATAGCTGAGTAATAATCCTTGACTTAAGATCTAAATAAGTAAACATCGTGACATATGCAGTATGGGCCCGGCTAGCTGCACTGAAATTTAGTAACAATTTTGTGTTATAGATTTTTGGTTTCCCGAAAGGGAAATCTTTGGAGTCACTCTCCTCGACCTGCAAAAACTTGAGAGGGACTGAGAATTGTCAAGTCGTGATTGACTATCACAAACTTGTACGAATGAGCAGTCTGTCACATGTTGCACAGATGTTTTAACATGTGAGTGGAAACTTCCAAGGGTTACACATGTCAGGTCGCATGCAATGTACCTTACGTAATTAGTATGGGTATGAATAGGGAATTCCCATTGTTAGTGCAGCCACGTAAGTTGTGTTGGAGAAAGGTTTGGGAGTATCAAGAGGTCAAGCGGAGGGGTCACTATTTAAGCTCTCGACTCAGGGCGATGGGTGTGACTACCGTCCCGACGTAGCTCCCGAGGCAACGGCAACGCGTGTCGCATAGACTGTACGTCCAGACCACCGAGATGTTTTAGCCGTCGTATTTTGTATAGGCTAGCTACCTATATATGATGCTGGTCCGTGAGGGTTAGAGTCTGCCCAGTGGTTCGGTCCTGAGTATCAAGTTGGGGGAATCTTTGGTGTGATCCCTGCGGCTGTTGGCGTAAGGTGGACGTATTGGCTGGACGTACAGGTCTAGGTATGCCTCGTTAATCTTCAGATTTCAACCGTGGTTTGCCGGGAGCCCATCGAACAAAATCCCTGTTTTATTTTCATTTTACTATTTGGCTGACGGCCTACCTGACCATCGGGCCTATCCATGTACATACAACATACAAGAAGCAGACTTCGTGTATTCTCTCCCTGTGTGGTTTTTTTTTCTATCTGCGTTGTCACCCCGACTCCCTAAGCATCCCTCCTGACCTACTACTCGTGACACAGTCACTGTTTCTTGATGCATTGTCTTTACAAAGAGAAAGCGAACGCCGATTTTGGTACGTAAATCTTGGGGTCACCAGATGTTTAATAACGTACAAAGTCGTAACTGACTGCAATTGTAAGGATGTTTTGTGTGCTTGTCTTTGACTTAACTGAAGCCATAAGCATGTAAGACGAAGATGGAGGAATTCATTCTGATTTACGATTATATCAAAGGTAGTCGTTACTATTATTCTAGTAAGGAAATTGTAAATATTTTGATACTTTTACACCATAGAATAAATTATGAAAAGTGTGCACAGACTTGAGTGCTTAAAATATGCTCTCATTTAGTTGCGACATTTTATAGCATGTGATCTTTACTACTTTTTTACCGAATTTACAACAGTATCTTCTTTTTATTTTGCCTTATTTTACAGTCGAAGAACTGTCTTCCTGCTAATTAGTCATTGCTATTATGTTGCTAGGGGTGCTTTTAACTGCAGACATAATTCTGCTTAGAAGTTTATGACAATTAGACAGTACTGCAATTTGGTTTATCGGATAAATGATAACTTCGAATTGAAAATAAGTATTTGAAAGACTGAATGTTTGTATATCAGCCTGTATTGAATTTTCCATGTCTTTTTAAAACCCGTTTGTCACAGTCGATGAATCTTACATTCTTCCAGGGAAGTTGCTATTTGACAATAGCAACTCCCTGATTCTTTAAAGGTTCGTGTCATTATGCAGGGTATCGCAATACATGTAACCTGAACGGCGACAATAAAATTGACCGGAATCGTGCTAGACGCTTCACAGAGCAAGTAATGTGGTAGAAATACAATTTTTTTTAAGGTGAACTCAGTTTTGGCGTTGATCAAGTCAAAAATTTTATACGCAAATTGTACGTGTAAATCAGAGAGCTGCTATCAAAATTTTCGCTTCGAAAGTATGACCTACAGAGGTTGCGTACCTTGAAAATTTACATAACAGGTACAATGAGCTCCTTATGTGTATAAACAAACACATCCGGTCGGTTACTGCAGTTACTGAAATAGTATTTCCTCGGAGCTGGGTACTAACTTCACTACGCCTCACAACTAAGCTGCTTGAGATCAGCTCGCTATCACTACTACTTGTATAGACTGCCATGTTGGGATTACTTGTTGTAAAGATTGTGTTTCTCCACATCATCTCCCAGAAGTATTCTTTCGGGAAACATACATAACTGTGGTTTTGATTATGGCATTGCGTTGGTAAGTCCAAAGAAAAACGTGTCACTAACTGCAAGCATGTAACTGTTCAATGTGAAACTTACAAGGACCAGAGGCGTAGCCAGGATTTTTTGAGTTGGGGTCACTGGGGTTCTGAATTTTAACCCTCTCTACAGGGCTTATATACAGAACTGTGCAAATTGCCCCCTCATGCCCCCGAAGCTACGCCACTTAAAGGACTGCTCTCCGAACATATCTCCTCCCCCCTAAAAAATACTTCGGCCCCCCCTAAAAAATACTTCGGCCCACGAGGCCATTCAGTTCCCCCTTAACAATGTCTTGTTACGGACCTGATTGGTAAAGGCTAACTGTTGCATTGTTGTTATGACCACCATTTCCTGAAGACGTTACATTTGCCCGGAATAAATTTGGGAAGGTTTAGCTAAGCTATGTCCTTACAAAATGGATATTGTCCTTATGATATTGTTATTAACTATAACAAAAAATCAGCCAACCTACGGGCATTTTAATATTTGCACAAGCAGACTGAGCTCACTTCGTTCTTTATCTTGGTCAACTTCCTTGTAATCAACAGATTTCAATAAGAGGCCTTTCCCTGTCTGAAATTGTACCAAAAAATTTCTCTTTCCTTCGGGCAACCTGTGACTTTCATTCAGGCTTTAGGTTGCTGGTCCAAGTGGAGGAGCTTGCTCCCCCCCCCCCTTCGGGTAAATCTTCGGACCTGCACCTTCAGACAGTAAGATTGTTATGTTGTCTGCAATTGACCTTCCCGTTTCCCCGAGTTGAGTTAGTTGTTAGTTGAGTTAGTTGTTAGTTGGGTTAATAGTACCAATCACGCTAGGTTCCTGTTTCAGATGGAAGTTAGTGTCACCTGAAACGGTCAGTAATGTCACAATGTTTTTTTAGATTCCCTAACATGTACATGTACAGAAAACTTCAGGTACGCATATCTTCGGGGGGGGGGGATGTAGGGGGCAGAGTATCTGACAAAAGTAAAGGTGTTAAAAATCGAGATAGGGGAAAGTAATATGGCTATTATTTTACATTTAGAAACCAGAGAATAACAAACGGCATCTCAAATTATTGGCCAAAAAGTTTTCTTTCGGTGGATTTGCAGACTTGTGGATCACGTCAATTATGAGCTCAACGAGGGCCCAGAGTTTGGGAAATTTGTACCATGCCGTTTCAAAAGGTATTTCTGTTCAGTGAAGTGCTTCATTTGTCTCTTTTCCACCCGAAATAATTTTTTCACATGACTTTAGACAATTTTAGGCCATTGATGATCTAGGGTTTACACTTATGAAGAGCCAGTGTCAAATGAAAAGTCAACTGATGACAAGTCTTTTGAAAACCATAGGCGTAGGAAGAGGGGGGAAGTAAAAAATGTGGTGGAACGGAAGTACGCTCCCACCCCCTCAATTCAAGGATGAAAATCCCTTTCTTTGTTTCCTCTGTAAAAATGTCAATAATTTGCGGTAATTTTCCTTAAAATTTGCCCAGTATGTTGCATCAAATTGCATCTAAGGACCCTCAAATATTCAAAAATTTTCCAAAGGGGATACCCCCTCCTCTTAGACTCCTCCGCCAGGACAGCGGTCTAAAACAACGTTCAGCCCTCAGTCTTGAACAGCTTCCTACGCCTATGTTGAAAACCCTATTTTTACACCTCAGACATGGCAATCTGTTTATAGGTGACAATCATTGCACGTATAGTGCATCCCCGTGACTTCATTTTGGAGGACGAGGCTGTGATGCTGGCCCAGTAAAATTACAAGTCTTTTGGCTCTATATAAATTTTGCAAAAGAAAATACACATTTGGTATAATGATCCTTCAAATAAGTGCTTTTACATCTACATCTGACCATTACTGGTAAAAATACCTGGATCTGGCCCAGGATCAGTGAGATCTGTGAAGTAGTTCGGGGGAGAAAGAACAGTGAAGAGACAGCGGACGCAAGAAGCTTAACAAACCAAGGCTCTTTCCTATTAGCAAGACTTCTTTGTGCAAGTTTAAAGCTCGCTTATCACACTACCGCTGGGTGTACAAACCGTTAGAGAGGACGCCCTAACAGAAACCTTTGTGGCTTCGCTTTACTCAGCTTTGAAGTTCATCAACATTGGAATACAAAGATCAATAATGATTTTCCTTAAAGGCAAAATACAGTAATTCCAATCTCACAGTCTGAATTAGTATACCCTGGTACCCTAATTTATGGCCTGCCCTTTAAAATCATGTTACAATATTTTGTAACTGAATTGCTAACCTCCAGCAGAATAACCCCTTAGTTTACATTGACTGTACCAGACTTTTGCTCTGAACCACCATGGAAGGTACTTTTTATAGAAGTAAAAGGAAATTTGCAATGTTTCAGTTTGTGTCAAAAAAATTTGGGACCACTGCTTCTTCCTTAAAGTAGCAGAAGATTATATCTCTGCAACTGAAGCCATTAAAACTGAGAAAGTTCAACTTAAACGCAAATATGAAGAGCTAGAAGCCAGAAATATTACCTTGGAAAATCACCGAAAATCACTTTAAAACGTCTAGCCTACGGAGGGAGCTCACATGCAAAATGGGGCTATTATTATCATATTTTTGTATCTGCTCATGTTTGTTCATGCCCTGAAGTTACTGACCATTTTAGTGTTCCGAAAACATGTTTTTTGAAGCAAGGTAAACATTTTTGTTTCGAATAATAGAAACATGCATAAACATCATTTCGTGATAAGCCAGTCAGCGTTGTTCATTCCCCAGGGACACATACCTATCCCGTAGTTAGATGCAAAACAGGATATGCGGTAGTTTTCAAGCTTAAGGAGAATATCTCTGGAAAGGGGAATCTCGGCCAAACCCCAGACAGTTCCCTGTTTTCGCGCATAACTTAAAGCTATGCGCATATATAAAAAAGGAGCGTAACCGCAGGGGAGGGGGAAGGGGATCTGTACAGAGATGAGGGAAAACGTACATCTGAAGTTTTACAATGTAATTTATAAATAGTATTTAGTTTGTGTGCTGGTTCTTTTCTTGACACTGTGTGTAATTTTAAAGAAGTGAAGCCCCATGGCACCATTCACGGCGGTGCATGATTACAGTGTAAACGGGTGTGAAGGCCGATGGAGAGGGGTATCTCAAGTGACGGGTGGTCCGCTGGGGAAGGGGGTTCGTCAGAGCCACTTAAATCCTGGTTACACTCATACAGTGGTCGTAGTCTTTCGGGGAAGTATATAGCTTTGTCGCTTGAAGTAGGACGTACAAAACTGTTCAATAGTCTACAATTGTGTTAAGAGCTGGAAAGTTTTAACTTAGAGAACGCAATCACCCTATTTGAAAATGGTTAATCTGATATATTGAAAAACTTCGGCGATTTCACTCACTGTGTTATTGCTTATAGTCTTTTTCTTAAAGGTCGTGTGACATGCCACCAAAAAGAGCTGTTTCACTTGTCACTTAAAGAATTAAGTCCTCCAATCAAAGATCCGTTGGAATTATTTCAATATCTTTTACCGTTCTCAAAATATACATCAACTATCCAGCTCGGCAGCACAGATAATAATGAACACAGAAGCTACCAGGAAGATTGCTGGATTAGTTCAGGAAGTAGATAGATAATTAGGAAAACCAGAGATGGACGTCAGCAGGTGGGAACCGGGGATTAAAATTGAAGGGGGCATATGCTCCAGTTTTTTTAAGTGGAGGGGGACTACCCCCACGTTTTTACCAGAAACCTAGCAAAAATAGTAGACAATGGTGTTTGATTCTATAGACTGCAATATGCCTGATTCAATAAATTCAAGATACAAAATGGTGGGAAAGGCCAGTTAATGGAATAAAATCGTGGAAAAATGTTTCAGGTTACAACACAGATCATCTGGCCTCCATGTTTTTCCAGGAACGTTAAGTAAGCCCCCGAGCTCTCTCTTCAAGGGTTTTGCAATCGCTCTTTAAATGGTTATGGTCAAGGTCATTCCGCCTGATTTTGAGAAGCTGTTGACGATCTTGAAACCAGCTACCGCTAATGAAAGTTCAAAAGTTACACCCAAAGCTCTCGGAAACTTCTCCTAATGACATAGACCACCCCTAAGGCCTATTTCACTAGCATCAATTTAAGCTGTTAAAAGTTTGAAAGTAAGGTTTTGTGAAGTCTAAGCTATATATGATCTCTACTTGTTAGTTGCGATGATTTTAAGATTTGACGACTGATATCGGCGTTGTTGACCACCGCTAAACCTCAGGGTTCCTAAGGTGGGCTCCTGGACTAATGGACAGGCCGAGGCGTCACTACTGGGGTGTGTGGGGGGTGCTACACCCCTAGAAATTTCAAAGTGAGATCTATCGGGAAAACTTTGCGGTCCGTAGGAAACTTTTTTTTGCAATTAATTTACTTTGTCAGAAAAAATCTTTTATTTTGGGCTACAGAAATGTCGGGAAATTTTATGATCACTACATTTGACTTAATTGAATTATTGTCGGATGGAAATATTGCTTTGGATACATTTAACCAGAGACCTACGCCCTCCTCGATGTAACTGTATTGGGAAACTATTTTGTTTGTCGGGAAATCATTCATATTGTTTGGAAAGTTATCACAAATTGAGGGTTCTGTGTCAGTGATCTCTTCTACAATACTCGGGATCTCTTCTACACTACTCGGGATCTCTTCTGCACTGCTCGGGATCTCTTCTACACTACTCGGGAAGCCATTGTCTTTTGACGAAATTCAGACTCTTGGGAAAATAGTACCGTATTACATAATTGTCTGCCTTGGAATAGACACCACATCCGACACGGTGACATAAAAGCCTTTTGGAATGTGATGCAACTTAACATGACTTCTCGTAGGGGATTATAGGTTTTCGTGCAGGTCAGTTGCGTCGTGTCAGACTCGGATTGTAGGTTAACCACGCAACACACTGTCCAGACTGATATCTACTGTTCATCAATCACACACGAGGGCGAGCATATTGACTTCTGATTTCTCAAGCCCTTCTTTGTTGGCCAATTCATAAAAAATGTGTCGCAGTTGTGTCGATGACAGCTGCGCACTACCACGACTTTAACTGCGTTGCGACTCCCATCCCCTCCCCCGGCTCCTCTACGAATATCAGTCAGTTTGATGTTTTCAATGTGGTCATAAAGTAGACTGTCGGATCGCAATGGGGACCAAACCAAAATGTGGAACACACTTAACCGACCCGTCTGCCACGCTACTGATTTTCGACGTCGGGTTGTAGTCGGGTCGGTGCAGTATAGGTTGGCTTTCCACTTATTCAAATCGTGAAGTCGGGAATCTTTTGTGTTTGCTGTAAACACTTGAAAGTGCGTACACTTCGTATTGGAATGGTTGCAAAGGAAGCTCATTTCCGACTCCTTCTTTAGATAAGTGCCTAAAACCGCACTAAAATGCCTTAAAATCCTATTTTTGGGCGGGTTTCGCGCGCATCCTTCGTATGGGCTAATTGTCCAATTAATAATACAAGAAGAACAGAGCGTGCTTATATTAAAACTCCTTGCAACTTTCGCCATTACCTATGCCAGCTCCCAACCCTCAAACCTGCGGCATTATAAAGAAATCGACAATTGTAATAAGCCCTTTTGTTTCATAGTAGCCAGGAGGCCATTATGAAACAAAAGGGTTAATTGGAAACTTTTATATCTGTTTAGTGCGTCTTTAGGGCTATTTGTAGGTAAGTAGCCTAATTGATACGGTATGTAAAATGAAGACAAACATTACTAAAATGTCTGCAAAAGTGTTATATTTCGGCGCGCTTTGCGCACATTTATCTTGTGCTCTTTTAAACCTATCATGACATCCTATAGAACAAAGTGAGTATTATTATTGGTAAACTCCGTAGAAACTTTATGACCCTCTACCCACCCCACCATCAATCCCGCTGTATCTAGCCTTTGTTAGGGCTATTAGGCCATTTTTGACGCATTACATGCAACATGCTATCTGCACTCGCTTTACTTTACCCGTTCTCCCCTTATCATTTCTCTGTTCTCTGCGGGCCAAGCGTGGCGTGTGAGAGAGAGTATTAGTACGACAAGCCTGGTGTAACCACTGCTACAAGTGTTCTGTTATATCGGTGATCCGACCCAACAGGGTCTAAGCTGTATCTTAAAGAAATCGACTGAAGGCCGGCAACTGAGCCCGTGCTTAAGACCGATCTCATGCTCTTTCCATGGACATACTATCTCGGAGCTAGTACTTACATGTCCAAATCAGGGGCGGATCTAGGGTCTTCTTTGAGGGGGGGGGGGCAACATAAAAAGGGCACATTCATTTTTTTTTTTAAATTTTGGTTCCCATAAACTTCAGCGATTATACAATTTGCGGCATATTGACAAAGAAAGGATAAACCAAGAGACATGCAAGAACTGGAATCAAAACCTGGAATCTAAACGTTGAAAATGCAAAGCGCGCGAAGCGCGCGAAAATTTTTTGGGTAAGCCTACACTGATAAGAATTTGTACTAATTTAAAGCTTATATAGAACAATTGTCCGGGCAGTTAGGCCCTATCGGGCATAACTTAATTGTACTTCCCTCCTCGAGTCACTAGCCGTACCGTACGACAGACGCAAGTGAACGTTAACCAGGTTTAGCGAAATGCGATTCAATTTCTGACATTTACATAAATCCATGTGTACATAAATCCATGTATTCCTACTTATTAACTTGAAAAGGTGGAAAGGGTTTGTACTACATTTAGCTATAAGTATAACGGAACTGAGGAAGAGTGGACAAAGCGTACCGAAATTTTGGGTTTTATCCCAGAAATTACCCTTATGAAAGCCAAAATAAGCAAATCGACCATGTGTGGCGGCAGAATTTTCCAACAGGGGGCCGGGCGATGTCAGCTACCCGAATTAGTTCCGACATTCCCTATTTCGAGGGGATGATGAGAAGGGCAAATGGAGGAGCCTCACTATCCCATGCTATTGCCGGCATATTTTGCATCATATCAGTTAATACTTCAAGATCCGAGTTGCGCACTGATAGTGTTCTTTGAATCTGGATCGTGAAATTGAAAAGTGCGTGAAGCGGGGGAACATGTTTGATAGGCTAACACATAAAACATATGACGAAACGAAAAACGAACTGTGGGTTTGTAGACCGTATCGGGTGTAACCAGGGTTGTTCCCGTTACGCTTTGAAAGTAACTCGTTATAGTTACAGTTAATTCCGTAAAATTGTAACTCGTTACAGTTACTAGTTACAATGTTGAAAAAGTAACTAGTTACAGTTACTTTTGACTAAAAAGTAACTAGCTACATTTCAAAAGTAACTCGTTACTTCAAGGTGAATATACGGTACCTCGGTACCTGAAATGGAGGGGGGGGGGCATAATTAGATAGTAAGACGGGGGCACATGAGACGACCGACACCTCATTTGTGCCGGTTATCCTTAGGTGTTCCCCAAAGAAAGTCAATGAAGCTAGCTGATCTTCAATGGGCATTGTCGCAGAGGCTCCTAATGCTCAACATGAAGCAGCGAATCATGATACTGTGTCGGAGCTTACGCAAACTATTTGTTAGAGGAATATGGTTATAACCAAAACTTTTCCAGTTACCAAAGTACTTCTTTGAGGGTTGAAATCTTTATACTCCCATCACACAGTCGGCTAATTTAGAGAGGTTAGCGGCTATGCCGGAAAGGGGAAGAGCGTTGTTTCAGCAGTAATTAAAGTCTTCACCCCTCAAGGGCATAAATATGGTATAATAAGAGGATGAATACATTTGTTAGCAGTAAAATTTTAAAACCTCACCGCTAAGGTTGGGCTAAGTGATATTTCCCCATAAATTTCAAGTTTCACATTGTGTCGATATAAAACAGTGCATAGAAATGGTGATACTATGCAGTTTATACATGCAGATCATGTGCACATAATTCACTTTCCCTTTACAATAGGTAAAGCTTTAAGTCGGACACTTCTCTTTCCAATTAGCTTTGTTAGGATACTTTTAACGCCATTGACCATTTCAATATTCTGCTGTTTTTTTATATTAACCGTACTATTATTCCAGTGTAAGGAGTTACGGACATTGAAAAGAATATGATATAGCCTAAATTCATACGTTTGATTCAAATAAAGATACCATACATGTTAAATTAGATGCATAAATGGATGCACGGTGTTTACCAACGCTTGGCACCGTATAGATTTACTGGGCTCCAACGCAAGAGTCCGGATTCGGTTAGCTTAATGCCGGTCTCAAGAGCGTTTTTTCTAGATTAGGAATTTGCCCGGGATAGAAGGTTCCGGAATCGAAATTTTTACGGAATGTGATGTAACTGGACTCGGACTCGGAGTTCATTCCAGCCGAGTTCTCAAATATGAAAGTTACATTAAAAGTGTTTAAAGTTCCATTTGTGCACAATGTACAGATCTAAGGTATTGTCACATACAATCAACTAAATTACTCAGGAGGCCAGGCTATGGAAGTGAGTACAAACGATGACTTTGTTAATTAATGGTGGACATGTACGATAGAATTAAAACATCTGTATGTGTGATATGATATACATTGGCAAAAAGACTGGTCTCGGAATTGGTGCCATTGGAATCAAAACTGGCAGAAATTTGAGGATCCTGAGTAGTACCATGCTCGGAAAGATTCGGGAATCTAGAATCGCAGTTAGCTCCGACTCGGATAGGGTGAACACGGGTCCAGCCCTAACGTCTCAAGAGGCAATGATTAAACTTTCAAAGTAAGCTGGTATTTGAATGCCCATGGGCCAACCCGTTTCTCACGGTACTCTGTCTCCACTGTGTCCTCTAAAGGACAATATGAGTAAACCAAGGCCCAGCTGACTTTACTTAGAATACATAAAGTCAGCTGAGCCTTAGAGGACCGTTCAGTATTTTTCAAATAATCGCACAAATCGGTCTCATGGATAATAAGCATTGATCTGTCTAATAAGTATTTTGACATACAGATCAATTTTAAACTTATTTCAATCAGGGAGTTGCTATTTGACAACTCCCTGGTTCAATAGACAATCAAGTGGCCCGGCCTGTAAGCCTGCAGCGTGTGCATCTAATATCAACTTCTGATTCTAATCGTGAATAAAATTTGATGTCGGTGAGGGCGACGTCGATAATAGCGAAGAATGATAAATAGCCTATATCGAAAATAATTTTACATTTTACTACCAAAGTGTCATCAATTTGAAAATTTTCTGTTATTCTGTTATTAGCTCAAAGAAAATGCAATTTGTGGTCATTTTGACTATTTGTAACGGGAAAGTAACGGGACCCAAATGTAACGCCGTTACAGTTACTTTTACACAGAATTGTAACTAGTTACTTGCTCCGTTACTGAAATGCAAATGTAACTCGTTACAGGGTTCCGTTACACAAAATGTAACTCGTTACAGTAACGGCGTTACTTGTAACTCGTTACTTCCCAACCCTGGGTGTAACATACATTTCTATCGAAACCACCTGGACTACAAGATGAAATAGCCAAACTTTGCTCCGTAAGTCACTCACCAACTGACTCTACCGCATGACACACACACAAGAGAACACCAACTAGGCTTTGCGATATGGGATGAAAGTTACGAACTTTACATTAACTATGTACTCTGCCTATATGTTACTTGGTAAGGTGGACAGGACTTGTGCTATCCTGCTTTGCGGAATGGAACTATTAAAGAAAACAGAGTGACTCTAAAGCGCGCGTAGCGCGCCGAAAATTTTGGGTTCTTATTAGAGGAATTATCCTCTTAAGGGCAAAAACAGGTAAGACGTCGGGGCGACTAGTTGTCGTCGGGGACTGCATACTTTCGACTAGGACTCCCGACGAACCTGTAAAACTTGCCCGATAGTTGGTCAGCCTTCTCCGACGGGGGCATGAACCCTTCCCCCACCTGGCGCCACCGCTATCTCGACTGGGGCAGGGGGTTAAAATACTGTATGTTGTGTTCCCTATATAGTTGCGGCGCGACTGTCAAAAATACTCTGTCAAAACAGATGATTGAAGTCGAATGTTTGCTTTTTATTTGCGACAGCAGACTTGTCATCGGTCCAAAGACGTCAAAAAATTGAACCGAGTAACATAGCGTTATTTAACCTGGTGGTGATTTCATATAGTATTTTTAAAATGAAACAAACACCGATTCGTCCATTGCGACTTCTGGTCAACTCTTGGCTGTGGACTTTAAACTAAGATTGGCTTTTTATTCCCATCACTAGGGCAACACTAATAAATGAAGAGAGTAATTCCAGACCATGAATATCATATCGTGTTCATGAGAGAAGGGATACTAGCGGGTAGAGGGAAGGTTTCGTAGATGTAGCGTTTAAGGAGTGTGAACAGATCATTATTGTGTTAGACCAAAAGACTAGCAGTGACCTTTTGGAATCAATATTAGAACTCAGTAGTAATACGTTGCATAAAGCGCTAGCTAGTGAGTATGACGTAATATCTGCGCGTTTTACTGTATTACTTTGAAAGCCCAAGCACGCTACACGTGTGTCCAAGCGAAAAAGTGATTAGAATGCCTGACTGTCACGCAGGCAGTAAGAGTTAGAGTTAGATGAGGTTTTACGGCTCAGTTTCTAACCAACTGGTTTAAGTCGGGCCGGCCGCGGCCTTTTTTGCAATTGTGGCTCACTGGCATGTTTTTCCCTATTCCATTGCAGGCAGTAAGGCATACTGTGGTCACATCCTCTATAAAACGATTGCGCTGTTCGTGTTGCGGGGCGGGCAATACAGGCTACCATAGTCAAATATATTGCTGAAAGTTTCTGCGATACATGGCTAGACTTTTACGGGTGGATTGATCGATATTGGATGGGGGTAACCAAAATTTCCTCGGAATTGGACAACTGTCATTACCTGTAAAACTGTCGTGGTTTTTTTTTATTTTTTATTTTGTTAGGCTAGTGTGAAAAAAAAAACAATTTTGAAAAAGGGCAAATTGGGAAATTTGAGGGGGGGGGTCCGGACGTCGGCGACCCCCCCCCCTCTGGATCCGCCACTGCAAATCACCTTGCTGTTGTAGCAGATAAATGAAAACGGGTTCGCTAAGGTCAAATTGACATTGCCAAATGTTAAACTGCATTTTTCGGTAGGTGTTTTTATACTTATCTTGCCCTTCCGGTATACTTAATTTCCATTCTGTACATTTTGAAAAAGCATTCCTGAACACGAGGATTATGAGTTAACCGTTCTTGACACATATATTTTTTCGGGAATGAAACCCTTTTTTTGTCGGGAAAAGGTCTATCACCCCTCACTTATGGATCCGTGAGGTCTCCCTGTGGACCAGGAGGGGGAGTGGTCGATTACCCTCCGGCGTCGCCTTGGGCATTGCTGTTGAAAAAATCCTGACTGCGAGTCTGAACATATGACATAAATACATTCATGAAGACTTTTAAAATCAAAATGAAACAAGCAATGAAAATTGGAATTTTACTTCAGCTTTTTTTTTTGGAATGAGATACATCGCTTTTATTTGTTAACATTTTCAACAACCAGATAAATAACAAAGGTCTCGGTTTGCGAGACTGTCACGGTAAAATAGTCTAATACATGTATAATACAGACTCTTCTAAAGGTTATGCTAAGTTGATTCAAAGAGCAAAGTCTACAGTTTTATACTCCGTCGTGCAAAGAATGTTTTCTCACATTACTTGCGTATAGTTCCCTAGAAAGCACTTGGTTTTATTTATTGGCGCAGAAGAATAAATACCTCAGTTTTGAAGGGCTGCGAAACTAGAATAATTTATATATGTTGGATATAAGATTGTGCTGGAAGAATGCCATTTAGAAAATTTTCCGAATTGACAGGCGAGTAGCAATACAAAAGGTTTGCTAAATTAGATGAATCCACATAGGTCTTGTTGGTATCATTCAGGTTATGGAGTGACGTGACAAAACTATGTACGGTACTTAAGACTTAGTATTCAATGGAAGGCCGTATAAACCAGGTAGGTGAAATATACTCGTTTGTCCGTCACCTTACCGAGTTCACGCTTCGGCGGTCACCTACGATTTACTGCATTTGCCAGTTCAAATTTTATGTCGTAATTTGAGTTAAGAGATTATACGAGATCCGAGCTAAAGGGCATGCGTAGATCAGAGATTCAGTGCTTGCTGAGATAGCCCGAAGATCGCTTGCAAAGATTCTACACAACTTATAAAAAAAAAATGATAGTAATTCATTCTTGAGGACATAAGAATTTGACTTAAAAAATGGTGTAATAACTGGCAAAGATGACCGATGTGATGAAATCTCCACGGGGAAAGAGTAACCAGGTAAAAAATGGAGAATTTCAGAATGGCGCCTGCTACCAGTGGTATTGGCGCCTGCTACCAGTCGTAACGGTAGACAAGGCTTAGGCTTTAGCCCTTAGTCAAGGCAGTACTATCAGTACTACCGGCACTTATATTAGCAATGTTGATGCTGGTAGTGATACTAATAGTGGTACTACAGCGGGGCCTGGGATTAGGCCTAATTCGTTTATCCCCGGAGTAAGTCCTAATGTTAACACTTCGGTCAGAGTAAATTCAGTTAGCGTACTGAGAGTTCACATTCAAATTCTAGTACAATGAGAGATCAATGTTGCAAGGAACGTACTTGTTCACATGCCACTAAAGAAAGTATAGGTCTAGGTCTAAGTACCAATGGCCGCACTTAAAAGTCTCGGCCATATTATAATACAATACCCTATATTGATGATACTTTGTTGATTTCACAAAGTAGGTAGGATGCACTGCGTGCTCTGAGAGACACTAGTGAAATGTTTTCCAGATTGAGGTTCAGTATTCACACCCCAAAATCTGTACTTGAACGTTGCCACGAAATTCAGTTTCTTGGCTTTACAATAAATTCATAGGAGATGATGGTAACCTTAATAGAACCAAAGGTAAAGGAGATCCAGGAGTTTCACTGGAAATGGTAATAAGGAAGAAAGTTTCTGTCGGAAGGCTAGCTTGTTATATTGGCAAGTTACTATAGCAGCCTTCCCTGGCTCACAATATGGACAATTACATTAAAGAAAATTGGAGGGGAAAATATAAGACATCTTGCGCTATAAAGGGGAACTTAGCCTACAAAGTAATAAGTTTGAATGAAAAGGCAACACAGGAAATTCGATGGTGGTATGAGCATGTTGCACTTAGTCGCAGACTTATTCAGAAACCTAAAGTATCGACTGGGTTGCAAGATGATGCAAGTGGAGAAAGATGGAGAGCCACTCATACTACTGATACTGGAGTAATACGGAAAATCATGCAAGGTTGCAGTGCACTGGGAACAGCATAAAGTACATAGAACTGTTAGCTGCTTTTCTGCACTGACATCGTTTTGTCAGGGGACAGTAATATCCATGACAATACTACATCAGTCGCATATATAAACAGGCATAAATCAGCAGCATGTGACAATCTTGCAAATGAATTATGGTTTTGGCGTATTAACAGACATAATTTGGGTGTCTCCGGAACAAATTTCTGGAGATAAGAATGTTATTGCAGACAAGAAGTCCAGGTATTTTAGGAATGAAACAGAGTGGATGATGCATCATAAGTTGTTTGATTGGGTCTACAAACACTTGGGCCAACCAAGTATAGATTTATTCGCGACAAAGCTTAAAGGAAAGGTTTAAGCAAAAATTTAGTTTTCATATGTGAAAGAGGAACTCAATCTACATCTCCACTACTCATAAAATGAAGACCAAACTTCAAACTTAGGTAAGATCTTGTTGATCTTTCCATTCATCATTATTATTAACACGAGAAAATAAGAACGGCAGTGCAATGAGTGTGAATAATTTGAAAAATAAGAGAACCGCCCGATGTGATGACGTAGATCAGGGGTCTCCAAACTTTTTAGCTTGGTGGCCCCAACTTTCTACTCCGGAATCTTGGTGGCCCTCAAATTGAGGGGTCGGTGAGAGGAGTTTCATTTGACTTGGTTATGCAGTGTTAATAAAGCAGAACACTAGTTCTTAGATTAGAATCACTCCCATTGCTTATTTTTAATGAGAAATTTGTCAATTATTTTTCGCTCTCAAATCCTTTTTGCGACCCAGGAAATTCGATGGTGGTATGAGCATGTTGCACTTAGTCGCAGACTTATTCAGAAACCTAAAGTATCGACTGGGTTGCAAGATGATGCAAGTGGAGAAAGATGGAGAGCCACTCATACTACTGATACTGGAGTAATACGGAAAATCATGCAAGGTTGCAGTGCACTGGGAACAGCATAAAGTACATAGAACTGTTAGCTGCTTTTCTGCACTGACATCGTTTTGTCAGGGGACAGTAATATCCATGACAATACTACATCAGTCGCATATATAAACAGGCATAAATCAGCAGCATGTGACAATCTTGCAAATGAATTATGGTTTTGGCGTATTAACAGACATAATTTGGGTGTCTCCGGAACAAATTTCTGGAGATAAGAATGTTATTGCAGACAAGAAGTCCAGGTATTTTAGGAATGAAACAGAGTGGATGATGCATCATAAGTTGTTTGATTGGGTCTACAAACACTTGGGCCAACCAAGTATAGATTTATTCGCGACAAAGCTTAAAGGAAAGGTTTAAGCAAAAATTTAGTTTTCATATGTGAAAGAGGAACTCAATCTACATCTCCACTACTCATAAAATGAAGACCAAACTTCAAACTTAGGTAAGATCTTGTTGATCTTTCCATTCATCATTATTATTAACACGAGAAAATAAGAACGGCAGTGCAATGAGTGTGAATAATTTGAAAAATAAGAGAACCGCCCGATGTGATGACGTAGATCAGGGGTCTCCAAACTTTTTAGCTTGGTGGCCCCAACTTTCTACTCCGGAATCTTGGTGGCCCTCAAATTGAGGGGTCGGTGAGAGGAGTTTCATTTGACTTGGTTATGCAGTGTTAATAAAGCAGAACACTAGTTCTTAGATTAGAATCACTCCCATTGCTTATTTTTAATGAGAAATTTGTCAATTATTTTTCGCTCTCAAATCCTTTTTGCGACCCTCAGAAATATTTTCGAGACCCTCAAAAGGGTCGCGACCCCTAGTTTGCCGACTCCTGACGTAGATTCTTTGTAGGGATAAAGGGACACTAGCGTGGAAGATAAAGCCCCTAATACTCTTAAGACATGCCCGCTTTAACATGTTACACGATTGCCTGCACAATCACAATTGAGGATAAGGTTGTGGTACTTCCTGGGGGTGGTCCCTGTCCCCCTGGTTTTGCTGTCACTGAGTTTTCTTGATTTGTCTAATATTTTCGACGAGTAATATTATTTTGCTGAATGTTCTGTGTGAGTGGAATCACAATTTGCGCAAAGTTAAACAAGGTACGGATGTAACAGATGGATGGAATGGGACAGACAAATCAGTGTTTTCTAGCTTAGAAAGTTTTTAGGAGAGGGTATGTGTAGTCAAGTCACTCCAAAACTATGACCATATTTAGCGGGCGAGCAGCAGGGGCAGTTGCCACCCCAGAAAATTTTCAAAGTGATTTTTTATCACATCGATGTTTGAAATATTTGGCTATATAACACACCGAATGCATGTTTAGATGCAACTTTGAAGGCACAGAGAATGCTAATTCCGGCAGTAAAGGGGTGGGGAGGAGATGAAAATTACTTGCACTTGTCTAAACGCTAACTTATGGTGGCGCTCTGCTTAGCCTATTGCTATACTAGTAGGCCTGTAGCCTCTTCCGTTTGGGGAAAAATTGTGCATACAGTCACATGTCTATAGCAATGAGACAGAGATTATATTTTGTCACAAAATGTAATGTCTTAAAAAAAACAAAGACTGTAATTCGGGTACTGCAAGAGTGACATTCCAGTACAGGATGTCCTGTCAAGATTGAAGGTGAACAATAAGGATGGATTTTTCAAGCTTTTAAACATGCATTTTTGAAATTTTAGACCTCTGGTACACTCATTTACTCATTGATTTAGTATTTTCCCGAAAAGTATGACTTGAGTAGTTACATGGCATGCCTAGAACGTCAGTACGTTTTGGTTCACATTACCAGAATCTATGATCATTTCGAGCAAAAATATTCAAATGTCGGGACGGTTGACCTTCAAGAGAAAAACTGTCCGAAGAGAGATGCAATTCCACTCCCTTATGTACCAACCTGTAGGCTACCTGTTGGTTACTTGGGAAGGGTATGTACTATTTTGTTATATTGAAGGTAACTGCACAACAGTCTGAATCAAAGAAATTCTATAGCTCGCCAAGGGTGCCAGAAATGGTGGGTTCTTTTTTAAGAATCTCCCCACTTGAGAGCAGAGTGCAAAATAGGTAAACTGAAGGGGGACTTGCTGTCGTGGATCACATACTTAATTGCATCCAACAAAACTTCCAAATTACCCCTGGTGATACCATTGACTAAGCGTAAACTCTGGTATCCTTGGCTACTCGTAAAGTGTGGCACCCTTGGCTACGAAAAAAGTAGAGAAGCAGTTTTGGTAGTGTGTCGATTCATTTGTTGTTACTTACTAAAAGCACCCAAAACACCATTCTCGCCCTCTGACCGACCAGATTGGCAGCGCTATTTCTCATTGCCGTGAAATGGCATAAAATGTTTTATTTTTCTTTTGTATGACTTATCTTACATACACTTCTTGTTCTTTGGCAGGTATGGTGGATCAGATATGGGCAGAAATATTTAAAGTGTTTCCTAGCTAGTATTGTTTTCCTTTGCGTGGTTGGCGTCCTTTTGGTTTTAATAACATACGGAATAAAGACAGGGAAACAACCAGGTAAAAACCAGACGCCACCACCAAACTTACACATGCCACCGCCCAACACGAACCAGCCCATTTCACGTTTCGGTGAGTTAGTTTTTTGTCGTTTCCTTAAAGTTACTTTTTAAGGACAAATATAATCAACGTTTGTTTGTTTGTTTGTTTTAATACCGTGACCTATAAACTAGACAGGCGAACACTTCACAGACCGGACTGCGATGCGACTGAAGACCTGTCGGGTCGCAGTCGGTTCGGTACAGTGTACGCCATCGACGGTTGGTTCTCATCGTAGCCATTCAACCTTGCCATATCAGACATGTTTTACATTAATCGTGGAGTCAAGGTAAGTTAGTCAGGTTGAGACCCGATTCTTTTGAAAAGCCAAAGAAGTACCGTTGTGAAATGTGGTGACTGTTGTAGAGAAACATAACGCTGGCCTCATATGTTGCGGTGACTAAATAATTGGTTGCAGTCGGGTGTGCGCAGTTTGTGGCTTACCGACGATGGGACTGCGACCAGAAAACTCCAGGACTAGATAACCGGCCGTCACGATTGTCTCCAATTCATTCTCGACGGGACATCGCGGTTAATTGTGTCGGGTAGAATATTTGGTATTTGCAGTGTGCAGTGCTTTTAAGACTTTGTCTTCGCGTACTTTACAAAGATTCACTTTTTCAATTGAGTCCTACCAGGGAGCTGTCTTGCAGCTCCCTGGTCCTACCAGGGAGTTGTTACTAAGAAGGAGAAACATCACTATGAGTGAGGTTTGATGCCGCCAGGGTCACACAGTAATCTGTCTCTTGTATCTTTCTTGGCATTTCTATAGGGATTAGGTAGTTCATACAATACAAGTTTGTCGTCTGCTACGTCTACTGTAAGACTGGGGTTTCTTCGCGTCTCCCACAGCATTACCAGTCGCTAGGAAATTAAAAAAAATATTGCATGTTTGGACGCCCTGTGACGCGGATGGGGGTATAGCAGTTATTTTTCATGTATAACTGTGAACATGATTGTATACTTGGTGTTTCAGGAAACTTCCGAAAACTGTCGAGATTGGTGTGACAAAAATTAGACTTGTCCCTCTCTCTGCAGCTCATTTGCATGAGTTTCGTTCTATAGGAAGGGACAAACCTCATTGGCTTCTACAATTAAATAGTCGTTTCTAGTTTTGAAGCACCTGCCATTAAATTGCTGGCGGTTTCAACCTACGCATCAAAGCATTGTTCTGAAAAGGTCAATTAAGACAATATTACTAGACGTAAATGATGTTGCTAACGTACTGATATCAAAACGAAGCCAACGAATAAAAGGAAAAATCCCCTTTAGCCGAATGCATAGCTTATCATCACATGGGAAATTTGATCTTCCTATTGGTCTCCCATATGAAGTAAACTGCTCAATCTTCGTTTACACGGAAAAATTGCCACCGAAAGCTGACGAAATATCCCTGCGCAGTTTGACCAGTCAAAAGACTTTGAAGTACAAAACATGTGACCTACAGCCTTTAGCAGTCGAGAAGAATATGTGGTGGTGTAGCTCAATCTTTCAGATGCCGGCAGTTAAAAAGAATGGGACAGAAAGACTGGCATGTTGCTCTAGTAACTGGGACAGTGACGAATGCAAGAATGGTTACATTTTCTTGCTGTATTTTGGAGGTAAATAAGTCATTATTCTTTCCAGAGTAAGGTCAGATTGGATCTTCTCAGTAGGGTCGCTATTACAGGTGCTTGACGGTATAACTAACTCATCACTTTATTTGTTCAGGTATTGAGAAATGTCTCTTTCAGCGTATAAGGAGGGGCTCTCCGTCTTTTTCTAAGCTATCATAAATGTATATTGTCTAAACTTTGGCATAATAGTAATTTAAAATAACGCGAAATTATCCATTAATCTCACTCATGCTATGCCATCCAAACTTTTACAACCAATGCAATATTCTTAACAATGGCATGGTATCCTTGTCAGAAAGCTCATTAAGTACTCAATTTTGAATCGTAAACTTTGAACTACTTAGTTGAAAGATCGAAATGTTGTCTTCATGGATGAAGCACTCCCTGCCTCCCACATCACAACGCTGCTACGAAAACTTTCCAGTTGCGCTGTGAATGAAAATGTACGCATTTCCGTAAAATTGCAGTCTACACCAAATACGGTAACAAAGCCTACGCGCACGGAATTCTCCAATCGATTTCATGTTCGACGAAATTAACATACTTAGGGGCCTATCTATCCCTTTAACTCATTTTTAGAAATCCACACAAGCAATTTTCCTTATCAAACTTTTAACGTTTAGAATATGCTTTCAAGTTGTTCAAAGATGTAACACTGTTTATAAACGGGCCAAGAACGCATGTAGTGAGAGTTCGAACCAGAATTGGAAAAGATTGCCAAGTTGAGAATTATTATACTCCCATTCTTTAATTCTGGCCTTCCTTGAAAACGGTTGATTCATAGTACTCTAAGCAGTGCAAAACCCCTTTGAGTATTAATGTTGCTGAATTCTATTGAAAGCGATCGCTGGACGTTGAACATTAAATACTTTCACTTTACTTATGGTCGGAATGAGATATAGCTTACTGTTCACGCATTCCTTTTCAGCTTTAAGGGGTACTCTATTGGTCATGCTTTCTTTGTATTTTTTTAATATTTACCCTTTTAGCTACAAATGTTATTATGTCAACCACAGTACCACCATGGATACCATCAACAACAATTGTTACTTTAGTTGATCGCCAAACACCTACTCAATTGTTACCGACTAAATTTCAACCACAAACTCAATTTCCACCACAAATTTCGGGTAAGTTTTCTTTAACTACAAAACTGAGAATTAAGTTTATTTCAATGGCAGATGTAGTCTTTATTTCTCAACTAATAGACAGGAATTGAAAAGATGAACGTGATAATAACTCCAAACTTGGTACAGCAGATATGACACTAGTAGGGGAGTGTCAAAGGGAAACTTGTAAAATATTACTGTGTCATCACCAGTCAGAATTATTCACGAAATTGGGAATTATTGAACGGAGAGTTTAACAGTCGCAATTTGACACGTAATTTGCCCTAAACACTAAGGGCAATAGTATAACCACAAGTTAGTCCTTCTTGTCCAGGCAGGAGACGGATTGGTTGGTTGTCGTTGGGCAGTCATCTTTCGCATTCTGACAAGCCGTATATATGTAGAAGCTTATAGATTTGTCTGATTGTGTCAGATCTGTACGTTAACACTAACATGAACGTTATGTAAATATGAAAAGTTTTATCTGAACTCTTCTTGCAAATGTTTGTCACCAAAAAGTTTGCTTTATAAATCCTTCTTAAACTACACACCACTAGTTGGTGATGGAAACCGTGACAGGACACCCGGATAATTACTAACCTGGACATTTACAGCAAACATAATTGCTATTCAAGACGATTCCCCGTCGTGCCAATTGCACCCAGCACAACTTTCTCCAACTGAAAATTCCGAATTTTCAAGGGTGGCAGTTGATCAGGTGGGAATTGATTGGGGAGAAACTTTCCGGGGAGGTTTAGTCATCAGGAGGAAGTTATCTGGTGGAAAGTCGTTCTGGTGGAAACTTTCCCGGGGAGGGCTTGCTCAGGAGCTGTTGACTACAATAATTATGTATGAAGTGAAGTATACTTAAAGAGTTGTTTGGATGGGCAAACCGTAAGCGTCATATTCTTTGAATTTTTTTACACTGATGAAACATCAATTACGCTGCGAAAATCGAGTCGAAGCCCAGCCAGAATTCATTTGTACGTGACCTATGAAATACCTAAAATCGCTTAAAATGTCTTTGATGTTCTCCTGACAAATGTAACACAAAAAAGGGCAGAAAGGAGAGGCTACACGTGTTGCTAGACGGTCTGTTTAAAGTATAGATATAAAAAAGCTTAGAATTACATTAAATGCATGAATTTAACCTGTGGGGTACGTGCAGTCACTGAACCAACAGTGACATAAGTTTCCCTCTGAGAAGACAAACGCGTCCTCCAATACTGTATGAAGAGTTTGTGACAAGTCTTTACCCCATCAAACTTCATTTCGTTGTCAAAAGTTAGTATGCAGTCAAAACACGTATCGCCAAAAGTCGTCACGCTGTTCACCATCATTCTATCGTCAAGCACGACATGCGTCAAGGCCTACGGACGTCGCAATGCCATGTTATTATGCGGTCAAAGTCCATTTGACGTCAAAACTCCTTTCGTTGTCAAAACACCCTTCATACGACAACGTAACTAGTTTCCCGGCATAGTTCCTGTTGACAGCGGAACGAATACAGACGGAATCATGACACTGTTCTTATGGCCCGCCATGAGATTGTACCCCACCCCTCGTTATGATAGCTTTCTACAGCCGCTAATGTGGTTTATATGTTTCTGATTTTTCATAGATAAAATGACCACGGGATATGCAGTTGTCATAAGTTTAGCTGTTGTTGGTGGTCTTGCTGCATTTTGCTTAATTGCACTTTACGTGCGAAATAAGGTAAGAAATCTGCCCTCATATGCCCCAAATTTCAATTGCGCATTAATTGCTATTAAATACAATCAAAAAAATATCTCAATCTTAAAAGTATTTGGGCAATGTATTAAAGCAATCGAATAATTTACGACCAGTAAGAGCCTTTGAAAGGATGTAATATTTGTAACTTTAATTTGTTTTGTATTTTTATAAGAATTACTGACGTTGAGCAAAATAACTAGATCATGAAATAGCCCAAACCTTATCTGTTATTAAGAGCAAATATTAGTGGCCAGAAATGAAGGGTGTGACTCTGACTTCTATTCGCTTTTAAAATGCTTAATATTGTCTCTTATTGATTCTGAAAGTACGGCACCCTTTTCTTTTAAGCAGCTACAGCTGGGTTGCTGGCTTCCCCCATTTGAAAATTTAAGATTTCCCCATCCCGTAAAAAGCTACCACCGATGATACTGATATACGTTGCTCAGAATTTCAAATGGTATATCCATTTTTTTTTTACCATAAGTGTATAATCAGCTCGGGAAATTCCTTTTGGTAGGATCTACTTCTCCCCACCTTTGGGAGAAACATTGGTCACGAGTGCCGCCATCTTGTGTGTTTTACCCACAATTCAAAGCCTTCTTTGTGTATATTGTCAGAGACGAATAGGGTTTGGAACCCCTTGCAAAATTTTGGTCTAAAATAATGGATTTAAATATATATTTGGTATTTTCTTATCTACAAAAAAGCCACGTCCTTATCGGTGGTTAACCACGCCGTTTTTGAGAAAAAAAAAACGGAAGTATTTCAGTGGTTTCGTTCTTGCTAAGCCTTTTCTTAATTAGGCTAGCAAGTCTATACAATGTGTTGCATAAGTTTTCCCCCATTTGGGAGAATATTGGTTTTCCCCCCAAAGGGAGAATCTCCTGGACTGATAATGCATCCGTTCAAGTGAACACGCTTTGCATCTCTTCATCCCAAACAACTCTGCCACCAATGGTATTGATAGACGTTCCTTAGACTTGTAAATATTATACCAAATAAATGTTTTGTACCATAAGTGTATAATTCAGCTGTTCAAATGAACATACATTGCATCTCTTAATCACTTTTATGTCATTTCTTTTTATTATGAAGGAACCTCGATTAGGTATCATTCTTTTCAAGTTCTAATAGTTCAAAGAATATGATACACCTTATCTTTAAAATATGTTCAAATGTTTCAGGTATGGACCCCAATGCAGGCAAACTATACCATCAATGTTATGTTTTCATATCTACCTTGAAGTACTAGCATGAATTGTCTCTAGGGTGCAAAACCCAGTTTTAAAGTTACCGCAAAGATTGGCTGGATTTTCTCTTACAACATTCCCTCATTCACACAAGAAAAGAAAAAAAAAACAGGAAGTTTTCTTCACCAGATTTAAGCAGCATGTATGAATATAAGGGGACCTTCTATTATTTTCATTGGCACTGCTACAATATTCTGTATCCTAAACTCATTTCTGCTTGCAGTAGCATGATTAATATAACAGCACAGTCAATTGTTACTCGTAAGTGACTTTCCTGTTAAACACATAACTTTGTTGGAACTTTTATCAGTATTCGATCATATTCATAACGGTGTTTTCTCGGTATAGGAAAATCATCTGTGTTGCTTCGCGATAAGTCAATGGAAAGAAATGACATCAGTAGTGTCATAGGTGTACGAAACGAGGGGCTGGGGCGGGACGCTGCATTCCCTCATTCGGCCAGAAAATTTGCTATTTCAGACAAGATATATACTATTCATCGGGTGCTGAAAAGTTCGAGCAAAAGTGCTCAGCTGCCCCAAATTAAAGTGGTTTCTTACGCTTATGTCAATGGATTGATCATATGAATAGTGGAAACTAGGTACTGGCTTCATGCACAATACTTTGGGTTTAACACATCAAATCGATATTAGAAATTACTTTGGATTAGAAAATGTCGAGATTCTTAAACCTTTTGTTGATGATATCTCTCCACAATGTTTTTATTAAGTTCAGTTTGGTATCTTACTGAGCTTCAGGAAGCAAGTGAAAAATTGAGAAGATTGAGTACCACACATCTATATACTTTAAATTTCAAACACAGAGCGAAAATGCAACCTGTCTATTAAGGCTATCTTGCTGCAGAAATACGTATCGGCCTCATGGCAATGACAACTTTCCCACAGACGATTTGGATTTAGATGACGACGAGGAAGATGTTTTTTGAGGTCACCACGCCCTCACGCAACATACTATAAAGTATGCAGGCATATGGTTCTTGTGATCATCTACCATTGTACCTAATCAACTGGTATACTGGATTGCTTTGGGGAAACATCAAATCAAGCATATGTTCCGTTCCGCACGAAAGATGAACCCTGGCAAAATCTCACAATGGGCCAAGACGGCTATACAAGTCATCAAGTATCCTAAGATGAAGGAAGAACGACAATAATATTAAGGGATGCACAAAGTTTGAAATTCTTTAGAACAGTAGACAGGAGGAAATTTTTACGAAAGTAATACAAGATCTTTTGGAATAGAATAGGAGGTTTTTAAGAATGGAATACAAAATATCTTGGAACACTTAAGGAAGTAATCAATAAATGTGCTGTGTACTTTTGTCAACAATTTGTGCACTTTAAAGTTTCAATCTGAGGAAAAGAAGAAGCAACATTATTACTGATATCATATTTGTGTAAGGGCTTATAATAGGAAAGAAAGTATTGTAAACTACAATTATGTTATTTCATGGGAACAGATGCATATTATCAATTGGATAATCCTTATACAGGTATTTTAAAATTGTTCTTAACCTCATTTAGGATGAAATTCATAAAATATTTCCAATAAATAGTTTGGTATAGGATAAATTGTATGGGGGGGGGGTATCAATTATTAGAAGCAGTGGTGGAGCTTCCGTACAGTAACCAATGGAACTTAACTCAAATACTTCTGGCGCCCTTGTCAGGGTTGAACTATGCTCTTACGGAATTGTCAATTATTGATACTGTTTTAACTGTTGACTCCCGAGATAACTGAGAGAAAACATGGGGGCTTGACTCCCGAGTTGATTGAGAAAAAAACAAGGGGGCTATTCCGGAGCGTGTTAAAGCGCTTCTGGGCGTCAAAGGGTTTTTAACTTAAGGGGATTTAAGCGTGCTATTTTGAGGATTTGTTAACAAAATGCTCCAACGATGTTCATTATTGGATCGTAATGAATCAATGGCTGAGTTGACCCAGATTTCATGATTGAGCCCGTTGGCATGCGTATTGAATTTAAGGGTAAAGCTCAGCTCTGTACCCTTGCGGTGTCCAGGGCAATAGAAGTTCAGAAGTCTGAACTAAGCAATACACATTTCAAACTTTGGAGGGAATGATTGGCTAAACCAAATGTATTCGGCCTGTGGGAATCCATGTGCATTGTTTATACTCTGCATATTGTTTTGATCTGTCACTTCACATTTTGCTCTGAAAAGGACACAGGAGTTTCCGAAATATATATTTTGTGCCCTCTGTCCCAGGGCTGAATGACTCGAGTCTCTGTCTCGAGACTGGTCTCGAGTCCCGGTTGTCGTGAGTAAATGTTCGGAGAATTTACCTTCAGGTCTGAGCATGTTTCAATGTTATTTTTATCCAAAAACGTGTACCAAACGGGGTCGAAATAGGATATTGGCGTCCAGCCTTTCCAGGGCCCTAGTACTCAAGCTTTTGTTCCAGACCTGGGGTAATTTTCAGGAGCATACAGGTTGATTAACTTGTTAAAATGACAAATCATGTATTGCAACATCATATCAGAATATCATTTAAGCATTCACCATTCACCATGTGCTCCTCTTGAATAGCTCGATCTTGGTACCTGAAGTACTACTTGGGGTAACTCGGTCTCACTGTTTGAAGAAATCAAACCCATGGGTTATTTTCAGAAAAAAGTCCTCCTGGTCCATGAAATTTTGGTAATACCCAAGTAAAATTTTGGGATTTCTGTGAGGAAACCGCAGCAAAGAACAAATTTTGTGAACTGTCCTGGGCTCAAACTAATGTGGGCCCCCTCCGACCTTAATTCTTCTCAAGACTATAGTGGCGCAAGTCATGAAAGGGGGGGGGCAAAGGTTTTGGTAACTTTCACCCGCCCCCACTCGAAATAAATTCCATAGATTTCCTTCTTACGTACATGTTAGCCTACAAAATTAAAATTAGCACAGGTTATGCCCACAAACTACCCCAAAAATACAATAATGTAATTTTGTGGGGCCCCTGGGCACGTACCACCTACGCTGGTCCATGCTTAAATCCGGCCCTGATCGGGGGATGGGGTGGGAGAGCGTTCAGGTGAACACTGTCGTCTTTTACATACCAGGCAAGGATCCAGGCGGAGCTCAGGGGAATTTAACCCATTCTCTTCATAGTATAGTCATAGTATAGTATAGCCAATCTTTGGTGTTGGAACTGTCAGTAGTAAATAATTCAATTTCATACACGTTAACATGACCTTTGGAAAGCTAGAAAAGCTGATTTTTCTCATTTTGCACTGCGCGTGTGGTGAAGTATTACTGTGCTCTTCTATTATTTGGTCGGCCCCCTTTTGGAAATTGTAGATCCGTGTCTTATCCGTCTATATTCATAAGAGGAAATTCAGTGGTTTTTGTTTAGTTACGTTTCCTTGTTGTTTGGATCTATGGCCATCTTTAATATAAGGGGAAGGATAAAGGTTAGAATAAGACTATTTCAATGTAGTTCTCGTCCTTTTGCACTCAAAACAAGTTCAGTTTACACAGGGACTAGGGGACTCGGACTCGGACTTGGGCCTTAGTACTCGGACTCGGACTCGGACTCGGACTCGGACATCAGGACTCGGACTCGGATACCAGGGACTAGACCCCAGCCCTTTTCCGTCCTCTCTGACGCTCTTCATAGAATCCAAGGAACCAACATCACATCTACCAGTCTACGCATTCCTTTGGTTATTTCATATCACCCATCAATACGCCCCATCATACTTGTCATATACAAGAATGTAGAGATCCATCGGCAAGACCCTTCAACCCGTGACCTTTTCCCCGAACCCCAACCCCCCATTACAGTTTTCAGAGTTGAAAAGAATATTTCTGATCATTTAATTCGGGCTTCTCATCCACTGCAGCCCACGGAAACATCCCAGGAACATTCCCCTGTAACCATGGTAGATAGAACACATGCCCAGTGGTTCGCAAGAACACACTGTTAAACATTTTGGGTCCTAACGGCAGCATATTCACTGTTAACCAACACTTTACTTGTACTTTCACGAATGTCGTTTACATTTAAGTCTGTGGATATTGCAACTACCTGTACGTGGGAGAGACCAAAGGTCGCCTCGCTGAGCGAGTCACTGAACAGCTCAGGTCCATCAAGCAAAACCTCCAAGGTTATCCGGTAACGACACATTTCAATCCCCCTAGAACCATGCTCGATAAAGGACTGAAGATCTGACGGTGATCGTCTGACTGCCGAAAACCGGCTAATCATGAAGCTCGGAATCCTTTAATTTCTCCATACTGTCTTAACGTAAGGATGGACCTTTTTTAACTGGCTCCTATTTGAAAGTACTTTTTACTTGTTTTACTCAGCCTCCATATCGCAGTTTCCGCCTTGTTCCATTTCTACAACCGGTTTTCTCGTGCCCAATTTTAATGTGTGTTTTCTCTACTTATATTTCAGTGTTGTCCGAGTTGCATTTTTGCCGCCTGATGAAGGGTTTATACCCGAAACGTCGTGGAATTTCCGCAAACTTTTAAGCACTTCTTACTACCTTTATCGACCAATACATTTCTATAGTGCTCCGCAGCATTTCGACCATATATATATATATATATATATATATATATATATATATATATATATATATATATATATATATATATATAATATATATATATATATATATATATATATATATATATATATATAGTTGAAAGAATAGAGGAAAGTTTGATGTCCTTTTTCAATCAACTGTATTTATGGTCTTATGTTCACCAAATTTTCGGTGCTCCCAGTAACTAACTGGCAGAGTACACTTAAACTTAAAAGACATCAGTGCGGGTGAAAAAATACACACTTTAAAAAGATTCTAAGGCGCGTAACATTGTGACATGACCAGAGCTGAATTAGGTAAGACATAACAATTCGTACAATAGATATCTTTGCTAAGGCCGGACGTTGCAGTGTGATAATTAATAATGCAGTAGATTTCTGCACATTTCCTTTTGCGATTATTGGGAAACCCTCCCGACAAGTATATAGTAAACTGTACAAGTCTCGTTAACCCGCGCAATTTTTCACTGAACATTAGGTTAGGGGCATGCCATATAGACTGCGCCAAAGCATGCGACATCACTCCTGTACTATTCGGATAGCAGTCTTTGTTTCTACGTTATTTTTCCTAAAGCCACTCACTTTGTTCTAAGATGTAATCGCTATCATGAAGGACATAACAAAGTATTGTGCCATTCACCATTTCAAATAAAAACCAGAATGCAAAAATGCATTGAGGTTTCGATGATATATGTTCTATTCCAAATAATGCCACGATGTCCCATACCTTTTAGTCACTGGTCAAATGCTATCTTAACATGTTGGAAAAAACAGTTTTGTGTTCCTATTTAATCTTGGGAATTCTTGAAAAATTTGCGTTTTGACCTCTGGTGACCCCAGATGACCTTTGACCTCCACCAAAAACAATAGGGTTCATCTCCTCACCGTAATGCATCTACATACTAAGTATGAAATCTATCACAGCTTCCTGCCATAAGATATCGTGTTAACAAAGCTTTCAATGTTTGACCCCCAGTAACCCCAAAAGACCTTTGACCTCCACCAAAAATAATAGGATTCATCTTCCTACCATAACGCATCCACAGACTAAGTATGAAATCTATCACAGCTTCCTACCTGGAGATATTGTGTTAACAAGATTGTCAGAGTTTGACCCCGAGTGACCCCAAATGACCTTTGACCTCCACCAAAAATGACAGGATTCTTCCTCTTAATACAAGGCATCTACATACCAAGTGTGAAATTTATCCAAGCTTCCCTTCTTGAGATATCGTGTTAACAAGGTTTCAGGGTTTGACCCCGTGACCCCAGATGACCTTTGAAACCCACCAAAAATGATAGGGTTCTTCCTCTTACTATAAGGCATCTACATACACAGTATGAAATTTATCCAAGCTTCCTACCTCTAGATATCGTGTTAACAAGGTTTTCAGAGTTTGACCCCTGGTGACCCCAGATGACCTTTGACCTCCTCCAAAAATGATAGGGTTCTTTCTCTTACCATAACGCATCTACATACTAAGCATGAATTCATCCAAGCTTCCTACCTCAAGATATTGTGTTAACAAGGTTTTCAGGGTTTGACCCCTGGTGACCCCAGGTGACCTTTGACCCCACCAAAACAATGGGGTTCTTTCTCTTAATATGGGGCATCTATGTACCAAGTTTGAGAACTGTCAGAGCTTCCCTTCTTAAGATATCGTGTTTACGAGGTTTTCAGGGTTTGACCCCCATTGACCCCAGATGACCTTTGACCTCCACCAAAAATCATAGGAATCTTTCTCTTACCATAACGCATCTACATACAAAGTATGAAATTCATCAAAGCTTCCTACCTTGAGATATTGTGTTAACAAGATTTTCAGAGTTTGACCCGGTGACCCCTGGTGACCTTTGACCCCTACCAAAAATAATAGGGTTCTTTCTCTCAATATGGGACATCTATGTACCAAGTTTGAGAACTGTTGTAGTTTTCGTTTTTGAGATATCGTGTTAAAGGGATTTGGCAGTGACAAAAATCAATGACTTCAAAAAATGCAGAAAAAATTTCCTTCTTGGAGGTGAAAACTGCATCTCAATAGCTTGTAGCATTTGGAAGATACTAATTTACAAAGAAATGCATTTTTTCTCAAGATAAAGTGCATTATGGGAAATCTGTGATGTCATCGTGGCACATTAATTTGACAAAACACTGAATTTCTTTATGATATTGACACTGTTGTAGGGAATATTTAGCAACTTTGTTTGTTATGCCGTACATATGGTGTAGATTTATGCTAAACCTAGGTGGAAAGATATTCAAACATTCCAACAGTATCAAATTTCAAAGACAACAGGACATTCAATTATAAAGGAAAACAAAAGAAATCTGAAGCAATGTGCCTACTTTACATAACAATCTGTGACCTTGATGAGAACTGGAGGTATTTTTTGACAAAAATAAGTAGTCTTTAATATCAGATATCTTGCGTTAGGAAAAGAGTATTGCTACGGAGTTTGGAGAGTATGAACTGAAAATTTTTACTCTTTCACATGGGACCCATGTGAAAAGCCACTGGAAAATGCCTTTAACGAGCAAAGTGTCACAAACACATACATACATAAACACACATACACACACGCAATCATGAATGCATAGGTTTCTCTTACCATCGAAACCAAATAGTAGTTATGATTTTGTATTAAAGCATGAAAGCATTTGGGGTAGAAGCTCTCGACTGCCATACCACCCTAAAGAAGGATAATACTATCTTTCAATTCGTTTCGTTTCTTTGAGAAGTCATTGATGTTAGGTTTGAGCATGGAGTTACCACCTCCGAGGTGGTAACTCCATGGTATGAGCTGCCACACTAAGTACAAGAACCATTCCACAAAACTAGTGTTAACAGTGTATAAAGTGACAATTTCAGAGAAAAGAGGAAGCACAGAGGGTCTTGACCATTCCTCACCGTTCCGGATTCTTTGCATTGTCTCTTAGTTTTTCAAACAAAATGTTCCGTGCATTTAAGCATCTACATCTGTAGATAACGTTGACCCACGTTTGGTATGGTTCCACCACCCCTAAGTAACTTACAAATAACAATGCTGTTGTCTCACAAGTGCATAATTTAGCTCTTTAAATGGACATGTATTAAACTGCGTAATCACTTTTATTTCAGATTACATTGTTATGAATTTACCCTAACGAAGTACCGTAGTTTACTAAATTTTATTAGTTAAAGTAATAAAAACTAGAACACTTAACACTATGCTGCGAGTTAAGATTAGGTGGGGTAGGGGCGAGGTGGGGGAAGCACGCACGCACAGAAGGTAAGACCTCCTTCTTCTTTACATGTACAATCTTAGTCTCCAACGAACAGGAAATCTTGTCAAATATTTGTATAAGTAGATTTGCTCCATAGTAGAACAGATTTGATATAGTTTAATGCCACCTCCCTGGTCTCGAATCACTTTTATACCATTGATCTTATTGGATATTGCTAGCAAACGGTATTCATTGTATTGATCTAATGTCGATATCACTAAAATTACCCGAACTTCTGTGTGATACAAAGGCGAAAAGTTTAAATGACACCACGGTTACCGAGGGCTGAATTGATTACTTATATAGTACATTAATGTTAGCTCTTGGTTAGTTTTCAACACTTTATTTTTTACATGCCGGTTTTGGATCAACATTGGCCGATACTTGGGAGTTGACATGATCGATATTGATGAAATTTGATGTTAGTGATGTTGGCTGAATCTAAAACGTAGTGAGTTTATTTTACTGTCCGTAGATGGAGCAATATTATGTCGATTAGGAAATTTCCGAATGGATTTATCACCGTTCATCTGCATACTCAGCTTTAATTGCAGAGCGAAAATGGAATCTGGCTACCAAGTCTATCTTGCTGCAGAAATCTGTATCAACCTCAAGGCGTAAACGACCCTCACGCAGAAGATATGGATTCAGATGAAGAGGAGGATGATATATTTTGAAGTTACTACACTCTCAGTTGCAACAGAAAACAAGATACAGGCAAATAAAGCTTGCGATCGTCGACCTCATGAATGGGTTCAAAACAAACTAAACAGAGATTGCCTCGAGGCAGCACACAATCATCTTTTCCTACCAAAAGGTGGACCTTGTCAGTAGCGAATCGTTTATGTAGGCTACGTAAAAATCCTCCTCGGATGCCTCAATGACTCTCCTTTCTATTGATCCCGATTTATATTTTAAAGACATTTAAGGAGAAACAAACAGTCGAGTTTGTATATATCTCATCAGTTACACGAGTAAGGAAGGAAAACAGTAACTTATATTCTCCTACTGTTTTGTCAGTGGAATGGTGGGAAGGAGGAATAAAAGATACTACAGAAGAATAGTCTAATAAGCAATGACCAATTGAGTCCAGTTTGAAAAGGTATAACTAAAAACAGAAAGAAACAAAGGAACCACTTTTTAATCTTGCTTTTATAAAAATGGATAAATAAATGAAAACATAATACAGAATCTGTATAGACCTAATAGACAGAAAAAGTAAGTTGGTTGTCGTCCTCCATTCCGGGAAAATATTTGCTATCTTGGCCAACAGATATACTACATTCGGGGCAAACGTCCGTTAAATTGTTGAAGAAATATTTTAGTCCACTCCCTACCAATTGAAAGTAGTTTCGTGAGAGTATGCTTAAAAATCTTGTATCCCTTGAAGGGCCAAGTCATTTTTCCCAATAAAATTATAACACAAACGTTGAGCAGAAGGAGAAACGTATCCCCAATTATTGCTTTAGAAAGCCGTCAGTCTTTCAAGTGTTCCTTTAGACATTAATCTGATTTTATAGGTAAGAGATAGTATCATTACCATAAAAATTAATTGTGAAATTAAACCTTGGAAAAAAATCCTTCCCTATTTACCAAGGATCAAACTGTCACCTTCAATTGCATGGATGTCGTTATCATTTCGAATATCACCAACAATACCATCGCCGCCAACTCCCTCTCCCTCTCCCTCTCCCTCTCCCTCTCCCTCTCCCTCTCCCTCTCCCTCTCCCTCTCCCTCTCCCTCTCCCTCTCCTTCTCCCTCTCCTTCTCCCTCTCCTTCTCCCTCTCCTTCTCCCTCTCCTTCTCCCTCTCCTTCTCCCTCTCCTTCTCCCTCTCCTTCTCCCTCTCCTTCTCCCTCTCCTTCTCCCTCTCCTTCTCCCTCTCCTTCTCCTTCTCCTTCTCTTTCTCCTTCTCCTTCTCCTTCTTCTTCTCCTTCTTCTCCATCTCCTTCTCCTTCTCTTCTCCTTCTCCTTCTCCTTCTCCTTCATCTTTTTCTTCCTCTTCTTCTTCTTTATCTTCTTCTTCTTCTTCTTCTTCTTCTTCTTCTTCTTCTTCTTCTTCTTCTTCTTCTTCTTCTTCTTCTTCTTCTTCTTCTTCTTCTTCTTCTTCTTCTTCTTCTTCTTCTTCTTCTTCTTCTTCTTCTTCTTCTTCTTCTTCTTCTTCTTCTTCTTCTTCTTCTTCTTCTTCTTCTTCTCCACTACTTTCCTCAGAGTGCCTACTATTTGACGAACTTTTACTACTTTGTCCTGATCCTCTGTTAGATGATTCAGAGTGTTCCCTTGTGTCGTCATCACTACTCTCCTCAGAGTGGCTACTATTTGACGAACTTCCTCCACGTTGTCCTGATCCTGTGGTAGAAGATTCAGAGCTTTCCCTTGTGTCGTCATCACTACTCTCCTCAGAGTGCCTACTATTTGACGAACTTCTACTACGTTGTCCTGATCCTCTGTTAGATGATTCAGAGTGTTCCCTTGTGTCATCATCACTTCGTTCGTCGGAGGAGCTTGGAGAACTCCTTCCACTTTGTCCTCTTCCGCTGTCATTTGTTTCAGATTCGCTGTCTTCTCTTCTGCTGCTTGAGTCATCTCTCTTTACAAGAGGAACAAGGTGGATCATTTCCTTGTCTATAAAAGATAAAAAGGGGTAATAGAACGTTTAACACACTCATAGCACAACGTTAGGTACAACTATAATATCTCCTTTAGCAACGTTAAGTGATGTCCAACGAAGTATACAGCCAAATAATTAAACATAAGTAACTGTAAACAGTTCCTAATGGTGAATATTTTCAACCTTGATATTATTTACCTACGGCTTTTTGTTTACATATTACAAAATTTTTCTATGTCCTGTAAAGGTATAAACAAAAGTCAAAAGATTCTTATCCATCTCAGAGTAAAAACAAAAGACTTGGAAACAGCATTAATTCAATAACTTAGTCCAGTTGTGATATCTTTCTATGGAGCATGTAAATGGTGTTGATCTCTTGATTTAGAGTACTAACATGGGATTCCTCTTACGAGAAACATTTGATCGTAATCAAGTTTTTTACGTCTTATAGATTTCCTAGGAATGATGTTTAAATTCATGGTCATTTTTCATTGCTGAGGATCAATTTCATGACAAACTGGAATCCTTTGGGACGAGAATCCCAGTGCATTCCGGGACTGAATCTTGATCTCAAACTGGAAACCGCAAGCAAACTTAGTATCAACTCTACCCTTGGACAAAGGCTAACCAGAGGCCTTTACTTTCACAAAAAAAGCTGAACTAAATAAATCTCCCATAACATTTTTTGTATCTCGTTGTTGCAATGTCTCAGGCTTAGGATCTGAAGCTGGCCATCGCTGCAGTTATTTGCCTTATGGTATTTAACTTTGTGACTTGGACTCAAAGTGGGAGCAGAAGACGAACTATAACTAAAAAGGCTTTGTTTTAGATATTAAGGCTACACACAGTGCATTACAAAAAGTACTTTCTTTAACTTGAAGACGAATAGACAAAAACAAAGTTTCGCCTTGACAGTTTTAAAAGGACTTTATTTCTAGCATCTTGGGGCTGCTACTTTTCAATTGCTTGTTGTTCATCTGTACTGAGATATCTGTCCTTGGAAGACACCTCCCATCAAGTTTTTACCTAGTCACTGGTAGCACTCAAAACAAGCGCTGTGCCACAAGGGGACAGAGTGGAGAGGTCCCTTTGGTTTTTGGATAAACATTTTGCGGTCTTTTCTGTATAGAGTCTAACCTTTGCATCATCCCGATAGATGTATCGTGTCTTCGTAACTGAATACATACAGTATTTGTGTTTTAAGTCACAAAATGAGTGTACTTCAGCACCCAGAGCATTTTCTTTCCCTTGACTGAAACATAACTCTGGAATTTTGCAGTTCTTCCAACCTTAAAGCACTAGTCATAAGCAGATACAGGGATAAGTAAGGTGGGGAGAATACATTGTGTGTAGGGGGGGGGGACTCCCCAACATAGAAGCACCAAAGATACTTAGTGTGTAAGGGGTATGGGGTCTTTCCTACGCAACGAAAATAAACAAAAACAAGTAAGCACAGTTAAATACACTTTTCTAGCAATCAATACAATTACATAAAGAATTATTAGTCATAATATCGCGCATTATTAGATAGTGCAACCACACTTATTATAGAATCGATTCAGTTGTGCCTGCCAAAGGAGGGGGAGACATGGAGACGCGTACCCCCAATCGACTTTAGAAATCTCGGGAATTTAGTAAGGGGTATGTTGAGGTAACTTTTCGAATGAGTAATAGATATATTACGACCATTTTATATCACAAATCTTTGGTAAACTACCAAGTACTTCATGAATTATCCCAATATTCATGTGTTTCGCTCATTTTCGGCCTCGGTGGTATTATCAAGCCGTCTAAAAAGTATTCGAGTTATTGAGAGGCAAGGGTTTTAAACAATGAGGCCGATTATTTAGGGTAAATGATGATATTACGGAGGAACACACTATTGCAAAAGTGCGAAGCAAATTAATTCTTTCCTACATCTTTCTTTTGGGTAGACACCTTTTATAAAAACGAATGCTTTAGCACATTACAATCTTACCTTTTGGCAGACATATTTGTACAATAAAACATAGAATTACTCCGGTTTCTGGCCAAAACTCTCTCCCCAAAACGAGAGAAAGATCTTAAGGCAACTATATAGCAATCTAATATCATGGGCACGTGAAATTTTGTATCATGAAGTAAAATTTTTGAAGCTTTTATTTCTCGTTATACAATTATTCAAGACGGCAAACTTCCTGAGCTCTCTTAGCTAATATCGGGGAATGTTGAAAGAGAACACTGAATATCCAAAAAGAGAAAAGCATTCTGAAATATACTCATTAGTCCTCGAAACCTTTGTTTATTCCTTCTCTCCTCCCTGTCACATTCCTTAGAAATCTGATCTTCTGAGATTTCGTTGCCCATACTAGTGTCCCCATTTTAATTACCTTTGAGCTTTTGGCTCACCATGTATTTGGGTCGCATCAATGCTTGCCATATCGTGTCCGTAGACCCATCGCATTGTGGAATCAAAGAGGCATCATTTAACTTCCCCGCATTTGTTAAAAATGTGTACCAAGGTCTTTTACTTTTAATTGTATATTCTAAAACATGAGATTTTGAATGAAAAAGTTTCAACTTATGACCTGGGAAGTAGTGACATTTCCGGCAATCTGGGATGCATTTTGGTGAAAACTTTTTCAGTGTGCTGCACGCCAACTCATGAAGGCTCTCCAGATAAAGTGTCATGATGACCCCTTTTGGTGGCTGTTACTTACCTTCAAATTATAATTGTTTAGACTCTGCTTCCTACATCTCTGTACAGGGGGGATTTGCAACAACGGAGAGAAATTTTTCGTGCGCTTCTGGAGCATATGTTAGGTATCACGCCAATGGGATTACCCAGGGTTGGCTTACTTAAGGCTTTATTGTATGTGGTGCCCAAGTCAACTACTCACAGTCTGCCTGAAGCGGCTAGCGAGTAATGGTCACTCATCTGAGAAAATAGCAGCAACGGGTTATTGTTCCCAACGCAGTACAATTCTGACATCAAACGCTGTTAGAACCCACTTCAGGGGTTCCCCCTTCAAGAAATAATCCTAAAACTTTATTGAAAACATGAACCTGCACAAGACTATTGCTGTTAGGTGGAAAAACCTGTGAAACAAGAAGCGGTACCTTCTTTTGCCAAACGACAGCTCTTGTAAAGCTACAATTCTTTCTTATATCAAGGTTCTTCTTTTCATATACAAGTGACTAGACATTTAGATCTTAATGACCGGTCTTAATCTGGTAGTTGCTAACGTTAGGAAATGTTCTTTGATGGTCGCAAATAAAGAAAGTGTAAGCCTGTGGTTCCTGTTTGTGTGTCTTATCTTTGAGCTTTTGCAGTTTGTTTTCTTGCGTAATTACTTTTCAAGTTTTCGTTTATATTTCCCCAATTCACCCAAATGCTAGCAGCTGTGAGATGCATGTAGAAGCTCTGAGGTTCCTAATATGTCCTTTCACAAATGTGGATCTACATTTACCAATTCCTGCCACCATTATTTCCGTGCAACAAGGTAATTTCTGTCTACTAAGAGGGCATACCGCCACAAAATAGTACTCCTGAAAACTTGCAATGGCGTATGGTCTGGATCATTTGAAGTGACCAGCTTTATCAGGGTAATGGAAACACCAGTTCTTCCTCTGACAAATATTATTCATTTGAAGGACAGTAGGATGGATATATGTAGACTGAAGTGATAAATTTACAGCAGATCATGTAGGGAACCTTTTTACTTTATTTCACCACACTAGAGAAATTTCCATGTTTTTGATGTTTATGTTCTCATCAAAAGTTTAGAATCAGAAATACCACGTTTTCACAAGAACAAAGCTGTAGCAAGAGTATGTTCCTCCCAGACGGTCCTTGAGACCGTCGGCCCATGTGAGGTTAAATCTGTAGTTTTCAATGAGCCAGAAAAAATGCCTTCCTAGGACTGCCACCGCCCCCCCCCCCCCATGTTCCCTTTGGTCCTAGAGTAGTTTGGGAGTAGGTTTCCCATGAAATTGGTTAGAATTCGATAAAATAGTACAAATATTGTATTTGACAACATTCGTTGAGGAAAATTAGGCTTATATAAGTCATTGCCACAATACATGAGTCCCACCTTCCCACCTTACAGGAGGGGTACCCGTCATGGTTCACCGTGACCCCAAATGCCTTTTCACTATCGATAACAATTTAAGAAGGCCAATATTCTTTAGAAGTGATGAAAATCTACCTTACCTTCATCAATATTCGAAACCACTGGTGCTGCATCTGACCCTTGAAGGGCTAAAGTCATTCCCATGAAGAGGATAGCGACTAAGATTACTCGCCTCATGATGAAGCCTGAAAGAGTCTCCTGCAAGAGAAATGAATATGCAAACTAAAAGATGAATTGAAATTTTGACAAGGAATGTACTTTAATCATTTATTAACTCACTCAAAAGTGGCAGACAGATCAGAATGTTGTGTACGGTAAAGGAATTTCAAAGTTATTAATTCGTATATGATTAGACAGATATATTTACTTTGTAGTTGCTTTCCACTTTATCCAGTTATAAAAAGGAGAATCAGTCTGTTGTGTTTCGGTCCTTAGCTTCAGTACCTAGGTGTTCGTTTTTGTCATCGTAAATGTTAGCATGATAAGTTCAACTTACTATTTTGCTAACGTGTGGGAAAAACAAGGTCACCTAGGTCTACCTTCTTTGTGAAGGCCTAACAATCCAAAGAATAACACTAAACTGGGTCGGTAACTATTATAACACCTGTATGTCTATATTCTTTTTGTGGGCAAGACTTTTTTCTGAAAGTAAGGTGTCTTAGACGGGTGAGTTGATATTTACTTTCAGAAATGTGTGTCTCTTCCACATGCGTGTCCTTCTTATACTTGAGGTAGCATTAGAAAGGTATTAATTGCACGCTGACAGAAATATTCCAGTGACAATTTCAGAGTACCTCAAATGAAAGAGAATACTTTTTCATCACATGCCCTTCAAACCCCACACCCATTAGTTTGTTCATAATTGAAGATATTCCTGTTTGCAGACCTCTAGCTGCTTCGAGATTACAAAATGTTACATAATACCGACAGATTGCTTCCAAAATCTTTTGCAGTTCTTTTAAATTAAAGTGTTTACCTTGACCTTGAAACATGCCACCAGTGAATATTGACTAACATCATTTAAGACCGAGTTTTAAATTTTGTGAGAATAATAGTTACAACTCTAAAAGTGTCTGTATTTTTCATTTGCTCTTGTCAAAACTATAAAGAAATACAAAAGATATTCAATTAGTCTGCCTGTATGACACTACAGATTTCCCACAAAGCAATGCAATGCTGTGAATTGAATGTTGTCTTTAAATTCCTAACTTCTAAACGCAACATGCTATTGAGATGGGGTTTACATCAATGAAGACAAAAACTTTCCTGATTTCAGGAAACTCTCGAAAATTGCCACCGGAATACCTCTTCAAGTCAAGAAATGGGTCTCACCAACTGACTAAGATCAACTGTTTTCGACGGTGTTAAGTAACGTCCTTGCTTTACTCGTCCTTCTTTTTCTCTTTCAGAAGGACTATCCAGGCACGTAGATACGCAAACAAAGGATGCGCTGGTCATAAAAAGCGTGAGCATGTCTCCATAAGGGAAAGGACCTAGGCGCATTCTTGTCACTCTTTTCCCTTCAAATATTGCCTGTTAAGACGTCTTTTTTTTAGGACCCTCCACTTCCGTATCTTTGAAAAGTCTTGTCCAAGTCTGAACCGGAGTCCAAATCACGATCCAAGTAACCATCTTAAAAGTAAACAAAATTAGTGATGGACCGATTATCCTTACTCAATATCGATATCAGCCGATATTCCTCATTTTCGTCCTGTATCCGTATCGGTCAAATTAAACTAAATTTTCGATATTATCTAACCGATATTTCTCGTCCTGTATTTCGTTATTTTAGTAGATTTTACTAGAAGTTTCAGTATTTTACTTCATGAAAATGAAATGCCACTTAGTGGTAGTGGTAGTGCCCGCATATGATGCAGTGTACTGCATACACTCATTTCCCATATCGGTATCGGAATGGTATCGGCCGATCTTGAGAATTGATATATAGGTATCGGTGATCTTGGCTACTTGTTACATCGCCACAACACTAAATAAAACAGCTTCAAAGTTTTTTCTTTCGAAATTTCTTTAATCACAGAAAGTTTAAAGACCATATAGGCTATTAATGCTTGCACCGAATCAGAAGACTCAGAATACGACTGCATCAGGGTAGTAATATAGTAGTGTACTGGACAAAGTTTATACTCTACAGAGCAGACGGTCTCTATTTAACATGTTACCGTGGACAAAGGTAATTCGAGAGTCACGATTGATTGAGGTTCTGATCCGAGTCTCGACAATCGAATCCAAGCCCAAGTAATTACGAGTTGAAGCTTTAACTTGCGCTCGATTGTTGTACTTCAGTCCGTAAAAAATCGGTTACATGTGACTTAATGTAATGATAAACCTACTCTAAATTTCTATAGAAGTGACCAGCCCCCAGCCTGATGCTCCTCTTGGACATTTTAAAAGTTCTCTAATCTCACCCAGACAGTAAAATGTCTCCCTACTATTTTAACTTCTATCCCCTTCTCCTATTTAAACCAAACTTCCTGTCTAGTACACCTGTAAGTCACAGTCTCGGTAGCCTGCACTTAGGTTATATTGTTCTAGGCAATATTGTCGAACACTGTGTGTGAGAGATTAATTGGGAACACAACTGACTGCACAAGTCATTGATGATCAACTAGAGTGAAACTGTATTGTTTGATCAAATGTCAATCAAAGTGCAGTTATCAACTGTATTTAGAACTCTATGCCTATTCTTAAATATGTCTGGGCAAAACGTCGCTAGCAACTCCCTGGTTGGGGATGCCACATTTCCTTTAAAGGGGTCATTATCTCGTCCCTGATACTAGAAAGTCCCCCAGCTAAGATTACTTTACCCTTTTTCCATTTTAAAAATGCATACATCTTCTGCTCCTCCCAGACGAAACCATTTTTTAACGAGTTTTATTACCCCGAGACCATTCTGCTGAGTACACGACAGTGTGATTTTAGTGTTACTGTAACCTGACTTGTGTAAAGTCCAGTTACCATTCACCGGGGGTTTCTAAGTACCTTTAAAGACTCATCTTTGTCAATCAGTACAAATCAAAGTCTGTTAAAATATCCTAAAATAGTGGGGTTGTACACGGGATTTTAGGCCCTACAAGGCACATGATGAGATTTGGAAAAGCTGTGATTGGCCAGTTCTCCAAGGGGCAGGGGAAACTTTCGCCCCAGAAATTTGCTGAGAACACACCTTTCTGTTGCACTAGTCTAGCTAAACCCCCGCCCCCGTCATCAGTCATCACCGTATGTGACTACCAGCCTGATTTGTGGAAGGGATGAGCACTCAGCGGCTACGAAGGATGGCGAGCAGTCTTGTGTTGTAGCAAGGTATTTAAGGACTATCTCTAAGCTATCAAGTGCTAGGGTCTCACTTGGGCAAGAAGTTTGGAAGTCTACTCTTCAGACATGTATATACCTATAATTATATGTTCCAGTGGACGTTGCCTTGCCTCGGCCTGCCAGTGACAATTCAGTCAGAATGTAATTGACAATATTCTGTCAACTATCAAGTTAGGCAGGCGGCATCCATGGAAGAAAAGTCAAAACCTTCAGCCCTAAAAGCGATAAAAAGCACCTAAATGTTAGTAGATGATTCGTAGGAACAGACAAAGATAACTTAACTCACGTGTAAAATACTTTGGCTTGCTCCCACGTAAACTGTAACTTATCCACAGTTCGACTGAGGTACACAAGGTTCTGACAAATCTTAGGGTGATTTTTATGCCTCTTTCACAAAACTGAATCTACGAGGGCACCGCAAACTGATCATAAATTGGCACCGATTGTACCCACCTATTTGATCTATCTTCGTGGACAATTGGTTCTTTACAGTTATATAATTATGCTTAACCGAATATGAAATAAGGAAAATTTCCATTTTTCATACTGTTAGTCACTGTCCTGTATTCATAGAAAGTTATTGTAGCATGCTATGGATGTCAATACGCCTCCACGGTTATTTAGCAAGTCACCTTTCAATTGAAGTAGCCTTAGCTGTTATAAATTGCCACAAATCTGCTTTGCAGTGTCATTTCACAAGGTCCCGTATGAATGTAATAAAAAGTGCAGTTTATTTCCTCTAAGCAGGCTGTAGCAACATTCCACTCCTAACTCATAGTTTCGTAAAGGTCACGCTGGTAGACACTGCAACTTGAGTTCTTATGTTACTCTGTATAATCAATGGCTCTGTTTGCATTGTAATTTGACACTGTTGTAATATTGGAATGTTTTCATGCAGATCTAGTATGAAACGAGTGCCAAATATTAGGGTACAGCCAATTATATTGTTACATATTTCGTACAGAGGTGTTTACATTCTATGGAAATAAAGCTATGGTAATCAATGTGGAGAATTGACAATACAGATTTATCATCACGCATCTCTGAAAGTATAATATTTCTTTCAAATTTCACATTTTCTGAACGCCACATGATACTGACATGTGGTTATCGCATCCGTAAATAAACAATTTCTCCCGCCCGCCATTTTTTGAACAAGTCACAGTTTGTCACGAACAAATGTTTTTCATAGCAACAATTTTGCTACATGCAATTTGCATGATGACTTTTAGAACGAGTCAGAGCCAGCTCTTCAGGTTAAAGGGCAAGGTTTATGCTTACATAGTATTTTAATAGATCTGTAATTGAAAACATAGATGTTCTATAGAGACAGGTTGCCATGATTAAAAGATGGAGCTGCACTCTCCACTAAGGATACCGGGCCCTCTGTGCAGTGTATACCATATTCACCATGAATTGTTCAGGCTCTGAAAGTTTCTTTCAAACACAATTTCATGTCAATTTTCGTTTTTTACTTTGAACTTATTTTAGGGAAGCAAGAGGAAAACATCTCATATATTTTTCAGAGGTTTCTCATAGTATCATGTACAAACCTGAATGTTTTTGGAGATGCTTCTATCGACTTTAACATTTTGACACCGATATAACTTTTTCTTTAAAGGGCCAAAGGTCCATTAACCACCCTCCAGCAACTTTACACACAAGTACCTATGCAATGCTGCCAAGTACGGTAACAGTAAGTCTTTTCTAATACTCCGTTAACCTTTCATAGCTGAATATCTGTGAGGTCGCATGCAAGGGAGCTGTCCACAAGTACTGCACCAATAAGCACTTGAAAAACTGAACAGATATAGTAAAGTTTTCACAGTGACTAAAATTGTTCAAGACCTTGATATCTTGCTAGTATGACACAGTTCAAAGGCAAAATTAATAGGTAACTGACTTTGTGTCCTATTTTGTAATAGAAAAGTTCACTACACTCGGATCTTTCAGTTCAATTTACAGACGTCCTGACCAATGATTTCTCAGATAGTGAACCTGTGGGTAACCCCTCGTTCTTATCTCGAGGATCATGATGTGTACCAAGAAATGGTACTCTTTTTCTGTAAATTTAATGATTACATAGACAAGCAAGATTTAAAAATATCCCAGCCTTTCTACATTTGTGGAAATGCTTTTGAGTATTTCCCGTCCCTTATAGTACAGTACTGGATGTCTCAAACTTGGACGGTCCAGCTGGATTGTAGTGCCAAAATAAATTTCATTACTTAACTTTTTTAGTTTTAGTGTGCTGAATTCAAAAAGTTGTTTTCCATCTTTTCGAGGTTACCTTTGGCCCCCATTTTGAATTTCAAAATGGCGGACATTTTTCATTTAGCTGTCAGTAATGAATGCTCCTATGAGATGGTTTTGACTATTTTCCCCAAATTATTCGTTCAAGTCTGATGTGGAGAAACCTGAATAACAAAGCTGTATAAGAAATATATTTCCAATTGGGGTCTGACCTCCATTTTGGAATTTAGAATGTCGTCCAGACTGAGTATTTGCTAATTAGTGCAAAGCATGTCAGCCAAACCTGTGAACCTAGACTCCATTGAAATTGGAGGTTTTATTATGTTCTTGTCGTGTATGACCCCACTACATATTGTATCTAAAGTGGACAGACATCCAAACAAGTACAGTATGCGGATATGGCACCCCGTTGGTGGGGGCGCTCTCACTACTTTTCAAGTCCATCCCACCTCCACCATCACCAAAAGGGGTGCAATATCCGCATCAAATAGGCTAGGTGATATACAGTTTTAGGATTTAAAGCCATGGGTAACATTTATTATTATCTGATTTTACTTCAAGCTTTTATAGGCTACAATAGTCAATATCTTTAATAAGCGGAAGTACTTTCACAAGTTTTTTAATATTTTATTTCTTTTGTAAGTATCCTTACAAGTATTGTGATAATTAATTGTCGGCTATCATTGACAAATTACGTCTACTTTGATTTTATTTTGTCAGTAAAGAGACAAAACAAGTACAAAACTTAAGCAAGAGACAACTCTTCAAGTGCGATGCTACAGACTAATGTTATTTTAATATTCGTGCAATTGGACTGAAAATAGGTTCCTGGCACTCTCAGCATAGTTACTTACATGCAATTTTCAAGCCCAAAGAGCCATTTGAACTGAAAGTTTCAATGTTTACCTGTGCACGTCCACATACCATGAACATGAAAGCTACTGAACTATGAACCAGTGTTTTTGCCAGTGTTGTAACAATTCATGACTCGAGTCACTTATTTTCAAAACGGCAATGACTCGAGCAATTTTATCATAAATTTCCTCATAGAAATAATACAATGACTCGAGTCACATTGAAAGTAGTTAATGACTCGACTCGACTCGACTCGACTCGACTCGACTCGACTCGACTCGACTCGACTCGACTCGACTCGACTCGACTCGACTGCAAAATTGAGTGGCTCGTAACAGCTCTGCTTTTTGCTGATATTCAAATCCTGCTCTGTGGACATTTCAATATCCCTACACTTCAAACAACTACAATGCTCAATAAGAATTCCTTTCTTCCCTTCTCTGCACATCTTGTGTAACAAACCGTACACTCAATCATGAATAGACTGCACTGAAGAAATACAAAGGCTAGGCAGACATCTTCTGTTGGGTCAAGTGAGCAGTCAGCTAACCAGACAAGATAACCCGACAGTTAGTTTATACTTAATTTAGCAGAAGTGTGGAGACCAATAAAAAAGGTGCAAACATAGTCCCCTTCAACAGAAACACCTCGTGGGATCTCCATTCAGACAATGCATAGTTGCAACTCGTTTTATTCAATTAAGCAATCACACAGTTCATGCACGCTCAAGGGTATTTGATCCAAATGATCAGTAATTTAGATCTTTTTATTTAACTGATAACCTGTGGTAGCATTCACTTAGTCAATTCCAATTTCCAGTTCACGCATGCTCATGTGTCCTTATGCAGGACAGTGGCATGCTGCTGTTTGACAAATAGCAATTTCACTCAATTACAGTATCCTCATGTTTTCTTAAAGTTTACCAAAGAGACAATGTTGGTATGTCCAAACAGAAATTCTTGTGCATGGCACAAGGAACTCGATCTGTTTAAAGTTTACACTAGTGAACTTGCACAACAGTCCTCTGCTTTGTGGGCAGAGAAGCTTGCTGCATTATTTTCAAACTATGTCCCCAAATGACCCTCACAAAGGCTTTGTTTGACTTCACATCAAGTGTTCCAGATACAGTAAGGAACTTCCATTTAACAGTAGAAGATAAGTTCCAAGAAAATCTATACATACTTGTGGCAAAATCGGCATATCCATGCCAAATATGAAGCTAACCTGTCAGCCTGATTAACAGATTTTGCCTTTTACGATTTTTATGTTTGCCCTGTCCACTTATACCTGTGCATGATACTGGCACTAAATGTAGTAACAGGGCACAACTTCCACATAACATACCTACCAAGTTGCGTGCACTGTAGATCTTCCTACTATGAGTTTGCCTAAGTACACAAACGTTTTCAAAATTACCCCCACTTAATCATTTACATAAATAAAGCTGATAAACTGTTCCAAATATCAATTACCTCTGCCTATTACATTACTCATACCAAATACTGTTTAATGCTCATCAGCCATCCTGACTGAGAGATTTTGCCATTTTAACCCCATCCCATCATTACTGTGCATTATGTTCGCACCAAAGCGGCACAAGTTCACACCCTGGTCAACGTACTCACCCAGTATTGTGTATAGCAATACTTTTGGACTATGAGTCTGCCTGTACACAAGCATTTTCAACTATTTTCAAATTACCCCGCCCACTCATGAATATTAACGAAAGTGGTAATTTGTCCCAAAAAAATTATTTCTTCTGAGAACTAGATTCTAACATCAAATATGGTAATAACCAGCCATCCTGATTGAAAGATATTGCCATTTTAAGATTTTTGGTTAGCCCCGCCTACTCATTAGTATGCATGATATCAGCGCCGAAAGCAATAGAACACAACTTCACAACCCGGTCAACATACCTGCCAAATATCAAGCACAGTAGACCGTTCCTACTATGCATTTGCTTGTACACAAGCATTCTCAACCATCATGAATATTAATGAGGGTAATATTTTGTTTAAGAAAAACTATAACCTCTGCCTGTTCGATAACTCATACTAATACAGAACCAAACAACCATCCTTATGAGATATATTGCCATTTTAAGATTTTTACATTTAACCCTGCCCACTCATAACTATGCATCATATTGGCGCTAAAAGCGATAGGGCAAAACTACACACAAAGCGAAAGCCCTTGCTACACGTTTACGGACGAGCTTATTTCTAGTCCTAACTATTAAACCACACCCCTACTCTTTCTCTTCCCGTCTACTTTAGTCCCTTAAACTGGCTCCACGTTGATGTATTCAGGTTTTCAAAAAAAAAAACGTCGACCTCAATCCTGACTCTCTGGTTAGTGCTTACCCTGCAAAAGTTTGATAATCTCTGACGTAAACTTACCTTACCCAATCACTTCAAATAGGCTTTATTTTACTACCAATTTTAACAGGATACTACGGAGCTTTTAAGGTGTCATGCAGATGTTGAGATATTATGTGACTTTCTGGACTTTTTTCAGTAAAATATTTAGATGTTGACATCTGAGATCTTTTTATCTCAATATTTTAGCGTAATATATTGAGATATTGCATTACAGGATCTCAATATCTGAATATCTTTACTGGACGATATTGACATATTGACATACAATATCTCGTTATTTCAATATTTTAACGTAAAATATTGAAATATTACATAACAGGATCTCAATATCTGTATATCTTGACTGAACGATATTGTGATATTGACATCCAACATCTCGTTATTTCAATATTTAGTGTGAAATATTGAAATCTTAATATCTTTTCTGAAGGATATTGAGAAATTGACATCCAACATCTTGAGTTCTCAATATTTTAACCTAAAATATTGAAATATTACATTACAGGATCTTGATATCTTAATATCTTCACTGAACGATATTGAGATATTGACATCCGAAATCTTGTGTTCTCAATATTATAGCGTAAAATATTAAAATGTTACATCAAAGGTTCTTAACATTTTAATATCTTTTCAGAAGGTTATTAAGATATTGAAATCCTGTAATGAAATATTTCAATATTTTATGCTAAAATATTGACATAACGAGAGGCTGGATGTCAATATCTCAATATCCTTCAGAAAAGATATCAAGATATTGAGATCCTGTAATGTAGTAAGCCTATTTCAATATTTTACACTAAAATATTGAAATAACGAGATGCTGGATGTCAATATCTTAATATCTTTCAGTGAAGATATTAAGATACTGAGATCCTGTTATGAAATATTGCAATATTTTACACTAAAATATTGAGAAAACAAGATTTCGGATGTCAATATCTCAATATGTTTCAGTAAAGATATTAAAATATTGAGATCCTGTAATGTAATATTTCAATATTTTACAATAAAATATTGAAATAACGAGATGTTGGATGTCAATACTTCAATATACTTCAGAAAAGATATTAAGATATTAAGATCCTGTGTTGTAATATTTCAATATTTTACAGTAAAATATTGAAAAAACGAGTCGTTGGATGTCATTATGTTACTACCCTTCAATAAAGATATTAAGATATTGAGATCCTGTAATGTAATATTTCAATATTTCACTCTAAAATATTGAGAATACAAGATCTTGGATGTCAATATCTCAATATCGTTCAGTAAAGATATTAAGATATTGAGATCCTGTTATGTAATATTACAATATTTTACGCTTAAATATTGAGATAAAAAGATCTCGGATGTCAATATCTGAATATTTTACTGATAAAAAAGTCGAGAAAGTGACATAATATCTCAACATCTGCATGACACCTTAAAAGCTCCGTAGGATACTTCTTTTTCCTTAATTTTAAAAACATTGGTGGGAACATTTCCTTCTTAGATAAAACATGTTCTTTTCCTCACACGTTAGAACCCTTCCTGGCTTGAATTAAATGAAAAAAAGAAAGTCTAGAACTTAATTATATCCTTTTAGAAGACGGTATTGGAGTGTTACTCTTTTCCTAAAACAATAATCAGCATAAGAATCAGGAAGGATCAAGGATTACTGGGAAGGGCTGAAGAGGCTGGTCAAGACAAGTATAGTTACGCACATAAGTATTGAAACATTGTATTGTCAGAGCAGAGCAATGACTATGCAAAATATCCAAAGGAGGTTGCAGCCTCTCCCATCCCCGGGGCCATCATCGAGCATCTATTGACAGTAGTACCCTTGGAACTATAAAATGGATTCTTATATGGCTAATGTTGTTTTGGTTCATACATTTTAGCATGAAAAGAGTGAGTACCCAGACGACGTAATCAAGTGCCCAGATATTTTTCAGGAGGGAGATTTTTGAACGCAATAGAAATTTTTGTTCTGCGAAAGTTATTGGGGTAGGAACTTCTCCAGCATCCGTCACCTTAGCTACGGGCCTAGAGAACAGAATTTTTCAAAAGTAAAACTTACAGATAAATGCCAGAGTTTGTAAAGAGCTGTTCTTACCTTTGAAAAGGTCTTTTCTATTGCTTTTTACAATTTTGGATTTTCTTTCGGTATTTTTTCAATCGTATAAAGACTAGCTTATGACCACGGTTTACTCATACGTATGTGCATTGAAAACACTCCTGTAGCATCAACGCAACGTCAGTGATTGTAATGAATCATAAGAATCTTTATAAAAAAAAAACCTATTGCCATGTCCCGCAGATTTAAAACACTTAAACAGTTGTTAATGGCAGATTGCCTTTTAACTAATTTACTTACCTGGTTTGAAAAACAAATAACAGTAAGAGCTATTTTAGCTCAGTTGAACCTAGAGAAGGAGCCTAAGATAGCACTGTCCTCTCTGTTTTATTGTAAAGAACTGTGACTGAATAAATCAAACACGGGGAAGTACCTTCAAACTTTCACCTGTTCACCTACCTCTGAACGGTTGTAGTCGGGCGGATATTCTATATAACAAAAAGTAGGAAGAACGTTTCCAAGAAATTTCACCTGTTCACCTACCTCTGAACGGTTGCAGTCGGGGAGGACATGCTACATAACAAAAAGTGACAAGAACGTTTCCACGGATGAACTTGATCTATTGAAAAGACGCATGCCCTTAATTTTAACTTTCCTCAAATCATATGAAAGGCCAAGACAGGAACGTGAAACCACTTTTCCTACACTAACTTACACTGTAGGTAAGGCTGGATTAATGGCAACGATGGGCCTTAACAGTAATCTAGAAACTTAAGAGCTTCTTTCGGAATTTTACATGAAAACGGAGGATACCCTAAAATTTTCATGTTTAAGCTAATTTTTATTTCGATGACAGACGGTAATGACGAATCCACGGAAGTAATATCTCCAAAGCCAAAGCTTGCCCCTCCCTCCAGACTAATCAACTGCAAGTTGTTGACCTGATCTAGTCAGTTGCGTAGCCAGAAACATTTTGCAATGTCGTAGGGTCGCCCATTTCATGAGGAGCTTCAAATATGGAAATGACACATTTTTTCAACTCTTTAGAGAGGGGGTAGCTGGGGACGGGAGACTTAAGTGGGGGCTGGCGCTGGTCGAGCCCCTTCATACGCCATTAGCAGGAAACCGCAGGGTCGCCGCATGGGCCGCTCAGTTCATGGCTGTCTTGGGCCAGATTCTGAGAAAAAAGAGAGGAAAACGAGAGAAGGGAGGAGGGAGGGAGAGGCAGAAAGAGAGATAAGAAATTAAGAAGGGGAAGTGAAAAGAAAGAGCCAGCCTGAGATTGTAAAAGATGGAGAGAGGGAGGAACACAGGATCGCAATGCAGTGTGCACGTTAAACACATTTGAAAAACAATGTTCCGGTTTGAGAGTCAGGGCTAGGGTTACAAATGGTGGATAACCTCAACACCAGCCGCTTGGGGCATCTATAGTTTCCCATCAGGTTCTACATCTCAAAGGGCCCTGCCTCATTCTCATTGACCCCTGTTCATTCATTGAGACGGCATAGTGAGTAGTAACTTAACAACATAGTGCCTCCTCCCTCATTGTCGTAGCCAGAGGGGGCCAGGGGGCCATGCCCCCAATCGAATTCTGAAAAATACACCTATACGTATTGCCCATACACACCTGAAGGAACAATGCCACCTTACTCAATCCCTCTTTTTCAAATTTATTATAAATCCCAAAGCATTTGTCGGTCTGAAAGTGCAACCAATGATCTTTTGTTTTCTTTACAGATATCTTCCTATGGTAAATATCACTAACCTCTCCATTCCCTTGCACAGTGGTAAATAATTATAACTATGCCATTGCGTCTTTGTTTGCATTGCAAAATTTGTCTTAGGCTATTGCAAATAGCCCCGCTATTAATCCTGACTTTGCCAGTGCTCAAACCATGGCTTTATTAATATTCTGGATCCGAAACTATTGGCCACGTTCAGTTATAATGCTAATGACTTTTGGTAATTTGTTTGACATTTTCTTATGACTGAGTAACACCAACACTCCAGGAAAATCTGGATATGCTATACCCCTCGGAAAACTCCTGACTACATCACAAAACACAATGTACTGACAACTTTTGATTTGCTTAGCACAATTTTTCTTATAACAGTTCAGGGCCAGATCCAGGGTGCGTTCGCCCCTATTCTTTGCAGAGCAATTTATTTTTTGTAATGGAACAAAAAAAAATTGACTTCAAATTCTGCTAAATGTTGCACTAGTTTGCATCTGAGGGCACTTAAATATTCAAAAATTTCTCAAAGGGAAGGGAACGCTCCCCTTGGAACCCTCCCCTTACAACCCTTCCCCCAGGCCGGCCATCAGGACCTGCAGTTAGCCCCCAGCAAGTCTTACCTACGACAGTATTCCCCCTGTTTCTCGTCCCTGGTCATGACAGTTTTTACAGCTATGGTTTTTGATATTTCTCAAAAAATCGCAGGCAATCAAAATTTTAGAATTTTCCCAAAGGAGGCTCCCAGCGTATTACAACAATGTCAAGGAGGCCAGCCAAGTTTCTTGAAATTGTGTGTAACTGGCTTTCTTACACGGAACTAAGACAGGGGCTATTTCAATGGTGAATGGAATTTTCACATAAATGACGGGTCGACCCTACAGTGGTCATAAGCCAAATAGCGAAGAAGACAAGTGAGCTGAGACGACTTCTTGTGTGACTAGGTAGTCAGTATATACACTGTTTCATTTGTTACAATATCCTATAGTGGTCAGTATCGATGAAGACAAGTGAGCTGACCCATAAAATTGCAAATTCTAGCTAAAATCACCACTGCAAGACCTTTTCCATCAAATTGATGAACACCCCATATGTATCATTATTCAATGATTATACTGACCACATGTTATGATCATCAATCTGTATTAGAAGAAACATTTTGACCGCTTGATCCTAAAATGACCCCTTTATGCCAAAATAACCCCTTGTTGACCTTTGACTTTAATATCTTAAATACCCAGGCAAGTTTTGCCCCTTTAAAATCCTCTTGAATGAAATCTGTCACGTTGAAAATGGGCCTGGGAAGTGCCATTCCCTGCGATCTGGCAAGTACTTTTGTCCAAAATTTTCTTGTACGCTGTGCGCCAATACATGGTGGCGCCCGCTTAGATAGTGTCAAAGGGCCGCTCACTGTAATTTGCCGTCGGCCGCATAGACCCCCCAGTCCGCCCCTGAAAGTAATAGTGACAGACGCGGATCTAAACATTTCGAAAAGGGGGGCTGAACTTAGAGAAAGTGGGTGATGGGGGAGGGGAGTTAGGCGTGATTCTCTACCCGAAATATGTAATCCTGCCCGAAGGACTATTTAAGCAGAGCGCCACCATCAGTTGGCGCGGAGCGTACAGAAAATTTTGAAAAATCGCGACCCCTCAGACAGCCGGAAATGGCATTTACCAGGCTTGTAAGTAGAATCTAAGCAGTGGTTATTTTGAGCTTTCGTTTGCAAATTACAAAGTGACCAGAAAATTACCAGATAAAACGTACCACAACCATTGCATGAAATGGTAATGTAAAGTAAGCTAGTCATTTGAAAATGAGCTTGTATGCGCATTCTAAAAACTATTTTACTAACTTGCAACATGAGATTTTGATGAATATAACTTTTAAAATTCGAGTAATTCCAGTAACCGGCGAAAATCCAAAGATTTCTTAACTTCAAGGTACGGGATGGCGTCGCATCGCATACCGGCTATAGGCCTATATAAGTTTCATCGAACTTTACAAGGATGCCAAGTTTTTGAGCAGCCTGTTTAGCTCAGACTCAGAGGCTTACGTGCCCCGGAATGTTCCTGAGTCGGGGACTGCATAAGACAATGGCTCTTACAAAATCGACTTACTCAATTTTCGCGCGTTTTCCGAGCAAGGTAGTATCCTGTATATACATAATTAATTATATGCATCCTAAGCAAAAAAGAACGAAAATTATTTTCTTGCCAACAAACGCCTTAAGTCCATATCAACGGTTTCGGCACACTTGATTCCCCTCACCCACAGACCGTACGCATCTGATAAAAACAAAGGCGACGAAATAAGAAGGAATGTCCTAATTTTCCGTTATCAGCACGAACGACTGTAAGGGCTTCAATTCTTATGTTTCGTATCATAAATTAACACTATTAAACATACTTTTCTTAATCGAAAACAGTCGAAAATTGTAAGATGCGTTTAACGCTTCTCTGTCATGATTGTTTCCGATTGCTATCCCTCTATACAATGGACCAACGTTGGAAGCTGAGACAAAGACTATACAACGTACCGACCTTCACAGCCAATACATTGCACACTTGGGCTAACTTGCGACTGTTTGAACAGTTCGGTAATGCTCATGACATATTAGCAGCTATACACATTGTTATTGTGGCGAAGGCTAAGGGGCGGCGGGGAAAGCCTCGTGGATATTCACCCGGACTGAATATCATACGAGGTTCATGTATTTGGTGCTGTATTTGTGTTGTGAGGAAAGGAAGGATGCTCATGAGCCTGAAAAAGCCCCTTTGAATATTCTCTTAGATTACCATTGCGCTAGTTTTCGCGTATTTGTTATTGTTAATGTGGCGATAAAGGGGGGGGGTGAGGCCGGAAAAGCCACCCCCCTTGGATCCGCGCCTGGGTGACTTCTGTGAGACCTGATAGTGTTGGTATAAAAATTAAATTAAAAATTAAAGCACAGTATAGCTTAACTTGGTTTGGTAACCTTCACGATTGACGTCACAGTTCTCGAATTATGTCAGACAAAACACACAATAGAATGAAAGGCTGGCAGACTGTTTGTGTGTTCAGTGTGTCATTTAACAGAGTGACTCATCGGATTCAGTAGTGAGGGCGCTTGTCAATTGAACTGTACAGGTTGCGCGTTACTAATTATGTGTACTATGACTTATGAAAGATCCCAGGGGAGCCACCCTTTCTTTCAAGTCTGTGTACAATAACTGTTGGGATTTTGAGCCAGGGGACATTTGAGCCAGGGGAGCTTTTGGGCCAGGAGAGCTTTTACAATAGGATGGTAGTTCTTTCAAAATGTGACTGCACAAAACGGGAGAAAGTAGGCCTGATGCAAAAAGTTGCCTTGAAGGCCATCAATTTCCTTCGTTTTACGTAACAGGTAGTTTAAATCGTTTTCTTCAACAGCCATATCTACGGAAGCCGAGAACATCGCGGTGGTATGAAATCTGACATGCCAGTTTTCCCAGCCATTTGTTCGGTAAATATGGGAAGGAGAAAACAAGATAAGGTTTCTCCTGTCCATTAATGGACTATGTCCGTCGATCCTCTTTTCAGTTTAAGTAACATAGCTAGCTCGCTCGTCGACGATTTTTCCATACCACGTTGGGATCATCCCACGTTGGTAATAATATAACCAAAGTTATATAGCGCCTATCCTTGACATGTGTGGGCGCGTCCATTTATTATTAATACAGTATATCATCCTCTTCACGGAGCGATGAGATAAAAAAGCACTTTGTATGTAAATCAACAAGTGAAGTCATCAAAGAAGTTCTTGTGAAGCATAAAGGTTGACTTTGGTGCTCCCCACTTTTGTTAAAATTATGTGTAAAACCCAGGGTGTCGACAGAAAGCGATCACCGGAAACATCCTTTAACTTAAAAAAATATCCCATATCCACAAGTTTGAGACACACACGAAGCTCTCTTTGGTAAAGTTTAGAAAGGTAGCTTGACAGTCACCATAGAGTTTTACACAGAGGATGGCGTGTCTTGTATCTCAAGATAAGGCTTTCTCCATTCTGCCCACCCCTACTCCAAATTATAATTTCGATGCTGACATTTGCAGTGGTACCTTACCTCTACATTCTCTTAAGATGGAGACTTTCGAATTAACATCTTTGCCATTTCAATACTACGGGAACTAGCCTATGCGCTGTAACTTTATCTGTCAGCAGTGTTTGCCTGTCTCATATTCTCGTGCCACAGTCTGGCCCTTTCCAAAACAAGGAACTGAAGGGGCGGGGTAAGTTCTATGAGGGTGACAACGCTTTTCAGAGGACGAGATATGTCAAAATCCATTAAGGCGTTAGTAATTTTCAATTTTTCTAAGGGGCCAGGATTTTTGCAGGGGGAGCCGCCTCGGCCCCTTCTCCTTGGCTACCGGTCTGGCCAAAATCTGACAGATTTCACCTGATAACTTTAAACAACGATGGATACATATAGCCACTTGGGCATGGCTAAGAGAAAATCTTTCAAGTCATCAAAGGGACTCATACATTTTCCGTATGTGGTGTTGGAGTTAGTTGTAATTCTGGGCAATGTTATTTGTGAAGCATCGGGGAGCTCAGCTACTGGTGGGCAAGGTGGCGACTCGTTGAAAAAGTGGGGGTCGTGGGAAGGGATTTTAAGAACAGCCCGCATATGTACTATTCATGAAATATGTGTGATGCAACTCAAAGACTTCTAGAAATATTGGGAACAGGGAAAGAGAAGTCTCCAAGCCTTCTCTGGCGGAGTTATTATATGCAATGTCAAAGGGCAAGTCAGGACATGGCGGAGTTGTGATTAGTTCCTGTTCTCTCGTCTTTGTAGTGAATTGGACTTAACAGTTGTGGTTTGGACTTACTTCTGCTTTCTGTTTTTGCTGAAAGTTTTATTTCTCCTATGAAACACAATTATTGGGCGATGTCTTTCGTAACAAGGTCATGGATACATAAAAATAATATTTGCTAACGAAAACTCCTATCCTTACACATCAGTCTCCGTTAAATTAAAGCAAAGATAATCTCACAAGTGAAACATAAACCAGACTTGTAAGGCACGTGATTAGGTTTCTGAATCAGTGGATATTGGAGCCCCATGTGAATTCACTCCTACAAAATTGAATGATAGGAGATTATTGAAACATAAAATGAGAAAAAGAAACATGAAATATCAATTGCATTTGACGTGTATTCTTATATATTTACAATTTGTCATCATTACTGATGACTTACAGGCAAGAATGGAAGTCTGTGTAATAGAAGTCTGTGTAAAAATCTTTGACTTCCTGGCTCAATGAAACTTCGAAGTTACCCTTGGCTTGTATTTTATTTATAAGAAACACTGTCCGTGATATTATAAAATGAGGAACTTGGCAAACTCGATTTTATCTCGAATAATAATGGTAACGAAATAAATATTTTGTGAACACTTCAAGAATTGTTGTGAACAAAGAAATTAAAAATAAATGCTATCATCTGTTAAACGCATACACTCTAAATATGTCAACTTTCTAGAAATATGTTTGGAAACATTAATTCAAATTCAAGTTTTTGTCTGAATAAAATCATGGACTGAAAGTTAAGATAAGGTAAAAACGATTCATATCAAACTCCACTTAAAAAGTATTAAATTATTTTCCTTTTAAGTGACAGTTGGTGGGTGGATGGGGCGGAATCTATATGAGATGGAAGCCGAAAGCAGTCTCATATTAAAGCAAATCCACTAGAATTTCCCATCTTAGGTATAGTGAGTTCTCTACCAGTAATCCCAACGGAGTCTCCTAGAATCAAATAAAACGTAATTTAAAAATCTAAACAGGTGTAACAGTTGATGAAACATCATCATCGTCATTGTCATTGTCATCGTCATCGTCCTGTTTGTCATTCTGGTTTTCGTCGGTGTCATCGCTCCTTCTAAGTCTTGCCACTGGTCTACTTCGTGCTTCAGTTGATGAAGTATCTTCATCAGCATCAGTCGTATTTTCGTCATCATCTTCATCATCATAGGCATCGTCATCGTCATCATCATCACCGTTGTTATCTCGCCTTCTGCGTCTCTCTTTTGGCTTACTAGGTGCTTCAGTTGATGAAACGTCATCATCAGTGTCAGTTGTACTTTCGTCATCTTCATCATCATCATCATCATCATCATCATCATCATCATCATCACATCATCATCATCATCATCATCATCATCATCATCATCATCATCATCATCATCATCTGCGTCTCGACTCAATCATACAAGGTGCTTCGGTTGATGGAACTTCGTCATCAGCGTCAGTTGTATTTTCTTCATCGTCGTCGTCATCATTATCTGCATAATCGTCATCGTTATCGTCGGTGTCACTACTTCTCTTGCCTCTAGCTAATGGCTTACTTGGTGCTTCGGTTGATGAAACATCGTCATCAGCGTCAGTTGTATTTTCGTCTTCTTCATCACCATCATCAGTATTCTCGTCATCGTCGTTGTTGTTTTCGTTGGTGTTATCTCGCCTTCTGCGTCTCGTCTCTGGCTTACTAGGTGCTTCGGTTGATGAAACTTCGTCATCAGCGTCAGTTGAATTTTCGTCATCGTCGTCGTCATCATTTTCTGCATCATCGTCATCGTTATCGTCGGTGTCACCACTCCTCTTGCGTCTAGCTAATGGCTTACTTGGTGCTTCGGTTGATGAAACGTCATCATCAGCGTCAGTTGTATTTTCGTTGTTGTCGTCGTCGTCGTCGTCGTCGTCATCGTCATCGTCATCATCGTTGTTGTTTTCGTTGGTGTTATCTCGCCTTCTGCGTCTCGTCTCTGGCTTACTAGGCGCCTCGGTTGATGAAACTTCGTCATCGTCGTCGTCGTCATCATTTTCTGCATCATCGTCATCGTTATCGTCGGTGTCACCACTCCTCTTGCGTCTAGCTAATGACTTACTTGGTGCTTCGGTTGATGAAACATCGTTATCAGCATCGGTTGTATTTTCGTCATGTTCATCACCATCATCAGTATTCTCATCATCGTCATCGTCGTCGTCATTATCATTATCGCCATTGTCGTTTTCGTTGGTGTTATCTCGCCTTCTGCGTCCCGCATCCGCCTTACTAGGTGCTTCGGTTGATGAAACTTCATCATCAGCGTCAGCTGTATTTTCGTCATCTTCTTCACCATCGTCGAAGTCGTCATCATCTGTATTCTTTGTGTCTTGCTTGACTGTATTGTCCTGGTGTTCGTCACCTCTTTTCATCAAGTGACGGATGACTTTCTCAATTGCTCCTGTGGATGGAAGAGGAAGTTATCAAATAGTATGTTTGTCGCCAAGATGCAACTGTGGTGCGTTTCGTTTGCATTTGAGCCATAATACACATAAACTACACTGAATCAAATAATAGCTTCAGTTGTGGTCATGTAAACGCCACTGCCACTGCCACTGCCACTGCCACTGCCACTGCCACTACCATTAAAACATCCTCTGTCTGTTCCTTGGAGATAGTAAGTCCGTTACTTTTTTTCAGGGAGGTTGGAAATAAGAGGTCAAAAACCGAAAGCTTTGGAAAAACATGATATCTCAACACAGGGATGATGGATACGTTTCATACTTGGTAAATAGATCTGTCGTTTTAAGAGGATAGAACCTATGGGTTTGTTGAATGTCAAAGCTCATCTGAGTTTACCACAGGTGAAAAATGAAACCTTCGTAAACTAAGTGGACGGTGTGGTTATCTTCGAATAATGTCGTTTCGTGACCACGGAAAAGTTAAGGCTAAATTTTCTTACCATCCAAAGATAAAATTATAGGGAACAACTTATAGTTTTTCAAAAGTTTAACTTTAACAGTAATTGATACTACTAATTTTAATTTCCCATTTATGGTCAAGTGTGAAGAATGCTGTGACTACAACATGATTAGAAATACCATACGTAAAACGAGATTGCCAATGGTGCGATGGAAAGTGCTCTATTCCCACACAAACGGCCCAGGTTCGAATTCCGTCCTGGAAACTTGCTTTTTTCCTTTTTTTTTTTGTTATTCGATTCTTGTTGGCTTTCAAAGGTCATGTGAGGTCACCAGAAATCAAATTGTCTAAACATCGTAGAACATGATATCTCATGAAGGATAGTTTGAGGGATAAACCTCAGTGCAACAAAGCATTTCTTTTCGGCAAGGAAGCACTGAGCCTTTGGGCTTTCTGGTTTTTAAAAATTACTTTTTATTAGCATCGATTTAAAAATGGTCAATTTACCTTGACCGATGCGAGACAGCACAGGAGCAGCACTTGATTCCTTGTGTATCATAAGGATCCCAAAAAGTAGAACGCCGAAGAATATAGTCACTTTCATTGTGTCTGATAAAATTTGTTTTAATCTGGAGAGAAGAAAAAGAAACAATCAAAATTCGTATCTTTTCTAATTAAGCACAATTGTTTACAATATTTAATTATGCACAACACGAAAACTATCCGAAGACGGCAACTTCTCATTGTAGAAATTTTTTAATTTGCTTTCTTTCTCAGCACCGTACGAGCTGCGCTTCTACTGCAGTTTATTTTGCCTTTGTTGCTTTTGTCGTTTTTTCATTCCTAGCTGTGTCTTTTCTCATAGCATGTGAATTTTTGTAAATGAATTTTTCATGTGTGGATTGTCTTCTTCAGTCATTATTACTACTTCATAATTTGTTACCAATCTTTTTATTCGAAGGGGATGAGTAGTCCCTTTTTCACCTAAAGTGGTTGAATACATATCGATTCCACATTCCAGTTTGTTGTTTAAAAATAGAAATTGCAGAATTACAGCAAGAATACCGTCTGCTCAAGGTGCAATGTAATTTAACTAAAACTCCTTCGTCTGCTTTGGTATGGAGTTCATCTCAACAGATAACTACTTTGTGGTAAAATGTTTAAAATGAAAACTAAGTGGAATACATAAACTATGCAATTAACAGAAATATCTCAACACAGGCTGGTACAAAGGAGTGAGTGTTGTCTATGGCCCCTCGCTTTGTAGAAAGAAAAAAAGGAAAAAGTGAGAACTATAAACACATAACCAGTTCAAGCTTTCTAAAAGTTATCACTATTTTGCACCATAGCCATCTTACATATAAAAAATTTCTCAAAGAGTAGATGAGTCACCTCGGCCCTTAGACAAATACCCCTAAAGATATAAAAAGACCCTACATAATGGAAATTTCTAAATATAAACTCATTTCAAGCTTTGCCAAGACAACACCAATTTGTAGCCAAGAGACGTGACACAAATGTTACGTCCTCCCTTTATACCCCTCCTCTTAAACTCCTCCCTCAAGGTGGCAATGGATGACAAAGATAGGATCCTACTGGGTGCCAACTATCCTAGCTATGCCACTGGACACTGTCATGAACTGTCCCCTGGTGATTTCGACCAGGCTACGGCCCTGTAATAATTAATGATTATTTGCTATTTACTGAACTTTATCTTTAATGTTTTACCTCTTTTCTGATTTCTTTTAATATTTACTGCAAAATTAAACCAAATGGGGCAGTTTTGAATTTTCGAAAATCCTTTTGGAAAATAGGCGATGACAGTGTCTTTGTTTTGGGTTGCTCAATTAATCAGTAAGATGAAAATTTGATGATATTTGATGCCACCCATACCCTCCACCCCAACCAAAACAATAGGGTGGATATTTGTGCTCTGAAGCAGTTAGTTGACAAAAACGTCTGTGATATCGTACAAAGAAGAAAATTAAGTTGTAGTGAATAATTCACCAGAACCTTGAAACAAGTGCAGTCGGTGATTTATGGCATGCTTTTAAAGTTTGGAAGTCTTAATATGTGTAACACATTTGTATATACGATTTTCCCGTTTAAGGTCTGTACAATTTACAGTAAACCAGTTTAAACGTTTGAAGGTTAGTAGTTTAAGTATTTATTCAATGCGAGAATTATTAGAAAATAAGACACAAAATTTGAGTTTTTAATATAAGTTTAGAAAATGGGAAACGACAATCCTTTGTTTTAACGATCAGTTATTCTAATGAACCATTCAGCTGGAAATATATATTAAGATGCGCAAAGCTGACAGACTCCCTGCAAAATCACCCCAAAAACAAACTTAATTTGCATCAAAAATTCTCTATAACCTTACCTCTGTTGGCAATTCATTGCTAGCCCGTTACTGTTTGAACGCCGACTTCATATAATTTAAATTGTAAATTAACTTTGAAATTCATTCTTTCATTTCACAATTAAACGTATGTGCTGGGATTAATGTATCAGCGACATTTAAGCTTCCTAAAAGAAGTAGATCAAGCAAAGAAAACTTACTTTTATATCTTTACATTTGTAAATATTATTATCAATTACAATTTTAAAGCATTATTTCAGTCTATATCAGCACTTTGGGGGAAGTTAGAAAATTTTAGGAAAAAAAAATAAACCTCAAAACTCACCGAAAATGTCGAATGTAAACTTCGCAAAATTGATAGTGGCTGTTATGATGAAATGTATAAGATGTGAAGAATACCTGTGGAAAAATTTGCCTTAGGACCAAACGATTGATTTAATGTAATTCTTCTGATATCTGAAAAACGTTACCAGTGCTACTTCTTTTATAGTGAATTCCCTCTAAGTTTTTGAAGGAGCGGTGGTCCCAACCTGTCAAATCAAACAAGTGACTCATTCAGGGGAATCCTTGTTTTTTTGACGTCGGGTCAGGCTTACGAGCCTGCCGAGTTTGACGTCATCCAAAATGCAAAATCATTCGTGTGTGTGTGTGTGACTCAGCCGAAGGCTTGACACAAATCGTCTTTATACCTTACTGAAGCAAAATGAGCTGAAACGTAATGTCAAATTTGTAAATGAAATAATCGGGAAAGTGAAACCAACGACTCGTTTAATGAACGTCATAATAGCTATTAAAATCATTTTTTAAGTCACGATGGCAAAACTGTACTTATGAGCTATTCACTCAGTCTTCCATTTTATGTTTTGTTTATCAGTCGACAGTTTTGATTTCATTAAATATGACTGGAGACTCTAAAAATAATAATTTCCAACATATTCAGATATTGTGGGTTAATCTTCAATTTTAAACCAGAAAGCCCATAGGCTAAGTGATTCCTTGGTGAAAGGGGTGATTTGTTGAACTGAGGTTCATCCCTCCAATTTATACTTCTGCATCATTTTTACGATGTTTTCACAATTTGGCCTCTGCAGACCTCATATGACCTTTGAACCCCACCAAAACGTAAATAACAAGAACTGAAAAATAGAAAATGCCTTAGGGAGCACTCGTACCCGGACCGTCTGCGTGAGAAACCGAGCTCTAATCTACTACGCCACCAAAGAGCTCGTTAAGTATATGGTTTAAATAATCATTCTATAGCCCCAGCATCCTTTTCACGTGTTCACTTCATAATTAAGTAATTTAAACTAGTATTATTACAGTAACAGTTATGTTTGTGAAAAAATAAATATTGTTCTCTATAACTTTATCTTTGGAATGGTAGAAAACGTCACCTTCAACTTTTCATTGGTCACGAAACGTCGGACACAATTTGGAGGTACCGACCTACTGTCCATTTAGTTTACGAGATTTTCGTAGTTGCACATCTGAAGACCTCAAATGACCTTCGATCCCCAACAAACTCTTAGGGTTCCCTCTCTCTTAAAGTAACACATCCTTATACCAAGTATGAAAAGGATCCATCATCCCTGTCTTGAAATATCGTGTTTTTCAAGGTTTTCGGTTTTTAACCTCTGATGACCTCAAATGACCTTTGATCTCCACTGAAAACAATAGGGTTCTTCCTTTTAATATGATAAAGTTATATGCCTAGTATGAAGATTGTCCATCGTTGCTATCTTACGATACCGTGTTTACAAGCAGTTTTAAAGAATTTTATATTTTCACCTCCGATGATCTCAGATAACCTTTGACCTTTACTAAAATCAATAGGGTTCATCTTCTGACTATAACGCATCCACATGCTAAGTATGAAAAGCATCCATGCTTCCTACCTAGACATGTCGTGTTGACAAGATTTTCGTTTTTGACCTCTGGTGATCTCACATGATCTTTGACTTCCACCAAAACAATAGGGATGTTCCTCTAAATATGATAAATCTATATCCCAAGTATGAACATTATTCATCATTGCTATCTTGAGATATCGTGTTTACAAACCAAGGGGCACAACATAAATTCACACCCATACACACACAATCTCCTACCTGATTTCATAGATTCCTTTGCCTTCAGCAAGAAATCAAAAATGCATTGGACTAAAGGATCCCCCATATGGCTTGTATGTTATAAAACGTTTGTTCAAGTTGAAATTGTAGGACTGAATACAGATAAAAGTAATTCCAATACCACTACCATAGTGAAAAGAAAACACCCTTCTTGATATATGTCAGTTTGTCCAGGTTCCTTATATTACAGAAACTCTGCAATGCTAACACTTTTTGCTAATTTTAAAGTTTTTTAAAAGTTGGAATCATATTCATGGACATTTTAAATAAGGTCTGTAGAGTTGTTACTTTCAGTTTTAATTTGTAACTCTTGCACAAATCAGTACAAAATTATGTTATTAAAAAGCCACTTATCTTTCAATTAATGACAATACAATATAAAAAAGCACTTGTTGTGCTGTCAATTTCAGCATGGGCATTTTCATTTTAAGCGCAATCTCTTGTGGGTTGACTTATGTACATATACTATTTAATTTCATATTGTTCCTGTTACTATCGTTACATCAAACAAATTTCAGATTTGTTTTTATTCCTTTAGAATTGAAATTAGGCTACGGTCCTTATTTTGTGACTCCCAACGGGCCATATTTATTCACCCTCTATTCATGCATATTAAGAAAAAGTGGCTAGGTAAAATTACCAAAGGAGAAAGTAAAAGAAATATTTTCAAGGCTGATTTCTACAGTATTTTGCCCAAATGAAAAGAAACGACCAAAATGTCACGCTTTCTCATAACTTACCAGACAAAGTAACGAAGAAGGACTGTGGAAGGTAGTGATACCAAGGGCAAATTCTTGTTTGACCTAGAATTTTGGTACGACAGAGTTCAGATAGGTGTAACTAGAACCACCGACATATTTATGGCTTACCTGGTAAGAATGATCTCACCTATTGTAGTGTGCTATAGAGCAATGTATAACCTTACCTAGGAATATTGACGTCATATTGCTGTGCTAAAAGTGTCAAACTAGGGCTTCGTTTTTAAATAGAAAATTCCTTTTCAAAGTCTGATTTGAATGAACGGCTAATTCGGAGGTAAGAGATTGTTTCGCTTTGGCGGAATGAGTCACGAAACTGAGTGAATCATCGGGATTCCTCACAAAAGAGTCTTGATTGACAGTCATAGAGGCAAAATATCTACTTATGTAATGATAAATTAGTAAAGGATGCTGAAAGAATACTGCATATTCTATATTTACATTTTTGCACTATCCTCACCAGGAGAGGGGAAAGGTATTAATAGCGATGGTACTTTATTACAGTACAGTATAGCTTAGCTAGCTTAGCTTAGCTTTGTTTTGGTAACCTTGACGATTGACGACGTCAAAGTTTTCGAAGTGTGTCAAACGAACACACGATTGAATGAAAGTCTGACAGACTGTGTGTTCAGGGTGTCATTTAACAGAGTGACTCATAGGGTTCCCCACAAAAATCGTGACGGCAAAGCATAAAGGCACCAGATATATATATATATATATATATATATATATATATATATATATATATATATATATATATATATATATATGTATATAGACATTATAAGGTACGGGTACTGGATACCACAAATTTCGGTGCCCTAAATTTCTTGCAAATAAATGTATATTTTTCACACTAGATGTTATGAAAGCGTTACCACTCTCTTCTTTTCTTCTTATATATATATATATATATATATATATATATATATATATATATACATGTACATATATATATATATATATATTTTTATAAATGTACATATATATATATATATATATATTATCAAGCGATTGCTCTGGTACCACTACCTGTTTTTTTGACAGAATGTCACTTTTTCTTCACACTATCTGCGCCCCGAATTATTTTAAGGATAAATCAAAGGTCTTGCAACCTTTCTGAAATCCTAGATACGTTACGTAAACACATATATGCGAAAAAATCGGAAGAACAAACTTACCTCAATCTGAAGTAGAGGTGGAAGTCAGGGTTGGTTCTGGAATTTTAGGCTATATAACGCATGTACTGTAATGTTTTAGCCCAGTTGCAAGACTGGTAGTCATGTTCAAGACCATGGCACGAGTAATATGCATTTCAATCACCGTCGATTAAGAACCACTGTGAATACCTGGGTAAACAGGACATTACCGCTTGACCCCAACGACTTTTTAGCAAACCCTCCAAGTTCAGTTGCAAAATCAATCCAATTTTCGACCCTGTTATCGGGGCCTGTCTCGCAATAGTCTTGTTCATGACGTTAGAAATTTTACCTCTTACAAAATAAGGGCGCTTGTCAATTGAACATGCTTGAGGATTTCTTCCTTTACAACAATTGTACGGATTGAACTTTGATGGACATACAGAGGGAGTGTTTGTTGTATATATTTTGAGGCCTTGAATAAATCAAGATAAAATTAACTTTAGAAGCAAGGGAAAATATTACTTTAATTACGTCATATGAACACTTACAATAAAATGTTCAAGATGGGTTCGTCGATACCATGCAAACGCTAAATAACTGTAAGGGTACAAAAATGCAGAAGAAAATGCTGGGATGGGTTTGGAAGATGATAGTTCTGAAAAATTGACTTAAAAAGCCACAGTTGAGTAAAAGTTATAGATTCCCTTTGCCAGACCTTGGAATTCTCTCAAGATTTCGGGAATTTGTTACCTACCTGGGAAATGGACCGGTTACCTTGGGAATTTTCTTCAGTATGTACCCATGAATACCAATCACACAAATAAATACCAAACATTTCAAGATAATGCCCAAGTGAAGAGGTAAGACTGAGACTGAGGCCCAGACTTGAGTACGAGTACAGATACAAGGGCGTGAGTAGGAGTACCTAATTTTGAAACTGTGAGTACGAGTAAGAGTACAAGTACAAAGCAGCCGTGTGTACCAGTTCCAGTGCAATTACAAGGCCATTATTACGAGCACAAATACAGTAAAATATTCTCGAGCACAAGTTCTAGTGTGAGTACATTCCTGGGTTCGTAGATAGAACTTAAAACTGGAGTAATGTAACAATGTACTTTACAAATGTTTTGAGGGAACTAGAGGATGATTTTCTACCACAGTAATTTGGGCATTTTTAGGATTGAATGTTCCTTACCTCTTAAACTCATTAACAAATGTCATGAACAGGGGTGACGCTAAGTGAGAGACAGGGGACTATTGCTCCCCTTCAGGGTATGCCCCCTCCCTTCATTGAGCGAAAATTTTCCAGTTTCGTCGGGGAACCTATGTACGATAAATATGTAATTCCTGACTACGTCCAATCGCCCCCACTTTTTAATTAACTTTGCTCCCAAGTGGAGCAGTGAAAACTCCAAACTTTCCAAGTTTCTTTAACAATTGAGCCATGCTGTTCATTTTTTTAATAAAAATCGAAAATTTTCAAATTTTCTGCAGTAAAAGCCCTAACTTTTCTGCCCACTTCGGCCCTCAAATGATATGCATTGTTCATCTTTCGGCAAACCCGTCTCCTTTGTCGGAGCTTGGGGTTGCTGACCCACCCCCGTGGGAGAACTTGGCTCCCTGTCAGGTTAATCCTGGCTCCACCCCTACATGAACTACTAGTTCCTTGACTCAAACATAGTTATGAAAGTTACGTACATAATTGACTCTGCAGTTTCTACCCAAAGAACGCTTTTACCCAGATAACATACCTTATATCTTTTCCATGAACTCTCAATACCTTTATTAAATGTCCCTCTTTGTAACAGATACGGATCTCAATGACAGGGCACAGACTACCTAAGCCAGAAAGTCCCTCCTATGTTTCTTGCCGAAAGAAAATAGTACTTGTCAGGTTCTTTCAGTCTGATCGATGTCGGGCGATGACGCGAGATGCCGGACTGTGCCGGGCGGTGTTGAGGAGAGCAGGACGTTGGTAGGTTAGTTAGTTAGTTAGTTAGTTAGATGGGATTTAACGGCACACCAACACGAATGTGTTATATATTGTCAAATAGATAAATACGGTTCAAGTTCGGTTTCAAATATTGTTCAAATACAGCGCAAGTCCTCCCCTTTAGTCGCCTCTTACGACAGGCGGGGAATACCGTGCGCATATTCTACAACCCCCAGCCCACAGGAGGTAGGACGTTGGTAGGATGAAAGACTTCGACATGTACTATTAATAGTATACGAAATATAACATATTTAAATTGCTCTACCGTCTTTCTCCAGTCAGTGAAATTCTCCTACCTAAGTTTATTTCTAGCCCCTCAGTACTTCAATGTAAATAAAAACACAAGGTTTTCATAGTCAATTTCTCATCCCATGACCTCAAATGACCTTTGACCTTTTTAAAAAGTAAACATTTTTGGAACTAAATGTGAAGATTCTTCATGCCAACTGCGAGATCCTTCAAGGTTATAGTTCATGAAATATCATACTTTTGAGATTTTCACCATTTAGCTCTGAAGACCTTATATATGATCTCTGGCGGTAACAAACACCATAGTGTTCAACGTATGGCATCCACACGGTAAAAATGAGATCCTTCAATGTAAGCCTTTTTGAGATATCATGTTTATAAGGTTTTCCTCTAAATGTGGCAAATTTTGATAACAATTATGAAAAGAACCCATCGTTGTTTTCTTGAGATATTGCGTTTGCAAGTAGTTTACAAGGTTTTCGTAGTTTCACCGCGGGTGACCTCAAATGGATTTAGACTTGCAACAAATACAATGTGACAAATCTATACATTAAGTATTAAAAGTCTCTATCATTCTGTTTTATACTGGTTACAACTTTTTCCAATTTTTTTACCTCTGGCGACCTTAAATGGCCTTTGATCTCCATCAAAAACAAAATCAGCCTTTCTCTCAGTATGACAATTGTACATCTCAGGTGTGAAAAGTATCCATCATTGCTATGTTATTGATATCGTGTTTATAAGTATAGCTTCACAAACACACACATACACACGCAGGCACATAACCTACATACACTCACCCGTGTGGTTACATAGATTTCTTTTGCCTTTGGCAAAGAATCAAAAGACCCTTGCAATTCGATCCCGAGTAATTTGATTAGTAATTCAGATGACATCACAAATAACATCAAATTAGGTTTCCCGAAGAAGTGAAAGAAAGTTAGGACTTCATTGAGATGGCCTAGTGTGCATTATCGAGGCGCGGGGGGGGGGGGTATTTTACTTATGGCGCCACCACATGCTAACTTTAAGTTAAAGGAAACGGTGCAAAAAATCATAATCTGGCACTACTAGACCTTTCCCCCTATCCCTACATTGCGTCATGGTAAGGATAGTATAAAAATGTGGATTTAGAAATTGTAGCGTTCTTTCAGAACAGTTTAGTATTAATTGGCCTACCATCACAGAGGGTAACCTTGCTTGCCTTTATGACTTCTAAGCAAGATTCGCTTTGGTGGAATCCCGATGATTCATTCAATTTCATGACTCAAAGGGCAGGAAACAAACATTTATGTACTAAATAACGAAGCCTTAGTTTGACCAGGGAGCTGTAATACAGTTTGACACTTTAAGCACGGCGTTTGGCATTGTAAGCATAGCGATGACGTCAATATTCCTAGGTAGGGTTCATAGTTTATACACTACTCTAGCACACTCGAGTAGGTGAGATCGTTCCTACCAGGTAAGCCATAAATATGTAGCTGCCTGTTCCTTTTAGGAAATTTCTAGGTCAGTCAAACAGAAGAGTTTCCTCACTGGTGTCACTACCTTCCATTGTCCTTCTTAAATGACGTCATTAGTTTTTCTTGTAGGTTATGAAGACGGGTGAAGTTTTGGTCTTTTCTCGTTTGGGGCAAAAAAGGTAGAAAATCAACCTTGAAAATATTCCTTTTACTTTGTCCTTTGTTAATTTTACCTCGGCAATTATTCTAAGTATGCATGGATATAGGTTTAAAGGATGTGGTCATTTGGGAGCGACTAAACAAGAACATAGCCTCATAAACGTATGGAACTGTCCTCGACTGGGCGGCTGAACGTTGTTTCGGACGTCGTCCTGGGAAGGAGGTGTCCCCCTCCTGTTTGGAAATTTTTTGAATACTTAAGGGGCCTTTCATGCAATTTCGTGCAACATATTGAGCAAATTTTAAGGAAAATTTGTGCAAAGGTTTGACATTTATAACAGAGGGAACAAGTAAGGGGTTTCCGTCCTTGAATGGAGGGGGCGGGAACATACTTTCCCGACCACTTTTTCGACTGGGGTAGGGGTTAAATGCCTAGCCCCCGCTTCCTACTCCTGTGTGTAGGCAAGTTCAGTTCTACAGGGATTAAAAAGTCGGGAGGGTCGGATGTAATACTTTTCTGAAATAAGTCTGACCTAACTCTAACAACAGAAATCTTAGAAAACTAAAGCAAATTAATCCACGAAAGATTGCTTTTTAGGAAACAATACTCACCCTGAATTTGACGGCACAACATATGTGTATGTTTCGTCTCGTATTACCATCAAATCGACTCGGAAGTGTTGTATTTAATAACATAATTTTGTACTGATTTGTGCAAGTTTTGCAAATTAAAACTGACAATAGTTACTCCTGAACAAAGTAATTACAATGTTAATGAATGTAATTCAAACTTTAAAAACTGAGATTAGCAAAAAAAAGTGTTAGCATTGCAGAGGACCTGTATTAAGCAAAAAGCAAAAAGTAAAATGGGAGCGAAATGCGGAAGCATAGAATCGTCATCGTGACAAACAAAGACGGTTAAAATCCCGTAATTACGTTAATTAGTAAACGAGTCATGAGTTTCACTTTGTCTTCACTTTTTCAACTTTGTCATTAAATTTCAGCTCACTCTACATCAGTAACGTACAAAGACGATTTGACTTGTGTCAAGCCTTCGGCTGAGTCACACACATGGATGATTTTGCATTTTGGATGAATTTTTAACTGACGCGGCAGGCGCGTGACCCGAGGTCAAAAAACAAGGATTCCCCTGAATGAGTCACTTGTTTGATTTGACAGGTTGGGACCACCGGTCCTTTCAAAAACTTAGAGGGAATTCTCTATAAAAGAAGTAGCACTGGTATCGTTTTTCAGATATCAGAAGAATTACATTCAATCGATCGTTTGGTTCCAAAGGCAAATTTTTCCACAACTTTTCTTCGCATCTTGTTCATTTCATCATAGCAGCCACTGTCAAGTTTGCAAAGTTTAGAAGATTTGCATTACAGGTTTTCGGTGAGTTTGAAGTTTCATTTTGTATTTTTCATTTTTTAGGTTTCCTGACTTCCACCGAAAAAGTTCTGATTGAGACAGAAATAATGCTTAGGAATCGCAATTGATAGATAAATTTAGAAATATAGAAAGTTAGTTTCCTTTGCTTGATCCACTTCGTTTAGAAAGTTTAAATGTCGATGATACATTAAACCTTCAACTACGTCATCACAGAGGTTTAACGTGAAATGAAAGAATGAATTAAAGGTTACTTCACAATTTGAATTGCATAAATTCGGCGTTCAAGCAGTACGGTAACAGACTAGCTATGAATTGACAAGAGAGTTAGGATTTTGGAGAATCTTTGACTGCAAATTAAAGACAAACAGTCATCACCCCAAAGTATATCTTTGGTGTGGATATATCAAAATTTCAAATTTGTGACTACTCTTCGATTGACATGACAAGTGGAAAATTGAAAAGATGCAGAGTAGCTCACATTCCACACAATGCAGAGAGAGTGCTCAGATTCCACCTATAGGCTTATACACTAACCAGGATATGGCCTTCAGCAATAAAGTAGGTTTGTGTCTGCACACGGAGGACCTTTATACAGTTATTGGAAAAGCTACAAGTAACTTCGTTGGGAGGATTGGAATTGTCTGGGATGACCAAATAGTCCTTTAGGTTTGTTATTTACGTGATATTGCAGGAGTGATGTCACTTTCGAGCATTGTAAGTCTTTTTTCATAGGATGTGAATTTTTGTAAATTAATTTTTCATGTGTGGATTGTCTTCTTCAGTCAAAATAACTTCATAATTTGTTAACATTCTTTTTATCGGGGGGGGGGGGGGATAAAAAATTTTCCTTTTGTCACCTAAAGTATTTACAACTTAAGTTTTATTTATTAATCAGGTTGAATACATATCGATTCCACATTAGGTTGTTTAAAAATATAAACTGTAGAACTACAGTAAGAATGTCGTCTGCCCAAGGTGCATTGTAATTTAACTAAATCTCCTTCGTCGACGTTGGTATTGATTCCGAACCAACAGATAACTACTTTGTGACAAAATGCTAAAACTAAAACTACGCTGGTTTCATAAAATATGCAATAAAAAACATCGTTGATCAAGCTTCTACTTTCAAGCTATTTTAGGATAAGAAAAATTTCTTCTCAGATACCAAAAGCCTGCTGTTTAAATCTTTTTTGAAATCCTGCAATTCTAATTTTCTTATACAATGCTTTCAAATCTGAAGTGTTCGAGAGAAGTCCCCGTTTTCCTAACATTCCCTGTTTCTGGTACAAAGCAAACCTTGGCTTATGACTATAAGCAGAGGGTCTCTGTGTAGTCAGTAGAAATGTCCTAGTAATTGTTTCCTATTTACTGGCTTTTATCTTTATTTTAATGGCTGATATAAATAAAAAAAAAATTGGCTGAATACTTTTAAAATTTAAAAAACTTTCGAATATTTGAAATCAGTTCGTAAAACAGGCGGTGATAGTGTATTTGTTTTAGATGAAATTTGTTGACACTGGGCAATCCTCCCCACTCCCCTCAAAAAATTTAGGATGGATATTTGTTCTCTGACTCAGAGAGTTGACAAAAAATGTCTGTAATATCATCCAAAGAAGAAAATTAAATTGTGGTAAATAATTCACCAGAAGCTTGAAGAAAATGCAGTTGGATTTATTACTTGTTTTTTTAAGTTTGGAAGTCTTCATGTGTGTAACACATTTGCGTATACGATTTTCCCATCAAAGGTCTTTGTACAATTCACTGTAGAACTGTTTAAATGTTTTCAGATTAATAGTCTTTAAGCTTTAAATTCAATGGGAGAATTATTACAAAATAAGAAATAACGCAAAATTTGAGTCTTTAAAATTAGTTTAGAAATGGAAAAAACAATGTATTTGTTTTATCGATTAGTCATTCTATGAGCCATTTAGCTGGAAATGTGTTTTTCATCGTTTGTTTGTTTTCTCTCCAGATTAGAACTATTTTTATAGACAAAATGAAAGTGACTGTATTCTTCGGCGTTCTGCTTTTTGGGATCCTCATGATACACAATGAATCAAGTGCTGCTCCTGTGCTGTCTCGCATTGATCAAGGTAAATTTACTATTTTTGAAATCTATTCCATTACGTACTATTTTTTTTAAAAAATCCAGCAAGACCAAAGGTGCTTTCTTGCTAAAAAGAAATGCTTTGTTGAGGTTTATCAAATAATCCTCCTTGACATTTCATGTTCTACAAATTTTTAGAAATGTGGTGACCTCACATGACCTTTGAATGCCACAGAAAATCGAATTACAAAAATAAAAATGAAAAAAGTGTCCCAGACTGCATTCGAAACTGGGCCGTTTGTGTAACAGAGTACACTCTAAAAATGTTCTTGTCAAATTTGAACCGAACTGATCAGAAGGGCACCGGACAGGAATCTGATCAATTATTTGACTAGATTTGGTTCAGAAATGATCTGAATTAGTTCATTTTTAAACCGGATCTAGTCACATTTTTTACCAGATTCCTGTTCGGTGCCCCTATGATCAGACCTTTTTTAGAGTGTACGTTCCATTGCATCATCATTGAAAAACTCGTTATACGTATGGTTTTTCTAATATGTTATGGTCACAGCATCCTTCACACTTGTTCATAATAAATTAATTTAGAATTACCAATTCTTTTAGATTTATGCTTTAAAAATATATATTTTGTTCTCTATAATTTTATCTTCGTAATGGTACAAAAATTTAGCATTAACTTTTCAGTTTTCACTAAACGTCACAACTCTGAGATACGCTCACTGTCCATTTTGTTTAGGAAGTTTTCATATTTTCACCTCTGGTTCCCTAAGATGACCTTTGATTTCCAACAAAATCCATTGGTTCTCTCTCTATCTCTCCCTTAAAATTACAAATCTATATACCAAGTTTAGGAAGTATCCACCATCCCTGTCTCGGAATTTGACCTTTATTGACCTCAAATGATCTCAGAACTCCACTAAGAGGAATATGGATCTTTCTCTCAATGTGATTAATCTATATACCAAGTACAAAAAGTGTCCATCGGACGATCTTGTCACAAACAAACAAACATATATACACTCTCCACCGTGATTGCATAAATTCCTTTCGCCTTCACGTGGATGAAAATATTTAATTATCAAAGTCGGGCAAATTTTAATCTAGAGTAGGTGGTAAGTCTCACACTGTCAAGTATAGTTTCCCTCTTTGTGATAAGCTGGGGTTGAGAATAAAGACCAATGGCCCGGACTGATGTTATTTGTAATTGCGCCTTGTTTGTGCTTTTTCGAGGGAAGTCTTGGATAGCACGTACAATTTATTAGGCTGTGTGGGGTATTTTACCCATATACTTCTACTTGTACAATACTACTGACTACTCCACTGAAAAGAATAGGGATCTTGCTCTAAAAACGATAAATGTTGGCTACATAGCAAGTATGTAAAGTGTCCATAATTGCTATCTTGAGATATCGTGTTTGCAAGCCAAACTTCACAAACACACGCATACACACATCAGTAAGCCACAACTAGAAAAAAGGCCGTAGCCGGCCCGACTTTAACCAATTGGTTAGAAATTGAGCCGTAAAACCTCATCTAACTCTAACTCACCAACGTGATTGCATAGATTCCTTTCGCCTTCTGCAAAAAATCATAAGTCCCCTAACGTGGATGACAATATTTAATTATCAAAGTCGGGCCAAAAGTGGTTACTTACACACTGCCAAGTAAAGTTTCCTCTTTGAAATTTTAACACGCTGAGGTTTAGAATAAATACCAGTGGCCCGAACTGATGTTACTTGTAACCGCGCCTTGTTTGTGCTTCTTTAAGGAAGTCTTAGATAGCACGAATATTTGTTAGGGTGTGTGGTATTTTACCCAACTGCTTCTACTTGTACAATACTACTGACTATTCCCCTGAAAAGAATACGGATCTTTCTCAAAAAAAGATAAATGTACATAGCAAGTATGAAAAGTGTGGAGGAGTGGTATTTTCCCCCAACTACTCCTCCTTGTACAATAACTCAAAAAAGGAACTACCAGGATCAGACAAGGAAATATTTCAATCACAAGATGAATGGCGTTACTCAGACAAGGGTGCTGTTAACAGTTCTTGGTCAGACAAAATGAATGGCATCCTGCTTATGAACAACCTGGTATCCACATAACCATCCATTGTACTAATCTGTCTCCTTCATTCCATATCCTATTTGGTCGGCTGTTAATTTTACCTGTGTCTGTTTAAAAAAAAACCTATATTTGTTAATTAACTGACCTTAGCTGGGGAAAAATTTGAGGATGAGTGCTTCCTTGGCACTTTGGTGGTGATTTTTCACATAGTTCCAACCTCCTTGGAAAAAGTAATGGCTGTAAGGAACAGGCAGAGAATATTCACATAGTAGTAGCAGGGGCGATAACATGACCACCATTGTTTGATTCAGCATAGTTTTAGGGGAGTTAGGGATCAAAGACAACCGGAACCCCTCAGAGTTGCATCTTGAGAACAAATATACCATTTGATACCTTCTGCTTCTATCTGCAGGATCAATTGACAAAGTTATCCGTCACTTAATGAAAAGAGACGCCGAAAACAAGGACAATACAATCATGCAAGACACAAATGACACAGATGATGACGAGGATGACGATGGTGAAGAAGACGAAAATACAACTGACGCTGATGACTATGACGAGAATAATAATGACGACGATGAAGATGACGAAAATACAATCGATGCTGACGACGTTTCATCAACCGAAGCACCTAGTAAGACAGAGGCGAGACGCAGAAGGCAAGATAACACCGACGAAAACGACAACAGTGATGATGACGATGAGGATAATGATGATGATGATGACAATGTCGAGGATGATGGTGATGAAGATGACGAAAATACAACCGATGCTGATGACGATGTTTCATCAACCGTAGCACCTAGTAAGACATTAGCTAGACGCAAGAGGAGTGGTGACACCGACGATAACGATGGCGATGATGCAGATAATGATGACGACGACGATGACGAAAATACAACTGACGCTGATGACGATGTTTCATCAACTGAAGCACCTAGTAATCCAAAGGCGAGACGGAGAAGGATAGATAACACCAACGGAAACGACAACAGTGGTGATGACGAAGAGGATAATGATGATGACTATGACGAGAATACTGATGATGATGATGATGATGATGATGATGATGATGATGATGATGATGATGATGATGATGATGATGAAGATGACGAAAATACAACCGATGCTGATAACGATGTTTCATCAACTGATGCACCTAGTAAGACATTAGCTAGACGCAAGAGGAGTGGTGACACCGACGATAACGATGACGATGATGCAGATAAAGATGACGACGACGACGATGACGACGATGACGAAAATACAACTGACGTTGATGACGACGTTTCATCAACTGAAGCACCTAGTAAGCCAGACACGAGACGCAGAAGGAGAGATAACACCAACGCAACCGACAACGGTGGTGATGACGATGATGATAATGATGATGATTACGATGACGATGACGAGAATAGTAATGATGGTGATGAAGATGACGAAAATACGACTGATGCTGATGACGATGGTACATCAACCAAAGCACCAACTAAGCCAGTGGCGAGACGTAGAAGGAGCGATAGCACCGAAGATAACCACGACAAACAAGATGATGAAGACGACAGTGAAGATGACGATGATGACGTTTCTTCAACTGTTGTACCTATTTAGATATTTAGATTAGTTTTTATTTGATTCAAGGGGATTCCATGGACGGTTAGTTACTCGTACGAAAGTCACTATATGTAAGATGGGAAATGCTAGTGGATTTGCTTTAATATGAGACTGCTGTTGGTTCGGCTTCCATCTTTCCCCCTATCCACCCACTAACTATTCATTAAATCAAAAGGAAAAATAATTTATTCTTATTAAGTAGATTTCGATATAAATCATATTTACCTCATTATAAGTTTTAGTCAAAGATTTTATTCAGAAAACAACTTCAATTTGAATTTATCTTTCCAAACACATTTCTGGAAAGTTGCCATGTTTAGAGTGTATACGTTTAACAGACGATTTTATTTATCTTAATTTTTGACGATCTACCTGCAGTGTTTTCAAACTATTTATTTCACTACCATTACTTTCGAGACATATCGAGGTTGCCAAGTTTCCCATTTTATAATATCAAGGACAGTGTTTCTTATACAGGCCAAGGGTAACTTCGAAGTTCCATTGAGCCAGGAGGTTAAGAGTTTTATTCAGACTTCCATTCTTGCCTGTAATTCATCAGTAATGATGACAAATTGTAAATATATAAGAATATACGTCACATGTAATTGGTATTTCATATTTCTTTTCTCATTTTGTGTTTCAATATTTTCATATCATTCAATTTTGTGTGAGTGGATTCACATGGGGGTCCAATATCCACTGACTTAGAAACCTAAACACGTGCCCTACAAATCTGTTTTATGTTTCACATGTGAAAATAGTCTTCATTGCTTTAGATTGCTTCAACTTGACTGAGACTGATATTCTTGGATAGGTCTCGACAGCAAACATTTATGTCCATTTTGTATGACCTTGTTACGATAGAAATCGTCCAATACTTGTGCTTCATAAAAGAGATAAAAATATCAGCAAAGGCAGAAAGTAAAAAAGTAAATCGACTCACCAACCGTTAAGTCCAGTTCACCACAAAGAAGAGAGAACAGGAAGCAATCACAACTCTGCAAGGCCCTGCTTGCCCTTTGACATTGCATGTAACATCTCTGTCAGAGCAGGGAGTTGCTATTTGACAAATAGCAACTCCCTGGTCAGAGAAGGTTTAGAGAATACTATACCACTGTCGCCAACATTTCCAGAAGCTTTTGGTATGCCCCACACGTATTTAATGTATCGTACTTACCCGGGCTGTTCTGAAAATCCCTTTCCATGACCGCTTCTCTTGCAACGAGTTGCCCACCTTGCCCACAAGTAGCTGAGCCCCCGATTAATTGTAAATAACATTGCCCACAATTACAACTTTCCCCAAAAACCAAATAGGGATAATGAAAGAGCCCTTTGATGACTTGAGGGATTTTCAGCTACCTCACCTAAGTGACCATTGTTACAAGACGACCCGTCAGGAACACCGGATTGAATCCATCGACGAGCGAATGGAAAGTTCCAGAGAATTCAACTTCAACGCAGCCTTTCTAGAACTGTCTAGAAGTGAGAACTGTTTACGTTATGTCCCAATTATAGCAGCGACCTGGCAACACTTCGAAGAAGCTGCAATTGTCGTTATTCAACTACTGTGTGTTCTAGAAGTTTCTATTAAGGAACGTTCTCGTAATTACTGGACTGTGTACACTAGAAGTTTCTGTTAAATTCTGGAGAGTTCTCGAAGAAAAGCCTAGCATATAAAAGGCAGTTCAACAACTATCACACTGGAGAGACATAGAGAGACACCATCGAGTCCAGACGTTATTCTACTGTCCGTTTGTTGACCGAATCATACGAGGCCAGCCACTGACACTTCACACTTGTGACAAATTGCCTTACGCCGTTTCTACACTGTGTATTGAGGTTGTTATCATCCATCGCCTACAGGTCTAGCCTTGTCATTATTCGCTCGTGGAACCAGTTCCTACGCTACAGCACGCTGCAGGTCTACCACTGTGCCATCGTCAACGTGCATGCACTACCAGCCCTTGGACCAGACCAGAATACCATTAAGTAAAGGATTGTAAGTAAATCTAATTAATTATTGTAAATTTAAGTGAGATAAGGAGATTGTAAATAATCATTAAGTTGTTGAATTTTAATCTCGTTCTTCTGTGATCTTTCGCTATTATTGGTTTGACTTGCGACCACAAGCCGTAACACCATAATTATTTATCGTTGCTTAATAAAGTATAAGGCGAAATTTGTCAGAATTTAGCAGGTCGGTAGCCATGTAGAGGGGGCAGGGGCCGCTCCCCCTACAAAGACTCTTGTCTCTTAGAAAATTGAAAAGCATATATCTTCCCCTAAAAATCATCTTTACTCCCATTGAACTTAATACTGTCCCTTTACCAGCTTGTCTGGACAAGGCCAGACTTTGGTACGGGGATATGAGACAAGCAAAACACTTCTGCTGACTAATACAAGTAAAAGCTACAGTGCATAGTTGCCCATAATACGGAAATGGCAGAGATCCTATTTTGAAAGTTTCCATCTTTAGAGAATGTAGATGGATGGTACCACTGCAAGTGTCAGCATCGAAATTATAATTTAGAATATGGGAGTGCAGAGTGGGGAATGCCAGGCGCGGATCCAGGGGGGCCTGGGGGGCCCGGCCCCCCCCTCGCCACGAAAAAAAACGAAAGGAGAAAAAAACGAAAAAGAAAAAAAAAGAAAAGGAGAAAGAAAATTAAGAGCAAAAAATGATTAAAAGAGTCTAAGAACCTATTCAAAGTATATATTTCTGTAGGGGTTGGGTGGAGCTATAGCTGGATTATCTCTTTAGATATCTTTCAAAGTGGTTGGCGACGAAAGGAGAGCTACATTGTTTGAAAACAGGTGAATAGCTGAGTAATGATCCTTGCATTAAGATCTAAATAAGTAAACATCGTGACATATGCAGTATGGGCCCGGCTATCTGCACTGAAATTTAGTAACAATTTTGTGTTAAAGAGTGAAATTTTTTGTAAGCTAGAGGGATTGAGAGACAAAGTTTTCTCCATACAGACCTTGTAGAATGAATACAGAAGACAAGCTGTCAGGTGACGTGCTATTGTGCACAGTGGCACCAGCTGTTGCAGGCAAAGTAGCAGCGTGCATACCCTATTCGATTTCGAAACTCTGAAAAGTTTAAACATGAACTCAAAAGGCTTCTACGCTACAGACAGTTGCGTCGGCACAGTGGGCAATGGGTGACGTGTGTCCCCCTCCCCCATCGATTCTTGAATTTTTTTAAATGGTCCCAAAAGTGGTTTAAGCTACAGATTTCTGTGGGGGTGTAGGGTGAGATGCATTTTTGATGATTGGTTTATTTGTTCTAACCATTTTCTTTCACATACTGTTCTCAAACTATCAGAAGCTTTGGAAATTCTTGACAAATTCCAAATTTTCGCAAGTGCCGCTAGCGTCAAGCCTTGTGTCAGAGTTGTCCTTATTATCAATATCTTTCGGTAACTACTCACGGGGGAACAAAGGAGCAAAAGTGCCTTTTAAGAATTCTCAGTCAGAAGATTCGTTTCTGAATAGCAGGTTTTGTCATGGACTAATATTTTATTCAAAATTTCGGCGCGCTTACGAAAGGGTTTCACATACCATTGACAAAGCTATGACGCAAAAAGTTATTCCAATGCAAACATTTTTCTCTAAAACGTACATCTCCTTCTCTGCAGGGCTCTCATCATTATGGGATCTTTGACTAATCTAGTCTAGCACATGATTTGAAAGATTGAAAGTACGTAATTGCCGTTGCTTATTTTCCAAACATTTTACCGCGACGTTCAATAACGACGAAAATCTTTTCTGAAACGAATTTTGCCTGTCCACCATCCCTCTTGCTACACCTAAAAAGAAGGTGATACATCATATCTCCTCCCATATGGATGTCGGGTAGACAGTGAGAATCCCGTTGGTTCCTCTTTTGTATACTGTAACTAATTCAGAGCTCCCGGGAGGCGCTATACTGTTCTCTGTCAACCTTGGATATCCTTTTAAAGTGTAAAGGAAATATTTTATTATAGTCCAAGAATGTTTCCGTGGACTCCACTTAGGTATAATTACGTGTACAATTTTCCCATGGGCGTGGTTCAAGGGGGGACGGGGGACGCGTCCCCTCACTTTTTTGGAAGGGGGACATCGTCAAAAAGTTCCCCTCACTTTTTCAAAAATGATGGAAGAGACTGCAATTATACCTAGGAAAACAAATGTTTTAGAAGGAAAATAACCTAAAAATCCTACACTTTTGTTGCATCTGAGGGCATTCAGTTCTAGAAAAATTTTCCTTAGACCCTCCCCCATGCCGACGATCACAAAACGTATTGCCTCCCCGTGACGCAAATTCTTGCTGCCACCACTGCTTCTTCCACCAGGACGGCGATTCACAAATGTGAAAAAGTCCCCTCCCCCCCCCCCCCACTTTTGGAGATGGATTCACGCCCACGATTTTTCCTGGGACTTAAGTTTTGAAGACAATATATTGACCGTCTCTTACTTCCCTTTTTCACCCGAACAAAAGTTAGAATTCACTAAACTGTGGACATTTTTTAAACAAACAATCACTTTAGAATGACCCAAAGATACTACCATTTTGCATATAGGCCCCCTAAAATTAACAAAAAATTTTCAAAGGGGACGTTTAACTCCTTCCTGGGATTGCACTCGCGTGTACTAACAACTGAACAAGAAAAGGCTCTCCCACTCTTGTATATAGCGTATACAAAATCCCACTGCCTAAAAAGGCACGGTTTAGCAGTTATCTGGGTTCCCCCAATCACCCACTCCCGCCGGCACCATCGGTCATAGATTTCTGAAGGGTTACCCTTCAGTAATTCATAAAAAAGGTAACATATCATCTCTCCTCCCATATGGATGTTAGGTTGTGAGAGTCCTGTTGGCCCCCCTTTTCAGTGTACAATTAATGCAGAGCTCTCGATAGGCTCTATACCGAAAATTTTCGGCGCGCTCCGCGCGCAATTGTTTACGCTTACGGAGAAAGGTACGTTTGTATTGAGTGATGGATTTATTTTCAACACTTTTTACCAAAAGTCATTTGAAATCTTTCACGATTTTTGCAAAGTCTTCTCAATATTTCTTGATTTTCGCTTGATCTGCGCACTTTTAGCCTTGAATTGCTTCTTTTACTATCAATAAGGTCCCAAACGTATTCGCATTACTCATCGGTGGGATTCTACCATAAGCCAATTATTCGTGTGCACAAACGTGATTTCAGAGGAGCCAGTATGTAAGGATGTGAAGCAACTGATACTCATTTTTTCACCTCCTCTTCTTATGAAAACTGAAAACTTAGTATCGAACCCACCTTCTAATTGATCACAAAAGGGAATTGACACCTTTAGGGATAGCAATGGTTTTAAATGTAAATTCAAATTTTCGGCGCATTTGCGCGCAATTGTTTCATCTGACTTCATATACCCGAATACCGTATAACGAAAATAAAACACTTATTATGGCAAAAATCATTTCAAGTTCAAGTTTTAAGATAACTTAGATTCTCCGGAACTTCTGCAGGTACATATAGTGACTTATACTGAGCCATAGACATCAAATTCCATGCAACATGAAAAGGTATAAAATCTCACTGACATAAGAACTGGAGCCGATTTCTGTGCTCTTAAAAATGCAATATTGCGAGAGCTTCCGGGGGCTTCGCCCCCTGGACCCCACAGGGGCTCCGCCCCTGGACCCCGCCAGTGGCCCTTACGCGGGCCCCTGGACCCCACGCGTAGGGACTCGCGCTTCGCGCTCGTGGTGCACCTTCGGTGCACATGGGGTTTTCCATCTTGGGGCCCCCCCCCCTCAAAATTTCTGGATCCGCGCCTGGGGAATGCCTTATCCAGGGAAACGAGCCACATCTTCTCTGTGTTAAATTCCAAGGCGGCCTTCATTAAATATTCTAAACTTCACTGAGATTATCAACAAGCAACAAGAGCTTTCATGTGTGTTTCAGACTTGTGTATATGGGAGCCTTTTTAAGTGTTTCTGGTGGTCGCTTTCTGTAGACACCGCTGGGGTCACACATGATTGTGCAGGAAGTGAGGAGCACCAAACTCGAAATGTTAGCTTCACAAGATCAGGCTCTGATGATTGCACCTGTTGATTTATATTTAGAGCATTCTTTTTTTCAACTTTCGGTCTCGCAATGGCAAAGTCATGGGGTAGGTTTGGTCGGAAATCAGCACCCCCACTCCATGCAGTGGGGGAAACAAAACACAACAAAAACAAACTAACAAATTAACAAAAAGGAAAGAAAGAGAACAGGGCAACTAGGTAAGTATTTGAGACAAAGGATAACTTTTGCACTGTTGAATATGAGAGACATATATAATAATATATATGTAAAAAAATTGGCAGGCCATGCTCGTACCAGTTGAAGACTATTGTTCATGGTTCATTTCTGTTGGATACCTTTAGTGGAATTGTTATATAGTCCCCCACATTTCCCCTCACTTCATTCTTTCTCCCGATCTACGAGTTGGCGCACCATCAAAGGGACCAACCGTTCATACGAAGTATACTGTGATGAGAATTGTGAGAGATGAGTTTTTGGTGTATGAGGTGCCCGGTAGGCGTCATTCAGAGATATCTTAAGTGTTTACTCTAATATCCACACTTTTTGAAAAACTCAGGGCTTGCCCCTAATATTTACCGTGGTCTTGTCCCTGAACACAACAAGTGTCCTAAACGAGGGTACCTGGACCCCATGTCCTCTAGAGTAAGAGCTACACTCTTCGTCGGTCCCTTTCTTGCAGCTGGGTCATTCTTACCTGTCCAGCCGAAGCGAAACCAGTTGCTACACTTTTACGAACGAAACTCACTTCTAGTTCAAACTATTGAGCCCTTCTCCGCACCCTACTCTATCCCTTCCCGTCTACCTCAGTCCCTTGAGCTGGCTCCATGTTGATGCATGGTTCTGATGTGTATTAATTTTAAAATTATTCGTAGAAACATTACCCTCTTAAACGGTAGATAAAGTTTTTTCTTCAGATGTTAAAAAGAAAAAAACTATTCCTGGCTTCAAATAAAGAAACTTTATTATAGACTTAAATCCTTTAATTAGTTAGTTGGTTGTTTGGTTGGTTGGTTAGTTGGTTAGTTGGTTAGTTAGTTGATTGGTCAGTAAGTTGGTTAGTAAGTTGGTTGGTTAGTTGGTTGGTTAGTTAGTTAGTTGTTTAGTTGGTTAGTTAGCTAGTTAGTTCGTTCGTTAGTTAGTTAGTTAGTTAGTTAGTTAGTTAGTTAGTTAGTTAGATAGTCGGTCAGTCAGTCAGTCAGTCAGTTTGTTAGTTCATTTTCAGTTGTGGCTCACTAAAATGATCGAAGTCGAAAGTGTTACTCTTTTCCTAAACCAATAAACAGCAGGATCGGTACGGATGAAGGATTTCTGGGAAGGAGCAGAAGAGGTTGAGCAACACAAAAATGGTACAGCACATAAGTATTGGAACATTGTATCGTCCAGACGACCAATAACTATGGCAAAATATCCAAAAGAGAGAGCAGCTTCCCCCACCCCACGCCCGGATCATCCCCGAACATGTATTAATGGTAGAACACTTGGAACTCAAAATGGATTCTTATATGGCTAATTGGTTTACACATTTTTAGTATGAAGAAAATGCGTATCCAGGCAAAGTTATCAAACAGAAAGATATTTTTCAGGGGCGAGATGTTTTAATGTTATAGAAATTTTCGTTCTACAAAATGGGGTGGGGATTTTTCCAGCATCCAGATACCTTAGCTACGGGCCTAGAGATAAGAGTTTGTCAAGCGTAAAACTTACAGATCAATGCCAGACTTTATACAGAGTTTTCATAACTTTGAAAAGGTCGTTTTTAGGACTTTGATATTTTTTCGGTATTTTTGCAATCGTGTAAAGACTAACTATGTACCGTTGAAAACACTCCTTGTAGTAATTATACAAAGTCAGTGCAACAAACTGTAGTAAGTCACAAGAAGCTTAGTAAGAAAACACATATTGCCATGGCTCGCAGATTTGAAAACTTAAACTTGCAAATGGCAGATTGCCATTAAATAATATCCTTATTTGATTTGAAAACAAATAACAGTAAGAGCTATATTTAGCTCAGTTGGACCTTGAAGGTGAGTCTTGCTCTCTTTACCTCATTGCACAGAACTGTGATTTAGTAATTCAAACACGGGGAAGTACCTCCCGGAAAAAGTTTCACGTTTTCCCCTGCCCCTTAAATGTTATGGCCTGGGAGAACATTTTGTCAAAAAGTAGAAAGGATGATTCCATGAATGATACTGATATATTGAAAAGAGACATCTCCTTATATTTAACCTTTTCTTAACCCGTACTAATGGCCAAGGCAGAAGGTCATACCATCTTTCCCAAACTACAATGTAGGTAATAAGGGAATATTCAAAGCAAAGACAGGCCTAACATTAACTTTACTTGAAAACGGGAAATACCCTTTAATTTTAATTTTTAAGCTAATTCTTATTGAGTGGCAGACGCTAATAAAGGATCGAGGGAAGTAACACCTTCAAAATCAAAGCTTGCCCCCTCCCTCCAATCTGAGCAGTTAAAGGAGAAGTAAATGGCCATAATACCATTTGTCTTTTCCAAGACTGTCCGAAACATAACTTCATTGCAGTGACGTAGACAGAGAGGCTGTTCTGGGGTGACAGGGCGTCCGCCATTTCATGAGGGGATTCAAATATTGATGTGGTACATTTTTTACCCCTTTAACTTTGCAGTTGGGGTAGCTGTGACCCCTCCCCTTTATACCCCACTAGCAGGAAAATTTTCAAAGACAAAGTAATCCTGGTACTAGTGACTTCTGTGCGTCCTTTTGATTGTGTTGGTACTGTATTAGAGCACCGTGTTACTTATTTTTGTTATAGTAACCTTGACGATTGACGTCAAAGTTCCCAAAATGTGTCAGACAAACACAGTATTGAATGCAAGATTGACAAACTGTTTGGGTGTTCAGTGTGTCATTCAACCATGGTGGTAATACCCTTGACGGCAAAGCATAAAGTCACTTTTTAAAGTATAAACACTACAAAGCAGTAGCTATGATACCGCTACCTCTTTGCGAATTGGCAGAATATAACACTTTCTTTACAAAATTTGTACCCCAAATTATTTTAAAGGATAAATTTAAGGTCTTGCAACCTTTCTGAGATCGTAGATAAGTCCCGTCTCTAAAACACATAATGGCAAGCGAAATCTGAAGGACATGCTTACCACAATATGAAATACGATTGGAAGTAATAGTGGTTTCGGACGGTAGTTTAGGCTATACAAGGCATGTAGTGTAATTTTCAGTTATCCTGCGAGACAAGTAGTTTTGTTCAAGACCATGACACTATCGTAATTTGCATTTCAATCAACCTCAATTATTAAAAAACTGTGAATATTTCCTTTATACATTCCTCATTTGATTAAAAAGTGTGAGAGATAAAAAAAAAACTTCTTGAACAAGACTATTGCGAGACAGGACGGGATAGCTAGAGTTTACCCACCCTGCGGACTTGTTTACTCCTGCACGTCGGCCATTTGGCCACCGGCGGACCGCCAGATTTTGCTATCAGGGACCTTTAGTGGCTGCACTTCTTGTACGCCAAAAAAGGATTAACCTACATATACGACACCTGCTATGAAGTTAAAGACGGGGTAGAAATTGAGACTTTGTAGGTGGACTTAGAAGGTTTGCAAAAGAAAGTCGCTGGGCCGGGTCAAGGGGTTAATGTCCCATGTTTACCTCGGTGTTTGTTATATGTGTATTTAGGCCTTAAATAAATCAGAGATTAAAATTAACTTTAAAAGTAAGGGAAATATTTCTTTATTTATGTCTTATGAACACTTACAATAAAATATTCAAAGATGGGTTCGTCGATACCATGTAAACACTCGATAAAACTTATTTAGCAATTAAACACTTATTTTGCCCACACTGTGAAAACATGTTTAAATTCTTAAAATGTTTAGTGATTAAACACTAAATGTTTAGCAATTGAAGGTGTTTTGAAACAGAATGTTTAGGAATTAGACACCTGTGTTTAGCATCTAAACATTTTAACAAAGTGGGAGAAAAAGGTTAGACAATTTTTAACTCCTAAACACCGTTTAGAGTGAAGGTTACCTAATTATGTGGGTACTTATTTGCAGAGGGAAGTGCTTGGATAGTTTTGGAAGGTGATGGTCCCAAAAGGTTGACTTAAAAAGCTACAGCTGAGAAAAAGTTGCGTATAGATTCCTGTGCTCTCAGATAAGTGTAAATTAACCAGCATGCATTGGACATCGAGGGAGGGAGGTCTTTAATAGATTGCTACGGAGACATATAACTGAGTTGGATTTGATATTCGAGCCAGTTATTTAAGGGAATACATTGAAGCTCGTGAAATGTAGATATAGCTTAAACCATAATTGACGAGGGCCAGCTCCTAACATAACTTACATTGATGATGGGTTATTATACTTTTGTTGAAAATGTTTTGCTTTTGGTTGGAGAAAGAAGTGACGATCATTTCTCTGACTTACGGGACCGCATCCTTGAATTTTGAAGCACTTTTTAGGAGTATTTTTCAAGAGTGTGAGATCCATACATAATTTTTGCTAAAACTAATTGTCTGAACGGTTTGACCTAGATTGTAGGTAAGAAAAGTAAAACGTGGGGCCTAACGAAGATTTTCCACCTGGCGCAATTTTAAGGTAGAACACCATTAATTTAGGAAAATTGTACCTGATGAATATAGTCCCTCATTTTTCGTGGAAGGTTATTGGCTATGTTGTGAGCTGCATTTGAGATATAAATGTTACCGCACATCAAGTAAAGTAACGTTCTCATTGTGCTAAAAGACAGACATCCAAAAAGTCAAATTTGCATTTTATCCTTCTCAGAGGTTTTTCCAGTAAGGAGGATTAGCTTTCCTAACGGGAGATGATTTTCACAACAGTAGTTTCAAATATGATTAATGCACGGTCACTACACATTTAGTGAATCAAGGCATAGTATCTTCATGAAGTTATTTATGTGCATTGGCATTTTCGTCGAATAAGAATTGTACAAGACCCTCAGATTTTGAGTTGCAGGCTAACATTTATAAAATCAGCATAGCATGCAATCACCTACAATGGATCGAGTCTTTTTGTCATATTCAAACAGTGACGTATACATTAAAGGTATCATGCAGTCGTATATTTGAAAATATCAGGTAAATCTTACAGAACTCCTCTTACTTCCCTTCAAAGTATCTTTCATAATGTGCTTCTGAAACATAACGAGTGTTAAAGGCAGCCTAAACCAAAAAAAAGTATTGTCCCAAGAATAAAAAAGCATTCTTGAACTGGATTACCAGGCTATACTAATTTTAATTGGAATGACGGCATCATCCTTTAATGTGACGATCATGAAATATCCATCTGAAGCCAAGCGATTCTTCGTCGGAAGATTTACTATTCCAGCAAATGTATTTCAGAGGAACTACTATAAGCTCCTTGTATAATCATTTTGTCAAACTTGCTCTGAAAGATAACAGTGATGTCAGAAAAGAGTGAACCTTTAAGAGGCTGTTGTATCACTCCAAACATATTTAGGAATATTCTTATAACTCTGCAAACATTTATTGTCTGCCCTTTGATTGGCCAGAATACAAAAAATAGTCTCATTGGTCTATCATGACTTGTGCAGATTACACAGCAGTGCACCCAATGCACATTAGATAGCTCATACAAAGCTCATATAGCATTTTTTAGGTAGGGGGTTGTAGTAAAATGGGTGTTTTAATTTGGAGGAAGGACTAAAAGTAATCTCAGAAGGGAGAAATTTTACTGTCAGGAGCGAGATTTATTGGCCTTTCAACCCTATTTAATCTTAGGTGCGACTGCAACAAGTTCTAAAGAGGGCGATTAATTGACCGTGATAGCTTGAAAAAGTCATCACGATATGTATGTTTTCACGATAGCTGTGACACTTGGTCACGAGCTGAGTTGACCATGTTAAAGGGTCATTAAACCAGAAAGTTGCCACCAGTCAAGCAACCACAAGATAGGAACTGACGATTTCTGTTGTCCTGTTTTTAAATTTTTCTTTATTCAAAATTCAGTCATGGAAGAGTGACTTCAACACCTCTGGTTTGGCACGAACAATGCAATGACGTCATTAAACGTTGTTGAAGTTGGTACAAGGGCAAGGACTCCTGTAGTTCCAGTCAGAAAAAGGGGCAAAGACTTTTGCGTTTGATTCAGTTGTACCGAGTCACCCCATTTGTAATTGAATCAAGTTATTCATAAAAATTGGTGGAATTTCATTTTTTGCAGGAAAGGAAGTTGTTTCTTAATTTTCAATAAAAAATCCAGCCTTCCTGTCCATAAAAAGCAAAGAATCGTGATTTACTTTTGGAGTGCGATTTTATAGACTTTAAAAGAGGATCTCCTCCCCTTATTTCTAGCGCTGTATAAGGCTAATTAGTTGCTTGTTAGTGGATTGTTTCCCTGAGAAACACCAGCCAGTTTTGTCTTGGAAGGTAGTGACATGTGCTGAGTCAAGTCTTATTTCGACCCCGACCGATTCACGTTCTCCCTCCTCCTTTCCTTCCCCGCTTCCCTCCCCCTGTGGAGCACTAGCAAGGCGGTCATTCCCAGCTGCCAAAAACTTAGCACCTCTAGTTTCTCTACAACTATTACTAAATTTGCCGTCAGTCGTGTTTAATACTTTAAAATAAATCAAAACCTACGCGTTTCTCACAGAAGAGCAAGAATAACCTTAAACCATGGGCCCCATGTGAATCCGTCCCTACAAATTTGAATGATACAAAATAATTGTAATAATTGTAATACACACTGAGAAAAAAGAAACATAAAATATCAATGCATTTGACGTGTATTCTTATATATTTACAATTTGTCATCATTACTGATGATTTACAGGCAAGAATGGAAGTCTGCTTGAACATCTTTGACCTCCTGGCTCAATGGAACTTCGAAGTTACCCTTGGCCTGTATTTTATATATAAGAAACACTGTCCTTGATATTATAAAATGGGGAACTTGGCAACCTCGATTTAATATTTTAGGAGTAAGATATGCATAAATTATGGATTTTTAAAGCATTTTTAGAGTAAACTGGAAGTATCATTAGATTAAGCAGGGAGATGCAAGAATAACTCCCTGGTTATAAAACACGAAACAAAGATGGTGATTTTTCAGCCCTGTTTTTAACCTATATTAAGTCATATTATTTTCTTTGGCAGATGAGACATACACGTATTATGCTGAGCTACAGTATTGTCTAATCATGACAAACAGGTCAAACTGGAAAACTCATGGTTTATACAAGCATCTTTAAATTCATTTCAGAATGGGCGAAATGTGATACTGGTTTTATCAATATGAATTGGAATTTGATTCTGACTGATTCTCTCGTATTGGTTTCGTGGGACGGAGCTAAAATTTAAAATGACATAAACAATTTAATCAAACGAGTGTCATGTCCCATGCATTTATGATTTTCAAGTTATACGGACATCAAACTGTTTCAATTTTTTCCCACCCATATGAAATAATAATTTTTTGAAATTAACTATCCCCACAAATTATTAAGCTTAACCCAAGTCAGGGATTTTGGTGAGATTTGAAACTACTCTATCTACATAAATTCTTCCCCAATGGCAATATTTTTCGAAAACAATCCCATTAAAGCAAAACCGTTTGCTCTTGATTTACGTCAACTTTTAACAGGAGGAATTTCGGTGGATGAAACATCCTCAGCATCGGTACTATTTTCGACATCCTCATCGTCATCGTTGTCATCGTTGTCGTCATCATCTTCTTCGTCGTCATCATCATCATTGTCATCGTCATCGCCATCTTGATCGTTATCATCATTGTCGTCACCATTATCTGTGTCATTATCTGAGTCATCGTCTTTATCGTCTGTGTCATCACTCCTTCTGCGTCTCTCCACTGGCCCATCTGGTGTTTCCGTTGGTTTGACATCATCTTCAGCATCGGTACTATTTTCGACATTCTCATCATCATCGTTGTCATCATCATCGTCGTCGTCATCATCATTACTATCGCTGTCATCACTGTCATCATCATCATCATCATCATTATCATCATCATCGTCATTATCATTGTCATCATTATCTGTGTCATCATCTGTATCATCGTCTTTATCGTCGGTGTCATCACTCCTTCTGCGTCTCTCCACTGGCCCATCTGGTGTTTCGGTTGATGAGACATCATCTTCAGCATCGGTACTATTTTCGACATTCTCATCATCATCGTTGTCATCATCTTCGTCGTCGTCATCATCATTACTATCGCCGTCATCACTGTCATCATCATCTTCATCATCGTCATTATCATTGTCATCATTATCTGTGTCATCATCTGTGTCATCATCTATATCATCGTCGTTATCGTCGGTGTCATCACTCCTTCTGCGTCTCTCCACTGGCCCATCTGGTGTTTCGGTTGATGAGACATCATCTTCAGCATCGGTACTATTTTCGACATTCTCATCATCATCGTTGTCATCATCGTCGTCGTCGTCATCATCATTACTATCGCTGTCATCACTGTCATCATCATCGTCATTATCATTGTCATCATCATCTGTGTCATCATCTGTACCATCGTCGTTATCGTCGGTGTCATCACTCCTTCTGCGTCTCTCCACTGGCCCATCTGGTGTTTCGGTTGATGAGACATCATCTTCAGCATTGGTGCTATTTTCGACAGTCTCATCATCGTTGTCATTATCATCGTCATCGTCGTCATCATCGTTACCATCGCTGTCATCATCGTCTTCATCATCATCGCTATTTTCCTCGTCCACATCAGACGTGTCTTGAGAGGTGCCGGTTTCTTCTTGTTCTCTTTTCACGAGGTGAAGAACGACTTTTTGAATTCTTCCTGTCGGTTGAACAAAAGATCTTAATGACACAACAGTACAAAATGTGTTGCTGGAAGACAGGTTTAAGCAGGGAACAGCTCCCTGGTTTAAGGAAGTGAGGGAGGTGATCTTGGTAGTTTATTTATATTTGCGTCTCCCTAATAAAGGTTTCAAGCCTTTTTCTGTCATTCATGATTGAAAGCAGAAGAGTGCTTACATGTCTGGGTAGACCTAACGTTTTAACTGACTGGGTATATCATAAAGGTTGACAACGAAAAAATAATGAAACATTGTTTTTACAGGTTTTGTAACTCGCCCCACTTCAACCCTTCCTTTCATCAAATAGAAAATGGGAAAACTCTTCACACCAACAATATAGCACACAGATTTGCACACAAATCAACTGTTGTACTCTCTGATCTTCAGTGGCGCCGTCAGGATTTGGTGATAGGGGAGGGGCACAGATAATGTCGTAAAGTAACCTCAGTTAAACCCCAAGTCTACGTAAATTGAACCTTTTATGTGTCCCTGAGTTTTCGTATGCAGCAGTGGGGATCCTTCCCGGCTTTGTCACTACATAAAGGTGACGTCCTGGGGAGGGGTTTAAGGGGAGGGGTTCCCTTTGAGAAATGTTTTTAGTTTAAGGTTGCTTGATGCAAAATGGTGCTATTTTTGAAATATTTTTGAAACTGATCATATATGGCTGCAAATGTCCATAATTTAGTGCATTCTAACTTTTGGTTAGGTGAGAGAGGAGAGTATGTTGTCTAAGGGAAGAATACATCGTTAACAAACCTCCTGAAGCCCTACTTTGAGCTACTTGAATGCCTCCCAATCGGGGAAAGAGTCACAGAAACATTTTCGGACTATTACGAAAATTTTCCTTCCCTTCATTGTGCATTATAAAAGGGCATGTAAGGCTGGTAGAGCCTCCTGGAAGCTCTGGATTAATTATATGAAATGGGGCAATGACATTATGCTTTTTACCTAACATCCAAATGATAATATAGAGCATGACGCCAAGCACTTTACAACTATCGTTTTTTACTAATTTTGAACAAAAGTCCAGACGAACAGCTTCAAGCAATGGGAAAAGGGGGAGGAAGAGTATAGGTGCAGGGAGGTGATATTAGACCTCCCTGATAGGATAGCAAAGGGGTGAAGGACTAACAAGCGCGTTTCAGAATGCTTTTTCACCGTATGTGTATTAACAATCATCATCTATACCAATAAGCGCTCGGTGAAAATTTTTGAATTATGTATAACGGCATACGTACTTTCAACTTTCTACATCATGCTAAAAATTAGATTGAAAGATCCCATATTGATGCCGACTGGACTTAAACCAACTGCTTAGAAACTGAGACGAGAAACTTCATCTAACTCTAACCCATATTGATGCGAGACCCTTACAGATGTTTAGAGGTGCATCTCTGTTTTGGGGAAAGTGTTGTGATCAAAATAGTTCCATGTATTATAACCTCAATAATAGTCATGAGATGGACTAGTGCAAACCGTGACGAAAATTTTGATAGTTTGGGAAGGATTTGCGATAATTCTGATAGTTTGAGAAATAATTGTGATAGAAAATGATGACAATACATCCATCATTAGGTTGAAAACACACATCACCCTACCCCCTTCAGAGCCTTTTGGGATCCATTTCAATTTTTCAGAATTTTTTTTAGAAATTGATTGGGGGCACGCCCCCCCCCCATGCCTCCCCGTGCCGGCGCCACTGCTGACCTTATCAAATCTCAATGAATCCTGTTAGTTGTCCTTCAACTATCAATTGATAAAAGGGAGATGATATGGATAAGTCAAATATACTATTTAATACTACTGGTACCGTCAAAAGCCACCGTTTTCCCCCAAATCTTTTTCTATTTCAGGAATACATAGATCAGCAAAGTCAAATAAGCCAAGTAAGAAACGTTTAATAGAATTACCTTGTTCTACTCGAGACAGGACCGGGGCCGCACTAGATTCCTGGTTTATCATGATGACACCAAGAAGAAGGACTCCGAAGAACATAGTTAGCTTCATGATCTGATGAGGGTCGGTCTAGTTTGGAGAGAACACGATGCATTTCTTAAAAAAGATGTTGGATTACAAATTATTTATTTACCACTGGCGTTTCTAAGAAAGTGTTTTCGTGAATATTAAAGTCAGGTTTGTTTAGGCCCTCGTGACTAGGAATATTCATGGGGGACAAAAACTGAAAGTAAGGGCTACTGAGGCCTACTGAAAGCGAGTTTGCAAAGCACAAATGTAAAGGAGGAAGGAATCTGCGCCTGAGAATGTGTGTTCTTTAAGGTTCTTGCAAATCCCTTGAAACCCTTCCAACTGTAGGCTGAACCTGGGTTAGACAATTCATTGACCACACCTACAAACGAAAGATAAGTTGCCTCTCGTAGGCATCTGTTGGAAACGATGATCTTTATCGCACGATATACCAACAGAATAGGCACAGATGAAATAGTAAGATCAAGTTTATACCGTAAAACCGTTCATTTTGTATTTTATGAACCCAATTTCCTCCGTAATTCCAGTCTGGTGACACTAATCTCACAACCAATTTTATCTTATTTGAATACGCAATAGAAAGCTGAGTTAAGTCTTCGACATTCAGTAACAGCCTCCATACTTTTTTTATTTTATTGTTTTTTTTTTTTTTGTTGACTTGAACAAGTCAAACTTATTATGCGCGATGTAAACTTATAAACCGTACGTTAACTGCACGTATTATGTGGTTCAAATATTTGATCGATACACTTTTTGATTTTATCACACAACTATTTCTTGTGGAAATGCATAATAAGTGAATTACGCTAAACTTGTTCCCTCTTTTCTTTGTATTATAGCAGAAAAGTTACACAACTTTTTTACAATGCAGCTTAAATGCCCGTTTTATGAACAATATAGTTGTTGGAAAATCGCACTTTTATAGGAATCCAAGCTGCATGTTAAGTTTAAGACATTGTGTGTTATCAACTTATCGTTCCTAAAAAATAGTCTACTTTGAGGGGAGCAATTAGGAAAATTAGCCTTGGATTCTCGCAGAACAGCCCCCCCCCCTGTCCCTTGTAGATATGGAATATCCTCGTATATTCCAAAAGAAGTAAATAAAAGACCAAAGGACACTGAATTATATGAAATTGGAAGAGCATTTCTTCTTATTTAGGATTGGAATTTTGTCAGCTTAGTTTCGGTTTTGAACGATTTTGTGATAAAATTCATTCACTGGTTGGGGTTGACTGGTTGGAAAGTATTTCATAAGGAAACTTTTTTCTCGATTAGTAACTAAAACTTCATAATTTTTCAAAAGTGTTAAAGAATTGTTCTTCCTTTCACATTGGAGGATCTAAAGGGACGGGTATCGAGACGGCTGAGAGGCCAAGCTAACCGACGAGAAAATTCCTCTAAAAGAAATGTTGAGACACGTTTATATTTTTTTCGAAACAGAGAAACCAAAAAAGTCGGACGTATCCTTTTGAAAATTACTAGTTTTTTCTTAAATTCGTATGCCTTTTACCTAAGATTCTGCTAAAAAGATGGAATATTAAAATAATATTATCAATTCATCACGTCATTTTCGGCAAGGTAACCTTTGTATATTGTTTGGGTTTTACTGCATAATGTAAGTACCTAAGGGTTTTAATCTGGCGCGTTGCCAGGAACTTGCCAAGGAGGGGGCGAAGTCTGTAGGCAATTTATCTAAGCGTAGCACCACCACAGGCTGGCGTGAAGAGTACAAGAAAATTTTGGCCGAAAATGCCTCCCAGATCGCTGGAAGTGGCACTTCCCAGGTCTTGTAAGTTACATCTAAATATTTTTCTATTTTGAATTACTAGCAATATCATAAAAAAATCATTAAAAAATGCAAAAATATGCTCAAGGAGGGTGCGACTGCCCCCTCCACTCCCTCATTGGCTACGCGCCTGGTTTTAGTTTTGTCGTTCTACAACAACTAACTTTGACCCAGTTCTCCAGAAGTTTAATTCAAGGGCAAGGGCCCAGACATTTAAAATTCTCCTAATTAAGTTAATTTCCAGCCTAGCCCCTCTTTCAATTTAAAAAAACCTGTATACTGCACCTCTCAGACATAGCTAGCTGTACTGAGTTTAGTTACCCGAAGTCTCATTCTGCTAGGGACGTTAATGTTTGTGATTTTTAGTGCTTCTGCAACCAGGGAGCTGCTGCTTGCTCTACAAATGGCTACACAGCTTCACATTTCATTGATCTGAAAGAGTCACAAGTTGTGAATGTATACACCCAGAGACCCTAAATATTTTGGGGCGATGCGAAAGTAGCTTTAGTTCCCCGCGGCCATATTCCCCTTAGTACACTATAGACCCTTTTCCAAATAGCAATTACACAGGATTGTGGGACAGAATTTTGGTGTGCGCCGTTTTTGGCCACAATAAAATGCCATTGACAAAAACGACGCACACCAAAACTCTGTCCCACAATCCTTTGTGATCGTTATTTGGAAAAGGGTCTATTGTGGGACTTTGATGATACCGTCCTCCTGTAATATGATTTGTCTACTATGTAATGAAGGCTACACTACATTTCTTTGACCTGTACAAACTATTATCGATCACTGAAAGAAGCTTGTATGTGGAGCTATTGGTTAAATGAATGTCCATTAAAGTGCAGTCACAAATTGTGAATAAAGATACGCGGGTTTTCCTAAATATGTTTGGGGTAATACAAGATCAACTTTGAATTTTCTAAAACAGATTGAAAAAATTTACGAAACAAGATGCATGGCAAACGTGTCTCAATGAAAGTTAAGCTTCCGGTGACTTATGTAATAAAAAATTAATCTTGTTCCATTCTTCCCACGTACGTTAAGTTACTCCTTAAACTTTAGACTTGGCTACATTTTTTATATTCTAAGGTTATACTACATCATATTGCTCTAAAAAATGAAGGTTACTATTCTCTAAAAATTAAAAACGTTCTTTACTATTAAGTAGAAGTAAAAAATTTCGTACATTTCAAACTGTCTTCAAAAGAGAAAGTTATAACTGATTACACTTACCGATTTTATCTTTAGATAATTCTTGTAATTCTAGTCAATATGAGATGGCTGCAGGACACCACTGGACGAAGTTGTTTTAGAACACTTGAATATCGATTGACGAGTCGATGAAAAGTTTTTCAGACATATGAAACATTACAGACCGATGCAAGATCTTTTATAGAAAATTCTGCTAAACTTTTTCATAAAAAATCTTTTGCCTCATTTTCCAAAGTTTTTTTCAGTGACTCACACGGTCACGCACATATTAATCGTCGAACACGGGTCACTTGAGTGAGTGCGCCGTTTTAAAATGCACGCCCGACTGCAAAAATGCAAAATCACCTGTCTCGTGAGTCACTCGAAGTTTCATGATAGAACCGTAGTCTTGCATTGCTGTCGATGTGAAGCAAGTACCTTGCCAACGACGGAAAATGTAACCAATTGGCATACAAGGTGAAACGATGTCATTTTGAAGTTTGCTCAAACTTTAATGTGATAACAATTAAAGTTGTGATTTTAAGAGAGTCCGCTATATTTTTGAAACAGTTGACGATAAAAAATGTTTTTGATAATATGTGCTAAGTATACGGAACCCTCTAAAATAGGGTTAAAGCAGAATTGTTTTCTTACCAGAGATGATATTACAAATCAAAATTACCTCATTTAAGAAAATTTCTCTTTTCTTATTCTATGTTATGAGTGGCGTAGCCAAAATTTTCCACGGAAGGTGCAAGAGGTCGGGGGATTCTAGATAGGCATGTGTGACAGGTGAATGAGGCGTAAGCTCTACAATCTGCTGAAAATTTCGATTGACATCCTGTAAAGGAGGCCATATCGACATAAATTTCTGGCTGTCATTACATAAGTCTTTCCCAGTAATCAGTTTCTGGGATAACTGTTTGAAATGCATATACTGCGGTTCAAGTCTGTAGCCAAAGGAGCAGGGCGGCGGAGCCCACCTGAAAAAATTTCTGCCAGATAGAAAATTAAGAATTACCACAGCATTAGTTCATTTTAGTATATCGCCCCTAAAAAAATTGCCCCCCCCCCCCCGAAGCTATCTCGCCCCGTTTCAGTACTCCTTGTCTGGCTTTGGGCCTTCTCCGGTTTACAAAGCACTGTAGTTATAATGTTATCGGAAGAATTTGTCACTCTGGAAGCTTTAAGTGAGTTCACTGGGGAAACTTTGTGTAAAGTCTTTACGAAGGCATTAGCCTCCCCTACCGACGGCACCACCAGTTTGTGTTATGCTATATGCAAGACTAACATCTTACCAGACATTTTGCTGGCTATTATCGCTATGTGAAATTCTTTTCTTCGTTAGCCCAAAAAATCAACATCTATAAAGGCTGGAAAATTAAGTTTTCTTATTTTCATCAAAATGTTATTTTATCCCGTTAATTTTGCAATATTGGTGAGAGTTGAAGATTGAACCCCAATCTCTTAGGTGGTGGGACCCATTTCTTTAAACGGTACCCCTTTACACTTTACTGCAGTATTTATAGGAACTCATCGCGTCTTGCCAGACGCGTAGCTACGAGGACCTGGGGGGGGCTGGACCCCGCAGATTTTTGCAGGGCCTCCCAATTATGCGTGTCCTAATTAAAATGTGTAAGAACTAAGTACGGCGATCGATACCGTGACCCCCCCCATTTAATACCTAGGGCCCCTAAAAATTTCATCCTAGCTACGCCCCTGCGTCTTGCCCCGAGAAATAGGCTCTCCTCCACTCCAATGGGCTACAACCCAGCCCCATTACGTCCCAAGCTAATGGCATAACTAACGAGGGCCGTATCCTGCGGAGGAAGGGGCAGTTTGCCCCCCTGAAATTTTCAAAATCCAAAATGAAAAATGGCGTTTTTGAAAAAATACTCAAAATGCATAAAACTTCATTCTACTGATCATGTTTAAAGGCCCTATGGGCCAAGGATATCGCATTTATAAAGGTTCATTTTTCCAAAATTTTCCCCGAGGTCCCCGGAGCCCCGCCTCAAACGTCACCTGTTACCTCAGCATGCTTATGAATATCCTATAAATACCTTTTAAATCAATGCGCATGTGAAGAACAGCGTAGTCCTGTTTTCTCCTACAAAGTGATTGTACTGAATAGGTTTTTCAAGTTTAACTTTTCTTCTCGAAGTCTTAGTTTCTAAATTATAAAGTCTCCAAAGTGTTATGATGTTACTTTGGAGGTCTAGAATGTGCCGTTTTGCCGATCTAAGAAGCAGTTTGGACAAACAATCGACAGGCTACTCAACACACCAAGTGGCAATCCACGTAGCGCACTTAGATGGGAAAGGTCGTCACTGGCTGATAAAACACTAAATGATAAGAAACTCAAAATTATATAATCAATTCAAACCTCAGTCAATTTAAGCATCATTTTGTATCCAAGTAACCTTACAAAAGCAAAAAATTCTCAAAGGGGGAGGACCTTATACAGCACCCTCTCCCGTACACTCAGCCAAAAAGAAAACAGGAAAAGGCACAAAAATGTGAATTTATAACATGTGACCAGTTCAAAGTTTCCCAAACATTGCACCATTTTGCACCTTTGCCATTTTATGTCCATTAAAAGTTCTTAAAGAGTAGATGCATCACCCGGCACCTTTGACAAATCCCCCCAAAACCAAACACTGAAAAAACTCTCTGAATATGATCAGTTCGAAGCTTCGCCAAAGGCAGCACAAATTAGCACGGCTAAGCGACCGTACATAATGCCACGTCTTCCGTTTGACCACTCCTCTTAGACCCCTCCTCCCTCGGGGTGACAATGGGTGACGAAGAAAGGATCCTCTTGGGTGCCAACTATCCTGTGTACGCCACTAGATCCTGTCATGCACTGCCCCCCCCCCCCCTCCTATGGATTTTGCCCAGGTTACGGTCCTGCTAAGCCTCCCTAACGTATTTTCATAAGTACATCTGTCGCCATCACTATAACTGAAAATTGCTGAACAAATTTAGAAAATTACTGACTTTCATTTTAAGAACACAACTTTTCCGGTATTTTAAAATCAATTGAGCCCGAAAATCAGTATGCACAAAACAGTGGTGTGGATCTGTAATGCAATTTCAATATCTCACCAAGACAATGCAGACCGAGACGGTATGCAATGTTTCATTGAAATTTATAGATGCCGAAATTGTTAAGGGCTCGTCGAACCTCAACATTTATTCAAGAGATATTCTGACAATTGATTCGGCCTCACACAGCCGGCATTCTAGCCTCTCCTTTTGCTCGGTAGGTATGCGTGGGGGGGGGGGGGTGAGGGGAAAAACTGTCGTCTTTATAAAAACAAGCAAAACAGGATAGAAGGAAAAGGGTGAGGAAGCGATTTCATGTTCTTCATGGCAAGAACCTTTTCACTTCATCTGCAATCATTTTTCAATCTGGCTTAAAGACGTTTTACAAAATTTACCCGTAAAATTGTACAAATTCAATGTGTTCATTTTTCAAATGTATTTTTTGAAAATTTCCCCTTCCCGGTCCCTTGCTCTCATGCTATGGGCAGAATATTAGGACTTTGAAAGAGTAATAACGAAATTGTTTCTGCGCGACCTTGCCATTGTGTTCGCTCCGAGTGACTTGCTGTGTTTTCCGAGTTAACTACAGATGAATGACTAAATCAAACAGCAATTTAATGCATTCTTATTGGTTACGCCTGGACGGCAAACACCTGTAGGTAAAGGTGGGTAATTCAGTAGCGCAGTCAGACAATTGCTCGAATGGAGCGAATCATAAGGGTCATACAAAATCGGTGTCGTTCAAAAGTCGCTATTTCATGAAGGTATGCACCAAACTAATTAAAATACCTTTACGGATTGGCAGGTTGGGGTGAGGAGGTTTGTTAGAGTTGTTATTATTTAAATTACTAGTCTAAGCTGATTACCATTTAAGGGAATTTAGACAAGAGATTTAGTATTTCGTGAAATAGTGGTCATTAAACTGTGGTCCACTAAATAGATTACCAAATAAAGTCCCGTAAAGTGTTCACTTTGTTGTAATACGCCACCGGGACGGGTAAGGGCATGGATCAGCCTCAAAGGAGGTACCAACATTTGTGCAGCAGAAATGCACTGTCCTATTCCATGGATTCCTGGAGTTTTTGCAATTTGAATGTTTAAAGGCCCCATAGAGCTTTATTTATCCGTCACATCGTGCAATATTTGGAGAAATTTTCCCCAGATTAATTTGTAACAAGGTGAAAAAGACGATGTCGAAAATAGACCTCATAAAAACATAAATCCCCTTAAAATTTGAAAATTGTTCGATATTCAACATTTTAAGATTTAGTACACCTTTTACGTGCATGGGGGATTAAGTGCCCCTCTGGTCTGACGTTTGTCAGATGAGGGGTTGGGGTGAGCAGGAAGTGAGCTGTGAGCATAATTTAGTCAGCTGTAACCATTTTCTACTCAAAGGGAAATATGTGTTTAAAATGCATACAGCGAAAGTAGCTATGACTGAGTCACTAAATCATTCAGTCTCACCAATAAACTCGGACAATAGCTTTATTCCTCATGGATGTAAAAACTGTTTCGAGACTGAGGGCTGAAAATTTTCGGACCGCCGTCCTTACGAAAGGGTGTCCCCCTCTCGTTTGCAAATTTTTTGAATGTTTCATGGTCCTTAGGTGCGATTTGGTGCAACATATTGGGCAAATGTTTAGGAAAATTACTGCCAATTTTTGACATTTTAACAGAAGAAACAAATAAGGGATTTTCGTCCTTGGATGGGTTGGGGGCGGAAGCATTTTCACCCTAAATAATTTTTGAAATGGGGCTTAACCCTCCCCCGCCCCTTATTCCCACGCCAGTATGTAATCTCTTCAAAATAAGAGATTCAGATGTTGTATCATCTGAAATTTTGAAAATTTCGGCCAATAAATAAGACTTGAACTACAAATAATTGAATTATTTTCTGTGGAAACCCTATTCTTGAAAACAAAGCTACAATACTCCCTTAATTTGTACCACTTTCCATTTTATATCTTTAAAATCATATGAAAAATTTCTGTTCCACGGATCCAATATTTTATCATAGCTCACAAATAAAATTAGATTGAGCCTACCACTAAGTTAGTTGCAGTCAACATATTTGTCCGGTAAACCTCACAAAAGCTAACTGGGAGTGATTTCTAGTTGCCCCTTTAAATTAAGAAATAAGTTTTTCTGATGGGTTTTTAGGGAATGTTACATGCACCCAAAGACATACGCATAATTATCTGCTCCTCGTTAGTGAAATGGACATATTTATATCCCTATGCTTCCTTCAAGTACGAATGTGGTAACTTTCCTTGACGAATCGGTATAAAAGTGGGACGCTCCAACATTTTTTATTACATAAAAGATGCATAAATTGGCACTTTTACTGACGATATCTTTTAGGCTAGTACCTGTGGAACCTCCTGTGAGTCATTGTTTTATTTACCGATCAAAACGTTTTCATTGTTGTAGAGATCCCAGGGACCAGATAGTTTCTCAGACTGTTAACCATGACGTCATCACCTCACTAGATCGACAGCTTATGACGTATATGACAGACACTTTTAAGGTTCAGCAGATCTTCCAGTCAACGTGTTAGATTGGATACCGCTGTGTTTACCTCCGGACTTGTGACAAAACAGTTCTTGTTTGACTTTTAGAATAACACGCCGTCAACTAGTGTCCCATGACGTCACAGCTAGCCTGTCAATGAAGTCAAACAAAGTAATAAGTTAATCATATCCGAGAATAAAATAATGGTTGAAACCCGCTTTTGTTTGCAGAAAAACTTGCAAGAAAAAGTAGCAAAACCCGCAAAATACCAGAATGAATCATCGGGGTTTCGTCAAATTGGTGCTGAACGGGAATCCCTCTATCATCTGAAATAGACATCAGGTTTGTCATTAATTAATCAAAGTGGGCGTATGATAGAACTAATCATAGGGGCACTTCAGTGCTAATAAAATGCTAGTTTTATAAGGGAGCAAGAAAACATAGAAGTTCGTGCTTAAAAGTTATTTTAACCAAACGTAAAAAGAGAAAGTCTCTAAAAAGAAGTGAACAGAAATTGATTGAATCTTTTTCATTGTGTACCATGAGCAAAATATATGACGCACATTTTCCGTGTTTTACAAACGTTTGATAAATTTAAAGTCTGTCTGTATTGAATAAGTAATAAGAAGAGCGACTCTTACGTATATTTCTACTGGCACGACCTTTTCCCTGTATATTTGTACCATTTCGCTCTCCATGGATTTATGCAGCTAAAAATGATGTATGAAATTATTGTTTGGACTGGGTTTTAGAGTGCATTCACACACATAAATCACTTCTTTGATTCGAGTCTGAATGTCACTTAAACTGCATGGATCTGAAAAACTGTAGTACCTTTCTGAGTGAGAATATTCAAATTAAAATTTCCAATTTTGTTCTCAATAAATTTACACTTTACGTCAAACTTTGAAATTAAAAGTCACAATAATAGGCCTATACTTTTTAACATAAAAGTGTAAAGATTAAAAGTTCATTTTGAAGTTTGAAGCCAAAATTTTTATTTCTAAAATTTCAAGTCAAAAGTTAATGAAATATGAGATTTTGAGTCGCTATGGCTTTCCATGGCCTTGTTAAGACTCATCAAAATGTAATTCACGATGAGAATGGGTGTTTTTGTTATTGAAAAACACTGGTTCACGAGAAAAAGGTTGTATAGGATATCGGATTATTTGAAATGGGACAAAAATGCTTCATTTCAGTAGGACCTTAAGTGAGGAAGAACCAGATTTGTTGCAGAGCCATTATTTAATGATTTTGTAGATATTTATTCTCTGCTGTATATACTTCCACCGTGAGTCGTATTCACTCTGCAGATCGGTGGCTAGTAGAATAACTGAGGGGTGCTTCATTTGGTTAACAACTTTCCCTTCGAGGTAGGTGACAGATCCCACAGTATATGTCATGGAAATATGGCTCTTACAAGCCCGAATGAAGCAAAGCCCAGGCAGGGTCAAGGACATTAAGGATAACTACACTGTATGTGTAGGCACTATTAAGGATATCATAGAAAAAAACTCCGGAGAGAGAGAAAGAGTGCATGTGACTGCATTCACTGAAAAAGTCTACCGGTACCGTCACTACCATCCGAGGTCACGCCTATTTCCTTAGCAATGGTGCATCCCATTTCCCTAACAACATTCTCCATAGGCCTTACACAGTCTCATCGCTTGGCAACGTAATTTTTGCACAGAGAAGTTCTTGATTGCCAATCAATGTAAGAGAAAATAACAAATTTCTATAATAAATTAGTGTTGAATGGGTATACTCATGCATCTCATACTTCTCATTTGCCCCTCTTTTTTACCAAACGGAGATGAAAAAATATGATGCAGTCTGCGTTAAAAAACTGTTTATCACACTCCACCATTTTATTTGCCAGCCTGACTGGCGCGTATTACTCTTCTGGGCGTTTACTGGGTACACTCGAAATACGAGAGTATGTAAAAGAAGGAGTATGTATTAGCTACGAAGGTACTAACCATTTTATTGTCTAGATGGAATGCAGTATCATGTTACCAACCGCATTGCCATAGGCCGATGCAAATGTAAGGCATACCCGTATCCAGAGGGGCGGCACTCACTTGAAAAAATTGTCTCCCCATATAGCAAATTAAAAAGATCTATTTCCTCAATGTATTTTAGTGTGGCCCCCTCCCCTTGGAAAAAGTATTTACCCTTGGAAGTTATCTCGCTCCCCTTCGGTACCTTGTCTGGCTACGTGTCTGATGTAAGGTGACCTGAAGAGCATTTCTGTGAATGATGTTTGTATCAATTAATTGTGTCTTCGAGCCAACAGCTTCACCAGAATTGTGCACCCACAAGCAGGAAAATAAAAGCTGACCATTTTAGGGAGGCAAGTCCGTCATGAAATGAAAATATACCATCGTCCTCTCACTTGCTTGGCTCAAAACGCTTGCATCCATTTAAGTGGTTAGGTTGATCTGACTTCTTTCGGACTTAACGACTTTTTCGATGAATTGTAATTTAGGATTCTCTTTGTGTGAGATAGGAAAAAATATTTTACTTACTCGTGTAGAAGGGCAGACAATCATTCTAGAAACTCATGTGAGGAACAAAAAACTGTATCGACTTGAAACAAGGAGAACCCACATTCTCTTATGGACAGACTTAATCATGTAACCTTAACTCATGAACTCCGAACACACATTCATCAAGGTTTTATGTTTAAATCGGGTGATTTTGCGACCTTAGACTTACCTAGGGACCAATTATCTGGTACACTAAGACTCAAACGAAAACGTGTTGGCAAATTGTCACTTCAACGTATTGTATTTGACGAATCGCCCTTGAAGGTGTCATCGCACTTTCGAGGTCGTCCATTGAAGAAGTCGACAAATTGACACCATATGTATCTCCTTTGTTCTGTTTGGATCGCCGTCATTTTATGAAAACCTACTTTGCTTTCCATACATTTCTGCACTGATATATTTTCATTTGCTGAATGCAACGTTCAGGGTAACTGCTATTGACCCAACCGTGATTCGGTCTGCAAGTCATATTGAATGAAAAGTAAATCCGACTAAAAGAGGGCGTGCTTCTGCTATTGACGCTAGAGAACGGCTCTGATTGAAGCTAAGATTATTTCTTCATCCCAGAGTTCTTTGGGACTTATATAGTGTTGAACAGAAAGCTGGCTTATTTGTTCTGCGAACCACGTCGCCGTAGTCTGTGAATCTTACGTAGGTCTAGGTGTCTGGTAGAGGAAAGTTTGTTCGATTAGGTGGGACATGCCAGCGTTGATGGACAATATGATAAGACAAGAAGAATCAAAATTCGGAGTTGCACAACCCATCCTTAAACTTAGGCTAAGCTCGAAGCTGGAAGCCCTGGGCCAAGTAAGTTCTAGGATTGCTTGGTGATCACTGAAGGCAAAAGACCTGTACCGAGAGGTCAATTTCCTCTTTACGCCGGTGCAGAAAGTTAATTCGAACTGTTAATTCTTCTATTTACCTGGACTGTATAAAACATTTTTGTTCTAAGAGTTTTCCGTTTTAATGATTGTTAACTAGTAAAATTATGATTAATTGTTCCGAGCTGGGGCTCACTTGAAATTAGAAAAAGATGTCGAAGAGTTCGAGTTATGCTCATCCACTTAGATCCACTTCAGCGTGAGGAGGGGTATCGGACATGAGTAATGACTAGAGTTTAGTGCAACCACTTCTTTTATCTGAACTTTGTTTCCACAATTTATACCTCCATGTTCATGCAAGTAAAACTTTTACACCACCTGGCCACTTCTAACACCCCATGAGAAGTATTTTGAAGAACAATGCCCTGAACGAAACATAGTGTTATATACCGACAGCCAAGAAACAACCGCTGTCGAATAAATCAAAGCAACTGTTTATCATGCTCCAAAGAAATTCAAGATCAAGAAGGACTGGCGTAAAAAGACTGAGAAGACCTTATCCCTGATGCCATGAATAAATGGTTAAAAGAGGTACAATTCTATAATTTCCTACAGCTTTTAATTACTTTAGACAATTTTTCATAAATTCATTTGGCTATTTTAAAAGTCATCGTATGTGCACGAAACAAAAATCACACTTTGACCATTTTAATAATAGCCTCACTCAGAATAGCAGGTCATTTTTATGACGATGGTGGTATGGTTTGTGGGTGGTTACAATGATGAAGGAAGGGTTTGTATAAAACTATGGAACACGCATGATATCTACAGGAACAAAAACGAAACAATATTTAAAACGGGTGGGTGTAAAACGCTAGAAGAAAACAGCGCTAAAATATATAATTTTGTCAGACGATCAAATCTTGAGGGTTATAAGAATAAAATACGTCCCAAAACCAATGAAATGTTTTATGGGTAGTTCTAACAGAGACATGGTCATGGACTTACACAGTGAAAATGCCAGAGAAGCAATTTTCATTGGAGGCTGCATCTTCGTACGGCGTGGCCTCTAACCGTTTGCGCCGAAGGCTGGGGACCGAAGGTCCTCCCCTAGAATTTTCTTACATTTGATGGATTTTGTGACCATTCCCCCCAAAAACAGAGCTTCCCCTGTGAACTTTGAAATGCAAATTTAGGATTTTGATCGTAGGTCATTTTAATGAAAATGGTGGTACTTGGTTGAGAAACTGAACAGCGGGAGAGATTGCAAGGGCTTTGGAAGTAGTTATTTACTGTAGCTATCTTAAAGGAAGTAATAACGAGTTAATTCCACTAAACATACCACCTTATTGAGCTCAAGCGAAGCAGACCTAGAAATTAATTCAGAATTGAGATTACCTATACACGGGTATTTTCCTTAATTGTGTATGCAAGGGCACTTAGGACTGCCAGTAAACCTTATTTCGGGGCTTCAAATCACAAAAGTGTGGTAAGAAGCCGACGCCCATGCTTTGACAGAAATTTTAATTACAATGCAAAACAAAAATTCTAACAAAAATAGCCCCTTGCTCCCCCATCTTTGAGGTCCGTCAATTTATTACTTAGTTTTTACTGAAGGTAAGAGCGAAACATGCCGAGAAAAATCTTTCCTGCATTTCATTGTATTTGATATTAATATTGTCCTTCATTTTACTCTGCAAAAAAATCCTTATATCAAAATTTCCCTCATAATTTCTCTGGTCTCGATTCCTTTCGTTCATTTTTTGTTATTATTTTTCATTATTTTTTAAGCTCTGTAAAAAGTCGGGGCAAGTACCCCCTTGCCCCAGCTTGCCCCCCGTTATCCCGCCTATGTGTCTTAGTGAGGTCCACTGGCAAAGTCTAGGAAACTGTGTGGTATTTACAAAATTGTGGTCATAAGAATGAAGCTATCAATTGTCTAAAGGTGGCACTGGAACTGTACAGGTCACAAAGATCGTAATTGATCTTTTTTTTTAAATCTAAGTAATACATAACACTAACGGTCGGTAATTGGTAGGAAAATAGATCGCAGGAGGGGTTGCAATGATTTTAAAAACAATAATTCCACTTAAGTTGTCTTCCAGAAAGTAGTAATGAGATAATTCTACTCAAGTTGTCTTACAAAAATCGGTAGTAATAAAGGGACACCTATTTATATTGGTTGCTGGGCTGGGCGGCAAATTTTCTTTCGTAATTGGATGTTATTTATCATTGTTAGGTTTCGGATTATGTATATCCCATGTCCATTGACGACCATGCGTTTCAAAAATGTTTTAGGCATGGCAAACAGTTCCCACATACACTCTGGAGGCTTTGTGGCGGTGCACTCTCCCCCTTCCCCGTCCGATCAACGCCACTTAAGAGGGTCGTATTACGGGGCAAACTTGACTTCATCCTCAGCATGGTTGGGGCTGACAGCTGAGGTCAAACATTTTGACATTCCAAATGACTTAGAAAGCAAGAACTTGAACTCTGAAACATGAATTTGTGTCCAAAGTTATCTACTAGCCTATGCATGAGTCATCAGTATGGAAGAAAATTTAGTATTCCAGGCGCCCTCGATACATTGCAGGATTTTGCTCAACTACAGTAAAATATTTTTCAGAGTTATGAGTGTATTATACTTGAATTTGCAGTGTGGTAGAAACTTGTCAGTGCCATCCAAACGCAGTTGGCTGCAGGAAATTGCGCTCTTAAGCAAAATTTATCACTACAGTTCTGCGTTTCCCATGGGCAGGTGGGCCATTATGAGAGACACTTTGGTATCCCAACCGCAGTCTAGATCAGTAGTTCTCAAATACATACAAAGAAAGATGAAACTGGTTGAGGTCGAGGGCCTCAGTTCAAAAACTCGAAAACTGATTATCATGATCCTATTTATCTAAAAAGCTGCTGGAAGTTAGGACATATATAACATCAAGGTGTTGTGATTCTGATGACATTTAATGTAGTTAATGCAAAGTTTTAAATGTGACTTGCAGGGCATAATATCTGTAATTAACACTGGTTCAACACGATAGGTGAAACACTCTTCGTTTGTACAATTATACTAAGTAGCAACGTCATCAGCAATGTGGTCAACTAGATTTCTAGAAAATAACTTTGTTACTAGCTTGGTCACTATCAGGTGAATTTGAAAGGGAAGGCAGGGGACGGAGTCAAGTAATATCTTCAAAATACGTAATTTAAAATACTTCCTAGGAAAAACTCAGCCGCCGGGGCCTCTAAACCTTCAGTTTCAAAGATATTAAAAGCATAAATACCCAACATAAAATGCCCAAGGAGGGAAAATATAGGGCCAGAAGTGCTGATCCTTCTTCAGTCGTTTTGACAAAAATCAGACAAAGTAATGTCTTACACAAGTATTACAACCTTTCAGTTCGGAAGATGTAACATCCAAGGAGGCATAACTCCTCAATGTATTCCATTTACAAGAAGAAGATTATTCCTTCCCAGAGGCATTCCAAGCAAACACTTAAACATGAACGCACAATGACTGATTTTTAGTCCATAGACCTATTTTGGGTCAGTTACTACTGCATGTTCAAATAAGGTGGATTTGTATGTGCGTTGGTTTCTTGCGCGCTTACAACGGGGGAGCAATTAGATAAGAATTGCAACTCCACAGACTGCCTTCTTGTTGAACTTGTTGAATTTACAGGTTCTATCGAAGGTTGACTTGCTCATATGGTTGGTTAAAGTCGGGAAACTGGGAAGAAATTTTTGTTGTATAGAGGGATATTTTGGTAATTTGAAAGAACTTTGGTAGTTTAAACTAGAAAACATATAAAAAACTGGGGAAGTTGACCTTCCCTGGTAATAAGCATCTCCAGCCCTAATGGCTCACTCGAGCAGATGAAACTTCCTCTTCTGTTTCTCCAACACAAAATTCCAGGTGGGCCCAATGTCTACAACGGGGCCCATCGCATTGACCCCAGTCTACAAATTTGATTGTGTTCCTCAGTTTTTCGGGAAGCCCTGCCAGGGTAAATTTTAGCACAAGCAGCGGATATCCCTGATTTTCTTCAGAGTCCAGTGACATTGACGGCGAACTGGGCAACTCGGTTGGATCAGGCTTATTTGATAGGTGTGAGGTGATCTGAAAAACTGGTTTCTCTCTAGACTCTTTTACCGTCTTTACTTTTAAGATGATTTTTCTTCGCTGAATTCTGTTCCCCCGATTCTGTGACTTTATTTTCGTTTTGCTTCCATTAGCTTTATTGTGGGGTAGTGAGTTTTGTAGAAAGGAAACTACTCAAGTCAGTGGAGCTTGAAGGTTCTGTGAAGGGAATTCCAGCGTTCCTTTGCCGATTAAGGTTCTTTTCTGGTCGGAAATTGTCTGTGTTGATGCTCTGTCTGCTAAGGTTGGGATACAGGGATAAGTCCCTGTTTGCGGAATGCCGAATTAAGGTTTGAAGCAGAAAATGTTTGACCTACGCCTTAGACACCAGCTATCAGACATGATATCTGCAATACCCGACAAAACAAATGAAACAAAATCGCCGGCGAAACAGTGACAAGTTGCACTGACAATCTCTCAAACTCAACTTGGAACCCCCTCGCCCTCTTTCAATGTTGTACCCTATCTGATCGTCACAAATTCGTAGCCAACATTGAAAGGGGGAGCGGGGAGGATGACTTGTTTCATTTACTTTTGTCGGGAGTGTGGTTATTGCCTCGAATCTCCAGGGTTCAGCCTCAAATGACGGTGGCATTCTGAGTCTGTTCAGGGGCCTAAACCCAGAGACATCGAGAGGTTGTCCATGACTGGTATGGAGTGGGAGAACGAAGAGGGTATATTCTTTGTCTGTGTATGTTCGAATTACAGGAATAGACACATGAGACGAATGGACATCAGGAAGGAACAAAACATATTCGTTGGCTTCTATCGAAGGGATGTACTTTGAAATATGATTTTCAATATGATCTACTTCGCCATTGCTAGAGCCTGGTTTGGTCATTCTGAAACTACTTCCTGGCAGGGCACCCTCTTTACAGTAAGTTCAGCAGTTAGCCTCTTTCTTTTGATTACAAAATATGTTGGGATGGCTTGCCCTATGGCAGTAACTGCAGATAAAACTGTAGTTATAGCTAAGCGGTCAGATGTGATTGAATTGCGGACTTTCATGCCACATGGTGCCACTTCCCTTTGTGTTTCATGTTCAACTTGAAACCATTATCACCGATTTTGTAAAGTTGGTGCAGTTTGTCCTTAAAATCTGATTTGTCAAGGACCTTTCCTAGCTCTTTAAAGTAACTGTTAACAAACCTTCACTGGTTGTCTTCGCCCTTCTAGATTTGCCATTCTCTTTTATTCCCATCTCTGTTTCAACAAAATGCCAAGATCGGACATTTATTACCCTAGCAACTCCATGCACTACATCTTACAGTGTAGAGGAACAGTTCAATTTGCGCAAACTACCGTACTCTCAGAAAAATGTATCTAGCTGCTTCTTGTAAGTGTACACAGACATGTAATATAAAGTGTTCCTTGGAACCTGCATTTTAATGTAACCAATAACTATATAATGCCGGTAATTAAGGAGTATGCAATGCTGTGTTACTGTTTGTAACGTGGGTGGTCAGGAACCCCCGTGTGTCGATAAACAAGCGCAACAATGTTGCCGAAGCTCAGCTTTTCCTGTTGACCTATAAGTCTGCAGTCAATATTTTGGATGGGTCTGCAACTCATGTTGATCATACGTACGTTAGAAAACAAAGAGATAAATATAAATGCAATGAAATATGTATTGAACTCCTGAAGTCTCTGAACGACTAAATCTGGTACACAAAGTCAACTTTATATACTGCACAGATGTTAGTATACAAATAATGAATGTTTATGAGTGTGCTGCTTTGTGGACCTCATTTGTTTTCCCATAATTAGACCCAGATAGTAACTTCCGATAAAGAAATTTTACAAATGGTTTAAGGTCTTAAAAGCGATATTTTGCCCCAGAGATATTCCTTGAACTTGTCCAGGGACAGAAGTTCAAATGAGTGTTGCCACTATGATTTGGAAAAACCAAATCTGCTCAATTGCTCAATATAAAGGAATAATTTCTAAATTAAATTCTTTACGCGCATCGAATTCTGAGTACTCTTTAGTCCCGTTTTCCCCTACAAAATTATTTTACTGCATAACATTTTTATGATTGGGATCTACCAGGTATATAAATCGTCGATCGCTTTTAGGACCGTGAATGTGTCGCAACAGGCCGGAGGGTAACTACAGTTCGTAGAGAGCGTTGGGAAAATATGCACACTTATACTAAGTCTAAGGCTATTGAAACATCATCCCCCATGGCTTCCCCTTAACAACTTGGTGGGGCTTTCGGCAACGGAGAACAAGACTGGGGCGGTTCCTGCACGTGTCGACGACCATGTGACTGCACCAGGCTTGTAGCCTGACAAGGTACTGAATGGGGGCGAAATGGCTTCCAGGGGCTAACAAATTTTTAAGGGGGCCAAATGTATACAAATGCCATTAAGCCAATGGCAACTTGAAAACTTGCTAGGGGGCGAACAAATTTCAAAGAGGGATTCGCCCCCTTGGCCCGCTTGACTTGAAGCCTGAGCTGCACAATTCCTGCAGGCTCCGAGACTGACTTATGGCACACGCCTTCAAAAAGCACGTTTTCCTTTTCAAACCGAAAATTGTTTTTGGAATGTTAGCACAACCGTTAAGCTTAAACCATATGAAGCTTTGTATTTTCAATCAACGTGCTATGTTCTTTGTTTAAAAGAAAGGGGTGGGTTCCTCTTTCCTCGTACGACATTTCCTAGACAACATTCACCCTAGTAACTTGAAATAGTGTACCCCGAGCCGGTATCCCAATTCACGAGTAGCTTCTTTCCTTCATGCGACAATATAAACTAATTTGCTATTAAGGAGGATAAGTCATTTGTTTACCTTTCATACTAAATATTTTTTGTCCAGAAATGTTAAAAAGAATGTTTGTAAGGGAGATACGAGAAAATTTGAAAGATTAAGGTAATGTTTACAAATAACTTGAAACTTGAGGCGACTGGATATATTCTCTTTAAACTTTAAGCCCAACTCCTAAAACAATTCAGACATCAGGCTAAGTTGAATACTTGTTTCTGCCGCCTAGCTTATACCACTAGCCTATGTTTCGCACAAGGCCACATATTCGCAAGAACTTGCATAACTTTCAAACGTCCGGTATTTCTTTTCGAGTAGGCCTAACCATGATCCAACCAATTTAGCTAGTCTATTATTAAAACGCCTGAATGAGATCAGCACCACATGTTCATGACGTAACGCCTCCATAGTAGGCTGTACGGTATATTCCTTATTCATGTGATATCCCTGGTTTGGAAAGCAAAGAGCTGAGCAAACATATAGTCTGAAATAGTGGGGTAGCCCACGTACGGTATTCAAAAGTCGATACACTGCACTTTGCGTAAACACTTCCACACGATTAAGCACGAGACGTCCTGTACATTTATATGTGTTCAGTATACGTTTGCACTTCGTTTCGTTGCACAGTCTCTCAAATGATAACAACTGGGATTCTCGACGTATTCCCGAACATGGGGATTTCGCCAGAATTTGTTTCAAAAAGTGATGTTTTCATGCCTTTAATGATCGCAGAAACGAAAAAAAAATTTAACTTTTGTTCAGCACAAATTGAACTATCTATATGAAACATATTATCAAGATTGGTGCAAAACTGAAAGACAAGTAGGGAATTTTACGTTTTCAAACAAAGCCTCCTCCCGAGGTCAAATAGCGGCCAAATTAATCGAAAAGAATCCCAGCATACAGATATCACTTTTGCTAACATCTCTACTGAATTTCAGCCAAATCTAACGAAAAACAGCGAAATGTCAGGCACTTAAACGCAAATGTTATGGTGACAGACGTTTGTCGTGACGTAGAAGTTTTGCCGTGCACGACAGCAATAGCTCAGCTGAAAGCTTTCAGCTGAGCTAAAAATAGCCTAAGGTGATGGGGCTTGTAATACGATATACCTCAGTAAACCAAAAGAAAGGTGACGTTTGAAAAAAAAAAACTTAACAGGTTTTTAGCTGAACCAATTCAGCATGCAAATTTGCTACATCTGGGTCTTGACTCCTGTCAGTTCCGACCATGATCGTTTTATAAATTGAAATTACGCTTGCTTTCAAATTTGTGAAAACTTTTTGTACAGGGCATGTATAAGACCTTGACCTCAAGTCAATAAATACTGTTAGTTCAGTACTTTACAGCACGCCACCATGTTTCATACACAACAGCGATTTCTGTTTTAAATTAAACGAACCTGTTTAATCGAATCAGGCAATGGCGGCAGCTTCAGCTTATATTTGGGTGCAAAGATCATCTTCATAATCATTATGCTAACATGGTTTCCAACCAATTGGCTAACATGGTAATGGCTGATACATTTGTATCTTGCCCCCATGGGTGCAGACTTGATAGACGGTTCAGATGATGGCAAATTGATCAACGTATATACAATATTGTACTTTTATTCATCTCAATTCTGGGTCATAAAAAAGGGAAGTTGGAACTTGAAAGGAGGGACACAAGACAACTTTGCAATTGAAGTCACACTGAAGGTGTACTACAAAAGTTTGCTGAAAAGTTGGACTTTTTTGCAGCCTCAGCTGAAGCGTTGTACGAGTAAGACTTATCTCATTTATGCAATTTGCCGCGTGACCGGATAACTCCCCTCGGATAATTCCCACCGTGGACAATTTCTGCCCGGACAGTTCCCACTTATAACATTAACCCCTCAGACAACTTAACCACGATAACATTTAAAATTGACCTAGGTGGGAATTGTCCCGGAGAAATTGTTCCGGGATTGGCCAGCCTAGAAAATGACCAGATTGTTTTGTTACAGTAAAAAGAATTGTGGAATTTAAAACGAAAGATTTGATCTATCTCTAGTTAAAGCAGAGAGTTGTTAGTCATAACAAATAACAAATTCTTGGTTAAAGCTCACATAATAAAGTCCTATTTGGAATAACAACCCCTGGTCCCATTGACTTAACTGTGTAAAAGTGAGTACAACGTTACAGTTAAGGCGAAGCTTCGTCGTGAAATATGAATATTCATGTATCGAAACCAATCAGCAGTCGAGAGGTAACATCAAATTGGGCTCATGAATATAGAATTAATTGGATGATCTCTGCCATTGTTCTCAGGTGTTAGAGTGTGTACATCAAAAGAGGAGTACATTTTCGACACCTGCTACGAAAGTAACTTCTCTGTTTGTCCTCTATCGTTATGTAACGTTCATGGTTTATTTCAATGTTTATATTTGTTAGCAGGATTATAGGTCGTGATACACCAGGAAGGTAATATACGACTGCCTGGATAAACTGTGACTTCAAATAGAGTTCTTCGCCATGGCTCCTAAAGGAGTTTCATTTGTAAATTGTTGTGGACTTCCAAAGGACACTACTGTCATACAGGCACCATTCTAAACCTTGAAGGTAAGCCGAACTCCCTAGTAAGTGACGTTTTGATGTTTTGTTGACAATGATAAACCTTTGAACGTACGGATTGTTGGAGAGGGGGTACTGATTGTAGTCCATTTTCAGCCTGCTCATGGACTAAGGAGGTAGGTGCACTATGTCGGGTTGGAAGATGAAAGCGTTGAGGAACCATTTTTCAACTTTATAAAAATGTGGTGAAAAGTATGCAGTTTACACAAATGAACGGAGCAAACAGTTTTCAAGGGTTCTCCTCTCCTTGCTTTTATAACAAACATAGCGATCTATTACATGAGCAATCAGTGGCGAAGGTTGAGGGGTAGCATGGGGCGATCTTCCTCCTCCCCTCCACAAAGCTTCAAAATCTCTGTCGGAAACATCCTCAACCGAAATCTTTTACGACACATGTGCGTCAATTTAGGGTCGAAGAGGAACATGTGACCACATTTTATGATCGGGGACACTCAGTAATGCATCTCCCCAGGGGCGGCGATCTGTTAAAATTATTGGGGGAACACCTGCTTGAGTGAGTGAACACTTTGGTCCTGGAAGCTAGCAATTTGGTGCATTGTAGAGGACACAGATCACATATTTCTGATCTAAAGTTCTCTCCAGCTGCCATTAATAGGCTAATATCACAATTATTCACATCGAAAATGTCTGTAACAACATTTATTTTTTTCTGCATACCTCTAAATATTGGGGTACATTTAAAATTATGTCCCCCACTAAAAATATTGAAGGGGACATGTCCCCTGTACCCCCGTGATAGCCGCCCATGCATCTCCCACTCTAAAGGTTTGTGGCCTGAAGCCATAAACTGATTTTCGTTAAAAATGACTCTAAGTAGGTTATGGAATACATATTGTGGTCTAAGCATGTACAGTTCAGAAACAGAAGCCTAACCTCTTTTAGGTATCCAATTGTCAAATTAAATTTTCCGGTTTTGCTTCGTGTGTACCCAATATGGAAGGTAGTGCCCCGTTATTCCAGTTTTCTGTACGAAAACTTCAGTGGAATTACGTCCTTATTCCTTTTTACGACCTTCCGAGTAGGTGGAATTAGTGCATCTTTAAAGGTCTGTAGACATGTAACTGTCAAACTGCCTACTTGACGTAAAAAGTATTGAAAATGTTAAAAAAAAAAAAAATAGCCGCAATTCCTATCAAAATAAATCGAATATTGACCATTTTTCAAGACAGTTACTGTTTTTGGACTTATCTCATGAATAAACATGACTATTTATGCGATTTTGTGACTTGGAAAGAGGGATTCATAAGGTATGTGTTGTGTTATCCTTTGTTTGTTTAAAGGGATATTCCGGTGACAAAATACGAGTTTTATTAAATTAGGAGATTTTTTCTGTTAATTGGTGTAAATCTCATCTCAATAGCATCTGGCGTTTCGTAGGAATTATGAAGTTTTAAAGAAAAATATTCAAATCACAACAGTACATTGCATTGCTTCCACACCAACAAGTTTATGATACCTACAACAGAACAACAGATACAGCAGAAGGAAAGCCGAGCATGAATTAATTATTTGGTAATGGGAGGGTGGCATTGCTGCTATTTCCATCTATGGCACCCATCAATTTATTAAAAGCCACGTAACTTTGTCTCGCGCAAAGCAGGCCAAATAATTGGGGATTACATTTAGAGAGCTGTTTTCCTTAAAGAGCAAAACTTAAATGAAGCAAACCGTTGAGGTGACTGACGGCCTTTCGAAATTCTCACACTTTATCTCACAAATATCACAAATATGTGCAGTAATACTAATTTTGCGTTTTTATGACTTTCCGCAAATTTCTCCGTATTTTCCTATAAATTGAAGGAACTATTCATTTTCACCTGAACTGATTTTCAGGAGCACAAATTAACACGGCCCCCAGATTATTTGTAAACCCTACCTGCTCTTTCGGCTGCCATGGAGACAGAAATCGTATTATTTCGCTGTACAAAACCAAACAATGAAGAAATAACAAGTCGACAATGCAACGTACTATCGTTATTTTTTGCCTAGTGTAGCAGTTTACTGCTCAAGTTTTCACGGATAGGCATATTATGCAAGTTGTTTACCTCATTTTGGCAAACAATTCATTTGCTACATTTTAAATGATGATCCCTACACACATCCCTACGAAGACAGCGTTCAATTCTAACACAGGTAGGTGCTATGTCCTATGCATTGGGGGGGGGTTTGCTCAAGACAAATGGGGTGGGGTTCAACCACGGACTTCTTATATACATGGACAGAGGATTGCGCAATCAATACGGTCGCCACCGTTCGAACAAATTTAGGCTAACCAAGATGGCCGCCGGGATACTACCATTTGCCCAATTTGACGATGAATCTGCAACATTTCAGACAAAATATCAGTATGAATGGAAGAACAATATCTCAGTCCTCCATTCTATTTGTTGAATTTGACCTGAGCTTGCATTCTTTCGAAAATATTACAAGTTTCTCACACAATTTGTCGATACTGAGCCACTTGAGCAAGTCCAAACTTTTACACACAAGGCTATAGCAGGCAGCCATATTGGTAAGCCTATTCGTGTACGCACGGTGGAGACAATTTACGCATAGGACGTTAGTGCAATATGCTCTGTCCATGTATATAAGAAGTCCGTGGGTTCAACGAAACCCCATGATCCGCCGGTTACGCGCCTGAAAAGAAAGCACGCCTTTCACGGCAGGGTGATCCTGATTAGGAATTCTGCAGTAGAACTGGTGGCTTATTCAGAAGTTCCTAGGTGAGGTAAGGTAGTAAGACTATGTCACAGCCAGCCCTTCAGCCAAGAATTGCTCACACCAACTGCTGATTTCGATTTTTTTTTCTTTCTGGAGAAGCTTAAATGTCCTGCAAAAATAAGGCCACCGGGGTCGTGTGGGGGCAATAACCACCCTATGCCGTTATGAGGCTCGTGGATATTTTAATCGCATAATTAAGTTCTAAAAATCCTTTGAAGGCATTGCAGGCTCGTGCTTCTGCTCCAAACGAGTAAACGACCGCCGTTTCTCATTTGTTTGTTTGTTTTTTTTTATTTCTAATTACAGGGTTTTGTTTATATTTGATATCGATGGTCAGAGCTGTATACTTGGGTGGCGCTGTTGCAACTAATGTACGGTGACTTTCCCCACGAAATAGACGTATCCCCCCCCCCCCCAATTGAATGACACAAATCCATTTCAGAGTATTTTATCCAATACATAATCATTTTAAACTGACCAACACTGGTGGGACAGGGATGCCTCCCAACTTTAGTAAGGCAAAAGTTGTTTCATTCCTTTTGAGAAGGGTTGTTGATTCATTTAAGAGGTTACCCTTTTAATCCAAGCACGTCTCTCCTGTTTTTACTGACAGTTTCAGCATGGAAGTTCGCAGTAATTTCATGATCTTATAGTCTAAGCAAGTGATTGATACCGTCCTTCGCTTTGTTCACTTTGATAGAAGAGTGCCCTTAGGAGCTTCAAACTGCCCAAAGTACACACACCATCCACAGCACTATGTCGACCAGTATAAGTAGACATGAGCCCACGGGGGAAGATGAGGCCAAGAACAAGCAAGACTTGACATCGTTTGAAAAGGAACAGTTTCTTTCAGGTAAAGTATGTAAGAGACACTATTGCCGGAAGTGATAGTGGTGGATGGGGGAGGTCATTTCTCTCCCTGGAAACATGCTGTTCACATCGAATTTTCCTCTCAAAATGTTGTCATGTCAAAATATGAAATTCTGCATGAAAAAAGCGATTTAGGCGTGGCGCCAGGATTAAAATGACGGGGAGGGGGAAAGCTCCCAGACGGGGGTGGCAGCAAACTAAAGCCCACACAAAGTTAATGTATTGCCTGAAGTACGGCGAAGCCAAATTTTCGGCGCACTTCGCGCGCGCTGAAAATTTTGGCATTTTATTGAAAGAAATTGAAATATTTGACTTTTTGATTGAGGAACGCTTAAAGAATTGGCTTTTTAAAGAAACTTTGAAAATTAAGTCTATTTATTGAAGAAAATTTGTAAAAATTTTTGCTTTTTTATCGCATAAACTTTAGCAATGGCTTACTATTGAAGGAAATTTTGGGTTGTTTATTTGAAGAGTATGCTTTCCTTTACAGGAAATTAAAAACAAGTGAATTCGTCGGGGCTACTGGTCACCGTCGGAAATTACATACTTATCGTACCCATAAAAGTTACAGACAATATTGGAAAATTAGCCGCGGGAGGGTGTTAACCCTTCGCCCATCCCCCACCTGGATCCACCCCTGAAGCGATTAAAAAGATCTTTCATCGGTTTTTTTTTACGTGAACTATACCAATACACTTAAAAAACTTTTCGAAAAAACTCAGTCATATCAGGGAGCTCTAAAAACTCCCTTGGATAACACTAACCAGGTGCGTTGGCAGGAACTTGTCCTGGAGAGGGTTTTAGATCCCAAAAAGGTGATTGTTTTCTCACTTAAAGTCATGTAGAGGGGCTGAGCCCCAACCCCCTTCTCTTGGCTACGCGCCTTCCCTAACATTTTTTTGGGAGGCAAGAGCGTGACAAAACAACGTTCACCCAGCCAGCAAGCTTACTTTAAAGCAGAGAGGTTAATTAATGATATTTGCAAGGTGGAGATCAGGGGCGTCGTGCAACAATAAACTTTTGGGGCTGTAAGAAGTGGTGACTGGGGGATGGCCCGGTATAAGTGGCGTCGTGCGAATATATTTTTAGAGGGGGAAGGTGAAAAGAAGAGTAACGTAAGGCAGAGTGCTATATTTTTCGAACAGTTAACAGTTAATTTTACATATTAACTTGGCATGTGAAGGGTTTTAAACGCATTTCCAGAAAAAAAATCATCTGACACCCTTGAAAAATTTGGGGCTGGGGCCTGCCCCCGGGCCCCAGTGGGCACGACGCCTCCAGTGGTGATACTGTAAATATACTGTACCGTTAACGTTATTTTGCATACCAGCATGATTAATAGAAGCAACTGCCATAGAAAACCACAATCAAGTGATTCATTTACAACCTGTCCCTGGCTTCATTTAGTCCGACTAAGTGCGGGAAATTCCTAGGATTAAGTAATTCCCTGCTGAAAGGAGTTTGGACATTGCACACCCTGTCGTAGCCACTGACGACACGGTAGGTCTACTCACCAAATCCTTACGTTTTGTTTTGTAAGGTATCACATTTGTGCAAATGATGCCTGATATCAAGTCTCCAGGTTAGATTAGGGTTAGAGACATGAAATAAGGTTAGGGTTATAAGTCTCGAGACCATGATATCATGTTGAGGATACGGTGTACTCACGCACTAGCTAATTTAAATATCTTAAACCAATTAAAGGAAGTTATACTTTCACTCCCCAATAGCATATTTTACACGATCTTTTTGTTTACAAATTTGAGTTATGTTTTCGTTGGGATTTTTGTGCCATTTACATAGTTTATTCTTTACACGCGTACTTAAATGCAAAGTATTGTTTGTCACAGAGTCATCAGAACAAGACAACAAAGGACAAAGTACCAATCGGAGAAGTGTCTTCAGAATCAACATCAAATTCATTCCAGTTAAGCTGGTTTACTTCTTCATGGGTTCAGGTAACGACATGGAGCTTTCTCCTTACAAAAAGGCAAAAATCACAATAGACGAGTTGCGAAATAAAATTTTGCTGTACCATGTAGTACCACAGATCAAGTCCAAAGACATTCTCGCACGGATACAAAGGCTTCGAGCGATTGTGTTTTGTCTTCCACAATTACCGTCATACTGTCCAACATTTTCGGCCCAAGTTAAGGAGATTAACTTCTAAAAGAACTTGCCCTCCTGAAGTAAATTCTCTTTAAACCGTAATTGATGTCCAGAGAACCATAGTTTTAACCTGGAAAATTGCGCGTGATTATACAAAATGTCTGTCTTGTACATGCAGTCTCTGTTATGGTACACTTTCCTTCCCAACATGTATTGTATATCGAAGTTTCCCAACTCGTCTATTTTGTCGGTAGGTATGCTTGTGACTGGTGCTTATTAGTGCGAGAGAAATAATGTACGCCGTCAGTGTCAGTAAATCGGTGAGATCCCGAGGGTGAAACACCATCCCCCACACACCTCTCCCATTCTGGTCTTGTTGGAGGTTGCGCCGATTACCTTTGTGCATCTAACTAGGTAAGCGTTGATATGTGGGTGGAGTTGGCTTGGTGGTCGAGTGTACTGCTTTGCATGGCATACTAGAGGTCCCTGGATCAAATCCCGGTGGAACCACTTGGAAATTTTCTGGGGACTAAAACTTACTTATTCAGCATAGCTGTTCACAGTGATGCTGAGGGGGTTTAAATTGGTGAATTTTAATTGGGTATCTGATTGTCCGTTTCAGGAAGTTGTCGGCTTTGCTCACTTCAGCTGTCGAGCAGTGGTGCAGAGCAGGAAACCCCTACCCTTCCAGCGTTTGGGAAAATGGCTAAAACTGGGGATACACTCACGTCCGCCGGATGGGGAAGTTAAATGGCGGTCCCGGAAGCAGGATTGGGATAAGTATACGCCTGCCTCGTTAACCTCTCAGCACTAGTCGAAAAAAAGGCCAATCTCGCCGATGATCATCCACGCTCACTCTGGTATAGGGTCCTCAATGAGCTACTAAATTGGCTTGATATGACCCTAAAACGTTGAAAGTCTAATATGGTGCTATACAGTGTACAGAATGCATGTTCATACACATTTAAACAATTGACTTTAGAAAGAAATTGAAATTTTCTCTTAGAATGCCAATCGTTGTAGTAAAATGTAATCCTTAAAATGGTTATCTATACCAGACACTCTCAAAGGGTGAAATTTCACTAGTTAATTGTGTGCTAGCAGCATCGCAAATTTATGTTTGGGCGAAAATGCAGACGGGTCCAAAAGGAGGGTATATGGATTTTCTGAAGCTATGCAAAATATGTGCTACAAGTTTGCAAGAACCTCACGGTTGGGGAAAGTCCCCTCTCCACGGATTTGCTCTATGAGCGCTACGTTAAGGGAAGGGACATGGCACCACGTTGTGGAAGGCTTCCTCCTCCCCGTCGGGGGTCTTTATGAGAACGATAAAGTGTATAATCCCAACGCCCAGACGGTTTACTTGATTGTGATCTTAAGGATTGCAGATTCTTCGATAAAACTCATAACTTTCAAATATTCTTCAATAAAAACCCCCAAAATGGCGTCGCTTGTGTAAAGAAGTCTTGAGACTGTGCTCCCATTTTTGTATTTTTTTCCGGTTAGTAATTTTCCTTGGAAGTTTGAAGGAAAACCCCAAAATTTCCAAATATTTTTGGAACAAGCCCAAGCTTTTCAACTTTTCTGCAATAAAACCCCCTGATTTTCTGGGTGGTTGCCTACAATTTTGTGTTTGCCCTGAATCCCATCGCGTTTGTCTTGAAGTATGGGTGCTGCCCCTCCTAACGTCGGACACGGTTCTGGCACCACCCCTGATTTGCATCTCTGTGCACAAGGATTCGTTGATCATAATTTTTTCGATCATTTTCTGTTTTCTAGCGATCGGTGTTTCCATTCCATTTGTGCCTCTCTACTTGTATCAACTGGGGCTAACAACGGTCAGGGTCGGTGTCATCACTAGTCTGAGAGCAGTCATGGCTCTGATTGCTACCCCTCTCTGGGGTTCAATTGCCGACAAATTCAAGTTGCATCGATTCCTCTACTTGTGTTGTATTATTGGGATTTGCGTCGCTCCATTCAGCCTTATCCTCATACCTCCTGTCCCAAACGATCTTTGCAGATCACCGAACATTTCTAGTGGTTACACCGTTGGGACTACGAACAGTGCATATGACACCGATACCAATAAGAAAAACCCTTCTATCGTGATGACAACACCAGATATAGCTTTTACCCAAAATGAGTGTGACATCTCTAGACATAACTCGGTCACAGGCACTTTTTTCGACAAGTTTCCCTCCCCGGCGGAGCAAGATACTTCTAACGAAAGTAACGTTGTTGTGGGCATGCTCTCAGTACATTCTTCAACCCATTATGACGAAGTGACAACTATTTCCCCTCCTTTTGAAAGAAGAACCCCTACTGGAAGTTCGGTACCGACTTTCGCAACGGCGTTTTGTTGCATGTTTTTTATTTACATGTTCGTTGTCAACTATCACGTGTTTAGCGACTGTAATGCCATAGAACTTTGTAAGAGATACGAAGAAAGCACGTATGGTCAGCAACGGTGGGTGGCGTCCCTGTCCGTGATAGTTACATCCTTTTCAGCTGGCGTCCTTATGGAGTGGTCAGAGAAACGCTTCAACACTGACGGCAAATCTTGTTACGATGGGAGATATTTCCTACCTTTGGTGCTAGTGACTGCTTTATGCGCTTTCTTATCTTGTTTCCCTTTCTGCAAAATGGAAGTGGTCTCCAAGGAACCGTCCAAATCTATTTCTAAATCCGTCTTCAAGCTACTATCGAACTTCTACGTGTTTCGTTTTTTCGTAGCAGTTACCGTTTCTGGAGCGTCTAAAGGAATCATCACGACATACCTGTTTTTGTTTTTGCAAGATCTGAACGCACCAAAAATTCTGATTGGTTTATGCTTTACGTTCCAGTGCATTGCAGAGATGCCCTGTATGATGTTTTCACAAAATGTCATCCGTCTTGTCGGTACTCGTGCCGTGATAAATATTGGGATCTTAGGTTTTGCCGTCCGGCTCATCGGCTTATCCTTCCTACACAATCCCTGGCTTGTGATCCCGTTGGAGGTACTCCACGGAATGGCCTACGGTTTACTATGGCCGAGCTTTGTTGTGTATGGAAACCAGATTGCCCCGGAGGGCATGGCTGCAACATTACAGTCGATGGTGGCAGCCAGTAACGAAGGGTTTGGTAAGTTAAATGACTACAGCAGTGATAAAATTATTTTCACGAAAAACAAAACATTAAGATCAACTTTTTTGTGATAAAAGTGTTTATGTATATGGTAAAAGATTTACAAAAACCGTGTAGCTGAAGAGTTTTCGTGAAGACTTCTTGCTCACATCTAGTTGATCACGTGGCCTACACCACATTTTTCAGTTATGTGTCTTGACAAAAAGCGATTCCAAAACTTTACGTCAGTTTCAGACACTTTTGCAAGACGGTTTAAGTCGATTATAAAACTTTGGGCTTGTACAGGAAAAAACTTACGACTAATCGCTAGTTTCAAAGTTTTGTGTTCCAGACACTTCGTTATTAGTCTGGCCAAAAAATCACACATGTCAATTTAGGGGGCGGAGGAGTAACAATAGACATAAGAGTGTGTACCTAGATTTATTCAGAACGTCAAAGAGTCGAGTCTCCTGCCGCATGAACAAATGAAATTAGATGGGATGTAACGCATAGCCTGGTATTGCCGGCCCGACAGGGTACCCATTCCCCGAGAGTTCCACCCTCACGACAGCACACGATATGCTCTTTGTTACTTTATCTTTATCCATACGGAATGCTGTTGCAAAGCAAGTTTTTCCCAAGCTTCAAATGTAAGAAGTAAAATTCTTCAACTCTCTCTCTTTACAGGAGAAATTGTTGGTATTTTGATTGGCGGGGTCGTATACGAAGCTATCGGACCAAGGGTTCTATTCCAAGCAACCTCTTGCTGCTGTGTTATGGTCTTTCTACTGATGTGCATTCCGCTGAAGGAACGGCGACTTCATTAAAAACTCGATGCATCAGGCGGTAGTCTGGAGGAGACAGCCTCTTCCCTCCTCCCACCCACTCTCTGCACAAAATTGTGAATTCCAGTGCGGAAAAGTGCCGTTTTCAGGTCAAAAGTCAGGGCACGATCGTTTGGCAGTAGGAACACTCTAAGGATAAACACCTTTCGCCTTCTTTGTGAAATGTCTTCCCGGTGCCCCTATGGGTTTCCGTCTTAATGAGCAATTGTTTACTTCAAAGACGGAAATTTGTTGAGGTTGAGACAATTATCTTCTTTGCAAATTATTTGTGTTACGTATGGTTCCTTATTAAAAAGAGCAAAATCGTAGAGACTAGTATGCTAACTTCTTTAAAAAATGTTTGGAAAAATAAACTGTAATTCCTACGAGTAAGGGCAAATTTTATGATCTCGAAATTGTCGTTAGAATTTTGCCGTTCCATAAACAGTAAAATTGTTTCATGCGCGTGGCTACGAGGGCCTGGGTCCCCCATATGTTTGCTAGGCCCCCAGAAATTGTGTGTGTCTTAATAAAATTTGTAAGAATTAAAAGAAAAGTGAAGACCGTATGGAAAAGTTAAGGACGGCGATCAATGCCGTGACCCCCCATTTGATACCTAGACCCCCTAAAAATTTCATACCAGCTACGCCCCTGAATTGTCTACGTGTTATTCACACTTTCGTCGATATTCTGCATACATATGTGGGTTGTTTGAAAAATCAACAATACTTTTAATACAAATGAAACATGGCTGATACTTGTGAAATAGTCGAATAAAAAAGCCTAAAGGCTTCGATGCAATACAAACAGACAATCCAGAATGCGAAACATTCACACTCATGAATCCACTAGAGTACAAAACTAATATTGAAAAGAAGCCATGGAGAAATGTATGGGTATCATTTAAAAAAAAATGTTTGCTAGACTTATTCTAGTTGTCGGAACTGAAATGTTGGATATTCAGGAAGGGTACGTTCTGTTGTCGCGTGCAGTATAGATCTTCACCCAAATTCCACGTGGGACCAAACACGCATCTGCTCCCAAAAGATCCAGGGTCGTATCGTTATTCCGAAGGGACGTTATTCCGAATATTACATTAGGACCTTTACTCCGAAGGGTCGTTATTCCGAAACGAGAATAAGGGTCCTGTCGTTATTTCGAAAAGAGATCAATGGTCATTATTCCGAAATAATCATAAGATAAGGGTCGTTATTCCGAAATGAGAAAAAGTGAGTTAGGACGCCCTCTATTAGATCAACTTAGATAATTGCAATTATGGAATGGAATGGTTTCAGGGATAAATGGCCACGCTGAATTCAGTAGATCCCGTTTCAATTCAGCTACTTCTAATAATCATAAGTTTTGGGGCAAACGTCGGTTAATCACGTGACGTAGGCCTACGTGACAGATGCAAGTACAGAGTACTCATTTTTGAAATTAACATGTTCGAATTTCCCTAGGGAGTAAGTTTTTATACATTTAAGCAGGGAGTTGTTATTTGGATAACAGCTCCCTGATTTAATACCAAACATTATTCTATGTTCGGAATAACGACCCTTCGGAATAGCGATCCCTTTGGAATACTGAGCCTTCGGAATACAAACCCTTATTCTACTTTCAGATTAACGACCCTTCGGAATAAAAGCCCGTCTGAGTAACGGCCCTTCGGAATAACGGTCCTTAAGTGATATTCGGAATAACGATCCTTCGGAATAAAAACCCTTCGGAATAACGAACGACAATCAAAGGTCCACATCCATATGAGTTATGGTATAAAGATAAAAAACAAGAAAGAGAAGACAAAAAAGACTGAAAAATCTGTACGAAAATTGAATTTTGACAGGTCATGCTCTTTGGGGGACCGAACTCACGCCACACCTACAAGTCGGGCGACTTATCCACTTCAAAGTCTTCACAAATCTCCCCTTATGATGTTCCAAAGCGTAAATATTGCTAATTATAGGAAACTAATTGAGTTAATCTCATTAATTTTCAAAATTCACGCTTACAAAATCCCTGAGTCAACCGTGCCTATAAGGCAGTAAACAAGTAGGATCACACGTGAAACAAAAGAAATCACAAATTTTGATGGGTTAAAACATGTGGCAAATCGGTTTATCTGGAAACACTCTCGGCACAGATCTGGCAGAGGTTTACACACATTTTATTGTTTTCAATTTCATGCCACAGGCTTTGTGACAGAATCATTTAATGGCCACACATTTCTGCATCTTTAACCTGTGGAAACTTGCGGCAAACAAGTGGTTAAGTGTGGTAACCAGCCAACTCATATCATTGACCAACGAAAGCACACTTTTTCGGCAAAATACTTTATTACTCTTAGCAGTGCAGATACACATGAAAGTCCGTGAATTTGGAGCAAATATATGTATATTTTTTTTTTAAGGTCAGTAAAAAGGAACTTTGTCAAATGATTACAAAGATCCACACAAGAATAAGAATAAACCTTATGCATATGACGTCACAGAACAGAAAGTGTGCCCCGAATGGAGGTAAACGCGTATCACTACAACTTACACTAATACTGAATTACACAAATGCAGATAGCTGATTCGTGTACCCGTCGGATAGGTGCGTAAGTTTACTACGCGCACGTGCGAAGTATGTCGTGAGCGAAGTGTGCTTTATTGTGTATCCTCCAAAATGACGTCGCGTGACGTCACTGCATAAGGTCAATACCAGGGTATAGTCATGCAAGTTAGCTTGCCAACTTGCTAAAATGTTGCCTGCCTAATTCAACTTGGTTTTCTCTTGTTTGAACGTTTTTTTTTTATTATTATTTTCGTCGTAGGCCTACTAGCCGCAGCCCCCGTTTGGACATAAAATTTGCTACTGTCGGATAACCTTGCATCAAAATTTCGGGCAAACAAGCTGCATCTCCTACCCTCCTACCCCCCCCCAAATCCCCCTCTCAATTCTAGTCTCGTAGGCTTATGATTTTCGTGAAAGTAAGCAAAGGTCTTACATATTTGACAAGGTCATAACCATTTCTAGCAACACAGAGGATATTTAAAAGATGCCTTATCACAGAAGATTTGATAACTTGGTCCTAGGTTGTGAAACCCTCCAGACATGAATATTACAGGTTGATCATCGGGCTGAAACATGGTCGCCAAGTTCGCCAGCAGAAAATAAGGGCAGGGTTAAACTTCGTTGGAACTATTGCCGAGTCTGTGGCTATCAGTTATGAGCTTCACAGAATTCCAACGGCCAGGTCAAAATAAATAAACTACTCCTATGGTGGAGGTGCACCCCCATAAGGGACATTTATATGCGACACTTAAAAATTCTCTCCTTCATAGTACCTACATTTTTATTTAGGCCTAGTGAAAAAATGGATTAGACGTCAGAAATCTTTTACTTCAACCAGAAAGCCCAAAGGCTTAGTGATTCCTTGCCGAATGGGAATGCTTTGTTGCACTGAGGTTTATCCCTCAAATTTTATCTTTCTTGACTACATCATTTTATGTTTTAACAATCTGACCTCTGCTGACCTCACATGACCTTTGAACCCCACCAAATATAACAAAAAAGAAAATCTGAAGTGTCTTGAAAGGGATTCAACTCCAATGGATCTTGGATCTTGAAAATTCTTGGAAAATTTTGCTTTTTGACCTCTGGTGACCCTAGATGACGATCTTAGGAATACTTGGGCTATTTTGCTGTTTGACCTCTGGTGACCCCATATAACAATCTTGGGAATTCTTGGGAAATTTCACTTTTTGACCTCTGGTGACCCCATATCATGATCTTGGGAATTCTTGGGATATTTTGCTTTTTGACCTCTGGTGACCCCATATAACAATCTTGGGAATTCTTGGGAAATTTTGCTTTTGCTTTTTGGCCTCTGATAACTCCAGACGATGATCTTGGGAATTCTTGGGAAATGTTGATTTTTGACCCCAGTGATGACATATTACAATCTTGGGAATTCTTGGGATATTTTGCTTTTTGACCTCTGATGACCCCATATAACAATCTTGGGAATTTTTGGGAAATTTTGCTTTTTGACCTCTGGTGACCCCATTTAACAATCTTGGGAATTCTTGGGAAATGTTGCTTTTTGACCCCAGTGATGCCAGATTACAATCTTGGGAATTCTTGGAAAATTTTGCTTTTTGAACTTTGGTAACCCAAGATGACCTTTGACCTCTACCAAAAACAATAGGGTTCTTCCTTACATCATGACAAATCTATATACCAAATATGAAAAGTGTTCGTCATTCCTATCTTGAGATATCGTGATTACGAGCTTTTCACCTTTTTACCTCCAGTGACCTCAAATGACCTTTGACCGTCACCAAATACAAAAGGCTTCTTCCTCTCAACATGAGAAATCTATGTACCAAATAAGAAAAGTGTCGGTCATTGCTATCTGGAGATATCGTGTTTACAAGCCGTTTACGAGGTTTTCAAAGTTTAACCTCTGGTGACCTCAGATGACCTTTGACCTCTACCGAAAACAATAGGATTCTTCCTCTCAACATGACAAATCTATATAGGCCATTCCCATCTTGACATATGGAGATTTCAAGGTTTTCGGTCTTTGACCTATAGTGACCTCAAATGAACTTTGACCTCCACCAAAAACAATAGGATTCTTTCTCTCAACATGACAAGTCTATATACCAAATGTGAAAAGTTTCTGTCATTCCTACCTTGAGATATTGTGATTAACGAGGTTTTCGGCTTTTTAAGTCCAGTGATCCCAAGTGACCTTTGACCTTCACCAAAAACGATACGCGTCTTCCTCTCAACATGGCAAATCTATATACCAAATATGAAAAGTGTCGGTCATCCCTATCTCGAAATACTGGGCTTACATGGTTTTTTGATTTTTGACCTCTGGTGACCTCAGATGACCTTTGACCTCTACCAAAAACAATAGGGTTCTTCCTCTCAACACGACAAATCCATACAGGCCACTCCTATCTTGAGATATCGTGATTTCAAGGTTTTCGGTCTTTGACCTCTGGTGACCCCAAATGACCTTTGACCTCCACCAAAAACAATAGCATTCTTTCTCTCAAGATGACAAACCTATATATCAAATATGAAAAGTGTCCGTCATTCCTATCTTGAGATATCGCGATTACGAGCTTTTCAGCTTTTTACCTCCGGTGACCTCAAATGACCTTTGACCTTCACCAAAAACAATAGGGTTCTTCCTGTCAACATGACAAATCTATATACCAAATATGAAAAGTGTCGGTCATCGCTACCTCGAGATAGCGCGATTACAAGCCATTTACGAGGTTTTCGCAGTTTAACCTATGGTGACCTCAGATGACCTTTGACCTCTACCAAAAACAATAGGGTTCTTCCTCTCAACATGACAAATCTATATACCAAATATGAAAAGTGTCCGTCATTCCTATCTTGAGATATCGCGATTACGAGCTTTTCAGCTTTTTACCTCCGGTGACCTCAAATGACCTTTGACCTTCACCAAAAACAATAGGGTTCTTCCTGTCAACATGACAAATCTATATACCAAATATGAAAAGTGTCGGTCATCGCTACCTCTAGATATCGCTTATACAAGCAATTTACGAGGTTTTCGCAGTTTAACCTATGGTGACCTCAGATGACCTTTGACCTCTACCAAAAACAATAGGGTTCTTCCTCTCAACATGACAAATCTATATACCAAATATGAAAAGTGTCGGTCATCCCTATCTCGAGATAACGCGATTACAAGGTTTTCGGTTTTTGACCTCTGGTGACCTCCGATGACCTTCAACCTCCTCCAAAAACAATAGGGTTCTTCCTCTCAACATGACAAATCTATATACCAAATATGAAAAGTGTCGGTCAATCCTATCTTGAGATATCGCGATTACAAGCAGCGTCACAAACACACATACACACACACATACACACCCACACACACACACATACACACACACACATACACACACACACACGACATCACCATCGCATAGATTCCTTGCCTGCCTACGGCAAGGAATCAAAAAAGTGAAGCGTCGTTTTCACGAAAATGTTAAAGTAACGAATGACATGTAGGGCATTCATGTATTCCACTCAGCCTGTGTACGCTAATCGAAGTCCACCATCATTACCCTGCGTGGCGGTTCTCTTGAACTTCCGATTGGTATTTCGTAGTGATGACCTTACGAAAAGCTCCAACCGCTCCGCCGGGTAACGAGCTATGGACACGCACTAGAAACTGATGCTTAAAAAATCAAGTTTCATGTTCTATTACACGAAGGCATGACGTGCGTGAGTGACTTGTCACGAACGCGAGAATGGTATCGTCATTTTTGATTGATTACTGTCTCGTTCCTTTAGTTGACAAAGCTCTTTAAAGCCTGATACAGGGTTAGAGGAAAGGGGCAGGAATAAATTCATCAGACATTCTTCGTTTACTTGCTGTATGTAATAGAGATGTTTCATCGATGTCACAATTTTCTCAAATTGTGAGACATTTTGAAAGTCAAGGATCCATTATGGCACAATAGTATCTTAGGGCCTGTCGTACGCACGTTCCGTTGTCACTGCGCATGTGGCCTACATGCGCAGTCACAACGGTACATGCGTACGACAGGCCCTTAGATACTATTGTGTGCCCTGCATCAAGGCAATCGTCAACGAACTGACGTCACATACCTACATCGGATATTTTACATCGACGCATTCTTTGAAGGGAATAGCTATTTGGCGTGACTGACAAAACCCTACCAGGGCCAGGTAGACGGATGTTTTGAAAAAGAATTGTGTCTGGTCTTCGCAACAAAGGTTTCAAATACATTATCTGTGCCAATGCGGCGGGCCCCTCCATGATGAGACGGCCACAGGGTAGTTCTTCCTCCCCCTCCCCCTCCCCCTCCCCCCTCCCCTTTTCGACACCCTCAATTCCGGCAAAGAAATCTGATACTAAGGAGAAAGGATGCTGGGTATTGGAGTAATGAGAGATTTATTGAAGAATTTGGAAGCAGTTCCATTCAGCCACTAATATCACAATCTAGTACAGAACATTTTCAGTTCTCTTGGCTGTCGTGGGTCCATGGAAGATGTTTCAAGTTTCACCTGGTGGGACGTCACCTGAGCCTGATTTTACATAAATGAATCATTCTTCTACCAAACAGTTTTGAGACAAAGAGACAAAGGTCAGTTTTACTGCACATCTTCTTTTACTAGAAATTCAAAGAATCTCAAAGCTGCATATAATTTACAACTCAATAGAAAATTAGTATCCATTTTCAAGGTGATTTAAAACAAAAACTGTTGATGAAAGGCATGCTTCAAGGTGAAACAAAGAATAGTATTTCTACAGACCAACTTACAAATAAGACTGAATACTAATAAGCAAGGTATGATGGTGAAAGGGGGCTGGGGGATTAGGGCACTGACAGATCCATGATTTCCAGAAGTGTGGGCCTAAAAGGCTAAAACCACAACATACAGAAACACTCATACATAGCAACACTTTGGTAAATATAGCCTGTCCAGCACAAAATCTAAAAGGGGGGAGAGGTGGAGCAGGAGTATCCCGGCCTATACCCTTTTCCCGAATTATGTGCCCACAGAGCAGTGGCGGAGCAAGGGAATTCTGTCAGAGGGGGGAGAGAATGGCTCGTAAGGGTGCTTTGAGGTATGTACATGCCCTATGCCTCAATACGGTAGAAACCTAAAAAGGGTGCTTGCCAACAGGCGATTTGAGTCCGTCAGGGGGGAGGGGCGACCTCCCCCTCTGACTCTATGGATGCTCCGCCACTGCCATGGAGGCAGCAGAGACAAGGATGGTCTGTGAAGTAAACAGAGTGCTAACCAGGCACTTTTCATTATTTCGGAAAAACAATAACATTATAATTTGAAAGCAGTGGACCAAGAAAGTTGGATAAATTATGATATTTTGCAATATTTTGTGAATGCCACTGGTTTTTTGTTAAATTGCACTGCAATTCCTTTCCCACCATCATCTATTAAACCTATGAAAGTCCATTCTGTTTAACTTAACTTACCATACTCTAAAATGACGTAAGGTCATAGCAAGTACCGAGAGCAGCAGTTTGTTCTCAATATTGGGGGGGGGGGACATGACACCATTTTCAAATAATTTACTGTGTAAAAAATCAAAGTCAATGGGCAATTTCTCAAATATTGGGGGAACATGTGTCCCATCCCCCCGTAATTGCCGCCCATGGCAAGTACAAACTGACTACCCTCCTCAAGTAACCTAGGATTCACAGCATGACAAAAAAATTTATTTGTTGGAGGGAAAAAGGAAATTGCAACCATTTTCCTACTAAATATAAAGAAGACAACTTTTGGCATATTGTTTTTGTTCTTTTAAGGCTTAAACTATCTGAGTTTGCATACAATTCGCATATCAATTGTACCAAAGATTTTCAACCTAATATTCAATTACTTTTCAACAATCGAGAGTATCTAGCTTGTGAAATTGGACCATTTTGACTTTTTCATTAAGTTAGGTTGTTAGCAAATGACATCACAATTAAGTAAATTGCATTGAAATTTCTAATCATTTGATATTATGCATGACACTGAAATGGTTAAGATTATAGACATACCCTTCTGTTTCAGAAACTTAAAGTTTGGTCTTTTTATAAGAAAAGTTGTCTACCCATAATGACCAAAACTATTAACAACAGGCCTCTATACAGACTGACAAACAATGCAATGTAACATTTATGATATATAGGATTAACTGGATACTGACAGTGGACTTTGGCAACTCCAGTATTTGTAGAGTTGGGTACCCACAGCCCAATTAGTGGTGACTCCTTCAGAGTCACCACTTCTGCAATGGCATCATAACTGACGCAGGAACATACACTTCAGCAGCTGTAACCAGCCGACAATTGCCAATGGGTGTTAACCCAACAGTATTCTTACACACTCAATGGGTAAGGCACTAAACTGCCTATGTTGGAGAACCATAGCAACTAATTGAAGAGAAAACTTGTGTTTCAATAAAACAAGACAAAAATAATCAGTTGTGTCTAAATATGTCATTGAAACATGCGAAATAACAAAAATGTAAATGCTAAACTATGGTTTTAGTGCATATGTTTGACAGTATTAGAAACTACTGAGACATGATTCCAAGGAAAGTGGAGTTGCTCATGACTATTGGTCAAGAGTCGTGACTCTGAAGCAGATTCTGGGATCCCGCCTAAGCCTAATGCCTACCTTACTTGTTAAAGCCATTAACACAGAAACTCACACAAGATGTTCACCATGCCTCATGGTGCTATAGGCAAAACTGTGACTAAAGCACTTTCATTTATCTCTGTTGTTTATGCATTATGGAGCGATGAAGCAAAGATGAACTTTTTTCTAAGTATGAAAAAGAATGGTTTTCAGGTGAGGCCAGCTTGTCTTTTGTACTAATGTATTAACAACTGTAGAGGCTTAAATAAGCCACTCCTGTTCAATACATTAGTTAGTATGTCTACCTTGATGACACCTAGTTTCTTATCAAAGCCACAAAGGTTAACCAGAACAATTTGTAACACTCCTGAACAATTATTAACATCCAAACAATAGCTATTGTTTACCTCAAAGAGTCATTAAATAATACAATAAAATCTGTAACTGCTATCCTGTGAATGATTCTTTAAAATATTGACATTCAAAGTGCTTATTTATATACATACCACCTGACAAGCTGGGTGCTTCACACACAAACGTAAAGACTCCATTGTTATCTCCTTTGTGTTTACTCTTTCAACTATAACACTAGCTATTCTCTTCATGAAGTCTTGAGGACGTGGTAATTACCTCACAGTTACAACCACATATATGAAAATGTTTTACCTGGTCTCCAATCTTGATATAAAGACAGTAAACAAAACTTACTCAATGAAAGGGTTGACCATGCCCCTTGGTGCTATATAGGTAAAACTGTACTGCTGTTTATTTTTGTTGTGTTTGCATTTAGTATCAACAAAAGATGATCTTTGACTTTAACCCTACATGCCCTTTTCTGGTGCTATTTATTTGATGCATTGCTACTTTTGTGTTTTTAGAGCCCAAAAGCTATAAAATTTGGCAATTTTGAAATGGGCTTGGCTTTTGAAAATTGAAAGCAGACACATGTGCTATCTATCAATCATGCTTTCCTGAGGATATCATTGTGACCAAAGCACTTAGGGTATTCTACACAAATCAAAAAATAATGTAATGAGCCCATGGGCATGGACAAAATTGTCAATTAAATACATTTTCATTGCAGAAAATTTCCTGTTTTTTGTTTTCCATTTTATAATTGGGACCAAGCCAGGCATGTAGCTACAGGGGGCCTGCCCCCCCCCCAATGTTTGCTAGGTCCCCCAAATTGTGTGTGCCGTAATGAGTGTAAGAATTAAGGTTAGCGATCAATGCAGTGACCCCCATTTGATACCTAGCCTCCCCCTAAAAATGTCATCCTAGCTTTGCCACTGGACCAAGCCTTGCGTTAATTGGGGGCCAAACGACTTTTAGCTTATGGTCCCGGAGATGTAGTGCCTGGTTTGCTTCATAAATACATGACCAGGTGACTTCTAACCTTCATACAAAGATCCTGGTCATATCCCCAGCTTATCACAAGCTAAAACTGAGGAAAGTGTTGTAGTAACATTTTTCTTTCTTCAATGCACGTAGACTTTCCTTGATTTGTACACACTGACATAGTTCATTTCCCATTTTATGTACATATGGTAACTTGTAATACAGGGTATTCCTGGAGTCTTGGCAGTGCATTGCAAAATGTAGATTGGACTGACAACTAGTCCAAGCCTGCTTAACATGAAGCTTGGGACCGAACTGAGGTATCTTTGCATGTGGCATATGATTAACCAATATGGCCAATTACTTGGTCATACGTACTGATGTGTCACAGAAAATCAGCCAACCTAGATTAAAGACCATTCCACAGTAACATCTTAAGGGATGATGCCACATGGGTGTGTCATAATCAGTGAACAACTGACTGGGGTGTGGTAGCTCCCCCCTACCTTCCTCATGACACTGAAATCCTAAAAGACTCATACTTTGAACAGATCCCAAATAAAATGTGGATGGCAGTGTATCCTGAAAACTCCCTTCCCAATCCCCTATCAAAATCTCCTTACACCAGATGCGAGGTTCTTTTTGTTCCAGCATTCAGCAAAGGTGCCACAAGCAAGGTTTCCCCTGGCATTCGTTTTGTGAGGCGGCCACCTCACAGTGTTTGACCACCACCCCACAGAAACTTGCTGTAATTTCCACCTGTATGGTACTAACTGTGAGTATCAATACTTCACCCTCACTGTTGGGGCCAAAGCTGGCACCATGATATCCCCCTTGGACTAATACCACCCCGCACTCTTCGAAACCCAGGGGAAACCCTACACAAGGATTACATTTTCTATGGTAGAGATCTTCATCACTTGACACAAGTGACTGGTTCCTGCATCTTTCCATATACTGCAACTTTTCAATACTTCCTAACTTCACTTTGAAAGATACTTCTCTGATTCTCCATCAACTAAAATTAGACTGGTGTCTTCAGAATGTCCTCTATACTAAAGAGAGGAAAAGAAAATGTGAAAGGGAATGGTTTTGACCCTTTGCCCACTTGTTTTCCATAAAATATTTGTGCAGCATAAAAGCTGTAGAACTACTGCTTTTGCTGGAGGGAATCTGACAATTCTGGAGTTGAGTGAACTCATGGCAGTAAGAGTTGATACTTTGTCTAGGAATTGCAATGCCTAAACATATAACAACCAATGGCATCACATATAATGAATGTTACAAGCCAAACTGTTTAAAACTTACAACATTGACCATAGTGCAATTGATAGTATCATTCTTAAATATTTTTTACCTGAATTACTTCTTTGTTGTGATTTTTCACTCTCACAAATTGTTCAGCATAAAAAGGCAGGCTGGCATCTTAGCTTGTCAAATTTCTTTTCAAACAAAAAAGGAATTAAACACTTATTTATTCACCATAGAAAGAACCTGTGGAGCAAAAATTCTAGTCAAGGTGGATTTTTAAGGTGAGTGTCAACCAGAGGTCAGGGCAATGAGATACAGTTAAATAACTATACTTCTATACTATAAATAGCTTACTACTTGTCTGATCAGATAAAGTTGTAGAGCACCCTCTACATATCTAACATGATGCATCTACCACAAAATGAGTTCTATAACTCAAGCAAAGCTCTCCTCCCCTTCTAATTCCTCTTCCAGTTCTTCATCTTCTTCATCCTCATTATCTCCACTTTCTTTAACCCCCATCCCCCGCCCCATGGGGATGTCCAGGGCCTTGTGAACGGTTTCGATGGTCTTCATGTTGATGTAGTAAGCCATGTTCACTGTTGGGATGCGTGCTCTCATTTCTTCCATGAAACTGTAGGCCTGAGGAGAAAAAATAGCCAGCCCCCAAAAATTTAGAATAAAGGAAGCATAGACTCTGAGCCTCTTTTGTAGAACCAAAAGAAGAAAATGGTTCTCTTCTAATGTAAACCAAATATTTACTCAATTTCACATTACCAAATGGTACTTCAACTAACTGATATAACTCAAACTATTTCCAGGAACAAGATTCAACTGTCTAAAAAATAAAAATGGTGTATATCAAAGTAGAATTTCAAATAAGATGCCAGTTTTCTCATTCTCAGTATCCAACTGTACTTGATCATCAATTTCAGATTCTAACATTGCCATCAAGTTCCAAACAAGTGTGGAAAGATCAGAAAAAAAGAGCTACTCATACGATCTAAAGTCTTCTAGAAACACATAATAATGTGTAATGAATTTCTGTGATTCCTCCAAACATATCATGTACTTTCTAGTTTCTGATTTTTATTGACAAAATTACAATTTGACTTGACTGGATCATGTCAAGACTTTTTCAATAATTTTCAAATTTTATGACCTCCAATATGGCTTTTAATGCAAGTTGACCCTTTTTTACAACTGTTAAGGCCTGAAAAATGTAAAAGTGAATTTCCATGTCTATCCAGGTTTTCTATGACCTGTGGGAATCTAGGGATTACCAAATATTTGAGATCCAAAATACATAACTACACTAATGACCTCGAATTCATGAGGGGGGAGGTGAGGTGGGGATGGGGGTGGTATGCAAGTATTTACCATTAAAAATGAGTGAGTCCCATCAACTCATTTTCATGCACCTAAATTTGTCCTGCAAGATCTTCCATATCATAAAAAGTGCACAGCCACATAAACCATAACTACAGCAAACCTATCTTACCTTTCTGAAGTCTTCTTGCCTAGCATAGTGTTCTATGATCATTCCAAAGACATCTCCAACCCTAACAGCAGAATCCAAATCTGGTTCTTCCAACAGAACCTGACACTGTTTCATAGCTTCTTCAGAATCTTCATCATAAGTTCTGTTAAAGGGAAATGCTGTGTTACATTGTACCAACAAGGCATACAAAGAAAATAGCTGTAATCATCATTGAACCATTCCGTCTCACAAATAAACTCTAACAAAAGCTTGTCTTCCTAAAAATCTTGTGCATTACTACTACTGTACTAGTAAGAATGTTGCATCATATGGAGTTTTGAAAGTTTGGGCCAACAAATTAATACTGATGGGCTGAAAATTACAGAATTGCTTTCCGTCAGCATCTTACATGTTGAAAATAAAGCAACCCAGTTCCCTTATTTTAAGTTGCCTATCATGCTGTATCAATAAACCCTGCTGTTAAAGATATGAAATAGTTTTGTACCACAAATGCAATATTCCCTTAAGATTTATAGCATTTTTGATAAGAAATGGATCAGAAAATTGCTGTTTCTGTACACAAAGAAAAGCCTTGGTAGAAAGTAAAGCATTTTAAAGGAAATTTCAAAGAGTAATGAAGGTCTCAAGGGGGGTCAATTTTGGAAGACACAAAATTTTTCTTTCTTCACAATCAACAATCAAAAAGCTACTTCTTCATCAAATAAACAGTTTGATTGCAATAAACCCATTTAAAGTTGGAATTACAGTATGACCAGATGAACATGCAAAGGACAGTCCGTTCAACTTTTGCTCATTATGCATATTTTTTATTGTATGGTAATCGTCGTTTTGACTATGCGTCAGCTGCATTGTGGAATGATTTACCCACCGATTTAAGAAACGCTACATCTGTAACCCAATTCAAGAAATATTCAAAAACCTTACTTTTTAGAGCTGCCTTTTACTAATTGAAAACGATTTTGATGTACATACATATTTCTCTACATACATTTTACTCCGATAGTATTTTATCTTTATACTTTTTTTATCAATTTTTAGGTTTCTGTATACTATCTTTGGCATTTGTCATTTTTACCATTTTTATCTATTTAGATTTTGTCCTTGTGCCTTTTTGATGTTCTATTTTGTACAGCGCCATAGATTAGTTAGTTAGATGAAATTTAATGACACACCAACACAAATGTGTTATATAGTGTCAAGTAAAGTTTAAATACAGTGCAAGTCCTCCCCTTTAGTCACCTCTTACAACAGGCAGGGAATACCGTGGGTATATTCTACAACCCTTAGCCCACAGGGGGTACAGTGCCATAGAGCAATAATTGTATTGGATATGGCACTTCAACAACAACAACAACAACAATAATAATAATATGTGAGAAGTGAATTCATTTGTGGTGACATAGTATACTGACATACTGGCAAAGAATAACTATTTTACTTGTTGAATTTCTTGAGGAGTGGTTCTCAAGTGTTGCAAGCCACTTTTTCTTGACTTTTCTGCTTAACAGTCATTCTAGTAGCCGTGAATATTTCCCTTAACAACTTTTCTTATTAAAGGGGTATACTGAGTTGATATCGATTACTTTATGACATGCTGAAAGGCAATCAATTTATAACAATGCTTCTAATTAGCTTCATTAGTCATGTATCACTTCTTATAGTTACCAGAAATGTGAAAAAAACTGTAGTTTTTATGAGCTTGCAAGCTTGTAGTTTGTGTTGCTTGTCCAAGCCCTTGATAGACCCTCTTCTCTTGAGTATACAATGTTTGTATACTCTGAAGCTCTGATCACAACAGGTTTGTAAGAGCAGTTGCAAACCAGTCAATCAAGTTTGTAAGCTTCACTCACTGGCTGTTTTTGAATACCGATTGCACATTACTAATACTTAATTTTAAAAAGCTTCTGGTCACAAATCTTTAATAAATGAGTTTTAATCATTAATTGAAGTATCACTACCGTTTCAGTTGTGTGTTAGTGGTGCAGAATCTCTTAGTTTGACCATTTATCATAAAGATGTGCGTAGAACTCAACAGGTGTGACAAAAAAATCACGAAATTTATGAACCAACTCAATAAGCCCTTTTAAACTTTTGACTTCTTGACTCTTTCAAGGCCCATTTAAGTGTACATTGTGAGCTGAAAAATCACCACTTCAAAACCTTGACTCTACACTCAAACCTTCCTATTGTAACATACCTTCTAGCTTGAACAAATTTCTTCACAAGACCGATTCGATGTTTCAGAGCTGCTAACTTCTCCTCCTGTAGAGATTGGTTTTTCATTTTTGCTTTGGTTAGACATTTGTAAGCCTCACTAAGAGCACCCAAGGCTTTGTCATAATTCTGGTACTCATCTATCTCCACCTTTTGAATGAAAATAATCACAAAACAATGAAACACATTATGAAAAACAAAAAAGGGAAGTAGCTGACTGAATTCAAAAATGTTTTCAACCATTTCAGTCACCTTTGAACCAAGACATTTAATTTGATAATTACTCCAGTTGTATTTGTATTATTTCTATGTGCACTACCCTCTAGTGACTAACCTTACATTTTGAAACCATCAAAAGTTGGAATTGTATTATTTAAAGGTTAGCAACGGCAGCCGCCCAGCATCCATAGACTGTAGATCCCCCATTTTCTGAATGACCAGTTAAGAGGGGCAAAACAGACACTCAGTACAACTTCAAAAGCAGGGCCTTGCAATTTTCATTTTAGAAAGTTTGGTTACTTCCCAAAAACAAAACATATTTTGTTTACAGGGGCCAGCTTAATATCATGTTACTCTGCCCACAGGCACATAATTTACTAACACAGCCCTGGCACCAGTCATGATATTAACTTCTCTAGTGCTGCTTTCACTCACTTTTTGACCTGGTTGTGAGAGATAATTTTGCCTGTAGTGCCTAAATCCTTCTATATTGCAGTCTGTGAATGAGCCTTTAGCAATACATTTCCCCCGTTCTTCAGGAACAAGAGGTCTCACAGATTGATCAAGAATTGTGGTTAGTTAAGTCTGTAATCTCAGAAAAGACTGTTTGCTGAAATGGAAGGTTCATCCTTCTTAAGTTTAACATATTCCACTTAATTTTTGTACTGTTTGAGGTCTGAGGATCAAAAGGACATATTGTGTGGTATCTGTTCTATTCAGCCAGTCTAGAATGGGACCACACATGGTCAGTCAAGTTGTCCTTTAGAGGACATATTGTGTCTTTCTGGGACCTAGTTCCTTAGGGGAGCAGAACTCCTTCAGGAGTAATATTTGGTTTCGCCCCTTTGCTCTTCGCCAGAGAGTCAAGAGGACTTTTGAAGAAGTCCATACTCCACATATCTAGATTGTATAGATAGTAGTGTTTGCACCAGGTACCCGGGTACCCAACTGACGATGTCAGCACCCGGTTCTGGAATTGCTACTCGGATCCAAAGTTTCACTAACATAGATAGCACGTGTTACAGAACACCTAACATGTTACTTTTTCCTGGCAAAATTTATCACGCACATACCTAAGATCACTTGTCATGCCCATACGTAAGATACGTTGGTGTTATGTTATATCAACGTGCAAAGCAAAATTTCTTATTATGACTTTACAACAATCTTGTAGCCTAACAGAAGTTATATTTTCGATTACCCAGGTACCTGACCAACCATCGAGTTCGAGTACCCGGTTCCGAATTTTGGACCCGGGTGCAAACACTAATAGATTGTGCACCTGTCTTGAGTCTCACCTGGGCACATGCATCATAGAATCCAGCCAGTGAATCCAATGCTCTTCCTTTGGTATAAAAGCCGATGATATTTTTCATAATTTCTGGGTCCTTCCTCCAATCCAGGGACTGCAGATAGTTTGCTGCCATCACATATATCTCCTTCTGTCTAGATACTCCAGCAAAGAAAATAATCTTCTCAGTGTCTCCTGATTTCAACAAAGCCTTCATTGCCTGTGATGGGTGAGAGAAACATCTTTCAATGAATCTTAGAGTAAAATTCAAGTTAGTCATAAATAAGGCAGCAACATGGAATTTATCATCGACTTATGTCTGCTCTGTAATGAATCCTGGCAAGTTGTGCAGTTATAGTACAGGGTTCAATTGCCTGCTGGGTATAGACATGGTAAGTTTCATCTACACGTAACCTGCTCCTTTCTGTAAGAATGCATGATATATTTGAAAATATACAAACTTGAGTAAGAACATAAATGGTTTGGAACCTAACAGGTCGTCCAGTTTCTCATCACTTTCACAAATTGTACACAATGAACTCTTCCTTCGGAAACCCACCCCACTTCCAGATGAGTATGATTCTTGATAAAAAGTGTAAAAATGTCTGCCACCAAGAACAGTACCTGTCTATAATTGGAAACAGTGTACAGATCTATAATTCCTTAATCTTGTGTATTAATTGCTGTTACCTCTCAAAGCTCATTCCCCAAATACATGATGTTTTGTGTCAGGAATCACAACATAAAACAATGTACAAGTCATATGCTTACTCATCATTAACATATTAATACCATAACTCTCTTCAAACATATCAAGGCATTCTCCCAGCACTTTTACACCAGCATGAGGTTACTATCCCCTTTGATCCAGTTCACTTTATACTTCCATTCCTTTCCTATTCCCAGAATTTAATTGTTCACCCCCACCCCCTTCTCCTCCAATTGACATACCACTGGGGTGGCAAAGCTTTTTTCTGTGAAGCAGCCAGTCTGTTAGGTCCAGTAAAATGGTCACACTAACTCCTAAAACAATTAATGAACCATGTATCAAGAAGTAAATATTTGAAACAAAGACTATACCTTGCCCTTATTTCCTGCCTGGGTGTATTTCTTTGTGGCAAGGTGGTAGGACCCTTGGAGGAAGCAGAGGTCTGCGACCTTCTCCAGTAACTTCATCCTCATCTCACCCTGGGCATCATCTTTTGCTAGCGTCATCTTCTCAGCCAGTTTCTCAGTGATCTTCACACTGTGTTGCTGACACAACTCCAAGGCCTCAAAATACTGTAGACAACAAGTCAAGCTAAATTAAGATCTTCAGAAATTACTTCAAGCAAAAGGAATCCAAAGTAGCATTAAAATTGTGCCTGTGGTCTACGTCTGCATAATGCTACTGTGTAAATGTTAAGGTCAACTATACAAGATGCTATTTTCCTTCCATTGATTGCATGAGTCACAATTTCAAAGTGTACCTTGGAAAACCATTCCTATGACACAATTTTAAGACTCTTGTGATGGCACATCCACTAAGTTACATGTTCTAATTTCACATCACAAGCAGAACTCAACACCCTTACCAATTAAGCAGATGGGAACAGGTCACCTGATTAATGTACTCTACATCACATAACACCACACAGAACTAGACTTCTTGATAAAATGATGCATCGTCCAAAAGCCAATTGACCCATGTGCTTACATCCCAAAACTCATGCAAAAGACCCATACCTGCTAGATGTACTTCTAGAACACAGGGTGTAAACAGTCTTTTAGGTATCTCCCTGTACCTCACCCCATCAACCTTCCAGTGACAGGGGACAGCAGGATTTCCTAAACATTTATGAGCAACAAAGCACAAAGCATTCCTATGTAGAATATTACGTGATATCACCCTTACTCAAATCGCCCACCACTGAACAGTGCAAAACCCGATGTTCTGGGGGAAAAGTCGGGATTTTACATGATGTTCGCACCAACAGATTATGGCCTAAAACTTGGTAAAATCAATAAAAATATGATGAAACCTGATAAGTGTCCCAAAGGCTATAAGCTGTAGGTGCGAACATCAAGTAAAATCCCGACTTTCCCCCCAAAAGGTCGGGTTTTGCACTGTTCAGTGAAAGGTGACTTGAGTAAGGGTGATATCATGTAATGAAATTCAGCAGCTCCTTTGCTGCAAGCCTTAAGTAGTCAAGTATACAGAAGGAAGATAATGACTTACATCATCACTCCCAAACCATGCAAAGCCCCTCCCAACCAATTATTTTAAATGGAGAATCCCTGTCTTCCTTCATTGGTAGTGAGAAATTACTGTTGGAGGAATATTATTCTTTGACACACTGCCAACAAAATCACAATGCAACAAATATGATTTCAATGCAACAACTTGTAGCTCAGAGCTCTCACCTTTCCACCAACCACAAATAAATCCACTGCCTTGTCAAACTGGCCATGCTCCATGAAGAATTCAGCACATCTATTCAGTAGGACTGGGTCAGTCTTCTCATCCAAATCATCCGATATCAACTGCAAAGCCCCAAATTGCTGACTCTCAAATGCCAACTCCAAAGCTTTAGAGAAATGTCCTCCCTTGAAAAGAATGATGGGGAAGACAAAAATCATTGCCAACTTTCACAGGCAATTCACCTCAAAATTCCACAAAGGAGTGCTGTATTTTTCTAATTGTATTGGGACAGGGGATATACATTTACCTCTCCTAATACAGGGTAATACATTACTTAGATACTGAAATTCAAAACATTTCTGAGGATAGGATAGGCATTTTCAGAACCCCAAAATACAAATTATGTTAGGATGACAAACTTCGCACTTGGTTTTACACATTTCCCCACCTAGGACACGTAAGGCAAATGATCTACAGTATAAATGTAAGTGTGAGGGTTTTCAGTACCCCAGATCATACAGAAAATTTTCCCTAACCAAACACCCAAATTTCAAGGGCTTCCAAGATCAAACAGAAATTCCAGACTTTTCCCAATTCCTCTACTATGTAGAAACCCTTCCAACACCAAATCCGTCACCACACAAACTACAATTTTAGTAACTTCAAATAGTATGACAAAATGTTCATTTTAATGACAACAAATGATACAATGGTTTCACGTCTCATTTGTAATTTACTTCAAAAACTGTCACAGAGAATTGACGATAATACTTATGCTGAGGAAAAATAAATGGAAGGGCATATGTCCCCCTCCCTCACCTTATGATACAACATAACAGCTTTGTCTTGACTCTCAGGATTGGCCTCATAATATCTGGCAGCCTCTATCATATCATCCTTGGTGCTCATCAAAGCCAGGTTCATCAACTGGTCACCCATGTCATGCTCCTGAAAGACAAAACCAATCACAATTGGTTATTTATTCTCTGAGAATAATTCAGACTATCACAAGGCCACTGAAGTTGCCCTTCTTGCTGTTTATTCTATGTTGGCATGATTCTTGTCTGTCTCAAAATGACACCATCAAGAAGGGGGCATTACCCCACCCCTAACGCCAGTCATGATCTCTGCCTGCCCCAGTCCACTCCTGTACAAAGGTACATCTTGCCTTCCCCATTCCGCTCCTGTACAAAGGTATACACCTTACAGGAGCAATGCACACATACACACACAGAATTCCCCCTCCAGTTTCCTTGCCTCCTCCTCCCCCTTTACTTTTGAAATCCTGGTGTCACCACTCCTGTCTCTTCATGAAATCATTTTGGCTAAAGGGCAAAACAAATCAATTTCTTTGTACAGAATTCCTCCCCCCCCCCCCTCCGAATTCAGTTTGTCAGAATTTGTCCCTCCATTTTTTTTATCTGCATCATTTATGCAATCATCACACAATGGCTCACAGACAGTGCTACACAGACAGTGCTACACAGGTTAGTGGATTCTTTCGGATACCTCAAAGTCATCCAGGTTTGAAAAGCAGACGGCTATCTATCATTAACGAAGACCAGCATTATTTGTAACATGGCTTTCCAGGGACAAGATCATAAAACAGATTGTGGAAAGATTATCGATACCAAATTCTGTTCATTCCTATACTGAAAGTCACCAAGGTCAAATTTTAATGATTCATATTATTTAATGAAGCATACTGCATGACTGAAATATACTACATTTTCTAATCATGAGCTAAAAATTTTTTCACTTGGGTTTTCATAACTACTTGCTTTTTCAAAAGTTGTTATAAATTTTCCAGGCCCTCATGTTGCATTTTCTACATTTTGCGACTTTTTGATAACTTCAAAGCAACAACAACTTTACATCTTTGAAGCCTACACATTTTTTCAACACTTAGTAAAGGTTACTACTACCTGTCAAAAAGCACCAGAAAATACAGGTTTTTATTGTAGAAAACTTGAGAATTTGGGGTTTTTATATCAGAAAATTTGGAAATTTGGGGTTACTATTGAAGAAAATTGGGAAATTTAGGGTTTTTAGGGAAAAATATGCCCTCCTTGAGAGCACAAACTAGTCATGAACTGTTGCAAGAGCGACTGTTCCTCTCAAATATGGATTCTCTTTAAATATTAGATAAATAGATGACCAGACACTGATTGTACACAAAACATAATTAACCTTGACATTTATGACAAAATCAAAATTTTCTACTTTAGCCTACTAAGAGCCTAAATCTGAAAATGGTAAATCAGAAAAAAAATTAAAAAAATGAGGGGGAAAATGCAATCAGATCAGAATTTCATTTTACAAAGGGATATAAAACAACTCAGACTGTTTTATCATTAATGAACATAACAAGGTTTAATCACTGTCCCAGAGACTATTTATTAGAATACAATATATTTGTCGAATCTCACAACTGATAAGAACCACTAGCCATATCATGACCGGCAGGACTTTGCAGGTAGCACGCTACTAACTATTCGCCCACTGCATGACTTGCACACTAAAATGGAACCATTTTGTGACTTCTAGACCCTTGTAGGAATTTTCTAACAGGTACGAGCTATGCCACGTATGAAAGCCCACAAGCAGGCCCTTTTATACTGTCTTCAAATTTGCGTAATATGAACACTGTGATTTGAACTAAGAGAACTTCTTGAACAGTTGGCAGTTATTCATTTGACCAGGAGTGGGAATGTTTTTCCCTATCAAGGGTCACTTTGATGCTTACAAAATCATTCGTGGGACAAATAAAATTCTCACATGATGGTCAGCTGCCTATGCATGTTACAAATAAGTGTGTGATACAATTGGTGCCTATACTTGTAACAGTGTAGAATATTAAGCAATTACGTAAGTCTAATCAGGGAGGTGTTACCTTGACAGGAGATCCAACTAAAAAGTAATTTATTCTAATCCTATTTGATCCAATTAAGAGAGAGGAGATAATCATTTAATGACAGATCATAGGAATTCAGAACCTTCAGTTCTTTTGTCTAATACTTACAATTAGTCCTACTTGGACTAATACTTCCTGTCCCAGTCAACCTTTGTTAACGACTCTACTACGCTGACAATAAGATTATCAGGAACAATGGTGTGATGTTTAGCAAGTTACCGACAGCCTAGTGAGCACCAATGTTTTAAAATTCAAAACGACTGTTTGTCGCTACTAAGCCTAAAGGTCCTTGTGGTGAAAACACTGCTTATGCTATTTGCAAATGCAAAAAAGAGGTATGAGGCTATAAGTTACTGTTTATTTTTCATCAATTTGCGCATTATTTTGCAACTTGAAGGTGATGTATTTGTGTTCAAAATGTAACACAGGATGACAATGGAGTATTTTTGAAAGTGGCACAATGCGCCATAAAGGCGCAAATTAATTTGCAACTTGAACGACTGGCAATGTAAAATCAATGGGCAAATATTCATGTGCCGCTCTTCAAGATTTAGCAGACGACGTGACCCTTTGTGTTTAGTTTCTTAAGTACCTTTAAGCCTATTATATATGGAAGATTACTACAAAGAAGGAATTACAGTCGGCAACTAGCACAGTTCAAAGAAAGGATTGAAGATGTGTCTCCTGTCAAGGTAACACCTCCCTGGTCTAATATTCAACAAAAGGAAAGCAGGTTAAACAGCAGATTTCATGATTTTACAAATTTCCTTTTTAAATTGTTCTTGTGGGCCGTACATGTGGGATGGAGGTTCCCCATACTTGCATTTTGTCATTCCACTCAAAATGGCATTTTCCATTTTGGAAGAATATAAAGCACAAAAATGCCTAAATACCTTCAGTTTCCTTCATTCCTGCTTAATGGGTACATCAATTCAATAGACTCTTTTCCAAAGCAATTACAAAGGATTATTGGATAGAGTTTGGTAGGCATCTTTTTAGTCAAAGGCATTTTACTGTGGCCAAACAAGCGGTATATCAAAATTCTATCCCATAATCCCTTGTAATTGCTGTTTGGAAAAGGCTCTTTTACTACGACTTCTACATCACAAATTGACCACATCCCTTCAGCATAAGAGTGTATACTACATCCCCAAAAATGTTACGGTTTTTATTTGTTAGTTAACATCTTCTGTGTAGGAGATCTGTCGAATTAGTGTTGACCTAGACAATGTTCACTTGATCAAAGATTTGCTAGATCAAAGGTTCACTAAACCAAAGATCATAATCTTACGTAATCCTAATCCTAACCATAATCTACCCAAACCCTAATCCTACAGAGGGATAACCCTAAGCCTAATTTTAAACCTCTTCCTGTATCTAACCCAAATCCTGACCCTAATTCTAACCCAAAGTAGATTTTCTTCCAAGGAAATCTCCAGTCAAGTAAACCTTCGATCTAGTGAATCTTGGGTCTAGTGGGCAGTCCCCGTGATGATACAGACTTGTATTTTCCGGCTTAGTAGACTTCTTTTACTCCTGCACCTGTATTGGCTGCATTTGTAATACCAATATCGGCGAACTTTCACAAGAATTCTTTGTCCCAACTGTGTAGAAACTTTATGCTATCAACTATTCATATATACAATCACAACAAACACAAATTATAAATATTCAACAAAAAATCAACTAAAGCAAGTCTGATTCCCATGCTGATCTGACAACCAAAGTCAATGAGGTTTTAGTGTGTGATTTCGCCTGCTTAAAGCTCACACAATGAAGTCCCACTGACTTACTGTGTATTAAAAAGTGAGTAGGTCGCACAACACATCACAGGTGAAGCTTCCTCCTGCACAGTTGAAGCTTCCTCGTGCAATATGAATATTCACATATCCAAACCAATCAACAATGGAGAGGTAACATCAAATTGGGTTCATGAATACAGCAAAATTGGATGATCTCTGTCATTGTTTGCAGGGGTTAAGATTATGTACATCAAAAGAGGAGTACATATTCGACACCTTCACTTGGGGAGTGGGAGGCTGCTCGACATAGCAGAGTCAATCATATTAGTTACAAGAAGGGGCACTGAATGGTGTTCAAATGTGAGAAAAGGCTTTAGCACTATGAGACTTCTCTTATTAAAAGTTATCAGGCAGGAATACACCTCTGATTTATCCAGAATTAAAGGGTGAATAAAGGGTGAATACAGATACAACAATCTAGATTTAGTACACTCACCATTGCCCCCCCGACGCACACATACAACACACACACACTTAAACCAACTGGTAAGAAACCGAGCTGTAAAACCTCATCTTACTAATTCTGTTAAGTTTTTAGAAATGACAGGTTTAAACTTTTCATGCATTCTCCAGGCTTCACATGATTGTAAAAGCCTTGATCATAACATAATTTGCAGGACAAAGGGAACATTGTAGAGATGGTTGGGGGAGGGGGGTGGGAGTGGGAGTAAAAGGAGGCAAATTTACAAGGCCTTGTTTTGTCAGCATACTACTGGCAATTACCCAAGATTCTCCTCTAAAACTGAATCAATTATTGAATATCTCTCACTGAATTTAATATCGCCATTTCATCAACTGTTGGTCATGAAAAAACATTTGTACAGTATTGCATAAATGCAATGCAAATTTGATAGATTTATGACAAACATGTTAACCAACCCAGCCAGGCATCTTTGCTAATCAAATTTCAAAATTCTTATTTCTCTACAGAGTACTGTACAATGGTAATATTCTGATAAAACATAGGCATAGGAATCAGGGGGGCCCCAGTCAAAACTATGCTTCCCCTCAATCCAAGGACAAAACCCCTTATTTGCTTCCTCTGTAGGAAATTTCAAGAATTTGCAGTAATTTACCTTAAAATTTGTCCAATTGTTGTATGAAATTGCATCTAAGGATCCTCAAATATTTAAAAAAATTTTCCAAAAGGGAAGGGGACACCCCATCCCCTTAGACTCCTCCCCCCAGGACGGGAATTTGAAACAACATTCAACCCCCCAGTCTCGAGCAGCTTCCTAAGCCTATGTGATGAAATCCTAATTCCTTCTGCTTCCTTACAACTGTGCAATTGAGTCACCACTCCCTACACCTTTAGGGCTTATAAACCCTACAACAACATTCACCGTATCCGTGTAATCAGACTATTTGCAATCCACAGAATACAATGCACCATCCGGTCTCGTTTAAAATACAGAAAGGCAAAGTTTGCTGACATTGTCAAGATAGTGCTGTTTGTCTTCAACATTTACAAAAATCATTTCAATCAATCCAGAGATAATTAAATGGAGAGACAAGTATTCAACCCAGACACTATCTTCGCAGACAATTGATTCACAAGAGATGAAAATCTAAGACCAGTCAGATACCAATTTGTTATTGAGGAGCAATAAACAACAACATGAAAACCTGCTACCTGGCTGGACTTAAAAGTATATTATGGTGGCATTTTATAGCGGTCCTATTTGAAAGATATAAACATTTTATAGCATGTCCTCCCAAACCCTGTATCAATACTTCACTCCTCACTCAAGATATCCCAAGATTGGTATCTTTTGCCATAAAATACCTCCAAGTTTTCCTGAAGGTGACAGAATGTGCAGTTCAGTGGACACCTAGCCTCAGTATCCTTTTCTTATGCTTCAAAACTGATTCAATTGTGTTCCCTACAAACTTTGATACTGGTGGAATGTATCTTTCTTTGCAAAGCTATTATGGGACTTCTTTATGTAGGGTATAGCATACAAAGTTACGAAATATTGTGTACAGCTGTGTCAACATTAAAGGGGCTCATTGAGTTGATACTGAATACAGTAAAACCCCGTTTATCCGAACACATCGGGACCGAAGGTTGTTCGGATAACGAAAAAGTTCGGATAAACGGGGTTCCAAGTTTTTGCCTGAAGTAAGGTACACTGGGTCCATATAAGACAGTGTGTCAACACATTTCCAAAATAATTCCGAAAAGGCTTAAAATTGCAGACAAAATCCCCCAAAATATTTCGTTACTATTTTTTGTGGCCGATGATATGACAAATAAATTTTAAAAAGTCTAAAAATGGGAGATTTTATTCCAAAAATTCGAGCCTTCACTCGTCTCAATGACCAATGCTTTCTACACACTAAATGAATGTGTGTGCTGAAGAAAAGCTGTAACGATCTGGAGAGGTATCTAGAGTATAAATTCTGCATAAATTTCAAAAAAATGTTAGAGACACATGTGTAGGAGACTCTCAAACAGCAGTTCGCAATGTTTTTGTAAGGTCTACTTTGATTATTTTTAAGTATGAAGCTCACTACGTTACTAACTTTTCAGATTTAGTGAAACTAAGACTTACGCTAGCCTAACGTACTTTTGTATGAGAGGATATTGAGCCTATACCGACTCATGGCTCCTAACAAGAATTTCAAAGCAAATACGTACGATATTTCTTCCAAATTTGACAAAGAGATAACAGATTGTTTTCTATGTCCACAGGTCGGCTGTTTTAGCCATCGTGACATCTTTCCATTACTTTTAAAGTCCTGAGAAAAATTAGTGCATTTCTGCAAAAATTTACATTGAATTTTGCCTTGTATTAAAGCACTCAAAACTTGGTGTATACTACTGTAATTGTGTTGACTATTATTGTTGTTAAATCTGACGGCTAGTTCGGATAAACGGGGTTTCGGATGAACGGGGTTCGGATAAACGGGGTTGTACTGTATTTTGTGACCAGTCTGAAGGAACTTACTAGATAAAAAGCTTTTAATTAGCCTATTTGCCATTTATCACTTCCTATAGTTACTGAAAAGGTGAAAAACTGTAGTTTTTATGGGCTTAAGAGCTTGCATATAGTGTTGCTTGTCCAAGCCCTTGATCGACCAGCCTCTCTGGAAAATACAACATGTATGTACAACTGAAGCCATGATCACAACAGTTGTTCACAGGAGGAGTTGAGAGCATGTCAATCAAGTTGGTATAAGCTTCACTCATTGGTTGTGTTTGAACAGGGGTTGCACATGATTAATACCTAACAGTTACAGGTGTCTGGTCACAAATTTGTAAGGATTTTAATCATGAACTACCCTATCATTACCATTTCAGTTGTGTGTTAGATGTGCAAAATCACTTCGTTTGACCATTTACTATCAAGATGTGACTAAAACTCAACAGGTGTGACAAAAAATCATGAAATTCATGAACCAACTCAATAAGCCCCTTTAATATGAAAATGAAAGCTGTTTTGTTTATGCACCCCAATTACATCACAAATTTCCCATCATGCACTGTACTCTGGATAAATTAAAAGTTCTTTGTAGGTTAGTGTATTCTAAATGCATAACCTCACTGGAATGTGGTATAGCTCTCTAAAACAAAGTTCTTGTGCACATCTTGAATCATCAAATTTAGTCACAACAAAAATCCTTTGCTTGAAAAGAGTAGAGGGTTTTCTTGTGGTGAATTTCAGAGCTGTGTGCTGCCTATACACCTTGTTTTCAAAGTGTCACTTGGCACTTTCTTATAAGTCCACATATGCTACAGCTTGGCTGCAGTTAACTCTACAGTTTTGGCCTCCACTGAAAAGGGGCCCTTAAATTCAATTTGCAAAAGTAATGAGGAACCTCAAGACAATTGCAAACAAGAAAAAATATCAGAAATTTGTAGTGCTATCAGCTTTTATCAACACATCTGCAGCCTCACCCCAACTATCTGCAATGATGTACATGTGCATGGTTTGACATGATATCTCATGATTTGCAACCTGTAAATATATTGCAGAAAACAGAAGGAGATCAATAGGAAAGCCAATAGCTTCTCAATAGCTTTTCTGTTCTGTCTTAAAATATATTAACTGCCCTATGTGTGTGGATCATGGTGGGGATGGGGGCGTATACCCCTCACTGTTTTGAAGGGGATGACATCTGGTAAGTCCCCCTAATTTTTTCCAAAAGTCACAAAAATTAAGTGTGGTGTATTAGAGGTTTAAATGCAAAATATCAAACACACATCTAGTGTTGATATGGGTTCAAGTTCCTGCTGAGTCAATAACTCATAAGGAACCTGTTTTGGAGAAACTTGCCTGAAATCTAGGTCCATATGAAGCAAAAATGATGCTCCATGAGGCCTTAAAAGGTTTCAACTTACCTCCCAGGGCACCTGGATACCATGTCCACTGCCCAAAGCAAGCTGGGGCATGTATGCCCCCATTTGAATCAGGATCCACACCCTTACACTTTCCCTATTAGCTATAGAGTTTCCCTACCCAGAAGCTCTTCCAGAATGTTACAAGCTGCCATATAGGACTGGTAGGGTTGGAACTTCCAAAGTAGCTGAGCAATTTCTAATCACATCACCATACACATTAGGGCTGGCCTTTACACTCATTACATAATGGCCAATTTGAGAAAGAACTGCTAAAAGATTATCACACTCCATTGATTTCCAGTGATGTAGGCTTTCTAGGTCACCCATGTGTAATCATGACATAATCATGTGGCTAGTGGTTTTGCGATCAAGAGGCAAGAAGTTTGCTGATAAACTTTCTGAGAAATCTGCTGTATCCTATTGTCTCACCTTACACATCCTAATGGCTTGGCTGTATGCTTGGGCTCTTGTGAAGAAGTGAACTGCTTCTTTATACTGTTCCTGTGGCAACAGAAAAATAAATATTTCAGTTCTCATTCTGTTTGTCTCTTCATCATAAATGAATATATATCAGATGTATTCGTGAGAAAAACACACAAGTGCTTGAAAAATATTGTAAACAACAAGCAAAGGATACTTAAGATGCTTTGGCCAATAAAAAAGTGCAGACAGGAAGAAAAGGCTACAACACACTCTTTCTGAGAAAGTTTGAACATAAAATGCAAAAAGTTGCTGTGAAAATTGATGAATGTAATACAGGCTGCAATGGAACTAAACAATATTTGAGCCTACATGCACCCCTCCCACCTAGGTGCAAATGAAAGATTTGCAAACAAAAAATGTGTTGGGTCAACACCGATTGTTATGAATGTTGTTAGATCATCTGCCTCTCAGCTACAGTAGGAGGCCCACACTGAAATCCCAGCCTAAGCCATACCAAATACATTCAAAAGAAGACCTATTATTTGGTATTCAACAAGAAACTTGAACAACAAGTCTGACACAAAGCACCAAATTTTAATAGCATGCACCATAACAGCAGCCTGGTTTTTTAACCCCCAATGGTTTACAAAAGTTCCACTATGAAAGCAACTGTACCACTCTAATTAAGTGCCTCCAATTTGTTTTTAGATCACTGACACATGATAAATTTCAAGAATTATCACTATTAAGATGATAAATATATTCCAAATGTAAGGCATGTCGTATGAAACAAAATGTTGGTATCTTCTGCAACCATACTTGCAACCCAAAAAGATAAAAAAAAAGTTGTTTTAACTGGGCAAAATATGACAAAAAACCAACCTGAAGTTCATGTTGTCTAGCTAGATGATAGCAGGCAGCTCTGTCTCCTGTTTCATTGGCAATTTCACAAGCCTGCAGATTAAACAATAATGTTTGATATACTCCAGCTTAAAGCTTCCAATAAGTAACACTTTTTCATTTACAACTGCCATAAACATGTGACTTACAGCTATTATGACAAACACACACACTATTTGACAATATTCAAAAGTTCTCCTTTACAACTATTTTTCATTTTCCATATGTTTTCAAAATCTGGTAATGCTAATCAAATGTTGCTTTATCTGGAGCTATTTGGAAAAGTCCTTTTGTATGTTATAAACTGATTACCTCAATTATCACATTCACAACACTGTGTGTCCATTTCCCTCAACACTTTACAGCATATGGCAGACCCTGGTAATACATGGGGATTCAAGGATTACAACTTTTCAAATTGCAGTAAATGCTAAACCCATCAATTTACCCTCGGTTGGCTTAGTGTAAATAATCCCTTCGCCTAAACAACTGTTACAAAACACACACACACACACTGATAACAACTGTAAGTAGCTCCCTAGGCCATTCACACTTTCCAGCATAAAAAAGTGAGCTGTGATCAGACTTCACCCACTTGGTGGAAGCAGACACCTCTGTTTAACTGAACATAGAGGGACTGAAACCTTTGAGCCATCTATCTCAGACAAGGGAAACCAAACATATTTCTGCTGTATAAGCAATAAGGAAACGTACACACTTTGAACAGTTCCACACCAATAACAACTAAAAAACAGTACAGAACATGCTATTTACACCAATTAAACAGTTTTAATCAATACAAACAGAATCCATAACAGTACCAACATTTAACCACATACTTTTCAAAAAAATTTCAAGAAATCTTACCTTGTCCAAGGCACCACAGTAGCAGTGAATTCTAACTAGGGAAAGATAATCCTGTGCTGCTTCGTAAAATTGTAGTGCTGTCTCCAGGTCACCTGTACTTTCCATATACTGTGCCCACCACTTTCTCAAAGCCCTAGGATGGGTACAAAGGGGGGAAATACCTTACATAATTATGACAAACACAAAAATACTGCCCTCTCTTAGTCAATTCTTCTGACTTTCTCATGAAAAGAATAAGCCTAATGTCTAAATAAAGATGGCTACTAAAATTACCATACAAATGTGACAAAACTGCCTTGAAATAAAATACCTCATATTGGGACCTTATCATACTTTCTTTTTATGTAGTCTGTTACTTCTACCATGTCACAAGATTTATAACCTCCACATTCACTTCCATGACACACACCCTTTTTACCATGGCAACAAGGGATTATATCATTCCTGACATTATAATCAATAAAATTACTCCTTGCAGAATTTATCTGTCCTGATTGGAGAGTAATGCACATCACTTACTTATCTTTATTTTTCATAATATAAGCTTCCAAAGCCTGTGGCTCCTCAAACAGCATCCTAGGCACTTCAAATCGATGGGTGTCAGATTTTTCATAACTGAAAGAAAACAACACCAGAAAGCCAAAAGGCTTAGTGATTCCTTGCCATATGGATATATTGTAACAAACATGAATCACCCACATGACAAGCATGAGATACCTCACAGTTACTCCCACCTGAGATATCATGTTATACAGTAAAAACATTTTGAAATCTTGTGACCCAAAATGACCTACATGCTAAATATGAACAATCCACAGGCCAAGTATGAGATCCCTCATAGTTACCCTCCTTGAAATATCATGTTCAGTAGATTTTGAGCTTTTTTGACCTCAAATGACCTTTGACTTGCACGAAAAATTATAGGATCATATACACAATACGAACAATCCACATGTCAAGTGTGAGATCCCTCAGGTATCCTTCTTGAGATATCATGTTTTCAATGTTTTGACCTTTTGTCCTCTGGTGACCCCGAATGACCTTTAACCTCCACCAAAAACAATACAGATCATCTACTCAATATGGGCAATACACAACCCAAGTATGAAATCCCTCACAGTTACCCTTCTTGCGATATCATGTTTACAAGGATTTGACCTTTGGACCTCTGGTGACCCCAAATGACCTTTGAACTCCAATAAAAACACTACAGATCATCTACTCAATATGGGCAATCCCCATGCTACATATGAGATCCTTCAAAGTTACCCATCTTGAGATATGGTGTTTACATTGTTTTGAATTTTTGACCACTGGTGAAACCAAATGACCTTTGACCTCCATCAAAAATGATAGAGATCATCTACTCAATATGCGCAATTCACATGGTAAGTATGAAATCCCTCACTTTTATCATCCTTGAGATATCGTGTTTACAATTAATTCCCAAGATTTTACCATTTGACCTATGGTGACCCCAAATGACCTTTGACCTCCACAAAAAACAATAGGCTTCATCTAATCAATATGGACAATCCACCTGGTAAGTATGAGATCCCTCACATTTATCGTTCTTGAGATATCAAGTTTACAACTAATTCCCAAGGTTTTACCATTTGACCTCTGGTGACCTCAATTGAGCTTTGACCTCTACCAAAAACAAAAGCTATAATTTATTCTGAATGGACAATTCATGAGGTAAGTATGAGATCCCTCACATTTATTGTTCTTGAGATATCGTGTTTACAACTAATTCCCAAGGTTTTACCATCTGGCCTCTGGTGACCCCAAATGACCTTTGACCTCTACCAAAAATGATAGGGATTATTTACTCAATGTGGGCAATCCAAGGGGTAAGTATGAGATCCCTCACATTTATCTGTCTTGAGATATCATGTTTACAATTAATTCCCAAGATTTTACCATTTGACCTATGGTGACCTTAAATGACCTTTGACCTCTAGCAAAAACAATAGGGATCATCTACTCAATATGGGCTATCCACTTTGTAAGTATGAGATCCCTCACATCTATCTATCTGGAGATATCATGTTTACAAACAATTCCCAAGTTTTTTACCATTTGACCTCTGGTGACCCCAAATGACCTTTGACCTCCACCAAAAATGACAGGCTTCATCTACTCAATATGGACAATCCACCTGGTAAGTATGAGATCCCTTACATTTATCGTTCTTGAGCTATCTTGTTAACAACTAATTCCCAAGGTTTTACCATTTGACCTCTGGTGACCCCAAATGACCTTTGACCTCCACCAAAAATAATAGGGAACATCTACTCGATATGGGCTATCCACATGGTAAGTATGAGATCCCTCACATTTATCTGTCTGGAGATATCATGTTTACAACTAATTCCCAAGATTTTACCATTTGACCTATGGTGACCCCAAATGACCTTTGACCTCCACCAAAAACAATAGGGATCATCTACTCAATAGGGGCTATCCACATGGTAAGTATGAGATCCCTCACATTTATCTGTCTGGAGATATCGTGTTTACAAACAATTACAAACAATTCTCAAGGTTTTTACCATTTGACCTCTGGTGACCCCAAATGACCTTTGACCTCCACCAAAAACAATAGGTATCATCTACTCAATATGGGCAATCTACATGCCAAATATGAGCTCAGTCACAGTTACCCTTCTTGAGATATCGTGTTTACAAGGTTTTGATGTTTTGACCTCTCCTGACCCCAAATGACCTTTGACCTCCACCAAAACAATAGGGATCATCTACTCAATATGACCAACCCACACACCAAGTATGAGCTCAGTCACAGTTACCCTTCTTGAGATATCGTGTTTACAAGCTAAAGCGTCACATACACACACACACACACACACACCCACACACACACATACACACGACATCACCATCGCATAGATTCCTTGCCTGCCTTCGGCAAGGAATCAATAAAAAGCAAGTGAAAACCTCACCAAAAACCTAAAATAACCCTAATTTTCCTCATAAACAGCACTGACAGGACTGTATGCTTGAGAATAAAGTCTTCAATTCAAATGAAAGGCACTACACTAGGTGTCACCATACTCTAGGCAAGCATAATGATATATATATACTTCCATTCAGTTTCAGCAAGGCTCCTTTCAGAATCTCTGAATATAAGCCATTCTTCAATCTCTATTTGCCATGCTATGCTACGTCATACAGTCATCTTGACGTAAAATTCATGATGAGAAGAAATCGCCTGTTCTTTATGTCTTTGTCTGCCAAGTACTTGTTATATCATCCAAATCAATTTGATGTGGTGTCTTTCAAGAGCCCAGGTAACTCCCTGACCCTCAATGACCCTCAATTCATTAAATCAAGTTTTTGTACTTTACCTCAAAACATCTACCAGTCCATCTTATACCTTTTACAAACAGCTCTTTGTTATAAACTATGATCATTGATCAACAAATTCATTCAGACAGCTCCTGTACAACCTCTGAGGAAACTTTTGCTATAAGATGTAACCCCTGTGTAATTGACTATAGTGACTCATTTATCAACTATCACTGGACTGTAAGTGGAATCACCCCATAGTGCCTTTGATTTACTGGGGTATGAACAAATGAAATGTTAGGAGATGGATCCTATGATTTAATTCTGTTTAACTTCCACTACCTTATTTCCTGATGTGAAGGTGCAGTACATAATTGCCAAGTGCCTCTAGCATCTACCAGTAATGAGGTTCCCACACTTTTGAGATAACCAACTCTGAGACTTTCAAAAGACAAGAAATAGCCATTTTCAAGGACCTAGAATAACCAGAATGCAAAAATGCATTGAGGTTTCGATGATATATGTTCTATTCCAAATAATGCCATGATGTCCCATGTCTTTCAGTTGCTGGTCAAGTGCTATCTTAACATATTGGAAAAATAATTTTAAGTTCATATTTGATCTTGGGAATTCCTGGCAAATTTTGCTTTTTGCCTTCTGGTGAACTCATGAGACGATCTTGGGAATTCTTAAACTTTTGCTTTTTGACCCCAGATGACCTTTGACCTCCATCAAAAACGATAGGGTTCTTCCTCTTACCATAATGCATGTACATACTAAGTATGAAATTTATTCAAGCTTCCTATCTTGAGATATCATGTTAAAAACATTTTCAGTGTTTGACCCCCGGTGACCCAAAATGACCTTTGACCTCCACCAAACATGATAGCATTCATCTTCCCACCATAACACATCCACATACTACCTATGAAATCTATCCAAGCTTCCTATCTTGAGATATCGTGTCAACATGGTTTTCAGAGTTTGACCTCCGGTGACCCCAGATGACCTTTGACCGCCACCAAAAATGATTGGGTTCTTTCTCTTACCATAACACATACTAAGTATGAAATTTATCCAAGCTTCCTATTTTGAGATATCATGTTAAAAACATTTTCAGTGTTTGACCCCCGGTGACCCAAAATGACCTTTGACCTCCACCAAACATGATAGCATTCATCTTCCCACCATAACACATCCACATACTACCTATGAAATTTATCCAAGCTTCCTATCTTGAGATATTGTGTTAACAAGGTTTTCAGAGTTTGACCTCCGGTGACCCCACATGACCTTTGACCTCCACCAAAAAAAATAGGGTTCTTCCTCTTATCATAACGCATCTACATACGAAGTATGGAATTTATCCAAGCTTCCTACCTTGAGATATTGTGTTAACAAGGTTTTCAGCATTCGACCCCCGGTGACCCCAGATGACCTTTGACCTCCATCAAAAACGATAGGGTTCTTCCTCTGACCATAACCGATCTACATACTAAGTATGAAATTTATCCAAGCTCCCTATCTTGAGACATCGTGTTAACAAGATTTTCAGAGTTTGACCTCCAGTGAACCCAGATGACCTTTGACCTCCACCAAAAACGATAGGGTTCTTCCTCTTACCATAACACATCTACATGCTACGCATGAAATTTATCCAAGCTTCCTAACTTGAGATATCATGTTAACAAGGTTTTCAGCATTCGACCCCCGGTAACCCCAGATGACCTTTGACCTCCATCAAAAATGATAGGGTTCTTCCCCTTACCATAACCCATCTACATACTAAGTATGAAATTTATCCAAGCTTCCTATCTTGAGATAACGTGTTAACAAGGTTTTTAGAGTTTGACCTCCGGTGACCCCAGATGACCTTTGACCTCCACCACAAACGATAGGGTCCTTCCTCTTACCATAACGCATCTACATACTAAGTATGAAATTTATCCAAGCTTCCTAACTTGAGATAACGTGTTAACAAGGTTTTCAGAGTTTGACCTCCGGTGACCCCAGATGACCTTTTACCTCCATCAAAAACGATGGGGTTCTTCCTCTTACCATAACCGATCTACATACTAAGTATGAAATTTATCCAAGCTTCCTATCTTGAGACATCGTGTTAACAAGATTTTCAGAGTTTGACCTCTGGTGACCCCAGATGACCTTTGACCTCCACCAAAAATGATAGAGTTCTTCCTCTTACCATAACACATCTACATACTAAGTATGAAATTTATCCAAGCTTCCTAACTTGAGATATCATGTCAACAAGGTTTTGCAGCATTCAACCCCCGGTGACCCCAGATGACCTTTGACCTCCACCAAAAATGATAGGGTTCTTTCTCTTACCATAACGCATCTACATACTAAGTATGAAATTTATCCAAGCTTCCTACCTTGAGATATCGTGTGAACAAGGTTTTCAGAGTTTGACCTCCGGTGACCCCAGATGACCTTTGACCTCCACCACAAAGGATAATGTTCTTCCTCTTACCATAACACATCTACATACTAAGTATGAAATTTATCCAAGCTTCCTAACTTGAGATATCGTGTTAAAAAGGTTTTCAGCATTCGACCCCCGGTGACCCCAGATGACCTTTGACCTCCACCACAAACGATAGGGTCCTTCCTCTTACCATAACGCATCTACATACTAAGTATAAAATTTATCCAAGCTTCCTAACTTGAGATAACGTGTTAACAAGGTTTTCAGAGTTTGACCTCCGGTGACCCCAGATGACCTTTGACCCCCATTAAAAACAATAGGGTTCTTCCTCTTACCATAACGCATCTACATACTAAGTATGAAGTTTATCCAAGCTTCCTATCTCGAGATATCGTGTTAACAAGGTTTTCGGAGTTTGACCCCCGGTGACCCCAGATGACCTTTGACCCCCACCAAAAACAATAGGGTTCTTCCTCTCAATATGGGGCATCTATGTACCAAGTTTGAGAACTGTCAGAGTTTCCCTTCTTGAGATATCGTGTTAACGAGCAGCGTCACAAACACACATACACACACACATACACACATACACACACACACACACACGCACATACACACATACATACACACATACGCCATCACGAATGCATTGGTTTCTCTTATCATCGAAACCAAAAATGAAATTGGGTTCACGGACGGAAAGTCCGCAAGGCCGAAATGAAAAATCGGCTTGCAAGACCGGAACGTTTAATACAAGAAGGGTAGTATTGCAAGGGCAACGGACTAGTTTGCAAAAGATAAATACTACAGAGTGCCAGCATTAACTTTAAGCAGAGCATAGCAGTATGGTGGACTGATAGTTCTGTTGGTCTTGTAGACCTTTTCTCATTTTCGGTCTCGTAGACCTTTTCTCATTTTTGGTGTCGCGAACCTTTTCTCATTTTCGGTTTCGCGGACCTTTTCGTATTTTCGGTCTCACAGGACCTTTTCTCATTTACCTATAGTCTCATGAACCTTTCTGTGTTTGATTTTCGACCCCGCGGACCTTCAGTCTTGTGGGATGCCCCCGTATTGTTACGAACATTTTCACAATGGGGAAACTACACAGTCAGCCTAAGGTTTTCAGTTTTCCAGACATTCTGCAATATTTCTTGATCAATCCCCCTAAAATGCAAAGTACCCTCACGACAACATAAAAAATTTCAAACTTTCTATGTGGGCCCTGTGGATTATGGGCTCTGCATAAATAAACTTAACACTGACCTTATTGTGATGAAGACAAGAAATATTTCATTTCTTCCTATATCTGCCATTAATGGCAAGTGTACACCACCTAGTTTATTGCCAATGATGGCAAGCAACTTTGCTTCCTTCCTACACCTGCCATCAATAACAAGTCCATGGCACCTTCCTTCCTGCAACATAACAATTGAGGCACTTAACCTAGTACATCCAAAACTTTATCTTACTTTGGAATGGCTCCATTAAAATCTCCTTTGGCCTCTAGATGTTTAGCATAGTTGTAATAAGTTGTCCGTAAGTGAATCCGATCTCTTAATTCTGCTGTCTCCATAGCCTTTAAGAAAAGTCAGGTACACAGTAATGAAGTTTACATAGTAATGAAATTTTGAACTTTTCTATTTCTCCCAATTCAAGTTCCTATTAGCAGTCCTCACATAAGGGCAAAGAACAATTGTCAATGGGGTGGGGGGTTGCCTAAAATTGGCCACAATTTTTCCCCAAAACAGCAAATGGGGGCTGCAGCATGCCACCCCTCTCACCCCCACCTCATACACCAGTGGTTCCTCAAGTTTAATATACGAGGGCTCTCTGAACGTGCAGAGAGTACCTCACTTCCAACAGTTTGGGGGGATTTTAACATTTGGACAACTAGCTGAGCCACTCATGAATGACTATGCTCCAACAGAACACAAGATAGAAATAACTGCATGTTACATGTGAAATCATTTCTCAGTTCAACCAACGATACGTTTCTCAAACTCAGCAATCTCGAACAAAAATTTCTTTTAAAATACGCCAAAGTATACGACAATCTGTCAACTGATCAACATGTATTTAAATTAAAAGCTCACCTTTCCCCATTGGCCGCTTGCTTGGTATAACTCATTTAGAAGATCAAATCTCTCACAGTTCTTGTACAGCCTCTCTGCTTCTTCCTGTTACCAAGGTAATTGACAAATTTATGCATGTGTAAATAAACATGCTTCAAAGATCTACTGAACAGCATGAGAACCATATGTCACTAAACACCATGTTAGAATAACAAGTGGACAAAATTTCAATCTGTTATGCATGCTGTGCATGACCCCTGGAGAGAACTTTGTTTGCTCTGCCCCTCTTAAAGGCTTCCCAAACACCATCTACCCAAGAAAAGAGGACTGAGTGCAGTTTTGTAAGAAAAGTTCATTACCAGAATATGACTTATCCATGTACTCTCTCATTATTCATGCTATTGTTTTTGAGTGAGTGTGTGTACTCCATAGAAATAAAAGTAAAGGAGAATGACGTCTACCGATCTGCACTGAAGCCACTGATTTGGCTAGGCTGTACGGCAACAGAGCACCAGCGCGTAATATTAATATCACGTCATTGCTTTTGCCCCAAGTAATGGCAAAGAAACTACAAGTTTTCAAGTTAGGAGTATAAAACAAAATACTTAAGGCACCAAGACCTATTTCTGTTGTGAAAATTACTCCTGATCTTTCGAAAAACGGATAAAATAAGCTATAACTTCTGCAGCAGAATGTACACTGTACGTACGGAGACATACCAATCAACCAGTCTTTTGCGGTACAACGAAAGCGCCCTCACAATTTTCGTGGCTTCACCAGTTAAACATGCATGGGATGCATTGTGTCAGCATTCTCCCTTACTTTTATTTCTATGGTGTACTCCAATCATCATAAAACTGAAAGGGTAGACTGAAACCTGAAAAGTCTGATCATTACTGTGTTGGATAATCACCTGTGCAATGAGCACTACCAGGGAGTGGGTACTACAATGACATACCAACTTTGTGGGTGGCATAGGCTACTGCATAATTTAAACAGGACCAGATGTTGCAGTCCTTTAAAATTCACTAGCAGTCAACCAGTCTTCGGGCCACATTCTATGAATATCCAAAGGAATTTGTTCAGTGTTCACTTGGGCAGGTGTCAGAGATATGACTGAACAAGGTCTATGCAGTACAGCTGCCAATATGCATGTGAAGTAAAGTGCACACACAGTATGTTGCACACACAACAGTGGCTTTAGTACTTTGCTTGATTGATCACTTTTTCTATACATGTATCTACTAAAAGTTCACCTTTCCCCATTGTTTGGTACAATTTATTTAAAGATCAAGTTGACCATGATTCTTGTAGAGCCTCTCTGCTTCTTCATGCATTTAAAGACAGTACACTCCAATTGTAGCAGTGTAAAGACATTAAAAGTTAATCTGAAAACTAACATTTTTAGGGAATTTTTTAATTGTTAATTCTTTTGCACTTTTTATGTTTTTTTAATTTTAGTTTGAACTTAAGTGCTTTTTAGTTTTAAGTCTTTTGTCCCCTTTTATTGTTTCTGGCATCCTCTTTTAGTGATTTTTAATTGGCTTAATTTATGCTTTACGTAGTCTACTTCTGTTATCTACTTGTATTACGGGTTTAAAATGTTACATAAACATTTTTATATAAAATAAACTTATCATTATCGTTACTATGTGCCATTGTGCCTCTTGTATTTTCCAACATGGCAGTTACTTTGTATTGATGATAGAGACACAGCATAGGGGCAAACAGTTCCACTGAATTGGCTTACAACCTATAATTTTAATAGAACATGAAAAAATCATTTGTTAAAGTTATACAAATTTTTCAAAGTTAATATCATCTCAGTCTACACTGTTGCACATTTCAGCTTCTTTTAGTTTCTTTCCCAAGACTTTGAAGGATTGGAATAATCTCCCTGCTGATCTGATTGATGGTTTAGACGGTCACTTAGACCCCGTTCATTACTTAACCAATTTTATTAGGGCTTAGGGCACCACCTGACGCATGCGCGGTGTAGTAATGTCCTCTGGATGTGTCACCGTGATCCAAAAGAAGAAGAAGAAGATGACGAAGTGAGTAATTTACATTATGCTTATTGTTTTACACTATATATTGTTTTGTAAAGGTGAAAGTCATCTGAAAGAGGAGATGGGGGATAGACAAATTCACAAAACATCAAATTTATTTCTCAAATGGTAGAACTGTAGCATATTTGGCATCATGGGTACAAGATTATTAAAGATGGACTTAGTTCCATTCTAGTGAAGGGGCAGTGGCATACACAGGCACTGCCCATCTCCCCCACTCCACCTATGGTACTCAACAGGGGTAAGCATAGAAAACTTGGGACAACTGATAGAAGTTAGGGGGAAAAGCAGTTCAGTCAAGGGAAGTGGAAACCTGTCCCCCCCCCCCTCCCTTGAAATTTCTCAAATCTTGAGCAAATCACTACTGAGGGATTGGAAAAATGTCCTTCTGCAATTACACAATAATGTAAACAAAGGGAACACCCATGTAAGGTCCCATTCAAATATATTTTGGGGCAAAAAGGGGGTTATCTAGTGACTCAATCAAGCCTTACCAACATTCCCAGTTGTATTGCCAGCATTGCAACTCTGGCATCTAATTCTGGCTCCTTCTCTGCTTCCCTTAGAGCCTTGGCCCCTCTTGCATGACCCATGTTACCAAGGCAAACTTTTGCTACATCAAGACGTCGAGTTTTCACGCACATTTTGGCCATGTTTTCCCACACAGACTCACTGCAAGAAAGACAGGAGAAAATTTGCAAAAACTACTTCACTTGAAATTAAATTTACAAAAGCAAACAGTTGACTGATTACAGATGCTGACTCTTTTTCTTCAAACGACCCAACTTCCCAGTGTTCTTATGAATAATATACTGAGGGTAATCCAAAACAACTTGGGAAAACTCACAAGACACTCTCATCAATATGCAGATCACTTTCATGTTCTAGGCCCCATATTTCAGCCTGGATCCTCAGCCTGCATAACCTGCTCCCTTATTCCTTCCCCCTCTCCCTCCTGTCTATCAGCCTTACTCTCTGCAACTTCCAGCATACATGGTCAAAGATATTCACCTAAAATCATTTAAGTTTTAACATATGATATTATTACAGCCAATTGTTTTTCATATTTCTCCTCCTGGAAACAAAATAAAGAAGATTTACAATACAAAATCAAAGAAATATCTTCTTACAAACCTCTTAATCAGTTTGATAGCTTTGAAAGCCTCGTCCATGTTTCCAATTGTCACAAAGAAACTGAAGTTCATCATTGCATCTCTTGAGTTTTTATCTCCATCTTCTAATCCAACAAAATCTCTCATCACTTGACGGCAGACGGAGGACTTCTCACTCAGTAAGACTCCTTCCTCTGATTTCTCCCCAGTCTGAAATGTTAACACAACTTTATTGTCAGTGATGAATAATTGATCAAACTTTTAGTATAAAACCTGTGCTCGATTTTAGAGGTATTTAAGCAATGCTGAAAATTTGCTGAATACTGTCAAGAAGTCCTGCAGGCTGCTGACAGATCCCTGGGAAAACTGGTCATACCTAGGATGCCTTTCATATACACACACAGATCTTCTTGATGGGCTGTGCCATGTGTTCCTGCTCAGATTCTAAGCCTGCATACTCTCATCACCCCTACCACCTGCATATGCAGGATTTTTCCACCCACGATGGGAGTTAACTAAATTTTGACGAATGCCAAGAGTAGCGACCTAAGAGAGAGTGTAGTAACTTTCTCTTTCAATCAAGAGGGCATTCACACCCAACACTCTCCCCTGGATATGCGTCTGCCTACCTCCACCCTTATATAACTGAGGGTGCTTTTGCACTTTTCTCTCATACTTTAATCTCCCCAAAGTAGGCCCATCACATGTGGGTGCTTTTCCAGTGCTAGGGCAATAAGTAAAGACAGTCCTGCCACTGACCTTTGGTCCCCACTGGCCCTGGATCTGAAGCAATTAACTAAATCCAGAAGTGAACATTTTGGAATTACAAGTAAAAAGGCCCTTAATTCACATTATTGATGATACTTGACAATTAGTTTTATTTCAGAAGCCCCATTTTTGTCTCACAATAATAATCTCTCTCTCATGTAACTTACCAGCAGATCCATAATACTATAAACAGTTATTCTCAGAAGCACAAGCAATCATAACCAATTTGCTTGGTTTGTGGGGCTATTATACCGTAAGATAAACAGAAAAGCATACAATAGCTCATAAGTAACTTAACACAGATATTGACAGAGAAATAAAATAACATGAAACTTAAGTGACTAGATCAATGACTGCTGCATTTTTTGAAAAAAAAAAGACTAACAATCATGAATGGGAATAGTTTTGGAAATGAAAAAGTAAAATTTAAGAAACAGTTCAATTACATCAGTCAGATATGACCACAGTAAACACCTTGCAATAAGATTGGCTGAACAGAAAAATTTTGCAGAAATCTATGCGACAGCAAAGATGATAGGCATCAGCAGAAAGCAAATAGGAATGGATTGCAAGATTGCTTAAAGTCTACAAACTGTTTAGTTTCAACTTCACATATTATATGGTGATGCAGCCACCAATTAAAACACTCCTATGGCAAGCGAAATGTCCAATAATTAGAAAAACCAAGTTTATCGATCGAAAAGCCAAGTTTATCGGTCGAAAAACCAAGTTTATCGGTCGAAAAACCAGGTTTATCGATCGAAAAACCAAGTTTATCTCCAAATCTTGGTATATCGGTTGAAAAACCTAGATTTTCAAAATAACTTGGCTTATCGGTCGAAAAACTTAGATTTTCAGTCGAAAATCCAAGTTTTTCGATTTATCTGGTATATCGAAAGATAAACTTGGTTTTTCTTAACGGAATGTCCAATAATTAGAAAATCCAAGTTTATCGATCGAAAAACCAAGTTTATCGGTCGAAAAACCAAGTTTATCGGTCGAAAAACCAAGTTTATTGGTCGAAAAACCAAGTTTATCGGTCGAAAAACCAAGTTTATCGTTTGCAAAACCAAGTTTATCGGTCGAAAAACCAAGTTTATCGGTCGAAAACCAAGATTATCGGTCGAAAAACCAAGCTTTCAACGCCAAACGTCCAATAACTAGAAAAACCAAGTTTATCGGTAGAAAAACAAAGTTTTTCGGTCGAAAAACCAAGTTTATCGATTATTTCGAAAAACTTGGTTTTTCGATTGCCATGGTGATTTGCCGGTACTACTTTCCGCAACCACGACATGCTAGATGGCGGCTAAATTGATGGGCCTATATGTATTATGTAATAACATTTATAACAAATCAATGTTGGTCAATGCTTTTGTTTTTGTTACAACATTTGTCAGACAAAGCAACAAAAAGTCTTCATAGATATTTGTTATAGTCACCTGTCAACAAGTTTTTGGGAACACCCCCTTTTGACTTGGACACATCCATTATTACCATGAGGTGGATTATTCAATTATTTCAAGGGACTCAAGTTTAAGTAAACATGTAATTTTTCTGTAATTAGTGCAGATTTTAATAAATTTCCAAATACGATCGTTTACAATAAATCAATGTTTGTCAGTGTTTTTTTTTTTTTGTTACAACATTTGTCAGACAAAGCAGCAAAAAGTCTTCATAGATACTTGTTTTAGTCACCTGTCCACAAGTTTTTGGATACACCCCTTTTGACTTGGACACATCCATTATTGCTATGGGGTTTAGTTTGTCATGATTACAAGCCATTTGCAAGGTTTTCACAGTTAAACCTCTCGTGACCTCAAATGACCTTTGACAAGACAGTATGCGTCCAACTGGGCTAGTAGTGCTAGTAGTACAGTAGTACTGTACGGGCCCGCGCTGGTGCTAGCTAGCTGTACCACTACCAGGATCTAAGTTAACTACGAGCGACCCAAATCATCACGTGTTATATAGGCCTAGGCCTAGTATTCCCATGTATGCACATAACAAGCAACCGCACGCATACTCAGCACCTTATGTGTCACAAACTGATAGTATTCATCCGTAAAAGACATAAAAAAAAAATTGCCGCGCCTTAACGTTAGCTACGTTTTCAAAAATTGTATTCGGTTGGTAAGACAGATAAATCACAAGTCTGTCGAAAATCTTGGTTTTTCGACGATAAACTTGGTTTTTCGACCGATAAACTTGGTTTTTCGACCGATAAACTTGGTTTTTCGATCGATAAACTTGGTTTTTCGACCGATAAACTTGGTTTTTCGACCGATAAACTTGGTTTTTCGATCGATAAACTTGGTTTTTCGACCGATAATCTTGGTTTTTCGATACAGTTTGTCCAGTAATTCGAAAAACCAAGTTTTTCGACCGAAATAACAAGTTGTTTGTCCAATAATTAGAAAAACCAAGTTTATCGATTGAAAAACCAGGTTTATCGATCGAAAAACCAAGTTTATCGGTCGAAAAACCAAGTTTATCGGTCGAAAAACCATATTTTTCGGTCGATAAACCAAGTTTATCGGTCGAAAAACCATGTTTTTCTGTCGAAAAACCAAGATTTTCGGTCGAAAGACCGAGTTTATCTGCGAAAAACATGGTTTTTGATAGATAAACTTGGTTTTTCGACCGATAAACTTGGTTTTTCGACCGATAAACTTGGTTTTTCGACCGATAAACTTGGTTTTTCGACCGATAAACCTGGTTTTTCGACCGATAAACTTGGTTTTTCGACCGATAAACTTGGTTTTTCTAATTATTGGACATTTCGCTTGCCATACACTCCCATAAGAATTCTTTTTACATCTGGTACCACGCTGACAAGCACATATTACCCTCAAGTGGATTCAAAAAGTCAAATAAAACACAAAGAAGAATAAATAAACACCATGAAGAAGTTTTTAGCTAGACTAAGTTTACTACCAGCTGATTTAGTATCCAAACAACAGGAAAATTTTCTAACAACAGGGGACCAGAGGGCAGGGCGAAAGCCTCCTCTGGATTACCTTTTGGGTCTAGTTGCTTTCTGGAACTGTATATTGTGGGGAATTCCCTTACCTTTATCGCTATTTCCCAGACAAATATCAGGTTTGCATGTCCACTTAAGGGTTTTTCATTTATTTATAGTGCAAATTTTCTCATCCCAGACATGTCACTTCTCCCAACTAAGTTACTTTTAGCCCCTCCCAAAACTGTGTTAAGCTCCTCCTTGTGTGGACACAAACCTAGTTGATTGCTTAAGGTCATATCCTGGTAAGCATACAAGGCCCAAATGTGTATTTTCTCTCTCTACATACTTTGAAATGTGAGCTACTCTGCTTCTTTTGAATTTTCTGTCTTTGATGTCAATCCAAGAGCAAAGTCACCAATCGAGAATTTTGGTTGCCCCTGACCAAAAATGTACTTGAGGTGATGAGTGTCTGTCTTTAATTTTGTGCCAGTCAGCAAATTCCAAGTTCAGACCAAGCACCAATCAGACAATGAGAGTCCCTACTCCTCCTGACCAGGGCCACCCAGTGTAGACCCCTGATCAGGGGTACAGTGAGCCATCCTTTTCCTTCTGAACAGTGCCAACCAGTGAAGTAGAGCCCTAATCAGGGTAAAGTCAGCCTGAATAATCAGGAAAAAACTAGGTTCTTGTGATATACAAGTGTTCATGTAGGGAAGTGGTTAGTGGTGCAATTTTAATGGGGTTAAAGGAGATAACAAAATATTTCCAATAATCAGTATGATCCTTTGCTGGTGAAGTGAGGAGTTGTAGTCTTGGTGCACTGCAAATTAGTGTAATAATCATTCTCACTTTATTTCAGTGCATGGCAAAGTGGATAAAAAAGATGGCATTTAATGCCATGTGGCTTAGAAATCAAAAGGTTCATGGCTTGATCTCCAGCCAAGTGAAGGCAGGGTGGGTTTTCATCCAGCTGCAATGCATCCATCTACAATGACCTTGTTAATAGACCATTTTCAGAATAACAGTTACAAAGGGTTGTGGGATATAGTTTTGGTATGCATCATTTTTGTCAGTGACATTTTATAGTGGCAAAATATGACACACCAAAACTCTATCCCATAATCCTTTGCAACTGCTATTTGGATGAAAAATCCACCTAAATTTGACCCAACATGGATCAAAATACAAACCTCTGGGCTGTAAAGGGACACTGCTTCAAATGACACTAGCTTTATTAACTCAGCCAAAGCACTGTTTTCATCTTGCCAAAGTAACTTGTTATTTAAGAGATGTTTTAGTTACTATGTTGAAGAAGTTTCCCAGCATTTTGTTTTGGTCAGCAAAACTGACATGTGTTACCATGTTAGTTCATGTGTGTATTAAAATATATCAACACTATTGCCAAGCTAACCACATGGAAAGGAGTAGAATTCTGAGGGAATACTCCATTCACAAAGATTTTTCATTTTATTGTAAATTTATGGTATCAGAAATAGACCCTTATGGTGGGTCCATGCAAATGCCCCCACCCCTGGAAACACTGCCCCTACAAATGTGCCAGGCTTGCTGACATGATTACTATCTAAGCATTATGAAAATATTAGTAGGCACAATTTGTAAGAAGTTGGGAAGAAAACTTGTTGACTACTACAAGATGTCTTACAGGGTTTAGCAAAGACAGAAGGAGCTAGTTGACCATCAGTGCTACAAAGTGATCAAGGCAGTATTGATATCAATGCAGAAGTGCTAGTGACCACTGCAAACAACAGACCACTAGCTCGTTCTTGCTAAACACAACTTACGGACTCCACTGTAGTCAATAAATCCTGGTAAGCATAAAGGTTTGCAACGACAATGGTATGATGGAAGAAATTTTTATTAAAAATGTTGGAAAGATGAGTCAAAAACAATGAGAGAGAACTAGGTATCACATTTTATGTATAGAACAAAAAGGACTCCCAAATAACCAAACTTACTTGTCCTGTGAGAAAAAAAGAAAACCTTGACAAATGTGAGTCAACTTTATTCACTTAGGTGTAACTCTGATAAAAAAAAAACTTTTCCAGGTAAAAAGTTGTCCATAATGCTTAAAATATGGAGTGAACCTACCAAATTCTGTGGGCATAAGTATTCTCATAAATATAACATAAAATGCTCTTCGGTTAAATTAAAAAAGTTCGCATAAAAATCTTTCTTGTAAAGACTGCAAAGTCTCTTCACAACATTAAACTGATGTTGAACCCTAGAATTAGGATAAAGAATGCATATGTATTGTAAAATTCTAACCCCTATTGCCTCTTGTTTTTAATTTTTTTTTTAAATTCCGTCCTAAAGAATCTTGATTTAGTTTTATGTTCGCATCCGTAAATGAGGATATCTGCAATATGTGAAGGATAGAACTAATTATTAATGATAAATTACCTGAAGTAAAAGATCATAGCATTACATGGAAGTTGTGACAGAATAAATGCTGCAATAGCTAGATAAATCAACTCTGATACCTTTTTGATGAAGTAATAATATGGCACTTCCACACCAATAAGTTTATCATAACCTGAGTTGAGAGCAAAGCTATCTTGCATCAGGATTCCCTGCTCTAAGGTGCTGAACAGAGACACCACAATGACATCAGCCTGTTCAGAAGACAAAAATTTAAATTAGTGAAGTAATGCATGAAAGACATAGCTGCCAAAGGTTGTTGATAAAATAAGTTTTAAGAAAAATTTGCAAATTTCTCAACTCCTTTGGAGAAATGACTATGTCCAATCTCATTGAAAAACCTACACTCATTCCTTTGCTGTATATTTTACATTGTACCACCTCTAGCCACCTATCACTGAGAATCCTGCATTCCGATTGGTTGTCAACTCTGACCTATTATTACATAACACACGGTGAGTAATTCTCGTCAACATACACAAAATAATAGCCAGAAGACTAAACTGGTGATACTTGGAACTGTCTACTGTTACTAGGGCAACTAACCTTGCTGGAACCTTTGGCCACACAGCTGTGCAAATGTACCTGTGTAGATACCAGTGACACAGAATAATGGTCATGCAGTGGCCAGATGTACTGCTACTACGACTACACCCCTACAACTGTATAAGCCAAGGCTTGCCCCAATATTACGCTAAAACATCATTTGTAATGTTATTCTCTGGTAAAATTACAAATGTCAACCGCCAGGAAACTTACCCCACTGTAGGTCAAGAATTTTCAAATTACCATTCCAACTTAGTCCATAAATTTTCACAGTTAATACACAAGTCTTTTAGTAAGTAAAGTACACTAGTAAACACCACAGGTCTACACTCTGTACACTGTTACTTTAGCAACTGAAATCATCAGAGATCAAAACAGGCTTCTACAATTTCAATATTAAATGTGTTTCCTACAATGAATATACGGTACCTTATCTGTTGTTACACAAGCTGGTCTGCACAGGTTGCATCCATATGCAGTTACTTTAGCTGACATTGACCAAATAAATATAACCTTCTACCTTTAACGCAAGCTCTAATGCATTCAAAAGTTGAAAGGTAAAACTTTAGACTCACAGGAGTATTTGTAAATGAGGTAATTGTAGTCATCTTTCTCGGTGTGGTTGCCTCTGAGGACACGACCAGCTTAGCCTCACAAACCAGCAGTTTCTTCTCCTCACTATCCCAGTGAATATTTATTGGGTACCTTCCAGAGATGTCTGCTGCTGCCTTTCGCTTTCCTCTGAAAAAGAAAAAAACATACAAAGTAAATTGATTAAATCCAATGATGCCTTTTGTGTGTTTCAGGCTTTCATAAGTGGATTCAGGTGAAAAGTAGGAAAAGAGAAGGATCAACATTCACAATTAAACAAGGCAAAAAGTAACATATTGTAAACTCAAACAAAGAAAAAGGAAGACTTTGCAGGAGCTTCTCACCAATCCTGCCATTTGAATGACATTTTTAGTTATTTCTTTTGTACTAGCATTATTGGTGACTATCCCATAATCTTTTAATGGTGGCAAGAAAGGATAAAATAGCATTATTAAGACAAAAAGTAAATGCAGGAGATTGATTAAAAAAGAAGGAGTAAACAGATTAAGTAGGAGTTACTTGAAGGCATAGAATAAGTTGCTGTCATTCCTGTTCTTCTAAAGTTGTCTGTCAAGTATGCATCAGTTACACTACTAGGGCTGTGCATTTCCGGTTAATTCACTATCCTTTTCACCGTTTTTATTATAAATCAGAACGGTTAACTGTTAACCGAAAATAAAAACAAGTTAAGGTACGTAAACAAAATAAACATTTCTTTCGGAAGAGCGCCACCACTTAAAAAACCAAAGTTTATACACTTAAATGGTGCCAGTAGTGATGATCGTTGAAGTAGTGTGCAAGTTAAAACGTTTGCATTATTTGTGATGTTTTGGCAAGCAGTCCAAATGCAAGGGCGAATCGTGCATTTATTCAAACTTTTCACAAACATGCATACTTTTTGTTATGCCACTGATTACTGTTTTCCAGATTTTTTCGGTCTAATATAGCACCGTAAGATGAGAAGCCTATGAATATCACTAGCATTATCACAGTCACGACACACTTCTCCAGCTACAGCAATACAGTATCACACACGCCTACAGCAGTGTCTAGTACAAATGTACCACATACAGTGTACTACAGTGTGCCTTGTGACCTTGCTGCAATTCATACGTAATATACGTGTGTCTGCTAAGAATACCAGCACCATTATGTCGTTATGGTGTGAAAACTTTTACCCATATGTATTACTGCATGCTCCGTAAAAAAAGTGTAACGTTGAATTTTAACTTCGCATACCTTTTTACCTAATACTGAAAATACCAGTTTCTTTGTAATTATGAACGGCGAAACTTTTCAATAACGACAGGTACCCTCATACTGTATTTTATAACGGGACTCGTACACAGTAGTCTCGTACACAATACTGTACGGTGCAATGTACATACAGTATGTCATGAACAATCGTTCATGCAACGTGCGAAGTGGCGAAGCACATGGCCGGCCGACCCAGTTTGTTCAGCAAGCTCAAACAGCTCTGCTAATTACAAATATTATACTGGACTGTACAATGCACGTACGTACAGTGCGCGGGTTTGTTCAGCAAGTCCAACCCAGCTGTGTTAATTATGTTCGAAAATAATATGATTATTCATGAAGTTCACCATTAGAATGTTCCATATTTTATAATTTGGGGTTACTAAATGAAACAGCAGGAAGAATTTCACTCATCTTAGCGAATTTTGGGAGTTGAAACTTTTCCAGGAATTATACTAACGTTGAAAAAATTATAACCAGAAAGCCAAAAGGCTTAGTGATTCCTTGCCGAAAGGGGGGGTGCTTTGTTACACTGAGGTTCATCCATCAAATTTATACTTCTCTTCTACATCACTTTTTATGATGTGGTCACAATTTGACCCCTGCTCACATCAGCTCATGTCACATGACCTTTAAACCGAAACTTGAATAACCACAAAAAAATGAAAAAAAAAAATAAATAAAACGTATGAGAAGGGATTTATCTGTGCTTCCTCCCTTGTAATGACATGTTTACAAAGTTTCAGTTTTTGACCTCTGGTGACCTCAAATGGCTTGTGACCTCCACAAAAAACAATAGGGTTTTTCCTCGCACCATAACACATCCACATACTTAGTATGAAATCTATCCAAGCTTCCTACCTTGAGATACTGTGTAAACAAGGTTTTCAGACTTTGACCCCTGGTGACCCCAAATGACCTTTGACCTCCACCAAAAACTATACGCTTCTTCCTCGCACCATAACGCATCCACATACTTAATATGAAATCAATCCAAGCTTCCTACCTTGCGATATGGTATAAACAAGGTTTTCAGAGTTTGACCCCCGGTGACCCCAGACGACCTTTGACCTCCACCAAAAATAACAGAAATCTTCCTCTCACCATACCACATCCACATACTTGGTATGAAATCTATCCAAGCTTCCTACCTTGAAATATCATGTAAACAAGGTTTTCAGACTTTGACCCCCGGTGACCCCAGATGACCTTTGACCTCCACCAAAAACAATAGGGTTCTTCCTCTTACCATAACACATCTACATACCAAGCATGAAATCTATCCAAGCTTTCTAACTTGAGATATCGTGTAAACAAGGTTTTCAGATTTTGACCCCCAGTGACCCCAGATGACCTTTGACCTCCACCAAAAATGATAGGGTTCTTCCTCTCACCACAACGCATCTACATACCAAGCATGAAATCTATCCAAGCTTTGTAACTTGAGATATCGTGTAAACAAGGTTTTCAGATTTTGACCCCCAGTGACCCCAGATGACCTTTGACCTCCACCAAAAATGATAGGATTCTTCCTCTCACCACAACGCATCTACATACCAAGCATGAAATCTATCCAAGCTTTGTAACTTGAGATATCGTATAAACAAGGTTTTCGGATTTTGATCCCCAGTGACCCCAGATGACCTTTGACCTCCACCAAAAACAATAGGGTTCTTCCTCTCACCACAACGCATCTACATACCAAGCATGAAGTCTATCCAAGCTTTCTATCTTGAGATATCGTGTAAACAAGGTTTTCAGATTTTGACCCCCGGTGACCCCAGATGACCTTTGACCTCCACCAAAAATGATAGGGTTCTTCCTCTCACCACAATGCATCTACATACCAAGCATGAAATCTATCCAAGCTTTGTAACTTGAGATATCGTGTAAACAAGGTTTTCAGATTTTGATCCCCGGTGACCCCAGATGACCTTTGACCTCCACCAAAAATGATAGGGTTCTTCCTCTCACCACAACGCATCTACATACCAAGCATGAAATCTATCCAAGCTTTGTAACTTGAGATATCGTGTAAACAAGGTTTTCAGATTTTGACCCCCAGTGACCCCAGATGACCTTTGACCTCCACCAAAAATGATAGGGTTCTTCCTCTCACCACAACGCATCTACATACCAAGCATGAAATCTATCCAAGCTTTGTAACTTGAGATATCGTGTAAACAAGGTTTTCAGATTTTGACCCCCAGTGACCCCAGATGACCTTTGACCTCCACCAAAAATGATAGGATTCTTCCTCTCACCACAACGCATCTACATACCAAGCATGAAATCTATCCAAGCTTTGTAACTTGAGATATCGTGTAAACAAGGTTTTCAGATTTTGACCCCCAGTGACCCCAGATGACCTTTGACCTCCACCAAAAATGATAGGGTTCTTCCTCTCACCACAACGCATCTACATACCAAGCATGAAATCTATCCAAGCTTTGTAACTTGAGATATCGTGTAAACAAGGTTTTCAGATTTTGACCCCCAGTGACCCCAGATGACCTTTGACCTTGACCAAAAACAATAGGGTTCTTCCTCTCAATATGGGCCATCTATGTACCAAGTTTGAGAACTGTCCAACTTTTCCTTCTTGAGATATCTTGTAAACAAGCTAAGGCGTCACATACACACACACACACACACACACACACACACGTACAGTCCCTGCAAGTCTCTTCGAGGACCTCCATTTTGTGAAAAAAACTAAGTCCGAAATGTGTGTTACACACGTCCTCGGAAGGTGGTTGTAAGTCCTCGCAAGTACGGTAGCATGTCCTCGGAAAAATGGTAACACTTGACATCCCCTTTCTTCCAGAAAAACAAACTTCACAGTATTAAAGAGGACATGCTTAAGACGTCCTCCTAGGCATAGTAGGGGGTATGTAGTATCATTTTAATGCAGTTTCTTCCGAGGACCTCATTTGAGGTCCTCGGACGACAAAAAGTCCTCGTGATGCAGGTGTGTTATCAAGTTGTGGTCCTCGGAAGTATAATGAAGTCAACGCACCCACACACCCACACACGACATCACCATCGCATAGATTCCTTGCCTGCCTTCGGCAAGGAATCAAAAAATGTTTCATTGTCACTTGTCATAATTATAAAGTAAGGTTAAATGGGGAGGCTTAGTTACAAATATTCTAGTTGCACCTACAAGGCTTGGAAGCCAGGGTTGATAATTAAGCCCAGAACTACATAGCTTGGTCACTATTTTGTGCAGATTGCATATATTTTGAGACTGATGAACTGTAAACACGTAACCTTGGAAGTTATGCCCGGGAAAATTCCCGAAGTGCATTTATAATGAATGATATTACGCATATATTTTTCTGCCATCTAGAAGTGACTTTTTAGTCTTATCTATCAAGTTTACGGTGCTCCACACTTTAAAAGGTATGTTGGATTGTTGTAGCATGTACTGCATAGTTTAATCCCTGCACCTTTGATAATTTTTAATCCTTTTCAAAAGTTGCGTGAAAGAGTTTATTGTCACATTTTTTCGGCTAAACACTCCCAGATCATGGGGCGAACGGATTGATATACCAGTCAAAGCTGCGCAATGCAGACCGTGCAACTGGCATTATAAAGGCCTTTTTTTAAACCTTTTGTAATTTTTCATCCAAAGTGTACCCATTGTTATGTGGTTTTTAAGCAAGCAGCTTTTGCGGTATACGAATTTAGGTATAAAGGTGAACGGCAGCGACATATTTATTAGGATACAAAAAGGGTTCAACGAAACGACATTTGGCGGTCATTTAACCTATCCATTGGTCGGTTAACCGCTTAACCATTTAACCATCAGAGCCCTTTACAATCCCACACAAAAACAAGTGAGGGCAACATGTAAAATAATATTAGGCAAATGTAAAATCCTCTTTAGCTTTTGTCAAGGTAATGATTATTCTTTATCTGACAAACAATGCGAACCTCAAGTCTAAGCCTATACAAACTTTTCTCCCTCTCTCCAAGACAATCTCCACAATCACTAGCAATTGAACAACATTCTTATTGTTCTATATGATTCACTTTTGCTCCCTTTCTGTAAGAGGGAGCCCCTCCCCCTTCCCCTCCCCAACCTAACACACCATATCTTTCTATATCAGGAACCTCCACCCTCAAGAATGCAACTTACTTCTAGTCAAATGCTAAATAAATCCCTGCCCTAGTTAGCAATTTCCACCTCTTTTGTATTCAGTAAACTACTCCAATCTCATTCACCTGAACCCCCCCCCTTTTTTGTCCCCCATAAGAGTCACTATTAATCTTTCTACAACTCTCCCCCCCCCCCCATCCTCCACCCCAACATAGGGCAAACTTATCCACAAACTGCTTCCCTGACCAGCCCTTCCTAGACAACACCCTTACCTTTCTATATCACTCAGGTCCTCCTCCTTCTCTGATGAGGGTAGGTCCTCCTGGTCTCCAAGTCCAATCGAAAAATCAAAGAAACCTAGTGAGTCCAAGTCCACATCCCAGATGTAGACCTTACTGTCCGGCATTCCGTCATTCTATTTAAATGAGAGAGACAGAGAAACTTCATCCACAGGTATTAAAATTTAAATATCAGACCACCCACCCCCAAATATTAAAAGAGAAAAAAGAAAAAAAAAACAGGTCCAGTAAACTTGAATAGTTCCAAATAAATAATACGTAATGTAATGCAGTGCAAATGTCAAAAAAGTAAAGATCAAATGGATTTCACACAAACACACACAAAAACCAGAATGCAAAAATGCATTGAGGTTTCGATGATATATGTTCTATTCCAAATAATGCCATGTCCCATATCTTTCAGTCACTGGTCAAGTGCTGCTATCTTAACATGTTGGAAAAACAATTTTAGGTTCATATTTGATCTTGGGAATTCCTGGGAAATTTTGCATTTTGACATCTGATGACTCAAGATGATGATCTTGGGAATTCTTGGGAAAATTTGCTTTTTGCCTTCTGGTGAACCCATGAGACGATCTTGGGAATTCTTAAAATTTTGCTTTTTGACCCCAGATGACCTTTGACATCCATCAAAAACGATAGAATTCTTCTTCTTACCATAATGCATGTACATACTAAGTATGAAATTTATTCAAGCTTCTTATCTTGAGATATCGTGTTAAAAACATTTTCAGTGTTTGACCCCTGGTGACCCTACATGACCTTTGACCTCCACCAAAAACAATAGCATTCATCTTCCCACCATAACACATCCACATACTACCTATGAAATCTATCCAAGCTTCCTATCTTGAGATATCGTGTCAACATGGTTTTCAGAGTTTGACCTCCGGTGACCCCGGATGACATTTGACCGCCACCAAAAATGATAGGGTTCTTCCTCTTACGATAACACATCTACATACTAAGTATGAAATTTATCCAAGCTTCCTAACTTGAGATATCGTGTTAACAAGGTTTTCAGCATTCGACCCCCGGTGACCCCAGATGACCTTTGACCTCCATAAAAAACGATAGGGTTCTTCCTCTTACCATAACACATCTACACACTAAGTATGAAATTTATCCAAGCTTCCTATCTTGAGATATCGTGTTAACAAGATTTTCAGAGTTTGACCTCCGGTGACCCTAGATGACCTTTGACCTCCACCAAAAACGATAGAGTTCTTCCTCTTACCATAACACATCTACATACTAAGTATGAAATTTATCCAAGCTTCCTAACTTGAGATATCATGTTAACAAGGTTTTCAGCATTCGACCCCCGGTGACCCCAGATGACCTTTGACCTCCACCAAAAACGATAGGGTTCTTCCTCTTACCATAACACATCCACAGACTAAGTATGAAATTTATCCAAGCTTCCTAGCTTGAGATATCATGTTGATAAGGTTTTCAGCATTCGACCCCTGGTGACCCCAGATGACCTTTGACCTCCACCACAAACGATAGGGTTCTTCCTCTTACCATAATGCATCTACATACTAAGTATGAAATTTATCCAAGCTTCCTAACTTGAGATATCGTGTTAACAAGGTTTTCAGCATTCGACCCCCGGTGACCCCAGATGACCTTTGACCTCCATCAAAAACGATAGGGTTCTTCCTCTTACCATAACACATCCACATACTAAGTATGAAATTTATCTTAGCTTTCTACCTCGAGATATCGTGTTAACAAGGTTTTCGGAGTTTGACCCCTGGTGACCGAAGATGACCTTTGACCTCCACCAAAAACAATAGGATTCTTCCTCTCAATATGGGGCATCTATGTACCAAGTTTGAGAACTGTCAGAGTTTCCCTTCTTGAGATATCGTGTTAACGAGCAAAGTGTCACAAACACACATACACACACACACACACACACACACTCACATACACACATACATACACACATACGCCATCACGAATGCATTGGTTTCTCTTATCATCGAAACCAAAAAAAAACTGGTGAATCAAAGTGCACATCTCAGATGAGGCTTTGCTGTCAGGCCTTTCACCACTCTAATTACGAGAAAGTAGCAGAATGCTCATCCCCAAGTATTTATATTTACAAATCAAGACAAAAAAAAATCTAGTAAACTTTAATGGGTAAAAGACATTGAATGTAATGCCGAGGAAATATCAAAATAGAAAAGAACAAATGGATTTTCAAAAGAAACCAGGTGAGTCAAAGTCCACATCCCAGATGCAGACTTTCACATTTAAAATGCCACCATTTTCATACATGGAGGGACAATGATATTCATGCAAATGTATTTAAATTCACATATCACACAAAAAACAAAGTGAATGAACTTCTTTACCTATCCTACTTTTTAAAGTAATGAATCAAAAAATTCACAACAATTACAAAGTCGAATCAATGTTTACAATGCTGACAACTTTCTTCATATGATTTGTACTTTGTATTTTTTCATGTAGTTTCATATTACTCAACTTGAAAAAGTTTTGCAAATATTCTATTTATGCAGCCAGTTTGGTTGAGAAGTGACAACACGAAAGTCTAAAGGCTTGGCCTAAATAATGAACCACAATTTTGGAGAGAGAGAAGGATGCTTATGTCCAAATGACAACCCCCACCTCCCTCATGCCACCCCCTGAAGTATCACCTACCATACCTCAAACTATACTTCATAATACTAGGACTACACAAGCAAAATTTTTTGTGTGTGACAAGGGCTATGGAAAGAGGAGGAAGGAAAATGAGGATTACAGAGAGCTGTAACCAATTTCTGCAGATGTAATGAAAGATTACTTGAGATGCTGAGACCATACGTTTACATTCTGCTGTAAATGATGCTTTAAAAACTACTTGGTTAGAAAAAGAGATTGAAACAATAAATAACTGTTTTTAGTTTGAAACATGCAATCAAGAAATGTGTCATCATGGCAATGTATACAAAACAAAGAAACATTGACTTTTGTAGAAGATGGCTAAGTATGGGGGGGGGGAGGAACACAAATAAACATGCTAGCTACACTGGTTGCCCAACTTTACTCAGCCTCAGAAAACCATTCTTACCTGGTCACAAATGAAAGCCACTTTTGTACCATTGCTGTTGATCTTAGCCATATGAATGATACCTATTTTTGGGACTAAGTCAGCCATGTTCCTTGGGTTGTTATGAGGTTTGGCTTCTCTGGTGAAATAAAATGTACAATGTGAGAAAACCTGATTTTGTTCTGTATGAAAACCATAATGCTAAATTGTCCAATGGCACCTTCTGGCCATTACACCCTCATTATGACCCAAGACCATTATTTGGAAACCAGTCCCAAACACTGTGAAACATTGTTCACAACTCTGCTACAAGAGTGAACATAAGTTGTTAAGTGTGGAAGGCATTTCTGTCCTCCCTCCCTTCCAGTCCCCTATGACAGCCTCCCCACTGCTTCATCTATAGGTTATGGAAATTAGCCTCATAAATCTCTTCTACTAATATGTAATCATTTATGTGTCTCAAATGTACAAAATCCTCGGTGTACAGCTTATCACATCAGATGAAAATGTTTGAGTAAAGAAAGAACTGATGTTTTTGACTTACCTCCGTGAAACATCAAAAACTTTCATCATGTGAGTATCTGTCACCACCACAAGGAATTTTTCACAGACATCAAACAAAACAGGTTCACCATCCTGCTCAGTTAAAGAAATCAACTGTTTGACAGTCCCCTGGGGTTAACAAAGGAAGGGGAAAAAATGAGTAAAAGAAGACAGAAAATGAACAAGACTAGAATCAACATGAAATAATAAAGGATAAAATTAGTTATACAGTTTAAAGATAAACAAAACAGAGCTGATCTATGTAAGGTTATGAAGTCATCTGTGCTTGTGTCAAGTTCACTTTGACTGATAATGTAATAACTTTGTCTGATAATATCGCAAAGACCACTCATAAGAAGTGAATGCAAATTTCACCACAACCCTCCTCTACATTAGCAAAACCAAACTTAAGCCAAATCCCTTCTCTTAGGCTGCAAATGGATAATTCTCAACATCATTCAAACAATGCAATGCTATTTGATGTCAAAAGTTTATCATTTTAATTTCACTCAGAGTAACTTAACCAGATAGATAGCTGGTAAAATGGAGCTTCTTACCCTCTCAATCAAAAAGGATTCTGTTTTTAAATGAATATGAAAAAAGTTATTCTTTGAGTAGCATTATTAAGGAAACATATTTTCATTGCAAAGCAATAAACATGGTAATAAAAAAACTATTCTATATAGGGTGCTTTGAATCATACCTGAAAGTTTCTAACTTGAATCTTGCCAGGTTCTGTTGTGTAAACACTCTGTTCATGGAGAACCAGTACGGGAGACTCGGTGACAAACGTTCCTATGGAAAGCATAATCATTGAAGTGGGATTGACAAAATTGCTCTGTTTTACCAGATACGGGTAATTTCCTTTACGACATGTAAGTATCATAGTTAATAGTCCTCAATATTTAGTTCAATTTATTCATTTGAGTAAAGTTGGGTGCAACATCTTCTCAAGTAGAGTTAAACTGTCAAAGATGATCGCATTTGGTGTATATTGGTGACTGGACAAAGCTCCTCAGAAACCCCCCTCCCCATAAAATTCCCACCCGAACAATTGCTCCAAGGGACAATTCTCAAGAAGCTGGACAAGTCCAGATGTTCTGGAGGTGCAAGTTGTCTGAGGGACAGTTGGCATGGTTAGGAATTCTCCTAGAGGGAAATTGTGTGGGGAAGCAGGGGGAATCATAGGGGGGAGGGGGGATAGCTGTCCTCAAAGAAATTGTCCAGGAAGTAGTTTTCCATAAGAGAGTTGTCTGGGAACAGGTATACTTACATTAAAATTTCCATACCAGTTTGATCTTGACATCATTAACAAACTAAATACTTAAACCTCTTTTCTAAGGTTATCTCAGGAATGCTCAAACTTTGAAGAGATATATCTTGACAATGTTATCTGAAATACGTCCAATGCATTTTCCATAACTGTTAAGTAAAAAGGCTCTTTTGATTACATTTCCATATACCTTAAATCAAACTCTAACAGACAAGTTACCTGCAGCTCTAATGGTTTGCCCTATTTCATAAATCACAGCTTTCTTCCCATTCCAAATAGCCAGGTTGTCCTATATGTAATGAAGGAAGAAAAAAAAACATCTGACAAGAGATTGACTTCATTTTCAGATTTTTTCCAAAATTTGTAGGAGATGGTGTTGGGTTCCCTTTCTGATTTAATTTGCTTGTGTGAAAACTGCTACATAATATACTCTTCATTCCAATGTATTATATTTATTATTTTCAACCAGAATATTTATCATCCTGTATAAGCTCTCCACTAAACAAAGTATACCATATATTCTCTAATAAGTGCCCTGGGGCATTGCATTTTTGAAAAGGGGGCATTTATTTGAGGATATATTTTAATTGAGAAAATAACTAACTGCTAAAGCCTACACTAGTGTCTTCAAATGAGCTACAAGTTTCTTGGATGTAGAGGTGAAGGTTAACTTGCAGGGCACCTCTAATAACCAGGCTTCCTTGTAGTGTTGTCATTTCCCTGTAACTGTTGTTGTTATAGTCCCTTAGTTTTTAAGAAAAAATAAAACACCTTCAACATCTCCCTCAGAAAATGACCACTGAACAACTGTTTTGCCTTTCAAAAATTTACAGGGGTGTTTGATAGAGGGGAAGCATTAATTAGAGCATATATGGTACTTCAGTTTACCTTGGTATTACATATCCCACGGACATGAACGTCGGTCTTCAGTTCCAAGTGAGTTCCTTTACTGAAAAGATCCACTGACAGACTGGCAGGACCAGTCTGAACCACTGCAACCTGGATAAAAAGAAAAATGGAGCAAACTTGTAAAAACACTCCTGTTACATTTTGTCTTTCACCCTGATATCTTATGGTAACTTACAGTTTAGATCTTCATTGTGTCAGAGGAAATAAACATCAGATAGCCTTTTTAATCCATAAAAATCTGGAAAAGTTTTATCTGGATAAATTCTCCTGTCACAAGTTTACTTATGGTATGCTTCATGTAAACCTTCTTACATTTCTCTTATTTACATTATTGTTCTCATACAAGCACATCACCACATGAGACAAAAGCAACCTCCTCTAACAACTCATTTCCTGCCCCTCTCCATCAACCCCTCCTTCCCCTCCTCATCTTAAGCCATTTCTCCCCACTTCCCCATCCCCACTGCCCCATACTTCAATCTGATCATTCCCTCCCAATGGGATCATTCACTACCCACTTCCTGCCCCTCCCCATCTACCCCTCCTTCCCTTCCCCATCTAAATCCTTCCTCCCACTCCCCCATCCTTCAACCTGATCCTCCTTAATTAAATAGTAGTAGCAAATAAAAGCAAATACTATTCTGTGGCATTAAATTTAGCTGGCACAAGTTTCCTTATTTTATGCTGTTTTCCCCCACCTCAAATACAGACTTGCCTTCTCCCAACTCTTCCCTCTTCTCCTACCCCTCCTCATATAGAGTGCAATGTACCTGTTGGTTCATATATGAGCTCATGATGTGTTGTGACAATATGAAGACTTTATGCAGAGTGTTCATGCACAACAGGTCCTGGCTTGTCCCCCACTTTAACTGCAGAACACTTCCCTCCATCACAGATGGAAGCTGAACCTTCCATTTAGCCTCCCCATCCTGCTTGCGACCCAGGATACCAGCAGCAGGGGAATATTTCCACATAGCAATGTGACCCTGGTCTGTCCCTGCAGCTAGGATGCCTGCAAAAACAAATGGTATGAATTAGTTTTATGTTATCCTGTGAAAGTGAGATTATATAACATAACATAACAGGTTAAAGGGCAAAAGAGGTCTAAGGCCCCATAAGATGCCCTGAAGTCCATACAACCTTAACTGAAAACAAACAACCAACCAACACCAAAAGAGCCCAGCCCAATTAGATTCTACCACAGTTATGGAAGAACTTGTCAATGTTAACCTTAAAGCAGTGCACAGATGTGGAGTTAACTACCCACTCAGGCAGACTATTCCACTCATTAACAACTCTATGAGAGAAGCTGAACTTCCTAATGTCGAGCCTTGCAAAACACTTAACTAGCTTCTTACATTGGCCTCGAACCTGAGAATTACTTTGAACCTTTAAATAATTGCAAGATGACAAAGGATTCCTTTCAGAGAGAAATTTGTACACCTGAAGCATTTCCCCTCTAATCCTTCTCAACTCCAGGAATTTTAACAGAAGGAATTTTGTAAGAATCCCCTCCCAAAATACCATTGTCACTGATACCAAAGGGGATCAACCTCCTAAGTCTTAACTTATTTCTGTCATTGTCAGAGATTTAATGTGTTTCATAAATTTGGCTTCAAATCATGCCACACAAAAAGAGAGGGAAAGTGCAGACACAGAAACTGGAAAGTTCCAGGAAAGATAAAAGTTAAACTCACTTAGAAAATGCAATACCTTTGATGGGACTACATCACAAAGAAAACTCCTTCCTCTTAACTTGTCTATTATTTTTTCCTCTTTTGTAGTTTCCTTAGTCCTAAGTAGGGACAAACTATGTCACTCTCAACACATCAAGTAAATAAGTTTTACGCATGATCTAAGAAATATCAACTATGAGATGCTTGCAAAATTAAAAACTATTGAAGTAATAAGTCTCAAAAAATGTGCATGTCAAAACTGTATTTAACCAGATTATAAAATGAGGAGGAATTTCACCTTTCAAATATGTTTTTATTTCCTTCTGCATAACTTAAAGATTTTCATTAACTGCTTAGAAGATGGAATAGTCCACACAGGGAACATCTTTTTGTTGAAGGTTCCAGCACTATAAGTATTTTAACCCAAACACTTTGCTGAAAATCAATGAAAGCAAAAGCTTATTACCTTTCTTCTCAGAGAATGCGACACAATTAATACATTCTCCTGTCATGAAGCCCTGCTTACTGTCAAGTCCCAGGACATAATTATCATCTTTGTCTAAATCCCACATTCTGAAAAAAGGAGCAAATCAGAAACAAAACATTTTATATAAATCTCATTTCCTCACTTTGGTCTGCCTATAGCAGCAATGATAGCAAAACTAAAACTGTCAGTACTCCTGCCCAGCTTCAACTGATGTATTTATTTAATGTCATAGCACTTCACTCACAGATTTGTCATTTAAAGGCCCTACAATCTCACCCCAAACATATTTAGGAACATGATCATACCTCTAAATACAACTGGTGACTTCACTTTGACATTAATTCAACAATAGCTTCACTCTGGTTGGTCAATGATGGCTTGTGCAGTCTGCTGTGTTCCCAACTGCACACACATAGTAAGGTGCACCTACAACCTCTATCATTTTAAACTCAGTGCAAGCTACTAAAGCTTTGTCTGGAGATGCATTAGACAGGTGATTTTTGTTAAAATTGGAGGAGGGGCTGGAAGTAAACTTGGTAAGGAGACTTTACTGTCTGGGGCAAGATTGTAGGGCCTTTAAAAGGAAATAGTGTGCATACATTGCATAACCATGGTGCATACAGAAAATATCTTTTATGACTGTAAAACCATTCAGTCCAACCAAAACTCTGGCAATAGCTATTTTTGCAAAAATATTATGCATTGCAAGAGATGTAAATGGTTGCATCATTTAAAAATTTGAAAGTTAGGGCAAACAAATCATTCATGAGCTTTAAAGTAGTAAATTTCTTTTTGTCAGTACCTTATTTCTTGAAATAAAGTTACCTGTCTAAATTTTAAATGCCTATTATTTTATACACACAAATCATGGTTTCAAAGGTATGCAAATTTTCTGAACCACAAACATGGAAAAGGCCTAAGATTAGTAACTGTCACAAAAGATCATAAGTTCTCTTCCTCCCTCTCTCCCCAAAGCTTTTCATAAGACAAAAGACAACACTGACTAACTTCTACAGACCTTATGCATTGACATCATGTGACACCACTTTAGAGAACAAACGATGGAGCTCGCTAATTGATAAGGTACATAACTGTGGTACACATACTGTACACATGTGCGTCACATAGTCATCACACCTGCAAATATTAGCTGTCTGCATTTGTTGGTTTAAGTTGCAATCATATGCACTTACTTCTGCCAAGGGCTCAATTTCTGTTCAGTAACATCATAAGGTCTATGGCATAAGGTCTGTATTAATTGCCATCAATGTGCTTGAAATGAAGCAAGGATGGGGAGGGAGAATTCACTGTAACTTAGTGCTCGCAACAGTGCATCACAACTTGGGATGAACAGAGTGCTTCAATTGACAATGACTTTGCTATAATTAGAATACACTTCCAGTGCAAACAATATCTGAATTCCAACTGCATTTTTGTTACCTGTAATCTCAATTTGCTAATCATTTTTAATTTGACTGCCTCCAATATGAAACATCATTACTGTGCAATAATATGTCTTAAGAAAGCCTGCCATAACAATGAAAGTCTTTCATTGCTTATCAAATTCACCAAATTAGCACATCTCTTGAGTTCTTCAAATTGCTCTTCATTAAAGACAGCTGGTAAGTTTTGTCTATTCTCACACAATCCAAAAAACAAGACATACAGAAAGCATGTTTAAATCATCAACTGTAACCTTTTATCATCTTTTTTTGGCATGATATATTCTGTTACTCTACAGGACTCTTCCCTCCAGAATTCTGTGGCTTTCCCACAACCTTTACAGCAAGCATACAATGACTTTCACACACACATTCAGTACTTTCAATTGTTAGGACACAAGCACAGCTAAACTTGACTGTATTAAGTCCTTTTCCATGACCTGTAAGGAACCTGTCCTACCTGATCAGACATTCTCCAGTAGCAGTAGCTAGCAAGCCTTTCCCAGCCCAGACCATGTCACAATCTGATTCAGTGACTCTCCCACTTAGCTTCACCTGCAGAAAGTAAAGCATAACAGATGGATACATGAGATAAAAAAATTCAATAACTTTAAATATATTTTAAGCCATAACTGTACTTTCAGGTCTTTGGTGTCTGGTAAAAGGGGAATTTCACCTTGCTAAACAAAGTTTCAATTATTTTCTTTCTTTTTCAGAATTGGCTTCAATGATTCTATGAATGCTTGCAATCTAGTTTTTTATACTGCCAGAACTGTGATTCCAACTGAAAAGCAATTCATTCTGCTGTTCCCCATTTGAGAGGTCAAAATAGTCATGATCCACTACTGAAATTGATATCAGAATTTGTTTGAATCTCCATCGTAGACTTAGGCTTTTTTTACTATTTCTAACCTTAAGGAAAATTACAAACTGTAATTTGGAAGCATGTTTTTTCCATTTTATTCATCTATTTTCTTTTTCTTTTATTTTTGTGTTTGGTTAAGACAAACTTAAAGATTAAAAAGTTACTGAAAATTTGAGCATTTCCATAAATCTTTTACAGAACTGGACCCATGCAGACTCAAAGAAGTATCGATTCCAGTCTCTGAATGAAATCTTGTACTCAATTCTTGACAAAGAATTGTGATTTCAAACTGGCATCAAGTACTTGCCTATGTCTTTTTTACAGAGTACCAGATTTGCAGCATGTGCTCATGCTCACACACCTTGACAAATTCACTTGTAATAATAATATTATTTGGAATTTTGCGTAGCGCTTTATCACCAGAGTACCGAAGTGCTTCACACAAATATTACCCCTGGTCAGCAATAATATGCTATGTCCAAGAATCAGTCCTTGAGATGGTGGCAGCTACAAACAGTGCCAACTGACAAATTACCTCACCCATTCACCTCCTGGGTGGAGAGAGGTAAATGAAACAAAGCATCTTGCCCAAGGATACAACATAATGAAGAACTAAGCAGCTCTTGAACCAGCAGCCCCTTGGATCAAAGTCAGACACCTTAGCAAACAGTCCATCATGCCCTCAACAAACTCAATCTCATAAGAATGGATTTGTGCTTGTACATGTTCTGTTACTAGTACTCACAGTTTCTGAAATTACCCCAGATGAAATATGCAAAAGTGTGTACTTGCACTTGTGAAAAACAGCATAGTTCTGACAACTGGGGCATTTCTCTTGTATGCATACTCATACTACCAGTCCACAGAGCATGCTAAAATGAGCACTGCAAAATGGTTGAAGGGCCAGACTAGGGGCCAGAAGGGGCCAGAGAACTCTAGCTCTGCATGGCTGGACAGGGTCAACCTCTACAAGATCTGGAGGCTTCTCAAGATGGATGCCAAACCCATCATAAGACACTACATTTGCTTACAGTAATTTCCATTCTCTAGGGCCCTTCTTATGTTACATTTCAATGAAGTCATTATTTTTATACATTACTTTTGTTCAAAGTCAAAAACATATCACAAATGAATTCAACTTCAACTGAATTATGTGACAACAACCTGCTCCCAAAATGGTATTCATCTGTCTAAACTTTTTGCCCAAGTTGGGTTAAATAATTGTAAGGATCTATCATTTGTTCCCACTGCATGTTATGTCAAGGGATGCACATTGTTGAGTCTAAGTTTGGGCTTTTGTAAAGGAGACTGAGGTGAATTGACTTCACATCATGACAGTGAATAGGATCAAAGAAAGCCACTTCACCTGCATCAAATTTCCAATAGCGATGCAAATCATTAGCCATGATGGTGTAATGCATGAGGCAGAGTGGTGCAGGTTTGTATGTGAATACCCAGAGTGACCCATCTTGAATTAATGCAGTAGTATCACTAGTGCACATACAGTTTACAATGAAGGCTTGCACAGTATTGTACCAAAGATAACTAGTATAATCAGACTCATTATAATAACATTTTGATTATAGATGTGCGTTTTACTTTCAAATGCTTTGCATACATAGAGGACATAAACACCATTTGCTCTAGGAAGGTAATATCTTGAGTAGCATTTTGGTATGGATTATTTGATGACCTCCAGCAAACATGAAACCCAGTAATAAAAAGATTCAATTATGTGCAAGTAATCATGAACAAAGGCAGTCCTTTGGCTGACCGTGAGTGACCTTTGAAAATATGGAAACTTCAAATTGTCATTATAATCAAAATTTTTAGCCCTGGCAGTTATGTACCCATCTATGAATCTTTGAAATGCAACTTTCAGGTACCCCAGTGACCCCCACAGGACCTCCATAAGTTTTGGCACAAAAAGTTGAACACATCGACAAGTTTCAAGTATATCCAATGATTCTTGCATATTTGACCTAAAATGACCCCTGATGACCTCAAACTGACCTCTCCAAAATTTCTGGCACTTAATGTTGATTACCTTTTCCAAGTTTCAGGTAAATGAAACACTATTTGCAAATTTGACCTCCATGACCTCAAAATGGCCTTCAGATATTTTGAAGCCAAAAGCTTATTATATCAACCAAGTTTGGGTGAAATCCTTATTTAGGTTACAAAGTTAACCGATCACCCTCATTATAAGAAATCAATGATTTTGACCTCAACCTCAAGTGACCCCTGATGACCACCTACTGACTTTCACACTATTTGGTAACAAATGGTGATTACACACACTAAAGTTTGAATTCCATCCAACTTACAGTTTCAAAGAAATTTCAAATCAAAGATTTTCCCCATCGATCTTAAATGGCCTTGCATGCAAAATCTGCGTACATCCTGAAAGAAGCACTACTTAGCCAACACTGAGACCAACTTTCAAATACATTGGGTGCTTTGGGTAAGGGAAGATACATAATTTAAGATTTCACACATTTATAGCCTGTACTGACCCCAAATGACCTATGACCTTTGACCTCCACTTCCTGTTGGTCAAAAGTTGCCCCACACCCACTGATCACTGTTTCCCAGTTTCACTGCATCAAAATCCATCCAAACATGAATGTTTGAGAGCCTGCTGAACAATTGCTCACAAAAAAGAAAGATGGACAGAGCGATGGTGACTCATTGCAACAGCTCAAACAGCTGGTTTGAGCTAAAAACTGACAAAAACAGCCCATATAAAATATTGCACATTTTGAAGGTTGTGCTCATGTTGCATTTCAAGGACAACAAGGACAACAGAGGATGGCTGGGTGAGTAATATGTGCCTATTTAGTTCACTTTAATATTATTTTCAACTTTAACCATAATACATTATTTGCTAATCTGCACCAAATTTTAATTTTCTCTTTGAATTTTAGGATTTTATCCATTTCTTCCATATTTCATATTTTTTGGGGGGGTGGGGGTGGGGGTTAAGGGGGTGGAAAAACTTGTTTCAGATCAGAACCAGTAATAACCAGTATAACTGTTATAACCAGTTTAGCCAGTGTGCAAGTCTGATATCATGTGAACCAATATTAAGGCTGATTTAATCTTCCAAAGTTTCACATGCTATAAAGCTATAATAACCATACAAGTGGTCATTCCTTGCTCTTCCTGTCCAATTGCAAACATAGCTCAGAGGTGAAAAGTCTTCAACTTTCACAGCTTTACAGCACTATACTGAATTATAAACTGGCCTTTACACATGCACAGGTGATTAGGTGTAGCACGCTCAATACATACAAGCTCTCCACATGTTACTACAACATGGCTGCATAAACAAAACATGACATTACACAGGTCTACACTAACCTTCATCATTTCAGTCAGCTTGCCATCAACAGAAACACTGTACTGAGACAGCAGCATTGACTTTGTAATAATAACCAAGATATTGCGGTGTTTGTTGTACAACAATTTCTTAACATCAGACTCCACATTTGCAACTTCCGAGAAAGAACCATTTTCTTTGATGAAATAAATTTTCCCTGTACATAGAAAAAAAAAGAAAAGCAAAGCAAATGCTTACAATTGCTTCAAAATATCGAAAGCATCAATTTCCTTATCTGAAAAGGTTCAAATTTTTCCAGCAAATCTCATGGCTCCTTCTCCAGTCTCAAAAGCTGTCTGAGTACCTCCCACTGAGTAGTCTCATTACTCAAGGATAATTATTAATTACTGGCTTTACTACCTGCACAGGCCTCTCCACAGAAATCTTGTGATCTGAGAATCTGAATATGTTGCCACTCTGCTTGGCTTCTCAGTCAGTCATCCACATCTCACTGATATGAACTTGTCATCAACCAATCAGAGATGCTAATGAATGTTTGGAGGCATAATCTGAATTTGCCCTCTAGTTATATCAATCAAATTCCAGTAACCAATCACAAATTTCACTGCTATGTATGTATTTTGAGGTAATGAGAATATTCCATACAGGAACTTTTTTTCTTTTAAAACAGATATTCATTCCCAGTTGTTATTATAGATACCAATGTCTTCCAAAGAACCTTTATAATGCCATTATAATAAAAGTTTTATAAATTACCTTTTATGTTCACATGTAATCAATATCAGCAACTGAAAATCTCCAATTAAATCTACACAAAAAATGTTACTCTAAACCTATTGTAACCTCAGTATTAACCACCAATAAATTGTACTTTCCAAAATACATTCCCAAGTCAGCTTTAAACTATGACCCTTTACTAACTGTAAATCATCATCTAGCACTCTCCCAGTACACCTCTTTAAGTCCATCACTTACTTACCATCAGCTCCTCCAACATAGCAAGAATTTCCATCTCCTCCTAAACCAGGCAGATTGGACTTGCTAGAAGTGGGATCTTTTCTCCAAGAAAACATGTCTAGGGCCTTCTCATCACCTCTGACAGCTGCTCTAGCTAAAGCTTTCATTTCTCTAAATAATCAGCAAAAGATGTATATGTTCAATACTCAGCAGTTACAAATTCCTTTTCCATTTTTTGGAGCAAAAACTGTTATTTTACAACCTTCTTCAAAGTAAGAGTGTAACTAATACAATCATGTCTTACATTTAGTACAAAATATCCTTAAACCAATGCACATGGACACCCTTAGATACCATCCTTCCAAAAATATCCTTCCACATGTTATAAAAAGTCACAGTTTCTTTTCTCTAGTTCTGTCAAGTACTTTAAAACAAAGAAAACACATAGGCATTCCACATATTTCAAGGGAAGGATCTGGCATTACAACCAGGCTAAAGCAGAAGCTTTTACTTACAACAATTTCTAAAGGCAAAAGGAGTTCCCCATACTACGTATTCAAAGGACTACTACTTTTGTCATGATCCAACAATGCAAAGATGTCGAAAAACACTTAATGTCCACCTGCTGTCAAACATTGTTCAGTTCACTTTGTGTGGGATTTGCCAAATACACAGTTAGTTCTGCAGACATTCCTTTTCATGAAGGACATTATTTTCTGCAGCTAAGCAATTTACTACAAGTCTGCATTTCTGATGTATTTATATCACTTGACAAAAGCATATTACAAATTCCAAATTCACGTAATACACCTTTGAACTGCTCTCGTTATGACCAAAATTTGTGTAAGGTTAATCTCAGATTTATTTTCTTTCCTCTGATGGGTAAAAAGGAAGAGGGAATAGAAGCAAATGTTGTGAAAAGAAATGTTTCTTTCTTACTCTGCTCTCTCAGTTTCCTGTCCTGGGGGAAATATACATTGTCTTGGAGTCTGCTGGGTTTCTTGCTGACATACTGGCACTGGCTGAGGTCTCCCTCTATTGTCAGTTTTCCAAAGAACAAGTAAACCACTCTGTAAGAGATGTTTGTTAAACTCATAACATTAAACCTGAGAAAAAAAGCACCATCAGTCCAATATGAGTTAGCACAGCCTCTGAAAACTATGGGGGTGCAGTGTGAATTTTTCCCATTGATCACAAAAAGAGCTCTCAAAATGGCATCAATGGAGCAAAAATGAGAATCACCCTTGTAAATTCTTGTCAATAACACACTTCACAAGAGTAACTAGTAAACAAAATTCCAAAAGTAGCACTCAACATTAAGCTTAGGAAGACAACTTTTTTTCTTCAGTACACCATCTGAAAATTAAAAAGTATTTCAGACACTGCCCTTGGCCAATCTTCATTCATGTTTAATTCTTTATAATCATGTGACAATATGCTTATTACTGAATTGCTAAAATCATTCAAGATAACTTCTTGATTTTATATTTTTAATCCATATTTTATGTTCTGAAACATCTTCAAAGGGCATGAAGAGATTTCAAAATTTAGCCTACAGCCTGGTAAAAATGATTAGCAGTTAACTTTGTGAGAAGGAAAAGTATGACTTTAAGTAATTTCTCCCCTGTGCTCAAATAACTTTGCTGACCTTATCTCCAGACAACAGTCTCTGCCCATTCACACTCCAACACAGTAAACACACATCTTCCTTGTGTATCTTAGCAGCTTCATAAAGTTCCTTCTCCTTATGGTTCCAAATAAGTACTTCCCCATTATTCCAGCCAACAGCTAGAATGGGCTTTGTAGGGTACCATGCTTTTGAAGATGAGAAACATGACCTCTGCATAACTGCATCAGGAATAGGCTCACCCTATATAAAAACAAATTGCACTAAAACACTGATGTGTTCAAAACATTTCATCAAAAACTTGAAATTTTTCAATTTCAATCATTCTACAAACATTGATTTCTTCTTCTAAGATCCCAACAACTGAAGCCAAAAGGTAAAAAGCAAATAACTTACTCTCAAAAAGAGTTAAATCCCCAGAAGGTACACCAAACATACCATTTAAAAAATCACCTGTTAAAAGCTCCCTGATCCACAAATAAAATTAATGTACATTCAAAGTATTTAAATCCCATTACTTTACAAAATATTTACACACTTCCTTGTTAACTCAGAAATGTTTGCTATCATTAATTATGAATGAGAATCTAAGAATGTTCTAAGGAAAGAGCTTTCAACATTAGCATACCCCTGGATTATACATGATTCATGATGTGTATTTGGCGGTACAGGAACACATTCTTACCTACAAATACAACACATTGAACACAGTTTTGCCACAACTGTATTGTAACTGTGGTATAACCTTCATCAGGTAAGAATTGTCGATATACAAAAGACTGCAGTTAAAGTATGACATAGTACATTGTGTAACACTGTTAAAGGTCATCATCTATTGGTTTTGCTGGTCACATGCAGCCAAAATCTTTTCCAAAGAATGTACGTATTCCACAAGGATGTTTGAAGTTGCACAACCTCCTGGAAAGACACCATGCATCCCTAAGGCTATGCTCAACCTCAGATTGAAAACTCATGTTCTAGGGGCTTGTGCTTAACAAAACTTATATACTGTATTACAGCAAACTCAATTCTGCAAATGGCTAGAAAAGATTTCCAGAATTTACCTCTTCATTATACAGCTGTACAAAGCCACCACCTCCATCATTCCTTGAAGCAACAGCCAGCAAAGGTTCCACGTCATGCCATGAAATGTCAACATTACCACCTGTATCTGGTGCTTGGACTTGATGGTCAAAAAATATGGCCATCGTCTGTAAAAATAAAAAATGAATTGCGTCATGACTAAGTACAACCACAGAATATGCAACCTGTGTATTTCCAATGTTCTTAAATAGTGCTGCCTCTAGGCCTTCATAAAATGAACTGATCACACTGTTCCTTACATGAATACTTACACACAAAGGGGCCACCATGGGAAAGGAATTATTTTACCCTTTTGAGTATACAGTAATCACTCCCATCCTACTGCAGGAATGGGACCTGACATATTTTTTTTTCATAAAGCTTTCTTCACTGTATGTTATGGCACAGGCCTATTCACACAGCATTTACATGAAAAGTGTAATGGTAATTACATTATGAATGCATTGCGGGACTGCTTATCCACATGGTCGCCTAAACCACCTTGACCCCAATCTAACCCCTACACTTGCTTACCCCAAACTTGACATTCAAATACAAACCATATGACATTTGTTAGAAACATGTTTGGCTTAAGTCAAAATTGCTGTGAGACTAAGAAGACTAACTTATTTTTTTTTTCAGAGGAGTTGAATATACAATGAGAAATGAAGGCTCCCTCTATGTAAGATCACAAAAACCAGGAATCTGGGAAATTCCTTGCCAGGAAATTTTTGTATGGGAAGGTAAATTCAGCAATAAGAAGGAAATTTGGCTGTTGTACATGTATATGAAATTAAAAACGTGAAAATTGTGGGAAATTTAACTTGCTTCTAAGGAAATGTATACTGGTGGTACCATGCAAAAGTTGATCACTTAACAGCAAATTTCATGGTAACAATATAGAAAACATGAAATAAAATGGATGAAACTTTTCTGTCCTTACTACTGTATGAAGTCCATTAATTGTGTTCAGGTAGAGCAGTCCCTAGAAAAATGAATTTACTACGGAAAGTGGCAGTACATGACACATGTTTCTGTTGGAACCTTGAGAATAGCTCACAACAGAGAAGAAAAGCAATCTAAAGACCAAATTAAGAATTATAATACTAAAAGTATGGAAAGTGTTGTCTTTCCTATCAAACTTTTGAACTGAAGCTGTACCCTATACATTTTTGCATGTGTTTTTACCCAAATTCATAAAATTCATTTAAACAGTGAAATTTCAAAAGATGATGGTGCGTCAATGTTGTCTTTTGAAAAGGAAACAGAGAAAACTTCTTGTTCTTGGCATTGTTTAAAGCAGTGGTTCTCAAAATGGTCCCTACCGCCCGCCCCCCCCCCGGGGCGTTGGGAAGTCTCAGGTGGGCACTACAGAGTACACAGGGAATAGGGGGCGTTTGCACTGATTTCATGGCAATTATCGAATTGCCTTCACATTACTAGAAGAGGCAATCTGTGTCCCTTCCTCAATTAGATGGAACCAGACTAGTGACATACATGGGGGGATTGTGCCATGCAGCCATGCCCTCCTCACTGACGCCTATTTTAGTTCCTATAAAAATGTAAATTTTTAAACAAAAATTTTCCTTCAAAAGGTAGCATATGTGGCACCAGATTGCATGTAAGAACGACCAATTTTTCAAAAGTTTTGAAAGGAGAGGGGTAACTCTTAGACATTAGAAGTTGATCCCACAGAAGGCACAGTCGTGCAAACCAATAAAATACTCCTGAGCCTAAAATGTAACTAGTCATTAAGCAGAGCTCATTAACGAGGTCTTCTCTAGCTGCACCTACTCCCTCACTTGAGTTTTATTGACCTAGCAAATTGTTTTTCAATATTCCATATTATTTACCAAGTCGTTTGCCGTCAGTCGTTTTACGACTGTCAGTTCTGTGGGATCATCTTGGCATGGACCCCTCCCCAGGCCGGCGATCACACAACATACTGGGTGCCCCCCTCCCCCCCTTGAGAGAAATGTTGGGTATGCCACTGAACTAGATATTTGTAATCTTGCAGCGTTATGCCAAGCACACCCATCACACTGACTGAGCTATATTTGTGCTCTCAGTACTACTTTCACAGCATGCCTGTCTTCTGCAGGTTTCGTTGTTCTTGCAAATAGAAAAAGTTAACTCAGAAAAAATATTGTTAAGCATCCAACTATGAATGGTAGGATGAGGGGAGGGGGAAGGAAGGCATTGGGACAGTTCAAGATGGTGGAAGTGGGCGATAGTCTAAGAAAGTTTGAGAACCACTGGTTTAAAGAATATGTACACAATATATACAGTTGGTGCTAATGTTTCAATCACATCATGCCTACACAATATACTAGGTTCAAGAACGTACTGATAAACTTGAGATTCTATACCGATTGACTCAAGGTACAGTATTCCTACTCAAAAAACATGCTTTCTAGCCCCCTCTGTACCAGTTTCAGGAATGATTCATGATACATGCTCAACTGCAACTCCTCCTCCACTTAAAACGGAAAACCTCCAGATCATGATGGCAGGGTACGGAATAATATTTTAAACAGGGTCTATACTGAGATACTCGTTGAATCCTTCTCTCACCATTCGGCAAAAAGCTCTATAGGCCTAATGTATAGCAAATAATTTATCCGGTATCGCATCGCATTTTGCTACACAAGCTGGCCAAATTGCTACACAAATGCAAAAATGTGTAGCACTATTTTGAGTGCATAACCATAGGGTTTTCAGTGGTTTTACACTACAGAAGGAAGAAATTCTAAAAACTGCTATGCAAAATTTGAATACTTAATTATTCCCTGGCCTAGGCCAGACCTAGTAAGCACTGAAACTCGCCCTTGAACTAGGCAGTACACTACTATACATTACATGCAAAGGAGCATTACACCTTCCACTTCGTAGCCCTTGTCTCGCTAACTTCTCTTCATCAGAGTCAAGGAGACTTTGGAAAAAGTAGCTTCATACCCGTCCAGGATTTTCATGAGGCTTCCAATCTCAAGAGTCCCGAAGCTCTCAGCTTTCTATTTCGAGCATCCCCTAAAAATTTCAAGGGTTTCCAGAATTTTCCAAGAGCCCTGTACTTGTAGTGTAACCTATACAGATATGTACATGCGTGCACAAGATATGGAGCTATACCCAAACCCTTCAGACAGGCATATGTATCGAGCTTGAGTGTAAACGGAGCATATCCCATGATTGATGTGCATGACAGACCTACAACATTATAATGCTTCCAGTAGTGTGTCGGCATAAACTGAAAAATTCGCCGGAAAATATGCAGGCTTGAAGCTTCAAAGGAACTTTGACTGCAAGTGTGAGGTACTGAATATTGTTGCACATTTTGGGTATTTTTGCCAAGAAATTTTGCAACATTTAGAGCTACAATTTTTGTGCATTTAAGGCTGAACATCATGCGTTCATGGGATGCTCAGGATTTTATTCCAGGCATCTAGGCGGCTTGTCATGCATCTGAGACCTGGGAGCTTGGGTAAACAAAAACCCTGCCGTGTTCTGAAGACTGCTTGCTACAATGTTACATACGAACACATGTTATGCCACTTCCTGAGACTTTGAATGGTTCACAGCCCAGACAGTTGTGGCAAAATTTTTGTGACGTTGACCCTCTAGTGATTATACAATGTATTTACTTCACTCTGAGACTTACCATTATGGCACACTGACTTGGTGTAAAAGTCAGTATTTTCAGTAAAACTTCATTCATTCATGCATCACATTTTAGAAAAAATTTTACAGAAAGGTCAATGTGGTGCTAAAGATCCTCTGTGTGGAGTTTGATAATAAAATAATGCTATCTATGCAGGTGCTTTGATGAGTTAAAAGTGAGTGTCTGTGAGAAAAGGGCTGTTAAGTTGGGTGTAATATGCTCTGGCCATACAACTTAGGGCACAGCCCTATTTCAGGGCTTTGAAACTCTTAGTCTACCATCTGCTGACCACGAGTATTTTGGTCCCTGCAGCTTTTCATACTAGGTCACCACTATCTGCTCACTATTAAACTGGGCTAGCTCATCTTCCAAAAGTTTAACCGGTAGGGTATTTTTTTTCCAGTTCACAGAGCCCTCAACTATTGAGCTGTACAGATCCTTTATACCTTCAAGAAATCTGTATTTCAAGAATACCAAATTTAGTGTCCTGACAAGGCATAAAATGCCATGAAGAGTGCGAGCCTACCTTGTCTATTACACATAACCTAGGCTAGGCTATGTTTACAAGGCACGTTAGGCATGCCTGTCATTTCAGGGAACAAAGTGCACAGAAAGAACATGGGGCCTGGGTATCCTTGGCTAGGCTATGCTATGATGAGATTTGCCTACTGTGCTCACAATTTCCAAATCAAAACTCTAACTAGGCTAGTCTTACTGTCTACAAAAGGCTAGCCAAGGCCTACTTCACAGTAAAGGCACATGTATAGCCAGTCACTCCCCTATACACAGTCAGGGTTGTAGCTATGGTGGGCGGCGCTGGGCAACCGCACCCGGTACTTGATATTTCTCCCTGGCACTCCAGGAAAATACTTGTCTCCCCGCCCACCACAAATCTGTCTACTGTTTCCTAAAACTAGCCCCAAATTTACTCCCCAAAGTAAAATGAGGGCAAAATGAAAAATTAATGGCTGAAAAAATAGGGTAGATGCCATGGGGGGGGGGGGGGGGGGTGGGGTGAGGTGCTTTTGCCAGATCAGACAATTACCCTGCACTCAAATCTGGGTAGCTGCAACCCTGTACACAGTCCTTACAACAACCCAGCAAAGTGCTAGTGGAAACTGATTTTCTTCTGCTAGCAAAGCTAGGACCTAAAGTCTTCATGTACTATCATACAACCTCTCCTTTCCAAATCTTACTACTGTAATGTTTTTGATCACTTTCAATCTCTGGAAAGGTCTGAAAATTTTAAATGAAATCGACAACTTTGTCACTTCATACAATTTACTGTATAATGAGCTGCAACGTTACGCCATTATGGAAAACTTGTTGAGGCAACTTGCTATGTGGATGTATAGGAAATACTGAGATCAAATGTTTTGTGTGATGACACAGTGCTATGTACACAGCATTCTGATGTCAACAAATATTTCGAATGCTACACAGTTTTATTTCCTATATAACCACATAGCAAGTTGCCTCTACATGTTTTCCATAATGGCGTAACGTTGCAGCTCATTTGCATACTAATGTAAACAAAGTTCCTTAGTCACACAGTTAATTTTACAGTAAGATCTGGGGAAGAAAAGTAATGGTAGTAAATTAAGATTTTACGTCCAAAATTTGATGTGAGAAGAAAGTCAGTTTCAATCATCATACAGACTGCTGATCACCCCACTATTTCCATACCTACGTCATTGTAAGGACTATGATGTATTCAGTTTAAGTTAATTCTCTATTTCACCTCAAAGAGGTACAAGAGACTTACAAAACATTAATACGCAAACAGATTGTAATTATATAGCAAAAAGAATTAAAATATAAAAAAGAAAAAATTGCAGACATACATTATACGTATGTGTAAAGAACGTGTCGTCCACATGATATCTGTGCATGAACATGTTTCTCCACATACAGTAGCATGATTTTCGGCTTCAAATCGCATCTATTTTAAAAAAGTTTGCCAGGGTAAGGCTAGCATTAGGCTATCTGCAGATGTAGGCTAGGCCTAATGTGTGAAAGGGGTGATGGACAAATTTCGGTGAGAAAATGTAATTTGAGAGAGTGAGAGGCCCCGGACATTATGGCCGGGGCATAAATGTGAAAAAGTTGCAACGTTACACACTGCACAAGGGCTATGTTAACGGAAACACATAAGTCAGCGCTGTTCAAGGGCACAGGCGCTCGGTACTAGTATAGGCTGGCCAACACTACACATACGTATAACACGTGTTATATATATGTATAGTGTTGGCCAGCCTATACTAGTACCTAGCGCCTGTGTTCAAGGGTAGCCTAGCCTAGGGTACCTAGGCCTAGTTCTGACGTACACTTTGTTCCCTGAACTAGGCCTAGGCTATTGCAACACAAACTTTTGACCGCATATTACTGTGAGAGTAATATCGTCTGCGTGCGTTGCTGCAGTGATTGTTGCTATATACGCGTATGCACGTGTATGAACGTAACTATAGCTATGGACTATGTCACAATTAAACAGCAGTGCGTGCTATTTAGCATACAATAGTGTGAACGTCCTAGTTACATGATTTGGCAGTTTCATAAAATGTTAAAAAAACAAAACAGGATCGCTTGTGTAAATCAAAATTTTTGGTCTTTTTTTGGACACTAAGTGCTAATAATCTTAGAATGAAGGGTCTTAAACATATAAGGCCCCATAGAGGTCAATTATGTAGGAGTATACGTGAATTTGAGAAAGATCGAGACCATTCAAAATTTTTGAAGTCGCAGTAGCCCAATTTTGACAATGGGTATATTGCTGACCTAGTATGGGAAGCCCCTAAGCTTCCCAAATATAGTGACATGACCTAATAAGGCCACTTTCGAATGTCGTGCATCGATACAGTCAACAAAGCGCGTCAAAACTGCTGTCACAATCAGTGCGTCAATTTTTGATGCAGCACGCGCATAGCAAACTCCCTTGCTAATGCGCGTGAACCTGTTTTTCAAGCACTTGCACGCTAAGATAGGCTCAAATTGAACGCACAAACTGTCTACACTGAACCTGTACATACAGCTCTGTACAAAAGTTGTAAACAGCGCCTGCTGGCCTTATTAGGTTACTTCTGATTTTAGGCTTGAGCTGGAAACGCTGAACTTGTCGTAATGGTATCTCTTGAAAGGAAAAATCTGTGGTAAAGATTTATAGCTCTCAAATAAGGTCATGTCCGCCAAAACTTTTTCAGGTACAAGCAGATTCACATTCTTTTGTCCTGTTTTTTTAAAAACGAAAACTTTCTTAGAGTGGCCTTGTTAGGTTGTGCCATCATACTAGGTCAGCAGACTGCGGACTAGGGTAGCCTAGGCCCTTGGCCTAAACCGTCAGGGCGCAGAAAATTTCGCATATCTGATACACACTCGATGAGTGTAGAGTCTTTCACAGCCTATTTGAAGCTTTGCAAAATTTACACAAATAATTCGATTTTATCACACAAAATTCAAAGGAGACACATTTTTAAGAAGTTACAATCATCACAGTTACGCAATGCATTACCCCAAACGACTGGAAGGTGACTTTTCAGCTGAGTAGAAGACCGAGTAGGCGAGTCGTCAAGTAAACAGATGTAAGAATTTAAGCTCGTTCCATCATAGTTAATGTGATTTATACACAGAATGTCAGATGGCTCTTTCAAAATTTATTCCAATTAAATATAATGATAATAAGAACTAAATATTTTTAAATGAGCAGGTAAACGTATATTTTATTATTTGACCTAAAATACATTTAAAAGATTTTCTAGTTAGGTTGTATCTGTATCTGGCAATGTTAAGAACTGAGAATAGTATTATATGGAACGCCGATAATATGGTCGTAGGCAAAGATATTACAAGCTTATAATATCTTTGGTCGTAGCTCCAAGTTCGAATATTTAAAGTCTGTGCACAGACTTTACATATTCGAACTTCAATTTGCTGGAAAGAGGGTACGTACGTGTTCTTTCAATTCAAGCAAACTTTCCTTGGGTGGAAGAAGGGGTATGTGGACAAAAAAGTGAAATGGTTGGTGAAAAATACATGAGGTGTTTCTGCCGAAGGGGACTGAGTTTGCACCTTTTGTTTGTCTCCACACTTCTGCTTAATCGAGTATAAACTAACTGTCAGTTACTCCTGTCTGGTCAGCAAACTGTTCACTCAGCCATGAAATGGTCTTGCAGCAGCTGTTTGCCTAGCCATTGTATTTCCACAGAGAAGTCTATTTATGCTTGAGTGTGTCTGTTTACACAAGAGCAGAAGTAAGGAATCTTATCTAGTATTGTGGTTTTCAAACACCGCCGATCGGCGGTAATTTCAGTGGATTTGAGCTTCGGGAGGAACACGGCATGAGTCATTTCTGACTGAAAATTCCTACCCCCCCCCCCCCCAACTGCTTTGTAAAAGAAGTTACTCATTATCATGATATCCACTCCGGAAATGCATCACTAAGAAGATATCAGGGTCGGTAATGTCATTACATCTTGAAAGTAATATAAATATGAATGTTTGCAATAGGGGCCTATAACCTGGAAAATAATGAGTTCGTCATGTACCTATCATTGGTATTAGAATCTTGTCAGTGAACGGTTTATTTTTGGCAGTTTCAAATTTTGTGTTTTTCAGCCTCTTCCCCCTTCGCCCCCCCCCCCCTCCTTGGCTACGCGCCTGTCTCCAAGTTGAACAACCGAATATTCGTTTAAAACCATGCATATCCGATAGACACACCTAAAAATAGTATTTGTTGTTGAGTAGTAAATTTACTTCAAAAATGCCGCGTTTGATAGCCTATTATGGTTGCACCAAATTGCAAGTAGGGACCTTCATATACTCAGGCTGAAAATTTCCCAAAATAAAACCCCGTCTCTTAACCTCCTCTCCCAAGACGACGACTATAGGACAGTCTTTCAGTCACGAACATCCTCCTTCGCCCCCATGCTCAATCGTTGTCGGCTTCTAATTGTCTTGCTTTCCAATGTATGACGTTTTATATTTTTACCCAGGATCACAAAAAAACACTGAAATAAACCGTTGGAAATTGCTCTAGATCGTATGTTCTTGCGATACATTCGAATGTTTGCACCCATTCCCTACCCCCCTCCAAATTATTTTTCGCACGACTTATACCAATTCACCTAGTCATCACTTCTAACGTCCCCCGCCCTCCCCCCAAAAAATATTTTTTGCACGACACCCCTGAATGAATTGGTGTCCGGGCACAAGCGTCAACAGCTTCTCAAAAGTGGGAGGTGGGGCATAACCTAGACGAAAATGATTTAAGTGGAAATCGCAATGACCAAGGAAAATTGGATTTCAGAAGATCTAAGGTGTAACCTGAGGTATTTTCTAGCTATTTTAATTCATAAATGACTGCTTTTACCATTTTCAAGCTTGATCTATTAAATTAGCTATTTTCAAAGCTATGCAATCAAAACAGTGCCTGTTATTTTTGTTTGGGTTTCTGGAAAAGGTGGGGGACAAACGATATTCCCTCCACTTTCAAAAGTGGGGGGACATGTCCCCCGGCGCGGGAATCCTGTTTCATGGTTGGCCCTTTAGAATCATTGGACAATCATATTTTCTCACTGGAACTGTGAAATTCACGCAGGGTAACTTCTTGGTTTACCTTGAAAGTGCAATATTTATGTTCTGACATATCAAAAAAGCTACTAGAAGTAAAATTACAGGTGGGATATTTGTGAGATTTAGCTGTTGTTATAAAATATGTTTGAAGCGACTGCTTTTGCCCTTTAACTTTTATTCTAAGCAGGGGCGACTCCAGGGAATTCTGAATGGGGGTTACGTGCCATATTTGTTTTGCCAAAATGATGGACTGGTGGGAACCACTTGAGGTGATGGCGTTATCCCATCCCGAATTAACTCAGGAAGTGGGTGGTAAGTATGCATATTCGTATCTACGATACTTTGCACCCGGGGGACCTTTCCTTTTTCACCTAGCACGAAGGTGCCGTCCTGGGGGAGGGTCGAAGAGGAGGGGGTATCCCGGTCCCCTTTGAAAATTTTGTTCATTTAATGTAGTTTAGATACAAGATGCAACCTTTGGCAAAGTTTTGAACTGATTACATGTTATAAAATTGGTCTTATTTGTTGGTTGTAAGGAAAGGGTGAGCCTTGGTGTGGTGTCTTAGTGGAGGGGTTGGAACTCCTCTCCTTGAGAAATTCTCGTTTGGGTAAGGTGGATTAGATGCAAAATTATGCACATCTTTGAGGAAGCTTTACACTGATTAAATGTTAAGAAATTGCCATATTTACTGAGTGGTATTTTGGCTGTGGCATGGCACATCTCCACTTTTGATACCATGGGATGGGCATAGTGCCTCCTGGAGGCTCTGGGGTAATAACAAAATGGGGTATGATAAATACAAGTAACATCCAAATGAAACTTCAGGAGAGCACACCAATACAGTAGTTTTACCCATTTTGAACGAGAATCCAAGTGCACAGCTTCCAATGAAGAATGACCGAGAGGGGAGTAAAGGTATAGTGGTATAGAGGATTAATAAGTTGCATGTTTCATCATGCATTACTACCTAGATAGTAATTCCATGCTTTCATAATGCTTATTCTCTAAAAATACACTTAATGACCTTTGAGTAAACTTGTGCAATGATTATAATGTACTTCAAATCATGGAAAATACGCAACAAATGTTGCCCATAATATAGATTGCCACATTATCGCCTATTGATTCAAGTCTGAGGTTGAACTTAAAAGTTTTCGGAAAGTAGTTCTAGCCAGAATAATTCCTTGCACTATCGTCCTAAAAATACAGGCATGGAGTGTTAACCGTGGCAATTGCGTGAAAAGCTCGTCAAATTTTTGTTGTGTTGGAATTGATATAAAACCAGTACAGACCTTTGAACAAATACGCTTGGGATGGTATTAAAGAAAAAATAGAATTGATGGGTAGAGCGTGCTGAGAGCGCTAAAAATTTGATAGTTTGGGATGGATTTCCAAAACTTTGATAGTCCTGGGCCCTGCAAACGATTTGGGATAGAAAAAATTAAAATAGATCCATCATGCTGTCAAAAGCGCACTTCATCATACCCCCTACAGAAAGCTATGGCTTTAACGTCTTTTGGGTTCATTTCATCGCAAATTTTCAAAAATCGCTTGGGGCATGCCCCGTGCCGGCTCTACTGCCCCTGTTCCTTACATGGCGTCATCCCAAATCCCATTGAACGTTGTACATTACATAAAATTGCACTCTAAAACACATTGTCACAGCGATTCAGCGTCTACCAACACGCAATGGGAGCCATCGGGGTTGTAGCAAGTCATGACTCGAGTTACCATCTCCCACGACTCAGTTGACTCGTGTAGGCCTTTTCTAAGGATTCAAAGATTTGACTCGAGCTCAAATATATGGGGTGTCCGTACACTTCTAGACGCCAGTATGGTGGAAAGGGGTGCCACCCCCTCAAACTATGCTTGATAACCACTCTATTTGCTTTGCCTTCTTTGTTTCTCTTCTCTTCCTCTTTCCTTCCCCATGTTCCCTTCATTTTGCCGACTGGTGTAAAATTTTGTCGTCTCATCGTGACACGAAATCACTCTGCCATGAATAACTTTTGTTATGTCTGATAAGCTTATTGTAGTGCAGTTCAGCCGAACGAATAACTTTTCCTTTCATGCGTGTTTGAAGAGTTTTCTCAAACATTCCATTTTCTCCTCCCTTAGTCCCCCCTCGTGCACACACGCACACATACACACGTCTTTCCTTCTTTGTTCTCTTTTTCCCTCTCTCATCTTCTTTCCTTCTTTTTTTCTCTATGTCCTTTAGTTCTCTCTCCTTCCCTCTTTCTCCTCTACCCCTTCCCTTGATTTGCCGACCGGTTCAGAATCTTGCCGACTGGATCCTTGACATGGGGTTTGGAGTTACACTCCCATACCTCTTTAGCGACGGCCCTTATTCCACGGACTGTTGTCATGTTGATATAATCGGGGGGGGGGGTGGAAGAAGCTGTTGAATTTTTACAAAATGTCCATATTACACACCAAAATATACTAGATGGCAAGAAATTAACAGATAATTTACAAATGATGAATAAGAGAAATACAAACACTGTGCAACCCTCCGTATTATAATTTTTGCATAGCTTTTGACAAACCTCACGGAATGGTGAAACTTTGGATAAGTATGTGAGAACGGTGAAAAATACTCAAATAATTGCACTAAATTTTTCATCCGGGGACTTTAATGTATCCTTGTTGAGTCAAACGGCTGTTTCGAATAAATGTCCACATAAGAATTGAATTACCCCATAGAGTAGGATATAGGAACTAGAGTGTGCACTCCCCGAAACAGCTGTGATCGCATGGGGACTCGGCCGCCGTACAGTTTGTACACACATGCTCGCACACAGCACCGCTTCTTGCCTCCACCTATAATGGCGGACGGGTCCCCATCACTGATCTAAAGTCCCCATGCAATCACAGCGGATTTACGTACGCAGTATTAGGAGTGCGCACTCCAGTTCCTATATCCTACTCTATGAATTACCCCAATATCATAACGTTCTTTTACAGGTAAGTATATTAGCATTTGCTCAAATACGAGTTAATTTCATCCATAAAATTCGTTGCTACTTATTTTTCAGTCCAATCTGGACTTTTGGGGGAGGAGGTATCTCTAACAGCTCTTTGATTTATAATACTGAAGGGCATCCTATTTCATACATCGGCAGTAAGCCAAACCACAATTAAACCAAAATAGTTAAATATTTGTTTTAAATTTCGGTTGGGGAGATGGCCAGAGTGATCTCGACTTACTACAGGGGAGTCTGAAAAGGTGGGGGAGGGAGTCAGTATTATAATTTGCATAGAACTTTGACTTAACTAAAAGCTTTGGTTTGGACTTGTGGAGCTGACATGGGTTGTTGATTGGGGAGGGGGCATTGGCGTATCGAGATTTCTGAGTGCTCCATGGGCAACTCAAACCGGTCATTGTAGGAGTTAATGATAAATAAATCATTCAAAAGGTAACCGTCGAAAAAGGACGAGGAAGATGGCAGACCGAAGGGGTTTTAGTGCTCTGTACCATAGTTTTGAAACGTCAATTTCATTTTAAATGCCTCAACAATTATTAAAGTGTTCATCTGAGACAAGTAAAATAATGGATGCGCTCGAATCGCGCCGAAAAAAATATTTATGAAAGAATTTGTGACCAGTTTTAGTGGCGTTACTTCAGTTTCCTTTTATCTTTTTCATTTTTACAGATTTCATGTGGGGCTGGGGCCTGTTGGTCCTGTGTATACGCCGCTTTGATGGCAACAGAAAGGAATATGAAGAAGTAATCACCCTAGATTGCAAAAGTCGATATTTCTGGACAACTACACATAGAAAATGTAAAAAGTATTCGTATGTGCGCGAAAACCTTTTTCCCCTCACATTGGTGACAATTTTAAATCTTCTACTGCGAGAAAGAGGCTTACCAGTACATCATTCCAACAATTTGGGAAGAGTTGGGGGATATTATTCTACCGAGGGGGGTATTACTGGAGTAGTTTCGGAAATAGTTTGGCCAAAAGAACTATATACACTACTGAACTGACAACAAAGGCCCAAGTGATATTATTTTACAAGGGGAGGGGGCGTTTTAGGAAAACCTGTGTTGCCGGAGGAATTTGACCGATTGTTTCCAAAATCTTTAACCCGAGGAATAAGTTTTTCCCTAAATCCAAACGCTGCGTCCCCGTGCCCATAGGATAAAACTAGTGGCGCAGTTAGATATTTTTCTGTGAAAGGGCAAAAACCAAAAATTTCCAACAGGTTACTGTCTCAAAGTAACCATTTGCTGCTGATTTCGGTTTCGCGCTCTGGGTCGTTAGGTTTGTTTTGAAAGTATGAGGGCGATTTTGGCTTGAAACTTGGGTGTTTTCATGTGATAGGGGTTTAAGGATATGCCCCCATTTTAAAATTTTAAGAGAATGTTAGAACTCAGATGCAAACTGTTGCTATAGGTTTCAATATTTTAGGGTAATACGGACCTTTTTCAGAACAAGTTATTTTCTTTAACACAACATGCCACGGACAATAGTAAAAGGTCAGGAATTGTTTCGAAAATCTAGGTCCATACACTAAGAACGAAGGTCTGAATATCCGATGGTATACTTTCCTAAACCATCGTAGGCCTATATCTGTATATGTAGCCTATTCTTATACATGGAAATGACAATTGCCCTAGTAGACAAAGAAAAATACTGCCAAAGGCAAACCATTCTAAATGCATTCTCGTAAGCTTAACAAAGCTTTTCCGGGCCTGCAAGCTCCAATGGTGCAAAACCAGAGGTAGGGTCTAGGGTCTTCATAAATTTTTTGTTAAATTAGATCGCTTTGTGGCTATTCTGGACCAGAGTCCTGAGAAAATCCTGCGTCCTCCAGGAGTAATTTGAAACTGGTGATGAGATATCTTTCCTGACGATGATAGGAAATAGGTGCTAACCGAAAATTTCTTTGCAAATAGACGCTACTGGGGTGATAGGTGCCCCCCAGCGTGTGATCCAGGGTCCATCTTACTGATGAGGTCCAGGGAAACTAGCTAGGAGGTTCAGTGGCAAAGCTCTGGAAAGTCAGAGGTATTTACAAATTGAGCATTAGACGACGATTTCGATTTCGCAAGTTGCAAATGACTTTAGATGTCCCACGAAGATCATTACTCAAACAAACTGTCAGTCGAGTTGATAATGGGTGATGCAAGAGGTTCTTTGGTAAAGTAGTTAGGGATATTTAGGGATATCACTGGAGAGTCAAAATTCTTTCTGTGTACTACAAAGGCACTTGGCTGCCCACTCCATGTAGATGGGAGCATCTTGTACTATACCTGTAGAGATATTACAGCTCAAAAGTGCCCCTAAACCCATATTTTTCAAGGAAAAATGAAGAAATCGCAATATTTGGGTTTCCTTAATTTCATGCCCATTCTGATTTGGGAGTCGAAATTCTTTCTCTATACTACTGAGACATAAGGCTGCCCATTTCATGAAGATGGGAGCATCTTGTAGCGCAGTATCAGAGATATTACAGCTCAAAAATGCCTCTTTACCTTTATTTTTTACTAAAAAATGAATAAATTTCAGTGTTTGGGTTTCCTTAATTCAATATTCCATTTTCATCTGCCAGTGTCATTTTTTCTGTGTACTACTGAGGCACCTGGGCACCAGTTTTGTGAAGATGGAAGATCTTATGTTGCTCTAAAAGAGATCATCATTGCTCAAACTTGTCTTGTAGTGCCAAAACTTGTATTTTGTAATGAAAAATGAAAATATTGATGTTTTAGCTGTTTAGGGTCTACACCAATGAAAGATTTGCCTGCTTTTAAAATTTTCAAAATTGATGTGTGTCTTAACAATCTACTTTTCTTTTAACAGCAGAGAGATCAGTAGATCTAGTTATTCAATTGAAGGAAATATTGGGCATAAAAATGATCCCAGAGGCCAAAATTTCCCTACGAAATACAAAAAATTGCAAATTTTCAGTGCCACTCATTTCATGTAGGTTTGAATCTGGGCGTCAAAATTTTCCGCACGTGCTACCTGGTTATAGGACTACCCATTAACAAAAATTAAGGTCGTTGGAATACACACTTTAAGAGACTCTGGCACTCAAATTTGTCCCCAGGTGCCAAAATTGCCGGGTTTGGGCGAAAAGGGCCACATTTGACAGGTCACTAAAACAAAACGGATCAATATTTTGGGGAAAACTTTCAGTACATTGTAGGAGACTGTGTTTATTTTAACACTTTTACTCCTAAAAAGTTTTAGACCCCAAATGTTGGCGCAAAAGAGTCTTTCTTGAGCTGGATCAGCCAAAATGATCAAAATGGTGGCCATTTTGAGTCGGCTGGCTACCCCCCTCTCGCACATGAAAAAATGGAGCACATTTTTTCCTGATTGTCTGATGTCAAATCTACATCTTATCAAAGTTTTACCAAAAAAAAAAAACCCAAAACAAAACAAAACAAAACAAAAAAAATGCAGCAAACCAAAACGTCCCTGACTAATAGGTGTGTTGTATAAGTGGTGTGGTAACAACTCCTCCCTTTGAGAAATTTTTGTTTATGTAAGGTGGCTTAGATGCAAAATGGTGCTATGTAGGCAAATCTCTGAACTAATTACATGCTCAGAAATTCTCATTATTTTGTGATATTTTGGCTGTGGTATAGCACCCCATCCAAGGCTGATACATACCAGCATATTACCTTCTGGAAGCTCTGGGGTAGTTACAAAATGGAGAAACTGGCATGATGTTTTAACTGACATCCAAATGACACTGCATGGGAGAACAAAATTAAATATCGTATTTTTACTAATTTTGAACGATAAATCTAGAAGAGCAGTTTCCAGTAGGGAATGAGTGAGAAGGGGTAGGTATAACAAAAGGGGTAGAGGACTAACAAGTATGTTTTCTAATACATGTAAATGTATTAATAAGCAGTTAATGACCTTTGAATTTAAAATATTGTGTAATGAGTAATATACCTCCGTCAAATCCTATATATCACGCTGCAAATGTTGCTGACAATAGGCTACTCCCCTCCTGACTGAAGCCCGAGGCTTAGTTTTCGAAAATAGTTCTCGCCAGAATGATTCCGTGGATTGTCGTTCTTATTTGCCAAAAAGAGCCACCAGGCCACTATCCAAGCGGAGCTCCACCTTCTGTTGCCACGTTACGTATGGAAATTTTTTACCTAAAGGTCCTAAAGATTGCAAGAAATGGCATTTTGCAGGATTTTAAATTGCATCGTAAACATTTCTTATTTTGCTTTCTCATGTTTCCCAAATTTACACTTTAGGTCAAAAAGACCCTGCATGATAGAAGACTCCACAAATGCACGGAAGTATGATAATGTTTTTTGTCTCACTGAGAAGTGCTCCCTGAAGACGGTTCAATGTGCCCTGTTCAAGTCTCTTCAGGAGAAATATCCCTGTGGGTGTTTTTCAACGGGCAAAGTTCCTGGAGCTTTTGGTTTTACAAAAATGGCGATACTAACATAAGCAATGAGAATTGAGACAATCAGCTTGCAACGGGGACTGAGCGAAAGGGTAGGGGAATAAAAAAGATTCCTTGACTGGCAAGCATGTGAATGCTCTCTTTTGTAAGTTAATTAAAATTCACCATATAGGCTTACCGAAAGTAGATGCCCGGTAAAAAATCTCCTGAAAAATGTATAACAACAAATACAAACTTCCAATCTTTCACAGGATATCAATTTTACCATTACATAGGCTATGCATAATATTAGATCGACGCGCCGTCCCTACAGATGTTGGAGATGTAGGCTACCTTTTTTCGGAAAAGTGTCTTGGTCAGAATAGTTTCACGTATTATTGCCCTCAAATAGTTATGAGATATGGAGTGCAAATTGTGACGAATGCGCGCAAAGCGCCCTAAATTTTGCGTTAAAAATCATTTCCACGACGCAAGTTGCATGCAAACGTTACCTCGAGACACTTCAAGTCTCCAGCAAAATGTAACTGCCAATTAGAAGGCGAGTCTTTTGCCTGGTAATTCGTAAAAGCGTTCAGTTTCCATAATACGTCTTACCCTGACTGTCTGAATTCCCTCACTTGCATCTTGCCATGATGTTTGCTACTCATAATCCCTAGCTCATGGGTGTCCCCAAGGGGGAAGGGGTCCAGTGGGGGAGCGTCCACATAGTCAGGGGTCGTTCGCCCCCTGACGGACTCAAATTGCCTGTCGGCACCCTTTTTAGGTTTTTATCGTATTGAGGTATAGGGTATCTACCTACTTCAAAGCTCCCCTTCAGGCCATTCTCGCCCCTCTGACCAAATTCCCTAGCTCGGCCACTGGGGTCAGGAGTACGTGACGACCCCACTTTGAGCTTTTTTCAGAAACGTTTAAAGGATGTACCAAGATCGAAATAAGTTTCTTCCGCATTGCAAAGTGTACTTTTGTTTTAGTATGTTCAATGGTTAATTTCGCTGCAATTACAGATCGAGTCCCCCCAAATTACTATTTCCCATTACCTATTTTAATGGAATAAATTACATGTACAGTATTTTCTAGGTCTTGAAGGAGAAAGGTTGAAAGTAAAAACAAAGTAAATTGGGAAAATCACATTGTGCACAAACTGATGGTTCTGTTCTATAGAGCCTGATAACTTAAGCAATTAGACGCTATTCATTGCAAATTTGAACGATTTTCTTAAATTTCTTTGCATTGCAGAGCTCAATTTGCTTAAAACTTTTCTGTGATTTGCTATTTGAGGTTAGCTATTTTTGCCTCCTTAATCTTGCATATTCCTTTATATTCCAAGAGCTTCAGAGAGCTTTTGTCCAGGGAATTCTTTGCCTCTGGATCCTACCAGTCGATTCCCTTGACCGAGCCCATGGTTCCCATGATAGGCCCCCAACTATAAAAGAAAACCGTTCTGGTGCCATTGTCGTTTTAAGACTTACAAGCTGTCTCTTTGTGATCCTCATCCATGGATTCACCTTTTGCTCTTATATGAAATCATATTTTTGGCATTATCAAAACTAACAATATTGACGATAATTTCACCGCATTATAGGCCGGGCATTTGAAATGTCTAACTCCTCAGAGCTTCCGAGGGCTCCGCCCCATGAACCCCACCAGGGGCCCTTTAGCGGGCTCCTGGACCCCGCGCCGTAGTGCTCGCGCTACGCGCGAGCATTGCCGCTTACGCGGCAATAACTTCCTTCTTTACACAAAATACGCCCCTCCTTTAAAAATGCCTGGTGACGTCCATGTAGCTGTGGACTCGAGCAATCGGCTTATTGTAAAACTTTCACCGATGAACATAGGCGGAAATCCCACGGGGGTAGGGGATAAATCCCCCACTTTTTGAAAAGGGGCCCGGCCTACACAAACATCCCCCGATTTTCAAAAAATATTACAAAATACTATGCTCTGTAATATCATTTTTGGTCTTCAAATTGATAACTTTTGAATAGTGTGAAATTAAGTAAACAATTAATTAACTTCAATGACTTCAAAAATGCTATTTTGGCGCGCTTCGGGAGCATCACAAACGTGCATTGTTGTTTTATTATTAGTGAACTTGAGCGAGATTTTGTTTCCAACACTTCATGCAACGCTACCACCACCTATCCTTTTGAACTACTACAGGCTTTGCTGGCAAATTAGGCTAGCAGGAGATATGGTAACATAATTTTTCTGGTCTATTAATACGAATTCCCTTTGGAAATAGTAACTTTTTTTTAATTCAGTGATCAGAATTTTTTAAATAGGCTCCGTAGGGCTTCTGTGGGTTTATACCCTGGGCCTCTTCTTGAAAGTTGCCTTTCGACCCCACTAACATAAGAAAATGGTCGAATTATCATGTCAGTGGTCTGTTTAGTGCGCATCTAATGTCCTTTAGAAGTAGTTAAATGCTTCACTCTAATGCTCACAATTTTGAAAACAAGGCTTATGAGAGCTTCACCCTCTGGAACCCACCCAGGCGTTTCTCCTGCACCCCACCAGAGGCCATAAGGGCTAAGGCGGTCCCCTGGACCCATGTCGTTAGGGGGCAACTATCTTTAGCCTCCGGGACCCTCTCCATCTACACAACTGGCTCGTAGGCCTGTGTTTAGGACTGTAATGAGTGACAGACGGATTGATAAAATGGCTGTGTGAAGAGCGCCAAATTTGTGCATGCGAAATCATATTGTAGCCTATGTAAGTGCATTAACAAATTTACATGCAAACTGTATGTACATATATATAAATATATATATATTTATATATATATATAATATATATATATATATATATATATATATATATATATATATATATATATATATATATATATATATATATATATATATATATATATATATATATACTGAGCTGCACTGATGAGATCTAACAAGATCGAAACAGTTCTGTCTGCAGATTGAGTTATATATATATATATATATATATATATATATATATATATATATATATATATATATATATATATATATATATATATATATATATATATATAGGGTCGAAATACTGCGGAGCACTAGAGTAGTATGTAGGTCGATAAAGGTTGTAAAAAGTGCTTAAAGTTTGCGGAAAATTCCACGACGTTTCGAGTATAGACTCTTCATTCAGGTGGCAAAAGCCCGCGGAGGCTTTGAGTAAGAAGTCTAACACGTCTACTAATCTACGAATTCCTTTGGTAATTTCCCATCACCCATCGGTACGCCCCATCATTCGTGCCATTTACAGGAATATAGAGACTCTTCGCAAAGACCCTTCAACCCGTGACCTTTTCCCTGAACCCCCCATTACGGCCTTCAGAGTTGAAAAGAACATTTCCAAGCACTTAGTTCGGGCTTCCCACCCACAACAACCAACTGACAACACACCAGGTACATTTCCCTGTGGTCGCAGTAGGTGCAACACATGCCCAGTGGTTGGCAAGAACACACTTATCAATATTTTGGGTTCTAACGGCAACAGATTTAGTGTGAACCAACACTTCACCTGCACTTCCACAAACTTGGTTTACATTTTAGTTTGTGGACGTTGCAATTGCCTGTATGTGGGAGAAACCAAACGCCTTCAAGGTTATCCGGTCGCCACTCATTTCAACCCCCCATCACCGTGCTCAATTAAAGACTTGGCCGTTACTGCAGCCTTAATGTGCAGAGGTTCTGACCGTGATCGTCAGACCGCCGAAAACCGGCTTATCATGAAACTCGGGACCCTCTCCCCACACGGTCTTAACATTAGAATGGACCTTTTTTAACCTGTTCCCCTTTCCATTACTTTTTACCAGTTTTTTTTCAGCCTTCTTTCGCTTTTTTACACCGTGTTCGTTCTGTGCGACCGGTTTGTTCGTGCCTTTCTTCAATGTGTTTCTTCTCTATTTCTACTTCTTTGTTATTCAGTTGCATTTTTTTGCCACCTGATGAAGAGTCTATACTCGAAACGTCGTGGAATTTTCCGCAAACTTTAAGCACTTTTTACATAACCTTTATCGACCTATATATATATATATATATATATATATATATATATATATATATATATATATATATATATATATATATATATATATATATATATATATATATATATATATATATATATATATATATATATATATATTATATATATATATATATATATATATATATATATATGTATATATATGTATGTATGTATATATATATATATATATATATATATATATATATATATATATATACGACGGTATACAGCTTTTCCATGAGTACGACTACAAATCCATTCCCACTAGTAGGCTACGAGTACACAAGCAATTGTACATTACCGTGAGTACGACTACGTACTCACAAGGGCTGTAACATCCGAGTCCGGACTCGGACTCGATTCCAGACTCAAGTCCGTTTTTCGCCGAACTCGGGAATTGGCCCGGAATGGTGGATCACGGAATCGGAATTGTTCCTGAATGGGCTCAGCTGAACTCGGGCTCGGAGCCGATTCCAGTCCATGCAACTAAGTTCACAAAAATGAAAGTTTCATTAATGTTACCTAAGCAACATTATTATTGGTGCACAATAAAACAAGTGAATGGTCACATAGAGTTAACTAAATTACAGGGTCAGCCAGGGTATGAAATCGATTCCTGAAAAGGGTCCGTTTTCATATGATAGGTGTATTTGTAAATAGTGCAAAAACATTTGTTGAGGCCCTACAGTGTCAAATGGCCAAACTCGGAATTCAACGGCCCGGAATTGGAAAACCCGGAATCGGAAGTGGCTCGGAATCGGAGGTTACTGGACTCGGAATTGGCCCGGAATGGTGGCCCCTGAAATCGGAATTGGTCCGAAATTAGGTGGACTCGATTCACTGGCGTAACAAGCGGGTGGACTGGGTGGACAATGTCCGGGGGCCTAGAAGGTTCAGGAGCCCACAACCATGCAAATACGCAAAACAAAAATTCTCAAAAAATCGGAACTAACGTCTAACCACCCAGTACAGACCTGAAAGGAACCACAAAGCTATCAACAACTGCAGAACTACTTTTGAAAAACCAGACAAGAATGTGATACGGGATTGAACCCGGATCTGGTGCGTGCAAGGTCTCACTCTTACCCCGTACCTCCCCATGGCGATTGGATGGGTCTCAGGAAAATGGGTTTATGGTACCATTGGCTTTGGGGCGGCCCTCGAGGGTCTTGCTACGCAGCTGACTCGATTACGGGCCTGGTACTCACCACAAGTCCGGATACGCAATTTAGAACAAAGCTGGGTAACTTATTTTCGAGGAGTAATAAAGGCTTTGAAATATCCTCGTGATATGCAACATTCATAGCTCTTGTAATGTATAACACTGAGAAGAAGAGCCAGGGGCGGACTGACAACGGGCCCCCGGGGAAAATAGGTATGGGGCCCTCCTCCTCAACCTGAATCAACTTTCCCACACCGACACTACTTATATAATGGCCACAACCTATCCCACATAGGTTACCAACTCAATACCAGTCTTCACATTAACAAAGCTCACTTTTCAAAAAAAGTCTAATGTTTAAACAGATAATGTTATGTTTAAATACAATTATCATAATAATATGATTTTCCGATTTTCATTAAAATTTCCGAATGACAGTGTGGGCCCTCGGGCAGTGCCCGGTTGCCCGACTGCTCAGTCCGCCCCTGAGAAGAGCTATTACCAGCCTGATTTATTGGTAAGACTGAATGGCTTAATTAATGTTAAAAGCTATTCTGCCGGTGCCATCGACACACAGTATAGTCGCTCAAGGATAAACTGCTCGCGGGCTTTTTGCAACCACCACTTTCCACCAGTTTCAGAGATGATGACTGAAGCTAAATGTTGACCCGCAGTGACAATTCTCGGTCAAGTGGGCGAAACTGAGCGAGAGCGACTGGAGAAACAACCCTGAGCATTTGCTATTACAAATCTTTGGGGAGCTACAAATAATTTTTTCAGGGCTTAATAATCACAGGGAGGTGATCTTAATCCCAAGCCCCCGTCCAGCTACTACGGCATGTAGGTACACTTTCAACCCCTTTAGTGGCTGGAAATCAAGAGATTCGAAAAATGTAGTGATTATAGTGATTCATATCGTAATGTTGTACAAGATGTGCGACAGAATTTTCCCTTCAGGAAGCCGGGCAATGCCAGCGACCCCAAGTTCCGACAGCCTCTATGTCGACGGGGTGGTGAGAAGGGGATATGAAGGAGCCTAACTACTATCCCATACCGTTGCATGGCATATTTGCATAATATCACGTCATATACTTCAAGAGCAGAGTTGCGCACTGATGGTGTTCTTTTAAATCTGCGTCCTGAAATTGCAAAGCGCAAAAATTTTCGGTAGGCTTACAAAAAAAACCCATTATGTAATTATTAAGAACAAAAAGAAAAAAAAAAAAGAAAAACTGTAGGGGATGTATTCGGTATCCGGGATAACATACATTGTATCGAAACCACCTGTTCTACCCGATGAAATAGCCAAAATTTTGTTCCGTGAGTCGTTCAACAACTGACCGTACCGCTTGACACACACAAGAGAGAGCAGCAACTAGGCTTTGAGATATGAGATGAAATTTACGACCTCTACATAAACTATGTACTCTGCCCATAGGCGTAGGAGGCGGGGGGGGGGGGGGCTGAAGCCCTCAACCAAAAATTTTGGTGAAAATTCGGGCAAAATACTGAGAATTTTTCAGGCACCCACTGAAAGAAAAATAATGCAATGATGTAGCTAAAGAGTGTTAATAATTTAAAAAATTTCCTTGGTAATTAATACAAAGTTTTGATCTGAATTGCATAAGCACATATATATTCCGTATTAATTCTTCAGTGTGTTTTTTAATGGTTAAACTTATATTATGATTATCAGTTGTGTATTCGAGGGGCCATTGGGCCATGCCCCACCTTCACTGATGCTGATTTTTTCTACCTAAAATATGTGAATGTTTTAACACAAATTTTACTTCAAAGGTAGCATATGTGGCACCAGATTGCATGTAAGGACACCTAATTTTTCAAACATTTTCAAAGAGGATGGGGTAATGCCGATTTTTTTAGTACCTAAAAATACGTAAATGTTTTAGCACAAATTTTACTTCATAGGTAGCATATGTGGCACCAGACTGCATTTAAGGACACCTAATTTTTCAAAAATTTTCAAAGGGAAACCCCCTCCCCCAGGCTGGCAATCAACGATTTCCGCCAAAATTAAAACCAGTAAAGAAAGTAGAAACACTGCAAATTATTGGATGATGTAATTGGCATGCGGTGTGATAACCGATGCATGCCTATATGATATGCATGGGCGGATTTAGGGGGGGGGGCCCAGGGGGCCCGGGCCCCCCCCCTTCCAAAAAATTTTGAAGTTTTTTTCCACATCATAAAACAAAGGGCAAGGCCCTATTCCAATGAAATAGGACTATGCGATGTGTCAGAGTGAAACTTAAATTTGTTCATTATTTTCTACCTCAGAAAAAAGTGTTATGCTAATAACTCTGCTACTGACTTTCAGCTGATAACATTTTGGCTTACACTGGCCTGATCAGTAACTTTCTCTGGGCATTGCAAGGAGTTACTCATGAGCGTTCTATTAATGGATTGCTAACTTCAGTCTATTACTGGCCAGGCCCACAGCATTGGGAGCACTGCTTCTACTTTCAAGGGAATTTCAGAATTCTTTAATATTTAGAGGAATATTTTCGACAACATTAGGCTTTTAACTATAACTTGCTGCAATATTACCCTGTAATGTCTTATTTAAGCCTTAGAATTTATTTTAATGGAATGTACTGTGAATTTAGGGTAAAATTTAAAATTCACTAAATTATGAACATTTTCCAGCGATATATAATCAGTTCAAAAATATATTAAAGGCATCACCATTTTGCATCTAAGCAAATTAAATTAACAAAAATTTCTCAAAGGGGAAGGTGTAAGGGGAGGGGACACCCATCCCCTTAGACCCCTTCCCAGAAAAGCATCTTTCACCCGACCAAAAAATAAAATTCACTGAATTATGAACGCTTTCCAGCCATATATGATCAGTTCAAAAAATATACCACAGACATCACCATTTTGCATCTGAGCAACCGTAAATTAACAAAAATTTCTCAAAGGGGAGGGGACACCCCTCCCCTTAGACCCCTCCCCAGAAAAGCATCTTTCACAAAAAAAAATTAAAATTCACTGAATTATGGACGCTTTTCAGCCATATATGATCAGTTAAAAAAATACACCACAGACGTCACCATTTTGCATCTGAGCAACCTTAAATTAACAAAAATTTCTCAAAGGGGGAGGGGTTACCCCTCCCCTTAGACCCCTCCCCAGGACGGTGATTACTCATCACATGCTTTTCCCCCTATCAAAATAACGTGACACTGCCCTTGGGGGTACCCCTCTCCTCAAACCCCTCCCCCAGATCGGATTTTTATACAAACCACTATGACCTGGGCCCCCCCTTTTGCCAAATCCTGGATCCGCCACTGATATGTACATTAACATGCCGAACGTGTGTAGAGGGCGCGGAAATTTTTGGTTATATTTTTCGGGCAAGTCGTTCCAGCCCCCCCCCCCCAATCAACTTGGGCTCCTACGCCCATGACTCTGCCTACATGTTAATTGGTTAGAGGTGGACAGGACTTGTGCCATCTAGCTATGTGGCGGAATGGACATGGGCGTGGATTCATGGGGGGGGGACGCGTTCCCCTCACTTTTTTGGAAGGGGGGACATCTCCAAAAAGTCCCCTCCCCCACTTTTTCAAAAATGATGAAAACTTCCATAATTATTTTGAGATCAATTTTCAATGATTCAACAAGCACAGTACTTGTACGGTAATAACAATAAAGCTTAGGTACAAAAATAGAACTATTTGATCGTAGTACGAGTAGCGAAAAGGGAATGTGACATTTCTGTGCACCCCTTACGGCTTGGAGCTCAATGATCTCGCCAATCAATATTTTCAAGCACATTTTTTTACGTAAAAGGTGTAATTAAATAATACAACATAGATTACGAATTGACAATACATTTTTAAAAGCTAAACTGCGCCCAAATATGGCACCATGATTTGCCATATTGACACCTTCCAATTTCCTTTTTTTCAAAGGGGAAGGAAACACCCCGACCCTCCTTTTTATAGACCCTCCCCCAGGTCGGCGATCCGCAATGGTGAAGTCCCTCCACCTCTGGAGATGGATCCACGCCCTTGGGAATGGAACTATTGAAGAAACTCGAGCGCGCCGAAAATTTGGCGGTTTTATTAGAGAAATTGTCCTCTTGAGAGCAAAAAACAGGTAAACTGTCGAGGCGACTAGTCACCGTCGGGGATTGCATACATTATCGTATCGACTAAGACTCCCGACGAAACTGTAAAACTTCCCCGACGGGGAGCCATGCCCCTCCCCCACCTGGCGCCACCACTGGCATCATCTTTGATTAACGTACACCATTTTCGGGCATTTCGTGAATCCAACACCCATCAGACGACCCAAATATCGTTTCAATGAAAAAATCCTTTTTTGTACAAATTGTGACGCACGCCCCTCAATTCACAGCTTTTCGCCTCAGATCTATTAAAGTCTAATCTGGCATGTACCATTCTCTGTGCTGTGCGTACACCTGTTTTGGTTTGCAGCGGTAACAGCTGGTAAGAAAATTGTGAATGGCCACGTACTGTACAACTGTGACCTTTTCATTTAAAATCCTTTTTTGAAAATGTTGTCTTTTTTTCTCAGAAATCCGTCCCCCCCCCCACCGGGGAAAGTTGTAATTTCCCAAAATTTAGTTAATAACAATTATTTTACTCTAAAGGGAAGATCGCCCCAGTTGGGTTAAAAGCAAAGTGAAATCATAATAGCAAATTAAAAAACTATGTTTGTGGAAAATTACATTTGCTCAAGTTGTCTTAAAATGTCAATGCGTGCGGGCCCAAATATAGCCAAGGATACTAGTATGATTTTATATAAATTTAATAGAAATGAGTTCAAATTTTACCCCTTAATTCAGTGCAATACATTAATGTCATAATCAGTCCAAATGGAAATATTAATCTGTCAGTGAATTTTGTCCAACATATTGCAGACCCGCCCCTCAGAACAGATGATCATAAGCTGTCCACTCATTTTTGGCTAAATCTTTGTAAATAGCTGTATACTTTTTTAAGTAGTACACTTCTATATACTATGCGATAAAAGTTACCAAAGAATCACTTACTCAAATGAATTATGGCAAATAATTGGAAATTTTGCTTGTGAAAATATTTTTTCTCTTTTGAAATGGACCTTTCCTGTATTTAATTGAAACACTACTTTCAGTTACAGTGAAACTTGGTAATTATCAGAACTCAGTAAGAAGAAAATTTCTGTCCTAGCATTGTATATGAGCAGGTGAGGGTTTGTATTGTCATTTTGATTTTATAACAAGAAAAAAACCTGTCATTTTAAGGTTGTACATATCAAACATTTATTAAGTTAAGCCCCTTTGTTAAAGTTTAGTACGATAATGATATTGCAAGGAGATGTTCCAATTGACAGCAGTAATACAAGGTCCTATTAAAGTCCGTTACGTCTTATTAACGCTATCTTTGGTAATCTTTTCACACTTAAATAGGTCTAAAGTAGTAGCATAATGAAACTTCTTGTGCTATCTCCATCTGATACAACTCCCCTGCCTGTATAACAAGACTTTGGATTGCACAAAGTGTGAGAAAAGCGTAACAGTCAACACCTCTTGAACCGAAACCTACAACAGATACAATGCCAGGCCTTGCATGGTACATTGGCATTTATGGACCAAGAGTGATGCTTGGGTGGATATTATAACAGTCCTTCATTCCTTCATGTGTGCAGGACGTGGGCAAGAGATGATTGTAGTGTAGGAGGCATGTAATCAGGTAACAGGGACTTTCATTTATAGGAACTTTCTCATGTATTTCAAAATGCACCAATCAAATCACAGGACAAACTGGTTCATTCTTTGCAAGAATTTACATTTTTTTTTTTTAGTTGAATGTTTGAGCACTGTTGGTATAGGTAGGATACATACAGCAAATTACTGTATCCTTTAACCATAAAGCTTTTGTTTTATTTCCTGTGATTCAGTACTACTATTTCACAAAACTGAATCTTTGTAAGTTGTAACCTGTCTATTTTAGGCAATGATTCCTCTGTGATCTCTGGGCCCCATGCCTGGGAATGGGCTGAAAAATGTTCCACAGGGGTTGGGGGGTAGCCACCTGCAGATCTGGATCGCTGCTGAGGTGTCTTCTCAACTCAGAGAGTAGACTCCGCTGTAAAAGAAAAAAAATCAAGCAAAAAATATTAAAAAGATCCATTATCAAACTTTAAGATACTTTGACTCTGTTAAGAAACAACACTCTAGAATGTTCCAGCTGCACACACCGTAAACTTATAAATTTCAAACTGTCCATGATGAATACAGAGTCAGCATTGCATCATGTAACGCAGTTTTGTCCTGCACTTTGATGGCGAAAAAAGAAACTGGTAACCTACTTAGGTAATAAGCTGTTTTGCTTACAGTATTTCTTCCGTTGTCTTTCAAATCTTGAGTTTCTTTCCGTGAAGACTTTCTTTCACTGTCTCTTGGAGACATGTGCAGCAAATGATTGTAGCTTGAATAACACTTTCGGCTAAAAATCTTATACGCTCACGAGGTTAAAGGTCCCTTTTAAAGCAGCCTTGCATGGTAAGTCAATGTAAGTAAGGGGCGATTTTGCCGTGCAGAGAATTAATCACGTGGTAACAAATAAGTCGTCACCTCCCCTGCTATATACTGTACTACTCCTTGCTTTCTACAGGGAAAGTATAAACAAAATTACCCTACAATTTGCAATTACTTCTTGCCAAGAATATTGTAAAGGCAGTAGGCAGTCGCCCCCAAAATTTGCTTTAAAAATCAGCAAACTCTTGCCAAATCTCCTCTTATTGCATTACAAAAGCCTCTGAAGAACATTTTTGAACACACTAAATCTTCTTAGTAAAGCAAGGTGAAAGAATTCCCCTTGGATTTCACAAATGCACTAACACAAACACTGTCACAATGATCAAAACTGGCCATTCATGAATCGATGAGTGCCATGGCATACTACTCTGATTGGGGTTACTGCATTTTTCCCTTTAATACTGAACAGTAGATGTCATTTACTTGTTCAATGTCAAAGAAACATCCATGTGGAAGATACCGATGAATATATTCCAAGAGAATGGAATATAACTGACACATACAAGTTTCATGTCATTTCTATTGTTCTCCAAGTTAAATTATTTCACGACCGTAGGCCTATACACAACTAAGGTTTATTGCCATCAACTACAGCTTGGGGCACTCAGTCCTTCTGTTGCCCCATCAGCATCATGCATACCATTGCAGTATCCAAAATACTCATGACGCCATTTGTGTTGTAAAAGAAGGTAACCGAAACCATGGTAGTTATACTATACATTATACAGTTACATTAATACATGAAATCAACAAATTACCCTGGATGATGAGATTAAGAGCAAAACAAATTACAAAATTATGTTGTTCAGGAAACTGCAAAAGCAGCATGAAATCTTCGACCATAAGATGCTTCCATGATGCTGGTAACCAATCCGACATATTTAGCTATGTAACACAACATCATGCAGAGACATTACATAAACTTGTATTATACATGAACAGTAGGCTGAACTCACACAGCATCAGACCACAATATTCGGTAGCCAATAGCTACTTGCCTGTCCTCTGGAGCATGAATGCATGTTTTGAAAAGTCCTCAACATTTTTGGGTATGATTGCATTAATCCCCATCGTGGCGTTCACTACTGTAAAATGATGCATCGCCACGCTTAGTATTCACGTATTACACACTGTGGTTGATAATCCTACGGTAGTTCAGTATGCCTTGTACTGTAGTGAATGTAAACCATTCAAGCTAAAGAGCAGATTTCGTAGTATGTGTAAACACGTTTCACATGTGCACTTATTAATGACAGAATAAAATGCAGGCTTGTTGACAACTTGTAAGCATTGTAGTAACAAATGCAGTGACACTTCCGCAGCTGAAACAGTTTACATTAAACAATCGACCATCCATGCAGTATCTGCTTGTACTGTACAGGGGACTATAAACACCCGATTCTCCAGTGCTCTTGGTAACAGATTTTCCTCCACCACTGCAACAAACCTTTGAAAGATCATTTTCCTAATGGAATCCAAGACTAAAAACATATGTAATAGTACCCCTCGGGCTGTTCCACTGAATGGGAACACTTTCCCATTAAACCTGCAATTTACAACACACACTGAAATTTACAGGCCCACTGAAAATGTTATCTACTAGAATCAAACAGTCCAGAGATCCCTTGGGTAAGATACAAAAGCAAACATTTGTCAAATACTACTGCAGAACTGAAAGTATGTCCATTCTACTCACTCAAACAGTTTATTGATTCCTATGATTATGCATATCCATACATATCCAATGCTTGGATAGTCCAAAACATCTGAACGTAATACGTATAACCATTGCTTTCATTAAACAGTTGCTACTCCACCCGACTTGCAAAATTCCAAAACAATTCTGTTAGTACGACCACATGCAATCCAGTTAAAATCCTGTTTTTCAGAATTCCACACAATGATGAATTGAAGGTACTGTAAGAGGAAAGCATACTGTTAGAATCCATACAGGTCTGCATAACTGTCCCATTACAGAGTGGGGTAAAGCATAGCGTATATATGAAATTACCAGGATTGAATTCTGCATGATAGAAAAATGACCAGCAACGAGTGCCCACTTAGATAACATAGATAATAAGCTGCAAGCACTGCAATCTGTCGGTGGCAACCTAATTTGAGAACTGCTTGACATTCTAAATTCTATACCCTGTACTTCTTGTAAAAGGATCTGAACGCAATTGTACGAAAGTAGAGCCGTGATAACAATAAATTAGAAAGATCTTTCCTTGGAATACTTGTACTTTCCTCATCTCTCAGATGAGATATAACAACATATTATAAACCTGCTCCATGCTAAGAACTTAAAGTGTACCTAAAGTCCTGAAATTTCAATATATGTCCACAAAGCTTGAAAAATGAATCTAAATGGGGTCCAACTCCTATCTTCACAGCATATTTTGCTGAGCTGAGATATAAAAAAACTGGTGAAGTTTCAAATTCACTCAATTTAAAATGTTGATTTTGTGCAATCATAATTTGTGCTGTCATTCTTATGCTACTGCAAATTACAGTGTTTTTTCTAGAGCCACTATCCACTTTATTCCAAACTGTGATCGACTTCACAACTATTTTAGTGTGACTGTGAAAAGGTGCAATCCCTCTCTGATATAACATGGTATGCAAGAAAACAAGTATACAGTATATAACGCATTTTAATTTCCAAAGGAAAACAAATGAATGTGAGGTGTTGACAGGAAGGCCATCAAAATTATTGCACAATGGACTATTTTCAAATTAAGTGAATAAAGTTCCCCAAAACCTACCTATTTTGGCAATCTATGAGCCATACTTATCGGTCAACACTGTCACTACTACATTTTGGGGGCAGTTTGGGGTTGGATGTGAATGGGTCCCCTGCAGAATGATCACTTGGGCAATGAAAATCCTAGACCCTTCGCTACTTGATGTCGCTCTACACATATACTCTCTATTCCCACTGTAACTCGCCCTTGTTTCATTGCCAGCTGAATGGTCAACATTTCAACCATTTTAAATATCTACAGCCATGAGAATAAGTTATGACAATGGGACGTTACAGTAATGGATGAGATTCCATTTTTCCATCCAAACTCTAAGAATGTATATTCGTTTTAAATTTCCAGACTAAACCGCGCCCCTTAAGGATCGCATCCCTCAGATATTAACAGTTCTCTCCAACTAACCTCACTTTCTAGCCCACCGTCCCTCTCAATTTAATAAACACGATGACAACTTGTCTAAGTACTGTAGTAGAACACTTCCACGACAGGGCCACAGTACAGGCCTGCACTTGCAGAGTTTGTCAATTGATGGAGGCAATATTGAAAAACGAAACTGTGTGTGGACTTGTGGGTAATTAGGAATACAACTGACTGTCCAAGTCCGTCATTACCATACCCAGAGAGTGGTTGTTATTATTGTTTGAATGAATGCCAATACAAAGTAACGTACAGTCACCAAACTGGAATTTAGAACTATGGAGTATACATTTAAATATATTTGGAAGGATTGCATAGCTTTCTTTAAGGTAGCACTTTGACTTTTTGTTCCCAACCAAATATCTCCCATAGTAACTACTGACCTGCAACAGAGTACTACAGTAGTACACAAATTTCACAACGCCGGTCAGTGTGTGACAGCTTTGCTTGTCAATGATTCCTCAGAGCAAAGGTAACCCATACTCTTTTGAACCAGTGCGCAAAAGCACATAAATACACAACTGCAGGGTAAATGTTAACTGATTCACATATACATTGACAGTGAAATTCTTGGGTTGAGCAAGTGCTCATGGCAAGTGCAAGAGAATAAATCTTAAAAAAAGTAATGACAATTTTTAACTTTACTCTTCCGCAGAACTCATTTGAGTATGCAAATCTTACTTGACAACTAATCCACCCTCATGAATAATTATTAAGTGAGTGCATTGAAATCCATTGGCCACTGGTTACCTGCCAATCTCATACTTTGTCCACCGTCACTTTAATTAAAACTACTGCAAAAAAAAACTAGCATGGCAGATGAAATAAAACCTCTTGCTCTTTTCTAGAAAAACACTTTTCACTTGTGTGCCAAATTAATTCCACCAAACGTATGGAGCACACCAGTGTTGTGTGTGTGTGTGGCTAGGGATTTCACTTGGATTGTCTGCAAAAAAACCAGGCACTCCAACTATAAGAAGTATGCTATTCAACTTTTTGTTTGTCTCTTACATGTTTTCCACTCTTATATAATTCCATTATTTTTCTACAAATGACTATATTAACAGAACTCAACAGCTCATACATACCAAGCGGGAATGCATTATTTTTACAACTTCCTGGCATCAAAATTGAGCAAAATAATCTACACTGTCATAACACTATCTTTACCTTGTGAGAACAGCATTATGTATGGAGATATATTGTACAGTAAGACCTGGAGTTTGATACCATATAAAATCATAGCTTACAGAGCTAGGGAGAAACACAAGCCCACACACAATGTATAATATGCCTAGTAAATCATATTACAATGTACCTGTAGCAGTCATCCCTGGGTAAGTTACGAACTGTTTATCTTCGCATGGGCTATAAAATATGCAGGTACAAACGTACCCACAGATATACACAAGAAGAGAGTAAATACTGTACTGTAGCATGCTGTAGGCTGATATAAATTTGGGCATGACTGAGTGACCGTGTACAAAGCATGTGTTTGTCACATAACGACTAAGGGTGGATGACTTTAAATTTTGAGGAAGGTACTCTTTCGGTATCACTTGCAGGCGGGATTAACAAGTTGGAAGGATTTACATGAAGAATCATAACCGTTTGACCTGTATTGACAACTATCCTATAACTTTATTACAATAATAATTATGTCTTACAAGATTATCTAACGCCACACAATATTTTGTGGTGCTAACTTGCTACAACTAAGACAGTATTATTTGATGTTGCATGGTTCAGTTTTTTTTTGTTTTTGATTGGACAAGAAAAATCAATGGTAAAAATCTGGTTATGCTACCATTTTTCAATACCTAAAATTATTTTTTTTAAAAAAACAAAGAGTTTTTAAAGGATTAAACTTCTTTCCAATGCTATTGCCATTTAAAAGGTAATTGCAACACTGTACTGTAATTATTGGGAAAAATTAATATGTTGAGCAGCAGCCTAGGCAACTGTCGGAAATGCGGTCTTTGACTTTCCAAATATTCGCTAATAAGTAATAGGTTACGCTTAACTTTATATGTTAATTTACAGTTTGCAATCTAGTTTTGCATCAATATCCTCATTCCTGACATCCACATCATGATTTTTTCTGTTCCAAGATCTGGGCGTACTGTACCAAGCCAATGAGTCTGAGGGGTCACAGTCGCCCCCCCCCCCCCCCGGATAAAGACTCCCCTTCGTGGCAGATCTGGGGGACTAAATGAGTCAATTCTCTTGGTTAACTAAAGGTTTTCTCAGGCAAAAATGGCTCAGACCCCTAGATAAAATGTCATGTCTTGCACCTGCTAAAGATCAATTTTAAAAACTTTCAACCTAGATGGTGAGACGTATATCCTCATATATGGGGTATTTATGGATATCTCATCTCAAGCTTACCTCAGCTGTTATTCCTTTTAATTTAACTTCAATCCTCTCTAATATTCCTACAAGTCCAACATCTGTCCATGATGTTGCAACAGAAAAAATTTTTGAATATTTGTATATGTCACACATGAAATGTGAGGCTGTTAAATTTACATGTCTGCAACTGAACCTTTTTCAAACAATAATTGGTACTATTAAAAAAAAAATTTATGACACGTGTGTTTCTATAATTGTAATCCATATCATATTTATACACATCTTCCATGGAGTGCGGTGATAATACCTGTATGTATGCGAGTATTCGCACTGTCTTTTTGTTTCTTTCGATGAATTGGGAAGTGATCTCTCCATCTCTACCAAACTTCTCTTTGTTCCAACATCTCTAGGGACTGTGACCGTTTTTAGGCGATTAATCGCTAAACGATTCGCATGTGGAATGACAAACTAGTTTAGTACAACGGCTCAACTAGTCGATTTAATTGCCAAAACCTGTTTTCTGACCATTTTTTTATGTCCATCTAAATACTAAGCTGCAGTAGATTGCGGTTATCACGTAATTGGCTCTACAGAGTCAGGAGTAAAGTACCAATGCATTTATTCTTCTGTATTTATGACATCAAATAAGCACACTTTAGAGTCTTTGCTGTTATTGATAAGGTAATCGCGATAATCGTTAAATGATCGCAAATTTTGCGTTTAAATGCTTAATTATTTTGCTAAACGTTCACAGCCCTAAGACATCTCCCGATATCTCCCACAAGTCCTACCCAAAACACCCCTGGGAAAAATTTTTTAAGTGTTAGGGTAAGGGTTAGGTTCTTACCTAGGCCTCATTCCTTCAGATAACCTTGACCTCAATGAAAAAGTATCAGAATATAGAGGACATCAGAACATAGAGGTGTAACCACTGTTTGCACCAACCTGAGAGTGGAAACACACCATGCTTACATTGCACCAACATGGACACAGGCGAGAAGAGAGTTCTTACCATTAAACTCTGCCAACAGCATAGCTGTACAACCCCAAGATCTTATAAATACATAACACCAGATTCAGTGATCCTGATTGCATCATTTGAAAAATGTGAAATGTTTTCAGTAAAACAAATAATCACTCATGGAACTACAAAGCAGATCTCTATCTATGGGCACCTTATTCCTTGAAAAAAGTGTCCCCAGCTACCTTACTAAAATCATCGGTTTTTAAAGGTATAAAATTATTCGTACTACAAATGCAATGCTTCCCTCTTTTATCTTAATTTTAATAAATTTCATCTTAAATTCATTAGTGGGTATAGCAATGCAGAAAGAAAATTTTCACAAGACAATCTTTTTCTTCACAAAGCTTTTAAACTTGACCTACTACAGAGTAAAATTGCAATTCTCAAAATACCTATTTTCACTTTTTGACTGAGTTCAGCACAACAGCCTCTGGCATCCTGTTCCATTCATTTAACATTTCATTGTGACAAAGATTGATTGTGCCTCACTGAAATATATGTATCCAGTACACTATCTGTTTTACTGTCATTACCTAGCTATGAGAAGTACGAAAGCAGTAAAAGTCTGTACGCTAGCACACAATGTAACCCGTTTTAAATGAAGCAATTTTATGGATGTCAACAATTTAACCAAAGTAAATCAACTTTTCTCCACAAATTATTGTTCCTAATAATCCTGTTTGAGAAATGACTAAGTCTGGGTACTCACATTGATTATACGGTAATGCGAATATAGAAATAGATCTCAATTCTACTTGCAAACACAAACAGTAAGAAGCACTACATTTACAGGAAGATTTTTCATGCTATTGCACTAAAAATCTCTTTAGACTAGGTAACCATGTGGGCTAAAAGGGTCCTTTCTGTTTTTCTTTGGGGAGGGTGGGCGGGGGTCTTTTTTTCCAACTTACATTTCGGGACTCAAATCACCCCTAAAACAGTATATGCAAGAGGGCTTATATTAACCGGTACAGGTGGTCTCCTTTTATTGCTTCCCACTGATATTTAGATGGGGAGGAGTGGGGAGGGTAGGGGAGGAGCTTTTTGTAACTGCAGGTTTCTTTCTTTTTATATGCTCTGCTCAAGATCTTTCTGGGGGTCCTTCCTGGCTGTAACTGGTTGTTGATACCAACAACTGCACGTTCAAAAAAGGTCTTTCAGGTTTTTATCATTACACACTTGAGCAAAATGTCACAGTTTTACCCAAAACTAACCTAGGTTGTTTTGTTAATTCTATTAGCCCTAGCTTACTGTACCTCACCTATTACTAGCTGGATTGAAATATTCCTCCTAACTGTGTGCGCTAGTACCTGTGGCCTCTTGCAGGAGGCGTAATAGATACTATAATATGTTATTCAAACAAGGATATGGTCACCCACACTGTCAATACAACTCACTAGAATATGGTAGGGGGGGGGGGGGGACAGGCAGTTTCTCCAGTACGACGACAAGGACAGCCCAGACAGAGCAGGTGCTTTGCAATCAAGATTATGTAACAAACTTGGCAGTCAGCAGATCAGATGCCAGTCATGGTTACATGAATCCGATCACAAATTGAAAAAGTGTAAAGAATTGTGGATCTAGTTTTTTCTATCATGACTTACAAATCTAGGCTCAGGTTTTTGATTGCGCACTTATTAGTACTGTTCTGCCATAAAAACACAGTCTAGCAAAAATGCCTGATCTTGGAAGTCACTGATAATATTTCGGAGGAAGCTGCAAATTAAACAATGATACAGTAGAAAATGCATATGGCGTTGGTAAGCCCTGTGATACTGTACCATTATGTTGGCAAAGGATACAAAGGGGGTTTATATGGGCCATCAACTTTGAAAGTTTCCAAACAGCTGCCCTAGGAAGTTACATCATATGGAGATATCACCACCTTTCTAAAAAAAAATTCAAAAAAAAAAAAAGACCTACCGAGATTCAAATTAACTGTGTGATGATCAAATATACAGGTCAATATAACTTCCTTTTAATTACATTTTCGCAAGGATAATTAAAAAGTTACATTTAAGAAGTAAAATCTCACCGTAGAAATAAGCTTACAACCCTTGTATAAGGCATGAAAACTGTCATTTAACTCTCACTAAATCTATAGAAGTAAAAAAAAAAATTCATCCGTCAAATGTTAAATCTTAACACTGTAAGGTTTATTTAATATGATGTACAAAAAACAATGTCCCCTGCTATGTGATAGCAGCACAGAAACGGACATTTACAGTTTATTTGTGAAGGAGCATGATACCACTGTTTACGTCCTGTAACTTACTTCATTCCAGCATGGGGGCATCCTTTTTGTAAAAGCTTTCCCTTTTGCAATACACACTACTTGCTATATCCTATAACAGCAAATCTACACGCCCTTTTCCAAGTGCCAAGTTATGCATGGCCACAAAGACCTACACAAGTGCCTGACAAACTGGCATATCACTAGAAGGCAATGCCTACTTTCATCTCAATTAATGTCTTCTCATACATGGTAAAATACACTGAATCAAATGAAATGGCTGTGCTTCAAAGAGAGAATCCATTGAACAAAGCTTAAGGTTATTCCAGTTTGCAATTAGGCAGATACAGACAGAAGCTTTTGAGTGGGGGGGGGTTGAAAAATTCAGCAAATTTCAAACAGAACAGCTGACACTCAATGAAGAAATTTTAATATACAGTAAAACACATCCTCACTTGCAAGTGTAAGTTTCAAGGATAATAATTACCATTCGTTAGGGTATGTCCCAAACATATCTCTATTTGTTGATTCTCCTTGTACAGTTTTTCCAAGAAGCCATTTTAACATGCTGATTGATGGTTTGGGACAATTTCAGAACAGATCAACCAAGTCCCTGGAATCTTCACCTTAAGGGAATTACTAAATTGTGGCACATTGTGAATATTCCATACCTTAAACGATCTCCAACGAAGTGAAACAACTTGCCACACAATACTGAAACTTTCATTTGTGTAGGGACTGCTCTATGATACTGTTAGTACTGTAGTCACAATAAACACTGAACCATGAATTAAGCTTTAAAAGTCACTGGGTTTAATAGGGGATACCCCCCTAGATAATGAGGTTCACTAGATCCAAATATCCAAGTACTTAAAAACCAAAGAATTTACTTCGGGTTATGAGGAAGAGTTTAAGACCTGGGGTTTTCATACAGAATGCGGTTTCAGATTACGATAAGCATTATAATAGCCTCGGTTAGAATTAAGGTTAGGGCGTGGAATTAGGATTGATTAGGATCATTTTTTAAGTTTATAGTTAGGAATCTTTTGGTCTCAGCCAACCCAATCTAGTGAACCTTCAATCTAGTGAACCCCTGTTTAGTTTTAAAGAATGAAATGTTTCTGTACACGCTAAGCACAATGTTGGCATGAAATGCCTTTGCGTCAAGGATGAACTCCTATCTGTGCATAACAGCTTCCTTTTCTGGATGGCTGTAGCCTCTTTATTGCTTATAAGGATGTTACTAGCAACATTCAAACAACCAACGTAGTTGTCCAATTATGACTTTTTAAAAAAGAAAGGCGAGAGGTTTTTCTTGGGTCTATATCTTTACCTTTCATCATGTTGATACAGAAACGGAATCTAAGCAAAATTTTATTTCAGGTGAAATTTGGCATAAATTCTCATTTGTTGGCTCCCTTAGATACCTGTATCAGGCAACCTGAACTTAGGATTGACGCTATAAAGTGTAGTGAACTTGAGCAAGGCAATGAGTAAATGTCATCTCCTCATAGTGATAAGCTACAATATATTCAGTGTTTTTTTTTTTCAATCCTATTGTTTTGTCCTACATGAGTTTTTCCATGGGGAAATGCAAACCAACATAAAACATTGTAGATGGTCACATATTTAGCATAAAGTATATTTCAATCATGGCCACTGTCAAAATTCCTTGGTTTTTTCCAACAACAACAACTCCCTCAATAATACTGTGATTGTTTTGAGTCATAATAGAGCAGCAACTTCTTAGGTTATTGTGCCCCTCAGCACCAACCGTTTACTGGCCGATACTGTCCACAGACACCCCACAGACCGCGACCGACGTTGGGTCCTGGTGTTTATAACAGCGAATAATAATATAAGACAACTTAGCAATTTGGAAGATGCCCAAAACCTCTTGAGGCAGCAACTTTGGGCAGGGGGCGGAAGGAGAAATGAGGGCGAGCTCATCCGCCAAGATAGGCGGACATTGGAGGGCGTGGTGTGCAGACAGAACTGGTCCCAAGCAGCGTGCGCAGCGCGCGAGAATAATGCAAATTAGATGGTAGCAAGGGGTAAGTATATGTCTGCGACATGAATACCCCCTTCCAACCAACCCCCTTTCCCAGTACAGCTTTTTTCCACAATTTCGATCAAAGTGTCCTTTCAAGGGTCCCCAAATTAACTAAATGAGGGGCGGTACACTAGTTTTTGGCACTAAAGTATTTTACAGTAAACACAAATCAGTGATTAATTCCAGTGTCAATTCAAGTTTGGAATTTCCCTTTTCCCTGGCGTCATTTTAAATTCCCCTGACAAAAGTTTACTGTAGCTTTGAAAATATGTGGTCATTTGGTACTTTCAAGACAAATGCCTTAGCCATCTAAGAGTCAGTTTAAATTACCCAAGGCCACATTCTGCTGAGTATGCTACTGCATGAACAAAAGCTAGACACACACTGCTCTACAGCTTGAGTCACTGACCTACATAAGTCCAACAAAGTGTCAATACATCAGAGAACGAGGGCGATAAGAATTACAATGACAAAAAAGACTGCCAAATGAAGGTGACACAGGGGCCATGCCTTCATCCTATTTTTAGCAATGCGCCTTGGTGCCCTCCAAAATGCATTCACTTCAAGGCCACCTAGGCTCTTCATGCCCTTCCTACAAAAATATGAACCAAAAATATACCGAAATACCACACAAAGGTTTTAGTTTACCCTTGGTGCCCTTTTGAGAAAGCATAAAAAATTAATTTGCCCTGGCAAAAATGATTTCTTATAACACCACCATAACAAAGTGTATTAAGGATGTCTATGAGCTACTGTAACCTTCACTACAGTAACTCATAGAGAGGCCCAAATTCTTCATGGGGGTTTTATACATGGAATTCCCTCCCCTTGAGAAGGCCGTACTCCTTGATAATTTCCTGATCTGAGATGTATACTGTACCATAGACAGAAAATTGTTTGCCTGTGGTTATACCGTTATAGTTATGAATTTTAACAAGTGCTCATCCCCTCTCAATTCTGGAGATAGTTTTGGAGATTTTTTAAACAATAGTTTTTGGTGGGAAAGCATTTGTCAGTTTTAAAATGTCTCAGTTTCTAATCTTGTAAATACATGTAGGTAGACTAAGAGTGCAAAAGTAGTCATCCAAGATGGATTAATGCAACTTTTATCAAGGAGTAGGCCTCCCAAGGGAGGAGTTCCATGTATAAAACCCCATGAAGAATTTGGCCTCTCTATGAGTTAGTGAAGTTAAAGTAGCTATAGACATCCTTAATACACTTTGTTATGTGGTGTTATAGAAATCATTTTTGCAGGGCAAATTAATTTTTATGCTTCTCAAAGGGCACCAAGGGTAAACTAAAACTTTGTGTTATTTGGTATATTTTTGGTTCATATTTTTTTAGGAAGGGCATGAAGGCCAGGTGACCTTGAAGTGAATGCCATTTTGGAGGGCACCAAGGCCATTGCTAAAAATATGAAGGCATGGCCCCTGTGGCACCTTCATTTAATTCTAGCCCTGTTCTTGATGATTACACTTTGTTGGACTTATGTAGGTCAGTGACTCAAGCTGTAGAGCAGTGTGGTCTAGCTTTTTGTCATTCAGTAGCGTACTCAGCAGAATGTGGCCTTGGGTAATTAAACTACTTAGAGGCCTAGGCCTTTGTCTTGAAAGTACCAAAGACCACAATTTTTCAAAGTACAGTAAACTTTGTCAGGGGAATTTAAAATGACTGCAGGGAAAGGGAAATTCAAACTTGAGTTGACACTGGATTGATCACTGATTTCTGTTTACTGTAAAAATACAGTTCCAAAAACTAGTGACCGCCTTTTAGTTATTTGGGGACCTTGAGAAGACGATCGAATTGTGGAAAAAGCTGTACTGGGAAAGGGGGTTGGAAGGGGTATTCATGTCGCAGACATATACTTACCCCTTGCTACATCTAATTTGCATTATTCTCGCGCGCTGCGCGCTGCTTGGGACAGTTCTGACACCACGCCCTCCATGTCCGCCATCTTGGCGGATAGCTCGCCCTCATTCTCCTTCCGCTGCAAAGTTGCTGCCTCAGAGGTTTTTGGGTCTCCAAATGCTAAGTGTCTTATTATTATTAGCTGTCTAACACCAGACCCGTGGTGCGGTCTGTGGGGTGTCTGTGACAGTATGGCCAGTAAAGGTTGGTGCTGAGGGGCACAACCTAAGAAGTTGCTGCTCTATTATGACTCAAACAATCACAGTATTATTGAGGGAGATTGTTGTTGGAAAAACCAAGTGAATTTTGACAGGCTGATTGGAAATTTGGAAATATGCCAAACATGTGACCATCTACACTGTTTTATGTTGGTTTGCATTTCCCATGGAAAACTCATGTAGGACAAAACAATAGATTGAAAAAAAAAATGAATATATTGTAGCTTATCACTATGAGGAGATGACATTACTCTTGCTTGCTCAAGTTCACTACACTTTATAGGTAATCTAAGTTCAGTTGCTGATACAGGTATCTAAGGAGCACAAATGAGAATTTAATGCAAATTTCACCTGAATGCTTAGATTTAGTTTCTGTATCACATATGTGAAAGGTAAATATATACCCAAGAAACCATTTCTTTTTTTAAAAAGTCAAATTGGACAACTACTTGGTTGTTTTTGTTGTGTAACATCTTTAGTAAAGAGCTAGCTCTCAAAAAGGAAGCTGTTATGCACAGTAGTATTCTGACGCAAGGCATTTGCATGCCAACATTGTGCTTAGCGTGTACAGAACATTTCATCTTTAAAACTAAACAGGGTTCACTAGATTGAAGGTTCACTAGATGGGTTGGCTAGGTCTACCAAAGATCCTAATTATAAACTTAAAAATGACCCTAATCATAATTCCACCCCTAACCTTAATTCTAACCGAGGCTATAATGCTTATCGTAATCTGAAACCGCATTCTGTATGAAACCCAGGTCTTAACTCTTCCTCTAACCCGAAGTAAATTTTTGGTTAAGTACTTGGATCTTTGATCTAGTGAACCTCCTATCTAGTGGGTATCCCCTATTAAACCTTGACTTTTAAAGCTTAATTCATGGTTCAGTGTATTGTGACACAGTACTACAGTATCATAGAGCAGTCCTCACAAATGAAAGTTTCAGTATTGTGTGGCAGTTGTTTCACTTCGTTGGAGATCTTTTAAGGTATGGAAATTCACAATGCCACAATTAGTAATTCCCTTTAAGGGAAGATTCCAGGGACTTGTTTGATCTGTATGAATGCCCAACCATCATCAGCATGTTAAATGGCTTGGAACTGTACAAGGAGATCAAAAATAGAGATATGTTTGGCATACTACCGAATGGTAATTTATTATCCTTGCAACTTACACTGCAAGTGAGGAGTGTTTTACTGTATATAAAATTTCTTCTATTGAGTGTCAGTGTCTGTTTGAAATTCTGCTGAATTTTTCAACCCTCAAAAGCTCTGTCTGTCTGCCTAATTGCAACCTGAATACCTTAAGCTTTGTTCAATGGATTCTCTCTTTGACAGCCATTTCTTTGATTCAGTTGTATTTACATGTATAAAACATTCATTGAGATGAAAGTAGGCATTGCCTTCTAGTGATATGCAGTTTGTCAGGCTTGTGTAGGTCTTTGTGGCATGCATAACTGGTCACTTGGAAAAGGGTGTGTAGATGCTGTTATAGGATATAGCAAGTAGTGTGTATGAAAAGGAAAGCTTTTACAAAAAGGATGCCCTGCTGGAATGGTAAGTTACAGGACGTAAACAGTGGTATCATGCTCCTTCACAAATAAACTGTAAATGTGTGCTGCTATCACATAGCAGGGACATGTTTTTGTACCATCATATTAATAAACTTACAGTGTTAAGTTACATTTTGACGGATGAATTTTTTTTTTACTTCTATAGATTTTAGTGAGGTTTGCAGTTTTCATGCCTTATACAAGGTTGTAAGCTTATTTTACGGTGAGATTTTTCTTAATGTACTTTTTTAATTATCCTTTGGCACTGTAATTAAAAGGAAGTTATTGACTGTATATTGATCATCACACAGTTAATTTGAATCTCGGTAGTCTTTTTTTTTTTTTTGAATTTTTTTTAGAAAGGTGGTGATATCTCCTATGATGTAACTTCCTAGGGCAGCTGTTTGGAAACTTTACAGTTGATGGCCCATATAACCCCTTTGTATCCATGCAACATATGGTACAGTATCACAGGCTGCCCAACCCTATTGCATTTTCTACTGTTCAATTTTAATTTGCAGCTCCCTTGAAATATTATCAGTGACTTCAAATCAGGCATTTTTGCTAGACTGTTGTTTTAGTGCAGAAAGTAATAACTGCCATTATACACCTGAGCTAGATTTTAAGTCATGATAGAAAAAACTAGATCCACAATTCTTTACACTTTTGCAATTTGTGATCGGATCATGTACATATGCATCTGATCTGCTGACTGCAGTTGTACATAATCTTTCTTGCAAGCACCCTGCTCTGTCTGGGCTGTCCTTGTCGTCTGGAGAAACTGCCTGTCCCCCCCCCCCCCTACTTCTAGTGAAGTTGTATTGACAGTGTGGGTGACCATATCCTTGTTTGAATAACATATAGTATCTATTACGCTCCTGCAAGAGGCAGTATAGCGCCACCAGTTAGGGGATTTCAATAGTAGTAATAGGTGAGGTACAGTAAGTAGGGCTAATAGATTAACAAAACAGGTAGGTTTTGGGTAAAACTGTGACATTTGCTCAAGTGTGTAATGATAAAACTGAAGACTTTTTTGAATGCAGTTGTGGTATCAACAACAGTTACAGCCAGAAGGACCCAGAAAGATTTTGAGCAGAGCATATAAAAAGAAAGAAACCCTGCAGTTACAAAAAGCCTCCCTCCCCCTACCCTCTAAATATCAGTGGAAGCAATAAATATAGACCACCTGTACCTTAATATAGCCCTCTTGCATATACTGTTTAGGGGTGATTTTGTCCCGAAATGTAAGTTGAAAAAAGACCCCCCGCCCCCCTCCCAAGAAAACAGAAAGAACCTTTTAGCCCTGGTACCTAGTCTAAGAGATTTTTTGCAGCATGAAAATCTTTGTAAATGTAGTGCTTCTTACTGTTTGTTTCAAGTAGACTGAGCTCTCTTTCTATATTGCATACCGTATAATCCAATGTGGTACCCAGACTTAGTCATTTCTCAAACAGGATATTAGGAACCATAATTGTGGAGAAATTTGTTTACTTTGGTTAAATTGTTGCCATCCATAAATTGCTCATAAAACGGGTACATTTGTGCTGGTACAGACTTTTACTGCTTTCGTACTTCTATAGCTGGTAATGCAGTAAACAGTAGTGTACTGGATACATATATTTCAGTAGGCAACAATCTTTGTCACAATGAAATGTTAATGAATGGAACAGGATGCCAGAGGCTGTTGTCTGAACTCAGTAAAAGTGAAAATAGGTATTTGAGAATTGCAATTTACTCTGTATAGTCAAGTTTAAAGTTTGTGAAAAAGATTGTCTGTGAAAATTTTCTTTCTGCATTGCTATACCCACTAATGAATTTAAGATGAAATTTTATTAAAATTAAGATAAAAGAGGGAAGCATTGCATTTGTTTTATACCTTAAAACCATGATTTATAATAAGGTAGCTGGGGACCTTTTTTCAAGGAAGAAGGTTCCCATAGATAGAGATCTGCTTTGTAGTTCATGAGTGATTTGTTTTACTGAAACATTTCACATTTTCAAATGATGCAATCAGGATCACTGAATCTGGTGTTATGTATTTATAATATCTTGGGGTTGTACAGTATGCTGTTGGCAGAGTTTAATGGTAAGAACTCTCTTCTGCCTGTGTCATGTTGGTGCAATGTAAGCATGGTGTTTCCCTCTCAGGTTGGTTCACAGTGGTTACACCTCTATGTTCTGATGTCTCTATATTCTGATACTTTTTCATTGAGGTCAATGTTATCTGAAGGATGAGGCCTAGGTAAGAACCTAACCCTTACCCTAACACTGACATCAGTGTAGACTTGTGGGAGAATGGAGATGTCTAGGGCTGTGAACGTTTAGCAAAATAATTAACAGTTGAAATGCAAAATTTTGCAATCGTTTAGCGATTAATCGCGATTACCTTATCATAACAGAAAGACTCTAAGTGTGCTTATTGATGTCATAAATACAGAAGAAACATGCATTGGTACTGTACTCCTGCTCTGTAGAGCCATACGTGATAACCGCAATCTCTGCAGCTTAGTATTTAGATGGATAAAAAACGGTCGGAAAACAGGTTTTGCGATTAATTGCTAATGGCATTGTACTAAATGTTCATTTCACATGCGATCATTTAGCGAGTAATCGCTAAACGGTCACAGTCCTAGAGATGTTGGAACAAAGAGACGTTGGTACAGATGGAGAGCAGTCCCCATTCATAGAAACAAAAAGACAGTGCTAAATACTGCATACATACAGGTATTATCTTCCGCACTCCATAGAGCTGTGTATAAATTATGATATGATTACATTATAGAACACTGTCATAAATTTTTTTTTTAATAGTACCAATTATTGTTGAAAATGGTTCAGTTGCATACATGTAAATTTAACAGCCTCACATTTCATTTGTGACATATACAAATATTCAAAATTTTTTCTGTTGCAACATCATGACAGATGTTGGACTTGTAGGAATATTAGAGAGGATTGAAGTTAAATTAATAGGAATACAGCTGAGGTACTGTAAGCTTGAGATTAGATATCCATATATACCCCATATGAGGATATATATCTCACCATCAAGTCTGAATGTTTTTAAAATTGATCTTGAGCATGGGCAAGTCATGACATTTTTTCTAGGGGGCTGAGCCATTTTTGCCTGAGAAAACCTTTATTACCCAAGAGAATTGAGTCATTTATTCCCCCAGATCTGCCCGAAGGGATTTTTATTTGGGGGGGGGGACTGTGACCCCTCAGACTCATTGGCTTGTACAGTACGCCCAGATCTGGAACAGAAAAATCTTATGTGGATGTCAGAATGAGATAATTATGCAAAACTAGATTGCAAACTGTAAATTAACATATAAAGTAGTGTACCTATTACTATTAGTATATTTGGAAAATCAAAGACCGCATTTTCCGAAGTTGCTAGGGTGCTGCAACATATTAATTTTTCCCTAATATACAGTACAGTGTTGCAATTACCTTTAATGGCAATAGCATTGGAAAGAAGTTTATCCTTTAAAAACTTTTGTTTTAAAATTTTAGTATTGAAAAATGGTAGCATAACCAGATTTTACCATTGATTTCTGTCAATCAAAAAAAAAAAAAACTGAACCATGCAACATCAAATAATACTGTCTAGTTAGCAAGTTAGCACACAAAATATTGTGGGTTATATATCTTGTAAGACATAATATTATTGTATAAAGTTATAGGAAGTTGTATCAGGTCAAAGGTTATGATTCTTCATGTAAATCCTTCCACTTTTTAATCCCGCTGAAGTGATACCGAAATAGTCCTTCCTCAAAATTTAAAGCTCCACCCCTTATTGTTGTGACAACACATGCTTTGTACACGTCACTCAGTCCTGCAATTTATATCAGCTACAGCATGTACAGTACAGTATTTTACTCTCTTCTTGTGTATATCGGTGGGTACAGCGTACCTGCATATTTTATAGCCCATGGAAGATAAACAGTTCGTACTTACCCAGGGACTGACTGTACAGTAAATGTAATATGATTTACTAGCATATTATACATTTGTGTGGGCTGTTTCTCCATAGCTCTGTAAGCTAGATTTTATATGGTATCAAACTCCAGTCTTACTGTACAATATATCTCCATACTTATGCTGTTCTCACAAGTAAAGATAGTGTATGACAGTGTAAGATATTTTGCTCAATTTTGTGCCCTGAAGTGTAAAAATAATGCATTCCCGCTGTATGTATGAGCTGTTGAGTTCTGTAATATAGTCATTTGTAGAAAATCATGGAATATATAAAGAGTGGAAAACATGTAAGAGAAACAAAAAGTTGATAGCATACTTCTTTATAGTTGAGTGCCTGGTTTTTGCAGAAATCCAGTGAATTAGACAATGTGCTAATGTTTGGTGGAATAATTTGGCACACAAGGAAAGTTTTTCTAGAAAAGAGCAAGAGTTTTATTCATCTGCAGTAGTCAGTAGTTTTAATAAAGTGACGGTGGACAAGTATGAGCTTGGCAGGTAACCAGTGGCCAATGGATTTCAATGCACTCACTTAATAATATTCATGAGGGTGGTGTCAAGTAAGATTTGCATACTCAAATGAGTTCTTGGAAGAGTAAAGTAAAATTGTCATCTCCTTTTAAGATTTATTCTCTTGCACTTGCATGAGCATTGCTCAACCCAAGAATTCACTTCAGGTTATGTGAATCAGTTAACATTACCCTGCAGTTGTGTATTTATGTGGTTTTGTGCACTGGTCAAAAGAGTATGGTACCTTTCTCTGAGAAGCATTGACAAGCAAAGCTGTCACAACACTGACAGGCGTGTGAAATTTGTGTACTACTGTAGTACTCTGTTGCAGTCAGTAGGTACTATGGGAGATATTTGGTGGGAACAAAAAGTCAAAGTGTACCTTAAAGAAGCTATGGCATCCTTCCAAATATATTTAAATGTATCTCCATAGTTCTAAATCCAGTTGGTGACTGTACGTACTTTGATTGGCATTCATTCAAACAATAATAACACCACTCTGGTTGGTAATGACGACTTGGACAGTCAGTGGTGTTCCTAATTAGGCTCACAGTCACACACAGTTTGTTTTTCAATATTGCCTCCAGCAATTGAAACTCTGCAGTGCAGGCTGTACTGCGGCCCTGTCGTGGAAGTGTTCTACTACAGTACTAGACAGTTGTCTGTGTTTAAATTGGAGGTGGGCTAGAAGTTAGGTTAGTTGGGAGAACTGTTACTGTCTGGGGTGAGCTTAGGGGGCCTGTATGTCTGGAATTACAAGAATATACATTTTAGAGGTTGGAAAATGACTCTCATCCATCTACTGTAACTCCCATTGTCATAACTTATTCCATTGCTGAGATATTAAATGTTGAAATGTTGACCATTCAGCTGGCAATGAAACAAGGGCGAGTTACGGTGGGAATAGAGAGGATATGTGTAGAGCGCCATCTAGCGAGGGTAGGATTTTCATTGCCAGTGATCATTCTGCGGTGGACTGCCCAATAGTAGTGACAGGTGAACGTAAGTATGGCTCATAGATTTGCAAAATAGGTAGGTTTTGGGGAATTTATTCACTTAATTTGAAATAGTCCATTGTGCAATAATTTGATGTCCTTCCTGTACAACTCACATTCATTTGTTTTCCTTTGAAATTAAAATGTTTATATACTGTATACTTGTTTTCTTGCATACCATGTTATACAGAGAGGGATTGCACCTTTCAAGTCACACTAAAATAGTGTGAAAGTGATCACAGTTTGGAATAAAGTGTAGTGGCTCTAGAAAAACACTGTAATTTGAGTAGCATAAGAATGACATCACAAATTATTGCACAATCAACCATTTTAAATTGAGTGAATTTAAACTTCACCATTTTATATCTCAGCTCAGCAATATGCTGTGAAGATAGGAGTTGGACCATTTAGATTCATTTTTCAAGCTTTGTGACATATATTTGAAATTTCAGACTTTAGGTACACTTTAAGTTCTTAGCCTTGAGCAGGTTTATAATATGTTTTAATCTCATCTGAGAGATGAGGAAAGTACCAAGTATTCCAAGGAAAGATTTTCTAATTTATTGTTATCAGGCTCTACTCGTACAATTGTTCAGATCCTTTACAAGAAGTACAGGTATAGAATTAGAATGTAAGCAGTTTTAAATTAGTTTGCACAGACAGATTGCAGTGCTTGCAGCTATTCTTATGTTATCTAAGTGGCACTGTTGCTGGTCATTTTCTATCATGCAGAATTCAATCCTGAATTCATATATACGCTATGCTTTACCCCTACTTGTAATGGCAGTATGCAGACCTGTATGAGTCTACAGTATGCTTTCCTCTTTACAGTACTTCATTCATTTGTGTGGATTCTGAAACAGATTTTAACTGGATGCATGTGTCTATATACAGAATTGTTTTGAATTTTGCAAGTGTGTGGAGCAACTGTTTATGAAAGCATGGTTATACTGTATTACGTTCAGATGTTTGGCCTATCCAAGCATTGGATATGTATGATATGCATAATCATAGGAATCAATAACTGTTGAGTGAGTAGAATGACATACTTCAGTCTGCAGTAGTATTTGCAAATGTTTGCTTTTTGTATCTTACAGTATCTCTGGACTGTTTGCTTCTAGTAGATAACATTTTCAGTTGGCCTGTAAATTTCAGTTGTGTTGTAAATTGCAGGTTTATGGGCAAGTGTTCCATTCGGTGGAACAGCCGAGGGTACTATACATATGTTTTTAGTCTTGGATTCCATTAGGAAATGATCTTTCAAAGGTTTGTTTGCAGTGGTGGAGACACATATGTTACCAAGGACTTGGAGATCATGTGTTTATAGTCCCGTGTACCAGCAAGTACCGCATGTACAGTATGGTAGATTGTTTAATGTAAACTGTTCAGCTGGAAGTGTCACTGCATTTGTACTACAATGTACAAGTTGTAAACAGCCTGCATTTTATTCTGTCATTTGAAAGTGTTCATGTGAAAAGTGTTACACGTACTACTGAATCTGCTGCTCTTTAGCTTGAATGGTACATTCACTACAGTACAAGCATATTAACTGTACCAGGAGCATCAACACAGTTTGTAATACGTGAATACTGAGCGTGGCTGCATCATTTACAGTAGTGACGCCGAATGGGGATAAGGTATGCCCAAAAATGTTTGAGGCTTTTCAAACATGCTTCATGCTCCAGAGACAGCATTAGCTATTGGCTACCGAAGATTGTGTCTGCTGCTTTGTGAGTTAGCCTACTGTTCATTGTATAATACAAGTTTATGTAATGGCCTACATGTATGTTACATAGCTACATATGTAGGATGGTACCAGCATCATGAGGAATCTATGGTTTAATATTTCATGTTGCTTTTGTAGTTTTCCTGAACAATATAATTTTGTAATCTGTTTTGCTCTTACGTCATCACCAGGTAAGTTTGTTGATTTCATGTGTTAAGGTAACTGTACAATGTACAGTATACTTACCATGGTTTTGGTTACCTTCTTTATACAACACAAATGTCATGAGTATTTTGGATACTGCAATGGTATGCATGATGCTGATGGGGCAACAGAAGAATGAGTGCCCCAGTCTGTAGTTGATGGCAATAACCTTTAGTTGTATACGTCTTTAATAATTAACTTGAAGCACAATAGAAATTGACATGAAACTTGTATGTTTGAGTATATTCCATCTTTGGAATATATTCATGGTATCTTCCACATGGATGTTTCTTTGACATTGAACAGTAAATGACATCTACTGTACAGTATTAAAGGGAAAATGCAGTCACCCCAATCAGAGTTAGTATGCCCTGTCACTCTGATTCATGAATGGCTAGTTTTGATCATGTGACAGTGTTTTTGTTAGTGAATTGTGAAATTCAAGGGGAATTTCTCCTTGCTTTACGTAAGAATAGTTATGTTCAAAACGTCTTCAGAGGTTCTGTAATGCAGTAAGAGGAGATTTGCAAGAGTCTGCTGATTTTTCAAAGCAGATTTTAGGGCGACTGCCTACTGCGTTTAAATTGCCCTTGCCAAGAATTAATTGCAAATTGTAGGGTTAATTTTTGTATACTTCTCCTGTATAAAGCAAATGAATAGTACAGTACATAGAGGGCGTGCAGACGACGTATTTTGTTACCACGTGATTAATTTCGCTGGATGGCAAAATCCACCTTTTATTGCATTAACTTACAGTACCATACAAGGCTGCTTTTAAAAGGGCCTTTTAACCTTGCTGATGTATATTTTTAGCCAGAATTGTTATTTATTGCTCATCATTTTTTGCACATGTCTCCAAGAGCAGTGAAAGAAAGTTTCACTTAAAAGAATTCAAGATTTGGAAAGACAACAGGAGAAATACTGTAAGCAAACAGCTGTATTACCTAAGTAGGTACCAGTTCCTTTTTTGCCATTCAAAGTGACAGACAAAAACGTGTGCTATGACGTCAATATATGACCTCTTTATGCAGCACGAAAGTTTTGAAATTTTAAATGTTTACGGTGTTTGACAGTTGCTGAACATTCTTTGTATGTAGAGATGTTGTTTTCATTACAGAGTCAAAGTATTCTTCAAGTTTGATAATGGATCTTTTTTATATATTTTTTTGCTTGATTCTACAGCAGAGTCACTCTCTGAAGATGAAGAAGACATCCTTCAGCAGCGATCCAGATCTGCAGGTGGCTACACCCCAACCCCTGGTGGACCATTTTCAGCTCTCATTCCCAGCATGTGGCCCAGAGATATCCTTGCTAAAATAGCACAGGTACAACTTACAAAGACTTTTCAGTTTGTGAAATATAGTACTGAATCCCAGGAAATAAAAACAAGCTTTTAGGTTAAAGGATACCCTACATTTGCTGTGATTGTATACTACCATACCAACAGTGCTCAACATTTCAACTAAAAATGTAAATTCTTGCGAAGAATGAACCAGTTTGTCCTGTGATTTGAACTTGTGTGCATTTTGAATCCATGAGAGAGTTCCTATAAATGAAAGCCCCTTGTTACCTGCCTCCTACACTACAATCATTCTTGCCCACTTCCTGCACCAGGACTGAAGGACTTTTGTAATATCACCAAGCACCCTCTATGGTCCATCATTGTCCATCTTGCCCTTAACATACCATGCAGTGTCTTGGCTATTGTTTCTGTCTGCAGGGTTTCCTGGTCAAGAGTGTGACTGTTATAGCATTTTCACACTTTTGTGCAACCAAAGTCCTGTTATTACAGCTCAGGGAGTTGTTATCAGAATGGAGATAGCACAAGAAGTTTAATTTATGCTAATACTTAAAGACCTATTTAAGTGTGAAAAGATTACCAACTATTAGCCGTTAATAAGACTGTTAAGGACTTTAATAGGCCCTTGATTTAATGCTGTCAATTTGATGAACTATCTTCATTCATCTCTACTAATACTTTAACAAGGGGCTTAACTTGAATAGTGTTTTGATATGTACAGTAGGTTGGTCACCCCATCCTTAAAATGACAGGTTTTTTTTTTTTATTAAACGCAAAATGACTGTTTAATAGAACTAGATCAATACAGATGCCCCTACCACATCTGAAGAAACTATACAAATGAGCTAAGGAGACAGAAACCTAATTCTTTTACTGCATTCTGAAAGTTTACCCAAGTTTCCTGAATCAACTGGACATAAGTATGTGTTTACAATTTCACATAAAATCAAGCCGATGTGGTCTCATTTGCAACACCAGAGAGAAAATAGTATTAGTTTTCAGGTGATTGGCAATGCCATTCCAGTGCATAATATCGCCATACTTCTACTCATGATGTAGCAGATGACAAATCTCTTTGGGTTAACTTTCTAATCCAGCATAGTTCTTATAGAAGTGTAAAGAGAAGATAATTGAATGGTTATTACAGTAGGTGACCTTGAATGCACAAACCTCACATAATAGGAAGTTTTGGTGAGATTTCTTCATTCAGATAATAGCTCCCTGATTACAGTGTGGTGCAGTACTGCAGTCAGTGTTTTTCAAAACTGTTGCACTTGGTCAGTCTTTAATATTTTCCATTAGGGGACCACATTATGAACATTGAAATCTATATGCACAAAAAAAAATTTGGAAGGGAGTCCAAAATAATGCGTAAACTTACCTGTTAGCCAGTGATGTAAATATAATAAATATACAATATAATATAGTATAGGCCTTTGACGTCACGCGACGTCAGTTTGGGGGAAAACAATGAAGCACACATGCACGAATGTGGTAGATTTTGCATGCACATGTAGTGGACTTATGTATGTATACAATTGGTTGACAAATCAGCTGTCTGCATTTGTTGGTACAGCTTGCAATGATATGCGCTTTTCCTCCAAACGAGGGAGTACTTTCTGCTCTGTGACATCATATGCATTAGGTCTATAATATAATGTAATGTGGGGTGGTATAGTGTAGTGTAATGTAATGTTATGTAATCATTTTTACCATGTTGCTTTGTTATGTGTTTCCCACCTGTATTTCACTGGGGAGAAAATAAAATACAGTACAAATTCAGTTTTGCAGTTCAAGCCGATTGAATCAAGTCATTTCAGTATACAGACCTGTATTTAGTCGGTTTGGTTGAATTTTCACTTGGGCTAAGTTTTAGGTTTGCTTTCATTTACAGACAGAAGATGCTGGTGACCCTCCAGATTTTCGTTATGATGAATTTGGATTTCGGGTGGATGAGGAAGGTAAGGTTTCCATCTGTCATGTGTAGACTTTGCGAGACAGCTGAAACTCACCAGTAGGATAGATGAAAATTCCAATGACAAATATAGTAGCCCAAATGGAATTTATCTTTTCCCAGTTTAGATTTTCTAAAAATTCTGAAGGAATTTATGTACCTTTCAATTTGTTAAGTCAAAGATTTGATATAAATCATTTGCTTCATCTTTGACGAGTTTATATACCTTGCCTTACCTTCTGTTTCATTTGAAACTTTTACTAAGTCTTTCATACCAGCAGGAAGAACAAGACAAAAGGAACACAGCAATAGATGATAAGATACTGTAGTGGAGGGGGCCCACATTATGTGAAAACTGGGGTTTATGAAAACTTCAGTTGTCATGTCTCTTGTTAATATATGTAAATCATCTACAGTAGGACATTGAGGGACTGTAAGCATGCTCAGAAAGTTGGAATTCAGTACTGTAGGCCCATGTGGTGTTTCAAATGTTACATCTTGAATCAACAGCATGTGCCATTTAAAGCATGCTCGTTGCTCTAGGATGAATTGTTTTTGTTTCATTTTGTGTTCCAAGGATTAACTATTGGTTGAACTTAAGAGGACTTTTTCAGTGTTTGGCAGATTTGATTTCATTAATGTTGAGGCAGGCAATTACAGTGTCAAGAACCAGCCTACTTATGCACCAGTGAGCTATTACAGGTTTTTGGAAAGCTGGGAGACTAAATTTGAGAATTGGAAGAATTTTAGTGGTCTGTTAAAGGGATAAGTGGTGATGGATTAAAAATAAAGACTACAAGAGCCCCAGTGCTTCATTTCACAGACAGGAATGAAAACCATTTAGAACTGAAAATAGGATGTTTTTTCTGCATTTTTGGATGGTACGGTCTGAAAATCCAACTCCATTCCAGAGAAGAGTTCACACCACTCTGCCCCTAGGCAGGAACTGTCATTCTGAATTACCCTTGATCCCAAGCCTAGTGTCTGTGCAATAAGTTTGTTTTCTGGAAGGTAGACGTGATGCCCTTGCACTGTGTGAATGTTGTTGTAGCAGAAATGACTGCCACGTGTTGAAAAGGACATTCACAACTTGTCACAACTGCATGGTATCTTTGACATCTTTGCATCTTGTTCTATTTATTTTTATGCAGACAAAGCAGAACCCAACTCCAGTAAACTGCTAAGTGAGCCGTTTCAAACAGAGAACCCTCCCCTTCAACTCAAGTGGACTGCCTATTTTGAATTTGCTCACAACCAGGAAGTGGGTGACTTAACGTGGGAGAAGGTAAGTGCTTGGGAAGAACCTTAGCAAGGTTTTTGAAATAGTGAATAAAGTATGCATTTTAACTACACAAGAGAGTCATAACCTTAGAAGAGAAGGTTTCCTCCATTTGCTTTGGAAATAAAGATGTGTTACAGTGTATTGTTTTGAAAGTAAAAGAAATGTAGGAGGTTCCACTATCTTTTATCACAGTTTGGCAGATGAACCTTTTCTACATTTTTTATGGGAAGGCCATTTTATTCAAAAGATTTGTAGGCTTAGTATGGTGGAGTTTGATTTCATTTAGAGTAGGTTGGTTGTTATGAAGAGCTATAGACTGGTTACAATTGTTTTGCTCATAAATTGGCTCAGCATCATCGGTAGCAAACTGTGGATGCAGTTTGGAGGTTATTCAGAATTGCTTCTTTATAGTTTATACAGAAAGTATTATAAGAGTAAGTTGTTTCAAAAGTATGTAATTCAATTCCCAGACCTTTAAAAGACTTCAAATTAAAATATGGTATATTAAGGGGAGATTTTTTATACTTCATCATTTTATGGAGAGGGGTGAAGGGGTTATGTTGAAATTGTTAATGGTATAGTAATAAGGATGCCATTTTTTATTTACAGCAAGTTCATGGGCTTTATTCCGTCCAGTATAAATATTAAAATATTTGTGGAAAGGAGTGACAAAATAAAAGTGCAAAGTATCAGTTGACACGTGGGCTATTTTTGGAAAGTTATGCCATATTTATTCTCTAGATATCTCTCAAGATCATTTGAGCTTTTCTTCATCACATGCACGTATATGTAGTGTGTACAAAGCAATGGTCACTCAAGAGACCATCATCTGGAATTTTGTGAATAAAATCTCTGGGTTTTAGAAGTTTACAAATTTTTTGTCATACTGTCGGTCACGAAAATACTACAATTTTTCGCATTTTGCCTGCAATTTTGCTAGCAGTTTCAAAATTATTTGGGAAATGTTTTGGCATCCTTTCTTATGGACCCAGTGTACCCTACTTGAGGCAAAAACTTGAAACCCCGTTTATCTGAATTTTTCCATTATCCAGTCTACCTTCAATCCTGATGTGTTCAGATAAACAGGGTTTTACTATATTATAATTTTTCTGGCCACATAAGATTATAAATTCAGTATTATCAGAATTCAGACAACTCAAAATATCGACTCAAAAGTTGGTTGGTGTGATATTTTTGCCAAATGTTGTTGTTCTCCTTTTTAGTCATTCTTATTCAGTCTTGATCATATTTTGTCATGTCAGTTGGATAGCAAGCTGCCCCCTTCAGACAAACTCAAAGAATTGGTACATCTTGGTATCCCTCACAACATGAGACCCAAACTTTGGATGAGATTATCTGGGGGCCAGCAGAAGAAGGAAACAAGCCAGTCTTCATACAAGGTAAAAAAAAAAAACGATATTTTTCTCCCTGATTGGAAAACTGGTATTTTTGATTCCTCAGTCAGTGTGTGGTAAGTCGTATTTCACAGGGAAGTGCCATAAAGTTTGATAGACAGTGTGAAAATATAACATTTACCCTGTGGTGGTGAATGGAATATTTCATCTATTAAAGGGTTACAAGTGATGTGTAAATTATGACAGAAGATCATGTTCATGTTATGTTCAAGTATTAAATACTTCATTTTGTCCAAAGAGGGGCATTTTTGTGCTATTATAAAGTAAAATAGCAGAAAAGTCAGAAAAAAAAGTAGGTAAGAAGCAGATAGCAGTCACTGTTCAGAGATGTTATGTGCCAGTACTATGTAGTACTAAGCAGGTGACATCCTGCATGGTGGAGCATAGATTGATATGCTCACAACTAACTTACTTTACAAACTCAGCTTATTTGAAAAAAAAGCATACTGCCAGCTTTGGAGGCTAGTAAAACCTCTTAATACTTAGCTGGATTCCAAGAAAATTTTTGCTGTTGCGATTTCAATTTATGCCTTCTTCCGTAGGAGATTATCAAGGCCAGTACAGAAGAACAGTCTATATACACCAAACAAATTGAAAAGGTGAGATCTTGATTACTTGATTAATATTTCATTTGTATTACCTCAAATGGAATGTCATCTACCTTCTGTAAAATAATGAAATAGAGGTCGCTATGCCTGTTTAGTATGTAAAGTCTGTCTGAGAGTAATATCGTCATATTTAGTGTGCTAATAACCCATGTGTCACACTGAACCATAAGTACTGTGTACATTTGGTGTGCATAGGTAAATATATTAGCTGTCTTTAGCTGTCCTGTTCTACAGCTGTGTTTTCATGGTTCCACTAAGTAGAAACCATGATCATGGACCTCTGGCCTTACACAGATCCGTAAATAGAAACCTGGAGTCAAGAGGAAGGGGGGGGGGTGGGCAGGTTGTTTGGTTGTAATGGCATTCATAAGGATCCAGCATTTAGTTTTTGGGATATCTGCAAAAACATTAGACATACAGAGTGACAAAGAATGAATTTAAATTTGGTTCTGGCAAAACTATATGGCTGTATGATTGTCAGATATACCACATTGCATTTGTATGGTATTAGTGCGATACCCTTTGTGCATTTTAATTGCACATAAATTGATTTGTGAACTGTGATGCAATCCTTCTTTGTACCATGGGTAAGGACAGTGAAATTTGGGGGTGGGAGTGGCCCCCATGGGTACACTCTCTACAGGCCCAGCCGCATATGTTTACATATGCTCATGAATATCATTCTGTTTTCCATTAATGTCTAAGCCAAATTGATTGTCTGATTCTTGTTTCAGGATTTATTGAGGACAATGCCCAGCAATGCATGTTTCTCCTCCAACAGAAGCCCAGGAATACCTCGCTTGAGACGTATCCTTGGAGCTATATCATGGCTATATCCTGACATTGGATACTGCCAGGGTACTGGTGTGGTAAGCAATGCATATTCATGATCAAGTATATTTTACATTCGCAATTTGTGTCCTACCTTTTGTAATTAATAGCCTTCAATGATCGCTCTTTTCTGTTTCAAAATGAAGGTACTTTGGAGATGACTTCCGCTGTAAACAGAGGCTGGAATGACAGCGTGATGGTAGTCACATTGTGCTATATAACATTTGTTCCACTGTGATGTATGTTTGAAAGAGTCAACAGTGCTTAATGTAGGAAAACTTGGAAGTTTTCAGTGGTTAACATTGCTCAAAAAGACTGACTTGCTTTGTATGTAGTCAGAGAGAGTAAACTCATAGACTGAAATATCATGTGGGCACCATACTAGTAGATGTATTGGTTACAGTCTTAAGTTGTACATTGTTGCCTTAAAGTTGACCTCATGCCTATTTATGGATGAGGGTGTGGTAAGGGTGAACAAGGGTCCTGCAAAGCATTGTGGGTACAGTACATGCGCCATAAAAATACAACCCTCATTGATATCAGGGGCTGATTTCACATACAACAGTTTTAGCAGTGATGGCCAAGTCTTTCACTAACGAGATATAATTGGTGATCGCAATGGCAAAGATATACAACTAATAGTGCTAGCCATCAGCTTATTTCTATGGGTATTCCATAACAATCGCTAAAAGCCATCATAAGAGACTCATTGTTGTGATACAGAGTCGGGCGCTAAAGTTAGGTAGAATCTACAGTGTTGCAAATCTTGATCGCCAAGGTGCAATAAATTCAAGTTCAAGTAAACTTTATTAAGCACCAGTAATGGGCAAATACAGCTCGCAATAAAACAATAAGATGAATAAGAGCAAAGAAAGTAGAAAACATGAAAGACATAAAATGATAAAAGGAAAAAGAATAAGACAGTAAAATAACAGGAGCAATGAAATACTGTAAGAAATACTAAAAGAACAAGTAAAAGTAATATGCACAAAGAAATGTAGTGATAAAAACCAAACTACCTAGTGTAGTTACTATTAAAATACGAGATTGCCATTGGTACAAAGGTATGTTTATAATGGTTTGTGAGGGCAGCTGGGGGTCTCATCCTACCACTGCGACCAATAGCACTCTCAGAGAGATCATCATATATTGGGTGACTTGGGTCGTTCAGTACAGAATTTAGTGTATGTTGGAGGCATGATTGATAAAAAGAATTTAGCCTAGGTAATTAAAGATCCCCAATTAGGTAACCAGACTTTTTAATAATCCCATTAATTTTCTTCTTATCCTGTTCCGAAGCGCTGCCACCCCAACACACAATACAATAAGTGAAAATGCTAGTAATAACCAAACAATAAAAAAGAGATAAAAGAGTATGATCAACATTAAAAGATCTTAGTTTTCTCAAACAATAAAGGTGAGAATGAAGTTTAGACATGATAAAATCAATGTTATCAGACCAGGTAAGTTTGTCGTTTTAAACAACCCCAAAGTACTTATAAGAGTGAACCTGTTCAACAGAAGAATCAGATATAACAACAGAATCAGGAGGATGTTTACCAGTTCTAAAATCAATAACTAATTCCTTAGTCTTACTAACATTCAGCTGAAGAAAATTAACTTTACAGTATCCTACAAATTTATCAATCTCATTTTCGTACTGAGTATAATCATCATCAGTAATGAGACCAACCAGTGCAGTGTCATCAGCGAATTTTACGATCGGACAAGAAGCAGTGCTAGACCTACAGTCTGAGGTGTAAAGGCTAAACAGGATTCAAAGTTAAGTGATGGATATTGGCATTAGTGATCATTGCAAAATGTTAGTACAATCGGCCCCGGAAGTGTTGCAGGGGGCAAAGAGTCCTACAAAATAGTCTTTGTAAGGTATTCATTCCATGAATTCAGGTCTGACAAATTAGCATCACTTTTTTCTGTTCACTAGTAACTTTTATTCTTTTGGCAAAGTATGATGCATTTGCCAGAGTTGATTGACCTCTGTTGTAAAAAGCAAAATTTTGTAAACATGACTTTGTCATGTGACCATAAAAGAAAGGATGGAAATAAAAGCTGTCACATATGCTCAAATGATTTCCCTTTCTGCTCTAGGTCATTGCATCTCTTCTCCTCTTCTTGGAAGAAGAGGATGCATTCTGGATGATGTGTGCAATTATTGAAGATCTTGTGCCTTCCTCATATTACTCTTCAAACCTTTTGGGTGTACAGGTGAGCACTACTTTGTTCCTTCCCAGTCTGTTTCTCAGTGTAATATTTTTGGTGATTTTATATAATTTGGTTCTGATATGATTCAATTTGTGTTTCCTAACATTGGTCAAGGGAAAGTTGAGATATACTCTTTACAACCAGTGTATGGAATGTGTATGCCACTTTGTGATTTGTTGCCAGTGATCAAAAGGAAGGATGGAAAGTCAGTGATGCATTTGAAGAGATGTTTGTATATGTACAATATCTGATAGGAAAAGACATTTTAAAAAGTAGTGTGTTCAATGAATCTCTCGAATTACACTTATATGTGTTTCACTAAGATTGAACAAAAACAAGACATACTTTGCTCTCATCAGGAATATTTACAGGAAGTTTAAAAAAAGAGCAGTTATATGATGAATGTGTAGAAAGTGTAAGTTAAGGTGCCATGGTGGAACAAACATGACATTCTACTGCAAGCAGAAATTTTTTTAATATTCTTAAAAAGTTTGCGTAACTGTTTAGTGTTAATAGTATAAAATAGGTACTTTGCTGTCTCCTGAATAACTGATACCATGACATTTTGGTAAAGCAAGAATATTCACAGTGAGATTTTAAAAATAATAACTGTGATGGAATGTGTTATGTGATAAGATATGGTGCAGTTAGGTGTCTCAAGAATGCAGCATGACACAAGATGTGTTGTTAATAGGAGAAATGGTTCAGGTATGAGCTTGTAAAATGTATTTCTGTGTGTTAAAAAAAATTATGTGGAATGAAAGTATCTGAAAAGATTGTCACAGCAGACATTACCAGTATGTTCTAATAGATGGTAATATCTGTTTGATGTGGTCTTGCAGGCTGACCAGAGAGTGCTGCGACAACTGATGGTCAGTTTCTTGCCCGAGCTGGACCAACTCCTGAAGAGCCATGACATAGGTTTGTTTTTCTAGTTCTTCCTTATAATAGTGAGACTAGACATGAAACAGACAATACCACACCTTTGAGATCATTTTAACTTCATTTTTATGGCAGTTTGTTGTGAATTTCTTGAATTCATTCAAGATTGGTTTTGGCAGAAGGACCACTCAAATGAGTGGAATTCTTTCCCATGATTACTGTCTTTTTGGTGGTAACTAACCTACTTCTGTCTGAATTCGTTTGTCACCAGACTTTTCAGTTCGAAATAATTGCTGGGTTGGTTAGGGGAAAAAGGTAAAGAAATTGGGGTAAACCCATTCATTTGTACCAAATAACATGCAAGATATCATACCTGTAATGTGTTATTTGAAATGTCTGATTTCATGGTACATGGTAGGGGGAGGATGGCACATATCCCTTTGACCTCTCCCCCTCCTTTGTTACATGTTGCTTTAAGAAAATACAAAAATGGAATGCATCTTTTTGACATCTTATGTTGTTTCTATAAGTGACACATTTTCCATTCTTTGTTTTGTATTTAGAACTGTCCCTCATCACCCTTCACTGGTTTTTGACGGCATTTGCATCTGTGGTTCACATGAGGGTACTCCTTCAAATCTGGGACATGTTCTTTTATGAGGGATCTGTCGTTCTCTTCCAAATAACACTTGCCATGCTGAAACTTAAGGTAAGAAATGATGGATACAAAAAGTTATTCATTATATTAAATCTCAAGATCTACCAGTGCCTTAGAGTGACAATTGAGAATGGTGTGCTAGTACAACAGAATATTATGGGCCAGGGCTGTTAGATCAAATTGGCAATTTACAACCAAGCTTTACAAATACTGCGGCCAAATCCAAAATTTACTCTTCCTACATAATTTATGGCAAAAGATTTTTCATGGCCAAAGGGCCACTTTTCATGCATGAATGACAAAGTTTAATCTTAAAGTAAGGCAAGATTGCAGTACTAAAACTGCGTTTATTGGAACACACAGGGACTAGGGACTAGGTAGTTGGGATAATGGAAACATTTCGATAAACATGGTTTTAAGTTATAGTACAGTACATTGGGTCCCCAAGAAAGTGCAAAAACATTTCACAAACAATTTTGATAAGGCTTGCAAAATTAATGGAAAAATGCAAAATGGTATTTGGTTATTACTTGTTGTGACAGATGACACAACAGTTTTGTAGGCTACTAACACCCAGAAGTTTTATTCCCGAAATTCTAGCCTACAGGGTAGTATATTTCATAAATGAGGAAGTGTCAAAAAAACCACTGGCTCTGACTTTGTATGGAAGTGATGTAATTTGTATTGATACAGGTGTTTTTGTCCCAGAATTTTTGTGCATTCTGACCAATTGCTCCATGTAGTAATTGGAGTAGCATGTCAGCCACATAAGGTATCATTCTGTCCTTCCATTGTGTTTGCTGTAGGTCATAAAATCTCAGGGAAATTTTCCCATCTCTTAAAATGCTTGGAACTTATTTTTCAAATTTGGAGAAACATGATGTTTCACTTTATATCTCCTTAATTTTAATCATTAATCTCCTACCAAAATTAAGGATAGCTTTTAGAGGAATTCCTTGGTTCCAGGCAGAAGTTGTGAGAATACAATGGCATGTAGAAATATGAACATTGATACCTACTTATCAGTTCTTAGCTTAATCATTGTTAGAAACATTTGGAGTACCTTATAGAGCATGTGACAGAGAGAACTTTTATGTGAGTGTTCTGGATTTCAGTTAGTGGTTGTAGTGTCAGTGAGGTAAAGCAGCTCTCCCCCCCCCCCCCCCCCCCCCAGGCCTTCTGAAGCTGAAGATTAACAGAAACACATTTTTAAACAATGTATGATTAAAAAAAAGTTTCTTCAAAAATGTCACATGGTCAGTCAACCAGTGGTTTTGATCACAAGTAGTTTTTGGATTAGAGCTGTTTAAACCTTTAATTGTTTGAGTTTACATGGAAGAACAAGAATACAAGATAGTTAATCATGTTAGTTTATCCTGTTTCCAGTTTTATCAGTAGTTGTTACAGTGAGAAGGTCTCAATTAGGTGATTCATTTGTTTGAATGGTAAATGTCAACAGTGTTTACCTAGTAAGTATGGTATAAGGTCATCTCTGTGTAAAAAGATCAAAGGGTAGGCCTGTATGCTGAGCAGTAGCATTGTGTTAGGGTAGTTAAGTTAACAAGTAAAATTTGCATGGTAGCTAGATGGAGGGATGGTGTCTAGGAATCTTTGAGCAATTGTTGGATGGAAAGAAACAATCAGAAGATACTGAGAGATTGAATAAAGTGATCATTGTCCATAAAACATGTGGAAAGGTGAGAAGGGTCTTTGTTAACAGCATTTGAGTTGCTCGTGTCTGTATGTTGATAAGTCCTATGGAGGCATGTATAGATGTTGTGTAAATCATATTGTTAGTTGATAGAGTTATGCAAGAGTAACTGTCATGACTGAGTTGTGTTGGGTGAGAATCTTAAATTTTTAATGTTTCTTCTGGTAGATATGACTATTTAACAATGATACTGGTGTATAAGTGATCTTTGTTATGATTGCTGTAGTGCTTGCTTGCCACAAAATGTCGCTTCCTTGGCTGAATATATTGGAGTAATGCTTGGAACTGAGCATCTGTGAATGAAGGTTGCTAAGTTTAGTACAGAGTTAAAGAGTAACACCTATGTTCCGATATCTCTATATCTTAGACTGTATAAATGCAGAGTGTTAGAGTTAGATGAGGTTTCTAACCAATTGGTTTAAGTCGGGCTGGCTGCAGCCTTTTTTTCCAGTTGTGGCTCACTGGTCTAACTCTATATACATGCAGACAGTATGGCTTAGAGTTTCCATTTCAAAGAAGTATTCAGATAAAGGGCTCTTTTTTACCCCTATCCTTGTCCATAAACTCTTCCCTAAGCCAACCTCTAACCCTAACCTAATCCTAACTTCCTTACCCTAACCCCTAAGGTGTCAGAACATTCACATGTCAGATCAACGAGACATGGGCACATAGAGCAGTCACCAGTCATTCAACTTCATTCTAAATAAAAACAGACCATTGCATGCCCTAACATCCAGTAGCCACTTCACTTGTGGCTGTAATGTTCTGTGCCACCTAAATCTATGTAGGTCAAGCTACATCAAATATGTGTAGCTTGTAAACAAAAACTTCTATAGAGGTTTACAAGTCTCAAAATATTTTCACAGTTTACTGATTGGTAGGAAATGGAATTTAAATGATGCATTTCTAATTTTAGTTTTGGAAAGTAGTTGAGTTCTAAGCTACAAGAGTAACCATAGAAGAATTGTCACTTCCTGTGTTAGAATGTACTATATTTTCCTAATAGACTCCCATAAAGGTCCTGAAATAATATTGCGACAAATTTGAATATGACATTCAAGACAAGGCTGGGCCTAACCAAATAGGCCTGACATTTAGTTTACAATAGCACAATGTAGAAAAAGATCAAGCTTTCTGATGGTTTGCAGTTTGATCCATGTAAATGCGTCCGCGTCCAAAACACAAAATAATTACTGCAGACAAGTGTCCAAATAAAAGAACAGTCCAATCAGACTAAAGTATACAGTTTGATTCAGTTACACACATTGGTTGTAAGTTGTCAGGCTAAGGCTGCTAAAATTCTGTTTACCATATTACTCAGTAGGTTTCATCAAGTTGTTTTTGTACAAAAAAAGAAAGAAAATACCGAAAAATAAATGCCCTTCCCTTTTAGAAATGCAATGCTCCAGGGGTTTTTATTAAGGGTATTGCAGTAATTATCTGTTTGCATAAGGTTCATCTGGTCAGTGAAGTGTTTCTTGTAAACTTTTATCCCATTTACTTTACCATTGAAATGCAGTGTATACCCACATATGTATACTTTATCATATATTTCCTCCCTTTTCTCATTTCCTCTCATTTGTTGACAATCCAGGAAGAGGAGCTTCTCCAACTTGACAATTCAGCCCAAATTTTTAACGCTCTCTCAGACATGCCTAGTGAAGTGGAGGATGTCGAAAAACTCATCCAGGTGAGGGATTAGTTTTGTGCCAAGTTAGGATAAAATTGTTAGAAAATTGAGGTTTTGTTTAATATAATGTCTCTCATCACATGTTTTTCAACAGTGTGAATTAGACCATTGTTGGATTGTTGAATTGTTTCTGTAAGTGAAGGGATTGTCTTAATTGTTCCTGGACAGCTCCTGCCAGGACTCCAGGACAATTCCAATTTTATGGGGGGAAGGGGGTGGGGTGGGCAGAGGGGAGTTGTCTGAGGGGTAATTTCATGAGTGGAAATTGTCCAGGAAGAAATTGCCTTGGTGGAAATTGTCTGGGGGGGGGGGGAGGGAGGAGTTGGCTGGTCACAGTCTTAATGTACAGTAAAACCCCGTTTATCCGAACTAGCCGTCAGAGTTAACAACAATTACAGTCAACACAATTAAGGTAGTATCCACCAAGTTTTAAGTGCTTTACAAGGCAAAATTCAACGTAAATTTTTGCAGAAATGCACTTATTTTTCTCGGGACTTTAAAATTCATGGAAAGATTTCACGATGGCTAAAACAGCCGACATGTGGACATAGAAAACAATCTGTTATCTCTTCGTCAAATTTGGAAGAAATATCGTACCTATTTGCTTTGAAATTCTTGTTAGGAGCCATGAGTCGGTATAGGCTCAATATCCTCTTATACAAAAATATGTTAGGCTAGCGTAAGTGCTAGTTTCACTAGTAATGAAGTGAGCTTCATACCTAAAAATAACGAAAGAAGACCTTACAAAAACATTGCGAACTGCTGTTTGAGAGTCTCCTACACATGTGTCTCTAATATTTTTTTTGAAATTTATGCAGAATTTATACTCTAGATACCTCTCCAGATGGTTACAGCTTTTCTTCAGCTGACACACTCATTTAGTGTGTAGAAAGCATTGGTCATTCAGACGAGCAAGGGCTCGAATTTTAGGAAAAAACTTTCTCTGTTTTAGAAGTCTTAAAATATATTTTGTCATATCATCGGTCATAAAAAATAGTAACGAAATATATTGGGAGATTTTGTCTGCAATTTTAAGCCTTTTCGAAATTATTTTGGAAATGTGTTGACACACTGTCTTATATGGACCAAGTGTACCATACTCAAGGCAAAAACTTGGAACCTCGTTTATCCGAATTTTTTCGTTATCCGAACAACCTTCGGTCCCGATGTGTTCTGATAAATGGGGTTTTACTGTACATACAACTTAGTCTGCGTTTTTGGAACTTTGATTGACAATTGGTTCCAACATAGAGTTTATGTTATGTTTATTAGTGAAGTAGGCACTGGCCATTTTGGAGTTGTTGGTGATATTGTACTTTGTACAAAAACTTACCTTTTTCAAAGCACTTTTGATTAATTTGTTGTTATTAACATGTTTTGACTCTTCTACTTGTGAAAACTGGCTTATAAATCATTAGAAATGAGTCTTCCTTAAGCTGTTCTGACAGTGTGGCAGTCTTCAATGATGGTGAATATATTTTTATTAAGTTTGAGTATATTTATAAATCTGCTATATGTTTTCCATACATGCTGGGTTCGTCTTAATGAACAGGTTATGGTTAATTTTTTTAGGTTTTGAGAGCATGTATATTGCTGTTAAAAATTAAACTTTAGTTACTGTACCTTTATATAAATTTGCTCATTTTCAGTCCTTCCCATGGTAAATATTTTGTAATTTACATAGGTGGGTAACAACTGGTTCTTGCATTCAGATAAAATTAAATTCCTATCTGCTAATAACAGCTGCTGCTTAAAAACATGTCATCTGTTGAACATAACATTCAGCAAAATTTTATGGGCAATTGGGAACTTGTAATTAGTAATTGCCCACATAAAATCTATGAAATAACAGACAGTAGTAAAGTATGCTGTAAGTCTGTGCTTTTTTTATCACAGCACAGTAATGTAAATTTTTGCTGACTTAAGATGGAGAAAAAGAAGTTATTGAGGCGAGTACACTGTAAGGAGAAGTACTCCATGGGTAAGGTTTCTGCCTTTGAGTATGGAGTCAAATGGACAGAGGTCCAGGGTCCAAGATCAGGAGTGATACGGAGAGCCCCCCACCAACGGCTCACAGAATCCCCCTTTCCCACCCACAGGAAAAAAATGAAATTTAAAGACCCTTACAACAAAAATCAGAGATCAATTTCTCAGTAGGAAAATTGAGTGGCGAGTTGGGGGTGAAGAAGCAAAGTTGGCTGGTAAAGTGGTCTGCCTGAAGGTTCTAAGCTGCTTCATTGCAGCATGTGACCAAATTTCTCTGCATGAGCAGCTGATTGGGATGACAAGCCACACATTGAGGTATGGCAGAGCAAACCACTTTGCTACCAAAGAACCCAGTTTAATGGGGAGGGATGGGGGTCTGGAAATTCCCTTTTGATTTTGAAAAGGAGGCCAAACCCTTTCTTTTCCCTCTTTTCCACTTACCAATAGAGTCCATATTAACATTAACATAGGATCTCATTTGCACCATGTAACTGTACACCCCATTTAAAAACTGAAAAATGAGAATCATCTTCATCTTGGTTACAATTTTGATTTAATGCAAAAAAGCTTATTTGACATCGAATAACCTACAAGCAAGGTACTGTATATGCCATTCATCATACTTTGTTTACATTGTTTGGGCTGTACAGGTGTCTTGTTGTTGAACAGATGTTGCTGCTGACATTATGCATATTCATATTGGTAATACCATTGTATTGTAGGATAAATTTATCCAAGTTTTAAAAAGAAGTGTCCAGGGTTTGATTGTTATAACAGGCTAAGTGGTGACTTAACTACTTTTTGTGAAGTAAAAATATTTGGTTTATTTACAAAAGATATGGTCAAACTTTAATGGAATATAAATTTTTTGATGCATAATACACACCCCCCTCCACTAATGCAGCAGTTAGATAGGAAGCTTATATTATTTGTTGTTGGAAAAGGATAGTTATCAGAGGGTGTTTTGCTGGAATGAGTTAAACAAGACAGTTTGATTAGCTGTGCTATGATGAGGGAGCCGTAAAACCCAGGAGGCTGTCAACATGGTACTTAACAACGAACTAGACATGGTAGAGAATAATAATCAGGTAAATTTCATAGTTTCATATGGAGTCTGATTTGCCATTTTAAGTCGTGATTTGTATAGGTTGATCACTGAAGAAAGAATTACAAATGGACTTTTGAAATTGAAGAAGATCTGTACACTTTATTGTGAGAAACCTGAAACATAAAAAGACGAGAATTAAACTAAATTGTCGAAAAGGATGGTGGATTTTTTTCCTCAGATTAAACAGCCACATTAAATTTGAGACATTTTTTCTAATTGTTAATCAGAGAAAAAAGTATGCTTTTAATATGGAATGCATGAATACTTTAAGATACTTTTTTGACCGTGTTTGTTCCTTAGAAAGTAACTTTACATTTACATGAGTGTGTTAGTTGAATGGTTAATCTCATTTTGACAGCCAGACTTTGACAACAAAACAATTGCTGGAAGAAAAGTGTGCATAGACGATTTATAAAGCAGTATGCTAAAACACATGATTGCAAATATGAGCATAGTAAGTCCTGTGGGTAAAGAAAAAAATTCATGGAAAACTGAGGCATTATGGTAAAACAGATGACAGAAAAACTTAACGTTATTAAGTCCTATGCATAAGGACAATATGTCACAACATGTAGAGAAGTTTCATGTCACAAATCAAAAGTTAGTGACGATGTTATTGTTTTCCCATAAATTTGGATTGTTTTTTCCCGTCTTACAGAGACACTTTTTCTATCATCTTGTTTGTTCTTTTATTGATCCTCTTAAGAAAGAACAATGAAGAACACTGGTGACATAACCACCATGAATGCTTATAAATGGCAGTAATTGTCTCTCCCCCTCCCCCCCCCTCCCCACCATCCTTATTCACTGCCTCCTCTCCATCAACCTTTGCTCTTTGCCATCTTGAAATTTAATTTGCTTGAGAAGTGTGATTGATTGGTTTTGATTTTGAAAGTGGTCTTTAAAAGACAAAATCATATTTCCCTTTGAAAGTAGTTTGAATGAACTGTATCCTATTATTCTTGAAAAAACAAAGGTTCCTGTGTCAGTTGTGATGTGATTGTAGGAGTCACAACTCCATCAGAGTTTCAACTAATAGGAAAGCAGGTACCTGAATCAAACTATTGGAGTCTCCCAAGCCTAGTAGGTATGCTGACAGGACAATTCTTTTAATACGTGTCTCCCCATTTAACCACTGTATTGGTTGGCTAGTAGTGGAAGGTATATAGCTGGTGAGATAAAGTTCCTGTGTCAGCTATGACTTCATCGTGGGAGTTGCGACTCCTTCAGAGTTGCAACTAATAGGGCTGCAAGTACCTGACTCAATCTGTTGGAGTCTCTCAAGCCTAGTTGTCATGGCTATCAAGACAGTTCCTTTAAATATTCATGTTAACAAATGCCCCAGTTAACAGCTGCCGTTTTGTTTGTAGTGACCAACATATTATCAGTGGATTTTACTCAACCAAAAAATTGCCTAGTGTTTTAAACAGTGTAGATGATCTATCTATAGCCAGCCTGTGGAAATCTGATATCAGAAGAGGACAGGTTCTAATTTATACAACTAGCCCTCTCGTTTCAGTTATACAGACATAGATGCTTTTCCAAATAGCAATTACAAAGGATTATGAGATATAACTGTGGTATGCATCAGTTTTGGCTTTTCCAAATTCCAATTGCAATGGATTGTGGGACAGAATTTTGGTGTGCATTGTTTTTGACCACAGTAAAATGCCATTGACAAAAATGGTGCGTATCAAAACTCTATCCCATAATCCTTTGTAATTGCTACAGTATATGGAAAAGGGTCTATTTGGGCAAGGTCATTTTCTCAGTTTTATTTCCACTGTTTGACACATCTGGTGTTGAACGAGCCAGGGACAATTAAAACTTGTGTTTAACCAGGTCTCTCAAAAGTGGATTAATCAATACTAGTATTGCATAATAATAGTTAAATGAAATTTGATTTTTTTCTCTGTTGTCAAGCTTTTATTATGCATACATCTCTCTCATGTTAAAGGAGATGTATTTGTTTATAGAGTTAGAGTTAGATGAGGTTTTACGGCTCAGTTTCTAACTAAGTGGTTTAAGTTTGGCTGACGAAAACCTTTTTTCCAGTTGTGGCTCACTGGTTTGTTTTCCCTACTCCTTTGCTTATGCTGAGCACGAAGCACAATGGCAGTAGGTTCCATTTTTAAAGTCTTTGGTATGACCTGGCCGCATTGGAGTAATGAGTATCTTTCTCCAGATTTGGTTTTGTTTGTAGAAAATTTTTTACTGTAAATATTTTGTTAATGTGGAAATGTTGGCAACTCTTTCACAGCACTGTTTTTCAAATTGTTCAGTTTGTACAGCAGGGTTACTCAACTTATTGTTACTTGATTGTTGAAATTACCCTCGGACCACCTTTCATCATTAACTGAAAAATAAGTTCATGTTACAGTATATTGATTATTAACCATGTGAGACAAGTTTCAGTACTTGGCATCATGTACTACTAAAACACCATCCATGTCAGAAAAGATGGAACTATGCTAAAAAATAATGTTAAAAAAATAGTGATAGAAATAAACTATAGTATTTAAAATATTTGTAACAATATCTAATAATAATGTAATATCTTATAGTATAATAACATTTTTCTGGTCAACTTTGCTGCCAACCAGAGGGTTCTCCACATTCCACCAGTGGGCTGCAGGCCACCACTTGAGAAACACTGGTGTCCAGAATTTCTAAAACTGTTTTCATTCAGCGTTGCAATTGTGCAGTGCACTTTCATGCTATGATGAAAGGTTTGTGGTTCATAGCAATATCTAGGACCTAAATAATACTACCAGGGATTGGCTAAACATTAACACCCAGATGTGGAGAGCTTTATTACAAATATCAGCTAAACTATGGGGGAGGCCAAGATGAGGACAGTTTGGGTCTTTTTGCTAGGGATGGCCAGAAATGGTAGTCATAAACTGTTCTGACTGGCTTGGCAGGGTATAAATTGAATAAAATCAAAGTGAAACTATTTCTGCATACCACCAGTCTCTTTTCAAGCCCCATGGTATCTCATTATTGACAAAATGACAGGGGTGCCATGCTTCTTTTACCCTTTAATTATTCCATGCATACTCAATGACTTTTCTTGTGAGAATGAGAAAGACAGTACAGAAGCTTGTGAAAAATCTAAGAGAAGGTAGCACTCTGTTCCCCCTTGCCCTTGCAACCCATCCTACTCCACAGAATTTTCAGGGATGAATTGGTAACATCAGCTATAAATCTGAAATTCTCTGAATTTTTTTTTTTTTTAACTAGGACAAAAAATAGATTTGGTTATGACTATGCAGCTGATTTTTACATTTTACATTCAGGGTGTATGTATGAGACACTGCATCTCTTAAACAGGGTAACTGATAGTAAGAAAACTGTGGTGAAGATCTTAGCAGGAAGGCACTTCGAACATGGTCTGAATTTGGCCCAAGGCTGTTCTTTGGTACTGTAGCTGGTACCATAGATATTAAAGGAAACAAACCTGGCTGGACTGTAGAGATTCTCCCTGCTAAGTTAACTTTTAGCCCCTTCTCCAATTTAAAAGACAAACACCTTTCTGTTGCACTTCCTGGACAAAGCTTCAGTGGCCTGTACTGAGTTTGAATTGCTGAAAGCCATACCAACACCCTGCCGTGTATGATCTGTCCAATGCTTTGGGGAGACCTGCACTATTGAGTGATATTCACAAATCAATATCTTAGTGCTATGATAGATAGATTTGTTAAAGTGTAGTCACCAACTGTTATAACTGTTATAGAGGTATGTGGATATTCCTAAATGTGTTTAGAGGTGGTGAGGGATTTAATAAGACCCAGAATTATCAATCTCTAATAGGTTTGATTTCTATTGTGATTATTTGGTACTGTGTGTGTTTGTTCCTTGGAAAAGAACTTTTGTGCATTTTTGTTCAATATTGCTCCCATCATATTTACTTAGAATACCACCTTCACTTCAAGTGGTCTGGCTTGTTTTAAAAACACAGGCTGCAGTACTTGTTTGGTAAGCCTTTAAGTCTAGGTTTCTTACAGAACTGTGTATGTCTTCTTAAATATGTAACCTCTGTTGGTACCTCTTGTAAGGTTATAGGTAGTGAGGTGGAACTCCAGCTTGTTTATCACATTGCCCTTTTCTTTGTGTTATAATGTGGTAAATGGGTTATAAGGTTCAAAAAGTATTTAACCTCCCTGCACCCCATACAGTGGTTATATGGGTATGTACAGTAAGTTCACCTCCAGGCCTGTTTTATACCATATCACTTTGTATTCTGTGTTATACTCCTTTGACTAAGTTGTAAAGTTGAACAACTTTCAAACTTTATGTACCTTATGTGAGGTTATATAGGCATTGAGGTTTGACTCCAGGCTGTTTACCACACCACACTGTAATCTGTGTTATTCTGTGGTAAATGGGTGGTGATGTCCAATAGTATTACCTCCTTGTACTTGAAAGTTACAGTATGTAGGTACTGGTGTTGAAATCAAACCTGTTTAACATACCTTCCAGCACTCTTTGTTACAATAAGTAACTTGTGGGGTTCACCAAAATTTAAACTACAGGTACCTTACTTACCTAAATTAATATGTGTGTAGTTGCTTCAGTAATAAAAAGGAGCAACACCCACCACCACCTTTCCTGTATTTCCTTGCAATATTTTTGTTTCAGGAGGAATCAGTTTAGGGTCTGCAATATTCCCCATATTGTCCCTTTAATGATTCTGCTTGGTAGTTTTGTTTTTATTTGTACGACCATTCTGTCATATACAGTAACACTGCAAAAGGACCCATCATAGGGTCAGCACCATACTCTAAACTGTTGTCCCATAAGTGTTGCAACTGTGTGTAATATATGTACACATTTCAAGAATGGAAGTGGAACTATGTAACATGTACATGTTATGTAAATATAACACCAGTGTTATGAATGTAAGATCTAAAATTTTAAAGGTAACAATAGTTACAAATTGACTTAGTGGAGGTGCATGCACATGATTTAAAGATAATCTATGTGAGAGCCTAAGAGGTTGCTCTCTTGTTCTGTGATATCACCAAACCATTTATACCAAGTTAGACTACATACGTAACATGTGGGGTGGCCAGACATCTTGATGTATGCCAGACAATCTGCTTTTGATCCCTCTGTCCTCTGTTCTGTGTTCTGCATTAGTAATCGCCAATGTTAATTTGTTCTCCTTTTGAGGGTTTGACTTAAAATCACATGTAGTTTACCTACCGACTTCACCCTTTCGTTATGTGGGCAGATATATCCCCCAAGAGGGATGTTGTGTTCAAAGTACTAGTTTGGTCAACCCTGGCACTTTTTTTTCTGCAATGTGTAAAATAAGATACAGGATGTAATTCCACAAGAATCCATAATAAACATGCTGTATACTTAACATGTTTGGAGAATTATGCAGTCAAAAGCTGCTAGCTGATGTTGAGCACCATACTACTGAGGAGGATGCACCAGCTGGTATAGTATCCTGATACATACAGCAATAGTATCTGTGCTGAATGAGGTTCAGACTTTTGTGAGGATATTTATAGGCCTGGAAAAAAAATGTTGGTAAGGCCTATAGGAATACAGGCCAAGGTTAGGCTACATGTGAATGTACAGTAAGTACAAGTAATCTTATAACAGTACTAGTACTTGTGTAGCACTAATCATTTAAACCTTTGCTTGTGTTAGTGTTATTTTTGGTCAAAGACATCCTTAGTTTTGTTTCATAAATCCATTAATCAAATTGGACACTTATAAGGGTTTTCAAATTATACCATGAGGAAGAAAATTTAGTTTCCAGCACTTCTTATGTTCAAAGGTACTGTAGTCAGTATAAGCTTGGGTTGTTGATCTAGTGGCTATGTAAAGAAAAAGTGAAAATGGGCAAATTTGCATAAATTTGCAAATGCTTTCTCTCACAGAATTTAGAATGTGGCCTACCTGTGGTAAAAAAAATAAACCACGTGAAAAAGCAACATATTTACAGTACTTCCAACTTTCTTGTTCATCACATGTCAAGAAGAGACATTATCCTTGCTGAATGTTGGTTTGAAAACCAAAGACAACTATTAATCTGTAAATTAATCCAGGATTTTGAAACCGCCCACATTTTTGCTTACCCCTCACTGCATTTATATGGTAGCTACAGTATGACCATGTCTTACTTGGAAATTTGGAAATGGCCACAGTAGAAATGCGTACAAATTACAGGAAAGAGACAAACTTCTGATTTTACATTACATTAAGTCCCTGCAGATTTATTATAAAGCCTTCATCACTGCCCTGCATTCTGCTAAATACCTATGTACGGTAAAACCACTCGTTGTGAACACTTCAGTAACTACACCAAATGAATACCAGTACCACTGCAACTGACTATCATACCTCAGATTTCAACCAGACCCTGTTTCTGTAAATACTATCATGGGTCCATCGTAATTATATGTGGACTTTTAACGTGTATGATTTGCATTTCCTTGCCTATTGTTTGTGCTTGTCCTCCCAGCTGAGTGTGTTTTCAGCTGTACTTTGAATGGAATATTATTTGACAGGTGTGGGTATATATTTTTTAAAATCCATCATTTTTGACAGTTCCCTGTTTTTGCCACGTTTATCTTTCTAGCGTCCACTCCCTTACAGGACTGGTCTAGCCTGTTTTCAAGGCTCAGGCTGTGGTCAGTGTATGGTAAGCCTTTAGCCCTGTGTGGGAGATTAGGGTAGTGGGCTTTGACTGCATTCAGTTTCATTTGTTCATCTGCTGTTTGTTGTAATTCTCTTCGAAATGAGTTTGGTCTATGTGTCAGGGTTTCCACACAGCAGAGAATTGGAAAAAACTTGGAAAAAGTCTGCACATTTGTTATGGTCTTAAAAGTTTGGAAGATAAAAGTGGTCTGGGAAAATTCCACTTTCTGTACTGAAGATCATCTTGATGCATGTCATGGCAGGAAGTGTTTGAAATTGTGGGTGCAGGCATAGGTATATGGGATTACTTTCAATTTGGGAAGGGGTGGGGGAGAAGGGGTGAGCACTTTTGTCTGAAATTTGAGTGATTTCTTCATACCAAGGTTGGCAGAAAGTAGGCATATTTTCCTGAAAAAGAGTGAATATTCTGTCTGAATAGGGGAGAGGGACTGAACCCCCACTCTCCCTACCACATATGCATATGATTGTGACAAAATATTTTCAATGTACATGCAGGAATGAACTGGACACAGACATGTACTGTTCATAGTTAGGGCTACAGTCACTGTTTCAACATACTGTCAGTATGTGCAAAAGGTCATGAAGAATATGCATCAAAGTGCACTCTTTCTAACATTCTTTATTCTTAGGTCTTGAAAACTTCAAAAATTTCATTACCTCAACAGTGTGGGAACCCTGTTGTTTTGCACATTTTGGTCCAGCATTTGGGTTTGGTTTTCGTTAATTTTAGGGACTCTGTGTAATGCTTTTCATGGGCAGAATGTTCAGAATTCCAAACTTAATTTTACAGAAAAGAGTAACCAAGAATTACAAACTTATACAAAGCTTTGTAGATTTTACTACAGTGTGCATCACAATGTATTTTAGATTACATGGCATGGTTACTGCGTTAGTCGGAAAACAACTGTGGGTTCTAGGGACTTGATAGCAGTGTGATCAATATATGTTGGGATCAATCTGGTTTCACTGTTGTATACATTGTCTGTGAATTTTGTTGCCAATATCTGTCTTTTCCTGGGATGTGTCTAGCTGATCAATGATTGTGATAATGTGATCTGCCTGTCTGGTTTGTGTAATAAAAGGTGTAACCATTCATTTATTGGTACAGTAGCTTTTAAACATTCATTTTCAACTTCCACTAAACCAAAGTGTTTTCCCTCTACCTTGGTAGCCTTCCTGTGAATATAAAGTAACCATCAATATATCTTTAATTTTATTAATAGGCTTGGTGTGTAAAATTTTTGAGTATCACAGTTTTATTAATGACATTAATTGGTGCAAATCTATAGTTAATGTTTGCAAATAATAACCATTTTTTCTAGATTATACTGTATATCATTAGCTTTATGTACACCAATCAATTTTTTAACAATTGCAAAAGAGATTAAATAAAAAAAAATTGACTAGGGATTGGACACTGTAGGAATCTTCTCCTTTCGAAGTTTACTAGAGCAAAGCTATGTGGTGTTTGTAAAATTCCAGTCTGTATTACACATTAACCTTTTAGTCTTAGTATCAGGTTAATACAGAGCATTCAAATTAGTGTAAATTTTGGTGACAGACAAAATCTTGTACATCACTGTGAGGGTATGACATCGCCCATGCATACTTCAAGTTCAACTTTGAAATTCACTATTGGTAAAAAATGTGATATCTTCCATTTTAAATATCCTGAGAATGGTGAGGTGAATATTTTTTTTTTTGTACATTTTGTAAAAAAATGTTATTGTATCAGTTTGTAGAGGTACAGAATACATTGAAGGTTTGTGCACCCATTGGTATTGGCCTATCCCTTGCACATTGTAAAACACGCACTCTGTACATTGGGTAGCACACATGTAATCAGTGTTTTCACACCTCCATCTGTGAAAAAATGTCTGTGATTATAAAACTGCTGTTTTTTGGGCTGTCAGTTTTCACACATTGTCCATCCAGACAAACAGCCAGGCATTCACATGGACACACCTGGGAAGTATATTCCACGTTGAATGAAGTGGCAAAAACATCCGTTGAATTTCATGGGATGTGTTTGTATACTGTTTGTTCTGTGAAGTGTATAGCAGGGACAATTAAACGAATGTTGTTTTCAAAAGGATTTCATGTCACATTTTTCTTTATAGTAAAATTGCTAGGCAGTCATTATTCAGAAACATTGCTTAAAAAATGGATATACTGGCCTATGTTTGGTGTGAACCTTTTGTACCTTTAAGGTTGTTTGAATGGTTGAGGGGGAAGTGTGTGAGGGGGAAATACAGTATTTGGGGAGGGGAACAGGATAGACCTACAGACAGGCAGACAGTCAGATAGTGTGAGCATAGCATGTACAAGTCTGTACATAAAAAACAAAGGAGGCCTCTGATTGCCTTCGCTGGTGCTATTTATTGGTATATTTTGCAAAGTTAAAGCACCAGGGTATATGGTATGTATAACTTCCTTGTAGAGAATCATGTTATTTGGCTGCCAACTTATTTTTACTGATTTCTAAAATGTTTCTAAATAGACCTATGGTCAGAAAGCATTGTGTTATATATTTGTAAATGTGTTTGTTTGTTTGTTGTTTAGTTTATTTGTTTGTTAACCTTGAAGTTTTTGTATCTATGTTCTTATTACAGGTGGGTATGAAACATTCCACCTCCCTGACAGACCTGGTTGTGGATACTCACCGAAGGAAGCACCTGGCATACCTCATGGCTGAGCAAGGTTCCCTGGTGAACCCAGATGCCCAGTCCAACCTTCCTAAACAAGTATGTGGACAAGCTTGATTTAAACAGCTCCATACAGAAGTTAGGAAAAAGCATTAACTGCCTTGGTGTCCTGTCATCATGGTGGAGCCCTATTGACCTAACAGACCATACCAGGGCCCTTTCATGACTTAATCTAGGGACCTCCCTGAGTAGTATTGATGGGCTGGTTTATCACATTGAGCTTACATAGGTGCAGGCATTGGCCTCTTCAAAGTTTTAAAGCTGACAAAACTTAATTCCTACGAATACTAACATCGTTTTGCTGTTCTCACTCTCAATATTTGTGACTTTGAACTTTTTTAAGAACAGGTACTCAACTTGTACTAAAGACTTCTGCTCTGCTTATAGTGGAAGGGTTGGGAGAGGGAGAGCCACCATGGGAGTTATTTTAGAATTCTTAGAGATAAATATTGTGGGGGAACTAGTGAGGGCTCATAACTTGACAACTTTTTGTTCTGGAATGCCAATTGAATATTTTCAGCTCAAATTTGAAATTTCAGCTGGAAAACATTGAATTGCTCTTGTATGAAAACTTCCTGCATTTTTAGGGTCTAAACCAGGGGTGTCCAGTCAGAAGATCTTGTTCTAATGGGTTATCTTAGACTGATTCCTAGTAAAGAAGCCTTTGTGCATATTGAATATGTATGTTGGCTATCACAGCTGCTTATTAAAATCGGACTGTCCCTGCCTATTTTCGTTGGACTGTTAGATCTCAACAGACTTGCCATAAGGTCTAGGACCTGCAACCTGAGGAGAGTTGTGACTTCAAATTGCGTTGTTGCAAAGATGCCATAACTGCCCTGGAGGAACATGTACATATAAAGTGTGCTGTCTAGCTTACCAGTGTGTATTTATGTACCATGTGGCCTCCACTACTGGTTCTTCTACTGCTAAGGTGAAGATGTATCCTAGCAGGCAACTATATTGAAAATTAAAGGCCATATAAAAAAAACACCATGAGAGCCAGGTTGTTTACATACTTCCTTAAAAGTCATGAAAGAGCAAAATTTCAAACCTCTTAGAACACACACACTAGATTTGTGTTCATATTTTTGGTAGGAGTGAAGATTCCACAGGAGTCACTACTCGACTCCCAAGATAAAGTGTCATGACTCTGAAGTGGAGTCAAGTATAGACCCATTCAAGCATACTCCCCTCTGTAATAGTAGACCTTGATTCAAAAATGGTAGGGTACCCCTGGTCTAAACACATAACAAGCAGATTACCAACAATAAAATGCATCTGTTAGCACTGCTCTCAACCACTCGGCGGTAGCAATGCATTTTGTGTATTCGTAGTAGTTGGTGTAGGAGCTCTTACTGTGGGTGTAAGGTGACATGTAAAATTTCAAGATTGGCAGACTATTTTTATTTTGTGTCCACAGCATATCAACAAACGCCAGTTGCAGAGGAAGAGATCCTTCATCGGAACAATATTTGGTAAAGTTGTCTTTGTTGTTAGCTTTACAATTTCCTTGTTTTTGGTGTCTGGGTTATTTGTTGAATATTGATACAAGATAAGGGCTAGAGAGTTAGCTCTGTAGTTAGATTGTTTACCTGGCATTTGATAGGTCATTGTATCAAATCCCTGTAGATCCACCTGGAAATTTTCTGATGGCTCAAAATGGCTTGCCCAGCAAAGCTGTTTTCATTTAAAAAAGAGGTGATTTAGATGAGGTTTTCTGGTCTCCTGACATGTGAGTGTTTGACTCAATTAGTTTTCTGCCTCAGGTCTTTGCTCAGTACAGCTATCAAGCACTGTGCAGAGCAAGGATCCTCCACCCCACCCAGCCTTTGAAATAGTGGCTAAAGACTGGAGATACACTTGCATCTGTAAGATGAGGGTTTTAAGTGACAATTCCAACAGCAGAATTTGGGGGGGGGGGGTGGGGGGGGGGAGTGCACCCATGCATTGTTGCTCTCTGAGCACTAGTAAAAAAGAGTAGACGAATAATGTTGGTAATGAACTTGGTATACGGTCCTGGGTGGGCCAGTTTGGCTGGCTTAACCCAAATTCACTAGACTGAATTCAATTCAAATCAGTTCAAATTTATTTTTCATGTGTTTTACAAAGGTAAGAAGTTGAAACAAATGTGTGGATGCAAAAACGTATGATGAGCACTAGAAAACAGAGGAAAACTGTTATCAAAGCTAGTGACTAAATTAAACACTGCCACAATATCTGACAAAAGTACTACTTGTAAACAGAAGAGATTTTCAATCATTATGGAGAGAAAATTTTCCTGACAATTGTTGAATTTTAGCTGTAATTTTTTAAAAATGATATAAACTGCAAATAAAGACTGTGTCAGTGATTATTCAATGTAGACAACAGTCCTGAAAGAAATGACATTGCAGTAATAAGAAATTAATAGAAAATGAAAGGCAATGGTGATCTTCTTGTCAGTTCGAAAAGTAAATGTCACCCAATAAATCCAATAAAGTTCACTTTTATAAAAAAAAAGCCTATAAATTTGAAAACTGGAAGTTTCATTGTCTGTTTGTTGTCATGTATTTTGATATAGTAGACAGTGGTTTTCGTAAGATTTTTAATTTATCTGAAATTTTACACCATAGGACCAGAGGATAATGGCACAGATTTGAAGGCCAAAAATATACGACAGACAGAATTGGTATCGGACCTTAGAGATGCTGTCCTTCAGATTGGGAGACATTTCCAGTCTATTGACCCAAAGAATGCAAATGTGGTAAGATAGCATTTGGTACTTTGTGGAAGGAGTGGAATCTGAGCCCGCCGGGCAAGTACCCTTGCGAAATCTCCTCCACAAAAGGCATATTAAAAGTGGACAAGTAGATATTCATGCGGACAAGTAGACTAAGAGAACAGCTAGCCCACTGGACAAGTAGTGAAAAAAGAATTTGTCGGAGCCTGTCTATCAGTATAGCATTAAAATTCCTTTCCATGTAAAAAACTGCAATCAAGAAATCCAACAATAAAACCTGGTAAATATGAGGGTTAGTTTCTTCACTGTTAGTAGTAATGTACTTGTTTATTATAACCACAACTACCCCCCACCATACCTGGGCCAGAGAATGATTCCCTGTGACATGGTGACATTCTGTGACAAAACATGTTTGCCTGAAATTCTGTGACATTCTGTGACATTTTGAGAATTCTGTGACAAAATGTGACAAAAGGAAGATTCCCAAGTAAATGGGAAGTACTAGATGAAGTATAGTGACAGGGGTAGTTGGTGAGCATTTTAGTGTGGCCCACCCCAGCCATGGCCAAGTTGGATTTATGGGGGGGGGGGGTTATTCCCAGGATGGTGAAGCTGGGTGAAGGTGTTCTGGTAAATCTTCACTTGGTGTTTCCATTCTAGGCCATTATCACAACTCACTGACCATGCGCTCGCATGCCTTCATATGTTATCCAAGAACAAGCGAGCAACCACTGGGGTCACTGCATCACTTTGTGTTCTTTAGGGTGATCATGATGGATGTGTACTCTTTATCTTGTGTGTGGTAGTGTATGAACAGGGCTGGAAAAAATGTTTATTTCCCGGGAAGGGAATAAAATTCTCCACAATTCCTCCCATATTTTCATGTACACAAATGTGTAAATTTCCCTTCAAATACCCAAATTTCCTGGGAAGGAGCCTCCCAGCTTCCCAACTTTTTCCACCCAGGGTGTATGAATATTTATAGATAAGTAAATGCTTTTACTTTGGTTTCATAAACGTGTACAATGAAGTTAAAAAAAGCATTTATTTGTCTATTAATTGTCCAGGGGTGTCTCAACTTATATGAACTTGTAGGCCTAGTTGTACACATGAACATTCTGACATTACACCTCTGCTGCTTGGTGTTACCTCCACAGTGGATAGTGATACCACATGTTTTGCTTTTCATAAAGTTTCCACCATGGAGTTGTTTTCATCATACATGTGCATTTCACTTTGGTGATTTATGATTTTAATAGTTAGAATTTGCAAGAACTGCATCTCCTGCATCTACTTTAAGTTCAGGTAAACCTATCTTTATTTTATTATTTTAGACTGCTGAGCCAAATAGGCTATTGTTATTGTTTTGTTGTGGGTTGTTAAATTCTATTCCCTAGTATATTTTGTTAGTCCATCAGATATGTGTAGTTTGTTTGCTAATGTTTAAAAAAAGTGAAAAAAAGGGAAGGTAGGGATGGTAAACAAACAACTGTAACATGTGTAGTACAATTCAATTCAGCTGAATCACTTGCTGGATGTTGCTATCTCAGTTATAGAATTTAAAGTTGATAACCCACAAAATCGGCCTATGTCATTATTCGTAACGATTAGTGAATAGGGCGCGTAATTCTTGTGTACATCTCTGCATGAATAATGTACACTGCAGTGAGCAAGATTTTCGCACCAAATTTCGTGGGTGATCGATGCCCTTTAAACGTAAACGCACGTCAGGGAAACTGGTGTAAAAACTGTACTTATGTGATTACAGATATCAAAATTTAAACCTGTTTGACAACTTACAAGTGACTGACAAACACAGTTCTGGGTAGTACTGATGTTCATTTACCATCCTGAGGCAGAGGGCTATGCAGCATCTTTGTTTTTTCATGAATGTTAATAATAATCTGCTGAGCCAAGTTGGTTGCTAGTGTTGAGTTTTCATGTAGTTATTTTATGCTGCATCTAGTGGTGGTTCCTTTTTTCGCTTATTGTAAAATTATGGAATTCATCATTTACTCTATACGGTACTGACAAGTATTGCGTCTCGTGTAGTGTAACAAAAGCGAAGTTGATGTGACGTAAACATGGAAAAAGCCCCATAAAACCTGTGACAATTGAGCCTTTCCTGTGACATTTTGAAAATTTTGAGATGTGACAAATTGTGACATGCCATAAAACATGAATCCATTCTCTGCTGGGCAATAGTGGGACTGTTGCAACTCTTTTCCAGGGATGTGCTATTTATTTTTTCCCTGCTGTACTGGGAACTTACTAGCGTTTTTAGCAGGGATGTGCATCGTGAAGAATGGGCTGGGAAATTTGCAGGAATTTGTATGGGACTTTATGCACATACTTTCATACTGTGAGGGAACTTTGCATAGACCTTAGACAGGATTTGCAGCTGAATGATGCCCTGCTCTACTGCTACTTATTTTAAACTCCCGGGAATGGTACACAGTACATTTCCAAAATTATATTCCCGCTTAAGTCCCTGCCATGCCCCAGTTGTGGGAGAGTCATGGTTACATTTAACAGTGTTATTATATAACACCTTATTAATTTCTCTACATTTGATTGGAGGATTGGTGGTCATATGCCATGGGTGATTCGCCACTATCATCACAGTCGTGTGTTATCCATAGGGCAATAGTCTAGTATAACACACAGTCGTGTGTTATTATACAAATAATGAATGTTTATGAGTGCGATAGTATGAATTATTTCATGAGTTGAATAGAACGTTAAATCTTTCAACGAATGAAATTATTCATACTATAGCATGAATGAAAAACATTCATTATTTGTTTTATATAACACCTTGTAACTATATCTACCTTGATCTAGTCGTTGGTTAAAGTCGTGTTTTGGCGGTCATGATGGTTCTTGTTTTGTCTGCGTGTGGCAGCTCCATGTTTTGTCATTTGCTAGCTACACGTTTATATGCCTATTACCTACGATATGCAATGCACGACCCAAAGCTGCGTTGATTTATTGAGTTGCAGCATAGTTTGTACATACAGCAATGATTGTGACGTCACAGCCGTGTGTTATACTAGTATAACACACGACCGTGTGTTATACTAGACTATTGCACAATGGATAACACACGACCATGATAATAGTGCCGAATCACCCATGGCATGTGACCACCAATCTTCCAATCAAATGTAGAGAAATTAATAAGGTGTTATATAAACTGGTATAACACACGGCTGTGACATCAGCTCTCACTGAGGTAAGTACAAACTATGCTGCAACACAGTAAATCAACACAATTGTGGATCGCACATTGCATATCGTACGTAATACTAATAGGCGCATAAACACGTAGCTAGCAAACGACAAACCATGGAGCTATCACAGCCTAAGGACAAACATGAACTATAAGTGACTCCCAAAGCACAACTTGAGCCAACAACTAGATCAAGGTAGATAGTTATAAGGTGTTACATGAAACAAATAATGAATGTTTTTCATTTGTATGAATAGTATGAATAATTTCATTTGTTGAAAGATTTGACGTTCTGTTCAACGAGGTGAACGTTCAGTCTTTCAACTCATGAAATAATTCATACTATGGCACTCAAAAACATTCATTATTTGTATATTAATCACTGAGTTCTTGTATGTTTGTATCCTGTTTAGCATAGTTCTGACTAGCAGTCAGTAATACAAACATCAGTATATTGCAGCAGCATCAGTTGCCGTAAGTGTGTCTACAATCATTATGAGTCACTGACTTCTCATTCAAGGACAGATCATCATTCATACACCTCTTTTTCTGTGAAATTCAATTTTAATTGTCTAAGTGGTGTGGGATTGTCATTGCAACTTCTGTGAAAAAAATGACTCATTATGAATTTAGTTGGGAGGGTTTGTAAAAGTAGAGGCTACCCAGGCTAGGAAATTCCCCTGTTAGTTTTTGTCTTTTGTTATGCAGATAAGTATGTGAAGAATGACCTGATTCTAATAGTATATGTACATCTTTGTTTTACCCATAGAGCCTTGTTGCAGACTACTCCCTAGAGAGCCACCAGAATGACCATGAACAGTTTGTTAATGTCTCCAGGACAAGAAGGAGAAGAGCCAAGGCCCTTCTGGACTTTGAGAGACATGACGATGATGAGCTGGGCTTCAGAAAAAATGATATCATAACAGTGAGTAGAAGATGTCAATTTCACTCCACCTTACCTCTTATTTTATTCCTTTTTTGAAGTACATCTGAAAACAATCTGGGGATTTTGCTGTACCAACAGATCAGTCCACAGATGTTTTTGCACAGATACAAATGCTGGGAGCAACTGTTTTCTTTTCTTTCCACAATCAAACATCACGCTATTCAGCATTGTCTGTCCCAAGTTTAGAGATAAACTTCAAAAGGAACTTTTCTTTCAAAAGGAATCCCTTTGACACTTTATTGATATGGGGAGAAAACCATGATTTTAAACTTGAAAATTGTGCATGCTAATAAAAAATACTTGGCTTGCACAGGCAGTCTCTGTTGTACACTTTTCTTCCAGGCATGCAGTGTATATGTACAATACAGAACTCACTCATTGTCTGCATCACCACCTTGCAAAGTTTTTATTACCAGAGGGTGCCGTGAAAATCATTCTCTTTGGCAAGTCTTCCAGTCAAAATGTCATTTACTTTCTGGTGTTTCAAGAGGATTTTTCAAGCTTTTTCATCTGTAGGACTCGTACGGGTTTGTTACCGTACCATGCTGGGTGAACCTCTCGTGTAGTTCTGGTTACCTCAGATTGCCCTTTCCCTGTTATTATCGCTTTTGAGTATTTATGATATTCTTGTGTCTCCTTTGTACCTTGTAGAGAAATTAGAAATATGAAATGATTGATACTAATTGTGTGTGCAACTCCAAGAAGTGACATAACCACTAGTACTGTTTGCAACAGACATAAATTTTTTTTCTCTACCTCAGTTCTTTTGTTGTTTGTGTTTTAGATCATATCACAAAAGGATGAACACTGCTGGGTTGGAGAACTGAATGGATTAAGAGGTATGATCAGAAAATATGTCTAAAGAACCTTTTACAAAAAGCAATTACAAAGAATTATGGGATAGCGTTTTGGTATGCATTGATTTTGTCAATTGCATTTTACTGTGGCCAAAATTGACTCATACCAAAATTCTGTTTCATAATCATTGTAATTGCTATTTGAAAAATGGTCTGTTGACAAAGTCAAACCTTAAGTTTAGTAGATAGTTCTCTAAACATTCACAGTTTCCATGTAACAGATCCATTATAAAAAAAAATTTTCTTGGGGGGGGGGGGGGTCAATACAGTGTTTTTATGCCTGTAAGTGATAACAACTGCCAGAGTTTTTGAAAAGGTTCCGTTTGGTGGCACATTTGTGAAGTATAAAGACCTTTATTCACCTTTTTACATTTTGTGGGATTTGCCTATGAATGCCCCTTCAGTGACAGATTGCATACCATGTGCATAATCATGTAGTGAAAGGAAAGGTTGGGAAACACTTGTGTTGTACCTGGTGGTAGAAAAAGTTATGTACAAGTACCAGACTTGAAGTGCGAGCACATTGTCATGAGTACGAGTGCAAGTGGTGTGTCTCTAGTTGTGAGTACAAGTACACATCTTTTCATTAGTACGAGTACAAAATTTCCATTAGCCCTAATGCATAACTTCCAAAATCTACAAATCAATTCTTATGAGTACGAGTACATACTATGTGTCTGGCAAGCACCAAGTATAATTTATTTCTTTCCTTTCTTCAGGCTGGTTTCCTGCAAAGTTTGTGGAACTTTTGGATGAGAGGAGTAAACAGTACACTAGTGCAGGTGATGACAGCATTACAGAAAACATTACAGATCTCGTCAGGGGTACGCTCTGTCCAACACTGAAATCCATCTTCGAGCATGGCCTACGACAACCGTCCATATTAGGAGGACCTTGCCATCCTTGGCTCTTTATCGAAGAGGTTAGTTGAAATCATGGAAGAGCTGTCTTTGACCTTAGTAGTGCTTCATTATTACAAATGAGGAGGAAGAGAGAGGCTTTATTTGAGATTGTATAAAGGGAGATAGTGGCTACCTCAAATTTATTGTGACTCTCAGCCTCTGTCCTTCTGATCTCATCTTATTCCCCTGAAACATATCTTTCATGATGTTTCCAAATGTAAATATTGAATATTAAAGGTAACCCGAGCAATTAGTCTTCAGGAATTGAGCAATTCAGTGTTGAACATTTGTCACATGATATGAAAGAGCCAATCATAAATTAGGATACCAATGTAAAAGCAGTTGGGTTGTCAGTGACTTTACCAGTTATTTAGCCTGTAGTTTGTTTGTTTGTTTGTTTGTTTGTTTGTTTGTTTGTTTGTAGTTGGTAGTCATTTAGATTTCGCAATACCATTAAGTGGTAAGTAGACTTAAGTGGCAGATTTCCTGCCTATGGATATAATAATTCACAGACTTACCATTCGCTTTCTTCATCTCACTTTTACACAGGCAAGTGCTAAAGAAGTTGAAAGAGATTTTGAGTCAGTTTATTCCAGATTGGTCTTGTGTAAGACTTACAGGTAAGTAGCTTTATGATGAAAAGTATTGCTTAGAGGCTTTAATCATTATAGTCTTGTGCTCATACTATATAAAACACTCTCCCAGAGAATGTGTAACTATTGTCATATCCCTAGGCTACAGCTGCCTGTAGAAAATGAAATGAAATTTTGAGTACCATTTTGGGATGAGTTTGTAGTATGTGTTGCATATGACTGGTCTCCCCTTCCCCCATACATGAATTTCAATAAGACATCAAAATTTTACTTATCTTGTATAAAATTCAAAATTGGGAGACTGGTATTATTCTGAGCTAGAAAAGAGTGAAATTTCCCAGAATTTTTCACACATTATCATGTACCAGAAACCAAACTTTCCCTCAATATACCAAAGTTTTTCATGCGAGGAACTTCCCAGATTCTGGACTTGGGATTTGTATCCTTGGGTGTTATTCATTGTTGATGCATAAACTCCTTTTGTCCTCTGCATTCATGCGTGTCAACACGTTTTCTACAGTTCACCAGAAGATAACATTGGTCCCCCAAAATGCTTGGGATGTGTGTAAACTTAATCTGGAGTGGTCTACAAATGTTTCATGTGGGTATGAAATGGTCCCCTACCCCAAAAGGTTGAGTAACACTACTCTTGTCAATGTTTCCCCAAATTCCTTGTCAGTCAATATCTGTTATTTTAAAGTTATTTTCTCCATCCATGTAGACTGGATGAAGATGGTAAAGTCCTCACACCAGAAGAGTTGCTGTACAGAGCAGTCCAAGGTATCAACCACTCACATGACAGGGCCCATGCTCAGATGGAGGTCAAGCTGAGGTCACTAATATGTGCTGGATTGAAGTAAGTAGATCAAATCCTTCCATGTCTGTGTTGTCTAGGATCATATGTTAAACATATGTCCAAGCCTGAAAATAACCAGAATATCAGAAAAGAATTTGTATGTGAAATAGCAAAGCAAATTTGACAAAATTAAGATATGAATAGATTTGGTGAACTGGGATTTATGTCTAGAACACTGAGTCCTCTTTACGCAAAGTATCTTTTTATGACAAGATTGTATGTGGTTGTGATTATGTGGGATGTTGGTTGCTTAAGCCAGGCATGACAGTTAGGTGTAAATGTTTGAGTGGTGTTAAGGGGTCTATCACAAAAAGAGCTGTTCATGCCCCAGCTAGAGCAGTTAATGTCATTACTAGTGTTTGTGCGTATCAAATGTAGAGGCTCAGCACGTTGTTTCAGCATGTCTGGAAGTAAAATTCAGTACATGAAGGTAAAATGTTTGTGAACGACTCATCAAGTGTGTCAGGTTTGAAGAACATACTCTGCAAAAGCACATCTTTTTGCTGACCTAAGAAGATTTCAGCTATTTGTACTGCAGTATTCCTTTCAAACCCTTTGTGCAGTTTTTAATTGGTATTGGCTTTAAAAGTATGTCATGTGAAAATTTAATTAAGTTTTCTTGTGGGCCTTCTAGGACTTTGTCTGTTTCAGTGAGCCTGAATCATTTTTTAAAAAGGAGGAAAAATTTATCATCAAGCCACGTATACTTTTGATTCGTTTTGCCATTATAGTGAGCAAGTCCTGCACCTATGGCTGGAGACGCTGTGTTCATGTGAGTCTGTGGTTGAGAAGTGGTATTACCCATGGTCGTTTGTGAGAAGTCCTGGTTGGGTACAGATCAAGTGTGAACTCAGAGTGCTCTCCAAGTTTGCATTTAATCTTTCGACAGACTGGGAAATCCCTGCCAAGAAGGAGGTGAGTGGGATTTTATTACATTTCTGTCATTCCTCTTTACATACATTAACATAAAAGATAAGAAGACAGACTACGTGCACAGTTTGAAGCAAGGGTGAAAGGTCATGAGTGGAGTTTCACTTGCTCAAGTCTCCACCCTTGTAATGTATCTTTTTCTGTAAAATTTGCTGTGGGGATAACTGAGAGAGCAATTAGTATTCCTCTGGAAACATTACTCCAACCCTGCTGTCCACAGTACACTCCATGAAAAGCACTTCATAAGTTGAAATTTTCATATTCAAGTTAAGGAAATTTGGAAGCACAAACGTGGACTTTCAAGGCTAAATACGACAGTATAGCTGCTGTTTGAATACTGTGTACACTCGTATGCAGCACACTATCAGGAAAGCATTATAGCTCCTAAGAACTTTACCACGATGGAAACAAAGTAGTGTATGGATGATGAAAGTGTATCCAAGTGTTTGCAGCGAAAGCCAGCATGCTTTATTGTACATTGACTTGAGCATCTGGAACCCATCACGTGACGTATCATCACTTCTTTGTGTTTACAATGTAGGACAAGGGATGTAGTCTTAGTAGCAAGTCTGTGCTAATACTAACCCTGTAGCAAGGGACAATAAGTGGGGATAAGTGTAATTTACTTATTATAAAGTTCAAATTTCTTATCATTTCTAACATTAATGATTCCATTATAATATAGTGGTAATTTCTACCCTAGTAGGAAATCTTACATTGCTAATGAAATTACTCACACCACTTCATCCAGGTTCCACTGGAAATAGCACTCCTTAATTTTGTGTTGAATGTGTAACAAGGTGAAACTTAAAACTGGCTTGCTATTCACTTTCAAGATTATTGGAACATTGTGAAGTGTGATTTTGGCGAAAGCTATAGGAGTCTACTGAACTTGTTAGCTAATGAAATATGTGAAATACAATGTGGGCAAAATGTAAGCAAAATGTAATGTTTGTTACCTGCAAGGTGCTTTTTAGGTAGTAAAGTTGAAAATTTCTTAGCATCATAGCTCTGATTTCATATTGAAACAGATGGTAATAGCACGTTGTAAAATGGAACATCTCTGTGACATTTCAATGTTCATCATGACAGATAGATTCAGCATTTTGCATGCATTTGTTTATGCAGAGGCACTCTCGCAAGCAGTTGTCATAGCTTGTTCCATTTTCATGAAGGGGACCAATATGTGTTTATTCCCATTGTTTGTGTGATTACCCATGCAGCTATCAACTTCTCATTTAAAATATCGTCAAGTACTTGTGAAGGGGAAAAGTGGACAGCATCGCTTGTATTAATACATTATCCATTTATGGAATATAAATGTGACAGAAGGGCAGTCAGGGATTGAGGAAGGAGTAAGGGCAGTGGACCAGGAGTTACATGTCTTTCTCAAATTGTTACAAATTAACGATACCTGCACCCTCCTTCAAAAGTTTCTTCTTAATTATCAGGAGCCCATTTCACTTTGCAAATAAATTCTTTTTTTCCCAAGTTGTTTTTCCTTCCAAATTTTCCAGAAAAACAAAAAAAAAACAAAAAATTGTTGATGTGGCATAGAATGCATGTGTAGTTTTTCACTTTATTTCATTCATATCAAAGACTTTGCATGATGTCCTGCTTGTCTTTGCATGGTATTCAACCAAAATCATAAACATTGACTGCATTCTTGCATGAACTTAAGCATTGTTTCAGTTTGATTCATTGTATGAAGTGTCCTAAGTGCATCCCAGAAAGTATACATCACAAACCCATTTTTCTCTTGCTAAGAAAATTCAAGGTGCAAAAGTATGTTGTGAATGTGGCTATACCTGAAAAAATGGTAAAATTTTGTTCTCCAAAATGGCAAATTTTGTTATCCAAAATTGCAGCTGGAAATGGTAACATTTGTTGCAAATAATATCATTCATTGCCAAAGCTCAGAATAAATGAAAATCCAAGTTGCTGCAACTGTCTTTGAAACAACAATATGCATAGCTTAGAAACTTCTACCTTTTCATGCAGCGATTTCACCAAAATTAAATTCCTTTCATGGTTAGCAGTGCTACAGAATGATTTAATGCGAAAGTTATGTAAAAAAGTGAAAATTGCACAGCACTGTAGACAGCTGTGTTGTTATTTCTTATTAAAGCTAGGAAGAGAGTAAATAGAAACGGTGGCACTGTCTTAGAGTTCAGGCAAACGTGCACATAAAACAGTTGCAAAAATTCGTTCATATAATTCAGACTCACAACCCACATAAAAATTTGGACAGGTGCTACTTTAAAACAATGTGCTCACTGCACACTCAGTGTCTCCCAGTAACCCTCTCTCTTCCCCCCCCCCCTCCCCTCCCCAAAGGTTACAGTCATGAGTGTATATAGTGACAAAAATGTAAATTTTTTTAACTTCTTAAACTAACATGCCATGTAGCCTTGTGAGTTCAAAAACTTATTACTAAATACCTTTGTAGTTGGTCATGTTCTTGGGTACACTAAGTCATCCTATTATTGTGTACATTTTTCAAGAGAATGAACTGAATGTCTGTCTTTTCCTGAGGCAGTTTCCTTTAAATTTTCTCCTGTAAAAGCACCTCTCTCTTTCTCTCTTTCTGTTTCTATTTGCACCAGGGTAAAGCTTCTCTCAAAGATAGTGTCCAGGACATGCTCATTAAACATCATCTCTTCAGCTGGGATCTCTGAATCTTTTAATCCATCTTCCCATTGGCCATGCTTGCCGTATTTGCTTTGCTCATTTTTCGGCATCAGGAAGTCGTGTGGCCGGCGCATGTCTGTCACATGCAAAATCACGGTGGAGGAGTTTCATTATCCGTCTCATACTTTTGGCCAGTTGATATAACATCTGGTCAGTCAAGACCACGGTTGTACTTCTGCCTGGAAACTTTTTTCTTCATAAAAGTGTTTGAGACATGTGTCACCACATTCATTTTGAAAGTTTCTAAATAACATTTTTTTTTAGTTGTGGAAAAGAAATGGTTTAGAAATCCCATCCCCTGTCATAAATTACAATTTTTGTTGTAAAGTGATACCATAAAATGGAAAGTATTTATTGCTGAGGGTTGAAAAAGTCCCTTTTGCATTTAGAAATATTTTACTCTGTATAAACTTAGTGACCATTCCATTGTTTGGTTTTTTAGAATTTTTATTTTGTTAGTATTTCTTTTTACTTGTCGGTTGGGACACCACAGACATCATCCATACTGTAGATGAGTACCATACACTAGCTTGGTATCTATAGTTTCCTCACCTGTGAGTGAATTGGAAAAGCAAATGGAGAATGTTCAGAGGCTTCATTGTATGAAGTGAAATCAGGTCTGTAGTCATACAAGGTACTTAAGGGGGTTGAGATAACTGCCAGGGGAACTAAGTATGCTAGGGGGTGAGATGTACTGAAATGCACTATAGCAATGGTCTTTTTTATTTTCTTGTGGGGGCAAAAATTTTTCAAAGGGGCCATGCCCCCCTCCCCCCTCCCTTGGCTACAGCTTATGTGTAATGCAGTCATATAGGATAGACTAAGAGATAGCCTAAGTAAAGCCTAGCCTTGCCCACTGGATTTCAACTGATTATTTAGAAGCATCATGTATAGAGAAGGTCTACTACATTTCAGACATTACAATGTGTCAAAAAGATATCTTCATTCTGAGCAGTGGTTGTCACTGAGACTTATATTTTTCTTTAATTTGCTGAGTTTTGTATCCCCAAATACCAGTTGTTTCTGTTAGATGTATTGTAAATGGCATCCAAACAAAAGGCTTACTTAAGAGTGGCAGACAGTGGTGGCACTTTCATTACATGTTCTTTAGTCTGGTTGTTGTCTTTGGATGACATGTGTGTGCTTTACTTTTGAATTCTTTGAACCAGGATTTATTAGATAAAGATGTTACAAGACAGAAGTGCATGCCTAAGTTAAGTGGTATCGCTAAGTAATTTTATGACAAGGGATTAATTTTTTTCCTTATCTATGGGAAAATACAGTTAACTAAAAAATCTAGTGATTGCACAAAGCTGAAATTCTCAAAAGATAACGGATGGGAACAAGTGTGTACCTCTTTCATGGTGAAGGTAAATTAATGCTATGGTGTAAGGGTAATACTAATTGCATAGTTATGTTGGAAATGTTTACACATACTCACATAGAATAGGAGGTATTGGGTTTGTAGATTCTTGCACCAAGAGTTTTTAGGAAATGGGCAACATTTAAGCTGCAACTTCTGTTTATAAAGGAGAATAGAGGTAAGAGGAGTGGAGCTCCTCGAAACTGTGCATTCATTTCCACTCATTTCTATTCCTTTCTGTAGAGGTGGGGGAGACAGTGGGAGACATAGGTCTAAGGGTATCATCCTCTTGAAGCTTTCTGCAGCAATTAGCATAATTGATGCACGACATTTTACATGTCTAAACTTCTATTTTGAGCTATGATTAAGTTGTCAAAGTGGATAGGGGGAGGAGAAGCGGGTGTCAATGGGGGGTGGATCAGTAGCATGCATTTTAATAACACCTTTTTAGAGGGATATTGGGAAGGTGAGAATTTTCATAGGCCGACAGCACTGGCTAATTAAATGCCCAGCTAATGGGGCAGTGGCAAGTGCTTAGATATGGTTTGTTGTACTCTCTAAAAAAACATTGAAATATAATAGGATCGTGTAACACAAGTATCAGATGACAGTACTAAGAAACTTTAGATGTAAAACATTGAAACTTCATACCTATTTCTCTCAGTCACATATATTCCAAGTTTGGTCACTGTTATACACTCACATGAAGGTTCAATGTTTTGTGCAAAACGAAAATTGCCTCCGCTTAAATTAACGTTGCAATTTGTTAAATTTAGAAATCCAGGCATAAGCTGCTGCAATTCAGTGTTTTACATTTTGGAAGGTAGGTCTCTTCTTACCAATATGTATACTCTTTCAATATCAATGTGCAAAATGAAGAGGCAGTCTGCATTAATTCAGGTTGCAATTTAATTTAGAATTCAGGTTGCAATTTAATTTAGAATTCAGGTTGCAATTTAATTTAGAATTCAGGTTGCAATTTAATTTAGAATTCAGGTTGCAATTTAATTTAGAATTCCAGGTTTCAAATTTTTTCAATTCAGTATTTATGTAAATGTGTGCACACAAGTCACTGTGCAAGATTTAAGGCATTCGATATCCTCTTTATTTCTGAGATTAATTCCTTAATTTCAAATTTTCGCTAAGTGAATTTCTGGACTGAAGTTGTTGATGTAGCTACTCTTTCTTTAAAACTTCATTTCAACACTTTATTTGAAATTCTTTCTGGCATGTCTGGTCTAGCTAGATTTGATGAAGTCGATTTAAAGTGTCTTCGTTCAAAGAATTATTGTTGAGACAAATTCATAAAATTCAATTAGTAGAGTTAAGTTTTAGACTTACTGGTTTATTCTAACTTATAACTTTTAACACAACTTTTGGTATTCACTCGATAAGTGGAATCTGATAGCCAAAGTATTCTTTATCTGGTTGGGCTTTGACGGAGTCAACCATATTTGAATGCAACAAAGATTTCAGTAATGATAAATAGTAGCCTTTGTCTGTTTTGATTTAATCATTCCTCAATTCCAGGGTATGGCAGTGTAGAGGATAAAAAAATGACTTCTAATTTTCAGCTCAAACTTTTTATTAAAATTTTTTAATATATGTACCTTGATTTCCTCCCTAATAGTGCAATGACCTTCATCTTTCTTTAAAATAGTATATTTAGTTGTAAACTTCTCAGAATCATAAAGAATAAATAGTACTCGTAATACATTCTTTGTCTAAATTTTATGGTATTCGAAATGACTCTTCTGACCTCCAATTGCTAATCTAATTTAATGAGATTGATATAATTAACTTTACATAGCCTGAGTCCAACAGTCTTGAGTACAAGTATGTTGTTGGAACTCATGAGTACCAGTCTGTTAGTATGGGTACATGTAGCCTGTGTAGAATAATGTGAGCACAAGTGTGTTATGTCTGGTTGTGTGAGTAGCAGTCTGTTATGGATTAAAGGTACAAAGGCTTAGACTAGAACCAATATTTATTTTCAGAATTTATGAGTAATGTAAGAATTGAGAAATTATGATAACAGACAGTGTGTGAAGACTTACAAGCACAAGTATATCGTACTCCCAAAATGTACTGGTTTTCAAGTATTCATTTTTCAGGATGTATTGGTACTATGAGGTAGACTTGTGAGTATGAGGCATTCAAATTTACACAATCAAAAGAATGAGTATAGGGAAATGTTCGGAACTTGTGTGAGTACAAATACTTTTATTCAAACATACATTTTTCAGAATTTAGTGCTTGTTTGAGTACAAAGCTATATTTTCGAAAGAATTGGTATATAGGAAAATGTGCTAACTTGTACAAGTGCATGCCCACTACAAATACTTGTGTTCAAACATTCATTTTTTGGAATAAAGTACTATTAAGGTGCAAACCTGTACTTAACAAAATTGTTAACTTGTGCTAGTCTGTACTCACTACAAATACTTGCATTCAAACAGTAACTTTTCAGAATTGATGGGTACTTTTTTGTGAGTACCAAAATTTACTTACAAGTGTAAGTATATTCAAATGTGCTGAATTGTGAGTACAAATATATACTCACTACAAGTTGAGTTCAATCACTTTAATACTGTACATTGTTTTATGAGAAAAGGCCATGAGAAGTGTGTGTAAAACAAATTTGAGTTGTCATTATCTCTTAGGCAAATCCAAATAAATTCATAATACTTTCTTTACTGAAACATGGCATGTGAGATGTGAACAAACAGCAACAGTGCAAAGTATTGAAAAAGAAAGTAAAGTGAAATGTTTTCAGCATACAGTGTTGCATTATGTCAAAGGGATCTTCAGTGAAATGCAAAAGCATTTTCTTTTACCAAATATTTGATGTATTCAGATATTTAATTCACATCAAAAGAAAAAAAAAACAAAAACAAAAAAAAAAAAATCTGTACAGTGTTTTGTTTTGTTTTGAAACTTAATTTAGCTGAAACAGCTGTGCAGTTGGGAAGTTGGCTTTAGCTCATTAAATTTTTTTTGTAAATTTAAAAAAAAGTGCAATATTACCTTATTAAGTCAAGGAATTTAAACCACAATCTTGCTGGTTTTAAATCCAAGTTTGGACGGTGGAAGTTGCACAAAAATTATTCACCATTAATGTTTTGTCAGAGTGTGATGTTCTGACATTTTTCAGTTGATTCTTCTAAATCAGTTAATGGTATTTATTCATTTGGGTATATGTGAAGCAAAAAGTATGAAAAATGTATGGTTTGTCAAGTTTGGGGCTGTTAATTTTAAATAGTAATATTGTGAACTTAGACACAAAAGAAATAGTATATGCTATCATTTGTGTTTCTAGCATAGATGTATGAATTAAAATTGTGACACATATTTTCATGTGAAAAGAAGGCTTTATTGAACTATAAATCTTCCAGGGTGAAATTAAAGTGAATTTAAGTAAAAGATGTGATCAGAATTTTTCTGAGGACCTGCAAGATGTATGCCTCATAAAAACATACAAAGCTAGGTCCACATGGAATGTGAGAAGGCTATTGAAGTAATGACTAAGAATAAAATGTTATCTAAAGTAAAGAAAATATATGAGCTTGAGATCAGAGTTTAAAAAAGGAAAAATGTGTTTTGATGTAATTTTTTTCTCAGAATAATTATGAAGTTGATGCACTGCATTCAGTTTATATTGCATTCTCTATTGTGACACTGGCAGAGCCTTAGTGGTGTAGCTTAGAAGTTTGTCCCTTGGGGACGTTGTTACTCCTTCAGGGAACAGAACTCCTTCGGGAGTATTGTTTGGTTTTTGCCCCTGGCCCTTCGCCAGAGAGTCAGGGGACTTTTGGGAAAAAAAGCTTAGAAATGCAAGCTACAAATTTCTACAAGCTACAAGTTCCAAGAGATATACAAAGAAATTGGCTGGTAGAATTTTTGTATCACAAAATGAAACAATATGTTACAGTGCATGGTAATTACCCCTTCCCACATCAAGAGCAGTTCTAGAGCTTTTGGGGTCAGACAACACTTGTGGCAAAACTTCCAAGTGGGTTGGAAATTTTGAATAGTTAGAAAAACCATGCCCTTACATGTGCCTTTGATATATCCATTTCTTGATGGAAAGGACCCATCTTTTTTGATGCAAAGGCTTAAGGGCAAACACACTCACCCAAGTTTGAATTACTATACCCCTACCTTTTTAACCATGGGACAATAGTTTTGTTACTTGATTGTAACAGTCACAAAAATAAGTTTAAATTACCACCTGTGTTTTGAAACATCAAGGAAAGTACATGTATGGAAAATGAGAGGAAGTTCGTAGCAACTAGCTGGATTTTTCAAACTGGTCAAGCACAACTGCTTACTCCACTCAATATAAAATTCTCCATATCACACATGTGTCCAATATTCTCAATGTGGGCCAAACTAGTACTTTATACATAAGTCTAAAACTCTGGTTAACACTTTTAAGCATATTGTCTCTTGTTATGGAAATAATTTTGGGAAGTTGGCCTAAGTACATGAAAATTTTCCTATATGAAAAGCTTGACAGTGCATGTTTGAAGTTTTTGGGTACAGATCCAGAATGAGTTACAAATTGAAGGGGAAGGGGGGGGGGGGGAGGGAAGGTGAGGATCCAGTTGGGAATTGGTCAGGCAGGTGTCCAGGGGAGAAATTTTCCAAGAATACCCCTGGGGGGTTTGTCTTTTAACAGATGCTTCACGAAAATTAAAGCTTGCATATTTTTCTTTGTCTCTGTTTTAGGCTGCACCATTACTGAAACAGTGTGTCCAGGATCTTCTAGTCACCCACCATCTCTTCAGCTGGGAGTTGTAATTTCATCTCATCTGATCTCATCCACATTTGGACAAACTGTTTTGTGGTAAATTCATCCTGTCTAGCTTACCACAGTGTAGATTTGAGAGTTTATACTGTCTTTACTTCTATTATGGTATTGTTTTTAGAAACCTGGCTCAGAAGACCAACAGTCTTGCCAGGTGATGCTGAATATCCTGGCATCAAATATCTGGCTTCCTACAGGTCATGGAAAACCTGGAGACTTTAAACAATTTCCAGTCCTTGAAAGTCATGGAAAAGGGCACATCTGTATTAAAAGTCATAGGAAGTTGGGAAATTTGAAAATTATTGAAAAGGTTGTCAACATCATGATGTGGTCCAGTCAAGAGTAGCTGTAATTTTAGTCATAAAAATCAGAATGTCTGGAGAAGTATCGGAAGAGTCATGGAATGTTTATCGTACAGGTAAAGGGAAAGTCATGAAATTATAGATGGAAGAAAATGCAAGAACTCCAGTATTCAATGTTTGCTGCCCTTTTGTATTGCTGAGCTGTATTTTCTGCCCCATTTTAATTGCTGCTGGATCCTATGTTTACATGTACTGGCTTACACCTCTATTTTGGATTTGACATGCCAAAGTCTTATGAATTTTTACCAATCCAAGACCTCTCTCTTGGAATCCTGTCCATGTCACAAAATTACATCCATGTCACACGACTTGAAGACTCTGTACTGGTCACAATGTATGTGATAAAAAGAGCAGACCTCTTGACCTATCAATTTTAATACCATACCTTTCCAGTGACTGTAGTGACCATACTCTTTTTGTTCTTCCACAGTTATCTTTGTTTTGCATTGAAATATTGGCCTTGTACTGTGTTTTTATCTTGAAGTGCGGCTTTTTGAAAATCGCTGTGTTTTTACTAAAAAGTTTGTGTAAAGGCATTCACTTCAGTTTGGTGTCACAGGGATTCCTTCATCACAAGAACTCTTTTAAGTTGTTCACAATTCAACTTCCAAAAGTTGCCTGAAATATATGCTTTTTGTAGCCATCTTAGGGGTATATGTAGCAAAATAAAAAAAAAATAAAAAAAATCAGATTAGCTCTGCTCTGATCATGGTGGGTCCATACCAAGATGTCACATAATTTGTTTACTTGACAAGAGCCTACTTGTCCATAAGTATGTCAGGTGTAGGGCTGTATGGGTATTATAGGAATCCATGTTGAGGATCTATAGTTGTAATACAGAAGTATTTAAAATTTAGAGGGGAATGGGAAGGGGGGTAGGATATGCCATGGGGGTACCAGTGAAATTTGGAGGGGATACCAGGGAAGGGGGGAGGGTGTACTTAGCCCTACATGTGTTTGCTGCATGATTACAATTCAGAGTGGTCTGTCGACTACATTTTTCCTTCTGTCTTTTGTTATTTTATGGCATGGTAGTGTCTTCCATTTTCCACAAAGCATTAAATGTGCAATATTGTTCTTTGACATCTTTGTAAAATTGTTTAGTTTTGTAAATATTGTTATATGAAAAGGATGTGAGCTTACATTATGCTCAAATTCTAAAATATTATGTAGCTATAATGAACTTTTTTGTCTCAAATGTATTATAAAACAGGATTAGTAATCTTGGTGGCTTCTTACATAAGTCCTAGCCTGCTGGGACATGCGAGTACAAGGACAACACTCCAGATGTACTTTGCAAGTACTGGTATTTGATGGAATCAGGTCACACTAACGTAAACTTTTACAGAATGCAGACTTGCTGCTGTTGTAATAAGCATTGTAAGCATTTTGCCCATCTAACCCCTTCCCTCCCCCAGTTCCCTTTTTTTGCCTTTCCTTATTTTGCTTGCCACAGTAGGATGATGAATCATTTTAAACCAGAAGGGTTAAACCTTTTTTCACATTTTCCAGAGTGGTACAATATTTCTTACAGGGGCAGGGGACAAATACCTTTGTATGCTTTTTCAAAGTATGCACTGTAAGGTGGGGGAAGGGGATCTTGCTCTGTTTGGCATGCTTATGAAAATGATGGAAAAGGGGCATTCTAAATTTAATTTTATAAAAGCCACCATTTTTTTTTGGTGTTTACATGTATGGTCACACCTGAGGTCCTAGTTATGAATCAAAGGAACTGACAGGATGGAGAAACAAAGCCCTACAGACTATTTGAAGCAAGGCCATTTTATTGTAATATTACTGTTGTATAAAAAGTTTACATCATGGATTACAGTCACTGGTTATCACAGTGACAGTAGAAAGAAAAAAGCCATTTTGTTTTCAGTGGCAAGACAAAAGTGTGAAATTTTTGATGTTTGAAGAGATCTGTCAATCAAGTTTCAATACCACAAATGCATTGTTTTTGAGAACCTATTTTTTTAAGATTTGATCGTTGTTCCTCCATATACCAACAGCCTTTTTTAGTGGGAGTCTAAAACCATTTCAGATCAAATGAATACTGCAATTATGTACCCACTGATTTAATTTTGAGTTATGTGGGGTACCATGAAGCAAATCCACCTAGAAGAAAATTTTAAAACATTGCTCAGAATTCTTGCCAACTCTAATTAAAGTGGCCATGACACGTAAATTGGAGTAACGGGAGACTAATTTAGCCTAAAGTACACAAAAAGCTCTTTCTAAAACTGTTTTCATCACCCTTACAGTCTTGAGCATTAAAAAGAAATTAATGTTTCAAAAAATTGTGCCAAAAAATAGTCTTTTGAAAATGAGATTTCAAGCCAACACAACAATGACATCATTTTAGGAACACCATGCTCCGTATACCGAACCTGGCGTACAGCATAGCCTATATACATACATAAGAGATAGTAATGATTGTAATTCGTGGCATGTCTTGAATTTGAACTTTATTCTGTCTGTTTGGAGAGTGGTGTCGGTCTGTTATATTTTGGGGCTGCAATGGGCTATTACTAATAATTACAAAAACTCTTGATTCATAACCGAAAAACGAAAAAACTCGGCAGTGTACTGTTCGGTTCGGTCTGCGTACAGTGAGTGGACTGGCAGCAGTCAGCGAATAATACTGTGCACACGCAATCATAGCCTAGGCTACTAGTTCCACGATTTTCACTGACACTTGCACGAAAGTAACCTAAAGTTCATATTTTGACTGCCTACATAAAACTTTCCAAGCTAAAGTCCCTTTCAATTGTTCCAAATGCTTCTCGTGCTCGAATTGTTGTGGTGTTGTACTTTTACCTCACCTAACACTGTCTCAAATCGATACAGTCCTGTGCGCCGTAACGAATTACTCACCCCATCTGCACCACTGACGTCTTTTTCAGTATCGCCTTCGCCTTTCTGATTTAAAATCCAAGAAAACTCTCTTTACCGACAGTCAACTGACCATTCCTGTCCGATCAGGGAGTTGCCATTAGAGGACAACTCCCTGGCTCAGATCCGCCATTCCAAAGAAAGTATTAAATTTGATTTCACATGGTACCTACTACAAAACAGTGCTGGTGATACATTGTGTAGTAACAGGTATGTTGTTTACTGTACCCATGGAAGTAGTACTTCCATGGTGTACCTATGCTGTTGCGTTGTGAATGTTTGTACATGCAGCTACTTATCATGACACCAAGACGAAAAACCTGCGTGAAATGCATTTAATTGACTGAAACAAGTGGTAAGCACGAGAAAAGGGATAACAATTCCAAAATTTACAACTTTTCACGCAGGTTTTACATTGTAATCGACCTTGGTAACCGGTACAATGGAATGCAAACACTGTATCAAATGTCCGAAGGATACCACGCCAAACAACGACCAGTTCCTAAAGTGACGTCACATGACGTAACAAGATTTTGAAAATTTTCGGAAAGACTAACTTTTCAGGGCTGGAAGAGGGTGTATTTTTTCTCAATTTTCGAGCGGAAAAACAAGTTGTAAACAAACTGAATGGTCGATTTTCGTTGTAGGAAACGTATTCCTAAAGATACCAAAGGGTTTAAACCGTTAATTTACACCTGGCATAGCCACTTTAAGCATGTACCAAATGTCAGTATCAAGGTTGTAACATTCACCAAGTATGAAACACAAATGTACAAATGAATATTCATGGTCCAATTACTACTGGCAAACAAAGCAATGGCATACCGACAGGAGTAAAATAATTTTTATTGAAAACAGAAGTAATTCATAACCAATTTCACCTCCTATTACAGCAAAGGTAAAGTGTTATAGTTGACATGTATGAGGAAACTAACAAGTAAAGGTGAAGAGGGGGCATGTTTGTTTTCTACCTATTAATTTGGGCATTGTTTGAACATGTTTAGAGATTGATGATAAATAAAATTACACACAATTTGCATGTCCATCTGACTTAAATGAAAGAAAATTTCCCAAATCCAAAGAAAAATTGCATTAAATGTGCACTTTCGACCCATCTCACTCCAGCAGCCCAAAATGCATGCAAAACTTTTTTTTTCCCCCCATTGTTTTTCGATGGCAATACTGTTTAATAAAAGTTACTTTGCTCTGGCAATAGAATGGTCAAATTCATTGACAGAAGTCTTCAACAAAGTCAGGGTCAAACTTGGCACATTGCATGTATGTTTAAAGTATTAAAATTCATAACTTGTCCATTGAGAGACAAAGCTTTCACAAGATTTTCACCATTGACCTTTTTTTGATATTAATCAAATAATGCAAATGCATTAATCTACAAAAGGAGGAAAAATTTTAAGATATGATGAGAAAAATAGACAACTACACAGAAGCACAGCAAATCAAATTCAATGTAACCATTGTATTTATCACCAGGAAAACAATGATACATATTTTGGTAGGAAGGGTCCAGTTTTCCTAGATACATCCAAAGTTCAAGTTTTCTTAGAGCAATCAAAGAAACAGGGTGAGGCTGTTATGAAACAAAACTGTACACTTCAAGAAAACTGGAAAAGAAATAAACATGCAACACATTGAACTGTCAAACATTAGATGCTTCAGATTACATCATCACTTAATACACAGCATGAAAAAGGCATCTCTATTTGTAAAAGATAATTTCACCATATAAATCTCAATATAGCCTGCTCAACTGAAAGTGATGTATTTACTCAAGTCAATCCATTTCCTGGTAGAAGAGTTCATACCAAGGGAGAGAAGTAAGCAACATATCCAATCAATCAAAGAACTATACTGACAGGGGAAGGTCTGGTGGGGGGAGGGGATCTTTGCACTATTCTAGTTGCCCTTAAGAAATTCATTGTACAACATAAGCTACCAAACAATTATTTTGAAGGTGTAAGTAGGGTCACTCTCTCACACCTCACAAATTTACTTGGCTCTCTTTTGCACATGACAAGAAAACCAGATCTTCAAAAGCCAATTTTTTTCTAGGAATGAGCACTTAGCCTAGTGTGGAATAAACTTCGGATACAGCACAATGTTCATACCACTATATTTGAAAAAAGCAAGTTAAGCACAAACTGGATTTTAGTAAAGTAAGTGTAAACCATACCTAGACAATTCCCAAACATTACATTTTGGCTACACAATGGGTGTTCTGGAAATTTTTACAGCTTTTAACAGCTACTACTTGAAAATAAATATTTACTCATGTGTGAATGGTTTTCACACCTTTAGAGAACTTGAATCTGCAAATATCTACACTATCAGTACAAAGCCTTTATTGATGGAAATACTTCCAACAAAACATCTGACATTATTATTGAAACTTGTTCTAGTACCACAAACAACATGCAGTCAACTGGGTTTCTTTCACAAGCTGCAGTGATTGTAACAAATAAAAACAAAATATAACCATCGAAACAGTTCGGGTAACAGATTCTGGATTTCAAGAAGAAAATGAAATTTAGTTCACATCCTTTCCAGGAAGCTTCCTGATGAATGATATTAATGGTGAGGTGACAGCCCTTACAGATCAATTTGAGTTTAACACAAAATTTATCTGAATGAAGCTAAAACAAGTGATCTTCCATCCAAGGTTGACAGCTATTCTCCATGTTTGCTTTCGTATCTCATTTATTCCCTTACAAATCTCTCGAGCTATGTATGACAGGGTTCTCAACCATAGCAGGAGTGACTCAGTATGTTATCACACTTACAGGTTGCTGAAATGCCACATAAACTTAGCAGTTTCACAGTCTAGCATTTATTGCTGTTTCTGACTTGTATTAAAATTCACGCCGATGATATTTTTCAGGATCGTAGTACTGGGTCATGACAACACGATTTGCAAACTTTCTTCCTGACAATGCCTCCTGGGCCTTTTTAGCTTCCCCAGCATTCATGAATTCAACAAATATCTACAAGAAGAGAACAAGGAAGTTTGATGTTAGAAGTCAAGCCCGTAACCAGACGAGGTATTGACAGGGGGCAAGATACTTTCAGGGAGGACAAAACATTTTTCAAGGAGTCCCAGGTATGTTAAACTGTATCAAGGCAATGGTAATTGAAAAGTTTCTAGGGGTCTACAATTTTTCTAGGGAGCTCCATAGTCCGATGGCGCCTCCTTTGCTATGAGCTTCACAGGAGTACAATGCATGCTGGGAACAACTACTTTTGCTGTACCAATGACACAGACTGTCTCTATTAAAGTTGCATTAGTAAACACAATCTTTGCATTACAACTGTGACTTTCCACATCAGTGACTACCTTTGAAGGAAATGCTATATTAAATATCAAATTTAAGCTGACAAGGATGTTGTAATGTTTTCACTGTAGAAAAAAAGCAAAAAGTCACTCAGTGTGTGAATGTGTTCAAAAAAAAAAATATCTGACTCAGCCAGTTGGTGCAGCAAAAGCCCAGCATGCATTTTAAGACTTGAATATCAGACTTCAGCTGAATAATGAATTTAAAAAGAATTCCTTTCATCTGAAAAGTACAAGAATAAAAGTGGTAGCTTACCTCATCTGGAGAATAGCACTAGATGATTTAAATGAGATATTCCTCATTCCAAATAATTCCAATTCTACTTACGTTTTACTTCAAACCCCTCCCCAACAAACGACAACTGTGCCATCCTGAACAGTTTCATTGCGGTGGGCCAATCTATTACTGGTGACGACATTACAATAGATTTAGAAGAATGTGCAACCCTTTTTAAACAGTCTTCTTTGTACCTTTCTTATTATGTGAGAATATGAATGTGTAATTTCTCTTTACACTGAGCCATGTGCAGTCTACATCTCACTATTCGGCCTTTACCATTTGACCAATCACAGAGGCTTGAACATACATATGGATGCAAGTTTGGACTGGCCATCTTCATTTATCAATTTAAATAGGGTACCCAACCACACATTTTAAGCAAATTAATGTGACAGTATTTTGGGATGGTTAGCATTTGCAAAGCAAAGACATTGATTCACACTCAAAACTGCAAGGATTCCCCTGGAAGGGACTTTAGTGTTTCAAAAGTGTAAGATCAGTGAAAGTACTTTCACAACATTGGTATTTGGTACAGACTCTCTTTTGGAATAACATCCCTGTCTACAGACACAGATGAGTAAGTAAAGGATTATAAAGATTTTATATTGCTGCAATTCTTGAACAAACCCACTGCAATTAAAGGCAAAAAGTCAGTACCCCACATACATTTTAAGTATGAGGCAATCAGAATTTCTAATTAGTCACTCTACTTCCATTCATACATGAAGTGGGCAGACTCAGATTATGCCCTTCAAACTATGACTGGTCAATGATTTGTGCAGACTATACACAGCAGGGTACTTGGCAGAATATGGCCTTGGGCATTTAACAGCAGATCTTAGTGAAATTCTGAGGATGGGTTATTTTTTTTTAAATTTTTCTTCTTTTTTTTTGAAGAAGGGTTATAAGTAAACATGGGGAGAATGCTAACTATATATGGGATAAGGATATTGGACCTTCAAGGCAATGTTACCACGTTGAACCAATTACCACACGCAAACTTATCTGCTATTTTAACCATGATCTATAATCAAAGATCATAACCTCAATCCATTAATATTGTTAATATTGTTAACTTGGATAACTGCCTTCACTCCTAGCTCTCCCCCTCCCCCCCCCCCCAACCTACCTTCCCCCTTTTGCCACGTCACTTCCCACTTGCCACCTTTACATATGCATGCCAAGATTATCCAATTATCAGGGAACAAAAAGGGAATCTGTGAGGTTCAATACTTACTTTTCCAACCCCAGGTACATCAACACCCTGGTATGGCCGAGGGATCTCCAAGCTACGCACCATACCATACTTCTGGCATTCTTCTTTTACGTCCTCCACAATATCTGAAATAACCAAGGAGTCAAGCCAATAGCCACTTGAAATTATGTTACATGCCAAACACAACCAGTGGGACTGACATGTATCAACGGTTGAACAAAGGAATACAACCAGTGGGACTTACATGTATAAAAGTTTGAACAAGGGAATACAATCTCTTAGAACTGGTTCTCAAACTTTTTGAGGGTAAGGGCCAAATGAGAGGCTTGGAAGAGGTCAAGGGCCACAGGGAAGAACCTCAGGCTGTATCTATGGCAAACAGAGGCAGGGATACGAAGTTTTCATAGGAAGAGGTTCCTTAAGAGGACAATCTGCACTTTTGCAGCATCCAACTGGAGCAACCTGACCTCAGCCGCACCCTGGTTGAGGCTGAGGTGAGAAAATTTTGATTTCAAGGGGTTCTAGACTGCAGGAAATCGCACTCTTCACCAAAAATTTGCCCTTTTAATCAGACGTGGAGACCAAGCTCCTGTCTGATCAGCTGCGTTGCTGAAAGAATGACAAACACGGAATTTTGGCGCGCACAGCGTGCCGAAAATTTTGTGATTATTATTAAAGAAAATATGACAAATAGTGGTGTTTAATGGGCAACATGCCCTAGTAAGGACAAAACCAAGGAGTTTGTTGCTGCGGCTGGTCGTCGTCGAGGGATCACATACTTTATCGTACCCATTGAGGCTGTCCGACGAAAATGGAGTTTTCCGGACAATAGGGGTCATGCACCTCCTGCACCTTCCCCACCTGACGCCACCCGTCTACAATTCTGCGTCAAGCATGCGTGAGTCACTAGTATGTTCATTTTGATGTTTATCATGCGTCAGTTTGAAGTATAGGAGAAACATCTAGCATTCCAAACAGTCAAACTAAGTTAGGCTGCCAAAAAACTGCAATCTGGCATGGATAAAGTCACAACAGTTCTGAACTTATCCTTCGTTAGTGGCCAGTATATGTGAGGATGCTCTTGATCAGTTATTCTCAATCTCGGTTAGATAGAGATGTGGGTCTGCTGAGTTCGAGGACCACATTCCCAAGAGTCAAAAAAGCTTTGATTAAATGATTCTGTTTCATCTTACAGAACTGTGGGAAGAGCTAGTTCATGTAAAACGTCGAAAACACATTGTTAGTGCCGAAATATAAATTACAGAAATTTTAATTTCAGTAAACAATTAACAAACGTTCAACACGATACTTTTTTTACAATTGTACAGTCACCTCACGTCGCAATTAAATTTCCCGGATGTAACTTTGCTACAAGCTTTGTCACAATTATAAGCACTTCGTAATGCCACCCTGCACGTAACATGATTGTCAAAAACAACGCACACGAAATTACTCTTCGCTAGATATGACTGAACAAGGAATATACCAGACAGTTTGTTACGTAGGCAACCTGGCCTTCAGGAGAGCAAACTTGGAAGGAGTCAAGACCCTAGTGACGTTATATTACATAAAGTAATTTCTTACTTTGCTACATTTTGTTCTTGTTGAGGATTTTTCTCAAAACCTAAAATCAATTCAGGGGTAGCACCGACAGGACCTGGGTGCCGCATGCAGCCCTAAGGGCCGGGTTTGAGAACCACTGTCTTAGAACCTGGTTCACAAAACTCAGGACTTAGAGATTACTTGAGATTTACTATCTTCCAGAAACTTTGCATTGGACATGGTACAAAATCATCATAAGGGATTCTTAAAACAAGAGACCAATAGTTCACTGAATCCTCATTAATTTATATTCAGTTGGAAAAAATTAAACCACCCAAAAGATATTTGATAAATGCCACAACTGAATTCAAATAACCTGCTATTTATTAGGGGAACAACCATCATAATATTTTTTCATGTTGGCACATTTTGTAAAGATCAGTATTTTTCTCTTTAAACAAGGCACACAAAACATGCAACTTTACACTTAAAAAGGCTCAAACATGATTCATGTCAGGCATGAGACTCATTTCACCTGTGTCTCCTTTCCACGAGCAATGCAAAATCCCAACATTGGGGAATGTGTGAGGTGACCACCCATACTGTCCAATCAATGGAAATCAGACAGTGGTGCTACTGGCACACATACAACATCCAATGTATACCCACTATGGCACGTATATGTACAGCTTGCTGAACCACAAAAAAATGACTCTCCATGCATTGTCCAACAAACCACTGTACAAAGGCACATCACTGAATGATCTGAGACTACAGACAATAGAGATACCTAAAAAATAGGGAAATGCACTTTCAATATTTTCATGAATTGTTCTGTATAACTCCATAGTTTACTTCAAGACTCACCCTCATATTCTTCATCATCACCAAGCTCATCTGCTGTCACCATGTTCATCAAGCAGAGTACCTCTGTGAGTGGACCAGCTGTCTGGGGCAGCTCCAGGCCAGGTACATTGATCGCCAATTGCTGTGAGGAGCAAAGCAGAGGTGAGGAATTTCTCTTAGAAAGAGGAGAGTCACTTTTTCTCATTAAATCACTAAATGTAATTGAGTTGGATCATTCCGGATTGGAGGAGGGGGTTTCTTTGACAACATCGTGTCACACATGGCATGCCCCAACATAAAAATAACTGGCATTACAAAAGCATAGCAACCGTAACTCCATTCTCTTGGTAAAACTGAGTTGAATATTCCAGAAGGGTGGGGGAGCAAGAAGAGGCGTTTAAAAAGCTTTTCACTATTGCACCCTGCACATTATGCCCCAAAATAGTACTTGATGACACGTGAAAAGCACACTAACTCTTTGGACTTTCATATCAACATGTCATTACTATCATCATACTGCAATCACCTGAGGGTATATCTAACTCTTTGGAACTTTAACCTAACTCTTTGGAACTGCATATCAAATATCACTCCTATCATCATACCAATGTCTTATGAGAATAAATCTACACAAGTTCTTTCACATTCATTACATGGTGTCTTTTCAGGGCAGCCATGACGCGTACAGTTTCAAAGCATTTTATGAAAGCAGAATTCCATGATTTTACCTTTGTTTTCCCATGGAATTTCCTAATTCTCAGAATAATTACTTTGCCCCATTTCTAGGCTGACACATGACCATGCTGTAATCACAGAAGATATACTAGAACAGACAACCACTTTCTCTTTTGCCCCAATCAAATTTCCCAAACTTTTCCTCTGATCTCAAGCATATTTTTCAGATTCACTGACTTTTTCCTGACTGGAAAAGGGAGCTTATTTTCAAGGTTTTTCCTGGCTGGGAACCCCGACAGGAGACACACAGGAATTCGAAAAACAAAATAGTCTAGTGGTATGAATGTCTGATATATCGCACTGTATCTGTGCAATAAAAATATAACTTTGTGTTCCTTAATTGTCAGGAATATGAATCACAAACTGCACCATAAAACCTCTTTATTTGTCCTGTGCATGAACACGCCATACATAAAGGTTACTCTGCAGTCCTGAAGTATGGAAAAAAATAAGTAAAATACTCACTGCTGTCTGGGGGTTCTTGGCTCCAACACTAGCTCTCTGTACAATCAGTTTCTTTTCTCCTAGCTGCATACCATTCAGACCAGCAATTGCCTGAAAGGACGACCAGTCATGAAATTCATTAAGTCAAATATGCATTAGATTTACGAATGGGAGAGGTCCGTGTTTAAGCTATCTCACAGGCTCAGATGGTGAATTCTGAACAAGAATTGACATTTTTGATGAGCTTATTTTCAATGTCAAGCAATCACTGTATGGTAAACAATGGTTTCACTCTTAAGCTACCTCAGTTTAGTTGTTAAACCATATTTTACTCTCCATTTATACAAGTGGTTTTACAATGAATCCACAAAACTTTCAGGCTTTTCAATGGCTTCATGGAAGGCGACAGACTGCTACTGGGCTCTGGGAATTGCACAACTTGTTGGCAACTGCTGAATTAATGGCAAACCCCCCTCCTCCACCCCCACCCCCCAAGCAGGTCTACAAAAACAATATGGATGCCTATACAGAAGTTTCACACAACTGGAACTACTGCCAGGCCAGCAGGTTAACACTCCATATACTGCACTACTCTGCAGTCTAGGGCTGTGCATTTCCGGTTAATTCACTATCCGTTTAACCGTTTTTATTAACCGAACGGTTAACAGAAAATAAAAACAAGTCAAGGAATATAAACAAAATAAACATTTCGGAAGAGCGCCACCACTTTAAATACCAAAGTTTCTACACTTAAAATGGCGCCTGTAGTGATGATCGTCGAAGTAGCGTGCAAGTTAAAACGTTTGCATTATTTGCGATGTTTTGGCAAGCAGTCCGTACGCATGGGCGAATCACGCATTTATTCAAACTTATCACAAACATGCATACTTTTTGTTATGATACTGATTACCGTTTTCGAGATTTTTGCGGTCTATCATAGCACCGTAAGATGAAAAGCCTATGGATATCACTGGCATTATCGAAGTTCAAGACACACTTCTCCGGCTACAACGATACAGTATCACACACGCCTAGAGCAGTGTCGAGTACAAACGTACCACATACAGTGTACTATAGTCTGCCTTGTGACCTTGCTGCAATTCACATGTAATATGCGTGTGTCTGCTAAGAATTCCAGCACCGTTATGTCGTAATGGTGTGAAAATTTTTACCCATATGTATTACTGCATGCTCCGTAAAAAATTGTAACATTGAATTTTAACCTGCCTTACATCGCATGCCTTTTTACCTAATACCTACTAAACATACCAGTTTCTTCGTAATTATGAACGGCGAAACTTTTTGGTAACGGTCGCTACTTAATGTTATAATGGGACTCGGGCATAGTTGTCTTGTACGCAACACTGTACTGTACAATGTACGTGCGGTATGTCATGAACGATCGTTCATGCAACGTGCGAAGCAGCGAAGCACATGGCTGGCCGGCCGGCCCGGTTCGTTCAGCAAGCTCAATCAGCTCTGCTTATTACAAATACTGTATTGTACTGTACAATGCACATACGTACAGTGCGCCGGTTTGTTCAGCAAGTCCAACGAACTATGCTAATTATGTTCGAAAATAATATGATTATTCATGAAGTTCACCATTGGAATGCTCCATATTTTATAATTTGGGGTTAATTAATGAAATGGCCGAAAGAATTCCACTCATCTTTGCGAAGTTTGGGGATTGAAACTTTTCCAGGAATTATACTAACGTTGAAAAAATTATAAAAAATGTTTAATCGTCTTTTGTTTAAATTATTAAGTCAGCTTAAATGGGGAGGCTAACGTAGTTACAAATATTTTAGTTGCAACTACAAGGCTTGCAAGCCAGGCTTGCATAATTAAGCCCAGAGCTACTGAGCTTGGTCCCTTTTTGTGCAGATTGCATATGTTTTGAGACTGATGAACTGTAAACACGTAACCTTGGAAGTTACGCCCGGGAAAATTCCCAAAGTGCATTTATCTTGAAGGATATCAAACATATATTTTTCTGCCATCTAGAGGTAACATTTTTAGTCTTATCTATCAAGTTTACGGTGCTCCACACTTTACAAGGTATGGTGGATTGTTGAAGCGTGTACTGCATAGTTTAATCCCTGCAACTTTGATAATTTTAATCCTTTTAAAAAGTTGCCTGAAAGAGTTTATTGTCACATTATTTCGGCAAACCACTCCCAGATCATGGGGCGAACGGATCGATATACCAGTCAAAGCAACGCAACGCAGACTGTGCAACTGACATTATAAAGGTCTTTTTTTAAACCTTTTGTAATTTTACATCCAAAGTTTACCCATTGTTACGTGGTTTTGGGCAAGCAACTTTTGCATAAACGAGTTTAGGTATAATGGTGAACTGCGGCGACAGATTTATTAGGATGCAAAAACGGTTAAACGCAACAACATTTGGCGGTCGTTTAACCGACCGATCGGTCGGTTAACCGTTTAACCGTCGCAGCCCTACTGCAGTCTGCTGACCTAGAATTTGGGTTGCTTTGTGGCTTCCCACACTAGGTCAGCAATATCTGCCACTATAAAATTGGGCTACCTCCTCAAAAAGTTTAACTGGTCTTGATTTTTTCAAATTATATACTACTCAATCAATGATCCATAGAAATCCTTCACATGTTAAGACATTCTGTCTAAGAATATTAGCACCAGTACTTCTTATCATTCCAAACATACTGACTTCACATGGGATCCTGTTTTGTTTTGCAACATTTTATCATACTACAGCTGCACATTCGTGACCAATATAATGTTATAATGACACATTTACAGAAGACATCTTCTACTCACCAAATTATTTTGCCAAAAGATAATTTACAATATTCACACCAAAACATGAACTATTCTTCCCAAGCTGTAAAAAGTACAAGACACTTACATGGTCCGTCATGTTGTGGTCTATGTATTCACAGAAGGCATACCCCTTTGAGAGTGAAGTGGCACTGTCCTTGACAAGGTTAAACGCCTTCAGAGCACCAAAAGATGAAAGCAATTCTTTAATCTGATGTAAGAAAGAAAGAAGGAACAAGAAACAAAAATCAGAGGATTTCAAACCATTTTAAATTGAAACATAATAACTTCCAGGACAACATGTAATAAGTGAATGGAAGTTTAATAGTCAGCAAAGAAATAGCCAATAGTTGCAAAAAACTAAAAATACAATTTTTCTCCTCCTTTATCATTTGGGATGCAATACCTACAACAATGGTAGTCATTATGACATTTTTGAAGGGGGGAGGGGAGGGAGCAGGGTTTTGAAGGGGTTGACCAAGGGAGAGAGGGGCAGTAGTTTTGCCAGAAAAATACAGGGAAATACTCATCATAGAATTGAACTGAAGTACATGTAAATTAAACAAAACATCATGAAAAATCTCAATTACTTTAATGAAGTCATGTCATATGATTTAAAATGAAGGACAAATATCTAGCAAAGGACTGTTTATAGACATATTTGGCAATTCTTGCACTCATGTTCAGTCTCAATCAATATTTCTCAATGCACATACAGCCAATTTTTAAGAATACATACTAATGTGTATTAAACTCTGTTGGTACTTCAACATTATGCTGTTTGTATCACTTAAGCGGTATTGCTTGCATACTTACCAAAAATAATATAACATGCATCAAATATCAATATGGGCAAAATGTGATAACTTCTCTTAAACATCTTACTAGGTTTGCTTCAAGTAAAATAACTTTACAACTTTTTTTTTCTGAATGACATAATTAGCCAGTCTTGTCATTACTGTGACTTATCATGTATTTCAGCATTTTCAAATTTTGAAAATATGCTTTAAACATTTTTCCTTGCAATGACTGTTTAACAGAGTTAAAACAGTTCTAATCATTAAATACCACCATTTTTTCTCATTTTCTGCCAAACAAACCTTGGTAATGAAGGGATATGTCTCCACCAACAAACCACCAACTCAATCAAGGACTGTTACCTTTCTTTGTGAAGAACGGAAACACAACTTCACTTGCAAGATGGTTTCAACCAAACGCTTTGGTATGTCAACTGATGGATCTATCCACCTCCAATTAATGCTAACTAGGGGTGGAGTCCATTTGGTAAAAAAAACAAAAAAATTGAAAAAAAAAAATTGGAGAAAATGTGGAGAGAAGTGGGGAAGAAGCAAAAAGAAAAGATGGTCAGTGCTAAAATTTTGGATATTTTTACTTAATTGCTTAACAAGAAAAGCTGAAGGCAACCATATAGGAAATAAAGTTAAATGGTGAAGTGCAAAAAAAGCTCTTTTGAAAAACAAAAATGAGCCTTCAGCATGTCTTGCAGAGTATATTGTACCTATGCCTATTTGCGATTCTAAGAATATTCAATTTATCTTCAATAAATTATGTTTTAGATTCATTACATATATGTCTCGTTTGTGTGTAATTTATTTTCTAATACAAATCTGATTTGGGGAAAAGATTCAACAATAAACGTGATTAAATTCAGCTAAATGGAATGAATATTCCTGTGGAAGGAAATTTGGAGAGAAATGCCTGAAAAGAAAATGTGGGAAGAAAAAGATGCCTGAAAGAAAAAAGTACCTGCAAATGGAGGAAAAGTCCTGGATACGAGGCAATCTTTACAATATTTTAAAAATTTGAATGAGCAAACACCTATTTCACAAAATTAATATTTTCTTGTGCCATGGACATTTTTTTATAACCTTGTAACACCTTTGCAAAAATAAAATGTGATGCTCACAATTACAATTTTTGTTATACTTTGGGGAATCAATAAAAATTTTGTTTGAAAAATAAAGGGTCAGAATGACATTTTCCTTTAATTCTGTATCATTATCTGAATTAAAATGTACTGTGATGTACAGTAGGTTGTGAAAGTTTTCTTAATTTGAAAGCTTTTGTTTTATCAGTTTTTCAAAAGTTGTATCATCCTATACCCTGCATTTTATCTGCTATACATGCCAATTTAAAAGCAAGCTCTGAAAGTGCTTGAAAATTACATCAAAACTTTTTGTTTTAATGTTCTAATGACTGTCTATCCCATTTAAGAGCAATCCAGAATGTTATTACTTCTGTTTTATAAAACTGCCTTACTGTTGTACTTTGCTTATGGTCTCTCATTTTTGTTTTATTTGAGGGTAGGGAAGGAGGGGGGAAAATGTTTATTGTTACAATTTGACCAATCTGATTTGGATTTGCAGTGATTAAAGGAAAAATTCAATGTTTAAACACTTCTGTTTTACTGTGTTGGAGAGTAACAAAAGCCACCCAGTAGGTTACAGAATACTCCCACCGCTGCCACCATATACTAAACCTGTTCCTGAAGCTTGGAAGTGTCCAGTGAATGACAACGATGCCAAATGTCTGTGCTGTGAAGAAAAGAGTGGAAGAATTGACAGCTCCACTGAAGAACTCCAGCTTTACTTAGCTACTTCCTTGGTGTCAACCATGATCTGCCATCTTTCCAGGAAAAGCATGCTAGCTGCAAAGATGATCAAAAAAAGAAAGAGTTGGGGAAACCAAAAATTCATACAGTCACATCTGCAGCACCTACCTGGTCTTCATTTAGGTAATTTGGCAGGCCACCAATGAATATCTTGTGTGGGGAATCTTGCACAACTGTTGAGACAACACCTGAAAGATGGAAAGACAAAAATATTAAGACCAATCTCATCATTTGATCCATTATTAGCAGTGAAAAAGTTTCACTCTATCTGATTACAGAATCAAACATTGCTACACCACTTCTCACTGGGGATGAAACACTTTGCACAGACAGTAATAGCTGATCACACAGCAAGAAATATCCTGGATAAATTTGATGTGAACAAGTAAATTTCTGCTTTAACCACACATTAGAAAGTGGATGTATTGGATAGGTATTTCAATTATTCTTGCATTTTTGAATATGGACTGAAAAGCATAGATTCCATACTAGTCAGACATAATTTTAACTTTGGCCTTCTGTCCATACCAAACTTAAAAGAAGGGTTTGGACTTGAACTGAATTTTGATAAGTTAGAGGGGTACTTAATCTGACTATTCTGGTGAAATTTGCATGGAAATCTGATGTGTGGCTCTACAGATATTAGCAGATGAAGTTGTCACATTTTCAACACACTGAACTTGAAGCAAGCACATGTGACCATCACAACCTCACATTCATTAGCTCTATTTTGTTTTTCTTTCAACTTTACAACCAATTTCCTCCTCAACAATGTCATGTAATTAGAAGTATATGAGTGAGAAGAATGGGAATTTACAAACTTCAAACTCCCTATAGGAGGCTCATATCACTATTTGCATCAAGGTCAAAACAAAAGATTAAAGCAAAGCACTGCTCATCAATATAAGGAGATGAGTAAGCCCTGCCTACCCGCCCAGCTGACAGGTATTACTCCTGCACCTACACTGGCTGCACTCGTAATACCAACATCTGCAAACTTTTGCAGGGATTCCTCGAACTGCGTAAAACCTACACACTATTAACTATTTAAATATTCATATATACAATCACAACAAACACAATCATACATATTCCACAAAAAATTGACTAAAGCAAGTCTGATTACCATGTAGTTTTCATGACCAAAGTCAATGGGGTTTTCGTGTGATTACTCTCGCTTAAAACTCACTCTAGGAAGAAGTCCCACTGACTTACTGTGTAAAAGTGAGAATGTCGTCTAACAATGTTACAGCTGAAGTTTTGTCATTTAATATGAACATTCATATACTGAAACCAAATAACAGTCATGACATAACTTCAAATTATGCTCATGAATGTAGCCAAATTGGATGATCTCTGTCATTGTTTGCAGGTGTTAGTGTATGTATTCAACACCTGCTATAAAGGCAAAACCCCTGCTTGCTTCAAGCTCACTTTAAGTCACAAATGTAACTTCATTTGCTGATTTCTCGAAAACTACACATTCACGTTGGAACTGAATGGAAATTTCACAACACTAAGATTAAGTTCCTCTTTCACTAATCAAAAATAATTTTTGCTTACATCCTCCCTTTAGAGGAAAAATGCAGTCATCCCAATTTAGATAAGTGCACCCCGGGTATCCTGTTCCATAAATGCTCTTGTAAATTATGTGACAATAGTCTTCCCACTGAATTTTGAAACTCATGCAGAATAAGTCCTTGTTTTACCTTGACTATGCAATATCTATGTTCTCAAATATCATGAAAGATACAGGAAAACAAGAGGATATTTATGAGATTCAAGTGTTGTTTCTAAATAGGTTTGGGGGACTAGTTATGTCGTTTAAGTAACAGAGAGTACCACTTGCTCCATTGTTGAAAAATAAACAACAAAATGGTGTCTGAAATGGAAATTCCTGAAAAATCTTACATCCAACCTTTCAACTCCTACTGCCACTTCCTTCCTATTTCTATGACATTTCATCATCCTTACAATCTTCTCACTTTGCTGCAGGTCTCCTCCCCCATCTCTCCCTCCCCCCCCCCTTCCCAACTGTCATTTACCTGGTACATGTACAGATGGTGTCTCTGCCATTCCAGGAACAGGCTGGTAGTCCTTCGGTCTTCTGATTTTAAGAGCTTGACCCTGAAATATGATTCCATCAAAGGCCATAGCTTGGGTTGTTTCATCCACTGAGCGGAACTGATGACAGAAACATGTTTGCAAGATGTAAGGACCAAATCACAAACTTGAAAACACACATATCTACAAGAGATTACCATGGCAACTGAAGACCTCAGAGACTAACTGAACCTACCAGTTGTAAGCCATAAAGCATACAACTGAGTGCAATCGAAAATCAGTCACAAATGAGCCAAAATTTTATAAATGCAACAAGATGATTTCATTAAGGTGCCAAAAGCCCCTAACAATGTAACTTGTTATGTGCCAGGAGTACACTGTTACCATACTGTAGTACACAACCCATACAAGAAATATAAGAGGTCTATTGTCTACTGAAAGCTACATATGGCACAAAGCAACTTTTTTCTTTTTTTTTTTCTTAATTGTAGTTCCACAAATGAAGGTCCCATGAGGAACAGTCCCAATGCTATACAGTGAAAACTGTCAAAACAACATTTTTCTGCAGGATATCTTTGTAAAGGATGTTTACCAGATAAAGATGCTGGTGGATTAATCTTTTCTGCTGTGCAACTTACAGGCTATAATTTTTTTTCTATTCAGTACAGCACTGGTACAACTTCAGATTGATACCACCATATCTATCAAGTTTGACCTTTTCTATTATCAGATTCCCAACAAATTACCATTTGAACCATGTTCACAAGGCCGAAATACTCATGAATACTTAGATCATCGATTGATACCACTGGAAAGTTACTGCACCATACTGAAATGCACATGAAAAATATGAAACAAGTAAGACCAAAATGTTTAGACAATGTTGGCATCATTAGATACTAACACCTACAGGCATACAGCCCTATACACACAACATACACATATCCACCCATGCACACACACATCCACTAGAATAACATTATTAATGCTGCAATGCTACCTTTGGCATCATAACCAAAAACTAATCTGTTTGAGAGCTAAAGATGTGTCACTGAAACTAGTTTCAACCTGTTCTGAACAGCTAAATCATTTTAAGGGTACTATAAATTGCGAAGAACAAATCAAACCTTTTGAGTGAAAAACTTTACACAGGAAGGTCGGGTGCTGAATCATCAATGCAAACAGGAGCTAACAGTTGTCACCCATCCTAATGGGATCATACTGCCACTTCAGAGTTTGTGCAGACCTGAGCTCTACAACACACTTGAGATGGCAAACAACATTATGAAAACCTTTCAACCATAAGGCAAAATCTGGTCTTGTATGTTATTTAGAGTATAGAAGGAAACGGTACACCCTGTTGACATGAGATAGGTGAAAACAACTGCACCTTATTTGTGAAATGATAGCACACCCAAGTAATTGCATTTTCCCTCACAGGAGGTTAAAATTAAAACAGTTCACATACAGCCAGTTTATACTTCAAAATATATCCATGCTCTAAAATGTATGTGAATCAAAGGAAGTTGCAACTGTTTTCTTGTGGAGGTAACAGAAATAACCCTACAGATGACAAAGGTGGGGGGCAGGTGGCATTTGAGCACTACTACTAACCTCTAAGAATGCAAAATTTTTATCATGGTTCACTTGAACAGCAAGGACTGGCTGTCCAGGTGCTTGAGACAGCTGGCATTCGTGCATTCGTTCGTTGAAGAAATCAACCATGGCTTCCTGGAATGAAACAAAACAAGGGATGCATATGTGAAAACCTGATGAACAACATCCCTCCTCAATTTAAGTCACAACTAGGATAATCTAAATAAATCACTTCCTGCATGGCAAAATATATTTCTCAATCCTGACAAAATGTTCTTCTGAATTCTTGAAAACACACACACTTGTTCAGTTTGCATTTCCTGATAAACTGGGAAAGGAAAGACGTATTTGACATCAAAAATCTCTAACAATAAATAAGCCTCCCACCCACTTTTGAAACTTTAGTATGATTTTCATGCCATGTTATTGTGACATGATGTAAGCATTATAATGTTTTTCACTTTCCTCCTTCCGTACTTTTATCTTTGATAATATTGCATGGCTGTAGGATGATTATGTCTGAATATCTTACTTCATGGCATGTGTTTTGGTATTTCACTACTTGCTGTCTATATACTTCACCTAAAAACAATGAGTTTTATGAACTTCCTTATCTTTTAGTACTTTTTAATGCTTTTTTTCAGTTTTGATACGAACATTACAAAGTGTATCATTTTACACCATGACAGTCCTGATTTCATTAGCACATGATCTGAACCTGATCTCACAAATAATCTTTGGTTCTTTTTACCCACGTGACCTCCCTTCTTTCATTTAAGTTTAAGTTTGCCTTTCTTGTACAACTTCATTTAGAGTAATAACATCTGGCAAAAATAGAGACTAACCCAACTTGGTTTTTTTTAATTCTTTTAGTATGATTACAGGGCAATGGCTTTACAAAAACATAACCCCATGATCCTAAAATAAAGGGGGAAGGCAGGCTTGTCAACTTTGGAAAGTGAGAGATCTTCCTCTGCCTCAATGAGTGAGGACTCCCTACAATAACGTACTTGCTTCAGATCTTCGACTTTCGCATTGCATTGCATGGTCAGGGTATGTGTCTGTGTGAACCCAGTAGTGCAGTTACATGACTGCAGTACTGTGCATACATGAACTGTAAACTTAGACATTTAGCAAAGACCATTCTATCCATAATATCACACCAAGCTACAGTATCTTTTACTTCCACTACTTTTACATTGTCTAAGTACAAAGTGGGGACAGTTTAGCCACATGGTACTGATTTCCCTTGCAGGCACCTACAATATGTGGGAACATATTTGTACAGCAAGAGCAACACTCTCAAATATGGTTAGTGTCAAAATCTTTTTCTTTCCCTCAAATGTTCACAAATCATGCTGTTCCAATTTTTTGGCTGCCAGAAATCTTAAAAATCAGAACAAATACAATAAAATCGGACTAGTTGGCAAGCCTGGAAAGGTAGTTTGGCAAAAACCAGACACATAAAGAAAGTAGACTTTTCCACATGTGGCAAATTCAATACATAATACTGTAACTGGAGTTATAAAACCATAATACTAAATTTAAATTGACAAATGTGATCTTTTGAGATTATCTTAACTGACATTTTGATCACTTAGATCAGGGATGCAAAGCTTCTTTTCCATAGAACCATTTTAATCTTCAAGCTATTAGTGACAGGACACACTTCCTACCAAATGTTTCTCAATTTGAAAATCTATGTAGATGTACCAAATAAATGTGCAAAGAGAAGAGAGCTTTGTTGAGAAAACTCAAAGGGAATGGAGAAAGTACAAAGTTACAAACCACTTTCATTGTGTTTGTATGTTATGCAATCTACAGTATGATCAAATGGCCTTACTGACCAAATCCTGCTGTCCAGATTTAATTAACACAATTTCCGTATGTTGTGTACCCCTAAATGAGCAGGGTTAACTAGACCAAAGATCCTTTACAATGAAGTTCTGCTAATTACAAAGGTCCACATCAGTTAACCCTAACCCTACTTGGACAGGTATTTAGAAAGTAGATGTTGCATCTAGTGGACCTTCCCTTCTCCCCTCCCCCCCTCCCCTCCCCCCCCCCATCCCTTCTCGGGTCTGATTGAAACTACATGAATTGCCTTACCTCTGAGACTCCAAATGGAATGTTGCCCACATACAATCGCCTTGCTTGTCGGGTCATCTGGCTACCTACTGTTGGGACTGGGGGTGTAGGGAGGGGAAGTTGATGGGTAATTGAAGGAAGGACTGGTGGTGCCACACCATCTTGTTCCATGCCACCAGCACTTATAGTTGGATTTGGAATGACAGCTGGTTGGCTGGGATCTCCTGGTACTGACGGAGGTAGCTGACCAGCTGAACAAAAAAAAACCATATCAAAGGTGAAACTATAGAAACTGGGAGCTATTTGCACTCATCACCCCCTAATAGCTCCCTGCTCTGCCCTAAACCCTTTCAATGAGAGATCAAATTTGTATCATTTTAGCATCTGGTTGTTTGTAAGGAATTATTAAATTGGAAGAAATATCAACAAATTTGAGCACTGAAAGCACAGTTTCCATGAATGTCTAACAATAACAAGAAACAAGACAAAGTGTGGGGTAAAAATCATACATCATGCATCAAATAGTTCAGGGCAACGGAAATGGAGAGGGGGTGGTGGATTCCATCAAGTCTACATAAAGAGGATCTGCCCCCTCGATATGAGGGCCTAGTAAGCATGAAATGATATCTACCCAGAGTTTGTCCCCACTCACCCCTGATGGAACCTTCCGACTCTAACATTACATAATGGATGTGATGAGTAAAATGAATTTCCACTTACCCTGCATTGCCTTGTATTCAGCCGGTGTGACATGCTCGAAACCTGGAGGTGGCACATCCCAATACTTGTATGGCTTGCGTCTTTTTCTTCTATCTTTGTCATGGGAACGACTGCAAATAAGAGTAAAATTGGAAAGATACTTTTCTACTTCTTTGCAGTATCCCTTGCTTTTATGTTAATTCAAATGACCATTTATGTTAATTCAAATGACCATTGACACAAACTGTTCCATGAAATAGTTCATAACAGATTTGTTGAAAATACTGCAACCTCACTCACATTTGATATTGATATTCTAAACACAGGTAAGTTTCACTTGAGTTAGACCACGTTTTCTTCACCTTTCGTAACTTGTGGCCCACTTTTGAATGTTGAAATTATATACCTGAGAACAACCTTTCACCATCAACAGAAAATGATCTTAAAGCAAGCATAACAATTAACATCCAATGCGGTGCATGCAAAGCCTTAGGCTGAATAATAATCTGCCAAAGGCTACAGCCTGCTGCAGCATTTTGCAATTAGATTTCAGTCACTAATTGTACAGTACTACACCTTCCTTGCTTTTATGTGCATGCGGCATAACTGCATTGACTTTCCTCTCATTAATCTATTCACTACACCAAACAAATTTCAAAACTTAACAACCTATACTTAATATTCCATTCGTGCTAAATGAGATGAACTATTGTTAAATTTAATGACAGGGAGGGGTTATCCTTTTAATAGTTTTAACTTTTTTTCCAGCCCATTTTGCAGCCTACCAGTGGGCCATGGCCCAACAGTCCAAGCTTGCAATAAATATTTTTAAACATCCAAGCCATAGATGACAACACCTTCACTTCATGCCTTGTCAATGTCCTCGCTACCAAAGTGCTTACTCTCCCGTATTACTCCATGCACTTTGGCTTGTGACTTTAAGCCCTCAGTCCAAATCTACCTTGGCAACTAACCAACAAACATGAGCCATGATTTGCTACTGTGACTTTTCAGTTCTTATTTTGAGTTCTGTACTAAGTGTTTGCCCTATAAATTTTGAAAATAGTTACAAGATGTGAAACTGGGATATGTACTCCAATACCAACATAAATCACAGACATGGTTTCTTTCTGTTATCAAAACAATTTAAAAATGTTGAAAATATGACAAATATGAAAACTTCATAATAAACCTAAGCACAGTAGCAATAACACTGCTCGAGCTTACTGGAAAAAGAAAAATTTTGTGTCCTTACCAGCCCAGGTGACCTACAGTATCTAACTGCAATATGAAGTCAGTCACATTCCATTAAAGCTATCAAAATAGTGGTTTTACATCCAAGTCACTGTCTCACACTCAGTTGTTATATCCAGGGTAATGCTATGCATGTGGACCCTCAACACAACTATTGCACATGAGCTGCAACAGCAGTCATTGCACCCAGAAGCATGCTGAAATCACATCAAGCAACTTCTGCTTTTTGTATTTTATGTACCAAGACAGAGAACCTACCTTCTTCTCCTCCTTTCTCGGTCTCTACTCCTTGATCGTGATCTTCTTCGTTCTCTGCTTCTGCTTCTACTTCTCCTCCTCTTGCGATCTGAAAAACAGCATTAATGTACTCTTAAACCTACATGTACCTTCTTGAATATGGAGACTTATTGCATTCTGCTTACAGATACACAGCACATTCAATTCCTAATATACATCCTACAGTACAACAATACTTGCAATGTTTCCCTCACTGGCTAATCACTCACAAAAGTACCTGTATGAGTTCCACGACAAAGAATTCTACACTGCAGCCTGCAGGCCTTGGGTTTTCAGGTTGAGTGTCGTTACGATAAAGTCAAAATCATGGAACCGGAAAATCAGTTCCCATGGTTTTGAAACATTCCTAGGCTGGGCTTAACTTGCTGCTGAGCACTGTAACCCATAACACCCAAATCAAATCTAATGTGCAGTATTTTAAAAATTAAAATATCTAATGTGCAGTATTTTAAAAATTAAAGTGTAAATTAAAGAGTAAATTTTTAGACCTCACATTACTGTAGGTTTTTAAGTTATGATGAAGTCAAAAGTTTTTTGAACTTTTGTCCAGTAGCTCTTTGGTTAGGCTACATGCTACATACACATGATCAGTTTGCACATGTGGTTAACATATGCAAAGATGCATACATGTGGTTTGTACACATACTGTACAGTACAAGCAACAGGGTGTGTAATGCTAAGATCATGTGTACTCAGTGTACAATGGTCAGTGACCAGGATCTGGATGATATGCACACAGAAAACAGTGGTACGTAGCTGTTATTTCCATGAGTTTGCATGCATTATCTGGTTGGATATTTCTATCGGGTACTACTTTTACCAAGTACTTAGCCATTTTTTCTGGTATAACTGGTATTTTTAGTGTTCATCTATGACACATTTCAATACCCGATACCAACCATATGGGTATGAGTGAAGGTTAGGTTAGGTTAGATGAGGTTTAACGTCCCAGTTTCCAACCAATTGGTTCAAGTCGAGACGACCACGGCCTTTTTTCCAGTTGTGGCTCACTGGCTTGTTTTCCCTACTCCATTGTTTATGCTGAGCAACAAGCACAAAGGCAGTAGGTTCCATTTTTAAAGTCTTTGGTATGACCCGGCCAGGATTTGAACCCGAGACCTTCCGGCTGCAAGTCGGATGCTCTAACCACTTGACCACTGCAGTCGGAGGTATGAGTGAAATACCAGGTATACTTTGCATATCGATATATTGGTGCACCCTTATATGATGGGCCATTTTAGACAACAATCATGGGTAATTTTTGAAGAAAATGTTCAGCTCTGTAAAAATCAATACCTTACTAAGAATTTTACATACAACTATGGACTCCCAATCAACAGACCATCCTGCACAAATGTTTCATACTTTAAAGTGTCGCCATATTGATGCACATTTCAGCCTAGGTACTACAATAGCTTTAGCCTAAATGTCCATATACTGTAGTGTGGATAGTTTAGCCTCCTCAAGTGTTTCAGTTTACACAGATATGGAACACCTGCAGCAAGATTTTGGGAGACTTCCAAAATGTGCAAGGCTCCAAAAAGAAAAAAAAAGCCTAACAACTCAATGTTAAGAATTTGGGAACAACTATTGCAGGTCCACTTTTTACCTTCGCATGCTACAGAAATGCAAACAATATGTCACCAGGCCTGCGGATTTCACGCGAACGATCGTTCGCGGTCGCGTGCTGGTTACGTGACCGCCAAACCACGTAACCGAAAAATCGGTTACGATGTCCCATTTGACACTCAAATTCAACCCTTCTGTGACCTAAAATCTGAACATTCATTATGAGGCATTTTAAATTCGATTAGGAGATATTATCTGATAAAGTACAGACTACCAATTGCGACATTTTTCTCACATTGCTCTTGCCTCATATCACAAACCATAAAATAGATCGCAGGAGGCTCACACCTTGCAGCACGTGCTATCGCAAATTGCAATTGCCGACTCCACACTAGCTGACTGGTATCACGCACTACGGCGACGACCTGTCCAGCCATGATTCTCGGTTGTACACAATGCGGATACACTGCACAAGCTGTGATTACGGCCCCACTACTTTGACTTCGCACATAGCTCGATATCATGAAAGTTGTTTCAAAAATCATGCCACAGTTAACACACAGTATGTCAGTGGGGACTCATTGAGTGCGCGAAGATTTCTTCGTAATGTTTTTGCAATGACGATGTCCAGGGAACTTCTTGCTTATGCAGCTAACTGATACTGGAGATGATAAAATAGATGTGCCAGACTGATATTGGTTTTATCTGTACTCAGTTCGATCATAAAATAAATGAGAAATCAGCGTGTCCTTCAATAGTAATTTACTATGATGCTACGTGTACAGTAAAGCCCCGTTTTTCGGAAATGTCCATCAGATTTAACAAGAATAATATTCATCACAATTACGGCAGAATCCACCAAGTTTTCAGGGCTTTACTGTACAAGTCAAAATTCAACGTAAATTTCTGCAGAAATACACTAATTTCCTCGGGACTTTAAAAGTCACGGCAAGATGTCAGGAGGGCTAAAATAGCCAACATGTAGGCATGGAAAACAATTTTTTATCTCTCTGTCAAATTTGGAAAAAAAAAATCGTATGTATTTATTTTTAAATCCTTGCTAGGATCCATGAGTCGGTATAGGCTCAATTTCTCCTTACACTAAAATACGTTAGGCTAGTGTAAGTCCTAGTTTCACTAAATCTGAGAAGTTAGTTTCGTAGTGAGCTTCTTCCCTAAAAATAACGAGAGTAGACCTTACAAAAACATTGCGAATTTCTGTTTGGGAGTCTCCTACACATGTGTCTCTAATACTTTTGGAAATTTATGCCGAATTTACACGCTAGATACCTCTCCAGATCGTTAAAGCTTCTCTTCAGCACATACACTCATTTAGTGTGTACAAAGCATTGGTCATTCAGAAGGGCGTAGGCTCGAATCTTGGGAATAAAATCCAGGTGTTTTAGAAGTCTAAAAATTTATTTGTCATATGATCGGTCACCAAAAATAGTAACCAAATATTCTGGGGGATTTTGTCTGCAATTTTGCCAGCCTTTTCGGAGTTATTTGGGGAATGTGTTCACATTCTTTTTTATGGATCCTGTGTACCGTACTTGAGGCAAAAAGTTGAAACCCTGTACATCCGAATTTCACCGATATTCGAAATACATTCCGTCTCAATGTGTTTGGATAAATGGGGTTTTACTGCTGTACTCCATACCATATGCTGTTACCTCACGACATGGCCTCAGCACACACATTTACAGCATCATGTCATTTTGAAATATTGTTTTTCTTATAAGTTGGACACATGTTGTGCACTGTGGCATTGACAGTGCAAGTGATCGCTCGTACACCTACTATACGAAACTCAGTGTGGTAAACTGTCACAGAGTTGTGTTTTCTTTATACAGTATTGGGAATACGCAAAAATGGGTTTTTGAGACTCAACAAAATGGGTTACGTTAGGTTACGTGGTTCAAAAACCACGTAACCTAAAAAATGGTTACCATGATATCTGAAATCCTCAGGCCTGTGTCACATGTAATCACGACATGTGGAATGTATACATTAGCATGGCAAAGGTTTGGATAACAGCACTATGTCACGTCCACAGAGCATGATGGGCGTTCTCAAAAGTTTGCAGATGCCACATTACAGATGAACTCGAACATCTGTGCATTTCATTTCCAGCTGAATCCGGTCAATCTCTCCTTTTTCCACCTGGATGCAGTTGGCCCACAGAAGTATCATCCAGATCCACTGGTCTAGCCACAGTTTGGGCCGGTCAAAGAAGCTGCAGGTTCATATTGACTTGTTGGTGTCGCATGAATGGCATCTGAACTTTTCCTTGTCAGTCGAAGAGGAAAAGGGGGATACTGTAACTTCATATCATTCCTGCATGAGCACCACAGATGTCTCCAGAGTACATGGTGTTCTCTCAGTAATTCCCAACAGGCTTGGGGTAATCGTAATCGATTTCAATCGATTACACTTTTTGAAGTAATCGTAATCCATTACTTTTGTGAAAGTTGCTAAGTAATTGTAATCGTAATTGATTACTGTGGCAAAGTAATTGTAATATCGTGGTTTAATTTATGATTACACTGAAGTTAAATTTATAAAATAAGTGCAAAAGAAGTAGAAATTATTTAACAAATATTTCAGTGCCTGCTACTTCTATTGGGGTGATGACTTTAGTTAAGTTTCCTGGATGCTCCAGCCTAACTGGAGTGAGAAGTGCATGGGGTTCAATCTGTAGCAGCTGCAATAGCATACGCACATGCATACTGCAATAACATGAAAGTGAATTCTGAGTTCGATACATACAGTACGAGACTCTAAAAGCACTCCATAAATAGGCCTACTGACTGTGATGAAAATAAAGCTGTTTTGTTTGGAGGGATTTGACAACAGTGGAAACAGCAAATAAGCATATCTTTCAAACTTCTAAAAAAATACAGTTAGAGTTGTATCGGGTCATTGCATACCTGTACAAAGTATAGGCTCAAAAACGTAGTACTTAGGCCCTATCACCATGTGTGCTACTTACAACACAAAGTTTAAAATACTCATAGGCTATGTAGTAAAGTATGGCAGCTAGTCGAGTGTGAATAAGCGATCACCGCATCTTGTCTGTACGGTGGCTAGTCGACATGCGAATAGGCCACACCATAATTCATAGCCTATCTCAGCCGTCCGTTCACCGATTTAGCCAAATCTAGGCTTGTGTCTTTCCACCATCGGTACATTCCACCATGGGTTTTGCACCATTCCACCATGGCGGAAAGGTGCAAAAACATGGCGGAAAGGTGCAAAATCTATGGCGGAATGGCACTTTCTTAAAATCTCAGGAACAAAGGTCTTGTTTTCCTTGCAAAAATATTTTCAAAGGGTTATTTTGAGATCGACACATCATTCAGTATTAAAATCATCATAATTAACACTTTACTGCCATGGCGGAAAACATGTTTTCTATGGCGAAAAGAACACATTTTGTATGGCGGAAAGTACCTATGGCGGAATGGCATGGCCCCCGATTTAGCCTTGCCCTAGCCACAGGCGCCCCTTAACATGTATAGTACACCATATACTATGTAGTATATATAGACGGAAAGGTATTTCACAAATCTCCTAGCTCGAACAAACAACTTACGTATCTGGCACAATTACTGCACTTTTCTCGACAAATTTGTCTGTGTCGAGACTTTTGATCATAAGGTACCTCAAAGCAGCTCTTTTTTCCGAATAACTTCACTTGGCGTTGTCTGAAGGATGAAATTTCGATGGAGTAACAGTCTGAGGATGGTAGCTTCTGATAGGAGAGCATTCAGCACTTCCACACTATATAATAAAATACTCCTAAAATATTCTCTAAAGTTCTCTTAACTTTCTAAATTTCTTCCAAAATTTGTTTAATTATGGTTCACTTTTTATTACTGGAAATCTTGCAGATATATATTAGCATCAATATGAACAATTTTTGAACATTCAATTTCATAAAATTTGAAAACCTTTTGAAAAGTGGAAGTGCTAGCATTTTCTACAAGCACTTGTGACAGTTGAACTGTAACTGTTTTACAGTCTTCAACTGCCACAAATGCTCATAGTAAATGCAAGCCCTTCCACTTTTCAAAAGGTTTTCAACTTTTATGAATTTCTATGTTAAAAAATCTTGCATATTAATGCTAATATGTATCTGTAAGATTCATAATAATCAAAGCAAAACATAATTGACAAATTTTGGAAGAAATTCAGAAAGTTTAGAGAACTTTAGAGAATATTTTAGGAGTATTTTATTATGTAGTATGGAAGTGCTGAATGCTCTCTATCAGCAGCGGGGGCCGTGCCATTCCGCCATAGGTACTTTCCGCCATAGAAAATGTGTTCATTCCGCCATAGAAAACATGTCTTTCCGCCATGGCAGTAAAGAGTTAATTATGATTATTTTAATAGTGAATGATGTGTCGTTCTCAAAATAACCCTTTGAAAATATTTTGCAAGGAAAACAAGACCTTTTGTTTCTCAGATTTTAAGAAAGTGCCTTTCCGCCATAGATTTTGCACCTTTCCGCCATGATTTTGTACCTTTCCGCCATGGCGGAATGGTGCAAAACCCATGGCGGAATGTTATGGCGGAATGTACCGATGGCGGAAAGACACTAGATTCATCAGCAGCTACCATCCTCAGACTGTTACTCCATCAAAATTTCATCCTTCAGACAATGCCATGTGAAATTATTTGGGAAAAAGAGCTGCCTTGCGGTACCTTATGATCAAAAGTCTCGACACAGACAAATTTGGCGAGAAAAGTGCAGTAATTGTGCCAGAAACATAAGTGGTTTGTTCGAGCTAGGAGATTTGTGACATACCTTTCCGTCTATATTACTAGGAGCAGGGTTGTTCCCGTTACGCTTTGAAAGTAACTCGTTATAGTTACAGTTAATTCCGTAAAATTGTAACTCGTTACAGTTACTAGTTACAATGTTGAAAAAGTAACTAGTTACAGTTACTTTTGACTAAAAAGTAACTAGCTACATTTCAAAAGTAACTCGTTACTTCAAGGTGAATATACGGTACCTCGGTACCTGAAATGGAGGGAGGGGGGCATAATTAGATAGTAAGACGGGGGCACATGAGATGACCGACACCTCATTTGTGCCGGTTATCCTTAGGTGTTCCCCAAAGAAAGTCAATGAAGCTAGCTGATCTTCAATGGGCATTGTCGCAGAGGCTCCTAATGCTCAACATGAAGCAGCGAATCATGATACTGTGTCGGAGCTTACGCAAACTATTTGTTAGAGGAATATGGTTATAACCAAAACTTTTCCAGTTACCAAAGTACTTCTTTGAGGGTTGAAATCTTTATACTCCCATCACACAGTCGGCTAATTTAGAGAGGTTAGCGGCTATGCCGGAAAGGGGAAGAGCGTTGTTTCAGCAGTAAAGTCTTCACCCCTCAAGAGCATAAATATGGTATAATAAGAGGATGAATACATTTGTTAGCAGTAAAATTTTAAAACCTCACCGCTAAGGTTGGGCTAAGTGATATTTCCCCATAAATTTCAAGTTTCACATTGTGTCGATATAAAACAGTGCATAGAAATGGTGATACTATGCAGTTTATACATGCAGATCATGTGCACATAATTCACTTTCCCTTTACAATAGGTACTGTAAAGCTTTAAGTCGGACACTTCTCTTTCCAATTAGCTTTGTTAGGATACTTTTAACGCCATTGACCATTTCAATATTCTGCTGTTTTTTTATATTAACCGTACTATTATTCCAGTGTAAGGAGTTACGGACATTGAAAAGAATATGATATAGCCTAAATTCATACGTTTGATTCATCACATAAAGATACCATACATGTTAAATTAGATGCATAAATGGATGCACGGTGTTTACCAACGCTTGGCACCGTATAGATTTACTGGGCTCCAACGCAAGAGTCCGGATTCGGTTAGCTTAATGCCGGTCTCAAGAGCGTTTTTCTAGATTAGGAATTTGCCCGGGATAGAAGGTTCCGGAATCGAAATTTTTACGGAATGTGATGTAACTGGACTCGGACTCGGAGTTCATTCCAGCCGAGTTCTCAAATATGAAAGTTACATTAAAAGTGTTTAAAGTTCCATTTGTGCACAATGTACAGATCTAAGGTATTGTCACATACAATCAACTAAATTACTCAGGAGGCCAGGCTATGGAAGTGAGTACAAACGATGACTTTGTTAATTAATGGTGGACATGTACGATAGAATTAAAACATCTGTATGTGTGATATGATATACATTGGCAAAAAGACTGGTCTCGGAATTGGTGCCATTGGAATCAAAACTGGCAGAAATTTGAGGATCCTGAGTAGTACCATGCTCGGAAAGATTCGGGAATCTAGAATCGCAGTTAGCTCCGACTCGGATAGGGTGAACACGGGTCCAGCCCTAACGTCTCAAGAGGCAATGATTAAACTTTCAAAGTAAGCTGGTATTTGAATGCCCATGGGCCAACCCGTTTCTCACGGTACACTGTCTCCACTGTGTCCTCTAAAGGACAATATGAGTAAACCAAGGCCCAGCTGACTTTACTTAGAATACATAAAGTCAGCTGAGCCTTAGAGGACCGTTCAGTATTTTTCAAATAATCGCACAAAATCGGTCTCATGGATAATAAGCATTGATCTGTCTAATAAGTATTTTGACATACAGATCAATTTTAAACTTATTTCAATCAGGGAGTTGCTATTTGACAACTCCCTGGTTCAACAGACAATCAAGTAGCCCGGCCTGTAAGCCTGCAGCGTGTGCATCTAATATCAACTTCTGATTCTAATCGTGAATAAAATTTGATGTCGGTGAGGGCGACGTCGATAATAGCGATGAATGATAAATAGCCTATATCGAAAATAATTTTACATTTTACTACCAAAGTGTCATCAATTTGAAAATTTTCTGTTATTCTGTTATTAGCTCAAAGAAAATGCAATTTGTGGTCATTTTGACTATTTGTAACGGGAAAGTAACGGGACCCAAATGTAACGCCGTTACAGTTGCTTTTACACAGAATTGTAACTAGTTACTTGCTCCGTTACTGAAATGCAAATGTAACTCGTTACAGGGTTCCGTTACACAAAATGTAACTCGTTACAGTAACGGCGTTACTTGTAACTCGTTACTTCCCAACCCTGACTAGGAGTATATGGTATACTAGGCTATACAATGTTAAGGGGCGCCTGTGGCCCTAGCCAACTATGTCGCATAGTTGTGATACCCAACTAGTATCAGTCGTCGAAGACTGGGCTTCGGCCCTGGACTCACAAAAGCAGGTTGATGTCTTCATCTTGGACTTTGAAAAGGCCTTTGACACCGTGCCTCATGAACTGCTAAAAACCAAACTGTTTAGCCTTGGTGTTTCCAAACAGGTTCTTCGGTGGGTCGACGACTTTCTCTCTGATCGTAAGCAAGCTGTTGTAGTTAATGGTATTCGGTCCCCTTTTGATGATGTTGTCTCTGGTGTTCCTCAAGGATCTGTCCTAGGACCCATTCTTTTCCTTGTTCATATTAATGACATTGTTAATGCTGCCTCCTCTAATATTAGACTTTTTGCTGATGACTGTGTCTGTTACCGGGTCATAGAGAATGTTAATGATTGTTGTTTGCTCCAGAAAGACATACATAATCTAGGTCTTTGGGCCAAGACTTGGGGCATGAGATTCCAGCCCTCTAAGTGCAACATCATTACTTTCGCTAGAAAAAAAAAATCCGGTCAACTTCGATTATGTCTTGAACGATGTGAAGTTAGTTAAGGTTGACTCGATAAAGTACCTAGGTGTCACGATTTCTAACAACTTAAACTGGGATAAGCACATTCAGTCTATCTGCAATAAGGGTAATAAGATTTTGGGCATACTTTATAGAAATTTATCATTTTGCTCTCGCGATGTGAAGTTAGCTGCCTACAAGGGTCTCCTTCGGCCTGTTTTGGAGTATGCTTGTTGCGTATGGGACCCACATCAGTCTTATTTACAAGATAAGCTAGAGAGCATCCAGAGGAGATCGGCTCGTTTTGTAAGCTCCGAATTTTCTCGCGAGCCAGGGTCGATGACATCTATTTTGAAGGACCTTGATCTCCCCACGCTAGCCGATCGTCGCAAGCAAAACAGACTTATTCTCTTCTCGAAAGGTTTTTTGGTAAGGCTTATATTCCCATGGACAAACTCAGTCATCCAACTTGGAAAACTTGTGGGATGCACAACCTCCATTTTTGTCAACTCTACTCTCGGTCTAACTGTTATAAATATAGTTTTCTTCCTAGTACTCTGAAAGATTGGAATAACCTTCCTGCTGCTTTGTTGATGGTTTAGATAGTCACAGAGATCCTGTTCAACATATTACCAATTTTATTAGGGCAAATTAGCAGGCCTGAGGATTTCAGATTTCATGGTAACCATTTTTTAGGTTACGTAGTTTTTGAACCACGTAACCTAACATAACCCATTTTGTTGAGTCTCAAAAACCCGTTTTTGTGTATTCCCAATATAAAGAAAACACGAGTGACAGGTGTACGAGCGATCACTTGCACTGTCAATGCCACAGTGCATAACATGTGTCCAACTTATACGAAAAACAATATTTCAAAATGACATGATGCTGTAAATGTGTGTGCTGAGGCCATGTCGTGAGGTATTGAGGTAACAGCATATGGTTTTGAGTACAGTTAAACCCCATTTATTCGAACACATTGGGACCGAATGTATTTCGAATATCGGTGAAATTCGGATGTACAGGGTTTCAACTTTTTGTCTCAAGTACGGTACACAGGATCCATAAGAAAGAGTGTGAACACATTCCCCAAATAACTCCGAAAAGGCTGGCAAAATTGCAGACAAAATCCCCCAAAATATTTGGTTACTACTTTTGGTGACCGATCATACGACAAATAAATTTTTAGACTTCTAAAACACCTGGATTTTATTCCCAAGATTCGAGCCTACGCCCTTCTGAATGACCAATGCTTTGTACACACTAAATGAGTGTATGTGCTGAAGAGAAGCTATAACGATCTAGAGAGGTATCTAGCGTATAAATTCGGCATAAATTTCGAAAAGTATTAGAGACACATGTGTAGGAGACTCCTAAACAGAAATTCGCAATGTTTTTGTAAGGTCTACTCTCGTTATTTTTAGGGAAGAAGCTCACTACGAAACTAACTCAGATTTAGTGAAACTAGGACTTACACTAGCCTAACGTATTTTAGTATAAGGAGAAATTGAGCCTATACCGACTCATGGATCCTAGCAAGGATTTAAAAATAAATACGTACGATTTTTTTTCCAAATTTGACAGAGAGATAAAAAAATTGTTTTCCATGCCTACATGTTGGCTATTTTAGCCCTCCTGACATCTTGCCGTGACTTTTAAAGTCCCGAGGAAATTAGTGCATTTCTGCAGAAATTTACGTTGAATTTTGACTTGTACAGTAAAGCCCTAAAAAATTGGTGGATTCTGCCGTAATTGTGATGAATATTATTCTTGTTAAATCTGATGGCCAGTTCCGAAAAACGGGGCTTTACTGTACACGTAGCATCATAGTAAATTACTGTTGAAGGACACGCTGATTTTCTCATTTTTCTTTTTATGATCGAACTGAGTACAGATAAAACCAATATCAGTCTGGACAAATCTATTTTATTATCTCCAGGACGTATCAGTTAGCTGCGTAAGCAAGAAGTTTCCTTGACATCGTCATTGCAAAAACATTACGAAGAAATCTTCGCGCACTCAATGAGTCCCCACTGACATACTGTGTGTTAACTGTGGCATGATTTTTGAAACAACGTTCATGATATTGAGCTATGTGCGAAGTCAAAGCAGTGGGGCCGTAATCACAGCTTGTGCAGTGTATCCGCATTGTGTACAACTGAGAATCATGGCTGGACAGGTCGCCGTAGTGCGTGATACCAGTCACCTAGTGTGGAGTCGGCAATTGCAATTTGCGATAGCACGTGCTGCAAGGTGTGAGCCTCATGCGATCTATTTTATGGTTTTTGATATGAGGCAAGAGCAATGTGAGAAAAATGTCGCAATTGGTAGTCTGTACTTTATCAGATAATGTCTCCTAATCGAATTTAAAATGCCTCTTAATGAATGTTCAGATTTTAGGTCACAGAAGAGTTGAATTTGAGTGTCAAATGGGAAATCCGCAGGCCTGAATTAGGGCACCCCTGACGCATGTGCGGTGTAGTAATGTCCTTTGGATGTGTCACCGTGATCCGAAAGAAGAAGAAGCCTATAGGGCCTAGGCCTACATCATGGATTCATGATTTTTACCATGTTCGATCAAAAATTTTACGTCGTATTTTATGATGGTGCTATTTTTAAGTAGGAATTATCTTTCTAATGTTTTCGTGTGGACATGTTATTAACACTGGTGCCCAGCAGCTGAAATAGACCACTCCTGACTGCCACTCGACGACCCCAAAACGACGTGCATAGCCTAGCCTTGGGACGCTTGCGTGACAAGGCCTAGTGTTACACAGCCATTGCATTTCATGTGGAAGGCTACGAAATACAATGAAACACTCGGTAGGCAACTCAGGTTTGTAAAGACTGAACTACTTGCAGTAGCTCGTCAACGACAGTCATAGTGGATTGCGATTTTCAAGATTCTGAAAAACTAAAGGCCCTACCTGAATCCCTGTGCTTCCTATCTTCCTCCTCCATTGTGAAATACTAGATAAATTCTATGGTTAAGACTCCTCTAGGACGCAGCGTTCTCGCTTTTGTTCCTGTTAAACGACCTGACTGACCCCCACTTCCTAAATCAAATGAGCAACTCTTCGAGTGTTAAGAACTAGGAACGCGAAAAAGTTCTTGCAGAATTAGTTTTGTACGTGATCAACTCTTTATTCGCCTTGCGCATGGGCGTCCGGAGGGGGGCAAGGAGGCCCCCCGGAAAATCAAAAACTTGAAAAAACGAAGGGAAAATGAGGAAAAAACAAAGTAAATATAACATCAAAATTTCTTAACAGTTCACTCAGTGTGAATTTCTACTCTCAAAACAGGAATTGAATAAAATTATCAACACAGCCCCCCCCCCCCCACATATATTTGGTATCTATTTAAAGTTTATGTTTACGATATTTCCAGCGATCTGGGAAGCAATTTGGGCCAAAATTTTCTTGCGCTTCGCGCCAACCCATGGTGGCCCGGAGCACTGAGAGTCTGTCTATGGGCTTCGCCCCCCCCCCCTTGACAAATTCCTGGCTACACCTTTGTCAACACTGTGTGAAGAAGCATCTAAAACTCTTTTCTGGGAGTAAAATATTTCCCATGAAAAAAGTTTGGCCCCCTAAAAAATTCCCCCTGGATTTTTTTCTGTGGACGCCCATGGCTTTGCGGGTTTGACTGACGTGAGGTAGATGGTCAATGGGGCATCCATAAATCTTCCTTGGTTGCTCTTCACATAAGTGTTTCCTTTAATTTTTTCATACCTTGAACTTGAAGCAAACAACCGTGCACATTGTTCTCTCGTCTCGCTCCCTTATGAGCCTCTCTGTAAAATTTATTTTCCGGTTTATTTTGTAACTTCGTGACAGGCTACTCACGAACACTACTAGCAGCGACTTTTCATAATCATTTCGATTCCAAATAGTACCCCCAGCCACAGGCACAATTTTTAGAGGATATTGAAAGGGTTTTAATATTATGAATAGCACACGTCATAGTAAAACATAGTAGAAAATGTCTTAAAATATTTCAAGTGGTTTTTCAGAGAAATTCGCTCCCACTCATTAAAGGGAAAAGTCACCTCAATTTGAATTAGTGTACAGTACTCCTCCGGGTATCCAATTTCATGAATGGCTCTTTTTAATCATGTGACAACATTTTTGTTACCAAATTGTTAAATCTAGGCAGACTAAGGCATTATTTTACCTTAAATATTCAATGTTTGTGTTTGGAAATATCATTACAGGTAGGCCCGGGCCTACGTGAATGTGAAGAAAGAGGAGATTTGAAAGATTTAGCTGAATAAATTTGGGATGACTGCTTATTCCCTTCAAAACGGCAATTACTGTAACACATTCATTCAATTAGTGTAGACATACAAGGGGCAATTGTTGTCGGAAAAGTTAGGTAACTTGGTTTAAATTTTTTCCAAACACATATTCTGGTCATCAACTCGCCTATCCCCTCCCTACTTTTGTGACCTGCAACCCTAAAAGGAGGATCACGTACAATCAGTGACCTAGAGAGACATTTTCTTGTGCGGCGGAAAAGACCAAAAATGTAAGACTGGTTATTTTCTTCAGATAACAATTTAGCTACGTACCGTACTTCCTTGCATGGTTAAAGAGGGCGTCGACTTTGCTTTACAAGCATTTTGCCGGGAGTTTGGCTTGGGGAGGAGTGTAAGGAGAGGGAACCCATCACCTTTTGGAGAGTTTTTAGAAAAAAAAACTCAGTGTTTATATGCCAGACGGTGCTATCTGTCAATGTTCTGAGGTACCGTATATGAATCTTTCAAAACAAGTTTTTATTAGGCCTATTTAATCAGTGAAATGCTGTTTTTGTCGGTAGTTCATTTAGATATGACAATGGGCGTCCGTAGACACATGCCATTGGTAACGACTTTCGACGGAGGCTGTCGGTATTCTAGTCGTATAGGTGTGTCCGATTACTTGCCTTTCGAAGGGAGCGTCAACGGCCAACAAAAGGCTGGGAGTCTAGGGTCCTCTCCGAGAATTTCTCTGAAATTCATGACTGCCTTTAACGGCTATACTTGACAATTTGTATGACCCCCCCCCCCTCCCTTCATGCGTAACTTGAACTATTGTGGCTGACGTACGATGATTGAAAATTAGGTGCTGGCCGAAAACTTTCGTTGCAATTTGCAAAGGTTCTGCTGGATTGCTACGCGTTCCCCTTGCCAGTGTGCTGCTCAAGACAGCTGAGGTCCACCTTATAATGGTATGGTGTAGGGGAACGTGAAATCCAGTGGCAAAGATCGGGAGGATCTGCGGGGATGGTCTATTTACAAAATTGTGGTCACTAGGATGAGCTTTCATTTGTCTACAAATAACAATGTCGATGAACACTCCACAAAAATGATTATAAGTGATCACCTTCCAGTGAATACTAACTCAGACTTATCGTCGATTTGATGCGGGACGATAGCTGTTATAGGACAATGGATTGCGAGATGAGTGGTATTTATTTTTCATACATTTTTCCATTCAAGTTGTCGTATGCAAAAAGTAATATAATGATACAATTACACTCAAGTTGTCTGACAGAAATAGATAATAATGAGACATTTATTTATATTGGGTGCACGCACACTCCGGCATCCGAAAATTTGTTGGTCCTTACTGGATTGCAGGTACGCCTTTCTGAATTTTTATGCTAGGACCAATGTTTAGTCTATGACCATCTATATGAACACACGTTGCAAGAAATAATGTGACAAAACTTTCCTACAGAGGCTTTGGAGGCTTGTGGAGGGTCAATCCAACCCCCAGGCTCCCCCGCATAAGCCACTGCTGACAATTTTAAATGTATATGAGTACACCATGTGTACCTGCATTTACAATTTTGAAACATAAAACTATATGCAATGTTGTCTGATGACACTTTGCAGGGGTCTTATGCAGGAGAAAAATTTTAAGTACAAGTCGTCCACTTGCCCCGTACCAACTGAATGCTATTCCTAACTCAATTAGATATCCCTTTTGAAAATTAGTTACTTTTATCAAAAATCCCTCAGAGTTTTCTCAAGGTCGCTGAATGTGATGCCAAGCAAGACATTGTTTGTCTTTGATATTTGATAAAGATTAGAATGTTTAGATACTTTTCCGTACTAGATCAAATGAAAAACTGTTCCATACCTGTGGTACAGCAAAAAAGTTATGAAATATTTTATTTAGTGATATCATACAGAAAGACAAAAGCTGCATGTGATCGATTTGCCTTTACATCACATATTTCCCATCATGCATTGCTGAAGCTGAAAAATAACATTTCTTCAAAAATTAGAATCTTGCAAATGCAAGGTGCTATTGGGATGGGTTTTCACTGCCTAATACAGAATTTTTTTTTTGCATTTTTCGAAACATCAAATTTGGTCACCAGAACATGCTTTAAATTATCGGCGTGCTTGCGCGTGCCTCGCCACTGCAGGCCTACAACAAATTGAGGGAAATTGCCCCGTTATTTCTTTGTAGCTTGGGTGGATTGCAACCAACCATCACCCTGTCTACTTCCACCACCGATCACTACTATAGTCATCAACTCTACCGACGGTTTTACTGACTTGTATATTTTACTAGGTCTATTTGAATTTTACTGCTATCGTCAGACAGTTTCATTTGCATAAATTACACTTTAAGATAGAGGGATTTTCCATAGAAAAGGGTTTTAATACAATAGCCACAAAAACCATCGAACTAAAAAAAAACTTTCCAGGAGGACTGTCGAGCCCCCGTCTCTGGCTTTGCGTTTTCTGCTGTCCCATTGAAACGCTTCGCCGGCAGCACCTTAAGAGGATGCCGCCTTCGTTTAAAATTCCTTGCATGCTATCATTTCTGCAAGTGTTCCCGGCCATGTTTACATGTATACCCTACCAAAAATAACTACTCATTGATTTGAAAAAGAACATACCTAAACATTAAATCTTGAATTTTACACTGGACGAAACCTTCATTTTCGAAATAAAATATTATTTTGACAAAACAATTTCTAGAAACTTTTCCCCACAGCCTCGAGAAAAAAAGGAAGAATTTAAGAAAGACTGGGTTTCTGGAGCCTGGAGAGTTAGTTAGATGGGAGTTAACGACTCACCAACACGAATGTGTCATATGGTGTCAGCTAGATAAAAAGGTAAAGTTCAAATACGGTTTCAAATACGGTTCAAGTTCAAGTTCGGTTCCAAATACAGTTCAAATACGGTTCAGGTCCTTCCCTTTAGTCGCCTCTTTCGACAGGCGGGGAATACCGCAGGCCCGTAGTCCCCTGAAATTTTTTGGACCCCCATAGAGAGTTTGAATCTTACCATTGGCTTAATACATTTGTACACATTTGGCCCCCCTGAAAAAAAATCGCCCCCTGGAAAAATTTTTGCCCCCCTACAGTACCTTGTCTGGCTACGGGCCTGGAATACCGTGGGCATATTCTACAACCCCCAGCCCATAGGGGCGGGTTGCTGGAGAGAGTGTAGAGACATTTGTATGAAACAGACAAGATTTGCACCATAAAAATGCAGAAAAAGATTACAATAAAGAGTCTTAAATAATGTTTTTTTTTCTGAACGCTTCTCGTTATTATTTCCTGTATAGAACAAGGAAACTTTATGGTCTCCCCTCCCAAAAAGGCAGAGGAAGCGGGGGAGGGGGGGGGGGGTAAAGCCTCCAGTCAAAAATGTGGTGTGGAAGAAGTATGCCCCCCACAATTCAAGGTCGACCAGTCTTTTTTGTTCCCTCTGCAAAATATGTCAAAAATACCGTACTTTTCCTTAACATTTACACAAAATGTAAATTGCATTTAATCAGGACCCTCAATTATTAAAAAAAAATTCGAACCAGTATGGCGGTCCAAAACAACGTTCACCCCCCCCCCCTTCTAACTGAGAACAACTTCCTACGCCTATGCCCTCCCCACTTCATAAAAATGACCTATCGTGGTCCGGTTTAGGTTAATTATGCGAAGATTTAGTGCGCATCCAATGCCAGTTTTAGAGAGGACTAGGCTCCTCTGGAGGGGAAGGTCTCCCGAAGCGCCTTCGGGGACATGAGCATTTTCCCTGGGTTTGTCCCCACTTTCAATCATCAGTCCCTTATCCTGCCGTATAGCTTCTTCTCTGAACGTCTGATGATACTACCGACTTACATTTTTGTTACAGATCTTGAGAAATATTTCGAAAAGCAATATTCATTATGAGAAGCAATGTTTAGTACTGTAGGCTCATAGGCCTACATCTTGCAATTGGTATAATGATATCGAACAGGATTTCTTCCAGCTATCTCTGTCCGCAGCTTTTCTTAGGTTAATTTCCCCTAAAGTAATACTATACCGAAACATAACATATTCTTATACAAGTTTGGAAGTTGCATGATTTTTTAGACTTGCAATTAGAAAGATTCACGCTTTTCATAATTTATACCTATTTGCGTAGCTTTACAGTTTTCAATATCCATGAGCCCTCTCCAGTGGAATACATAAATTATTAATTCTGCTTCTCATTTCAAAACTAAGCAATAATTTTGAATGTAAATTCTTTATATGATACAGTCCCAAACTGGACACATAAACATGGTTTCGATCAAAAATCTGATTTTCCAGACAAACAGGGACAAATACACTGTCACGAGGTCCCCCTTGTAGACTATATATATATATATTATATATATATATATATATATATATATATATATATATATAATATATATATTATATATAATATATATATATATATATATAATATATATATATATATATATATTGTTACAAGACGACCCGTCAGGAACACCGGATTGAATCCATCGACGAGCGAATGGAAAGTTCAAGAGAATTCAACTTCAACGCAGCCTTTCTAGAATTGTCTAGAAGAGAGAACTGTTTACGCGGCCTGACGACACTTCTACATTGTTTACTATACCGTGCATTAAGGAACGTTCTCGTAATTGCTGGACTGTGTACACTAGAAGTTTCTGTTAAATTCTGGAGAGTTCTCGAATAAAAACCTAGCATATAAAGGGCAGTTCAACAACGGAGAGACATAGAGAGACACCATCGAGTCCAGACGTTATCCTGCTGTCCGTTTGTTGACCGAATCACATGAGGCCAGCCACTGACAATTCATACTTGTGACAAATTGCCTTACGCCGTTTCTACACTGTGTATTGAGGTTGTTATCATCCATTGCCTACCTAGCCTTGTCATTATTCGCTCGTGGAACCAGTTCCTACGCTACAGCACGCTGCAGGTCTACCACTGTGCCATCGTCAACGTGCATGCACTACCAGCCCTTGGACCAGACCAGGCAAATATTAAGTAAAGGATTGTGAGTAAGTCTAATTAATTATTGTAAATTTAAGTAAGATAAGGGGATTGTAAATAATCATTAAGTTGTTGAATTTTAATCTCGTTCTTCTGTGATCTTTCGCTGTTATTGGTTTGACTTGCGACCACAAGCCATAACAGAATTGGTGGCCTAACATCCGGGAACGAAAAGTACTAGAAAATTCGAGAAATTCTGTTGTAAATTGTAAACAACTTCAAAATGCCATTCAACTTAGATAATTCGTGGCTAGTCCCTCAGTCGAGGAACTAGATTCATTAAAGAAGTCTGAGATTGTAAAGGTCGCAAAACATTATGCGATTGAATTTCAGCCTTTAATGCGGAAAGACGAGATTAAAAGATATGTTCTAGAATATCTTGTGGATGAAAGTATCCTACCTAGTACAGTATTGGAAACAGCTATCACTGTGCCAACTGACAACACATTTGAACTGAAAAGGCTTGAAATGGAAATGAATAAGGAGATTAGATTAAAAGAAATGGAAAGAGAAAGGGAAAGAGAGGAAAGGGAAAGAGAGGAAAGAGAAAGGGAAAGAGAAAGGGAAAGAAAGGAAAGAGAAATGCAAATGCAAAAGGAAAAAGAGGAAAGAGAAATGCAAATGCAAAAGGAAAAAGAGGAAAGAGAAATGCAAATGCAAAAGGAAAAAGAGGAAAGAGAAATGCAAATGCAAAGGGAAAAAGAGGCAAGAGAACATGAATTTAGGTTGAAGCAACTAGAGCTAGGGGTCATAAAAGCCTCAGACCCTAAAATAGGCTTGGATACTGGGGGATTCGATGTTTCTAAGCACGTAAAATTTGTCCCCAAATTTCAGGAGGATAATGTGGAGAAATTCTTTAACCATTTCGAAAAGCTGGGTGAGCAGCTAAAGTGGCCCAGAGATAAATGGTCCATACTCATCCAGAGTAATTTCACAGGCAAGGCTCAAGAAGTGTATTCCGCTCTGTCAATAGAGGACAGCATGGATTATGATAAGGTTAAAAAGGCCATATTACAAGCCTATGAATTGGTGCCTGAAGCTTATCGCCAAAAATTTAGAAAGTATCGTAAGGCGGATACACAAACATATGTAGAGTTTGCTTATCAAAAAGAAAGGCATTTCGATAGATGGTGTGCTTCCAAAAAGGTCTCCACATTTGACACTTTAAGACAACTGATGCTGGTCGAGGAATTCAAACGGTGTGTGAATGATGACATTAAGACTCACCTTGAGGAAATAAGGCTGACAACTTGAAGGAAGTTGCAAAATTTGGCTGATCAGTATGCACTTACCATAAGTTTGGTAAAGTGGGTCAGACTCAAAAACAAGGGTCAGTTTAGTAGGCCAAATAAAAAATATGGCAATAGTAGTGGCACAACAGGTAACAGTGGATCTCAGTCTGGTTCTATCTCTCCAAAAAATTTCTGGTAAAAAACAACCAGATTCGAGTCGTCAAAAGAACGACCAGGTCAGCTCAAACAAAGCTGCCTTTAAAGACATAACTTGTGGTTTTCTGTCACAAAAAGGGCCACACAATGGCAAATTGCTTCACATTGGCAAATTAAAGGAGACTGAAACAGCCTCAATGCCTTAGCCAATGCAGAGAATTCTTCTGAGGTAGTCGTGACTTTACGGCCTAATTCTAGTGACCAAATTAAGGAAGAATACCTTCCATTCGTGTCTGAGGGGTTTATTTCCCTAGATGGGAATTCAGCTCATCCACCCGTCAAAATTAAAATTTTGCGTGATACAGGCGCAACTCAGTCGTTGCTTCTTGATGGAGTTTTGCCATTATCGGACTCTACTTCCACAGGGGCAAATGTACTAATTCAGGGGTTGAGTGTGGATTTATTTCTGTCCCTCTGCACAAAATTAATTTGAAGTCAGATTTAGTTTCTGGGTCGGTCATAGTAGGGGTCAGACCTACTCTACCTGTAAAGGGGGTATCTCTGTTGCTAGGCAATGACCTAGCTGGTGGAAAGGTAGTAGCTAATGCAATTTTGACAGATAAGCCATGTGATTATAACAACACAGAGCAATTAGAAAAAGGAATTTCCAATTTATTCCCGGCCTGTGCTGTCACTAGAGCTATGTCACAAAAGCTCGCCGTGGATGATAATCTTAAACATCCACCCTCCAAAAGTGAGGATACAGTTCCCAAAAGTGGAACAAGTAGGGAATCATGTAAGGATGATAATCTTGAACATCCACTCTCTAAAAATGAGGGTATGATTTCTGAAAAATAAGGATGATAAACTTAATCATCCACCCTCTAAAATTGAGGAATTAGTTCCTAAAAATGGAACAACACTCCCAAAAGAGGAGTCAGAATCTGGAAAAGATTCCAGTAAAAATATTCATGAAAGTGAAGATTCTTGGTATGATCTCAGCCAATCTTTTATGACTAATCTTAATGATAGTCAGGATTGTGAGTCTCCTGGCCCCACACATAGTGAGGGGGTAAAACAGGAAAAATCAAAAATGTCTGACACACTCCACAGAGACCAGTTGTCAGTCCAACAACAACATGACGAAGAGCTTCAGCCATTAATAGCTGGTGCACTCACTGAGGATGAATCGAAAGACGTCCCAGTCTGCTTTTATTTGAAAAACAATATTTTGATGCGTAAATGGCGACCACCTGATGCACTATTAGATGAAGAGTGGAGAATTTACCATCAAATTGTGGTACCTAGGACCTATAGAAGGGAAATACTGAGTATTGCTCATGAAATGCCATTTGCAGGGCACCTAGGAGTCAAAAAGACTTACCACAGAATTCTAAATCACTTTTATTGGCCAAAACTTAAAAGTGATGTGGCCAAATTTTGTAAGACCTGTCACTCATGTCAAATGGTTGGGAAGCCGAATCAGAATATTCCGGCTGCACCCTTAAAGCCAGTTCCTGCTTTTGAAGAGCCGTTCAGTAGAGTCATCATTGATTGTGTAGGCCCCCTACCTAAGAGTAGGGCAGGGCATCAGTATATGTTAACCATTATGTGTGCTTCTACAAGGTTTCCAGAGGCAATACCTCTGAGAAATATTAAGGCTCGGACAATCTTACAAGCTTTACTTAAATTTTTCACATTGTTTGGGTTGCCGAAAGAGATCCAATCAGATCAAGGGTCTAATTTCATGTCAACTGTATTCCAGCAGATGTTGTATGAGTTAGGCATAGACCAAATTAAGTCTTCGGCTTATCATCCGGAAAGCCAAGGGGCTTTAGAAAGGTTTCACCAAACATTGAAGAATATGTTAAAGACATATTGTCATGATAATGAGAGAGATTGGGATGAAGGCATTCCATTTGTAATGTTTGCTGCCAGGGAATCTATACAAGAGTCACTTGGGTTCAGTCCATTTGAACTTGTCTTTGGACACACAGTTCGTGGACCATTGAAATTGTTAAAGGAGAAGTGGTTATCAGATCTACGTGAAGACATACACCTACTTGATTATGTATCCCGCTTTAAAGATCGTCTTCATGGAGCATGTGAACTTGCTCAGGAAAATCTGAGGCACTCTCAGAAGAAAATGAAAGCGTGGTACGACAAGACCACTGTGAAAAGAGAATTTAAGCCTGGTGATAAGGTGCTAGTGTTTTTGCCTGTTTCTGGTCAGCCACTTCAAACTCGCTTTCAAGGACCTTATGTCATTGAGAGAAAAGTTAGTGACACAAATTACGTCATTTTGACACCTGACAAGCGTAAATCTAGAAGAGTATGTCATATTAATATGATGAAGAGATATTATGAAAGAGAAGATTGTGACATTTCTAAGGATGAAAGTATACATGATGTAAATAGCAACACTAATGATACAGGTGATCAAGTGTGTATTATCAATACTGATCATGAACTCAGTAATGATGAAATCAAGGCTAATAATGTTCCTGACATGTGTATTAAGTTACAAAATTCTGATGTGTTGAAAAATCTTGACCAGAAATTAAGTCATCTGGATCACAAAGAAAAGTCAGAAATGAAATCATTAATCTATGAATATGCATGCTTGTTCTCAGATGATCCTACTAGGACAAATTTGATTGAACATGATGTTGATGTGGGAGATGCTACACCAATCAAGCAGCATCCTTACCGAGTTAAACCCTCGAAAACGACAACATCTCAGGGATGAGGTTCGGTACATGTTGACCATGACATTATAGAACCTAGTAATAGTGAATGGTCTTCCCCTTGTATATTGGTCCCCAAGCCAGACGGTGGGTACAGATTTTGTACTGATTACCGAAAGGTGAATGCAGTCACAAGAACGGATTCCTATCCGATACCCCGTATCGATGATTGCATTGATAGGATTGGAAGCTACGTATGTGTCAAAGTTTGACATACTAAAGGGGTACTGGGAGATACCACTCACTGAGAGGGCTCGGAAAATCTCGGCATTCGTGACGCCAGATGGGTTATTTCAGTATAAGGTTATGCCGTTTGGTATGAAAAACTCACCGATGACGTTTCAGCGCTTAGTAAATAATCTTACGTCAAATTTGGAAAATTGTGAAGTATATGTTGATGACCTTATTGTGTACAGCAACTCGTGGGATGAACATGTACAACATGTTAAGGCATTATTTGACAAGCTTGCCAAAGCTAATTTGACTGTCAATTTGGTCAAAAGTGAGATTGCTTGTGCCCATGTGATATACTTAGGGCATGTGGTTGGTCAGGGTAAAGTTAGACCAATTAAGGCCAAAGTTGAGGGCATTGACAAATTCCCTGCCCCAACTGATAAAAGGCAGCTCATGCGCTTCCTAGGCATGGCTGGTTACTACAGACGTTTTTGTCCGAATTTCTCTGACATTGCTGCACCATTAACAAAATTGTTAAAGAAAAATGAAAAGTTTGACTGGACAGATGATTGCCAAGCAGCATTTGAATTATTGAAAAAGGCACTAATGAGTTCACCAGTGTTGATTGCTCCAGATTTTGAGAAGCAATTTAAGTTGGCAGTAAATGCCAGTGACAATGGTATAGGAGCAGTTTTGCTTCAAGCTGATGAGCATGGTGTTGATCACCCTGTTTGTTATTATTCTAAGAAATTTGACAAACACCAGAAAAATTATTCAACAATAGAAAAAGAGACATTAGCTTTGATACTTGGTCTTCAACACTTTGATGTTTATTTGGGAACTACTAGTTTCCCTATCACTGTATACACTGATCATAACCCTTTGACATTTTTATCTAAGATGAAGAACAAAAATCAAAGATTGATGAGGTGGAGTTTATTTCTGCAATCATATAATGTAGATATTAAGCACATTAAAGGGAAAGACAATGTTGTACCGGACTCTTTGTCAAGAATTTGATCTGATACAGTATGTTGAAGATATCACTGTAATTTTTGAAATTTTGTGTTAACTATGGCACAATGTGTATTGATGATGTTACTGTATTCATGTATCATCACCTTGCAAGACAAGTTATATGTTAAGATTATACCTTCCATTGAATATTGGACTACATACTGTATATACTGTAGTTATTACTGTAAAGTTATACATTGTAAATATTGTAACTTAAGTTTTGTCCGAGACGTCCAAAACTTTTTCAAGGGGGGGGGGGGAGTGTTACAAGACGACCCGTCAGGAACACCGGATTGAATCCATCGACGAGCGAATGGAAAGTTCAAGAGAATTCAACTTCAACGCAGCCTTTCTAGAATTGTCTAGAAGAGAGAACTGTTTACGTGGCCTGACGACACTTCTACATTGTTTACTACCGTGCATTAAGGAACGTTCTCGTAATTGCTGGACTGTGTACACTAGAAGTTTCTGTTAAATTCTGGAGAGTTCTCGAATAAAAACCTAGCATATAAAGGGCAGTTCAACAACGGAGAGACATAGAGAGACACCATCGAGTCCAGACGTTATCCTGCTGTCCGTTTGTTGACCGAATCACATGAGGCCAGCCACTGACAATTCATACTTGTGACAAATTGCCTTACGCCGTTTCTACACTGTGTATTGAGGTTGTTATCATCCATTGCCTACCTAGCCTTGTCATTATTCGCTCGTGGAACCAGTTCCTACGCTACAGCACGCTGCAGGTCTACCACTGTGCCATCGTCAACGTGCATGCACTACCAGCCCTTGGACCAGACCAGGCAAATATTAAGTAAAGGATTGTGAGTAAGTCTAATTAATTATTGTAAATTTAAGTAAGATAAGGGGATTGTAAATAATCATTAAGTTGTTGAATTTTAATCTCGTTCTTCTGTGATCTTTCGCTGTTATTGGTTTGACTTGCGACCACAAGCCATAACAATATATATATATATATATATATATATATATATATATTATAGATGGATAGAAGGATAGAAGATAAGCAAAACACGTCGTGAAGTGTAAATATAGAAAGAAAAGTTCAAATAACTTCACAAAACACCACCAAAATGGTATCATAAAATGTACTAAGTCCTTATGCGCTTTTATCCGTTCATGCGGGATCTTCAGAGGTGAATGACAAGAGTGTGTATAAAATTAGTTGATACAAAGAAATTGGAGAGGTTGTAACAGCTTAAGTAAACAGTAAATTGGTATTTACTGCTGTTACAACCTCTCCAATTTCGTTGTATCAACTAATTTTGTCCATACTCGTGTCATTTACCTCTGAAAATCCCGTATGAATGGGTATTGTATTGTATTGAGAAAGATTTCCACAATAATATATACATACCTATGTTACAATATTTACATTAATACTAAATTGTGGGGTGGTCTGAAAAAAATCTTAAAAGCTTGTACAAGCAGACCTCCTTTTTAAGGGTACCATAAGGGTACAAAAGAAAATACAAGTTGGAAAAGAAGGATTACTTACAAAGAAAGAAGAGAAGAAGAAAAATCAACAAGTAACTCATACGCTTAGGATTTAATACATTTTATGATACCATTTTGGTGGTGTTGGTGAAGTCATTTCAACTTTTCTATAGATATATTTATATGTATATATATATATATATATATATATATATATACATACATATATAAAGCGCAAAAGAAAAATAGACGGAAATTCCAGTTCGAAAAGTTATATTTAGGCCGCCAACTGGCGCCTTGGTCACAGTGGAAATCACAAAAACCTAACCAAATGTACAAGGCAAAGCAAGACAACAAAATGACGCAAGTACGTAAACACAGTCTAGACCCTACGAAAACTAAAAGGTAAACAATACGAAAAAGCAAGAATTTCTTAGAATCAGTTTCTTTTGAAACGAATCTTGCGGTTCTGAGAATATAGGTCCCATCATCCACGCTAAGTCCCCTAGGTGCGAGCGTATCCAAGCGATAAATCCAGTCCCTTTCTTACAGGCGTAATAAGGCGAAGAGATCGACAATACCACGCTTATTAGCCTCGCGATGCAGGGTCCACTCTTGAAAAACTTGAACAATTTGAAAGCTCAAACTGCTTTCACAAGCGCTAAGGTGGCTATAGGCTCCAATAAATGACAGTTAGTCTGAGAAAGTTTTCCTGAACGATATCCTTCTAAAGGCCGACTTCTGGTTATTCATGCGAAGCCTTAGGTTGTTGGTACAGCCGGTATATTGGCAGGATGTTTTTTCTGTGTACTTCCATATATATATATATATATATATATATATATATATATATATATATATATATATATATATATATATATATATATATATATATATAGGTCGACAGGTAAATAGTAGTACATTCGATCTTGAATTTTTATACCAATCCTAGATAGAGCATAGCCCTTATCAAAGCAGGAAAGGTTCAGAGAAAAAACAAGAGAGAAAAATTGAGCCGTACCGAGGGTTTGAACCCGCCATCCTCCGCTTTCCGGGCAGTCTGTGACCACTACACCAGTTCGGCTTGTGATTCACAGAAACCTTTCCTGCTTTGATAAGGGCTATGCTCTATCTAGGATTGGTATAAAAATTCAAGATCGAATGTACTACTATTTACCTGTCGACCTACACATTTCTGTGAATCACAAGCCGAACTGGTGTAGTGGTCACAGACTCTGCCCGGAAAGCGGAGGATGGCGGGTTCAGACCCTCGGTACGGCTCAGTTTTTCTCTCTGGTATTTTCTCTGAACCTTTCCTGCTTTGATAAGGGCTATGCTCTATCTAGGATTGGTATAAAAATTCAAGATCGAATGTATTACTATTTACCTGTCGACCTACACATTCTAACTTCGATCTACCAACCTCGACCTACTGATTATTCATCCCGCTTGGGACTACCATGGTAACACGGAGAGAAAATTGAATCACACGAGGTATTTGTAGCCTGTTTGTCACTTCTGTGAATCACAAGCCGAACTGGTGTAGTGGTGACAGACTCTGCCCGGAAAGCGGAGGATGGCGGGTTCAAACCCTCGGTACGGCTCAATTTTTCTCTCTGGTATTTTCTCTGAACCTTTCCTGCTTTGATAAGGGCTATGCTCTATCTAGAATTGGTATTAAAATTCAAGATCGAATGTACTACTATTTACTTATATATATATATATATATATATATATATATATATATATATATATATATATATATATATATATATATATATATCCTTTCTATGATTCCTTGCCGGAAGAAAATTCAAAATGTACGCCGTTCTTTTGAGCGATGTCCGGCGGCGTAGGACAGTGCCGGGTGGCCGATCCTGACAGTGCCGGGCGGTGCTGCCCGTCGGCAGGATGAAAACACCTAGACAATGTAATATTAATAGTACATGAGATCTAATATACTTACAAAATTTTAAAGTTTGACCTCTGGTAACCTCAAATGACCTTCGACCTCCTCAAGCATTCTAGGATTGTTCAACTTAACTTGAAGCATCGACATGCAAAGTATGAGACTTCTCAAAGTTATCCCTTCTGAGTTACCTTTTTACGAGGTTTTTTTTTTTGCAATTTGACCTCTGGTGACCTCACGTGATGTTTGACCTTCACCAAACTGACTATACTTCTTGAACTAAATGTGCAGCTTCTATGATAAGTGAAACGCCCCAAATGTTTCACTTCTCGAAATATTATGTTACTAGGGTTTTCACAATTTTATGCCCAATGACCTCAAGTAACCTTTAAACCCTACCAAAAGCAATAAGGACCTTCAATTCAATATAGGGCATCTGCATGCTTAGTATGAAACATCTGAAGGCTGCCTTTTGGATGGGGGGGGGGGATTTTGTGTTAATGATTTTTCACACAATCCCACTTCTGTTGACCTCAAATGACTTTCAGCCTCCATGAAAAAAGATAGCTCCTCTAACTTAAAGTGTACCTAAAGTTAAGAATTATAATTATATACTTTAGAGGTTGTAAAATAAACTTCATTCATCCACCTCCCATCTTCATACCTTATAGTCTGTTGCCGAGTTATGAAATGTTGAAATTTGTTCACTTCACTTGAAATAGTTGATTGCACAATAATTTGTGATGTCCTTCTCGTACAAATCACACGAGGGGCTACCTACTTTTGTTTCCTTCTGAAATTAAAATGTTTATATGATCTTCAGTTGAAAAATTTACTGTTGTTTCGCATAGCATGTTGTACGGAGAGGGTTTTTGATTCCTTGCCGAAGGCAAAAGGGATCTATGCAGTCACGCTTGCGAGTTATATATGTGTGTGTGTATGTGTGTGTGTGTGTGTGTGCCGTTTGGCTTGTAAACACGATATCTCAAGATAGCAATGGTGGATATACTTCTCATACTTGGAATATAGAACTATCATATTGAGAGGAAGAAATCTAATGGTTTTGGTGGAAGTCAAAGGTCATTTGAGGCCACCAGACGTCAAAAGCCGAAAACACTGTTAACACGATATTTCTAGGCATGAAGCATGGATTCTTTACATGGCATGTGGAGACGTTATATTCAAACGATGAGCCCTACTGGTTTTGGTAAAGGTTAAATGTTATCTGAGTTCACCGGAGGTAGAAATACGAAATTCTTAAAAACTGCTGGTTAATAGGATATCTCAAGATAGCAATTTGCCTATTGAGAAGAACCCTATTGTTTTCAGAGGAGGTCAGAGGCCATTGGAGGTCATCAGAGGTCAGAACCGAAAACCTTGAAAAAACACGATATTTCAAGACAGGTATGACGGATACTTTTCATACTTGGTATAATATAGAATTGCTACTTTAAGAGAGAGAACCAGTATGGGTTTGTTGAAGGTCGATTATCATTTGTGGTCATCAGAGGTGAAACATGAAAACCTTTTAAAACTAACCAGACAGTGGGCAGTACCTCCAAACTGTGTCCGGCGTTTCGTGACCAACGAAAAAATAGGGCTGAATTTGTGTACCACATGATTCCAAAGATAAAATTATAGAAAACAACATCTATATTTTCACAAGCGTAACTGTTACAGTAATAATTCTTACTTGATTTACCTAATTGTGAACACGTGTAAAGGATGCCGTGACTATAGCATGATTAGAACTACCATACGTTCAACGAGTTCTTTGATGGGGTAATGGAATAGTGTTCGGTTTCTCACACAGACGGCTTGGTTTTCAGTCCCTCCTAAGACACTTTTTTTTCATTTTTTGTTATTCAATTTTTGGTGGGTTACAAAGGTCTTGTGAGGTCAACAGATGTCAAATCGTGAAAACATCTTAACTAGACCACCAATGGTGGAAACTTCGACTTCGGCGGATTCAGGATTTCAAGCACGGAAGGGACAGAGGGGACTAACTCCATAAGGGCAAATTCTACAGCTACGAGCACCAATTGTACGAAGCCTCGAAAGAGGGATTGGGGTGGTCTAAGGAAAAAACTTGAAATTTATGCACTTGAAAAAAAGTAGTATTTCTGACATCTGGCAATAAAAATAAACACCACATATTGTCAAGCAGCTTTAGGACCGTCTGAAAAGGTGGTGTCGAAAAAGGGGCCCGCTACAGTCCGGATCAAGTCCCCTCTGGACAGGCGCGGTTTTACGGGGGGCTTTGGGGACTCAAGCCCCCCAAAATTCGTTCAACCCCCCCCCCAAATTTCCGAGGTTGTGTGTTATCTTCATGCTATATTTGCGTGTATTGAGAAAAACAAAATTGTCCAATACATTTGTGCACATCTTAGTCCAGTGGATTTAGTTTCTCAAATGTGTCATGCAAGATAGGCATGTGATCACGTTTCTTGTATCCACGTCCACGTACGTACACCGCTGTTTTGACTGCATGTAGTACGACAGCCACGCTTCGCCTTAGTACTGTATTACGACGGTAGGCACAGTGCGGGCGCCTACTAGCTTACCCAGCTGCATTCTTACGTTCGACGATAGTCCCAGGGGCGTAAATACAGGTGTGTGTGGGGGGGGGGGGCGTGAAAATCAAAAGTCGGTCTCTGAGCGCCAAAAAGTAGGTTTTAAATCCAGTGATTGCTCAAATCCAGTTCAGTATGCCTTTGTAACAGTAGACCAGACATGAACAACATTTGATACCTTACTCAAATTGAAATTCCGGCAGAGATGAAGTAAAAGTGAAAAGATTGCCCTAATTTTCTACTGAGTTCCCGAATTTTTGATCGAATGCCGGAAAAATGTGCAAAAATTTTCGCGCGCTTCGCGCGCCTGAAGTGGTTTAGTGGTCTATTTCATGCACCTGAACTGCAACGGATTTCTGGCAACTTTTTGAGAAGTTCGGGCAAAAATTTTTCTGGACCTCAAACTGTAAGAGTCCCATACGCCTATGATTATTACTATCAGTGGCGTATGCAAGGGGGACATGCCCCCTCCCTGATGCCATTTTTTTAGTTCCTAAAATACGTAAATTTTTTGAACACAAATTCTGCTTCAAAATGTAGCGTATGTGGCACCAAATTGCATGCAAGTACATCTAATTTTTCAAAAATTTTCAAAGGGGAGGGAACCCCCTCCCCTGAGACCCTTCCCTCAGGCCGGCGATCACACAGCATACTGCATGCCCCCCCCCCCCGGGCCCCCGTGAGAGAAATCCTGGGTACGCCACTGATGGAGTCCTCCTTAGCATCATTCCCCAATGTCGGTATTGATAATGACAGAAAATTTTATTCTTCCTTTTCAAGCCCCCCCCCCCAAGCCCCCCAAAAATGTCGGTCTAGAACCGCGCCTGCCTCTGGATCTGCGTCTCAGTTTAAAGGGGAAATGCAGTCACCCCAACTTGAAGTAGTGTAGTAGACTGTCCTGTTTCATGATTGGCTCTTGAGAGTCATGTGACAACATTTTTTCTCCTAAAATGTGAAATTTACAAGAAGTAACTGATTGGTTTACCTTGAATATGCAATATTGAAGTCCTAAAATATTATGAAAGATACTTTGGAGAGAAATAAGAAGAATATTGTGAGATTTAGCTGTTGCTTCAAAATAAGTTTGGGGCGACTGCTCTTGCCCTTTAAGTGCATTTTGGTAAATAAACATATTGGAAGGTGATTGGACAACATCTGGACAATTCTAACTTCGTTACATTCGAAAACGGACAATATATTCTCAACGCGGAAACTTTTGCTTGGACTATTCATCCAATATACCTACATGTGAAAACATTACTTGTCAACAGACATTTCCTGCCCTTCAATGGCATCTCATTCAAGCCGATTTCTTAACAAGAGAAGGGTTCATCTTTGGGTACGTAGTATTTTTCAGACAGTCCAAACCCAGGGTTTATTAAAAATGTGTGTATCTTTTGTAATTCCTGATTCGATTTTATAAATTACACACTGAAAGAAAAATTACACGCAAATGTCGTAAAAATCCTACAGCCAATATTCGAAAGGAAATTGAATCGGATATAGCAACCGGGGCAACGAAATAGCTCCCTTCATTATCGACTATTGCCATTGCCTAAGTAGCAGGCAGCACCGCATATTCGTAGTTCAGTCATAATCATGTTTGGGAAGCCCCAAAGAGGATATGAGCAAAGAGAGTACGCTTCGTGGGGTACTATTTTCAGTGTTCGAACAGGGAGCTGCTACTCTGTGGCAGCTCCCTGGTTCGAATTAATCTGTGCATGGAGTTGTTACGTAACAACTCCCTGCCTTGTGCAAACACTAGGGAAATTGCAAACAATGCATAGCTTTGTGTAGCTTTGCTTTGTATGTAAACAGATGGATTACTCCAGCGAGTCCTGTGTTTTTATCATGGGTACATTGGCAGAGAAGATGTTCATTTGGCCAATTCGTGCGCAAAATATACAGCGAAACTGAATGCCAAATGATTTCACTTGGCGTTGTCTTGGCGGTCTTGGCTTCAAAACGCCAAACAAGTGTTTGTACTTAGCAGAATCGATTGCTTTGGACGAAAAGAAGACAAATTCATTTCGGATTTTCTCCGATATACTTCCATGAAATGAAATGAAATTTGCAGAGAAGATTACTGACAAGATTTTAAAGCAACTGGCACCAGTTAATTTTTTATTTTTTGTTCCAATCAGGAGTAAATCCTGCCAACGCGGAACGGTCAATTTTCAATCCAAAATTGCCCCCTAAAAATATCGTTTCTCGTGAAATCGATTATTCCTGAACAAGATATGAACATGGGCGACCCATGAACAAGTGTGCAAACTTTTGGGCACACACATCGAAATCCCTAGAGGACGATAGGTTTTATGGCCAAACATTGAAAACAACCTCTAGAGACGTCATATAACCATCGATCAACACAAATTTTTTGGTGGTAAAATTTACGTAACACGTTACACATCCTCTCTAAATTTCAGATCCAAAGCTTACAAAACGGCTAAGAAAAAGCAATTCAAAGACAAATCTCTGAACGCCTCGCCAAAAACCGCTGTGGCGTTCGCATTACTTCGACTAGAAGTCTTCTAGTCGAAGTAAAAATGATACAGTCGAGAGGTATAAATTTGAGGGATAGATCTCAGTGCAACAAAGCACCCCCTTTTGGCAAGGAATCACTAAGACTTTGGGCTTTCTGGTTATAGTTAAAGGTCCTCTAAGCTCACCCCAGACAGTAACAATCCTCCCAACTAACTTGTAGCCCCACCTCTTATTTAAAGGTCGTACATGTGACATGCCACCAAAAGAGCTGTTCCACTTGTCAGTTAAAGAATTAAGTCCTCCAATCAAAGATCCGTTGGAATTATTTCAATATCTTTTACCGTTCTCAAATTATACGTTTTCAAAGTTTGATGATTTCTGAAGAAACTAATTGTCTATGCAAAAATAATGATCATGTGGAGTGTTGCTCAGTGTTATGATTTCTTTTGTTAACCTTATATAAATTATCTCTTAATTACCGATCATATAGATTACAGTTTGGTGAGTGATATCAATATTTTTCAATCAAAAACATTTAACTTTTATAATAAACCCCTCAGGGAATAACAATGCTACCAGGGTCCTTGAAATTAAGGTTGGAAAAACAAAGGCTAACATGTACTATATATGATATGTCCCTCTTTCGATGTCACATATTTGCATATTTAGCTCATGTTTATTCATGATACAAGTGTGAAATGGAAATTTCCCTGTAAAATGGTCAATATCTTATGGATTTAATGGAAATTGCAGCTATTTCCTGGATTTTTAATGCTTCTTACATCGAATTTCCAACTATGTTGTTTTCATGTCACACGACCTTTAAACACAAAAAACCGTCTATAGTAGTAGAACACTTCCAGGACAGAGGCACAGTGGCCTGTACTGAGTTTCAATTGCTCGAGGCAATACTGAGAAACAAATTGTGTGTGACTGCGAGTCTAATTAGGAACACAACTGACTGTCCAAGTCATCATTACCAACCAGAGTGGTGCTATTATTGTTTGAATGAATGCCAATCAAAGTACAGTCACCAACTGGATTTAGAACTATGGGGATATATCTAAATATATTTTTGGGGATGTCATAGCTCCTTTAAGTCACCGCATAACAGCTAGTAAGACTTAGCCTTGTTTATTCCTTGCCGAAGGCAAATTAAGGAGTATATATGCACCACCTAGGCGACTGTATGTGTGTGTGCTAGCAAAAAGGGGTGTCACGAACTCCTTCTAAACCGTAAGTCCGATGACGTTCTAACTGGGAAGGTAGATAAAAAACTTCTCTCTCTGTAAAAGAGTGAATTCACTCTTCGTCAATTGCCTACAGTGACCACTCTTTCTTCGAGTGAAAATTTCACTCTGTTGGGAGTGGTAATTCACTCCAAATGAGTGAATTCCACTCCAGGCAGAGTGGAATTCCACTCGAAACAGGGAGTGGTCACTGTAGGCAATCGTCGAAGACTGAAATTCACTCTTTTACATTTAGAGAGTGCGATATTGGTGACGCCAGTGGTCAAAGGTCAATCAGATACAAACTGATTTTTGCCATTATTTGCTTATCAGTATGTTAGAAAAATAGTAAAACCATATGATATGTTAAAACTAATAAGATAACTTTGAAAATAGTGCTCTTTGGTTGCTAAGGGTGGGGTCAAAGGTCAAAATGTGGGTCAAAGCCTTGGTCAAATTTGCCTAAATTTTGCAAAAATGTTTGTCGCGAACTCCTCTTAAAACGTAAGTCCGATCAAGTCCACTTGGTGGTCAGGTACCTGACCATAAAAACTTGTGTGAGCATAATTGATGACGTCACAGGTCAAAGGTCAAATTTGATTGGTTAGGCCTATTGCCTTTATTTGCCTTAATTTGAAACTGTGCCTTCTGGTTGCTAATTGGGTGCGAGTTTAAAGGGAGAATGCAGTCACCCGAATAAAGAATTGTATAGTAGACTATCCTATTTCCTGAATGGCTCTTGAGAATTAATGTGACAGTATTTTTCTCACATAATTGCAAAATTTACAAGGAGCAACTACTTGGTTTACCTTGAATATGCAATATTTATAAAATATTATGAAAGATACTTGGAAGAGAAATAAGAAGAAATTTGTGACATTTAGCAATTGTTTCAAAATAAGTTTGGGGAGACTGCTTTTGACCTTTAAAGGTCAGAATATAGTTCAACTTTGCCAAAAGTTTGAAAAAAAAATGTTCACCGTCAACTCCTCCTGTATACCTCATCAATTTCAAAGTTGGTAGATAGGTACCTGAGTAGGGCCTACCCGACCATGGAAATTTTTGCATGCACTATATCGTTGGCGCGATATGTACAATCAAGAGGTCAAAGCTTAAATTAGCTCAACTTGTTGTTTACCCGCTACTTGCATAACAGTCTGTTAGAATAATCATGAAACCATTTGATAAGTTCAAAGTGATGAGAGATATTTTAATTAAATAGTGCATTCTACAGTTGCTTAAGTTCGAGATCGAAGTTTAAATTGTGACATAAAAGTGGTTTTTATCATGATTTGCTTATCAGTAGGCTATATGTAAGGTGGGATATTTCTTTATCCCCAAGTTACATCAGTTTGTTGTCCCTTGGGAACGTAGCTCCTTTGGGAGCAGAACCCCGTCGAGAGTAATGTTTGGTTTCGCCCCTTGCCTCTTCGCCAGAGAATCGAGGGGACTTTTGAAAAAGTATTTCTTTATCCCCAAGTTACTTCAGTAGAAAATGAGTGATGGGGGAGATGAGTTTGCAACTTCATGGATTGCCCTAGGCCTCTTATTTTTATCATTATTGTTACTTTTTACACAGCCTACTCCTGATACTCTCATGCTTTCCACGTCAGTGGAAGTTACGTCTACTTCACACAAGAGATAGGCCTACAGTTAATCGGATCAGGGCTGTATTACTGTATAGACAGATTGAAAACTCCCTTGAATTTCTAGTCCACCGGAGCACGACCATATCGTCAATACGTCTATAGATGACTGTATAGGCAAGCTATCGACAATAGTGATTGGCGGGCAACTCCTACGCATAATATGTAAGTAGATAAAGCATCCGTGTTCACTCGTTCTTGGTGTGGGTCCAAAACGAAGACCCAGAAGTAAATGCAGCAACGCATACTTTTACATCACAGTGTAACGGTTGGCTGATACTTTGTTTCGTGCTATCTTCGCGGCAGTTATATATTTCTGAGCTATAAAAATTCAATACTTGAGTCAGACATAAGGACGTATACCCAGCTGTCTTGTATTTGCGCCTAGACACATCGTTCGAGCGGTGTTTGATAATAAATACAGATTTTCTCGTAAAGTGACTTCATGACAGAGTTGCTTTCTAATAACTTTCCCTAGCCATGGTTGTGTGTATCGAAACGATACTGCAGATCTTCCGGTCTTCGTTTTGGAGATTTTTCCGGTCTTCGGTCTTCGTTTTGGACCCACCCCTCCTACCCCCTGGTTCAACTTTTATTAGAGAACCCAGGCCCAGCGGCCACTGGTCAGTACCTTATTTACACATTTCAGGCGCGGATCCAGACATTTCGAAAAGGGAGGGGGGGGGGCTGAACTTAGAGAAAGCGGGTGATGGGTGGGGAAATTAGCGTGATTCTCTGACCGAAATATGTAATCCTGCCCGACTGCCCGAAGGACTATCAAACTGAGCGCCACAATTGGTTGGCGCCGAGCGTACAGAAAATTTTGAAAAATCACGACCCCTCAGACAGCCGGAAATGGCATTTACCAGGCTTGTAAGTAGAATCTAAGCAGTCGTTATTTTGAGCTTTCGTTTGCAATAATGATTTGCACTTCAATGAGCAAATTACAAAGTGATCAGAAAATTACCACATAAAACGTACCACTACCATTGGATGAAATGGTAATGTAAAGTAAGCTAGTCATTTGAAAATGAGCTTGTACGCGCATTCTGCAAATTATTTTACTAACTTGCAACATGAGATTTTGATGAATATAACTTTTAAAATTCGAGCAACTTCAGTAACCGGCGAAAATCCAAAGACTTCTCAACTTGGCGTCACACAGCATACCGGCTATAAGTTTCATCGAACTTTACAAAGATCCCATGCTTGTGTTTGAGCAGCCTGCTTAGCTCAGACTCAGAGGCTTACGTGTCTCGGAATGTTCCTGAGTCGGGAACTGCATAGGCCTAAGACAATGGCTCTTACAAAATCGACTTAGGCCTACTCAATTTTCGCGCGTTTTCCGAGCAAGGTAGTAGCCTGTATATACATAATTAATTATATGCATCCTGAGCAAAAAAGAGCGAAAATCATTTTCTTGCCATCAAACGCCCTAAGTCCATATCAACGGTTTCGGCGGAATCTGCACACTTGATCCCCGGGCCCACAGACCCATCAAATAAAAACAAACGCGACGAAATAAGTAATCAAAATCAACTTATAAGAAGGAATGTCCTAATTCTCTGTTATCAGTACCAACGACTACAAGGCTTCAGTTCTTATGTTTCGTATCATAAATTAACACTAAAAAACACACTTTTCTTCCGTCCTCGAAAACTGTCGAAAATTGTAAGATGCGTTTAACGTTTCTCCGTCATGATTGTTTCTGATTGCTATCCCTCTATACAATGGACCAATGTTGGAAGCTGAGACAGACTACAACGTACCGACCGTTCACAGCCAATACATTGCACACTTGAGCTGACTTGCGACTGTGTGAACATAGTTCGTTAATGCTCATGGCATATTAGCAGCTGCAGGCTACACATTGTTATTGGGGCGAAGGCTAAGGGGCGGCGGGGAAAGTCCCGTAGATATTGACTGATATCATACGAGGTTCATGTATTTGGTATTTGTGTTGTGAGGAAAGGAAGGGTGCTCATGAGCCTGAAAAAGCCCCCTTGAATATTCTCCTAGATTAACATTGTGCTAATTATCGCGTATTTGTTATTGATGATTTGCCGAAAAAAAAGGGGGGGAATGAGGCCGGAAAAGCCCCCCCCCCCCTCCTTGGATCCGCGCTTGCATTTACACTATAAGAAGAATTATTAGTAATCCCATTGGCACAGCTAAGCAGGGAGCTGCATGGAAGACATCTCCCTGAGCTGAGCGAGCGTCCTACAGTCACGCCGTAGGTCACGTTTTGAAACGCATGTCAATTCCGAAACAGCATATTACAGTTATATGGTTTTACAGTATCGAGCTCTGCACGTGGAATAGTGGCTGGTATCATGAAACCATTGGATTTACTACCTTGGAACACACAGTTAAATCAAGTGTCTAGTGACATCTTCCATGTTCCATACAAAGGTCGCACAATCTATTCATTTTGTGTGTGTCACCAGCTGGTTTCCATCTGTGTGCGATTCAATAAAGTTCTTACACTCGAATACTATTCTTTTCAGCCAGACTGGTTACAACCGTCAGATTTGTGGAATAGCTCACTCGCTGATATCATTGACAGATATGCCACCGTCAGATTTGTGGAATAGCTCACTCGCTGATATCATTGACAGATAGGCCTATGCCAGAGCTAGACTTCAAGTTCATAAGAGGACAATTTTACCACATTGAACCTACTCCAGTTACGACCCTGGCTATATAAATAAAGTTTGTTATAATTTCATTTATTGTTCAGCATGTTGACTGGAATTTCTGCTGATTTCTCATTGCAGTATACAACTGGTACGATATGCTAGTTGAACACATGTGGGACGTTTTTGATTTGCAGTCCAGTGGGCCTTTTGCACCGGGTGAGTTAATAGTTAATACATTTAATTTACTTATGTAATTGAAGTTCACCAGGTTGACCTGAACAAATTTCTGAATTGCTGTCTATATAAAAAGACCGAAGTAGGCTTTCGGAATCGATGCCTAAGTCGGGGAACTTGAGAAAACCTCCAAGTTTTCTTCAAAAAAGGGGGAGTGGTGCCTAGGGCTAAAATCGAGACCGTGACCGGGGCCGGAAAATCCCCTCACTTTTTGGATCTTTGTAAAATGAAACCTGTTTTCTGTAATGTTTTTAGTGTTGGCCGATTTAGCTGTAAAGGTGGTCTTAAAAATACTACGGTTTCTCCCTAGAGTAGATCGAATCTAGAGTAGATATACGTTATTTCCCCCTTATTATCTCTCATGAAAAGCCGCCTTATCGAAACAAAAAGTGTATAGAAACAGGGTCTGTTGCAACTCCCTGATAGAAAATTGATCTTTTAAAAAGCGTGCTTTAATATTGAGCTTGTCTCCTTTTCCAAACTTCCTTATACATGTTGTTATCAAAACAACATAGACGTAGCTGAATATTTTAGACTGCAGTTTTACTCACGTTCATTTACTGAAACACTTTACTTCACAGGTGAGACAATCAGACAAATACGGGGATTTCGTACTTCTACCCTCTGTGCCCCTCCCACAGTACTATAAATTATTAGTTCTTATGCCCATCAGAAATTTTTCTTCTTTTAAGGTAATTCTTTGTGAAATGTAGCTCTTTGGCCTATTGCGCAGTTGGTGTTATTTCAGTTAGTAACAAGTTGAAGATCGGGACTTCGGTCCATATCATATTTTTCTCAAGGGGCATGCAGTTCCGAAGTGAACTTCACGCAGTCAACGGCGGATCACACTTCAAGCTTTTCAAACAAGATCCATAACCCATGGCCTTTTGTTACATACTTACATACAATTTTCGCAGGCTGAAAGCCCATTTCTGGTGGAAAATATGGTATATTGCCCGCATCACTAGCGTAGCAAGCGGGTGAACTGGGTGGACAATGTCCATGGACCCCGAGGGTTCAAGGGGCCCCAACAAAATGCGTAAAAAGTTCTCAAAAATCGTAACTCTGCCTACCGTCTAACCACCCGGTACGGACTCGAAAGGAATCGCAAAGCTATCAACAACTGCAGAGCTACTTTTAAAATCAGGCAAGAATGGATACGGGATTGAACCCGGATCTGGTGCGTGCAAGGTCTCACTGTTACCCCGTACCTCTCCATGGAGATTGGAGGGCTCTTAGGAAAATGGGTTTATGATACCATTGGTTTGGGGCCCTTCTGTGTTTCTTGTCCATGGGCCCCAAAGCGTCTTGCTACGACGCTGGTCCGCATTTGTTGCTGATGAAAATGCTGAAAGTCGGCATCGTCTTGACCATCCTTTGTAAGATCATCAGAACCGGGAAAATTGCGTAAAAAAATCACACCCACTTTCTCCAAAAACCTGTATCCTTCCCTACGTACCAAATATTTTTGATTACCTTCAAATACCTGTGTAAAAAAAATCGACCTTGCAGATTAACGTTTAGTACTATTTTTGTCATGAAGCGAAGTTGTGGAATATTATTTTCCTAAGTTATCGAGTATTACTTTCTAATTTGTGACATCTCAAAATAAAGAGTGTGCAGATACAACTTACAAGGTCTGGGAAGTCCCATTTTCGGATATGGGAGACATATTTGGCACAAATTTTGTATGTACGTTATGCGCCAACTGGCGCTCCGATTATGTAACATTATGATAGACCCTTTTTGAAAACAGCATCACAAGAAATTCCAAAAAGGCCCTGTCATAGCTTATCCATTTACAGAGAGAACTGTCTCTCCCACACCTGAAGAAGAGCGTGCGGTGAAATCTCACGTACTAGTCGCAGATGTACGACTTTCATCTAGGCACGAAGAATGGGAGTGAATCTCCTATATCGAGGAGGTTAGAGCATCCGACATGCAGCCGGAAGGTCTGGGGTTCGACTCCTGGCCGGGTCATACCAAAGACTTTAAAAATGGAACCTTCTGCCATTGTGCTTGGTGCTCAGCATGTAGGCAATGGAGTTGGAAAAACAAGCCAGTGAGCCACAACTGGAAAAAGGGCCGTGGCCGGCCCGACTCAAACCAATTGGCAGGGACGGATTTAGGGGGCCCGGGGGGCCCGTGCTCCCTTCCAAAAAATTTTGAAGTTTTTTCAACTTCATAAAACAAAGGACAAGGCCCTATTCTAATGAAATAGGCCTATGAGATGTGTCAGAGTGAAACTCAAATTTGTTCATTATTTTCTACCTCAGAAAGCAAGTGTTATGTTAATAACTCTGCTACTGACTTTCAGCTGATAACATTTTGGCTTATATTGGCCTCAGGTAACTTTCTCTGGGAATTGAAAGGAGTTACTCATGAGCGCTGTATTAATGGATTGCTAACTTCAGTCTATTACCGGCCAGGTCCACATATTGGGAGCCACAGCTTCTACTTTCAAGAGAATTTCAGAATTCTTTAACATTTAGAGGAATATTTTCGACAACATCAGGCTTTCAACTATAACTTGCTGCAATATTACCCTGTAGTGTCTTATTTAAGCCTTGCAAGTTATTTTAATGGAATGTACTGTTAATTTAGGGTAAAATTTAAAATTCATTAAATATGATCATTTCAAAAATATACTTAAGGCATCACCATTTTGCATCTAAGCAATCTTAAATTTAACAAAAAACCCCTCCCCTTAGACCCCTCCCCAGAAATGCATCTTTCACCCAACCAAAAAATAAAATTCACTGAACTATGAACGCTTTCCAGTCATATATGATCAGTTCAAAAAATATACCACAGACATCACCATTTTGCATCTGAGCAACCTTAAATTAACAAAAATTTCTCAAAGGGGGAGGGGAAAATCGCGTCGGGCAAATCCTAGTGCCACCCCTGCTGTGCATTACAAAGAGACCAGTGGTATGTGAACTTAACAATTTACACCGAATGCAATGGTAATTACAGTCTATTAAAGTACCCACATAGGCTAGGCCTGGGTGCGTGGCATTTGTCACTGACAGCGAGTGTCAGTATGTGCAGGAACCTAGCCTACCGCAGTACCGCTACCTCGTGAGAATAAAATAAAATCAAACTACATGTTTTTCACCAAAATTGCACATCTTGATGGCTGCTATCAAGCCTGGCAAGTGCCATTTCCGGCAATGCATTAAAATCTCAAATTTTCTTGGTAAGCTCCGCGCCAACTCATGGTGGCGCTCCGCTTAGATAGTCAAGGCTCCCTCCCATGAAATTGTCACCCCCCCCCGGGCCCCCACTAAAGAGATCCTGGCTACGCCAATGTGGTGACGTCTTCATCATTGTTTACTGTCATAGAATGGCCTCGCACTCGTCCCTGTAAATTCCTTTCACTTTTCTATGCTAAAAGACTTCAGCATATTCGGTACATGAATAACGTCACGCAACGCCAAGCATGCCAGTGAAACAGCCTGCCAAGCAGTCACTTTCAAAAGGCTGTGTTTTACCTAGTGTTGGCGAAGGCCCGTGGGCTTATACATCCTTATGTCTAATCCAAGACACTCTCCCGGGCGAATGGAAGAATCCCAACATCTACTAAGCAAAAGCGGCGGACCCTGCTGAGCATGGTGACCTGGTGAGCATGAGGTCACACATCGCTTGTGTTTGATCATTTGGAAATTTTGCAGATTTCTCACCACAACAAATACTTGCATTTGGAATTTCTCAGGCAATTGGGTATACAATACACGAACTTCACTGTTGTAAGCTAACTGTGCTTGTACGTTTTGTGTTTAGGGCATGTGCTCTTGTATGGAAATTAAAGGCCTCTGTGTTTTAGGCTACGTAGAAAGTTATTAAATCAGTCAGGCATATGTTTACGACGTCTTAAAGTTTAAAACCATTTTTACGTTTTGGTTTAAACTACACTCACTTAATCCAAGACGAGAATGCCGCCCTCCTTTGCTCATTAAAGCAAGGCTGTTTCAAATAATCTACACTGACTAAAACTATGCTCGGCAAAGAAGTCGGGGTAAAAGTGAAACCTATGCTCACAAACAGGGGGTTCAGGGGTTCGGGCGAACACCCCTTTCCCAGCGAACCACCTCATCACTTGAGCGAACCCCCCCCCCCCCCCATTCGTTTTCGCACTAAATTGTATTGGGATTGCACGTCATTCAACCCTCAAACGGTTTGCCTGAGCTAAGTTTTGCTCTCAATAGAAAAGATCTCATTAAAAAACCCCCAGAATTTCGACGCACTTGTCTCGCGGCAAAACTTCTTTGCTTTTCATTTGTTTTGTTTCATATTGGAAAGTATAACAATTCCATGCTTCTGCAATCTTGTCCTTTTGAAAACAATAGCTATGTACGGTTTCCTGTCAAGAACAGTACTTGATGAGGCGGATAAATTAAAGCGCCTGTTTCACCCGAAAAGGATCAACTCTTAGTGGCGTATGCAGGGTTTTTCTACCCGGGCGCGAATTGGAGAGTGAAGGGTCATATTTTGACATTAAGTGGAGCGCAGCACCAGTATTTTTGCCGAACATTCCGTCAAGATTGCCAGAAATTATACTTCCCTATAGAGAAAGGGACAGTTTAATAGTGCTATTTTTGGCAAAGCTTTTAACTGATTACCGCTATATATCTAGAAATTTTCAATATTGGTGAAATGTTCTCACGTTTGTGTAAGAGGAGTGTAAGGGAAGAGGTATCGTCTAATTGGAAGAATAATTCTATCTCACCATTTCACTCCGTAATTATATCCCAGGTAACATTACAATATGGGACCCGTATGGGTCCCATATAGACTGACAAATGGGGCCCATATGAGCTTGCACCCAAGATTTATAAGGCTCCCATATGGGCCAGCCCATATGACCCATATGGGATAGTTCTGGGATCCATGTGGGCAACTGCCACATATGAGCCGGAGAACTATACTATGTGGGTAATATGGGCATATGGGCCCCTTATAAATCTTGGGTGCAAACTCATATTGGCCCCATATGGATTCACCTATATGGGGCCCGTGTCAAGGGTGGCGCCAGCGGGGTGGCCAGGGGGCCATGCCCCTCCCCCCCCCCCCCGTCGGGGAAATTTTTCGGTTTCGTCGGGGAGCTGTTATGTATACGATAAAATATGTAGTCCCCGACAACGCCCAGTCGCCCCGACGATTTACTTAATTTTGGTCTAAATTAGGGCAAATTCTTCAATAAAAATCCCGAATTTTCTTCTTCAAAGCCCCATTTTTTTTTCAAATTTTCCATGGAAAATGCCGGCAATTTTTTCAAATTTTCTCCAAAAAAGCCCAAAATTTTCGGCGCGCTTCGCGCACCAAAATTTTCCTTCAAACATCGTTTCGGCACTTTAGTTCCTTCGTTGAGACTTTGGGTTGCTGCCCCCCCCCCGTCGGGGAGCTTGGCCCCCCTGTCGGAGAAATCCTGGCGCCACCCCTGGTGCGTGTAGGCCGTGGATGAGATTGCATATTTGGATAAAGCTTCAGTGCGTGATCAGGATCCGAAGAGAATGGATGCAAGCTGCAGTCCGCTCTCTCTTCGGTTGAGTTCATTTCAAAAGCTTCAGTTCCCCGCTAGTACAGTACAGGCATTCAAGTAGTTGCTTGCTGGGCAGATGTGACGAGGTCAGGATTCCTTTGCTTTGCTTTGATGATTTACTCTATTCATGGAGCTACTACTTGTCCAACTGTACAATGAAGCGATCAAACTGTTACTCTTCATGTTATACCGTAGTGGAGTGTGATGTAAGGTAGAATGATTTACTCTATTAGTAGTATAGCTCCATGCTCTATTCAGGGAGCTGCCACTAGATTCACAACAAGCCGAATCGTAAAATTAAACGTCATTCAGGGTTTTTGTTTGGGTTTGGGGTTCTGTAGATTCTCAGTGCCTGTTTCTACAAGAACCCAAAGATCTTATGCTTTAAAGTGGCTATGCTACGTGTAAATTTAAAGGGCAAGAGCAGTCGCCCCAAACTTATTTTGAAGCAACAGCTTGATCTCACAATTTTCTTCTTATTTCTCTTCAAAGTATCTTTCAAAATATTTTAGGACTTCAGTATTGCATATTCAAGGTAAACCAATCAGTTACTTTTAGTAAATTTCACATTTAGGAGAAAAAATATTGTCACATGACTCTCAAGAGCCAATCACGAAACATGACAGTCTACTACACTTCTTCAAGTTGGGGTGACTGCATTTCCCCTTTAAACCCTTTGGTATCTTTAGGAATACGTCTCCTACAACGAAAATCAACCATTCAGTTTGTGTACAACTTGTTTTTCCGCTCGAAAATTGAGAAAAAATGCACCCTCTTCCAGCCCTGAAAAGTTAGCTTTTCCGAAAATTTTCAAAATCTTGTTACGTCATGTGACGTCACTTTAGGAACTGATCGTTGTTTGGCGTGGTATCCTTTGGACATTTGATACAGTGTTTGCATTCCATTGTACCGGTTACCTAGGTCGATACAATGTAAAACCTGCGTGAAAAGTTGTAAATTTTGGAATTGTTATCCCATTTCTCGTGCTTACCACTTGTTTTAGTCAATTAAATGCATTTCACGCAGGTTTTTCGTCTTGGTGTCATGATAAGTAGCTGCATGTACAAACATTCACAACGCGCGCAACAGCATAGGTACAGCATGGAAGCAGTACTACTTCCATGGGTACAGTACACAACATACCTGTTACTACACAATGTATCACTAGCACTGTTTCTCTGTAGACGCTCCTCTGTACGGTCTCAGGTTGGTAAGCACACTGAAGCTTTGAACAACAACAAGTAATAAAGCCTATGCAAGAATGCGTTTGCAAGGCACTTGAGTCATTCAAGCATGAGGAGAGGCACGTCAAATACGTCCTCACCTCATGAGATCAAAACGTGCACTGAAGCTAGTCAATTGTGCAATCTCATGGAATACCGAAGTGGAGTGTGAAGGAGAGGTAGAATACACAATGTATCACCAGCACTGTTTCGTAGTAGGTACCATGTGAAATCAAATTTAATACTTTCTTTGGAATGAGGCAGGGAGTTGTCCTCTAATGGCAACTCCCTGATCGGACAGGAATGGTCAGTGGACTGTCGGTAAAGTGAGTTTTCTTGGATTTGAAATCAGAAAGGCGAAGGCGATACTGAACAAGACGTCAGTGGTGCAGATGGGGTGAGTAATTCGTTACGGCGCATAGGACCGTATCGATTTGAGACAGTGTTAGGTGAGGTAAAAGTACATCACCACAACACTTAGAGCACGAGAAGCATTTGGAGCAATTGAAAGGGACTTTAGCTTGGAAAGTTTTATGTAGGCAGTCAAAATATGAACTTTAGGTTACTTTCGTGCAAGTTTCAGTGGAAATCGTGAAACTAGCCTAGGCTATGATTGCGTGTGCACAGTATTTCGCTGGCTGCTGCCAAGTCCACTCACTGTACGCAGACCGAACCGAACAGTACAATGCCGAGTTTTTTCGTTTTTCGGTTATGAATCAAGAGTATTTGTAATTATTATATAAATATAACAGACCGACACCACTCTCCAAACAGAGAATAAAGTTCAAATTCAAGACATGCCACAAATTACAATCATTACTATCTCTTACGTATGTATAGGCTATGCTGTACGCCAGGTTCGGTATACGGCGGCTGGTGTTCCTAAAATGACGTCATTATTGTGTTGGCTTGAAATGTCATTTTCAACAGTCTATTTTTTGATGCAATTTTTTGATACATTAATTTCTTTTTAATGCTCAAGGCTGTAAGGGTGATGAATACAGTTTTAGAAAGAGCTTTTTGTGTTCTTTAGGCTAAATTAGTCTCCCGTTACTCCAATTTACGTGTCATGGCCACTTTAAAAAGCTCTCATTCGTCATTCAAGGCTCTTCTCTCCTTTGAAGCGGTTGCTGAAAGCGCAAGCAAGGTTGGCTTTGTTGTGAGTTCTGTGTTATTTATTTCATAAACTAAAAATTGTACTGTACTAGTCGTGGACTTTTAACTGTTCTTCCCTAAATTTGAGCTGTTCTTTGTGTATAGGACTAGAGGGAAGTAATTGGAAATATTTTGCTGTCTAGTGCCCTTACCGTCACTACCGGCAATTTGCTTGGTATGTGAGTTGTAAACCCAGTAAACACGAAACATTTTTGAAATATTTTTTAAGGCGTAAAAATGTTACAGAGAAATATGGAGGAAAAATGTTTTTGAAATATTTCAAAAATGTTTTATTAACAGTTCAAAAATATTTTCACTAAAATATTTTCTTTTAATGTTATCAAAATATAGCCAAAACATTTCTTTGTCAACAAAAGAAAATGATTTTTTCATGCATATGATTCTTAATTCTTGTGGAAAGCACGCCAAAACTAAAAAAAGACCTCAAAATGCTCGTTGTGTATGTGTTTGTGTTGAAATGTTTTAAAAATATTTTGAAGATATTTTTATTCACATGTTAGACTGAAACATTTTAATGATATGAATAAAATAATTCATAATAACTCCCAATTTGAACTGAAAATAGCCCCGAAGTATTATACAGTACTTAGACTATCATGCTATGGCAGATCACAGAGAAAAAAATGTGGTTTTCTTATTGGATCATGGATATTGCAATTTTGTTGCTAGAAATATTCCTATGATGTTTTCATAATGTTCATAAAACATTCTGCTAACATTTCAATAAATCATTTTTTCAATATTTCGGATATATTTCCATAGTATCATTCTATAACCATAAAAGTAGTAAAAGTGAACAATTTCAATTTGTAAAAAGGTGTGTAGATTGGTACAAGCATACGAATATAAATAAGAAAAAAATTAGAGAGCAAAACATTTTTGAAATGTTAGAAAAATATTTCAGCAACATATTTTTGTGATGTTTCTAAAATATAACCAAATCATTTTCTTGACAACGAAAGAAAATGATTTACTTAATTAATATGATTCTTGGTGCTTGTAGAAGACTCGCCAAAACTGTACAAACACTTCAAAATGCTCATTATGTATGTTTTTGTGTTGAAATGTTTTTAAAATATTTTGAAGATATTTTTATTTTCATATTGCACTGAAACATTTTAATAATATGAATAAAATGTTTGATAATAACACCCAAACTTGAATTTAAAAAAGCCCAGAAATGTTATACAGTAATAAGACTATCATATTATGGCAGATTATAGAGAAAGAAATCGATTTTCCTATTGGACCTTGGGTCGTTGTGCATGTGTTTGTGGTGAATTGTTTTAAAAATATTTTGAAGATATTTTTATTTACATGTTACACTGGAACATTTTAATAACATGAATAAAATGTTTCATAATAACACCCAAAATTGAATTGAAAATAGCCCCGAAGTGTTAAGCAGTACTTAGATTATCATACTATGGCATATCGCAGAGAAAAAAATGTGGTTTTCTTATTGAATCGTAAAAATGTTGCTAAAATATTCCTATGACGTTTTCATAATGTTTATTAAACATTCTGGTAACATTTCAATAAATCATTTTTAAATATTTCGGAAATGTTTCCATAATATCATTCTGTAACCCTAAAAGTAGTAAAAATGAACAATTTCAATTTGTAAAAAGATGTGTAGATTGGTACAAGCATACGGATATAAGTGAGAAAAAATTAGAGAGCAAAACATTTTTGAAATGTTAGAAAGATATTCAGCAATATATTTTTGTGATGTTTCCAAAACATAACCGAAACATTTTCTTGACAACGAAAGAAAATGATTTACTTAATTAATATGATTCTTGGTGCTTGTAGAAGGCTCGCCAAAACTGTACAAACACTTCAAAATGCTCATTATGCCAGTAATAAGACTATCATACTATGGCAGATTAAAGACAAAAACTTCGATTTTCCTATTGAATCTTCAATATTGTAATAACGTTACTTGAAATTCATATGATGTTCTCATAATATTATAAAACATTCTGGTAACATTTCAACAAATCATTTTTCAATTATTTTTTATTATTGAAAAAGTACCTAAAAACCTTTACGGGATAAAACCTATATCCCCTACTTCCCTTCGTGCCCTCATGAAACTCGTCCTTGAAAGGAACTGTTTTTGAGTTTAATGGCCAATTTTTCCTACCAAAATTAGTTGCGCTACGGGAAGCCAATCTTCACCGAAATCTGCGATATTATCATGCATAGACTTGAAAGTCATACCGACAGATCCAAACATACTAAAATGGCTTCGTTACAGGGATTAAATTTTACTGCTGTATAAGGAAACAACATTTGAACTTCCTAATTTGGTGGCTAAAATGAATGAAATTCGAAACAGAAGAAAGTTATGAGGATATCTTAATTGATGCGCTCATAGCTGCATTATACAGTTATAAAACATGACAAACCATGCCTTAGTACTACACAGTACACAAACGCTACTACGTTCTGCCTACAGAGCGAAGAACAGAAACCGGTCTAGTTGGTTTTCATAAAACCTCTTATTTGTCAATCTCAGAACGACTCACATTCCTCTAAAAGAGTGGAATAATTTAAAGCTTTTGCTTGGGTCATATTTAACATTATCGGGCACTTTTTCCTAAAATATAACAGTTCACCGACTTGGTAACGTCAGATAGTGAACCACCTACCCCCCCCCCCCTTTCATTTGTTTTTTCTTTTCTTCGGAAAATGAGGCGTAGACTAGATGCACTGAGAATTCCGGGCGGAAATACTTGTACATCCTTTTATCCCACAAAAGCGGGATCCTAAACACCGAAAAACAGTCGAAAAGAACTGCAAACTAGCACAAATGTGTGTGAGATCTAAAAGGCTTTACTCTTAGCCTTAACTTTCATTCAATCAGCGCCCAGTATTTGGGGTATTCTCTTTCACGTCTAAATACATATAAACAAAAGCTACACGAGGATACGAACAGCACCAGTGTTGCCACCTGTAGTGAAATTTCACTAGATGTAGTGAAATTTGGACTTTCGTAGTGATGTAGTGAAGGAAACATGAAATTGTCGAAATGTAGTGAAATTTCACCAAATTTAGGTCGAAAAATATTCTCCTTGGTCTTTCATGTTAAACGTAGACAGTCTAATCTGTTCTTTTACCAGAAAGTTCACTATGAAAGTGCTCGATCGTGGTCTGTAGAGTGTGATAATCTTTTGGCCAAATTTGGCTGTGAAACCAAATCACAACCTGACAACAGAACTGTCAACTTCGTACGGTAGCTTTTAACAAGCAAAGTTAAATTAAAGTGACTCCATGTCCATGAAAAAGAGTAGTAACTGTTGTTTACTTTTTAACTTTTTCTCCTTTTCAAGGCTAATCAAATGGGTGTAAATGGTCTTTTGGCACCGAAAACTCAAAACTGTACACAAGATCTGGAAGAATAAAATCACACTAAGATAACAAACCAGTTGATTTCAATATTATCACATTTGCATTTAAAGGCTACAATATGCGTTCCTCTTCCTCTTTCGCCGGTCCAATTGAGTTTAGGGGTGGATATTTTGGGAAAGGGGGTGAGTTACTATAAGATGGTAGCCTATCCGCCAGCCCGAGTGACTATTGCAATTAAAACAAGAAAATATAAACTCACATTGTCAGACAATTCTTTTACTTGTTCATGAATATGTTTGTTTCACAAGGCTTCCCTTTCGTGAAAAATTTTAGGCCTGTTTTGGGGGAAAAAAGAAAGAAAGAAAGAAAAAAAAAACCGTTCGTTCCAGGGAGTAAAAATCGGAAATAAAAAGAGCAAAATTAAGGTAATACTGATGAGGGGTAGGGTGAGGTACTCTGTCGAATGTCATGTAGTGAAACCCCATGTCAAAAAAGTGAAATTTCGAGCACCCGCGTGGTGAAATTTGAAAAAGCAGAGTGGCAACCCTGAACAGCACACACAACCATCAAACAGTGATATGCGCAGAGCATTGTTTTCGCCCCTGGCTCTTCGCCAGAGAGTCAGGGGACTTTTGAAAAAAAAAGCAAGGAACCTAGGCCTATGGATATTAAAGATCTTATACCGGATATACCTGCCTCGCCTAAAGACACTACAGACTCTGAAGAAGATAACTTGTGGTCGGAGAACAACCCATCATAATAAGGACAGAATTCTTCTAAATGAAGAAAACTACAGGAAAGTCAGACAGCCCGCTTATAGCCTACTCTTAACACGGCATCGAGAAGAAGACAGTACTAGGCCCTACCTCAACACCTGAAGGTACACAGAAACCCACCCAGACTCCCGAAGTCTCGGAACTGCTCAGTCTGAGGAATTCTCTGAGTCTTGGTTCGAGCGGGAAGGGGGCTTTGCAGAGTCTGGCGGCAGAAACTATCCAGCCATTCGAAAAGGCAACGTGAACGCTTCCTTGAAAAGGAAGGCGGGGCAAAGTTGGATTTTGAGTCAACTTCAGAAGGTGACGAGGCCAAGAAGCTCTGCACAAACTTCTTAGGTCATCGGCCAAGAAGGAGGAAGACAGGTTGCGGCACCGAAAAGCCCTAAGAAAACACAGGCTACAGGCGTTGAGGGGATCCGAATTAAAACCAAATGCTCGCGAAAGAGTGGCTTCTCTCCTCTGCGAACATGCTTAGGTGCTAAAGTGTCTTCTAGGTTTTCTTCTAAGTCAGATCCTAGCCTAGGCCCCTAAGCCTAATTCTGTATCCCAACCTAGCTTACTTAAAAGCTTAAATTTAATTAGCCGATCGATTGAAGCTTTAAAAGGCTAACAATGCTTGGGGTCTAGGCCCTCTCAATAGTGGAAACATACTATAAAGCCGTGGTAACTAGTTCTACAGTGGGAAGAGGTGTTTGACATTGTCCGGGGACTGATGCAGGATGTCTTTATTTGCTTACACAAATGGCAAGATGCAAGCATTGTAAATTAGCCGTGGTGGCTCTTAGTGAGGCAGACGGTTGCTTGGTTGTGTTGAATTTTATAGTAACACGCTTGAATAGTTTCTCTACTATACAGCTAATATAGCCTGATTTTTAAGGGATGTTGTCCTGTTACATATTTTGTATGTAAGGATGGGCAACTTCTCAGTAGGAAAATGCTTCTTAACGCAGAGTATTGAAGTACAACAAGATGACCAATGCTTTAGTTTTAAAGGCGTTTTCATCTGAAAATGGTGGATTTAGAACCAAATAATATTTCATGGAGCCTGTGGTGCGTCGTTTCCCTTCTTTAATGGGACGATTCGGAATAGTGTGAGGACTTGTGAGGTATATGCGCCGCCTATCGTTTGAGGGGCGCTTGTTGTGTACGTAGGAGGCTACTTTGTTTGAAATACTTGCGCTCGTTGGAGGTTAAAGTCACGTCAATTCTTCCTGTTGATTAGACGATGGTGTAGGTTTTCTTATTAATTCTGAGGGGGTTGGTTAGATTTGTGCTATTAACTATACAAACGGAAGATGAGTCCTGTTGGGAGGGCTTAGAGTACGGTGTTATGACTGGCGCTGGATGGTGAGATTAAGCGTTGAACGGTCACGGTAGATTGGATGGTCGTTCATATTGGCTTTGCAAACTGTAATTCTCAAATGTGTAGTGTTGCCTAAAAATTTGATACAAGGTTCTTTCTTGGATGCGTTTCGATTCATTTTTTGTGGAATCTTGGGGGGCATCGAAGGCGGCTAGGCCGTCATCCCTGATAAATCAGAGCGTCAATTGGTCGGTGGGCCTATGTTCGTATTTTCCTGAGATGATACTTTATGGAGGAGAAATGATACCATACAAAGTGGTCTAGGCTTATAGCACTAGATATATTCTGCCCCATCAAAAACTTCCACCATGGTTGTACGATCGAAATAGATCTTCGGTATTAATTTTTTGACTCCATACTCATTATATTTAGACTTCCTTTAATAGTTTCGAGGGGGACACTAAGGAAAATGTCTCGTTATCGAAAAGGCCACATCATGGACCCGGAGATTAAACTTAACTGGTTATTCGACTAAGAACATCACGATCCCACAACGGAGCGAATATATCAAAACGCTAATCGAAAAGACTGAAAGTTTCATCAAGCGATTACGTTGGAAGGCCTACTTTTATTTGAACCCTGACCGAAGTCCTCCAGGTAAGGAAAATTATGGATTCAAATCTAGGAAATGCCCCCACAAATGAAAGAACTTTCGGCTCTCGAGAATGACTTGCTAGAACTCATTAGCCATGTCAAATTTAAAAATGTCAAATGTGCATTTCATGACCAGCTTGATAGGGATTCCACCTCTATCAAAAACAGCGATAAACTCGTTATACCAGCCGACAAAACTACGAATTTTTATAATTTGTCACTCGATTTATATAATAAACTCCTTGTAGACAACATTACAGCTACTTACAAGGCAACTGATACTAACGTTGTAAACGAAATAAACAGAGATGCAAAGTGTCTCGCAACCAAACTCGACCTCGCCGACCGTATCGACATACCGGCGAAAAAAGAAGCTTATATCACCCTGAAAGACCATAAACCCAATTTCGTAGCAAAACCCAAGTGCAGACTGATCAATCCGGCAAAATCAGAACTTGGAAAAATAAGCAAAGTAATTTTGGATAAATGCAATTCAAAATTATTAGCAGTGACCAAAATCCAACAATGGAAGAATACCATGGCTGTCGTCAGTTGGTTTAGTAATTTAGCTAACAAATCGACTACTTCGTTCATTTTCTTTGATATAGTGGACTTTTACCCGTCTATAACTGAGGATTTACTGTCACAAGCCCTTAATTTCGCTTTGTTAAACGATGCCATTTCTGAGCAAGACCTCGATATTGTTATGCACTGCAGGAAGTCCCTACTCTTCTATGATGGAAAGCCATGGGTCAAAAAAATCATCCGAAGATCTATTCGATGTAACCATGGGAAGTTTTGATGGGGCAGAAATCTGTTAACTTGTATGTACAATAATCCTCCATAATATCACTCATAAATAAGACATAGGCCGAATTGGCTTTATACAGGGATGACGGCCTAGCCGCCTTCGATGCCCCACCACAAAAAATCGAACGCATCAATGAAAGACCTTTGCCAAAATTTTTAGCAACTACCATTTGAGAATTACAGTTGAAGCCAATATGAAGACCATCAATTACCTTGACGTCACGCTTGATCTCACCTCAGGCCAGTATTACCCCTACTCTAAGCCAAACAGCATTCCGTTGTATGTTAATAGCAAATCTAACCACCCCCCTCAGATTATAAGAAACCTACCATCGTCTATCAACAGGAGATTGAGTGACTTATCCTCCAACGAGGCAGTATTCAACAAAGTAGCTCCTACGTACCAACAAGCCCTCAACGATAGCGGGTATACTCACAAGCTCACCTATTCCGAATCTTCCCTAAAGAAGAAACGCAACAGGCTCAGAAATATTATTTGGTTTAATCCACCATTTTCAATGAACGTTAAAACTAACATTGGTCATTTGTTTCTCAATCTGGTTAAGAAGCATTTCCCTACTGGAAGTGCCTTACATAAAATATTTAACAGGAACACCCTTAAAATCAGTTATTGCTGTATGGGAAATATTCAGCGTACTATAAATTCACACAACCAAGCCTTGCTTACTAAGAGCACCCACGGTAATTAATGATTCTTGCAATTGTAGAAATAAAGACATCTGCCCAGTCCCCGGACAATGCAACACCTCTTCCCCTGTAGTATACCAGGCTACAGTTTCCACTATTGAGAGAATAGAAACTTACGTCGGTCCTTGCCGAAATCTTTTAAGCCTAGGTACCATAACCATATTAAATCATTTAATTATAAGTAGGTATGCCAATGATACAGCATTGAGTAAATACGTTTGGCACTTAAAAGACAATAATATTCCTTATACTATCACTTGGAAATTTTTGAAAAAGGCAAGTGTTTATAACGTTACTACAAAAAGATGTAATTTTGTGCTTATGGGAAAAGTATTTTTATAATCTAACAGGCCACATTTAGCTTCCCTTAATTCCAGGTCTGAGCTAGTTTCCACCTGTAGGCATTCTAACAGATTCTCCCTGATCAAGTGCACTAAGTAAGATTCGTACCCTTTAAGTAATGTACATTTATTTGTTCTGTAAATGCCGATTGTTCGCTTCGTTGTCAGTCGTGTTTTGTATTGCCTGACGAGTGGACTTGTCCACGAAACTCAGAGTAGCAACGAATACACTATGAATTGCTAACTGGTCTGCTTTATCCTTATATATATATATATTATAATATATATATATATATATATATATATATATATATATATATCTATATATATATATATTTCTCTAATTCGGCACTTAGGGGAAAGTTGTTGTTGAAATGTCGACCTTAAGGGGAAAAAAAATTTCGGGTGAAATATAAGTTTCGCCTTAACGTTTCCACACACTTTTTCTATACGAACACGTAAACTTACAAGGGCGCCCTCTTAGATTTTACAAACTAGATGCCATTACTTCAAAGTTGTCAAATTTACGGACACCTACCTGTTAACACGAACGGATGGCTGGCCATTGAAATAACGTTAATTTTATATGTTTAGACGTTAGGGCGAATTTATTTCTTATGTATTTTATTATCTTTTTTTCGCCCTATGTACAAGCAGATATAACAATTTCCCCTTAAGGTGGGAAATTAGCGTTATATATATATATATATATATATATATATATATATATATATATATATATATATATATATATATATATATATATATATATATATATATATATATATATATATATATATATATATATATATATAAAATTGAGCCACGCGGGTTTGAATCCGGGACGGTCGCTGTCCGGGCGACTGCCTTAACCACTGCTCCACCGTGACCGTACTAACGTGATTCTCGGCTTGAACCAAGGTACAAATACCGCACGCTACAATTTTCCCTCCTTGTTTCCACACAAAGTGTGTAAATCCCGAAACGGGTAAATTAGATAGGTCGAACGTGGTAAGACCTGTAAGACCTGTAAATGTAGGTCAAAGAGTTAGTGACTGATTCGATCACAAAGTGTGACAGCGACCGTCCCGGGTTCAAACCCGCGTGGCCCAATTTTCCTTCTGGTTTCTTTTTTCATTCTTCCCTTGTTCAAAAGGCTATGCCAGTACTTGGGTTGAATTTAATTCAGATCGAATCAGTTACTAACTCTTCGACCTACATTTACAGTCGATCTTACCACGTTCGACCTATATATATATATATATATATATATATATATATATATATATTCTCCATCATAATATAAGTGTAAGAAATGTACAAGTTCAAAGAGAGACAGGACGTCGCTTTTATATATATATATATATATATATATATATACTACGATATATATATATATATATACATATGCTATGATATATATATATATATGTGTGTATGTATACACACGAAATATATAGAACAGGATATAATGCATCCATATATATGCAACGGTCCCTTTAAAATGACAAGATAAATTCGTGTCCGTGTAGAATGTTAATTTGGTTGTTGTCTTCCCACTAATAATTATTCCGTAGTGCAGGTACTTTTTATTTCGTCTTATTAAAAACAATTGCAAAATAGAAAAGAGAAGTACTCTACGAAAGCTGTAGCCTTTATGGGGTTATTTTCACTGTTACTGTTCACTCCACCCACCCGGCCCCTCGCACCCCAAGCAAACTGACTGCGTATTTTCGTCCTCTGAACATCTGCTTTTATGTACCTTGTCAGAAATGGTTACTTGCTCATGATTTCCTGGTTGTAAAATGTAAACAATTAGTGCATATATGACGTTATTAATTTCGGAAGAGAGATCGCAAAAGTAAGAACCGCAGGCTCAGAGTGATAAGACTGGCCTTTCATGGTGATATGGGCCACGACCAGTGTTGTAACGAGTCACTCAATTTTGCAGTCGAGTCAAGTCATTTACTACTTTCAATGTCACTCGAGTCAAGTCAGTGACTCTAGTCACTGTAGTATTTCTATGAGGAAAATTATGATACAATTGCTCGAATCATTTCCCTTCTAAAAACTAGCGACTTGAGTCATGACTAGTTACAACACTGGCCACGACAGCCTTTTAATCCATATCCTATGCATTCAACGCTTTTTTGTGAACTTGTAGGTCAGACTTTGTCATATTTAGATGGCGATTGTGCGCAAGTTAAGTTGAAAATCTAATTTTAAAATGTAGCATTTACCACCGTGTATGACCAACGTTCAACACAGTACTGATTTCCCAACTTGTATTCTGACAGAGCGCCACGAACAGCAAACTTTAGCACAAAGGCAGTGCAGACCAAAGACACTATAGCGCAGTTAGGCGCAAGACCGGTTACTCTGCCTCTAGAACCGTAGTACGTCATGGGGCGAAGTACCCGCCATTTTAGTAAGCAAACGCCGGGACGTTGATATGTACGTAACGTACCGAGACAGTGTGTACGAGTAAGTCATAGACGACTAATTGGTTAAGTTGTTCAAAACTGCAAAAAAATGGAAGTAAAATTAGTCACCCAAATATAATGAAAAGCATAAGCTATTGTTGACGAAAGTTTAAAGGCAATAGGCAGTCGCCCCAAAATTTTCTTTGAAAAATCAGCAAACTCTTGCAAATCTCCTCATATTGCATTAAAAGCACTTCTGAAGACGTTTTGAACATAACTATTACAAAAAATAGGTAAAGCAAGGCAAGATTTTCCTTGAATTCCACAATTCACTAACAAAAATATTGTCACATGATCAAAATAGGCCAATCATGAACTAGAGTGACAGGATACACTCACTCTGTTTGGGGTGACTGCCTACTGCCTTTAACCGTGATGTCATGGAGTTGATGCTAAACATTGTTTACTTGGTACGTTGATTACTAATCAAAGGGAGACAACTCCAAAACTACCGAATGGATTCATGTGCGGTTTTCAGCTACTGGTAGTGGAAATTTGCTCCATAATAGGAGCAGGCCATGGGCCAGAGGCTCCTCACGGGCACCCTCCCCCACACAAATCTTTGACCCAATATTTTTTGGAAACCTTAGGGTACCCTGAACACGAAATCAAGAAGTAACAGCAAACACTTTCGGTTTTACTCATTCAAAATGGCTCCCAAAAATGGCGGCAAAAATTATATTTTGTATTAGATAATAATAAAGTAAATATTCCTAAAAAATATTTTTTAAGGCATTGAATGTTAAAACTTGGTCATATTTTATGACAAAAATTCCAAAATTAATTTTTGAGACTGTTTTGGTGAGGTTTTGGTTAACCAAGATGGCGGAAAAACCAAATGGCCGCCAAACTGAATGAAAAGTTTTCAATAATTGTGCAAACACATTGCAAATTTCTACAGTCCTCAATCATAATGATATAAATTAATATTTTAAAATTAAGCTTGAACTTTAAAATCCTTGACACAAAAGTAATTGCCAACCAATATGGCGGAAACGCACCGAAGAAGTAAAAAACAACACGGTAAAAATAACCCACAAAAAATAAGAAAATTAAAAAAGTGCAACAAAATCTCAGAAAATAATCATTAAAAATATATTTCCATTAAAAACCCCAACTATCTTTATGGCAGATTGTACATAAAATTCAAAGCATGATTTGTGATACTTTATGCAGGACCCCGTATTAACCAAGATGGTGGAAACAACAAAATGGCCCCAATAGAACAATCAAAATGTATAAAAATAATATGAGAAATAATCATTAAAAATACTTTTGACACAGTTGCCCTTAATACCTGGCTAGATTTTACGACAAATAATCCAAAAATTATTTTTCAAAATATATTTTGGGGAATTCAGGTCAACCAAGATGGCGGAAAAGCAAAATGGCGGCCAAAAATAATTATACCAATGTAATATAATAATAGTAAAAATATTCATTAAAAATACTTTTGAACACAGGAAAAGTTAACCTGTGTCCATTTCCTGTTGTAAATATGCAAAAAGTTTTTCTGGACATTTATTTAGGATCTGAGTCTACCAAGATGGCGGATATAGCAAAATGACCTCTAATGTTAAAATTTCTATATATCACAATAATAGGGAAAATGATCCTTAAAATTATATTTGTGACAGTTGCTCTTCATATTTGGCCATATTTTGTGCCAAATAGTTTGAACGTATTTTTCAAAACATTTTCTTTACATTTATGCTACATTGTTACTATACCATAAGCGGCCATTTTGCTTTTTCCGCCATCTTGGTTGACCTGAATTCCAACAAAAATGTTCTAAAAAATATTTAATTATTTGGCATGAGCCATGACCATATTTTAAGAGTCGGTGTGTCCAACATATTTTTCATGAATATTTTTCATATTATTTCAATATATTATAATAATTACATGGACAACCATTTCAGAATTTCCGCCATCTTGGTTAACCTGCATCTCACCTAAACAGTCTCAAAAATTAATTTTGGAATTTTTGTCATAAAATATGACCAAATTTTAACAGTCGATTCCTCAAAAATATTTTTAGGAATATTTAGTTTTAATATATTTTAATACAAAATATTCATAAGTTTTGCCACCATTTTGTTTTGGCAGTAATTTTGAATAAAAGGGACCCAAAATATTTACTGTTACCACTTGATTCGGGGTTCAGGGGACAATAAGGTTTCCAAAAAATATTAGGTCGAAGAGTTGCGGGTTGGGGTGCCTTGAGGTGCCTCTGGCCCATGGCCTGTAATATATGTAGTTTTCATTTAGTGTTGGACTATTCTTTGAACTAGTATTTAAAAGAAAAGTCTAACACTAAATGAAAGTACCAAACCCAACAGTGAAACTCCCATTGACGTTGCATCTTTGGTCATCGAGATATTGATTTTATGAACGTCAGATCAACGCATTTACGACACCCAGCGTTTTTCGCGTTCCATACGATGCATCAAAGCTGCTTACTAAAATGGCGAACGCTATGCTCCATTGCATACTACAAAAATTTGTGTGCACTTTCGTGTGAGTAACCGGTCTTGCGCCTTACGGCGCTATACTGTCTTTGGTGCAGACGAAGTTAGAATACCGACACAATTCATGCAATTGTAACATATTCACAGGAGTTACCCCAACTACAGGTAGCACTCTCCCTCAACTGTCATGCACATGTGGTACATAAGATGAAGAAATTCCTTGCAGGTGGGTGAAGGAGTTGTAACTATTTTCTGAAAAGGGTCAGCTCAGCTATACGGTAAGTAAATTAACATTACGATGACGCCAGCACGATGCCTTCCATGCTTGGATTGTATATGATTTCTGCTTAGTTAACGAGGACTGGGATATACGGAAATCTGACATGCCAGTTTTCCCACCCTTTTCTCCGGTAAACATGGGAAGGAGAAATCAAGATACGATTTCTCCTTACCATTATCCACCGATAATGTGGATTGGAGAAAACCAAAGTTGGTGAGGGGTACTTCAGTAAAGGACCATTACACAGTGTCTATTTTCGAACACCCTGTCCATAAATGGACGCGCCCGCGCATGACACGGATTGGCGCTATATAACTTTGGTTAATATTATAACCAACGTGGGATGATCCCACCGTGGTACGGAGAAATCGTCGACGAGCGAGCTAGCTATGTTACTTAAATTGAAAAGAGGATCGATGGACATAGTCCATTTATGGGCAGGGTGTTCGAAAATAGACTCTGTGTAACGGTCCTTTCTTGAAGTATGCCCTCATTAACTTTGGTTTTCTCCACTCCACATTATCGGTGGATAATGGTAAGGAGCTTGCCATATTTACCGAAGAAAGGGGTAGGAAAACTGGCGTGTCAGATTTCACACCACCGCGATGTTTTCGGCTTCCGTAGGGATAGGTAGCTTAGTAGCAGAGTTACGCCTTGTAAGCCATATGTCCAAATAAATATTTTTCTGGTAATCAGGATAATTTGTTTCAAGGGACTTATTCACTAGTTTGGAAAATTGTTTGTGATAGTGCTGAGGGTGTTGGCTCCCGGTTCCAATTACAGGTTTGTAGCATTGATGAACAACACGGCGGGCCACTCCGACCTTCCATGAGGAATAAAATAGCCAAAAAACTCGTATTACTCTCCCTTCTATATGGTTAAAACGTAAATGGTTGCCCGAAGATGAGGGTCGCGGCCACTGTTTTCACCGGAATGTTGTTGATGAACCTTAGTGAGACTTGCTTAGGCTGTCAGGTGTAAAAAATAAGTAACCCTCGTGAATATGTATTTAGAAAAAATTCCACCGATACCCTTTGCATGGACTTTCTCCAAAATACCACAAATAAAATCTCCGGATAATACCTAGCAAGCCACGGTGATTACCTACCATTTAAGTATCTATCATGACTTTTAAGTCAACTTTTCGAGCACATAGTAACCACTGGAAACCCCATGTTCAGAGCAGCTGATTTAAACACGCTTTAATTATAACTATTCGCAACAGCGCCATAAAAGTATACGACTCAATAATAGAGATCAGTATATGTCAACCATAGAGTAGGATAAAGAAACTAGAGAGCTCACTCCCCGAAACAGCTGTGATCGCATGGGGACTCGGCCGCCAGTTTGTACACACATGCTAGCACACAGCGTAGCTTCTTGCCTCCACCTATAATGGCGGACGGGTCCCCATCACTAATCTACATGTAGATCAGTGGTCCCCACGCAATCACAGCGGATTTACGTATGCGGTATTAGGAGTGCACCCTCTATTCCTATATCCTACTCTATGATATCAACAAGTATATCGATTTTCAGTGAGTTATAAGCTACAGATTGTCTTCCATGAAAATTGCTCTCTGACGTACACATGAACTGTTAAACTTGGTGGAAACAATCCATGAAGGAATCGAGACTCCATTTGGGAGTAGTTACCGGTTTTTGTCTGCAGTGAGAGATAGCTCGCAGGACTTTTCTTAAAAAAAGGTATGCATAAAATGTCACACAAAAATTGGTGTGAAAGAGGGATTTGCATCAGCCTAAGTATGACTTTTACTTGGTGGTAAGCCCCTCCCATTATTGTATTTACTGCTTCTCCTTGTGCAGACACAAACATAGTTCACTGCTCAAGACCACATCCTGGTAAACATAAAAGACCCCATGTATAATCAAAACATTCTCTGTGCGTGCTGTGTAATATAAGCTGCTCTGCATCTTTTGAATTTTGTAACTCTGATGTCAATCAAAGAGTAGTCACCAGTTACGACTTTTGCTTACCCCCAACTAAAAGTCATACTTGGGGTGATGCAAATCTGTCTTTAAAGTTATTGCGTGCTACGTATCTCGAGAGGGATAATACACTCGAACACATATTGTACACTCTTAAACGGTTGGGCAAATATTGTAACCAACTATTTACCAACTCTAGGCACGTATATGTCCAAACCAATATTGGGCAAATTTTGTCCAACAGTCGTTGGGTAATGGCTTTACCAAGTGGTTGGGTAAATACTTTAACCAACTATTTACCAACTCTGGGCACGTATATGTCCAAACCAATATTGGGCAAATTTTGCCCAACAGTCATTGGGTAATAGTTTTACGAAGTGGTTGGGTAAAAAGTTTAACCAATAAAGTTGGGTAAAAAGTTTAACCAATAAAGTTGGGTAAAAAGTTTAACCAATAAAGTTACCAAAAAATTACCCAACCCGGAACCAACGGTTGGGTAAAACAAGTTACCCATAGGGGTTAGAATATCTCAGAGAAGTTACCTTCTACAAGTTTTAAAAGCTACCGGCATTGCTAATGCTAACCACTTCTTTTTTTCCAAAAGTCCCCTGACTCTCTGGCGAAGAGCCAGGGGCGAAAACCAAACAATACTCCCGAAGGAGTTCTGCTCCCCGAAGGAGTAACAACGTCCCCAAGGGACAAACATTGACTTAACTGACACCACCCGACTAGACTGGCTGAATAGAACAGGTCCCACCTGGGAGCTCCGCCGTCGTGATCTGGGATACCACTTTTTAAAAGTAGCAGGATTTTATTTGGCGTTCATATAGAAATGAATGTGATGATCTGGCTATTATATTTATTCAGTGAGACTTGTTTGCTATTATTAACGATTAATAATACAATTTTCTTCACGATATTTCAATTTCTCCTTTTTTATGTTGTGTTGTACAACTGAGAAATATAATTTTCTGCAAGAATTCACCACTGCCAGCTTCAATTTATTTCAATTAGACCTGCAATAATGGATAAACACAAATTTCCTTTGAAAAATTCGGAATGCTCCATTCAAAGGATAGGTATATAAACATTTCACAGCATTTTAAACATGCACTTTTCTCAAATTGTTGTAGCAAAAATTCCCACAGTGTAAGTAAACGTTTTGCAAAATGTTAATTGTGAATGTAAAAAATTTAGAAATAGGTGTTACTAAAAAAATTAATGGGCGGTACGTTTAACCAGTGTTGGGTAAAGAAATTCACTTAAACCATTTCACCAATAGTTGGTCAATAGGTTTTCGGTTCTTTGCCCAACATTGTGAAAAATTTAGCCAACTTTTTAAGAGTGTACTCAACACCTCAGGAAAAAAGTTCAGTACATGCAAGCACCTGCTTGTTCTAGTGTTAGTTCATACCCGATACCTCAAGGGTAATGAGACTGCCTTCGACTTCAGAAATTGTGTAAACGTGCGCTGTTCAAAGGCCCCGAAGTATAACTATATAATTCATTTGTATCAATGCATAGATCCTACGGATTTTTTTCGATGGATTTTACTTATTTTCGTTGAGGGTGATGCAAGATAAACCGCCACGCTTCATCAACACCAAAACGCTAAAAACAACTCAAAATTTAATAAATTTAGGAAAACTTTCTATTTGCAATTGTTTCCGTAGTTTACCACTCTATGATAAATATATATACATATATATATATATATATATATATATATATATATATATATATATATATATATATATATATATATATATATATACATATATCCTCGACAACATGAGTACAAATGTTACGTCAACAGCATTTAATGATACAAAATTTGCTTATAACACAAATGTTCAATCGCTTCATTCCATAGCTGCACGACTATGAAGAGGGCAGTATCGTTACGAATTCGTTTAAGTTGTCACTGGGTATGCCTGTACAAGACTGAAATAGGCAACATGTGGAAGAAAGGGCAAGGTGTCGCATATTTCATCACTTTCACAAGAGTAAGAACGTTTTTTTTTTCTTTGGATATTCAGAGTGTACTTATTCAAAGTATGGAAAATGATGATTTGTCGGCAAAACTCATCATCATTTATTACACTTTGAAAAAACTTTCATGGTCTTTGACCCCTAACACATGTTTTGTGTGTTTGGAAAATGATGAAAACTAGGTGGTCCACAAGGAACACACGTCTTGGTCAAGACATTAGTAAAAATTGTCACTTCTCACACGTTCTTTTCATTTTTACAAAATAAGGGAGCTTGTCAACTAGAATGTCCGTACTCGAGTATCTCGTTCACTCCTAACGAAGTAACGAACAGAAATTTGAAGAGATAGAGGGCGTATACAATAGAGGGCGTATCAACAGTAGTTCCCAATGACCGTGATACTGTATACAACTAATACTACGGTATTGAGCAAGACTAAGGAACACACTGTCCCAGCAGCGTGACAACCCTCTTGGAGATAAAAGCCCTGTGTACGAAACGTTGAGTAGAAATGTTCTCCCGTGCTCCCTCCATTTGGAAAGTCGTCAGCCAAATCAGGGAGCTGGAAGACGCCTTCCAGCTCCCTGGCCAAATGAAGAAAAAGTACCAAGATTTACCCTTCTTGAAGCCTCAGTTTGCAGTGACCGCGCCCTTATGTCAGAATTCCCTTCCTGTGAGCCTGTGTGGATACTTTGGGAAGTTGAGGCTAATCTATAAAAAGAAGTTACGTAGTAGTGAAGTCGCATAGTCGGGATTGGGATGAAAAGAAAAACTTAAGAAATCCATAATGTAAGATGGGAATCGTTATAATTCCTGAAAAAATCACTTTGACTCTTACGAAGTATTCCTCCCTTCTTCCACCGTCCGTCCTGTCCTTTGTCTCACTCCTCTTCCCTAAGAATCCGATATCAACAGTAAGTACAGGAAATAAAGTGTGCTCCATCGCTCTTCCCGCACCTCCACCACAACAATCACCGTCCAAGCTGAACACCCTAAGGTGTTGTACTAGACGTTGTACCGTCCATGTAATCTTGCACAGAGGCGTCCTTCCTTCCTTGGGTGTGATAGGCTCTGCATAAACATTCGAGGAGGGGGGGGGGGTCGGGGTGCCATTGTCTATTCTTCAACTAGGGAGATGCTTGAACTAATCTGATAGGCCTTGATCCGTAACAGCTCCTTGACTTTAAGACAGACAGTCATCACCCCAAAGTATATTTTTAGTGTGCAGGTGTGGGGGTATCAAAATTCTCAGTTGGTTACTGCTCTTTGATTGACATCGAAGTTTGAAAATTTGAAAGATGCAGAGTAGCTCACATTCCACACAAGGCAGAGAGAGTGCTTTTATTACATTTTATAGCCTTGTATGCTCACCAGGACATGGCCTTAAGTAATAAAACAGGTTTATTCCTGCACAGGAGGAGCTTCATACAGTTATGGGAGGAGCTAGAAGTTGCATAGTTGGGAGAATTGGAACTGTCTGGAATGATGAAAATTCCCCTTTAAACAGTGGCGTCGGCACGAGGAGGCATGGGGGCGCGTGTCCCCCAATCGATTTCAGATTTTTTTTTGAAAATTTCAAAATGATCCCCAAAGGCGTTTAAGCTATAGATTTCTGTAGGGGGTAGGGTGAGGTGTACTTTCGACCGAGTGATGGATATATTGTAACCATTTTCTATCACAAATGGCTCTCAAACTATCAGATTTATTGCAAATCCTTCGCAAACTATCAAAATTTTGGCGCGATCCGCGCGCTTCAAACCTTACCTCAATATTGTCCTTATTATCAAAATGTGTAGAAATTACACATGTGTGTGTAATAAATTTACACAACATGTGTAATTTATAAACATGTTGTGTACATTTATTACACAAACATGTGTAATTTCTACACATTTCGGGATAGGTGCACTAGTCACACAACGATGTGTACATTCTACACAAAATTTTTTAGAGTGTACTTAGATACCTGAAGCCCACTCCCCAGGAAGCAAATTCCTGGGTACGGCCCGTACCATACAGCGGCGTAGGAATATGTTTGACATTGGGGGCCAGACCAGACGCGATTTCTCTACCTTGACTCCCCCCTCCCCCCTTCCCACACCAAAACATCATATTTGATCAATCTGATTTTTCAAAAAATAAAAATATTCAAAGAAAAAGGAAACAACAACAATACATATTATGTAGACATGCATCGGTTATCACCCGCATGCCAATTACATATACAATCATTTGCCGTGTTACTACACTTCCGTATTGATTATAATTTGGAGGGGAAGTCGTTACAATGATAATGATAATAATCTGTGGCGTAGCCAGGATTTCTCTCAAGGAGGTAGGGCATGCATTTTTTTGAGTACACTCCGTCCTGCGGGAGGGGTCTAAGGGGAGGGAGATCCCCTACCCTTTGAAAAGTTTTGAAAAATTACATGCAATCTGATGCCACATATGCTACCTTTCAAGTTAAATTTGTGTTAAAAAATTTACGTATATTAGGTACTTAAAAATATCGGCATCAGTGAGGGGGGGGCCCTATGGCCCTATGGCCCGCCTAAATACACCACTGATAATCATAATATAAGTTAAACCATTACAAACACAACGCAATTGTGAATTAATACCGAATATATAGGTGCTGGTGCAATTCAAATCAGAACTGTATTTTAATAACCAGGGAAGTTCTTTAAGTGAAAATCGTAAATTAATAATTGACTTCAAATTAAACTTACAAATAATCTGGGTATTAGGGTTAATTAAGTTTCCTGCAAGTTATTTCTCAAAATTGTCTGATTTCCTAAACTCCCGAACTCAATGTGAATTCCCGAAATTGACCGTTTTGGGGAAATTTCCTTGAAAGTTGAAACACTGACTTTTTATAACATCAGTATTGACCTTGATAGATGTGTTATTGATGGCTTTTTCTTGTAATCAGATTATTGTATTAGAGTATGATGGGGGCACGATTGTGTTTTCATGACATCAGATAAGCAGACGACAGGGCCTACTTTATTAAAGTCTGTACATATCTATTTATATGTATTGAACACTACAGCGATTTGGAGGATTGACATTTGGTCCCCCACAAAAATATTGAGGGGGCCATGGCCCCCTGCTCCCCCCCGGTTCCTATGCCACTGCCATAAGGGCCTGCGTTTCAAAGTAACATCAAGTTGTCCGGGTGAACGTCTGTCTACATAATATGTAACTATAGCAGACGCTTCAATCGTGACTCATGCAATATTGTTATTTTCTGGTGCAATGTCTCGTGAGTGTAATCAGGGAATTGTGTAATTGAAATCTACTAAAGCGATGGTTATCTTTACGAGGTCCGAAGTCTATTATGAAAAGATAATGGATAAGGAATATATCTTCACGGTTGAAATGACAGATATTTCTACAGGAAGACAATAGGCGTAAAATCGAACAATTAAACGAGACCCCTAGGGTGAAGTTTGATTCAGATTCTACCGAGACATTACATGAATGGAGGGATTACATGAGATTGCAAGATTGGATAGCCAAGCTCAGTTTTCAAAGTACTTAGGACATGCGAAGGAACACTGTATTTAGGGTGGGCAATTGATTGATATGAATCAATAGCAAATATTGAAACGATGTGGATGGGCATGTAATCCCTCCATTCATGTAATGTCTCGGTAGAATCTAAATCAAACTTCACCCTAGGGGTCTCGTTTAATTGTTCGATTCTACCTCGCCTATTCCATTCATTACGGAATTCCATGAGACTTTAAAGATGTGTTCCTAGCATGTAGAACTAAAAATCAAAGACAAAGTATTTTTGCTCCTTTGGCTCATTAACCTGTATTTCCTGGTTTAATGTACTTTCAATATGAATAAACATAAATTTTAACTCTCTTTGAGTCAACCAAAGTGTAGTTACACTCGAGTGTTTTTTTTTCACTCTTCTGCTTTCCCAGATAAAATTATTTTAACACAACCTGTGAATCTCATTCACTGTATGGGATGAACAAATTTCTACAATAAATAAATGAATCCTCTGTAATGATCACATATGAATACATTGTCTATAGACCAGCTCAAACTGGTACGTTAGCCTTTGTTTAAAGGAATAACACAACATTGTTAACAACATCCCTTGGATGTGAGATTAAAGAAATCAAGTCGTTTCTGCAATCACAGTATACAGAACCCCACAAACAGTCCATGAACAACCTTACTAAGGAAAGAAGTCCTGGAAAATCTATTTTCCCAAAACTGCCTCTGCAAAAGTCTTTTTATCCAGTATTGGCTTCTTGTAAAATTCAGCAAACGTTCTTTCCGAAGACCAGCCAGCCGTATGAAGGATTTCTTCCACTGGAAGGTTCTTACTAACAGCTGCCGAAACAGCAGCAGCTCTTGTACTGTGAGCGCCATACTGACTCACATCAATACCGGAGTTCCCCAGTATTTCTTTAATCCAACGAGATAAAGTGTCTCTTGACACTGGTTTATGCGGCGGTACATAGCTAATAAAGAGCTGTGTTTCACTTCCTCTTAAAGGTGAAGTTATCTGTATGTAACGTTCCAGCAAGTTGTATACATCTAAAGTTTCGTCTTCATAGTAGGCAGTTAACACAACTTGCACTGGCCTCGAGCCTGGCCGTGATTGCTTTAGTTTGTTGGGCAACATAAATATAGCTTTCCCCTGAGTGACATGAAGGTTGTTGATATCTAATAACTGTAATGTTTGTAACCTTTGGGCTGAAATAAGTGCAACGAGCATCAATAATTTCTGGGTAAGTTGTTTCAGTGATAAATCTGATGTTGGATACATGGACCTTAAAAGGTTTAATACTTTAGAGACATCCCAAATAGTTTTGTACTTCGGCTTTGGGGTCCTGAGTTCGAAAACACCTTTGAGGAACCTTCTAACTAGAGGATGTGATCCAATGGTATATCTGTGATTAAAATCAAGTAATGCAGAAAGGGCAGAACGAGCACTGTTCATTGCACTGTAGCTCAGCCCTGCTTGGTACAGAGTTGTTAAGAATTGAAGTACCTCATTTATAGATGGCTGAAATGGTTTAACCCGTCTTGTTGAGCAGAATTGAAACCACTTGTTCTGGTAACTGCTGTACTGCTTTTTGGTGGGTTGCCGCCATGATGCCATGAGTATGTCGGATGTGTCTTCTGAAATGCCACAGTTTCGCAATCTTTGCCTGAGACTAGGCATGCCAGTAATCTCATGTTCTGATGTAGAGGGTGCGACTGGTTTTGCTCGCCTGGCATTAGAAGCGTTCGTTTTGTCATTGGAAGGTACCTTGGCGTATCTATGATCATGTGCAACATTTTGCCGTACCAGTGCTGAGTTGGCCAGGCTGGTAAAATGAGAACACCCTTGGCATGGTCTTTCTTTATCTTCTGTAGGGTTTTGGATATCAGGCTGAAAGGAGGGAATGCATAAAAATAATAATTTTGCCAGCTAATGGAAAATGCATCTATGGCAAAAGCTTCTGGGTCTGGTGTCCAAGACACAAATTGACATATTTGCTTGTTTATACGGGAAGCAAACAAATCCACTTCCAACTGTCCCCATAAAAGAGTTATTTCATGAAATAGTTTGGGGTTCAACATCCACTCCGTATTAGTCCTAAATTTCCGTGACAAGGTGTCTGCCTTGACATTACTTTCCCCTGGTACATGGGCACATGATAGCCAAATATTCCGGGCAGACGACCACTCCCAAATGAGTTTAGCTATTGAATTACATTGGGGTGAATGTAAGCCACCCATAGATTTGACATAAGCCACAGCAGTTGAGCTGTCAGTCAGTATTCTGATATGTTTTCCATGGCAATCCGCCATTAACCCTATTCCTCCTGAATCTTACAAAATCATTCACAGTGCCTTGTTGCCAGATTTTGTATGATTCAGGAGTTAAGCAAACACACACTTTGCTGGAGTGTTTTGTAAGATTCAGGAAACAAGCAAGACTCATTGCAGCTGTATGTATGAAGGATTTTGTGAGATTCAGGAAGCCATGGAAAAATGAATGTGAGAATTTGTAAGATTCAGGAACTGACATCACAAACAGTCAATGAAAGATTTTGTAAGGTTCAGGCATTTAGTAAAAACAGTGCTGCGTTGGATTTTGTAAGATTCAGGTATTGCGCTTTGTTGTACACTTCATGTTAGAATTTGAAAAAGTTAGGAGTCAGTGTCCTCACTTGGAAAGGATTTGTTACATTGAGGGTTTTCAGACTTAGTCAATTTTTTGTTTTTCTTTGGTGTGAATGTAAGTGTATATTAGTTTCATTTTTTATTTTTTTGATGTGTGTATCAAGTGTTTGTTAGTTTCATGTCTGCACTTGCATAGGATATGTTACACTGAGGGTTTTCAGACTTGGTTTTTATTTATTATTTTTTTTTTTTTGGTGTGTATGTTAGTGCTAGCTTTATTTGTGTGTTAGTGCCTGTTAGTTTCGCGTGGTTCATTTTTTATTTTTTTGATGTGTATATCAAGTGTTTGTTAATTCCGTGTCCGCACTTGGATGGGATTTGTTGCACTGACTGTGTTAAAACATTCTGGAGTAGGTTAGTTTATACTAGTTCCATTTTTTTTATTTTTTGGCTGTGTATGTTAGTTTTTGTTAATTTCATGTCCTCACTTGGGTAAGATTTGTTACACTGAGGGTTTCAGACTTCATTTCATTTTTCTTTTTCTTTTTTGTTGGTGTGTATGTTAGTAGTGTAGGTGTTTCATTTTTTTGGTGAGGATGTGTGTACTAGTGAATTTCTGTGTTTTTGCTGTTGCTTACTTGTGTATTTGTTGAACACCCATTGTTAGAATTTGAAAGATTTGTGAAATTTATGTCCTCACTTTGATGGCCTTTGTGACAATGAAAGCTTTCAGACTATTGTTGCATTTGGTTTTTCATAATTACTGAATTTTCGTCATTTCACTTCACCCTTAGTGAAATCTTTCATTATAATTCATTTTTTCTCCTGATTTCCAAGCTCTTTACGCTTTGAACCGCAGCAGCATACAGTAAATGATACTTTAAATTGAAGCTCAGATCGAGTATGTTATCACACAAAAATTCAGTGTGTACCCAATGATCATCATTGCCTTATTATACTGCTTACATTATTTTGTACTTTTTTTTTTGTTTTCTTAGTTTTTAACTTTTTTTGTGGGGCTCAGATAGTATACAATGTAAACCATCGTCATTGTCAAATACAATTGGTACTTTGACATGCCCCTTTATTTTTATTAATTTTCTGTGGAGCTCCGATAGCATACTTAGTGTATGCAATCATCATAAAATTAACATACAGCAAACAGCTGCATAGTAAAATATGCCCCCTTTTACTTAGTTTTAACTTCATTTGTGTGAAGTTTGAAAAAGTTGTATTAAGGTTTTCTTAGTTTCAACTTTGTTTGAAGTTGATCTTGTATAGTACTTCAGAGGCCTTTGATATAAATTTAAACAGTACTGTACGTAAGAGTCAGTCACTGTCAGTTTACAGTAGCTTGTACAGTAGATTGGTGCTGGCAACTGTTGCTGGTTGCTTAAGGACCATACCTGTCAAAAAAGAAGAAAGTCGAAACTCAGTGGACAATAATAAATAACATCACTAACTTTTTCAAAATGCACAAACGCATTCATTTTCAAATCATTCTTTCATTCTCCTTTGTCTTTTACTCACCAAACTATTATTCACGAAAGTCTAATTTTGTGCCTGTACACCACTTGCATTGTCAGCGGCCCATGAGTGATAGCTGAAAAAAAATAGAAAACAGGCTATTAGTTAAAAGGAAATTTTGCAAAATGTCATGAAAGAGACACATATTGTAACTGAAGTCTTAACTAATATACAGTTGCATGCATAAATAGTTACCTTGCAAAACATCCAACTTTGCAAAGATGAACCATGCAAAGGTTGCAGCCGGTTCTTGTAACTCTCAGTTTGCCTGCGGGAGTGGTGGCATTTGTGTGTTTGCACCACACACATTGTTTGGGCCATTTGGTTGGCATCCTAATACATTTATGTCCAGCTGCATGGCGTGCTGGAACTGGGGCTGCAGCTGTGTTCTGCCTTCTGGTGGTGGAGCCTCCTGAATAGCCATCAATAAGTTGCTTGGCCAGCTCCATTATGAAGTCAGCATGTGGCTCCAAGGGTTCTTCAGGGTCAAATGTGCTGCTGCTGACTTTGTAACTTATGAAGGCATTTACCCTGCTGACATCAATTATGAAATATAACAATTGCATTCACCACTTTTGAGATTTTCGGGTGATGGTGTAGTTAGCCCGTAGCTGATCAGCCCTATCGACTCCCCCCATGCAGCTGGTATATGAAATTGCAGCAGGTGGTGCCCTCACTTGTTTGGATGTTCTCACCCGTTCATTTTCATCTTTGTAAGTGCGGGTTAAAAAGTCAGTCGCACTTCGGAAGCCGTTGTGCCCAGTTGATAAAATAGACATTACAGATGAATCCCTCCAAAGTGTGTAAGTCAGCTTTCCATTCTGCCTGACATAGAATGTGCCTCTTGGAGTTTTCTTCATTTTTTTGATAGACTGGTAGTTGGAGGGATTCTTGTTTGGATTTGGTGACAGATCTGCTGGAAGGCCTCTTGCATTCATACTTATAGCCCCTGTCAAATAAGTACGTTTCTCCAGCAGCTCTCTGGCAAATGGCACTGATGTGTAAAGCTTATCACAGTAGATGTGGTGGTATTTTCCTGTGAAATGCCGGCAGATGCTGAGGGAGGTGTCCAACATTCTGTGAGGTGCTCTTGGATGGACCTCAAAAAAGAGCATGAACCCAGTGGCAGATTCAGCTAAGGAGTACACCTTGAAGCCACTTCTTATCGGTTTGAGAGGCATAAAAACTTTCTGGGTAGTTGCCTTGAAGCCTTTGTACTTGATCATAGCCTCATCAATAGCCAAATCTGCCAAAGGGTTCCACTTTGTCCGGCAGTTGCTAGCCACTGTATCCCACAGTTCCTGCACAGGATACACTGGGTGTTCCTTCATATACGTGTATCTACGGCCTCTTTCTTCACTAGTAGTCTGTGGCCAGTCATCAGGGGATGTGTCCGGATTGTGGCAGGCTAGGTACTGGCTTAGCTCTTCAAAGCGGTTTTTCTTCATAGTGGATATCACGAGGTCATTTTTCCAACCTCTTTCACTGGACCAGTACTTTCCAATGCTACTTGCCTTTGAAAGTGACATCACTAGCCGTAGACCCAGCCAGGCCTTCACCTCAGCAGCAGAGGTTGGTTGTTTTCCAGCAGCATTTAGTTTGACATTGGTCCAGTCAACCACTCGGAGAATAAGTAAAAGTGGGAAAAACTCATAAAAGAAATCAATCTCCTGGTAGTTTTCACTGTTGAAGGTTGGACCATAGAGTGCTCTGCCTTTGAACTTGTGTTTTTTTACTTTTGTAAGTCTCCTGGTCCATCCAAACTCGTCTGTGGGATACTCTTCATCAGAAGAGTTGGCCTCTTCAGGATCATCATCAGAATTCGGATCCAGCACTCGTTTCTGGCTACCTGAAGATCTTTGATTTGCCCAGCTCAGGGACTGCTCTCGTGAGGGTTGTTGTGGCTGCTGATCAGAGCCGGACATGTTTTCTTCCGAACCTTCCTCATCCCCACTCTCTTCATCCCCAATCTCTTCATCCCCAATCTCTTCCTCCCCACTCTCCTCATCCTCACTCTCTGACAGTGTGTCCGGTGGCTGGTAGTCACTATCACTGTCACTGTCTGATTCCATAGGTGCCTGGTGTAGTCCAGGAAAGGTAGTTGGAGCTATGGAATCAGACCCAGCAGCAGACATTGGCTCATTAGACACAGCAGTCGATGTTGAGGGCTGGTCCTCTACTTTCTCTTTAGCCTCCTCTTTACTGCTACCTTTTTTAGCAGCCTTCTTTGTCTTAGGTTGGCCACTTCTCTCTTCTCTTTTTCTCTTAGCCATGTCTTTTCTACTCCGGCTTTGGTCTGCGAACGAACTTTTTTCAGAACCTCGAAGGCCTTCCAAAACTCCAAACAGCTCACGATATGACATGATTACATTTACTTCCAAAGACAAATATTGGAAATGAGGGACTGAGCAACTTGTTACAACCCTATATATACCATACTTACCACCTGTCTTTGCAAACTGTTAAATAACATGAATTTTACCCTTTTTGTCTTGTCCATTATTAGTTAAATTACAGAAATTTCTTCATTTACATGTGCATTTAAAATTAATTTAAAATTATTTCAAATCTGTAGCATTTGTAACCTCCAAACATTGGAAATTTCCTCTCATTATAGGGTTTGAAGGTTGAAGGTCAAAAAGTAAAATTTTCCCTAAACAGACATTCTGGTTTGACCAAAATCATGGAGCTTTTCACAATTGTTTACAAATAGAATGTTTAGACATTCTCCCAGCTTGCTATTGTAAACATTTTATGTCCCTGAAAATGTAAAAAAAAAAATGAAATTTGACTCACCTAGGAGTTTAGTGCAATATGTGTGCCATTTTGTCTTCTTTTCTGCCTCAGTTACACAAGTTGAAGGTCCCACATTAAAAGGCTTTTCTTGTGTTGAAGAAGTCATCCAGCTGGTTTTATGAGGTCATGTTCAGTTCGTCAAAGTACTTTGGCAAAGTTTATGTTAGTTTTGGTAGTATAATTTGCAGATTTTGGTTAAATTGTACTGAAAATTCCTTTTGCTATGTTAGGTACTGTATTATACTGTTTTGGTTTACAAAAACACATGAAAAAAGTGAGATTGTATTGAGAGAAATTAAAAAAAAGTAAAAAAAAATAAAAAAAATAAAAAATTAAAACAAAAAAATAAAAAATTAAAACAAACAAAAATAAAAAAAAACAAACAAAAACAAAAAATTTAAACGTAAATAAATAACAGTCTTGTGTTCATGTCTGTTGTTTTGTAAATCAAACATTTCCACTTTGTTTTGTTTTTTCTAAAAAAAATTTTTAAATGCAAATGTGTATTTATTTTTAAAGTTTAAGAAGTTATCTCCTAAAACTCGCAGTGCTTAAATTCCTATTCAAGTGAGGACACACTTTAGCAAAACTAAACTCTTCCTGACCTGCTTCCCCTTCCTTGTCAACATTGTCTAAGCTCTGGTTAAAAATTCGGAAGTCCAGAAACACACAGTACTAAGATTTCTATTCAAGTGAGGACAAACCTAAGCAAAAGCAAACCCTCCTGTCTTGCCTCCCCTTCCCCTCAAACAGGCCACAGAGTCCTTGTCAATATTGCCTAAGCCCTGGCCACCAAGTCCTAAAACACAGAGTACTGAGAATCCTATTCAACTGGGGACACAAAAGTAAACATACACAGCTCCACAGAGACCCACCCCTACCCTCAATACAAATAACACAAGTTGTGCTGGAACAAGATTTTGAATGACTCAGGGATTTGCAGTAAACAGGAAGTATTTGTGTTTGCACTGACTGCCTGAACCTCACAAAATCTTATGAAAGAATTTGTAAGATTCAGGACTTTAACTTTTGCACAACTCTTTATACAACTGTGATAATTTGAATGATTCAGGAATTCCTATACTTTATCACTGCACTGATGCTCATGTGTCAAACTCCTGAACCTCACAAAATCATGTGTGGGATTTTGAAGGACTCAGGAACTCCTGCACTTCTCATGTGAAAGAAATTGTAAGATTCAGGAACTAATGAGAAATGTCATACGAGGGAGTTAGGGTTAAGGCTTTAAGGCAGAAATAAATTGCCAAAATTTCAAGTACATTAATGTGCAAGGTTTTCTCATTTTCAGTCCATTTCCCTTGTGCCTTAGTTGCTAGGGTAGGTGAATATCCACCCCAGCCCACTAAGGAAGCATCTGTTTTTAATATTAAATCTGGATCGGATTCAAGAATATGGTTATATGCAGTGGCAAGATTTTCTTGCCACCAGTCAAGTTCTGTAAGGTCTGTTGCTGAAACACAAATTTGTGAATCAAAATTTCCTTGATTTCTCTTTAATGATTCGATTTTGATCATCTCCAGGTCTCTATAATGAAGAGGCCCGTAACGTACGCCAGGAAAGAGTGACACCAGCATACCAATAATATGCGCAAGGTCCCTTATAGTTTTCATTTGCTTACCCTTAAACTTTTGAATTTCAGACAGGGTAGCAGCAACTCTTTCAGGTTTGGGCCGGACAGTCATAGTTTGTGAATTTAACACAAACCCGAGAAACGTTAAAGTGTTTCTTGGTTCTAAGACAGATTTATCCGGGTGTATAATGAAACCTACTTTTTGGAACAGATGCACTGCTTGAGTAACTGCATATAGACAGTCACGTTTGGAACTGGCCTGAATATAAATATCGTCAATATAAGCAAGGCAGGAAATTCCTAATTTACGTAGTTCTGACAAAATAGGTTTGAGCAGTTTTGTAAATATACGAGGTGCTGATGCCAGCCCATTAGGTAAACATGTATATTGGTAGACATTTTCTTTGTATAGAAATCTTAGGAATTTCCTACTACCCTGGCTGACAGGCACAGAATAGTACGCATCTTTGAGATCAACAGATGCCATAAAGCAATTAGGTTCCATAAGTTTAAGTGCAGATTGCAGAGTGTCCATTTTAAAATGGTAGTACTTTACACTCTCATTCAAATTCTTTAAATTCAAAATCATTCGAAAGGACCCATCAGGCTTTGGTCTAAAAAATACTGATGAGATAAATTCATTACGAGAGTGTGAAGTTCTTTCAAGAACACCTTTTGAGAGAAGTTTCTCAATTTCTTCTTGCAAAACCAGTTCTTCATTAGTGTTTAATTTGGCATATTTACACTTGGACTTGTACCATCTTATAGGTTTGTCCTGGTCAAATTCAATGTCATATCCATTGACACAATTCAGAATTACAGGATCACTAGTAATTTCTTGCCATTTTGCTTTTGAAAGTATTTCAATCTACCAGCTGGTAAGTTACTGGTACCGAGTTTTAAGCAAATGGAACTCACCTCACCTGATTTGAGTTAATTCTTTGAGTTTCTTGTTGGCCATGGTGTTTGGCCCCTTTGGCAGCGATCTGTTGAAGCGCTGCTGACCTTGAAGGTTGCCTAAAAGGCTGATAACGGTGAGTTCGTCCACGGTCAGTATATTTACTCCTGCCAAACTTTCTGCCTCTGCCACGAGGCGGAGCCATGCAGCGTTTGCTAATCTTATTTGCGTCACTAATATCTGTAACTGCTGTGTAATTTCATCTCCGAACAAATATTTTGAAATTGCCATACTTTAACAGCAGAGACTTTTGTACTCTGCTTTCAGCTCTGGCCCCATCAAATCTCGTCGAAAAGTACTGAGATTTACATTAGCAGATCTAAGAAGCGCCAGAGAATCAGTTACTTTTGTTAGCAGTGTATCTTTATCCATATTCGCTTTACTTGCAACATAATCATTAAGAAGAGAAGTTAATGCAGGACATGGCTTTGACATTTAATGTCTGAATTTTTTGCAGTTTCATGTCTCTTGTACGGGTACCCATTTGTAGATGGTCCCAAATTGGTTTGTTACAGTGAGTGGTTTCCAACAACTCCACATTTTCTGGCCTTAGGTATTTACTGCATTATTCTTTGATTTTTGCCTGCTTTAGTTTAGATTTACAGATATTCGACAAAAGTGTTGATACTATGTCTTGGACTTTGGGTCAATTTTATTGAGCCAAATTAAGCTCAGCTGTAATATCACCGAAAACCTGTTCACCGGCATCTAAAGAACAAATGTCAGGCTCTTTTCGTGCTACCACTCAGTAAATCTTCAAGATCATTGTCTAAATCAAAATGTTCTGAATCCTCCTTTTCTCCAAAAGGAGACGCATGTAAAGCCTCCTGATTTGCTGGAAATGGTGAGTCATCCCACCTCATGAGTCGGAGGCTTGACATTTACTGCCGGAACCAATTTCTCCGACAAAAGTTTAATTTGTGCCTGCATTTGCAGCAACATAGATTTATAGTCAGTATCGACTTTAGATGTGCCTTCTCCTGATGGAGATGCCAATGTCGTGGCTTGACTTTGCTCTGTGGCATTGGGAAGTGAATGCACTTCCTCTTCTTCATAATCCAGTAGGTCCATATCCTATCTGTTTCTTACAACGTAAGCCAACACAGGGCTTCAAACTGTTATGGTTTTACCAAATCCTCTTGAAAGGACAATTAAATTTTTCTCACCAACGGCACTATTGCTTCTGCTCTAGTATTTACAATTTAAGCAAACACGAGACTCGAGACTTCGTTGGTACGCCCGACTTGATAAGAGCAATTAAAGCTTTGATAAGAGCAATTAAATTTTGCTCGCAAACGGCACAATTTCCTCAACAGTTAGAACAACTTTCACTGCTTTAAGGTTGTGTACATACATATAATATGTGAATGTACAATTTTTTCACAAGCGTGAAGAACAATTAACGACAATCTCTACCCAGCAAAATACTGAGAGTGATGAAATCTGACACTAAAAAGCAAAATACTTTTAGTGTGCCCTGAATACTTGCTGTAACACCACATGCCTAGCAAAATACTGGCAGTGTAACGTTTTCACTAACCTGATGAAAAATTGAAACGTCAAGCAAGCTCAGGAAGACTCTAACTGTACACAGCACGGGTTAATAAATATTTTACTTACCAAGCGTTGCTTTCACTGTTCAGGACGAGAGTGAATCCACGTGCGTTAAAATTGCATGACTGTTTTCTGTGTGTATGCTAAGATTCAGTTACGTAACACACGTCGACTGGACAATGCCCCAGTTCAATGAAAGCCACAGCCAGCTAGCTTGACTGTCGAGGTCGCATTGTTAACAATACAATGCAGGTAGCATACACGTAACTACAGATAGTGTAGCACAGTTCAGTAGAGTCTTACAAGGAGTCATGAAGTATTAGAACAAACACAACCCCAACTTGGCATATTTGAAGAGGCGGCTGCAAAATGCGTCCGTTCTCTTCAAATCCAAAACAAGCACTGAGCTTGGCTATCCAATCTTGCAATCTCATGGAATTCCGTAATGAATGGAATAGGCGAGGTAGAATTCATTTTGAGGCACCATCACTGCACGTGAGTATTCAGTAGAACATTTTATTCTTGCCTCTCGTACAGTAAACACATAGCTTGCGGTTCTGTGCCCAAAAGAATTGTTACCGAGCTGTAGGGCTTGCAGTTCATTCATATCTAGACTTGAGGGTCTTGCCGTATATTTTTACGCAAAACAAGAACAGTTTGGACCTTCGTGTGTTAGCGTTAAGACTTATTTTTACCAGGAAGTTATTACTGACTTCGTCTAAATAGCCGTGCCCGAAAGGGAAAGCAGTAAGAAGCTATATATAGCCTATCACATGCGGATATTGTTATGCGAAACGTGAGATGAGTTGACCGTCTGCCCATAGTATCTCTTCAGCCAGAGACTATACCGTAGCAGTGCTACGCTCTCTGTCCCTGCTCCAACGTTGTAATGTAAGTCTATGTTAATTCATAATTCAATGCTATATTTCAAAGCAATACAGTTTGTTGATTAGGCACTAATGAAAATGAAGATATAGCAGGGAGTTGTTATTTGGAAGGAGATTTAACAGAAAGTTTCATTTATGCTAATACTCTAAGACCCATTAAATTTCGAGGAGATCATCAATTATAAGCTACTTATTCCTTTGATGGGGATTTCTGTCTTATTCAACTTGATATCGATATGTTAGCAACATCATTCAGGTCTAATAATCCTATCACAATTGGCTTACCGTGGACAATGCTTTGATGAGTAGGTTTACGCCGCCACCAATTTAGGGGCAGGTGATTCAAAACTCAAAACGACTGTTTCATTGAAATAAATCAATGAGGTCTTCCCCTTCCTATAGAACGAACGTCATGCAAATGAGCTGAGGAGGCAGAAGTCTAATTTTTGTCACAACAATTTGGAAAGTTTCCGGAAGTTTCCTGAAATGGTCAGGTATAGAATCATGTTCTTATTTTTACATAAACCTTATTGGTATTCTCTCATCCGCGTCACCGAGCGTCCAAAGACTTTTTTGAATGGGAGCTTTAGTACCCCCCCCCCCGCCGCCCTCGCTTCCTTTGTCGATGTGTGCGTGTTATATATTATACTAATAATTTTATGCGCGAAGCGCTCCGGCCGAAATTTCACTCTAGAAATCACTGACCTAGGTAAAAATGACATGCAGGTCAGCACTAACATATTTTCAGTTTTCTATCAAAGTATGTCTGCTATCGTGGCCATTTTGACTTGAAAATCTTCTTAACGAAGAGTAGACCTAATAAATCTCCTTCGTATTTGTGCAATCTGTGTCCCTCCATAATCACATCTACACGGAAAACACTAAATAGTTGTTAGACATTTGCCGTTGAATAAAGCCAGTGCGTTTGAAGTGGTGTTGAAGAAATATGGAAGAGCGGGTGAGGGACGCACATTTTCAAAGCCGTAGCGAGCGGGGGGTGTGGGAGGTATCACACCCCCAATATTTGGTCCCCGTCGGCAAATTTTCGGTCTGTCGGCAAAAAGGGGAGAGGGAAAGGAAAAGAAGAGAGAAGGGAAAGGAAAGGAAGGGAGTAAAAAGGAATACGGAGAATGAAAGGAAAAAAGAAAAAGAGAGAACGGGAGTGCGTGGCCAGTCTGTTATCGGCTATTTCGATTTTCAGGTCTTTATCTAATTGGCCCATTCAAGGTGAAGGGCCGTCCGCAAATTGATTTATGCATGTGACGGCTGTATACGGCCGTATCAACGGCCGTCGGTGTAATTGGACGAGTGACTGAGTCCGTCGGCAACTCGGAGAAAGAAAGGGAATCAGTGGTGGTGCCAGGGGAACATGGTCCCCCGTCGGGGAAGGCTGCCCCCCCCCCGTCAGGGAAATTTTCCGATTTCGTCGGGGAGCTGTTATGTATACGATAAAATATGTAGTCCCCGACATCGGCCAGTCGCCCCGACGATTTACTTAATTTTGGTCTAAAATAGGGCAAATTCTTCAATAAAACCCCCCAATTTTCCAATTTTCTTCTCTAAATACCCAATTTTTTCAAATTTTTCATGTTAAAAGCCCAATTTTTTCCAATTTTCTCGAAATTGAGCCCAAAATTTTCAAATTTCCTCGATATAGAGCCCAAAATTTTCAAATTTTCTCGAAATAGAGCCCGAAATTTTCGGCGCACTTTGCGCGCCAAATTTTTCCTTCAAACATCGTTTTGGAACTCTTTCGGCCTCGTTGAGGCTTTGGGTTGTTGGCACCTTGTCGGGCAGCTTGCCCCCCCCCCCCCCTGTCGGGCAAATCCTGGCGTCACCCCTGAAGGGAATTAAAGGCTTCCATATAGGCGCACTATTTCAGGTCATATGACATTCTTGAAAAACCACTTTCTGCACATTATTCCTCAATTTTATCATCACCATGGGGAGCAGCTCCCTGTTACCCATGGAGTAGGCATCCTCAGCCCTTTTTCTTATCTCTAACCTTGACTTCAAACACATTTTCAAAATACCGAGGGTCCGGTTTACCCACAAACATCCTGGGACAAAATAATGCATCCTGGGAAAAAATGCGTGCCGCGCGTGTCTTCCCTCCACTGCAGTCTCAGGATTTTAAGTTTTGAACACCAAGATGAAACAGATACAGAACCCGTTGAAAGCATATTTTGAACGCTTGTGTTAAGATTCTGAACACTTTTTCTCCCTTTCTGAACGCCGGACGCCTATTTGAACACTTACCGTATTTGAACGCCTGACGCGTCTAGTGTTCAAATGCTGAACGCATAGTGTTCCAATTCTGAACGACAGGTCCAGATCCCTAAGTATAGTGGCATGACGGGACGAATAGCCTAACACATTAAAATTATCCGGAATCTTTGCATTGGATAATGTATTATGAACCAAAACATACCTGTCCTGCATGAGACTGAATTTTTTACCCAGAGATTATGCTAAAACCTCAGAGCTTCCGAGGCTTCGCCCCCTGGACCTCCACCAGTTGTCTTAAGGCGGGCCCAATGTTTTAGCCATCCCCTATTTGTGCGACAATGTCCCATAAACGGCGACAAATGTCGCACAATAAAAATCTGACAAGCAAATTCTACCCGGGTGTAAATTTTGAGGTTCTTCATTAGGGCAGAAATCCACTCAAATATTGCATCATTTGCAATCTAGGCACCTTTCAAATTCCAAAAATTTCCAAAGGGGAGGGGGACATCCCTTAGGCCCTACCCTTAGGCCACAGATCAGAAAATGTAGCATTTAGAAAACGTCCTGGCTGAAACACTGGCGGACCTCTGAATCCCAACCGCTTAAAACTATAGCGGCTTGACGAGAGGAATAGCCTAAAACATCAAAATTATGGGGGAATCTTTGCATTTGATGATGCATTGCGAACAAAAATATCCATCCTGAGACTTAACTTTTTACGCAGAGATATGATTAAACCTCAGAGTTTCCGAGGGCTTCGCCCCTGCCCCCCTCCCGCGGGGCTTTTCCCCTAGACCCCACCATGGGCCCTAAGGTCGGCCCCTGGACCCCACCCGCTAAAGCTTGTTTCCACGCTACGCATTACCAGAGCTGTCGGCAAAACATAGTCTCTACCCCCCTCCACAAGAAAACCCCTTCGCTACGCCCCTGCACATTTTTGGCAGTTAACGAAAGATTTATGACTTAAAACAATTGAAAATAGTCCATCGTTCGTTCGTAAAATAATCTTACCTCACTCCCCTACAACACTTTTTATAACTTCTGGGATTATTTCATAGGTAGGAAAAAGTTATTGTGTAATCGATTTCCAAATGAAGGCACAGAAGTGCCGTGCCCCTGGCCCGCCTGGCAACGGACCTGAATGAAGCGGTGTTTAAAGACAAGTAGTTTGAGTTCCACCGCACTGCATGATTATGTACCTGATGCATAGTACACTATAGAATACGTAGCCTACACGTGCTCAGTTAATTTCGATAACGAAAGATACGCTGGACGCAGGCTATGCTATAACCTTTACCTGCAGTACTGGTAGTATCTACCGTGGCACTGAAGGGTACCGTGGCACTGAAGGGACATGCTTGTTCTCTCTCTTCAAACACGACAACGTGACGAAATGGGCTTAATTGTCGTGTTCACAGTTCCGATTACTGTGTGAACACGACGAAGAAGCCCTGTTGATACCTTTCTTTAAACTTGACATCGCAACGAAATTGGCTTAATTGTCGTGTTTTGAGTTTTACTAATATGAGAAGACGACGAAATTGTCTTCAATGTTCTGTTTTAAGTTTTCGTTACAGTGAAAACATGACGAAATTGGCTAAATTGTTGTGTTTTGAGTTTTAGGCACTATAAGAACATGACGAAATTGGCTTAATCGTAGTGTTTTAAGTTTTACTAATGTGAGAGGATGACGAAATTGTCAAAAATGTCCTGTTTTAGGTATTGGCAACTGTGAAAACATGACGAAATTGGCTTAATTGTCGTGTTTTAAGTTTTTAGTAATGTAAGAACATGACGAAATTATCAAAAATGTCATGTTTTAAGCATTGGCAACTGTGAGAACATGACAAAATTGTCGTGTTTTAATCTTTTAATGATGTGAGAAGATGACTAAATTGCTTAAAACGTCCTGTTTTAACTATTGGAAACTGTGAGAACATGACAATATTGACTTAATTGTCGTGTTTAAAGTTTTTACTAAATGTGAGAAGGTGACGAAATTGCCTAAAATGTCCTTTTTCAACTATTGGCAACTGTGCGAACATGACAAAATTGGCTTATTTGTCGTGTTTTAAGCTTTTAATGATGTGAGAAGATGACGAAATTGTCAAAAATGTCATGTTTTAAGTATTGGCAACTGTGAGAACATGACGAAATTGGCTTAATTGCCGTGTTTTTAGTTTTGGGCATTGTGAAAACATGACAAAATTGGCGTAATCGTAGTATTTAAAGTTTTAAGTAATGTGAAAACATGACGAAATTGGCTAAATTGTCGTGTCTCAAGTATTGCTAAGTTCGGTCTACTTAAATTTACCGTGGCACTGAAGGGACATGCGTCTTCCCTCTCTTCAAACAAGAAAAGTTAGAGAACACGACGAAATTTACTTAATTGTCGTATTCTTTGTAAGAGAACACAACAAAAATTGTTCAACTGTCGTGTTTTTTGTGTCGAGTAAAGAGAGAACACGATGAAATTTACCTGATTGTCATATTCTTTGTGAGAGAACACAACAAAAGTTGCTCAATTGTCGCATTTTTGATGTCTAGTAACGAAAGAACACGACGAAATTTACTTGATTGTCATATTCTTTGTGAGAGAACACAACAAAAGTTGCTGAATTGTCGTATTTTTTGTGTCGAGTAACGAGAGAACACGACGAAATTTACTTGATTGTCCTATTCTTTGTGAGAGAACACAACAAAAGTTGCTGAATTGTCGTATTTTTTGTGTCGAGTAACGAGAGAACACGACGAAATTTGCTTGATTGTCGTATTCTTTGTGAGAGAACACAACAAAAATTGCTCAATTGTTGTGTCTTTGGCGTCCAGTAACGAGAGAACACGATGAAATTTACTTGATTGTCTTATTCTTTGTGAGAGAACACAACAAAAGTTGCTGAATTGTCGTGCTGTTTGTGTCGAGTAACGAGAGAACACGACGGAATTTGCTTGATTGTCGTATTCTTTGTAAGAGAACACGACAAAATTTGCTCAATTGTCGTGTTTTTGGTGTCGAGTAACGAGAGAACACGACAAAGTTTGCTTACTTTGTCGTGTTCTTTGTGTCAGCTGATTAGAAAATATGACAAAAGTTGGTCCGCTATTGTCGTGTTCTTTGTGTCGAGTAACGAAAGAATACGACGAAATTTGCTTAAATTGTCATGTTCTTTGTGTCGACCAATGAGAAAGCGCGACTGAATTCGTTAACATGTCGCAACTCTGACTGTTAGTTGGTGACAGTGCAAGACGGAATTTACTTAATTGCTTTGCTTGTTGCATCAAGTAATGTTAGAAAATGACGGATTTTACTTAATTGTCCTACTCTAAGTGTCGGCCAATAACAGGATATGACGAAAGTGTTTAATTGTAGTATTTTATTATTCCATTAATGTGGGAACACTGCAGAATTTGCTTACTTGTATATTTTGCAGTGGGGTAGCCACGGGGGGGGGGGGCGGGCAGTTACTTACCCCAAACTTCCGTCAGGCCCCCCAAAAATTTCAAGGTTATGTGGTAAATGTCTAAATATCACTGGCGGATTAGGCCTGTCATTTAAATTTCTGTCTTTCTAAATTCTCACGCATTTCAAATTGTCAAATTTTCCTATCTAAACAGGTTAATAAAGTTCTTAGGCTACAACAGGTTTCTGTTTCCAAAATTTACCAGGTTTATGCGTCGACCTCGGAAGTATTTTTCACACCTAGAAATAGATTTCCCTGTTCTCTGTTTATTATAGGCTGAGACATTATGCAGGGCTGACAATTCTAGACGAAAAGACTAGGTAACAAAAACTAGTTACGGGATAGTTACGGCTACTTGTAAGCGGAATATCTGTACTCAGGGGCGTAAATACGGGTGGGGGGGGGGTGGAGGTGTGATACTCCCTCCTGTGAAAATCAAAAGTCGATCTCTGAGCGCCAAAAAGTCGGTCTCAAATCCAGTTCAGTATGCTTTTGTAACAGTAGACCAGACATGAACAACATTTGAAGTCACTGGCGTAGGAAAATGTTCGAGAGTGGGGGCTGAACCTTGTTTCGGATCGCCGTCCTGGGGGAGGGGTCTAAGGGTGTCCCCCCTTCCCCTTTGGAAAATTTTTGGATATTTGAGGGACCTTAGATGCAATTTGGTGGATCTTTTTGGACAAATTTTAAGGTAAATTACTACAATTTTTTGACATTTTTGTCAATTGTTTTTGAAAATTTTTTGATATTTCAGGGACCTAGATGCAATATGGTGCACAAAGTTTAAGGTACATTACTGTAAATTACTGACATTTTTTACAGAAAATTTCTGAGAATTTTTGATTCCTTGCCAAAGGCAGGCAAGGAATCTATGCGATGGTGATGTCGTGTGTGTGTGTGTGTGTGTGTGTATGTGCGTGTGTGTGTATGTGTGTGTGTATGTGACGCCTAGCTTGTAAACACGATATCTCAAGATAGCAATGACCGACACTTTTCATATTTGGTATGTAGATTCATCATGTTGAGAGGAAGAAGCCTATTGTTTTTGGTGGAGGTCAAAGGTCATTTGAGGTCACCAGAGGTCAAATACCGAAAACTTTGTAAACACGATATCTCAAGTTAGCAATGACCGACACTTTTCATATTTGGTATACAGATTTGTCGTGTCAAGAGGAAGAATCCTATTATTTTTGGTACAGGTCAAAGGTCATCTGAGGTCACCAGAGGTTAATCTGCGAAAACCTCGTAAATGGCTTGTAAACCCAATATCTCAAGATAGCAATGACCGACACTTTTCATATTTGGTATATAGATTTTTCGTGTTGAGAGAAAGAACCCTATTGTTTTTGGTAGAGGTCAAAGGTCATCTGAGGTCACCGGAGGTTAAAATGTGAAAAATCTCGTAAACACAATATCTCAAGATAGCAAAGGCCGACAGTTTTCATATTTGGTATACAGATTTTTCATGTCAAGAGGAAGAAGCCTATTGTTTTTGGTAGAGGTCAAAGGTCATCTGAGGTCACCAGAGGTTAAACTGCGAAAAACCTCGTAAACACAATATCTCAAGATAGCAATGACCGACAGTTTTCATATTTGGTATACAGATTTAGCATGTCAAGAGGAAGAAGCCTATTGTTTTTGGTAGAGGTCAAAGTTCATCTGAAGTCACCAGAGGTTAATCTGCGAAAACCTTGTAAACGGCTTGTAAACACGATATCTCAAGATAGCAATGACCGACACTTTTCATATTTGGTATATAGATTTGTCATGTTGAGAGGAAGAACCCTATTGTTTTTGGTAGAGGTCAAAGGTCATCTGAGGTTACCAGAGGTGAAATGGCGAAAACCTCGTAAACACAATATCTCAAGATAGCAAAGGCCAACACTTTTCATATTTGGTATACAGATTTTGCATGTCAAGAGGAAGAACGCTATTGTTTTTGGTGGTGGTCAAAGGTCATTTGAGGCCACCGCAGGTTAAAAGCCGAAATGGCTCGTAATCAAGCTATTTCAAGTTAGGAATGACCAACACTTTTGATATGTGGTATATAGATTCATCATGTTGAGAGGAAGAACCCCTATTATTTTTGGTGAAGGTCAGAGGTCATTTGAGGTCACCTTAGGTAAAAGGCCGAAAAGCTCGTAATCACTATATCTCAAGATAGGAGTGACCAACACTTTTCATATTTGGTATATAGATGTTTCATATTGAGAGAAAGAACCCTATTGTTTTTGGTGGAGGTCAAAGGTCATTTGAGGTCACCAGAGGTCAAAGACCAAAAACCTTGAAATTGAGATATGTCAAGATAGGAATGGCGGATATAGATTTTTCATGTTGAGAGGAAGAACGCTATTGTTTTTGGTAGAGGTCAAAGGTCATCTGAGGTCACCAGAGGTTGAACTACAGAAACCTTGTAAATGGCTTGTAATCACGATATCTCAAGATAGCAATGACAGCCACTTTTCATATTTCGTATGTAAATTTGCCATGTTGAGAGGAAAAACCCTATCAATTTTGGTGGAGGTCAAGGTCATCTGGGGTTACCAGAGGTCAAAAAACAAAATTTCCCAAGAATTCCCAAGATTGTCATCTGGGGTCACTGGGATCAAAAGCAACATTTCCCAAGAATTCCCAAGATCATTATATGGGGTCATCAGAGCTAGGTCAGAAAACAAAATATCGCAAGTATTCCCAAGATTGTCCTCTGGGGTCACCAGAGGTCAGAAAGCAAAGTTTCCCAAGAATTCCCAAGATCGTTATCTGGGGTTATCAGAGGTCAAAAAGCAAAATTTCACAAGAATTCCCAAGATCGTAATCTGAGGTCACCAAGGGTCAAAAAGCAAAATTTCCCAAGACCTTTCAAGATCCAAGATCCATTGGAGTTGAATTCCTTTCAAGACACTTTCGTTTTTCTTTTTTGTTATATTTGGTGGGGTTCAAAGTTCATGTGAGGTCAGCAGAGGTGAAATTGTTACAATATCGTAAAATTATGTAGTAAAGGAAGATAAATTTGAGGGATAAACCTCAGTACAACAAAGCATCCCCATTCGGCAAGGAATCACTAAGCCCTTAGGCTTTCTGGTTTTGGAAAGTTTTTGGATATTTCAAGGACCTTAGATGCAATTTGGTGCATCATATCGGGCAAATTTTAAAGACAAATATTCGTCATCCCAATGTATATTTTTAGTGTGGTGTTATTAAAATTCTCACTTGGTGACTGCTCTAGGCTTGACATCAAAGTTTGAAAACTCAAAAGATGCAGAGTAGCTTACATTCCACACAATGCAGAGAGAGTGTGTGTGTGTTTAGATTACACATTATGGCCTTTTGTGCTCATCAGGCTGCCAGGACATGACCTTAAGCAATAAATAAGGTTTGTGTCTCCACAAAGAGAAGCTTTACTTAGTTATGGGAGGAGCTACACGTTGCATAGATGGGAGAATTGGAACTGTTTGGGATGATGAGAATTACCCTTTAATGTAAATGATTGCAATTTTTTGGACATTTTTTTATAGAAAATTTTTAACAATTTCTTTGGAAAATTTTTGGATATTTGAGGGACCTTAGATGCAATTGGGTGCATCATTTTGGACAAATTTTAAGGTAAATTACTGCAAATTTTTGATATTTTTACAGAAGAGACAAATAAGGGGTTTTCGTCCTTGGAATGTGGCGGGCTGAAGCATACTTCCGGACCCACAATTTTCTCTGGGGACTGTCACCCCGAGCCCCCCGATTCCTACGCCCTTGTCTGAAGTGCAAAAAAACAAAAAAAACAAAAAAAAACAGAAAAAAGAAGTTCTTCGAAAATTCAGACATGAAAACAACATCTGAAGTGCAAAAAAGCAAAAAGAAGAAGAAAAAAAAAACGGTCTTAAAATTCGGATCGCACAGCCATGTCAATGGGAGTCGGTCTCCAAGAAATGTAGTTGGTCCCAAAATAGTTCACCCCCTGCGAATTCATGTATATACGCCCCTGGTTACATTGGGTCCCGTTACATAACTCAGCTAGTCCTGACGTTACAAAGTGCACACACAACACATAGTCTAGGCCTACATAACCTTCAGGCGTTGAAAGTAACGTTAGGACTGTATGTAAAATCTAGTAACGGCATAAGGCCTAGCCTAGCGCTTGGCTATACGTATACGAGGACCTCACCTGTTTACACATGTCCCGCAGGTCTTTCCCTGCTCTCCCGATCGGCAAACTTCCGATGCGGTTGTGTCCGTCTAGGGTTAGTTAGTTAGATGGTACTTAACGACACATCAACACTAGTGTGTTATGCAGTGTCATCTAGATAAAAACGGTAAAACTAAAAAGTAAAAACGTGTCCGTCTAGGGAAACTAATATTTCGGTTCCAGGACAACTCCCACCAGGACAATTCCCAACCGGACAATTGCCCCCGGACAATTCCCACCCGGACAATTCCCACCAGGACAATTGCCAACCCGGACAATTGCCAATCCGGACAACTACAACCCGGACAATTTCCACCCGGACAACCGCCATCCGGACAATTCCCACCCGGACAACTTGGCAACACGAACAATTACCACTCGGACAATTGCCAACCCGGACAACCGATATGCTGTACAGGAAAAACGATACATTATTGGGGGGTAGTTGGTGTGGAAAGTGAACAGCGAGAGGTGTAGTGAGCTTTCAGAATTAGTTATTAGTGAAGCTGCCCTACAGGAAGTAATAACGAGACATTTCCACCAAAGTTTTCCTATGCACAGCGGTATAGCATTAGTATGAGACATCAATTTGTATGAAGCTCATGCGAAGCACGCCGAAAAATTTATCGAGAGTTGTGATTCCCTGCACATGGGTAGGGTTTGGGATTTTTTTTTGCAAGGACCATGGTGCATTTAATGACTTACATGATTACTTTCAGTAACCGTTATTTCAAATCTTCAAGTCACAATAGTGTGGCGTGTTGTAGACGCACATGCTTTGAAAGAAAATTTACCATACCAGACAAAGTTTTCAATTGTATTGATCAGTTTCCGAAGAGGATGCGCGTGAAGCGCGCCGGGAAAAATCTTCTTAGCATTTCTATGGTGTTTGATATTGATGTTTTCTTTTCATTTAACATTACAAAATTTGATCATGACAGGCTATTGAAAAATTCTTGTATAATTTTGTGATCTCGCTTCCTTTCGCTAATGTTTTTCATTGTTTTTATTTTATTAAACTCGGGAAAAAGTGGGGGCAAGTGTCCTTCCTTGCCCCGCCTATAAACATGCTTTCTACCCCTTATCTCGTGAACTCACATAGGCCACAGTGCCGTAAATTTTATGTTGTCGCCTTGATCTGAGGCTATGATGTATGCCCTTCCCTTTTAAACGTTTTTCGTTATTATATGTGCAGTCTGGTGACATTTTCTGTAAAATTGATGTAGTTTTACATTACATTTTTGGTATGTAGATTAAATGTCACTCCCACAACTACGGAAAAGCTAATTTTTGTGTCGACCACAACAGTGTCAACAGGGACGCCCCTTAGGATTGATGAGTGGGGGATGTTGGACCTTTTCCCGACAAAAATGGTTTCATTCCCGACAAAATATAAGAACGGTTAAGTCATAACCCTCGTTTTAATGAAATTTGCAAAAAGTACAAGATGTAAACTTTTACTATAACGGGAGGAAGATAAGCAAACAACGCAGTTAAACGCAGTTTAAACATTTGGCAATGTCAATTTGACCCTGGCGTACTTGTTTTCATTTATCTGCTACAACAGGATGGAAGATTTGGTCATGGAAGTATTAGCCCTAAGGTGGTACTTCCATGGTGGGAGCATAAGATCGTCTTAGGCATAGGGCTCAGTTGCCCACCGTATGGCCCATTTCAGTAATGCCCCTCTGTGGGAGTCCAGGGGGAGAAGCCCCTGGAAACTCAGAAGCATTTACACGATTTCACGCACTGAAATGAAGTGTTTTACTGTCTACAAACGGCTTTGAGTACGCACTACACCAGGGCCGTAGCCTGCGGGTGGGGGGCAACCCTGAGATTTTCATATTGTGAATGAAAGTTGAGAAGAAATACTAAAATGAAGAAAATATTACTGTCCAAATTATAAATTCAAGGCCCTCAAAACTTAGGAAACGGCTTATAAGGGGTCTGTTTCCCCATATTTTCCTGGAGATGTGTTTTATGCGGGTTTCTCGTCGTGACGTATGAACAATCTTCCTCCTACAAGAAACATCGCTTGGATACACCAGCATATACGATGGCTAAATATTAAAGTCTATGATTACCTATGTTTACTATAGCTAAACTCACTGAGCTGGTAAAATAAATTTTTAGTTTTAAGGGCATATTTAAGTAGTCACCGCAAACTTACTTTGAAACAAAAGCTAAATCTCACAAATGTTCCCTTATTTCACTTCAAGTACGTTCTTGATATGTTAGAACATATCCTAAACATTTCATATTCAAGGTAAACCAAGGAGTTACCCTACACCTGAATTTCACAACTCAGTGAGAAAAATGTTGTAACAGAATCCTCAAAAGCCATTCATAAAATAGGATACCTGGGTACACTCATTCAAATTTGGGTGACTGCATTTTCCCTTTAAATTAAATCTAGCTTTTGTTCTTGAAATTTTGATTTGTTTGCAAGCAAGAACTCTTAAAGAAGAATGTTTAGATGCACCTTTAAGGTCTAAAATGTGTTATCCTCCCATCTGGGAGACTTTTCTACCGAACATTTTCTTGCATCCTACGCTACGGATACGCGCCAACCGAAAGTTCCCCAGTGGCGTACTAAGAGCGCCAGGGCGAAGCCTCAGCCGGGTACCAGGCTTGTGGGGATGTCACGAAACAGCCGAAATAGTCAGTAAATAATTTCAGGTCATGTTATCAATATCAGTCCAAAGCTTTATCAAAGATAACACCATTTTAGATCTAGGAATACTTAGGACAAAAAAATTCCTCAAGAATAGAGGTGTCATCCCTCTCGTGAGGCAACGTTTCTTTAATGACACCCCAGCAAAATAGAAAAAAATCACAAAATAATAAGGATATCGTAGCATATAATCAATTCAACACTTCAAGAAGCTTTACCAAACATAGTACCATTTTGCATCCAAGCCACCTCACAAAGAGCATACAGTGTTATTCTCTACTCTTAGACAGCACCTCTTGACTTACGCCCAGCCAAAAAAATAGGAAGAATATTACTTAACAATTACAGTCTGTAAAGATATAACACAGTTCAGGGCTTTGCAAACGATAGCACAATTTTGCCCCTAGCCAGGCCTTACATGTATCCCTTACCTCAGCACCCTCCCCAGGATGGCATCCACGCAGAGGTGAAAAGGGAAGGGTCCACCTGGGTGTCAACTATCTGTAGAAACGACACTTGGTGCACCGCTTAGCTCAGGCTAGTTCCATAAACTGCCCCCCCCCCCCGGGGATTTCTCCCAGGCTAAGGACCTGTAAATGGACCATGCATAAAATAGCAGTTTGTCTATATCTTTTCGAAAATAGCATATATATGGACTAACCACTGGGGGATTTCTTCAAGACTGATGTTTAAAGGAGGGTCAATAGAGTTCCACAGTGGGGAGTTTCATAACGTTTTAACCGGAGTTTTGCAATACTTATACTCACTTTGTTCTATGGGTAGTCTTAATAGGTTAACAAGAGTACAAGATGAATGCGCTCGAAGAGTCCCGAAAAATAACACCTTTGCGAACATTTTAGTAATGTTTGCCTTCATTTTACAAAGCAATTAACTATCTACAGATTGCACTGAATACGCACTTTACAGACGTAAAAACTGGAATAAGCCGTGTTGTTTCATAATAGACAGGACTAACTGCCATTCCATTTCTTTACTGATGCATTTTTGAGAGTTGGGAGCTAAAATGGGCAATCACGGAGGTTGCACGAAGTTTTGCAATAATCCAAAGCACGTTCCGTCCTTCTTAATCTTTTAATTGGAAATGTAGCCGATATAAAGGATGAGGGCGAGCGCGCCGAAAAATGGGATTTTAAGGGATTTTACTAACGTCTTTAGGCACCTCCGGCCGGATTTGATCTGTGGGTTTACTATACAATATTTTCCAAAACTGATGAAACTGTTACGTTTGCTGCCACGGCATACGTATCCGCATCCGCAAGATCGCATTTGCACAGTGCACACACACACACACACCACAGGCTCCACAATTAGCCTATTGTTTTTTCGTGTAGGCGTGATTCCCGGAAAAACACAAAATTGAATCCATGAGAGGTTCTATCCTCTTTCTCTTATGATCAGGAAGATTCTTAGTTCAGACTCAACAACATGATTAACATATTTTGTAAGAAACGTAAAGTGTCTCAATGTCCAGGGGTGGTGGAAGGTCGCAACGCGACCGGTCGCCCGGCGTCTTGGTTTTTCTCTTAAAGACAGACACACATCACCCCACATACATTTTGGTTGAGAGAAAGCAAAATTCTCAATTGGTCAGTGGTGAATGCTCTTTGATTGACATCAAAGTCAAAAGATGCAGAGTAGCTCACATTACACAGCATGTGCAAAGAATGTTGTGATTACATATTATGGCCTTGTATGCCCATCAGGATATGACCTTAAGCAGCAAACTAGGTTTTTGTCTGCACAAGGGTGTCTGCTCAAGAAGGGGCTCAATACAGTTTTGGAAGGAGTAACTTAATCGGAAGAGCTGGAACTGTCTAGGACGAGAAGGGCAGATTCTTCCATAGAAACCCAAAGTTTCTAATTTTTCTTAATAAGAATCAAATGTTTTTAATTTTTCGTCAACAGAATCCCAAATTTTTCGTCGCACGCCAAAAATTTCGCTTTCGGCATATCCTTTCTGTAACCCATTGCTTCTAGCGGGACTTCGGGTGGATGGACCCCTTAGAGGAGCTTGTTCCCGTCGTCGGGCTTATCTTTTCACCAGCTTTTGCCGAGTCTGTATGCAGGTTTTACCGTGGTAACAATTTTCCTGCAAAATTTCGGCGCGCTTCGTGCGCAATTCTCACAAGCGAAGTTATATCGCCTATGAACATTATTAACGTAAAAATTCCAGTGTACTATTCTAGCCAAAGGTAGGTGAAGGCTCAAACTTAGATGCTGGGTATCAAGGGGTTTCCATGTAGTAATCTAGTAACTTGAGTAAAATTCGTAACGCGATGACTATATGGTTTGAAGCTAAATTTAATCGTACCCAAATTTATTCCAAAATTTATTTTTTCTGTTCATGCAAAATTTCGTTCAAGTAGAAATACGATAATGACCGTCTGAATTGTGAACTGTGAAGAGATTGGTGTGCTCTCACTGTCATTCAAAGTCCTGCTCAAAGCTCCATGTTAGTGTTCCCATTTTGCTATTTCCTCAGACATTTGGAGAATTTCCCTCTGGGTCCTAGCAAAATCATACTGGACCACACCAAGACTACCTAATGGCATCTCCTGTTCCCCTCGCCGTTCGCAAATTACTCAACTCTTCACCTGCGTTTGCAAAGCCGAAGAAGCATCGTCGTGATCATAGTCTTGTTCCCTTCACTTGTGGAGGCTTTCGTCATGTTTTCTCATACTCTGAAACACAAAACACGAGAAATAAGAAAATTCCGTCGTATTCTCCTATTTTACATTACAAAGGTTACAACAATTTAAAAAATGTTCGCCGTATTCTCCCATTACGAGACACATACAACAGGATATTTAACCAATTTCGTCTTGTTCTCACAATAATCAATACTTGAGACACGACAATTTAGCCAATTTCGTCATGTTTTCACATTACTTAAAACTTTAAATACTACGATTACGCCAATTTTGTCATGTTCTCACAATGCCAAAAATTAAAAACACGGCAATTAAGCCAATTTCGTCATGTTCTCACAGTTGCCAATACTTAAAACATGACATTTTTGACAATTTCGTCATCTTCTCACATCATTAAAAGCTTAAAACACGACAAATAAGCCAATTTTGTCATGTTCACACAGTTGCCAATAGTTGAAAAAGGACATTTTAGGCATTTTCGTCACCTTCTCATATTTAGTAAAAACTTTAAACACGACAATTAAGTCAATATTGTCATGTTCTCACAGTTGCCAATAGTTAAAACAGGACGTTTTAAGCAATTTCGTCATCTTCTCACATCATTAAAAGCTTAAAACACGACAATTAAACCAATTTTGTCATGTTCTCACAGTCGCCAATGCTTAAAACGGGACATTTTTGATAATTTCGTCATGTTCTCACATTACTAAAAACTTAAAACACGACAATTAAGCCAATTTCGTCATGTTTTCACAGTTGGCAATACCTAAAACAGGACATTTTTGACAATTTCGTCATCCTCTCACATTAGTAAAACTTAAAACACTACGATTAAGCCAATTTCGTCATGTTCTTATAGTGCCTAAAACTCAAAACACAACAATTTAGCCAATTTCGTCATGTTCTCACTGTAACGAAAACTTAAAACAGAACATTGAAGACAATTTCGTCGTCTTCTCACATTAGTAAAACTCAAAACACGACAATTAAGCCAATTTCGTCGCGATGTCAAGTTTCAAGAAAGATATCAACAGGGCTTCTTCGTCGTGTTCACACAGTAATCGGAACTGTGAACACGACAATTAAGCCCATTTCGTCACGTTGTCGTGTTTGAAGAGAGAGAACAAGCATGTCCCTTCAGTGCCACGGTAGGTATCATACTCCGTATCATTCTCCGTGACTTTCATGTTTCACGATCGTTTCGCATAATTTTTGTTCCCAGAAGGGGGATTAGATGCCAAATGTTGTATCATTTCCATTCCCTTTTAAACTGTTCATGCACTAGCTGCTCGAGTTTTTTCTTTTTTTTTTCTTTTTACTTTTTTTTTGTATCCGCCACGGTAGCATGCACCTCCCCGCAGTATCTCACAACATATATTAGGCAGCAAGCTGTTATGAGTCTAGGACCAAGCTGACCTCGCTGTTCCCTACTCTTAATGCAAAAGAGTGAAATTCACTCCAAAAGAGACTGTTGTTTGGGACCACTCCTAGTAAGAGTGAATTTCATTCGGGGTGGAGTGAAAATTCACTCCAAATAGAGCGATACTCCACTCGCATGGAATGATATATCGCTCTACTTCGAGTGAATTTTCACTCCATCCCGAGTGAAATTCACACTTACTAGGAGTGGTCCCAAACTACATCTCTTTTGGAGTGAATTTCACTCTTTTGCATTTAGAGTGAGCTATACCCCAGAACTTTTGAGAGAAATCTTTGTTGAAAGCTTTTGTTAGATGATAAGGAAGGGAGAACTTAATCGAACTATAAGGCCAATGTAATCAGAGCACGTGAAAAGGACTTGAACCTAAAACAATCCTCCATTGACTTTTGCTCTAATTTTTGGCTCCCTGGTTATACGGCCTCTGGATCTTTGTTAAAGTTTTTAAAAGAAAGAATGTGTGTAAAAGGTACAAGCTGTCCCTCACATGAAAGCTTAATTTCCTTATAACGAGTGCTTCGATTGGTTTGTTACAACATCTCCATAACAAATTGAGCATATCTTTTCAGCAACGTGTTATATACCGAGCGCGCCAAAATTTTACGGGGACTCATATTGTAGGTCGACATTTATGGTGGAGGAAATGTTTTGAACTCGTCGTGCGCTACCTGTGGGCAAGACTCGAGTAAAGTTATGATGTAGGGACATAGTCATTACTCGCTTCAAACTGCTATTCATTCGTTAATTGTAGCAGCAAAATGCTTGTATAGAGATAGTGTAAATGCAACAGAGGGCCTATAATTTTGTTGGCTAATGCCTGCAGGTCACCTGCAGTGGAGTCCATTTGGAAGTTTTTGAGACCACTGATGGTCAAATTCTATGACTGGTCTTCAATGAAAATCGAGTTCTCCCTTGAGTTTATTAGTTCATTAGTAGTCCATACATATCGCCTAGAGCTATACAATAATTAGCGGCAGCCATTGTAATTGATGTCGCTTGTTTGAACACAGATGGTGGCATTGACTGTGCTAGCGTGAACTTTATGCCTTACCCAAAGAAACTATAGTAATCGATTTTGGAAGATTTTTTATCCAGGCATCCTTAAAAAATGTGGTAACGCAGATGCAAATCCGAACAAATGGAGGGGGTGGGAACTGGAAGAGCGCTTCCCTAGCTAGGACGGAGGAGAGGAAACTGGGCAAAGGTTGAAGGAGATGTAGGATAAAAAGAGTAAAGAAACAGAAGAAAAGAAAAGAACAATGGGAAAAGGCTAAATAATGCTCTCAACATAAGCCTGTACCTGCACGCATGATCATCATGAACTTCAAACATGATGGTCGTATGATTTTTCCACATAATCGTGTAGATGGCCTGCAAAACATAAACAGCACCGCCGCCAGGATTTCAAAAGTTGGTGGGGGAGTGTCGGGGGCAAGCAGAAATTTTGGGGAAAAGTTGCGTTTTGCGCACTACTCCTGTACACTGTATCCCATTGTGTAGGAGCGGACTGGGGGAAAGTGGGGAAGGGGACCTTTGACTGTGGGGAACCTCCAGCCCCCACCCCTTGGTGTCGTCGCTGAATATGAATATTCATAATAAACAATTTACAACGGCTCCGGGAGGAGAATTTGTCAATTATTTCCAATTGAAATGTTTGAAGTATGTAAGTAGTAGTTTTAAGACGCTTTGAAACATTGTACTTTTCAGCAAGAGATCGTGTGGTAAGCCAATGTAATATCTGGCTTCCATCACACTAGCAAAAAAAAAAAAACGAGACAGTTTCACAGGTAATGACAGTGTTGTCCAATTCTGAGGCCCCCATCCAGTATCGACCAATTCACTAGTCTAGCCATGTATCGCAGAAACTTTCGGCAATATATATTTGACTACGGTAGCCTATATTGGCCGCCTCGAAACCCGAACAGTGCAATCGTTTTATAGAGAATGTGACTACAGTATGTCTGCGTGACAATCAGGCATTCTAATCACTTTTCGCTTGGAACCACGTGTGGCGTGCTTGGACATTCAGATATTACGTCATACTCACTAGCTAGTGCTTTATGCAACGCATTACTATTGGGGTTTAATATTGATTCCAAAAGGTCACTGCTAAGTCTTTTGGTCTTACAAAATAATGATCTGTTCACACTCCCTAAACGCTACATCTACGAAACCTTCCCTCCACCCTCTAGTATCCATCCTCTCGTGAATAAGAGAGAGTAGGTAAATATGTTTCGCTATGATATTTATAGTCTGAAATTACTCTCTTCATTTATAGTGTTGACCTAGTGATGGGAATAAAAAGCCAGTCTTAGGTAAAGTCTACAGCCAAGAGTTGACCAGAAGTCACAATAGACGAATCGGTGTTTGTTTCATTTTAAAATTACTGTATAAAATCACCACCAGGTCAAATAACGCCATGTCAGTCGGTTCAATTTTTTGACGTCTTTGGACAGATGACCGGTCTGCTGTCGCAAATGAAAAGCAAACATTCGACTTCAGTCATCTGTTCTGACAGTGTCTTTGACAGTTGCGCCGCAACTATATAGGAAACACAACATACAGTATTTTAACCTCCTCCCCAGTCGAGATAGCGGTGGCGCCAGGTGGGGGAAGGGTTCATGCCCCTCGTCTGGGAAGGCTGGCCCCCTATCGGAGAAGTTTAACAGTTTTGTAGGGGAGTCTTAGTCGAAAGTACACAGCCTCCGACGACAACTAATCGACGGTTTAACTGTTTTTTGCCCTCAAGAGGATGAATTCTGTAATAAGAACCCAAAATTTTCTGCGCGCTACGCGCGCTGTAAATGTCGGGAATTGAATCGCATTTCGCTAAACCTGGTTAACGTTCACTTGTGTCTGTCGTACGGCACGACTAGTGACTCGAGGAGGGAAGTAAAATGAAGTTATGCCCGATAGGGCCCAACTGTCCGCTCAATTGTTCTATATACTGATATAAGCTTTAATTTAGGACAAATTCTTAAAAGTGTAGGCTTACCCAAAAAATTTTCGCGCGCTTTGCAATTTCACCTTTTAGATTCCAGGTTTTGATTCCAGTTTTTTTCATGTCTTTTGGTTTATCCTTTCTTTGTCAATATGCGGTAAGTTGTGTAATCGCTGACGTTTATTGGAACCAAAATTTAAGAAAAATGAATGTGCCCTTTTTATGTTGGACCCCCCTCAGAAAAGACCCTGGATCCGCCCCTGCATTTATTTTACACTATGAAATGTCTTTAATGTAAGTCAAAATATAACCTAATACCGCTGTTGGGAAACATTACGAAAATTCACCTATATTGCGATGTACTTTTCAAATGCCTCTGTCTAATCTGTTTGGTTTGTCACCGACTTCCGTAGCCTATATGTCCAAAACAATCAGGTTTAAAAGTGACTGTGAAATGATGCTTTTAAAATTAATTAAAACACAAGTCTGCAGACTGAGAACTACTGTAGCAGTTCCATATCGTTCAAAACTAGAGAAAAGATAGCATTGTGACACTGATTTGTATTCTGTTTATGCCTGTTTTATGTTTTTCAGTTTTGAACAGCCTTTTGTCTAATTTTGTCCGGTTTTACTGTTTACTCCCGCGTTTTTATTTTTTTTAATTTTTGTGAGCTTTTATATTTTGTATGCTTTTACTTTTTACTTCTTACATTTTTTATCAACCCTGTTTTAAAATGTTTAAATAAAAATAAATAAATAAAATTGTCATTATGCATACATATTTTAAATTCTGCTATTTTTACTCTCATATTCGGACGTGACAGAGAATACTCAAGATTCTGAACTTTCAGTGGATAACCGTTTGGCGATAAGTCCGAATTGTCGAATTTGATTCAAATGTGTGCTAATTTAATGGAAATAGAGCTCGAATTTAGGGCCATTCGGTACGAGTTTTCCTCTTTAGTCAATGTCAAAGATGTCAAAAGGAATTTTCAGATTATGGAACCAATTCCTGATTATGAGAAGAAATGTGAAACAAAATCGAGTCAAGCGTGTAGTTGTTCGACGCAAAACCTTCGGCCAAAAAATTATCCAACTTTAAGCAAACATTATGCCAATTGGCAATTAATTGCCCAACAAGTATAGGTAAAGTGAAAATATGCCCAACCGTTGAATAAAAGCTTGCCAGTTTAACCAGTAATTGGATAGTACATTGCACGTGCATGGAAGGGGAATTTTTACTATTTTATGAGCAAAGTTGGATCAACATATAAGCAATTACTTTTGCCCAACAAAAACATGGCCCAGTGTTTTAAGAGTGTACGGATTTCCAGGAAATCGCAACTCATAGCCAAGATTTGTCACGTGACAGTTCTGGGTCTACCTCTTCGCGGGGCCAGTATGCTTGGTGGAAAGGGTCCCACTCAGGCTTCAAGGGGCGCACTACCACAGGCGCGTAACCAGAATTTGGTTTGGGGCGGTTCAGTCTGAATAATGAGACAACTATTTGCTATGGGTGTGAGTGAATCGCGCCAAAATAACATTTTCAAGGAAAATCTTGTGATGTTGATTTATTTTTCGCCCTTAAGTCATGACGGGGTTGAGCCCCCTCTCCCACCTGGCTACGCGTCTGTCCCCAACAACCCCTTGAATTCTCCATCGAGTCCATATATAGATTAGCAAATAATTATTCGTGTGACTGAGAAAGGCATATTACGCTCATTGAAGGCAAGCTGCAACGAGAGCCTCGTATCAATGTACGGTACTGCGGTGCATTCTTTTCAGGCTGAGCCCTAGATTTTGGAACCCCTGGAAAGGAGGTTTTAAAGGTGTTGCACTTCACTTACGATTCAAAAGAGGAGCTTTAAGTGAGACTCACTTCTTCGATTATGCTATTGAAGTGTGAATGGTTAAAGCCCTTTATAAATACTGAATCAATAGTAATAGTAATTATTATTACTTTGGTTATTAGTTTTATTGTTGTTAAACCGGGGAAACTATTGAAGCGTGGTGGAATGATGGGAATGAACGACAAGGTATGTTTGTATGACTTATTCATTATTTTACCTGCTTTATCGTCTTTTTCTTCTTTTTGCCGGTCACTATCATATGATGAACATTTGTCGACAAGTAGCGAACGATTTCAGAATCTCCGGTAGCCATCTAAAAAGGTTGGAATGGTGTCATTCAATTCCTAAGCGAGATGAAGAAGCCTGATGCTGATGTAAAAGACACCCAAATCCGATAAAAACTTGAAACGTACGACAGTAATCGAAAAGAGCGTGGAAAGAAGACTAAACGGTTGTCAGAGCCTCGTGAAATAGTAATAAAGATAAGTTACTTAATCTGTAAGTCTAATTTTCCTTTTCACTAGCCACCTTAAGTACTTTTTGTCTACAGGTTGAGTTTTTACTTCCATGGAAACAGCATCATTTCTCTTACATCTTGCTGAACACTGGCTGAACTGTATGAAAATTGACAAGCCCTCCAGGGAGTGCAAATCCACGACTTTGAAGTTGTGTTCTTCACGTTTCCTGATACAGTATCCTCCGTGTTAATACCCGGCAGAAAACTGAGGAAAAATGAAAATGTTACCAGCAGAATCCCTGACATGGAGATCATATTTCCTTCGTCATGTTCATAAGAAACATAACTTTAGCTTGGGTGGAGTGTCGTATTTGGAATGCAGTTGGCGTCGTTGAACGAGATCTGACTGGCAATTCGATTTAGGAGATAACGTGTAAATATTGTAAATATTATACTAAAGTAGATAAAACAAATTAAGTCAATAAGGTACTTAGGCTTTAAAGAGCGTCCCTTATGTTTGGTTAAGAATAGGCCTTGTACAGTGATCAGTGGCCAGAGAGGAAATCCAAGATCCGTTCTACACAGCAAGCTTTGCCAATAGGCTATATGTACGATATTGTTAACATTACAAAAAGAGGTGTTGAAGAAATCTAACTCCTCTAACAACAGTCCAATTATTGGTCACCATGGTGATAGTACGAATATAAGGTAGTCGTCATTTTCAATTTGTTTCCTTTGTTTTTCATATTACGGTATTTTACAGAACATACATACATATGCAAACATTAAAACAAGTTAACAAATGGATAAAACCTGAAAAACCCAGTAAACCCAAAGACGTAACCTTACGGGCCAGAGGGAGAGGTGGCTGAAACCCCAAGGATTAAGGGAAAACCTATTTTTCGGGCACTGCCAGATTTTGGGAAAAAAGTGGACTATGTTCTTGGGTAGCACAGATGTTACTCTGGCAAAAACGGCACAGTCCAATAAAACCGTACAGTACCCCAAAGCTTGTGTCCAAAGACTTTAAGATTGCTTTCCAAAGAAAACATTTTGACGGACTGAGGTTTCAAATTGAAGTTACTGTGTACATACTAAGGTACAGAAGTTTCAGATCAGCTGAACTACTTCGTGAACCACGAAGTACGGTATGGGTAATTAGTTTTACCTCTGAGATTTCATGGTGACAGTTTGACACTTATTGGTCTAGCATGACTTTTGACCTCATCCCAAATATGTGGGTTGTTCCACATAATGCACCTTTGACACCTACCCGTAAATTATGAGATTCATAATAGCTTCCCTTTTTAAGATATCACGTTTACAATATTTTTACAATGTTAGCTCTGGTGACCTTAAATTACCTATCACCTTCACCAGATTTTCAGTTTGACACCTTAATTGTTAACCCAGTAACCTTCGACCTACAGCAAAAGCAACAGGGTCCGTCTACTCAATGTAACACATTAGCCTACCTACCACGTATGGAGTGTAGCAGTTTCCTATCTCAAGATAGATGCACACACATAAATACATACGCCATCATGATTGCATAGTTTTCGCTTATCGTCGGTACCAAAAGAGACGCAATGAAAAGAGACAAAAAAAAAATTAAATAAAAAATCAAGCTTGGCAAAGATGACAATCAAAGTGGTATCCCGTCCGGCAGGTGGCTCGAACATTTCTTTTATATATCTACCACTTATCAAGTTTTTTTCCAAGTCTTTCTCTCTGATTCTAAAACGATCCGCCTAGTTAATTGTCCTCTTTAATGGCCTAACACTCTGTGGCAGTGACAGTTCCAAGTTTTGTGTCTGGATAAATTTTCTTACGCATAGCAAGGCCAACTGACACAGTGATGTAAGTGATTAATCACGATAATCAAGGTCCAGATGTATAGCACTTTTTTTCTAATTTATCCTCAAAAGCGTTTGTGTTTTACCCCCCTCCCCGTCCCCTCCTCGTAAAGAGGACTGGCAAATGGGTCGACTTACGACACCAGCATAATTTTTGTAGCCTATATAGCTGTTTGATGCATGAGTCTGGCAGATCCTTCGATAACTTTGCTTAGCACTAAACCGAGAGAACGGATTCTACACCGTGCATGCATTCCTTGTGATAACCGAACCTTGTCTAGAGCCCGTACTGTGACGAAATTGGTCTTTGTATGCAGTCCCTTTAATTTAAGAGTGAGCAATTACGGTACTACACAACTGTTAACCTTCTCTCAGTATTTTTTGTTAGTGAACTGTAAACCAAATAAAATATGTCCCTTGGCATTCGCTCAGGCGTTATTGTGATTCCCTTGTGTGGACGTAAATAATCTATAGGATAGAACACTGCCTGCATAATTATAGTGCTGGCAGCAATTATCGGACGCACCAATTGCACAAGCTCAGTTGCATGCATAGATCCTATCGATACCCTCCTATATGTTAACCATTCGAGTTCTTTATCCTCCCTGTACTGTTTGGAAAAATAGACTATTTGTCACATGTATCCTGTCCAATGTATAGTGGTGGTTGACTTATGGAGCCTAGTACACTTACAGTCGGGTGATCAGACTTAAAAGCCGGGGGATCAGAACAAGATATTTACAAAAGGCCATTGGTGCAGCCTACGCATTTTTCCTCTTCTTCCAAATGACGGATGTAGGCTATGCGTAAGGACAGGACATTAGTAGTGCCACGGCCAGCATGCCGTACGTACATGGGCTTTCACACTGAAGAAAGAACAACACAAAGAATCCACCTTTGTTCCCACTAGAAAACAATTTACGTTTTGGCACGTTTCTAGTAATTGGAATAGATGGAATGGATTTTACTGCGTCTTCAACGTCAGGTTGGGCTGCTGAGCTATTTGCCCACTTAAGACTAACGTCATGCCTGCTGGGTGAACACTCTAAATGGAAAGTTGTTAACTTTAGTTGGCTTACTTCCAAAGAGTTGCTATAAAGACAATTCGATCTCTAGTAGAAAGCAGCGTATATAAGTTGCCAATCAATCTACGGATGCATCATGCTAATTGTCACAACCCGGAGAGTTGAAATTGAGAAACACAGGCAGACAGGAGTATACGTACCTGTAATTTGGAACGAAGGATATACTGCGAACACATGCAGATCCTTGCCTGATTTTAACCAGACAATTAGAACAATTTCCTGTTTTACAGAACAGTTCAAAGTTGACAGCTCTTTAGATGGCTGACATTTCCTTGAAATAATTAACAGGAACGTCACATTACGTCATAACAAACTCTAGTACGTCGGTCGTTCCTTATATGTGATCTTACGTCTGTCCAAGGGAACACGCAACACTTTCCCATGTAATGATTGTGTACCATCAGACCGGTTTTGATCGTACTGTAAGCAATTTGAAGATCGTCTGTACAAATAAGCACGGCAGCCTAACACAGAGTTACTAGGTCAATCTGGAATGCTCAAATGTCATATCCTCTAAATAATCTCCTTGTTTGTATTTGACCTTATTTATCATCTTGTTCGTCACCTTTCTCTGTGGTAGGTCGTAAAACACCTACGTCGCCGTTTTTGAACAGTCGAAGAGACGCAGTACGTAGGCCTACTCCATGGTTACTATCGCGTTCAATGTATAGCTACACGAGTGCACACTGTCAATTTTTTTGTAGATTTACAAAACAAAAAATGAAGAAATACATAAAGAAAACGGAGAGAGTGCTGTCAATTTGTTTCCAAATATTTACACCACTTTTTCGGTTTCCCCTTTGTATTTCTTCATTTCTTGTTCTGTAATTCTACAACAGTCTGTACACATTTTTTCAGTAGTGTGGATCAAAGTACGTTAAACTTTTACATCAGTTAGTGTCTCCAAATAGGTAGTTTAGTTGATTATCACTGGTGTTCCACATGATGCATGCTAAGTTTATATTCGGTACAGAAGGCACGGTTAGTCTAGTTCCCCTTATAAATCACTAAAAAATTTCACTACAGCAACAGTGCTAGATCAAAGCAAGGAGCCTGGACCACCCTGATCAAAGTACCAGTTTACTCCAGTTTTCTCTTGCAAAATTTGACCAAATTGCCTTCTCAGATATTCACACTTACTATAAGTTTAGTACACTCTCAAAATGTTGGGTAAACTTTTACCCGGGGTATAGTTACGTATATGCCCCCCCCCCCTGCTAAACTGTTGGGAAAAAAATGCCCAAGTTGGTTACAAAAGTACTTATTGCTTAGGAAGGTTTTACCCAACGAGGGTAATTTTTTACAGACCTAGGTAGTTTTTTACCCAACAGTTTAGCAGGAGACATACATACGAAACTAACCTGAGTTAGAGTTAGATGAGGTTTTACGGCTCAGTTTCTAACCAAGTGGTTTAAGTCGGACCGGCTACGGCCTTTTTTCCAGTTGTGGCTCACTGGCTTGTTTTCCCTACTCCACTGCTTATGCTGAGCATCAAACACAATGGCAGTAGGTTCCATTTTTGAAGTCTTTAAACTAACCTGGGAAAAGTTAACCCAACTGTTTTTAGAGTGTATACAAGACCATACTTTAAATCGGGGTGTATAATTAGCCTACCACCTTGAAGGTGGTAATTAACTTATTGTATAAAGTAACCCTGGAAGTGTCCAAAGTTACCCTGGAAGTGTTCATCCGAAAATAACCGAGGCTACTAATTTGCATAAAAAGTCTTTGTACTTACCAGCTTGAAATTGTCGAATGTTTGGCTAACTTTCAACCAAGTAAAATCGCGACAAGTTGCAGGAAGATGTTTGTACTTGTACCCTGTACCCTGTAGACACTCAGTGGTAGACTTGCTATATCGTATGCTCTAAAAATTCAGCGTCACCTGGTACTATGTCCTTGCGCAGTTTCCTATTCGATCGGTGTGCCTGATTTGTATGCTCGACACAACTACTTAGGCAAACACATTCCAATCCATGTCAAAATCAGTGAGCCGTTATTTATTTTCATTTTGACTTTCCTCTCGGTTTTCCTTCAGAAAAAAATAAATAACTAGTCCAAAGAAGTACCCTACCACCGGACATCAGTCTATGTTAACACTGATCACTCATCGTTATTATATTTTTCCAGCTCCGGAAAATACGAGGTCGCAGCTGTGCATTATCGATCATAAAAAGTTAAAGCCCAGAGATTCATACGAAACTGTTGTTTTGACAAATGTCACCCTTCCGTTACTCACTTACTAATTCCTTCAGAGCTGAAATCCTACATGTCCACTGTGCAAATTATGAATGATATGGAGGAGTATCAAATATCAATTGCCTGAGAGTTTTCGAAGTTGACCGGCAATAGGATATACATGGAAATTCATTCAAGACCGTAGGTACCATTGTATAAACGAATAGCGTCAAAATCCAGTTGTACTGTCTGCCATCTGCATGGGATACAAAATGATACGCGCATGAGTGTAAGATTGCACATATACCAAAATCTCACATCAGGGGTGTTGTGAAAAGCAAAGGGCGTGAGAATTTTGGCACAGGGCCCCGTAATTTTAAATATACTTCTTTTCCTCCTTACAAGTCATATATTACTGTACATATTTAGGGCAATATTTGGATATGAACGCTTTTCTTTTCCTATGTGTGATACCAGGTTTAAGTCATGTGACATGTCATTCAGTAAACTGGAAAGGTGATTTCAACCTTAGGCTGTAAACATATGTACTCCATACAAGTTGAATATCAATTTTACATGACCATACACATCTCGTGAGATATGAAAACTGACCATGGATATTACTTAATAGTAGATATGCAAGTCACAATTTAAATGCTGCATAGCTTGTGATGTTAGGCTAAAAAACCACCCTTTATCTCCATTTTTAGACCCATGTGTTATATTATTGTGAACTTAACTGACTAGAATTTTCATATTGCCATTTCAAACTGTATTTAAATTGAAATTACCCCATACAAAATCAGTGTTTAGCTGACCACACAACGTTGGGTACAAGCTTGAAAAGAGTTCATACTGGCATACTTCATATCAAACATGGAAATAACACCTTCGGACCACACAAAGAACCACTTGAACAAACAAACAAACATCCATTAAAGTTTCCCGAAGGCATGTACAACAGCCTAATGTGAAGTTGCTCCTTAAGCTTGTATATATCACTCTGAAAACGTCTGGTTCAAATTTAACCAAAAACGGATCAAATGTGCACTTAACCGAAAAAGGATCAAATACTTGACTAGTTTTGGTTCAAAACTAACCATTTTCTGTTCAAAATGAACCAAATCTAGTCAAATATTTGACTAAAATTCGGTTCAATGCCCATTTGAACGGACTCGATTCAAATCTGAACCGGACGTTTTTAGTGTAAGACAATATTGAGTACTTTCGGGCATTTGCTAGAAAAATAAAAGCTCCACAAACTCGTTAACGGGATCTTGTATTCACGACTACTTACTAGGAAGTGCACGAAGCATTTCAACAACGAATTTAATTGTCATTCGTCTTGATTTAGAAATGGAATGCATCCCCGAAAATGATATAGAAAAGGCCTAACAAAATGGTCATATGGCACTTTTATCACATACAGAAGCTTTTTGACCTTCATTGTTTGACCATGACTGTCAGTTACCTTGTGACCTTCATTGTTTGACCTTGACGTGTCAGTTACCTTGTGCACATTGCTCAGTAATCAAATAAGGCCTAATCAAGTACATTTTAAATGTAGCGAAAACTTGTGCAACGCAAAGTGATCATATTTCAATGTAGATGTATGTTAAAATCACCGGGGTGGCCTGGGGTGGAGGAGGGGTCAGGCCCCTGTCGGGGAAGGCTGACCCCAGCCCTGGCACTCTCTGTCGGGGAAACTTTCCAATTTTGTCGGGGAGCCTTAACCCGTACGATAAAATATGTAATCCCGACGACAGTCAGTCTCCCCGAAAATCTGCTTGATTTTGCTCTTCTCAAATTTTCCTAACTAAAACCCAGTCAAGTTTTGTAAATAGAAGCCATTCACTCGGGGAAAATTTTACATTCGACATCCTTTCGGCCACCGCCGTCTTTGTCGGGGAAACTCCCCCCCCCCCCGTCGGGCAAATCTTGGTGCCACCCCTGCTTGGGCACGTGGGTCTTCTGATCATGTACAATACATTTGTCTGAAATAAAGATCTGAAAAGACTGTCCATATAACCTTTAACGTTATGAGATGACCTTTACTCGGTTTCAAGCTATCTTGTCTTATGTTGCCCTATTTTTCCTTCACAAGTTCAAAAATATTCATAAAAGGCAAGATATAGGACCATCATATACAATATGTAAATAACATTGTCAAAGACAGGTTAAGTATGGTAGCGAAAGAGATAAAATTTCATCTGGATCTAACATGTCCTGCCGTACATCAAGTTCAATTTTTCCTGTCAAAATGCCTAGATATATTTTGACAACTGGAGTAGACAGGATCCATAACTCATATCGCGTGGAACAAATTATCTGAAGATGATATGGCCATCCATGGACCAATTACGATCTTACCACCCAGAGACAGAAATTATCTCGTTAGAATAAACTCTTCTAAAGATACAGGGACACATAAGTTTATACCTGGATCGATATAGAGGCTTTTACTTAAAGTGGACCTAAAGTCTAAAAATTCAAAAATATATATTTTAGAGGTTACAAAATTAATCTTATTGGTCCAACTCCCATTGTCATAGCTTATTCCATTGCTGAGATATTAAATGTTAAAATTTATTCACGTAAATCCAAACAGTTCATTGCGCAATAATTTTTGACATTCTTGTTGTACAACTCACATTAAATGCTTTGTTTTCTTTTAAAATTAAAAATGTTTATAGGACCTTGACCGCTTCCTGTTTTCTTGCATGACATGCTGTACAGAGAGGGCTTATATAGTCAAGTCACCCCAAAGCAGTAAGAACGCGATCACATTTTGGCACAAGGTGCGGTGGCTTTCAGAAAAACAAAGAAATACAAAGATTGTAATTTGAGTAGTACAACAATGACATCACAAATTATTGCGCAATCTACCTTTTTAAATCGAGTGAATAAACTTCAACATTTTATATCTCAGCCTGAGAAAGTCCTGTGAAGATGGGAATTGGACCACTGGAATTCAGTTTTCATGCTCTCTAATATATATTTTTGAATTTTCAGACTTTAGGTACACTTTAAGTCAAAGTGCTTATATACAAATCATAAAGTTTCAGACCGCAAACTTTCTGAATTTGTCAAATTTCCTTACATCAACAAGATATGGATTACTCTGTATGGACCAGGATTATGTCAATATATGACACACATGTAGGGATAGCACATCCGACTGAGTTTGAAATTAAATGCAAGTAGAATTTACCTCGATTGGATATGGCCTCCTTGCATCAAGTTATACTGGTCCAAGTGTATGCCAAAATGTAAATTCTAAACTGATATCTACTGTAAATCCAAACCATAGTAAACGGCATATTACGGACCAGACAAGGAATTGCTTGAAAAGGACCATTTATTGGCCAATAACTTGAAACAGACTGAGTCTTGTCTGAGACACAAAGTGCCTTCTTTTACCATGCGACTAAAATCTATCAAAGGTGTTTACATAAATTTTTCTTATACATCATACAGATATAGACCACATAACAGGTGCATACATGAGCTAGGTAAACAGGTAAAGAATTACTGTAGATGGCGCCTCATTGCAGTGATTGTCATTTACGGATAATACGTGGCCCTTGTATAATACGATACAAATGACATTTTATTTCTACTACAAAGTAGAAAAACCTTTTTCTTGACATCTGCTGACATCTGACATCTACTTATAAGGTTTACATGCCAAAGTATAAAGTCCAAGTCCAAACATTGGTTATGTATCAAATCTACACAGTATCAATAACGACATGGAATATACCGGTAGAGAAGATGACTTGTATCTAGCCAATAACGAAAAAGTGACATTTTGTGTCTGGACCAAAAATGGCTTTTCTGATCTTGCGTAAAGTGAAATCTGTCCAAGCCTTATTTGACTATACATTCCAAACCTGCACTAGACGTGATTGTCTATAGACCCTTTTCCAAATAGCAATCACAAAGGATTGTGGGATACAGTTTTGGCGTGCACTGTTTTTGACCACAGTAAAATGCCATTGATAAAAACGATGCATACAAAAGATTTATCCCACAATCCTTTGTAATTGTTATTTGGAAAGGGGTCTATTGATAGCCTCCATGTATGGCGCAGATAGCAGACCATATGTATTCGACATCCATGTATGGGTCATATCTTGCCCACACAAAATGTTGAAACAAAGATAATTTTATGGACAAGACGTGGTCCTTTTTATCAACTTACATTTGGCCCAAGTTTCCTAACGTAAGATACAACACTTGTACTTTGTGCAAATGTCCATTACATTCCTTGAATAGTCCAAATAGCCTTTGAATATTTGTTTGTCTCGTATCTGGGTTTGGGGTAAAGGTACCGTAGGTATATGTTTCGGTTGCGTTCGAGACTCAAAACACCATTAAGAAAAAAGTTAGCCCGTATAAACGTTCATGCCCATCATGAATGTGCAAGCCTCGTCACAAATATAATTCAATGATGGATTGTGCAATGAATGTAGAGGAGAGGCAAAAGGTAAAGTTTAAGTTTTCTTCAAAGAAGTGGTGTTTCCAAAGACCTTCATCCACCCACTTTCCAGACGAAATCAACCCAGATAAGTTACTTACTATAAGTTACTTATCTCGCTCCCGTTTTGACACATTGTATATAAAAGTGATTTCCTGCGGTACCTCCCAAATACGTACAGTCTAACTATATTTGATGTCACAAAATAGTAACAACAGAACCATTGTCTGCCTTGTCTGATTTCATTTGTGTGACAACATCCATAACTTCGTTTACACTTGCTTGGGGATCTTCACCGCAAGTGCAGACTAGAGAGCTCCCTAAACTGTAATAGTTATGATCAAACTTAAACGCCAGAGTCGTGTACATCAAAGATGTATGTCTCCATTAAGTTGACGTGAGTTAACTTGTCATTTGTTACACAAGGAGAGCCATATGGTGAAAGCGAGTGCGAAGGTGAAAGGAAGCAGTCCAATTGGCCGGTTACCCACACAGCGGGGCATCACATCGATGAAGCCAGCTAGAGCTTGTTAAGAACAAAACTGACACTGTGACACACATGCCTGTGGAGAACTGTCGCAGACGGTACATGTGTCCATTCAATGGACATGCCAAATAGTTCAAGTTTTTGGGTAACTGACTCCATAATTCTGAATAAAATACACTCTAGATGGCAGGATCATTAGAATACACTTATAGCCAGAAAACAACAAAGACAAATCTGAATTCTTGACTTACTGGCTTTAGAGTGGCTATATTATCATGCTTTGTCCAAGACAGATCACTTTAAGTGACCAAAGTCCTGTCCAGAATAAATTGTGATGTATTTGGGGCACATTCCCTGATGACTGATAACTATCACAAACGTGCATAAATATGTATGTTTGCCCTATTTATATGTATATATATATATATTCATATATAAACATGTATATCGTACATATATACATATATATATATATATCTACATATATTTTTATATATGTTTTACTATTCCACCAATTTTACGTATAGATGTGTTAGTTTTGTATGACCCCACCACGCAATTTACTATGCGCTGGCTGCCCCCATTATATTGCCTATTTACTATGGCAATGGTAAAGTAATTCACCCCAAGAGAGCTTCTTATAAATCAAACATCAGCCCATTAAGTAGCTGGTAGAGATCATCATTGTCAGGTTATGGACAATATATCAAACAAGTGTTTAAACATTCTGCTTTGCGGTTCATTTTGCTCGTCACAGTGGTGCTGTGGTCACGTTTGTTCGAACACAGCAGGTTAATTGCTTAGTTTGGAAACTACAATGATCGTTCCTTACAGAAGATAGTCCTTGGATTTTGCAAAATCGTTCGTCTAAATTAAGGCATACTCTGTACCACCTCGCGTAAGTAAATAAAGTTAATTTTTTAATTAATTACCAGTGTTCTTGAGGTAAATGATTGTGGTTAACAGTGAGGTAATTCTGCAAATATTAAATGACAGTTATAATGTATTATGATAATGTTTACTTGAAATAGCTGTAGGTGTTCTTGCACTACAGTTTTACATGAGACTAAGAGTTATCAATTGTGTAAGCCTGGAACTAGGAACTAGATAGCTGCATTACGTACGGTAGAAATTTCGAATAGTTTAAAGTGTATTTTATGTCTGATATCATAAAACGCTACACAGATTCTTGATCCAAATGTCAAATGTATTCACGGAACATTTGAGTGCTGAAATAAAGAAGTTTGATCACTGAATTGCAAATGGTTATTGCGCACATAATTCTGATCATCACTGTAGTACTAACTGGATAACTTCCTCTGTGTGTTTTTTTTTTTTGTTTTTTTTTTGTTTTTGCTGAAACCGCACAACTTGTTGCAGAATGTAATCAATGTTTGGACTCTACAAGGCATTTTCTCCCAAAATGTATCTACAAGAAAAGATGAGTATAGACCTCACGTCACAAAACAGAAAGTGGGCCCTCCAAATGGAGGCAAGCGCGTATCATTGCAACTTGCACCAACTTCAGACAACTGACTTGTGTTCCGGTGGAATGTGCGCAAAAGAATGCGCGAACTACGTTCGCGCAAGGGCGACTGTAATGGTGTGGGTAGGATGTAACCCCCACGAAAGTGGGTGGGTGGGATATATGTTGTATATACCAACCCATAAATATGTCTGTACGAAGGCACTCATGCATGCCATACAAAGTTTTGAGGGCAAGAGGTGTTCCTAGTAAAGTATGGTCGACCTGCTCCCATTCCCAGGGGTTGCGAGGCTGTAGGAGGATGGCCCGGGGACATACCCCCCAGAAATTCAATGGAAGGATATCATGTCATGTACTCTCCATGAAACCAGAACGACAGGTAAATATCAAATTTCTAATTACTGTTCAGTGGCGTATCCAGGACTTTTTGGAGGGGGACCAATAGCAGGGCGCGCGACTATTGCGCCCCTGTATCCGCCTGCATGTGTTGTTGGTGTCAGAAAATGAAGTACTCCGATTTTTTCGCGAACATTCATATATAAGAGGGCTTTCTCATTACAAGAGTGGATTGGCAATTATGCATGCGATGTGGAGATAGCAGCTCGTGTCCCTCGGTTAAGGGTCACGATGGGTTGGTTGCTGGAAGAAAGAGTCGAGTACTGATGTGGCAGCTGTCATACGCTTTGTAGTTGAGTAAGAGGAAGCGGATGATGTAATGAGGAAGCCGTCAACTCCACCCTGACACTGAGAGGCATGAAACATGAAACACTTGCAACTCGTACAATGTCACACTGTAAATGCAAAGACATAGGCCACACTATTCAGCCTGCGAGGATCCATGCCTTCCCACTTCATTGGCTCACAAATTTGTAAATGCCCCTGAGAGTCACCAAGGGTTCGTCTCAGGTCCCAAACCTGGGTACTTCCTCTGGACCCACCAGAAGCCTTGAGGCGAGTCCCTGGACCCCTTCATTGGGATTGATTGTTTTAACTCGGGTTCGGAGCCGATAAAACGTTGGCCTTACATATCCCACCACTTTCAAATACTGATTACTGCCCCCAGTTGCAAGAAGGTGGGGTAATCCCCAATCATTGCTCAACCGACTATGTCAGTATCTCAGCCGTGGCAACTGACTAAAGATGAAAGACCAATGCAAGCATTTTTCGACCACGTAAAGACATTTTTTATTCTGATTCCGGAATTTTTAATACATTCAATCCTTTACTTTCATGAAGATAATAACACTTCCTGTAGAGTGGATCGGAGGACTTAGGGACTAGATGGGGGATATACTGTCGCATGTAGAGGGCTGGATTGATCATGACTAACAACAGCTAAGGGTACATTTCGACTAATCTTTATCTTATACTTTAGTATATGTTGTTTGCGAGGGCGTATGCAAACAGTTGGTTCACTGGAGGACAAACAGGTATAGGTGTGACTGGAAAGGAGTTGGGTCGGGAGGCTGAATAGGAGCCGCATTTGATGCAACCCTGGATGAAAGTAGAAAAAAGACCCTTTTGGAAGACGGCCAATAAAATATCCCACTGATCACTGCAGGCTGTGACCTGCAGTGATCAGAGTGTGACCGTTTGTATTGCATTTGCCCTGCGTAGCGCGCGTTGTTAGACTCGTTCTACGACTACCCAGCATATAAGTTCACCATAAACTGAAGCTATGATCTAGTCACAGACCTGTAACTAAGTTTGTTACCGACGGGAAACACTGATAACGCACAGAGCATAACCTTTCGACTTCCCAGAGGAAATCGTATGCCATCCAACACTTTTTGCGGTTACTGAAAATGTTGGATCTGACAATCTCCGTTACCAAAACACTTGACGAAGCTTGCTGTACTTCGCCTGCAACTTGACAATAACCATAGAAGATTGCATTATTTCACGTCTACTGTTTGCTGCCTGGAGAATTAGTTGCTTAGTTTCACGCGGGTTCTGTAGCAAATCAGCAACTCTCTGTAATTTTTGGCACGGGTTTCCAATTTGGGAGTATTGTGAATTATTATTATTTTATATTTCAATGCAGAACCGAGGTCACTGATCAACCGAGTGTGACGGAATCCTTGTCCTTCGTTGATCTGCTTGTCGACTGTGTCAGTGTGTGGCATTACAGATGTTAACATCCGCTGGTGTGGAAGGTAGTAATCTCGTCTTTAGCAGGCAGTAATACATATCAATCGTGCAGCAGGTGACTGGTTGCTATTTATTTGTGAATGGAAGATGCACTTACGCTAGCATCTTCTACAGTAGGAACTTCACAGATTCGCCTTCTGTGGCACTTATTTGTGCTTAACTGTTTTGGATTTGGGTCTCTCATAATAAACAGTTGGAAGTCCTACCTTGAGATAATACACAAGATTTGTTGTATGAGGTTTGTGTTGAATTAGCCCACGTTAGTGAACTTACACTTGATCTGCGTTTAGATGTGGTTCACTGGTTTTGCCACAAAACCTCGTCTTATTCGACTTTTGATAAATTTCACGTGCCAGTCAGGCCTACTGAAGTCTTGAAACACCATCTTGTGTATGTACGCCTTGGACAGACAGGTAAGGTGTAGGTAGCGAGATTCACTTGATTTAGTTGCCGTACAGATTACCGATTATTACGATTAACTACTTCCAGGGTTGGTTACTCGTTAGAATGAGCGGGGCTTAACTGATAGGGTTTTGTTACTAGAAATTTTGTTGACCGCTTGCATAGGCGTCTGGGGGGCAATATTTCTGGGGGGTCAGGAATAATTTTGCCCGAATTTAGAATTTTGGAACAAGTTGCCCGAATTTTGATACCGCTGTGTCGGTTGCAAAAGGGCATAATTTGTTTCCTTAGCTGTCTCATTTGCCCAAATGGATCCACTATGTTTGGCCGAATTGGGAGGGCATATGCCCCTCCCCCCCCCCTTCCGGCCTCGTACGCTTATGACTGCTTGCCGGGTCTGAGTCTATAGCCTAGGCCCGTAACAATAGTAATACAGAGAATGTGGCCGACTTTTCAGTAACTGAGCAGTTTGCTCAACTGCATATTTAAATAGGCCGGCTAGGCCTACGAATACAAATTTTACTGAACTCCTCCATGATCATTCAGAAGATATTTCATAAAGGTAAATCAAGAATTTACTCTGCATAAATTTAACAATTTTTTCTTTGGAAGGAGGGGGATTCGGCTGGTAATTTGGCGGCTTCCCGAAAAAGTCCATACATCAACAAGGATACATGAGTATATTTATTCAAATTGACGTGACCTCATTTCCTGCCTTAAAATTTTATGAAGCAAATTAATAAGTTATTAACAAGGCCCGATCCCAGGATTTTTCGTGGAGGAAGGGGGGGGGGGGGATTGAAGCTGGCCGGTAAGTTGGCTCACTAAAAAGTTGACATTTACAAGTAGACTATAGTGCTTATATGTAACCTACATGTGTTTTATTTGATTGGAGAAAATTTTATTGAAGGAGCCAAAAAAAAAAAAAAAATAATAATCTCAGCTGATACTAGGAGGTATGGGCCTATTTGAAGTTATAATTAGAGCTTTTGTGTGTGTGAGTGTGTGTGTGTGTTTTTTCCTGTAAGGTTTTCAATCAGAAAGAACTTTCCTTCGGAAAGTGTACATTGCCAGTATGGGGGCGGAGGGGGACGCTGTTAAGGGTTGGCGAGAGTCATCAAAACAGCTTAATTTTTCCTCATGAGGTTCCTTTTCCGTATAAAAAAGCACAACTGACCAATGTTATAACGAGTCACTCAATTTTGCAGTCGAGTCAAGTCATTTACTACTTTCAATGTGACTCGAGTCGAGTCAGTGACTCGAGTCACTGTAGTATTTCTATGAGGAAAATTATGATACAATTGCTCGAGTCATTTCCCTTCTGAAAATTAGCGACTCGAGTAATGACTCGTTACAACACTGCCACTGACATAGCATATATTTTATAAAAATGTCTCAGAGCAAAATTTGGTCATTGAGACCCATCCGTCCTCTCGCAGAGTAATCAATATGGGGTTTAAAGTTAGTTTGTTTAGTTTCCTCAATGAGAAAGCCAGAAAGGTTTGCTTATTTAAAGGGTCTAAAATGCCAAATGGTGGAGGGTCCTACTCTTTCTAGTCCTCAATGGCCACGGGCCTGAAAAGTTTTATATATCTATGTTATCCAAAAAAACTCTGAGCTACTACAACTTTGTTAAGGAAGGTACTCACAAAATTACCAATACCTGATTTTTTTTACTAATGGAAAGAAACATAGCCGTGCATTAGGCATTAGTATCGCCAAAATGGTCAACCCTTGTAGTTCCAATCTCCGTTACAACAAATGCAGAATGCTTAACAAGTTAATAGTAATGACCCTAGCAGTAACATGCAATACAGCTTAAAGGGGCATATTGAGTTGATATCGATAACTTAACGAGGGTGTTGAAGGGTGCTACCACATGACAATAATTATTATTATTAGCATTATTAGTCAAGTTTTACATCCAATAATTACGCATAAAGCTAAAATTTTGAATTGTTTGGTATCCTGGCTTGTAACGGTTGTGTGCATAGTTTGAAAAAGTGTCTGGTCACGAATATTTGAAAACCGAATTGAATTGTTTATTACTCAGATATGAAACATTTATTTGTATGCAAGATGTGGGAATTGTTTAAGTTTGACCATTTGTCATTAGTATTTGAAGAAAACTTAACAGGTTTGGCAAAATTTGGTGAGTTTAATGAACCAACTCAATGTGCCGCTTTAAGTGTATAGGGACTACTAATTTAACACAAACTACTGTTAGAAAAATGCATTTAGCTCTCTCCATCTTGTAGTTGCATTTAAGAAATGCAATAGGAAGTTTCCTTACTACCCACATTCTAATGTTACCACTGAGTAGTATGTAAGTAAGAAGTTGGATGTAACTAAGTCAGGACTACAGAAGGAGTAGGCATTGCAATTGTATTATTTTTGAAAACTTAGTGGAACAGTATCCTCGTGTGGAGGATGGGATTGGTAACATGACAGCTAATCGGCAGAACAAGAGAAAGAAGAGTTTCGAAACAGCTTTTTAGGGGAGTTAATACAGCATGCACGAGATACTTTGTTTTGGGGGGGGGTGGGGGTCGATTATCAGATTATACGCCTATGTAATGATTTGTTACAAGGAACCAGGGTATTATGACAAATGTAAGTGGGTCGCACAAATATAGAGGTGTTCGAAACACCTCGGCTAACCACACGAACAGAATTATTGGGCTGCTGTCAGGTCACACTTTACTTGCCATGGTTGAGAAGAGCGTGCCTTTTTAGCGCGTAAAAGGTAGGGTAAAAAAGGCACCTGGCATTTGCGGATATGGAAAATCTGAGAGTCGTAGTATCTACAAAAATTTCTAAATGGCATAGATAGGACTTAATCTTGACTGCCGTAGGTCGCTAGTCAACTTGCAAATTTCAGGGCGGGATTAACCAATAGGTACTGTCAGTACTACATCTAGAGCGTACGAATGATGGGAGCGTGCGAAGAAAAAGATGCCTATGATGAAAATGGGACCTACGAAGAAAACGGGGCCTACGAAAGTACAATGAAATATTGCCGAGAAAGGTCAATTACTTCCAAGCCTGGCGGGCCCAGTTCAAAGAGCCCGCAAAAAAATAAATGTATCCCCAGACTAAAGGCTACGATAAAGTATATGAGGCGGGCGCAGAAACCCGACGATTTTGAAATGTAAGGGTATGCAAACTCCGACACAAGGGCATTCACGAAAAGTGACTATAACGCTCTTTCGTCATTAATTACCCTTATAGTTACAGAGTATGATCTCTAAGGAGAGATGGCGGAAAAGGAGGGCGTGGTAGTTGCTTGGAGCTGAGAGGGGTAAGGAATCGGATATAACATTCTACGTTTATGCTGAAAACACAATCAGAAGTGTGAATGGGCTGATTACGCAGAGTATATAACCATGGAAGCGTTATATCCGATTTCGTCTAAACATGGAGCTCCAACGAAACTGCATGGTCTTTACAAGTCTCTTCACCCGATCTTTTCCTTTCCGTATTTTTCGTCTAACGAAAACATGTTCAAATTAATTCACAGTTTAAGGAATTGGGAGCTCGATCAACAGTCCAATAAAGCCCCCGTCACTGTCTCGTTCCCGTTAAGACAAAATTTTAGCGGCGAGAGGTGACTGGTTCCAGTAAGAGGTGGCTGTCGCAGAAGACTCCGGGATGACGGAATCGGACGTAAATACGTCGGAATCATCCACTCGCCTTCTCTGCGGATACATAGACCATCGGAACCTTGAGAAAACTTCAGAAATTAAGCAGGTAAGTGTCATAGGTAAAGTGGACTCTGTGGAACGCCGGAGACTCTTCAGGTAGTTTCACTCCCTCTGTAATAAGATCTCCTTTTGCTGCTCTTTGTTGAAATTGTTCACTCCCCTCACAGAGGGCTCTCGGCCTATTCGAATACATTTCACAAGAGACGGAAGATTTTTGCCTGAAAGGTTCCCCCTAAATGGCAAACATTCATGACATAAATTTTCCCTGAAAACAACATTCCTTTTGCCCTGAAAGGCGGAAATCGACACTTTGTTTAATTAGGGGGAGGTGCCGCCCCTGACCCCGTCCCCATACATCTCTTCTAGGGGCGGGCGTGGATTTCAGGAACAGGGCAGAATCAAAGTGCAAATCCCCTGAGTTTTTTTAAAAAGGCAGAGTTGAAAAGCAAGGACTTAATTCGTAGGGGAAAAAATGCTTGGTCCAAAGGTAAGCTACAATAATGTGCACAGTGCAGTGAAACTTAATTGGCTCATCTCTTGAAATGCGAAATTTCGTGTTACCCAAGGGAAGCCCTCAAATATCCACTCTCAACTAGGTCACCGTGTGGTATTCATTACAAATCGCTATGGATGTCTGTCAATGTGCTGTAAAAAGTGACGAAACACTAGCCATCTGATATAGCTAGAGCCAGCCGACTGCCTTTGTGTAATATTGGATGCTAATTGGCTCAGCAATCAAGAGAGTCCGTTACTGACGTGGCAATTGGCTTGATGACGTAAACAAATCTGAAAAGTGTTCTTACTTTAGTTGTCGGACTAGGGATTGACAAAAAAAATTGTCAAGTGGTGGCATTGCAGGATGTAGATGCGAAGACTTACGAAATCCCTCAGAGCAACTAAAAGCTGACAGTGATGCATATATTCCCACTGATCGTGGAACCAGGGAGCTCTAACAACTCCCTGGTGGAACGACTCGTTTTTCTCTCCAGGAATGTCTCTTGTTGAAACCCTCTTACGGTCGAGACAGCATGCATTGGGCTGAGGCTTTCCGTTACTGCAAGCCCTTGGCTAAAATGTAAATATGAGAAGCCAAAGACGGTGCCTATTGTTCGAAGCCTTGGGGTCTGTTGATCACCTTCCCAAAAGAGGTATACACCCTCCTAAAGGTTCTTTAGGCACATTGTGTTTGCCTACGTTTGAACACTATTGATCTTATGCATATGACGTCACAGAACAGAAAGTGCGCCCGAATAGGGGCAAGCGCGTATCATTGCAACACACCAGCAAATGTAGACAGCTGATTTGTGTACCGGTCGGATACGCGCGTAATCTTCTACGTTTACGTCGTGGATGCAGTGTGCCTCCAAAATGACATCGTGTGTGACGTCAATGCATAAGGTCTATTTGTAGGCTTCCATTCTGCTACAAAGCATCTCATCTACAAATTTACCACTATTTTAATTGCATTGGTACATGACACATGAACATAATGGAAATGTTCACCAACATGCTCATTTTAGCCTACTACCAGAATGGACCTTACGCATATGACGTCACAGAACAGAAAGTGCGCCCCAATAGGGGCAAGCGCGTATCATTGCAACACACCAGCAAATGCAGACAGCTGATTTGTGTACCGGTCGGATACGCGCGTAGTCTTCTACGTTTACGTCGTGCGTGCAGTGTGCCTCCAAAATGACATGGTGTGTGACGTCAATGCATAAGGTCTATTTGTAGGCTTCCATTCTGCTACATAGCATCTCATCTACAAATTTACCACTATTTTAATTGCATTGGTACATGACACATGAACATAATGGAAATGTTCACCAACATGTTCATTTTACTACCAGAATGGACCTTATGCATATGACGTCACAGAACAGAAAGTGCGCCCCTTTTGGAGGTAAGCGCGTATCATTGCATCTAACACCAACAAGTGCAGACAGCTGATTTGTGTACCGGTCGGGATACGCGCGTTTTTCTACTACGCGCTCGTGCGAACTCTACGTCGTGCGTACAGTGTGACGTCAATGAATGGGTGTATTAAGCTACAGACGTTCTCTAATCAGAAGTTAATAACAAAGATCGTAACTACAATTAAATTTGATAATTAAGCAACTGCAAAAACCTGTACAGAATTCTGCGCAAGAAAATCCTTTAAATTTTCTAAAAATATCTTCAGAGTTTAGTATTAAATTTTGGAACTCTCTAGAATTTCTTAACTATTGTACTTTATATAAATTTATAAAATATCCAACGAATTCAGAAATCTCCAAAACTTCATGGAATTTGGTTTAACAGGTATGCCCTGCATAATTTCTATAGAAACATTGAAATTCTATAGAACCTTGTAGAGACTCTTAAGAGATTTTATAGATATGCTAAACAAAAATTTATACAAATTCTGTATAACGTCTATAGATTTCTACCGACATTTTTATAGAAAATCTTAAAATGTTTGAAGAAGTTTTAAGGAGTTTTCAACAGAATGCTATAGATTTATTTTGTAAGTTAAAGATCGCGATATAATTGGCTTTGACTTTACTGTATGTGTGTTACGAATCCGACAGTTGTATTTACACATATAAGGTATTGTAACCTATAACGATACCGATACCGTACTGTCTGACTGTTGACCACATTGGACAAAACTTTGCAAAAAAATAATGATTTCTAAAGCTTCTCTTTATCACTTGCAAACTTGTTTTGTCGATAGTATAGTCACGTCCATTGTCACTGAATGTTATTGGACCATGACCTCATGGTGACGTTGTTGCTGACGTCATTGAGATATAAATAACATATTTAAAAGCTAGTTGTTCGTATAGTTTCCTCTTTGTTGCCTCCAGTACGAGTTTGATCGCAATGAAAACTTACAATATACCGTACCCAGCGTCCGGTTTCCTCCCTGGAATCAATTCATTTCATATTTTCTACGTAAATCTTCCGTTAAGTTTGTTTCAAGGGCATCATCTAATGCACTTTACTGAATAGCTGCAGCCTTCGCTCTCTTCCAGGATATACGTATAACTCTCGTTTTTAATCGACGCAATGTTGATATCCTGATGGATTTGAATGAATAAGCAAGCCTGCAATTGAAATAAACGGGGGCTTCTTTTGATGACAAAATCGTATGTCAATAATATTTAGCTTTTACAGAGTCAATCAATATAACATCGAGTTCTCGGCCAAATCTCCGGATGAGAGCCTAATGTAGGTATATGTATAAGAAGGGTGTATCTAAACAAGTATTTCTGCGTCTTCCATCATTCCGTGTCAGTTTGAAGAATTTGACTGGTGGAAGTTACTAATACAGACAGAGTTTTGTCTAGGGGTGACATGATTGAACATTTACGCGGTAAATGTGATTCGAACTAAATGTGATAGTATTATAGAATGCTGCAAATTCGTCCGTAGCAGTCGTGCAAACTTCAGTTCATTTGTTTACGCTCATACTTACAGTAGTCTTAAGAAAGGTTTTGAACTCGGTCTTCGTATAATTATCATTTATTATGTTGGCTTTGTGTAAGTACAGGCCTATAGACCATATGCTGACGTCACACCGACGGTACATTAGAGGACAAACAATGAGATTGGCTAGATAAGGTAGATGACTTTGGAACAAACTCATACTGTAGGCGGGACGTAGGTTTCGCATGAGCACGTAGACTTATAGGCGCCAGGCTGGTACACAAATTTGCTGTCTGCGTTTGAGTTGGTGTAAGCTGTAATGCTACGCGCTTACCTCAGGCGAAGGCGCACTTTCTCTTCTCTAACGTTACGTGCATGCGGTCTAGGGAGCTTGCACCAAAGGTCAAAAGGTCAGTTTCAGTGGAAGCGCTAGTTGTTGTGGAGGACAAATGCGCCAAGCACCACTACTAAGCTGATTGCTTTAGCACATGGCCTGTCATTCACGTGATATTGTCTGCCCTCCAGGACTTGGTTGCGTTAGTTGACCTTTTCGCGTATGAACTTCCCCATACTAACGATGCCTGTTTTGAAATCATAGCCCGGTTGTTGCCATGAAGGAAGGGGCGACGGTGGGACATGGACATTTGGAAAAGGCCATATTTCGTGGGTGTCAACTGGCCTGGGACGGGGACACGTTTCCCACTTTCAGAAGTTGGGGATATTATATCGATTGCCTTCCCGCCCTCCCCACTCTTTCCAGAAACCTAATAAAAGACACTGTAGTAAGCATATGTTTAATTCTATAGCCACAATAGCAGATTCAATGGAACCGAACTCGAAAATGGTAAAAACAGCCAGATTTAGAAAATGTCTAATCCCCAAACTTTCCACACCTGGAGGGGACCTCGGATTGGCCATGCCCTTAGGGCTTCACGCTTTGCGCTCGTATTTATTCTGACCAAGGTCATATACCCCACTTTTGAGAGCCGATTTTTCACCCATGATGACGTACATAATTTCGTTCGCAAAAACATTTTAAGTCCTTGCTCTGTGAGGAGTTGTATCTTTGAACAGGCTTAACGCCCTCAAAAGAAAAGAAAATCACTTCATCTCTTCTTGGGAATTACTGAAACAATCTCTACAGATCGTTACTTTTCCCGTTGCCATAGTCCCAGGGAAGGGGTAATTGTATGAAATCAAAATTTCATAAACTTCAAGTTTCCTCGTCGACGTTGTAAACGATTTCTTTTGCAAAAATATTCCAGTCGATGGGCTGTGAGGGGCTCCAGTCTTGACCAGGGCTTCAGTGAAGTTCAGTCCATCTCCCCTTGGTCAGTTGCTGAGACGAATCGTGACAAATTCCAATCACTCCTATACTCGTATTGTTATGATTTAGTAATATTACTAGTATACTATATAGATATGAATTTGTGAAGATGTTTTGTACTCGTACTCTGTATACTGATAAAGGCTACTTGTTAGTATGTTTTGCCTCGTGTTAATACCTTGCATAAGTGCATTAATATAGTTTATGAGAATGACCGTGTACTTGTGTTGGCAACGTCTTGTACTGTGGCCGAGTGGATAAAGGCAGTGGCATTTAAAGCGATGAAGCTTGGCAACCAGGGTTTCGGGGTTCGATCCTCGGCCGGGTCAAAGTAAGGTGGGTTTTTCATTTAAAGATATCGGCGGTTTTCCCATCTGAATTAGCTTTTCAAAAGAAACCAAATTTGATCTAAATTGTTGAGTTGGTTAGAAACCAGACGTGAAGTTGTAATTCATAAGCCATATAGGCTTCTCCCATGCACATTTGTGGTCGCGTAGCGTCGTAAAACAACCGCCATTCAAGGCCTGAATTAATTATTACCAGTCTTTGTAATTTCCTAGAATTTGTGTTTACAAATCCATTCATTTATTTCCCTTTTCCCGAGCAAAGAAGTACTACACGCTCAAAGAGCCAGTGTTAACAGACGAATCTGTAAATCATCTTCCTCAGTTCGAATAGCAGGTCCAATTCATGATGCAACACCTCTTTTCATCAAAGTTGTCAGAAATTCATTGAGGTGGCGAAAAACATCATCAAAACGTAATTGTAGTCGGATTTAGTGTAAATATTTGCCAACAAAACCCGAAGGCTGTAATGATTTTGGAACCGTCTTAGAATCCGTGTCTGTTTCCTCCTGGTCTTTCTTCACGACATCGCGTGTGAGAAGCTTAAATAATGTCTATGCATGCCCTTCAAATTAGAAATACACACATTAGGCTATATATATAGGCTCATTGAATGTTCGAGAAAATGATGTGAGAACGATGTCCTTATAATTTTGCTTCTAACACATACGCTTATTACCAGGCAGACAGGCAAGCTGTGCAACCCTTGTATCCAGTGGCGGCGCCAGGTGGGGGCTGGGCGGGGGCATGGCTCTTTGTCGGGGAAGGCTTCCCGTCCTTTCGGGGAAACTTTCCAATTCGACATAGGACGAGTGTGTAATCCCCGAAAACGACCAGTCGCCCGACGGTTTTCTTGCTTTTACTTTCAAGGATAGGAGATTCTTCAATAAACTTGAAAGCCTAAATTTTCAAATTTTCATCAATAATAACCCAAAATTTGGAAATTTTCTTCACCAAAATAATTCAAATTTTCTTCAATAAAAAGCCAAACTTTTTGGTTCGCCATCCTTACGGAATCTCGCCGACTTCATCGAGGCTCCGGGTTACTGTCTCCTATCGGAAAGTCCCTGGCGCCGCTCCTGCCTGTATCTTAGCTACGTGGGTGGGGTGAAGGCAATCACCCCGGCCGCCACCTAGGCTACTTTTTGGAGTAACACAGTTCAAGCCAACTTTTGATCTACCGCAATGAAAAAAGTCGACAAATGATGTTCTAACATTTTTTAAAGGTCTTTCCTTTGCTGAATTTGCACTTTTTACAAATAAAGTGCAACGTGTTGTGTTTTTGGTAGGGCGACAAATTCAAAGACCACCTGGCGAGAGGACACAAACTCTAGCTATATACCACTGTAGCCATAGCATTGTATAGTACACGTGTGTTCACAAATCACAACCAAGTAATGCTATGAAGTTGTAAGTATAAAAAAACGGTTTAATTTATTTCTTCAATGAAAGTATTTTCTACATCAGTCGGTTGCTATTAAAAATTAAAGAGGACAGATCGCCATTTAGGAAGGCAATAATTTCAGTGATAATACTCCGAGTTATTCCAGCGCATATAAAAAATACTGGTCATATGCAGCGCATTAGCATAAGTTTCATGTGTACATGTACTTTTAACGCAATATCCTCCGCGTGCAGACAGGGGCGTAGCGAAGGTGTTATCTTTGGGGGGGGGGTGTGGAGATTATGTTTTGCCGACGGATCTGGTAATGTGTAGTGCGAAAACGAGCTTTAGCCGGTGGGGTCCTGGGCCCCGCCTAAGGACCCCTGGTTGGGTCCAGGAGGCGCAGCCCCCGGAAGCTCTGAGGTTTAAGTATATCTCTGGGTGAAAAGTTTAGTCTCAGGATGGATATTTTTGTTTCATAATGCATCATCAAATACAAACTAGATCCCACTAATTTTAACGTATTAGGCTATTCCTCTCGTCAGGCCGCTATAGTTTTAGGCGGTTTCGATCAAAAGGTCCGCCAGTGCTTTAGCTAGGAAGTTTTCTCAATGCGACATTTACTGATCTGTGGCCTGGGGGAGGGACATTTTGTGCGACATTTGTCGCCGTTTATGCGACATTGTCGCACAAACAGGGGCTGGCTAAAACACTGGACCGGCCCTAGGGCCCCTGGTGGGGGTCCGGGGGGTTCGCCCCCAGAAGCTCTGAGATTTTAGCATAATCTCTCGGTAAAAAATTAAGTCTCATGCAGGATTGGTATATTTTGATTCATAATGCATTATCCAATGCAAAGATTCCGGTTAATTCTTATGCGTTATGTGTTAGGCTATTCCTCCCGTCATGCCACTATACTTCAGGTGCTGAACCTGTCCTTCTAAATTGGAACACTATGTGTTCAGCATTTGAACACTAGATGCGTCAGGCGTTCAAATAAGTGGATAGGCGTCCAGCGTTCAAAAAGGGAGAAAAAGTGTTCATAATCTTAACACAAGCGTTCAAAATATACTTTGAACGCCAGGATCTGAAGATGGGTTCTGTATCTGTTTCATTTCGGTCTTCAGAAGTTAAAAGCCTGAGACTGCAGAGAAGGGAAGACAAGCGCGGCACGCATTATTTTCTCCCCGGGATGTTTGTGGGTAAACCGGATCCTCAGAAGTTTGCAAAATGTGTTTGAAATCAAAGTTAGTGTTTAGACTGAGACGGGCTAAGGATACCCTCTTCATGGGTAATCGGGTGCTGCTCCCCATGGTGATGATAAAAGTGAGGAGTAATGTGCAGAAAGTGGTTTTTCAAGAATGTCATATGACCCGAAATAGTTCACCTATACGGAAGCCGTTAATTCCCTTTCTTTTCCCGAGTTGTCGACGGACTCAGTCACTCGTCCAATTACACCGACGGCCGTTGATATGGCCGTATACGGCCGTCACATGCATAATCAATTTGCCGACGGGCCTTCAACTTGAATGGACCAAAAAGAAGAAGAGCCGAAAATCGAAGTAGCCGATAACAGACTGGCCCGTTCTCTCTTTCTCTTTTTTCTTTTCATTCTCCGTCTTTCCTTTCCTTCCCTTCCTTTCCCTTTCTTTTCCCTTCTTCTCTCTTCTTTTCCTCCTCTCCTCTTTTCCTCTTCTTTTCCTTTCCCTTTCCTCTTTTTGCCGACAGACCGAAAATTTGCCGACGGGCGACCAAATATTGGGGGGTGACACCCCACACACCCCCCGCTCGTTACGGCCCTGCGTACAGAGCTGTTCAATTTTCGGTGCGCTTCCCACCAAAACATGTGACATCAGGGCCTCTTTAAATGATACAATCACTCAGTCACTTTCAATAGTTTGCTTCTGTTTTATTCATGGCGTTCACGAGAACAGATTTTTGCAATTTACTTGTTGAGAAATTTTCAATAGCAAACTTACCAGCATTGTTTGTTGCACAGTTGCCTTCGTCTGCATTTATTATTAAGGGTAAGGGTTCTCGATGTATATAATGTCAGTCTTGCGTGATGTGCACAGGCGTATCTGTTCGTGAGATCTTGTTTTGGTGAACTTTCTGTGTTTTTAGTTAAATTAAGCGTCTGTGCCAGACAAGTAGCCTATTATGGAACATCTGTATCATTAACATCACTGAGAGCGGTGAGGGTTCATTGTTAATGTCCAGCACAGGAATACCAATTGTTTCTTTTGTCTAAGAATAGACCTTTTGTATTGACATCATACTGACGTCAGTTTGGAGGAAAACAATTAAGCACACGTGCACGAACGTCGTAGATTTCGCCCGCGCGTGTAGTAGACTTATATATACGCGCGTATACGATGGGTTGACAAATCAGCTGTCTGCATTTGCTGGTGTAACTTGCAAGGATACGCGCTTTTCCTCTAAACGAGGGAACACTTTCTGCTCTGTGGCATCATATGCATAAGGTCTAGACTCTAGAATCGTTCTCGCTAAGTTTTCTAATACGTTATCACCGAGCGCACAAATGTTCCTCCCCTGCATGCACACAAAATCACTAACTTACGGCCAGCTGCATAAAGCCTGCTGGCCGTCGTTTTTACATAATTGTTAACAAATTCTTCAGTATTTTTGCCGTGTACCAAGAACAAAGTGTGAGCTAACTGACCTCTCCTCAGCAGGGTACAGTTACCTGTTGTTGGCGCCGTAGAGAAGAAATTATCATGGCGATTAATCCGCGGAGCAGACGAATCTTTTTCAATTTCTTCATCGTTACGAAAAAACAAGTGGAGGAGGCAGAAGCACAGAGAGCCGCTTCGCAAGTTACATGGCAATGCCACATAGTAACATACAATAACAGCTGACAAATGTAACCTGGACCTTGCCTACGCAGCAGGCTGTACGGCATATGTCTAGTTCAGTCTGGTGTTTGGGAAACCTTAAAGAGGGGCTGGGCAAGCAGAGTCCGCTCCGCGGGGACCTCCGGACCCCAACGATCATTTGGGAGAAGCGAGGAGGTCGAAAAGCTAAGAAAGTGGACAGAATTTTGTGGGGGATTGAGAATAGGGTGGGAGGTCAAAACACGAATAATTGTACAAGTTTGTAATACAAAAAGTTCTACTAATTTGTACAAGTTTTTAACGCAATGGAAAATTAGGCAGGAAAGTAGACGTGAGGTTCGTACAAACGCTGCACCCACTGTTTTAGGAGCCTGTATTATCATCCTCAGAACAGAATAAGAATAAAGGCATGTAAACGTCATCAGGTCCGAAGCCAGACAAGGTGCTGAAGGGGGGCGAAAAATTTTCCATAGGGGCGAAACATATACTAAAATGAATTACAGCAATGCTAATTTTTGATTTTCTAGGGGGCGAAAAATTTTCCAAGGGGGAATTCGCCCCCCTGCCCCCCCCTTGAATACGGACCTAAACGTCATATATATGAGCTAACATTAACCTACTCATGAGTCTTCATCTGCAGTCATACTCGTATTCACTACTTTGGGGAATGAAACATTCGTAGCCTCCTGGTATAAATCTTGCTCTCTGTGCCTACTCGTATAGACTGTGGTACTGTGGTTCCCAAGGTGGGGTGGAGGGCTGTGAGTTTTTATAGAGGGAGATGAGAGCCAACCGCCGTCTGGCTAAACTTTGGTAAGTAAAATGACCCTAGGACTACAACGTAACAGACAGGAAAATGGGAGACTGAAGAAAAGCGTACGTACTATCCACTCAAGCCAATATATTTGAAAGTCTGAGCTCACTAACGCTGACAAAAATCACTTGTCTCACAATATGTCTGAAGTGGTCTCCAACTGCAAACGGATTTAGTTTACAATATATTTATGAAAAGTCCTGCAGACTATTCCCAATTTCTGGCAAAAGTCAGGCTCACAAGGAGCTGGTCACGGTAGGCCCCGATCGACCGAACAGGGGCTTCGTTAGTTGGTTTGGGTGGCTAGAATGATATTTGTGGTATTCTAGGATGCTTAGTGGTAGGCAGATATTGCAACGACCCCACGTTACCCAGGCGGCCAAAATACTTCTTAGACCACCGAAAGTGACCCTTCCCAGGCTTTGCAAAGTTGTACGTAAAGGTGGTAGAAAGGTGAAAAGGGGGGGGGGGGGGAGAAGGAACAGAGGGTACTTCGCTGATACAACTCTTAACTTCAGACAAGGCAATGTAGCTAGAAGTCCATGTCTATTCTAAACGGTATCAGGCGCGGTTCTAGATCGAGACTTTTGGGGGGGGGGCTTAGGGGGGACTTGAAACGGAAGAATCAATATTTTCTCTCAAATATGTAAATCGGTCACGCGAACGCTGAAACCAATGATAATAAAAACAGTACCATAACCAGGGACGGCGCAAGGTTATTTTGATAGGGGACATGGGTTGAGTGATCGCCGTCGTGGGGGAGGGGTCTAAGGGGAGGGGAGTTCCCTTCCTCTGAGAAATTTTTGCTAATTTAAGGTTGCTAAGATGCAAAATGGTGCGTTCTTTGGGTAATTTTTTGACTATATGACTGGAAAATGTTCATAACTTTGTGAATTCTAATTTTTGGTTGGGGGAAAGAGGGCCTTCTTAGGGGAGAGGTCTAAGGGGAAGGGTGTTCCCCTCCCTTTGAGAAATTTTGCTAATGTAAGGTTGCTAAGATGCAAAATTGTGCGTTCTTTGCGTAATTTTTTGACTATATGACTGGAAAATGTTCATATCTTTGTGAATTCTAATGTTTGGTAGGGGAGGGCTTCTTAGGGGAGAGGTCTAAGGGGAAGGGTGTTCCCCTCCCTTTGAGAAATTTTTGCTAATTTAGGGTTGCTAACATGCAAAATGGTGGGGTCTAAGGGTTATTTTTTGACTGGTATATATGGCTGGAAAATGTTCATAATTTTGTGAATTCTAATTTTTGGTTGGGGGAAAGAGGGCGGTCCTAGGAGAGAGGTCTAAAGGGAGGGGTGTTTCCCTCTCCTGTGAGAAATTTTGGTTACTTTAAGGTTGCTAAGATGCAAAATGGTGCGGTCTTCGGGACAGTTTTGACTGATATATGGCTGGCAAATGTTCATAACTTCGTGAATTCTAATTTTGGTTGGGTAAAAGAGGGCTGTTCTAGGGGAGAGGTCTAAGGGGAGGACTCCTCCCCTTTTGAGAAATTTTGGTTACTTGAAGGTTACTCAGATGCAAAAATGGTGTTGTCTTTGGCATATTTTTGGACCGGATCATATGAGTTCAAAACATTCTTAATATTTTTGGTTAGGTGAAAGAGGAGCCTTTTTTTGTCTAAGGGTATGTATCAACAAACCTCCTGAAGTCCCCTTTTGGACACATTACTGCCCTCTAGTCGGGGAAAGTTTTACGCAAAAATACGTGCGTGGAGTCCACAGAAATATTCTCGAACTATTAAGAAAATTTGCCTTCATTTGTGCATTATAAAATCGTATCTAAAGGCTGGTAGAAACCGGAATATGGCCTCTTGGAAGCCCTGAATTAACTATATGGATCAGATATAGGCCTACCCCGCCCTCCTCTTTTCTTCTCTTTCACGTCTTCTTTTCCTACTCTTTTTCTCTTTTCCTGCAAATTACAGGGGGGATAGGCCTCCCTTCCCCCTGAGTGGCACCGCCCCTGACCATGACGTAGATGTAACGTATATCTCGGCATATATATATATATATATATATATATATATATATATATATATATATATATATATATATTTATTTATTTATTTGGAAGAATGTAGCAAACGTTACTGAGAGATACGAGCAACTGGGCCTGTTCACATTAATGGGAATAACGATTCGGTCTGCAGATTTGACTTAAAAGGGCTAGTATAGCTTGACGAGATCAGCGACGAAATGACTCGTTTTGAACTTCCAACAGATGATTAATCCTTTAACTTGATTTACATGTACGTACATACTATCATAGATGTTACTTATCTGACCCAACTTCCATTGTATGAAATCGTGAACCTAATATGTGATTTCGAGACACAGACAACAGTTTCCCTTGACAAACTAATTCCACTGGACCAAGATGTGCACAAGTGTATTGGACAATTTTGTTTTTCTCAGTACACGCAAATATAGCATAACACAACCTCTGAAAATTTTGGGGGGGGGGGGCTTGAGCAAACTTTGGGGGGACTTAAGCCCCCAAAGCCCCCCCGTAAAACCGCGCCTGAACGGTATTAGCCTTGGATTAGTGTTGCTATCTCTGTCTGCATGCTTGTGATGTCTAATATACGACGTGGTATGTCAAGATTCGACATAACACAGTCTCGGACGACACGGCACGTAATCGTGTACCATAAATCACAAAAAATGTCATAACCGAAACCAAACGTCGTTATCCATATATGATTCAATATCGTACGATGCAGAAAGTTCTGAACATGGTGAAAACTTAACACCTCAATAGCCTACTTAGCCTACTCTGTGACAAAAATAAAGGTATAGTCATGCGGATGAGGTACACGCACGGTACGACGAACTTTTGTATGCTAGCATGCCGGGTCCGTAGGCTGTCAAAAGAAGTCGTAGGCAAATGCACATCGTGTGTGCCCGGCTTATGACACTTCCATCAGGTAGTACTTCCATGTTTCCAAACTGAACTTCCTTCATGGCACCCCCTCATTACTCCGATTCTACAGTACGTTATGATGGCAGACAGTTTTATGGGGAATTCCCATTCACATGGTTGATCGTTGATATTCCCTGAATCTTTTGAATATGGAAGTGATGACGTCAATAACTCAGCAACGCTCCAACAACCTGTAACCTACCTTTATGACATCAGTCACCAGTATTATGGTAATAAGACTTGAACACACGTACACCTGGTGGGCAAGTGTCGATTTTCTCACTGCACCCGCCATTTCGTTTCAAAATACCAGTAAACACGGAAACGAAAGTGAATGAATCGTGTGCCGTGGGTGTTCTGCAAGGTCAAGTCTGACCAATCAGAGTGGTTTATATTTGAATTTGAGAGGCATAATTTGGTGTTTTTTAAAAAAAAAAAATCGGACACGACCAAAACGGTGAAACGAGTTCCGCGCTGTTAGCCAAAATACTATTTCAAAGAACTGTTCTTTCAAGCTCAATTGCACTGCTCTCGAAGAGCCACGACCCCGAAGGGGTACACTAAGGACATTAACAAAACCCAACATAATACAAATCTAACCACTGCAAACCCTAGACACTATGTCCAATATAAACACTCGCAATTATCTACAATGTGCATTACAGTTTGTACAATACACTCGCTATACAAGGAGGAAAACGAAAAGAACGCACTCAACAGACCACGCGACGGCGAACGAGTCGGTGGTAACACGCTCACCCACGCGAAACCCCAACAAAAAACGAAACTCTCTGACCAGGGAGTTACAACAGACTCTCTGCTCCGACGAGACCGATCGAGCGCGGTGACACATGATACACACGAGCGCGATACATAAGTCCGCTCTCGGCGAAGACCTGAAGAGACATAATTTGGATCTGCCCACGTTTATGTCAATCAGATTGCAGTCGCCAGTTGTCTTTGGGAGGATGAGCGTCTGCCTTTTATTTCTATTATTCCAACCAGGGAGGTGTTTTAGGCAACACATCTCTTTTCCATTCATGCCAAGGTTCGTCATACCAGTGAACAGTTCCCTGGTCATACGATGTAATTGCATAACCTATTTTGGAAGACTACGTATATATTCTTCTTATACTGACGAACATGTACTGTAGGATATGAATGTCCAAAGAGATTAGAGAAATATTGATTGGATTTGGCAATAGTTCATTCAAAATGCAGTCTCGACCAAGTATAACACGTTAGCCAACCGGGAGGGGGGGGGTGCGCCCCTAAGAAATTTCCCCTGGAAAATAAAACATTACCATTTTCCTAATGCATTGCAGTATATTTCTCTCCCTCCCTGAACTATATCCCCCCCCCCCCCGGCAATCTCGCCCTTGTCATTGCCTCGTCTGGCTACGGACCTGCGACTTGGTAATACCAACATTTCCCTAAAGTACATAACATTTTACACGTGTACAAAATTGAACGAGAATCAGCCAGTACTTTTTAAATGAGTCCATGGCATGCTACTCCCTCGGTACAATCATTTCGTTCCAGTAAAGCGTCCTAAAAATGTACAGCGAACTTTTGAAAAGAGACCTTAGTGCAGAAAGGCTTATAAAACGCTGAATGTGACCCTCCTTTAAAGAGTGAAGTCATTAGCTGCGTCACAAAGTTGATGGTGTCGACATTTCCTTTGGTTAAAGTGCAGATACCCTTATCTGAACGGGAGCATTCCGGGATGAGCTAAAATAGAAAGGAATGGTTACATTTGGTCATGTGTCAAAAGCTTTGCAAAGAATTGTTTAATATGTGCAGGATCAATATCCTTGAAGTTAATTTATTTATGATTGTTGAAAATCCCTGTTGACAATGTTGAAATGCTCCGAGTTTGGAACTTTTATTAATAGGTATATGAAGTGCGAATTTCCCGAGACAGCTCTATATTCCAACGTCTCTATGTTGTCAGGTTGTGACAAGTCTGTTTCGACAAGTCTACGTGAGGGTCAGTGTCAGGATAAGGATTATGTTAGGGTCAGGTTAGGGTGGGTGCATTACGGTTCGTGTGACGCAACATACAGACGTCGGAACATAGAGGCGTAACTGATTTCCCATTTATCTTTTTGAGCCCACACAGTTAACGGGTAAACACAGGGGGTGTATTTGTAACCGAGATTCCCCTGCTATGCCGATATCGAAAATAAAGACCGAAAAACGAAGAACGAACTTGCGAAAATGACTAGATCCTTCCTTGTTCAACACAACCACTCTTTGCTTTCGAGGTCTTCGTTTTCGAGATGTTACAAGTCTTCTATCTTCGGTCTTTGTTTTCGAGGTCTTTGGTTTCGAGATTTTGCTGGTCTTCTATCTTCAATCTTCGTTTCGAGGTCTTCTTTTTACAGATACACCCTATCTATACGTAAACTTCTATGAAATTAACAGCTTCCTATTGATGCCTTTTGACACTTGTTTCCACGTACACGTTTTCATGTTCTAACCTGTTCAGACATGTTAAAAATGTTTGAACAAGAATTTATACCTGAGGGATATCATTATTGCTATTTCATGGTGAGCTATCTCTGAAGTTTGCTTTTTTTTGACGAAGGGCTCCCTCTAACGGCGCGGGTCCCCTTGTCCCCCCTTGGGGCGAAGCCTCAATCAGGAAGCTCTGGGGTATTTTCAGAATTGAGAGCATTAGAGTGAAGCATTTTAACTACTTCTAAAAGACATTAGATAAGACAAATAAGACCACGCAGATGATAATTTGACCATTTTCTTACGTTAGTGGGGCCGAGAGTCAACTTCCAAGAATAGGCCTAGGGTGAAAAGCCCCCGGAAGCCCTGGGGGTATTTACAAAATTCGGAGCATTAGAATGAAATAATGTTTAAGTTTGTTCTAAAAAGACCACAAAAACGATAATGTTACCATACCTCTCGTTGGCCTACGCCGTTATGGCAAGCCGTTTTACTTTTTATTCGATATTTGATGATATCAACAATTAATTGGTGATATCAGCAATTCATTTGATGATATCAGCAATTATTTGCTGATATCATCAAATAATTGCTGATATCACCAATTATTTTCATGATATCAGCAATTATTTGCTGATATCAGCAATTAATTGTTGATATCAGCAATTATTTACTGATATCAACAATTAATTGCTGATATCACCAATTAATTGTTGATATCATCAAATCTCGAATAAAAAGTAAAACGGCTTGCCATACGCCGTGCGTATAAAGCCAGTAAATTTGATGATTCAAAGGACTGTTGTTCAGAAGTATATATAGGGTCACTTTTCAGGGGGCAAACAGTTTCTTTTTTTTCGATGAACACTATATCGACCAGGATTGAATATGCGTCGCTCACAGACGACGCATGGAGTTTTTATTTTTATAAGGCCCGTAGCTACAGAATTTTAATATGGGAGAGGATCGAGGTTTCAAGTCGAAATGGCCTAACGGTTCAGAAGCCCCCCCCCCCCCCCCGGAACGCGGTGAGCTGCTGTGAATCATTTCATTATCTGAAAATGGCATGGAAATCGCTCTACAAAGCTCGAAATTTTCTGTTGGTTATTGCATTGGTACCACTGGTCGGAAGCGAGTTCGAAGATACCTCAAGGAGCAGAATTGCGCAATAGGTCAAAAGGTCAAATAGTAACACTTTACTGTGTTTGACGATGGACCATGACATAGGCCCGAACTATATGGTTTTGCGTATACTGAAGAGTGTTAGGCTTCATACATTACCGTGGCGGTAGGAATATAAGCGCCGATAGTTTTACCCATGGTTATTCTAGGTTATCGGGCTTCAGTTTTCTCAGAACTTGTTGGAGATGAAAGATTGTTTCGAATCATTGAAATTCGACTCTGAAATGTTTCTTAACTGAAATATTCCTTTCACAATGGTGTCTAAAACTGCCAGGAATTTGGGCGAACTGGTTTACCTTAATGCAACGCCTATAGGCCTTACTACGAGACTGGTAAACTGCGTGCATATTTAACGATAAGAGGCGTGTATTCACTCGAAATGTACCATTAACCATTTGGAAAAACCTTAGGTGAAAGAAATTCGTCCTCCTTATGAAAACCTATACCTGAGATTTTGTTTTCACAAAAGCAGAACTGTGATATCCATGTTCAATGGTAACCTGTTTTAATACAGGAAAAGTCGTCCCCATTCATTACCTACACAACTAATACTCCATTACCACGGCTTGCACGTGAGTCTTATTGAGCTGGAGCGACATTGCGGAGAGCCCGGGGGGAGACTTGACTGGGCCTAGCCTGTGTTACGCATTGTGTACGTTATTATACTAGCCACCGAGCCTTCCGCAGATAGTACCGTATATGTTGGTTGTTTACGGACCATACCTCAATCCGCACTTACACCACAGGCACAAACACAATGGTGCTTCTAAAGCAAGCTTAGCCTAGAGTTTGGATAAAAATGCGTTTATGTCAGTCGTGGGATTTTTTTGGGTGAAAGATGTATACATCGTAGCGAAATATTGAACACATACAATGATATTGTTCAAGAGCGGCAATTTGGTCCAATGGGTGATTCCTTTTTGTCCTTATTTCTACTCAGGCTAACCCCAGTCCGTAAGATTTAACACGAATGTTACACTGAGATCACTTACAACGTAAGTGTCCATACTTCAACAGAAAAGGTCACTGACGCATGCGCAGATCTTATCTTCGAACTAGCTTATTAGATGGTGCATTGGGATTTTGGTTTCCGCCTATGCTCCATAATATACGCACAACGTGCATTCGGCTTAGGAAGTTGAATGTCATTTTATCCGTTTCTCAAAAGATTAGGAGTAATTTTCAAACAGAGATAAGTCATGGTACCTTAAGTTTTCTTTAATTTCTGAATTTGAAATTTGTGGTTCCTCGGCCAATAAATGGGGCAAAAGCAACTGCGTAATGTTCATAGTACACGGCGGTTCTTCCTTGCCGTACGAACAGCCAGATGAGTGGCTTCAGTCCAGGTCGCGCGAGGTCATTCTCCGTTACTTAAATTTCTATGGTTACTTCCCAGATTTGTCATTAAATACAGAGACGACAGTAGGGTCAGGCCGTCACTTTGGGAAGCCTAAATTCGTTCGAACGATGGCAAAATATCGTCTGTCTATATTTATAAGAAGTCAGTGGTCAGTTTTTCCACCTACATTTTGGGGTAAGCAGTCATATTCTCTTAAAGTGCACATTCGTATCATAATATGAATTCATCATCTGCATAATGCCTACGTATATAACCTAATCCATAACTTACTATATTTTGTTTCTCAAACCCACAGAGATGGACAGTTTTTCAAGGCAACGAAAAAACAGGTACGTAAATCCTACAACATAGAAATTTCAATTGAAATTTCAATCGAAATCGGTTTCCTTTAATCTCATTATCTTTGCAGTGACATATTCAGGAATCTTTAATAGGGGATGGGGATGGGGATGGGGGTGGAGGTGGGGGTGGGGGTAGCGGTGCAACTGAATGGTCTGCTGGGGAAACTCAGCGTGTGCTTGTATATAAATACACGATCAAAAGCAACAAACAGGCAAAAAATTGTGAGGATAGCGACCTGATTCTGCACATCGTTTTATAGGATTAAATAATAAGTAAATATTTGGCAACATTTGTCGGTCGAATGTTTTAGATGCCACTAGGGGGAGTCTGTTGTGCCCCTGTATCCGCCACTGCTTTCAATGTTCGAATAAAAGTTTAAAAGTTTTGAATTAGAGTTTAAAAGTATTTGACAAATTTGTGACTTTTATAGCAGAATACAAGGAGTATTTCATTCTGTCGTCTGGATGGTGATTTGTAAATACCTTCGGATAAATTACCAGCACATTTATAAACCAAAGTAGAAAGTGTTAATCGGAGTGAACCGGCTTCTACAATTTTGTCTACCGATAGTTGGTTCGTTGGTTTTTGTGTCAGTGAAAAAGATCTTGTCACTTCGTACATGACGTATACAGAAATCTTATTTGCAAAATCGTGAACAGGTGGTCGGTGACCGTCATGCTTAGCTTAAGCACAGCAAATCCTTTGATGATATGTCACTCTCCGCACATTCACTTGTGCTGAGCATAGTGTAATATAAATGTAATACTGACGACATATTTGAAATAATGAAATCTGTTGACGTCACAGTGTGCAAAGAAAAACATTAGCCTCTGCATGGAAGACTGACTTCATTAAAATATAAGTAAAATTCGTTAATGTAGCACGAGGTTAAAGGGAATGAGCAGTCGCCCCATACTTACTTTGAATCATCAGCGAAACGTAACAAATCTCTTCTTTTTTCCCTTGCAAATACCTGTCATGATTTTTCAGGGCGTAAATATTGTATATTAAAAGTAAATTAAGCATTTATTCTTTGTGAATCAAACAGTTTAGTAACAAAGATATTGACACATAATTTTAAAGAGTCATTTGTGTACTAGAATACCTGGGTATAATAATTCAAATTGGGGTGACTGTAATTCCCCTTTAAATGTTTCTTTTGAGGAAACGTAGACGAATCAAATTATCGACCCTTCGTCTTCTTCGTATTATTACTCTTATTGTTTTTCTTTGGTATGACGGTGCGGGAAAAACTTAAATTGCCTTTATCATGGCTAGTTCTTACAGTAAGCATGCCTGCAGAGCGGACGTTATTTATTTTCTTCTCATCCACTAGAACAGCTATAAAAGGCACAAACACAATCTACCAGTTGCTTAACACATAGACTTTACAAATCCCCTTTCGACAAATCAATCCCATCCTTAATCTCGAATATGTGCCCATTCTGTGATCAGTATGCACCTCGAATAGGAAGGTCTTTTCAATAGGGAGGCCGGGGGCGAAGGAGGGGGGCGAGCTGGGCGGAGAAGGAACAGAGTTTGGGAGAACAATTGCAAGGGGCGTTATTTTTCGGCGATGATATTCTTCGAACAGGCTATTGAGAGTCTTGCTACCATTAGCCAATTCTTTCTAGCAGTCATTGATTTATCTCCTTCGTGTACCTCATGCATGGTAGTCATACAATTAAGTATCATAAACGAAATATACACCATCCAATTAAAGGATAACTAACAGTAAATTGACACTGATCGGAAACCCTAGTACAGTCCAAAGTTAAGGTCGAAATCACAGCAGCCTGGAGCCATGTAATTTTACACGATGTAAACATCCGTCTTGCTTCGATGGTTTTCGTAATTTCAGTGTACACTGTTTTAGTTCGTGCACATGCATTGCGTCGTTAGCATGTACGATTACCAAAGGAAATTAGACGCGACGAGTACAGACTGTGCAGAGGCGTATTGATAATATTAATTGTAATAGAAATATTGGAAGCATAGTAGTAATATAGCATAGCATAGTAGCGACCCTGCATTTTGGACTGGGGTTTATCGATATTATTATGTATTCATATAATGTCGGTATTTTCCGGAGAGTTTAACCCAAGCCTGGCGTACATGTAATAACTATATACCGAATTTCGGTATTCTCTGAAATACCGATATCATACCGATATGGGCGCTTCACTCAGCAGAATATTATATACGATGACTTGCGGGCTAATGTCCATAGTCTGTATACTTGCGTCATTGAACCGACTCAAATGTGCAAAATTAATATGATTGCAAAAAGCCTTGAAACACATTTTGTGACTTAAATCGTACACTCAACACAAGTCCGTAGCCAGAAAAGGTGCATGAAGGGGGTGTATCCAGAAAGCGATTACCGGTATTTATGTCATACACCCCATATCCTAACTGGTATTGCACAACGTTTATGGTTGAACCTCTCATTCTTTTTAAATTGAACAGGTTTCTTTCAGCTGAAAATATTCAAAAGCGATAAAGAGAAAAGTCTAAAAGGTGCTTACACGATTTCCAAGGATAACTTCCTCGGCCTAGAGCGAGGGGAAATCAGAGGGTCAAGAAGTAAAAAGAAAGGCATCTGTACGGTATACCTTGGGATAATATTAAAAGGTGGTAAAACAATTTGTCTTCAAGAAAGTACAGACAGCCACGAAGAGGGTGTTCCTAAAGCAGTTGAATTAGACAATTGGAGATCAGCATTCCTTTCTCATTTTTTCTGTGGTAAGTTGGCAGTTTCTTTACTAAGAAAATATAAATATGTTTAAATGCAAATGCATGCAGGGCAGTATTTTACAGTATAACGATGGCTTACAAGGGACTGTGGTACCCCCCCCCCCCCAGCTCGGGCAAATCCTATATCTCGAGCTGACTTTGAGAAAAAATAACTTAGGTAACTTTCTTGGGTACATTCGGCTCATGCCCAGGAAAAATATCCCATATGCCTATGGTCGTTATGACACATGTCAGTGACACAACTCGAGTCAGACTCGAGGTTCAACACTGGCGTGAGTCCCAAAGTTGACGAAACGGACTTGACTTGAGTAATTATACTTGCAAAAGACTCGACTCAATTCGAGTCTCTCGTTAATAAAGCTCGTAAGACTCGCTGCTACTAGAGTCTCGAAACTTAGAGACTGAATACGTCTGGACTCTTTACCCACGACTTTTCAGTGACTCCACGTATAGTCACGCCACGTCAGAGACCCCAGAACCTCCCATTAATAAGCAATTCAAAAATTACGTAATTATTATAATCATTAACTCAATTTACTGACTCTCGGAAATGCTTCATGAAGGACTCCAACTGACTCAACTCACATAATTCAGGGAAACATAAAGTGACTCAGACTAAAGCCACATGAATTCGAGGCGCTTTGAACCTGTAGCAGAGACTCGAAATAGCCGACTTGAAACGAGTAATGCATGGGTCCTCAAGTGGCAGAGTGGTTTATTCCAGCTGATGTGCACCAATGTTTTTCACAAGTGCGTGGGTTCGAATCCCGCTCGAGGTTTTTCTCCGGGTAATCCAGCTTTCCTCCCATTTCTGCATTTGGCTTGTCATCAAAATCGGTGTCACAGCCGAAGAAGTCGGTTGCTTGCCCAAAGATATTATAAACATAGATTCCAAACTCCTATACCTACACTGTTACGCTCAGTGACTCTTCATAGAAACGTATAAATATCGGGGCGGAAGTGTAAATTTGACATACGCGCCGTTCTATTCTTCAATCTGCGTACAAAAATAAGAACGCTTTACAGAAAATTTCATTGTTAAAAGAGGTTAGAGTGCGTGCGTTTTTTCAACTCGTTCTTGAAGATACCATAGAAACTGACCAATGAATAAGTCCATGAACTTGCAAACCAGTCATTGTGCGTTCATCTTCAAGTTTCCTTATGTGGAATGCCGCGATGAAGAAATAACTTCTCATTCAGATGGAATTTATTGAGGAGTGGTTCTTCTTGATTTTACAGTGTCCCGAAATAATAAGTATTATTATTTTTTAAGTATTTTGTAAGCCATTCATTTCTCTGTTTTCAAAACGACTGAGCAGTCACGGTGATCAGTACTTCCGCCTCCATATTTTGGCCTCCATGGGGAGCACCGATCTTAATGTAGGAGTCAACGCGCCATTGTAAGTTTGAAATCTACACGTATAATATCTTTGTGCGTTCCAGACTGAAGCTCACCGGACGGAACAGTTAACTAACCTGTAACCGACTTTGACTTTGAGTATGTAATGTGTGACGTGCCTCGAGTCTCCATACTGCGTGACTCCAGTCTCGATACCACGTGACATGACTCAAACAAAACTTCAAGATACTCAATAACAGATACTCAATAACAGATACTCAATAACTTTTTACGAGCGAATAGCGAAGTGTAGTCGTTTTTTAGACTTGACATATTCTTACTTTTTAAGATTCTCGAGATTCTAAACAAGCACAATATACATTCTGAAATTCTGATGAACCTTGAGTTCAAGTCATGACACTGCCATTTTAGCAATTGTCATCCTGAAACATGATTCGAGTGCTTGATAGGAAATATGTAGATTCCATGCTCTAACTTCAACTTTTAACCCCATAATTCAAGCTTGCTTCTGGTAGCACTTCAGTTTAACCATGGATGATGGAGCTCCGAAGGTTATAAGCTAATGGTATCACCAGGAAACAGTTCCTTGCCGTAACTAGTGTAGTATTACCCGTGCCACACATTTGTTGTGAAACCGACTTCCTGAAACAATGTAAATGTATTATATACTAAGAGAGTTAGTTGGTCGCAGTTTTGGTCATGACGATGTAGATTTTCTACTACAGGACGTTTTAATATTATCCTGGTTTAGGATTGCTTTGCTCTCTGGCGTTTAGCTGTTCCCCTCTTCATACTACAGTAAATGTTATATTACCATAACCAACCAATCGGTATGCAGTTGTGAGCTGTAACTGTAAAAACATGTTATAAAAAATGAATATTTCGTCGTTGAAGGCTGGAGAACCTTTGTGATTACTTAAATTACACATATCAGTCGTTTTAAATATCATCATAACACAAGTTTACTTCACTCTCACCTATCTTTTGATATTGTATTTTCACAGAAAGTTGGATTGTGTTCCCAAAGAAAGGTTTGCAGTCCCAAGAATTCCAAATGACACTCCATGCAACATCTTATTACCTATCTTTAGTTACTCTCAGTCCGCCACGCAGTCATAAAGTCTGGAACATGGAGGATATCATCCAGTGTGAGTGTCAGGGAGATTTGTTTCTCTTCCATATCACCGGAAATGAGACAGGTAGAGACAGCTATTGGTTGATTACATTTAGTTACGTCAGACTAAGATGGGCCATGCTCAAAATGCAGGGATTAACACTAATTATTTAAAGTGTCATATATATAATATAAATATATATATATATATATATATATATATATATATATATATATATATATATATATATATATATATATATATATATATATATATATATATATATATATGCCTCAGGTAGACACACAGGTGGCAGTTTACCGAAATTATAATGGAAACAAACCAACAAAGTATGTTCTGACTTCTAAACTCTGCACTTTACATGTACTGCACTGCGTTACGAGCCAAAACCAACGATAGCAGTCTAGACGACATGGGTTTGTTTGCATACTAATTTCGACTAGCATTGAAAGAATTACGTCTCATTTAACAGTCTTAGTGCCGGAACTCTAGAAAACACTGGAAGGAAGCACAACTCTTTAACTGTAAGATAGGACAATTAAGTTTGTCGAGCACGTGTTACTGAATCTTAGCAGAGGATAAAGCTCAGTAGAGGTACCGTAAAAAATCGTTCTCCTAATGCCTAGAATTTTAAGTAATTTGATACAGATGCACCTGTAGGCTATAGAATTACTTAAAATTCGTTCATCCCCTCCATTAGAATGAAGACATTTCGTTTATCATGAATATTCATCCCATTTTTCATGAGAAAGACTTAATGACCAGGTTTGTTGATTTTCAAGGAGCCATTGTGTTAGTTCTGATCATTGTGGGATCTAAAAAGAGTGGTAGACAATAGACTTGAGTAAGTTTAAGTAGTGACGTTGGAAGAGGAGTGAGTAACTTTTTAAGATGAATGGGAATCGGATTAAAACAGTTAGCATGAATTACAACAATGCACCCATAAAATGTGGTCACATGATTTCAAAAATCAATTATAAATTTGGATACCAGGGTGGTAATTCACATTGTGGTGATTACATTTCAACTCTAAAGGCTACCACAGTTCACGGAAATTAATCTTTTTGTTCCTAAATAGTGATTAAAACTTATCACATTTTTCCTGTTTGAAGGAGGTTCATTCGAGCTTAGAGCTGAATCCCCCCAAGAAGCGAGACACATCAATCAAACTGTAAAGCGAATGGTGTCCTCTCGAAGGCATGGCTCCAAAACCGGATTGAAGTTAGAGGTGCCGCCCGCCCTTCCAAGGCGCTCTTCTGATGGTAAGCTTAAGTTCAAGTTGTGTGCTAACTTAATTTGCAATGGTAAAGTGTTCCCCCACATCGTACGACACAGAATAGAAGTTATACACAGAATGACCCTGGCCTATTACATGCAAAATGTCGTAACTTGTCTCATTCAAATAGTTTAACTTCTCCGTATAGATAGTTCTCACGTGACGTCATAGGAGCTTTTCACGTGTATTATTTCAGCCATGTCTTAGGGCAACCCCGGCATGTGTGTACAGGCTTGCCGTCAGACATGGCGGTTGCTAACCCCTAGCTGTGACGTCACTGAGAACTATCTATAGGTAAAATTCAGTCCAAATGTAGTAGTTCTACCTTGAAATGGGACTTACTCCCGGTGAACTGATAACCTTGTACCAAGGGTGCTAAGCCTATCCGTACGCCAAACCACAGAATCATGTTAATCAGTCCCTATTATGTCTTGATAAACAACTTGAGGGAATTATGGATGGTCGAGTAAACCGTATGCATTTATAGCCGCAATATTTATGATGCGGATCAGTAAAGGTATTTTTCTTCTCTTTCTTTGTTTTTCTTCAGTTAATCGGTACTCACCTTCGCCGAAATTGAATCGTAAGGACGGTATGATCATTCCGTCCACAACAGACGACGATATAGAGGAGGAAACGTAGCCACTTTTTGAACTCTCTAGTATTCAAAATTTTCGGGCAAAGGTGGCATTGCGAAAAACGACCTTTCGTATTCGTTGGATGACAACAGGTCACATGGGTCAAGGTAGTCTTTGACGGGCCGTTTGTAATATTTGCCCGGAGAAGTATCGTCACCGCCTTTTTTGCTCACCCTCAGACGGAGCATCGCTGATATTTGCTTTTAGATATGCCAGTATCCTAATGATAAACGAAGGGTCAAAAGAAGTCGTGGAAAAAAACTGCTTGCTTTGTACAATAAATATATATATATATATATATATATATATATATATATATATATACATACATATATATATATATATATATATATTTCTCTAATTCGGCACTTAGGGGGAAAGTTGTTGTTGAAAAGTCGACCTTAAGGGGAAAAAAATTTTCGGGTGAAATATAAGTTTCGCCTTAACGTTTCCACACACTTTTTCTATATGAATACGTAAACTTACAAGAGCGCCCTCTTAACTTACAAACTAGATGCCATTACTTCAAAGTTGTCAAATTTACGGACACCTAGCTGTTAACAGGAACGGATGGCTGGCCATTGAAATAACGTTAATTTATATGTTTAGACGTTAGGGCGAATTTATTTCTTATGTATTTTATTATCTTTTTTTCGCCCTATGTACAAGCAGATATAACAATTTCCCCTTAAGGTGGGAATTATCGTTATATATATATATATATATATATATATATATATATATATATATATATATATATATATATATATATATATATATATATATATATATATATATATATATATGCATGCATAATCCTAAATGGTATATGGTATATTAGGGAGACATTTCCATTGACTTACACACTAATTTCTTACCTAATTTTCTAACCCCTAACCCTGAAACTATCACAATATAGGCCAAAGAACATTCTAAAACTATTTCCGACGATAAAAAGTGTCTAGAAATAGTACCTAAAACATTAGGGAGACCATGTCTCCTAATAGCATCCTCTCTAAAAGAACACAGAAAATTGTCTCCCTAAGGTCGTAATATATATCTATATATATATATATATATATATATTTACATATATATATATATATATATATACAAATATAAATAAACAAATATATATATATAAAAATATATATACAAATATATATATACCCATATATATATACAAATATATATATATATATATATATATATATATATATATATATATAGATACATATTTTGTAGCAGTGGGTTTTACAGGATGATGCGTACTTATTGAAGCAAAAGCATCCCCGCATTGGGGATGGTGCACGGACTGTTCCCGAATGATATCCATTTTACAGTATTTCCGCCCTGCTAACAACAGTACTATAAACATTATTACCAAGCAAGCAAGCGAACGCTTCCTTATCTATAAGCACTGCTTTTGTATATTTGTAGTACCAAATACAGAGAAATCCATTTAACTTAGATACGTCATTAAGTTTAAATAAGCATTCATAAAATTAGATATGAAAAGTCCATGAGGTGATGGAAACCAAAGCATATGTGAGTTGCAGTGACCCTGCGTTTAAAGGACAAAATCGTAACACTCAAATTGTCTATCGTGTGAGGCTAATCAGAGCCTGATAAAGGGGGTGGAGTGCGGGGTTCCCGGGCAAGCCCTGGACAATACCTGGGCAATTGCCATCCGAACAATTCCCAACTGAGACAACTCCAAATCTTTTGGTGTGAGTTGTCTGAGGGGTGAATATTATATGTTGGAACGATTATCAGTATTCACCATCGATATCGGCCGATATTCCCCATTTTCATCCTATATCGGTCGGTACTGGTAAAATTTATCTTAAATACCGATATCACCTAACCGATATTAATCGTCCCATATGTCATGAAAATGGACACTATTTGAGTACTTTTGAATGCAAGTTCCCATATTTACCTCATCAAGATGAAACGACGCTTCATTGTGGTGTCCCATAGTCAAAGGTTACTTGCTGAATGCTTATATCCCAAATACCGGTATCAGATCGGTATCGGACGATATAGAGAACTGAAATATCGGTATCGGTAACATCTGCTACTTGCAATATCGGTACAACATTTGTAAATATCCGGGGATAAAGTCTACTTCCTAAGGTAAGCGAAAAGAATATCAGTTAGGGAAATGGTAAGTATGAAGGCTAAATTCGAAGGCCACAAACGTCATTATAGGCTGTACAGGTCTGTCAAGTGAGATGCAGGGCCAGATGGGCCCCAGTGGGCCCCAGTACTCTGTATCAGTTGGGACGAAGCTCCGTTACTAGAAAATGGTGTGAATAAAAATGTCTAAATATGACAAAATTGAGCACTTGCAGACAATTGTTGAGCTAAAGATTTATTAACTTTATGATACAAAAGCAAAGTAGAATTATGGAGTAAAGTAGGCTCTCCCTTCTAAAGAGGAAAGTAAGTATTTCATGTGGTATGCCACCTGTTTCTTTAATTTTCACGGATATGAAAACTTCATATTGCTTCATCAGCTTTTGATAACTTTACCAATTTCGTTGAAGAAGCATCCGCTCCCGGCACTGTTGGATAATACTCATAATCGTATGGGCTGATGGGAGGACGTTTTCCAAGGGGAGGAAGGTTTTTGCCCTGAAAATTTCCCTAATTGGCAAACATTCATGGCACGAATTTTACCCTTCAAACCAATACCCTGAAATTGACATTTTATTTTTTCGCTCGAGGAGGAGGGGGAAGAGGCCTGTGGGGGAATGTCGCCTCCAGACCCCTGCATCACAAGTCTAAGATAATAAACCAAATTGAGGGGTAAAGCAAACAGATTGCTAGTGTTTTATACAGTACTACCAATAAGGTTGATTCGGTAGAATCACTCATTGGATACATGCATTTTGGGTTAGCCGGTAGCAAGGTGAACAAGGGGCCGGCCCCCACTAGAAAAATTTTCTTCCCCAGAAATTAAAATTAGTATTAGCTGAAGGTATTTCAGCATATCTCGTCCCCGAAGATGCTTCGCCATCTTCAGTAACCTGTTTGGCTACGGGCCTGAACTGGGGGATGTTTGAGACTTCTTTCTTTTCTCGGTAACCACATGGCATCATCTTTCGTAATGTGGCGGCTGCAAAGGTTGGAATTGAGACACCTTCTGTGATATATCTTTGTTTCAAGTTACTGCTCAAATTCAAATCACAAAACTGACATGCTTATACTTCCCTCCCCCCCCCCCATTATCTATCTCTTCTACCCCCACCCCCACTAGTTCCACTTCCTTCCACAAACCTGCTGCTGACACTGGTCAAAACAAGTAGTTTAGCAAAATTAACGTGATCAGTTCTCAATTACTTCGCATGAGGCAAAATTCCCTGTGTGTTCCACTTTTGTGCTGCAAGTATAGAAATAGGCTTACAGCTCAAGAAAATGAAAAAAAAACGAAATAAATAAAAGAGAAAACGAAGTAAAAACAGAAAAACAAATTCCTGCGATCCTCATACGGTTTTACGTGGCTTAGTTCAGATTAACAGGAACGACGAGGAGAGGGGGCACCAAGAGCAATCTCCCTTCTATTAATAAAACAATACAATTTCAGGTTTTCCTTTTGTAAACAACAATTGGCATATGGCCGTGTTTTCACAAAACGTCCATCCAAAGTTGTCCCCCTCACTTTTTGAAATGCCCTACCACATCGGGTTTTTTCTTCTGCCTGAGATATATCTGATTATAATGCTTGATTGTATCTATTTAATGCTAATAATATCGTCATATTTTCTGACAGATTAGCCTACTTTGTCAGATGGTGATTGTTTTTTATTGCGAAGTACAATATATTATATAATGGAGGAAAAATACCAAATAGTAATCTCTTTGTGTTTTCGTTTGATTGTCACAGCGAGAGATTTATTCCAATTAAATTTTCATAAAGCCATCTCAGTTGCCATAACCTAATCAGATTGGATTATGTACTTTAGTGGACTGAAAGGTAAAGATGGATAAATAGGAAACGAGAGAAAAGACGCTGACGTATATATTGTTAATGAGATTGGTTCTTTCTGACGTCATAGGCCTATAACGAAATGAAGAAAACTATCTTTAGAATATCAAGATATTCCTCCTAATTTGGGAGAAGCAGAAGCAGCTGCAAATTCGCAACTAAATCCCATATCAAAGGAAAGTCAAATGCATCTTCGCTCAGTAAATCTCATATTTAATTCATGTCTGTATAATTTTGAGCACTATAATGGAAATAAAATCTATACCAGCACACCTCTCACCGTACTCTAAAAACACCCTATTGAAATTTAACTTGTCTCGTGGTCACAGATTAGCCAACCATTTTCTAGTAAAGAAATAACCAGGAAGTCTGGGGCAAAATGAACGTTTTTTCTGGTTATATTAATGACTGATTTGAAATTCTGGTCAAATATTAACATTTCCTTTTAAAATTTAACCATACTTCCTTAGCTACTTCTAGCAGGAAATGGCTGGTTTATCAGTAACCACGAAGACGGTTAAATTTAACCACCGTTCTTAAAGTAAGACAAACTTCACTGCAAAACCAGATATAGACGGAGTGGGGTGAAATGTGTGTGTGTGTGGGGGGGGGGGTCGACTAAATGCATTGGGAAATTATCCTTTCTTACCTGGCGCAGGAGTATCCGTGATCACGACGGCGGAGCTCCCAGGTGGGACCTGTTCTATTCAGCCAGTCTAGAACGGGACCACTGTCGGGTGGTTTCAGTTAAGTCAAAGTTTGTCCCTTGGGGACGTTGTTACTCCCTCGGGGAGCAGAGCTCCTTCGGGAGTATTGTTTGGTTTTCGCCCCTGGCTCTTCGCTAGAGAGTCAGGGGACTTTTGGAAAAAAAGGAGTGTCCTTTCTAGGATATCCTCACTACCACCCGACCCGAGCTGTTAATAATTGTTTGTAAATTGTGTAATGTTTGTAAATTGTGTAAATAGTTTTTGTCCCTGTGGTTAACGTCAGTTCCGGAATTTGTTTGGGACTTTGTCCCCTTCGTGTCCGTTTCCAAGCACGGAAAAAGCTCCTTTCTAGGTCGGGTTGGTCAGTTTAGTCATAGTTGTCTCATGGGGACGTTGCTCCTTCAGGGAGCAGAACTCCTACGGGAGTAATGTTTGGTTTCGCCCCTTGGCTCTTCGCCAGAGAGTCGAGGGGACTTTTGAAAAGTATCCTTTCTAGGTTTTAAAGATTTAAGAAAACACATTTCCTTTTCCGGCCCGACAAGTCCAGAGTTGCCATGAAAATTTTGGTTCGTTACGTATCAATAGTGAGAGTCATTGAGGTCGTTTTGATCCCCATCTCCACCCCACCCTTCCTCCAATGGATTTCAAATGTTGCCATTGCATTTACGGAATGGACCCACAGTTAATTTTAAAGGGACAGCTGTACCCTCGTATATGCATTTCCTACTGGAGAGTAATAAAAAAAATCCGACATTTGAAATTTCAAACTGCGGTTGAAGATGGGCTAGCAAATATGTTACATCTAAATTCAGTAAATCCTAATTGACTTAATTAGACGGGAAAATCCATTTCGGCACAATAATCAGCTGGAGCCAAATTTGTGACATTCAGCCCTATAGCCTAGGTCTTTGCTTGTATGGTCTGTTCCCTGATTCCGCGTTTTTCAGCAGCCTTTATCTTTGGAAAAACTATTGACAAAGGCCCTTCTCGACAACATTATGTTTTAAGGATGATTGTGCCCTTCCTCCCTCCACCTTTCCACTCCAGTGCCATGATCTTTACCACTCTACATACGGGATACATGCAATCCACTTATAGTGCCTTCTGTTTAATCCGTTTACAACAAGCACTGGTTCCTCTTTCTTGAGGAAGGCCATTACAAATAAGTGCCTATATTTCCGTTGACTTAAAAATTCAAACTAATGTATAGGCCCGTTCTGTGGACTCCTAGGCCTTGAAGATTTCCAATACGTTCAAATTGTTGATTGCTCTCTTAAAACCTTTGGATCAGAAGGTCAACGACTTGGAATCCGAATTATTTATTTAGATTTGGGCAAAAAATGCTCCATTTGGATCATTTATGTCTAAATCTGATCATTCTCATGGCTACTGAAATTTTGAGCATCATGGGCCTTACCCTCACTCAAAATACAAGTTTACACTGAAGATTAGAGAATATGACATAAACACCCACTCCCCGATTGCATACTCCGTATCAACTAATTTCGCCGCAACACTTAAGGTCACCGATTCGGTGTAGGCTTTCCTCTCAACACTGGCTTCACAGACTGGCCCATCTCCCCAAACTCTCAAAAAACAAACAAAGCAAAACAAAACAAAAAACAAACAAAAAAAAACCCATGAGTGAAGGACTTAATTCGACAGTGGACCTTTCATGCGGAAGGATTCTCTTCCGACTGCTCGGCCTCATTTCATCGGCAGATGTTACTTGAGAGAGTCGAATTACATTAAGAGTTTCGTTCGGTTGTTGTATAAACATTGTGACGCAGTAGACCGTACATTTAATTAAAGTCTAAGAGATGTGATTTATAAAGACGTCACATTAAATGTTACCTGACTCAGTTCACATACAGTTCTTAGAATTTAAACAACATAAAAACATAAGCTTTCATTGGTCATGACGTACACTTGGGGAACTCAGAAATGTATTGTCCATACAGAAAAAGATGAATACGGCCGAAATGACACTTTCCAGCCGTCCTAAATTGTATCTGGATATATTCCTTCTACGTGCAAAAGTACCGAGGCCTATAGTTAACAAAAGTTCACTCGTTCACAAAAGCTTTCAATATTCGTTTTATTTTATTTTATTTATTTATTTATTTATTTGTTTGTTTGTTTGTTTGTTTATTATTTTTTATTTATTTATTTATTTATTTATTTGATCTTAAGAGGAGCTAATATTTTAGTTAAAGACAGACACTCATCACCCCAAAGTACATTTTAATGTGGGGATATTAAAATTCTCAGTTGGACACTCCTGGTGGTAGTGGTGGTGGTGAGGTGGGGCAGGAGGCAACACCCCCTATGCTCCATTGTAAAGAAGACCCTGCCACATAACACAAAGAACTAAATTCAGTCTGGTCCTTCCAAATTGTTATAAGAACCAGTCACTGTTATTGTGTAACTGGAAGTTACAAGAGGATACTGAATCACAAGAAGCTGCTGGAACGGTCGCTACCAAGAATTAGCGAAACGGACTTCTGGCATTCACTACATGCTTTGTAGTTGATCTGTATTACATTTATATTCCGAGACGAAACTTTTAATCACTGGGCTAAAATAAGCTTCGCGTGTACCTTGATTATTGACATTTCTGTACATTTCCACTCGCGATCATCGTCATACGGAAGGCGGCATGTACCTCATGGGAATACAGCCGAATGTCTCTCTCCGATGTGGTGATCTATTATGTATGATGTCTTGTTCCCTGCTAGACCGACTCTTTTTGCCCAAACTTTCCATCATGGTTATAGACACGTTCGGTAAAGGAATATGCCATACAGCCATCTATGTATCACATTGTCTTGAGAACAAGGCGTGATTGCATAAGCCGGAGAAGAAATGGATGGACTGACGTTCATTCGGTGGAAATGCATAGAAGTAATTTATTACCGTGACATCTCGAAGAAGTATAGCCTTCGCATGATTAAGAAGTGTTAGGACTAAGGCAGGCGACGGTGGAAACAGCGTTAACAATTTTAAGATTTACTGGTTTTCACGGTGCTGCATCTAATGAACGGAATTTGCAGGCAATTTACAGCGTTTATAACTGGCGGCTACCATATCATGCACATGGAGAAAGCGTTTTTTTTTCTTTGTTTTTGGCGGAGGGGCGGGGTGTTTATTTGCAGGTGGCGGAAAGTCAGGGAAACATTTTCAAGGGGTTTTAACCCACGGATTTTGAGACTAACTAGATTTTTGAGAATTGACTTTGCAGAAACGATGGCGTAGCAGCGATTTTGAACGGTGCCAGGGCAGATCATGTTAGGGGGTTTCCAGAGAAAAAAGGACCAAACGACGGACGCGGGAACGGAAACCTCCCAAGAACGAGTAGGGGAAGGGGAAAATGCCCAGATGAGGACCGGGAATGGAAACCGCGCAGTAAAAGGGGTATTTGCAACATTATGGGCACTAAATCTGAATGCAATCTAATAAATATTTCAATTTGTGGAAATAAACTGAACTTAACTGAAATATCTGCTTATAGCACAGAATGCACTCTAAACAGATTACAAATTCACAAATTGATCATTTTGTTATAGCCGAACTCGCACAGACAGCCGATCGTGGTGACGAAGCAGGGGTTTAACACTTGTGGGAGAGGGAAGAAGATGCTATGGGTTCCACTGGGCTTTGAGAGAGTAATTCCACTCGCGCAGTGATTAATAAGAAGACAGTTCCCCACCTCATTTTACATTGCACAAGCCATCCATTACATCAAAACTGCTTTCTACTCTATCTCCTTTTCCAAAAATCTTTGGTGCAGTTTTGAGAACAATGTGTGATTTCCACAGAGATAGTGTCATGACCCACCACTCCCTTTGTATAAACGTCCCTGGGGCGCTAGTAAATCTCCTTTCCCACTTCCCCTGTCACTCCCCAAACGACCGCCCCCCAAATCACAGCTGACACGTTGTTGTCCTAAATAATGTCTACCGGTTTAGCCTTCCCCCTCCCCTTGGCAAATACTTATGCTGTCACTGGGAGTACTGACAAGTACAACCAGGAGTCTGCAGTGACAAGAAGTTACACTTTCAGTTTGACAGGAATCTGTAAATCAATCTAGATGAATTGTCTTTACTTCGATGCAATGGAAAATCACACCACACTTTACTGTCAAATTATACAGACATCTCAACTATCTGTTTTAAGTTCTTTTTTATAAGGCAACATGTTGTTGAACTAAAGTACTTCGACCCCATTTCCTGGATGGGGGGTCGGTGGGGGTGGGGTTGGTCAAATGCAAGTCAGGGAAAATTACACATTCCTCCTGCATCAATCTACTATGGCACCTTATCTGTACAGTATATTGGTGTGTAATATAAATTTCGTGAAGAGAACTTATGAATATACTGCAACTAACCCTTTTGTTTTCCTCATTTTATATTTTACAAATGAGCTTTATATAAAGTTTTAAACATACTATATGTACATGAAATATGTACATGTATATGTATCATGTACATGATATATTGTGATAGAAAACATTGGTCAATTTCATTCAACCTTCTGCCCACAAGTTAAATAATTATTTAGCAACAAATTTCCAGTTTACAGGACATCATCGATGTGGACCGGGAAGAGTAGAGGGGGCTCTCAAACACTGCTTCAAGAGCCACACATGCAGCCGTTTTCAAGACACACATGAGACTTACTTCCGAATTCCCTCAGATTTAACATTCGTAGTGATGACGTGTGGTCCTGATTCATGACTAATCATCAAATATCAACAGTGAATACTGCTTAATCATACCAAAATATTTACCTATGACACAAACTCAGCTGTGTAGATGTTAATACATGATGTCTTCTGTGGTAGATTCCCACAAATTTTTGAAGGGATGAGGTCCTGGTTTACATTTGATACTTCCATACCTTACTATGCGTTTTGCAGACTATGGTAACACTTTAAAGACAACTTTCTTAAAACCTATAAATTCCTTCTCCCACTAAAAACTTAATCCTACTCTATAAAGCTGGCACAGTGTCATAATTTGCCAGTGGGCAGAAACACGGTCCTTTGCACATCAAAAAAAAAACTTAGTATATCTCAACAAAAAAATTGCCACATATGGCTGTGTAGCAGCTTGTCACTTTCTTCATATCAGGACATGAAAAGATTTAGCACCACTGGTATCTTGTTCACTTTTACGCCAAACTGTTAAAATAATATACATAATGGGAGCATACATTTACAACATGCATGTGAGGAAATGTTTTCTCAGCTCAGAAGGCAAAAATTTTGTCCATCATGATTATACTAATAACATTTATGTCACCAACTGGATCCAGCCAATCTCCTGGGCTTGAATGCTTTTAGTTATGTCTCATTTCCTATGTACCAAAATTTCTTAGCCATGATGTTAGAGAGAAAGTTTCCACGATGAGCTCGCATACATAAACCCAGGCTCGCATTTAACTTCAACCCACTTACTGGCAGTAAATGTGTATTCCTAAGGTAGGTGACATTGCAAATGCGGGTAAATCCATTAGTAGGTGGAACGCATTGTTTGATTCTTGGTATTACTCTTAAAATTCCGTCCAAATAATTTATACACTGATCAAAAATTATAAAATAAGAAATGTGAAGATTGTATTTTATCCGCTTTGTCGCAATCATATAATCTCGACCTGGGACGCACATTGTAGTAGTCAACATCGTTACATTATGAAGTACAGGTGTGAGACAGACTGTGGGTAAGTGATTTTAAAAGAGGGTAAGTAAAGAAGGGGTACTGGGTAAGTGGGAAGGTAAGTGACCAAAATGTTAAATGTGAAGCTTGCATACATTACCTCACTGTTTCGCTAATTTTCAATCAAAACGTCCATGTGTTTCATCAAAGAAATGACATCACCATGTATTTCCATGTTTACCCTTCCAACTCTATCAAAACAAATGCTATCTATATTCACTGCTGGATCATGTGGGAGTGACGCAGGGATTAGCAAATTAGCGTTGGGATGGAATGTGTCATGATCTTATTCTTAACCCAGTTGTGTTTAGTTCTCAGTGACCCTGGTTTTGCTAAATGCTCATCAAATACATGTGGGCAGCAAGCTAGCTTATCAGACTTGGATGGGCAGTGTGTTTGTTTAGAGGGCCATAAATTTTGCAGGCCTATAGATTGATGAATGCAAATGCCCCCAAAGGTTACAAAAACATGGATTTGAAAGAATCTGGGGTGTGCATCACCTGAAACCCTCCCCCGAGTCTCTTCCTTTTGTACCACCCCAAGTATGCATGCCTTTTTTTCCCCCTGTGGACAGCAATTACAGCTCAAAATTATCTTCTTCATTTAAATGGTAGTTCAGAATGTTAAAGAAGGTTGGAAGTGGGTATGTGGACTGTGGAGGGAGGTGTGGGCTCATATCAAGAATGTTTACTCAACCTGTCCAAAAGTCCTTACCTTAAACTTTCCTCCCCTAGTGGAGTTCTACAAGGGGCCTTCACATTATGGGAAATCCTGCATGCTCTAAAGGCCATTATTATTGAAACTCACTCATGTATATAAACACATAAAACTGAGGGACACAGGGAATAAACAGACTACTAATCAAACACTGCATGCTATAATTAAAACTTTTGATGAGTGTAAAGGTTTTTCAGTCCTCAATTTAACATTCTGGCAGCTGATAAGACATTCAACATGCAATATTTACTGCATGTCACGATGTGCAAAAGTCATGTCATATATGACTCATTTCTTACACTAAGCAAGGCCACTTTATCACTCATTCTCTGTCAGTTGAACATTTTGACAGTCAAGCATTGATTGCAGGCCTTAAGTCTTGAAAATTTTTTAGCCTCTCTACAAAATTGAAAATTGCTACTGCCTTTATACATTTTGGCATATGTTGTCGACCTAAAACATTATTTCATCCTCCAGGAAGCGATATATGTGTGCCTTCACTACCTTGTCTGGCTAGCTGGCTAGTGACCTGGTTTGTTGTATCACATTTGCATATGTTGTCCAGCTGTGCACACAAACTATTCAGCACTATGCATGAACTGTAGCTGGCAGCATGGCAATCAGTTCCAGAAAAATTAACCCCCATCAAATCCCCCAGACAAGGTGCCCCAAGACAATTTCCATCCAGACCATTCCCAACCAGGTCAATTCCAAATTTTTGTTGGGGGGGGGGGAGTGGTGTTTGAGGGGCACATGTCATGGGTGAAATGTTCTGGGGGAGGGAGGGTGGAGGGATAGTGGAGTTGTCCAGTCATGTGTCAATCAGCCCAGACTAATGTTACCTGACAAACATGTATACATATGGGTGAATATTTAATCCACAACTCAGAGACTTACCATAGGATAATTGGGTGTTTAGTTTCACCTTTTGTGGTAACATTTACAAGTGGATATTTCATCATGTTGGTATGAACTCATGTATATGTATGCCTGAACTTATCCAAAGCTAATTTCTAAATATATCCATCCTATTGACATTTTTTTGGACATCCCTGACACCTTGGTAAAACCAGTATGTCATGTGACCCATACTTTCCAACAGAGAAACCTAAATGTATGTTTACCCTGTAGCCATGGCAACCAAAAACATACAAGTCATTTCCACTCCAAGCAGTGCTCGCAATGTTATGATGCTGCTACAAGTTTCTTCTCTTTCCTCTTCTCTTTTTCCGGTTCTGAAAAAAATGAAAAAGAATTGACCTCAAAGTTTATTTGTACATCACAATGTCACTTAGGCTCATCAAAAATGGCTTTCAATGGGCCATGGCACTAAAGGGATGATGACTATTAAAATACTTCATGGTGCCGAGGATATCACAGTAGCAATTTGCCTGTTCCTACAATCTGAGACAAAATTCATTGCAACACCCTTGCACCCCCACTCCCTCGTACAATGTTGGAGATAATAATGTCAATTTGGGATACACTGCTTTCATTTGGACACAACATTGTACTGGGGGACATGGGTTTCGTAAATAGTGCACAACATTGTACTGAGGGACGAGGGTTTTGTAACTCATGCACGACATCATTCTGTACATGGCACAACGGTGAGGGGCGTTCCAACAGTTTTGTCCAAGATTGTAGGATTTCACTGCCAAAAACCTGTCTGAGTTTTTCCAACACTGATTCTTTAAATTTTGACACCTCTTCATACACTGGAGGCAATGTTTGGACATGAAGGAAAATACTTTTTACTGACAACTCTCTCTTTTGAACCTATCAAATACCTTGATTTTTCCCTGATTTAATGCATTCATTTCCAATTCCCTGACTGAAAAAGGGAAAATTCATTTTGCAGGTTTCTCTTATTTCCAGGATGGGCAGGAACCCTCTCTATTAAACATACAATGCTATTTTCCTAAATGATGATTGTATTAGAAAAACTGTGGCAATTAAATGAGGAACAAAGACACAGTGAATTGTGATTGTTATGTGAAGAGTATTCAAGTCAAATTTATAGCTTCATCAAAGATGTCAAACGAACCTTTCTGCAAGAAAAGCCAATGCTGAGGGGACTTGAGAACAACAGAAGCCAAAAGTTTTCAGACACAAATCTGATACAACACATAGCTAATAAAACAGGCTACTAGATTACTGAGTATGAATGAAAATGTACTACTGTATCACTTAAACTGCAAACATTTCGGTTGGGGATTGTGATGTCTATTACAGAGGGACAGCAATTCTGAGAGGTGTAGGGTCTTGAGGCCTGCTTGAGAACCCTAAGGAGGGGAAGGGGAAAGGGGCAGGGCACAGAGCACTTAGTGGATCAGGAGAAGCACCCTAAAGCTACTAATTCATAATACCATTTATAAAGAACATAAACATGGCAGGATCCCACCAGGCTTTTAGGCCCAAATGAAACAGACAATTTTTCCACATTTTCAATATCAAGTTTTCATCTTGACGAAATTTGTGGGGTGGCCATGGCTGTCCCCCTGAACACCCCTGCTGAGACTGCCATGATGCAAAAACAGAAAGGTCTCTGAATCATATGATGGGGGCAGACATGAAATTTTGGCCTCCCTGAAAGTGCTCAGTTCTCACCTTGTTTTGTCTATGAGTGTATGGTTCAGGTGAAGCAAAGGAGAAGCTCAAAGATACAACTGCTTGACAAAAATATTTTCACAGAAATGAATTTCAGAGCTCCTTGCATTTGCAGTAACCTTAGGCCATGGGTACGTATAAACATGATATACTGTACCCCATTTAGACAACAGAATGGCAGGGTTATCATAAGTATTGCACCTTCAAAAACAACTCACCAAGTTCAGGTAACGGTTCAGATGGAGCATCTGGGAGTCTGATATCTTCTGTTTCTCCAAACATCTTCTCATACTCCTCCAAGACTGCATCTTCATCTTCGTCTGTTAATCCTCCGGCCAAAATCTCATCAATCTCCTAAAAATGAGTCAAAGAATACATAACAGCTGATGAGAAATGGTACAGTTAAAAAGATTGCGTTTGTAAAGATATTTCTCTCTGATACATTTTAAATTCCTAAATCACTTGTAAACTAACTTGATGTGTTTGCATTTAGGATGTATATTGCTAAATCTCTGAAGGAAATATCCTAAAGCTGGGAGCTCCTGCACACTTTCTTTCGGCTGCCTTATAAAATAGGCCAACTATGTAGTAAATTAAAAAAAAAAAACACAAACATGAAACAAGAAGGAAAGAAAGAAAGAAAATAACTGCTTAGGGTTCTTTTAAGAGTGCACCTCATCCTGTTTGCTTGTCCTGCTATTGTGTTTCCTTTCTCTATAATATTCTCTCCCATATTTTTTGTATTTCTTTTAAATGTCCATCTCTTTAAGGGTCCAGACTCAAAAAGTTTTACTTATTTCTGGCTCCCCTACATATCAATAACATTTAAGTTTTCATTTGCTTGTCTTAATTTCTCAAAACAGTTGTAATGTATTCTTTATTTATGTTGACATTCTTGGTATATTGTTTGATCATGGTAGAAATGAACTGAATTAAACTGAACTGAATTGAATGTTGTGTTCAAAGGCCTGCATGTAAATGAGACTCCCATGACGGGAAAGTGTAACCTAATTCCATGTGCTACTGTGAATAAAAATCCACATTTGAATACATCTAGTTTCATGTATATCCAATGATCTTTGCAAATTGACCCTGGAAATCCTCAAACTGACCTCCTAAATGTCTGGCACTTAATTTTGGCTACATCTTCCAAGCTTCACATAAATCACACAATAATTGCAAATTTGACCCTGATGGCCTCAAAATGGCATTCACATTTTTTGGAGCCAAGTTTGCATGTAATCCCATTAAGGTTACAAAGTTATTAGAAATCAATGATTTTTGCCTCTAGTGACCCCTGATGACCTCCAAATGACGTGCATAATTATTTGGCATCAAATAGTGATTAAACACACCAAGTTTGGATTCCATCTGACCTACATTACATAGAAATTCCAAATCAAAGATTTGCCCCTTTTGATCTCTAATGCCCTTGTATTCAAAATCTGTGAACACCCTGAGAGAAGCACTTCTTAAGAAACATGAATAACTCTCAAAAACATAGCATGCTTTATAGTGATAAAGGAGATACATTTTTGAGATTTTTACATAATAACCTGTATTGAGCCCTATATGAGATCTACATCCCATTGGTCAAGAGTTGCCTCACACCCATTAATCCTTATATATAGCTGGGTTGAGCTAAAAATCAGCAAATTAGTAATTGAGTATCACATTGCCTTTTTCTATACAAGCTGATCAACCTGTGATATACAATATAGGAATTTTGGAGCACACGATTCCAGGGTTTTCAAAAATTTTATGATCTAGAACACAATACCCTACACTCCTAAGCAAATTTGCACTAAATTATTCTCTGAATGTGAATTTGACCTAAAACGAGAACAAAGCCAAAACTGTTCCTAAATTTCAAAATTTCCATTGCCCCAATCATGACTCGGTGCAAATCTATTTTTGGTTTATACATTGTTTTAGGTTGAGCTGACCCTCACAACACTAGGTAACAATGCTTTTCATCCTTCAAATGGAACCAGATTTTTGGTTGTATATATATGTATGTACATCACCTGCTCACTTAATGAAATGCTGATTTCTGAATTCTGCTCCTATCAGAAACATTAGGACTGCATGATAGCTACCTACTTTTCTTTAGGGTATTCACTGAGGAAAATAAATTGCCAGTTATGTAAGTTGTAAAGTGGAGACTAACAGGGCCTGAAAGTTAAAGCAAGGCCTTTATCATTCTAATCAGTGGCTCAAATTTGCATACACCAATCTGGAATTATTCCATGTGATTGCTGATTGGACAGAATTCACTTCAATTATTTAATACAAAAAGATCTCTTATACAACAAGCTGGTATTACAGGTCAATGTTCATAGAAAATTTCGCAAAACTGTCATAAGATATGCTGGTGTGGTACAGCCTTAAGAAAGATACTGGAGTTTATGCACTGCACATGCATGTGCCAATTAAGTGTTCTTAGGCCTTAGTCACCTGACCTGTGAAGATCTTAATTTAAAAATTCCATGACCCCAAGGTTTAATAGTTCATGGTCCCCCACTTTTGTCATAGGTCCTCATTTTCTTTGTAGACCCTAGGCATGGTGCCTACCCATAAAAGGAAGCTGTGTAAAGGACATTTTAGGTGCCTTAGGTTATTGTTACATGTGAGACTGCATACTAAGGACAGATTCTCATCATTAAATATCTGTACTGAGGCCAGGTGGATGAAGCTGGTGGTATTTCAAGCAGTGAAGCTATATAGTGACCAGGAGGTTCTGCCTGGGTAAAAAAAGGTCAGTCTTTCATCCAAGAGCAATCTACCATTCTCCCATCCAAACTAGCCTTTCAAAAGAAACCAAATTTAAGCTAAATCGTTGAGTTCATTAGCCACCCGTTATGAAGTTGAAATTTATAAGCCATAGGATTCTGTCAAATTTGTGGTCACTTAGCATCACAACAAAAGTGCCATTGAAGGCCTAAATTATTATTAAATATTTTCACAGTAATGTCACAAATTCAAAGTATATCCAGGCACTGTGATTGGTCAGTGATACATGCAAAACACTCAGTGCACAGCAGTGGCTTTAAGTAGATCAAATTCACATTCTGTTATTACAGGAGGGTATACAGAAGAATATCTGGAGTTGCCAATCTGACGGAGTGTATTCAGCAGTAATGTCTTCTGTAGTGCATACTTGGCCTAGAAAATGATGTTAAGTTTTTGGAAGTACAAAGGCAGTTACTGAGATTGGACAAAAGGCTGAAGTTAACCTTTTATTAGAATTTGACCCCTTTGGAAAGACCATATTTGCACCTTAAACAAACATCACAACTTGTGTTAAACAAAGATGAAGAGCTGCAAAAAACTGAATAGTGAAGCAAAATGAAACAAACCCTCTGAGTTTCTATTCCTTCATTCGTCTCCTCCATAATCCTTTCAACTTCTTCTATAGACAACAACTGGGAAAAAAAAATCAAATAACTTTACTCAATTCAACACATTTGAGTGAGATCATGTTAAAAACAATGACTGTCAAAGGTTCATCTATGTAAAACCTATACTTATTCTAATTTTTTTACAAAAAAATCACACCTTACGTAATTATGCAAAGGCTAATACGATACAGTACTGTAGTTCAGAATTTTCACTTTTCACAAGGAACTGTTGGACACATGAAGGATAAACCTCACTAAACATACAGATATGCACATTCTTTGTGGCAGGTAACTAATTTTTGGTCCAAAAAAGACTATTTCCATACTATTTATGGCATGGAAGACTTACAGCACAGCAAACAGCTTTCCACAGGTACCATGTAATACCACCTGCGGCCTGCTGAGATATTTTTAATCTCCTCATCGTGTAGCCTATTTGGTTCTTTTGGCAAAGAGAGCTTTCACTGTAAAATTCACTTTTCCTTAAGTTTTGCATTTAACTGCAAATCAAAGTTTATTTTTAAGCACATACAATAGGTCATATGTAACATAAAACAACAAGTACTCTACAAAATGACACTGACAAATAATACAATCAACAACTGCTGCCCCCTAATTTGTCCAACGAAATTTGGGGTCCTCAAGGTCACCTATAGATGTTTAAAGAACGATTCCAATATCCTCCAAAATATATAGTACTCAATTTTGGGCTTTATGATGTAGTTGTCTGGCAGATGAAAAGTTATCTCCAGTTTTCAAAGATCCACACAAAGGCAAGCAAATCTTAAAGGAAGGGTTTAAGCATAAAATAAATTTTCATATGTGGAAGAGGAACTTAATCTACACAATTTTGTGAAACTTCCATTCAAATCCGACATGCAGTACTCGAGATATCAGCAAAGGAAGTTACTACATTTGTGACCCAAAGTGAGCTTGAGACAAGTAGTACTGTAGTTATATCACTTCCTCACATTGATGAGAAATGCTTTGTTTCCTTCATTTTATCAGTCTGTTGTGCTGACCTTGAAGTTAATAGGGATAGGGCCTTCCCATGTGGAATGTGAAGTTTGTAAACTTCTAATGCCTCTCATGCAATCACATTCCGATACCATGTGATTGTGGAGGAAAAAAATTGGTCGCAAAGTTGAGGAAAACAAAACACTGCTCAATCATGCGACCGCTGTGACATCATGTGTGCTTGCTTCAACCTCACTTTGTGTTGAAAATGTGACAACTTTAACTGCTTATATCTTGAGAATTTCAATGCAAATTTCATCAGAATGCTTAAAGTAAGTACCACTTTAACATATCAAAACTTAATTTGAGCTTACACCCTTCATTAAAACCCCAAACAAGGAGACTTCAAATTTATTAAAAAATAACAAGTCTTTTCTTCCAAGGTTGATCAATAATTTTACCTCATGCATTTTCTTAAGGCTCTCATTTCCTCTCTTCAAACCTTCTACAACCTTTGCCTGGATCTGAGAGAATTCTAACTCAGAGACCATCTTCTCTAGGTTTTCTAGCTGTCCATCTGTTCTCTTCAGCATCTGTTCCTGGTATCGTTTCTTCTTGAGAAGCAGCAAAGCTCTCCTGATGACAAAATGTACACACTGTGAGTTACAACAAGTATCAGTTTTGTGAGCATGATTTCAAGAATTTCCAAGACAGGAGAGGGCAAAGTGACCATTTCCCCTGGTAAAGCAAATGTTTCTCACATTTTCCAAATGATCACCGTAGATTTTGTTCCAAATGGAATGGGCTGAATGCGATCAGCAGCAAACCAATACGTGACATTACATTACTGGCTAGATAAAAGGCTACCTCCTACAGGACATGCACAAAAGTCTTTCTCTAACAACAGAACAATTTAAATTTCTGACATAAAAAAGACAAACAAACATAAATTGCCTCTGAGTACACATTAGGGTTCATGTACTGTAGGCCTATACTCCAGGGGTAAAAAGATGGTAAAAGACAAAAATGATGATGGTAAAAGACAAAAAAGGTTGAAACCCTCTGGCAGGTATAAGGGTTTGCTAATTTAAACTGGGGTGACTGTGTTTGACCTTCAATTAAAGACTGAATTTTCGAATGGGTCAACGTTCTTAAAACAACAACACTACTTACTAAATAGGGTGCCTTAGCAGGTCAAGTTGTCTGGAATAATCAGGGCAAAATACAATACATCTACTGTATACTTCAAACTTTCACAAATTAATACAGTGTGAACTGCTTGAGTGCACATCTCTTTGCCAAGCTATGAAAACAAAAAAACTGCTCACTCTTTCTTGCCATCTTGTATTAATTTCTTTGCCAACTGCCGTTCCTTCTCTAGGTTCAATTCAATCTTCTGCTGGTATTGTTGTATCTTGTCTCTTTGTTGTTTCAATTGCTGGTATCAATGAAATAAAAAAGTACAAATGGGAACTGCTTGATAATGATGAAAAATTGTGCTGCCAAAAGAAATCTTCCTCCTGAGTCCATGTATCTTTACACATAACCTCACTCCAGTTTCCATAACATGAGGAAGACTGAAAATGTCAAATTGGGAATCAGTCCATAGCTAGATAGCTACAAAGCTACTGTACATGTTGCACCATATTGCATCTAAGGACCCTCAAATATTCACAAATTTCCCACACTCCCCCTCCCCCAGGACAGCAATCTGCAACAATGTTCTGCCCCCATCTTGAACAGCTTCCTACGCCTATGCTGCATCAACCAAGGAAATGCTCAAATAACACTAGGCTGCTAGGCCACTACATATCCTGTGCAATATAATAGAAAGCTTTATGTTGAGAGTATTATATTTGGCATATAACAGCACAGAATGATTTCAATGGTGGTGCCCCTGAAGCAGCATTCTGATATAACTTAACAATACATACCTTGCCATCCTTTGAACAGGAGAGAAAAAATAAGGCTATAGTAATTTGAGTTCTTCTTTATCTAGAACAGTCTTTGCAGTGTCTGAGTTGGCCTTTGTGACCTGCTGCACATGTACTGTACAGTAGCTCCAGATACTGAACTTAACTTTGAGATTTATAAAAAGGGCTTTTGATTGACCTGAGAGTGGTTTCTGCAGGGCTTGATTTGAAGTTTTCTGCCAGTGGTCACTAAACTCTGTGACAGACCAAATTCTGTAGGTTGTTTGTCCAATGAGGAAACAGATGGCAAAAGGGAAATTATGGAAGTTCATTTTGGTCAATTAAATCTTCTTTCTCAACAACAAAGGTACAGTGCAGCAGACAGTCCATTTGATGTAAATGGGGCCAATTCCTGATGTGCAATGTGCAGTGTGGTTTATACTGTGGCAGAATGATGTCAAAAAGCAAATAAAAAATGACATTTAATTAAAACCTGCAATGGTTGGCCATTTTCATCTTCCACTTGGTATCAGAAAGTGTGACATAAAGAAGTACAGTATCTCACCAATACAGCCTTGTCTTGTTCTGTTACTCTGGACTGCTTTGGTCTTCCAAACAAGTTGCCCATTTTGAGTCAAGAAGTTAACCCCTGCACAAGTGGGACAAAACAACTACTTTAAAAAGATTCAGTCATGTTGGGTATGAAAACCACTTAACAGCATAGTACAGTACATTACTGTATGTTAATGAGAGTGGAAATGTCAGTAGTACCATGTTATAGGTCCAAAATTAAACGGACGTTCGATTGTCTGTGACTGGTAAAAATTGCACTGGACAACCAGTTTGTCTCTTTGAGCTTGTCCAGTGTATCAGTAGGTTTTATTTGTAATTGAATAAGCCATAACATCGAGCAAGATAAAAAGAACTTCATGGTTAGAAGTGGTACAGTAGTACTGTATGTCAATCAGTCAATATTATCAACTTATCACCTGTTCCAATATTCATCACTGATACATAAAAATAAGAACATTTTGGCACCATACTTAATTTCCAGGTTTCAGGTTCTCAAAAGGACAATAAACTGTGGATTTTCTTTCTGAATCCAGGCCTGTGTTAAGTGTTACAAGTTGGGATCTTTCATACTGTCAACTTACACCTTAAGTACTGTAAAGTGGCCTGTTCGCTACATTGGCCACTGTAGGACACACAGGACTATTAAGGCCGCTAACAACAGTAACCCTTGTTAGTACTATCCTAGCACTAGTCCTAGGACTAAATGTTACGCCCATTAGGCCAACCTAGTATATACTAATGTACTAATTATAGGCTTATATTTACAGCTATTGGTATACATCATCAACTCCTTGATTACACATTGTTGCAAATGGTGTTAGTGCAATGATCCATGGACCATGGATTTAGTGTAAAGGGACTGTGGCATTCCCCCAAATATTCCAGGGAATAGCCATATGTAGTCTGTAGTTCTTAATACAACTGGTGACTGCACTTCACGTGACATTCATTCAAACAATAGCTCCACTATCAATGCTCGCGCCAGCACTCAAGAAGTCGTCAATGACGAGTTGGAAGCAGAAAATGACAAGATGAAAAAATCTTATGAATAAAAAAATAAAAAAAATTTAACGTGTCATGTCTTTATTTGTATTAACAAGAAAATACAGCCTCAGTTTGAGCAGTTGTTACAGTCCATTTATACCTAACTTGTCCGAGAAAATTCAATTACCTTGGTCCACAAATCCCTTTGCAGAACAAAACCCCTAGCTTATACTTGTTGAGCCTATAATCTAAAACATCGTTAAACCCTGACCAGGGGCTTTGCCCCTTGGAACCCCACTGGGGGCCAGGCCCCCAGACCCCCGTGACCACTTCGCGCATCTCACTGGTGTGAGTGTTGTCCACTATGGTTGCCCAATGAAGGTCAACTTGAACAGGCAGTTGCCAGACTGTAAAGTTTGGCCTGCGCGGGGAACGCGTTCCCTGCGCAAGCCAAACTCTGTTGTTTTTCTGTCCGCACATTTTAGTAGTTTTTTAGTAAAATCCACACATTTTTTTACCGATTTTAAGTTGTTCCCCGCGCAATCGTGCTGTCACTATCGTGCAAACGACAGCTGGATGCATGCAGCCTACGTACGGTACTGGTACAGCATACCACAGGAGTTCTCAGCATTATACTGTATTCATGTACATACACATATATACAATACAGTACAACATCCATCATGTACAGTGTATGCTGAGAATGGCCACACGTATGCCGCACAGGCATTCACAGCATTACAGATACATGTACACTATATGCATGTGCATGTATATGAGAAGGCCTGTGCAGCAACATACAGCATACTTAAGTGTGGCCATTCTTATCTAGTGAGATACGTATGATATGCATTGGTAGGCTTATGCAGTCCGCGCACTGAAAGGTTGGTATACGGGTTTTTCCCGTGCATTTTTTCACTCCTTGTTTTCATTCCCCGCGCACAAAAAAAACTTTACAGTCTGGGGCAGTTGTGTTCCCAATTATTGTAAGCTCACACACAGTTGTGTTTCAATATGACCTTGAGCAATTCAAAGTCAGGGCAGGCTACTGTGGCTGTTTTGTTCTGAGGTATACAATACTAGGCAGGTGTTTTTGTAAATTGGATGGGCTAGAAGTAAGCTTTGTAAGGAAAGAATCATTTACTGTCTGGGGTGAAACTACATATGCCACACCTGTACTACTACTGTAGTACTGGTACTAGCCTAATGTTATGATGACTAACTTACTGTATGTTCAGCCTGCAGTATGACAGTGACTGCTCTAGGCCTATGTTCTGACATCTCTACATTCTGACAAGTCTTCATAACGGTCAGTGTTAGTATATTTGATTTGATTTGACGCTCTTTATTTCCACTTTGATATAAATGCGATAAAAAATACAACAACTCATGTATGATTATTACAGCATATCAAAAGATAATAAGACAATAGTGAGAAATAAAATACATGATCAAAGCAAAAGTGGAGGAGACCTGGCAAAAGCGCGGCTTATCTAGGTCAGGCCACCTTACGAACCACAAAAAAGTTATACACGTAGGCTAGGCTATAAGTTAGGGCATGGGTGGGGTTCCTCATCCTGACACTGACCTCAGTGTAGACTTTTAGGAATAGGCCTATAACCTTGTTAGGCCCTAGGCTTGGAAAAGTTACAACACTGACTGACTGAGCCGTTGGAACGAAGGGCAGTGCCCATAGAGCAGGATATAGGAACATTCTGCTCTATGGCAGTGCCCCACTATGCAAACAGCTACTATAGTAAATCATGAGCACCATTTTCGCGAAATCACAGCTTAGGTTTAATAAAGAACTGCAAATGCATAACAAAGGACAAAATTAGGTAAATAAAATGCCTTGCTAAATAAAAATGCTTCCAAACTTGTCTTTCACCTAATATTTACCAGATACTTCAAAATATGAAGCTAATTTATGTTAGGCTAATCTTCAATAGGCTAGCCTACAGTAGTTTGAAATTGCCCAGTTCCTCTTCTTAGCTGTCACGGTAGAGTTTTTTGCACTGTGTAGGCTAGCTGATATTGGTCCTTTGGCTTTTCTTTCGCATTTGATTCGAAAAATGAAACTGAACTTATATGTTCCAAGATAACACCGTCCAAAAATGGCTGCAGTTTTCAGAATTTAGGCTATTTAAAAGTTCTCACTTCAATGAACAGCCGTCCCGTCCAAATTTGTGGAAACGGGTGAATACAACAACTAATTCTCCTCAGCCTGATCTGTGTCACCACTTACTTTCGCTCATGATATTTGTGGCATTTGTGGCATTTGTGGCATTTGTGGCATGCAGAATAGTCAGCAGGGGTGGCGCCAGGATTTCCCCGACAGGGGGGCCAAGCTCCCCGAGGGGGGGGCCAGCAACCCAAAGTCTCAACGAAGGAAAGAAAGTGCCAAAACAATGTTTGAAGGAAAATTTTGGCGCGCTAAGCGCGCCGAAAATTTTGGGCTCTTTTTGGAGAAAATTTGAAAAAATTGCCGGCATTTTCCATGGAAAATTTGAAAAAAAATGGGGCTTTGAAGAAGAAAATTGGAAAGTTTGGGATTTTTATTGAAGAATTTGCCCTAATTTAGACCAAAATTAAGTAAATCGTCGGGGCGACTGGGCGTTGTCGGGGACTACATATTTTATCGTATACATAACAGCTCCCCGACGAAACCGAAAAATTTCCCCGACGGGGGGTGGCAGCCTTCCCCGACGGGGGGGGGGCATGTCCCCCCTGCCCCCTCCCCCTCCGCTGGCGCCACCCTTGATAGTCAGCCGTCAGACTGAACAGAGGGGTAACAGGGGCGCATGCAGGATTTTAAAAAAGGAGTGTCCGACGAGAGCCGAATGGGGACTTTTTGAAAATTTCACAGGAATTGTGCAATTTGGTGACTCTATCAACGTAAATGACAGATCTTAAAAAATGACTGTTACTATACGTCGAGTCCCATTCCGAGAAACAGAACTGGCAACTTTTCAGTTTTACTGAGCCCCTTGGCACCGCCAGGATTTGATGATTGTGGGAATTCCACCCCAGATACACCCAGAAAGTCAGTGCAAGTGTGCATATGCGTAGCCTACCTACAATAGTTGCATGAGGAGGTGGTCCTTTACTTTCTCACCTAGTGCGGAGGTGCCCCGGCCCGCCCTCGGGAGCAGTGCTGTAGTACTCGAGTCATGGGACTTGAACTCAAGTCGCTATTTTTGTGACTTGATTGTGACTTGACTTGTAAAGAGTTGCAAATGACTTGGACTTGCCAAAAAGATTTGTTACCATCGCAAGTCATAAGCTTGAAGAGCGACTTCATAACCTTAAAAAATCCAATGACAATTTGCGGGAATCACCAAAAATATCAACTGAAGATAGTACTAGACGTTGATAAGTTGTGTAGGCCTAGAGCGCCCTGATCATCTTTTTGCCAGTGGGTAAATATGAGCAACCAACCCTCCCTTGTCTTCTTTTAAGTTATGAGGGTCCTACAGGCTGTCCCTGCCAGTAGTCCCCCCCCCCCCCCACACACACACACATTGAGCTTGTGTTCAGTCACGGAGGAATCAGCATGAGACTCCAAAAGTAGTGTTACAATACGCTATCCAAACTAATACATTTAAAGTGCAAAAAATTTTTCATATAAAATATATCCTTTTTTTTTCTTTCTGACAAAACAGACCTAGCTATTGCTATTGAAATAGCTATTGAAATCAGCTATACTATACATGGCACCCACAATGATGGCCATACGAATGGGGAAGTGTCATCAGGGGCAGTACGTTGCAACCCCCGAAATTTTCAAAGCAACTTTTCAAAACATTGAGCTTTTCTGAAATAGTAAAATTAAGATTGCTTAGCCTGATACAACGTGAAAGGTACAGAAAGTACCGTTTCAGACAATATAGGACATATGTGTATAGCGAAGGGGATGGTAGAGCGAAGGAGACAACCACTCCTCTTAAAAAACTTTTGCTCAGATTTTTTATTACTCATATCGCTGAGGGCGTCTTATACAAGAAAGTGTCTCAGTGTGCTTCTCGCACCCAGTCCGAATGTTTGTTTTCCATTATTACTTCCAGTTGGACAATTTTTGTGAGATTACTTTTCTACTGTCTTAGGAAGACCTCACCATCATCCATCATCCCCTCCATCATCTTGCCATCTGCATCATCAGTCCCCGTCGGCTGTTATAACTAGGATGAGTTAGGTCAAACTGTGAGTTTGGTGGTTTGTCTAGTGTCTATTCAATGCCATTTTGAAGAAGCTTAAACGCATTTTTCTAACGTCTACAATTTTAAGTACCCATAAGCTTCCGGGGCTTATTTCCCTGAAGCCTTACTGCGGCGTTTCCCCCGAACTCCACCAGGGGCCCTAAGGCAGGCCTCTACATTTCAAGCATTTCAACCTGAATTCGCCCCCTTGGCAAAACCCACCTGATATAGGAAGCATTTCTGGCAATTTTCTTTGTGCGCTTGGTGCCCACTGATGGTAGCCCTCTCCTTATATAGACTTTGCCTCCCCCGCCCGCCCCCAACTCCTCTTACTTGCATGTGTTATTGTCTGAAATAAGGCGTCTTCAGTGCATCTCCTTCTTTATGCTCCCAAGCTGAAAATGTTCGCTCGCGGGGGGCTATTGGATAAAGAATTTATTGCAGACGTAGGCAAGGGAAAAGCAAACTTCAAGTGTCACATGTTGTGCTCAGAGTCACAATTTTCACAAACTAGTACCATCGGCAAAACTAATTTTTTATTCATATCTTTAAAGTTTTAAGTATTTCCTGAGAAATTAAAGTACGAATAACAAGTTTACTCTATCAGTTGAGCACAGGCCCGAATTTCCCATCGGGCCAGATGGGCCCGGGTCCGGCCCCCAAATTCAAGGGCCCCAAAACTGGAGGAGTGAAAATATAAAATGATGGGAAAAATGAAAGAGATAGACTTAGATAGAGAGTGCCAGGTGGGGGTGGGGGAAAGCAATTTTTCCAATACATTATTATTGTCCTGTTTCAACGAAGCAATTTCGATACAGTATCTGCTGCTTGACATGAATACATTGTAAATGCTGCAATGACGCCATCATAACGCAATCAGTCTCAGCCTCTCTGAATAAAAAGTTAACACAATTTCCATCAACCTATCCACTGTCCTGATGGAATATCAGTGCATCGCGGTTTACACTTGCCATCACCAGTATTGTGTTGAATGTGTCCACGAAACACATGCAATTCCAACCATGAAGTTCAATTGGTAGCGAATGACTGTCGCTAGTGGACATCGTTGAAAATGGCGAGAACCTGGGCTATATTCAGAATGCCATCGTCTCAGTGTTCAGACGCATTGTTTATATAATGAAGAAAAAATTCAATATTTATATTCTTTATGGGTTACGCTAATCTTAAAATTGTAGTCCCAATCGGTATAAACTTCCCGACGAAGTTGAAATGTCTTTTATAAACAAACAGTAAGACAATAAAACAATAATAAATTTTCGCACGCTCCTAACGCAGTTAGCTGCACGGGTTAATAGTGCTAGCTAGGCGCGCAACCATGGAGACACATGAACCCCTTACTGGTCTACCGAGAAAATAAAAATGAAACAAAAAAAAACGGTAATATACAAGCCTGTGTTGTCGTTCCATACTCAGGCAAATAGTGTCTGGGAAGTTCCAATTCTGGTGATCTAAGAGGTGTTCTCATCCAAAATTTTCTGAAGCGCTTCACGCCAACTATCGGTGGCGCTCCGCTTACGTACTCTTCTCCATTACTTACCAAAGTCCCAAAGGTGTCCCATTTTGCCCAAACCCTAGATCCACGCCTGAATTCTTATGCCAAGTGGTCCGAGAGTTTACCCCCACCCTAGTTCCTTTCGACAAATCTTAGTCCCTTCGCCACCACACTTTGTTTTGCATCACTTTATTCAACAATATATCTAAGCAAGATCTGAAAATTCTGGCATTCTTTATGAAACAAAATCCTCCCAAACGCCTTATGGCAAGGTCCAGCGTATTTTCAGTACTTTCATTGGGGTTCTTTGTCACAAAGTAATTAATTCCAATGGCTAAAATGCACCAAATTGCACCTTGTTAGTTTTCTTTCTGGAAAAAATTAAAAACTTCACCCTCAGGCCACTATCCATCTCTTGACAATCTAAAATCCCCCCTCCCCCCCTCCCATTTTCAGGCAAATCCTGGATTTGCCGCTGCGATGGTACATGTGGCTTTTAGCCTAAAATTGCTGAACATTTATGGTCTGTATATAAGCGCCCAGCCACTAAAGGGGTAGGTTTACCGTATAGCCCAATCTATCATATCAGTTCTTTTTTCACCGTCCGAGGGTCCCCACATAAGTTCGTGCCCAGGGCCCCCATATTCGTAAATCCAACCCTGGTTGTGCAGCTCATCTTTTGGGTTTTGAACAAGAGTTTTGAGTTTAGAAACGCCAAAATCGTGAGAAATCCCTAATCGTGAGAACTATTACACGAGTTAAAGAGGGCACAAGTAAGAAATTCGTCTTGAAATTGTGACTTTTAATTGTCTTCCATTGACTTCGAGGTGCAAATCTGAAGCAGACCTAAGTTGCGTCCTGATTGCTTATAACAGGTGGGCAACTTTGTGACTTCATTGCAGGCGCGTACCCGGGGGGTGAAGGGGGCAGCCTCCCCCTCCTTGAGCATATTTTTTGTATTTTTTAATGATTTTTTATGATATTGCTTGTAACTCAAAATAAAAAAAAATGTTTAGATGCAACTTACAAGATCTGCATGGAAAGTGCCATTTCCAGCGATCTGGGAGGTATTTTCGGCCAAATTTTTCTTGTACACTTCGCGCCAACCTATAGTGGCGCTACGCTTAGATAGTTTGCCTACAGGCTTCGTCCCTCCGTAGAAAATTCCTGGCTACGCGCTTGCTTCATTGCTATACATGTTCATAGACTCGGCTTGTGACTTGATTTGTGCTGGGACCAAATAACTTGTGACTTGATCTAGTGCGAAAATTGTGACTTGACTTGACTTGTGGCTGAACCAGAAGACTTCCGACTTGCCTTGGACTTGCAAAAGTAAATCACTTAAAAATGACTTGTGACTTGACTTGGACTTGCAAAAAATGGCTTGCCATCATGTTTACTGGGGAGGTGTGTAACGGGAGGGGAACCCTTTGAGAAATTTTTGTTTCGTTAGAGCATGGAGCTATTACTGATAGCTCCATGTTCAAAGTAGGTTAGATGCAAAATGGAAGTATCTTCGGCAAAGTTTCAAACTTATCATATATTGAAAAATTCTCACACTTTGGCGTTTTTTCATAACGTGAAGAGGAAGGGTGTGGTGTCCAAGTGGTGGGGGTGAAACTCCTCCCCTTGGGAAATTTTTGTTCATGTAAGTTAGCTTAGATGTTTAATGGTGCTATCTTTGACAAACCTTGAACTGGCTACTTATAAATTTTGTTCGTTTAAACAAGAACAAGGGTAAGGATTTTATTTTATATATTTCCATGGTTACTATGACTTAAAGAATTACAAATTGATCAACTCCATGTTTATTTGCAATGTAAATAGTTATGTAAATAAATGGTAAATCAAAGACACTTCTGTTTAAAGAGGAATACTAGATGAATAAGTGAGATGGAGAAAAATTGGTGGACGAGGTGAAACTCCTCCCATTGAGAAATTTTTGTTTATGTAAGGTGGCTTAGATGCTAAATGGTGCTATGATCTTTGGCAAGGCTTTGAACTGATTACATGTTAAGAAATTACCATTACTTACTGATATTATGGCTGTTGTATGGTTCCTTTCCAATGCTGGTACCATATGAGACCGGCATGGCCTAAACGACACCACATGAGAGCTAACCACGCACCTAACAAGAAAACTTAGGTTTACTAAGTTTGAACGAGAATCCAAAATGAACAGCTTTCGATGGGGAATGACTGAGAGAGGAGTAAAGGCATAACAAAAGGAACAGAGGATTAATAAGCAGGTTTAAAAGTCCATATTATCTGTAAATGCATTAGCCTAAAATGACCTTTGAATAGGCCTAATCTTGTTTAATGAGTAAAACACTTCAAATAATGTAGGCCTACATCACGCTACAATTTTTGCTCATAATATAAGATTGTCACATAATCGCCTCTTGACTGATGCAAGCCTGCAGTTTGGACTTGTACCTCTTGTTTTCGGAAAATAGTTCTAGCTAGAATAATTCCGTGCATTATCGTCCTAAAAATGGTCATCATTTATGCATTGTAAACCGTGGCAATTATGCGGTGTCGAAATGTCGTATAAGCATTGTTTTAACCCGTATCTGCCTTTGAAAAAAATCATAATGGTGTCCAAGGAACAAAACTGAACGTCAAAGCTCCCGGAGATTAAGAAAATTTGATATTTTGCGACGGATTTCTAATAACGACAAATGAATGAAACAGCCTAGTAAAATTTTTTTTACTGCTAAAAAAGAGGGTCCGGACCGCTTGGACAGGCGCGTAGGCAGACCATCATCCGGAGCAGGGGGTCAAAACTAAAATTATCGTCCAAGTTTCGTGGTTTTCAAATTAATTGTGGAGGTGTTACTCCCCCTTGCTTTGGGTCCCTGGTCACCACCCCGTGGGGGTCGGGCAAAGCCCCAGGAGCAGTAACAAAATTGAAGACAGAACAAATGGCCTTATCATTATGCGAACTTAACAAGTCACAAGGATCAAAATTTAGCCACCTTTTATAACTGCCTAACTCAGACTAAATGATGACGCCGGGGATGGCTTGTCAGTGGGAAGGTGGCGTAAGATCCAGGAATTTTCCCCAGAAGAGTCCGTAGCCTTTCCTCAAAGAGACCTTCGAGACATTATCCAAGCTGAGCGCAACCACCCGTTGGCGCGTAGTGTATCCAGACTGCAGTAAATGACACTTCTCACTGAGAAGTGTCAGGCGTTGTAAGTTGCACCCAAAATTATTAAATCCTTTTTTAAGATCTTAGGAGGATTGTTGCCATAGGAGGCCACATTTGGGGGTCCCCTGGAAAAATTTAAAATCTAAGTGCACTGAGATAAGAATCATTACTCGCTATATCAATTGGGAAGGCAAAAATATGGGTGGAGCTATTGTACGTTTTAGGGTATGATGGGCTTACCTTGTGACCCAAAGAGCCTGAACGAAGACAGTATTTAACTATTTCAAATGGAATTGAATGCTCACTAAACAGACTAAAAAATCACAATTTGAATTTCTTTTGTAAATTTTAACCTAACTTGGACTATCGACCGGTCGATTTGATTATGCACGGATGAGGGTGGGTGTAGGTTGAAGAGGATGGATTATGTCACGAGTTGCACAGGATTTTGTAAGAATTAGTCCTTTTAAGTTTTCCTATATATAAGAAGCAATAATGAGACAAACACGTACGCCGAAGAAAAAAAAACACTTTTAAGATAACTGACCGACCGAAACTTTGTTTTTCTTCAGTTCATTAAAATTCTTCCTTATTTCCTCTCGTCTCCTTTCCTTCCCTATCCTTTTCTGTTTTATTTTCCAATTATTTTATTCATTTTTTCTACCAAGAGGAGATGGGTTCGGTACCCATGATCCGCAAATGGAGGATGGATAATGGTAGGCGAGGTATGCGGCATGAGGCTTTGAAAAAATTCTGCTCAAACTGTCCTGTAAAAAGGATTAACGATAGCTTACAATTACATATACGATAAATGAGTGCAAAGCTAGCCGAAAAGGCCTTTTAGTATTATGAATTTCTTGCCTCATTTTACATTACAAAAGTTGTCCATGATATTCAATTGCACCCTTAATTTCTCTTTACTTGTCAATTTTTCTACATCCACTCATTGCGGTTCTGACGACAAACCACATCCCGTGCCGTCTTCACCGGGATAGTGATTTGAAGTGTCCCTTATTGATAGTGATGAAAAATTAAGATCGGACCGTAGCTGCTTCTCCTCTCTCTCCCACACCCTAGCCTATCTTTATAATTTTTTCCTTCCCCATTTCCGTCCGTATCTTTCTTTCCCTAAACTCTGCCTGCCTCCATTTTGGTCCACCCTTGCCGACCGAGCCTTTTAACGTTCCCTTCCCCTACTTCACTCATCCTTTCCTCTTTCCCATTCAAAGTCTACCTGGCTTCACGACTCGTCTCTACTTAGGCCTTCCCGGCCCCTCAGTTTCCCATCCCCCTTTCGTCTTTCCCACCGTCCGTAGCCCCAGCTGCCTGTCTCAGTACTCGTCCCATCGATATTTAAGCCAGTCGTCTGCTTTATCCAGCCCATTTCCTTCTCTCCATCCTTCCCTTCCATGGCCAATAAGCCCCATTCGTTTTTTCCTTTCCTCTTTTCCATTTTTCCCCTCCTTTCCTCCCTTTTCCTTCTCGCTCTCTTTCCTTCGATTTCTTTTTTATTATCCCGTCGTCCAGATTTTACTCCAATTTTTTTCTCCGGAGGGGCAGGTTGCTTTCTGCTCCCTATGGCTACGCTACTGCCCTTGGACCCCCTGGATCTGCCCATGGGTAAAGAAGCCCCCCATAAACTTCACTTTGAGGTTTCACTTTCAGAAATGTGAATAAGCTGTGTGTTACACGGCCAGTTTATGAAATACTTAATTCCTGGAATTGGAAGGTCCAGACTTCAGACAGTTTTGAGTCCCTGACTGTGCAAAGATTATCTTTTGTTTGTCGCTGGTGACTAATTTAACGGGTTAACCCTATGGAAAGATCAGAATTCATCCCAAAAAACGAAAGCCGGGAGCTTTTTTTTTGGGGGGGGGGGGGAATCAAAGCCTATGGCTAGACCCTCTTTCCAAAAGACGAATCCCCAGCAATATCCATGGTCTGCCTACTTTTGGAGTTCTATGTCCGTCTAGCTTTAAAAAAGGCCTTCAGACACCTCTGAGACAGTCAGTCATGCCCAGTAAATAATGATCCTTAATACATAAATAAAATCGTATACAACAGAAAATGCGCTCCTTCGGTGGGCGCAAGAGGCGGGGTGGAAGGGGGCCTCCCCTCCATCATTCGAGCTAAAAGGATTCATCCATTCTGGTAACTTCCTGAGTCGTAAAACCATACAGAAACTGCATCATTGCAAACAGTGAAGTACAAACAAATAGGCAATGCTTTGGTCCATTAGAAATTTTCTATGTACTTCCACAGGGGTATGAGCAGAGGACGTCTCGAATTCAGAGCTGCTGTACACTCAACTACCAAGCCATTTCCACCCTTCGTAATCTTGTTGCATTTTTTTTTTTTCAAAATGAATTTCACTTTGCATAAGAAGTATCTCCGTTTTCTGGTTTGTTTTCTGAAAATAACAAAATTTCGAACATTTTCATATACTTTATACGACTAAGACGAAAACGATAGTGCCATCTTGCACCTCTGCCAAAACATAAAAGAAAAAAATTAAAAGGGGAGGAGAACACCCCTACCTCAGAACGACGATTTTTCACCTATAAACTAACAAGACAGAAGTTGCCTATGGTTGATCAACTATTCAATATTTATATTGAAACAACCGATACGTGAGTTTAAACATTTTCGCCACCTGGTTAAAATTTAGAATTAGGACATATTTTGACTTCCCCCTTCACGAAATATTTCTCCGTTGTCATATCCACTACAGGGGCGGATCCAGACGGGGCGCAACAGGCGCGCACCTCCCCTATTGGCCGTCATGCGTGAAAAAAAGGTGAGGCGAAAAAAGAAAATGCTTCAAAATGTTTCAAATATAGCACCATTTTGCATCTCAGCCCTCTTCCAAAAGCAAAAGTTTTCCAAAGGGGGAGGGGTAGCCCCTCCCCTTATACCTACCACAGAACAGCGATCATTCAAACCTTGCGCCCCCTCTACTGAAAATTCCTGGCACTACTTCTACTATAATTAATCTAGTTAAACACTGACTGATATATTGTTACCTGTTGATAAAGCTTGTATTCCCCAGTTACATGCTCTCAATGTGACTGCATGTTTAGCGCCCTAGCTAGTTTCAATGATTTTTCAGATTAAGCCTCTGCAGTGTATCTTTGAAACCATCGGCTGACCTAAAACATTGTTTATGAATGTTGATGGGCGTAGTTAGGAAAGATATAAGTTAACGATTATTCAATCAGCAGTTTTCATCTTCTCGAGACCCTGAGGGTAGGAATTTGTGGTGTGGTGGGTATGAGCGTACGAGACCTCGTTTAATTGGGGGAAGGGCACCTTTGTCCAGTTTGAATAACTTAACATATTGTTTTAAATATTTTAGTCTTAGCAGACAGCCAAACTTAGTACTCTTCTAAATATTTTCCAGTGCCTCGTTATGTCTAGTGTGTGTCCTCTACTACAGTGCCGTCGGAACTTGAAGGTTGCTGAGGGCTAACCGGGGCACCAGGCTCGTAGCCAGATAAGATACCGAAGGGGGCAAAATTGTTCACGGTGATACTTTCTGGAGAGGGGGGGGGCATACACTAAAATGCATTAAGGTAATAGTATTTTTGATGTTTCTAGGCGTCCAAGTGTTCTCGTTGGCGCCCTTTTCAGCTACAGGCTTGAATTGCACTCCAGTGTTTTCCTTTTTTAAAGGTAACTTTGACGTTTCAAAAGAAAAAGTATTCACGGTACTGGAGGCTGTAGCCCCTGTCCCACCCCATCTCGGCTTCCAGCGGTCCTAAACTCAGTTTGTAGCAGAATGACACTCCTTTAATATCAGATTACACTGTTTCTAAAGTATGTAAAATGTGGACTTTACCTAATTTTATCTACCAAACTACCAAGTACCTTAATCAGTTGGTGCCAATGTTTCTGTGACTATGATCGAATTATGGGACTGTAGTGTCAAAAGGGCACTGGCACTGAAAAAACAAGCTGAAAAAAACTAACATTTATTGCGATACTAGAGGGGGCAGTCACTCAATTAGCGTACTGCTCTTACACTTCTGATCGACTTTCATGTCTTATCAGAACTCGGCAATTGTACCACACAAAATAAATTTCCACACACTTTGTTCATTCTATTTATCAACCAAAGCCGACAGCCTGAAATTCATCTAATCTGTAGCTTCATTTGTATGTTATTTTAAAGAACTATTGTAGGGTTCGGAAGACGAAGCCATAAATTGGAAACACGAGAACAGAGAGTAACTAACACATCTACAAGTTAGCCAACTGAGGCACTGGCTACTAGCATAAGTACAATAGAAATCAGTCCTGAAGAAGTCAGAGCCACTTCTGACGAAAGCTTGACTATTTCAAGACCTTCGACGGCGTACTCGTTGAAATCATCTTACTAGTATGCATTCCCGTCGTGAAAGCCTTTCTACTTACAATAGAAATGTACCGTGGTGACGTAAGGTTAGGGCAGGGGGACATGCCGCCCATCATGGACGCTTGGCCCCCATCGGGGAAATTTTCCAATTTCGTCAGGAAGCAGCAATGGGTACGATAAAATATGAAGTCCCCAGCGACTGCCAGTCGCCACGGCGATGTAGTTGATTTTACTCAAAACTTGTAGAAATCCTTCAATAAAAACTCCAAATTTCCCAATTGTCCTCACTAAAAACCAATTTTTTTTCAAATTTCTTTGATAGACATCCAAAATTTTGCTTACGGCATCCTTTCGGCAACCCGTCGCTCTAGTCGGGACTTCGGATTGCTAAACCACTCCCACCCTCAACATCGGAGAATTTAGCACCTTGTCACGCAAATCCTGGGCGCCACTTCTAGAAATGTAAATAACCACGCAACAAATGTAAGGAAAGAGGTCAAAGATCGGCTACCTTACTTCAAGGCTATATTTCTTTTCCTCAATTCATGCAATTTCTTCAAATTAATATTAGACTAGTCATTACTTTGATGATAAATAGCCGTTACACAGCATAGTTCGCAACTATATATATATATATATATATATATATATATATATATATATATATATATATATATATATATATATATATATATATATATATATAAATATTGACAATGATTTGATGGTTTAAAAGAAAATTTAAAGGTCCGTTTTAACCGCACGCGTTAGCTAAAATAAGCGTGGGTCCATTTTACCTTAATATTAAGTAGTAACTTTATTGCTCCATATTCGTTGTTTGCTTCTCTTTCACGCTTATGAGTACTTTGGTCATAAACTCTGTATAGTATTTAATACAAACAACGTTTTACCGTTTTACTTAGACTCTTTGATTCTTACTTACTTCTTACTTTGCAAAAAAACGATACATTATTTGATTTCTTGTGAATTTTAACCGGCATGTCTACCTCTTGTGCGATAATTTCTTTTGTGTAAAAGTGAAATCATATGATATGTACGGTGTTTTGTTTCGCTATAAATCATAAGCCACATCTAATGATAGCAAAAAAAAATCGTGTAAAACGTATAGCCTGCCAGCTGCAACGATGCAATTGAGCAAAGATGGATACTCTGTAAATGCTTTTTTGTGCTCGTTCAGAATTAAACCTTTCCGTCATTTTTTCTGTTCTAAAACTTGTCTGTTTACCTTAATTTGAAACTTGAGTTTTCGTAGAAACTCGTCAAATAATGCATGGTCCTTAGATATCTTTTTTGCAATAATGTAGTATTTCATATACTGGTTTTGCTTTAAAAAATTACAACGATGTCTCAACCACAAAATATAAATTTCATGTCTTGTAATAAAAACTCCTAAGACTATCAGTTCAACTTCCAAATGAAGTCACACGTAACCCTACATTCCTAGAATAAGTGGTTGATTCAGGCGTGTAGCCAATGGGGGGGGGGGCGAAGGGGGGAGCTGCCTCCCCCTCGAGCATATTTTGGTATTTTTAATGTTTATTTTTATATTATTGCTATTGTTTCCCCTATTTACATGTGGTAAATAGCCTGGGAAGTGCCATTTCCAGCGATCTGGGAGGCATTTCGGGCCAAAATTTCCTTTTGCCTCGCGCCAACCCATGGTGGCGCGGAGCCCTGATTATCCAGGCGCGGATCCAAGGGGGGGGGGGGCTTTCCACATCAACAAAAACAAATACGCGAAAATTAGCATGATGTTAATCTAGGAGAACATTCAAGGGGCTTTCAGCCCCCCCCCCTTTTCAAAGTGTCTGGATCCGCGCCTGCAGTCTGTCTATGGGCTTCGCCCCCTTCCCCTTGACAAATTCCTGGCTACGCCTCTGGGTTGATTATTGTCTCCTCCTGACTCCCGCAAAAGGTACAAGAGGAATTTTTGGAAATACTCGTACGATGAAGAAAAGAATTGGTGCCTAACATTGTGTGTAAATTTCTTAATCAGCAATGCTTAAGTCACTATTAAAGAAACCAAAGAAATAATAACTATAATGCGCCAGCGGTCGGCAAGGTCAGTAAAGCTAAGGTTTCGTAAAACATCTCTGTCTATGGACAGCACGAGACATCTTAAGGACATCAAAAGAACTTTCGTATTGTCGTGGGGCTCTCATACATCACTGAATGCAGAGATTCCAAGATTAATACCGTAATACATTGTAAACAGGAAAGCTACAATTTCCCCTTAAGATAGTACGGAAGAGTTTGGTTGTTATAACCAAACATATGTTTAATGTAAATTATTATACAGTATTTTGATAAAGCAAATTGATGGTGCGTGTCACACTTTTTATACCATGGCAAGTAACATGTCTCAAGTCACTTACAGTAGTAGTGCAAGTTTCAAGGCATTTTTCCAGTTAACAAGTCAGAGTACTGAATTTAACAATATAATATTACTTTCAAAGCTGTCACTGCTCTTTAAGTAAAGAAAAACATTTGCCTCAAACCGTTCAGCCGCTCTAGACATTTCTTCCTCTTGAAACATGTAAAAAAGGTCGCCAAATGGTCCACATTCACAGCTAACAGAATCCCTGGAGATAGTGGTCTAAAGAAATAACTTGCAAATACCGTACGATTCAGTGGCAAGAAAGAACAAGATCTTTGGCTATAAAGCAAGGCCAGCACCATCTGTGCAACAAGAAATGTTGCTTAACTACGAAGAACATCTTTCATTAACAAATTGCCTTTCGTAAACACTGTACAACCTTCACTCCACATATTCCAGAAAGGTACGTACGTAGGTCATAAAAGTACGTGTAATGTTAGTATTACCCTTACTCAAATTCCATACCTGGCGCAAATATGGAGTTTTACATCTCGCCCATATCTATGCCAGATATGGAATTTATACATGGCTATAACAAGAATGGGCAGAACTGGGCAGTTCTATCTTTATTTGAGATAAGTTCCAGGCTATATGACCTTCTATGGTCCTGGTAAAACCTTTATCTGGACCAGATATAATCTATCCATCTATGACTACTCCATATATTTGGCATACATGGATATTTAAATCCTGCCCATATCTTTCCCGTATATGGAATTTATATCTGGCCATAAAAGGAGGACAGATAGGACAGATATAACTTGATATAAGTAAAGTCCCATACCTGTGCTATATAAACTTTATCTGCAACAAGTATGGATTCAGGACAGATATAACTTGATATAAGTAAAGTCTCATACCTGTGCTATATAAACTTTATCTGCAACAAATATGGATTCCATCTGGTCCAGTTACAACGCTTAATGAATCAGACGTAAGGTTAATATCAGAACCGTAGTCAGACAAGGTACGGTACTGAAAGGGGGAGATGTCTTTCAGAAGGTGTCCTTACATGCAATCTGGTGCCAGCACATATGCTACCTTTGAAGTAAAATTTGTGTTAAAAATTACGTATTTTAGGTACTAAAAAATCGGCATCAGTGAGGGGGCATGACCCAACTCCCCTTTAAATACACCACTGATAATCATAACATAAGTTTAAGCATTAAAACACACTGGTGTATTAATACCGAATATATAGGTGCTGGTGTAATTCAAATGAAAACTTTATTTCAATTACCAAGGAAGTTTTTTTAAACTATTGATTACCTACAGCTACATCATTGGATTATTTTTCTTCCAGTAAGTGTCCGAAAAATTCTCAGCATATTGCCCAAATTTTCACAAAATATTTGTTTGGGGGCTGCAGCCCCCAGCCCCGCCTCCTACGCCTATGCGTAGTATCACTACAGGTATCCCACAATAAGGGGAGTACACTGTATCAACATGATTTCACGTAGCATACAGTTTGGCTATTTTATGAACAGGTCAAGCAAGGGCAAACTATCTTAACAATAACTCTCTTTTGCTAATAGGAACAGTGCAAGTTCACCACATGTGATAGCTTTGGGGGGCAGTACAGCATCTGCATTTCTCTCAAGGAGGAGCAAAGGTACTTCAGCAGCCCTCCCTGCAAGCATGGAAGTGGTAGTGCTTTCATATGCTGCATAGCTTTCTTATGACAAGTGTACTTTCCTTGCTTTAAGATGGACTCCATGATTTAGTGACTTAGTGACTGTTTAAGTGGCAGCGCCATTGTGGCAGGTGAGGGCCTTCATCAGAGGATGTAAGCTAACCACGCAGCTGTCATTTTAATACCTTTCTTCTGCTCCCTGTGTCATACTGTGTGTTATCTTGTAAATGTGTTATCTACCTGGTAGAACCTACAAATCGTGAATACGGTTTTATATGAAAAGTGACAGAATAATTATGTGTGTCTGTGTATGTTGTCTTGCCTGTGAATCAGCCAAAATCTCGACGATTGATTCCGCCATAGTCAGTGGGAAGTGGGGCTTGGGGACTGATCCCCTGCAAGTTTCTCACCCCCAGACGCCCCCTCCACTGGGTAAACCAAAAGTGAATATATAATATATAATATATATATATAAGTGATATACATATATATATATATATATATATATATATATAAGTGATATATATATATAAGTGATATATATATATATATCACTTATATATATATATATATATCACTTATATATATATATATATATATCGCTTATATATATATATATCACTTATATATATATATATATCACTTATATATATATATATATATATATATATATATATATATATATATAAGTGTGTGAGGATTCCATATTTGAAGCCCCCATGAAATTGTGGAGCCCCCTAGAAGCCCGGCCCCTCACACTCAAACACATACACACTATTTTTTTTCTAGCTACGCAACTGGCAATAGGTAAATTTCCGGTATCATCGGCTCAGCTTTATGGGCAGTGAGGTGATGTTACTCTGTACATGTGGTGAGTGTGCCAATCAGTGTCCCTAAACAGCTCAGTCATGAGGCGAACATTATTTTGAAAAGGTTATTTGTGATTGAAAGCAAGAAGCTGTAACAACTTCCCTGGTGAGAGTAACTCCATGGCTTCCCCTCGCAAGACAACAATAGGGATGCACCACCCCCAAAGTTTGCCTTCAAATCATTACAAGATCTCTGTAGGCCTACGTAAAATGTCGTTGGAAAGTTGTGTTTACAACTGTACTTCGGCACCACTAACTGGAACTTTGTGAGACCATCATTACGACTGCTACAGCACAAGCACCCAAAATTCCGCCGACCAGGAGTAGAGCAGTTTTGTAATGTTTTGTCACATCTGCACTGCCGTCTCGGTCTTCACCCAAAATCTGAAAAAAAATGAAGTAGTAACCACGGTGACTGTTTAGTTAAGTTATGTAAGAAGTTGCATTTTATGGAACCTTAGCCAGCTTACTAAGACTGACCCCTTTTCTTGGGGACCACCAGTTTATCATTGAACATCATCCATTTTAGGATGATCTTAAAAGTGTGTGCGAATGAAGATTACTAAGTATCTACTTCTTTATTTGCATGTGCCAAAATTAGATGCAGTCCTGTCATAAAATGAAAGTTTGCTCGGGAATTTCCAAACGCAGCATATGCTATTGCTTCGGAAGACGTAGGTGAAAATATGGACCAATGCTGGCGTGTTCATGTGTTTAACGGTATTAGCAAGCATTAATACATTTAAAAATGCTGAGGAAAGTTCTGCCTGTAGCTAGTATATTGCAATGGCTAAGTTTCTCGCGTTTTGAAGAATGTTATCAAATAATACGTTCTCAAAGCCATTTTCTCATATTAGTTTGCCTCGTTGTGAGAAATACACAGAAATATATAAGTAACATATCGAAGACAAAGATTACGAGTTGTTAATAAGTAGTACCTCGTCGCTTCTTTGCAAATTCTCGTTTACGTTCCTCAAGGTATCTTCAATATCTGCTTGAATCTTATAGAAATCTAACTCAAAGATCTTCTTTTCAAGTTTTTCCAACTCTCCATCCAATCTCACCAGCTTCTGCTTGTGCTCTCGCATCTTCTTGATATGCTGCAACGCTTTCCTAAAACACAAAAATATTGTAAATAGTGTTGTACCGATATGCAAATAGCCAATATTACCGACACCGATATTTCAGTTCTCAATATCGGCCGATACCGATCCGATACCGATATTTGGGAAATGAGCATTCTGCAACTAACCATAGGCTACGGGGCACAACGATGAAGTGTCCTTTTATCTTGATGAGGTAAACTACTGGATCTTGCATTCAAAACTACTCAAATAGTGTACTATTTTCAAGACATTATGGGACGATAACTATTGGTTAGATAATATGGGCAGTTAAGGCAAATTTTGCTGATACCGATACAGGATTAAAATTTTGAAAATCGGCCGATACCGATGGTGAATACCGATAATTGTTCCGAAACGAATTGTAAATAGGTTAATGGTGCAAGAGAAAGGAATTTGGAAGGAACTGATCGTAACACAATAGGAAATCTGCAATGCACACCCAATGTCACTATGGTAACACTGGTCTCATGTTAACTTAACAAGAAAGGCCTTCATATCCCAAGAGTATGTTCCCTATCGTATAATAATATTGATGTGTCTGTTCAGTATTAACACACGTCATTTCATTTTCTTTGTTTCTTCACAAATGGAAGATATACACAGTGTATGGTAGTACCATATAAACTCTAATAGCAAATAAAAAAAAATTGCAAAGGGAAACACTCATTTGATTTCTTATACATACAAACTGAATCTTGGAGGCTCACTCTTTCATGCCATCTTGTATCAATGTTTTCACCAACTGTCTTTCCTTCTCTAGATTAAGCTCAATTTTCTTCTGGCTCTGTTGTATCATATCTCTTGCGTGCTTCATTTCCTGATGTCAAGTCAATAAAGCAGTAAATATGAAGGATTGCGTAATTATGATATGATATTGATTATCGCAGTACTAGAAAGCTTTCTGTCTGAGGGGGCTAGAAAAGGATGGTAGGAAAAATGTTTAATGTATTTGGCGTGTTAATAGTATTACACGTATAAAATATGTACTTATCTTTATTTTCATATTTAAGGGAACGTAAGTTGAAAGTTGAAGGTTATGGTACGTGCTGCTGTATTGAATGTGTTATAATAACCTGTGTTTTCACATCCCAATATTGGAATTTGTCTAAATGGGGTATGGCCTACATTTTGTTACCCATCTATCTGTTAAAGGCGTTTCAAATGCAAGAGCTCTAAAATGTATTCTGTGGAAGCTGTTTGTGTTTGTCAATTGTGTCTTCGAGATTACTGCTTCAACTGAATTGTACACCCATATGTAAAACAAGGTGAGTAACAACTTACATTTTTAAGCAGGTAAAATTGTCATGTTGTTACCGTCCATGTACATAAGATGATGATATTTATTCCCTTTACTAAAACAAGTGAGTATTAATGTTGAGGATTTGAGGGGCCTAATAATTCCTTGCTATTTTCAAGCCCATGAAAAATATTTTAGAGTAAAACAACTTCCTGTCTTTACGTGGATTTCCGATTCCTCTAAGTTTTCATAATCAGTCATTTGCTCACGTTGTTCTAAATGATAAAAGTAATAAATGAAACAAAAGTACCGTACTTGCACCATCTTGCACCATCAACATACTCTACACAAAAGTAATTGGTCCAGTTTCATTATTCGGCACTCTGTTCAGGAAGTGCATATTATCTGAAAAGGTATCCTTCTCTAATTGGAAATATGCCTAATATTTTAAATTACTGGTGTATAATATATTTATGTGAAAGGATACTTATTAATAAAACCAACAGTGCCCAAGACCATTACATGAATGGTGGGGATAAAATTATTCCTTGTCAATACCCTCAAAGAAGGATAAATCTGGAACCAGCTCCAACTCATATACACGTGACATATGAAGTTCACTTTGAAAAAGTTTGATGAAGTTTACAGAGTGGACAAATAATGGGTTTTTCGTCCATAAAAATTGGGGTCGGAAGCATACTTTAACCTCCACATTTTTCAATGGGGGACTTTATCCCCCAGCCCCCTCTTCCTAAACTTAGGCAAAGGACACCGGATATTATTTGATATAGACAGCAACTATCTTAGCTTGTGGCAAGATAGTTCATTAATGACAACTATCTTAGCTTGTGGCAAGATAGTCCAATAATCAACCAACTTGAGTTCGCTAAATTAAAAAAAAACAAATTCTTTTAACAGTGTAGCTAGTACTATGAAAGCATATCTTACCAACACAATCTTGTCTTGTTCCGTCACTCTGGACCTCCGAAATAGGGACATGGTGCGTTAAATGCAGCTCCTGTACTGACAAAATGAGGACATATTCTCTTTAATGCAAAATTAATGTCTGAATGTGGACACATATCCGTAGAAACTATTGAAGAAAGTTCCATGATGCAACTTTGAGGGAAACTGTCAAAATTTGGAAACAACACTCATCTATTGGTCAGGATGAGGTCACTTAGGCTGAAATCATCTTCCTTTGTTCATCATTTATTTTGAAATGCCGGTGTAAGACCCCATTAGTACATCATGCAGTGGCAGCGCCAAGGGGGTTGGTGCAACTGCTCTCCCTGTCGTCGGTGTCTTTGCTAATTCTTGAGCCCTGAGTCCGCTCCTGTACAAAGATACACCTTTTAAAGAAACAATGCGCAGTCCTATTCCCCCAACCCCATTCTGCTTTTCCCTCGCTTGCCCGACCCACCTTTTGAACTGCTGGCAGCCCTACTAGTTTTTATGCCGTTACGATGTTCGCTAGGTACATACAAATGTTTCAAGTGTCTCCAGCCAGCTCATCAGCCAAATTGCCAGTTAAGCCAGTTAGTATCTGTTGCAGAGACCCTCATGCAGATTTTTTAAGTTGGAGAAAATGTACAGCATCCTGGTCAATCAGCTGTTTTCCCTGGGTACAGTAAAATGATAGTACAGGATCAAAGGGAGTTAGTATGTATCTTTCTCCATGCAAAGGTAGGGAACCCTGGATCTATGCTCAAATCAGTATAAAATTTTTGTAGTTTTGTATCCATACGTATTAGCAGAGTTTTTCACTCATCATTCGTGCTTACTTACTTTCCATATTGACAGTATTGGGCTCTTTTCTTTTTCTTGATGAGGAACATTGTTCCTTTGTGAGGAACATAGTTGCTTTGTTAAGAACATTGTTCCCTTTGTAAGAAACAGTTTCCTTTGTGAGAAACATTGTTCCTTATATGTTATTTCTCAAGGGAGGAGACTACCGTAGTATTGTCAACTGAGTTGTCAGACCTCTATACTTTCTTTTTTCCCTACGGCACCAACTCCTCGTTGAAGGATGCGAACTTTAAAAACTCCTGTGTACTTTAATACTTTCCCAATTAACGTTTTATTAGCAATACGGTTATTAGTTGTCAATTTTTAATTTAGACAGTATAGCTTTTATTAGGGAAGTTGGAGAAAGGGTTACCACAAACAGAAACATATGTCCCTTTGCTTTTGCCACAAGACATGCAGTAGTAATGTTGTAGCTTCAGCGACCATAAAAGTAGACCATTGAAGGTCGTGTGCCATGCCACCAAAAAGAGCTGTTTCACTTGTCACTTAAAGAATTAAGTCCTTCAATCAAAGATCCGTTGGAATTATTTCAATATCTTTTACCGTTCTCAGAATATAAGTATTCAAAGTTTGATGGTTTCTAATGAAACTAATTGCGTATGCAAAAATAATGATGTGGAGTGTTGCACAGTGTTATGATTTCTTTTATTAACCCTATAGAAATTATCTCCTAATTACTGACCATATAGATTACAGTTTTAAGTTTTAAAATAAACCCCTCAGGAAATAACAATTCTACCAGTGTCCTTGAAATTAAGGTTAAAAAACAAAGGCTAACATGTGCCATATATGGTATGTCCCTCTTTCGATGTCACATATTTGCATATTCAGCTCATGTTTATTCATGATACAAGTGTGAAATAGAAATTTCCCTGTTAAATGGTCAATATTTGATGGATTTTAATGGAAATTGCAGCTATTTCCTGGATTTTTAATGCTTTTTACATCAAATATGTTATTTTCATGTCACACAACCTTTAAGTATGAATCACCCCGGTAGTTGTTTAGCATCAGTTGGTTTTTTGCAGCCGCCAACCAACAGGGAGTTACAATGCACTGGATAAAGATCCCGTTTTCTGTTGCAAGATTATATCTTCTCAGGTTAGCAAGAATGCAAAAACGTATTTTTCAAGTTACCGAGAAGGTTAACATTTTTCAAGTTACTGAGAAGGTAGACGTTCTATTTTATAGAATGACTAATGGGTGGACATTGATAAAATGTCCTTAATATACATTGTGAAGTACATTCTGCCAAATATTCAGCTCTTGGAGTCAGCCAAAGGTCCAAGGATACCTTTGCATCTTATCCATACTATATTCCATTCTATACCTGTAATACTCCTTAAAGGAAAGCTGTTTTAAATTAAATCGATTCAAACTGCAAAACTAAATTCCTCAAACGTAAATTATCGGTTCAGGAAGGATCATATGTGACAGCGCCACCGTTAGTTGGCCCGTACGGTGCAACGAAAATTTTTGTCCAAAATGCCTGCTAGCTAGTTGCAGGAAATAAAATTTTCAATACCTTGTAGGTTGCATATGAACATTCATTATTTGTTGAAATTCATTCTTCCAGTAAGTAAATAAGATAAAATACTTAACTCACTCTGTGGGGGAAATAATCATACTGGATGTTACTCTATAGAATTACGTAAATGTGGTACACTTTGGTTGAAGGCGGACAAATGCTTAATTAAAGAACGTTGGTCCAAGAGTGATATGTACATTTGTAGATCAATGGCCTTGGAGAGGGGCATGAGGGGTGGGGAGGAAATTTCTGAATTCTGATGGTTACACGCAAAATGTTTGCATTTACATACAGTAATTCGGCCCACCCAATTTGTCCAACTTTTTCAGACTTTTTTGACATTCTAGACTGAATTTGACTGGAAGATATAAGGTAACCTATTCCCATCTTTAGTACATTGTCCAACTTGGCTAAAATTATTTGCTAAAAATATTGCTGAAATATGTGTTCCAGAAAATAAGTTTATATGTACAGAATTATGGTACCACTTTATTGTTTCATTTAAGGTCAGCGTCTTGAAATTGCTAAGTGCAGTGACCTACCTGGGACAGTTGGCACCTGGGGTTGGCATCGTGGGTTAAGAGTCTAAGTGTTGATGGTGGAAGCTGCTCCCCGGTCCTTAATACGCCACTGGGTAAATAAAACAATCACTGGGGGACACAAATGGAGAGATCCAGGGACAGGACCTTTAGTGTGTGTCCAGGGTTAGTGTAACATATCTTCAAGTGCATTTTATGTGTACTTATAAGCAGGCAACAAATATCACAATTTGATCACTTTTCCAATAATAGCCTGACCAAGACTAACGGCCGGTCGGTTTGGTGATGCATGGGAAACGTGACTAGATCAGAGATGGCAGGGTTTGCACCAGTCTTTGGAACAACAATGCCATACAAATTGTCCAAAAGTACAGTGTGATACGTACTTAGTTGCTATTGTTGCGTGCAAATAGCGTTGCAAATATGACTCTTAAAGGTAGTGCAGTAATTATCGAAAGTCTAATGCACTTATCGTAAGTTTTTTCTAATAGAACAAGGAGCCTATAGCTCTGTTTGTTTTTGGATAAGTGCTATATTTATTAGGGGAAAGTGGGTAAGGAAAAATCTGAGGTGACCCCTCCCCCTCATGGCCCCGTAGTGCTACCACTATTTACCGTATAGTTCAATTGTAATTGTACACTGTTTGTGGTAGACAAAATGTCCCACATTTCTTTAAAACTCTGATTTATGTGTATAGAATAGTGGGCAATGCAAGATAAGGTCATCTAGGATAAGGATATTTCCTAAGGAAAGTAAATGAAGACAGTTTCCATATCGACCACGCAGGATGGACATCGCTGTATGTAAAGGTACATTTACTCCAGTCCAAATATGTTTCCCATACAAATTCTATATAATGGCCTCCTGCCTGTTCCAAAAAGTACGGTACATCAACCTAATGATGTCTTATTTAACGAACATCTCTACACACCATAATCTGATAATGAATACGTTACTTTTACATTTTACAGAGATTGTACAGAAACAAACTTGGCATACTCTTATATTGGTATATGACATAAATTGAAACAACCTACAACTGTCGAGGATAATTTCCTGAGGGTTACCTATTCATCCTTTTAACACTTAAATAAAATATAGATGTATATGTAATTTGATATTGCAGAATCTTCTAAATTTTCTCTCCAGACAGAATTTAAGCATGAAATCTCCTTCTGAGGTAGTAATGAGTTCTTTTAGTACATCAGTGCCACATTCATTTGTGGCCCCTTTTACTATGTTGAACCAATGAAAACCCCCATACTGCGGAAATAATTATGCTGAAGTATTTTCACGTAGAAGTTTATGCAAAACTTAATACTACAGAAAATTTCATGAGGGCTCTTACTATTATTTATGAAGGATCCTTCTATTAAACAACTCTTCTGCAAAATATAAAACATGCGGAATGTCTATGGCTACGTTCTTACTAAGTCAAGCCTATCGTGAATCATCAACTCGATCATTGATCTACGTACGAAGAGAAATGTAACTTTTTACATATAGTTGAAAAGCTATATTGATTTTAATGATGGGAGTGCTTTCATGTGTAGTCCTGAGCAGCACGGCTGTAGTGTGTGATATCCCTTCAAAGGAACCGCATTGAGTTCGGATACAGTTAATGATGTTTAACAGTCCACGTCTTTGATCATCTATTTTGTTAACAATTTACATCCCGTGACTCCCAAAAGTGACATTTTCTCACCAACCTTTCCACCAAAGATATCTGAATCACACGTCCACATCCATACGAATATTCCTCGTCAATTTTGTGCCTCGATACGATGAACTTAGTGGCAATCTTTTGGGGTAGATATAGCAGGATAGAATGGAGTAGTTGCCTCAGTACAACTTCAGCTACTTAGCCGCGCTTGTATTTACCATCTCGCACAGACTGACAGAAGTGATACACAAATAACTGCAATGTGTGCGTGATACATGATATGTATCATTTTATGGGATATAGCAAGGGTGTGCGGAGGATTTATAGGCCCAGGAAAATAAAATGAAAAGCTCAAAAATATCTCGATCTTTGGACTTTAATCCTTAATGCGACATTTAGTTTGGAGATGTAAGTAAATATTTGTTCTTCAAAGTACGGCGCTCTCAAAGTACCATACGCCTTGTCATGATGGTTTGATAATTTATCTGAACAAAACGACACACCACCGGTAGGAAGTCAACATGGTGAGTTCATTTATCTAAGTCGACATCCGAACTTAGGAAATCGACATGTTCAGATAATTTATCTGACCAAGACGACATGCTAAAAATTTATGTGACAATGTCGTGGACATAGTGAGCTAACTTATCTGACCAAGATGACTTCCTAATTCAGGACATGGTTAGATACTTAAAAACAAGTTTATGGAACGCCATTTGGATATCATATCGTAAGTTAACGAGCACAATCACGAGCAGGATGAGAACCAGAAGGCCCAAAAGCTTAGTGATTCCTTGCTGAAAGGGGGTGATTTGTTGCATTGAGTTTCATCCCTAAATTTTAAACTTCTTGACTATCATTTGTTACGATGCTTTCACAAAGATGACCATTGAATCCCACCAAAAAGTAAATAACAAAAAATGAAAAAAAAAAGGAAACGTGTTAGGAGGGACTCGATTGTCTGCGTGAGAAACCGAGCTCTAATTCACTACCGTATGCCATCAAAGAACTCGTTCAGCGTATGGTATTTCTAACCATGCTATGGCAACAGCATCCTTTTCACGTGTTCATAATTAGATAATTTAAATGAGTATTATTACTTTAGCAGTTGTGCTTGTGGAAAAATAAATGTGGATCTCTATAACTTTATCTTTGGAACAGTCGAAAAACTCAGCCCTAACTTTTCGTTGGTCACGAAAAGCCGGACGCAGTTTGGAGGTACCGCCCATTGTCTATTTAGTTTACGAGGTTTTCGTAGTTTCACCTCTGATGACCTTATATGCACTTCGACCTCCAAGAAACTCATGGGATTCTCTCTCTTAAAGGAACACATCTGTATACCAAGTATGAAAAGGATCTATCATCCCTGTCTTGAAATATTGTTTTTTAAAGGTTTTCAGTTTTTGACCTCTGATGACCTCAAATGACCTCTGACATCTCATGATAAAGTATACTAGGTTTGAAGATTGTCCATCATTGCTATCTTGAGATATCGTGCTTACAAGCAGTTTTAAGAATTTCGTATTTCCACCTCCGGTGATCTCAGATAACCTTTGACCCGTACCAAAATTAGTGGGGTATATTTTTTACTATAACGCATCCATATGCCAAGTATGAAAAGCATCCACTCTTCCTACCTAGAGATATCGTGTTTACAAGGTTTTCGGTTCCTGACCTCTGGTGACTTCAAATGACCTTTGACCTCCACCAAAAACAATAGGGATCTTTCTCTTAATATGATAATTCTAAATCCAAAGTACGAAAATTATCCATCATTGCTATCTTGAGATATCGTGTTTATAAGCCAAGCGTCACAAACACGCATACACACATACATACACAATCGCCCGCGTGATTGCATAGATCCTTTTTGCCTTCAGCAAGGAATCATAAAGCGGTGTGTAGCCAGTGGCCTATCTAGACTTTTCTAAGCAGGAGCCGGATGGGGCACACCAACATGTGGGACTGAGCGACGCCTAGGGAGCCCTTAAAGCGATAAGAGCTTTCCTGTGGTGAGGTCTGGGTCCGCCCGCAGGGCCCGGGGGGAGGGGGTTCCAGGGACAACTCCCCCGTGGAAAAGTAGGAGGCAAAGCCTCGCAAGCTATTACTACTAGAACAAGCTGTTCTATTAGAAGGAAGCAAATTATATATATTCAAATGGCTCTAAATGCGTACTAAACCGTCCACAAAAATCAGTTTGACCATGGAAGTACCACTCTGACTCTGTCAGAGTGGTACTTCCATGGTGAGAGTGACGATAAAAGGCAAGAAGTTTCCGAAAGAGCCTGGACGCAGTTCTTCCCAGGAAAATGTTGAAATCAAACGCTGTCTGATGCAAATGTATCTTCACTCCTTATGCTTAACAGCTGGCAGGGATTGATGATGCATGCGGGAGAGCTTGAGGAAGGAGGGGAGTTTGGATTATTGCGAGATTTTACGGGGCTAAGTCCCACAGAGAGTAAGAATGGGAGTAGTACTCAGGATGGAACCGTACGAATCGCGCGGAAACTGAACTGCATTTTAAGAAATTTACAGCGACAAAGGTGACAGAAAAATAAGACAAAATACCCTCACGGACAGGACGGTTGCCCTGCCCCCTACGCTACGCGTCTGCCCCACGGTCAGAAATGGAACTTCCAGTTACAAATGACGTCCAAACATTATTTTGGCATCTCCGAAATTAACACAGATCGATTCGATAAAACATTTCGAGGGAGGGGCACTGAAACTGTCCCCTGCGTGCGGCCATGAGTATAACTAAGACTATGGGTCCTCTCCTGAAAATAAAGACTGTCAGTCGTGAATTTCTTGCTTATGGAAATGAAGGTACGCAAAATGCATTGCATCTATTCATGGTACTGCTAATTATTTTAAATTGTCAAGTGACTAGCAATTAACCTGAAGATCATGTGCAGGTCAATTTGAACAAAACAAAGAAAAAAGGTCCAGGCAATTCATCGATCGGAATTCAGGACCTTACACAATCACAACAGTCCACATTCCTCGTAAGTTGACCCAAGGTTTCTGTGGCCTGACTAAGAAGCACTGTTCTTACCTAAGGGCCACCATAATTATCGCTATAATTATCGCGGAGCGCTTGGAATATTTTGGGCGAAACTATCTCCTTCATTGTCGGAAATGAACCTTCCCCCTAGCTTAATTGCAGAAAATGATCACCTTTTGAGTATTTTTTAATACGGCCTCAAAAATAACTTGGGAGATTCTGAGATGCTGTTACATAAATTAAAAATGCCAATAATACAGCGTATATGAAAGAGAAGACACGAACCTCTAGAACAGGCATGTATAACCACGTGTCAGTGTTAATACGATATCATACTCAACGACAATGCGTCGTAACCCATATGACATGCTTCATAGTAGCTTGTTTGGTAAATACTATCAGTAACTGTAACGAAATTCCTGCCAGGTAACATTATGAATCAGAAAATGGAGACTAGAGATTCAGAAGCTATATTTTGGCAACAGAAAGGTAGGGATTTTTGTTTCAACTCAGATCGAAGCAGATTTGAAAACTAAGCTAAAAAGGTGACTCGCTTATGAAAATTTTCGGGGGCCCCCCTGAAAGCCAAAGTATCGGGGGCCCGTAACCTATAGGTTACCTCGATTACTGGGTAAATCCGGGTATGGTCAGGGGAGGATAAAATGTTTTTGAGTTGGGGATTCCAGAATAACAAATTTTTCTTCCATTTTACAAGTTAAAATGGGCTTTCCATTGCCATTGTGCCTAGAGAATCCTTCTTACTATTATCCATAAATGCCCTTTTTCTATTATGAATAGCAAACCTTTTCCCAATTGTGAATAGCGAACCCTTTTCTCTATCATGAATACGTACCTTTTCTCCTTTTATGAATATCGAACCTTTTTGCAGTTATAAATATCGAAACCTTTTTTGCCATTATGAATATCGAACCTTTTCAGTAATCATGAATAGCGAACCTTTTTTGCCATTATGAATAGTGAACCTTATGAGTAATAAATCTCTTTTTATACTTCTTTTTATGAATAACGAACCTTTTGAACAATGAACAAAATTTTTTGTAGAAAAGCACGTTATGAATAGCGACCCTGATGAAAAATGACGCTTATGACCAAAAGGCCTTATGAATAGCGGGTATAGACCTCGATTTGACCATGGAAGTACTACCTGGAAGGTAGGAACATAAGATCATCTTTTTCATGGGGCTCAGTTGCCCGCCTTAGGGCCCATTTCAGTAATGTCCCTCTGTGGGGACCAGGGCGAAAGCCCCGGAAGCTCTGAAGTATTTGCATGATTGTGGCGCTAGCATAAAGCATTTTAATGTCTACAAATGGCATTGATACGAACTAAACAGAACATAAATCGCTGTCTGTCTATATCTTTTCGAAAGATCGTGATTCGGTCTTTAACCAGTCGATTTCTTCAAGATGTAGAGCAGGCGCGGATCCAGAAATTTCCAAAAGGGGGGCTGAAAGCCCCCTTGAATATTCTCCTAGATCAACATTATGCTAATTTTTGCGTATTCGTTATTGTTGATGTGGCAAAAAGGGGGGCTGAGGCCGGGAAAGCCCCCCCCCCCTTGGATCCGCGCCTGTAGAGGGATTGTTGGTGGGGTGGGTGAAGGATCATAGCGTTTCTACGGAGTTTTGAAATATTTTTACTCACTTTGTTCTATGCCGGGAAGTTATGATAGGTTAACAGAGTACAAGATGAATGCGCGCGAACACTTTTGCCGACATTTCAGTATTTTAGTAATGCTTGCCTTCATTTTACATAGCAATTACATGTAAACAAATAGCACTGAATCCTCACTAAACAGACCTAAAATTGCAATTAGCTGATTTGTTTCATAATAGATAGCACGCAAACGGCTATTCTATTTCTTTATGATGCAGCAGGTTTGAGGGTTGGGAGCTAAGATGGGCAATCGCGAAGGTTGCACAGTGTTTTGCAATAATCCAAAGTACGCTCTGCCCTTCTTCATTTATTAATTGGACAATTAGCGAAAGATTCGGACAAAGCCCGCCGAAAAAAAGGATTTTAATCCATTTTAGACTTTTTCCAGTAACGTTTTCAGGCACTGCATCTAGAGAAGGAGTCGGCATCCACCCCAGTACAAAGTGTACGCACTTTCAAGTCTTTACAGCAAACACAAAAGCGCTCCGACTTTACGATTTGAGTAAGTGGAAAGCCAGCCCACACTTCACGGACCCGACTAAAACTCGACGGCGAAAACCAGTAGCATGGCAGACGGGGTAGGAATCTCGTGGCATTTAGGTATAAAGTCGTTGTAGTGTGCAGCTCTCTTCGACCAAACTGCGAGGTTATGCCTCTGGTTAAATTTATCCAAAGCAATATTTCCATCCGACAATAACTCACTTAAGTAAAACGTTGTGATCATAAAATTTCCCAACATTTTTGTAGCCCCAAATAAAGGATTTATTTTATGACAACGTAAATTAATTGCAAAAAGAAAGCGACAATTTTTTCCCGAAAGACAGCAAAATTTTCCCGACAGACCGCAATTTGAAAATTTCCGGGGGTGTAGCACCCTCATCTCCCGAAGTGACGTCCCTGCATGCATTAAGGACTCAGTATCTCCTAATTTTCTAGATAGCTAACATTTTCATACGGGGATCCGTCCCTACCCCCCCCCCCTTGGCTACGAGATAGTTGAGAATTACATGACTAGGTCGGGAATTCGTGCTGTTGGATATAGGGGCAGACTGTTTACGATCAATACGTAAACGTATTCGAAAGTTGCAAGGTTTAAGGTTTCAGAGTCAGGAAGCGACTTGGGTTTATCGAAGACCCCAAGCCTGTTTGATCGTGGATGTTCATCGGTGAGATTCGCCTTCTCTTTTCGACTACCCTCAGAGGGTAACGAGGCAGGGATGTACTAATGGCTCCCAGTCCTGCCCCCGGGGCTACCATTTAACTTCTCCATCCGCTGAGTTTTCAAAAAAGTACACTTTTACAATTAATGTAAACACATGCACTTGTACTTGGTGTTTTTTACTATTTAAACTGGATATAGGTTGCAGTGCATGTGGTAAAAGATAGGAAACCTGCTGAAAAAAAGAAATAAAAAGCTTTCTGTGTTCATTAATTGCAAGTCGTCTGTTGTTCACAAGTACGACGTATCAGCAACCGCCTACGTCACTTGACCAAATATTTTGGAGGAAGGGGAACGAAGGTATTCAGTCCCCTCAACCAAATTGGGGACCGCGTTCTTCACCCATACCCCACCAAGTTTACACACATAAAAGGTCCTTGTTGTCGAGAACGGAGTTTCACATTATAATCGAACTATTTCACACAGTATAAAACGCATGTAACCATACGTACAGAAAAATTGTATAGCCTATGACAGCTTTTATTTTTTCACTGAATGCATTGAAATAATATAGATAATATTTAATTCATCGCTGACAAGTATCTTTTTGTCGTCCTTTTAATTAGTTCATGTATCGCTTTGCACTAATAATGAGCCAAAGCTTGTATTGACATATTGACAAAAATATCATTTTTATGTTTTTAGAATGCAAATTACTCAGGAAAAATGACACAATGTTGATAATTTTATTACAGGGTGTTTCAAACAGTTACTTGACATTTAAATCCTCCCACAGAAAACTTTTAGAGTAATGGTCTTTTACAAAAGAGAAGCACAACTCGGTACTCTTAGCCTGTTAGCAGGGAATTGCTAGTAGAAACTCCCGCTTTTAGTATAACAGACAACTGAAAACAGCTGTACTCATATCGGAAGAAGTAAACACAAAATAGAAAAGCACTATTTTTTTTTCATTTGTCTCTTACACATATCTTGAAAAAGAGTAATTTTGAATGTCTTTACTATCCCAAAAGTATAATACATGAATTAAGCTTTTGCAGTCTATACTATTATCGCCGACAGTTCCATTTCCACAAAGATAAGCTCAACAATCAAGTCTGACAGTTCCTTTTTTAATCATAATAAACATAGTAAAACTATAATGTTTCGCCATGCTTACAGTTAGGAGATTGAAGACGCTCATCGTTAGTTCTGGTTAAGGCCAAGATAAACTATTATCAATATTCCATTGCTCAACGTGAAATTATTTGCCCTGCAAATGAGAATCTACGGGCGTTGGGGTACTGTAAATATTGAGCAGTGAGTTTGCAAACCACTTTAACACACATTAAGTAACCAGTAGGAGCTTCTATTTGTACAAAGTTACTCTTTTATTTACATAACAAGCAAAGCATTCCCACTTTGATGAAACCAGAGTTGTTACTTCGTATATAAATCCTGACAATCAAGCGTTGTTACAATTAACAGGTTTTCAGGTCATGGGCGTCAGTAGAAAAATTTTAGGGGAGCAAAACTTTTAATTGATCAAATCAGGGAAATTTTTACTCCCAGAAAAGAGCTCAATTGCTAAATGTTGGCGCCTTTTACAGGGGTGTAGCCAGGAATTTGCCAGGAGGGTAAGCGTAGCGCCACCATAGTTTGGCGCGAAGCGCCAAGAAAAGTTTGGCCGAAATGCTTCACGGATCGGTGAAAATGGCACTTCCCAGGCCTTGTGAGTTGCATCTAATCATTTTCTATTTTGAAAGCTCATGTTCTGAAAATTTTCCAACGATATCATAAAAAAATTTTGATGTTATTTTTTCTTCAAGTGTTTGATTTTCCAGGGGGCATGTCCCCCCTTGTCCCCCCCCCCCCTCCGGACGCCCATGTTTCAGGTTGATAGTAAACTAGATTCTGATAAGGCGGCAGCTACTAGAAAAAGTACAAACCTTGCACTGTATTACTTTACGGTAATGTTAATTTTTTCCCCTTTCTTGTGTATCCTTAACAGCGAAGATACAATTCTGGTATGTTTTCTATTAGGCAAATATATATATGGCAATGAGGTCATGTAAGATAAAGCCAGACGCATTAAACAAAAACCCTGTTCCAAATGTTGCATGTCAGTAAACAGTTATGCCCGAAATTAGATGGCGCTAGAGTAGATTACACTAGAGTTCCTTTACACTCCCAGTCTTCACAATGCTCAGACGGGAAGGTGTCCGGGACTATGTTGACTTCTGTGGTGAATGCAACGTATTGACCCTTCGGAGCTTCAAACATCATCTGTTGAATGTAAAATGATGACAAATATGTTTCGATTTATCTCTCACATTTTCTTGAATTTTACCTGCTTGTACTTCTTCATTTATTGATTCGTCCGTACCGTTCGTTCGTGCGTTCGTTCGTTCGTTCGTTTTAGAGGCAGCTGGTAACTTTTAGTTAATAGGCACTTTGAAAGGCATACCTACTGCAACATCATTAAGCAATGAAAATACAACCTCTGTACGTAGTAATGTTTATGTATGTCCAACAGTGAAACAGCGTGCACACGGTCAAAGGTGTACAGTATATTTCGGTACAGAATGTGAATTATTAGGGTGTCGCCAGCTTGGAATTAAACCAATTGATGCGTGAAGTCATCTGCACACCCAGCATATACTGCATTGTTAAAATTTTAGTTTGCAAATATCGCCCTCCTCCAATTTTTGCAGGTTTACCTTGATATAGGGGTCCTCGGAAACTAAAGTATAATTTTACCTACAATAAGTTTAAAAGGGAAGGAGGGCGATTTTGGCGACAGTTGGCCCTAATTTTGCTCTCTTCAAAATCTTGCTGCAAGGATAAATCACCCGTTTTACCCATTTACTTTCTAACACTGATGTACTGTGGTCATGTATAAGGATTCTAATCGTACGTACCTCAATGAAGAAACAGGACCATCCTTTGTTAGTGATCTTAACAACGGCTTGCCAGACATTCTCCTCCTGCAACGACAAATTTCATTGAATGAGATGAGGGCGTGGAATACAAAGGGAATAAATTATACAGGGCAAGAAAGAGAACAGCTTTACGATGTGCGGAGTACAACTAACAAACACAATACGTTTGATAGTACGGGGACACAACAACCAGACCTGACAGACAAAAAGTACTTGAAAATGATCTAATCCCATTCAGGTTTCGAAATTTGATTGACAGGTCTCTTTGTAACTATTATCTAGCCTTGTTGACTTTACCCTTCCTAATAAATATCTGCCCCTTTCACACCCACGTAATCCTGTAACAATTACCTTTCTAAAAACATGCTTTGATCTGAGGTTTGTTACCGACGGGGCTATGCTGTAGTCAAGATTTTTACACTAAACGACTGTCAATGAAAGTTTAAATAGTGTTCTTCCTTTACGTCCCGACGAATTTGATGCGTCGTCTGCTTCGAACATTGTTCAAGCCTAATTCATTTTTCCCAATTTTGGCCTATTTCCTCATCACTTCTAAACACAGTCGAAATGTAAGTTGTCTTGGAGGTCTTCAGTAAAGCTAACAGAAATGACATTGTCAGCAGACTGCGGACTACGATAAGCCTTGCTTAAAGCGTTCGTTTGATTCAGGCCTAACGTTAGAAACCTACTGTATACTATAGAGCAGGGCTTGCAATTCCTCAGGTATCGTATAGCCTATAGGACTATGCAAAAGCGAAAGCTTCACTGAATATGGAATTATTTTCCCAGGATAACTTTCCACAGAAACTGAGGTGAAATATAAACACTTTACGACAAGATTTATCTTAAACACCCTACAGTTATAAACAACAGACCAAGCAATGACGGCTTGAACTTTTGTTTAGATTAACATTGCATAAAAAGCAAAACTCTAGATCAGTAGATTGATATTGCAGCTAGCTATCCCTGACACAATGGTAGAGGAAATTCTCTCAAAATATTTTGATGATCCATGGGCGTCCGCAGAAAAAAATTCAAGGGGAGCAAAATTTTTTAGAGGGCCCAACTTTTTTCATGGGAAATATTTTACTCCCAGAAAAGAGTTTAGACGGTACTTCCACACAGTGTTGACAAAGGCGTAGCCAGGAATTTGTCAGGGGTGGGGGGGCGAAGCCCATAGACAGACTCTCAGCGCTCCGCGCCACCATGGGTTGGCGCGGAGAGCAAGAAAATTTTGGCCCAAAATGCTTCCCAGATCGCTGGAAATGGCACTTTCAAGGCCTATTTACCGCATATAAAAAGGGGAAACAATAGCAATATCGTAAATATAAACTTTAAAAAATACCAAAAAATGCCCGGGGGGGGGGGAGGCTGATGGGGCCTGAGGGTTGATATTTTTATTCAATTCCTGTTTTGAGAGAAGAAATTCACACTGATTGAAGTGTTAAGAAATGTTGATGTTATACTTTTTTCTTTTTTTCTTTATTTTTTCTTCGTTTTTCAAGTTTTTGATCTTCCAGGGGGGCAAGTGCCCCCTTGCCCCCCCCTTCCGGACGCCCATGCGATGATCTTCTCAGTTGTCATCAAGGTGTATACCTCACCATAAGACAACACTTTTTTATGAGAAACATGTTTCAAGTTGTGAGCAATTATGTCAAGGCTTGCCTTAAATATCAGCAGTTTCAACCAAAGGAATATAAAATTAGGCAATTTCATGCTGGAGTACCCGATTCATATCGACCATTTGATAAGATAAGTTTGGATTTTAAAACAATACCTACATCAATGCAGGATACAATCATTTAATGGTTGAATGTGACGAAATTACCAAATTTGTTATCTGTGTTCCTTTACAAACGCTTGATGCTCAAACCATTTGGAAGGCGATCTTACAAAAAAATCGTAACACTTTTTGGTCCTCCTTCCATGCTTATAACTGATGCAGCCAAGTCTCTCACTGGAAAATTAGTTGAATTGTGTTCTGCACTCAGTACAGACAAGAAAGTCATCAGTGTCTGCAATCATGGCAGCCTACAAGCTGAAAGGTATATAAGGTCAGCCTGAACCATTAGGTACCGATTGGGTTCGATACATTCTCACTACGACCTATGCGTATAACGCAGTCTCCTCTCCCTCTTGGGTGACCACAGTCACACTCTTTGAGTTAGTCTATGGTCTTTAGCCGCCTTGACTTTCAGTCCAATGGAAGGACTTTCACATTCATACAGTGAGTACGTTGAGGCTCTCGAAGAAACGATTTGAGCATTTGTCTCAAACAATGCTTACACTTTAAAAGCATAATAAGGATAAGCAAAATGCTAACATCACGAATAAGCTGGAAAAGAGCCCCATCTATTCAGTAGGACGTACAGCTTGTGTACTTGTATAAGCCTTCTAGCTCTTCACCTACTTCAAATTCCCGTAAAATTGTGTGCAGAATGTGTTGGAAAAGGTGATTACAAGGTGATGTTTTGCAAGATGTATTTAATTTCAACAGGCCTAAGCCATACTTTGTAAGAGCATCAAAGGAAAGTAAACCTATTACAAATGTTGATAAACTTGAATGAAAATGTACATATGAGTGTAAGGAAAGATCTTCTACATCACGAAATGACGTTCAGTTTCAAGATGAAACGGGCTATATTTTGCCACCAGTCACATATAAAGATATTTTCCCAATTTATCGTGTAGAACCTATCGATTTCTCTCTGTGCCTGAAACATGTACAACCTAATCACAATTTGGCCGCTACAGTGCCTTTAAATGGGCGTCAAATACAATTACAATTTCGACAGTTAGGCTGCAGGCATGTCCTCATAGCACAATGGAGCACCTCATATGGGAACACTCCCTGATGAGATGCCTCTACGCATGGACCAGTTTTGGTGCAATGACTGTCAATATTCGGACACAGATGAAATTTTAGAGCTTTTGTTAGATGCGCGTGTCCCGATCACGGTTATTCCTGATAAATTTGTGCAGCAGTTATATTAGTAGCAGACAGGCATCGATTAGCTAGACGATTACTTTCCACGCATGTTTCATTTTTCATACAATCTTCTTTGCATATTGTATTTATCATGCTCATGTGGTTTTCCTCCTGTTGTGTACATCTTTGAGATAACTTTCTGATAATGTGGAGGTATACCAATGTTATCTTTGCTAAATGAATTTTCATTAATTATGTCCACAATTCATTCGGTAAACGCTCTGCCGAATCCACAATGACATCACAATCACACTGTAAGGTGTAGTGAAAATTTCACCGCAAGAAGCAAAAGACTAAAGGTGGTCTTCACTGTCGCGTAGCAGTCGGGTCGAAGCAGTATGCGTTGGTTTTGGATTTACACAAGTCGTGAATTTGCTGTAAACATGAAAGCATGTACACTTTGTATTCCGATGGTTGGGAAAGAGGCTCCTTTAGTTTCCTACTCCTTCTGTAGCTGCAGTGCCTATAAAAAAAAAAAAAAATAGAAAATAGCCTTTAAAATGCTATTTTTCCGGGCGTTTTGCGCCCATCATTCATTCACTAGTTGTCCAATTATTAATTCAAGAAGGACAGAGCGTGCATTGAACTATTGCCCTCAGACCTGCTGCGTCATCAAGAAATCAAATGGCAGTCAGTCATGGCTATTATGAAACGAAATGGCAAGCTGCAATTTTATGGTCTATTTTAGGGCGTAGTCAGTGCTATTTTTACATAGGTGGCCTAATTATTATTTAAAATGAGTGCAAACAACCAAAATGTCCGTAAGTGTTATTTTTCGGCGCTCTTCGCGCGCATTTATCTTCTGCTCTTGTAATTGTCCTTTCATAACCTCACATCGAACAAAGTATAATAATTGCAAAACTCCTCAGACACTGTACGACCCTCCACCCTCCCCACCATCAATCGCACTGTATCTTAAAGGAATAGACAGGTGGTTGGTCCGAATTAACCTTTTAAAAGATAGAGACAGACTGAGATTTTATGGTCTGTTTAGTGCGTATTCAATGTCATTTGCAAGCAGCTAATGCTTTATTCGGGTCTGGTGCCCACAACTGCGTAAATGTTCACCCCCCTACTTGGGGACATTGCTGAAATGGGCCCCAAGGGGGGGGGGGCAACTGTGCTACACGTTGAAGAGGATCTTATGGTCCTTCCATAGAAGTACTACTTCGGAGATAGTACTTCCATGTCGAAGTCGACTTTGCTTTTGTAGTAGACAAATGAAAACGGGCACACCAAGGTAAAATTGGCATAGCCAAACCTTAGACCGCGTTTTCCAATAGGTCTTTTTTATTCCTTGACGTAGTCAGAGGAATCTATGAGATGGTGATGCCGTGTGTGTGTGTGTGCGTGTGTATGTGACACTTGGCTTGTAAACACGCTATCTCAAGAAGGGTAGCCTCAAGGAATCTCAAGCTTGGCATGTAGATACCCCTATTTACGTAGGTAATTCCTATTGTTTTTAGTGAAGATCAAAGGTCATTTGGCGTCACCAGAGGTCAAATGGTAAATACCTTGGAAATTGCTAGTAAACGCTCTATCTCAAAATGTTTAACACATCAAGGAATCTCATACTTAGCATCAGAGGTCAAATGGTCAAAATCTTGGTAACATGATATTTCAAGCAACTAAAGTATGTGGATGGCCTATGTTAATTAAATGATGCTCATGATTGGTGGAGGTCAAAGGTCATTTGGGGTCATTGAAGGTCAAAGGTTAAAACCTTGTAAACATATCTCATGCAGGGAAACTTCAAGGGCTCTCATACTTGACATGTAGGTGGTCCGCATTAAGAAGATGATTTCTCTTGTTTTTGTGGAGGTCAAAGGTCTTTTGAGGTCATCATAGGTCAAAAGGTCAAATCTTTTTTAACATGATATGTAAAGCAGGGAAACTTTAATGAATCTCATACTTAGTATGTGGATGGCCCATATTAAGTAACAATGCTCGTCGCTTTTCGTGGAGGTCAAAGGTCATTTGGGGTCATTGGATGTCAAAAGGTTAAAATCTTGTAAACACTATATATCTCTTGCAGGGAAACTTTAAGGGATCTCATTCATAATACATGTGGTCCACATCAAGTAATGATCCCTATTGTTTTTGCGGAGGCCAAAGGTCTTTTGACGTCACCAGAGTTCAGAAGGTTAAAATCTTGTGGACATGATATGTAAAGCAGGGAAACTTTGATGAATCTCATACTTAGGCCTAGTAAATGGATGGCCCATATTGAGTAAGAGATGCTCGTCGCTTCTGGTGGCGGTCAAAAGTCATTTGGGTCATCGGAGGTCAAAAGGTTAAACCTTTTAAACACTGAGCCTCTTGCAGGAAAACTTTAAGGGATCTCATACTTAACATATTGGTGGCCCACATTGAGTAAATGATCCCTCTTTTTGTGGAGGTCAAAGGTCATTTGCAAAAGGTTAAAATCTTGTTAAACATGATACGTAAGGCAGGGGAACTTTTATGAATCTTATACCTTAAGTTAGCATATGGATGCCCATATTGACTAAATGATCCTCATCGTTTTGGTGAGGGTCAAAAGTCATTTGGGTCACCAGAGGTCACCAGGTTAAAACTTTGTTTACATGATATATTAAGCAGGGTAACTTTGATGAATCTCATACTTGACATGTGAATGGCTCGTATTGATTAAATGATCCAGCTTGCTTTTGGTGCAGGTCTGAGGTCATTTGAGATCACCAGAGGTCAAAAGGTTGAAACTTTCTAAACACTATAAGCACTATAGCTTGAACAGAGAAATGTTGATGGATCACATACTTGTTCTGTGGATGGCCCGTATTAAGTGAAGGTCAAAAGTCATTTGAAGTCAGTGGAAGTCAATATGGTATTACAGTATTGTGTTTGATCTATACCCAGGGATCTCTGACATTGCGCCAAAATTGTAAAGACAATAATTTTTATTGGCAAGGAATCACTAGGCCTTTTAACTTTATGGTTCAATGCAGAGGGAAGGAGAAGATGGGCTCAACACTTACCATGGATACGCACTGTTAGCACTAGAAGTGCCAACATGTTGTCGCATTCTGAGCCCAGGCTTCTGAGCTCCGTCCCCCATTTGCCTTTTACAGCTTTTAAAACACTGATTCTGTCCTTCCCACTTAACAAAATTTTCACCATGTCTGAACTATTTCTACATGAAGGTCATGTAAAGATTACTATTTGTCTTTCATACGTCCCTAAGGCTGAAAACAATTACAATAGTGCTCTGAAATGAGAACTGAAGGAGAGTAAAAGTAAAAGTTTTTGTTCTGCTCTAAGTCTATTTATAACAAACATACAATGAGAACTGGGGTGCAATGTTATCGCCTACTACAGATAATATTAAATATATTAAAATTTTGTGTCCAGTTTTACTTTCTTTTTTCATGCATTGAAGGGCATCAATGTATTCAAAGTGTTTGAACTTTGTAAGATTTAGCTCATATCGAGTATTTGACAGTGGAAGCATCTAATGGTTGTTGGGTTAAGAGTAGGTTCTTCATGATTGTGTTACTTACTGTGCTGGTTGACGATAAAAACATTGCATTATTGAAATTTAGGTCCTGCAATGGCATTATTACTGCAATTGTAGTAATGGATTCTCCCTGGTGTATTAAATTTGAACCACTAAGTATTAATTGTGGACATACATAGGTGTACTGGCAATTTCCCCTAGCCTCTCCTTAGGGTAAGTTGAAAAAAATGAGGAAGGTTGGTTATAAACTTTAAGTGCATGTGAAAGTGATGAAAAAATGGAATGGATGATCCCTAAGTGCCCTACAGTAGTTATGCTGTTTCAATTGGTGGATCCACCCTATCCCTCTTCTACCCACCCTCTACTATTTCTGAAGATTTCAAAGTCGTTTTTTGCTAATTAAGGGTTGTTTTCCTTTAAAATTTAGGATGCATGCTGTGTAGGCAATGATTTGTATGATTGCATATTACCAATGAAAGGGTGACATCCAGTCACTGTTCTGAAAGCGTGCATGTCATGCTTGCTGAGTAGGCGTCAGAACATAGGAGTGAAGTTATTATTTTGCATATCGCATGTGCCCTGTTAGTTATTCTCCACCCATTATCCCATTTCAGAAGGATCTGTAGTGGTACCAAAGTTTTGTTAAAGGTCAGCAGACCCTGTTTTGAAAACATCAGCTAAATCTGTGAAATGCTTTTCTTCCTCGTACAAATCTTTCATGATGTTTCAGAACATTTGAACAATGATTTCAGTAGCAAAACATTGTCACTTAATAAAAGAACTCAGTACATTAATAACAATAGATTATCTTATAGGAGTTGAAAGCTCATGTGTTCTTGACGGGGGTGAACTTTGGGCAGAGGTTTAAGGAGTGGGGTATCCCCTCCCCTTCTCTTTTGAAAAGTTTTGAATATTTGAGGGTTCTTAGATCTATGCAATTTGGTGCAACATATTGGGTAAGTTTTAAGGAAAATTACTGCGAATGTTTGGAATTTTTACAGAAGAACAAAGAAGGAATTTTCAACCTTGAACTGAGGGGAGATGGAAGCACACTTTCGCTCCACCATATTTTGACTAGGGACTTTAGCCCCACCCTCTTCCTTCTTTTGCCTACGGACTATCTTAATTGAAAGTTAGGTGATTTTATTTCCTCTTAACGGCATGCATTTGATGTTTGTATGTCTGCCATATTCTTACATGGCCAGTAATTACTGTAGTTTGTGAGTTCGTGTAGTCAGGCCAAGATCTAATACTGAGCTCTTCAACAGGTGATTACAGAATTACTATTTGTAAAAATAATACAATAGACAAGTTCAGTCTAGTGTTGTGGCAAGGCCTATTAGTTCAAGGACATTTTTTTCTGGATGAGTACAGCTGTGATGTCTACAGTAGTTAGTACGGTACATGCATGAATTTTTCATAAGCTCAAGCACAGTTTCGTATTTCCACTAATGGTAATGGGCGATCTATAAGTATGATTAGAGTCTAGAGTACAAATCCATTCTCAGGAGTGCACTTTCAGGCAATGTGACAAATTGTGAGTATGTATATGTACTCAATCTGTGAAAGTCTGGTATGTACCTGCAGTAGGCATTTTCTCTACTTTAAGACATAAAGTATGAAATACATCAGGTAATTTCTCTTTTTCATTTTTTCAGCTGCTGCAGCAGAAAACCTCAAAGCAAAAGCGTATTGTAGCATCGTAGGTGTGAAGATCCCATACCCTCTACCAAACTCAGATGCTTGCAAAAACTCCAATTTAACATGTCCCTTTAAGGCAGGCACTACGTATGGCTGTTCCTTTTCCTTACCAATCCCACCGGGACTTCCACAGGTAAGTTGCTACACTATACATTATTGGCACTATATTCCCATGTCATAGTCTACTTACATTCAGTAGAGTTAGGATGAGAATGGAACAAACAAAAATCAATTACTTTGCAGATTTTATCATGTTACGCCATAACTTTCATCTCATCCCTCCTTGAGGATCATGAGATATTGTAGTCACTTTGCTGGTTGGGCTATATGTGGCAATGCCAGTTAGAATAGGAACAGGTAGTTGGAATAGGTAGTGGTTAATTTTCCCAAGTTACTAGTCTAAGGAACTGACCCATGGTAGGGTACCCCAGGGTGACCGGAAGTCTCCTAATTGTCAATTGGTTAGGCCAATTTTCAACAAACTTTGTGGGGAGGTGCCTTAGGTAGAACCTTGTGCTACTCTTACTACTGCAAAGGTCCAAGGTCAGAGGGCAAAGTCTGTAAAAATCACTTTTTTACTGTATTTTCAAAAGGAAACATCCCACTGACATGAAAATTTACACATATCATTAAAGTGTCTAATACTACCAAACTAAGAGGTTGAAGGTCACATCACTTACTTGATGGAAGGGAAAATGTATAGTTTTAAGAAGAACTTTCACAAACTCCACCTAGTAGACGTGACTGATTCTCTTCAAACTTGGTAGAAAGGTACCCCAGAGTGGGAAATTGTCTCGCAAAGTAAAGGTCAGAGATTATAATAGTCAAAGTAAAGGTCAGAGATTAATGGTCAAATTGCGTTAAAATCGTTTCTGATTCCTTTTCCGAAGGCAAAAAGGAATCAACTGATACAGTCACGATAGAGTGTTTATGTGTGTAACTCAGTGGGGGAAGGGGGTTCAGGTAAGACTGAGGACCCAAACAATTGATTTCCAGGTCTTCGGAAGTGAATTCAATAAATTTCTTAGGCCCTCGGAAGTTAAGCAATGGACGGAAGCAAACAAAATGGAGATAACAATGAGGTCCTCGGTAAGTGTGTTGTGGGGTGCTACACCCTAATGAGGTATTCAAACGCCTAATGTCGGGAAATGTTTGTGGACTGCCTTTCACAAATCTTTTGCTTTGTCATTAACACTATGATCTCAACGTTTTCTTTAAAATTAAGTACGGTCGGGGGTAAATATTAGATAATATCTTGATGGAACAGTTATCATAAATTTAGAGAATTTCAATGCCACTTGTGTTCACAACAACATTTTTTAGAGAGCCTTTGCCTTAAGAAGAATTTTAGGCTGTCAGGAAAATAAATGTACTGTCATAAATGTTTATCATAAAATAGACAGCCTGTCCCACACTGTGGAATAAAACGTTTTGAATGTGATGCAACTCAACGTGACCGATCTTAGGTGCCGGAGTTGTGTGGAGTGGTGGCCAGTTGCGCAGAATCGCATTTGGATTGTACATTAACCACGCATACACTGCCTGGGTGGATGTTTATCGATCATAACATGGGGGCTGCCATGTTGACATTCGGCACCCGTCGCCTCATTTTCCAAACGCTATTGGCTGATATATAGAAATCAGGTTCTTGCTGGGTCAATGAGAAACGCACAATGCCACGACCAGACGCAACTGCGACATCCCCTACCGACACCACGAACATTTTCGATATGCCCGATATGGTCGAGACGAGGACTAGCTGTCAGACTGCAATCGGGAGGGGCAGTAGCTGGGTCGGGAAAAAATTTGGTGCAACACTTCACTGACCCATCTGCCACCCAACTGGTTTCCACCACAACGTCGCAGTCTGGTCCGTGCAGTATGCCTCGGCTGAAGTGGACGTTTTCCACTTCCTCAAATTGTGAAGTCACAACCCATTCATACATGCTGTAAACACTTGAACAGGTGCTACTTTGTTTTGCAGTGATTACGAAGGAGGCTGGCTTCCGACTGAGAGCTATAACTTATAGTTGAACTATGCAAAAGCAACACGTTACATGTCCCATTAACTCTTATTTCAAAGTTTAACGTTAGTGCTTCAGAAGTGTTTTGCATGTTGTCAGAAGTGCAGGCGTATCTACTGAAGGCAGAGGAGACCGTGGACCCCAAACCAAAGACTGGGAGGGAAATAATCATCCCCGAGATTTATAAGAGTAATTATCAATTAATCAAAGTTAGGGGAGTGTAACAGAATAGATTACTTTTGCAATGTAAAATGAAAAGGGACATACCTGAAATGCCATTAAAATGCTATTTTTGACGAACTTCTCATATTAGAAGCTACATGTCAAATTATAATTCAATTAGGACAGCCCTTACGTGGATTTTTGCAAATTTCTTAGATTAGATTTAACGACACACCAACACGAATGCATTCTATAGTGTCAGCAAGATAAAAAGGTAAATTTCAAATACGGTTTTAGATAGGTTCTTTCAAGTTCAAGTTCGGTTTCAAATACAGTTTAAAGTGGAATTTTCATCATGCCAGACAGTTCCAATTCTCCCAACTATGCAACTTCTAGCTCCTCCCATAACTGTATGAAGCTCCTCCTTGTGCAGGAATAAACCTGTTTTATTGCTTAAGGCCATTTCCTGGTGAGCATACAAGGCTATAAAATATAATAAAAGCACTCTCTCTGCATTGTGTGGAATGTGAGCTACTCTGCATCTTTGAAATTTTCACTTTGATGTCAATCAAAGAGCAGTAACCAACTGAGAATTTTGATACCACCACACTAAAAATATTCTTTGGGATGGTGACTGTCTGTCTTTAAATACGGTTCAAGTCCTCCCCTTTAGTCGCCTCTTACGACAGGCGGGAAATATTGTGGGCATATTCTACAACCCCCAGTCCACAGGGGGATGGATTTTTGCAAAATTCGGTGCAGCCTCCATGCTAACATATCGTCCCAACCCTCAATCCTGCTGCATCATGAAGGAATTGACTGACCGTTAGTTCTAGCTATTATGAAAGAAAAGGGCAAACTGTGGTTCTAGGTCTGTCTGGTACATAGTCACTGCCACTTGTAGATAGCTAATGGCTATGTAAAACGTAGGCGAACATCATTCTAAAACATCTGTAAAAAAGCTATTTTTGGCGCGCTTCTCGTCCATTCATCTAGTACCCTAATTGTCTCATTTTTATTTCGTAGTAGTACAAAGTTCATATAAGTATTGCAAAACTTCTATAATCATCTATCCTCCGCACCAACAAGCCAGGTACATCTTGAAGAAATCGACCAGCTGTTACTCTGAATCAGGCCATTTTGGAAAAAAGAAAATAGACGAAACCCCATGTTATGGTCTGCTAAGTGCATATTCAAAGCAACAGAATTTATTTTTTACAAATGTAAAATAGATCAAAATCACAAAAATCATAATTTCGCCACAAATGGTCAAAATGGGCACAAAGTTCATTTCTTTTTTCATTGGTTTTCTACCTAATGACTGTAAGGCAAATTTAGCAAACGTTATTTGTGGCAAACATGATCAATTTGGTGTTTTTAAGGAATGAATGATAGAGTTTATGTACATAACTATAAAAAAGTATAAATATGTACCGTGAGGTTTTTTGAGTCAATATTGAACTATTCTTGTACTCATAAGAAAGGATTTCTTACATTGAAAAGTACATCAAGGAGACACTACTTTGACATTTTGGGGCATTTTTCCGGTAAAATTAATTTTCTTTTTTTTTCGTAACATTGTTTGTCAAAACCGACCAAAATAGGGTTCAAATTGACTAAAATGTGTATTTTCCTGATAGTAAATTTTTTGGAAATATAAACTGCACCACAATCATGAAAATCACATTTTTTACTTAAAAATTACGTCAGCTAAGTCACGACACTACCATCATTTTTAAAAGGTCACTTGTGAGTGAGAGTGACTTCAGAGCACACCCTCCCGCGCAAGAAAACAATTAGAATGCACCACCCCAAAGTTTGCCTTCAGGTCATCACAAGATATATGTACGTAAAATGTCATTGGAAAGCTGCTTAAGTAGCTGCACGTTCTTGTGCACCACTAACTGAAACTTTGTGAGAACCCTAGTAAGCCTAGAACTACAAGTACTACAAGGACTACAACAACACCCAAAATCCAGAATTGTAGGGGAACATCATCAATTCTGAACATATGTGCCACATCCTCATTGCCGTCTTGGTCTTCACTCATCATCTGAAAAAATAAATTATTAACCACGGTGACTATTCAGTTAAGTGATATAACCAGTTGAATTTTATGGAACTAAGCAGGCTTAAGACTGTCCAATTTTCTTGGAGACCACATTCTCATAAGGGAGTTTCAAAACTTTTTTAATTCTATATTCTACCAATAGAGTATTAATAGTTTTACTGAAATACTATTGTCTAAAAGACTTACGATCATCGAATACTTAACCGTTACAGCATCGAAAAGGTTTGTATTTAATAAAGCTTAAATGAAAGTTGATTTCTTTTTTGGAGCTACTTGCTGAAGTCAACATATTTATATGTTGCATGACTGCCATTTTGGATTAAAACCACCACCATCTCCATTAACCCAGTATAAAAACATTTTGCTTCCTCAGCAAAAGGCTGAGATATTTGGTGCAGTATTGTTGCTATGATTACGCTAATATGGAAAAGTAAAAGATATGAAACGAAAAGTCAAGAGCTCGAGGAAGACCTATAAATAATGTGAAGAAGTATTATTGTCATAGATACATTGCCTCCTAATTATTATTGTCACAGAATCTCCTCGTCTATGTTGACATAATGCTATGTATTATTACAACATACGCTGTCTTGTAATGTCTTATAAATGCTACGTATCATTGTCATAGACATAGGTGTAGGAAACGGGTGGCAGTCAAAATATGTTGGGGCGGAAGTATGCTTCCGAACTCCTCAAATCGAGGACGAAAACCCCTCGTTTTCCCTTTGCTAAAAATTTCAGAATTTAGCAGTAATTTTCTCTAAATTTGCCTAATGTGTAGCAACAAATTGCATAAGGACCCTCAAATATTAAAACATTTTCCAATGGGGAAGAGCAAACCCGCTCCCCTTAGACTCTCCCCCAGGACGGCGGTCCGAAACAACTTTCAGCTCCCTCCCCCCTCCAGTAGAGGACAGCTTTGTACGCCAATGGTCATAGATAACCCCTTTCTTCAATTTAAAAAGAAAATAACACGAATGTCCTCCATATGTGTCATAGTACACTAACGTATTACAGTGGATGGGTTCAAAATATAATTTATTACACATTTTTTACAATTTTACAAGGACAATTTAAGAGGATCCTAAATGGAGACAATACTGTTTTATAACATGCCCTTTAAACCTATGCCAGCTATCGTCATACTACTGATTCTCGAGATATTTCTGATTGAAAATAGATTTTTCTTGTCCAAAAAATATTTCACTTGTTCAACGTTACGAAATGTTACTTAATACCAAAAGAACTCCATTGTTGTTCTTCAAAGTTGAAAGATACATTTGAACTTGAAAGTTGACACCAGTGAAACGTTGAATATCATCAAATTTAGATTGACCTTAAAAGCGTGTACGCATGAAGATTACAACTATAAGTGTCTACTTCTTCATTTCCACGTGCCAGAAACAAGGAACACAAAAGACAGCCTTTTCAATGTGACTGTCTGAATGAAATAACGGCTGTATCTCATGATCCAGTTCTCTGCCATAGAAGGAACATTTCTTTGAAATTTCTACACGTTACATATGCTTTTGCTTTGGAAGATGTCGGTGGAAATATGTATCAGCGCTGGCGCATTCACGTGCTTAACAGGATTAGCAATCATTAATACGCTATCAATGCTGAGGAATGTTCCGCGTTTTGAAGAATGTTATCAAATACTTTCACAAAGCCATTTTCATATTAGTTGCCTCATTGTGAGAAATATGCAGAAACATGTAAGTAACATATTGAAGACGAATACTACGATTTTGTTAATAAGGAGTACCTCGTTCGAGTCGTTCCATTTTTGACGATTCTCTTTTACTTTCTTCACGATATCTTCAGCTTCTGCTTCAATCTTATAGAGATCTATCTCAAGTATCTTATCTTCAAGTTTTGCCAACCTTTCTTCCAATCTCGTCAGTCTCTGCCTTTGATCTTGCATCTCCTTAGTATGCTGCAAAGCTTTCCTGAAACACAAAAGTATTGTAAATAGGCCAATGGTGCAAGAGAACGGGTTATCGGGGAATTTGGAAGAAACTGACCGTAACACAGTAGACCATCCGCAATGCACACCCAATGTTACTACAGTATCATTGGTCTCATGTTCACTTAACAAAACACAGACCTTCTCATCCAAATAGCATGTTCCCCTATTGTAGAATTTATGTGTCTGTTCAGTGCAAAAAAAATCATTTCACTTTCTTTGTTTCTGCATGCACAAAAAGGAAAATAACACAGTTTATGGTGGTACCATTTAAATTCTAATAGCAAATGAAGAAATTACGAGGGCAAACATTAATTTGATTTCTTTAACAAACAAACTGAATCTTGAAAGCCTCACTCTTTCATGCCATCTTGTATCGATTTCTTCGCCAACTCTCTTTCCTTCTCAATGTTCTGCTCAATGTTTTGCCGACGCTGTTGTAACATATCTCTTTCACGCTTCATTTCCTGGTGTCAAATAAACAAAGCAGTAAATATGAAGGATTGTGTTATTATGATATTATTATTATTTTTATGATATTGTTAATTTTTTCCCTTCTAGGCACCTGCTGAAGCATGTAACCTGGTATTTACCAATGGTATATGATCCGACCATACAAGCCTCCATAACACTATAGGTTCTACCACATATGTGTCATACTTCAAGGTTAGCATAAGCTTTCCAATGTTGAAAGAAACAAAGATGGATCTCGCAACACATTCCAACTTATTGTGCAGCAAGGTTTACAAAGAAATTTCAACGTTTTCTTCAAAGAAAAAATAAAACAAAAAGGGGGTGAAAAAGTAAACTTAATATGTCTGTCTTTCGACTGTGTAACAGACATCTTTTAAAATGTACTTTCTTTCGTTGTAATTATTATCCACGGATAAAAGCAACATTTTCCGTTGTTATTCTTAGTAACTCCGAAAGGTTTACGAAGATTTCTGGATCTGCCATAGGCACAGTCTCTAATTACTATCAACTGACTCTCATCTCCCAAGAACGATTCGTCTGGCATTCAGGTATCTGCGTAGGATATTTTCCTTGGCCTTTTCGGCAGGAGGAAAAAGCCTTTGACGACCATAACAATCCACTTTACGTGCTTAGTTCCAACTTGTGTAACGTAGTCCCCTTTCAGAATCTCAGCAACAAGACACTTTGGGAGAAAGGGGATTCATCCGACGGAGAGGTGTTGGTATACTATATATCTAAAATAATATTTACTTTGCCTCAAAGGACTTTGAAGTTTATCAATTTATTCCTAATCCTAACCCCCTTTTCGTACTGTTGTATATACTATTTTATGTGTTCTTAACAAACTGGTTTCTGTTTAAAAAGGCTAGAGGGCACATAAGATGCTCTGCACCAGCACAAGCCATCTGTCTGAATCCTTGACTTTAATTGTATGAACTGATTTCTATGTGTTGTTACATCAGAGTAAGAGTGGTAGCACCCTGGTTACATTTACTTTCCTTTGATTTCATGATCATTAACCATTGCCCTTCTGCCAGATTCTTTTACCTACTACTGTCCAAAAATATGTTCTAAAGAATACTAGATAATGTAGCAATAATGGAAATTTGTGGAAATGGTGTGTTTGTGTGTGTGTGTGTGTGTTTGTGTTTTGAGAGGGAAAATGCACTAAAAGCAAAATATATTGTGTGAAGGTGTGAAACCTCTTCCAAAAGTGGGAGATATATCCTCTCCGTCTCTGAGAATTTCCGCCCATTCAATGTAGCCTGCTTCATGCTTTTTTTGTGATAAAAATGCTGATCGGCATTATGTTTTTGGGACCAACTGCCTCAGAATAAGTCCGTCAGTTGCTTGTTAGAAGAACGGCTTACTGAGATATTTTGTAAGTGAGTATTGGTGTTGAGGATGGGAGGGGACCCATTAAAAGCCCTTCAAAAATTTTAACAGTAGGCCTTCTTCCATTCCTTACGTGGAATTCCGATTACTCTGAGTTGTTGTTATCAGTAATTTGCTCACGTTGTGTTACTGTAAAAGAAATAAATGAAACGAAAATACCTAAACGATTAACACACTCCACACAAAAGTGATGGTCCAGCTTCATTATCGGCACTCAGTTCAGGAAGTGCATATTGTATGAAAAGTTATTCATCTCTAAATGGAAATATGCCTAATATTTTACTTGTGTATGATACATTTATGTGCAAGTGTTCTAATTGATGGATTGAACCAACTCTGTGCAAGACCATAACATGAACGGTCGGCCGGGTCGGAATACAATTATTTCTTGTCAATACCCTCAGGGAAGGATAATTCCGGAGCCTCCAACTGTTGGGTATATACAGATGACATATAAAGTTCCCTTTTTGAAAAAGTTAATAGATAAATTTCACAGACCGGACACATAAGGGTTTTTTTCGTCCTTAAAACTTGGAGCTGAAAGCATATTTTAAACCGCACATTTTTCAGTAGGGGTCTTTAGCTCACCGCCCCCTCTTCTTACGTCTATGCGATGGACACCGAATATTATCCGATATAGACAGCGGGCCGTACCCAAATATGTGCTTTTGTTTTCAAATTTTGTGACGCACATCTGAGGGGCTGAATGAAAATTACCCAGAAAGTTTAATTTTAACCTTGTGAACATAACACCGACTACAACAAGCGAAAGAGCTGGCCTACGAAGAGAAATTTGAGAGTGAATTGATAGCTTTATTGTGGTCACAATTCATTGCATGAACTAGTTCCACGAATCTTCTAACACGTACAGACTGTATGTAGACTAATACGTACAGTGCCAAAGTACATTAGTCAGTGTAATTCGAATGCATAATTGGTACATCTCAACCAGTTAAAAACTTTTATGACAATTTGAAAAACGAAGATAATTCAGCATAAGCGCTTTGAACTGGTTCTTCAGTGACGTAAATACTATCCAAAGCTTCAAGGAACCTGTCTAGGCTTACCGTACGGTAGACGAGCCCCAAACCAATACAGTTTTCATGAAGACAAATATTGCCAAAGAACGGCCAGCAACCTTCATATTCATGGCAACCATCACTGTCAGCAAGGAAAACGTAAGCAGAAGAGCGGCGACCCTGTTCTCGAAATTAGTGGACATCCAGTACAAAAGATTCGGACATAAGCCTTCTCAACCCCCCCCCCCCCACAACAAGTCCTACTATCTCATCACCCATCAGATCAGAAAGAGTTTCTCCTCTTCTATGCTAATTGCTGCTGTGTCTCTTGTCTCATATACATTTTTATCTTAGTATGTGGCTACACGACGTTTTACCAGATCCACCTCTGGTAGTATCCGACCCAAACATCCTATCCCATTTCAAGAATAAAACACGGCATATGCTTATTGCTGCTGTGTCTCTTGTCTCATATACATTTTTATCTTAGTATGTGGCTACACGACGTTTTACCAGATCCACCTCTGGTAGTATCCGACCCAAACATCCTATCCCATTTCAAGAATAAAACACGGCATACGAGTACCATGACGGAGAAGTAAATATTTAATGTTTGATAAATCTTCCAAACCATACCATAAGTTCCGTCCAGCATCTACCTGGAAACCGAAAATATCCCATGCACTGCCCAAGGGAACTACCTACAAATATAACACCAAGGCCTCCCCCGCTGAAATTCCGATTCACCCCGACGAATCTAATATATCCAATCCCGAGCGCTCTGCCATCATTACGCAATGGGCGTAATGATTGTCATAAGAAAGTCTGACAAACGCAGAGGCGTTGCAATTATTAACTAGAAATGTGGTTACGGGAACCGTAACCACTGTTTATGGAAGCGATTACTATATGTGGAATTTTCACTTAACTAAATTATTGAACTGAAAAAGAAATCACTTTACAACAGATCACTTTAACAGAACTGTCTTGTTTCAAAGAATCAGACTACAAGGTTACAAACACACTACGCCTGGTGCAGGGTACAAGGTAGTGCAGTATGAAAACTGTTCACAATATCAGTTCAAATTGGCCCACTGAGAAAAATGATCTTGCCAAATTACTAGTTTTTAGGCCCAGTCCATGATGGTTTAATCAATCACTCAGATGCCTCGTTCCTTGTACAGGCTGCAACAATATCACTGCGTTATAGGCCTAGGCCTAAAATACAAATCTCTTACATTACTACAAAAAGTTCAAAAAGGGTGATGTAATGACAACCACACTCTCGGCTGTAGACCATGGCCCTACGGGACTGTGTTTCTCAGCCTAGGGAGGGCGGTGAGTTTTGTCCGACTCTAGAGTCTGGAGTATAGAATATAACTGTCCAGTTTCCGCCCGACTGAGACAAAATATCTGCCCGATTTAGTCAGGTCACTCAGGTGTCTGACATTTGGGGGAGACCGCCCCCAGCCCCCTCCCCCTGGCCCGCACGGCCATGCTGCCAACATTTTCAAAAAATCCTTTTAGGCCACTAACAGTCTCTGCATGTAGTCCTATATACAACGAGAGTAAGGCCAACACAAAGTGTGTGGTATTCTTTTTGACTGACGAAGGCTAAGTCCTAACAATTAATAGGCCTGAGTTGGTTTCAGTTGTTTATTTCTGTGTCAGTTACTGCAGGGGTCGATAACATAAACTATGCATGCCACTGAAATGGCTTGTTTTCGATAAACGCGGCTGTGATTATTGAACAAGATATAGGAACGTTGCTCTATGGCTGTGATACGGTAGTGCTCAATGGCTGTGTGATACGAAGTACAAAGAAACAACCGACATGCTTGCAACCAGTGCTGCCACTCGGTAAAATGAAAATTTGCAAGATTACCACTAAAATTTTTTCAAGATTCGAATATTTTTTTCAAGTTCACGTTATTTTAATGTAGGCTACAGTCCTCTATCAAATATGCTTTAAATGTAAAATTTTAGGCATAAAATATGCGTTTTTCTGCAGTTTCCTTGGGAAACTGAGGAAAAACATGCATTTTTAAGGAAAATTGACAGACAAATTTAGAAACGCCAAAAATACGACAAAATGCCGTTTGGCGTTTGTTTTCAAATTCCTTATGCCAGCACCATCTAAAAATGCCAAATTTAGTGGTTTTGGCGTTTAAATCGCCAATATGGCAACCTTGGGCAACACCACGATACTCAGCACTGCGCTGCTTGCACCGCACGTAGCCTATAGGACGTACATCCAATGTTACTTGCTGTATGCGTGCACTAACTGGGCATTGTAAATTTCATCATGATGATGGCATTTTGCGTTGCTGTAATACAGGATTAGGATTGTTACGTAGGTAACGTAGGTCTTACTAGAACTAAATCAAGGGTTTTTCTGTGACACAGCCCGCCAAATTTACAGTAAAACTTATGGTATTTTTACAGTCTTCAAAAGATGGTCTAAATTTTTCAAGATTTGGCGATTTGGGGAATCTTTTTTCAAGTTTTCAAGATGGATCTAATTTTTTCAAGATCTAGTGAATTTTTTCAAGGGGTGGCAACGCTGCTTGCAACGCTGTTTCGATAAACACAGCTGTCATACGTACGCAGATCGTGCTGTGTAGTTGGACGTACGAAGGAACTATTGCTTGCGCAGTAGATAATCGTGTTGTTTCATGCCAAGCTGACGTGTCCTACGAAAGGACGATACAATTAACCTACAACATTCATACGTTTTTACAATGAAATATTCTATATTTCCTTGTTATTTAGTGAAAAATCCTTTATTTCGACTGTACTTGCTTCGTTCTGATCTACAATTTGTCACAAATGTATGATGCAAACGACATGCCTAATACTGAAGAACTTTCCCCAAAAACCCGGGACAAAGTAACTGTCACGTGACCTGAACCTGGGTAATAGCAATCAGTATGTTTATGAAGTTTCGCTTCCATAAACATAATAAAAGTCCAGTGGCGTAGCTAGAGGGGGGGCAGGGGGGCCGTCGCCCCCCACAAAGCCTTTGAAGGCCTCTGTCGGAAATTTCTAGTGTCTGTCGGAAATAAATTAAAAAAGTTCATTTGAAACACTTACAACACTTGTTATGTTTTTTAGCAGAATTACACATCGAAATGTCAACGTCAAAATCAGAATACGGAAAAAAGAAGTCTCCAGATAATAATCTGTCGGAAATTTTTGCTTTTGCCCCCCACAAAAAATGTCTAGCTACGCCACTGTAAAAGTCTGATTAAGGCAAAGACGTTGCAATTATTGATAGAAGTGACTACAAAAAGGAAGCAATCAGGCAATATATTGGGCCCACAGTACCAACAACTCACATCGGACATCACCATGGAAACCATCTCCATGCTCATATCTCTCAGATTTAACCTCTTCCGAATTAAGAAATCTCCGAGAACATATTATTTTTTTATTTTACCTCAATCCTAGTAACCACAGTATCCGTACACCTATAGCTCTCTTCTATATGTTACCCAAAGTCCATAAAAGGCCACCCGAGGGCTCCGCCTTTATCGGGAGACCCATAATCTCTGGCTGTGTGGGACCTGCCCAACAAATATCGAAATTTTTAGATTTCTTTCTCCTTACTCTTGTTCAAAGACAGCCAACGTACGTGAAGGATACGAATCACATCCTTGATGTAACTGAAAATCTAAAATAACCAAATGGCAGCATTTTACTGGTTGCTTTAGATATAGTCGGAATTTACACCAACATTTATCCTGTTCAAGCATGTACCGGTCTACGCATCATCCGACAACCGCTTAATACTCATTACGTGTCCTAAGGTATCAACTGAATCTTTCCAACAGATTCTAGAGACCATAATAAAACGCAGTTGTTTTAAAGTCGATACAAACTACTATACTTACAAACAGTAGATGAGCAATGGCAGAGTTGTAAGGAGTCACTCAACTTTTTGCAGTCGAGTCGAGTCATTTACTACTTTCAATGTGACTTGAGTCGAGTCAGTGACTCGAGTCATTGCACAATTTCTATGAGGAAAATTATGATACAATCGCTCGAGTCATTTTCATTTTAAAAATTAGTGACTTGAGCCATGACTCGTTACAACACTGAGCAATTGGGCTCTGAATCCCCACCCGAAATAGCCGACATTACTTTCCATCATTTTGAGAACGAGATTATGCCCCTTTTTTAATTCCCTGGTTGAGGTATAGAGATGATATCCTCTTTGTTGATGGTTCTCAACATGAAAACTGAAAACGTTTTGGATCTATTTTCACCCTACAACTCACCTTGAAAGTCACATGCGAATCATCATATTCAGAAATTAACTACCTTGATATTAATATCTCTAAAAAGGGCTCGATACAATCTTCCGGTCGTCCATGATGACCAAAATTAATTTGTGACAGACAACCAAAAAATGGTGGGTTGAATGGACAACCAAAGTTCATGCAACAAGTTAACAGACTGCCTCTATAGCAAATTTCTTTGTGGACCACTAATTCTTCTTTTGGACAACCAAAAAAGGTAGACCAGGTTGTCCAATGGACAGCCATAAAATTTTCTAAAGGTCAAGGCCGATTAAAGGGAATCGTTTCGCACAAACAAATTTTCTCGACACCAGAACCTATTCGAAACCATATGAAACATTCAAATATTTATCACGCAATTCCAGCCACTCCAAAAGTTGCTTCAAGGGATTCATTAAAGGTGAAACTCTCCCATATTTACGTCTTTGTAAAAATCATCATGACTTCAACGAAAAGGTCAACTCCTTTAAGGAAATCTTATCAGGCTTAACAGTCCAGACATCCATATTTAATATAGTTTCCGATATTAATTTCGAGGAACGCGCTACATACTTCTCACCAAACCTAAAGGAATCCACATCACCTTTAGTTTTCAAGTTCCTTTATTCACCCCACATCAAAACGGTGGACTCGAAAAATGGCCTTTTAAAACATTGTCATTTTATAACCAAACAGCCGACACTTAAACCTTGTTTTCGAAACCCCGCTTAACACCTACAAACGGGCTACTAATTTAAACGACTCACTTATCCGGGCAAACTTTGTTTCTGAAACAGACACTAACTCTGATCTTGATAAATTCTATTCATTCTTAGTTAAAATTATGAGTGATTTATTATCCGAATAACCCCGACATAATTTTTGACATTTCAGCAGTTATTGCCAATTTCATCATTGCTACTGATGAGATCCCCAAATTATCTTTGTGGTCGAAAAGCGTCTAGCAATGGCGCACCATGCTATAACCATCTGCAACTTTGCAAGGTCACAATCTTTATCTAAACACATTAAAAAGTCTTGTTTAGGGTTTCTTGATAACTCTAAATTACTCATATTCTCAAAATTACCAGGGTTACATTACCCCCTACATCATACCCAAAACCACGGCTTAAGAGCTGTACATTTATCATCTTTATACCCCGAACAAAGCATATAAGCCATGCGATCACACGTCACTGAGTTTTTGGACGGTCTTTAAACCCCCCCTTTAAATGTGATATTAAGCACTGTACTTGTCTGAGTGATTTTTTCCTTGTCCCAGACTGAGGGAGACTTGTCGAACCCTGGACTTGCGCCCATCTCTGAAATTGTGTGTCATTTAGCATTCTGAAATCTAAATCTGCCTATTAACCTTATCTCAAAAGTTATCATATGCCACTGGTACCGGTATATGTTAGGTCTATACTATAACCATTTAGTGGATAAAACTGAACATTTCAAGAAAGTATACAAATTATAAAGGTGATGTCTTCTTAATCAATGATCCTCGAACTTTTTTAGACTACCTCTCCCTTCCACCATTTTGAATTGTCTCAATTTCCTTGCCCCCTACAATATTATCCAAACGCGGAAGAAATCAGTGGACCTAGGGGATGGAGTTGTTACTAAATTTCTAATGCCATTTTTGGATAACTCTGGGACAAAAGTTCATTTTGGGGGACCAGTGGCGTAGCCAGAGGGGGGGGGGGGCAGGGGGGCAGAGTGCCCCCTACAGAAATTTTGGGGACGCAATGGGCGATGTTGAAAAAATGAAGGAAAGCCAAAAAGAAAAAGAGAAAAAACGGCGAGAGGAGGGAGAGATGGGAAGTTGGTGGGGCATAGTGAGAGGGGGTAGGGATCTAGGTCTCGGGGATGAATAATGACGGTTAAATCCGTAGCAGAACGGACGACGTATTTATTTTATGCAGGACGCATTGGCAATAGGCCCCCGAAAAGTCAATCAAAACCTTGGATATTAATGATGTCATCTCGTCTGGAAACTGTTCCGGATATCTTCTCCTTTTTTCAATAGATTATGCCTTGGGGACTGAACCCTAGCCCTTTTTTCGAACCCTAATCCTGATTTTGAAACAAAATAAATAAATCCCGAAAAAGTATTGGTTGTCAATGTCATTTCCACTCAAAGGGCGGGCCGCCCCTCCAGGGTGGCGCCAGGTGGGTGCCATGGCCCTCCGTCAGGGAATTTTTACAGTTTCGTCGGGGAGTCTTAGTCGATACGATCAGGGAGTTGTTTTCTAAATAACAACTCCCTGATACGATAAAGCATGCAGTCCCCGAAGGCGACAGTCGCCCCAACGGTTTACCTGTTGTTTGCTCTCAGGAGGACAATTTCTTTAATAACTGAATAAGAACCAAAATTTTCGGCGCGGTACGCGCGCTGTAGGGCCACTCCATTTTCTTCAATATTTCCATTCCACATAGCTAGATAGCACAAGTCCTGTCCACCTTACCAAGTAACATGTTGTACGGTCAGTTGGTGAGCGAGTCCAGGTGGTTTCGATACAACGTATGTTATTCCCGATACGGTCTTCAAACCCTACAGTTTCCTTCCTTCCTTCCTTTCCTTTCCTTTCCCTTTCCCTTTCCCTTTCCCTTTCCCTTCCCTTTCCCTTTCCCTTTCCCTTTCCTTCCTTCCGGCCGGGAAATCTATGTTCCTCTAGTATATACAAATTTTATGCAATATATCACCTGCAAAGGCATGGTATAGAACACAGGTTTTCTTCAAATCCCCCACTCACCAACCCCTCGACGGCATCGGGGCTGTCGGGGTTTCGGGAAGCTGGCCTCTCCGTCGGGGAGTCTGGCCCCCTTCGGGCAAATCCTGGCGCCACCCCTGTGGAGAACACTGGGATCTAGTATAAAAAGAAGCACCATTTTGCATCTAAGCCCTTCGAGACAGCAAAAAAATTTCAAAAGGGGAGCCCTCCCCTTATACCCCTCCCTCAGGATTGCGGTCAAGAATGGGGACGATGAGTCGAATTTGTCCCCCACACCAAAAACCTGGCTACGTCCCTGTGGGGGACCGAGACTAAGAGAGAGAGGGTGGAGTTGGAGGGAGAAAGAAGCCGAGGGGAAGAACTGGCGGAGGGGAACAGACCGATCCGGGATGCCTCCTTATGCCGTTACGTGACCCGCAAATCAGCCTAGTGCCAACGTCCCTATTCCCCGTGTTCTCCGTGGCGCCCACTTGAGACTTCCCAAGGCCCCCGGGGAGGTAGGGACTTCTTTGAGAACCACTGTTCTATATACTACGCTATCACGAAAGGTCACACTATTGAATTTTCTGCTTTGTATCTCAATGTAAAGTGTGCCATCTCACTCATAGGCCTCAGAGGCTATTATTAAGTAGTCTACTTTTCGAGTAAATATTTTTGGCGTTTTCCTGCACAGAATAAGGTTCTGCCATATGATTTCCACACAGAACCTGAATGTAGTTATCTGTTGATTGAATTGAACCATTAAGCAGAACTCGCAAGTTCCGCATCACCAGGACAGATTCGAAGATCATTCAGAGCTAATTATGATATGGAAAATCAGTTCTAAATTTATCGCAGCACTGTATAGTTCACTGCCTTTTCGTTTTAAAAGTCTCCTTCCCATACAAAAGCCAGAAACACATTTATTTGCAAATATGGAATGGCACGAGAGGTTTAGGTCAGTACTTAGAAGTTGACCCCTTAGTAACTAATACGGGTATACATGCCAAGTATTGCTAGGCCTAAACTAATACAACTGTTGGGAATCAACACGCCTCCACTGCCTATAGTACCTATTGTACTTAAAAGGGCTTGGTACTAAATCATGCTAGCATTTAGTGGTTCCATCGACGTACTTTCAAACCTCTCGACTCTTTGGTTATAAGTGAACCTTCCATAGCAAAATGAGTGATATCTGATGTTCTTTGGAACTTCTCGAACTGGGGAATGTGTATGTGTGTGTGTGTGTGGGGGGGGGGGGATCAGAGGCTGAGCTGGGTTGTGCGTTTACACCTCTATGTTCCGACGTCCCTGTGTGTCCGAAACCCGTGCCCGTAACACACTCAGTCTAACCTAACCGGGTTAGTGAAACCCTAACCCTAACCTTTATCCTAACACTGACCCTAACCCTAACCTTTATCCTAACACTGACCTTCATTTAGACTTTCTGAACAAAGAGACGTCGGAATAGAGAGCTGTCCCCGTGCTGATACTTAGCAAGGACCTAGCTCGCAGGCTAAATCGTGCAATTCATCTCCCAGTAACCGCCATTTCTCGACTCACAACAAGAATCGCACCCACGAGTTGGGATTGAAGGGTATTATTCTTTTTTTAGAAGTCGGAGTGATGCAGATTTTACAATTTGGGGCGGAATCACTTTCAGCTGGTTTACTACTCGTTGTTTACGTTACATTCATAACCGATGTAGCAGGGATATAGTTCCCCGTTTGCGTCACCTGTACTTAGTGCTTCCACATTTAGTTACCTAATTTTAATCTCACGCACCAAAAATCTCACCACATTTTGTTAAATGTTCCTGTAACTCCTATTATGAATATTTCAAGTCCATAATTGTATTTAAACACGTATTATAAAACAAAGTGCTGTTGGAAGATGCTTGCTGCAGCCGCAGTATGTTATTATGTGAGGAAAAAGTGCCTTAAAAATGAAAGTGTTGGGTCTACCTCAATTTCGCCAAATTTCGGATTTTAAGGATTATTTTTATTTCTTTTTTTTTTAGTTCCATAGGCCAAATGGATCGCTTGTGGTAGTTGCATGGGTAATCACTTTATCTTTTTACATGGATCTGAAGTTTTTGCAATCAGTCCCTCCGAGGTGCGTCACGAAGTAACACGAAAGAGCATGACAGATGACGGTGTAATATAGATAACAACTATGATCTTAGCTTTGGCAAGATAGTCCAATAATCAACCAACTTGTGTTCGCTAAATTTAAGCATCAAATTCTGTTAAGAGTATAGCTAGTAAAATGAGAGCATATCTTACCAACACATCTTTTAAGTCTTGTTCCGTCACTCTGGACCGCCGACGTAGGGACATGGTGTGTTGAATGCAGCTCAAGCACTGAAAAATATGAGGAGATATACTCTTTAATGCAAAATTTAATTTTTGAATGTGGACACATATCGGTAGAAACTATTGAAGAAAACTTACCTAATGTAACTTTGAGGGAAACTGTCAAAATTTGGCAACAACACTCGTCGTTTGTGCAGGATGAAGAGTTTAAGACTAAAATCATCTTCCTTCGTTCATCATTTATTTGGAAATGTCGGTGTAAGACCCTATAGAAATTTCATGCAGTGGCAGCACCAAGGAAGTTGGTGCAACAGCTCTTCCTATCGTCAGTGCCTTTCTTATACTTGAGCCCTAAGTCCGCTCCTGGAGTGTACAAAGACGCACCTGAATAAAAATAATGTGCACTCCTAATTTTTGCCCCTCCCCATTCTGCTTTTCCACCGCTTGTCCCTTTCACCTTTTGCCAACAGGGCCGGGTGTTAAACTGCACTGGATAATGATACCATTACTGCTGTATGATTATTGTGAGAGAGTAATATAATATATATACTCTCGAGCTTAGCTGTCGGTTCCCCAGCTCTGGCGGACGGAATTCCACATCGTATGGTTTATTATGTTTATGGAAGCGCAGCTTCTCATAAACATATTGTGATTACAGAGGATCAGGTCACGTGACCGTTTCTTTGTGACACGTTATCTGAAGAACCAGTTCATGATCATAACTGTATGTTTCGCAAGTACTGTGTATTTCTCACCACGTGTGCGTAATTGTAAAGCAGTCACTAAGAAAATAATGGTCTTCTCATTGCAAAATAACACTATAAAGATTTTTCAATGTCCAAACGTCTGAATGACTTAGGCAAATATTGTGCACAAATTCAGGTATCTTAAAATGATTTCCAATATGGTGTGACTGATACAAAGTTTAAAAATTAAAATAATATAATGAAAAACTTAATTTTCAAAGCTAGCTTCGTTTACATTACTTTTTGTAAGTAAAAAGATCATTTACTGGTCTTCATAGAAAGATGTGACATTTACTCTTTCCTCACTTTTGTTTGTCGGATATGTTATCATGACATAAAAAACTGTTAGTCCTAGTAGTAGTAACCCTTTTGACATCCTTGAGTATGTGCAGAAGATCTGAAACACGGAAGTCATGATCAGCGTCACTGTGACCAACCGCGAACTTCGAAGCACGAAACACGCATCCAATTTGTGCATAGTAGTATGGTACCGTTAGTAGGACCATAGTTGCACAGTGAATGCAGGATGTAGTTCTTATATTCTGCTCGGGACGGCCCGGCCACTCTTTCGGTCGAGTCTAGGCTTATATCGCACTATCGTATTACAGCCGTGTTTATCGAAAACAGTAGGCCATCTTTAGAGCCGTTATTTATGTCAGTGACCCCCATTTGTGGCTGACACAGAAGTAACGTTGTAGGCCTAAGAATATTAAAGTGGGGCCTCCGTCAAATAGATGATACATATGTAGTCTACACTTAGTTGTGTTGTTGGCCCATAGACTCTTTTCCAAATAGGAATTACAAAGGATTGTGGGATAGATTTTTGGTGTGCATCATTTTTTGCCACAGCAAAATGCCATTGACAAACATCGCGTACCAGAACTTATCCCACAAACCATTGCAATTGCTTTATGGAAAAGCGTCTATACACGCGTTGTTTACGTACAGAGGCTGCTAGTAGCCTACGAGAAACTTTTGTTTACAACTTCTGCCACAGTTTGGTTCTGTATTATCGTATTGTGTAGGCTAATAACGTGGCCTAGTGATAATGTACAGTGCAGCCCGTCCAGCATTTGGATATACTCCCAGCATTGTGAGCAATGGACATGTAGCACTGTGTGGGTTGAGCTTAATATCGGCAATTTTATTCAAGGGCATTTTCCCCAATAGCGTTCGCCACTGTTTGAACTGATATGTTGTGATAATTTACTCGTGCAGCCTAGCTCAACGTGTTTTTACCAACCATTTCACATGCTTCAATTTCAATAAAGGCGGAAAAGGCCTATATATGTCATCATCTTGAAAATAGCCAGTATAAGTACGAATCTCTTCCATCATACAGTAGTTACGGTTCCCGTAACTACATCTCTAGTTTGTATGTATGTTTTTGTGTGCTGTTGTAGCGGCTTCTTCCAGACCTTTCTCTTGGCGAAGGCCGCCCTCTTTTTCAGGTGATATTCTCGGAAAAGGAGCGGGCCAAGTTTTCAATGCAACCCTTTGTCCCCGACTAATGACTAATTATTTATCACCCGAGAATTCTTACTCCACGTTCTCGGATGAACAAAGGAATTATCAACACACTTGCTCTCCACTCTCCAACGACTAGGCACGAGCCACCGTCCACTTTGGAGTTTTATATATTTTCCTTGGATTTAAACCGATTATTTTAATATCCAAGTTATCTTGAAGTATCTACGCATCTTTAATCAGCGTTAGCAAAAGGATTTAATATCGCTGAGCGACTGCTCGTATTTCTTACTTCAACGAACATATTCTTTCGACTTTTCCCTTGTTAAAGCCACGTGGTTCGTGACAAGAAAGCTAGAAAGTATATTCGATTTGTTACGATTGGAATTTATATTTATTAAAACGCATTTTGTTATTATTTGGAATATCGACCCGGACTGGAATATTGACCACGGATTTAGCCAGAGTAACTATTTACGCGGACTTTAGATTTGTTTTTGGTGAGTACATTTCTGATTTCTTTATTCGATCTGTACAGTTCCCTGCTCTCCTAAACTCTAATGTCGATCTGAACGAATTTAAGACAGTGAAGTTTTATTAAAGCAAAGCTTAAGTATTATATTAATCATTGTGTATATTTTAAGCCGGAGTAAGGATTCTTAACTCTAAATATATAGTAAACGTAACTGAAATGACTGGTCATGTCTTAAATCTATTATCAAGTTAAGACTAGTACAAGACGAAGAGGTCATATGGGAGATGTTCCGGGTCGCCCCTGAAGTGCATGATGCACTGGATGTACAGAAGTAATGCACAAGTAAAGTTCAATGCAATATATGTTGCTGTTAGTTGTATCCATTCTGATGACGGTGTGGTGTCAGTTGGTTAGTTGACTGTGTTGCGAAACATTTTTATCGCATTTTAACATTGATTTTGCATTCATGAAGATTTAGATTGGAGGACTTTGTAACGCAGTCACCATATACGGAAGGAAGAGAGGATCATGCCACATAGCCTAGGCCTAGGCCGAAGTTAGACCTAACATTAATACCTACGCTAACTGTTAGGTCTATAACGCCAAAAATATTGTTTGTTTGTCCTCCAGACCTGCCCAAAAGGGCCGCCGTCAGGCGGGCGCATTTTTATGCTTGATCCCTCCCAGGAGAGCACAAGACAATGAATCCTATGGACATGTGTTTACAGGGTGAACTGTCAGTGGTTCATTGTTAACAAAATAGCATGACAATGGAATGTGCAAGTGTTTTCATATCCCTTCAAATTCCACACTCCACACAGGGCCGAGAAGACAGGGCTCGTGCCGTCCCTCACTCTCCCTGACCAAGCCCAGGGGCGTAGCGAAGGTGTTATCTTTTGGGGGGGGGGGAGGGGGTGAAGAGATTATGTTTTTCCGACAGATCTGGTAATGCGTAGCGCGAAAACGAGCTTTAGCGGGTGGGGTCCAGGGTCGCCTTAGGGCCCCTGGTGGAGTCCAGGGGCAAAGCTCCGGAAGCTCTGAGGTTTAAGCATATCTCTGGGTGAGAAATTAAGTCTCAGGATGGATATATTTTGTTTCATAATGCATCACCAGATGCAAAGATTCCCAATAATTTTAATGTATTAGGCTATTCTATCGTCAGGCCTCTATAATTTTAAGCGGTTAGGATCCAGAGGTCCGCCAGTGTTTTAGCTAGGACGCTTTCTCAATGCAACATTTACTGATCTGTGCCCTGGGAAGGGGTCTAAGGGGAGGGGTGTACCCTCCCCTGACACCCCCTTTGGAAATTTTTGGAATTTGATAGGTGCCAGATCGCAAATGGTGCAATATTTGAGTGGATTTCTGCCCTAATGAGGAACCTCAAAATTTACACCCGGGTAGAATTTGCTTGTCAGATTTTTTGTGCGACATTTATGGTCATTTGTACGACATTGTCGCACAAATAGGGGCTGGCTAAAACACTGGGCCCGCCTTAGGGCCCCTGGTGGGGCCCAGGGGGCTTTGCCCCCGAAAGCTCTGAGGTTTTAGCATAACCTCTGGGTAATAAAATTAAGTCTCATGCAGGTTAGGTATATTTTGGTTCTTAATACATTATCCAATGCAAAGATTCCGGATAATTTTAATGTGTTAATGTGTTAGGCTGTTCCTCCCGTCGTGCCACTATACTTCAGGAGCTGAACCTGTCGTTCAGAACTGGAACACTATGCGTTCAGCATTTGATCACTAGACGCGTCAGGCTAGACGCGTCAGGATAGTAAACGCAGTGGCGTACACTGGGGGAGGCCATTGGGCCATGCCCTCCCCACTTATGCCAATTTTTTTTAGTTCCTAAAATACGTAAATTTTTTACACAAATTTTACTTCAAAAGGTGGCATATTTGGCACCAGATTGCATGTAAAGACACCTAATTTTTCAAAAATTTTCAAAGGGGGAGTGGGACACCCCCTCCCCTTAGACGACTCCCTCAGGCCGGCGATCACACAACACACTGTATGCCCCCGTTAGAGAAATCCTGGGTACGCCACTGAGTAAAACGGGATTAAAACGTGCAACCCTTGGTCTAAAAGTCACACCAGCTGAGGTAATCCGTCCTCATAGAAATGTGTGATAAAATAAAATCAAACTTTACATTTTGTTCACAAAAATTGATCTTCTTGATGGCTGCTATCAAGCCTGACAAGTGCTATTTCTGGCGATCTGGGATGTATTAAAATCTCAAATTTTCTTGGTACGCTTCGCGCCAACTGGTGGCGCTCCGCTTAGATAGTGACGGGAGCCCCGCCCCAAACAAAAAATCCTAGCTACGCCACTGCAAGAGAATTAAAATGGAAAACCATGCGAATTACAAGGCCTTAAAAGTGTCTTTTCCGGCTATCTGGGATGTGCTTTTACCCAAATTTTCTGTTATGCTACGCATAGGCGGCGGAAAGGGGGGAACGGGGGGAGGACACGTCCCTCCCTTAAATTTTCAGTGAGGGGGACGTCCCTCCATAAATAAATTCCTAAGGAGAAAAATGAGGAATTATAAATTAAATAAAAATCAGCAGTCAACAAGTATAACCATAATCAATGACAAACTAAATGGCCAAATGCTGTTTTTTCAGTTAATTAATACCTCAATTTTTCTCTGAAAGACGTTAAGATTGGCCTACAGTGCAGGTCACCAACAAAATTTTATTTAGAAATATAGTGGTAGGAATCATTACAATTCGGTCATTCAGTTTTGATACTATGTAAGGCCTACAATAACACCATGATTACACTGCCTGGACGTACCCCCAAAACAATGACAGGGCTGCCAAGTCTCGTGCATTTTGGGTCATTTTTCCTTTCTCATGAGTCCAAGCAAAAGAAGAAATTAGACAGAGGGGAACATGCACGTGATAAAACGTACATTTACGCCCACATGTCAGTGCATGACAAATTAGTGTTTTAAGACTTACAGTTTCTTACAGTCAAGGGTAGCTGGTGTGCCAGAATCCTCCCCATACAGGGAGACAAGGAACTGATATTGGCAAATTTGCATTGTAGCATTCATTTTTTCTGCTATCTTATGCATGTGGAATGTCAAATTTTTCACCTTAGTCCCAACTAAGGGGCTGAGGTGATCAACTTTGATCCTGTATAGTGCTCCCATAAAAGAACATGTGCCCAAATTAAAGCTTAATAGAATCACCACTGCTTGTTGTACAGACACATACTTTCTGAGCTCTTATGTATGGGTACACCACGAAGCATGTGACTCGTTTTCGACAAACCATAGATTCAACCATGCTGGCTAGTACAACAGAGGTAAAGCATAAACTAAAGAAAATGTGACCCATAGCTGAAAACACATGTGAACCGATGGGCCAGCACAATTGGTAGTATGCCATTATTCAAGGGCATTTTGCCCCTCTCCGGAACACACTATCCTTCGAATTTAACACTCTAGAAAAATTTTTGGGGCCACAGTGTATAGAACATGTTGCTGAAGAAGTGATGTGTTCAACCAGGAAGTACTATAAATAGTATTGACTCCCTGGTTCAATTTGTGATGTAGATGTGGTAGGAAAAGAATTCGGGTATACTCAATAAACAAAGATTAAGAAAATTGAATGTATTTCGTGGCTTTTTTTCCATTATATCCTTTGTGATCCAAAATGGTACTGAAAGGGCTGGAATCATCCTGTTTATATACAAGCTCTCTTAGGTTTAAATTTCAATGTTCATGGGTACACAAAACTGAAAATCAGTGTGAAAGGCCCACTCATAAGCTTTGAATGAGAGGAGCTAATTGTGAACTTCGACACGAGTCCAGAGGAGGCTAAAATCAGTGTTTAAGTCAGTTGAAGAATAATTAGAGGTGTGCTTTCACAAGGCTTTGTAGTCAAAAGATAGGGTTGATATTTCAGTGCTATATTTACTTCCTGTTTGTAAAAATTAAAAATGTCCTTTTGAGATATAAGTAAAGGTTTTACATTCATCAGTTTGACCCATCAACAAGAAAAGGTTCTCTCTGTATAGCCTAAAACTCATAAATTTCATCTCAAAACTTTTTAATGATATCTTAGTGTTGACAGTCAGTAAAGAAAAATGAAACTATTACACAGAAAGTTCTGTATTAAAAGGAACTGCATTTTCCCAATACTAGTGCCTGATATTGTAATACCTGCATGAGTGGTGTAAGGATGCACAATGACATTACTTAAAACTATATTTACTAAAATACTTTCAAAGTTAGAAAATGGTCAAGGAGACTGGACTTGGGTAGATAAAACATCACTAATAAGTTTTAACTCAGAACCATCCATTTTTTTTTTCATTTCCACAAGCACACAATGTATGAAATAAGGGAAGGTGTCGAAACTGTGCTTTTAAAAAAGTGAAATAAATAAAATTTTAGCCCCCAAATTATGTTTAATTGTACACTTTGGGAGGGGCTCCAAAGAAGGAGGTCTAATGATATACCCATGAAAATTGAAGAAAAATAGATTACAGCTTCCTGAATTGTAAGGCTCCCAGCATATAGTTTTATAGAATGCAACACTGTAGCAGTAACTTTGTACTTTTAGAGGTGAGTCAGTGCTACTTTCTGTGCTGTAAAAAATGATCAACTTAATGAAATATGGATATGTGTGACACAAAAGAACACACTGTAAAGTGCATGCAGTGAAACTTAGCATTATATATTAATATAATTAGGCTTGGGTAGCTCTAGTATTTTTGGAGTCAGGTACCAGAGGCCTAAATAGTTGCGACCCAGAAGGGCTTTGTGACTGGTTCAAGTCATAAAACCCTAGCACACTACAGCAGTAGCTACAAAGTATCAAATGCTAGTCTTCTATTTTTAGTAAGACACCAGTGGGCAAACTCTGCAGGCTGTTCAAAGGCTGAGCTAGTTACCAATATTTAAGGAATAAATTGCATTTGGCGGGCTATTATTGGTGAATAAACCGTCAAGACTCCAAATTTGGCAAAATAACGGACAAGGCGAAGCAGAGTCCGTTATTTTGCAAATTTGGAGTCGAGACGGTTTATGAGACAACGACAGTCCAACAAATGTGGTTATTCCTATTATACCACCGAAAATGTGTGAAAAACTTCATTTTTATCAGTGTATACGTTTACTGACTGTATGTTGTGGGATACCAGGTCAGTGTTTATCCAATCGGAATGCAGGATTCTCAATAACGGATGGCTATAGGTGGTAGAACATTAAATCTTAGCCATATACTGAACGGTAAAGTTGTCACAGAATGAAGAATAAGAATTATGGGACAGTTTGCTTGCAACGCTTTATTAAGACTTGCAAGAGACTATTATGCAAGCTTTTTGAAACTCACTGAAAACATGATTTGGGGCACATTTTTGACAGTCTGAAAATTACCCAGAGGTTGCAACTCCAAGAAAAAATGGAGTCCTTACTGAACTCTCTAGGAACGGCAATTCTGAAGAAGATTTGGGTAACCTCTCCAAGCCTAACTGTAATTGTAGTTAGAACCTTAGGCTCCTAGTAAAATGCAGGCTATCACTGTTGGCAACAGTGACTGGGTTGGATGCCAAAAATATAGAAGAGAAGAGCTGCATGCTCTCTTGGCCTTATACTTATTTGCAATGTGTAAGTGGCTAGGCCTTATAATGTTCGCGGACTGCCATGCTTGCACATGAATTTGGACAAGTTTTTCTCTTTTTAAGTTTCAAGTAACAAAAAAGTATAGCTTGCAGGGAAGGTTTACCACTGCAGCTATGACAATGGTACTTTAGAAAAGTCTTTTTTTTTTTAGTCTGTTATTTGTAACTTATTTTTAACTTGACTTTATGGTGAAAATAATTACTTGTACTTAGTTAAGGCCTGTGTATTCAAATTTGTGCAAATTATTCCTTCGGCCCTTGAATACTGTCATCTCTGAGAAATTCCATGCATTTGGTACAGATTGTGTCTTATTGTCTTATTTTGATCAATATGTCTCAGAGATCTGGTTGTGGATGTAAAGAATAAACATTTTTGACTGCATCATCTCTCTCAAGGAGATATGTCTTCCTAGAGTACTAATGGTATTATCTGAACTGGAATACTTGGGCCAAGTAAAGCAACAAGCATGCCCCATATTTGTGTTGTCAAGAAAATGGACAAAGCAGAGCTTTTTATGTTTCAGATTTGGTTAATTTTCAAGATGACAGCCATTTGAAAATTTTCTTCCAACAACTATTCCTTGTATTTCTTTATCTCAAGACACATACAACATGAAAGAGAGACTCAGTCAACCATATTAAAAGCATGATATACTGAAAAGACTGAATTTTCAAGCATTTCATTTTTAATAGATTAGTAAATTACCTTTTCAACCTTCTAAAACTTAATTTTCTGGTGGTAAAAATACAGAAAAAAATCCAGGCAGCCTCCAAACCAGAAGAGGCAGACGGCTTGAGACATTTTAGCTTTTTCATGGCCTTATCTATAGTATAGCCTGCACCTCCATGAATTCCTGAAAAGATTTCGTAGATTGGACCGTCAGTGTGCAGTATGACACACCCAAATTTGGCATCTCTCAATATAGAGGGTGGGAGTGGGTCTGGTCCTAATACCAAGGCCATAGCCTGGACAAAATTCCTGGGGGGGGGGGGGAGCTCATGAAACTAGCTAAGCAGAGCGCAGAATGGTATGCCCACAGATAATTGCCACCTGGGGGACCCTTCTTTTTTCACCTGTGCATGAAAGCCATCCTGGGGGAGGGTGCTAATGGGAGGGGTACATGTAAAGCCAGGCTTAGGTGCAGAATTGTGCTATTGTTTGCAAAGTCCTTAACTTACAGTAGTGATAATAGCTTTACAATTTGTCAGTAATTTGTTGTATTTTTCCTATTTTTTGCTGTGTGTAAGTCAAGAGGTACTATCTAAGACAAGGGGATGACACTCTATACTCTTTAAGAAAGTTTTGTCTTTGTGAGGTGGCTTGAATGCAAAATGGTGCTATGTTTGGTAAAGCTTTGTAAAGGGTTGAATTGATTATGTGTTTAGGAATCCTCATTAATTAGTATTTTATTTTTATTTTATTTTTATTTTATTTTATTTTATTTTTATTTTATTTTATTTTATTTTATTTTTATTTTATTTTATTTTTATTTTATTTTTTTTAGTATTTTTTTCTGTTTTGGTTGGGTGTAGTTGAAGAGAATGTTGCCTCTACTCTTTGAAACATTGTTCTGAGTTTTCCTAGACCTAAAACAGTGTTATCTTTGGTTAAGCATTGGTGGGACTAATAACATGATCTGAGACTTTAATTATTTACTTAATTTTTCGGCTGTGGTATGCAGGCGCGGATCCAAGATTTTGAGAAAGAGGGGGGGCGCACACACAGTCGGTCGAAGGCTGACAAGTGAGTGAAGCCACAGTGGGGGTTTGGGGGTCCTCCCCCAAGAAAATTTGAATTCTAGATGCGCTTAAAGATGTAATTTCCCAGCATCTGGGAAGCATAATTTCCATATCTATGGGGCAAAAAAAAATCGTTGGTCAAAAAATCGTAGGTCATCGAAAAAAGGGGGGCGTGCGCTGGGTGCGCCCCCACCTGAATCTGTGCCTGGTATGGCATCCCTACAAGGCTGGTATCCAGTGCAGGATTTTGCTTAGTGCTCTAAGTACAGTAAGCAACTGGGAACCATCAACAGTTGGCCCATAGCCATAGCATAGCCCTTCAAGAAAATGTTCGTTTGAACTATCTCCAAGTTGCAGCGAAGTATTCTTTACTTATAGATTTCATGCTATTGAAACAACTGTAGATTTCAAGAAGGAAAGTTAGATTTGATTTCAAGGAAAAATGCAGTCACCCCAATTCGAATGAGTGTACTCTGGTACCCTTTTTCATGAATGACTGTTGAGGATCATGTTACAATATGTACAATATGTTTTTGAGTTGTGAATTCAAGTATAGATTAACTCCTTGACTTTCTTGAAAATGCAATATTTATATTCTAACATACAAAAGCTTATTGAAGTGAAAATAAGAGGATATTTGTGAGATTCAGCTGTTGTTTCAAAATAAGTTTGTGGCAACTGCTTATGTCCTTTGCATTAAAAGTTTCTTTACCAGCTAATTGAGATTAGCTAATAATTAAAGGTAAACCATGGGCTATTTTTATCTTTAGGCAGGGTACAGTATATGTTGGTGTGTATCTTGAAGGAAGAAGATGGTTCAGTCGTCAGGAGGAGAAACCTGCATAACAACGCCTCTATGGCGGGAGTCGGGGGACCTCCCAGGAAAATTTGGGAATAAAAGCAACCCTTAGATGCAGTTTGCCAGGTTTTTCGAGCTCGCCTTGAAATCATCATTTGGACAGTATTTTTTGTTTAAGTTGGCCATGCAACTTTCATTTACAATTTGGATATCCCAGGAGCCCCCGGCCCTGAATACTGTGTCTTGCTATAGTATGTATAGCATATAACATAAATTACACAGGGAAGACTGTACATTAATAAATTTAATAAAGTTAAGTCATTTCTACTAGTTTAAAAGGCAAAAAAGGTGAGATGGGTACATAGAAGACATGTATTGCGAATACAAAGTCCCAGGTACGAACACGAGTACGAGCACAAGGCCTTCATTATGAGCACAAAGCCATGAGTATGAGTACGAGTACCTAATTTCGAAACCCTCTGAGTATGTGTACAAGAACAAAGCCATGAGTATTAGAATGGGTCCAAAGCCACGAGTACAAGTACAGAAAGTGTACTCAAGTACGAGTACGAGTAGGGGTACATTTCTGAGTACGTAGGCTGGAGTACTATTGTAGCAGTAACATACAGTTGGCTTAAAGGTAATTTAAAGTGCTTTACTTTCTTTAATTAATGAGTTAAGTTGTCTTTAATTTAAGGCTTAAATTGTCTTCAGTTGTCTTCAAGATTTAGTGTGGAGTAGGCCTGGTGATCTGAGTGTACTGCCTGGCATACTTAAGGTCCCTGGATGACAACCAGGTGGGTATCTGGTTGTCTGATAAGGGAACTCATTTGTCCCATTCAGCAAGTTGGCTGCTCTGTTTGGTTCAGCTGTTGATCAGTGGGACAGAGCAAGGAACCTACACCCTCCCAGCCTTTGGAAAGTCCCTAAAAACTTGGGATACACTCATGACCGTCTGATGGAGACATTAAATGGCGGTCCCAGGAGTAAGATGGGGAGCGATCAGTACACGTCTGCCTCATTAACCGTGAGCACTAGTCAAAAGAGAAGGCGAATTTTGCCGGTGCTCATCACTATGGTATAGGGTCCTTGATGAGCCAATTGGCTTCCTGACCCTCAAATGTTACACTTAAACTGTTTGTCTGTTTGAAAACCTATTACAAATAAATGCTGAATTTGATTTCTATATACCAAGATCAATATTACATTTTGTAAAAAATGAAATGCTGGTTACTGAATGTAGAGGTGAATGAAATGATACCTGCGGTATAATTATGATGATTTCCAATGCTATAAAAATGATTTGCCTTCTTCACTATGATGTACCTTAAGCATTTAACTTGGGGTTTGAAGCTGAATGAACAACTTGCAATAAAGGCCATTTTCCACTGCATACAGATAGATCACAATTTGCAGCAGCTTTATCGTGAAAACTTGCAATGTCACTCGGAAGCCATCATGGTATACTGAGCAGTGGTACTTGTTAAGTAAAGAAAAATCCAACTGTCATTTCAACTTTATTTTTTTCCAAATGGAAACCCTCTGGTAAAGTATTTTTTTTTTCAAAGTAACTTTTTCTGAGAAAAAAATATTTTTTGGTAAACTGCAGTCTGCTGCAAAACAGGTTTTCAAATTCAGTGGAGGAACAAAGGTTTGCATGCCATTTACCAATCAAAAGAGACTTATTAAGATTGATTCCAGCCTGTAAAGAAAACTGATATACAGGTTTTTGTTTTGAATTTTGGCTTGTTTCTTACTGATGTTTGTCAGTTTCTAAAGATTTTAGCATTGATCCAAGTAGGCTATTCCACACTGGTCAGTATTTAGTTTCAGCTTCTAAGATCTAATGCATGCTCTCCACAAACATGTCAGTCAGTCTCAAAACTTTGTTATTGGAAGTGCACATTTGCCAACAACTAAAAGTAATGTCAGCTGAGTCATTAAGTTTTGAGAGGTAGACTCTGACTAGCTTCGAAGGTAATTTCAAACACTGTAGTTCTAGACTACACCAAGGCAAGATGTTTGTTTTCAGGAGGGGGTCAAAGTACTTATATGCATAAGGAGATGATACTCTTAAGATTATTTAGTACCCCTGAGCAATACTAATTTCTTAAGTTCTGCTTGCTTAAAGACAGGTTCCATTTAATCCTTGTTACTGCTCTTTATAGCAGCAAAATGTATTTTAAAGGCCCTCTCAGCTCACCCTAGACAGTAACAATTCTCCCAACTAAGCTAATTACACAAATAACTGTCTATTAGTAGAACACTTCTAAGACAGAGCCACAGTAGCCTGCACTGAGTTTCAATTGCTGGAGGCAATATATTGGAAAACAAACTGTGTGTGACTGTGAGCCTCAATAGGTACACAACTGACTGTCCAAGTCATCATTACCAGCCAGAGTGATGCTATTATTGTTTGAATGAATGCCAATCAAAGTACAGTCAGCAACTGGATTTAGAACTATGGGGATATATCTAAATATATGTAGGGGATGCCATAGCTCCTTTAATGTGTTTAGAGTCTGTGTTGATCAGCACAGGAAGCATCAAATAATTACAAGTTATATTAAATTAGAAAAGGATCAGTGAAGACTACAAATGTTCACATCCTGGACTGAAATGCCTGGAAATGCCTGTAACTCATGGGTACAATTCTCAAAGTATGAGTACGAGTACAATATTTTGAGTGCAAGTATGAGTATGAGTACAAGAATGTGAGTACGAGTATGAGTATGAGTAAAAAGCATACGAGTATGAGTACAGAAAAATGTACTCGAGTACGAGTGCAACAAGTCTGGTACATAGTAACCTTTGACTGTGTTTTATTATATCATATGCACAGTGTTGAGTTCTGTTAAATGCCCCATTCTAGTGAAGACTATACTACTGTATACCCACACATTAAAGGGTGGGCCGGTATATTCACTGCTGTGTGTTTTTGCTTAAGTCGAATAATGCTCATGCACTACTTAATGAGTTAAAGATGATTTATGTTTACTTTGATGCACTCTTCAAAAGCTGAGCTTTCTTTACAGCCTTTGAATAGTGTTAATAATGTGTCAGTAATGTATTTCATCCTAGGAAAAATCCACAGGATTAATTCATAGTGTTAAATAATATTGGTAATGATTAATGATGCAAAAAAAAAAAAAGCCAGCCATTTCATACCTTCATTAAGCACAGGGACTGAAAGAGTAGTTTATCAACAAAATTGTGAACCATCCCAGCAAACACAGTACGTCCAGAAAACGTTTTGGTTTGGTTCTCAGTTAGGCGGTTTCGTCTTCGTCCTAAATCACGTTTTTAGAACGTTTTCAAAACGTCTTCCGTTCCTCAAAAACTAAACTGAACTCTACAAAAACGTTTTTAATACGTAACAAAATTACGTTTGTAAAACGTAATGTCAAACGTTATTAAAAGTTCTCTAAACGTTTTCTGAACGTTTTCATTTGAGCATATTCACGAGGATTCTCCAAAACCGTTTTAAGTACGTAAGAAAATAACGTTTGTAAAACGTAATGTTAAAATAGTGTGAAACCGTTTTCTAGACGTTATATGAGTATATACCGTATTCACGCTCAAGAGAAAAGTCTATATCCCATAAAGCCTAATACGAATTTTCAATAGGAGTCATTGATGGGGCCAAAGGGAATATATGAGACTACTTTGGAAACCCGTTGATTTCAATGGGTCATCCACATGGTCCCATAAGCTCTTTTAATTTGAAAGCTGGTTTTCTACGGGAATCAATAGGGCTTTTGGTGCAACGGGATCCCATAACCTTAACGGGACATGACTCAAAGTGATAAGTAAAATACCTCAGTTTTAAGTAATGAAATCGTCACTTTACTTACATAATTAGCTGTGTTAACGAAAAATTAGAGAGGGATAATATTCTCATCTCTCCTGACGTTTTCAGCTTACCACTCCTCTAGACGTCACATAAGTTATACATATACCCTTTGCATGGTTATCATAATCAGAACAGTGGCCCTTTCCTTATGATTGGAGCTTTTCAATGTCATTTTCCCAATTTTACCCCCTTTTCCCATTTCCCCTTCCCCATCACCTGAATTCTAATCCTAGCTGGCAATTTGCTAAGCTTGTATTTTTATCCCTGGTCCCTCCTCGGCATAAATTCCAGTTGTACCCAGTTGAAAATCCAACTAGGGTTCAACTGTGTTGAACCGCGGGGTCTAACGTACTGGATTCAACTGGGGACTTATAAAAGGCGGAGTTCCCTCCCTACAAACACGGTAGACTACGTCCAAAAAACGTTCTTAAAACGTTTTTAGGACGTAGGCCCTACTGTGTTTCAGGGTAGGGGAATAGAATTGCAAGTAGCCTACCCCCAATATTTTGGAAATGCTTCTATTGACTTTTACCATTTCAAACAGTCAAGTTTCCTTCGATTGGTGTTCATTCCCATTCCTCCACCCATTTTTTCAAAAAAATGTCTGCCCCTGAAGATTACGGTGCCGTGTCACACTGAATGGTAACTAATATGTCCTACTATTAAAGTCTTTTTTGGCATGCCACAGTAAAAGCATACCGTTGTCTACGTTTGAATGTTGCAGGAATTTTCCTGATATTGTGGGGATATGTGGGATTCTAGGGGCGTAAAAGATTTTTTAAAATTTAAACGTGCATAAAATTTGGATAAAGTTGTTTTAGCTGCTGTTAAATTTGAATATTAGGGATTTAAATATTTTAAGTTTTAGTGTAAGGAAAATGTTGGTGCGCTTTTTCAGGAACATCATGTTTGATTTGTGGAAGTACTCTTACAGAATGTGACAGTTACAAAATTTGAACGTTGCTGCTTTAGTGCGTGAAGTCGTCCTCATACACCTAGAAATTTCAACGTCTCTTTCCTCAAAGAACTATCAGAATCATAGTAAGTAATGTTTGAAGTTAATTCTCCTATTAAACTGGGTATATTGCCCTTCTGTAGGCCAAAAAGATGGAAATTTGCAAAGATATTTGTAAGGCCTTTGCAGTAAGCGATACAGCAATAACACGCCTAGGCTATGTACTCGACTGTGTACAGTGTAGTACGTACAGTCTGACGGTACTGTTGTGCAGCGTACCCATTCTGACAACTCCCTAGTATAGTACGTTCCCCTATTTTCGTGCATCCCCTATTTTCGTGCAATACGTCATACGCTCTGCGTGTGCATGGCAACGGATACCTGCAGAAGACCTTTCAGTACTACACTGATCCACAACTATTTTCCTTCAAAATGACCAAATTTAAGGTGAATATGCTTCATTTGAAACTATAAAATGGTACATTTACTTTTAAAATATGAGCGTGTTCCCTTATTTTTGGGATCACGACAGATTACTAAAAAAAATCACCGTATTTTTCTTCTTCGAATGTCCTTCCGGCCGGAGCCTAACGTTTCTTAGTCGCAGAAAGGCCTAACCTTAAATTGCGCAATACTTAATGTATGCAGTTCAAAGGTCACTTTACTTTTTTGAGTTCAAAAGGTTGCATATTATTAAGCTTCGTTAAAGGAATAGTGTTGGTTTGATCGACTGAAAGTTTTGTACGGCGGCAACTTTACAATCTTTTGTAAAATAAAAGAGAGATGATCATTAGGGTTATTTTTGTATCTTTTTGATACAATAAGGTTTAAAACAGATCTAGACATAACAAAGCACTGGATGCGTCTCAGTTTTATGCCAAGTTGGCCCTAACACTGAAAGGCCTAAAAAACATTGACAGGCTTAAATATAGTTGATTCGATGATACACCTTGCAGGCGATAGCAATCCGTGGAGTTAATTGATGTAAACCTTGTGAAATAACTTGCAGATAAAGAATAATTTTAGCTTCCATTCGTAAAAAACTTGATCCGTGAAGATGATTAGATGGAAAGAGATGTTAGGATCAGAATAATACACATGCTTGTATAATCCTGATAATTGTACGCCCCCACAGTCACCCTCCAAAACTCCTCGGCAGCCATTGTTAATTTTTTGTTTAGTGTCCGTTTCCCTGCAAGTTAAAGTATTTTCTTTTTTTATAAAAATGAGGCAACATGAATTAAAGCATGAGATTGTATTCAACTTAAAGATATATAAAGCTAGCTATTGATGAACTCCTCACTCTTTTTTCACAGCCCGAAAAACGTTATGGAAATTACCCCCTTCAAAATTTGAGAAGAGCCATTCAATTGGTAAACAACAAAAGGATGGCGATACGAAAGGCAGCCCGTCTTTGTGGTATTCCTCCTCAAAGTCTAAGAGACAAGGTGACAGGGAAGACCAAAATTGGTCGGAAATCTGGACCGCCTACTATTTTTACATCTTCGGAGGAGTCTTTATTAAAAGACCACATTCTATTATTGGCAAAGGTCGGGTATCCACTCAGCAGAAGGGAGGTCATTTCTTTGGCAATCAACTCTGCTGTTTTGTTGCAGAAACGAGGGCCCAACAACAAAGTGGGGAAAAGGTGGTTTGAGGGATTTTTGAAAAGGTGGCCTGAACTTAAAATCGGAAGGCCCCAGAAACTCTCCCTTAAAAGGACAAAGGCCTCATCGGAAGAAATTGTTAACAATTATTTTAAAGAGCTTGATCTGATCATGACCAAGTACAATCTGAAGGAAAAGCCTCAGCTCATTTTCAATATAGATGAGACGGGGTTCCAGGTAGAACATTCTCCACCAAAGTGCGTGGGCCCATCGGATGGAAAGCTAAACAGCATTACTACAGATAAAGGGGCCATCACCACTGTCATAGCGGCCGGAAACGCCCTTGGTAATACCGTACCTCCGTATTTCGTTTTCAAGGGAAAGAAGATGTTTGAAAGCTTAAAGGATGGGGCTCTGCCAGGTAGCACTTTTACTTTAACCGAAAGCGGCTGGAGCAATGGCGAAGTTTTCAAGGACTACGTGCAAAATCACCTCATTAAGTTCCTACCAAATCGTAATGCAGATGAGCATGTTTTACTTTTGTATGACGGCCACAACTCCCACATCAGTGTGCCCCTCATAGAGTTTGCTTTGGAGAACAAGATAGTTCTTTTTGTTTTGCCTCCACACACGAGCCACATCCTGCAACCATTGGATGTAGCAGTATTTAAGCCTTTGAAGACTCATTTCCACAACGAGTGCCACAAGCTCATGAGGAAAACTCCAGGAGAAGTCATTACCCGCTACCACATCACGAGGCTAATTTCCACTGCTTACATGAAAGCATTCACTCCTGAAAATTTAACCTCGTCTTTCCGAAAAACGGGCATTTTTCCTTTGAATAAAAATGCTGTCAAAACGGAAAATTTCATGCCAGCTGAGAATCTCAGGACACCGCAAACCCTCAACACCAGTCGTGATTATTCTTCAAACTGTATTGATGGAGCTGAGTCGTCGCTAGCAACATTCCTGCTGCAGCAAAGGCCTCGTCCTTCGACGTCTGCAACAACAAAGCCAAAGAGAAAGGTTCAGTATCGACCTGGTGGTGTTGCTATTACAGAGGAAAAGATTCTCCTAAAAATAAGAAAAGTCTACGACAAGCCAGAGGAAGTCCCCATCCCAAAGACCAACACGAAACGAAAAGCGGGAAACTGTGACGCTTTGAAAAGCCAAGATCACGAATCCACATGTGTAACCTCTAAGCCATCACACCTCCCTTCAACCTCCACATCCTCGGGCTCAGTGGCAAACAGCAAAAACCAGAGCAAAAGGGAAGGTGAAAGTGAAGAAGAAATTGAAGGCGACGACGACAAATGCTGCGTCTGTGAACAGTTTTCACCCCCTGGACTTTCAAGTGTTCTCAGAACTTCTGTAAAGTTTATTGAGTGGGCAGAGTGCACATCATGCACCCACTGGGTTCACCTTGAGTTTTGTGTTACAGAAAAGCAAGCGGATATTGGGGAATTTTTCCACTGTCCACATTGCAAAGACATGCCTTTGGAAGAATAACTGATAATTTCTTACTTAATATGAATTTTATACACGAGCTATGGGGCTTGTGATTTGTTTCAACAATTTTTTAAGACTTTGCACGATCGGCGGGCAAACTTGATTGAACAGATCGAGAGGTTAATATTTGTTAGACATTTTAGAGGGCTTTGGCTTCTTTGCCCTTTAACCTGTTATGTTATTTAGACTTGAAGTTCCACCACAAAGTTTTTTCAACAAAAGCATGAACATTTCAGACTTCAAGGAAAATGGTCAATCCTTCTTCATTGATTGTGGCTGCCTCTTTAAGTCACTTTTCCAGTTGGAGATGTTTCATTCGTCTTTGACTGTGTTTGAGAAGTACGCCACCCTTAGGTGCACGAAAATATGGGAACGAAAAAAGTGTCCACTGGGTGATGAGACCTTAACTTCATCGTCCCCTCAAACGTTTTAGAATCAGCTGAAAGTTTCAACTCGAACAAGGTAAGAAAAGCCGTCAAAAAATGTTACCGTACATGTACTTTTCCATTGTATTCTATCTTCAACTAGGAAATTACAGGTTATTTTCCAATTTTGTTGCACGAAAATAGGGGCTTCCATGCTACTGTACTTGACAGGTCTAGCCTCTTCTCTAGGTATGATAAATGGTTTGTGAGAGAAAAACTGTGAATATTGAGCAAAGGCCCTCAAATTCGTAACAATGGTCTCAGGTTCAAAATCTAAGTAGGCCTGGGCCAATACTAGTCCGCAGTCTGCTGACCTAGTATTTGGGAAGCTTTGGGGCTTCCCTAGTCCGCAGTCTGCTGACCTAGTATTTGGGACGCTTTGGAGCTTCTCATACTAGGTCAGCAATATACCCATTGTCAAAATTGGGCTTCCGCACCTTCAAAAATTTTAATTAGTCTCGAACTTTGTCGAATTCACGTATACTCCTACATAGTTGACCTCTACGGGTCCTTTATATGTTTAAGACCCTTCATTCTAAGATTATTTGCACTTAGTGTCCAAAAAGAGACCAAAAATTTTGATTTACACAAACGATCCTGTTTTGTTTTTTAAACATTCTGTGAAACTGCTAAATCGTGTTACTAGGACGTTCACACTATTGTATGCTAAATAGCACGCATTGCTGTTCAATTGTGACATAGTCCATAGCTATAGTTACGTTTAAACACGCGCATACGCGTATATAGCAACAATCACTGCAGCAACGCACGCAGACGATATTACTCTCACAGTAATATGCGGTCAAAAGTTTGTGTTGCAATAGCCTAGGCCTAGTTCAGGAAACAAAGTGTACGTGAGAACTAGGCCTAGGTACTCTAGGCTAGGGCTTCCCATACTAGGTCAGCAATATACCCATTGTCAAAATTGGGCTACCGCGACTTCAAAAATTTTGAACGGTCTCGATCTTTCTCAAATTCACGTATATTCCTACATAATTGACCTCTACGGGGCCTTATGTTTAAGACCCTTCATTCTATGATTATTAGCACTTAGTGTCCAAAAAAAAGACCAAAAATTTTGATTTACACAAACGATCCTGTTTTGTTTTTTTAACATTCTATGAAACTGCCAAATCATGTAACTAGGACGTTCACACTATTGTATGCTAAATAGCACGCACTGCTGTTTAATTGTGACATAGTCCATAGCTATAGTTACGTTCATACACGCGCATACGCGTATAGGCCTAGGCTATAGCAACAATCACTGCAGCAACGCACGCAGACGATATTACTCTCACAGTAATATGTGGTCAAAAGTTTGTGTTGCAATAGCCTAGGCCTAGTTCAGGGAACAAAGTGTACGTCAGAACTAGGCCTAGGTACCCTAGGCTAGGCCAATACTAGCAGGGTGGGTTGGAATGTTGAGCAGTGAAGAAGTATGGTAAATTGGGGATTGTACAGTAGAAGCAGAAATTTATGTTGAAAATAACAATTACAAATACTAGCCTAGGCCCCTTCATGGTAAGACAGAGATTTGTTTTTGTAATTACCAGTTTTGGTGATGAATTTTCCACTTTTTAATTAAAGCGTAAGTATACCTTCATGGAATTTTTATATTCCAGTTACGTACTGTAAGAACAAATTGCCGATAAATTGTTGACATCTCAATGTAGTTAACAGGGATAATATACTGTAGGCCTAGTAGCAAACGCCTCTGCATGATACATAATGTTGTGCAGTACATGTTTTGCAACCATCCCTTCACAACACATGCTTATGGAAATTACACAGACCTTAACCATTCAGTGTTCAATTTTCAGTCGCATGATTTAGAATAAATGTAGCAAAGCAATGACATTCATAATGAACTTTTCAAGCATTTCTCTTCAGAGATTCAGAGTATATGTACTGTACTTAAAAATAAGAACGGTCAAACCTATGGAGTTGAATCCAGATTCCGGGGCCCTCAAGGTCAAGGAACAAATTTGGTTGCCGTTTACCTTATTTTAGAATTAAATGAGTTTTGTCTTAGAATTTTAGTGTTCTGTTTCAGTGCAAGAGATTACGTCTTTCTTTGGATCAGAGTCGCTAGAAGGTACCCTTAACACACCACCCAATATTTCACTAATTTTTTTATTATCACCTCCGCTCTTACTAATTGTGCCTACCAAGTCAGATGTAGAGTACAGCATTTTAAGTTATAGGCTACAGTATATGCTTTCAATATTATTTTTTTCATTTACATTTACAGGATGACATGATGGTAAAGCTCGATCTGCACAGCTTTGGTGAAGTTCCGTGGATAATTCATGATATTTAATTCCAGACTGTTATTTAGCAGAATTAAGTTTGCACTGTGACTGTAAGTGCTCAAGGAGTTAGTGATAACCAGTACCAACAGATTGATTTTTATAGCTGTTTTGGAACATGCAGAGACACTATACTGTACAGTAAATTGAAGCTTTTCACTGATTTTTTGCTATTGTGCTGTTGTTGTCTCTGAATTGCTTACACAATATTTCTGAGACAGCAAATTGCTCGTACAGTACTATATGCAAGTGGAGTCTCCTTGTTGTTTTGTGCTTCCATTAACGTTTTGCCTGATTGACTAAATTGAATTCATGTGTGAAATTCAGAACCCAAGTCATTAACAAGTCCACATACCCTGTACTTTTCGATTTCATTGCTGTGGAGTGAATGACTACAAAGACTAGAAAAGCTACAGTATTGAAATACTGTAGATGATGTACTGTTATGTGAAGCAGATAGAGGAGAAACTATATATTGTATACACAGTAGAACATGATGAATGCACCGCATTTTACGAAGTTCCCTGCAAATGGCTACGGAGTATGGACCATCTCCATTCACAAAAGAAATTTTGGCTGCTTTCCTAAAGTATGGTAGGTCTTTTAAAGTAGTTCGTGCAGTAATGAACAGTGGAACTGGAGTTCAACGTTGTTTCTGAAACACACAGGGTAGAGTGCCTGTACCAGGATGGGGTTGAGAAGAGTCGAACTCCATTCCTTTTTGATCATACCCTTTGCATGGAAGGCAATGCAGGACAGAAGAATTATACAATGACTGAACAAAATATTTCTTTCTATTGTTAACCTTTCATACATTGTGGAATCTATAGAAACTGGATAGTCGCTGTGGCAATTCTTGCATCATAAACAAAGCTTATCGTAGGAATACTATTTTGTCATGGACAAAGTCTTGTGCTTAATTTGGAAAATATGAGAAGACTGATGCACATAAATTTGTCATAAAATATTTTCTTGACCATGGACAAACCTTGTTTTTAATTGGAAAATGGAAAATTACTTGTGCTTATATATTTAGTAGAATACTTTTTAACAATGGCCAAACTTTGATTTTTATTTGGAAAAGTTTGAAATTTATTTTTTACATTGTGGACAAGCCTTTCCCTTTACATATGTGAAATGAATGATGCATATATGATTTTTATCCTTGGACAAAAGCAAAACCTTGTTTTCAAATGGGGAAATTGGAAGATTGTGTAAAAATCTGCCCCCTTTGATAACTGAAGGTTATTCAGCCTTGACATACTATACTGTACTGTAAATTGCCTCCTTGGCAACTATTTTTGAACCACCAACATTCTGCTTAAATTGAAACATCATGTAAGTATATCAGATTCTTCAGCATACGCGAGATCGCATAGCTAATTCCTTACAAATCAAATGACCCACATATGAAAAAAACTGCATGGTATGGTCTCTATTGTGTTTGGTTTAAATATGCATATATATGTGTGCGTGGTGTAACTTAAATTCTGTAAGTTGCTGTAAAACTTGCTACTTTTTGTCCATCAGTCTTGCCTTGGGAGTGTTATACAGTAAATGATTCTTTACATGTTTATGTGGTTGATATACTATGTATTATGTGGAGATCAAACATGACAAATTTAAGGTTTTCTTTTTTTTTGAGACTTGGGCTTTGATGTCCCAATTAATTTCCTAATTATTATATGTTCATCATTCACACCTTGATTTAGCATTTGGCCATGTAGTACTTTGAAGAACAGGAGACAATTTTTAAAGCTTCCTCTTTGTTCGGTGGTATGACTTTTCATATAAGTTCCAAAGAGTCTCAATTTGTACTGCTCTTCTCAATCCAGTGTAATTATTGCCAGTTGACTGTACAGTTGAAATTCAAGTACTGTAGAAATATAAATGATAAATCTAAGAATAACTTATGGTCTAGCAACAATTGTACAGGCATCTTAACATACGTAGGCCTACCACTTACTGTACTGTAATTAGCTTCCATCATAAGTACAGTATGAGAACAGTGGTTTCTTGTTGATACAGTATCAAAGTGTCACGCAATATTTTAGTTCCTGTCGTATACAGTACCAAACATTAATCCAACTTGTATTCTACTTTACATAGAATATTGCTTTTCTGTCATATTGAGACTTCTGTACTTTTCTACCCAGGTTGTTTTAATGGTTTATGCAATAGCAACATCATAAAGTTTTAAATTTATTAGTGGTATTATTGCTTTCATGTCTTCTAGCAAAGCAATCTTTAAGTTTGTTATTTGAGATTTCTATTTTTTACAGCATTTTACTCTAGCTTTTTCTAAGAAATGTTATTCACGCACCTCGATAAAAGTTACATTCTTTTTTTCATCCCAGAGTTTTTAAAACTTAGTTTAATTCACTTTCCTGTAACATGCAATTGCAAACTAAGGATTGTTTTATTTGGATTTGCTAATTTTGTATTTAACAATGCTGTGTATCTGTGCTAACGCACAGCCTCAGACTTACCATTCCTAGTTTCTGTGTGTCAGGCTTGATATGAACTCTATATATTGTATTCATTTTTACATTCAATTAAATCGTCCTGTTTACATTAATTATTAATATATAAAGTTCATCCACAACACAAATTGACCATTTCTACGAATTATATTATTATGCAAAAGATTTCTCAGAATTTCTCCCACACATTTTTGTACGTCTTTGTAATGTTCTCTAGACGTCCTGGGTATTTGTCATACGTCCTTAAAACGTTTTCTGGACGTCATGGACGTTTTCCTTACATCCCTAAAGCGTTTTCTAAACGTCCTAGACGTTTTTGTACGTCTCTGAAACGTTCTCTGAACGTCCTGGGTGTTTCCGTAGTCCCTTAAACGTTTTCTGAACGTCCAGCACGATTCTACTATGTCCCGGACGTTTTCCGTACGTACCAGTTTTCTCCACGTGTCCGACACGTTTTCCACACGTCGGTGTTATATCAGGCATAGGTTTTATTTACGTCGTTCACGTGTAAAAAACGTTTCTAATACGTCTCGAAAAAACGTTTTAAAAACGTATGAAAAGTCCACAAAAACACGTGCTAAAAACGTAGAAAGAAACGTTTTGCAAACGTAAGTGGTTACGTTTTAAGAACGTTTAGAAAACGTTTTTGTGTTAGCTGGGATGAGATTTTTGCAAATAATTAATAAGCCTGAAAATCAATATGTTTAACTTGCAAGAAGACTTAAAAATAGCTCATACTATTTATTTCATGAAACACCTTTAATAAACCTATACATAATACAGAATATGTAATCTGACAGGTCCAATCTAGTAATTGATATTCTGACCATGTAGTTTAGTCACAAACATACTGTTTAACCTGCTGCATATTTTTGGCAAAAATGATTTTTAAATCTGGAAAGTGAAATAAAACTTTATAGGACTGCTGTCTAAATAGTGATATACTTAGCATAAGATAGAAACTGAACAGGAAGCAAATACAACCAAGCAGACTCTATGTACATGATATGCCATACTATTATTTTCATGACATTTTTGATTCCTTGCTGAAGGCAGGCAAGGAATGTATGTGATGGTGATGTCGTACATGTGTGTGTGTGTGTGTGTGTGTATGGGCGTGCGTTTTCGGCGCCTACCGGGGATAATCGTTAGGATACACACCCGTCAACTGGGGATACCCCGCGAAATGGGGATATCCCCGATTTTAAAAGCACCAGTTTACTGCCAGTCGGGATGCTAGCAATACCCCCTGAGGTTCTTAGGATGATTCAGGCACTATCCCCGTTTTGCAGGTTTTCTACAGATTGAGGTGTAAAAAGTGTGTAAGTATGCTTTGGAAGGTTTCAGACACACAAAGTGTAAGGTTGTCGGATAACATCAGAGTGAGGCGCCTCATTTGCCGAGCTTTCACATTCGGGAAATATGTCAAGTGTCAAATTGACAACAAAAAGCAAGGTATGCATGCTTTCACTTTAATTTTGTTCAGAACAAACATTTTTTTGTTAAATAAATAGACAAAGAAAATGATTATAGGATGTTGCAATCTGTAGTGGTTATGTGAAGAACAGCATATGTTCATGTACGTTAGGTTAAAACACTAGGCTAATGAAACTGTGCATATGATCGAAGGGGCAGAATTTTCAGATTAATTTCCAATAGTTATGGCTGAACATGATATCTCAAGGTAAGAATGACATTTCAAGCTCTGATCACTGGTTGGTATCAACAATTTGACTTCCATGGCCTAGATATAGTACCCTTGAAGTTGGCGTTAACCAGTAGTGTGTATTGACTGAAGATTTTCCTATGGAACTCGGGATAGTGTTAGTTACACCAACGCAAGTTTTTCTATGGAACTGTGCATAGTTTACGTTACATAGGCTATCATTTTGTATACGTTTATATAGGCCTAGGCTAGTTAACAGTTGACTGCGGTGTGTATTACCTCATAGTATCTGGCCCTATATTGACTCTACTGGTGGGTTAGGTTGGTGATAAGGTTAGGCTCAAGGGTAATTAACTGGCTGTCTGCCAGTTGGCGTTAACCAGTAGTGTGTGTATTGACTAAAGATTTTTTTATGGAACTCGGAATAGTGTGAGTTACACCATCGCAAGTTTTTGTATGGAACTGTGGATAGTTTACGTTACATTTTGTGCATTTAAGATTGTACTGTATTTGGTATAAGAATGAAACATAGGCTATCATTTTGTATATGTTTATATATTGCTATTAATTAGGCCTAGGCTAGTTAACAGATGACTGCCGTGTGTATATTACCTCATAGTATCTGGCCCTACAATGGCTCTGTTGGTGGGTAAGGTTGGTGATAAGGTTAGGCTCAAGGGTAATTAACTGGCTGTCCACTCACCTGTAGTGGGAGTGGACATATTAACTTTGATTTGCAAGGGGTTTCAAAGCTGCATGCTGTGTTTACCCTCACATGCAGTAGCAATAATATTGTCCTAATGTTTTGATAATTAAAATTTGCAGTGCATGTTAGTTTGATGGGTAGCCTTTATATTAAAAATGGTTTGTAGGCATGGGGGTCTAAGTCTTGCACAAGGCTATGTCCTGAGCTTAAAGGGGAATTTTCATCATCCCAGACAGTTCCAATTCTCCCAACTATGCATCTTCTAGCTCCTCCCATAACTGTATGAAGCTCTTCCTTGTGCAAGAATAAACCTGTTTTATTGCTTAAGGCCATGTCCTGGTGAGCATACAAGGCTATAAAATGTAATAAAAGTACTCTCTCTGCCTTGTGTGGAATGTGAGCTACTCTGCATCTTTCAAATTTTCAAACTTTGATGTCAAACAAAGAGCAGTCACCAACTGAGAATTTTGATATACATACACTAAAAATATACTTTGGGGTGATGACAGTCTGTCTTTAAAAACACAGTAAACAACCCTTGTGCAGCTATCAGTAATGTTCCATACAACAAGTGGCCAAGCACAAAGAGAGTCCTCAGTCACTTTCTTAATTCATGGTCATATTTTCCATTGCACCCAAACCTGACTCTGTATTTAGGATTAGTAGCATTTGACATTTCAAACTAAGGTAAAACAGTGGTGAAATTTCACTCTTACGACTGAGAAAAATTTTAATTCAATGTTATTTATTTACAAAAAGTTGAGTGAGCTAAACATAATTGTTATGGGGTGGAATCTGTTTGGAAATCAGATAAATTGGTTGCTTATCAATCATAACCCAAAATACTCATACATGGTAGTGGGCACCTTCTGATTTGAACACCATTTTACTACATTTTGTCATCCAGATGGTTACCAAAAACAGGTTTTAAAAGTAGGGACAGTTCCTGTTGCAACTCAAGTAGAGATATCATATCCCCAAATATGTGTCTTTAGAGGTGGTCTTCAAATTCACAAATGGTGACTGCACTTTGTTCAATAAGAACTCAAATAGTTCATCTCAAATGTTTGCCTCTTGCTCTGTTTGGTCAGTGATTGTTGTCCCCTGCCACTGCATGCATAGCTATTAAAAAGACATACATAGCAGAATATGAGCTCAACAGTAACATGGATGTATTGTCAACCGGTGATGTAGGGGTATCATAAAATAAAATTGCCCTATCAAATTTGGGGACAGGTACCGTATATCACATAATTCTTTTGAACAAAAAGCAGAATTTAGCTGAAACACCGGCATTCCTCAAATCAAATCTTCATTTATGCATTACTGTTAAATTTTGCCTTAATTGTGACTTTCAGTTGACTGATTCAGTAGCCCCAAAATTGATCAATACAGGGCCTTCCCATACTTTACATTGCCTTGATTTTATTGAGTTATCATGTTTAGTGCATGCCACAACCATTTGTAGGGTGGGGTTAGAATTGGTGGGCTGAAGGGGATCATCGACATTCATACTGTATGTTATTAAAGTAGGGCTAGCCATTGTGATGTATGTGTACTAACCTGCAGATCTGAGCACCGAACCCCCAACTCCAGAAAAATCTGAGTAGTTTTAATTATTTGTAAAACTAGTCTGTACAAAAAAATTATTCGGTTTTCATGATTTTTCACCATTAAAGTGTTTTCATCATTATTCTTAAACCTTTTCAGTTTAATCTTGCTTTTTTGAAACTTTCTATATAGGTTTTTCTTTTCCCTCTTTATTCCTGAAGCTTTAGTAGTATGGAATTGTACATGTGTTTTGTTTCTGCTTACACACACAGACAATCAGGTTCAAAGAATGCAGTTAAATCAAGATGATGAGCCGGAAAACAAAATGAGCGGTTTTTCTTGTCACACCAATTACACAAAAAGGTGATTTTTTTCAGCTACATGGGTCAAGGGTTATAGTGGGTCAAAAGTTAGATTGCTCAAATGAAAGAGGAAAGTTAACATTTAAGGAGATGGAAAGGCTCAAGACTTGTAGTATCTCATGTAAAGTTCCATTACCATAAAGGAAAAAGAGGAGATTGTAAAATCTATGGGAGAAATCTTATATTTTTTGTTTGAATTCTGAGATATTGTCATCTAATGAGTCACAAAGATGATGTAACTTTTTACTTGTAGCAAGTCTAGTATGATGTCATGGACTTACTTTTTTATGAGATGTCATAATTTGCTTTAAATTTTATTTCTGTTTATTTGGAGGTGCATTTAACATTCAAAAAATGGTTGCAGACATACTGTAACTAGAATGAGTACTTTAATGTTTTCAGTTTTGCTCATTCTGTCCTTTTATTGTAAGAAAAATGTAAAACAAAAGTCATTTCGAACAGAAGGTGAGCCTGCAAAGCCAAAACAGACCTAAGAGTGTATGAAGAGTCATTGGATTGGCTACTTACTTAAAATGAGTATAATATCTCCACAACCAAAGAAAATTGAAGATGGGCTCTTCATGTAGGCTCGAAATTTTGCTCAGTTCTCATTTATGTCACTGGAATGTAATGGTTTTAATCTCTTTAAATACATTATATAGCAAAAAGTTTCAATGAAGTTTGTCTTGTGAAATTTTCAATGAATTTGATAACATTTGAGTTGTCAGCATACAAGTTAACCTTAACTACTTTATTCCATATTTATATTTTATTAAAATATTTTTATCATACAGAGGAATCCTTTTTACATACCCCCATCAGAAAAAGAGGATTCTTTCAACAGTGCTGGAAGATGTAATACAGGTGAAGAGAATGACCTTCAAGAAGAAGCAAAGTCCCGTTGTCTTGGGTTCTCGTGAAACTGATGGCTAAGAACTTTGGGCAAGAACACATGCACCATGCACAAATAGTAAGTTTTGTCTTCAATTTTCATAGGCAAAACTCATACTGTAACTCATCATTAAAATTGCGTACTCAATTTGCTTTGCTTTTGTTAGCAATACAACTTTATTTCAATCTTTCACACAGATAGCCCATTGTAATATTGCAAATTGTTTCTCTTTATTTTTTCGGTTTTCGTCATTCTTTTTCATATTTTGAAAGTTGCCTTTCAGTGAGGTTAAAGAGGGGTGCATGAGTATGTAAACCACCTAAAGACATCTTTCAATTGCTGGAACAGACATTACAGGCTGTGTAATACAATTTTGTTTGGTTTTCAAAGGGACAGCATATATACAGGAGAAATGTCAGGAATGGTCTCAGAAAGGTTTGAAAATTATTGGCAGCAATTGTGGACCTCGGTCTAGAGCAGTGTTCATTATTGTTTGGAAAGTGTATCCCCATTTCCCTGAAGTAAAAATAACTTTTTTTCAATAGCTTATTGAGAGTATATCCCCATTTCCCTTAAATGAACATCAGATTTGTTTGCAGTAGTTGGGGAAGGGGGGGGGGCTGTAGGTCTTTGATCTTTGAAGAACATGGACATATGGACACAGAATTTCTCTTGAGAGAAATACATTGTACAACTCACTGCCATATTTTATGTATTTTTACACAGAAACAGAGATGCAAGTAATAGAATGGTTTATATCACCCCAAACCAAATATTGATGCCTCCTTAAACCAAAGCCGAAATTAAAACTCTGTGACACAACCCAGGAGCAGGCATAGGAGTACACACACTCACTCAAAAACAATAGCATGAATAGTGAGAGAGTACATGAATAAGTCATATTATGGTAATAAAGTTTGCATCTAAAATTGGACACAGTCCTCTTCGCTTTGGCGGACGGTGGTTTGGGAAGCTGAGGAGCTGAGCAAACATGAGTTCGCTGCAGGATAGTAGGATTTCTGACATTTGGGGCTTCTGCCCCCACCACCTGGCTCATACGGCCATGAATAATATTAAAAGATTACGTATGAATAAAAGTTGGTCTAGTGTCAGAAAAGAACATGGATAATGTAGAGCTTGTCTTTTGTTACTCTTAGCTGTGAAAGACTTAAACATTTAATTGGTGTGAACAAATTAGCAAATATGAAGTTTAAGTCTTTAAGAAGCAGCTGTCGTCCACTTTTTCATATCAAGGATAGATAAAAGTAAACCTTTATTGAGTCAAGTGTTTTGGAATTTACAGTCTTTTGTCAGAAAGAGGAAAATGCATTGCATGAGTGTAAGGAACTTGTGTTTAGTTTTATTTCATTTTTGACATTAGAACAAAAGATGATACTAAACACTGTTGTTTGCCTTGATTTATATAAACAAAAACCTGAGAAGGCCTAAATAACAGACATTGCCATGTGGTATTTTTCTGGTTGGTTATTTCATCTGTTATGATTCAGAAAATTGTTCTGTACCTGGTATTGATGAGGAACAGATCCCTTTACAGTAAGCAAGCACTTTGTGTTTACATAATACTTCATTGGTTTAAAATGCTAGGATGAAAACACATTTGTTTTGCAAGATTTCAGCTCAATGTTTCACTATTAAAAATAGATAAAGTATCCATAAAAGACGATATTTGAAAGATTTGGCCTTGTGCAATTTCAGTACGATATTGTTCAATTTTTTGTTTTAAGGACCTTTAAATTGCCACAAAGAGACAATAGGTTTACAGAAAGGCGAAATATATACAGTTGGTACTGTACACATAAAGAAGTTTGATAGATTAAATAAGGCAAAAACCTCTTTCACCTTGTAGGTCATCAGTAAATGCCTAAAACAGTCTCTGCCCATGAAAATATTTTTTGTATAGTAAAGGGACTATTTTAATCTTTCATGGTTTTTGTTATTTAAATATGATTTAGAAATAGACCAGTGCTTTGCAGATTAGTGAAGTTGTGCAAAACATATTTGTTTTGACTGTATAAAAAAGGTAATGGATTTTTTTACTTTTGACAGACAACCTTATTCTAAAATGCTTTAAAAGCATTCTAGTCTCATTTTTAGCATTTCCTATGTGGATGATAATTTTGCTTCTTCTTAATTCTGGTTATTACAAAACTTTTCTTGATGATAAGGGGACAGGCAGTTTTGAAGAAAATGAATTTGGTAACTGTTTTTATAAGTTTAAAACTTAAAAAGTAACAATTCATTCATTTGGTTTGACTAAAAGTAAAAATTCATTCATTTGGTTTGACTTACCTTTGTTTCTTTGTTACATACAGTGTGTCAATAAGTGGGTCTAGCTTACACAGCAGGTTTAATCATTTTAAGTTTTCTTTTTTTTTTATTTCAGTCATATAAAATTCTATTTCTAGTGTCTTGTAAGGTCTTAAACGAAAATTTATCAAAGGTTTTGCAGGAAGATTGAGGGCTTGCTTACATATTTATTTATTTAAGACTTCAAATAAAAACTACAATTTTTGTTGATCTAATATTGTTTTCATCAATTAAATGGCTTTAAGGTAGCTCTTAGGAGTATTATTTGTGAAGTAAATGTTTTCATATTAGAGTATTTTCTTCCACATTTATGTTCTTTTTGAATATATACATGATGGAGATGAACAGAATGCTTTGCAAGAGGGAAAGGAATTTTGTTCGCAAATCATTAAAGACTGACAGTTAAAAATCATTGTTACTTTTTTGACTTTATTTGCTTAAACCTGATATCACCTTCAATCTGTCTATCATCATTTATAAAATAATTGTGTGATGTGTTACATTTCAAGATTACTTTCATGTGCCATTTTGCTTCTGTTATTTTGTTTTTCTTATTGGTGAAATAAAACTTGGTTGTATACCTATCAGATCAGGTACCAGGCTAATCTTTCCATAGTGTACGAAAAATTATGTTTTGTAATAAGTAACTGTGTGAAACGTCTTCACTTATCCACTTTTAATGCTTCAGTGCAGACAGTGGTTAAAATTACAAGTGACCCTGCATTCTAATTTATTTCACCTAAATCGATTTGAAAAACAATTAGCCTATGGCAGCATAATGATGCAAAGATTTAAAATATTAGGTCAACTGTGTGCAGTGACACACCTGCTAATTCGATAACTAAACCAAATTTATCCAGTGCATCCCTTACTCATGTCTAGTACAAAAAAATTGTGTTATTCCCACTCTCAAGCTACCAACAAAGTGGGGATAGCATTAACACACATGAAAATTCTTACGGTGGCATTGGGGACAATGTACCCCAAGTTCCATCTCAAAAGCAACATTATTGCATGATTCTTGTGCACTCTGAAGGCATAACGTTCAAAGAGTTACCTCATCTAGTATACTTAATTAAGCCCCTACCAATCCTCAAATTGACACTGATGTATTGTAATGCATCCCCAGACTCATGTCAAATATAACAAAATTGTGTTATTCCCACTCTGAAGTCACACACGTTGAAAATATTAGGTCAACTGGGGATAGACACACCCATGCCAATCTGGACAGTTAAACTGGGGTTATTGCACTGCATCCCAAGTTTCATGTCAAATACGAAAATTTGTGTTATTTCCACTCTTAAGGCACACACATTAAATACATTACGTAAACTGGGGATATTTACACCCTGAAGTCACATACATTGAAAATATTAGGTCAACCGGGGATAGAAGAACCCATGCCAATCAGGACAGTTACACTGGGGATATTGCACCGCATCCCCAGTTTCATGTCAAATACGACAAATTGTGTTACTTGCACTCTGAAGGCACACATATAAAAACCATTAGGTAAACTGGGGATATTTACACCCATGTCAATAGTCACAGTGACAGTGGGGATATTGTAATATATCCCCGCTTTCATGTCGAACTCATCAAACTGGAGTTATCCCCAGTCTGCATGCACAGGTTGCAACCAAGAAAACAAAGTCCCTTTAACTTCTGTATATAATCCCTTGCACTCTCATCCCCCAAACATTACTAAACGTGGGGAAAATCTTTTAAAAGTTGCTTAATAACGAAGTCCCCAGTTTGCATTACTCCGACTTGCGTCCCCGATAGGCGCCCAAAACGCGTATGTGTGTGTGTGTGTGGGTGTGTGTGTGTGTAAAGGAGACGTTTTATTTGTTCTGCTTCCGATTGGATATTCAACGTATATGGGTCACTCAGTGCAAGGTATTTCAGTATATATTTAGGAACCAACAAAGTTTCGTTCTAGAATATAATAGGCTTGTGTACAACACAAAAAGCAAAAAAAAAAAAAAAATATGAAAGTAAAAAAATAATACGAGGGGACGAGAAATTACGTACGGGCGGTCGCGGACAAACAAGCAATATTTTTTAGGCCTAAAATTAAATCAAGTTCAGTGTGTAACGTTAAATTAATGATTCATTTGGTGTAAGTTTGGAGTAGCCTAGTAACTTGCTAGGCCAAACTTGAACGTTATAGTTTAGGGTCTACCTTTGCAGGCCTCGGTCGTAAAGGGTAGCATATGTCATAGTATGTTGTAACTGCTCGGAGCCCTGGATAGTCTGGCTGCCATGTACGCCATTGTAATATAGAATATCAGATTAAAGGGTCATGTGTATCTTTTGTTCACTTAGAGCGCCCTATAGCCAAAGTAGCCTTAGGACTCGACAGCATAGGCCTAGGCCTAGACCTATGTGCCTGTACTAAGGACAAGGGTCCTACTCCCTAACTCAAAAAGGCTAGGCTAGACTTATGTTAGTCCTCAGTAAAGGTCTGTGTGTGGCAATCGAGTTGCTCAAAGTTCCCAATGCACTGAGCTCGGAGTGAATGACCACATACACAGTACTAGCACAGGCTAGGGGCTAGGCTAGTCTGGCCAGTGCACTTATTGTACCAAAGCCTTGGCACATGTCCCTGGCCCTGCGTTGTGCAAGGGTGTTTGGAAATTGAAGTTACTGGAAGTTTACAGTCAGCTATATTTCTGGGACCCAAAAACAGTTGAGCTCAAGGCAATGTACCACTCACGGGCAATGTCCTCTAAATGAATAATCCAGTAGGCTAATAATTAGCCCATTCCAGACAATGGATTGAGTTTGACTTGCTTTAGACTCTCTATGGGCAATGTTGCATCTAAAAATTGTAAAGAGGAGGTAAGGAGGGACGATATAGATTTAATTTTTTGGTATCAATTTCTAGTCACACTTTGCTGTGAATTTAATTACAATTAGTTAATACAAGGTGAATTCTAATACATCACACCATGGAATAACCATGTGCCTAGCAATGCTTAGTGGCTTGAGTTGGCTTGGTTTGAGTGTACTGCCTTGATCAGGGCCGTAGCTAGGGTCATATGTTAGGGGGGGGGGGGTGTGAAGGTCCAATTCCGACTGGACGGATATTATCTCCAACTGAACGGCGGGGCATAAATTGCACCATTTTTATGCGCCAGTAGTGTATGTATTGCCGCCCCCCCCCCCTAAGGCTGATCGGCCTAAGGCCGCCCAGGTTCGGCCTCCCGTCTGGGTGTGAGGCCTCATTGGAGGCCTCCACGCGGACGCGTTTGTGTTTGTGTGGCGAAGGCCTCCATGATTAGTCGAAATGGTGCAATATGCGGGAAGGTTTTTTTTTTTATTTGCTCCTCCATCAGAAGGGATATTCCAAGACAGTAAAAGCTACAATAAATGCAGCCTAAACAATTGATAAAGAGTACGTTAGTACACAAAATAACACATAAGGAATATTCACTGACTTCCTACAGCTACGGTATAAGCTTTTGCCTCGCAAACGAGCATCTTGATTATGTAACCGATCTCGAGGTCATTTCATTAAAAAACATTCACTTGAAAACAGCACGTTAGTTCCACAAAAAGTAACACAGAAGGACTATGCACTAAATTCCTACAGGTAGAGTGTAAGCTTTTGCCTCGCATACAGGCATCTTCATTACGTAACTGATCTCGAGGATGTTTCATTAGAAGCCATACCAGGGAGCTGCCACGGCCATACTACCAGCAAAAGTGGCAACATCGGCGGACGCATTAACTCGTACCAAAGGTGAGTGTGTATAGGCATAACATACTAGGAACAAAGCAACACTTCTTTTCAGTTACATTAATATTTGCATTCACCATTGTGGGCTAAGATGTCTGTTCACTGTGTGTGCTGATGAGATGTTTGAAAACGTGTACACTGGCGAGTGTTTGAAAGCTCTTTAACACTAAAAAAAAAATCAAAAGAAATTGATATAAGAGCAACGTAACAGAGTATATCCCACGTGACGTCTAAGACGATCAAGTAAACAAGATTCCGGTAAAGAGTCTGTGCCGAAAGCTAGCCCAAATTGAGGTCTCAACGTCATGTCGTTGTTCGGTGTAGCCATAACAGTTTGGTCATTCACTCTGCGTCATGTAGGTGTGTGTCGAGAAGAGCTCACCCGTAGGTCTGGGTTGAAAAAAATATTGGCAAAGCCTAAGCGAAAGATTTATGACTGAAACAACGAATAAGCTTAATATCATCAGAACATAGGATTTTTGGGAACTTTCTCGTGGATGCTACACTTTAGCGAGAACATTGTTCACATTGAATAAGTCTGCATATGAAATAGTAACACGACTAAAGAAATTAAACTCACCTCCACAATGTCGTCCAATTCGTCGTATCTGTGCGGCAGTTTTGGTGTCTCATCTCGTGACGGAATGAGGAGCATTTACAAGAAATTGGTGACTTTATAATATCGTCTGGGAAGAGCGAAATCATGTCTGGACGTGATTCCAAATGATGTCACAACCACAATATGACTCAATAACCCTTCCACGTACCTGCTGCTCACCTGCTGCTCATAAGTTTGGATGAGAAAAAGTTTTAAGGGACATTCACCTCGAAGAGTTCTCAAAAAATGTTTTAAATTTATTTTCAAGAGATAAGGCTTCATAGAAAAAGATTATTTGTCTTATTTTTTTACGTTTACACTTTCAGTGATATACTGAGATCTATCAAGCGCTACAAATGTTTCATAAACTACTAACATTTTCAAAATGTCTGCTACGTAAATATTTAGATATTCCGTCATTTTGGAATTTCATGGTCGAACAAATTATGATAATATATCTTCAGTAAAACAATACATTGGTGGGTATGAATCAATGCCTCTACTTCCTAAAAGAAGAAAAAATTGTTTTAAATTTCATAAATAATTGATTGAAGACAAAATTCACTGAAATAGTTTTAGACATTATCGTTATTTCAATGTTCATACACATGTCTCGACAGCCCCTCCATTATATCTCTAACAACTAGTAGTAAGCGTGATGGAATAAAGCAAACATTTAAATTTTTAAATCAAACATTTACAAAGTCTTTTTAAGTGTAAACAACAAGCAACACTTACTTGTAAATTTAGCAAATTAGATTCGAACTTTAATCTAAAAATTCATGCATTTGTAACATTACCAAATAGAAAGGAAATAGGATATTAACCTGCATCAAAATGCCACAGGAATGAAACACTTTCACCAATATTAAACCACTTATATAGGCTAAGTAATATGGCAAATATGCTCTTCTCTAAAGTAAAGCATTAACCACAGCAAGTTTATTAATGTTCCATCTTTTGAAAACTTTAATGAGATTGAAAGGAAAATATTCATGAGCTGCATAACAATGATCTTTTTTCTATGAAGTGTTATTTCCTGAAAATAAATTTAAAACATAAGAACATCGTCTAAATTTAAAACATAAGAACATCGTCTAAATTTAAAAAATAAGAACATCGTCTAAATTTAAAACATTAGAACATCGTCTAAATTTAAAACATAAGAACATCGTCTAAATTTAAAACATAAGAACATCGTCTAAATTTAAAACATAAGAACATCGTCTTTTTGAGAACTCTTCGAAGTGAACGTCCCAGGTGAGCAGCAGGTGAGCAGCAGGGGAGCAGCAGGGCAGTAGTAGGTACAGTACGTGGAAGAGTTATTGAGTAATATTGTGATTGTGACATCATTTGGAATCACGTCCAGACATGTTTTCGCTCTGCTCAGACGATATTATAAAGTCACCAATTTCTTGTAAATGCTCCTCATTCCGTCACGAGATAAGACACCAAAACTGCCACACAGATACGACGAATTGGACGACATTGTGGAGGTGAGTTTAATTTCTTTAGTCGTGTTACTATTTCATATGTAGACTTTTTCAATGTCAACATATTCTCGCTATAGCGTAGCATCCACGAGAAAATTTTCTTCTTTTTCCTATATCACAGATGGCTTTCATGTGTTCCTTGTGTCCAAAAGAGTTCAAACTAAAACACCACTTAAAACGACATGTAGCTGGTGTCCACATCAAGGACAGAAAGCATGTGTGTAAAACATGTCAGAAGGAGTTTTCGAGACGAGATAACCTACTACGACACCAACGTAAACACGAAGGGAGAGAGAGGGGTCAAACTTGCAATTTGTGTGAAAAGTTGTTCTTTCGCAAGCATAATTTGAAAAAGCACATGAAGATTCACGGTAAAAAAAAAGACCAGACCAAACCAGAATGTGCATGTTGGAAAGGGTGAAGGACCTTGTAGTCTACATATTAGCGTTGATGGTAGCTAGAGTTGCCTACGGATGCTTCCGTGAAATCTGTGAAGGATGGAAGATGAGCTGGCCGTCTCCAAGGGATCCGACGTGCTTACGCTTTGTATCAATGGAGAAGTTGGATATTGGCCAATTTGAAACATTTCACCATTTTGTGAAAGACGTGTGGGTTGTCGATGCTACAGAGGATTATCTGTGTAACACCGTCGATATCCCTACCCTAAGGACCTGTTTAGAAAAACTTCGAAGAGGTTGGGTGCAGTCACCACAACGGGTATGGGATGCACTGAAGTGAAAAGACATTGAAGAGGCAATTCGCATTCGTCTAGAAGAGACATTCATACCGCGGTGGATGGGAAACGTCAATCATGCTGTGGAGTAGCATTTATGGTGTTTAGCATGTTTACAGCAGTTTATAGAAATGTCGATTCAATAAAGCAAATGAAGAAAGACACGATAATTATCTTTGATTATGTTTTCATTTCCACTGTTTTATTGATTTATAAACGAACACGTTCACCATTCCCGTTCCCCAGTTCGTGGCCATGCACCCCTTTCAGTGTTTTGTTGTCACGACTGTCGAGTCTGAGCACTGAAGGACACCTCTCATCGACTGCACACGAAGGATTGTTTTCGGTAAAAGATCTTCGACTCCGGGATTTGAAACGGGTATAGTTTATCCTTAGTTTTACAATGCAGAGTCTGTCCATTTCTTAAGTTCCCGTTTTAAAATAACTCCCATGGCCTTATTTATTTGAGTTAGAGCTTCCCAAGAGTCAATCGGGCAACACAAATTTTCACTACCATCGTCCTCCTTGCCATCATTATCGGTCACAGTGTCTTCTGCGGACTCCTCTTCGCTGCTGTCGGCTCCCTCGTTGTCGCTATCGGCGTCACTGTCGTCAGTTTCACTGCTTTCAGTCATGTCTTCTTCCTCCAGAGGCTCTGATGCACTATCGTCAGATCGCTCTCTGAGATATCGTCGTATGAACCCTTGTCTGAAGAGTCGTGATGTCGCTGAATTCCCTTCGCCCTTCTTAGAGCCCCCAACGTACATCTCGAGGTCTCCATGAGAGTGTTTGTGGAGCCGCTCTATATGCCGACGGAGATTGTAACCTCGCGTAAAAGGCAACTGGCAGATATGATAAAGATGAGACATGCTGAAAGTGCTACAATCACGAAGATCTGCTATAAAATGTGACACACACGAGTATCCATCGACTTAAATGTACCCTACTCGCTAGGAACAGATCAGCATGCGTCACAGAGCACTCGGAGCACATGAGCATGGGCAATGAAACACGCGGAGCAGAGGAGCATGCGCAGTGGAGTACATGGAGCACAGGAAGCACGCGTGATAACACTCGGGGTAGAGGGCAGATGCAGAGAGGCACGCAGGGCCGATAAGTATGTGCATATGGCTCAATGGGAGCAGAGGAGCATACCTAGTGGTATGCCCGGAACAGAGGAGCAACGCACGGAGCGCGGAGCAGAGGGGCGTACGTCGGTGTATCGTTTGTGCGACCCACAAGCTTGGCAGTTTAGACTCGTAACGTTAAGGCAGAACACATTGACCCTGCATGGTAGTATTTTATCCGCAAGAGTCTGCTCTTTCTTCCTATGTTCTGATGATATTAAGCTTTATTCGTTGTTTCAGTCATAAATCTTTCGCTTAGGCTTTGCAAATATTTTTTTTCAACCCAGACCTACGGGTGAGCTCTTCTCGACACACACCTACATGACGCAGAGGGAATGACCAAACTGTTATGGAGTATACCGAACAACGACATGACGTTGATACCTCAATTTGGGCTAGCTTTCGGCACAGACTCTTTAACGGAATCTTGTTTACATGATCGTCTAGACACCACGTGGGATATACTCTGTTACGTTGTTCTTATATCAATTTCTTTTGGTTTATTTGAGTGGAAGAGCTTTCAAACACTTGCCAGTGTACAAGTTTTCAAACACCTCATCAGCACACACAGTGAACAGACATCTTAGCCCACAATGGTGAATGCAAATATTAATGTAAATGAAAAGAAGTGTTGCTTTGTTTCTAGTATGTTATGCCTTTATACACTCACCTTTGGTACGAGTTAACGCGTCCGCCGATGTTGCCACTTTTGCTGGTAGTATGGCTCCTAATGAAACATCCTCGAGATCGGTTACATAAAGAAGAAACACCTGTATGCGAGGCAGAAGCTTACACTCTACCTGTAGGAATTTAGTGCATAGTCCTCCCGTGTTATTTGAGTTGAACTAACGTACTTTTTATCAATTGAATTGTTTAGGCTGCATTTTGTGTAGCTTTTACTACCTTGGAATATCTCTTCGGATGAGGGAGCAAAATAAAAAAAGCTACCCGCATATTGCACCACTTTCTTGGAGGCCTTCACCACACAAACACACATGCGAGCGCGCGGACGCCACCAATGAGGCCTCACACCCAAACGGGATGCCGAACCTGGGCGGCCTCAGGCCGATCGGCCTTGTGGGGGGCCGCCCCGGTAATAAATACACTACTTGCGTCCTGCGTTTGTATACAGCAATGGGGGTCCTTCCTTTGTCACTACATAAAGGTGCCATCCTGAGGGAGAGGTCTATAAAAAATTTTCAAAGGGGAGGGGGAAAACCCTCCCCTTTGAAAATTTTTTGTTAATTTAAGGTTGCTTAGATGCAAAATGGCGCTATCTTTGGGATATTTTTAGAGCTGATCATTTATGTCTAGAAAATGTCCGTAATTAAGTGAATTCTAATTTTTCCTACTGGCTGAATTTTTTTCCAACTGAGTGGCAGCGCGTAAATTGCACCTTCTTTTTGTGCGCTTTGCTTTTGTATACGGCAGTGGGGATCCTTCCTTTGTAACTACATGAAGGTGCCGTCCTGGGGGAGGGGTCTAAGTCGAGTTCCCTTTGAGAAATTCTTGTTAAGTTAAGGTTGCTTAGATGCAAAATGGTTATATCTTTGGGATATTTTTGGAACTGATCAAATATGGCTGGAAAATGTCCATAATTAAGTGAGTGTTAATTTTTGGTTAGGTGAAAGAGAAGAGTATGTTGTCTAAGAGAAGAAAACGTTCCCTAAACCTGCTGAACCCCCATTTTTGGCAACTTTACTGCCTTCTATCCGGGCAAAAGGTTGTACGCAAAAATACGTGTATGCAGTCAACAGAAACTTTCTTGGACTTACGAAAATTTTCCTTTCCTTCATTGTGCATTATGAAAGGGCATGTAAGGCTGGCAGATACCTGCATAGGGCCTCCTGGAATCTCTGGATCAGTTATATAAAATGGGTGCACTGACATATTGCTTATTACCTGATTACCTGACATCCAAATGATAATATAGAGTATGACGCCCAGCACTTAACGTCTATCGTATTTTTACTAATTTTGAAAAAAAAAATCTAGACGAACAGCTTCCAGCCGAATGGGGAATGGGCGGAAGGAAGAGTATAAGGTGCAGGAAGGTGACATTAGACCTCCCTGATAGTTATAGCAAAAGGGGTGAAGGATTAACACGCCCGTGGTTTCAGACTGTACACCAAGATTATGGTAGAAAAGTTCACTGGTACGTTTGTGTTTATAACGTTCATAAATGATACAACGTGGATTGTGAGGACTGCGCGTAAAGCGTGTCGAAATTTGGGGGTATACTTCAGTGCTAAAATGAAAAACCTGCATGAAGGCTCAGCCAGGGGTGGTGCTTTGATTTACCGAAATGGGGGTCAAGCGCCCTGACTGGGGGACAGCTACTCTAAGCCCCGACGATGCAATTTGTTGCCGAAGTTGAAACATAAGGCGCCCGAAGCGCGCCGAAAAATTTGGGTTTATATTGAAAAAGATATCACATTTTTGTTTTCATTAAGGATAGTTGAAAAAGTTTGGATATTTATTGAAGAATCTGCCCTACTTAAGAGCAAACCCATGAAATTTGTTTGGGCGTCCGCATGGTCGTCGTCGGGGATTGCATTCTTTATCTTACCCATTAAGGGGCCCCTTACGAAACTGAAAAATCTTTCTTCTTACAAAATGTTTGCCACGGTCAGACGGTTGCAAGGCTGAAGACAGAATTTCCCAAAAGTTAGGAAAAGAGGATATAACTTCGCAACGATGCATTTTCTCTAGAATTAGGCCTACACAGAAGAACAATATTTGTAGAAACGTTAAATAAATCCAATATGTGTGAACCAGCGGGCGTTAACACTAGATAGAACTATATAGATGAAAGCGCGCGTAGCGAGCGAAAAGTTTTTGAAGTTATAGAGAAAATCTTATCAGAACTTACTGACTACGGGCCTGATAAATAGTCATGTAGAATATTTTCTGAGCATATCTATGTCTTCACCAATATTAGTTTATATAAAGTTTTGCGCAGTTTTGGGGGCTAGGAAGGGGCTAAAGCCCCCCTAAGACCCTTCCCAAAGCCCCTAGCCCCCCGTAGAACTGCGCCTGGTATAATAACCATAATAATGGTCATGAGATAGAGTGCAAATCGTGACGCATGCCCTCAAAGAGCGCCACAATTTTTCATTAAATAAGATTTCCGTGACAAAGCCTGCATTTAGAATCTGCATCGAGACACTTTCAATTGCCCAACAAACCAACATGCCACTCAAAAAGCCAGTTTTTTCCTGGTAATTCGTAAACAGCTTTCAACTTCTGCTGCTGTGCTTCTCCGAAATTAAGTTGCCGTCTGAAGAAATCGATAAATAAGAACAACACTGCGGTAAGGTTTGGCCAAATTTTGATAGTTTGAGAAGAATTTGAGAAAATTCTAATAGTTTGAAAAACATTTTTGATAGGGAATGATTGCAATAGATCTATCACATACATACAAACCAGGGTTCTAGCTACGGTGGGCGGCGCCCGGCGGGGCCGACCAGCACTCCTTATTTGCGCCCGGCACCCATGGTCAAATGTACTGTTCCACCCGGCACAGATTTTCTGCAAACTAAACTGAAACGTTGCAGAAAATGCGCTATTTTGATCGTATTCCAAGCACACGTGTTAAAATTTTGCAATATGGAAAATGAAAACGCTGAATAAAAGAAACAAACTTAATTAATGAGTTTAAAAAAGCAGTTTCTAGCCATTTCTATACTGAACCTTAAGAGGATCATTACATTAAAAAAATATTGACTAAAAATGGAAAAAAATACCAAAAACGTAAAACTAATTAAACATCAACTAAAAAACTGAATAAAATTACACATATAAATAGGTAATAAAATTGCAAAAGGTAGCACCATTTTGAACAAAATCCCCCTTAAAGATGCAAAATTTTCTTAAAGGGGAGGGGAACCCTCCCCCCCCCCCGAAGGCGTTTCGCAAACCAACTGCCGGCTGGCACTAAATATGCTCTAGCTAGAACCCTGATACAAACACAAATATTACGTGACAAAGGACAGTTTTGATTAGATTTAACGTGAGGAAAATAACGTTTGATATTATTGTCACTTGATCTAGTTGGAAAATATATACAAAGTTGACAAAAGCTCATTCGGAAAAATGTGCTAGACTGAGATATCACAAATTCCAACTGGTATTTCAGATTTTCCGACTATCGTCGCTCTGACGAATTTTGGGGGTGAGACATCGCCACACCCCCCGGTCTCCACTGCTCTGGCCTCCTTGATCATGAACTCACTAGAGATCCCCTGAACAAATCCCAGTGGAACCACTTGGAAATAGTGGGGACTAAAATTTACTTGTTCAGGATAGTTGTTTGCAGTGATGTCAAGGGGGTCTAAATCGGCGAATAATAATTGGATATCTGGTTGTGTCCGAATCAGGAAGTCGTCTGCTTTGATCGAGCAGTGGTGCAGAGCAAGGATCCCCCACCCAGCTTTTGGGTAGTGGCCAAAGACTCGAGATACACCCAAGTCTGTCTAATGGGACATTAAAATGGCAGTTCAGGAAGCAGGATTGGGAGCGATTAGAACACTCCTGTGTTGTTACTCTCTGAGCACAGTGTTCATCCACAATCAATCTTATACAGGATCCTCGTGATTAACCAAGAGACTTTCTGTCCTACAAATATTAAACTAATAACGTTGGCCTAGGTTCAAATGTAGTGTAGTGTAAGGCCCAGTATGTCAAGTATACTGCAATTTTAAGCTTGGGCAGTGGTATCCCACCAAAGATACCTAGGATTAACCCTATAGTTCTAAATACAATTGGTGACTGCACTGTGACTGACATTTATTCAGACAGTGATTCCACTCTGGTTGGTCAATGGCGACTTTTACTGTCAGTTGTGCCCCCCCTCCCCCCCCCCCAGTTAAGCTCCCATAGAGTTGTGTGTTCACCTAGAGTCCAAGAAACGTAGTGCGGGTTTCTTTGGTTATGTCTCGGAGGGTGTACTAGACAGGTGTGGTGTTTATGTTGGAGGAGGGGTTAGAAGTTAGAAGTAAACTTAGCATAGAAACTTTTTACTGAGCTTTTAACTTACTTCCAATTTAGCATCATGTAAATTTCATGCTGTGTGCATTTTGGTAAGTCATCACAAAAATAGCAGAGATTCTTTGGCTGCTAAATTTTTGATTTTCAATGAAGAAGTAAAATTAACTTCAGGTCGTCGCATGCCAAGGCAGGAGAGGACTGTTGTTGATATGGAACTTGGAGAAAGGTACGGCTATTTTTAAGTCCAGCAATGGCTCGAGGAAGATAGACTAGGCTATCAGGGTTTGCATTACTGCTGCACAAAGGGTGTGGGTGTTTGTATATGCTCTGTGTGTGGCAGAGACCATGTTAGCCCTAGTCACATACATCAAAAGAAGATTTCCAGCTATAGCTACCATGCCATGATTACAGCCCAATCTGCTTGAGTGACATCCCTCAACATGACCAGTGTGTTTCTGATGTACATAGTGCGGGGAACTGAAATTTAGCAGTAGTCTTGAAATGGTTGATGTTTTTGTAATTTGTATGTGCATTTGGTCCACTTAAACATGTTTGTTAAATGGAGACTTGCTACACTGTTTGCAAATATGTAAGAGAGAAGGTTAAATCGGGACAGATGATGAGTCAAATTGATAAAAAAAATCCCCCTTTTTCTTTGATAGCCTATCAACCACAGCTAGTAAATTAAGGATGGTCAGTCCTCAAAAATTGGAAGTGGACTCTAAGTTTCAAAATTCATTTCTAATTTCTTTGAAAGAATGACTTTCCATTCTTCTACAGCCCTATCACAATGGTTAAATTCAGGGGCGTAGCCAGGAATTTGTCAAGGGGGGGGGGGGGGAGGCCGAAGCCCATAGACAGACTCTCAGCGCTTTCCGCTACCGTGGGTTGGCGCGAAGCGCAAGAAAACTTTGGCCCAAAATGCCTCCCAGATCGCTGAAAATGGCACTTCCCCGGCCTATTTACCACATATAAATAAGGGAAACACTAGCAGTATTGTAAAAATAAACATTAAAAAATAAAAAAAATATGCTCAAGGGGGAGGCTTCCCCCCTCCCCCCTTAGCTACGCGCCTGGTTAAATTGCAGATTGCATGTGATATTGGATGGTGTCTGGATCTCAACTAGCCACTTCAATTTGACCCCTTTTCCTGTAAGATTTCTAGTAACAAGGCTGTGTTTGCTACAAGCCATAGGGTATCTATACTGAACTATCACAACTAGCATAAAGCCGGAGAATATTTCAATTTTTGCAAGGTTGGAAGGCAGTTAAAATTTAAGGCAAATGAAACCAAGGCTGCCATGCTAATATTGACATGGATCAAATATGCTTTTGTATTGTTGTTGCTTGATTAGCACTTTTAAGGCACAGGCCAGGTAAGGCTGCCACCCCTAAGACGGGATTGTAGCCCCCTGAAATTTTCCTGAAAGGGTTTAAAGAACCTAATAATATTCAAATTTTGAAGAGAAATTTTTATAAGTATATGCACTCAGTCTGCACCAGGTGCAATATTTTGGCATCTGACAATCACGAAAACTACAAACAGAACCAGAACTTGTTTTAACCTATTTTAAAATGAGTTTTATGCAGAAGTGTTACACCAATTGGGCTTCTGTGCTTATCAGTCTAGTCACAGAGTCACTCCTGGGAAGGTTACTATAGTTTTGGTTTTAAGTTTTGCAAAATAAAAATGGCAAATTTTTTACCAACAGTTTCTGATGTGAAATCTCTTATTAAGAGATGCTCCTTACTTTTTTAACACCTGGAAGTGCCATTTCCAAACACCTGGGGATGTTTCATATGTAGCCGAACATGTTTTGGCACATTCTACTCCAATCATAGAGGCTTTTGCGCCTAGATATTGTCACAGGGATGTGTTAGCTTGCAGTAAGAAAGCCTGTAACTCACTCACTGTTCAATGTCAACAATACAAGTAAAAAAAAATACTAGTGAGGGGATCAGACTTGTGCAATGGTAAGAACTTGTTTACTCCACATAGGGCGTGAATAGTTTCAGCACAGATTCAATATCATTGAAATGTAGTTTAATAATACTTCAATGTAATGCTCAAAGTTTATTACCTACCTCAAAAATTCCAAGGGGATCCACATCCACAGTATATACCATGTGGGAAGGGCTGTGGCATCACTGCTGCATGGTCATAAGATTTCCCACCGCTGCTCTCTGGCAGCCGCGTTGCCAGGAATTTGCCTAGGAGGAGGCAAAGCCAGTAGGCAAACTATCTAAGCATAGCACCACCCACAGGTTGGCGCGAAGCGTACAAGAAAATTGTGGTCGAAAATGCCTCCCAGATCCCTGAAAATGGCACTTCCCAGGAGTTGTAAGTTGCATCTGAACGTTTTCTATTTTAAGATCTCATAAGTTACTAGCGATATCATAAAAAATCATTTTACAAATACAAAAAATACGCTCAAGTGGGGCGATAGCCTTCTTCGCTCCCCGGCCTTGTTCTCCGGCAAGAATTTGATAGCACAAGCGTTGTGACTTTTCAGCAACATATAAATTTGTAGTCCAGTGTAGTCAGAAAACCCCTTATGTGTGGAGCATCATTTCTGTCAGTCCCTTCACTTACCCACTGGAAGTGATCACAAGACCAAAAGTACTCATGGCCCCAAAAGTCATGTCTCACCCCAACTACCTTTAGTAACTAAAAGCCGATGTTTTGTCAATGTCAAATGTTTCTCATAATCGTTGTCCAAACTCACTATGTAAAAGCATCAACAAAAGCATTGTTTTGTGTGTGTGTGTGTGTGTGTGTTTATTTATTTACTTTTTTTTTTGGATTCTCATTCAATACTGTATGTTTCTCTTTCCAATCATCAGTTTCATTACACTGATTGTAATCATATAAATGTGAATACATCACTCATTTTAAAATAATCTCTTACGGCTCTAAAAACGAGTAGGAGGACGTAGTCTTCTGGTATTTTCTAAGGTTACCAAAATTGCCAACATATATTTTTTAAGGTACCCAGAAAGTGCACATATTTTCAAGTTACTAAGAAGGTAAACACTCTATTCTATGGAATGACTAATGAGTGCACATTGAACTAAGTCCTTAATGTACTTTGTGAAGTACATTCTGCCACATATTCAGCTCTTGGAGTCAGCCCAACGTTGAAGGGTACTTTTACATCTTATCAATATACACTATATACCATTCTATAGCTGTAATACTCCTTAAAGGAAAGGTGTACCAAGTTGAACTTAAACTGTTAAATTGATTCAAAACTGCAAAACTAAATTGCTCATACGTAAACCATCGGTTTAGGAAGGATCAAATGTGACAGCGCAACCGCCAGTTGGCCCGTATGGGGCAACGAAAATTTTGTCCAATATGCCTGCTAGCTAGTTGCAGGAAATGAATCAAATGATATTTCCAATGCCTTGTAAGTTGCATCTGAACATTCATTATTTTTTAAAATTTATTCTTGCAAGAAGTAAATAAGATAAAATACTAACCTTAGTTATTACTTGTTTGTTTGTTTGTTTGTTTTTTTTTTTTTTTGCTGTCTTTTTTTCTCTTATTTTCTCTTAAATTCTTTGTTCCTTATGCAGCCTTTATGTTTCTGACTCAGCTACGTCAGTTACCATTGTTTTTGTTGTAATCGGGAAAAAATCTCAACAATCCCCTCGGGGTTTTTAGTCTGAATTCCATCTACGTTATTATTATGTATTTAATTATAATATTGTATCTTCGCACATTTCAATGATGTAGAAAAAAAAAATGAAACGAAACAAATGAAAACTTACCCTGTAGGGGGTAAATGGTACTGGATGCTACCGTACTCTATAGAATTACATAAATGTGGTACAATGAAGTTGAAGACGAACAAAGCTTTAATTAAGGAAGGTGGTCCAAGAGTGATGTGTACATTTGTAGATCAATTGCCTGGGAGAGGGGAATGGGGGATGAGGAAATTTTTGAATTCTTATGATGCCTACACGCAAAATGGTGGCATTTACATATAGTAATTCGACCTACGCAATTGGTCACATTTTTCAGATTTTTTTTATCATGCTTCACTGAATTTGACTGGAAGATACGGTAACCTATTCCCATAGTACATTGTCCAATTTTGCTAAACTTATTTGCTAAAAACATTGCCGTAATATGTGTTACAGGAAAAACGTTTATATGTCAAGAATTATGGTACCATTTCATTGTATTATTTAAAGTCAACGTCTTGAAATTGATAAGTGCAGTGACCTACCTAGGAAATTTGACACCTGTGATTTTCATCCTAGGGGAAGAGTCCAAGTTTTGTTGGTGGAAGCTGCTCCCCGGTCCTTAATACTCCACTGGGTCAACAAAACAATCATTGGCGGACAGAAATGGAATGACCCAAGGGCCAATCTCAGTGCCTTTGGTGTGTGTCCACGCAGTATAGCATATCTTCAAATGCATTTTATGTGTACTTATGAGCAGACAACAAATATCACAATTTGATCATTTTTCCAATAATAGCCTGACCAAGACTAACGCCGGTCGGTTTGATGATGCATGGAAATTGTGACTAGATCAGTGATGGCAGGTGTTGTACGAGTCTTTGGAACAACAATATACAAGTTGTTCAAAAGTACAGTGTGATACATGCCTTGTTGCCATTGGTACGTGCAAAGGTAGTGTAGTAATTATCGAATGCACTTATCGTAAACTTTTTTTCCAAAAGAACAAGGGACCTACAGCTCTGTTTATTTTGGGTTAAGTGCTATATTTATTTGGGGAAAAATGGGGGAAGCAGAAATCTGAGGTGCCCCCTCTCCTCATGGTCCCGTAATGCTACCACTGTCTATGGTATAGTTCAACTGTGATTGTGCATTCGTGCGCGAAGAGCCTTGGGAAATTTTCACTCATTTCCATTACACCTTATTACTGTTGAAAATGGATTACGCACCAAAATGTCCGTTACAAGATTCCTTACATAGCAATACCAAAAGATATGCATAAATGGCAAGGATAGGGTGAGTTAGGAAGGTTCAGAGATCTAGACAAATGCACTTTACAAGAATGAGTCAATTTTGGTCCAAAACATGCATTTCTGACCCCAAAATCCCCTCCCAATATCAATAGTTATAAGCCACAACACCCCCTCCGACTTCTTCACTCATTAAAATTTGTATTAGAAGCTACCTTACAAAGCGCCTTAGTGCTATTTATAGATCCAAAGCCACTCGCGTTTCACTGTGCAGTGAGCATTGTGCACTATGTGATATAGCCTTTGTCAAGGCTTTTCTGCCATTTATTATCCCTCCTTTGTTATTTCGATTCGAATCTTCGGGTTCACCTAGCCTGCCTCGTATTTACTGCGCCTCCACGGATCTAGCCTCGGCGTAGCGCATACCGGGGGACTATAACACAGTAGGTAACAGCCAGTGTTTACAAGGAGGTAGGAGAAACTTAGCCGGAAAAGACTCGGCAGAGGCTATATTTGATAGTTTGCACAGTGTATAAAGGTCATATAGGTCAGTGTGTGTAGTTCAGTGTGGGCTGTATAAAAAAAGTAAACAAAGAGTAAAATGGGCATATCTTCCTCATTTTTGATCCAATTACATCAAATTTGGTATCAAATGAAAGAGAAAAGTAAGCCAAACAATGTCCTGCACAAAACTTACAAAATAATAGTGTTCTGTATGGGTATTCTATGGAAAGAAAGATCGTATGACGCCATATAATTTACATATTTGCATGCATAATGAGATAGTTTACAAAAATAAAATGTTCATTCAAATTCCCCATCTTTGCTCTTTACAATGATATATATATATCATTCAAATTCCCCATCTTTGCTCTTTACAATGATATATATGTTCTCACATAAAGTATTCTTCTTAATTAACCAAAAAAAAATCCTGAGAGTATTACTCTGCAATGCTTTACTGAAAGGAGTTCAATTTGTCACTAAAAATAAAAAATATGAAAACAATTTTAATAATTTTCAATACCTTTCAAGCTATTTTTAGCTCATACCAGCATGCTGGTGTGAGCTATTGTGATCACGCGGCGTCACTCTATCTGTCTGTCTGTCTGTCTGTCTGTCTGTCTGTCTGTCTGTCTGTCTATCTATCTGTCCACACTTGTTCAAAATGCTTCTCCTCCCACACGCTTTCAAGGATTTGTTTGAAACTTGGGCACAATGTTCCTTGGGTGGTGGGCCATTTGGGGTGTTCAGGAATTTTTGGTCCAAGGTCCAATGTGGACCCTAGGGCCCATTTTATGAAATTCTACAAAATGCTTCTCCTCCTACAGATTCTCTTGTACAATGTTGATGTTTTGCCATAATGTTACTCTGTTATTGGTCCTTTCGGGGTGTTCAGGAATTTTCGGTCCAAGGCCCGAGATGGACATTGGGTCCATTTTGTGAAATATTGCAAAGTAATTAACTTCTTCTCTATTTAATGTTTAAAGAGAGGTAACAGTCTCTAATTATAATGCTTGGTTAGTGATCTCATTATGGTGTTCTTGAATTTTGGTCTAAGGTCCCATGTGGGCCCCAATGGCTCATTTTATGAAATTTTACAAAATACTTTTTCTCCTACAAATTGTGTTGTACAGTGTTGATGATTTGTCATAATGAAGCTCTGTTAATGGCCCTTACAAATTACTTCTCCAATTTGGGACGAAGAACACTTTTGATACCTTTCTAACCAATTTTGTGCCACCCCTCTATTTTACCAGTCTCACAAAATCACTTTACAACCTATTTTTCTTTGTACTGCACCCTCTTTAAAACTGTCTGTGTAGAAGAGGTCAATCCTGTGCAGTTGTTTAGGTTAGTTTAAAGGTAGCTGCTTAATGGGATTTCCATTGGGTATTTCCATTGTGTATGCAATGTCAGAGCACGTGGGTGTGTTTGTCGTAATGATCCTCTGTTAATGGTTCTGTTAGGGTTTACAGAAATTTTGGGTCCAAGGCCCAATGTACCCTTGGGTCCATTTTGTGAAATATTGCAAAATGGTCAATTCCTCCTCCAGTTAATGTTAAACAGAGTTGAAGGCCTGTCATAATGATGCTTTGTTAGTGATCTGTTTATGGTGTGCTGGAAGTTTCAGTCTAAGGTCCCATATGGGCCCTACGGCCCTTTTTATGACATTTTGCAAATTGCTTACTCCTGCAGATTCTCTTGTGCAATGTTGATGGTTTGTCATAATTATATTCGGGTAGTGGTACCTTCAGGGTGTTTAACAAGTTGGGGTCCAAGGCACAAGATGGACCATAGGGTCCATTTTGTCTAGTATTGCAAGTAATTGACTTTTCCTCCAGTTAATGTTTAACAGAGTTGACGGTCTGTTATAATGATGCTTGGCTAGTGATCTGTTTCTGGTTTTGTAGAATTTTGGTCCAAAAGCCCATGTGGACCCTATGGCTCTTTTATGAAGTATGCAAAAGTGCATCTTCAGCTACAGATTCTCTTGTACAATGTTGATGGTTTGTCATAATGATACTTGAAATTTGGGGTCCAAGACCAAAGATGGGCCCTAGGGGCTTTTGCTTTCTTAAATTGTATTCATGAAACAACTTACAAAGCAAAGATAGCATGACAAATTTTTTGTGACATTCGGGAAGGTGCCATCAGGGTATGTGAGATTTGGGGTCATAAACCATTTGACGCCATTTAAAGTCATATGATGCTTGTACTAACGAGGACTAGAAGCCAGGGACCCTTAATTGGTTGAAGGTATGAGCTTCAGCACCATTGGTGCTCTAGTTTTATATGCCGAGACATTACTCCTAAACTTATTGGGAGTCAAAAGGCATCTCGGTCCCTCAGTCAAATAAGTGGGAGGCACGCTCCCACCCCTCTTAACCCCCCCCCCACCGCTTCCTAAGTCTATGTAAACTATAAAACAATTTACAATTAATGGCTGCACTAGAGGATATAGAACAGACATCTTCTAAATAGGACAAATTCAAGCTGAAAATTTTCAGCCGCAAAATTGCGCCGGAACATAGACGACGTTATTGTCCATGTATTCAACATATAGGCCCTTATGCAAACGAGAGCGTGTGTGCATTCGTTTATGTATGTGAAGACATGAAGTATTCACAAGATACCATCTGAAGGTATGAGCATGTCTTTAAGTATGTGTTCTTTAAAAACCCAATTTCCTCATCCCAGACAGTTTAAATTCTCCTACTAGTTTAGTTCTAGTTCCTTGAATTAAAAAAGAACCGTCTTAAGTACTCTTTAGACAACACTTTGTAGTTTTGCTCAGACATCTCAGTCTCAACCGTAGGGGGAAGAGTGGGTTTGAGGGATACAGCCACAGTAATTTTCAGTTGATTCTTCCAAAAATATCATCAGCTGTGCCAGAGAAAGGCAAAAAGTTACCTCTGAAAAAATGACAAAATTCATGTCCGACAGTCCTATAGTCAAGGCCACAGGCTGTTGAGCTAGTGCTACCGTGGGTGTCGGTTTGTGAATGTAAGTATATGAAAGGTCTTCGAGTAATCTGAGACTTTGTGCCATGTTGGCCAAACTACATCTCTCTATCTGTCAAAATACAGTTACAAATTGTTTCAAATTTAGATTGCACTTGATCTAAAATACATTTGAGGTGATGAGTGTTGGGTATTAAAGGGAAATATAGCGATTGTGGTAGCAAAAATGTCCATATCTTTAAAACTCTGATTTATGTGTAGAGAATAGTGGGCAATGCAAAATAAGGTCATCTGTGATAAGGATATTTACTAAGGAAATTGAATGAAGACAGTTTCCATACCATGCAGGATTGACATTGTTGTAAGCAAAGGTACATTTACTCCAATCCAAATATGTTTCCTACAAAAAAATCCACATGATGGGCTCCTGCCTGTTCCAAAGACTACGGTATACACCTCAGTCCTACAACCTAATGATTTCTTATTTTACGATCCCTTCACATCATAATGGTATTTTGCTTTTACGTTTAACACAGATTGTACATAACCAAATTTAACACACTGTTATAATGGTATATGACATAGATATGAAACCACCTATTCATCCGCTGTCAGCATAATCATTAAATTAACAGTTAAATAAAACTTATAGATGTGTATGTAAATTTTAAAATTCAAAATCTCTTAACTTTTCTCTCAAGGCCAGACAGAATTCAAGCATGAAATCTCCGTCAGTAATTAATTCTTTGGGTACATCAGTGTCACATTCATTTGTATATATATATATATATATATATATATACATATATATATATATATATATATATATATATATATATATATATATATACATATATTTATTTCCGTGAGGGCTGTTACGATATGATACAGAATATTATACATACAGAATTCCCGGGAGGGCTGTTACGATATATTATTTATGACGGATCCCTGTCTGAAACGGCTCTTACAGAATATAACACCTGGGGAATGTCTATGGCTACCTTCTTTTCAAGTCAAGCCTATCTTGACAGTCGGAGATCTGACCTCAATTCTGAGCCGTTATTTCATCATTATTAAGCACTGTGACCTACACCGGAAGTTGCTTATATTCTGTTTTCCGGTTTACAATGCTCGCGCAGACGAATTCATGAGCTCGGATAGAATCGGCTTATTTTCACATCCACGAGTCACTCCGAGCTGTCTAACGTGAACTATTTAAAAGAACATACCTTTAACTCCGGAATTAAACGAGTAACAACGGAAAATTCCGAATTTAGTGCTCTCTGACGACGATTTTCCCCATCGTTATGAAATTCAACTTGTACAGGTGAGCATTTTCACTGGCATTTTATCGTTTTGTGAGAATAGCGTCTTAAACATAAACGGGGAATAAAATGTTTGGTTTCAGGTCCTTAACAAAATTATACAGCCCTTCACAAATGATTCGAGGTGTTTTAGGCCTGATTTTGAATGAAATTTAGGCTATAAAGTGGACTTCCGGGCTAGGTATTCTTAAACGACGTTTCAGTATCCTAACGTTATTCTGCATATGCAGAGTGCGCGCTTGTGTGAAATTACTACAGAGTTTCAATGTGGCTAGGCCTAGTGATCGACTGATATATTTTATCGTAATAAATAACGCAAGTTGGACTGTGTCCGTGCATTAGTTTTGTTCTTATGATATGTGGTGCAGTGTTAATGGCAATTGTTTGGTATGTTTAGGCCCTATTTAATATGAATTACGCCTAACAATTATAACATTTGAAGGCATGAACTTGAAGTCCTGTGGGCCTAACTTTAGGGCCTAGCGCCAGGCCTAGCCAACGTAGTTTTAGTTGGGCATATTCATTACCCTAGCCTCCTGACGTTACTGAACATTACACTTACAGTGTTAGGCCTAGCAGTAAATGGCTTGATCAAATATCGGGCTTAAGTTGGACATCTGTACAGTGTACTGTAGCCTAGCTTGTAAGTCCTGTAGCTCAGTGTTTTGACACCTGAAGACGTTTTGGCATGGGGATTGTTTTGACCAATAGCGGGGACCAGGGACCACATTAAGGATTTTGTTTTGCATGGCAAAACTGCTATGCATTTTTTATGTTGTATAGCAATTAACAGTTATTTTTTCAATTTTTGTATCGCTACTGTGCTCATTTGCATCTCAAAACTGCGATGCGATACAGCTATTGTGGACCCTGGCGGGGACGTTATGGTACTGTACGGAACGTTTTGGTAAAGGGATGTTTCAGCTGGTAAACCTTTCTATAAGTACCTGGTGGTAGTCACAGGCAGTCCTTGCGTTATAGTAAATACACTGGCCTAAATAAAAGAAGGCCGGACACTCTAGAACGCCTAGACATCCAACTTCACCAAACTGAATCAAGTTTCATGTCTTATTCTTAACTTTACCTCTTTTCAATATACAGGAATGTTCTAAACATGTTTTTAGATCAGTAGAGTTGTATGATAATTTATTTACTCTGAAATTGTCTTAAAAAAGGAACATTTTTCAGCTAGCCTGAGTACGTTGCTTGCAAAATATTCCATAGGGTTGGGTGGTCATGTAATCTGTCAGACTATTTTGAAAAACCCCGTACAGCTGTTGAAAATGAAACCATTGACAATGAGTCTGACAGCATTTAAGACTCTGTAAATTCCAGTGATTCAGAAGATGGCAATGCCTTAGTCTTGAGCAATATACATAGTTTTTCAGACTGTATACCATATTTACTCCACTACCCCCCCCCCCTCCTCTCTAATAAAAGCTCCCTCTTGAGTTTTTCGTCACATTGCATAAAGAAAAAAATGCAAATTCCTGTTGCTGGCCACTTGTCCAGAGAAAAGTCGCACATCTTGTAGTGTCTTTTGAACCACAAGGGGAGAATCACAGAACAGATACGGAAAAAGGAGTCATAGAAAGACTTCTGGCAGATAAGAGGTCCATTGTGAACTGATATTAGCTGGCTCACAATATTTAATATACAGTGTCTTTGCAGCTTTTGTAGTGTAATGCTTACATTCCTTGCCGGTAAATATGACTCTAGTAAACGATCCCTCCACCAAAATCTCACGCCCCCGGGGCATTTATTGCAGTAAGTACGGCACTTCTCCCCAAGCTTCTGCTTGGGAGGAGTCTGAACCAGGGTTTGAGTTTGATCCATAAATGTACTGTGTTATTCAAATGGCTGGTTTCATTTATGGTGGCCACGGTTGAAACCAAAGTTTGCCTTTAGTACATTATCATCTCAAACTTGTGCCCGTGTCCTGCTTTAAGAAATTAATGTAAAATAATTTGGTAGTGAACTGCAGATTACTTTAAGCATTCTATCAATTTCTTTTTCTTCTTCTTTTGTAGGGAGTTCAACTGAGTATGTGTTAAGCAGGAAAAGCATTGGGTCATTCAGTTACGGGATTTGTGTTGCAAATTAAAAAGAACTAGTTACTGTACATGCCCTATAATCACAAATTCAAATTTTCTCCAAAAGTTGTTCACTTTGCTTCTTCTGCAATTACAATAAAAAGTATGAATCCAGTACCTTCTATTTTACAAAGCATCAATTGGTCCAAAGTTTAATTGATGAGGGTAAAATTATGCTTTGTACCAGCCAGTTTATGAATACTGTATGTTTCTAGTACGGCATGCACAAGAGCCACTGTGATACTGATGTAATGTGTCTCTGCTTTTTTGTATTTCCAGCCTGATGCAAATGAATTGAAAGATATTTATGTGGCCATGAGATAAATTCTAGGGATGTGCATGCTATTTTAATTCATATATATATTGTATGTATTCTCAAAGGTCAATGTTACCAGCTTTTCATAACATGGAATTACATTTTCTCTTTGCTTTGCCTGCTAGCCATCTACCATTCCTTCTAAACCAGGGCTTGTTATTAGTTGAGTCATGACAAGCCAAGAAATGTAAGTATAGATTTGCATGGTTGGGGTAGCAAAAACGTATAAAGATTTTCCCAGAAAATAATTTTTGGAACAAGGTATTTTATTTGTAGACCTTACTCTAGTTTCCATAAATTATCAGTGTGGGGGTATACAGTAGGTGGAAAGTTGCAATACTAGGCCGGTACCAAAATCACACTGCTGATGATTTAATACATATTAGCTAGTACTAGCTACATTTTCATCTCCTTTTCTATTCATTCATGTAACCCCAACCATGTATTACTAATAGTATCACTTGTTGCCTGGGCTGCAGTTACTGTCTGTGGTCACTCTTGGCTACAAAATGGCTCTTCCCAAGGTATTAAGTGGACATGGCATGTTAGTTTAAAACTTAACATTGTAGTACTTGTCACAAATAAGATGCTGTATCAAAAAACTGTTGCAAATTCAAGAGTACTGTACCTAATACTTCATTTTGTGTTGACTCTTGAGCTAAGAATCAGATTTATGATTTTTTAAATTGACATTTCAAATGCATGTGTACTGCGGCAATCCTTTCAAAGTAAAGGTCGTTTGCTACGTCAGTGATTACTGTGCCTTACCAACTTTACATGTAGTGTGGAGATTTTCCAATCTTTTTTCTGAAATGCTGTCATTCAGAAATGTAAATATTCTTTGTCAAATCAGTTACCCTGTACTTTATCTTACCTCTTATAATTTGTAACATTGAGACCTTTGCGAAGGTCTTGCCATGATATTTTACTGTACCTTTCAGCTTGGCGTGCAATTGGCCATTTTATTGTCAGGGTTTGACAAGAGTAACCTTTACGTAGGATTTTACAAAAAAAAAATAAAAAAAATGTTCGACTGTATACGGTACCATCTTGCCGCTGAAGTTTACAAAATAAGTTGCATTTTTTCAATTTTTTTCACACATGTCATTCTTTCGTATGTTTTTTACCAACTTGGTGAAATAAATTCGGCAGTATAATCACTATAATGAGTATACTGCTAAATTTATTTCACCTTTATATTATTTTCATTGATGTTTAGTGAAATGCTTTCTTTGACCATTTACATAAACATTCATTTTTGTTTGCCTTTTTGTCCTGTTTAAAAGAAGTTTCATTGTTTGTTCGTGTTTCTTTTTTTCAATGAATACACACTTATACCCTGTATATTTGTCAGCTTTGCTTAATAGGGCTTGTAAGTTAGTTTCTTTAGATGGGAGACACATTTATCGTTAACAGTATTCATTATTTTTGCACTGATGAAAAGACTCCGTGTAAACACATCTTTCTAACATTTTGCCAGTTTTGCATTCTTTAATTTAATTATGTAAGAAAAAAAACGAGCCTAAGACACTGAAAGAAGTGACACTTCTTGTTTGATGTATGTTTTGTGGCAATTTTACAAGCCAATAGTGTGTGTGGTCATGTGTGTGGTGTAAACTTGTAAAAGTTCTTACAGGGTTGTTTTCATGTCACACTTTACAAGCACGCTTTCATATTTTTATAGCTTGTTGAGTTGTTGTGTTCTTGAGAGATTTCCTCTTGGTATATTTCTTCATTCCTGTTTTTCAGTAAAGTGTGACAGCAGAGCCCTCATGCTGTGAGTGTATGGTGTATCAAAGGCTTGCCAGGGATGTTGTTTTATTCTGTATTTTGCTATATAGCCTGGTATATATAGTTCTCCTGTTTAAGTTTTCTTGCTTTCTTAACTTTTGTATGCATTTGTGCTTTATGAACAACGGTTCATTAAAATGTGTACACACAAATTCATGAAAAGTGAAGTACACGTTGTGATTATTTGCAGTCTTTAGCAGTAGTATAATCATGCTATCAAATCCAGTGTGCATGTTTTATTTACTTTTGTACAGGAGGTTCTGTCATATTTTGAACCACCTCTGTAAAGGTCTGCCATTACAGTCAGGCTTCAACAAATTCATTTTTCATTACTTGTCCATTGGGCTAGCTGTTCTCTTAGTGTACTTGTCCTTAAGAATATCTACTTGTCAACTAACCTGCTGGCAGTACTTACCATAATTTTTTACCCTGTGTGAACCAGGCTTGCCCTGCGGGCTATGATATTGATCAGTGCATTTGTCCAAGTGACTTTTTGCTTGCCCCGGAATGTCGGGTAGGGGATTTGTCGAAGCCTGATTACAGTACCACACTACAGTATAGCAACCATCCATCAGTCAAAGTGTGCTTTCAGAGATGATGTAGCCGTTTGTAGGGAGGCCGACGGTGAAGCCAAGCTAAGATGAGACCAAAGGACCCGACAGAAGGCACACACAATCTTTATTTTATTAACGCAGTTTATTCTGTTACCTTCGTGGAAACTGCGGCACAAAATGACAATTAATTAACATCTAAATTCGACAATACAAATTCACGACTAATACAAACTGCACATACATACAAAAATAGACTATCAAAATGGTACAAAACTACAAAATATACTCTCAACTAACTACGAAAGCTATATAACATGAATTGAATACTAAAATTACAACTTAGCGAGTTATGCGCATCTTGACAATAAATCACCTACTTTGCCCATTTCTGAACCCACCGAGAATCTACTTTAAATTACGATGCAATTATCACGCTAAATATGTGCCTACATGAACTTCAAAAATAGTAACAAATTCAACGTACCTCTTTGGTTTCTCTAGGGATGTTCGAAGAGTCTCCACGCCTTAATGAACTTATGTGAAAACCATGATGGGTGATGATGAGGCTGAGGGTAGGTCTAGAAAGTCTCGATAAAGTATGCGCGTTCCCTTTTTACTGGCCAACAGACACCTGGGAATTCTCGGTACTTAAGGAAAGTATTAAGTTTGCAGGTCATGGGTCATGAGGTAAGATGCTACGGAATTTACTACCTGCACTTTGAGGGCAGCACCATTACTATAGCTTTTAGGACCTTTAGATTCCTTTACATGGCCCCTCAAAATGAATTAATTCATTTTCCCCAATAATACATAAAACCTTTAAATACGCAAACATACACATCATGTTTCGTACTTCGCAAGCACAGAATGCAATCGCAATATAATATCTGCCATAACACCACCAACAATGCATCATATGTGTACAGCAAGACTAAGTGTATTACAATATGCCATAATACCGCAACCATAATGCATTACAAAGCATCGTAACACCGCAACCGTATAATGTATCACAACATATCACAACACCGCAACCATAATGTATCACGACATACAGTGACACCGCAGTTATGTATTACAAGGCATCGTAACACCGCAAATGCATAATGTATCACATTATGTATTGATACCGCAACTATAATAATACAATGTAATGTATCATAATACATTGTAAACTGTAAATATAGAACACAAGGCATAATATAGCATGGCAAGCTAGCATCATGAGTGTCAATAAGAAACAATGCACATAATTTCTTGCATTTACCAAGTACACTCCATATTCGCATTGAATTATGAATCATAATACAACATAAAACACAAGAATACACATTTTGGCGACACAAATATAACACAAATATGTCACGACCTGTATCAAACAACATAAGAATAAATATTTGTGGCCCCTCGTAGGGGATTCACATATCTTGATTTTCTACCAACACGATTACCTTATGTATGGGCCTTTCAAGAATTGTCACTTTACCCTTGCGTTTGCCATTATCGTCGATAGGTGCACTCAATGCTACCTTAACCTTTCTTACCAATTTATCATCATCCTTAACAACATCAACTACTCTAGCTAATGTCCATTCATTCCTAGGTACATCATTATCTTTAACTATTACAATGTCATTCACTTCTACGTTACGTGATGGCAATGACCACTTTTGACGAGTTTAAAGACTTTGGAGATACTCTTTTCTCCATCTTGACCAAAAAACGTTCGTCATATACTGGACAATACGCCAACGTTTGCGTGAGTACACATCTGAAGACTCAAAATTACCTGGAGGGGGCAGAAGTACCTTTGACTTCATTGTAATTAAATGGTTGGGGGTAAGTGGTTCAGAAGACATTGGATCATTAAGTGTATCAGCTGTCAACGGACGACTATTGATTATGGATGATACTTCATGCATGAATGTCCTTAAGGACTCATCATCCAACTGTGTACCCAAATTTTCTAACATGGAATTCAATATACTTCTGACCGTACGAATGTGACGCTCCCACACACCTCCCATATGACTGGCATGGGGAACATTAAATTTGAACTCGAAATAATCACACCCTTCTTTCAAAAGAAATTTATGAACTTTGTTTTGGTCTAGTTCTTCTAAAGCCTGCCTAAGTTCATTTCTGGCTCCAACAAAATTAGTTCCCTGATCAGAACGCAACTGCCTGATTGGGCCGCGGATTGCCAAAAACCGTCTCAGAGCATTAAGGAAAGAATCAGTGGTCAATGCACAAGATACCTCGATGTGTACAGCTCTGGAAGCCATGCAAGTAAAAAGTACACCGTATCGTTTCAGGACTTTACGACCTTTTACAAACCAAGGTCCAAAACAGTCAACACCACAATATGTGAAAGGTGGGGTTGCCTCCACACGATCAGTTGGCAGGTCTGCCATTTTCTGTTGATTTACCTTAGCACGCCATTTCCTACACTTAACACAACCATGTATCATTCTGGCAACTACTGAATTACAACCAATTACCCAATAACCATTTCCTCTAATCTCATTTATAGTTAACCCACGACCTTGATGCTGAACCTCCTCATGAAAATGGCGTATTAATAATTCTGTAACATGTCCACTCTTTGGGAGGATAACAGGGTGCTTAATATGAAATTCTAAGCTGGACTTACGAAGGCGTCCACCTACACGCATAATGCCATTCTCATCAAGAAATGGATCGAGACTACGAAGGGGACTTCTTTTACCTATACCCTGCTTGTTTTCTACACAGTCCCTTAAGGACTTGAGAATGTCTATTTGATTCTTGAATGCAGCAACTTGTACTGATCTTACAATTTCAACTTCAGCCTGCTTAAGTTCTTCAACACCAATCCCTTTGAGTGGTTCCTATTGTTTACCACACCTGAGCTTTGCTTTCAAATGTAAACATACTGCAATAGCTCGCTTTGCTCTAAACCAGCTAGAAAAGTAATTTAATCTTTCTATCTCAAATTGAGAGGGGTACTCGTCACCTTGAGCTAATAATGAAGTAATTTTTCTAACTTCTGGGTCGTTAACAGAGACAGTGGTATTCAACAGACCTTCCCTTGGAAGTTCAATATGGTACATGAATTCTGGTCCATAGAGCCAATTAGATCCTACTACCTCTTCAGTGGTCAAGCCCCGTGAGGCACAATCTGCAGGGTTTTCAGAACCTTTAACATGTCTCCACTGAGAGGGACTGGTTTCATTACGGATTTGTTGAACACGGTTAGCAACAAAAACATGAAATTTTCGTGCTTCATTCTTAATGTAACCAAGAACAACCTGACTGTCTGTCCAGAAATATCCATTAATGTCATCATAATCAAGCTCCTGTCTAAGTAACAGACTTATCTTAACAGATAATACAGATGCTGTCACTTCTAAGCGAGGAACAGTGGTTGGTTGTAAGGGTACCACCCTAGCCTTTCCAATGACGAAGGCACAGTGCACCTGGTTTTGGCCACTAATCAGACGAAGATATGAGCACTGACCATAACCTTTAGTGCTCGCATCACTGAAATGATGTAATTCAACTCTGGTAATCTCACCAAATTCTACAGGCTTATAACATCGTTTTACCTTTAATTCTCCCAGCTTGAAAAGATTTTGCCTCCAATTTTCCCAAGTTGCCCGTAACTCGTCTGGCAAGGGACTATCCCAAGCCATATGATCACCACACAATTTTTGGAGAATTTGCTTCCCTACAAGGATAACAGGGGCAACAAATCCCAAAGGGTCATATACAGAACTTACAGTTGAAAGAATTCCACGTCTAGACAGTGGCTGGTCCTTCAATGTAATTCTGAACTGAAATGTGTCTGACTCAATACACCAATGCACACCCAATGCTCTGTTTACAGGTAAAGAGTCAAAACAGAGATCTAAATCCTTAATACTTTTGGCATGATCTTCTGGTGGGATAGACTTCATCACCAACCTTGAGTTTGACACAAATTTGTGACATCGAATACCACCCTTCTTAAGAAGGCACTTTGTTCTAGAAATGAGATCAACAGCTTCATGTACAATTGGCACCGATTTCAAGCTATTATCAACATAGAAATTGTTATGTACAAACTGAGCAACATCAGAACCAAGTTCAGCTTCATAATCAGAGGTTACCTGCTTGAGGCCAAAATTGGCACATCCTGGTGAAGACTCCACTCCGCCCCAAAGCGATGCACAGTCATGCGATACTCTTCTGGTTTGCTAGTATAATCCCCATTTTCCCACCAAAGGAATCGCAGTAGATCTCTATGTTCTGGGTTTACTTTAAACTGATAAAACATTGCCTCTATATCCCTCATGAATGCTATGTGTTTTTGTCGAAACCGACAGAGAACCCCCACAAGAGTATTGGTCAAATTAGGTCCGACTAGCAAATGATCATTTAGTGAAATCCCTTTAAATTTGGCACTACAATCGAACACTACACGAATTTTACCAGGTTTTTGTGGGTGATAGATTCCATGGTGTGGAATATAATTCACAATACCATTTCTAGGAGTAAGTTCTGAAACTGGTACCTTTTCTGCAAATCCCTTTTCAATAATGTCTTGCATGAACATGCAATAGTCATTAGCATACTTAGAATCACTTTGTAGCTTAATTTGAAGTTTACTCAAGCGATGCAAAGCCAAATTCACATTGTTAGGTAGGTTCATAGGCATTGACTTCAAAGGTAAAGGCATCTCATAAAAACCATTGTCTAATTGATGAATACCCCTTTGAAGAATAGACAAAAATTGAGCATCCTCTTGAGAATATGCACTTTCACCACAATTTCTTTCACTGAACTCTAATTCCATCATTCTAGCCACTTGCTCTGGGGTAGTTTCTTTAACCTTTGATTTAAAACAAACATGCACCTCATCACTATGATTGACAAATGGTGAAGGAGTGTGTACCTCATATGTCACTATAAAGTGACTAATACCAATAGGGTCATAATCACTGATTTCAATCTGATCTGAGCTAATCATACCTACGATACCCCATCCTAGATCAGTCAGTTGAGCATACGGCCCATCACGAGAAGGAGGAATTACTTTTCTAGGTATGAGGGCTCTCGGGCAATTGTAGCCCATCAATAAACCAACTTACAACTGTGAGACAGGCATTAATTCCTTTGCAATTCCTTGTAAATGTGGCCAATATTGGGCTGTATCAGGACTGGGAATGTGAGAGGTATTCACTGGAATAGCATATCTAGTGAAGGCAATGGGCAAGGGAAGTTTCAACGAACTGTTATGTCCCCTCACCTCTAAACCATTTACCCGACTGCTGTCAATGATCTGATTCTGGGCAGTCATGGTGGATAACCTCAACATCTAGACCTAGTGTTTCACACACCTTATCAGTCACAAAGGTGGTATCAGATTGAGTATCCAAGAGTGCATAAATTAAAATTTCATTACTAGGGTTGTCCTTGTGGGACACATACACAGGAAGAATCAGAGAACTCATACTGGCCTTACTTGAACCACTCATATGATTCAATCCACTGTGGATCTCAGGTGACTGTGTCTGAACACTTGCAGATTTGGTACTAACACTATGTGACTTGTCACCACTTTGCATATTCTTAGTTTCAGACCTAGACTTAAAATTCCCATGAAATGATGTGGGATGATTTTTCTCACACTTCTTACACACAATACGATTACGACAAAATCGAGCATTATGACGTACCATGCCGTAGACAACCATAGCACAGATAATTACCTTTGGCATAAACTTTACGATCTTTCAAAGTTTTAGATAACGCTGTGGCTATTTGCCCGACGTAAGAAATGTTAGTTGGCGCGGTGCGGTGTGCGTGTGTAGGCCTACCACAGAACAATATATAATTCTGTGGTGTGTACGTACGTACAGTATGTGTGGTACTACTAACAGATCAGCACACTCAGTGGACTTCCATAGCTTCAATGACTTATCAGAGTACAGTCCTCGGGAGAAAATTCCAGACAATTCCCATTGAGTCCCATCGGATTATTTTAAAAACTATCAGAAGAAACGTTTTCTGTGTTTTAGCATAGTTGTTTGTAGAACAGTAGAAACAGCAAACAAAGGCAAATAAAGGAAGGAAACAAGAAATGCAATCTGAAGGAGTTTTGCGCTCAATAGTTGTCCGAATGTTGCAAATTTAACAAAATGCTGAAGTCGACTCGGAATAGGCTTCAAACTGTTATTTGGTGGTACCATTTTTCTTCTAGCGAACTTCTCATTTTCAAAAAAAAAAAAAGTTGCACACGCCACTGCTCCCTAGGCTCGCCGGTAGGACAAGTAAGGACCATTAGTTTCCCGACATACCATTCAAATATTTTCTGAGGCTACAGACTTAGAATAGCCCCGTCACTTTCGTCCACAGTCGGGAAAATAAGGTTGTCCAATAATTTTCCCGACTGTCGGGAAAATAAAATTAACCTTATTTTCCCGACATACTATTCAAGTATTTTTAGAGGCTACAAATTTAGGATAGCGCCATCACTTTGGCCAATCGTCGGGAAAATAAGGAAGGAAAGTCTTGTTATTTTCCCGACTGTCGGGTAAATACACTGTTTGCAATCATCTAACTTGTGGTCACCTTGACAAAGAACACACTTGCCTTTTGCCTTACCAGGTTTACTAACTTCAGATACCTGTGGCAAAATTACGAGCCCCTTGGGCACCCTTTACCCTTTACCTTTAGTGTCGTCAGACTGAAAACCCTTTAAGGCTTGAAAGGAAGTAATGGGGTTACATGCAATATCTGCCTCTTTTACGACAAATTGCCTAAATTGACTGAAAGGTGGGAAACCCTTTCCTTTAGCCTCCCAATCAGCTAAGAACCGACTCCAACGAGTAACTAACCAATTTGGCAACTTTGCTACCAACTTACGATTTTCCCAAGTGTCATTGAGTGTATTCAAACCCCCTGCAACCATTTGCATAGCTGTTTCGCATTGACCCAGGAAATCAGCATATTTACGTAGGGCTAACCCATCATTTGACTGAATTTTAGGCCAGGCCTCCAACCTTTACCTAAAGTCATCAATAACAACTATGGGATTACCATATCTTTCTTCTAAGAGCTTTCTAGCTTCCTTATAAGAATCATCGGAAGGGACAAGGAAATACCCTTCTAATGCCTCCTTGGGGGTGCCAGTCAAATACTTTTTCAAATAGTAAATCCTTTCAGAAGGGGGTACAGCTTTGTTTCCTAACAAGGAGTCTAAAGTACATTTCCAGCCGGGGTACTTTAATGGATCCCCATCAAACATAGCAGGTTCAGGTATAGGCAGTCTAAGTATTCAGATTCACCTGTTCTACTAGAACCTTTGCAAAGGTGTCTACATGTGCCTTTGACCCAAGTTCATGAGGGGAATAAGGCATATTTGAAACGGGAGGATTGCTAGCAGATGTAACGAAGTTTGAGCCTGTTAAAGGCAGGAGAATACTAGTAAATGGCACAGAAACCTGTAATGGGACATGTGCAGGATGCACATCAGGATGAACCCATGTATTTTCAGTAATGCCAACAGACTGGGGTATCATGGAAGTTAAAGGTAAAAATTCACTTACTGGTACACTGGGTTTAAGAATTTCCAACCCTTCAGGTACACTTACACTTGATTTCATTTCAAGTTTGCCTGAGCCTCCAGCTGCTCGTAACTCATATTCAGAATTTGGCAAATTTGGCAACAAGGTGTCAGGATTAGCATGAGCGTTTACATAATCTTCGGTGAATTTAGTGCTTTCATCTGGAAATTCATCGAGCACATTAAATTGTTCTCTTTCAATTTTACCCATAGCAACAACTTGAGCTTCTGCCATCTCACTTTCTTGCCTAATCTTTAGCCTTTCTAACTCTGCCTTTACTTTCACTTCACTATCTATATACTTTAATTTGGCTTGCAAAGCTGCAGCCTTTGCAAGTGCATCAGTCCTAGTTTTAGATGCTGTTGTCCTATGCGACATACTTGATGACTTTCCAGAACTAGACCTACCCTCAGTCTCGCAAATAAATTTTGAAACCCTGTTTATAAGGCTGTAATGCTCACTTTCAATTTCCTCAAATTTTTCATACTTTGAACCCTGCTCATTAATTTCAGCAAGTAGAGCATCTAAATCATTATAAACACCTGAAATTTCCGTCATGACATTTTGCAGGGAATTACGAGCCTCTCTAACATCACTCGGGTTATCGTTTTCTGTAAGCATGCACTCAATTTTTCCTGCTTGACTCCTCCAAGTAGAGACTAATTTCCTAAATTTCCCTGACTTTTGACCAATCTGCCATTGCAAGCCCTTTTCAGTGTGAGTTCTGGTCTCAGCACCACGCAAGACCATACCACTAGTCTCACTACCTTTGCCATGGGGCACCTTGCTAGCAGTAGTTACAGGGTCTGTCATACTTGTAGAAACAAAAACTACAGCAAAATAAAATACTACTCCCACCGCACCAGATAACATTGGGTGCAATGCACACTATGTAGGCTGTCAATAAACACATTAAACAGCACACACTTAGCCTAGCCCTACAGGTAGGCTATCACTCAGTAAATATACGAATGCATTACAGTACACTGCACATGTTAAATATGGAATATTTAATTGCCATCTCACTAACAATAACATTAAATCTCTTCACTTTGATTTCGCACACACGAAATACCTGAACAGGTCTTGGGGTGTCTTGGGCTTTCTAACGACGTATTTTAATCTGACGCAACCTCACAGGCACCCTCCGTCGCAGTATAGTGTATAGTAGGCGTTGTTGGCTAGCTAGTTATAACCAGGGTATTTTGGTGCGTAGGCTATGTACGGTGGTAACGTGAACGCGAACGTCAAGGAAATGCCGGAAATGCAGCATGCACAGGACTCTGTAAACACGTGTGCAGACGTCTAAAACGGTCACCATCAACTTCCGGTACAGAAGGCTTAAGCCAGGGACGTCGTTACGTAGGGAGGCCGACGGTGAAGCCAAGCTAAGATGAGACCAAAGGACCCGACAGAAGGCACACACAATCTTTATTTTATTAACGCAGTTTATTCTGTTACCTCCGTGGAAACTGCGGAACAAAATGACAATTAATTAACATCTAAATTCGACAATACAAATTCACGACTAATACAAACTGCACATACATACAAAAATAGACTATCAAAATGGTACAAAACTACAAAATATACTCTCAACTAACTACGAAAGCTATATAACATGAATTGAATACTAAAATTACAACTTAGCGAGTTATGCGCATCTTGACAATAAATCACCTACCGCCCATTTCTGAACCCACCGAGAATCTACTTTAAATTACGATGCAATTATCACACTAAATATGTGCCTACATGAACTTCAAAAATAGTAACAAATTCAACGTACCTCTTTGGTTTCTCTAGGGATGTTCGAAGAGTCTCCACGCCTTAATGAACTTATGTGAAAACCATGATGGGTGATGATGAGGCTGAGGGTAGGTCTAGAAAGTCTCGATAAAGTATACACGTTCCCTTTTTTACTGGCCAACAGACACCTGGGAATTCTCGGTACTTAAGGAAAGTATTAAGTTTGCAGGTCATGGGTCATGAGGTAAGATGCTACGGAATTTACTACCTGCACTTTGAGGGCAGCACCATTACTATAGCTATTAGGACCTTTAGATTCCTTTACAGATGAGTTATTATTCACCATACATATTAAATTTTGTGTTTATTTCAGTATATGCTAAATCTGTTATGGTGTTTACAAATATACTGCACAGTCCTTCAAACTTTTTTTAAGGCTGACAGGGGTTGTGAATAGTAATTTGAAAAAAGTTTGAAAAGAAGACTTTCAATGAATTCTAGTGTAAGAGAGAACTTAAGCATTTGTTTGTGCATTACTTTTGATTGCATTACATTTAAATCCATGCAACAGTTTGCTGCGAATGGTGACCAACTTTTCAACCAGCAAACAAGCTCGATGGAAAGGTCTGTATACTTTGTTTCCACTTTCAATTCTTCCCCAAATTACAGGAAATTTTTGAATATGTTATTCTTATACTTCTTCCCTGAGTGTAATTTATGTACAGTATTGTGTCAACCTGCAGCATACTGTTGAAGGATGTGTTAGCTTACTTTTGTCTGGCCAGGGAGTTGCTATTTGAATAGTAATTCCCTGGTCTGCCTGAGAAAAGGTGAGGACAGGTGTGAATTGGGAAATCCCCTTAGATGATTCCCACAGGTACAGTTTTCTCTGAAACATATATACCCACCCCCAGGATTAAGTTCTTTGAGAATTCCACCTAAAACAATCACACCACCACCAAATTTCTCTCAAAACAAAGTTTGGGTGAGTTCTGGGTGAGAATTGTCCATGGACATATTGTGAAAGGGGGTGGGGGTACAGGGGAAATGTCCAGTGGGGAAGTACAGGGGTGGTTAGCCACAAACTTACTAGGATGGATACTAGGATGGATGTAAGACATAAGACCAAAATTTCCCTGTACACCCTCCCTTTTTTATCCCTATCAGAAGTGGGCCTTACTATGAATGTGACAGCACTAAATTCGTCAGGTCCAGGGATATAGCTAGCCAAATTTGAGTGCTGGGTAATTGTCTGGTCTGGGGAAAGCATTTCATCCCCACCCCCATGGCATCTACCACATTTTTCAGCCATTGGTTTTTTCAGTTTGCCCTCATTTTACTGTAGAGAGTAAATTTGGGGCTAGTTTTAGGTCTCGGTAGGCAGATTTGTGGTGGGCGGGGAGATGTGTATTTGCCTGGAGTGCTGGGCGGGAATTCCGAGTGCTGGGTGTGGCCGCCCAGCGCCGCCTATCGTAGCTACATCCCTGGTCAGGTCCCCTCACACAATGGCTCTACCAAGTCACTTCCAAGTTCCCACGGTGTAGTCTGCCATCAGCTGAACAGGAATGACCATTTCCATGATGAATTCCAGAATTCGTGCTGGCAAATGGATGTATAACATAAAAAATATTCAACATCGTGTTTCTCTCACTGAGGATGATTTAGTCTGTGGATGTCCCTGATGGGTTGCTGGACAGTTACCACCGGTCAAGTATCCCTGGTCAAATACCACCTGCACATTCACCCCCGGTTTTACACCACCAGGTGAAATACCACCTGTCCAGGCGGTTATTGTCTGGGGATATTTGTCCGGTCAGGCCCTGATGTAACATCGGATGCAGCCATCCTGTTCTGCATGCACAGTGGGCTCGGGCGTGGCTCACTAGACGGAAACAATTCAGCCCACCTCTATCCTTATTACAGTTTTTCTACAGCCAAGACTAGTTTCTTATAATAGTTCTGCTTCCGCATTTGACCCATTGTCTAATCTTTCCTGTAACCTGACCCCGACATGTCGCCTGCTTATGACCAGTGCCTCTGTATTTATGTACGAAGAAATTCACCACCACCCCACGAGCAAAATAATAGTAATAATAAAAAACTGAATGTGTTGGCCTCTCCATCCCCAAATGATTTGGTGTGCCACTGTGACTATATCTGACTTGACAGCTTGAAGCATATGCTATGACTACTTCAATGGCCCAGAGCTAGACAATGTACTAAGGTGAGGGTGTGAAATGGCTTCCAGGTGGGGCAAAAAATTTTTCAGGGGTCAAATGGGTCAAAAAATTAGTTAATGCCACTTTAAACTTTCTCGGGTGTGCGAAAAAGGTCTGGGGGACACTGCAGCCCTTCCCCCCCTCCCCACTTAGCTATGGCCTGATGGCTACACATTTTCAAGTTGGATAAGCACATGTTTGAGCAGAATCAATGATTAACCAAGGCCCATAGTCGAGATTAAGAGCAGGCAGATGTGGCAGTCCACCCAAAAACAATTTTAAGGCCCCAGACCTTGATACAATTCACAACAAAAGTTGCTTCGAAATGGCATTCCCAAGCAATGCCCCAACCCTTCCCCATCTTCAGGTTCAGCACTAATTGTATGGCTACTCGCACATGATTGACCCATTTCAGTCACGATGTCTCATTTTCGTCCTGTTGAACAGTTCGAAAAACGTAATATGCATTGATATAGATCTCACAACAGAATCTCCAATCGCATTTTGGCGAAATTCTTCCATGCTCTGAAACGACTTGGGTAAGCACAGTATGCGCTTTTGGACTGATTCCTTCAGCTTTTAATACGACAGTGTGACTGAATGCATCAGCAAAATGGCCACAGTTTTGCTCGCGACTTGCGTGTGTTCAGTAGTTGTCAATTCGTTCTGTGAATCAACGTCTTATCCAACTTTATTACAAAGCAGGGTAAAATTTAGGTGTAGGATTGAAAGAGCTACAATCGTGGTTCATATTTTTTCGTTACTCTCAGCCATTAGCTCGTTTTGGCCTAATTTTGGAGCGCGAAGCCATGCTGGTCGGAAGTGTTTACGTTATCTCATGAAGTTTTTAAGGCTTCCAGTTTGCACATTCCTGAAAATCTCGGTCTTGTTTGGTGTGAAAGAAATCATTCTGTAATATCATGGGCTTTTGGTGAGTATTTAATATCGAACTATCGTGAAATTTTTGGTTATTTTTTGTTGTGTAGCAAGGCTGTTTCGCGCTCTGATTTGAATTTAATAAGATGTACGTTTGCGAAATAATTCGTGAGGTCACGAGGTCAGATCTCCGACTGTTGAATCTTCCACTCGACCCTTGTTCTATGTACGAATAGTAATTTCTTTTATGGAGTGAAATAGCTATATTAGTATATTGATGGACTGTCTCCATGGGCAGTCCTGAACAGCACGGCTATAGTTTGAGACTTCCCTTCAAAAACAAAAACGTATTGAGTTCACATACAATCAAATGTTTAACAGTCCAAGTATTTGATCATCCATTTTGTATAAACAATTTACATCCCGCATAACCCCAAAAAGTGAAATTTTCTCACCAACCTTTCCACCAAAGATGTCTGAATCACACAAGTCCAAGTCTATATGAAATTAACACGTCAATTTTTTGCCACGATACGATGATCTTGGTGGCAATCTTTTGGATGGAGAAGTTATTGCCCTCAGTACAACTTCAATCAGCTACGTAGTCGCTTATGTTTATACTATCTCAGGGTAGTCAAAGTTTTTCTGAGTAGCAGGCTACACAGGCTCAAGTAGGCAGCGTACCTGGAAGCACTACCTTGTGCACGTGTAGCTTGCCCGGTGAGCGCGAAGCGGGAAGCCGGTGGGGTCCAGGGCCTGTCTTAAAGCCCCTGGTGGGGCGCAGGGGAAACACTCCGGTGGGGGCCCAGGGGGCAAAGCCCCTGAAAGCTCCTAGGTTTTAGTGTTTCATAAGCCCCTAAAAGACTGTTTCTAGAGGAATATTTTAAATATTATTGCTGGTGTTGTCGACATACACTTCCAGCTAAAAAAATGCTGTTCTCCTCCATCTTTCAGTTTAGTTACTCCTCCCCCCTGGGTTTAAAATTCCCTGTTTAGTCGATTTTCTATGAACAACTCTCCACAGTGATACAGTAAAAGAACAAGTAGTCCCTGACCTGATGCATGGGTAGGGCAGGATACATCCCCTTAACAAAAGGTATCAATGAATGTAAATTAACCCACTTCCAGGCATTTTTCTCAGGCATTGTACCTGCATTTCAGAATTTTGGTACAGAAATTTACCAATTCTGTGCATTCCTATTGGATCCCCTCCCCTTCTATTGAACATAAATATCACAGCCAATGCTAAGTCCAGGTACTAGTACCCAACCCTGTGGTTTAAAACCCAATACAAGGCATTTGTGTATTCTGAAAGGTTGGGCAGGGTCATAGGGAGAAGAATTTATTCTGTACGTTCCTATGATATCCCACCCACTTCAATAAACCAGAAACATACATTCCATACTAAACCTACATTGTGCTAGTGTGAATGCCTGTTTGAAGGCATTGATATTCTGAAAATAATAGGTTGAATTTGCCCCTTTTCCCCTAACTATGTACACATCTATGATTGAGGCTAATTTAAAAATGCTCCTAAGTGTTTATTTTAATTGTATCAACTTCTGACAAGCAAACTCTGCTTAACAATACATAAGAGAACAAATAAAACACTAAGTAACACGTGAAAAACAAAAACATCAGAAACAGTGGGCACTGTTCTCCTGTGCACCTGTATGAATTCATGAGAATCACTACTTCAGAAATAAAGCTATAGGTAAAGTTCGTAAAGTATACGTGCATATAACACGTTAGGCAATGGCAAAAGTGCAGTGCTACTCTGTGGAAAAATGCCCCGCAAGGAAAACCTCTCGAAGTAAATCGTGCGAATGTGTTACTGATTGTTATTTGAGAGTCTTTTATACATGTGATATGAATCCTTTTGCCGTTCTTGACCACTTAGGGCTTTTTCTTTTCGATAGTTCCAACGAACAGTCTTGCTCTTGGAATGAGTGATGCTGTGTACTAAATATATGCAGAGAGCAGTAGTTCAAATGTGCGATCGAACCGTTAATTTTGGGACTGAAATATCCTCATTTGGGGAGTCAAAAAATCTGTGTACATGATCACACATGCTATTAACTATGGCTGAAGGAGTAACGATGGTTTAAATCATCTTTGCAAACTATTTCAAAATGATACGAACAGTTAAAATTTTAATTGAAAGTTCGTCTCTTAACGAGCCCGGCATACTGTGTGTGTGTGATAATCAAGGATTGCCTGCGTGGCCGATCTTTGTTGTAATGACAATGTGAGCATGCAGAATGAACGATGAACTGATTTAACATTAGAATGTAGTCAATGTACCTTTCGCGGGATTAAATATCTCTCAGTGCGACATTAGCACTGCAGTACGTACAAATACGCATATGTAGTCTGCATGTTGAAGGCAGCTGCTCGGTGTAATGTGTAGGCCAACTCTTTGAAGTATCAAAGTTGCATATGCGTGCTATTCTGCAGCCCGCATTTCGGCAGTGACGGTGCGGGAAGTTCTGTTACACGTGCGCGATCTCCGATCATCAATTCTTTTACGGGATTGCAACTGATGTCCCTTTTGGGGGTTGGCAATTTTAGAACCGATGATATAGTAAAGTATGTGATCAATTCATGTGCAGATTGTATTTGAAAAAAAAGAAAAAATGGAAGGTTGCAACTAAATTTTTTTGACATCCAGTGAAGAGTAGGCGGCGGCAAATGAGGCTGTAGGCGGCGATTTACCGCCGGTGACCGGCTACTTTTGACTACCCTGCTATCTCGCACAGACCGACAGACGTGATACGTAAATAACCAAAATGTAAACGTGATACCTGATGTGTATCATTTTATGGGATATAAAAGGGATGTACAGAGGCTTCACAGGCCAACGGAAATAAAGTTAATGGCTCAAAAATATCTCAAAAATGTTACTTTAAATCTTGGTCAAACTTTGACCAAAGTGAGTGTGAGCTTAATTGGGAACACAACTGACTTGTTGACCAACCAGAGTGGACTGTATTGTTTGAATAAATGTCAATCAAAGTGCAGTTATCAACTGTATTTAGAACTTTAGGGCTATTCCTAAATATGTTTGGGCACATTAGAAAAATCTTCCCCTTGAAACTGGGCGTCATGACTTGGCCGATAGCGTCATGACTTGGCCGATTTTTTAACGATAGAAAACCGCAAATAACAAACTGACCTTGGTATTTCTACCAGGTATTCATAGCCCGAACAAAGACTAGGGGTGTACCTCATTGCTGAAAATTTCAAGAAATAATGCTCGTCTGCAATGATAAGCACGCTCTTCGTTAATTTCGGAACATGAAGTACCTATTTGATATGTTTTTTGTCTCAAATATCAATAATTTGACAGTTTTTTTATTTTTTGACGGATTGCTGAATTTTATTTCCGTACATAACTTCACTAAATCTGAACCGATTTTCATGGTTCAAGATTCATTTGGTAACTAATTTAGCGGCTGAATCCGATTCTAGTCACATCATACGTGGAAATACAAATCGATCCTTAAAAATCTTTTGAAGATAGATGCCCAGTCTCTTAAGGTTAACCACAAAAATACGTCACTACACCGCTGGATTCGGAAACCAAGGTCAAAGTGTAAATGTCCAGAGTTCAAGCTGACGAAATCTGTAATGAGAGAGTTGCTCGCAACTTCTGGTTTGGGGGATGCCATATCCCCTTTAAGACAACAGTAATTTTTAATTTTCTAGATATCCAACATTTTCGTATGGGGATCCGCCTCCCCCGCATGGCTACGAGATAGTTCAGAATTACTCACATGAAAGGTCGGCAATTTCTGCTGATGGATATTGGGGCAGGTTGTTTACGATCAATACGTAAATGTATACGAAAGTTTTCAATGGCGGATCCAGCCTCCAGCTCATGGGGGGCAGTTTAAAGGGGGCAGTTTAAAGGGGGAAGTTTAAAGGGGGAAGCAAGTGGTAGTAATTTCTTAGGACGCGGGAGGGGCGCATTTTTCTTGTAGTTTGATTGGTCATGGGGCAACTGTCCCCAGCTGCCCCCCCCCCCGGATCCTCGCTTGAAAGTTTTAAAGTTCAACATTTCAGAGTCAGGAAGCCACTTTTGTTTATCGAAGACCCCAAGCCTGACTGATCGTGGATGAGCATCGGTGAGATTCGCCTTCTCTTTTCGACTACCCTCAGAGGGTACCGATTCAGGGATGTACTGATGGCTCCCACTCCTGCCCGCGGACCACCATTTAACTTCGCCATCAGTCAGACGTTCGTGACCCAGTCCTCAAGAAGTACCGTACCCTTTTACAATTAATGTATGCACATGCACTTGCGCATGTAGGCCAATATATACTATTCACCTGGATATGCCGTGCATGGGACAAAGGGTGGGAAAGCTGTTGGGTAAAAAACTTCCCTGTGATCATTAAGTGATGACTAGTCGTCTGTTACTCACAAGAACGGCGTATCCGCAAAATGGTAGGCTATGTCACTTGATCAAATATTTGACAGGAAGGGGAACGACAGGTATTCAGTCCCCTCAACCAAATTGGGGACCACGTTCCCCACCCATACCCCACGAAGTTTACACACACTGTTGTCAAGAACGGAGTTTCACATTATAATCGAACTATATCACACAGTAAGACGCAAGTAACCATACGTACAGGAAAATTAGTATAGCATATAATAACTTTTATTTTTTCACTGAATGAATTAAAATCATAGATAAAATTTAATTCATTGTTGACACGTATCTTTTTGCCTTCCTTTTAACAAGTTCATGCAGGGAGTTCTGTTTGCAACTCCCTGGTTCATGTATCACTTTGTACTAATTATAATAACCTTTCAATTGGCCGAAGCTTGTATTGACATATTTAGAAAAACATCGTTTCTATGTTTTAGAATGCAAACTACTGAGAAAAAATGACACATAAAGTTATAAAGTTTATTACAAAGTGTTTCAAACAGTTACTTAACAATTAAATCCTCCCACAGAAAACTTTTAGAGCAGGGGTACCCAACCTTTTTTGACCCAAGATCTACTTTTCAAGTGGCCACCCTCCTAAGATCTGCGGAACATACACTGTCATACAGTTACACACAGAAAAACTTCATTTCTTTCACCCCTCGCGGTCGACTTGGGATCAGTCCGCGGTCTACCAGTAGACCGCGATCGACTGGTTGGGCACTCCTGGCTTAGAGCAATGGTTTTTGCTAAAAGGAGACGCACAACTCGGTACTTTTAACAGGAAATTGTTATTAGAGCTCCTGCTTTTAGTTTTAAAGGGATTTGCCAGTGACAAAAATCAATGACTTCAAAAAAAATGCAGAAAATTTTTCTCTTCTAGGAGGTGACAACGGAATCTCAATAGCTTGTAGCGTTTGAAAGATATTAATTTTCAAAGAAATGCATTTTTTTCTCAAGATAAGTGCATGATGGGAAATCTGTGATGTCATCGCGGCACATTAATTTGACAAAGCATTGAATTTCTTTATGATATTTACACCCCTGTAGGGAATATTTAGCAACTTTGTTTGTTATGCCGTACATATGGTGTAGATTTATGCTAAACCTACATGGAAATATATTCAAACATTCCAACAGTATCAAATTTCAAGGGCAACAGGACATTCAATTTCAAAGGAAAAAAAAAGAAATCTGAGGCAGTGTGCTCACTTTACATAACATTCTGTGACCTTGGTGAGAACCAGAGGTATTTTTTGACAAAAGTGTGTAGTCTTTAATATTAGATATCTCGAGCTAGGAAAAGAGTATTGCTACGGGGTTTAGAGGGTATGAACTGATTGTTTTTTTTTCTCTCTTTCACGTGGGACCCTTGTGAAATGCCACTGGAAAATGACTTTAACAGACGACAGAAAACAGCTGTACTCATACAGGAAGAAGTAAAAAAAAAAATAGAAAAGCAATTTTTTCATTTGTCTCTTACACATATCTTGAAAATAGAGTAATTTTAAATGTCTTAAGGATCCCAAAAGTATAATACATAAAGCTTTTACAGTTTATACGATTATCGCCGACAGTTCCATTGCCATAAAGATCAACAATCAAGTTTGACTGTTTCTTTTTTAATTGAAATAAACATAGTAAAACTGTAATGCCTCGCCGTGCTTACAGTTAGGAGATTGGAGACGCTCACCGTAAGTATTGGTAAGGCTCAGAAAAACTTTTACCAATATTCAGTTGCTCAACGTGAAAATTATTTGCACTACAAATGAGCACCTACGGGTGCTGGGGTACGGTAAATATTGAGCAGTGAGTTTGCAAATTACTGTAGTAACGCACATTAAGTAACCTCTTTGTACAAATTCACTCTTTTATTTACATACCAAGCAAATCAGTTTGATGAAACCAGAGTTGTTACTTTAAATCCTGACAATAAAGCGTTGTTACAATTAACAGGCTTTCAGGTCATGGACGTCAGCAGAAAAAAAATTCAGGGGGGCAAAACTTTTAATTGATCAAATCAGGGGAAATTTTTACTCCCAGGAAGAGCTTAATTTCTAAATGTTGGCGTCTTTTACAGGGGTGCAGCCAGGAATTTGCCAGGTGGGTGGCCTTGTGAGTTGCATCTAATCATTTTCTATTTTGAAAGCTGGGGATTTTCTAGCGATATCATAAAAAAAATGTTGATCTTGTTTTTTCTTCAATTTTTTTTTTCAAGCTTTTGCTTTTCCAGGGGGCATGTGCCCCTCTTGCCCCCCCCCCCTTCGGACGCCCATGTTTCAGGTTGACAGTAAACTAGATTCTAATATAAAGAGACAGCTACTAGAAAAAGTGCAAACCTTGCATTGTATTATTTTACGGTAAAATTCATTTTTCCCCCTTTCTTGTGTATCCCTTACAACGAAGATACAATTCTGGTATGTTTTCTTTTAGGCAAAGACATATGACAATGAGGTCATGTAAGGTAAAGTAAAGCCAGACGCATTGAACAAAAGACCCTGCTGGAAATGCTGCATGTCAGTATGTTACGCCCGAAATTAGATGGCGCTAGAGTAGATTACACTAGAGTTCCTTTACACTCCCAGCCTTCACAATCCTCAGACGGGAAGGTGTCCGGGACAATGTTGACTTCTGTGGTGAATGCAACATATTGACCCTTTGGAGCTTCAAACATCATCTGTTGAATGTAAAAATGATGACAAAATATGTTTCAAATTATCTTTCACATTTGCTTGAAATTTACCTGCTTGTACTTCTCCATTCATTGATTCGTTCGTTCGTTCGTTCGTTCGTTCGTTCGTTCGTTCGTTCGTTCGTTCGTTCGTTCGTTCGTTCGTTCGTTCAATTTAGAGACAGCCGGCAACTAGCTAGCTAATGGGCACTTTGAAAGGCGTCCCTATTACAACATCATTTAACAATGGAAATACAATCTCGGTATTAGTAGTGTTTATCATGTACAACAGTGAAACATCGTGCACACTGCCATAGGTGTACAGGTTATTTCGGTACAGAATCTAGATTACTAAGGTGTCGCCGTCCAGCGTGGAATGAAGCCAATCATCTGCACTGCACATCCACCATATACCACACTGTTAAAATTTTAGTTTGCAAATATCGCCCTCCTCCAACTTATTACAGGTTTACCGGGATATATGGGGTCCTCAGAAACTTAAGTATAGCTTTTACTTACAACAATTTTAGAAGGAAAGAAGGGCGATTTTGGTAACATTTGGCACCAATTTTACCCTTTTCAAAATCTTGCTGCAAGAATAAATAATCCCTTTTACCCCTTTACTTTCTAACACTGATGTACTGTGGTCATGCATAAGGATTTGTGTGATTTGTATGACTCGTACGTACCTCAATGAAGAAACAAGACCATCCTTTGTTAGGGATCTCAACAACGGCTTGGTAGACATTCTCCTCCTGCAACGACAAATTTCATTGAATGTGATATGGAGGCGTGGAATACAAAGGGAATAAATTATACACGGCAAGAAAGAGAACAGCTTTACGATGTGTGGAGTACACCTAACAAACACCAGGGAGTTGTTATTTGGAAGGAGATACAACGGAAAGTTTTAATTTATGCTAATACGCTAAAACCCACTTCATCCTGAGAAGATTATCAATGATAAACTATGTAATAGGCTAAAGGGAACTTTTTCTTTTATTCGTTCGCTTCAATTTGATATCAATACACTAGCAACATCATTCACATCTAATCCTGTCATAATTGACCTTCTCGGAACAATGCTTTGATGCGTATAGGTTGAAACCGCCACCAATTGCCACCAATTCAGGGGCAAGTGCTTCAAAACTAGAAACGATTGTTTAACTGAAATAAGCCAATGAGGTTTGCCCCTTCCTATAGAACGAACACCATGCAAATGAGCTGCAGAGGGAGAAGTCTAATTTTTGTCACAACAATCTCGAAAGTTTCCCGAAGTTTCCCGAAGTTTCCCGAAGTTTCCGGAAATACCAGGTATAGAATCATGTTCACATTTATACATTTATATTTATAGACGGTGTAGAGAAGTGATATGAAAAAGTTTTGGTAGATAACTGCCCTTCGATCCGGTCCCATTTGTTGCCCTAATGGGAAAATCTAACAAGTTATTCTGCCAGAGCCAAACTTCTTGTAATAAACTTTTCAAATGGGTCCATTGTAAAACTTGCCTGGGAAACAAGCAATCACTGAAGTTCCGTCTGATACTTACTGGGTTTCCTACTCCGATATCTCGATATAAAGTCCGTTGCGGTTTTACATCGGTAGTATTTGGGGTTCGAGCGACCAATATTCTAAAATCACGGCTGCAAAAGGATAATGTTTGTACAAAGGTTAAGTTATGATATTTGGCACAGTCTTTATTCAAGTGGTAGCCGAAATGTAACATCTCATTGCTCTCTTACTCCTAATTGTTATTTTACAAGTAAGTTGCCAAAACAGAATCCGATTTTTATTGATGTGTATGTGTAAAAAGCTGCAAGAAATACGAGACTATAAGAGATTAAGATTTTGATATACAAAATAAACTGCAAACTATGCCAATTTTGCAATTAGTCATATAGGATTAGCCCATTAGATTGAAGACAGTGGACTGGAGAGCCCTAAAACATCAATGGTTTCATAAAAACAAGGACATTTTATCTTCCTCAAAATGTTTGATACCGTTCTATAAAGTGTGACAAAGATTCTGGCCTAGTGCCTATTCATTCGTAACATAGATCGAGTAGCATGCAGGTGGGTTATAATGTCAAGCACCTAAGAAATAAATTGGTAATTGTGGCAACAAAGTAGTATAAATTATCTCAAATACTTTAGATATTGATTCGTAAAAAATCTTTCTTGCAACCTACTGTACGAATGTCTTATGATTATAGCAAAAGTCCGATGAAATATTGAGCTGCTTTTAAAGGTAGCTTCGACTTTTTAATTATGAGAGTGTCGTAATGTGGCGAACTAGATTGATCACATTTTTGATAAACTTTCAACAACCCCCTGCTGTCAAAAGTCATTGTTTTGCCAAAAATTCGTTTTTTATTCAATTTGACTGAAACAAGTTGATGCCTTAACAAGTTGACACATGGGCGTCAACATGTGGGGGACGTGGAGGCAAGTTCCCTCTCTTTTGAAAGTGAGGGGACTGTCTCCCCCCTGTACTTTTTCGCGGGACCGTTACAAAAATAGTAAGCACTTATTTGATCCTACAGCTTGCAATATAGCTGATTCAATGGAAATTAAACTCGAAGATGGTGGAAACAGCCGTTTAGGCTAATATTTCATAGTAGTCTCATATTACATAGTAGATAACCTGGCCTCCAAATTTTTCCAGGGCATTCAAGTAAACCCATGTTCCCTAACTTCTACGGCTTCGCGATTCGTGCTCGAAGTACATCTGGTCATGGTCATCCCTTCTGCACTGCATTTCAGAACCTGTTGAAGGCTTGAAGCTCTTGCGTTGCCATCCTGTAATATTTACGATTGCGCGAGATTATGTACTACTTGACCTTATGTATCGCGATTAACAATGACATGGACTTAAACATTGCATGTTCAAGATAAACCAAGGAGTTACTCCCCTTGAATTTTACAATTTAGTGAGAAAAATATTGTCACATGATTGTCAAGAGCCATTCATGAAATAGGACAGACTACTACACTAATCTAAATTGGGGTGACTGCATTTTCCCTTTGGAGATGCTACATGCCGATTGTTATTTGTTCAGTTGCGCACCACCCTGTCAATTTCGATGGACTGGTCGACCTCGAACTGATTGCCAGAAGATTGCGAGAAGGCTTGTCAATTTCACCGAATAAATTTTTGTACTTTTCCTAATTTCTAACTTTCTAAAAACATGAGATACCAACAAAAATAATGTTCACAGTCAACCAACAAGACAATTTCCGGAAATCTAGACAGCATCTTTGGCATAAATTTTCTTGTTACTTCTTGTGATGTGTATCGGGTGAGAAGGTAGGTCATGCTGGTAATAGAAAAATGCATGTTAAAGAAGATGTATACAGCTAGGTTGAGAATTCCTTATATGAAGGCCGGTTTGAACTTCCAAAGTTTCTTGCGCTATAAAGCTGTAAGAACCATACATGGTCATACCTTGCTCTTCCGGGCCAGTCACGGACATAGCTCAGAGTTAAATAATGTTCATATTCATAGCTTTATAACCCTTTACTGAAGTATGTATCAGCCTTAATGAGTATTCTTAGCTCCTAGTGAGCTGGGTGAGTGGACTAGTTTGCCTGAATACCCGGCTAAAAAGCCTAGCAAGTGTGCAGTTGCACTTCTGCACTGTTTGGCAATTACTAAATTGTTTCCAAAGTACATGTAATGCATGTGTGCCTTTGAGTAATGAGTTAGATGAAATTTAACGACACACCAACACAAATGTGTTATATAGTGTCAACTAGATACAAGGTAAAGTTTAAATACAGTTTCAAATACGGTTCAAGTTCAAGTTTGGTTTCAAATACGGTGCAAGTCCTTCCCTTTAGTCGCCTCTTACGACAGGCGGGAAATACCTTGGGCATATTCTACAGCCCACAAGGGACCTTTGAGTAATGAGGTAATATACCCTCTCCCTGTTATGAGCGGGACGCACACTTAATTGATTTTTCCTACCTTGTGTCTGTGGCAGTATCGGCTTTCCACGCAGTGATATTGAATGGCTTACGGTCTGTTGTCACAGTAATGAACCCTTTGCCCGATCCCTTGATGAAATAAAAGAGCAACATCCGATTATAACAAAGACTGTTTTAATCACCAAATAATCAGTGTTTCCACCTTGCTCCTTATTTTTCAATAAGTGAGCTCCTCCCCTCATTTCAAAGTCACGAAGTGTAATTCACTTTATTTACAGTTTCAAATTGATGCCGTGGGCGAGTGGATAAAGGCGGTGGCGTTTGAAGCCATGAAGCTTAGCAACCGGGAGGTTCGGGGTTCGATCCCCGGCCGGGTCAAAGTAAGGTGGGTTTTTCATCCAAGAGCCGTCTACGGTTTTCCCATCTGAACTGGCCTTTCAAAAGAAACAAAATTTGATCTAAATTGTTGAGTTTGCTAGACACCCGACGTGAAGGTGTAATTCATAAGCCATAGGCTTCTTCCACTTCCGTCGTCGCTTCGCGTCTTAAAACAACTGCCCTTAAAGGCCTGAATTATTTAAATCATAAGGAGATATGCCATTTCGGGACAATGCCTGGAGCAGACGTACGTTATAAGGCTATACTAAAAATCTTTTTGCATTTTTGGGTAAATTGCGAAAACGTACTTTTGTTAAAGACCATGAGCGAAAGCTTTTTGCTCCTTATCTTTGATATGGTTTCTCTCCGTACGACCAAAATGATATTACTGATGCTTAAAGGGCATAAGAAGCCGCCCCAAACTTTATTGAAACAACATTTAAATCTCACAAATATCCTCTATTTTCACTACAAGTATCTTTGATGATATGTCAGAACATAAATATTGCATATTCAACTAGGTAAACCAAGTTACTCTGCGTGAATTTACCAATTCAGTGAGGAAAATATTGTCACATGATTCTCAAGAACCATTCATGAAATGGAATATCCGGGAACCACGCTAACACAAAACTGGGGTGACTGCATTTTTCCTTTAAATTCCGAAAACATACGGAGACGTGAGTATTTAATAAAAATAAGAAATGATCAGACGACAAACCTCAGTTCTCTCCCATGTTAACTTTGGAAACTTCTCCCCCTAAAAACAAACAAAATAGCAATAAGAGAATAATTTAAACATAAAAGTGAAACATGGAATGACATTTTTACCCTTAATACCGTCCATTCACATGTGTATAACTTATGAAACAAAAAATTACTACAACTAAGATATTTTATTGAGAATGGACTTAAACATCATACTGTTGTGTTAAATTCATCAAAGTCCTAGTTAGGACAGAATGTCTATTTTTCGGATGATCGGGTATACGGCACCCTAAAATACAAACACAAACTAGTAATAGGAACCCAGGGAGTCGTAACTCCCTGAGGAAGCAAACAGAACGTATATTCATATTAAGGGCATTCCACCATTCAAAGGCTCCCAGTCGAACAAAATAATCTCACCTTGCTATCCCATCCCTTGAAGAAATATACAGACGTCAGTGAAGAACCCATTTTTTGTTTTTGTGAGAGGGACGTCTCCCCCATCTCCTGTCACCCAGTGGAAAAGTGAGTGAAAAATACGTTTCCGTATTCGACGCTCCCATGAAATGGTGGAGCCCCATGTGACCTCATGAAATAAGGTCTAGCTATTCCACTTACAGATGCATCACCCATCCTTGAAAGACATACAAAACCATGCTATAAAACAGAGGGGGGCAAATGATCAATTATGGCTATAATAGTATGGAGTGTTTTCTGGGGGCTAAGCCTTGTTTGCCCTAGAAACACCTGTGCCCCCAGACTGCTAGTATTTTGAGAAAAATCTGCCCGAAAAATTGGTTTTCCCAAACTCGGGGGTAGGGGATAGCCCAAGTCTCTTGGCTCGCACTCCCGTGGCTGTCAAGTTGCGATTAGCAATGAACGCATCATTTTCAAAATGATATTTACATGATCAAAGACTACAAGTCCAATTTGAGCACATTATATGATACAGGTTCTTTCCTCTTTAGGGCAAATATAGTTTGTAACTGGTTCAATATACTGAATTTTGTAACGCCATGCTTCTGCTGCCACCTTGATGTTAGAACTTTATTAGTTAGTCTTGGACAGTACGGGAAATACATGCTGAAAAGCAACAAAGATTTCACAGGATAGGGATTGTTCCATTTTACCTTTTCATTAGCATGACCGAGTTAACCTATGTGCATCTGTTTGCTTAGTTTGCGTATGACAGGGCTCACCTCGAAAACACTTAGCGCAAAGCCAACGAGTTCATCCACTATCTCTTGATATCTACCAATCAGAATGTGGTCCGTATTTTGGTGAATCCTGCAATAAGACCGTAAACAAGGTTTATATACTTGTTTTCCTCAATTGATACTCTTTGAAGAAATTAGTGGGTAGAAATCACAATACCGATGAAAAGTGAGTTCATAGGTACGGTTGCTTGAAAAGGGTTGATAAGCTACTTATACAGACTTGCCCTTGGACAATGATGCTGATTAGTGGGAGGTGCTTAGAGGAACTGAGGTTGAAGAAGGGGATAAAGTAGACTATTTGGAAAAATATTTCTCATTTGGGAAGACGAATTTGTCCCTTTTAAGTACAAATGTAAGCAATCATTTGTTTCTGATTTTCTGACTGAATAAGAAACGAAGTGTCATCATTCTGGTGAAATTTTCTTGCAGATCCTACGTGTGGTTCTCGAGATATCATTATATTACGTTACTACATTTGATGGCAGACCTGAACTTGAAACAAGCAGGAATGATGCAATCCCCTCACACTGATGAGCAATGCTTACCGGCATCTTTTGTTGTTTTTAAGCGTATTGTTTTTGACCTTGAAGTAGGTAGGGAAATATGAGTTTCACAAACAGACTGTAAAGTTTGTAACATTGCCATATGTATCATGCATTCATAGTACAAAACATCAGATTGTGGAGGAGAAAGGTGGGTAGAAAAGTTTGTAAAGACACAACAGTGTTCATTAATGTGAGAGAATGATGTCACTCGTGTGATTGCATCAAGTTCGAGTTCATTTTCTAATATCTCGAGAACCATAAACTTGAAATGAATGCAAATTTTACCAGACTGCTTTCACTGAGTAGCCCTCTAACAAATCAAACCCAAATTTAATAGGCTCATTGAGTTGGTTCATGAATTTCATAATTTTTTTTTGTCACCGCCTGTTGATTTTTACTGACATCGTGATGGTAAATGATCAAACTAAGAGATTCTGCACATCTAACACACAACTAAAACTGTAATAGTATGGCAATTAAGGATTAAAATCATTCATAAAAAAATTCGTGACCAGACACTTTTTTAAAATTAAGTATTAATCATATGTAACCAGGATTAAAACACACCAGTGAGTGAAGCTTACAGACTTGATTGACGGGCTCGCAACTGCTCTTTCAAACAGCTGTTGTGATCAGAGCTTCAGCTTTATACATACGTTATTCAAGAAAGGCTGGTATATCAAGGGCTTTTGCAACACAAAAAAACTACGAGCTTTTAAGCTCATAAAAACCACATATTGTACGTTTCCGGTAGCTATAAGAAGTAATAAACAGGCCTGTAGTCAAGGGGACGGGGGGGGGGGGGGCGAAGCCCCGTTGGAAAATTTTTCGCCCCCCCCCCCCCACGATCAAAAATTAGCATTGCCGTAATGCATTTTAGTATGTTTCGCCCCCTCTGGAAAATGTTTCGCCCCCTAGAAGCTTTTTCGCCCCTTTCAGCACCTTGTCTGGCTACTGGCCTGGATAAATGAGTAAGGAGGCTAATTAAAAGAATTGTCATACAATGATTGCTTTTGAACTCGTCACAAAATAATCGATATCAACTCAATATGCCCCTTTAAGACCAAATCCTTCTTTTACATTACAGTACCTGAGGTAGGTGTCACCCAGCATTTCGCTATAGTAGTAGTGGGAGTCATCCGGAAGAAAGAATTCATCCATCGATCCTGTCACAACGTATTTAGGCATCGTAAGAAGTGCACGGTAGGCTAAGAAGTTAGGAGTAATGCAAACAGAGTACAGTTAGGATATTAAAAGTAATGCTAAGAAAATTTTATTGAAACGACCATTAAAGAGAAAACGATGTGCTGATTTGAAGTGACCTGACCCTCACAAAGTACGTTATCAAAGTCCCCTAGACTCTCTGGTGAAGAACCGAAGAGCAAAACTAAACGTTACTCCCAAAGCAGTCGTGCTTCTCAAAAGAGCTACGTACCTCAAAGGGACAAAAGACTTAACATGCCCAACCTCTTGACCTTCAGACCTCTACATCATGGGTGTGTCATGCATGGTCCTGTTCTAGACTGGCTGAAAAGAACAGATACTACACATGATCTTAGCTAAAAGGCCGAGAAGCCAAAAGGCTCTTACAAAGTAAACCCTTTAATTTTTTTTTGTTTTGAAATGTCCATGGTTTTCTTTCTTTGCTCAAGCAATTTACTGAAGCTTTATATTATTTACTGCAGCCTAGTATAACGTACAGTAAAATTGTCTTTAATGCAACAGATATGGTAACTGAGTGTTTGTATTCGTGTGTTCATGATACAAAAGATGTTTTTACCTCAACCTGCCTCCTTGACGTTTGCAGAGAATAATGAAATTTCCGTAAGTTCAGCTTTGTGATGTCAGACGTTTCGTCACCAGTTTTCATATTCAAGGTGGGCAAAGTTGGAAATGTTTTCTCCAAAGAGGAACAAATACAAAATAGCCAGCGAAGTGCATTGTGCACAACCCCTCGGTTAAGTCACTCGACGGCTACACCGGGCATTTCCTGGACTATTTTTCACTGTTGACAATTTCGAATTTTCCGGTGGAGGAAGTTGTCTCTAAAGGTCAATTGTCATGGGCGGGAATCTCTTAAATGGGAAGTGTCCGGATCGGAATTTTCCGGAGAGGGGGGACGAGGAGGGGGATCGTTAAGGGAGAGCTAGGAGCTGGAACACTTCCAGCTCCCTGGGGAGAGTAGTACTGGGGAATGACCCGGGTGAGGATTGCCGGGGTAAGTTGTCATGGTATTGACATTGTGCTTGTAAATTGCCCACCACACATTTTTTTCAAAGCGGTAAGTCGCAAACCTTGCCACCCCTAGCTACGCTACTAAACTTTCCTCTGAAGAAGGGTGACAATTGGTGCAAATTACCTGTCGGTCATTGTGGGACCACCTATAGGCAGGCGCGGATCCAAGGGGGGCTTTCCCGGCCTCAGCCCCCCCTTTTTCGCCACATCAACAATAACAAATATGCGAAAATTTGCATAATGTTAATCTAGGAGAATATTCAAGGGGACTTTCAGCCCTCCCCCTCCCCTTTTCGAAATGTCTGGATCCGCGTCTGTATATGTATCATAATCCTATAATATAAATCTTCAAAAGATATCTGTTCCAAGAAATGTCATTCTTACAGAAAGGATCAATGATGTTGGTAGCTAGGTAAATATCGGGGTGATTGAGCAGAACCGTCACGTTGTGGTACCAGTAATCTTTCATAGCCCAAGCCCAGCCGTTCAAAGATCGGTAGTGATGTGCAAAATTCTGTCAGGATAAATGTAATGTTTTGTAAATGATGATGCATGCAAAACTGCAAATTAATACAAAACACGGAAAATAAGGTTATTTGACAAAATAAGGTCATTATAGGCACGAAAGTATGAAGACGGTCCACTTTTTGTGTTCATTAACATATATTACTGATAACGTCGTTTGTTCATTCTTTTAAGAATGGAGGGACATAGCCCCCGTCGGGGAAGGCTGGACCCCTCGTAGGGCAAATTTTGCAAATACCGGTGGGGAGTCTTAACGGGGACGATAAGTTTGTAATCCCCTGATATGCGTTGCTGTCCCATATCGGGAAGCTTGACCCCCCCCCCGGCCCATCGGGCAAATCATGTCGTTACCCCTGTATTTCTTCCTTTGAAAATGCTGGTACTGAAACTTTATTTTAAGAATAGATTGTCTAGTTAGCTGGTAAATTTGTAAGATAACTTAATGAACTCTACATGAGCAACTAGTGACATAGAAGGCTTTTTAACAGATTCAATGCCACAAATGGCTTAATATGAATTACTTAAAACACAGTTTCATTCCTCATCTTGAAGAATGTGGCCTAAAACGTATTAAACCTAATGCAATGGTCATATGTGACCTAATTAAACCTACTTTAAGCCTAATGTTATAACTTACCGGTATCATGTTAAGGAAGTCAAGTACGAGAGGAGCGACGGCTATCACTCGTTTGTCAACAGCGGCTGTCAACCACGCTGCCCATCCCCTCTGGAAAAGAGAAAAGAAAATTTCACTTTCATTGAAGACAAAATGAAGGCTAGCGGTACATTTATGTGTATGTTTCAAATAAATACTGCAAGATGCAAAGCGTTAACCTTCTCCACTCTATAACTGCGCTGTCTTGACGGTATTCAAAATGAAAAGAATTATCCTTACTTGTCAGCAGCACATTAGTGTAAACGCAAGATCCAGGATTTCTCCAAAGAAAGGAGGGGGAGAAGAGCTGCCCAAGGGAAAAGTTGGCCAAAAGTACGGAAAGTAGTTAAGTGTTGTGTCTATGCCAAAAATTTCCAAAGGAGGAGCCTAAGCCTCTAGCCCTCCCACGGTCTTCAGACCCCCTCCCCCGATTGCTGCATCATAATAATCTCACTTACACATATATTTCTCTTACAGCCTCAATTCAAAAGACCGAGATCAGGGCCCAATAGGTGATTTCCATTGAAATATTCAGTCTAATAGATTACGTATGAATCTCATTTGTCGCTTTAAATTTTTCAAGCAATACTTGGAAAGGTCGCTGATTCCAAGCCTGAAAGGTTTAAGCATCACTAGGGAAGTCTTTAAATGCAATATGAAAAATTATATTTGTGGAAGCAGATGTTAACTTTATTTATTATTATGAAAGAGAATGTCTAAGACTTTTGACCATATGATCATGTGCATGTTTTTCAAAACAATGAGACCACACATGCAATAGACTGAGTTGACGTCCGAGGGCCAGTGCAAATTTGCTTTTTGTAAAAACAAAGATAATTTGCAAGTTTGTGAAGAAATTATTGATGACATATTACGAAGAACTGTTGATTGTGCAGGGACCGCGGAGACGGGGGGTCGCTTTTTGGAAAAACAGGGTTTCTAATTACAATGGAATCAAGGTTTAACGATGGAATTCGATATTAGGGATCCTCGCTAGACGTTAGTGAACTTAGCCCAATGGTGTGAAAAGATTGAAGCTGGAATTCTGTCTAAATTCAGTCACTTTCGAAAGAAGCCAATGAAATATTTAAAGTTACATTTAACGTTTTGAAAATAGTTGATTGGAGTCAACTTCAAGTCTGTAATGTTTGCAAATGATAAGAACTAATATTGCAGTTTATTACCTTTATAGTATGACTGAAATATATGTTTACCTTTGATGCTCCAAGGACAAAAAATTTGTTAATCCTGTGATCGGCAAAATTGGTAATGGTGTCCATCCCTCTAACAGCTGACTGTTAAAGAAAAGAAAATGTAACCTGTTAGGGTTTTATCAGTAGAAACTATCTATGGGGTTCTTCACGTACCTCACGCCGTTTGCGATCATAGGGCATCATGGGCGTCAACGGATGGGGGACGGGGGAATATTTCCCCCCTTTTGAAGCAGGAGGAGATTGTCCCTCACGTTCTTTAGAGCCCTAAAAGTAGTAGGCAGATGCCTGATTCTAAAACTTGCAATATAGCTGAGCCTGGTTCAATGAAATCAAATTCGAAAATGGTGTCATTTAATGGATTAAAATTGTGGAAAAATGCCTTAGATTGCACCACAGATCATCTTGCCTCCAAATTTTTTTCAGGGACCTAAGTGAGCTCCGCTAATCGACGTTCTTAAAATAGTTCTGATAACGGTCATGCCTCCCCCCCCCCTCCACTTTTGAAACTCTTGATTTCCATAATCGTTGTCACAGCTCATGCGCAGAAGGCAAGTGCAGGGAGAAGGGATGTTGATTTGTCTGCAGGACTAAATATGCATTTTTTTTTACTTTTATAGTAATTATAGCATAGAAAATTGCCAAATTGTTCCCTTTTTGCAACAAAATGGATGTCACCTTACTTTTGTCATCGGAACAAGCAGGAGAGCTTCTGGATCATCTGTGTGTCCATTCATGAAATATTTAATCGTATAAGCAATTAAATCGTCGCCACCGCGGTACTCCTTTTCTGGATCGTCCTGCAAAAGTTAGATTATCACGATTTGAGACGATTAATAGCACTCTGTAATAATGTGCAGCTCATGGAATTTGTGCATGCCCTTAAAACTAAAGATTCATTCAGTATATAACATGTTTCTACGCACTGAACAGGGGATTTACGATCAGAACAACAAATAAGGGGGGTGGATGACGCTGGAGTTCATGGGATTCAATGACTAGAGACCAGGCCCTGACTACCCATGTTAATGAAGGTACAGCGTATTAAGAGACAAATGTTCTCCGATTTAAAGTATACGCATAAGTTTAAGTAAACGTGTAAGTATGCGCATACATATACGTATAAGTATACTTAAACATTTACTCTCACTAATGCGTAAAGCCTACGTATACGCACATGTTTGTGTACTCTCTGAGTATCGTTGGCATGACCTATTTTTAAAGTCTCTTCGGCTGGATGCCGGAGGGTAAAACTAAACGTTACCCCCAGATGGGGTTCTGCTCCCCAAAGGAGTTCCGTCCCCTATAGAGGGACACTATGTCTTAATTTGTCTCCATCTCAATCATCGGACTCTAACATTATGCGTGGCACCGTTCTAGACTGGCTGCAAAGAATCGTGCGTTGCATAAGTGACAGTAAGGACTGACTTGGGCACTTGGGTGCTTTATCAGAGCCGTTATGGTTGGTATGAACTTGGCAAAAAATGTGCGCTCTAATGTGCGCCCAAAGACCGCCAGAAAAAAAAAAGCCTTCTGTGATAAACAAGAGAGGGCTAAGTTGTCTCTGAAGTTACTCATATTTAACATCAAAATTAAACGTCCGTTTACAAAGTACTTCTCGCCACTTAGCTATTGAGGAAGCGGTGGGGGAATGTAATGAATAGTTATTTTTCTGCTACAGTCTATGTTTTCTTTTTGCCACTGTTTTGCTTTCCCCATATTATACCTGAAAAGTCGTGGTGAGGCAATACGGTGTGACCCTTCTTTACCACCTCTGGCAATGCCACTGCCACATTTTTTTTACTCGAAGAAATTTTATCGTAAAGAAAACATGCCCAAAGCACTACACGCTCTGGTACATTAAAAGTGACCTGTAAGTGTGGCTCAAAGCGGTTACATTTAAGGCAATGTTTCCTAGCAACCCGAAAAGTCTAGGGTTTGAATTCCTGCCTGGGTCATAGCAGAATTTTGTAAGCTCCCTGCTTACAGTAGGATGGACTTTTCATCAAGCCCGTAGCCAAGGGGGATCAAGGGGGCGAAGACCCCCTGGAAAAATTTTCGCCCCCTAGAAGATCAAAAATTACCATTGCCTTAATGCATTTAAGTATATCCCCTGAAATTTTTTTCGCCCCCGGAATCTGTGTCACCCCTTCAGTACCTTGTCTGGCTACGGGCCTTCTTTTCATCCAAGAGTGACCTCTGATGGTTTAATTTGAGTTGAACATCCGAGTGAAAGAATTTGATACAAAGTTTACAGTTATTTAGCCTTCCAACCTGAAATTATTAGCAACACACTTGTAGCCTATATGTACCCGGTGATAAAGACTGTCACTTTGCCCATATTAAAGTTATCCCTTGTGGGGTTTACAATTTGTATCCATAGAGCAGCCTTTATGAAATTTCTTTATCACTGAATTCAAATGCAATTAAGTAAAGTCTACGGTAAAACAAAGACGATATGAAAACACCTTTAAACTTTGAACGTTGAGCTGAACGTCAATCAAAAATCGATAGAATGGTTTTGATTTACAACGTTATCATGCTGTACTGCTATAAAGGGTTTACATTATCTTCATGCTACCAAAACGAATTGCACACTTTCTTGTTAGCGACAGTTTGGTCACTGCCAAGGAAGAAGCTAATTAGAAGTAGAATCAGTTTTACAAATTGAAAGGGAGATGATATCATGGTAGAAAAGGAAAATAAAACTTACAAAAAATTTGAATTTTCCATTTGGCACCTGTCTCTGTAAGGCACATACACTGCATGAAGAAAAAGATCCGCCTTTAAATAAAAAATGGTATTGCTCTATACCCTTCTGTAATTTCTTTGAAATTCAATTTATTATTAGTTATAACAATATGAAGAGGCCTACGACAGGACAAAATGCAAATTGTAATCTTATGAAGAACCCTGTTTCGTTCACAAAATGTCATCCTTAAACCAAGCCATATTCGTCCCCACTATCTGCGTACAAAACAGTGCTTGGCTGGTACCGTAATTACATAATTTCAAGTCAAATTAATAGCCACCTTTTCGACTTTCTAATTCGTCCCATGATTGGCCCTAAAAATAGGGTCGCAGTCCACTTGGTGACGTCTGCACATTGGCACGACCCGACTCAACTGCGACGCAACCGCACCCACTCCACAATGAACGATATGCTTGATTTGGTCACGGCGACGTCCGACCCTTTGATCGCAGTCGGGTTAGGAGCAAGATGGGGCACGTAGTGCACCTATATAGCTACCTGACTGGCGTGCAGTTGCGTCGCAGTAGGGTCGGTGCAATGTGCACCGGTCCTCCAGCCTTTGACAACGTGCGTATTTTTAGAGAAGCGTTTTTATAGACGTTTTAAGAGCACAGGTTCACAATCTTTTCTATAACCACTTATCTCTCGTCTTAGCAGTATTTCTGAATGTGACCAGCCTCCCTTCCATGCACTGCTTCGACAACATGTTAAGGCAACACATCGTTCCGTATTGTTGGACAAGTTTTTGAACTTTATATTTTACGAGTGCCGCTACTTACATCCCGAGCCTGGTTGCAGTGGCTGTAACGAGACGCAATTCTACGTCGGTTGTAGGATCTTGAGGGCTAAGGAAAAGCGGGAATAAAGTTGAAAACCAAAACAAATAATTTACTTCATTCAAATTGCATATATTCCCTTTGAAAGGAATTCCTTAAGAATATATTTCATAAGTTCGTTGTAAACATACATTAGAAAAATAGCCTTAATGCGTCATACCATGCCATGTCATTTTGACTTCATTTAGTCAAAATCATCTTTCCTCATCGCGACCAGTTTACGTTGTTTTCATAGGCGTAGGAAGCTGTTTGCGAGCGGGGGGGGGGTCTAAACGTTGTTTCGGACCGCTAACCTGGGGTAGGTGGTATAAGGCGGAAGGGATGTCTCCCTGTTGGAAATTTTTGAATATTTAAGGGTCCTTAAGATGGAATTTGGTGCAATATAGGTCAAATTTTAAGGAAAATTAAAGCAAATTTGTGACATTTTTTACAGAGGAGACAGATAAGGGGTTTTCGTCCTTGAATTGAGGAGGGGCGGAAGTATACTTCCTCCCCACAACATTTTTTTACTGGGGGGCTTAGAAGAAAATCCCTCCTCCCGCTTTCTACGCCTATGGTTGTTTTTAACTACTTATTTCAACAATGTTAACGAATGCTGTGTCCATTTGAAATACAGAACATAGTTGACTCACTCATGATGGTTAGATCCACCGGTGAGATAGATACAACCAATATCAGGATAAACTATCTCGTCTGGAATAATGACGGTCATGAAGTGCCACCAGAGAGTACGGGAGACCTTATCAGCTGTGTCAAATGATAAAAAAAGTCGCACAATTGTGATGTTTAAAAAGTGATGTCATCATGGAGCTACTACGAAGTAGAAACTACTTCTGTGTATAGTAGCTCCATGATGTAACAACTCGAACTGGATTGAAAACAAACTGGTTCGTCTGTGCTGCAGCTACAGAATGGTGTTCGATGTCTCTTGCGTAACGTTGTGTTGCACATGTGTAGTAGTCAGCGCAGACATGTTTCCACTCAGTATACGAGTTGTGACGTTCTACGTATTTAACCATCTCAGTATAAGCTACATCAATCGGTGGGGGGGGGGGGGGGTTATTAGCACCTCCCTGCGTCAATAGAAAGTTTCTCCTTCGTCACTTCTTCATGTAATCTCTACTGAAATGTGAATCCTGGATTTTTTTACAGGTACACTGTCTTAGGATTAGGGTTGAGCGGTATCGAGAAATGATGGTACCGATATACGAAGTTGTCGAAGTGACGTTCCAACTGTCCGACGCCAATTTTTATCGGCTGATCGGAGTCTGCAATTGTAGACTCCGATTGGCCGCCGATTGTGTAGGGGAATCAAAACAATAAAAAGGGTTCCTAAAACCCTTTGGGGCTTGAATGACAAGATCACCCCCAGAAATAAAGTCAAAAATAAAAATAGTTAACAAACAGGAGAAATGAAAACTGAACCTTACCAAAACGCACTACCAACTTTGAGTGTCATGTATAGCGTGGACTGCTACATCTTCTCTTTCTATGCACATTAGCATTGTGGAGTACGCAAAAGTTTGAAAATAATAAGCTTGAATATTTTTCACATCAAATTTCAATCAAAGTAGGCCCATGTGTTTGAAATTAGATCCTTTGTCATTTAATTGACCTCAGTTCCACTGGCAAAACAATATTTTGATTGCAATTGCCATTGTATGCGTTAAGTATCCGTGCCATAGGCGGGATTACAGGAAGCAAGGTGGGCACTTGCCCTCCACTTTTTTCCAGAGCTTTAATATAATAAAAATAATAAAAAAATGAGCGAAAAAAAGCGATACCAAAAAAATTATAAGAGAATTTTCAATAGCCTTTTATGATTTAGCTAGTATGGCAATGTTAAATAACAGAAAAATATTAATATCAAGCATAAGAACATTAATATCATAGCATAAAAATGCTAGAAAGATTTTCTCGGCCCGCTTCTCGCGCACCCCCAGAAAAACTGGCTAATAATTTTTTTCTGGCAAATTAAAATTTCTTTTCTTCCTACGCGCTACACTATTGTGACTAGAACCTCTAAAATAAGGGCCACTGAAAGTACTAATGTACGACATTAAATATACCATGGTCCTTGAAAACAAAGTTCCAAACCCTTCCCATGTATAGGGAATCGCCATTCTCGCAAAAAAAAAAAAAAAAATCGGCGTGTTTCACATGGGCCTTATATAATTCAGTGTCTTATTAGTATTGCTGTACTGCTGTAATGCTGTGCGTACGGAAACTTTGGTGGAACTGCCTCGTTATTACTTCCTGTAGAACAGCTTGAGAAAAATTACTATTTCCAAAACCCTCGATACACCTCTGGCTGTTTGTTCACTGTCCTCACCAACTACCGCTATCCTCTGCAAATTGACTGACGGTTACTATCTTAAATTTGCGATCATCATAAGAAAACTGTTTCATTAGCATTTCAAATTACACCTGGGAGAAGCAGGATTTTCTCAAGAAATGGTCCAGAATGGCCGCAAAAGCCATCGAATTTAAGAAAAAATTTGGGGGAGGACACTCAGTTTCCAGCCTTCGGCGCTCGCGGTTAAAGGCGTCGCCGGTCACAACTTCCCAAGATGCAGCCTCCAATGAAAATTATTTTCCTGGCACGTTAATTGCCGATGCCCTTGGACATGTCCATGTAAAAACTACTCATAAAACATTAAGTTGACTTTTCAAGTATCACATAGTCTATAACCTTCAAAATCGAATCTTTTCGAATTTTTTTTCTCGAATTTTTCACACTAATAAGAAAAGTTGAGGGAGGCTTGTCCCAGACCATCGAGAAAAATGAAACATGAAAGAAAGAACCATAGAGCAGGATATAGGTTCTTATGGCTCTATGGAAAGAAGAGGTACCTGGGGAGAGTAGGAAAAGTTTTTATGCAATGAAAAATACTGCATTTAAAACGAAAGAAAACAATAGCCTACAATTAAATGGCTCAAACCAGTGGCGTAAACAGAATTCCTTGTTAGGGGGGCAAGAATTTTCTCAAGGGGGCAAGTTTTTATGCACTTACTGTACAAAAGCCTAGTGCAGCGTGCGGCAGCATGTACCATGTACATATGATATGGTATATGTTGATACTGCATGCATGCGGTTAAGCTATGTTTTGACAAATTAGACCAGGGCGCCATCATTTTTTGTTATTGTTTTCAATTAAGATCTCACCTGCCAACTGGCCAAATTGATTAATTGCCAAGCTGGTCATATTTATCAAAGTTTGTTTATAATGTAAATGTTGTATTTTTGTCTGTCAAAGAAAACTCTTTCCGGGTTTTTTTTTCTTTTAAACACATCGCTTGAAATCATTTGGGGGCAAGAACATGTAACAAAATAATGTTAGGGGCAGTGCCCCCTACCCCCATGGCTACGTCACTATCTCAAACGCTGTCTTAACGCTGTTTTCTTCGGCCATCCGTTTTTAAACATTGTTTCCGGATTCGGGGTTACTTCCTGTAGAACATCTTGCTCGCCATAGCTACGTACAAACTCTTCTTTTATCATTGAAACCACGCAGCGGAGGGGAAAGTTCCCCCTCCTCCAGAAATTTTCAAAGCAAATTTTTTACCACGGACCTGTGTAAATGTAGCAAGGGACAGACACTTAGCGAAGGGGGAGGGGTGGGACAAGAGCCCTTTCCTTGAGGATACTTAGCTTAGGCTATTACTCATGGCGCTAAAAAGCAGGCTGATAATGCGATTTTTTCTGCTCCCTTCTCGCGCACCCACTCTAAAGACTAGGTCTTCCATTCTTAAAATTATTGTTGCTATGCCCTGGGGGAAACCTTTGAAGTAATACATCCCACCCCTCCTTCTTCAAGCCCTCTGTATTATCGATCCCGACCGACTGTTAGTCATACGGGGTAAGAATGTAATTGCAAAAAGTCAAATTGTGATTTTTGTGGTGTGTTAAGTGCCTACCTGTTGTCATTTGAAGTTGAAGCTAAAATGCATCATTTTGATGCCTACAATATTGTAAATACCCCACATCCAACGAGGCTCTACCCCTGGACCCCGCCAGGGGTCCTGAGGCGGGCCCATGGACCCCACACCTTTAGGGGGAGCGTTTCGCGCTCCCGCGGCGCCTTCGGCGCCGTTTGACAGTCTGCCCGGGTTTCCCCCTACACTTTCAGACATCAAATCCCGCCCGTGATCCGTACTATGTCATTTAAATGTTTTCTTGAGTTGAGAGCCACAAATGGCCTTGGAAATTCCTCTCACCATTGACCTTTGATTCTTGGGGTCTGCCAAAAACACTTTTTTCAAGTTGCGATTCATTTCCACTAAGTTCAGTGACGTCAGAAGGTACCTTAGATTAAGGGCTGAATCATACATTTCCCGGGTTTTGACATTTTCTAAGTTAATATTCTACGTTTGAGGATAGGGCGGATCCAAGGCGGTCCAAGTGGTCCTGACCCCATTTAAATTTTACTAGGCTGTTCCGTTCACTTTCTATCACGAATCAGTCGCAAACTATCAATATTTTCGTAAATTCTTCTCAAACTATTAAAATGTCCTCGCGATCTGCGCGCTTTAACCCCCAGTTCTATTATGTGGAAATCTTATGTTTGAGCAATATTTGTAGCGTAATGAAAACTATTACTCATTACACAACCTTTCAAAGGTCAATAAGTGCATTTACAGAGAATATGCATTGGGAAACGGGTTTATTAATCCTCCATCCCTTTTGTTATACAGTAATGAAGTATGTATTTAGGCTTATCAACTTAATTGAAGGCCGCAATTTTGTTGTTTACAGAATTACAGGAGCATGTACATCGCCAATCATTTTTTTCTCAGTCCGGCTAGGATAATTCAAAATAATTCATCCCTAATCATCTGTGCATAGCCTATATTTAATTTGAGAAACTATCACGGAATAAATCAAGGCGGAAGTGAACTTGCTTCATCTTTGGTTTGGACCCTCGTACTGAGCTATATACCCCCAAGCCTTCCGTTCGCTGGAGCGATTGGCCAAACCCAGCATAAAAATACATTTACTCCTCACAATAGTCATTACTGGAAGCTGTTCATTTGGATTTTCGTTCAAAACCAGTAAAACTACGTATTTCGTGCTTTTTCGTGTATTTCGTGCTTGGTTAGCTCTCCTGTGGTATCATCTGGATGTCAGTTAAAAGCATCATAATAACGTCCCCATATTGTAATTACCTCTGAGTTTCCAGGAGGCCCTATGTTGGTCTCTTGGTATGGGTACTAGAGGGGTGTCTTGCCAAAGCCAAAATTCCACTAAATGACGGCAATTCCTCAATATGTAACCAGTTAAAAATTGTACCAAATATAGCACCATTTAGCATCTAAGCCACTTTACGTAAAGAAGTTTCTCATGGGAAGCAGTTTCACCCCCTTCACTTCGACATCGCACCCTTCCCTTACACCCAACAAAAATAAGAACAATTCACTAAAGAACGAGAATTTTTCAACATATGATCAGTTTGGACTTTCCCAAAGATAGCACCATTTTGCATCTAAGATACAAATTCTCAAGAGTCCCCCTCCCGTTGAACCCCTCCCTCGGGACGGCACCTCCGCACTAGGTGACAAAGAAAGGGTCCACTCCGGGTGCAAAGTATCGTGTACATATGCACACTTACACCGATTTGGGTTTATCTGCGTTAGGTGGGATTACGAGATCATCTTCTGAGGGTTTCCCCAATCATCAAATCCTGGCGGCGCCACTGGGGCTATAACTGAAGAATTGCTGATTCTGTTTCTGATTGGGACATATTTACAACCATTTAATGTCTGTGATTTGCTTTGTAAGAGTCACCAAATTGCATAATTTCATGTGAAAGTTTCAAAAAGTCCCCATGTTGGGAGGGGGACACATAAAAAGGTTATACGCAGATGTACGAGCCTATTTTTATATATTTGTGTTTTTTTTTTCTTTCTCTGCAAGGACTTCCCTTGGTAGGGCCTGTAGTGTAGGGGCCAGGGGGAGGCACCCACTAGGGAATTTTTCGAATCTTAGAAAATTTTTGAGGTCAGAACGTACTATTGCCTCACTACATCTTAACATAGCTCACCCCCTGAACAAAAATTCACGCTACACAAGCTACCTTGTCCCAGGACCCTAGCTAGACAACGCACTGAAGGGCCGAGATAAGTTCTAGGCAGAGAAAATATATTTTTTGATTTTAAGGGAGAGGCGCGAGATATTCTTCAATGCATTAAGGCAATAGAACTTTTTTATTTTCTAGCGGAAGACCACGTCCCCTTTGGCTTTGGCTTTGGCCTGCCTCTCCCCTTTAAATCTCTTGTGGATACAGGTCTTCCCTGACTAGTCCATAGGGCTGATTTAATTTATTACATGTGACTGCATTTGTCTCATAAGGGATCAGAAGAGTTGATTTTCAAAGGGCTAATCTATGAATTTGGTTTAATGTGATTAAGGTTCGTCATTGCTACACTCCCACGTAACCTGGATAGTTGGGCTGGTACCGAATCTCGAGAGAAGACATTTCAGTATATTCAGTAACACTCTGCCTTATCGTACGACGTTGGTGGGTGCTTTTCCATCTACTTTTAGAATTTACCCACGCACGACGTCAAATTAGTAAAATTCGTAATAGCACTTTGGCAAATGAGTAGAATTTTCGGTGGCTCATGACAAGGGACATGGGTACGTGTGCTTATAGGGGAAACAAATACAGTTGCTATAGGTAAAATTTTAGGTGCTTTTTAACCACCTTAAGTAGTTTCTTTTTTAACAGATTAGTAAAATATGCTCGTATAACTAGGCTAATAATGACTTGTACCCTACAAGTTTTAGGAAACAGCCAGATTTTTAACATTTCAAAGAAAATACCTACTTAGTTTAAGTACTAACCAATGACAATGACTAACCATGCAATGCATGACAATTAAGCATGTATGAGGTCCCCAAAGCATGTACAATATATTTAATTTCAAATTTCATTCTAAATTTGTTAAACGTTACACTTGTCGTTAAGACGACACGTATTTATCTGTCTTCAAGTTTAATCCCAACAACCGAAGCCGAAGGACGAAAACCAAACAATACCCTCGAAGGAGTTTTGCTCTTCTAAGGAGCTACGTCCCCTGAAAGGGTACCAAACTAAGTGTGATCAACCTTTAGCCTTCATACCTTTACATCATGAGTCTGCCGTGCGTGGCCCTTCTCAAGACTGACTAGAAAGAACAGATAGACTTCCATAGGGGAGGATCCAGGATTTTACAAAGGAGGGGGGGGGGGCTGATTTCGGAAGAGCAAAGTTCGAAGCTACGAGCGTCAAAGGTACGAAGCCTCCAGGGGAGACGGAGGGAGGGGGTGGGTGATCTGAGGAGAACTTTGAATTAGACACGGTTGAATTGTATCTCCTGACATTTCGCAAGAAAAATTGGTATAACATTACTGTGAATCTTTGCAACCGTCTCAAAATAAAAAAAGCGATACTGAAAAAGGATGGGGGTTGTGGAGCCAGATAATCCTCCCTCTGGATCCGCGTCTGACCCATCATCTTAGTCAAATGGTCGATAATCTTTTTCTCCCCTTTCACACATGTTCTCGTGCTACACTCTGAAAAATATCTGGTGAAATTTTCACCAGATTCCGTGTTCATATGCCACCCACACAATCCTGGTTAATTTAACCAGGAATTCACATTCGATTTAACAAAAAAACTGGTTAAAAACTAGAATAATAACCAGGTATTGGTTAAATTCACCGGTGTATTGGTTCACATGACCATTATTTCCTGGTGAAATTTCGCCAGACGTTTTTTAGAGTGTATTAATGTAATAAAACAGTGGTATTTATAAATGTGTTTAATATTTCAATTAATTTTTTTAATTATGCTTAAATCCAATCAAAAATGGATCTTATCTGTCGTCTTTTTGTTACCATTAAGAATATATTTCTGACATCTCTTATACCTCACCGAATCGAAGTAGACAATGAACTGAAAGTGAATCTGAAACTAAAACTGAAATTTTGGTCTTATACCTGACAACCATTGATGTGACGTCATATTCAAAACAAAAGCGGTGTAACTCTCGTCCCTGTTACGCATAGTATATTCGGGTAATAACTTGTAGCCATATTCAGGATCTCGTATTTGGACGTATTCTTGCAGGAAAGAGTCTGCTGCCTTCGGTTCATTTGCATCAACCTCCTTGTCAATTCTCGTACTCATAGACACCCATGTCGCCACTAGGGCTGTCAGCGTCACCACAAGAAACCCTATCACCACGATCCAAAATATATTTTTGTTGGACGGTTTCGACATTTCAATTTTTTCTTAAAAATCCAACCTCGGTTGAAATGTAAGTCTTGTTAGTAATAATGATGCACGTGTCCGGAAGGCTTGAATCCAGAAATCGAATCAAGCAAATAGGTATGATATACACTTTTTTGCTTTGCAAGTAATTGCTCGTCTGAGAGCAACCAGAGAACAATTTCTACAGCATGCTACAGCATAGCCTTGGCTCCTATAGAACAGCTAAACGTCACCCAAACTTAAGAGGTGAGTCCTGTTCGAAAGCTACTGTAATACGGTATCTTTGATTTTGATTACTAAGTAAACAAAAAATTCTAAAACACAAAATTGACCTTTAGTCAACAAGCTGCTAAGAGATAAAATTGATTCTGCCTAAAATCTTCAGTATTTTATCTCCTCGCGCTAATTATTATCTGCAATTTTCGGTTCAACCGAATTGTACTTTGTCACTGCGTGGCAGCTGACTTTATTTCTTACTCCATTATATGGTATTAATCAGCGACTATATCGCAACGTAACTGACTTCATTTGCTGTGAGTTCAATTATGTTTTGAAAATGATACAATTGTTTCTGTTGTTCGTCTATGAGACGGTGATTCTGTTTGTGTCTGCTTCAGCAGGGAGTTGCAACTCCCTGGTTTCAGTACTTCATGAGTAAGCTGATCTGTCTATCAGTCCGGATACATTGCTTAATGTCCCTTAAGCTTAATTACCTTTAATACTACAACTGAATAAGGACAGGAAAATTTAATGTTAATGTTACAACTGAAATACGATAACTGTTTGCACTGGGGGTTCATTACACTTTAGAGTAAAAACATTCTGATGGCAAGTTTTCAACTAATGCATTGCATATGAACCTTAACCTACAGCTTTTGGTATCAAACATATAAATCAACTGACAATCTAAGATAATATACAGAGTTTCATGTCATTTTACCATAGTAATTTTTTCCCCGTTCCCTACAAATGTTCCATAAAAGTATGCATTATGTAATCCTTGGTTTAATTTATAAAGGTTCCGATTGATGAAGAAAGAAAACTTGTTTTCATGTAACTGTCACTTTGTACAGAAAAATAATTTGAGAAACTTGTTATTTATGAGTTCTTTATATTTTTTTAAAATCTTTTTTGACTGGCCATGGCGCTTCAAGATGTTTCACCATAGTGTTCCTTTACATTCCCAGTCTACGCAGTCTTCGGAGGGGAAAGTGTCAGGGACGATATTGACTTCAGTAGTGAATACAATGTGCTGGTTCTTTGGAGCTTCAAACATCATCTGTGGTTATAAAGAGAATTATTCGGCAGTGAAAGAACTTTTCAAGCATGAATACATGTAGGGAAAAAACTAAGAGGAATGTGATGTCTACATAGAAACTGATGTATGGGAGAACACTGATAATGTCTAACTGTGTGCATGGGCGGCGTATGAGGCGTCAGGGGCATTGCGCCTTCAAATTTTTGGACAATCCTAAAATTCGAAAAAATCTGTAGAGGATCCGCGAAAAGTTGTCTAAAAAGGGTCAAAAATTCGGGACCCCCCCCACAAAAAAAAAACAAAACAAAATCCAAATGGTCCCATACGCTTATGGCTGTGTTTTTAACCACTGAAGCCACGAAATCAGTGAGGGCGCTTCCACTGTACGGCAAATAGCTAGATGAAAAGCCATCCGTACAGTATGCATTCAAACTACGAAGTTAAATGTCATTTTATCCGTTTTCCGAAAGTCTATATAGTAATGCTCATAACAGAGATAAGTCAAGGTGCCCCAATTTTTTTTTTTTGTAAACTCCTGATTTTTCTAAACTTTAAGTTCCTCTGCTAATTTCTGGGGCAAAAGCAAAGACGTAATGTATTACCCTCCGCTGCTTTCTTGCCGTACAGACAGCTGGTGGCTTCAGTCCAGTCCAAGATATCACTCTCCCTTACTTCAGTTTCTATGGCTGTCCATCAAATTACAAGCCTCTCCACTCTCAATCTGAGCATCTGGTCACCTTCCCAATAGGCCCTGCCAGGACGTGAATTACCTTATTTTTTACTTTTCCCTCCCAATCTGGATATTTGAAAATCCAAGAACCCCCTTCCTGCACCAACTTAAGACCGATTTTCTTACCTGCCTTGCATGCATAACGTACGCTTCGTGCACACCATTTTAATTCATTTAATCGTTATAGTAGAGAAATTTTCTCCGAAAATCTTTCATAAGGAAATGTGAAATTTGGTCATGAATGGCGCCAGGTGGGAGGAGGGGGGGCAATAACCCCTGTAGGGAAAATTCTACATTTGTCATGCAAACATAAAATTCAAGAATAATTTTGAGTTTTAGTAATGTAATTAAACTTTCTTTCCCAAACCATTGGGTCGGTTCTACACTTGACAATTCAACTTATAAAACTGAACATCGATTGTTTTTGGTCTACCGCCCTCCCCCAACTAAGTGATCATGATCTCGTTCTCCATGCGTACATTACACTAAAATTACATTGTGTGAAAGTTTATATACTGGACAGTGGGAAAAATAGCAAGTCTTAAAGCTAAATTAGAACTACTGATTTCCCCTTCCACTTTTCCTTGATCATCCTTTAGGTGCTCTAAACGCTCCCTTAGAGAAACGTCCACTTTTGTTAACAGCATGTATTACTGTGCCTACAACTTGCTTACCCACTTACACATGTTGGTCAATGTAATAAAGTTGTAACACATCTATGCTTGAACGGTGCAAATAACTTTAAGTGAAACATAAAAAAATCTGCCTTTCATATTATATAGTAATGAGATGATGCACAAAAAAGCATAACTTTCCTCCGTCGAAATATCATTTTAAAACAATCCCCAGGACTCATCAACAGGTTATATCAACAGACAGGGCTAGTAGGGGTCCATCAACACTTACCTCAATAAAGAAACACCTCCAACCTGTCTTTGGAATGTCAACAATAGCTTGGTAAGTGTTCTCCTCCTGTCAAATAAACAAAATATCAGAAGCCATTTGCACTGCACTGTAAATATTTCAATTTCGCCATAACAGTGCCATGGCACTAAATACAGACCAGTTCGGAGTTAGATTCTGAGTAGGCGTGGGGGGAAAATTGGGCTTTACGTACCAGTTCGTTGTATTTTTGCGTTAAGATAACGACAGTGCTATAAAAATCTGTTCAACGCCTTATTCCCTAACAGTTCTGTAACAGCATGGGCGTGGATCATGGCGGGAGGGGCGGGGGACGCTTCCCCTCACTTTTTTGGAAGGGGAACATCTCCAATATGTCCCCCATTTTTCAATAATATAACATAGATTACGAATTGACACTACATTTTAAAAGGTAAATTTGGCCCAAATATGTCACCATTTACCATATAGACACCTTCCAATTTCCATTTTTTTCAAAGGGGAGGGGCCACCCCCTTTCCTTAGAGACCCCTCCAGGAGGGGATTGGCATATGGAGAAAAGTTCCCCCAACCTTTGGAGATGGATCCACGCCCATGTGTTACAGCGCTTCTTCATAGCAGTATGAAATAAGTTGAACTAAAGGGGAAAAGACTTTCCCAACTTCTCGATGGTTTGTAGAATTTTCTTTTTTTTTTCAAAGCACCATCGTGATGATGAGTTTAAGTAATTGGTTAAAGGATGCTAGTCGGTCCCTTTTTGACTCACCGGATTTCCCACTCCAATATTCCTGTACCTTGTTGGTTGAAGTTGTACATCAGTCGTGTTAGGGGTTCGAGCTACGAGAATTCTGAAGTCACGTCTGCAAAATCAGAAGGAATTATGACAGAGAAATAGTAATTACATTAGAAAAAAGGAATATAATTTAACATAATGTAATGTGACTTTCATAAAAGTGGCCACCAGCCGCATTGCAATCATTGCGTATAGGATTTGAAAGTGAACTACTTCTACTAATACTTCTTCTACTACTTCTACTACTACTACTACTACTACTACTACTACTACTACTACTACTACTGCTACTACTACTACTACTACTACTACTACTACTACTGCTGTTACTACTACTTCTACTGCTACTACTACTGCTGCTACTACTAGTACTTCTACTACTACTACTACTACTTCTTCTTCTACTACTACTACTTCTACTACTACTACTGCTACTACTACTTCTACTACTAATACTACTACTGCTGTTCCTACTAGTACTTCTACTACTACTTCTACTACTACTTCTTCTACTACTACTTCTACTACTACTTCTACTACTACTTCTACTACTACTACTGCTACTACTACTTCTACTACTAATACTACTACTGCTGCTACTACTACTACTTCTACTACTACTTCTACTACTACTACTTCTACTACTTCTTCTTCTACTACTACTACTTCTACTTCTACTCCTACTGCTACTACTACTACTTCTACTACTACTACTACTTCTACTACTACTTCTACTACTTCTACTACTACTTCTTCTACTTCTACTACTTCTACTTCTACTACTACTACTACTTCTACTACTACTACTACTACTTCTACTACTACTACTTCTACTTCTACTTCTACTGCTACTTCTACTTCTACTACTACTGCTACTACTACTGCTACTACTACTACTACTACTACTAACTACTACTTCATCTTTATATACCACGAGGTTATTCCAGATTTAAAGTGTATCTTAAGTTTAGAATTACAAAAAACTATGTTATACAGGTTTCAGTATTAATCCAATTGCCATGATTTCCATCTTTATAAGACCTTTAAGTGCTGAGATATAGGAATGTTGGAGATTATTAACACAATGTAAAATTGCAGACTGCACATTTTCTTTTGATATCACTAATATTTGATATTACAAAGCTTAAAATTTTGGTATTTATGTATCAGTTCTCTAATAAATCACTTACTAACTTTTTTGTTGATTACTTCTCTGCTTATAGCCACGGTTACACCACCAGACACAGCTCCCATTATGTACTGCCATTTTAAAGGCTCTCAATTTGCGAAATATCAGATGCCTGGGGCCTTTTACTTGAAAGTCAGCGCCAGTCGATATTAGAAAGTCCTCCTTTGTTTCTCCTTTCAAGTGTCACTTTAAAACGTATCTGTTATCTGGTCATCTTAAGTCTCTTGCTTTCTATGCCTCTATTGGTTTACAGTTCTGTTCGTCTTGGTAATTAAATCTTCTCCATTTTTGTGTATGATCATTTTTTTTTTTTGGTTATTGTTGGGTTATGTGCATGTATCTTTGTGCTCTCGAATTCCAGGGGAATCCTACCACAAGGTTTAAGTGACGATTTTGTGCTCCCCCACCACTGTTCTTCAATATGTTGATATTGCTCATTTCTGTATTCCTATTCATATTTACTTTAAGAAAAACGCACATCAGTATCATTATCAAACTGCACATCTTGCATGATATGAGCTGGTTTAAATAAATTTTGAGAAATCTTAATCTATTGAATTTTTTGTACCATAGTACGCAAATTGTCTTTTTTTTTTGTTTTTTGTTTTTTTTTTTTGTTTTTTTTTTTTTGTTTTTGCTTTTCGTGCAAAGTTACCACACGTTGTTTCAAAATGCCGTATTGTTTTAAGAGTGAATTGGTCATACAAACCTGGCCTCAAAACGCGATATGGAAAAAAGATGATTATTTCAAGGTCATATAGATATTTTAATTAAAATGGAAAGAAAAGCATTTAATATGAGTTGTACAATAAAAGCATAACAAATTAGTTAGTAATCAACTATTTCAAATTAAATGAAAAAATTGCTACCTTTTAGATCTCAACAACTGAATGGAAAATTGACCATTAAGATTAACGTACAAACTTCTGCCATGTACAGTTTGAAATTTCAGACTTAAGGTGCACCCAGCCCCTAATGATATTTTTGGTGTGTATAACAAGAATGTACCTATAAGAGGCCGAGTAATTCAGTTGACGAAAGATGAATATAGAAATCAGTGTTGTATAACTCTCAGGTCCGGGCTCGGATCCAACTCCGGACTCGAGTCCGTTTTTTTTTTTACTAGACTCGGAATTACTACTGCCAGGAAATACTTTTGCATAAGTGTATGGAACCATTTCAATTTGGGGGTTTCAAGATTTTTTGCCAGAATATCTGAGTTGTTTTTTTTTTAATTTTCCTCTCCAATTTCTACTGATTCTGCCCGAATTTGGGTTTTGTCCATGGGGACACAGTGTTCCCAATCCCCATCCCACTCCCGATTCATACGCCTATGAATTGAAGATCCCGGAATCGAAATTGGCCCTGAATGGACTTCAGGTGGACTTTGACTTGGAGCCAATTCCAGTCGAGTCCACAAATATACTAATTGTACAATGATAAGTGAGGAATCCATTATTACTGGTGAACAGTGTTTCATATCGTCATACACGGCCAAGTAAATTACTGGGTTGGGCAGACTATGAAATTGACTCCTGCCAATGACCCATTGATGAAACTTTACCTAAAAAACAGCATTAAAACAAATTATCACATGGACAATAGACTCAAATTAAAATTAACCCGGGATGGGAGTCACTTGAATCTGGATTGGCTCGGACTTGCGTTTGGTTGACTGGAGCACAGCCCTGACAGGTATCTAAAGCCAGCCGTACACTACACGACTTTGCACACCGCAACTCAACTCGATCGTCGGATCTCCAACAGTCGGACCAATTTTAAGTCGCGCCGACTTCAGTCGGGAAGAACCAACATGTTCGTTCTTCCCGACTGAAGTCGGCGCGACTTAAAACTGATCTTAAAACTACCAAACGCAGTGTTAAACTCTTGCACACCTCACGACTGCTGGCGAACCGACGATCGAGTTGAGTTGCGGTGTGCTAAGTCGTGTAGTGTACGGCTGGCTTAACATGCATAGAGTTAGAATAGGAAAATAACAAACGTGTAGCCGAAAAACTGTGGTGGCACCTCCTTGTTGAAGGTGTTGAAATTACTTCAATTACAAAGAATTACGTACAAAAGTACTGAGAGATACAGCAGATCAGATGAAAAGAAACAATGGTTTGACCTTCTGTGTTTAACAACATATCATACTTTTCCGTATAGTGCCTGAGCTTCTCTCCAGTAACGGAGATTTGTGTGAAAAAGCATGTGTGTGGGTGAGTGTGTGTGTGTGTGTGGGGGGGGGTAATGGACCCTTGAGGCAAAAGTGAAAAGTGGGAAAAAAGTGAAAATCAATGGTGGCATTTCTTCCAAAAAGTGGTGGGGATATATTCCCCATCCTCCGGGATTTTCGCCTATGCGCTTCTCTGAATAGTCAACTTACTGAAGTCGTTTTCATACCTTGTGGAGGTGTGAGTGTCGGCACTCCATGCCGTCACATTCACTGGTGTCCGATCTGAGGTAACCGTGATCATGCCCTGACCAGCTCCCTGTGGAATTTACCATAATAAAAAGGTAATGTCGCTCAAATCACAGTAAACATGACAAGCGGGTTTCGTTTAAGTATTGTAGATGGTATGAAATCATGCCCGTAGTCAGACAAGGCACTGAAGAGGGCGAGATGGCTTCAGGGGATTTTTTCTTTTGCAGTGATGAGATGTATTAAAACGTATTGAGACAACAGTAACTTCAGATTTTCTGGGTGGACGAAAATTTTTCTAATGTTAGGCTATCCCCTGTCCCTCCTTGACTACGGTCGTGAATCAAACATTGCTTAATGTGACTATAGTTATAATGGGCTAGCCTCTAGAATATTTCTATGCTAGACTTCTAATTAAAGTGAATTAAAATTTCTGTCTGTAAATTGGCAACTTAAAGCTAGAAAAAGAGTCTAGCATCTTTACGACCATTCAAAATATAAACTATCCATAGAAATTGCAGTAAGGAAAAATGATGTCCCCAGTGCGGTCTGGACTCAGGCCACTCATCTAGCTGTCTTTACGGCAAGAAAGCAACGACTTGTAATTCAAACATATCGTCGTTGCTTTTGCCTCAGTTTCTGACAGAGAAACTGTAAGATTGCAAAGTCAGGAGTGTACAATGAAACTTAAGGCACCACGACATTTAATTCTCTAAGTTGAATGCACACTGCACGTATGGAAACATACAAATCATCTGGCTCTTTGCGCTATACAGGGGAAACACCCTCACAATTTTCGTGGCTTTGGTTAAATACATGTAATACTCTGTGTCAACGTTCTCCCTCACTTCAATTTGTATGGAACTATCTTAAGTCTCTTCCCTCTCTCCCTTTCCCCCAAACATGCAAAGTCAATTGTGTTTCGTAGTTTATCTGATATAAACTGCTTGTCGCCTATGTCTAATACGACGATAAAACAGCGGTCTTGTAACTTACAGTTTAGCCATTTTCTGGGGCGGATCCAGGATTTTTGTTTGGGGGTGCACTAGCTAGGATTCACCCATTGTGGGTCTAAAGGACTTAGATTAAAAATGGTGCTCTCAATATGGTGTACGAGTTTTTATATCAAAACCGTGACCAGGAGAGCAACAGTGAGATGTCTGCGATAGAGTATGAAAGGCATGAAAGGCAAAATTTTATTAGTCTTGGAAATTTTGGGGTGCACGTGCACTCACGACACTCTGGATCCGCCACAGATTTTCCCCTAACTTCTTTGACATTCCTAGTACTTGAATGATTAATTTGTCTTACAGAACTTGATTCAAAGACCATCACATTAGGACAACAACCGTAAGGAAACACATGAGGACAACAACCGTAAGAAAATGTATTGCACACTGTTGCTTTAGATACCAAAGTGAAGTCTTAAAGGGACTATGCACTGGCTTCAAATTTTTCCGAAAATCAGCTAAATCTTACAAACCTTTTACTTTCTTTGCAAGTTTGTCGCAAAATGTTTCAGAACAAACAAAATGCATATATTCTGATATTATAGATAAACTGAGCAGTCATTCTGACAGTGCATGAATTAAACATTTCAGTTACAAAAATATTGCTAAATGATTGAAAAGAGCCATTCTATAACTAGGAAACCAGGGCACATTCATTTAAACTTGGTAGGCTGTTTTTGCCATTTAAAGCTCAAATGCGTTTGTAAAAATTTTAATTAATGCCACCTATTATTAGAGGTGGGTGTTTAAACCTTTCATGGCAAAGGCATGTGCCCGAGGGAGGATCAAAAGATCCGTGACACTAACTGAAACCACCCCCTTAAGCATCTCTAAACCAAGCGGTTCGTGTAGTGATCAGCATAGACTTCAGAAGCTGGTCTCAAATGGTGGTCGATAGTTCCAGACAGCCGTCCTGGGGAGGGCATAAGGGGAGGGGCTGCCCCACAACTCTTTCAGAAAAACTAACATCTCAGGCTCAGATTTGATTTAGCGTTACTCATTTTGTGCATCTTTTGACGTGTATTTAAAAAAATGAAAAAAAAATTGATAAATTTCGAAGAGGTGACAAGTAAGGGGTTTTCGTTCTTGAAAAGAGGAGAAGGAAGAATACTTCATCCCCAGATTTAGCCCCCTCCCTATACGCCCATCGCACTGATTGCTACACAACGGTGAGTCCGTCCTTGCCGATTCCATGAATTAGTTAGGAACTTTTAACACCCCCCACTGAAAAAATGTTATTCGTTCATGATTTTATTACATTGTAAAATGGAGGATCTTAGTCAATTATCTGCTTGTTACATAATTTGAATCACGTAGGGCAGGGGCTCTTACGTGTGTTGGGCAGAGGGTTGTCCACCCGGCGTATTTGTATTATCCTGTACCAATATCGGCTGCATGCGTACACTGTAGTAATACCAATGTACGAGAGAAAGAAGTACTAGACGTTCGCACCTGCCGCAAGGTTAGGCTGGGCCAGGTTTTCATAACGTTTACTTTCTTATGTAATAATTGTAGTAGCTATAGAAATTCATTCATATAGTTGTTTTTTCTTTTCTTTAAATTTTTGGTTCCTCGAATCTTCCGCTGGTCATTTTAATGCTTCCCCGCTCTGTGCTGTTGAAAACCTGTGGTCTAGGGCAGCTGATATTTCAAAGTAAACTTTTGGTTAATACAATTTCCCACTCCTTAATGACATTTTAACAGGATTCGTAATGATAAGGAATATGAAAACTTAGGACGAATTATCAACAAACCTCTGTTCTCGTCCACGTTAGTGTCGGAAATTCCCAACCCTGAAAATTGGTTGAAGCATAAAAAAAACACCGTCGAAATGTGTAAAATAAATTTACGCCATAAAATACGACAAAATATAAAAACAAACCCCTTAAGAACAAAAAACACTATAAGTAGGTAGAGAGATCTCTTATCGGGCATAAATTTGTAATAATAGTGACTAAAAATGTTCTATTTAAATTTTGAAAAGAATGTAATCAATTGGGCAGCGAACTGGAATATTGTCAAATATAGATTTGGCTCCAAACTGAAACAAATCAAGTCAACTTTGAACCAAATTGGGTCAAACATTTAACAAAATTCTAACTTTTGCTCTGACTTAGTGTTAACTTTTAGACATAGATTAAAACTATGAAGTATTCATCAGTTTGCCATCAGAGCGTACCGCATCATGAAAGGTTGACGACCAAAATATATCGTGTGTTCAAACACTAATATACACAAATGAATTAAGAACACGTGCTTTGCAGGCAACCAAGATGCACATGAAAAGAAAATTTAAAAATGCGTAATTTTTCTGACCTCCAAGACCATCAATACAAATCCTGACAACTCGTCAGCTATTTCATTGTAACGACCAACCAAGGCATGATCCGTATTTTGATGTACTCTGCAAAAAATAATAATCATGATAAGCACTTTCGATAAATGTCTCTTGCTTTTTTTACCTGGAAGAAACTTGTGTGAATTACAGTAAAGAGCAAATTAAGGCAAATATGATACTTACTGTAATCACAGTAATCAATTTAAGGGACATGGGTGACGCGGAGCAAGGACCCTTGGCGTAAAGGTATAGGAGGCGCCAGACTGACACTTTTGAAGGCTACACTTTTATCCCACTTGATCCCATAACGCTTACTCAGCCAATTTGCTATTACAGTAAATACAAATAAACGACTTGAGGTTACATGGGCCCAGAAGTCCACTTGGTTATGACTGTATAAGTAAATTTTCTCGTTTTTAAGAGCATAAGCAGTGGCCAATTTGAGCCTTGCTTACGTACGGCATATTCCTTGTTCAGTCATATCCCTAATCTTCAAAGAGGGGCTTAGCAAACGGAGCCCGCTCCGCGTATAATCTGAACCTTACTTTTAAACAGTTTTCAAAGGTGACCTTTTCAAAGGTTTCTTACTCATAACTCGAAATTGGTACGAAAACAATCCTCCATTCGCATAGTCTGACGTCACACTAAACAGTCCCAATAGCATGAGTTGCAGAACAATTGATATAAAACTGTGACGTGGTTTGTTTTCCCACCAATTTGGAGTTGTGACAGCAGAGGTCACCTCGCTTATTTCCCTTACAAATATCTTCATAATTTTTCACAACTCAGAATTATTTCGTATCACAGGTAAACCAAGCAGCTTTCTTACACAAAACTTACACTTGACTAAAAAATGCCACATGTTTCAAAAGGAGCATAGGAGATTTAATGTACCCGGGTATGCTTACTCCATTTCTCGTTTTAGAACTTACCATGCAAGTTTTCTGACACTGCCATCACCTGTAGTATTTATTTGCTATAGAAAACACCATCTACAGTTGACGAATATTTAGAACTACTACTTTATTTTTCATATTTTTTTCCTGACAGAAGGTGACGCTCAATTTTCATTAGGCGTACGATTAAACAGAGCGTTTTGGGACCGTGGACTGGTGGAGGCCATCCCATCCGTATTTTTATTCCCACATTGCTCTAAATTTGTAGCTGGTTACCTGAGATACGTCGGACCCAGCATTTGGTCGTAAAAGTAGTGAGCATCGTCAGGGAGGAAAAATTCGTCCATGGACGCTGTCACAATGTACTTCGGCAGAGTGAGAAGCTCCCGGTAAGCTGTTGTAGATAAGACAGTTAACCAATTGTTACGTCTAATGACGCAAATCAGTAGAGATCTTGAGATTGTATCCACTCGACCTGCAACAACTCTACACGTGTCACCGCTCTGAAATATAAATGATGGGCCAAATACGGCTGAGATTCGTTTATAGTTTATAGCGGCGATAGATGCAGAAAATAAAACCGGCTTAAAGGTATTGTAAAATCTACATCACAAGCTGAGCATATAATTTCAACAACGTGGTTCACTCTATTTAGGAGCTAGATTTGTAGGGTAACATCTACGGAGGAAGAAATTCACTTTAATTAGTAGCGCGCTTTAACAACCGATTCGTACACTTCACATAGCAGGTACTCTATGGCACCTACTATGTGGCAATCTGCCGGATAAATAATTGCAGGAGTAAACAGGTCACGAATAGGTACATGCTAGCGGTAGTGATATCAACGATGGATTCATAATTCATACCACGCTATATGGCGACCTGCTATGTGGCAATCAAACGAAAGACCAAGAGCATGGGAAAACAGATTCCAACTTTTTGCTATTTTCGGATACCTGTACGATATAGCTATACCTAGCTATACGGATTTTAACCTACTGTAAATGGGCATTAACTCAAGGAAAAAGAAAGGAATGACAGTTGAATATGCTGTCGCTTTACCGCCCCCCCCCCAAAAAAAGAGAAAAACAGTCATCCCCTTAAATATCTTATGACGTCACAATGGTACATAAGCCTAACCACTTTTATCAAGTAATGAGGAATCATAAGATGCAGATTTTACGCTAACCCCTAACACGTAATGATAAATCAATTAGGTCTTTTTAAGGCCTGAAAATAAATATATTTTTTAGACTAAGTACTTCTTGTAATAATGACTAATAAATCGATTCAATACTATACGCACATAGTAAAACGTACCGGGAGGGGGTTATAGAAATAAGCTAGCTATAGTATAGGGGCCTTGCCTTCAATACAGAATGGGGTCTGAGCTGGGGAAAACTGATTGTAGTTGCTAAGCTCCAAACCTAGCAAGTCATACATTTATTCAACTTTTGTGAGAAGTTCAGCTTTTGCTTAAGTTTCGAGAAACAGGTGTCCAATCTTTTATAGCCAGTCTTGAAAAACGTATGTACATGTCACGCCTACATGGCGATCCTATGAATATAAGATATATTCTTGCTTACAGAATGGATCAATGATGTCTGTGGCAAGGTATGCCATTGGCTCATTGAGATAAAGTGTGATGTTATGGTACCAGTAGTCTTTCAATGCCCATGCCCAGCCGTTCATTGATCGATAATGATGGGCAAAGTTCTGCATGCAGAAAAAGATAGAGAAAACACATGAGAAAACGACTAGAAGATAGATGTAGGTTGTACTTCTACAACTGAAGGTGACAAAGTGATCTTTCACCAATCAAAATTCAAGTTTTAACGAAGGCATATCACATTTTGTCCATATTTCTTCACGTAAACTTAGTTGAAATGCACAGCACAAGAATGCTGCTGCTGTGTGGGAAAGTTCCCGTTGACGAAAATTTGTAATCATTGGTGATACGTCTTATCGTCTCGAAAGGTGAATCCAGAGCGGGGGAGGAAGGCTGCTCCCCACTATTAATGGAGCCCTTAAATTTGAAGGCAAATCCACATGTAAATTTGAAAAATATTAGCACAGGATCTCTGAGTCGTTTGCCATAACATTTTTCGAGGTGTTAACAAGAGGTAGGGAAGAAATAGGACACCGTCCCTGAAAGAATCACGTTGTGCTCAGTTCACTTCAACAGTTCTATAAGCCCAGTTTTACTCCAATCTGTTGATTCATTCAGTAGGGAGATGTGCCTGCCCTTGTCGGCTTCAATCATAATCACAGGGAAAACAGAACACCGGCTAGCTGATGTGAATAGTGATTAAGAAAGTCTTAAAAAACGTATGAAAATAGTTTCATCTTCACCCTCCACCTTCCCTCAGATGGAAGGGAATGTAGTTTAAAGTAAAATCTTTTTCTCTTTTTTTTCTCTTTTTTCTCTTCTCTTTTCTTGTTATACTTTTTGTTGTATAGTCTCTTTCTGGGCACTAGCTCGTTAAACATTGTTTTTCTAGTGTCCTGTCCGTTTTTCTATTTCTGTATATATTTGTACGGACGAAATAAATGAATGAATGAATGAATGAAATCTCGCTACATACCGGTACCATGTTAAGAATGTCAAGAACAAGCGGAGCCACCCCAATCACTCTGTCGTCAACTGCTGCTGTCAGCCAGGAGGCCCATCCTCTCTGAAATACAACATACACGCCACCATATGTAAACACTGCGTTTCCAAAGAAAATGGAACAAATATGTAGCATTAAACACACATTAAAGTTTGAAGAAAAAAAGTATGGGGACAACTATCAATAACCACTTTCAAATGGAGTAGGGGCTGAGCACGTTTGCCCGCATATAGCATATATTTCCATCAAAAAGAGTAAGCCCCTAGCCAAACAAGATATTGAAGGGGTGAGGTAAGTTCCAGGGAACTATTTTAGGGGGCGAGGAATTTAATTGTAATTTCTAAGATGAAAAGTTTTTAGGGGACGCCCCATGTCCGCTCCCTTGGCTACGGGCCCGATTCGAATGTGGGGCTTGACGAATTATGAGTTGGGGTTCGCCCTCGTATCCTCCAGAAGGTAACAAACTGAACTAGTGTATGAAAACTAATTAGAAGACAGTGTGAATATAAATCCCTTTTAAAATATATTTTAATAAATTGTCCTACCTTAGACGCGCCGGTAACAAAAAACCGATTGATTCGTTTATCGGCAAACTTTGTGATGGTGTCTAATCCTCTCGTTGCAGACTTTGGTAAAGAAGAAAAGTTAATGTGTTATAGCCTAGTTTAATTTCTAGGCGCAAGTGAAATTTTTGAGAAAATGAAAGGACAAATTTAGACTCATAGTACCCATTCATATTTATAGATAAAGTTCCCCTTAATTGTCTTGTGGAAATTAATTAAATCATTTATTAAAATAAAACTAAGGAGTAAAATATTGATTAAAATCTAAGAAATGGTAAAGAAAAGAATGTGATTACTTTTTTATTATCTTTAAGTAAAAACGAATTTATAACACAGAATCATGTTATAAAAAGGATCGTTTTTTTATTTCTCTAGTATATACCTATGAGATAGTTGTTTGGGCTACATTTGAAAATATGTTATAATCCAGCCGCACCACCAAGTGAGGGCATAGGGGAAGTCAAGCCCTTTTCCCCCTCCCCCCCCCTCATTTCACCCAATTCTCGCCTGTAAAAAGGCACGGGAGCATTGCGCACACGCAACGTTTACCTTTCTCCCAGATACCTGCTTGGCCCCACTTCCCCCCCCCCCCCTCACTTTTGAAATACTGGTGGCGCCGCTGGTTACAACCTTTCTGTATACCTTTGTCATTGGTACTAATAACAGGGCCTCCGGATCATCTCTGTGCCTTTCCATGAAGTATTTCATAGTAAAAGCTATCAAATCGTCGCCGCTCCTATACTTATTCTCCGGATCCTCCTAAAACGCGAAGAAAAAACATGTTCTTACGTTTTGATCAGCAGGTAATGAAGCCTATACACTAGTTTACAATGTAGCAGGTATACAAAGCTGCTGTAGTTTGCACGTAAAACTGTTCTTTATGATAAATATAGGATAAACATAATAGGGTATGGGCTAACAATAAAGGCTTACTAACCAAACACTATAAGGAAAGCAAGAAGCCGGTAGACAGCTATGGTTTATGTAGGCCTAACTGTTCAATTCTAATAATGTGATTATCAGCCACATGCAATGTATCGTATCATACTTCTTGTCTAGAAAGGCTTATTTGTGACAGTCAGTAAATTCAGTATGAAAACTGGCAGTATAGAGCAGTAAGTCAGAAACGCATGACCAAGCATGCCATACATCAGAAAACGGTCAGAAGTTTTCTTGTTGAAATACGTTTTGCAATATCACCAGCGGCGGCGTACTATATCGCTCGATTTCACTGCCAGACGTAGGCCTATAACTGTCACCGCAAACAGAAACTTTAAGACGCTATAACTTATTAGTTAATCTCTTTGCATCCAAATCACTCAATTGATAAACTGTTTTCAAAAAACTATACTTACAAAGAACTTGAATCGTCCATTTGGGTTCTGTCTCTGTATGGCACAAACACTGAAGAAAGAGAGACGAGTGGAAAGGGGTAGGTTATGTGTCCTATCGTTGATGTTAGGTGTAATCTGTAGCCTTACCTTGACCGCTGCGATATCGTGACATATATGCGTAGTCTATGTCTTGAAGCTAACATTAGGTATATGCAAAACTGCATATCAGGTATTGCCCACAGAGCAGGGTAGTTCCTACATGCTGCGCTGTGGTATCACTATTGTTCACTATAAAAATAGGTAATTATCAAGATAACAACGACATAGTGTAGCATTGCAAAGTGACATTCACAGATTCACTGCATTCATTTAAAACTCACAACTTGAAAAGCTGGTAGCCTAGAAAATGCCGTACTGTTAAAGAACCTATTTTACAATCCTCTACCACGCTTAACTGGCACCTCACTAAGAATAAGGATGTTCTTCTTTACATGTGATGGATTTAATATCACAATACAACTCCAATTTGACCTAAATGGTTGAGTTGGTTTACCACCTAACGTGGTAATTTATAAGTCATAGACTTCCTCCATACTGGTTTTCGCTTAACGGTGTAACATACCGGCCCTTCAGAGAAAATTGCACACTTACAACCTTCTTGACAAAATACCGCAAAACATGCCTTGTATAGAAAGCACTCCCTAAATTAGCTATGTATGAATAACATTTCCATTTTATACTGACATTTTCATCAAGTCACCCTTCAGTACACACTTGAATATATCACTGAGTGTACTTCGTATCTTTAAATGCATAATGCAGATCCATCCAATTTTTAAATGTATGTCGTAGTGTAATTAAAAGTTTGGGTTACTTACATGCCGACTCGTGTGGCCACAGTTCGAACCAAGACAAGCTCAGCGTCTCTTGCAGGATCGACCGGGCTGAAATGTAAAGTTACAAAAACGAAAAGTATTGCTGAAAACTTATTTTACCTATAACAAGGTGAGGAATGTGAAGGTTAGAAATGGAAATCACACCATAAAATATCTGGATAATTGGGCATTACTTGAATTTAGAGTTTTAACATAGTTCCTCGTTACTCTTTTGAGGGGCAAAGTGACCCAAATGTTTTTAGAGCGCAGAATCCATTCGAGGTCTGATCTTAAAAACAAGTAAAAAAAATTAAATCAAAACGAAGATTGCTTCAAATCCAGAGCACGTTCAACCTTTTAGTATTGCACTATTCTGACATCCTAAGATATTAAAGCTTAAAGGCAGTAGGCCGTCGCCCCAAACAGAGTGAGTGTATCCTGTCACTCTAGTTCATGATTGGCCTATTTTGATCATGTGACAATATTTTTGTTAGTGAATTGTGGAAGTCAAGGAGAATTTCACCTTGCTTTACCTATTGTTTGTAATAGTTATGTTTAAAACATCTTCAGAGGTGCTTGTAATGCAATATGAGGAGATTTGCAAGAGTTTTCTGATTTTTCAAAGAAAATTTCGGGGCGACTGCCTATTGCCTTTAACGTTTGAGGGTCAGGAAGCCACTTTGCTCATCGAGGACCTTATGCCAGAATGATTGATCATGGATAAACTCCGGCGAGATTCGTCTTGTTCTCTTTTTGACTAGTGCTCAGATTGTCAGAGGGTAACGAGGCAGGTATACGAATCGCTCCCAATCCTGCTCCTGGGACTGCGGCCATTGAACGTCCCCATCCGACGGACGTGAGTGTTTCCCCAGTCTTTTGCCACTTTCCCCAAGGGTGGGAGGAGCGGAGGTTCCTTGCTGTGCACCACTGTTCGACAGCTGACCTGGGCAAGGTGAACGACTTTCTGAAACGGACAACTTCTTGAGTCCGACTACTTCCTGATGGACAACCAGAACTGACCAAATTTAATTCACCAAGTTTAAATCCCCTCAGCATCACTGTTAACAGCTTTGCAGAACAAGCAAATTTTAGTCCCCAGAAAATTGCCAAGTGGTTCTTGCAGGATTTGATCCGGGGACCTTTAGTATGCAAGGCAGTACACTTAAATCACCAAGCCCACTCTACCCTCTGTAACTATAGCCCTTTTCACCACAGGAGCTACAAGCACTCAATTCTCTGAAGATAATACTGATGTTCGTAGATGTGGTGCACTTAAAACGCACAAACGTGGAAATATTTATTATGTTCCACCACATTTTTGTTTTCTGTAAATGAAGAACACAGATGCCTTCCGAGCAATTAAAATATTAGTATTTGAAGAAATTGCAACCCAATAGACGAGTTGGGAAATGTTTCCAAGCAATGCATTATGAGAATGGGTCAAAGGTGAAGTGTACCACACTAACAGCGTCCCATCGCGGGTGCTATATACATGCACTGAGCATACAGAGATAAACACGTACTCCGTTATGAGGACATGAGAGGGAAAAAAATGATGCCTAGTGTCACTGAAACCAACTTTTTGTTCCTATGGTAAAATATGTAGGCCTACAGGCTACATTCACTTTGCCCAGCTAAGTAAGTAGTTGTTTCGCGAAAGTTTTTGCCCGTGGTCCTGGTTCACTTGACCTTGTGACCCGACCGGAAGTCACGAATTCCCAACTCGTCTATTCACTTCAGACAAAATTTGTGTAATTTAATTTACATACTCGTTGTTGTTCGATCCACCTGTGATGTAGAGACATCCAACATCCGGGTACACGATATTGTCAGGTATGACGATAGTCATGAAGTGCCACCAAAGGGTACGTGTGACCTTATCAGCTGCGAAAAGATGGCAATTTTTATAACAAATGAAAAATAAAATGGAAATTCTTGTATCAAACTAGGTAATTGCTAAAGTAGACAAATTAAATCGTAATAACGAGACGATGTGTAGGGTGATAATTACAGGCATATGAGGAGGGGTTTGGAAATTATCCGCCGTCCCCGCCCTCCGTGAAATTGTATATTTCATGGCAGAATTCACATCACGCGTTTGCCAGTAGACCTTATGCATATGGCAGTATGGTCACAGTACAGAAAGGGTGCCCTCGGGTAAAGGTAAGGGCGTGTTATTGCAACTTACCCCAAAATAATGTAGACAACTGATTTGTGTACGCGTCGGATACGCGTGAGCTACTACTACGCGCGTGCGAAGTCTACGTCGTGCCTATAGTATGCTTCATTGTTTGTCCTCCAAAATGACGTGCTTCAATGCATAAGGTCCATTGAGATGAATTTCAGGGCAAACACAGTTCTGCATCCTTATTGAAATGTCTTCCCATACGCTCATGGTGATTTTACAGGCTCAAGTTCTCTAACTCGACAACAAAATTAAGCAGGATTGTTAACAAACATGCTGACTATTTGATGGGGGCAGACGCTGCTTTACTCCAGTTTCATTCAGAGGATGGCAAAGAATGTAATTTCGAAATTGATAAAATGCGCAATACAAGGCAGGATTTACAAAAGTGGGGGCCCTGAGCACAAACCTATGTGGGGGCTCCTTGAATATCCATTGGGCTGTTAAGAAAACAAAGTGATATATTATAACATACACGTGCACCTACGTTTTCAGGTAGGCCTAGATATACAGGTACATTGTAGTAGGCATTCAGAAACGCTGTAGTCTAGTCTACTTAGTACTCACCGCTACTGTGAAGAGTTTTAATTTTTTATGACTCGGACAGTGGAAGTAACGTTATTAACCAGAAATGCTAATCAAGTTAAAGGCCAGTAGATCTCATTTCCCAATAGAGCCAAAAATATGATAACCTCCATTTCTTTTTTTTTTGGGGGGGGGGGAACCTCTGTGCGGGGGCCTCTGGATTTAGGCTAAATGTTGTCTCCCTAAAAGAATATGCCTAGAATAAAGTTTGTGGGGCCTACTTATGTGAGGCCCCTGGGCTCGTGCTCCTTGGCCCATGCTTAAATCCGGTCCTGTTGGTGCAATAGAACGGTTGCGGAGAAAGAGGCTTTGTGGGAGTGATTTTCTGGGCGCTTTGTCGTTAGTGTATACCCAACCCTTGACACTATCACAGCGATGTTCTTCTATAGCTTGTGGCTTACCGATCAAAACTCTTTTGATTAAAGTACCTTACATATCGTTTGAAATGAGTCAAATAACCCTTCCCAAAGCCATCCAGCGTTGCAGATTAAGCTCGGTGATAATTGAAAAGGGAGTGAAAGGTTCATTTTAGTTAGTCAGGGGGCGTTCTTCCCCTGGATATTAGGGATCTCGACAGCTATGTCTGAAGATGTATTTGGCAACTCAGGCTAGAGATACTAGAACCACCAATAATACTTTGACTAGGATTTCAGTAGGTGGTTTAATTAGATAAGTGTAACTTGCTACTGCCTGAACTGCACTGATTCTTTAGAAGTGAGATAATTGAAGTTCTTTAGTGGTACAACTCCCAAATGTACTCACATAAACAGTGGCTTATGGGAAGGCATCACCATTGCCAGAATACAAGGGCCTGGATCCATCTCCAAAGTTGGTGGGACTTTTCACCATTTGTGAATCAGAATCACCGTCCTGGGGGAGGGGTCTAAGGGGAAGGGATCCCCCTCCCCTTAAAAATGGAAATTGGAAGGTGTCTATATGGCAAATGGTGCCATGTTTGGGCACAACTTAGCTTTTAAAATGTAGTGTCCATTCGTAATCTATGTTACATTATTGAAAAGATGGGGGACGAATTGGAGATGTCCCCCTTCCAAAAAGTGAGGGGGACGCGTACCCCCGTCCCCCATGATCCACGCCCATGTCAGAATAAATCAAACATCTTTGTAGGTCTAATTTAGGGATTCAAAGACCGGAAATGAATGATTAGCACGGTGGCCGAATTTGTGAGGAATATTTATGATAAAGTGGGAAATGGAAAGTATAATGTATACTTGGAAAAATGAGACAATGCTCGAAACCTTACCAAAGTGGAGGAATAGAAACTTTTATATTCAGCGAAAAGCAGGCAGGATGTACGAGGGACTGATTTGAAATATTTTTGGCAGGGTGTGCGAAAAGGATCGATCGACCTTCTGGCCTCATGCAGCCTTCTTTCCAACTTTGCCAACCCGTGCTGAAGGTCAGCTCAAAGGGAAGAAGATGTTTTGTTCCAGGATTACCCATCTTATTCATCACTGAAAATACCCAACAGTTTAGCTCTTAAAAGAACTGCACATTCATACCGACCTATGTTTCTTCGTAAAGTTTCCCTGGCACAGAGTCCCGTGCGATAATTTCATTCCCTGCTACTTTGATACACTTTGCCGGTTTATTTTGCAATTGACTTAAGTCTTCGTTTTTTTTTCTTTTGTTTTTGTTTGTAAGACCATGTTTTCAATTTTCTCTTTGAACTTTGGTTAAGCTTTGTAAACTTACGTGATAGCCATTGGTGTGACGTCATATTTAGCACGAAAGCTGTAAAACTTTCTTTGCGGTCCCTGTGGGTGTACTCTGGTAATAACTTGTAGCCATACTCCTCATCTGGTATTTTGACGTATTCCTCCAGGAATGGATCGTTCGCTTTAGGTGAATTGTCCACTGTTTCTTCATCGACTCTGGTACCAATGGCGATCCAGGTAGCAATCCCTGCAGTAAGTGCCAGGGCAAAAATAATAGCCACAATAACCTGCCACGCAGGCACTTTCTTCCCTTCCCCCATTTTTGAATTGGTCAAAAAAATCCTTCTTAGGCCTTGAAAAGTCTATAATGGAAGTAAAGTGGTGCACTCAAGGCTTTTGTACTATTCACTTTGCTCGAAATATCCTTGCCTTTGAAGTTACATCCTTCACGTTAGGCTATAACATTAGGACAACGCACAACTCGCTGCCGTCGACCCCAACTTCTTCAAAGAACCAACTGCTACATGTACAAAGGTAGCTTGTACTTATTAAGACTTGTATTTGGCACTGTCAGTACCCCACACTGTTGATTTTTTGGTCGTTAAAATAAGATTGGAACCATAATGTTTTTCTAAATTACAGAAGGATAAACAATAATATCTACTCTTAATTACCAAAAGGGCAGTCTTCCATAATCGAGGGCGGGCTCTAGCAGAAGTAATTATTAGAGTGCTATTCCACAGCGGCATCACAAGATATCAGTTAATGATTTGGTTTTAATCTGTATCTTCATCTATAACACAGGACTTTGACTTTTCTGATCTGTTTGTCAATTTGTAGACTGTAAATTACTTCATGATATCGGCTGATGTTCTCGTTTGTTTTAAGTACCGTTAATTAGATAAGAACTTATCAGATCGGACAACTGTTGACATACTTCTGGGATGAAGGGTCGGATATACTAAATTTGACGTTTGGAGGCCATGTGATGAATGTTAGCCAAAGCGATGATAACTCTAACCTCTATATGCTATCAACTAAGCGAACAAGTTACTGCATTAACCCTTCGTTTATATCCAATGTGTCTTGGGCGTCAATAGCTGGAGAGAGAGGGACATGTCCCCCTCACTTTTAAAGTGGGATGTCACATCGTTTGTACCCCACTCTTCCCCAAACCCGAAACAAAATAGTGGGTACATGTATGAAACCTTAGCTTACGTTGTAGCTAACTCAATGAAATCAATTTCGAAAATTGTGGAGACAGCCATTGAATGGATTAAAACGGAGGAGGAGGAAATGCCTCAGATTACGCCACAAATCATGTGAAATTCCAACTTTTTCTCTGGGCCCGCTAAAGGGTTCCGAATTTCTCCTCTTTGGGTTTCATGATAAGCGCTTTGGTCAAGGTCATCTCACACACACGCGCGCGCGCGCCCTCACACACTTCTGGGAAGGTGTTGGCGCACTTACAATGTGTCATGTTTCTCACGCCACAGTTCTCTTTTGAGTCTCCCAGCACTGAAAGACTGCTACCGTTAAAAGAAATGGTGGGGAAAGGCTTTGCCCTCCGAGGAGGGGGTGAGGTGGAGCTGGCTCGACAATCTGGAGGCAAGTTAACAGAGTCACAACAGTTGGAAGGAGTTTTGAGACACCTCCATTCATGGAATGATAGCACAAAGGACGGATTCATAGATTTCACGAAATTCGGGCCAATCCGTCCATCCTTTATTTGGGCCAATTTGTTTTAGCTAACCTGCATCCCAACGGACTCACCAGTCATCCACCACTGGGGTCAGTTTTCTCCGATTTAGTGGAGATTCGTGGTCCTCACTGGGGCAAATGTCCCACTAGCTGAATGCTAACAATGTCCTAACTATACGGGGGCAGTAGTACAAATTGGCTAAACACTAAACTATCACGTGTAGTTAATACATGATAATACGTTGTCTCATATATATGTAGGACTTTGTATCATTCTGAATAAACAGTGCGATAAGCCATTTTGGAACGAGAAAAATATGACCTTTAAATGAGCAATACCCAATTTCCTGTCGGATCATGCATAGTTTTATAATGTTCGATTGTATTTCTTGGAATTTTCGCTTTTTGTAATTCACTTGACACGAAAAGGTACATAGGAAAATGCATCCTGTAAAAGAAATTGTCAAAATATTTTCCTATTTCACATAAATATCTCGTCTTTTACTGAGCAAAATTTCAAATTCCTGCTTTCATAGGTAAATTGACTGAATTTGCTTCATGAATGAGACATATTCTACCCCGCAAACAATGTTAGGAGCACTCTGCGCGCTGTAGAGTGTCTTTGCGTTTCTACCCCGGGACATATTTTACCCCGTAATTCCATGGAAGGGATTCCTGAAAACCGGAGGGGGGATATTGAAACCTACGAAAAAGTTTACAATACCGCGATACAACAGAAAGTTGGATAGAAATGTAAACCATAAATTCAGTTTAGGAAAGGGGGGGGTGCAGAGGGAGCGATATGAACTCTCTGAAGTGCGGGGGCAAACACCCATTTCGCCCCTCACTCTCAAGTATTGGATCGTAATTTATACTGCCTTCTCAAAAGGCCATCATCATGTTCAGGCTTTCAATGCATTCATAGCTCTTCCACTGAACATTACTTATAAAGAGCATCATCTTTAATGAAAACTTAACTTTTTTGCAAAGTCTCCCAATTTTTCTTCTAAGTATGAGAGAAGGTAGGCTTAGTGTAACTTTCATTTGTCTGATGCAACCTATGATGAAAGTATATGGGAATGTATATTTTGTGGATTGATTTCTTGACACTTCAGCATCATATCGCAAGAAAATCAAATTTACAACCACCAATTTCATCAGTGCATGAAGAACACCTGGCCGCCGGCCGTATATAGCCTGCGTTTGGAGAGATCATTGACCTCGCCTGCGAAACAGTTCATTCCTATTGCAATTTCATTAGATGATTACATTATAACTATTTTTATATAAACATTTAACAAGTGGTGGCACAAGGGGGGGGGGAGATTGTGACGCCCCTGTCACATAATTTTTCAATTGCTTCGGGAGCCATAGTCAAGACAGTAGGTACAATAAAGTACGTAATCCCCGACAGCGATCAGTCGCCCCTACGGTTAATCTATTTTGCTCTCAAGGAATGCAAGCCCTTCAATGCTAGCAAACAATGTTAGGAGCACTCTGCGCTATGTAGTGTGTCTTTGCGTTTCTCTTATAATTTGATTTTAATTTAGTAAATAGTAAATGTCTTTCTATCTTACTAAGTAACTCAGACAAACTTAGCTATCCTACATGGTGCATGTTTGTTAAGTTTGGAAGTTCATCGCCAACAGATATTCTTTTGTATGAGGCAAGATAAGATGCAAAACAGATTAGGCTCTATGGAGGCGGTTCTAATTTGCTCACAATCAGTACAGATTTTTCAACATGTATTTCAAATATTTGGCATCCTTCGTAGTTCTGCAGACCGTATTTATAATAAACACTAAATCAGGCCTATACACTGTTACTGAATAGGTTATCAGAGGAAACGGACAGCGCTTGTCGGATTTTGACGAAAATATTTTCATGGACTTTTCATTATTCAAAAATTTGTTTTAATTTGTATCACAAAAGACGTTTGTTTCTTGGACACTAAAATGGTGATTCTAAGGCAGGAATATACGTGAGTAAATAAAGTATAATAATAAAAGAGTAAAAACATCATTTTACTTCTACGATCCCTAATCAGTGCAAAAACTTTCAAAGGCGAGAGGCACACCCCTCCTGACAGATCCTTCCAAAAGGACGGTTGACTCGAATGCCCCAATTTTTTTATAGGAAACATCCCCCTCTCTCCCAGGACGGATTACGCTTAAAACAAAAACGTTTTTTAACCTTTCGTTTGGAAGTATACTGAATTTCTACAGCATAAGATCTCAAAATGAAGAATGTTTAGATGCACTTACAAGGTTTGGAAAGTGCCATTTCCTGCAATCTGGCACTGGCAGTCTGGGAGCCATTTTGGCGAAATTTTCTTGGTACGCCATGGTGGAGATCCTCTTAGATACTACCACAAACCCTTCAACAGGCCATTGACTATGAATTTTCATTTTGTCTCGCACCCCAAAATACCTTCCTTGGCCTATATGAAACTGTGCGTGGGTATGTAAGGGGAGAGACGCTGGTGTGAACCCACTGAACCCCGCCCCAACCCCTTGGACAGAAGCTTGTAAAAGACTCCCAGTGACTGGATTATAGTTTACCAAGCATTACCGGACATTTCCTTGACAAAGTTGCTAGCATTTCTTCATTTCGAGATGGGTGTTTTCTAGAACTTTAGTAAGCACAACTCCTCATCGAATAGTCATTTCGCCTTTTACAGCAAATTTCAATGATGTCCATAACTCCTAGCGAGCTTAGGGCTTAGTTAGCATAAGCTGGCCTTTCATTTATGACTTGTATTATAAAAACAGTTTGTATTTCATTTATCAAAAAAATGAAGTTAAGGATATCATACGCACGTTTTTCGATACCTATTGCTCTAAAAACTTTTCTGTAACAAATACCAGGTGTATGTAATAAGGTTATGTAATCAAGTATCAAACATATGTAACAAAGGTGTTAGATGGATTCAATAAGATGAAATAAAAAATAATAGATGAACGTAGTAAGGAAACGAAAAATCCGAAACAGCATGCAACGTCTTCAAAATTAGAGTGAACATTTATTATTAACAACAGCAATTGCATATTAAAGTATTACGTCTCTTTTTATATTGTAGAAAGCTCGCCAGTCTTATGGGATGATATCTTTTCATAACACTTCGAAAGGTAATATAATATTTTACTTTTCTTTATAATTCATTGTGGTCTTGCTTGCTAAATCTAAGTTGCAAATCACAACTGGATCTTCATTAATACTTTGTTGTCCACTGCTGTATTAGTGTTATGTTGTATGATTTTTGAATAGCATGTAATAGGTCACTAAAAACCAATAGACAATTTCTTTGTTTAGACTTGCATAATAACAGGCCTCTAACCAGGTTCTCTGGCGGAAAGAGTCCCGTTTTCCATTCGAAAGGAACTTGCGAGGTAGGATTAGTAATATTTGAGTAAATTTATGAATTTGAATGCATTCCTGGAGGTTGGGATGTTATCCGGGGAAAAGTTACACGGAGGTTTTTTATGGAATAATCAAGGATGTTCAAATGCTAGTGCAACATGTTCCAAATTTTGAGAAAAATTTATAGCCAAGTGTTGTCTAGTGTTGACTTCACCGGAAATTTTAATGCCGAGGGGAGGGAGTGGCCGTCCACCTCTGGACTCCCTACCCTCTGGTTACGGGCCTGGTAAAGTCACTGGGAACAAATCTCATTTTGCATTAGTCTTACATATCAATTTCCTGAGTTTGGCAGGACTATTCGTATACTTTTCACTGCCATTGCCAAATAGGCTAGGTACCATAGCTATACAAGGTTTAAAAGTAAACCAACAAAACTGGTATTTTTTGCAACGGTAATGGAGCAGCTCATTGTAATTGCTTAATACAACGAATAGTCATGTTTTACAGTGAGGTAAATAGCATGGAGGATTTACAGTATAAAGTGAAAAAGTGCAAAAATCTGAGAAACGTCAAATACACTGCACTTGTAGAAGTTATAGGGTTAAAGGGAAATATTTTGTTTACATTGTATTCCATGTGGAAGGGAGAAAAATAGTTGTTATCATCATCGTCATGTCATCGTCATCGTCATCGACATTGTCATCGTCATCGTCATCGTCATCGTCATCGTCATCGTCATCGTCATCGTCATCATCATCATCATCATCATCATCATCATCATCATCATCATCATCATCATCATCATCATCATCATCATCATTATTTAATCCATTCAGTGTCCCAGTGAATTCTTGCAGTAGTTGTTCTTCCCAAAAATATTAGGTCTATATGCACTACAAAAATTATGGACGTTGCATCATTTAAAAATTTGAAAGTTTGGGTATGCAAATTATTCGTGAGCTACCAACTAGTAATACTTCCCAATAAGTAAATCAGAAAGAGCCCGACTGCTTTCATAAAGACCTCTTGAAAGCGTCATCCTTCTTGTTTGAAAAGGAATCATTGAAAAAGTGGAAAATAGGTTCACTGCATGAGTCAGCACTCGCTAAGTATGAAAATCTGTGACGTCGAAAGGTGAATATCTCATGTTACTCTTTATTTCTTAGTTTATTGCAAGTACAGTTGTACTGCTAGTTTGCTCAAGAGTGTTTATTTTGGGAGTAACATCTTCTACTTGAAAAGTGTCAAGATAAGCAATTTAGCATGTACCAACTTGCCATACACATACACTACGCGGTCAGTTGGGGACATTTAAGCTATATACCAGACCGTGAGGTCTATTTGTGCTCACAGATTTGCACAATAACCTACTCCTACTAGTGAGAATGGATTTGTGCTCTAAGACTGTGACGGTTAGTCCAAAACAAGAAACCTGTTTCCGCAGCTGCTAAGACCGGTTTTAAATCAAAACCGGTATTTCAAAAAAGTACAATGGCCTTGCATATGAACCCTGCACGAGGTCTAGCCACGAACTGGGAATTGTTGGAAGTTTTATGGAAGTTACGGTCGACGATATTCCATCTACATTAATTTTAAAAGATAGCAAACTTTGAGGCGAAAAAGTGTAAAATTGTCAAATTTTGAAACAAAAGTCAAATCTTGATCGGTTTAAACGGGTTATTTTCCATTCGCGGTTTTTCGGTTGTGCAAAAATTTCAAAACTGAATCAAAACAAACCGGTTTTAACCGGTTTTAAAATCAAAGTCGGTTTTGTGAACAGCCTTGATTCTTACTCAGATACTCGTAGTACAGATTGTTGACGTTATGCATTGGGGCTACTCATCAAAAAGACGTGTACTCGTACTCGTATTCACAACAGAGATACTCCACTTGTACTCGTACTCATGACATTGTACTCACAATACAAATTTGCTATATAAAGTCAATCATGGAGCTAATACGTCCAGGTAGTATCTCCACGGGTCAACAAAGAAATTCTGAGATGGTGTATCACTCCCACATTATTATTTTTTATTCAGAGCTAATGAATTTATCTCAGATTTCGTTTCATTAAAGGATTAACAACTAGAACATGCTGAGTTCAAACATTCCTGCGGTTGCCTGCTCGGCGGACATACATAATTACTCTACATCTATGTTGACTAATCTCGTAATACTATTTTAACGTTGCAAGCTGTACATATTCTCTCCTGCTGCGAAGACTATAGCTCTTTGGCAAGATGTCTCCAATCTTTCACCGATGACGAGGTCCTTCACTGGAGCAAGCCATGCAGGTTTCATTGTGGCAAAAGTACAGTGAACTTCATATTGTGTTTTTTATATTTATCAAACTAAAGTATTAATAGTAGCATCGGAATATAAAAGCCTGGTTCATTCAACTTCTAAGGTTTGGCATTTTCTAAGGTTTTTTGCCTTCTTAAGGAAAAACCTTAAAACTGAAAATTATTAGAGGCTGCAGTCTCCAGCCCTTTGTTCCGTCGGTCCTTATTGAAATCCCTAAAAGGGTCCGAGATTTCCCCTCAAACTCCGATTTGTGTATATTGCTTTGCCGCCCTCTTTAATGGTTGTTTTTGAAATGTTTTCAAACGTTACACCAGAGTCCCTTTACAGTCGAGACCCGTGCAACCCTTTCCTGGAAACGTGTCTGGAACAATGTGTACTTCTGATGTAAATACGACGTGAGCTCCCTTGGGTGCTGGGAATTCCATCTGGGGGAAGAAGAAAAAAGGAAAGAAATTTTTCTTCCCGTTTGTTTTTTAATCCGAGCGTGTTCCAAGTTCCCAGAGCACCCACAAAACGTCCTAACACTGTGTCCCTGACTCCGAGTCTTTAAAGAGGGATTTGCATCACCCCATGTATGACTTTTACTTGGTGGTAAGCCCCGCCCATAATTGTCTTTACTGCTTCTCCTTGTGCAGACACACACATAGTTCACTGCTCAAGGCCATTTGAGCATAAAAGACCCCATGTGTAATCAAAACATTCTCTATGCGTGCTGTGTTATATGAGCTGTTCTGCATCTTTTGAATTTTGTAACTCTGATGTCAATCAAAGAGTAGTAACCAACTGAGATTTTTGCTTGACCCCAACTAAAAGTCATACTTGGGGTGATGCAAATCTGTCTTTAAATCCCTTTTACTGTGCTTTCTCTCTATGTAAGCATTTGCAGATCTTCCATTACCACTAGACACAGCTTTGTTTTGAGCTGCAGACATACGGTAGCCTTTCAAATGAGGTATATTGGGCGAAAGAGATGACCTCCCTACCTGGACTAATGCGACCAGGTTTGAAATTTAAAACATAATCAGTCTGGAGCAGAATGTCCTAATATTTGAATACGGAAGGATGAACGAGACAGTTTGGTGTACTAACTCTGGCTGAGTGAAAGCACAGAAAACTTCATTAGTCAATAGCTCTCCGATCTTTGGTGATCTGACATTGTAGACAAGAAACTGGGTTACGAGCCATACCCTGTTTCATTGCTTTGTGCCCCTCCCAGTGCAAATTCTAACAAGAAGTTAATTCCAGTATCGATTTTACTATTATGTGTGAGTACATTGGTAGGGCATGTGCGTATGAATGTACATAAGCGTATGGGACCATTTCGATTGGGGGAGGGGTGTTTTTTGCTCGAACCTCTGAGCCGTTTTAGTAAAATTTTGCCCAAATTTCTACAGATTCTGCATGAGTTTTGGGGTAGTCCAAATTTTTTGGGGGAGGGGGACAGTGGCCCTTTCCCCTTCTCATACTCCTATATGAATGTGTACTAGAATATTTATGTTCTGAGTTATTTGCCAATACAAACACCGTGGACCTGGCCACCGTTGAGGATATCCAACGTACACCACATACCTCTATGAAAAAGCAACTCCATCCAGTCGAAGGTTTCTCAATAGTAGCAATGTATTCGGAACCCTGTAAGTCATAACATAAGAAGTTTTTGTAAGCTTCTTTCATTTGCGGTGGCGAACAATCGACATACTAGACAGCAGTTACCACTCACACTTTTCCAAAGAACAATTGCGACATCGCGGTTGCTGTATAACATGAAGCTAAAGGTTTACTACCAACGGTCACGTACGTTACCTTGAGGAGAGGGTGGCATACGCCGTCAGAGTGCCTGTCCAGTGCTGCCTTAACACAAAATGTCAGAATTTGATTTAGTTATTCAGACTTAAAACTTGTACTTACAATCTCAACCTCAGCAAAATGTTATCTGATGTGCTACTCTTGCCCCCACCCCATATGTCTTTGCCAAGCTATATGGCACTACTTACCAGCAGTATCAAATATGACTACAAAACGCTATATAGCGACCATGATATAATATCGTATACTGTTCTCTGTAATGAAACATCCAGCAGTAACCAGCCTGTAGGAGCCTGAGACGCCTACACCCTCCTTTCAAAAGGATTAAAATGGAAAAACCCTCTCAGTTACAATGTGGATTGTCCGGGATATTGCAAGAAATTTTAAGAATAAACTGAAAAATTCCTAGGAGTGTTTCATATAGTACTAGTAGGCCAACATGGGTCAGCTATATGTTTCATGTGATTGGTACATACCACCGTGCTAACCCCGATGTTACGGTAGACCGTCGGTTGTGGTTTCACTTGTGTAGTATTTAGATTTCTGGCGACAAGAACTCGAAAGTCACGCCTAATACAGCAGAAGAAAGAAAACGACAATTTAGTTCGTACCATATTTATCAGTGTTCTGAATGAATGATCTTTGCTAAGCACCGTAATTTTTGGATTATGAATTTGGGATCGTTTGGTACTTTTGCTAATTATTGGTGGGCTACTTAGGCCTAACTGAGTTACTTAGTTATTAATTGCCCATTTTTACTCATTGTTTTTATCGTGCATCATGCTTTCAGTTAAACAATTACTGGACAACTTAGTTCACGCACAAAATTATGGAAAATCACCTTTTCTGTTTTACTTGTAGTCGGTATTCAGATCTAGACTTAATTGACATTATAGGGACAATCGTTCATAACGGCATACATACAAAGCTTCGTTTTAGAAGAGTCCTTCATCATAGGAGACGGTAGATACGGTCTGCAGTCCCTTCCAATTTCGGCAGAATATTTAGTATTTTCGGGCAAAAAATACATTAAAACTTCGGGCAAAAAGTTCATCCCCAAGTGACAGAATATGGGTCACAAATGTGTAGAATTATTATTGCAAAATTGTGCATATTAAATTTTGAATTAAGCAAAAACGTTTCAAATGGGAAAGGGCACATCCTGCACCGTTGGACCCTTCCCTAAGACTACGGTCCCCCTAAACTGATGTGCCCCCAAACTGGTTACCCTGGGCTATGGACCTGCCTCCACCCCAAATTAAGAGCAGTGTTAGCAGTGTCCACAGCTTGATGTACTAAATGACACTGACAATCTACTAACACGTGTGTAATTATTTGATGAACCACTATGAATTTAACGATAATCAAGTACGTTTCGTATAAGATCTTCAGAATTCTACAAGGGGATCATCACCAATTTATATCAGCGGTCCTGCCGTAGGGGAAAGAAAATTTGTCGCGCCCCCTCCTCGAATGACTTTGCTTCCCCACTTGTCCCCACTGCGCTCATGTACAAAAGTATAGTTTTCAGGAGAAATGATCACTCACAGCACCGCTCCCCTCCTTTTTGCTCTCCCACCCCCACACACTACTGAATCCTGATGGCGCATTGGTTCATATATATGCATATTAATTCCATTATAGTACCCTCGTCTTAGTGACAGGACATACGAGAAACTGAAAATTATGATGGATACTCTCTTCTCTGGGTGAGAGTTACTAATATCATGGAAATAATACCTCCGAGGTACCTTAGTACTTCCATGCTTATATCCCAATGTCGGTGAGACTGTGTAGTTAGCTAATCATGCGAAATTCATAGCATCATCCCTGTGACAAGTGTACAACAGTTCGAATTCGAAATAGATTAAAGTGAATTTTTCTTCAACATTTCCCCTGAGGTTACCCATCAAATGGGTGTAACGAGTTTAATTTATAAGACTGTTACGCAGTTCTATAAATACGTGACAATGCAGCATGACTTTATACCGCCGAAGGCTCTTCATAATGTTTTAAGCATTGTACGTATCAACATTCTTTAGAATACATTGGAGATGTGACGTGTTATTGACTTAATTCAAGTTGACAGATAAAAATGATTACCTTGTGGCGGTGTACGAGTCAGCGCTCCACGCAGTGATATTGGTTGGAGCAATGTTTGTTGTCAAGGTAACGCTAGCAATATTCCCGCCCTGCGGAGAACATCATCTTTAATTATTATTTATTCTACTAACATTCTCACCAAGCTTTGGTGACTGCTGTTTCTAATTAGCATTTCACATTTTATGATTATTCCCTTACCGTCAAACATTAAGCAGATCAATATATGCAAAACATGAATCAGCAGGGATGCTCTTGCAAACGGATTGACTTGCATAGTATAATTTACCTCTTCGTTTACAACATATGATAAAGAAAGAGAGATTGTAGTGTTTCATGTGTACGGTTTAATGTCATAACAGCAATTATTTGAGAGGTACTGCAAAGTACTGCACACCTAGACTGTAGATGCCAACTTCAGCCTTTCAAATTAAATATCTTTGTTAGTGTATTGATATGATTGATGAATTTATTAAACGAGTTATTATTCTATTCATTCATTCATTCATTCATTCGTTCATTCATTCATTCATTCATTCATTCATTCGTTCATTCATTCATTCATTCAGTTGTTCGTTGTTTGTTCGTTCGTTTTCGTTCATTCCTTCATTCGTCCATTCGTTCATTCGTTCTTACCATTGTTCTTTCCCATTTCAATGTAGGGAATTCAGCTTCCTGTAAGGGGAGAAATGGGAAAATGAGGCACGTGACATAAAATTTTGCCATTCCGTTCAGTGTGCTTCTAAAACTTTGAATTAACAACCAGCATTAAAACAAGACCCAATTTGTCATAGATCTCGCTAAATCTATCTTAGTCGTATTTCAAGTGTACAGTAAAGAAAGAATTGTCCAGGGTCGTCTATGGTATGGGTAGGGGTTAGGATCCAGGTAACCACGCGGAATAAGAAACTGGAATATTGGTTTCCAGGGCTCTGACGTACATGAAATCTTTATTAGAACAGTGAAATTTCCAGCCATTTATTCAGCACGTGTGGAATAAATGATGCCAGGCATTTTATTGAATTGATTTTACCTATAGGTGTTCGAAAATAAGAAGTGAGCGTTTGAGCGCGACCTGGATCCACCCCTGAAGCTTTTTGCAGATTGCATTGTTGCAATCAGGCTTATTTATCCAACTTTGCTCGTCCCTAGGGGACGTAGCTTCTTTGGGGAGCAGAACTCTCTCGGGTATAAGGCATGTTTGGTGTCACCCCTTGGCTCTTCGCCAGAGAATCGAGGGGACTTTTGAAAAAGTATAATCACCTTATTAATCCAACTTAACGCGTTACTGTCGAGAATAGCAACTTTTCGTGACATACAGGTATGGTGATTAGTTTAGTGAAGTCAGGGTTAGGAAGTTACCCGGCGTTCATTGAGGACTATGTAGTCACTAAGTTGTAATCGCCTGGCCTGATTGTTGATGTTTATGGCCATCTGGACTGAAGGGAATGTAGTCTCGATATTGTAACCACATAAGAACTTTAGACCCGCAGATATTTAACGCAAAGATTATATAACTTTACGGGTCGCAAAAGATGGAAATGCAGGTCACATATTACCCATCCCTACACTCAAAGCAACGGCCAGTTAACTGGTTTGGCCCAGGGCGTTTCAGTATGGTGTGAAACTGATTCCGTTGTCTGGACAACCAACTTTGAAGGTAAGCAGGTGGGATTGAAGCCGAGGTATCCGGAGAAAAGACCCGTACCTCGCGTGGGATTAGAACCCCACGTACAGTGAAACCCATTGGTGAACGACAGGCGTATACTACTCTGTACCCGAGGGACCATAGACGCACTGGCAGTAGCAGAAAGCGTTTATAGAGGGACCAATGGCCCATTCACAAGTTTGGGTTCTGGAAACTCTGAACCTTGGGCAGTTGACACTACTTCTGGCAAAATTTGTGAGTTTTGGCATGTGTTTTGTCCTGTAAATTGTATCATTAAAAGATCACATGAAACCTTCGTTTGTTTTCTTCCTTAATGGGCGTTTTATATCGGTCAGCCATTGCGTCAAAATCTAGTTTTAGTGGCTTATCAGAAGCACTGGCAAAGCCTCACAGGGTAAATTAAGTTATTCGGTAAACGTTTAAAAAATGAATCGATAAAATTAAAAGTAAAACCGTGTGTTTGAGAAAATTGTTCGCAAACACAGCAGTAAATTATATTTGTATCCTCTGACTTGAAATTCTGGACACCTTATGTCGACGGATGATTCCGGTGAAACCTTTACACGACACCACCTGAGCACCCCCAAGTTCTTACCTCCAAAACCATAAATATAAATCCCACAGCTTCGTCTACCAGTTTCCGATATTTACCGACCAACACGTGATCAGTGTTCGGATGAATCCTGAAAGGAAGAGAAGTCCTTGATATGTATTGAAGATCAATGTTAAGTCTTAGATTGACCGGCTGACCATATCAAAGTGTATTTTATAAAAATTTGATAATAAGTTAAAATAAGACTCTCGTGTCAGGGATCTTTAAAATGAACTTTGGTTTAGTTTTGCTTCCTCTTTTCTATAAGAAAATTTTGAAAGTATGAAATCTAGATGACCAGTGGCGCTACCGGGATTTCAAAATTGGGGGAAAGCAAAAATTGGGAAGGGGCAAAATAATGTTTGTGCACATTTCTACTGTAAACTGTTACATTACCTTTGTGCAGGAGCGGACTTGGAGCATGTGGGGGGGGGGAGGTCCTGTCTGGGTAAAACGCCTCCATATCCCTTCTCTTGGTGGCGCCCTTAGGTGACTGGAGTTTTCACTTTTATTCTATCAAGCATTTATAATAACATTTACACCATCTTGAAATATCATTTTGCCGGAATAAAGTAGAAAAATGTATATTGTGTAAGGTTTGTGATGTCACTTTTACTCTTCCGTGGTTGACCGTACTTGCTTTCTCCGTACTTTTCCTAACGTCATTACATGCTTTTTCTAATGCATTACCAGTATTTCGTTCTAAAAGAGAGACCTTACTATGCTTGCTGTTTCCCATTAACTGCAGCAGGAAATCAAACTTCGAAGGTCGTGTTGTTAGTATTTAAAGTTTAGAAGAAAATATAACCAGGTATGTCATCACCTAATTGCACAACCGTTTTCGCAAATAAAAGTAAAAAGCATCAATATTTTACATTTTAGCGATGGAAAATACTAAGATGGAAGTTAAATTAATGACTATTTTTTCAACCGCTGTAACATAAACTTATCTAGTTTCAGGTATCCCTTTAAAGGGCGCCCTTTGTTAAAATTACGTTATTGGGTTTTCTTTAGGTACAAGTTCAAGACAAAGATAACACGGTTTATATGTATGATGAGGAAATAATATTCACCGTAAGTACGTAGGACCAAGCATTTGGTCATAGTAGTAGTGGGAATCATCAGGTAAAAAGAACTCGTCACTGCCAGCAGTCACGATGTATTTAGGTAAGGTGAGTTTCTCTCGAAAGGCTGTCGGTTAGAAGAAGGAAACATTGACACATTTTAGATGCCTAAAGAACCTTCGAAAATTTAAGCTAGTGTTAAAAAGATGTAGACTTGGGCGTCCGGAGGGGGGCAAGCCCCCCCCCCGAAAATCAAAAACTTGAAAAAACGAAGAAAAAATAAAGAAAAAACGAGGAAAATATAACATCAACATTTCTTAACAGTTCACTCAGTGTGAATTTCTACTCCCAAAACAGGAATTGAATAAAATATCAACATTCAGGCCCCAGCACGCCCCGCCCCCCCCCCCCGTATATCTTTGGTAATTTTGAAGTTTATATTTACGATATTGCTAGTGTTTCCCCCTTTATATATGCGGTAAATAGGCCCTGGGATTGCCATTTCCAGAGATCTGGGAAGCATTTTGGGCAAAAATTTTCTTGCGCCCCGCGCCAACTCATGGTGGCGCGGAGCTCTGAGAGTCTGTTTATGGGCTTCGCCCCCCCCCCCCTTGACAAATTCCTGGCTACGTCTTTGTCAACACTGTGTGAAGTAGCATCTAAACTCCTTTCTGGGAGTAAAATATTCCCCATGAAAACAGTTTTGCCTCCCCCTCCCCCGAATTTTTTCTGCGGAACCCATGGATGTAGACTAAATGCTGCATGCACGCCCTGCACAAAAATAAGGGACGCAAGAAACTAGGGGAATGTAGTATAATCGGATGATATGAAAGCTGATAAATATGAGACAACTTTTGTTATAAATTTGTGTTGTAGTTTAATTCATACATACCTTTATGGAGAATTAAAAGAGGATCCTAACGTACAGGCTATGACAAACCCTAACGTGAAAATAACCATTCCTGCGGTTTTGCTATGTAGCTTATCACAATCATTGAGCCACAGAGCCACTCACTAGTATAGCAAAGCAACTGTTGGCCGGTTACGGTCTTCTGGTAAGTTAAAGCATAGAAGTACTACCGGTAGTAGTTCCATGCTTAAAGGTAACCTCACTGTTCATTGTGGTCACAGCCAAGTCTTTCTCCATCAAAAGTGCATTGTGTTTTGTACACATCAGATCAGGCCTGAACATGAGTTCATTGACGAACTTGTATTTACAAACAACCCTGTACGTAACATAACTATTCCAAGTCAATGACCCTTAAACCACCGGGTTAGCTCTGATGCATGTGCATGGCAAGGTCGTAGGTTGTTCTTGGCAATATCCTTAGTCTGCTACGCCTAAGTGTTGGAATTAAGCATCGATATGTACTGTCACCAGGGACAATCATTATCAGCGCATTTAGCTACACTTTTCCAAGTCGTGATTCCATTTATTCATCTCTCATCTCAATAACTGTTACAATTTCGCCCCTAAAATCAAAGGCGTGCTCGTCATAAGAGCGGCCCCGGCCTCGTATAAAAAGAAATTTCGTTAGGGCAGTGTACAGTGACAGTGTATGATACACAGGCCCACAGGCCCACAGCCAAGGGCAAAACGGGAATGCCCCTCCCTAAAATATCTGTTGCTCCTAATATTTTTCCCATGCATACGTTTTATTTGTGAGAGCAATGAATTACAACTGCCTCAACATATCTAGCCTCCTGAAATATATTTTAACCCTCTGAGAGTCATCCCACCCCTTAAATACGGTACCTTGTATGGCTGGCTATGAGCCTGGTGGTACAGCGATTGCATAAAAATGGCATCATGACAGAAATAAAATGCTTTGAAAATGCTCAACCGTTTTCTATACTAACCAGAATTTCGTTCAATCATTAGTAAAAAAAGGAAAATTAGGATTGAGTAAACCATATACTTTTTATTAACAAAATGGTTGTCTTAGGGTATATCTAGAAATATTTTTAATATATTTAGCTTATTTATTTATTTCAAATTTATTTATTCCCCATTGCTCACATGATTAAGATGATTTCGTTTGTAAAAGATGTTTCATTGAGTAAACCTACCAAATGGGTCTACAATCCTGGCAGCATAAACATTCAATGGATTGGTTAAGTATGTCGTTAGGTTGTGATACCAGTAGTCTGTCATGGCCCAAGACCAGCCGTTCAGTGATCGGTAATGATTGACAAAACTCTTGGAGGTAAAATAAAAGACGTACCAGTAAGCATTGAACTAATTCAGCTAGAACAGTAAAACGGTTGTTTAATTATCAGCATTTCAATCAACTTCGGAGGTATGGTAAATCAAAATGAATATGCAAAGGAAATCTAAACAAAAGAAACTCTAGCAAGAGCTCCCTAATTTTATTTCTTACCCTATGATCAGTTACAATCAGCCCAAGAGAAACACTCCCCTCGTGGCAGGATTATTTTATCTAGTTTAAAACAGACCCAAACCTTGCGTTGCCTCTTATTATGTATGATATATATACATCAAAATATGATTGACAGCAAAGGAATACTGATAAACGAAACTTTTATTAAATAAATTTTGACTTCGTGTTTTCAGTAGTACTCCTTCGCTGTCAATCATTTTTGTGTGTTATATGTTTTTCTAGTTTTCTGTTATCTACTGGAATAAACGTGGATCCTTTAACCATATATATATATATATATATATATATATATATATATATATATATATATATATATATATATATATATATATATATATATATATATATATATATATATATATATATATATATATATATATATATATATAGTGTGTGTGTGTGTGTATGTGTGTATGTGCGTGCCAACCATATCTTTTCAATTGCAATCGAAGTTACTTTACAAAAATGGAAAGAGAAACATAAACAAAAATTATGAAGTAACTTTTACACTTATGATGGTTAGCTCTTATTTCTATTTATAAGATTTTTCACTATTACAAGGTCATAAATTTCATTTAGGGCTACATCACACTAACTTTTGAAGAAAGCATTCTGAAAGCTGGAGTACATAATACCCTTTCCCGTTATTCATAACGTTTTATGTAAGCATCCCCTCGTCCCTTCGACACAGATACTAACATAATCTACAAGTGATAGTGCGCATGCCACTGAAATAAAAAATGACGCAAGCCAATTAAAGTTTTACCTAGTATGAGTCCTGTAAACAAGATTGGGTACTTATCAAAGATCCTTTGAGTAGGAGGCGCAAGTGTAGCCTACAGCTTTTATAAACCCCATAAAATAGAATACTACTTTGAGACAGGAACAGTTCAAATCAAACGAATGTTTTTCTTATACAATAGCTCACCTCCTGCATATTCAAGAAATCAAGAACCAATGGCATTATCCCGATCACCCTTTTATCCACAGCTGCCGCTAACCAGGCTGCCCATCCTCGCTGAAAATTGTGTGGAGAAACATAACAGCTAATATTGCACCTGCGTTTAAAAACGATTTCAATGTGCATCGCATCCAAAAAATATCAATGTTTTATTTCCATACCTCTTCTTTCCACCTTTCCACGATCTGTTTTCAATGGTCGTCATATCCATTGAGATTGTAAAATGGTCGTTACGTCATTGTGTAATACTAATTTTTCTTTATCCACATTGTAACCATTACACTCACAAATGGTAGGCAGAGCACTTGTAATTTTCTAGCCATAACTTAATTCATGGTTCACTGTGGCCGGTTTTTACCTTGGTCGTCTTCGTCATCGTCATCGTCATCGTCATCATCATCGTCATTGTCATCGTCATCGTCATTAGCATTATTACTGTCATGTTGTTATTGTCGTCACTGTTATCATCACCATTATTGTCATCATCACCATCAATGTGATCATGCTTGAAATCAACATTGTCATTGTCATGATTACTGTCATGATTTTATTATCGTCACTGGTGATATCATTGCCATCTTTTCCATTATTGTGATCATCCTTGAAATCAACATTATCACAGTTATCGTCATCGTCGTGATTACTGTCATGTTCTTTTTATCGTCACTGTCATCATCACCATTACTGCCATTATTACCATTATTGTCACCATCCTTGAAATCAACATTACCATTGTTATCGTCATGGTGATTGCCGTCGACATCGTCATTGACATAGTCATTGTCTCCACCGTTGTCATTATCGACGACATGATTATTATCATTATACAGTTGGCCAATGTGTTCATGGTAAAATTTCTTGTTAATTCAACACCAAATTGATATTATTCTTTACACGTACCGGTCTAAAACGGAAATATTCCTTTTAACCATTGCATAAAAGACTGTTTCTGTTCATTTAGATTAGGAGCATACTATCTAACATTAATATGTCAGTTTTATAAATTAACTTTCACTTGTTTTTATCAAAAAAGTGTTATTAAAGCATTCATTACCTTTGAAGCCCCGCAAACGAAGAAGCGTTGAATTCTAGAATCAACAAAATTTGTCACTGTGTCCATGGTTCGAACGACTGACTGAAATAAATTTTGAGACAACGTTTTGTAGAAAAAAACGTAACGACCTTCTGATGATAAATTGTCTATGTTAACGATGCCGACACTTCTGTGGTTAAATTTGATAGTTATATCTTGAACTTTACAAAAATATCATTTTCAGTAGATCATTCTGTAGCTATTACTATTAGATTTTAGTTGATATAAAGAAGATAAAAAGAAATTATCACAATTTCACAATTTCCTACATGTAGGTAGGCCTATTTCCTCCAATTTCCTCCATGTAGGTAGGCCTAATATATTAAAATTTCCAAAATAAACGACTTTTAGTAAACGTTTTAAATGTCTTAATATTTACTTCTCTTTCAAATAAAATAAATATTGTGTAAGTTTTCCTTCTTCCGAACCTCAAAAAATACATTTTCTTGCTCTGGCATGTCGAAAAACATTTCTTGATCGATTTGTAAACCTTATGCATTGACGTCACGCGATGTCAAGTTGGCGGCAAAACAGTGAAGCAAACTGCACGTACTCAGGAGACTTCACACGCGCTCTTAGAAGACTACGCCCCTATCCGACCACGAATCAGCTGTATGCATTTGTTGGGGTAAGTTACAATGATATGCACTTGCCTCTTTTAGAGGGCGCACTTCTGTTATGTGACGTCATATGCATAAGATCTATTGACATTTGAATGAACTGCTATATGAGGATTGAATTGGTTCAGTTACCTACACTTTTAAGACCAAATACAGTCAGAGTAAATAAACTACTAATAAAACAGGCTTCACTATAGTTATAGTATCTCTATCCTTCTTAAAGAAGTTTGTGTAAGTATTTGTGAATTTGAAAATTGGATGAATCACTTAAAGGGACTAAGTAGTCACTTTTTGGGGGAGGCACACCGAAATTTTAACAGCATTATAAGACGATACCATGAAAAGTAAAATTTACAAATAAGACTTCCACTGACTGAAGAACTCCCTGCTGAAACAAAGTTAAATATGCTGCTTGTTAACAATGACCTTGCTATCTTACATGTGGCCAATATTGTTATTACCCATGAGCAGTCAAATTTTAATCACTTAATCACTGCCGTCTTCCAAAGGACAACGTGTCACCTTTAACCTTGTTTATCTTTAATGTATGATATTGGACACGTAGCCATGGGGTGGGGTGGGAGGTCAGGTCCAACTCCTTTGAGCCCTCTCAGACCCAAGACCGAAGAAATGATACTCTGAATCTTCTGTTCTTGGGAAATATATGGGTCCCTTTCAATATGTCCCTTACAAAAAAATGTGGGGCATGCCACATGTGAACATGCATAATCACATGTGGCAGGGCATAGGAAAATACATAACTGGAAAAGTGAGGTAATGAGTGGTGACACATGTGGGATTGGAACCAATTTGACACACAATATTCTACTTTACCCCACTTTGCCACATGTTTGCCTTTGCAAAAATGTATTTTGGTTCTCCACTCTTTGTCACATGGGACAAACTGCGGTAATGCAGGTAAAAGCATGGCACCTTTAAAAAGTGGGTCAAATTTTTATTAAAATCACACATTGTCCTACAAATAATCACATAGAACTCCCTATTTTTCACACCCAACCATAGTTTTACACAGTATGACACGGTTTTTCCAGTGTGGTATTGGAACTTTTGCCACACAATTTTTTTGTAAGGGTGTGTATAACTTTTGTATGGAAAATGAAAAAAAACATTACCAAAGTGGTGCACCCATGGCCAGTAAATTTCTCATTAATACCTGACCCCCCCCCCCCGGACCAAATCCTGGCCACGCGCCAAAATTTAACTTGACGTGACGACGTATGTCTTTTAGAGTGTATCAGAAACACTGTAAAAATAGACGTCTTCATTTTTTAACACATATATGGCGTTTAAGAATTAGAAAACGAACAACAAAATGGATACACACAGAAAATGACTGAACGAATATTAATACATGATAAGGATAATGACGTCAATTAAAGTGCACTCCGCAAACACGTTTACATGATTTATATATATATGTTAATTTTTCTTTATTAAAAACAACTTGATGTTTACAGTAATCATGAAATAAACGCATAAACGTGTTAACGAGATGGCGTTAAAGGGGCGTCAATGTGTTAAAGTTGGCGTTTTAGACGTTTAATTTGCTTATGTGTTTTATTGTTTTTTCTGTTACATAAACGCCAAGACGCGTTTATTATCCGCAAAAAAGTGTTAATCAACTTTTACAGTGAAGGACCTCCTAGACTCTAAGAACAACCTAGTCAATAGAAGCATTTGACTAGATTTGATCCAAAATTGACCAGCTTTGGTTAAAGTCGTCACTTTTGAACTAATGCCTGTCAAATATTACACAGTATTTCGAATAGTGGTAGTTTTCTTCAAACATGAATGTGAGGTTTTTCCAGTTTACTTGGTAATCATCTGTTCTTGTACGTCCGGAGTATTCCATTCCAACAAAATTGAGATTGTCAATTTGGTTACTCCTTTCTCTTTTCCGTACGTTTTTTGCCATTCACGTGGAATTTTTGCCCCATCTCATTTACCTGTTAAATCCAATTAAGGAACAAACTATTAAAAATTATACACCCATACCTTGACCATAGGCATCAGCAATACGACCTCGGGCTCTGTGAAGTGATCGTCCAGAAAATATTTCAAGGTGTACGCGATTAGGTCATCACTTGATCTGAATACGTCCTCCGGATCTTCCTTAAAAGGAAATAACAATTTTGCTTATTTAAGGTCATAGGCTACATGGAGGTTTCTTAAAAACGTCTTACCTTTTTACCTGGGTCTTGGAAGTATCGGCTCTCAAGCATTCACGCGTTTTCTAATGGAGCACGGGAACACATTTCACATGTATTTACCCTGAAATGTTCCCTAATTGGCAAACACTCATGACATGAATTGAATTTTGCCATGAAAAAGATATTTTCCCACAGACCACCACTTTTGCGGCCTGCCCAAAACCCCCCTCATACTCCTTCCTCTGAATCACGATGTTATTAACGGTCATACTGTGCCCCTTGTAAGTTAACATACTATACCTTACGCACGGAACTGTGATCGGCAGCATGATTGGAAACATGCTGACGTCACGTGAAAAAAATTGTCCAAACATGTCCTGAGGGTTTAATTATCGTGTTAATTTCGTGAATTATTTGACATTAAGCACAAGGTAGCAAATGTGCATCTATGCAGACTCTTATAAGGAAAGAAACAGTTTATATTTTTAGTATCCTTTATTTTTGAAGCTTTACGGTTTAAAGGTTATAAAAATATTTACTTGGTTGAAAAGGGGGTTTTACAACAATTAAAGTCAACTAAACGTGGCATGACTTGATTAAAATATTTTTCAAGTGGGGAGACATTTCAGTGCAAATGGTACGTAAAGGTTATGACCCGAAAATAATATTCGTAACAAACATTATATTTCGTCAGACTTTGTGGAAAACCAGTATACGGACATATATATATATATATATATATATATATATATATATATATATATATATATATATATATATATATTATATATATATATATATATATAAGCAAAATCCGGAAAAACGACAAACGACAAACAGGACAGGACATATCCGAATGAGGGTAGGATCAATAAAGATGATACCGTGCTACACTAAATGTATTAAGAAAGAAGCATTAATAACACAAACTACCCTGCCAAGCTTTCGGGCCCTCCACGGGTCCTTCATCAAGGCTGTACAAAACAAAAATGACGACAAATAGAGAGAGGGCAGCAGAGGACGAACAAAATCACCTACTCGGAATATTGATATATAATACATATATATATAAAGTGTGCCTAAGTTGTATTTCATCGAATCTTTTCGAAGGTTTCCTTGGCTAGAACAATGGGAAGATTGTCTCGATGCCTGCAGAATGTAGAATGGTCGTTTATTCAGTCAAAATGCCTGTCAAGGTACAGCGTCAATGACCTCATGGACTGAAAAAATGCGGGTGTATTGGGTAGAAATTACGGAGTAATAGAGTTACAATAGTGTGACAAGATGTAGAGGATAATGAGAAGTATGTGCAATATGTGTCTGAAACACGTTACCGCCACAAAGGCTGTATTTCTATTGATAAGACTTCTAAAATAAAAGGGATGTTTTCTTTTGTTAAAAAAGAGATGCAAGATTAACGGCTATTGTCACGGTAACACAATATAATGTGTTATTACTTTTCTCGAATGGGGTGGGTGTCGGAGACTGGTTCACTTTTACTCATTGGACCATGGGCGTAAATCCCGGGGGGATGGGGGGATATATCCCCCAACATTTGACTAGGGGGGATGGCCCATGTAATCATCCCCCCCCCCATGTTTCAGTCTACAGATACGTGTATGATGGAAAGTATATTTTATTCTTCATTTTCGTAAGAAATTTTGTCAATCTCGCTTCACTTCCTCATGATGACAAATGTTTCTCAAACTATCAGAATTTTAGCAAATCGTTGGCAATCCATCGAAATTTTCGCGCGCTCCGCGCGCTTCAAACCTTACGTCAGTGTCACTCATATTATCAATATCTTCCGATAGCAACTTTTGGAGAAGCACAGCAGCAAAATGTTGAAAGTTTACGAATTAATAGGTAAAAGACTGGCTTATGTCAGTGGCATGTAGGTTTGTTGGGCAATTGAAAGTGTCTCAATGTAGAGTCTGAATGCAGGTTTTGTAATGGAAATATTATTCGTCACTGTTTACACTCCATGTCATGACCATTATTAAGGTAATAATACACGAAACTGTTCTGATCACGACACTTTCCGAAAAACAAATATACATCTCCAAACATCTGTGGAGGACCTTGCACCAATATGCATGGGATCTTTCAATCTAATATATAGCATGATGTAGAAGGTTGGAAGTACGTATCTGCCGTTATACATTTTTCAAAAAATTTTACCAGAGCTTCGTCAGTTCGCGCTGAGCCATTATCGGTATAGATGGTGATTGTTAATACACTTATGACGAAAACAGCACTCTGTAACGCTCTTATCATTCCTTCACCCTTTTACTACACCTGTCAGGGAGGTCTAATATCACCTCCCTGCACCTATACTCGCCCTCCCTCTCATTTTTCATTGCTGGCAGCTGTTCGTCCGGATTTTAGTTCAAAAGTAGTAAAAATACGATAGTTGTAAAGCGTTCGGCGTCGTACTCTATATTATCATTTGGATGTCAGGTAGTATACGCATTATTTAATTGCCCCCCCCCCAAAAAAAAAATTAATATGATTAATGCAGAGCTTTCATGAGGTCCTATTCAGGTATCTGCTAGCCTTAGATGCCCTTTCACAATGCACAATGAAGGAAAGGACATATTTCGTAATAACTCAAGAATGTTTCTGTTGACTCCACGCACATATTTCTGTGTAAAAACTTTCCCGAAATAGGAGGCAGTAAAATAGATAGAAGGGAGGGGGCTTCAGGAGATTTGTTGACACTGTATATGTCTCTTAATAGACAACATATTCTCCTCTTTTACCTTACCAAGAATTAACATTCACTAAATTATGGAAATTTTCCGGCCATATTTGATCAGTTCCAAAAACATCCCAAAGATAGCACCATTTTGCATTTAAAAGACCTTAAATTAATAAAAAATTCTTAAAGGGGAGGGGAAACCCCTTCCACAGGACGACACCTTCATGTAGTGACAAACGAAAGATCAAAACTGCTGCATGCAAATGCAGGAACGCATGAAAAATAAAGGTGTAATTTTAGCAGACTTGGGGGAACTGAGGTATTATTACGAAATCATCTTTGGGCCCCCAATCACAAAAAATCTGGCGACGCCACTTATCTCAAGCCTACTTGCAGGTCTTGCAATGATCTCCGAATTCAAAATCCAGTTGTCTGGTATGACCCTATATGTTGATCCCTGCCTTTTAAGCTTAACAGGAAATTGTTGCTCTTGTACAATTTCAATCCAGTGCAGCTTATCAACGATTTTTGTGCTCAAAATAGTAGGCTATTTCCTAAATGCATGAATATACCAATAGCCTACCAAAGAACATTACCACTGAAAATAACCCCTTCAAACAGTCTTCCTAGCATTTCTGGGACATTAAAACCCAGGAGCTTCCGGGGGCTTCGCCCCCTGGACCCCCACCGGGGCTTGCCCCTGGACCCCACCAGGGGCCCTAAGGCGGGCCCCTGGACCCCACCCGTCATGGGCTCGCGCTTCGCGTGCACATTTTCCACTTTGCGATAGTTCACCCCATCCCCCCCAAAGTTGAAAAGAAATCTACGCCCCTGCCTTGGACATCTGTAATTTAATCAATGAAACGTAATATATAAGCCAACTGATAAGCAATCAATGGATTAAGATCTCTAACATTCACTGACTTTTTCCCTTGCAAGAAAATTCCATTAAATTCCTGGTAAAAATTCCTTCAACTTTGCACAAACTTTTGCGGAGATTTTATGTAATTTCTGTAGAAATCTATACACGTTGTAAAGAATATCTAAATATTTCTTTAAACTGTTTTGTAATGTAGCTGTAAAATCTCTAAAGAATGTCAATGCCTTCTGCAACTTCTAGATTATTTAAAATTTTCTATGAAAGTTATATAAAATTCAAGAACTTTACACAGATGTTTTTGAAAATTGTTTTAAAAAAATTAAATTCTGTTGAAATTTAATTAACTTTGGGAATTTTGTAGATATTTTATAGAAAACTTAAAGAAAGTTTACGTTAAACCTTTCAAGATTCTCTAGAAATTCTGTAGAATTGATTTTAAAAGTATTCATTTCTATAAATATTCTGTAAAGATTCTAAGAAATTGGCAAGAATGTTTTTCTACATAATTCCTAAAATTTTTTGAAAGGGTTTACTTGTTTTACTTACATAAAATTTGATGGGTTGGTTTGGATTCTGCTTTTGCATCGCACACACTCTGTTGGGAAAAATTGAAAACCTGATAGTTACTAATAGACATTGAGACGACCAAACTCACCCTTTCTTTTGTCTCCAATTGACTCTTGAATGTGGGGTCAAAATATGATGAACTCAGTCAAGACGAATATTTAATTAATATGTTCTTTGTAAATGGGGAATGAACTAGTCTACTACTCAAGTGATATTGTTTGTAGATACAGCTTGATTTAATGTTATTTGATTTGCTAGTATTAAAATATGTACTTTTTAAAACACCGTGATAATGTACCCACCAATGCTGGAGGTTCCAAGGTCTATAGACTAACCAGGAGGCTGACTTTCTCCTTGTGGGGTTTGCCCCAGCCTCGGTCTCGTATACTCCCCGGCCACAGCGGCCTTTTCGAGGATCATCCGAGACCAGCTATAAAATGCAACCAAATTGTTTTCCAAAGATCCCATGCAAAATCCAGGGTTTTCTACAAGAATCTTCATGTCTAAAAATGTTTAGCAGTGTGTCTTACAAGGTTTGACAACCTCAACAAGCAATGCAGGGTATTCATACATTGACATATAGTCAGGCTTAGGTCTACTGAATTATAAATCATGCCAGTACACAGTGAGCTGGTCCCGGCCTCGGAGGGTGTAACCTCTGCCTCAGTCTCCTCTCCGTAGTGTGAGGTTTTGGTTTAGGCCGTAGGAATATTGTCCTCTACTACAACACTGGCAGCTATAGACATGACTTCATACTTTTGAATGATTGAGGCAGAAACATAAAAAGTATCATGTGGAAGAGTCCAAAAGTATGCCGTAGCCCAAAAGCACTTTAAGGAGTTCTTGTCGATCTTATAATGCTAAATATAAAACGTTTAGTTGTTTTTAACATCATTATGAAAAGGGGTACTGTTTTACGTCGTAATTTGTGTTTTATCCTTTACTTACACTCCAGTTCTCACCGAAGTTTCGCTCACCAATAGAAACTCAGGGTCTCTGAAAGGATCTCTGGGACTATGGAGAAATAATATATACATATTTTATTTGCTTTTGTAGGTGATGAACGGAATACAAAGGCTACGTACTTATGTAAAGTTATTATTGAAAACACGAATGAAGAGTCCATAATGTTTAACATACGGGTTCTTAGATTTTCTGATTCTAAGCTAGAATATTTAGATGTTTTAGTTCGGAATAATGGAATAATTCTACGGACATGTATTCGAAACTCAGAGATGGTCACTTATATTTATTACCCTCTAGTTCACATCCCAAACATAATTTGTCTAGCATACCTTACAGTATAGCACTCAGCATTAAACGAATCTGTTCGACACCTGAATTTTTAAACAGTAGACTAAAGGAATACAAAGCATACTTAGTGGCTAGAAGTTATGACCCTAAGCTTGTCCAAGACCAATTTGATAGGGCGAATAAGCAACAAAGATCTGTCTTGCTCAACCCCAGAAAAGGAACACTTCTAGCCGCAAATACCCACTTGTTTTAGATTTTAATCCAACATTACCGAACGTTAATGCCATCATTCGTAAGAACATTCACGTTCTACATAGCTATCCCCATATGAAAGAGGTCTTCCCAGAGAATTCTGTCTTTACAGGTTATAGAAAATGTAAATCCCTTAAGGAAATGCTAATCAGATCAAACCATCCATCAAAACACTGCAGGGAATACCGCTGAAGTGGGTTGTTACAAATATAATCGCACAAGATGCGACCCTTTCCCTAATTTTCTAATTCAGGGTTCGTCGTTTTCTAGTTGTGCCACGAAAAGGGTTTATCAAATTAAGAGTTATGTATCATGTACAAATAAAAGTGTGATTTATTTAGCTACTTGCTTGAAATACAATTTGCAATATGTTGGATCTACCGCTACAGAATTTAAAATCAGATTCAGAAATCATAAATCCGACCTTCTTAATAACCGAGGCAGATGAGAATTAGCAGTACATTTTAATTCTGCTCCCGCACCATATTTCTCAAATTAAGTTCATTATTATTGAGTAGATTTACGCTTCATCAAATATTGATTCTGTTCTTTCCAAAAGAGAGGCTACTGGCTTGCTCAGTTACATGCTTTATTTCCTTCAGGACTCAACAAAAGAAAAGAATTTAATTCGTACAAAAGGGTTAGCTTCTTACGTTAAAAGTGTTGCGTCATTTTGTTTTTATTGTATGGTATTTCGCTTTAAGCATTGCCATTTTCCAAGAAAGTTTCTCGGCCTTTCTTAGCTCCTGTAGACTGTTTTAAGTTTTCTGTTTTTTATCTCCTTAACGCTACCTGTTACAGCTGTTTTGAGTATTTACTTTTTACTGGTTTCTTTCGGCTGTTTATCCGTCTTAACCTTTTAGTCTTATTATGTAGGTAGATTTTAGAATGTGTTTCTTGCTTGCGACCCGTTTTACATTCTTATATCCCATTTAGAATCATGTTTAGTCTGAAAGTTTTACATTAAACGTTTTTAAACTTGCTTCATTGGAGCTGAAGAAGGCTGAATAGATAGCCGAAAGCTTCTCAACTCAAGGTGTACATGTTATCTCTGTGTGTGCAGTTGTAATTCTAGTCTCTTCATTCAAGTCTACATACGTTTTTCACTAGAAATCTGTGAATCCTTAAGGATATTGACCACGCCTTTGAAACATCGTTGTGATCCAAGCTTTACACTCTCTAGTATATATATATATACATACATACATATAGAAGGGCTGGACAACGAGCATATATATATATATATATATATATATATATATATATATATATATATTATATATATATATATATATATATATATATATATATATATATATATATATATATAGGTCGAACGTGGTAAGATCGACTGTAAATGTAGGTCGAAGAGTAAGTAACTGATTCGATCTGAATTAAATTCAACCCAAGTACTGGCATAGCCTTTTGAACAAGGGAAGAATGAAAGAAGAAACCAGAAGGAAAATTGAGCCACGCGGGTTTGATCCCGGGACGGTCGCTGTCCGGGCGACTGCCCTAACCACTGCCCTAACCACTGCACCACCGTGACTAACGTGATTCTCGGCTTGAAAATTGCAGCGTGCGGTATTTGTACCTTGGTTCACGTTAGTCACGGTGGTGCAGTGGTTAGGGCAGTCGCCCGGACAGCGACCGTCCCGGGTTCAAACCCGCGTGGCTCAATTTTCCTTCTGGTTTCTTCTTTCATTCTTCCCTTGTTCAAAAGGCTATGCCAGTACTTGGGTTGAATTTAATTAAGATATATATATATATATATATATATATATATATATATATATACACAAGACTGAGCCTGTATTAACTGAGACGATTAGCCGATGTTTTACCAAAATCTGCAGAGAATAAGTTCTCCGGGGCTGAGGTCCTCAGTACCTACCCCTTCCTTACCCCGCCAGCACCTACCCCGCCCCCCCCTACACGCAAATACCAAATGATCTGACTAGTGATCTATTTGACATGTCAAAAATAACTTAAGAATTTACTCTTTCAAAATTTCATAGAAAGTTGTTTCTTAAGGCCGCGGTGCTAGAGAAAGTGGACTTTCTTCTTCTTTTTGAGACAGTGTCTTTGCAACGTACAGAAAGCATAAAAAGTTACTCTTTAAAGGGAAATGTTGCATTTAAATTGCATCAATATGGTATCGAAAGGAATTAGCTTTTATCATTGCTAAATCACTCATTTCTTCCCACAAATATTACACATAATAGTATTTATGAATATTGCATCATTTTATAATTTCAACGTATTGTTGAACACAATAGCCATCAGGTACAAACAGTAAACTCATTCAAGTTCTTTGAAAACCTTATTTTCTTGTAAAATAAAATAAACCAGATATTCAAAACCTTGAAATTATGATTTTAAAAGTATAAAAGTTGCCTGTATCATGGCAAACGAGATATTTCCCTTTGACTCTTTATCCGGTTTCTTAAAACGTACTGTATTCTTTGATGTAAGACTACCATGGAGGTTTCTAAAATGAGACGTAACTGACAGTCGTAGGTTTAAAGTGAAGACAAGTCTTACTCTCCATCGTTGTCCCCACCGGTGACGTATATGCATCCGACGTCTCTATAGACGATCTCATCCGGAATAATGACAGTCAGGTAATGCCACCAGACTGTATGACTAACTTTGTCGGCTATTTAATATAAAAGAGAAAATGATAACCTTTAGTAGGTGTTGCTCTTTAAATGTTTTATTCTGGATAACAAGTGTTTATCAACAATACCTTTGACTACGTTTATTATTTCAATCTATGCCTTACAATTTTAAGCAATGACGTGGCTTTAAATTTAAGAATCAAAACTCATTACGATGTTAGGTAGGTCTGTTCTAACAAAACGGTGGGTTGTGTGTTCACTAGGTAAAGACAAGTGCTTTCTATTGATCTGTTGTGTAAAATTAATTGCCATATTTGTAAGAAGTACCGTATATTGGTAAAATGGTATCCAACCTTGGTCATTTATAACCTAGGAGACATCATTCTCAGTACTTTAGGAGAATAAGGTAGCGTTAGATAAAGTAAGGGTATAAGGGTCAGGTAAAGTCCATTTGGCTAAAGTAGTTGTAGGAAGGGTATAAACAGGACAGCTGACCATATAGGTAAGATTAAGTAAATTCATCTAGCCATATGACCGCTGGTGTAAGTGAAAGCATATGTGTCAAATCGATATCGTTGGCAAACACTTCCTCTTGTTCCCAAATAATGCTTACTTGAAAAAAGCAGGATAGTTCAATTGTTTCAATTATTCTAGAATGGTAAAATCGATCGCTTACAGGGTGTTTTGTCGGTTTCTGCAATAAACATGAACTCTGCATTGTAATTTTCATTCTGTGTATTGGATTTCACAAATAAACTAATTGAAATGCAGATACTTGAAGTCTTTCAATATTGCTTAACATATGTGATGTTTAAAAGATTTTGCATTTACCTCTGCAGTAGATTCTTTCTATCAATTTAAGTCTTAGCGGAGGGCCAGGGTATGTGACAGTTTCCTGGGGAGGAAGTCATCTACCCAATTACAAACATTGTATCTAGGTACGATATGACTTATCATACAGCAAAGCTTTCAGTTGGCTGTAACTTCTTAATCGTTTAACTAACTAATTCTTAAAGTTTAGTAACATCATTCATAGTTGTTATCAAACTTGAAAGTGCCATTAGATAGTTTCAAAGTTTAACTTTTCCTTACAACACTGAGCAAGTACAGTTCCTCGTCCCCGCCACTAAATCGTCAGTCAGTATCAATATCCGACCCGTAACCCAAATACCATTAATTTTGTTGGCGCTTTGCGCGGTTTTCTGTTGCCAGTGATAGTAATCTATAAAGTCATGGTAGGTAGGGTACTGGATGAAACAAAGCACAACTGCAGTAAAACATTTGTAAACTTGGTGGAGAGTCGTTTTCTTGTATTATGGTTTGTTTATGAAGCCAAATATCTTTCATGTGGGCTTTCTGTGCATGACAGTGTTCCCGGCGAATTTATTCTTCTTTTTCCTTATCCCTGACTGTGTTGGCAGTGTCTGCTTAGCCCCCTTACATTAAATTTTTGAATATGAGGATATCAGATTTTCAGTCTTGTAAGCTGCACAGGTTGAAGAATGTAACAGGCAGAACTCAAGTGACAAATTCGTCTAATTGGCTACATAGGCGTACGGGAAGACATTTCACAGGAAGGGGGGGGGGGGGCGGAGTGTGTTTGCCCTGAAAATTTTTGCAAATTGCCCCGATATTCCCCTTTCACCACGATAGCACTCAGGACGGGTATGGATGAGTCCACCCCCCAACAAACTATAAAGAAAGATAATATTTCTCGAGATATTATTTCGTTGTGCAATTAACAAGCATTTTGCCCGTTGGCAAAGGCCGCTGCCCGCTGCACTGCCCACTGCACTGCCCCTTGCCCTGAAAATGCAAGTGTCAGTGCCCTGAAATAGGCATTTTCCCTGCTCTGGGAGGGCTGCAGCCCCAGTCCCCCCGCCTCGTACACCTATAATTGGCTAAGAATGCAGCTTCCTATAATCTGGGGAGTTGGGATGCCGAATATTCTATCATACTGGAGACCCACACATGTTACTAGACACATTTCAATCAGTTGTGTTGTACTGGGGATTCATCTGGAATGCCAGATTTTCTGACCTCAGTTGTAACATCTGTCGGGCTGAGGTTGGCTTTGGTGCGTACACCATCCCTCTTTAGGAATCACCCCTATCTGCCTTTGACATATTCCTGAGCCCGTCACCATATCAGGACTTTGGTCGGTTATTTCGCTCATAGGAATACACGCAAAATGTATCTCAGTGGTGTACTGAATGACCCGGTTTATGAGGTGCATTGGGATTTATTTGTAAACTTCTCCATTAGCGGAACAGTTCACTACTCCTGCATCAATGCCTCTCTCACACACGTTGTACCCTAATAACGCCTTAACCCCTACACTATGGATTTTCCTAGAGCAATTACTTAGGGTAATGCGCTCGAAATAGCCTTTCTGCTAAGATGTGTAACTTGTTGAAAGTAGTAAACAAGTAAATTTCCCTACCCATTATATTCAGACAAGAAAACCAGGTCTGTAAATCGGGCGCAATGTAATATATCAAGAATTCTTTATATCAAGAATGTGTTTAAGAAATTCATTTGCTGGCTTCTAATTTAGCTGTACTCTCATTCATTAACACTGAATTTCACAGAATCTGAAACGAAATAAATTTTGATCAATGGAAACCTCTGGAACCAATTTTCGGTGGTCTTATTATCTCATATGTTGCTGGAGCCCCTGAACCCCACGCGTTCAGACTGGCGCTTCCGGCTCGTGGTGCACCTTCGCTGAACTTGTGAAACCTGCTCTGGTTACACCACTCTTCCATATCAATCGGGGAATCACAAGTTGTACCCCCTCTTCCAAAATTCTGGACACGCCACTGTGAGAGGCCAAATATTTTATATCTGAATGTATACTCAGGTGCAATTTGATGCTATGTTTTGGGCAGTTTTTGAGGTAGACTACATTTACTGAAAAACTTCGATATATTTCACAGAGAAAGCAAATAAAGTTTTTTCTTGAAAGGTGGGGGCGAAAGCAGACAAAAGCCCTCTATTTCGAATGAGCGATTTATTCCCCAGCTCCGCTTTCTTCTCTTATGAGAGTTTATTTAGGGGCATATGCTCATTTTCACACACCGATGGGTCTCATTAGGTTCATTTCGCTTTTTCGTGTGTGTGTGAATGTCCTTTGATATCTCATATTAGAAGCAGAAGGCTCAAAGATTTAGTGATTCCAAGTAGAAAAGAATGCTTTGTTGCACTTAGATTTGTCCCTCATATTATCCTTCTTGAGATATCATGTATACGGTGTTTTCACAATTGACCTCTGGTGACCTCTCATGACCATTTGAACTCTATCAAATATCGAATAACAAAACAAAAATGAAAAAGTAAGTGTCATAGATAGCATTCGAACCAAGGCCGTTTGTATGAGAAACCAAGTACTTTCCACTACACCATCGACAAACTCGTTATGCGTATTGTATTTAAAGTTATGTTCGAGTCATAGCATCCTTCACACGTTTTCATAATTAGGTAATTTAAATTAGAATTACCAATTACTGTAAAAGTTATGCTCTTGAAAAAATATATGTTGTTCTCTATAATCTTATTTTTAGAATGGTACAACAATTCAGGCCTAATTTTTCGGTGGTGACGAACCGACACAATTCGGAAGTACCGCCCACTGTCTATTTAGTTTACGGGTTTTCCGTAGTTTCACCTTTGGTGACCTCAGATGACATTTGACCTCCAACAAACCCATAGATTCTCTCTCTCTCTCTCTTTAAGCGACAAATCTATATACCGAATATAAAATGTAGCCACCATCTCTGTCCTGAAATATCATGTTTTGTCAAGGTTTTCTTTTTTTGACCTCTGGTGGCCCCAAATGACCTCTGACCTTCATTGAAAACAATATGATCAGTCTATGAAGAAAGTATGAAAAGTGTCCATCATTGCTATCCTGAGATATCGTGTTTACAAGCAATTTTTCGAATTCTTTTTTCCCTTCCTGTGACCTTAGATGACCTTTGATCTCTACTGAAAACAATAGGGTCCATTTTCTGACTACAACGCATCCACATGCCAACTTATGAAAAGAATCCATGCTTACTACCTACAAATATCATGTTTACAATGTTTATAATCTCTGGTGACCTCACATGACCTTTGACCTCCACCACAAACAATAGGAATCTTTCTCTTTATATGACATATCTTGTTTACAAGCCAAGGGTCACAAACACACAAATATACACACGCATACACACAATCTCCGCTTGATTGCACAGATTCCCTTCAGTTTGCCTTCAGAAAGGAATCAAAAAGTACGCGAGTTATACATGCATATTATTAGAACTTAGGTGGTAAAATGTCCCGAGAGTCGTTAAAAGTCTGTTGAGTATTTAGGGAAATCTATCTCATCAATACAACCCTGCAGGAGCGACTAGATTTGCTACTAAAAATTACTTTTGCAAGCTCCAATACCTGCCATTTTAGCACAAACTACGCTAAATGGGGTGTGTGGCAACCTTCAAATGTGGAACAATATGCAAATATATACTACAAAGTTTGTGTTCGAATATTTCAGCTAATCAGAGTTAAAAGCAAGCACTCCTAGCAACCTTAATGGCACTGAATAAAACGTTTCTGTTTGAAAAATGTATACTGCATACATGCTGGTTGACTAACAATTTACATTTTCACTGGTGTAGATATGTTAAGTAGCCGATATAAAAGGGGTTACGTCTAGTCTGGAGTTCATTCAAGATTTGATATAAAGCAAATGGTACTTCTTCGATGGCTTTTCTCTGGTAAGGTATAGTTTTTATCTACGAAAACTCATCCCGATCAGACTTTTCTGAAAACGTTCAGAGTGGAAGATATACCAACCAAAACATAACTTGCATACACACTCCATAAGGATATCGAATTTTTTAACTTTTAAGGACCCTCAATTGTTCCCGTTTATTTTGAAAAGAAATTTTTTCGTTTCGTTTATCAATCACTCAGCGATGAGAAACTAGCATATGTAACATAAAGGCCTAAAATGTTGCACTAATGGTCAAAACGTGCATAACTTTGACGTTCGGTCTTAATTATCTAGAAATACTTCCCTGGCGTCATGTTAGTGTTTTATTTTAGGGAAACGTTAGATTTCTCTTCCTCCTTCACCTAAGAGGTAAATTAAGTCACCTCAGGGGTTGGGGAGTAGCAGGTAATCCAGTTCCATTTGCTACCTCCAATGAATGTTCTTTATCCATCAACACTCTAATCTTCTACTCTTAGATTACACTACCCTGTAGGGGAATTGTAATAGTTGTCTCAATCGAACAGCTAGTGTAGCAATGTGGTGGAATTGTAAACACTCACGTGACAACCATGTTTGTGACGTCATATTAAGAATAAACACGGTGTAGGTCCCATCTCTGTCTCTTTTAGTGTACTCCGGTAGGAGCGTATATGTATAAGATGAATCCTGCGTGTTGACGTACTTTTCTAGTTCGGATATACTATCTTGAACCGAATCGTTCCAACGGCCCTTTCCTTGTGTACTTCGGTGGATAATAATCGCCAACGTGGTAAAAAGACCCGCAACAAAAAGTGCCACAAGTAATGAAATAAAAACAGTGATCTTCTTCATCCTGACGTAGACTTCCAGTCGTATAATATAAACAAATATATGACGGTCAAAAAATTGTTTCAGTAGTGGTGATTAGGTCAGTGCCTACGGATGCAGTGAAACAGGTATTGCTCTAATTTGCTCACTGTTGTGTAGAAGGTGAACTTTGATTTAGAATACAAAGAAACTGGCTTGCAAACAAAATTCAAACATAACGGTCTTCTTACTCTGTGATCAGAACGGATTAGAATGATTGTAATTCATTAATCAGGCTTATTGGGTAACAGGACTACCCACTAGATACTGATACCAAGAAGTGTTCAAGTTATCTGGTGACTTTGGGGAGCTTATAATCCCTTCTCTACGGATAGCACGTAAGGAGATAGTTCAGATTAGAGTGGTGTGCATTAAGGCCATTGAGTGAAGAGGCATTATCAGTGAAGGAGGTGTCTTAAAAGGGACGTATCTAAAAACACTTAACGTTTGATTTATCAGGTCAAATGACCAACTCTTATCAAAACGCAGAATTCGTTTTACTTAGTTTCGTTGACTGTGGTTTGATGATGCGTTCTTCACTATATAAGATTATGTGAACAGTCAAAATAAGAGCACAGAAGTTAAATACAAGATACTGCTTCGGCAAAATGTTTACTCAACATGCTACCCCCTTACTCCAATTCGAATAATGCCATTCCAAAACACGATCTTCGATTTTCATTTAATAAGCTTGTAGTGAGGTTGACTGAGCAATGGCATTATTTTTCCATTAATAAGATCCAAGTGATTACACTTTGATTGGTATAGCCTATCTGACACTTAGTTCTAGACCACTTCAACCTTGCCTTCCGACGTTTTCATTACACGAGTTATTTCCTTTTGAGGTCACGAAGTGTAATCCTTCATGGCGATTTCGCTATTTGCCTAAAAGCTAAGGGGAATATATTTCCTAGCAACGTTTTCAAATGTTAATGATAAGATAAAAGTGCACCTACAATCATGTGATAAGCAAATACCGTTCAAGATGTTGACGGCATTCTTCGTCATAGCCAAAAGATATGACAACATCGGTGAAGTATCATGTATGGAACATTTTGACAAGGTTATGTGGACCCAAACAGTATGAATAGGGCCTGTACTTCTTCCTCTCGCTAAATATTTATGATCCAAGACGTCTACTACTGTACATCATCATGTTGTGCATTAGGATGAAAGAATTGTAAAATGGCTTTGGAATTGCAAAACGTCCTGGATAATTTCGTCTCGTATTTCTATATTTTGGAATTCCCAAAATGGTGAATGCTTGAAAGATGATTCAACTGTCACAAGTGGCACTGGTTGCACCAGAGATACGGTTTGGTTGATTGTAGAAATGTTTGGTTAATGTGGTGTAACACAATTACACAAGTTCAAGGAGTAGCAGTTTTAGAAAACGAACTCTGGTGGGGTCCAGGGACAAAGATCCTGAATCTGTGGACCATTTACATAATTGTGGACAGAATCTCAGTTTTAAAGGTGATTGATGGATTTACGTCTAGGCCACAAAATTTGGTTAACACGCAGTAATGCAATATATCCACTGACAGTTGCATGACTTTGAGAAGACTGGATGGTGAAAGTATGATGTTTGGAAAATGACCGAATGGGTCTTGAAGAGTCCAAACCACTGTTTTTTCAAACCGACCTCAGGAATATTGCACGCATTATATCTAAACAAGAAGTCAGAATTTGAAGTTCCTCGGAGGGAATTTTAGCTTCTGTCCCTATTCCTCTTCTCTGCTTCTAGTGCAAACGAGTTTCATAAAGTAGGACATTTCAGTGAACTTTCAATTTTAATCACATTAGGCGATGTAGTCATGTAATCATATTAGGCGATGTATCTTACGTTACCAAAAGTTAGGTCGAATATTAATGTGGCAAATTAATGACTTTCCAAGCAATGAGAGCAGTGCAATCAAAATGAGACTCCATTACGGGGTATAAAACACATGGTGTTAGAAACTGCTGAACATGACGTCACAGCTGTGGAGAGTATCTTTCAAAACGAGTAATACTGCATGGATGATGAAAGCACTACCTTCGAGGTAGAACTTCTATGAATACTATAATTGTGCTTTGGCCGTAAACGACAAAAATATGTGTACATTTGTAAGAAAACTTATGTAGAGGTATTTTCCAAACATAAAAATCATAAAAAAGTAAGAATACTAGGCTATACGTGAGAATCAATCACGTCTTTTAGGGAGGTTAAATTAAAAAGTGGACTATTTCAGATTTCAGATAAAAAACTTTAGGTTATAACACTCTTCACATGATACCCCTGTAAAACAAAAGAAAGGTAAAGTTTTGAAGAACAAATTTTGTAGTGGAGTCAATTCAGCATGTGCACTCAACTTGGAAAAAATTTCAGCAGAACTTATGTAAACACACCCCACAAGTATACCTAATATGCATAAATCCAAACTGGCTCCTAAGATTCCACATTGTACTATATCTCAGCTTATAGAAATCTACGCAAAAGATTCATACTTTTAATAGGGTTGCACTCAGTGTGTCAACAAGATACTTTAAAAATTTGCAAAAATTTGTTCAGACCAGGGAGTAATTGCCAGTCAACTCCCTGTTTCAGAAGAATCATATTTTAGCTTATGAAAGACCTACATGGGGGAATTAAAGGTGTTGAATTTTCTGTGAAGGCAAAGTTACATTAGAAATACATAACGCAGATTTGTTCAAGTTGACAGCTAATCGGAAAAGTCTGTTTCAGATTGTCCGATAACTACCTATGTTTGCTGAAATGCTGTTGAAATATTGTGTAATTAGTAAATATAGTTTATTTTTTCATTACTGCTAAAAGACGACACGCCATACTTCGACTCATGTTACATTAGTTAGTATCAGCTGAGCAAATGTTTCCACATTTCTGCCTTATTGCGTTCGTGTTTTATTCACCTTGAAATAGATCTCGACAGTTTCTCCAGTTGGTAGCCATTCAAGATCCCGCTGCCTAATCTGTTAAATCACTGACAGTTTATAATTGACACTATTGTTATTTTCGTCGGTTTTAATGCAAGGCTTTTGTATGAAAATTTAGCTATGTTCATGTGAGGACCAGGCAGTCAGGATTCAGAAGGTCGGTATTGTTCTTTCATGGGCACCCCTGAGAAAGACAAAGGACACAGTGTAAAGGATTGTTGTCCTTTTGGATATTTTTGGGAGGGGTACACAATTGGACTGCAGAGAGGGCCAGCTCAAGGGAGTGACAGCTGTTGGGACCCTCTCCAGTTTCCATTAGGGGATAAGCGTTCACTCAAATGGGCGACCAAATTTCATTTCATTTCATGTACAAACGGGTTTAGGGTATCTGCCATAGAAATTGTTGTGCCCACACAAGTTCAATTGCAGATCTACAATCCTTTGCTCTGATGACCTGCTCACGCTCTTCAACAACGAAAACAGAAAACCTACCGTATCTGTTACTTTTTTTTGCCGTAAAACCTCGATAGATCATACACACGAAAGGTATAGGGAGCCCTAGTTATGACGCCATTTTGATAACTTTCCGAAAACGTCCCTAGTGTCGGAGAGATCCTGATAGACTCTATGACGCCAAATGAAAAGTCTGAGAAAGAGTGTATCTGTCCTGTCTATAAAGAGATGTACTAAGAGATTTATATTGTGCCAGAAATCTTGAAATCCTAGAGAGTAAAGACTGAAGGAGGAGGAGCCAAGATTGGGTTCTTTAGGGAGGGTTCTACGTGATGACGTCCCTTTCCTGCTCAGGTCCTAATCTGGCACTGCGAGGGGGTGGGGCGAAGAAGCTTCTCACATGATTCCAGGGGACCGATAGTGCATCATTTCGTCAGCCCATTCGTTTTGATGAAGGAACGAAACCTGAAGACACAAGAATTGTAAACCGACGCTTCTGGAGTGTGCAGCACCTACAAATTTCTGTCTTATATTGTGTGGCAGAAATCTCCAGATGCTATGGGATTAAAGAACGGAGGAGGAGGAGCCAAGATTGGGATAGTGCTTTCAGGAGGGTTCTACATACCGCATTGAAACCATCGTTCCACTCTGTTGGGACTGAAGATCTGCTATCGTTTGGTCCTTGTCGAGGATGTGTATTTCTGCTTATGAAAGTTTCCGTTGAGCAAAGCAGTGTAACATGTCCCAAGCCCACCTTCACAGGTACAGGGAGAGAGCGTCTCCATATTTGACATGTAAGCAACGATGGTTAGGCTACAATGTCCAACCACACCAGTACCCTCGTATGGGAGATCATATGTTGGAATTGCCACACGGCAGAGTAGGTTGCCTCCCAACTGCAGTAGGTTCTAAGGGTTGGCTGCCACAATTAAACGCCCATCTGTGGGACACAGATGTTTGGTGCAGGAGATGATCACCTATCTCGAAATGTGGCCGTTATTAGTGCAATCGTAGTGAATGGTAGGGAAAAACACCCCCATCTGAAGAATATATTGGTCCACAATTTGCCATTATTGCCAGAAGTTAGGAAAATGAAATAACAGTCCCAATTTGGAAGTTAACCACCCTAAAAGGTGTTATTGCCCTTGCATCTGTAACCCCAATAGACGGGACAACCAGGTCATTCCGTCGATCGAAGCATCCACTCCGGTCTGGTCACCTTAAATGTATCCTGTGCTGCATACGATAGGTGTGACCCTCTTTTTAAGTTCAATGAAACAGCAGTCGTTCGTTGGAGTGGGGGCAGTTTAACTTCTCGTGATTAATCGGTATACCTAGATTCTGTTTCCATTAGACCTAATCTTGGTATATCCAGGGACGTAGGCTATGCCCAAATAACCTATCGTCCTGGTTCTCAAATATCTAAATGCCGACAGACACAAACCACTTTTGTAATCCTTGTAAAGGTGCCTGGGCCGTTAACTAGTCAAGATTAAGGCCTTAGACTGGAAACTATCCTGCCCAATCAGAAGGACTCGATTTTTTAAAGATTTTTGTAAAGTTATATTTTACGTTAAACTACAAACTCTTGCACCAACTTCTGCAGCTGCAGCTTTCCAAAGTCTTCTCATAGACCACGAAATAGTGGAGTGGAAAGGAACAGATACTTTGAAACTTCAAGAGAGGGAATGAGGCATCATGGATGGCAAATGAGTATTAAACACCAACAAAGCTGTAGCACCATATTCTAATTACTAAACATGAACTGGTGTAGTTTCAAGAAACTATGTAACGTTGAGAGGATGTTCATGTCAACTACGTCCTTCACTACATTGAGAGGAACGCAGAATGCGTTATGAATATATTTGAAATCTTCCAAACGATTCTATATTCGATATTTTCTCAAAGCCATCACAAAAGCAATATATCAAATCTGGCGGCCTCAATGAAAATGTACCAATGAGCTAGCCCATGAATAAGCCGGGCTATCAGGACACCCCGTCATGTAGGCCACTTATAAATTGCAAAATACTTGAGCTTAGAAGCCATTTTGGATTTCTGAATGTACCGCTTTCCTGCGAAAAAACTGAAAAAGTCTCATTGAAAAGTTATTCCGACCACATGAACCCCTTTTTAAACTTCAACTGACTTATAGGGGTCATGTATGAGCCAAAATACAGCAAACTATTGAAATTAGGAGGCCATTTGTGATTTATGCAATTAAGATCTTTCTATAAACAAATTTAGATATCATCCAATGCCCTCCGTTCCCACAAACTCTCTTCTTGGACTCTAAATGTCTCATAAAGCTCACTTACAACCAGTTTATGGCAAAATATTGAACGATGGGGACCATTTTAGATTTTTACAAAATTAATCAAAGTTTACCTATTGGACTGGATAGCTTATTTGATTGTGTCTTATATTTAATATGAATTATTTGGTACATAAGAGAGGGGTTGGGAGGTAAGACTCAGAGTGACTTCGATAGTGATGCAAAATTTCAGTTTACGATACTGCGCTGCGCGATATATATTCTAAGACATCATGAAATAAACCAACATTCCAATGTTATTAAGTCTATAGAATAATCTTTATTATTATAAAAGTTCAAAGAAAAAGGCAATAAAACAAACTTGATAATAATATGATCAAAAGAATAATTATCACAACAGTTAGTCAGTAACTGCATACTCAAATCGTAAAAATGCGTCTTTCGAAATGTTTGATACAAGTAAACATAATACCATTCCACACCTCATGTATACCGTCGAAAACGCATTGAGCATCCAACACTTCATCAGAATACGATATGAATTACGTATAAAAAGACTACAGCAACATAGGCAACCAAGCATTTTACTTTCCAACGATCATACTTTGATCAATAACATTGACTATATTGTCAAGAAGTTGATGAAATTTTAGAAGATTGACTGTACTAATATTATACAATATCAATAACGTTATATAAATTACACGTTCTGGTTAAGCAGTATAGATATTTGTATACAAAGTTCAGTTAAATTACAGATTTCACGGAAATTTTCAACAATTGTTTATAAAAATGCACTTAAAAGTTTCGCATCGTAAGATGTGGTGTAAGTGAAAGAATTAACTTTTGTATTATTAGTCAAAATAATTGAGGACATAAAAATAACCAGACTAGTTGTATTAACAAAAAAATTTGTTCCAAATTGTGCATTTCAATGACTTTTGCCGTGATACTGGAAACGCTAACTGTTACAAAACCAAAGACGTTCGCGACATTACTTATACATTCATCACAACAGTGCTTACAATTAGTAATGCACCTACTGTATTAACGTTATGAAAAAATTAGTACAATTATGAAGTTAATTTTTAGTAAAAACAGTCTACGCGTATTTTTTCAATGTATGGCGGTCAGATAATTGTTTTTGTTTCAGTTATTCCATCTTTCTGTTGACTTACCTTTCATTTCAAAGAAATTGTCTGGATATTTCTCAGATATTTAAGTCATGTGTTAAAAGTAAGTGCTACCCTTCTGTATAGTTACAAGAAAATGAGACTCAGCCACGAAATTTCCACAAAACAACCATGAAAGTCGCCCTCTTCTCAGTATAGACCAAGGAATATCATGTGTCGTAATATGAATTTCAGAAATAAATAGGTAAAGCCTAGAGTGCATTAACAAAGAAATTATAGGGCCCTGTCTGCAACTGTCCTGACAGAATAGAAAATTCAAGCACAAATATGGTTTTAGAAAATTTGTAGGCTACTAAAACACCTACCTTGTAACGCAACTGTAGTCAAAATATATTGATTACTAGACATGTTGAAGAAGGTTTTTTTATCAATGGTGGGCCATCGGTTCTTCAAACTTTGTTGCACGGGGGAACTTGTTGTCCTCATGCCATTAGTAAGATGAAGGAAGGTAAGTGCAATAACGTTTTGATTCGACATACATACAGAGCGAGTCAACAACATGACGATCACCCATTTGGGGGACGGGCGACTGCACGTGGGTATTCGTATGATGATACATATCATATACGATGGACCTGCACTACTCTATATTGGTATGGTGGGGCGATTTGATACCCAGAAAATATGAGCACAGTTGGCATTTACCGGTTTGCAACCTGAAATTTTATTCTTCTTTTAGGGAGCTTACAATAAACTATACTCACCCAGTTGTAGGCTTCATAATACAGTCAAATATGTACTAGATAATGACTACACGGTTATGTATTAAAATAAACCGAAATATTATATAGGTTATTTCTGTTCCCTATTAAGTTAGATAATCACTTTCTGTTATTTAGAGATTTTTAATATACCTCTTGAACTTTATTAAAGCCCTTTGAGACCTTTACTTGCACTGTGATAGGTTTTTTAGCACTTTCATACAGACTGCGTTGAATCCAGATACAATATTATCCAGCCATATAGGGTAGCCCACAATTGGTTAAAATACTTGTGGCTTACATAAACCTCGCACCGTGCCCACATGGGATGGCCTATATCATGCCCATATATATGTGGCCCTTAGAAACTTCACGAAGGGCCCAATATGAGATAGCCTACAGAAAGCACTTGTACTCTTGGCCCATATCCTCCCCACCCCTCCCATTCCTGAATGAGATTTACCACACTCTTTCCACCTTTAGCTGGATATCAGTGTACAAGGCGGGCCACAGATCTATACCATGCGGGTAATATGGACCATGTAAACATGGGTGCAGAATTTACTTGGGCTTTTATGGGCCATTCCACATTGGACCAACGCTTCGTCCACATAGAGCTATTGAGGATACCACTTGGGAATGTTACTTGTTCTTTGTGTGGTGTTGTTAGGCTGTGATGCTTTCTTCTTGAAGACGGATCTTCGTCTCCGTTTCTTCCATAGTACATTCGCTAAAGATAGGTTAAACTATACATATCTTAGAGCAGTATCTTATCCGGTGATTTCTTCAGTGGTAGTGGATGACGGGGCACAGAGAGTAGAAAGAGGCTTGGGACTAGGGAGCAACATTGAGAAAAATGTCATACTTTTCAATTTTGGGGTAGAGAGCAATAGCTGAAATGGTTGTATCTCTGCCTTTCATAGTTGGTAGGAAAGAAGAGACAGGTTGATTAAAATGAGTTGCTATTGAAATGATTTAGATTATTCTGACTCTTTGTAATTAGCCTGTTGTATTGACTAGTTAAAGTATTTCTGACTTCGTGACTTGAGGTATGTTCGTTGTTATTTCAGAGAATTTGGATAACCTTGTATTTTCCTGTCTATACCAGCGTTCCTACGCATTCTCTTCCGTAGCACTCTTTGATTGGATAAGAATCTGGAACAATGCTGACTTCAGTTGTGATGGAAAACCGATGATTGTTTGGAGCTGGGAAAATTAACTGCACAAAGAGTAGAGAAGTTAATAAATTCTCCATGCTAAAATTATCGAAATACGTTTCTTTGTTTAACTAGGGAAAGAGACAGTTCCATACCTTTTTGGAGAAGGATGATATATCATCACATGGAAAGATGGTAAAGATGTACGTAGAGCCCGTGTAGAAAAGAGGTGAAATGGATCGAGTAAAACACCAACTTCCTACCTTACCCTGATAGTGGTTTACCACTATTCTACCTTATCCTTACAGTGATCTCAGTGCCAACAATGCAAACTCTTTAAAAGAGCGTCATTTATGTAGTTCAAGGTGTAGATTCAGAAAGATGTGGTCCACCCTTTCAATTTTGCAACTAGTTGTTAGTTGTAATTAAATCAATGGCATTTTGGACTTTCGAAAATACGACAGCTTAAAATCAAATCCGTTCAAAGATTTAAGTTAAATAAACTTTAGTTTTCGCGGTACACCAGGATGACCACATAAATGCAATACTTGCCATAAAATTTAGTTCCCATTGGCAGCTGACAACGGGTTAGATATAGACTACATAAATATTCATAGCTTACCTCTATAAAGAAACAAACCCACTTGGTCTGTGGTTTTTGTACAACAGCCTTAAACTCCATTGGACCCTATGCGAGGAAAAAGTTATGTGCAAGTTACTACAGTCCTACGCATTTTGTGATGGGTTTTCTATGTGATAAATTGTCAATGAACAAAATAAAACCTTTCCCATTACTTTTAAGAAATCGACATGTTCTTCAGAGAAGGACATGTGTAAGAGAGCATAAAAATTTCCTTGGAGGCGTTAATGTAAGTAATATGGCGGGGGGGGGGGGACGCTTCCCACCTATTGGCAATATTTTTTTCTTTTAGGAACAGGGTGGGTCAACATCGGCCTGAACTTTCAGTAAGACCAGTTGACACAATTTGCCTGCCTCAGCTGTTTGGTTTGCCTTGTGACAAAGGATACTAGACTTAAGCTGATTGGAAATTTGCAAAGAGCGTTTGCACAGGTCGCTGCTCCCTCCTTCATGTCTCATCAGATCTAGCCCAGTATACAAACAGTTTCTGGGTCGGTGACTGATTGATCAGATCCACTTCAAATTTAACATAGCGTTTTTAATAATTGTAGAAAAAACTAAACAATCTTTACCAAAGTTTCAACTCCAACATCCTGATACAAAACTGTCTGAGGCACTGTATCTGTACTGTTTTCGGTCTTTGCTCTACTCAACCGAAAATCACGTCTGCTGAAATTGAAAAAAATATGACAGGATTTGAAAAAATATGGAAAGTTTTTCGTAGGAACATTATCTGCTGCTCTTCTTTAAAAGATGTAAGGGGCTGAAAGAGCACGAGATGTGTTTGGACTACAGAAACAAACGTTGCTCTCCCGATAAATTTCAGAAGTTTATATCATTTGACTAACTTTCTACTTTGTAATAGGTTGTTCTTTAGTTCGAGTCCTCACTGTAATTCGTCTGTTTCTTAAAATGTTTTTTTTTTTTTTGAAATCTCATAAATGGCAAAACTGTCACCTTTCCACTAAGTTTATGCCTTCAGTCTTATTGCAGTTGATGAAGGGGTAAGTGGAATTATGTTTAAACTTAATCATAACATCTTCTTATGGGATTTGTACATCTTACCGTGTATCAGACGGCGTGACCGCAGACCACGTGGTGACGGATGTCGGTTTAATGTTAGTTGATATTACTATACTCCCAGTGCTGCTATTCTGCCAAGACAGAAAGTATGCATGCTGTGAATTTCCCTTAGTTTTCGCATCTTAGTAGGTTCGTGAAACTGGTGCTGAAGTAATGATCAGCCAATTTATGGCGTAGCCCATCTTTTGGGTACCCTTTCAGATGAAATCGTTTGGTCAGCGTTAGTATTTAGCCTCAGATCATGGTCAGTTACTTCAAGAGTTAGCATAACGTGTGCAAGAATGATTTCAACAGGCCCGGGTGTGATGTTTTATAACTTGCACACTGGAAATGGGGACTGTTCATTCACAGCCTACCACTAGGTAAAACTTCTTGTAACAAGCATTGGCGGGATTACGGGGGGGCGCGGGGGCACTTGCCCCCCCACTTTTTTCCAGAGCTTAAAAAATAAAAAGTAATAAAAAATGAGCGAAAGGACGCGAGACCAGAGAAATTATAAGAGAAGTTTTAATAGCCTATCATGATTAAAATTTTTCAATGTTAAATGAAGGAAAACATTAATGTCGCACCTCTAAAGAAAACTGACCAATACAATTGAAAATTTTGTCTGGCGCCTTACAATTTCTTTTCTCCTACGCGTCACACTATTGTGACTTGAAGCTCAGTACGTCACAAAATGCACCATGGTCCTTGCAAACAAAGTCCCAAACTCTAACCATGTGAAGGGAGTCAAAACTCTCGAAAAAAATCGGCGTGCTTCGAATACTCCTTATATAAATCGATGTCTCATTAGTACTGCTGTTCTGCTGAACGCGTAGGAAAACTTAGGTGGAATTGCCTCGTTATTACTTTCTGTAGGGCAGCTTGAGTAAATTACTATTTCCAAAATCCTCGCTACACCTCTTGCTGTTTACTTTCCTCGCCAACTACCACCATCCTCAGCAAATTGACTGACGGTTACTATCTAATCTGCATCATCGTCATAAGGAAACTATTTCATTAGCATTTCAAATTACACCTGGGGGTAATAGGAGTTCTCAGGAAATGGTCCAGAATGGCCGCAAAAGCCGCCAAATTTAAGAAAAATTTCTGGGGGAGGACCCTCGGTTCCCCAGCCTCCGGCTTCGCCCTTTAGGCTCCTACGGATAAAGGCTTCGCCGACTACAACTTCCCAAGATGCAGCCTTTAATAAAAAATTAAAATTACTTCCCTGGCACTTTAACTGCCGGTGCCCTTGACCATGTCCATGTAAAAACTGCTCATAACACATTTCATTGACTTTTTAAAGTATCACATAGTCTATAACCCTCAAAATCGACACCAAGTTATTTTTCACACTAACAAATTTCAGGGTTACCTTCATAGCAAGTGTCAAACATGTACTCCTCTTTTGACGTACATACTCTAATACTCAAGTTTGCGGAAGTTGGTATTACGAGTGCAGCCGATATAGGTGCAGGAGTAATACACGTCCGCCAAGCGGGCAAACTTTGAGGAGGACTTGTCCAAGACCATCGACAAAATGAAACATGACAGAAAGAACCATAGGGCAGGATATAGGTTCCCTATACCCTGCTCTATGAAAAGAACAGGCACCCGGGGAAATAGGAAAAATTTTTATGAAAATACTGCATTTAAAACTAAAGAAAAACAATAGGCTACAAATAAAAGTCTCAAACGCTGTCTCAACGCTTCGCGCGCACCCGTTTTATATTGTTTCGGGATTCGGACTTACTTCCTGTGCAACATCTTGCTTCTCATAGCTTCGCAGAAACTCTTTTATTATCATTGAAACCACCAATGTCCCCATGGTCATACGCAGCGGAGGGGAAGTTCCCCTCCCAAGAAATTTTCAAAGCAAAATTTTTATCATTATCAATCTGTGTAAACTTACCGACTCTGTAAAGACTGTTTAGATGCAAGTTGTAAGGCACGGAAAGTGCCAAATCCGGTTACGTAATAAGGGACAGACGCTTATAGAAAGGGCGGAGGCAAGAGCCCTCTAGCTCCTTGAGGAGACTTTCCTTAGCTTTCCTATTACCGAAATCGCTAAAAAGTCTGAAAATGCAATTTTTTCAGCGCGCTTCGCGCGCACGCACTCTCAGTACTACATCTCCCATTCTTAAAATTTTGTTCCAAAGCCCCGGAAAACCCTCAAATTAATCCATTCTCCCCTCCTTCCTCAAGCCCTCTGCATTATCGATCCTATCTGACTGTTACCGAGTAAGAATATAATTGAAAAAAAAAGTCAAATTGTGATTTTTGTGGTCTGTTAAGTTGCCACCTTATGTCATTTGTAGTTAAAGCTAAAATGCATCATTTTAATGCCTACAATTTGTAAATACCCGAGAGCTTCCGGGGGCTTCGCCCCCTCGACCCCCACCGGGGCTCTGCCCCTGGACCCCGCCAGGGGCCCTAAGGCGTGCCCCTAGACCCTACGCCTTAAAGAGGAGCGCTTCGCGCCCCCACGGTGCCTTCGGCGCCGTTTGACAGTCTACCTAGCTTTGCCCCCCCCCCCCACTTTCAGACATGAAATCCTGCCCCTGGTAACAAGTGTCCAAATATCCAACGACAACCAACTCCCGCTACTATTTCATATGCACTAGAGCAATTGTACTCTCAGGGACCTAGATTCTCATTCCACTGACGATCTTTGTTTGTTGTGAAGCAATGGTAACGGTTTTGAGGGAACATTCAACCTACGAGTGCACTTTTAATGGTCTTTTCATTCCCCTAGTTTGGAGGGCTCATTCGACCAAATTATTAAGAATCTTCGAACTTGAAGTTAATAATTGTTTCCACACTTTGCCACACTTGCCAATTTCTTCGTTTTTCCATGAATCCATACATGCTTTATTTTTGTTGTTGGATATACCCGACAAGATAGAACTGAATTGTTTGTACTATCCAAAACTGTTTACTTTTGCGCCCACAGACCTTTGCAGCTCACGAGTTGTGAAAGTCCTACAGCCGATGAGTAAAGCAATGCAGCGACAATTTTGTTCCTTCCTTTCTCATCAATGCCACTTTCAATAGTATATCAGCATCAATAAAAAGGAGTAATTCAAACAGAGAGAAACTCAAACGAGTAGATGTTTTTCTTAAAAATTTTGAACATGTAGCTCTCTAACCACACTTTACTTTTATTAATGCTTAGTCGATATTTAGTTGTCAGGGGCTAAGAATCACAACTGGAGGCTCATGTCGGCTAAAAGTAATTGTCTTCTGAAACCCCCAGATGTGAACGTTTATTTTGCCATACGGCCATAGGTCTCTAAAATATGTGTGATTCTATCAGTCTATGCTAGTATCTTTGTGGATGATCTTATGTAACTAACTACATACCATTGACACTGCAACGGTAATGGGTAATATATTTTAAACATTATATTCACACAAACATACCCGTCACGATAGTCTCTGACACAATAACATCGTAGGCAAATGTACGGTCATTAGTACTTTTTCAAACCGATGTCACATCAAATGCCAAGTTTTCTTGAGTGTTAAGTTGTTTTCCCACAACATTTAAATAAGGAAAACAGCTGTCAGACACGTAAACAGTCATAAATTGTATAAATGTCACCTTTAATCCGATGAGGATCATGCAGGTATGTAATCCTTGGGTAGGCCTACTTACCTCATTTGAGACCCATCGCACCTCAGGTAGTTGCCATCCCTGATAGGGGGAATAAGGAATAATACCCCATTAAATTTATCAGAGTTACAGAGGCAAGATTTATTAGTCTTGTGGGCGCCATTCATGGTGTACTTCTAGAAAAGGGGATGCCTTTTCGAACGAAGAAAAAGTAAGTCTATCTTAGGTGAGATACCAATAACTTTTTAAAAAGCTGATAATGCATTGATGCAATTTGAGTATCGTCATTTTGATTTCCAAACTGGATCATCAATACCATTTCCATTACAGAACTTAAGTGGGAAAGATTTTCTTCTGATATTTTACCTTTTCGATGGTAAGAATAAAGCCTATACAATCGTCAGCCATATGATGCCAATGCCCGAAAAGTGAGTTATCAGTATTGGGATAAATTCTGTTAAAATCAAGAAAATCAAAGAATAACGTGTTATTAACTAAGCATGGATATGGATAATTTGTATAAAATGCACGTTTGCCAGCAAAATGGACCTTATATTTTCATAAGTAAAAAAATAGAACTAATTGTAGTATCTGTGAGGGCGTTGGACTTGTGATTCATGGAATGCTGGCTAGATTCCTGCCTAGTTTATTATATTTAACCCATGGGAATGAAGCTCTACCTCAGCTGCCTCTCCACCGAGGTTAAAATGGGTACCTTTGAGGTATTTTGTCAGTGAGGCTGCTTCTGACTGAAAGGATTGTCTCTGCAAGAAAGTTATCGTTAACAAGGTCAATATTTGGAAAGCGCTTCGAAACCATTTTCTTGTGTAAGTAGCTTCATAACAAGTGCATATTATATCTCTTACTCTAGATCAAAACATAAGCCCCATCCTCGGTTTTACAATTTTAGGTGCCGAATTTTTTTTTTTTTTGCCACCTCCACTACTGATAGTTAAGATTAAGTCAGATTTCAAATTAGTCGATAATAATTTATGATTTGAGATCCATTTGCAGGTGCAGTTACATTGTCGAAACAAATTAGACAACGCTGAGATAGTCATATGCGACATCAATTGAAACGTGGCCGCACACAGATATTTTTCAACAGTAGGGCAACAGGCATAGCAGGGCGCTACCTTCAGTTGGCGTTTAGTATACCAAGTAAGAACTTTGTTAAAAATGTTTCCGAAATTGCTAAAAGAAAATGGTAATTTATGTGCATTACAAGTTGCATCTTTACAACTTTCTGGCATGTTTAATTGGAATTCATTTCAAATATTGATTTGATAAAAACTTCCTATACAAATTTTGGGGGGCAACTTCTCCTGCTCAATCCCACCCTCATTCCCGCTAATGCGGCCATGATTTTGATTAATATTAGTCAAAGTTACGTCCCATATGATCAATTAAGGCTGTTTTTATTATCTTATTTCCATAGTGTACAACCCTAGAAGTAAGATAATATTTTAAAATCTTGTGAAAAATGCTATACTCACCTTAAAAAAGTTGGTCCAATCATTTGATCATAGAAAAACCTAGTACTATCGGGCATGTGCCACTCATCGTTGCCAGCAAGGATAATGAACTTCGGAATATCTAACTGACTACTGTATGCTGACAAAGAAAAAGAAAACACTGTTCAAGAATGTTCAAAGTCACGTTTGCTTTTGCTCCTGTTTAAATTTTGTAAGTTTTCAATGCATCTGGTACTCTTAATCCGGGAGATTCTTCCCTTTTGGGGAAAACCGAAATTCTCCAGAAGGGGGGAAGACTTATTGTATAGGATTTCTAGCCTAACAAAGACAAGGCTTAGCGAGAACGAAAATTACTCAAAAACTTACACCTACCCAACACACCTACCGAATATACATTTTATTTCATTACATTCAAGTTAGCCCCACAAATTTTGCAGGGGGTCACAAACCCGATTCCTCTCTGACAATGTACACAAAGAACGCGTAAATTTTGGGTAAAATAGACAAAATGTGGCGCCCATGAACAATAGGAGGAAAAACAGATTCTCCCAAAGGGGGAAACTCCCGAACTGTTAATTTAAGCTTTTTTCAAATTTCATGCAAATACCTCCGTCTAACTAATTTAATAATAAATTAAACTACTACAGGCCACTGCAAACTTTTACAGTCAATTACCGTCCACTACCGTCTGCTGTATCCACCACAGACTTGCTTTAGTTAGACAATATTTTGATTAGTTGTTCCTATTTTACTTTACCAGGGAGGTTGCCAAAGTAACATCAGCTCCCTGATATTTCACGCAAAACTGGGAAACTTTTGTCTGTAACAGATCTTATGACAAAGTAAGGAATTTGTAGTGACTTCAGAAGACTGTAGTAGACTGAAGTAGACCGTAAAAAGACTGAACAGTCTTCTGATATCAGGAAACTTTACATTGTGCATACACATGATAAACCTATGTTTAAGTAAGTTTGTATAGTTTACAAAGTGTAGAAAGACAGCTTCTTGCTCATTGTAAAAAGTAATATGGAAGGAAAAAATCTGAAAACTCCTTTTTAACATTAATACGCTGTCTCTCCAATCCCGTAGCCGAGGGGGGGGGGGCGAGGAGCAGAGGGGGCACCCCTAGAAAAAATTTCGCTTCATAGAAAATGAAAAATTACCATTGCCTTTATGCATTTGAGTATATTTCTCCCCTTAACTTTTTCGCCCCCTCCCCCAGCCATCTTGCCGCCTTCAGTACCTGTCTTGCTTTGGGCCCGTTTCCCTCTTTTGGGTATTTCGGTTTGCAGTTTATGAAAACAGTTAAACCTACAACGTAATTACATAGAGACAGACCGGTATGGAAGTTCCTCGGATGGTGTAGTAACTCTGTTTAACCATGTAAAATAATCTCATACCACTACCTCGCTGTAATAAGTATTAATTATTAATGTTGATTGTTAATCAATGCATTGCATTATAAATGAAAATATACGAATAGTCATTTCGAAAAAGAAATAAAAACTTACACAAGGGGTCAAGAATATTCAACGTGTACTGACCCATGGGGTCGTCAATAAAGTGGGTTAAATTTTCTGTCCAGTATGGAGAATAAGCCCAAGAATATCCACTTAGAGAGCGATGGTGATGTTTAAGGTTCTGCCGAAGGAAAGACAAATATTTACTTTTATATTGAAGACTATCCCTTCCTCTGCAATTGTGATACCATAGAATTAAAATGCAGTGACGTCAAAAGACCTTTTTTTTTTTGCAAAGCAGAAATTTCTTTTCATTGACGAAGTAATATGGCCGACCTTATTAGAAATGAATGAGTTCTTTGCTTTCCACATGTCCATGGCAGGCGTAGAAGGAACAGTCGACGGTAATGGGTATCACGAGCGTACAAGACAGTCAATTGGGACACTTGCCGAAATGTTTGATACATATTTGCCTGAAAATAGCATACATTTTGCCCCCATTCCCGCGGTCTTGAACCTCTATGCTGAGTACATTCTGTTAAACAATCCAGAAAACACCTTGGTAAATTTCACCGTGTAGTGCTGGAGCTAAAGTTAGATTGGTTACACTTAACAGAGTACTTGAAAATGAACGCAACAAAGTTTGAGTATTTGCATCGTTACTGTAGTGAGTCCTATGATTAAAAAAAATTACACAAACTCCAGAGAAGCTAACACCATTCCAGAAAAACTGACAATAAGTTTTAGGTACGCAATGAATCTTTGTAACACAGGGCCGTCGGAGCCGGCGGGTGGGGGGCTGCAGCCCTAATAATTTTCAGTTTTTTTCTCAATTATCATTTGCTGTGCCTAGGGTGGGTCTAAAATTACCTTAGAAAATTCTTAGATCCAGCCACCAAAGGTTTCTATCCCTCCTTCTTCTTAAGCAATTTTACAGCTCCTCCATAGAATGGCCATGAATTTTGCGCAAATTTTTGTTCAACAAATATTCACATTTACTTAAACAAGGCTAATGATGCTAAGGGTTTTGATTTTGGTTGTTCCAAAAATTTTCCAAAAGTCTATTGGCACCTTTTTAAATTTTAATGAATACAGAATGGAATTTTAAATTGTTGGTTTGATTAATCATCCCACAATAATAACTTTCGTGTACACTTTTTCGAAAGTATTTAAGGTGGGTTTGTGTCATCATGTGATGGCTTTATTGACATCCCTGTAAGTCTTAGCTTGGAGTTATATAGAAATGGGTTTTTCTAGTGCTAAAATGAGACTTTCCCCACCAGTGCCATCTTTGTTCTTGTTAGCTACGAGGTTTGAATTTGCCAGATAGTCTACAGTGTATTATGAGCACTATACAGAGTATGGACCTATGGCGCTAGCTAGCTGTCGATGAACAACGAAGTTCCCCTAAAAGGACGTCTTGCATATCTCGAGCCTTCAAATGGAACCCAGTCATTGGCTGCTTGAAAACACGCGGCTTCCGCGTCCGCGTCCACGCCTGCGTGTGACCGTCTTTAAAGATCGTTGCAAAGCATGAAGCTCTATCTGAAACGCATTGGGAGGAAAATGTTTGTTCCAATCGTTTGTGTCATCGAGTTCACTGCTTAAACTGACATGTGCACCCGTAGGAAAACTAAGAAAGGGGAAGCTGATCATTTTGCGGGAGGCCATGACAATGACAGTCATTGTTATTTATTGAAAAGCACATCGAGGGAAATCGGGAGGGGGGACAAGGGGACATGTCCCCCTCCAATATTTGAGAAATTGCCCATTGACTTTGATTTTCATACAGTAAATTATTTTAAAAATGGGGTCATGTCCCCCAATACTGAGAACAAATCGAGTCCGCTCGAAAAGTAGCCTTTTATGATTAAACTTTATGAATCATTTTCACGCACGTTGACCTCGAAGAAATGGCTTTGCAAGCCGCGTTTAATTGAAAGAAAACGTGTCATTCGGGAAGTTTGACACTTTACTATTTTTCTATGTTCTCGTCAGACGATAGGAGGGACTTTAATTAATTTGAAGTTTTTTTCTTTTATTAAACCATGCAACAGCCATATTTATTGAAACGCTGTACTTCAGTTCAGGAAATGCATTCAATTTGGACAAATTTTGATGTAGTTGTTATAAGGAACGGTTTACAAATGATCTCATACTTGTTTGTTTCCGGCAATTTTCACTCTGTAGATGCAACTTGGAACTGGTAATTTTCTCTGAATTTTTTAATATTTACCTGTCTTTGCTCACGATACCTCGAGGTTTAGTTGAATTCAAAAAAGTGATAAGTGCATTAAATTAAATTGGCATATTTTTCTTGTAAGTATTCGCTTTCACTTCTTCATGTATTTGGATCACCTTGAAAACACACATTTCACCATTATTAAAATCGGTAGCGTAACACCAATAACGGAATACTCCTTCGAAGCAAAGTTACAGCGGCAAATTACAATAAAAAATTTTGGCAGTGAACATCAATAAAGGGACTTCGATGACAAACAGTAAATTAAAAGAAGAAAATACCAGATGTTGTGTCTCTTTCTTTACATGCTTATGAGTAACATATATGAATCACAGAAATTAACATAGCCAAATTATTGACAAGCAGAACGGGCAATTATGCCATCGTGTTTTCCCATTGGCATTATCTTATTTTCGCTCACCTTTCTAAATCGCAAAGGTCAGAGAAAATTCCATTGCGATAGAAAAAAGGGGATGTGAGACCTTTCCATTAATTGTGTGTGATCTTTGGTACAGTGTTGCACACGTTCGTTAAACTAGATTTCTTACTTTAATGAAATTGATGTTTCCATATACTAAAGGTGCTACGCCAACGATTCTGTCGTCCAAGGAAGCAGCAAGCCAAGCAGCCCATCCTCTCTGGAATTTAGATGTAGACACTTATGGTTATTAGATGAACACGTTGTAAGCTAAATACAACTAAAAGATAAATATAACTAACAACCAAATCGTAAAATTAGCAATTTATTACCAATAATACAGCCATTTGACCTAGTTTATAGTCCTCAGCGATGATTTGAATGTCTGTGCTATTTATTCATCAACGCACAGGTTAATCAGACCTACACGTGCCTGAATCTTTCATTGATTGATCCACCCACGTGGTCGGATTGTCTTAGCTGACGCAAGCAGTAAAGCCCCTTGTGGAGTTCTACCCCACCAACGTCAATTTACTGACATTGCTCCAACTGAGCTACACAAAAAAATCTACCGGGCACCACGGTGAGCTTGTTTACAATTAGCCACCTAATTTATTTTTAAATAAAGTCCAGCTGTGTGGGACGTTCTTGGCATTCTAGGTAATTTTACCACTAATTAAAAGCCTTCTTCATCACATTAAAACCTCCTAGCTCTGCCCCATCCTGTCTTAACCTCAACAGGCAAGCTTGTCAGGACCATCGTCATTTGATTAAATTCGATCAGTAAAGTGGGCCTACATTTCGTCAAATCGTAAGGTACCTCGTTTGTTGGCCCATTAAAATCGACTGTCTTTTCGTGTCGGCGTAATTACACAAATTAGAGTTCAAGAATTGTTCTGTAACAAACAAGTCAGTGAAACCACTAACGGTAGTGATCGCTTGGGCCTCTCTTTTTGGACTCATTTTGTAGGTTCCGCCAGTCCTAAAGTTGTTAAACTATTTTAACACGAGGTAGGTGCGCATTTGCCCACATACTCTCAGGTAATATTCACCCTACCTACCAAGTGGAATTGTTTAACTTTGCGGACATTATGTGTCTCCAATTTAGAAATGGTGTTGGTAAGGGTCATGGGGTGAAGAAGATAAATCTGTGTCAAAAAAGGCAAATTTTTGAACCGTCATCAAAACTTGGCAACCAGTCCAAATAAATTCCTCTAAAAGTGACGGGGCGACCCTTATTCGCATATAACTTTACAGTACTCTTCATCGTCGGACAGGTTTCGACACTATGCAAGTGGAAGAGTTTTATAATCACATCCCTTTCCCCTTTAATCTTCAGTTAGGCCCTTTTTGGATTCTCTTTTACAAAGTGAAGATGCAATTAATAGTATATTATATCTATCGGGTACCTACTCATTTAGCTAATTTTTAACGTACAACGAAATGTACTATATATGCATTTCTCAACTATCGAAACATGCCATACAACTGAATGATGCAGTCTGCCCTTAAGTAATTTTAATATCATAAATTCCGTTTCAAGGACGCTTTCATCTTCATTTTTAGACATTTCTTCAAATCGACCGTTTACGTGGCATTCAGCCATTGAGTATTATTGTATGCGAAATATGAAAGGAACTCAATTAGCAGTAAAATTTAGTTTTAAGAAATGCGAAGCAGAAATGGACTCAAGATTGCGTGTGATTTTCCCAATGCACTTGTTGTAAAAAATGTGCCAAGCGAGATACGGCTTAAACATAAGAAATGCTCACAGCACGAGGTGATAAAGTGTGATCAAGGCTATTTTCCTTTTAAGTGCATGGTTTAGGGAACAGTCTCTATTAGAGTGAACCGGTAGGTCACTCTATATCCCTGAAGTGTTAAATTAACTTTAACCGTTGTTGTAATTCCGCATGGAAGGTCTAAGTGATATTAGATACTGACACGTCAAACATTTAAAAATTAACGTGACTTTTGTGTTACACATATAAGCCAGTACATTACATATGTTGCCTAAAATTTTCCAGAAAACAGGCCACCCTTTCACCTCCAGGGTTTGTTTATCTCAGTGGTGATTCTCTCCTCGTAGGTTTAGACCTTGATGATCCATGTCAATAAAAGAAATAAACTACTAGTTCCACGCTCCTGTCAATAGACCTTATGCATATGACGTCATAGAACAGAAAGTGCGCCCCCAATGAACGCAAGCGCGTATCATTGCAACTTACACCAACAAAACATGGAGACAGCTAATTTGTGTACCGGTGGGATAGGCGCGTAGCCTTCTAAGGGCGCTTGCGAAGTCTACATCGTGCTTGCAGTGTGTTTCACTGTTTTGCCGCTAAAATGACGTGCGTGACGTCGATACATAAAGTCTACCCATAGGCACTGAGTGTTAGATAGAAATATGATTAATCTACAAAGCCCATTGGTCAGTCCAGTCCCTGTAGATGCATCACCGGCCCTCCATTGCAAAACAAATTTTTTACTGAATTCGGTGTAGAATTCTGTGTTACAAGTCTTAACAATTTCAAAAATTTCTTTTATAGTGTTGAAAGAATTATGACAGAAATCTATAAATTCTCTAAAGAATTTCTATACACTTCGTGGATCATATCTATAGAATCTTAACAGATGCTGTGGAATTTAAACTTTCCAGCAGAATTTACACAGAATGAGATACCTTCACAGATATGCGCTTTACAGAAAAGCTGAAATCCTATAGAATTCACGATTTTATGGAATGCCACAGGACTTATACATACTATTCTTTATAATTGTATAGAAGTTCTGTCATTATCAAAAATCTATAGATTTCTGCAGAAGTTCTACAAGACCTCTAAAGAAATCTATAGAAATTCTAAGGATTTTAGTTAATTAGATCCTATAGATTTTTCAAAGGAATACTTTTCCCATAGGTGACGGACATCCTAATTCCATCCCACAATCCTTTGTAACTACTATAAGGAAAATTGTCTATGGTCTTGACATCATCTATAATATCATGTCAGCGGCTGCATATTGTTTTATTATGGACCATCTGAGAGTCTCACTGTGGGCACCAAGCTGATCACGGCCTCACGGTAGTGTTACAGACAGCATACTAACTGCACCATAATAATATTAGGAGAGCCAGAATAGGAGATTAGATGGATATTAAATAGACTGGTAGGTGAGGACACTCATTAAAGATAAAGTTTTGAAGAACATTGCAAATATTGTTTACCTCAGATGACCCGCTGATGTAATATCGGTTGACGGTCTTGTCAGTGAAATTTTCCAAAGTATCTAGTGCGCGTACAACTGCCTGTTAAAAAAACAATACCCTATGTATTACTATTCTGTATTACACCACCCTTAAATAAACGAAGTAATTCATTTAAACAGAGCGTACTTGTGTTCCAAAGGCAGTAGACCTGGAATGAAGTTTAAAAGAAGAAAATATTTCTTCGTCCTTAACTTCCATTTGCAATTCATTTCCTGTAAGTTCCTTTTTCACATAACCGTTAGTTCCCTGAGTCCACGGGCAAACATTTGCAAGAAATATTGCCAAGATTGTCACGAAACTTAAAATTTCCATTATGGCGTTTCCGGTTTGGGTGCTTCCCTGAGTGTCAAACACTCACGAATACCGAAGGCCACTTAACTTTATAAGAACCTCTCATCCTGAACTCAGAGGATGATGTGAATAATTTATAAATTGAACGGAGTAACAATTTGACACGAGCCTCGTGTAGGTTTATAGTTTGAAATATCTGTATGTTTCATTTACACAGACACATTTTGTCAAGTGAATTTTGTGGACGACATAAAATATGTCTGTATTTAGTATGCAATCGTGTTCAACAGAACAATCAAAAGAGAGTCTGAAGCACACCACACAACAATTTGTTGATAAGAATGTGTTCTTTCTTTTCTGACACGAATGGAGTAGCACAATCAATTATAATTGGTTCTAGAGGTGTTGTTATTACGTAAGTTACAAAAGATGAAGAACAAACGTCTTCAGATTCTTTTAGCTCATCAATCCAACAATATTTGATCGTCCGTAACTCGGACCCTTATCAAGAAATTATAGGCATTATCAAACAGTATCATTAAATACAAATTATTCTAAACGGAAAATGCAAAGTAGTTTTTGCGCCTAATGTATATTGTAGTTTAATTGTGCTTTATCTACGATATTTCTGTGACCATTTTACCCCAGGAAGGGTGACAAGATAGTTACAGGATTACTCTAATTTACATATTCAGGTTTATTAAGAATTTTTTGTAAGTAATTTGTTTGTTTATAATGCTTAATTATTAGTACCAAGCGATGAAGCTTCAACCAGCTAGAGGTATTTCACACATAATATTCACCCACTACGCAATGAAAAGCTTACATTACAATAGTTAACGTACATAAATATGACTAGTGTTCTTGCATGAGGGGAAAGTAATATTCATAGTGGAGAAAGCTTTTTAAAGTAATATTAAGAATTGCATACCCCTTTTCATTTTTACAGCAAATTCCCCAATAGTCAAATTAATTTTGGCCGAAATGAAAGTCAAATTAATTTTGTATATTAAAGATAGAAACGACGCATTTACATACGGCTGTGAACTGAACTGTACAAGACTCCTCTTTTATTCAGCCTTCATTTAGTCATATGTTCTACATACCTATTTGTCAAATTAAGAACCAATCAGGAAATATTTTAAGTTACCTTGACCATAGGAAACAGAAGAAGAAGCTGACAATCATCGGATGTCCCCTCCATGAACTGTCGGAGAGTGTATGCTAGTAAATCTGACTCTGATCGTTCTCGTCTCTCATGGTCGCCCTACTCCGAGGTGGGATGAAAAAAGAAAAACCGTGTATTAATATACTCTCTAATTGCACGAAGGAATACAAAGTAACATGGTGGTATAGTTTGTATTAAGATGATGTTTCGTCCCCTAAAGTCACCTTTTATCTGATTCAATTCTTATAAGCGTTCTGATATAAAGTTAATTAAAAGGGGCATTTTTAACTTAAGAAAGATCATGTCATTTAAAGTGGTGATACAATCAGCCCACCATTTCTCTATATGAGGGGTCAATATTGCAGATTTAAGTTTGTTCACAATCTTTATCAGAAGTTAGCTTGATTATGACAATGATACTTTACGTTACTCTTTTTAGCCTTAGTTTATGAGAAGTATACTACAATCAATATAAATGCTAGCGTAAAGGCAAAAGGGTTGTCCATTTTCGTGGTGGACGCGACTTACAACTTAGTGTGAATGGCAGGAAAGTCAGCTACAACTTACTGTGAAAGTTATTGGCTGATTAGGTACTTGTCTCAGAACTGCCGTAACTCTGTTAAATTTCGCAAAATGAGATATGTTATCATATTAGAAGTAAAGTACAAAACTTCCTGCATTATTTAAAAAAGTAATACTTTTACTATAACAAAATTTTGCAACAACTGTGAAAATATGCCAGTCTTGTCAATATACCGTGAACACATTTGGAAGCATCCAATAAGAAACAGCCATTTTGCTAATGCTACTTCTCAATCCGTTGCGATATGCATATTGTGTCAACTAAAATTGATCATAGTGATTGCTTTCATCGCAATCTTCTTTTGTGCTGTTTTTACTATATCTATTACATTGTACTGTATGCATTGCAATCCATTACAATGTATTCCATTCAATCGGATGCATTGAATTGTATTCAATTGGCAACATTCTGGTTCTGTGTTTGCGTTGCACTTGTATTTTGTTCAATTTTTGACGTATATTGTGGCATGTTTTTCACTACTCGACTCCATAAGGTATACTATAACATATGAAGTGACGTATTTGTTTTAGGCAGTGTTGTAGTACATTGCATTTTCTGTGACTAAGACAAAACAGTTAATTGTTGACTTTCACTGTTGATGAACTTCTGTTTCTTGATATTTCAATTTTTCGAAATTACCAATAACAATATTCTAGAAGTGAGAGAGAAAGCATCTATCAAAGTGTGCGTGTCTTGCTAACGTCCATTGTAAGGTACTTGAAAATTTCATTCAATATGATGGTAGATAAAAACTGACAGGTTGTGCTCGTAATCGGACAGGTGTCTCATAAGTGTTATTTAAATATTTGATTGACAATTTTACAAATGCAATCTTAACGTCAGTGAAGCTGCTTTACGGTTTGATGTATGAATCAATCGGTCTAGGAATGAAAGTTGAGTAAGGCGTTATAACCTACACTCCCAGTTGCGTTGCAATGTATGACACAACTCGATTCTCGGCATCTTTCAAAGGATCTTGCAACCTTTATATGGAAAAAAGCAAATATCAGTCAATCTTAAAATGGGTTTTTAAGATAGAATTTTAGAATTTTAGACACAATAAAAGAAAAATTTATAAAAAGAGTGAATCATCGTAACACAGGTTTCCCTCGCTTTCTTTTTATTTCATGCTAATGGTCTGAAAAAGGTCATGTTAAAAATTGTACACGACTCACTTGCACAATTATAACCTCTGAAAGACGGAAGGGTACAGAAGGAACATTCTATTAAACGGTTATTGTTGAGATCTTTAGTCCAATGGGTCTATATGGAAATGGGATCAAAAGGTAATTTTTTTCACCTGTCACGATCAATTAATGGGAAACTGTCCATGATTTCGTAAGGCCTAGAAACCCCTTTGATAATGTGAAGTCTCATATTTTTATCATTGCGACAAATTTCTAAATAAAGGTAGCTATCCCACTATCCTATCCCACTTACAAAGCTCACAATAACATCCACGCTTCTTCTATAGCGCTTTGACCAAATTACATTATGAAAAATATATTATGTTATAATAAGTTGTATATGTAATAACCGTGGCATGCTATAAATGCCTTAATCTTATGAAAATCACATTTTCATAAAACTAATACTTGGAATACCTGAGGATGAGAAACCCAAATACTGCTTTTCCATTTCTGGATTTGAGAATAAGATAGACTTCTCGTTTTATGGTTCTTTTTTTTTATTTGAGTTGTTACTCTACGGAATTAAGGAGCTAAAACTCTATGTATATATACATACTAAGGCTGAAATTCTGTCTTTTTATTGAGCCAAACTTTGTCCAGAATTTGTCAAAATTTAATTTCGAATAACAGTGCATTTTATTCAACTGCTGCCATACTACAGTTGGCTGCATGCTGAAAGCAATGTTTATCACTCTTTAGAATAACTATAGTATGATACCTCTGTCAAGACTACATTGCTACGTAACTAACTCATGATGGTATTTCTCAGTGCGAGAGAAGCATGAGTCTTATATAGGGCAACTAATTGCGTTCACTTCCGTAGTTCTACAAACTACAAAGGCAATTCAAAAATGATACATAAGGCAACGTATGCGAATCTTGTGTTGTTAGCATACCAAAATGTCGAATGCAGTTGAAGTGGTCTACACTCGAGCTAGAAATAGCAAAGCGTGAATAACGGCCGATTTTAATTTAATCCCGAAATCGTATCGTTCCTGGGCCGCAAGTAATGATATCGATGAAGATTCATCCTGACGGATTTTTCTGTTGTTATACAACTTAAGTAGCTCATATGAACGAGGAGAAATCGATTTCCTTTGCCATAAGTGATAATGGGGCTGGAATAATGACTAAAAGTCTGTACTCAGACAGTTTTAATAATGTTTGTTAATGCTTAGTCATGTTGTTGATATGCCTTGAAAGTTTGACAGCGAGCTGAATAATGACAGGTGTAAATGTAAAAATCGAATTTAACGGTTTTTCTTTGCCAGGACGGGAAATTCCCGAGTCAGTTGATCATAAGGGGAGTAACATGTAAACAAAGATCACCTAGGCAAAGTTGCGAAGGAGTCATGGAGAATGGCAATGGTAATACTGTAATAGCAGTAAAACACATAATTACCCTTTAAACTAGGGCTCTGCATTCTAAACGGTAAAAGGGCTCGAGCATTGATAATGGAGAAAATTCTGTGTAAAAGTATTATACTCCGTGAACTTCCCATTATTTTCTGCATTAATGAGTAACAAATCCCCGTAAATGATATTGCACATGATATTATAAATGATATTACAGATTAGCACAACTGTTTCTAAGTAAATAGATAGACGCTGAATGACTCAACGATTCTCAGATCGTCGGTTAGTTTTCCGCCCTGAAGTAATCTTCTTAAATGAACCAACCCAAACGCATAAGTTAAATAAACTTGTTTACCACCTGAAATAAACTTTAAAGAGATGGACAAATTTAAAATGAAATCTGTCCCACGTTGAACACAGTACCAACCTAGAGTTGTTGAATGAGATCCTCCAATTTTCTGACGTACAATAGCTAGCACCAATACAAACGTTGTGGTACCCACCCCTATGCATCACACCCGCCATTTCTTGTTGAGGTTTCAATAAATATAAAATTTACCCATCCTCGTTGGTTCCTGCAGATACAAACAGCACACCCAGGTCCTGGAAGACTCTGTTATCAGGTACAGTAATTATTAAATGGTGCCACCACACAGAACGGTCTACAGCTTTTTCTGCAAAGGAATAGAAGTAAACATATAAATAAATAATGTAGGACATGTAGATGACGTCATAGATAGGCCAGGAGTTACGTTGGATCGAGGGCAAAGGTCAAAACATTCCATACACAAAGTATAATTAATGTACGTTCCTTCCAACACTGTGCTTTGTCAGGTACTGCTGTACAACATTAACTGTTTTGCAGTTGTGCTTTTAGTGTATTGGTGTCCAGCGTAGACCACACCAAATCGTGACCAAACCGAAACGACTCGCAGACGTAATCGGATTTTGGTGGTCTCGTTGATCTTAGAACAACTTGAACGTTGGGTGATAGGACCTGCTATGAGCCTGACGTCATTTTGGTAGTGGGTGATCTACCCCGCTAAGACTATACCCAAGAAAATCCGAAAAAACGGCGATTCAATGGGTGTAAATTTACGGCTTTATTGAGACAAAATGAAGCATCACAAGTAGAACAAACATGCCAAAATCATAGGTTATAAACTCTTTCTTTCTCTTGTTTTAAGTTAAAACACTGAGCAATTGTTTTGTTGGGCAAAAGTCATTGCTTATATGTTGGTCAAACTTTGCTCATATAATGGTAAAAATTTCCCTTCCATGCACGTGTATTGTACTATCCAATTACTGGTTAAACTGGCGACAAGCTTTTATTCAACGGTTGGGCATATTTTCGCTTTACCTAATTGTTGGGCAATTAATTGCTAATTAGCATAATGTTTGCTTAAATTTGGGTACATTTTTGGCTGCAGGTTTTTCGTCGAACAACCACACTTAACTCGATTTTGTTTCACATTTCTTCTCATAATCAGAAATTGGTTCCATAATCTGAAAATTACTTTTGACATCTTTGACATTGGCAAAACAGGAAAACTCGTTCATTATGTATGGCCATTAAATCGAGCTCTATTTCCATAAAATTGTTAAAATAGTACTACGAACTAGCACACTTTCGACAATTCAGACTCAGCGCCAAACGGCTATCCATTGAGAGTTCAGAATCGTGGGTATTCTCTGTCACGTCCGAATGAGAGTTAATATGGCAGACTTTGAAACATTTATGCGTGATGATAATCCTATTTTTACTCCAGTGTTTGAATGATACGGAACTGCTACAGTTGTTATCAGTTTGCAGACTTCTGTTTTAATTTCTAAAGCATCATATCACAGTCCTTTTTAAGCCTGATTGCTTTGGACATATACTGAAGTCGGTGACAAACCAAACAGATTAGGCCGATGCATTTGAACATCGCATTAGGTGCATTTTTCTATTGCTTTTCAACAGCGGGTATTATATTTTGATTTACATTAAAGACATTACATAGTGTTAAATCAATTACACTAATTAAAATATTTTGCTCATACATTCATGACCTCAGTTTCCAGTGATAGGGGCTAAATTAATATAAAGTGCACAATAAACGTCCAAAGATGAACTACCTTGGAAGTGGTTAATGTCTTTCCCAATAAATTGATAAAATTTCAACAACTGTTGTGTAGAAAATTTACCCAACTTTCCTGGGAAAGAAATGACCAGCATGCGCATGAATGCTATTCTGAAGTAAGAAAAGCACCAACGGTTAGGCAAAGATGGTTAACATAACACCAACGGTTGGTTAATGCATTTGCCCAACAGCTTAATGAAAAAAGTGCTCAACAACTAGGTATCTTTGAAGTGCTCATTTACTTAACAGTTGGGTAATTTTCCTACCAACGGTTGGGTTCAAGCATTACCAAATTTGGTTGGTTAAAATTTTGCCAAACTGTTTAGGTTGTTAAATAGATGCCCAGTGTTAGTCAAAAAATTGGGCAAATTTGGCCCATTTTTTAAGCGTGTAGCCTCTGTGTACCCGAAAAAAGCATGGGAAAGATAAACATCAATTAACAAATTATTTTTCCGTTATATTTTGTGCTCTTACAATTTGTACATTATGGATGAAACCATATCAGATATAAGCCTTATGGCTGCCGTTCTTGGAAACCTTGCTTCTGTTGTTTCGGATTGATCCCGGTTGGCCTGAGAGTTTTGTAGATTTAGATAGTTTGACATACGCTAAATCAAAGCCGATTGGTCTGGCGTGGTCTGATTCCGATGCTTCTCGAGTGGTCTTAATTGTGTCCAAACCGACGACTTTGCGGTCTTAGCATCAAAAAACTAGACTAACGCGCAGCCTTACTTGCAATGTACCCTTGTACTCAAAACTGATGACGTCACTGCGCATCCTCTATTGGTGCACCACATCAAATGTATAAATGTTAAAGCTTCTCATTCCTCCTGCGTTCAAATTCTAATCAAAAATTTTCCTCGCATATGCCCACAAGTTAAATAAAATACAGCAATACGTCAGGTTGGAGAGAAAACATATTTAGAGCACAAAAGAAAGAGAAAAGACAGTTATCTGGCCTAGAGGCCAAACAGAAACAATACCATACACGAAACGAAATAAAGTTATGACACGATAGAACGGCGTAGAAGAAAAATGATAATAGACAAAAGAGAGAGTAAACAAATGCCATTAGAAACCTTAACAAGGAATGAATTTCATCATGAAGATTTTCGAGCACTATACATTTTACACTCAAGGTAAAATTAAATTTCCAGGGTTGAAATCGCTTTTTAAGCGCTTTTAAACGTCCACAAAAAGTACACCATGCATTGTTTCGAACTTACAGTCCAAAAGAAAACATTGCCTACCTTATGACATTCTCCCAGTTTCTTCCACTGCAGTGACATTGACAATAAAACACTTTAATATCATAGTTTAAAGGTCAGCTGTTACTTGTGTTCTATGTTAGGTCGTTAATCAAATAACATCAGCCAATGCGAGGAACTCTAGTCGCATTTTAAGATAAGTGGTCTAGTAAAATCCTCGTTTCCTTTTCAAACTTAATGCACCTGCGTCCATCTCGTGACCCCCAAATCATCTACAAGTGATCTCTGTGTCCAAGACGTTGTTTCATTCCATGCAGAACCAATAAATCCACTTACATCATCCCAACCTATCATATGTCATTAACTAATGACAAAGGAGGAAGCTTTGTAAAGAGCAAGTCATTTTTCTCAACTTCCTCCACTTTTTAAGTAATTTTTTTCATTGCCAAGAAATACTCTGGGAAGTCGTACAAATAAACGTCGGTAATTCTCATGGGACGTTCCTGCAAAGTGGCTTTTACTAATACTAATTCCTTGCACTTCTTGGTATCGAATCAGTATTTTCGCTAATATTGTGCAGTTGATGCTTTTGCGCAACTATGTCGTACACTGTTAAAACACTGTTTAAATTTTTTAAACAACCACATATTAACCAGTGAATCGCTCAATGTTGTTTAAATTTCAAACAAGGTTGTTTGAAATTTAAACAATGTTGTTCAAATTTCAAACAAGGTTGTTTGAAATTTAAACAACATTGAGCGATTCACTGGTTAATATGTGGTTGTTTAAAAATTTTAAACAGTGTTTTAACAGTGTACATTTACATGTTTACTTTTTTAATGTCACTTCGAGTTAAGGCTGTCAGAGCAGTTCTTTAAGAATGTCCTCATTGGGCTCCATTGGAGACTTTTTTAAACTTTTGAGCACATGTTGTGCGAAACTGTTTATACCTGATGTAGTGTTGCTTTTACAGACCAATTATTCAGTAAAAGTGTAAAGAACTATGCGAGTAATTGATTCGTACGAAATGTCCCATCTTCAGTACCGTGGTTTTTCTTTTTGCAGAGAGGCAGTCTAAAATGTGATTAGAAAAGCATACAGAGAGACGGTTCGTAAGTATTACAAAGTGATTACAAAGGATAACATGGATTAGTTTTTCATTTACCCTTTAAAAGCCTAAGTTCTACTTAATTTGATTATGTATAACAGGACTGCCCAACCAGTCGATCACGGTCTACTGGTAGACCACGGACTGATCCCAAGTCTGCCGCCAGAGGTGTGGGAAAAAATGAAAAAAATAAACTTTTTATGTGTACCGGTATGACAGTGTATGTTTTGTGATCTCGAGAGGTTAGCCACTTGAAAAGTAGATCTTGGTTCAAAAAAGGTTGGGCACCCCTGATGTATAACAAACATCAATAAGTTGGGTAAAAAACTACACAAGTTGGGTAAATTGTACCGAAGGTGAATAAGTAGTGCAATACCAATTTATTGTTTTAAACTTACGAAAGTAGGATAAAAGATTAACAAAGTTGGCTATGTTTGAAAATACCGTACCTACCAGTAGGGTAAATAAAATATCGTTTGGGTTACTGGACTGAGAAGTGTTTATCTTTACTTGAGTAATTTGCTAAACAACTCCAGTTTTTTTCTGTCCCATTAGTTGGTTTTTCACATAAGAACGAAATCGTTTTAAAAGTTTTTCTATTTTGTAACTGCTGTTGGTACTTATATTTGACTGTCACATACTTCAGCCTATTTTTGAAACTTTCTAAATCCCCAAATTTTTCATCATAAATTTACAACACTGCCACTAATCTAAAACAATGGAATACGACAATTTTATCGGATTAAACTTAACGATAGTTCTTTAATCTCGATTTCCTAACCCCCTTTAAGCTCAAAGTAAATTTCCCAGTTCATGTTTTCAAAATCGGCTAATTTGTTAACTCTCTCTGATGTTTTTATGCTCAAGAAGTTTTAACTATATGCGTACACAGTTTTAATAGAGTTTCCTTTTCCTTTTTCTACCTCGAAGAAGTTGATATTTGACATACTTACCCAATATTTTGTAGAGGTTTCCTATTTTTAAGGTTATTTTATCTTGTTACTCTTGTTTCTTATCTTTCTACTTTCTTTGACAAATGTGTACTATTTTACTCTTTTCTTCTTTAACATGTTTTAGGTCTGTGGTTATTTGTTTTCTTTACACGCTCTTCACTATTTTTAGGTTCCTATTTTATTTATTTTTTTACGTATTATGTCTAAATCTTTTATATATTAAAGTTGTATTTTTACATGGTGCCTCTGTGTCTTTTTATTAAGTGCTCATTTCCTCACTTTTATGTACCCTTTCTAAGTTTGAGCTAATGTTTAATTGTTTGTTATTGTTTTATGAGCTCTTGTTTTCAACCCATTTCCATTGTATTTTTACGATTGGCTGAATAAACATGAATCAGTCAATAGATTTCAACCCATTTCTGTAACTTATTGGGAACTTGACTCAAATCCATCTACTGCCAATACAGTTTGAGGTACTGGATTACAACAGTTTATTTATTACCATCTCCGACACTTCTGTCCCCCAAGTAATTGGTATTTGATATACATACCCATCATTTTGTAGAGCTTCCGTTTTACATATTGGTTTTTCCAGTGTTTCTCCGTAATAGATTTCAGCACACTCTTGCAAGGCTTTGCAAACTTAACATAATTCAATTTACTGTTAATATATCATAAATACTAGACTACAACAATTTTATCCCCAGTGAACTACAAGTCAGTGTTTTAATCTTGAGTTATCAACTCAATTTAAGCTAAACATCGATGAGTAGTTTTTCACCTTGTTCTTGACAAACTTGAAAAATGATTGATGTTTCAACTTTTTGCTCAACATTTTGATTTGGAGTTTTGCAAAACCATAATTGAAATTTTCGCCAGTGAAGTGTAAAACACGAAAAGTGTGCAATGCTCATTTAATTGATGTCACAATCGTGCCTACAAAATTATGAAATAATTTCGTGTAGCAACATAGTAAGGGTAATTTCATTTCAAAGTTTGTGAGAGTGTCATTGAGTAAAATTCCAAAAAAGTAGGAACGAGACATTTTCGCTACTCCTGACGTACCGTACCGTATCAAATAGGTCTGTCATTTCTATCAGATTCTGAGGTTCAGTCGCATTTCAAAGCACATTGTCTTCATGAACATGTGTTATGCGCGTTACGTCGTGTAAATTTTATTACAAGAAATGAATCAAATTTACTAACACATTGAGATCAATATGGCTAACATATCAAATTTAAATGTTCTTTTGGCCCTCACTCATCCGTCCAAACTTGTTAACCGTGAGGTTATTGACTGGGGTTACATGAATGCTGGAAGCTTCGAAACAAAGTAGAAATCCCTATATATTTTATCATCGATAGATCATTTCAAGAACAGAAAACGAAAAAGTGATGCTTTAAGTGGTACAAAGTAATAATGATAGGTTTCTTGTACGGCAAAATTATGTTCAGGGTTTATCTTTGTGAAAAGTATATTTTTATTGCCCCTTCTTCTCTCTGTTTTTGTTTGTTTAGGGTAATATATAATTTATTAACCATATCTAGCCTTAGACGGGTTTACTTTGCCTTAGACAAGCCTCTCTTTTTTGGTTCAGTTGTCTCCACTTTACTGCGTTTGAATTGAAAACAACATTTATTCTCATCGATTTATAATTAAATTTGAGATCTTCTTTAAGTTTTGGATCAATGTACCCATATGCTTAAGGGCCACTGTGACTGACGTGCTCACCAAGGGGTATATATATCTTCGTCATCATTATTTGACGAATAAGAGACAATACTCCATCTCATCAACTGTTATCGCTTCTTCATCATGTTGGCTTACTCTGAGATGAAGTTTAACATCTAACTTTTATGTCAAGTCGTAACAAAACCTTTTCCAGCCTTGCAATTTCGTAGAAACAGTTAAAATTTGTATTCCCTTCTTTTCTTTTGGTAAAGGCTGACTATACCTCGTCTTTCGATAAATAAAGATTTTTTCAAAAGATTACAAGTACGATCCGATAGCTGTTGGCTTTATATTGAATATGTCTCCAATGTAGCCGTATGAATAGTCACGCCTCCATCAAATCGAGCAGACGATTACAAATTTGAGGTTTGATTGTTTGCTTGAGGCCTTTCGTTTCCCACATAATGTGCAAATACCGTTTAACCTCAGCGTTGCTTAATCTCCACGTCTCGTGTAGTCTTCAGGTACCGGGGAAAGCATTTGATGGACAGTCTGTGATCAATTTTTAGGCCTTAAGCAAAATGTAAAGCTCTCATGAGAAAACTTTTGCAAACACTAGAGTTTTGCAAAAGTAATTTCATGCATTCTTTCAAGAGGCTTACCTTGAGAAGTATGTACTGAGGCTGTGGGTAGATTCGAGAGATATTTATCCCGAACTGAAAGCAACACTGCATTAAATTTCTACAGTTTTATGTTGGATGTCTTCCTCAAATTTCTGATACATCGAGCCCGTCAGACATTATGCAAGCTATCAGAATCGAGCCTAGTTTTTTACTAGTTGCCTGTTGGTAATTTAAGATTGTCATACTCCCAATACGGTACTTTCAAAATTATGTCTTGCAAAACACGTAATTAGTCCAAACTTGACTTACGTTTACTCTCAGGGATCCAAAGAATAAATACGTCAGCAGCGTTTTGTAAGCATTTCTTCATGTATGCATTACATCCGCTCAGAAATTCTGAGGCAAGGGACCTCCTAAGTAGCTTAAAAATAGTTTCTTTCCCTGTTCGTACAAAATGATCATTTCTTCATTCATTTTACACATTTAAATGGGAGATTTGAATTGAGCTAAACTATTTTGCCAAGCCCGTCGATTACCCGCACCGGGATGAAATATCAAAAATGCATAATGCGTTAGTTTTACTATTCGTTTGCACTGTTTCTTACGTTTAATTAAGTAATGCTTAGTATTTTGATAGCTTTTGTTACGCCATAACCATTTCCATTAATGCACACGGCTACATCCAATAAGATGGGAGTAAGCGAAGCACTCTTGCCTGAGATATTATCAATTCTATGACCCACAGGCGGCGATCCCGGGGCAGGGAGGACATGTGCCCCAATGTTTGAGAAATCGTCCATTGACTTTAATTGTTCACACAGTAAATTATTTGAAAATGGGGTCATGTCCCCAATATTGAGAACAAATCGCCCCCCCCGTGCTATGACCAATACATTGCACGAAAAGTAGCCCCCCCCCCTACCATCCATATGATCCATATGAACAACCACGGTGACTGATTCAGGAGTCTCGAAGGGCAAATTCAGGAGTCCCGAAAGGCAAATTTCGCTATGTATCCCCACGTGATCGGATTACTCAATACGTTTCAGGGCATTTTACCTATGGCCTATACGAACAAAATGGGGTTGACGAAAATACGCTTAACAGTTTTGAGAGAGTTTTACTTTCAGGCTCTTCTGGGCCTACTGGTCTAGTGCCTAGGACCCACAAAACACTTATATTGGCGCTACAGATACCAAAACTGCACTAGTTGTGTCGGAGGCATGTTTTGCAAGTTCAGCTAAAATATAAAAATGTGAAATATAAGCATACCTCAAGGAGGGAAACTCCCCTCTGGAATCACCCATGCGATCTTATAGAGATAAAAAAGATACACTACAGGTATACAATATTATACAATATTATGTGCATTGTTTTACATATTCCTTGCACCCGGGACCTAAAGTGCTTGAAGATCCTTTAATTCCTCCCACTTTCATAATGCAGTAGTTCACCTAAGACTTTTTAAGTTTTTTTTAGGGGAGGGCATAGACTTTGAAAGGAAATGTTACGTAAACACTCTTTATATCAACGGCAGTGACACTTTCTGGGCCTTGCTAGGTCCTTGAAAACAAATATTTCCCCTTCCTTGCTGAAAACTTAAATAGCTTGAACGAATCTTGACCAATTTCAAAATTTGACTGGCACCCTGTGGGGCTGCTCGAGGCCTATAAGACCCCCTAACCAAACCTTCTAGTGTGCCATTGTCATTAGGACTATGCTTTGAGAGTGAAGTGATAATACATTTTTGTGAAGTTTGCGTCTCCTAAGTAAGGTGGTTGGAAATCTTCTCCAAATACGAGACAAAGACTGACATAGATTTTTTCAGTGTGGATCGATAATGTCGACTTCAGTTACGTATACCCCTAGACTAGCTATATTTCAGACCTCTCCTAAGCCACGAAATTTGTTGTTATAAACTTTTAAAGTTGATTAAGAATACTTACCTGTCAGCCATGTCTGTGAGGTCACATTTAACACATATGACGTAAAGGCTTCGTTCTGATCGCGTTGTGTGTATTCGTCTAAAATCGAGAAGGAATAACTGTCATCTGGTTTGAACACGTAGTCTGCTAAAAGAGTTTTATACGACAAGTTGGCCGCCGACTGCTCTGTACTAGTATTTCCAGGATTTGATTCGCTATTTGCCAGCAAAACGGCGGCTACTACTACAATAATTATTATCACTCCCACGAAAAGGATGAGCCCGACGATCTGCCTGTGTGAAACAGCCATCGTCTAATGGCAAAAGACATGCTGATCATCGACGCAGCAATGATACCTCGATCCACTGTCACTGAGATGACTGATGAATATGCATGAATTAATCTTGCCAGCCTGAGCATAAGCCGATTGAACAAACATTGATATTTTAGGTGATGATTTTGACTTAGAATTGCCATGTCTAAATGTTTGCCCGTACCTACAATGCAAAATTGTTAAACAATTCCACCCGATAACATGACATAGGCCTATATATCCGCGTGACATGGAAACATTCTACGTGGTCGTTTTTGTAAACTTAAAAGGTTTACGCTCTTCCCAAAAGGTCCTTTTTATTCCCAGAATGTCATCTGTCGATTGACCTTTCCGTATTTCTCATTTCATTCAATTACAGTTGTCATGCTTAGCTGTAATCGACTTCTCGTGAGATCATGAATTCCACGAGGGAGCGAAGAAAACTGTTTCAGCCTTTTATCTCAAACAGCACCGAGCCAATATTTTCTTACCTTTAATGGACATCTTAATTTGAGTCTTAACATTTCTGTACCTCCTTGGGGAATAATTTCAGATATCTGACACAGATTGCTCTCGGCGATCCAAAAAGCTTGATGAGTCTACTTAGGGCTACTAAAATTGAGAGCTTTTGATCCTTTTCGGTTTCTCGAAAAGGTAGACTATGAAAGTGATCACCAATGACCTTTACGATGCTTAGCTAGCACCGTGGCTTGGAGTGTTGTCGAGGGCTATTCTTAATTACATTCTTTATTGTACAGAAATATTACGGCAAGTAAATGAAGCCGAAACCAGAATTGTAATGATTAGGTGCTCGTACGCATTCTTTGTCAAAGTTGATCATAGTTGTACTCATGAAACTGAATTTGTACACAGATACCGAAAATTCTCCCTACTAAGATTACTTCTAGCCCCTCCTCCAATTTAAACAAAACATCTGTCTAGTACAGCACCCAGACAAAGTTGCAGTAGCTTACACTAACTTTTAAATTGTTCAAGGCCACATCCACACAACACAGTATAAGAGCTTGATTTGGGAACACAACTGACTGCACAAGTCATCACCGATCAACCAGCGTGAAGCTACTGCTTGAATTAAGGTCAATCAAAGTGCAGTCATTAATTGTATTTAGAGATGGGATCAAATTGCTACGTTCGTTTGGGGTAATGTTATACAGCCCCTTTAATGGTAGTAATGCAAAATTGTAAACTCCTGCAATAGTGAGTCGTACTCATGAAGACACTTGTACTCAAGATGGTACTCGCAACAAAGACACTTTATTTCTGCTCGTACTCATAAAATTGCTTTCACATTATCATCTGGTTCCAACACGTGCTCACGCATTGGCATCTGGTTCCAACACGTACTCACGCATTGGTTCATTCGCTCGTAGTTGTATTCATGAGATTGAATTTGTACTCGTATCCGTACTCAGAGATCTTAAAAGTTACTGATGCAAAATTGTGTACTCCTACAATACTGAGTTGTACTCATGAAGAGATGTGTAACAGTACAGTACTCACAACCAGAGGTGCTTCACTTAAACTCGTACTTTTTACATTGTACTCACACTTCATCCAAACGTACTCATGTTTTTGTTCAATTGTGCTCATGAGGCTGAACTTCTCTCGTATGCAAAATTGTGAACTCCTCCAACAGAGAGTCGTACTCACGAAGAAACTTGTACTCAAGATGGGACACTTCATATATTGGTGGTAACGCAAAATTGTGAACTCGTATAATGGTGAGTTGGACTCAAGAAGAGATACGTGTACTCGTAATGCTGCTAGTCACAACTAGAAACACTTCACATCTTCTCGTGCCAATGTACTCACATTTAGAAGTTTGTCACCATACCACCTGCGACAGGTCATTCCATTAGATTTAGTCTTGTGCTCATGTAACTTTTTGTTGCATTAACCAAAGTTCTCTTGAATGGTATTCGATCTTTGGGCTATATCGCTTTTTCATTGGAGATATAGTGCCAATGCAATCAATAGTATATGGAACATCAACGGGAAAGTTTTCATGCTGTAGTGTTGATTTTAAGTGCATGTGGTGTACTTCGGGAACCGAGGTGAGCTAATAACTTCCCATTCAGGCTCGTAATATAAACGAAGCGCTTTACATTAAGTTCACTCTATAGGTCAGGGAAGGGGAACTGTACAAGAGCGTTTTATGCAGGTGTGTTTCTTTGTTTACGAAAACTTTGGCTAATAGCCAGAACCAAAGAGTACGGTTTGATTTGAATGAAAAATCTAAGTATGCAGATAAATGGCCACCAGATAGTAGTAACGTATGCAATGGACAATGGGAAACTTGATAAACAGAATACCATAAGCGATTGATTTTAAAGGTACACTTTAAATGCAAAAGAGTGAAATTCTCTCGAACAAAGACTGTAGTTTGAGATCACTCCTTGTGAGAGTGAATTTCACACAGAGTGGAGTGAAAATTCACTCCAAGTAGAGCGATATTTCATTCCATTCGAGTGAAGTATCCCTCTATTTGGAGTGAATTTTCTCTCTACCCTGGGTGAAATTCACTCTTACTAGGAGTGGTCCTAAACTACAGTCTTTGTTGGAGTGAATTTCACTCTTTTGCATTAAAAGTGTACAGGTTTTAGGTGTTTCGCTTTCAAACGTCATGACAGTAACTTTTCATCACTTGAACAAAACGATAAACCTACATCATAGTACAGGGGTAACTACCATGGGCTTCCGCAGAAAAAAATTCAGAGGGGGGCAAAAAATTTTTAGGGGATGGCACTTCTAAAGCCTATTTACATCATATAAATAGGGGAAACACTAAGTAAACTGTTAAGAAATGTTGATGTTAATTTTTCTTCTTTTTTTTTCTTTATTTTTTCTTCGTTTTTTCAAGTTTCTGATTTTCCAGGGGAGGGCAAGTGCCCCCCTTGCCCCTACCTGCGGACGCCCATGGTAACTATAGCTAGGGGACAAATGCATGGGGATGCATGAGATCGAGAGATTGAGATTCCTTGATCCCTATCGACCTACTATTACTGTGTTTTATCCAAGAACACATTCAAAAGTACTCAGATGATTGTTTCAGATTTTAGGCTGTGGATTATTTTCGTAACTTTGTTGTCGAAGGATCCATAAATGCATTGAACTAGCCCGCAGCCGTTTCGTTTGTGTAAACGTATCGCTTCTCCGTCTCTTAAGTAGTGTACAGGGAACTGCCACTCTAACGTTAGAGTGGCAGCAGTGTGTATAATTGTTCTCTTCAGCAGTCTGGAGCAAAACGCAACGAACGCCAGACTTAAATACCTCATGCATGACGTCATATTTGTACAACTTCATCAATATTTATGACAACCGAGTATACTAACAATCCTTTATCCCATCCTCGATTCACTGAATCATGACGTCACATAAGAGTTCCTGGATCGTTGTTATGGCTACTGGCTCAAGCTGCTACAGAATGAACCCTCTGTTACTTAGTGCTAACCAAACCTTACAGTCAGTTTTGCTAATACTTTCTTCCAAAAGTCACAAGGGCAATGCAGCGTGGAAGGACAAAACCAAATCTCCGAAAAGATGCGAACCGGGCGTTATTACATGCAGTCTTGGTCAAGACGTTCGTATAGTTTTACTTCGCACAAGTTCCTGTAGGCTAAATGAGGGCGCTTGTCAAGTGAATTGTATGAGCTCAATTTTCGTCCATTACTCCTAGCACAAACTAAACCCTCGGAAATATGAAGGATGTATGCGCAGTAAGTCTCAAATTAACATTGTACTGTGTCTAACTAAGTTTAGTACAAGGGTTTTGAAACAAGACTAAACATTACAGCTGCTTTTTGATTTCTTGAACTTGGCAAAAGGAATCTACACAATCACGCGGGAGATTGAGTGTGTATGTATGTATGTATGTATGTATGTATGTATGTATGTATGTATGTATGTATGTATGTATGTATGTATGTATGTATGTATGTATGTATGTATGTATGCATGTATATATGTATGTATGTTTGTGTATGTATGTATATTTGTGACGCTTGGCTTGTAAACACAATATCTCACGATAGCAATGATGGATAATTTTCATACTTTGTATATAGAATTACCATATTGAGAGAAAGATCCCTATTGTTTTTGGTGGAAGTCAAAGGTCATGTGAGGTCACCAGAGGTCAAAAACTGAAACCTTGTAAACACGTTGTCTCTAGGTAAAAAGCATAGATGTTTTTCATACTTGGTACGTGGATGCGTTAAAGTCAGAAGATGTACCTTTTTGATTTTGGTTAAGGTCAAAGATTATCTGAGGTTACCGGGGGTGAAAATACGAAATTTTTAAAAATTGCTTGTAAATACGATATCTCAAGATAGCAATGATGAACAATCTTCATAAGTGGTATATAACTTTATCATATTGAAAGAAAGAACCCTTTTGCTTTAAATGGAGGTCAAAGGTCATTTGAGGCCATCAAAGGTCAAAAACCGAAAACCTTGAAAAATACAATATTTCAAGACAAGGATGATGGATACTTTTCGTACTTAGTACATGGGGTAGGTCGGTCTTCCGGTTGCCATAGAAACTTTGGAGTGAAAACAACACCTGACTACAGTATGATCATATGGGAAAACTTAACGTACTGCAGTTCGCGCAATCATTTGTTTTCACTCCAACACATTGTTGTCGTGCGGAAGTGACGTGGCACCGACCCCATAGATGTCACTTTGTTGTGTTACTTTAAGAAAGAGGGAACCCTTTGAATTTGTTGGTCGACGGTCATATGAGGTCATCAGAGGTGCAACCACGAGAACCTCGTAATCTAAATAGGCAGTGGGCGGTACCTCCAAATTGTGTCCGACGTTTCGTGACCAACGAAAAGTTAGGGCTGAATTTTTCTACCATTCCAAAGATAAAGTTACAGAGAACAACATTTATTTTATCACAAGCATAACTGTTACAGCAATAATACTTACTTAAAGTACCTAATTATGAACGTGAAAAGGATGCTGTGACTATAGCATGATTAGAAATAGCATACACTTAATGAATTCTTTGGTGACGTAGTGGATTAGAGTTCGGTTTCTTACGCAGGCGGTCCGGGTACGAGTCCTTCCTAAGGCATTTTTTTTTCATTTTTTGTTATTCACTTTTTGCTGGGGTTCAAAGTTCATACGAGGTGAGCAGAGGTTAAGTTGTGGAAAACATTGTTAAAAAATGATATATTCAAGAAGTATAAATCGAGGAAGGAACCTCAGTGCAACAACTCACCCCTTCTCAGCAAGGAATCACTAAGCCTGTGGGCTTTAATGGTTTTTAAGAAAAGTTTTGGTGCCTATTATCAGGCAAAACCTCACCACCCAAGAGGAGAAACGAATCCTAAAGGACATGAAACTTAGGCTAACTAGAAGCCCATTGATCTGTAGACAATCTTGCGATAGATCAAGCAAGAATTTGCCTTGAAAAGCTTCAGAAGGTAATTACATTGTGGGTCATGGAAACCCACGTTCTCAAAGTGGCAGTTTTTTGGCAAACGGCGAAAATAGACGAGCCGACGCCATATCTCTCAATGGATTGATTGAAAATCTGCTGCAATTTATTCTTATACACTTAAAATTTTTTCAGGAGGTGCATTAAAATCATGATTAAAACAATTTCTCTGCCATTCTTGTCATATACGGAGAAACACGTTACACTTGTTACGTCATAAAATTGAATCATCACAAAACACTTGAAAAAACCATTGCAGTTTGTTCCCACTTTTCTCATGGTTGCGTTGACGTTCCCCTCCCACATATTTCTGTCACTAAGAGGAGATTATGAAGCTTGTTCTTGGAACATTTAATTGGAGCTTCGAACATTTTTTTTTTTAAAAAAAGTATAAAAGGTAAGGGTGAAAACGCTCATTTTGTGTTTCACGGGTTTTATGCGCTTTGCGCTTCAGCGATAAATTGATACATTTCAGTCAGTGGCTCCAAAATCTCCTGAAAGCCTTTTATTTGACATTACACTCATACGCCCAGTCTTATTGTCAATAGAAATTATGTTCAAAACAACTATATACATCTTCTGAAAAAACATCTTTGGCAAAATGAACATTAACTAAGAATAATTACATCAATCCTCTTACATTTTACGATGTGACCAGTTGAATATAAAATCTATAAGGTTTATATTACATCTTACTTTTTCAAATTTAATGATTGCTTACAAAGATTATGTAAATGAAGAAAGGAGATAGAAGGTTAAAGTACAAACGTTACTTCAACATATTGATACCATGAAAGTAGGCCGTAGGCGTAGGAAGCGGGGACGGGGAGGGGGGTAAAATCCCCAGTCAAAATTGCGGTGGGGCAGAAGTATGCTTCCCCCCACCCACAATTCAGGGACGGAATCCCTTATTTGTTTTCTCTTTAACAGATGTCAAAATTTGGCATAATTTTGCTTAAATTTGCCCAATATGTCGCACCAAATTGCAGCTGAGGACCCTCAAATTTTCCAATGTGAATTTGTGAATTTCACCCGGGGAAGAGTGAAAATTCACTCCAAATTTTCCATCGAGGAGAGGGACACCTCCCCTAAGACCCTCCCCAGGACAGCGGTCCGATACAACGCACATCCCCACTCAGTCCAGCTGTGAATAGCAGGCTCCTACGCCTATGGAGTAGGTTATCTCTTCCATAAAAACTACAATGTTCTCTTCACACATTCTTAATAAAAAAGAATGAAATCAATGCCAATAGTAACTACCTTTCAGTCTTAGCAATTATACTAAGTTTCAAACTATCAAAACCACACAATACTTTTGAAGCTGCTTGGAATCCTCTCAAAATCATTTTTACAGGGCAAAGGAAATACGTGTGGAAATTGGCCTATGCACTCGCCTTCCTAAGTAACAGTGCCGTAGCACGAAGGTCAAAGGCGGTCATTTGTGTTGGATGTGAGAGAGGGGCTGAGGATTTCAACGATACATGTACATGAAGGGCATATGCGTATGCGTATATTCATACATTTGCAAGTGCACGTATACGAAAACATACAGAGTATGCGTTTTTAAACATTCATCCTAGCGTGCACACCAAATTGTCACAATAATCACTAACAATCGCACAATATAGATATGGCTATCAGCAACGGTCGTTGACCAGATATTGAAAGCGAAAAATATGCATCCTTTCAAGTAACAAAGAATTCTTATGACTTCCTTTGTACATAAATGCATGTTAAAGTATTTACGGTCAACGGATAAGCAAACGGTCTTTCCCCATCCCACAAGGGTCAAATGTTGCTCACGTTGCAGGTAAAGTCCCAATCTAGTGGCGGAGCGTCCATATAGTCAGGGTCGTTCTCCCTCCCCCGGACTAAAATTGTCTGACGGCGCCCTTTTTAGCTTTTTACCGCATTGAGGCATAGGCCTTTGTATCTACTTATCCAAAGCGCCCCTTTATCCAGGCCGTTCTCGCCCCCTCTGACCGAATTCCCTAGCTCCGCCACTGTCCCAATCAGTAAGCAGTAAGTAAAAAGTAAAAACATGTGGTATGTAGTCCATAAATTCTCAAAACGCCTGGTTGAAATCAACCAGGATTGAGGTAATAGGTTATCCTTGAACCATTCACTGTTAAAAAAGAACCAAGAAATCCTCGTAAAACTCACATTTCCCTGGTCAAATTAATGAAACGTTAAATCCTAGTGCTCAGATATTCCTGAAAATTTGTTCGGTTTATTTGACGAGAATATGGTTGGGGTCAGCAGTGACCGTAATCATGACTGAATTTTACCAGAAAGTTTTATAGTCCCGGAAACAAGAAATATCATTGTACGACCATAACTGTGCATCTTCTGAGTGTTGTCTGACACAAGTGCCCAAAGTGGGACCAAGTGCCTCTTTTTCGAGCGGCATGCCTTAATGGAGACACCCCGCCTTGATGGGACAGTATGGGGGTGAGACGTTTTATCTCCTAATTTTACCATTTGCAAGTAAATGTTGGTCGTCTCTGGGCACAGCTTGTAATAATCCTTGGAAAAAACGTCGAACTGAAAATCAGTAAGGACTGGAGTCCCCAGCCCCGGCCCCTACGGCCCTGTGGCGAATAAAGTTTATTATACCCTTTCACAAGCTTTACAATTATGAGTAAATTTATTTATATACAAAAACCTGAAAACTCTATGCCAAATGTTCCTTGACATCATAATTACTCAAGGAAATCATTACACTAGAAATAATACAATTGAGGTTTGCGGACAACCTAACTTAATCTAGAACATATTCTACCCTTCGGCCATTTTTTACCCCTACCCCTCCCACCTTCAAGACTCGTAAATGACAACTCCCAGCAGGCTTAGACAAGCCGTGAGATACATTCCTCATTGAAACACTCCTCAACGGGAAAAGTGTTCGGCACTATGTTGACCTCAGTGGTCATCGCTATCTGGTGACCATCAGGACCCTCGAAAAACATCTGCAAAATGTAAATAAAAATATTGAAACGTTGAATACAGACATTTTTTTCTTATAAAAGTTCATTCCTTACCGAATGATTTTCTGATATAATTTTCGTTACAAGCAAACTTCTCTTCCATCTTTTGCCGACATACTGAAGACACGTTTAAAAAACCTTCACACTCCAGAACGGGTAACGTTGCTATCAAAGGCGAAAACCTGAGACAACTCGCAAAAGGAGTTACGACCCGAAGGGACAAGAGATTTACCAAGGGCGAAATTTACCAAAAAGCCCTCGGGAAGTTCTGTGGTAGTCAGGGGAAGGAGGGAGAGACAAGCTTCCCGACCGGGACCAATAACCCAAAGCCCCGACAAAGATAACGGAGGATAACGAAGGATGGCGAAAGCAAAATTTTCTTCGACAGCTCGAAGTACACCGAAAATGTGGAATTTTTATTGGAGAAAATTTGTAAAATGTTGGATTTTTTTTTAAAAACGTGGAACATTGAGGATTGTATCTGCCTTCCAGGAGAACTTAATCAAGTGAATCGTCTGGGGGACTGGTCACTGTCGGGGATTACATACTTACGTTGTCCATTATATTGCCCCAACGTAACTGGAAAGTTTTTTGGACGGGGGCCAGCCTTCCCCAACGGGGACATAGCCCCCTGCCCCTACCTGGCGCCACCTCTGGTGGTAGTGCAAGCAATAACTGCCTCAAAAAGCTTCAGCAAATTTTGCTAACTCGGTTTCGATTACAAACGCTTACCAGATGCGATTCAGTTACTGCAGGGCATGCTCTGCCATGGATTGTCACAAACTCTTTTGCTATGTAACAACAGGGTTACATAGACTTCACAAACATATTCCCTAAAGAGTCACAAACCCAAAAGGGCACGGGACTACTTTCAAATGGGGGCTGACCACTTTTGCCTTAAATTATAATGCAAAAATGTCACTGGTCTTCCCCTAAAAATAGCATAATTTTGCCGGGCGAAAATTGTCAACATTCTGACCGGAAGCTGGATCTGCATCCCCCAGCCCTCTCCTGCCTCCTGCGCCCTTGTACACATCCCTTCCTTTATAGGCGCACACTAAGATATAAATGTGTTTGTTGTTGCGTCTCTGCTTGACGAGTTGTGGCTGACAGGTTTGAAAACTAAAATAAATGTTCAATCTGAATTTCAGTTTCTACGGCTATTCTTACTTAGATCATTCTCACTAGATATTAGAGGGTACGGTTACTTTCGAAAATGAAAGTATTTAAGGCTAAACCAATTACTCACCTCGATGAAAAAGCAATTCCATCCAGATTTTGGCAACTTAATGACTGCTTGGTAAACGTTAGGCTCCTGTTAGGTACAACGAAGAAAAATTATTGTAACATGAAGGGTCTAAAGTATACTTTTTTGCTGAGGTCTGGAATGTTGCAGGATATAAGAGTGATTAAATAAATACGTTAACATTTTTCGAAAACACAACTATGAGATGTGTTGCTTCCTTAAGCAATGATCATCAAAAGACTAGGACTAAATTAGCGCAAGAGGATGACGTAAGAAGGGCAAGCGAACCTATGTGGGGGTAGGTAATTGATTAAAACAGGGGGGCAGGAAGAAGGGTAAAATTTAAAGGTTGAAAGGAATGGATAAATGGTTGGTGTAACGAATAGGATATAGAACCACAAAATCAAGATCTCTCCTACAGAGCAACAAATGGGACGGGCGAAACTAAACTTTTTAGAAGGAAACTTGCTTTTGTTTACGACCCCTGTGGTGAAGTTGATCACGTCAAACGTACAACTACATACACTATCCAAGATACTGAAATATCGACAGGCCCGTACGCACGGGGTCTGGACGAAACACTTGTAATGAAATATGGTATTTTCAATTCAAAATTTTTGCGGTTTACACTCTGCATCTAAGGGCAATAATATACAAGGAATAGTTCTCTTAAACAATTTTCCGAAATGTAGAGGGAACAACCTTCGTATGGGGAAAGCGTTATGAGGGACATGTACCAATCAAATATCAAGAGAACGGTAACGTGCCCAGCATGATTTACAGGCGCAGATCCAGGTTGGGGCGCACCCGGCGCACGCTCCCCCATTTTTTGATGACCAACGATTTTTTGACCAAGGATTTTTGTGCTCCGGAAAAATGAGCAAACAGATATGAAAAATATGCTCCCCAGATGCTGGGAAATCGCATCTAAGCGCATCTAGAATTCAAATTTTCTTGGTGGAGAACGTGGCTTCGCGCCTTCGGCGCTCCCTCGTCGGCCTTCGGGCGACAGTGTGTGCGCCCCCCTTTCTCAAAATCCTGGAGCTGCGCCTGATTTAGAAGAATTGAAGTATACAGTTCTTGTTCTAAATTCTTTTCCAACAACACTTCCTCTGAGCAATTCGCGCGCACCTGTTATCGGGAGATCTTGAGAGATAATACATCAAGCATACGGATGAGAAGGTATTCTAGACTTGCCTGTAAGTCCTAGACCCGTTCGGTTAATCCTATTTTCCCCTTTCTCACTCCCAGTACAAGTTGGTCTCTGAATTCTCGTTGTTCATGCCATGCTTTTGTTCCCATTTTGTAATTAACCCAGAGATTCACCTTGACCCCCATGGAAGTATTACCCATGACAGTCAACAATTAGGGCCCGCCATAAGTCCCATGAACCCCATATGAAAGGCGCTCCAATTGCCAAGCCGAAAAGGGATCAGTATTCTGCCGATCGTTTTCAACCATAGTCTTTTTAAACCTAAAGTGTAAATCTCTAAGACATGAGATCTCCAAATAGGACAATATATTAATGGCACATACAGGGCATAAGAAGTGCCATTTTGCAGTTTGGAGGCATTCTGGCAAAAATTTCCCCCGTGTGTTATGCGCTAACCGGTTCAGCTCTTTGATGAGATATTCTTCATGTTTTTCGGGTTTTTTTCTCAATCCACCACCCCCGCCTCTCAACTGAAAAAATGTCCTCTAAAAGGACCTGCTTCCTACCCCTCTGGAAGGGTTGTGCCAAGATTGTTTCGCCCGCTTCCGTCCCGCGCGTATGCACATTTTTCGCCGATGGAGCTATCTGAGATGGGTTTACGACTTTCTCTACGGTGACAGCTAATGACCAATCCCTTGTAGTTCCCCTGCAGATGAGGATTCAACACCTACAGATCCATTTTCACCAACCCCGCATTTTTTTTCTTACGGTAACGCAAAAAGCGGCCATGTTGGGGTAATAAGTAAGGCGCAGATATGCATAACCAAATGTAATTCAGTCGAAGTCAGGCAAAGTAGCCACAGATTAGTTTTAAATATAGTGTGCATCCACGTGTTCTCTCAATATGGCCGCGTTAACAAAAGACATGTGTCACGGTCTTATTCGAACCCCCTCTTGGAAAATCCTGCGTAAGGGCCTGATCGATGAAACTTAAATTATGGGAATGATTTCACTGAGTAGTTGTGCACAACCACGAACATCAACATCAAACGAAATTAAATTACTAGAACTGAGGTTCATGACTGAGAATTAAATCTTTTATAAAAATTAATTCTGTTTGAAAACTGCATACTTTTCTGATGGACCCCTAATCATAAATTGAGGCCGACATTTTACAACGAGTGGGTCAGTTATTCTTTCAGAGTGTTTACCTATTTAAAGACTACATAAATTTCAAAACGCTAGCGATCCCGCTTTTAATTATTCGGAAATCATGTTCTTCCAAAATGGCCTGTAAATAATACATGCACATGAAAGTTTCCAGCGAATAGAGTTGTTGCAATCTGGTCCATAGCCAGGCAAGGAGGACAAAGTAGCGTCCAGGGTGGTGAAATGTTTTTACGGGGGCGAGATATACTAAAATGCTTTAAAGCAATAATAATCCTTGATTTTTTAGGGGGCGAAAATTTTCTTAAGGGCTCCACCCCTGCCCCCCCCCCTTCGCTACGGGTTTGGATGTCATTCTAATCGATCTTACTCAGAAAAGTAGGAGTTATGGTTACATATCATTACAAAAATATGTAACATCATAAACGTACCGGTTGTCCAACCCCAATATCGCGATAGACTATCCGTTGCAACACGATTTCCGTCGAGTTAATTTCTTTCGCAATGGCAAGTCGGAAGTCTCGTCTGTTAAAAAAAACATGATCATGTTACACCGCTTCTGTCGATAATACAGTAATATAACGCATTTCTTCATTGGCCACTTGGGCAGAATTGGACTCAGGGTAACCCTACAGAGGGGGAGGCATTTACTTTTGATCTTTCACTTACCCACCTCCCACGTCAGGGAGCATATCACGCTCATTTTCAGGCTCCCAGTGAAGGTAGGCCGTCGAGAATAAATATACATATTTATGAGTGCTGTTATTGTCACTGGACACATAAAGACTCACCACAGTGAAAAGTAACGTCAAGCTTCGCCCGTATAACAAGCTGTTTTACTTTTTATTCAATATATATATATATATATATATATATATATATATATATATATATATATATATATATATATATATATATATATATATATATATATATATATATATCAGATCAGATCAGCTCATCAGATCTCACATCGTGAAAAATTGGAGGGAGTACAAAGAAGATCTGCCAGGTTCATAGCCTATGAGTATTCCTATGATGCTGGCTCGATGACTGCTCTCCTGAAAGATCTTGGTCGAAGTACTTTGTCTAACCGCCGTAGGCGTTGTAGGCTTTTGATATTTGCTAAAGGTATTAACGGTCAAGCTAACATCCCTTTGTCTGATCTTTGTAAACCAGCTCGTATTACTCGTAACATGCATGCTTTGCACTACCCCCCCCCCACTCTGATAGAACTAATTGATATAAATATAGTTTCGCTCCCAATACAATTAGGGAATGGAATAACCTCCCTGACAGTCTTATCGAGATGGCTATTAGTCACCCTATAAACCGGTGGAATTTATTACAAATTCTCTGAGAGCCTGACTGACCACTCGGCGCGTACGTGGTGTTATAATGTCCTTAATTGGATGTCTCACCATTATCCAAAAGAAGACGATAGTAAGGAATATGAGGTACCTTTACGGGTTGTTACGAATACCAGCAATAACCAAGGAGGGAGTCGCCATGACAGCTTCCTATAGAAACTGTATTGAACAGCTTCAGCAACATCAAATGCACGGACACACCACACTGTATTTGCGAGCAAATGCGTAATTCTAGTTCATGAATAGTTTGACTAATTCTACAGACTATAAATACTATTAAGTTAGCCTTTATCCATTTTGACGCTTACCTCTCATCCTGACTTGTATCGGCACTATAAGCTGTTATAGAAGTCGGCTCTCTGTCAACTGTGACTGTGATGCGTCCCGTGTTTGCATTCTGTGGGGGTAAATATTGGTCAAGATGGAATACTTCACACATCTATGACCAATGGTAGCTATTAACTTTACGAAAGCAAATACCCCACACACAAGTGGCCAGTGGACGCCCCTAACTGCCACAGGAAAACATCTAATCGTCAGTTGCTTAGTTACCAGCCTTAAAAGAACAACTGAAATCAGGGGGACAGGAGGGTGGCAATTTTATAATAGTGGGGCAACAGTGGTCTCTTTCCGATTTCTTTTTCGCCATTCCCTGGGCTCGCGTTTTGATTGATAGAAGGACGTAGAAGACATTTGGGGGGCAAATTTTGTAAGGCCCCATTGCTCCTGTACACTGTATACCTTTGCACAGGAGCGGACTAGGGAAAAGTGGAGGAAAAGCCCTTGTCTGGGTGAAAAGCCCCCCCCCCCATGCCACTTGATGGCGCAACTGGTTGAACCCATTTCATACGATTTGTTAACCTTTATGAAACAACGTCAGTTTTAAGATATTTTAAAAACCGCGATTAAGCAAAATAAAATTACAGGACAAATTACCTGTCCACGTGTCCATGTAATCGTTGGCCATTCCCAACCCTGTTGAGTGAAAAATATATTAAAAATTTCATGGGTTACATCGGTAAAAACAGGGAGTTGCCACATAGCTAAGATATACGTTTTACAGTAGAGTGGCTGTTCAGAGGGACAACTCTTTCATATTCTCAAGTTACAAGGGGTTTAAACAGATAAAGAAGACCGTTAAGAAAACGGGTGGCAAGCTTCTTTGGTGTCTTCAGAAGTAATGTATTGACCTTTGAACAATTTAACTGCTTCTTTGAGGCGATGAAACAGTTGATGAGATTGGGAAAGGAGCTAAAAGTAACTTTATTTGGAGAATGTGAACTGTTTGAGTGAGGAAATTTGCACAAGTACGTTATAGGCCTGACCCAGCTGTCTTACTGTCTCCAGTCAAATTACTGTGTTATTTCAACGAAGAAAACTCCTACAGGCTTACTCGAGTCAGGTTATTTCGGATGGTACTGACTCAACTCTCGAGTGATAGCTTGTGGCAATGCTGAAAGGCTCTTGTTCTCGATTCATATGCAGTGACGTGTCCAGACACTGCCCTAGCTAGGGTACGGCAAGAGTGGGGGCAGACTGGATGAAATATGTTACACAAATGGTAGTCCAAACAATTACACTACACTTTGTAATTTCATTAAGGGCGGGGGAATGGTTTCTGAGAGGGGAAATGTCACCTGTCCGAACTCTGATAGAGCTGTTGGAACCAATGTAAGTTAAAGTGTACCTTAAGTCTAAAATTTCAAAAATATATGTTACAAAGCTTGAAAAATGTATCCAAATGGTCCAACTCCCATCTTCACAGGACATTCCTGAGCTGAGATATAAAATGTTGAAACTTATTCATTCAGTTTAAAATGGTAGATTGCGCAATAATTTGTGATGTCATTCTTGTACTACTCAAATTACCGTCTGTTTTTTTTTTCGAAAGCCACTGCACCTTGTGCCAAAATGTGACCACTATTTCCAATTAAGTTAATAAATTTCAACATTTTATATCTCAGCAACAGAGTAAGCTATGAAAATAAGAGTTGGATAAACGAAATTCATTTTCCAACCTCTAAAATATGTATTCTTGTAATTATAGACTTAAGATCTACTTTAAAAAAGACTACTTCTGCTTACTTCATTCTCTCTCGATACCGAACCTCGCACATTGACCAAGACTGCTGTCATGCTTCATTATACACAAAACAGGGAGGAAGGTTTTCAAGGTAGAAATAGTTTGGACAACGCTAGATTATTTCTCCAAAGAGGCTAGAGACACCCGTTCTAATATTTTACTTGGGCTGAGCATGCTATCTAGGCTCTTTACCAGGAATTTTCATGGTGTTCCAAAACTCGAAATATTGATTTTACTTCTCACTGGGTGGGGGTTCATTGACACAGAAATCATTACAGGGAAAATTTGGGACAGAGGCTGAACCATGGGGGCTATGTATAAGGGCTGTCAGACCACTGCCACTCATTTCTTTGGGTAGTGACATGATATTCCCCCATGTCAGAGACCTAGTTGCTTACCTCTTCGTTCCACAGAATAAAAGTAACACATTCTTTAGCCATTCTTCTCCAATGGCCTGCTAGCGAATGTTCTGCATTCGGGTGTATTCTGTTAAATTGTTGAAAGAAATGAATAATAAAACAATACAAAAGTACATTTGTAAATAACCTCCCTTTTTAATAAATTTGTTTGACTTTGATCGATATAGGTCAATTGTTGTTGTGTGAAGAATACTTAGTGGACAGCTGAACATACTACGAATAAAGGTCTCACAATGCAAAACATAATAGGTCTAAGTGTAAAATCGTTCTTACAGAATTTTTACACACATAAATGTAATCGCGCCCTCATTTACCCCTAATTTCAACTTAAAACAACATCCAAAGTCATTAATCCATCCTGGTCCCTGTTTCATAAAGCGTTAAGATTGATCTTAACTTTGAGCTGTTATGCAATCGTGCTACTGAAATCAAACTTAAGATCGATCTTAACTCTTTATCATTATAGTGAAACGGTGTCCAGGTTTAATTGGGGTCCGGTCCAATCGCAACATTAAATCTGATGATTATTTGCCAAGCGTAAACCCCTTTTTTGCATAGGTTTTAACCCCAACATAGCTTAACGCCCTCTCAATCACCCCAAATTTTAAAGATGACCAACGCCAGTGTGTTTTGTGTCTGCAGTATGGATTCTAGAAACGTAGCCTTTAGCAAACCGATCCCTGCATAAGTAAGATATGATGTATCGTACGTGTGCCCATGTAACCATTAATTTAGAGAACATCTGAACTCTCATCTTAGAACACTGGAGAAATCAGATTTTCCTTTTAAGTAGTTTTATTTGACAAGTAGCCTGAGGCCTAAATATCTTGCGATTAAAAAAATGTAAGGACAATTACATGACGACATTAACCAATTATGGTTGTTGTGTAAGTCAGTGAGAGTTTTCACATCACAACATCAACATTATACGCTCAAATTTGGATCCAAACACCACAGAAAGCGCCTGCCTTTCTGACTTTAATCCGGTCGAAAATTGAACTCTATTATCCTATTATCTCTTGGCCTTGTTCCTGTAAAATATGTTCCCACTTCTAAGTCTAATAGCACTTTTTAAAGCAACTGAAGCTAGGAACGGACAAATTTATTTTTCTCTTCCTAACCACATCTATTCCCTCTGTTCAATAGCTTTACCCCCAAAGTACTTGCGTATAGTGAAGAGTTTCGCAAATAAACCATAATAATTGAATCGTAAATACACTAATAATACACTTCAAGATAAAACTAATTAAGCTGAATCATAAGTGAGAACGGGATCTTAAATCATGTGAGGTTAAGTCGGGGAGATTCCGGAAAGCTCCTACCTTAGGAAGGTGGGGCCTAACATAGCTTTGTAGAAGTAATGATGGTCATCTGGGAGGAAGAACTCATCTCCACTGGCTGAGATGATATATTTTGGTTTCGTCAAGCGTTCTCTGTACTCTGAGAAAAAGATGAATCATTCGATCTTTCAGAAATATGAGGCATTCGATGGTCATTGTGTTACTTTCTTTTATGTTCTAAGGAGTAAGCTCGAATCTAGTCTCCCTCGTGACCTCTTTGAGAGAAAAAAATTATGAGAGGGAGAGCTGCTAGAGAGACAGACGGAGGGCGAAAGTTGTGAGAATGTGCTGGATACAGAGGTTGATCTAGAAAACTCTTGGCAGCAGGACTGGAGGCGATTAGTGTAAATGAGCCAGCATCATTGCCCTCTGAACACCAGTCCATCCACGATCAACCAAAGATATTACAAGCATAGATACCAAACTCCTTTACCTACACTATAGTTGAAAGTGACTCCTCATTTGCTCATGGAAAGACAAATACCGGGACTACCGGGGTTTGGTGGCGCTACAGCCCCCAAGAAATTTTCAAAGTGACGTCCGTCGGGGAAAATTTTGCCGTCTGTCTTGAAAAAATGCCATTTCCTTCTGTAATTTACTGATTTTGCCAGAAAAAAACTTTTATTTGGGGCTACAGAAATGTCGGGAAATTTCATGATCACTATAATTTACTTTAAAGGAAGTAGTGTTGGGTGGAAATATGGCTTTGGGTGCATTAACCAGAGACCTAACCCCTCCCAGAATTAAGTTTAAGACAAACTATTCTGTTTGTAGGGAAATTATTACATATTGTTGGAAAAGTAATCATAAATTAAGGGTTCTGTGTCAGTCAGTGATCTCTACTAAACTATTCGGGAAGCCAACACGTCTTTTGAAGAAATCTATGCTGTCGGGAAAATAGGACAGAGGCGGATCCAGGTGTAGGAGCAACAGGCGGGCGCCTCCCCTATTGGCCGTCATGCGCAAAAAAAAGTGAAGGCAAAAAAGAAAATGCTTCAAAATGTGTCAAATATAGCACCATTTTGCATCTCAACCCTCTTCCAAAGGCAAAAATTTTCCAAAGGGGAGGGTGTACCCCTCCCCTTATACCCCTACCCCGGGACAGCGATCAATCAAACCTTGCGCCCCCTCTATTGAAAATTCCTGGATACGCACTGATAGGAGTACCGTATTGCATAATTGTCTGCCATGAAAAAGACACCATGTCCGACGCTGTGAAAGAAAAGCCCTTTCGAATGTGATGCAACTCAACCTGACTGCTCGTCAGAGTTGAGCTGTCGGTATTAGTGGTCAGGTGCTTTGGGTCGAAGTCGGACTGAAGGTGAACCATACCCGCAACATACTGCCAAGGTGGATATATTCAGTCTGCTGTTATGTAGTCACACATGGGGCAAGGACATTGAGCCGTAGCCTTATTTTGCAAAGGCTTCTTTACTGGTCAATTCATTAAAAGATGAGCAGCCTTTGGGTCGCCACGGCCTAACTAAACTGCGACGACACTCCCTAACCCTTCACCAGCCCCCGAATTCACTACGAATATTAAACAGTTTGACATTTCCGATGTGGTCGAAGAGACTGTCAGAGGGACAGATAGTCCGTCGAGAACAAAATTTGGCACACACCTAACCGACCCGTCTACCATAGGACTGGTTTTCACTGTTGCGTAACAGTCGAGTCGTTGCAGGATGAGCTGGTTTTCCACTTACTCAAATCGTGAAGTCAGACACGTTCGCAGTTGCTGTAAACTTGAAAGTGCGTACACTTTGTATTTCGATGGCTGAAAAAGAGGCTCTTTTCCGACTCATTGTGTAGATGCAGTGCCTAAAAGCATTATCAGATGGCTTTTTAAATGCTATTTTTCGGCGCTCTTTGCGCGCATTCTTCATGTGCACTAGTTGTCCAATTATTAATTCAAGAAAGATTATTGCGAAATCCCTTGCAACCGTTGTGATCCAAGCTCCCAACTCTTAAACCTGCGGCGTCATAAAGAACTCAAATAGCCGTTGGTCCTGGCTATTATGAAATAGAAGGGCGTATTCAGTGCTATTCGGACATAGGTAATTGCTATGAAAAATGAAGCAAACAACCAAAATGTCCGTAAAAGTTTTATTTTTCGGTGCGCTTGGCGCTCATTCATCTTCTTCTCTTGTCCTTTCATAACTTTGCATTGAACAAAATATAATTATTGCAAAACTCCACAGAAACTCTACGACCCTTTACCCTACCCACCATCAATCCCGCTCCATCTTAAAGAAATAGACCGGCGGCTAGTCCGAATATGCTAGTTTGAAAAGACAGAGACAGACTGAGATTTTATGTTTAGTGCGTTATCAATGTCATTTATAGACAGTTAATGCTTTATTCTGGTGTCGGAGGATTCTTCACCCCCTGGTCCCCTACAGAGGGACATTACTGAAATGGGCTTGGCAACTGTGACCCGTGTTGAAGAGGATCTTATGCTCCTACCATAGAAGTACTACCTCGCAGCTAGTACTTCAATGTCGAAGTTGACGTAGCTTTTGTAGCAGACAAATGAAGGCGGGAACGCCGAGGTAAAATCTGTTTGCAACTCCCTGGTAAAATTGACACTGGCCAAACGTTAAACTGCGTTTTCCGATATTTTCTTTTTTGCTTCTCTTGTCCACCCCTTTTTTAAAACTTCCATTGGGTACATTCTTTCTTTTTTTTTTGAAAAGATAACCTTCAAACGAGAGTTTTGAGTTGACCTTTCTTGAGACAGGTTTTTTGTCATTTTGTCGGGAATGGGACAGGGGACTCCCCTATATCGGAAAAGGATAGTTCATTTAACATGAGCGTTGTTCTGTTCAGTAATCTGCGTACAAGAATTAGCCATTGTAAGAACAGCGTGGATTGCACGCGTGGTGTACGCGCACAATACATTTCTAATTGTATATTTTAGAAATGCTTGACGCGCACTACCGCGCTCTCAGAAAACGAACGCGATTAACTGCCTGCCCGTTACAAGCGCACGAGAATAAACGGGCATTATAGTCTGTGTGGACTGGAGCTACCGTACTCACTTTCCATATAGCAAATTGAGGAATGAAGAAACGGGTCAACGACGAACTTCAGCAGAATGAGGAATGTTGGCTTGTTCAAGATTGGGAGAACTACCACGGCAGGTGCCGGTCATTCCCCACACCGGGGATTGTATCTGGGCCCTCAACCCCTTTTAATCAGCCCCTGTTGCCTGACTTCAGGTTGTCCCTCCCCGACTCAGATGTCCCACATTATAATGGCTTTTATCCTTCCCTCCCACATACGTTACCTGTAAATCTCCATAATACTTTCTGAATATGCGACAGTGAGACAATCCTAAATTATTCGAAACTGTTTATGACCTCACTGTAAGTAAATTCTCTGGTAAGAGCACTTTGACATAAAAGTGAACAAATTCAAATTATGACCTTCTGTTATAGACCATTTTGATTGGTCAATGGTATGTACAGATCACACATATTAGTGTGCTCAGCAGAATATGGTCTTGAGCAATTGAAACAAACCACAGCCCTTCACCTGTGAGGTGCTGAAGACAGTCCAAGTAGGGGCTGAAAGTAAGTGGAAGTTTTATGTGTCTGTCATGAGGAAACTGGGCCTTTATGGTGCGACTTTTCCAATATCCAACACAAACTCAGGATATGCCCTAAAACGTCAAAAATTACGACAGAAAATGACAAGCGCTTTATAAAGAAGATGCTAGCTGCCATCCCAGTCAAACAAGGTGGGGTGTTAGAGCAGTCCTCGTGTGAGAATATTTTTTCTTGTTCCCGGATGAAAATTTGTCATAAAAAATGTTATTTTGTAGTTTTTGTGTTGCGTGCTAACGAGGACAGGGGTTGATAGTTACCACTGACACATCATACTCTCGGGTCAATATGCAGAGCTGTTTATTGTCCCTCCAACCCCCTCCCTCGGCTTTGACGTTCAAGTACCTCTCTCTTTTCCCCATTTAACAGATAAATGTTTCATGTGCATACTAAATGAATAAAGTAGTTGAATATTTACCGTAGGGGTCAACTATCTCCAGCAGTTTCCTTGCTTCCGGGTTGTCCAGATACTGCATACAGTCTTCTCTCCAATACGGAGCAATAGCAAAGGACCAACCAGTCAAGGATCGGTAGTGGTGCTTAAAGTTCTGACCGCATTAACAAAAAAAAAAGGAAACTGTATTTTATATTTGGCTGGGTCCCATAGCTGCAGGTGCTTGACGTACCCAAGAAGGGTCGATGGAACAATTTTATTCCCCCTCCTTGCAACAAATGGCAAGCGCACACAACAACAGTTCTCCGGATACGGATTTATTTGACAACTTCCTCCCCCTTCTGTAGCACACTCCCAATTTTATTATTATACTGAATATTATTATTATACTGAGGGCGAATAAATATATTAACTTGTAAAATGGTAAATATTTACAATTAATGGGTTACTTGGGAATTGCTGCCTCTTTTCAACATTTTCTATCCTTTTATAGTAAATAGGAAGGTATGACATTTAAGCATGTCAACCCCCACCTTCGTACTTCAGTGTGCAACCGATTCTGAAAACACATTAACGAGGTAAGTTTCAGCCTCTCCTGAAAAGGTGCCAACTCTGGTAGGCCTAATTATACTTATTGTAAGAAGTGCCAGCTACAACGACAGGAGGTAGGCTGTATTAGTAACTGTTTTTCTCACTTGATCGTCAAAGAAGGGCTTATTTCTTGTCTCCTTGACTTGACCTTCGATCAAGTCCGGTTTCTTTTCATGATGCTGACTTTGTACTCAGTGTGGTGGCGTCCTTCTCCAGGCTAGCATATATATATAGACACAGAATACCTTTTAAGTTATAGGCTGCAAAATGCCGAGAGTGTTAAATACTTACAGGATTCATGTTAAGAAGAGTCAGCACCATCGGCATAATACCCACTACTCTGTCGTCTACCACACCCGTCAGCCAAGTGGCCCATCCTCTCTGAAATGATTACAGAAAGTAAAATACGCATCCGAGGCAGGTAATACAATGTTAATGATGAAAAAAGTTTTCAAACGTCTGTAAAATGGTTAATTGTGCGAATTTATAAGGAGCCACAATTGCTTGCAATCAAGGACATATTAAGCAAAAATAATCATATAATATTGCAAAACTATCCTGTATTGAAAACTGATGAAATTTAAGCTTAAACTCTCCTTTTCCACCTCCCCTCCCCCCTCCCCTCATGATTCGCTTTTCTCCTTATCATCTTCCTCTCAGAAGTGCATCGCTCAAATAATCATTTAGCAAAAGAGAAAATGTTTCGTTTATTGCTTATCCACTGGCTTATGGTATGGGTGTTTATCTTTCTGTGTGTGCATGGTTGCCATGGACGGCGATCAACGGGGGGGGGTGGCATTGGACATGTCCCTCTCAATATTTTAGTGGGGGACATAATATCAAATGTCCCCATATTTAAAGGTATTCAGACAAAATAAACGTTCTTACACACATTTTCGATGTGAATAATTGTGATATTAGCCTATTAATGGCAGCTGGGGGAGAACTTTAGATCAGAAATATGTGATTTGTGTCCACTAGAATGCACCAAATCGCTTGGATCATGGGCGTCCGCAGAAAAAAATCAAGGGAGGGCAAAATTTTTAGGCGGGCCAACTTTTTTTATGGGAAATATTTCACTACCAGAAAAGAGTTTAGAGGCTACTTTTACAGTGTTGACAAAGGCGTGGCCAGAAATTTGTCAAGGGGGGGGGAGCCCATAGACAGACTCTCAGCGCTCAGCGCCACCATGAGTTGGGCGAGGAGCGCAAGAAAATTTTGGCCCAAAATGCTTCCAAGATCGCTGGAAATGGCACTTCCAAGGCCTATTTACCGCATATAAAAGGGGAAACGTAAGCAATATCGTAAATATAAACTTTAAAAAATACCAAAAATATGCTCGGGGGCTGCTGGGGCCTGATTGTTGATATTTTTATTTAATTCCTGTTTTGAGAGTAGAAATTCACACTGATTGAACTGTTAAGAAATGTTGATGTTATATTTTCTTCGTTTTTTTCTTTATTTTTTCTTCGTTTTTTCAAGTTTTTGATTTTCCAGGGGGCAAGTTCCTCCTTTGCCCCCCTCCGGACGCCCAAGGCTTGGATTCCAGGCGCTTCGCCCCTGGACCCCAAACAGGAAATCAGTATGGTGGTCCCCTGTGCCCCTGGCCGGAGACCCAAACTGTTCGCTCAAGCAGGTGTCCCCCCAATAATTTTATTAGATCGCCTCCCCTGATGTTTGCCATGGATGAAGTGAAAAAAGGAAGGCGCATATGACTGGAGCCCCCACCCTCGGCTGTTGTAGTCACTGTGTATGTTTGCCTTCCTTCAAAAGAAACAACTCACCTTTGAAGCCCCTGCCACATAAAAGCGATTAATTCTCGAGTTGGCGAAAGTGGATATTGTGTCCAGAGCTCGGACAGTGGCCTGTTGAACGAGGTATAGATAGTCATTACATGACCTTTGCAGTATTAAAACAAATGTCACAGCGAAAGTTGTGTTTTTCACACGCTTAAAAAGTGACGCGACTAACTCGAAAACAGAGACGGATATTGAGATACGGAGTTCTTCCGGTGTTACTGTAAGCATATTGTTATGAAAACTACCTGCCGTAAACCTAACATTTCCCGGGGCAAAGAATCTTTTTCTTGCCTATCGTCGGTGTAGGAAATTCGTGACCACCCGGTCAACAACACAGCTGTCAATTGCTCGATGTGTCGCCAATGTGTCGCCGTGGCTAATATTCAGACCAGGGAGTTGCTATTTGACAAGTAGCAACTCCCTGTTCAGACACAGTAATTTTCCAACGGGAGAATAACGTCCCTAAGAGGGCGATTTTGCGCCTCGGGGTCGATAAAGGCTTAGAGAACAGAGGGGTTTGTTTGCAAAAAGTAAAATACTAAATTCAAGCCAGGGATAAAAACGATACTAAATATTGTTCTTAGTTTACTTATTTCGGTAGTCAAATTTCATGAAATTATGTATAACAGTGGTTAATTTCATTTTATATGGGGAGGACCCTAGGACCCTCCGACCCTCATCAAGGCTTTACCCCTACGGTGCTTGCAGATTCTGGAATTGTAATCAAGTAGCGCCCCCTCTCCTTCCCCAGTCGTCACTCTTGTTATACCCTGGATCTGCACCTAAAATGCAGTACATTTTTATTACTAGTTTTTACCCTATATCTTACTATGTATCCTCACTCTTTTCCATCCATACTTCATAGGGGGAGGTGGGGACGTTTCCATAATGTCACTGGGTGAAAATGGGGGAAAGGAGCTGAAAACAAACCGTTCTGACAGCATATATCACGTTTTTAACTGTCCAAATGGTATGAAAAGTATGCATTTCAATGTACTTAGTTTCAATTATGGCTGTTATTTGAGATGTGCCGTATCCGCAATGAAAGAATTGAATACATATGACACGATGGCATCATAGTCTGAACAGTCATTCAAAATATTTTCCTCTCCCTCACGCTGTCTTTCTCCTATCCACTCTCCTGTACATCATCCAAGCTCCAGATCGGACCTTGCTCCTGGAGTTGTGGCCTCTTTTCCTCTTGTGCAAAGTTCATCGTCGGCAAAACTGATGCGGAGCCGAGTGCCAACCCCGGCAACCCCGGTAACCACAAAAGGCTCCCGAAATGTCATTGACGGAAGGGGATGGGGTGGGGGATATTGGAAAAAAATGAGGAAAATCGCCCCTGTGCACTCTTGTCAATAGCATACTATACAAGAGTCACTTGCACACAAAACTCCTAAAGTACCCGGAAAGGGGTTTATGGGGCGAAGTGTCTCTTCAAAATAGCACCTGAAAGTGAAAATGTATGTCAGACACTGGCACAGCCCCATTTTGAAGCCTGTGAGACAACCATTCAAGACAAACTTGCATAGTTACTATACCTTAGTCATTGGCATTTGGAGAACAATTTCAGGGTCATCGGCGTAGGGTCCATCGACATATTGTCTGAATGTATAGGCAATGATGTCATCTTCGGACCTGCTCTTCTGTTTCGGATCATTCTTCAAAAGGGAAAAATTTAAAAAAAAAACTTATCTCTCATTTTTAGCACCTTCGAGACGTTTCATTTTTTGTAGGGGGGACTGTTTGAAGGATCCCCCGAAACTCAACTCAAGTATTGCAATGGTTTACAGGTTTACAAAGCTGACCCAATCCCTACATCAGCGATATCCTGAAATTAATGGATGCGAGCACACTATTGTGAAGACGCCTGCTGGGGATTGACAGCATAGCCCCCTGAAATATATTTGTCCCCTCCCCAAAAAATAAGATTTTTAAGCAATGTTAAATTGTAATTGCACATGCCCAGGAAGTTGTTTCCTTCACCTTCCCCTAAGTTAGTGATTGTACCACTTTACTGGGATTTATGGCCACGGGGCCTGGCACACGGTAAACTTTACTTCATTTGACTCCTGTAATATATCTTTCTCGTGCATGTGACTTGACACCAGACCTGTGGAGGCTTTAAACTAAAAGTCCTTCGACACCATTGAGTAATTTCAAAGGCCAAGTTGCCTCCTACGGCCCTAGACACCCTTACTAGGTGACAATCGGGTAATCAGATCCTGCGTTTCATTGCAAAGTGTTCCCTCCCGAAATCACTGGGACCGTAATTATGACGCGAGGGCGTGTTCTATTTTTTACTTTTTCACTTACCCAAAAACGTTAGGAAACAAACTGCCCAGTTTCTTAACCAAGAAGTTTCGTTTGATAATCAGCTGCAAGATGACTGAAACTTTGATTATTCATATTATATTACCAGGTAATAAAAAATATGAGTTTCAAATTCGCTTGAACCAAAGCAATAGAGGGATTTCATGAGACGTCACGGAGAGGGATTGCAAGGTACTGAAGGGCAAAACGCACACGCAGTAAGCGTATTTACAGCACAAGCGCGCGGCATAACCATAGTACTATACTGTGACACAATGGACGCGTGCCCGTCAAAACCAAAGAGACGCTCGATCTTGCCCTTTAAAACCAAAGGGACGAGCGATTACGTGACGTCGGTGAAACTTTATATAGCTGTTTGTACAAAGCACTTTTGATGTCGAGATCTGCATTGGGTGGAATTTTCCGTATTTTATCTCACGAGTTTTACAGAAGAAAAATTAACCAAATCACAATTACTTACAGCAAAAACAATGGGTTGGTTAGGGTTTTGCCGCATCATTGCTCCGACACTGTGGAGAAATCAAGAAATTAAAGGGAACTGCATTTAACATAAAGAGAGCAATAGTCTAACAGAATATGCTCTAAAGAAACTGTTTCATAAAACTTACCAAATTGTAAACTCATGTTGAGTACTTGAAAAACGCATATAAGGGAAGAACTTTACGTCCAGAACGATTCAGATTTTACCCAAGAAAATTTAACTTTTCGTCCTTTCTCCAATCTCTACAAATTTTTGACAAAAACATGCAGCTTTATATAGACCAAAGCCCAATTCTCTATGTGGCGAAAAATAGCTTGCGAGCCGTTAATTTCGTAGAGTTATACATTTTGTGCAACAGTCGGCATCACCGAATTTGAAGATGTCGGTTAAAGAGAAAGTAATGGTTTCTCTATTTGTTATATTTATCGTTACCAGGTTTGAATTTTCATGTTTTCCTGGTTTACGAATATCCTTCCAAATATGTCCAGATCACCATTTAAATTTAAACATGAAAATCACTCACATCTTACACGTTTCAGCAACTCAATTTCCATTCCCTTATTTAGGCTAATCTCTTCCTTACAAACCATTTGTTTTGCAGGCTCCAACTTATGAATCTCAGGCTCCCACCTCAAACTCAGTTTAGTAATACATCGTTCTCATTTAAGAAGTTATTGAAAAATCGTTTCATTCACAAACAATGTTGATTTATCATTTGTTATTATCAAAGTTGTACAATTATTTTTGTCTTAAGTTTTTGTTTGTTTAAAGAGGGCTCATATTACAAGCTCTATGAAACTTCTTTTGGGTTCCTCGTGAGTCACTTTCAGTCTTGTCATACTGCTTTATGTTTATTAATTGTGTGTATTCTTTTTTTCTGAAAAATTGACTCGAATAAATGTTGAAGAAATTTGAATCTGAAAACACAACTTATAAGTCAATGAAATCGGAAAATAACCGTAACAGCAACCATCGTACGACAATCTCATTCTGTAAACTTACCAACCGACTTGCTCGGCAGCAAATTGCACGAGCCTGCCCTCCCCGTCAGTGGACGGATCTGGGGGACTGTGAAACAAAAATAGGACAAAGATATTTTCTTTCTTATTTATCCGCGAGTGTATGGAACTACTTTCAATTGGATGGGAAGGAATAAACAATTTCGTAACCACAAGTTTGCGCGAAAAAGAGCGTACTCTCTCGAGAAGATCGTATTTCTATAAATAGGAATAATATCCCCCTCCCTAATAATTTACAGTTTGAAGTTTTTCTTCCATTTCTTCTTCTTAAAAGGAAACTTCCTTAGCTGTGCTGAGAAGGTCAAACATTTCATACGTAAATGTAATAATCTCGGATCTGAAAGGTCGTGCCTCCCTCCTCCATCCTAGTGGCCTATCACGACCCGCTGGTGCCGGCTATTTCACCACTAATTTAACACTGCAAATCAAACTTTGGAGCAAAATTGATCTCAAAAATGGGACAGAAAGACTTTGCGGAGGGGTTAATGCCAAATTCTGAGAAAATCGGTCCCAGTCTCTCTTAAATTCCACCAATGAAACAGTAAAAATAACTCTTATAGGACACCTAAATAGACCCAAAATTTTAAAACTGGATTTTCCGAAACATTCGAAAAGAGACCCTGAAAAAATGTAGGCTAGCACGGTAAGTCTACACGTTGTGGCAATAATTGTCTGCACGTGTTAAATGGTCATTAAGCGTATACGTTATGTTAACCTGGTTACAACCCGAATTTTATTACAAATTTTAAAGGAGCTGAGTAGCCGCCAAAGTAGAATAAATTCTCGGACCCGCCGACTTCGTTACGTCACATCCGGTTATGCTTCTTGGTTTATCGATTCGATCCGATACCGATACTTATCAGAGCCAAGCACGCAGTGTGTCTGGTGTAACAGTACACTTGTTACTGTCGTTAACAGTACTAACGTTAGCCTAACTTAGGCTAGCGTTAGGGCCTAGGTATACTACGAAAAACAAACTCATTGATAAAAAAAAACCGGTTTTAGTACCTGCAAAATGCACAATGTTGTTCATGAACCTCCTGCAGATGATGCGCGAAATAGGCGTGTGCCTTGCCACTAGTAACGCTAATATACTACATACGTACGTACGTTGTAAGTTGTGTGTGCTACATGCCTGGGTAGATGCATCGATCAGAACCGATACAAGTGGAAACGATTCAAAATTGCCGGTGCCAGAAGAAAAAGTAACGAACTAGAAATTCAAAAAACAAATTGTAAAATATCTTGCAAGTGTAAAATCAAATAACCCAAGAAATAGTATAGGAACGTTATTGCAAAATTACTTTGCAAGATTATTTTAAATGAGAATATAACACGAATTAGCATTAATATTTTTAAAATTAGCCCCGCACAGAGGGTAATCATCTTGTTTCGTATGATGTATTTATTTTGGAAGTACGCCACTATTCAGCTTCTTTAAGTGCACATCATGGGGGCTAACGAGATCGTAGAACCATGGAGCTTCGTTGATAGCTCCATGGTACAACCCCTCGATTGATCAGGGGTGGCACCGGGATTATTTCTACGCCGGGCAGCTTTAAACCGGAGGGCCCCACAAAGGGACGGGTTGACAGAAGAAGGCTCGCAAAAGCAACTTTTTTGGGAAAATTTGGAAAGTTTGGTGGGGAAAATCTGAAAATTCTACCTTTTTGTCTAGGAAATTTTGAAAATTTGAGTATTTTGTTACAGAAAAATTTGAAAACTTGGAGTTTTTATCCAAGAATCGGTATCCATAAAGCAAAATCATGTAAACCGTAGGGACGACCTTTCGCTGTTGGGGGTTATATGCTTCATCGCTCCATCAAGAATGCCCGACGCAATTTGCTTACCCGACGGGTGGGCCAGCCATCCCCGACGGGGGAACCCCCTCTCCTCTCCCTCCTCCACTAAGCGCCACCCTTGTTATCGATTGAATAGCTCAAAAAGGTGTAAGGGGGAGACATTTCAGTGCAAATTATTTTGAAATTGAACAATCATGACATAAATTTTGCCTTGTGAATAAGTTCCCAGTGCCCTGAAATAGACAAATAAGATATTTTGCTTTGGCCGCCCTCACCAGCCTGTGATCACACGATTCACATTATAAATGACCGCTATTGATCACGGATCATATTTCTGAAATATTTTGTCTAATTGCGAAAAAGAGAACCACATGGCTTTTTTGCCTGCACGGCTGACGAGTATTTACGCCTGAACCTATATTGGCTGCACTTGCAATATCATCAATATATTAAGAAGAGGTACATATTCACACGTGCTGCGATGGCTATGTCGTAGTTTGCTTTAAGATCGTTGTACCTGATTCTCCATGACCTACAGAGAAACTTAGTAGACCTGTCTACCAAGTTTTGTGATGCAGTAAAGATGTGATTAGCATATATGCAATTGGCTTTAAAAATATGTAACTTTATCTATTTACTTTTGATCAATTTGGGGTGGAGGGGGGTCCCCACCACTTACAGCTACTAAGAAGCACATTTTGATTAGTAATTCCCCCTTTTCACGATTTGGTCACAATAGCCTACAATTTTGCACCGTAGATGGATATAATGCAGTAAATGCCTTAAATGTATTCGATGTTTTAAAGTTTTAGCATACTAAGTATTGCAATTCATTTGCGCTTTCTTGGATTTTACTTTCAAACCATGACCTGTACTAACCTTTTCAACCAACTTTGTAAGGGACTAAATTTGTCATTTTCGGTGTAGGAAATCTGTTGACCCAGTGTTGTGTACAACTACATGTAAAGTAGTTGGTAACCTACCTGTTACGATTGCTTCCTCCAGTAACGTACAAGAATCCCACATTTTCGTACTTGATTTTGTCAGGTATCGTAATGATCATATAATGCCACCAAATATGTTGACTTGTTACATTTTCTGTTATAAAAGAAGGAAAAATATTTGAATAGACCTTATGCATATGACGTCACAGAACAGAAACTGTGCTCCAAATGGAGGCAAGCACTCATCATTGCAACTTACACCAACAAATGCTCACAGCTGATTTTTGTACCGGCAAGTCTACTACGCCCCGCGTGCGAAGTCTACGTTGGGCGTGCGGTGTGCTTCATTGTTTACCCTCCAAAATGACGTCCCGTTACGTCAATGCATAAGGTCTATTGTTAGCCAAAATCCCCCCCCCCCTTCCGGAAAAGATTTTGAGGAGGGCGAACGAATAAGAAACGTTACGAAAATCGCCCTTCTCCCATTCTTAATAGTTGTAAACGACTAAAAACAATGAAAACGACCCCTTGTCGACCAAAGAGGGAGGGTGCATCTTATTTTCAAGACATTTGGAAAGAGCCCCCTAAATTTAGACCATATTCTCCATCCTTGAGACACGATTTCATAGCTGGTTAATTAAACGCGTCGGATACCCATTGAGAGTCCTAATTATAGAAGGGACAAAGTATGGGAGCGACGAGGGTGGTTGGTTGTGGAAAATGTTAAAATTTTATTGAAAAAGTGGGCTGACCTGAAGTAATTTGGACAAAAAATAGGAAAAATATCAACGTAACTGTCACTGTCAAAGGTAATGAAACGCTGCCCTGTAAATTCTACGAGTACTGGAATGACAGCTGACCATTCCCCTAGTTTCTTCACTGGAACACTCTAACGATGTGAATAGTATATTAAGGGTCCTAAACTCACTACCGTAGCTAGGCTGACAAAAGAAGGGTGGGCAGGGCAAAGAAAAAATGACAAATGTACCCAAAACAGTTCGCGACAACAAATACCCACAAGGTCAACGAATGCAGGAACCTCCGAGAGACTATCGTGTGGGGACGTTTTCCCCGTTGTCACGCCCCCTCCTTTCGCTTCACTAATGCCTTTAACTTATGTGTTACCCACTTTTGCTTGGGATGAAATCCCGAGACAATGGGGGATTGTATCCCATAACTCATTTTTGGAGATGTTCCTTTTGTCTTAAGCAATGCCTCTCAGAAAAGTTGGCTTCAAGTGTTTCTGTCTCCCCCTCCCTTCCTCCCCACCTTTTCCACACATGTCTTCTGAGCCATAAAGCTGCTATCTTATATTGATCACAGACGATGTTTAATTGTTATTTCGGGGCATGTACTCGTTGAGTTCCCCAAAAGAGTACTTGGAATCGTTCTACATAATATACTCACCCATAGCAGTCATTTTATGCCCCCATCCTCCTGCCTAGACGGTAGTGTCTAAACTTACCTGTCATCCATTTCTGTGACGTCATATTGATCACAAACGAAGTTGATATGTCGTTGCGGACCGTGTAATCATGGAGTACTTTATACGAGTAATTGGGATCGTACTTCTTAACGTACTCATCCAGGGCAGTATACTTCACCCCCACCTCAACTTCCTCAACTTTGTTGTCCTTTTTAGGCTTCCCTTCTCCGACGAAAATCACCATCAAAGCAACAAAACACGCCGCAAGCCAAACCACAGCAATCAGCGTTCCTGCAGCCCTAGGGCTCATTGCTCCGCCACCCTTGCCAGCCATTTTAATTCCTTTTATGATAGTCTTCTCGTATCCTCTCGAACTCAGGTCACAGAAAACTTAATCGACGTACTATGCGACCAAATCCAATTATTTTAAAGTAAGTGTGGTATATCATTATTACAACCTTCTCCACAATGTTCTCGTAAACTTCTCATAAAAAGTTCAGTTATTGGGTCATAGTACAAAAGCCGAATTATCTCTTCAATTATTCTACAACAAACAAGAAGTTTTCGCTAATTTTGACCTTTGGAATATAGTAATCACCACGGTAGCCAATTAGCCACAGGGTAAATTACCATTCTGATACTCTTCAGTTGTCATATCAATGCAAATATTATCACTTGATTTGATATAATTAGTGCGTTTATCGCTGAAGTAGATCAAAGTCAAATGTGACAGACTTGTGATAAATAAGACAACAAAAGACACTTCATTACATCGAAAGACACCAACGTCGCATTGTGGAAGTCAAACGTTTTCCTGTAATATAATTGGCAATAATAAAATAGTGGCGTATCAAGTGGAGGAAAGGATAGCAAGGGGCAGAGTGTCCCAAGTGGTAAAGTGGGGGAAATATCAGTACAAGCATTAAATTACCTCCAACCCACAATGACTTTAAAAAGTGAACATAAAATTGATTTTCCCTACTTTATGGAGGCTGGCTATAAGCGTCTATGTCATTGAGCTACAAAAGCACGTCAGTGCCGGCTTTCACCTGACCCACTACTATGGTAACCTACCACTCATTTCCCCCTCCCACACATGCATTCCTTCATTCACATTTCCTCGTCGTATGATCACGATAGTATACTCTAATTTGAAAGGTCTTGAACATAGGCGTAGGAAGCTGTTCGAGACTGGGGGGGGGGGGTGAACGTTGTTTCGAACCGAAGTACGGGGTCAGAGGTCTAAGAGGAGGGGGTCATTTGACGGTCCTTAGATGCAATTGGAGCAACATATTGGCAATTTTTAATGGAAATTAGTGCAAAGATTTGACATTTACTACAAGGTTAGGTTAGATGAAGTTTAACGTCCCAGTTTCCAACCAATTGGTTCAAGTCAAGACGACCACGGCCTTTTTTCCAGTTGTGGTTCACTGGCTTGTTTTCCCTACTCCATAGTTTATGCTGAGCACCAAGCACAAAGGCAGTAGGTTCCATTTTTAAAGTCTTTGGTATGACCCGGCCAGGATTTGAACCCTAGACCTTCCGGATGCAAGTCGGATGCTGTAACCACTTAACCACTGCAGTCGGTGACATTTACTACAAAGGAAACAAATGGGGGGGGGGGGGTTCGTCCTTGGACTGAGGGAAGGCGGAAGCATACTTCCGCCCCACCTCATTTTAGACTGGCGGTAACTCCCCTAGCGTCTCCCCCTTCCTACGCCTTCCTACGCCCTTAACCTAATATTGTCCTACGCTCCAGTTAACGTCAAAATAACGAATATGAGTCAATCTATAGATGTCTTACATGACTAATTCAAATTGCTTTGATTTTATTTTAAAAGTGAATATTTAGTCACCCCAATTTGGATATTGAGAATCATGCAGTAGTGTAACTGGGGTGATAGAAGTGGGAGGGGGAGGGCAGGGATGAAATTAAGGTAAAAGCTCTGACAGCATAACAGGCTCGGATCCAAGGGGGGATTCCTCGGGCTCAGTTCCCCCCTCCCTTTTCGCCACATCAACAACAAATACGCGAAAATTAGCATAATGTTGATCTAGGAGAATATTCAAGGGGGTTTTCAGCCCCCCTTTTCGAAATGTCTGGATCCGCGCATGCATAAAGTCAATGACCGACACTTTTTCAAAGGGTTATCACTTAACAAGTCACCCCGCACCCCCCTCCATGAACTCCCTCCATCCACCCAGGGGTGGCGCCAGGATATGCCCGACGGGGGGCAGACTCCTCGACGGGAGGGTCAACGACCCCAAGCCCCGACAGCCCCGATAACGTCGAGGGGTTGGTAAGGGAGGATATGGGGAAACCTGTGTACTATACCATACCATTGCGGGGCATACATTGCATAAAATTTGTATAAACTAGAGGGAAAAAGTTTGCCGCTGATTTAATGTTTTTGCCGGAATCTAAACTGTGAAAAAACGCGCAAAGCCCGGGAATTTTTTTTTTTTTTGATAAACCTACACTAAAAAGAATTTATACTTATTTAAAACTTATATAGGTCAACTGCCCTGGCAGTTGGGCCATATCGGGCACAACTTACATTGTAGCCTACTTCCCTCCTCGAGTCACTGGCTGTATCGCACGACAGATACAAGAGAACATTAACTAAACTTAGCGAAATGAGATGAAATTCCCGATATTTACATAAATCCATGTATTCTACTTTTTAAGTTACTTGCAAAGATGGAAAGGGTTTGTGCTAAATTTAGCTATAAGAAACGGAACTGAGGAAGAGTGGGTAAAGCGTACCGAAAATTGCAAAGCGGGAAAAGCGCGAGAAAATTTTTAGTATGCTTACACTAAAGACGCAATTATTAAGAACAAAGAGAAAGAAAAATAAAAACTGTAGGGGCTGTAGACCGTATCGGGGATAACATACATTGTATCGAAACCACCTGGACTACCCTCTGAAATAGCCAAACTTTGCTCCGTGAGTCCCTCACCAACTGACCCTACGCATGATACACACTAGAGAACAGTAACTAGCTATAGACTTTGCGGTATGGAATGAAATTTACGATCTCTTTATAAATTGTGCACACTGCCTACATGTTACTTGGTAAGGGTGACAGGACTTATGCTATTAAGCTATGTACAATGAAACTACTGGAGAAACTGGAGTGACTCTACAGCGCGCCTAGCGCGCTGGAAATTTTGGGTTCCTACGAGAGAGCAAAACAGGTAAATCGTCGGGGAGACTAGTCGCCGTCCACACCGGGCGGATGTACCGATAAGATCAGCCAATGTACCGACAGATCACCCAAAGACGACAAGTGGGGGGGGGGGCGACCGCCCCTGCCCCTTTCAGTTACGCTACTGGAATCATGTGATAATACTATTGTCACTGCATTGTGAAACTCACGCAGAGTAACTCCTTGGTTTACCATGAATTATGCAATATTTATGTTCTAACATATCATGAAAGATACTTGTAGAGAAGTAAGAGGATATTTGTGAAATTTAGGGATTGTGTCAAAATAAGTTTGGGGCAACTGCTTATGCACTTTTAAGAACGTAGCGCTGATCTCTTTGCACTAGCAATTTAGATCCAGTAACATCAAATGTTTACAGGCCCGTAGTCAAGAGGGTAACAGGGGTAGAAGCGTCAGATGGGGTGGATGAGGGGCCCCATCTCCGCCGGGGAGGTCTGGCCAACCGTCGGAGAAATTTTTAAATTTCGTAAGGGTATCATAACGGGTACGATAGAGCATGTGATCAACGACGAATCCCATTCGTGACATCAGATTTCTTGATTTTGCTTTAAAGGAAGGCAGATTCTTCAAAAAATCTAAATTTTCAGATTTTCTTCAATGAAAACCCAAACTTTGTGGCTCACGAAACGCGCATTTTGTTTTGGTTTTTTTTGCTTTCGCCACCTTTCCGACAACTCGTAGCCTGTAGAAGGGCTTTGCGGTGTTGTCGCCTACCCCTAGAAAAATTTCACCTCTAAAAATTTGACAACAAAAGGTACCATTTGTTTAATATATCTTAACATATCTCTCCTCCCCCTGGAAAATGTTTCGCCTCCCCGTCCCCCTTCTCGCACTTTCCCCTTCATTAACATAGTTGCTACGTGCCCGCACATTTGTCAACATTCACGGCCACGCTATTTGCAATGGTTCGGTTCATTCTCCTCTCCAGATTACAGCAGTGGCTTCAACTACGGAGGGGTAGGGAGGGGGACCCGGTAATAACCCTCTTCACCACCCCTTATTTCCGAAAGGTAGATATCCAGTTGACATTTTGTTCCTCTCCCCCCTAGATAATTTCTTCCGAAGAAATTACCTCCACCATTGTTTTCCCTCTTAAAACCTCGTGCTACTACTGCCCTAGAAAAGCTTACCTGCGTTCCCTCATCCTCTGATTTCTGGTCCTGACATTGCCCCTGGGGTAAGCATGCCGTTGCCCCAAATCAATCTCAAAATGCCAATTACAATTTATGAAATCTTTCTACTTTTCAAGCCCCCTGTGGGCTGGGGGTTGTAGAATATGCCCACGGTATTTCCCGCCTGTCGTAAGAGGCGACTAAAGGGAAGGACTTGCACCGTATTTAAACTTTGCTTAACACTATATAACACATTTGTGTTGGTGTGTCGTTAAATTTTATCTAACTAACTAACTAACAAATTCTACTTTTCAAGACGAGTTTTTGGCCGAGACATGTATTTGAAATCCTTCCCTGAACACTACATTGATAATGAAAACTACCAAAAATTTTCAGGACAACGCTCATACTCTCTTCCCAAATTACGTTATGTCCCTCGGGCAACAGACTAAGAATGCCAAGGCCAAAAAACAAAAGATTCAGATTTTCCTTAATAGGCCTACCTATTCTGTCTCTTTTTCTATTATAACCTGAAAGTTGTGCGTTAGGTGGCAGATGCTGCTTGGATTTTATGTTTGGGGGCTTTTTGATATTACTGCGCATGCAGTGTATTTTTTACTTTTAAATGTTTATATTTGTATATTTTGTATTTTTATGAAATTTTACATAGTTGTTTGTATATTGTATTTTTGTACATTTTACTGTATCATTTGCTGCTGGACGCCAAATTTCCACGCATCGATTGTGGACGAAATAAATTTATTTCATCTTACTGTGTGATAAGCTCATTTGATTCCATCATGACATCAACAGGTGGGGACGGGGGTATGTCCCCCTACTTTTGAAAGTAGAGATTGCCACCTCACATTTTCACAGAACCCTAACGAATAAAATAACCCCTCAAGTAGGCATATGTTTGATTTTATAGCTTAAAATGGAGCAGATTCAATGAAATCGAACTCAAAATATGTGGAAACAGCCATTTCATGGATTAAAATCGTAGAATGCTTGAGATTACTCCTCAGATCATTTGGCTTCCAAAGTTTTCCAGGGACCTTAAAGACGGATTTGCATCACCCCATTATGACTTTTAGTTGGGGGTAAGCAAAAGTCTCAGTTGGTGACTACTCCTTGATTGACATCAGAGTTACAAAATTCAAAAGATGCAGAGCAGCTTATATTACACAGCATGCACAGAGAATGTTTTGATTACACATGGGGTCTTTTATGCTCACCAGGATATGGTCTTGAGCAGTGAACTATGATTGTGTCTGCACAAGGGGAAGTAGTAAAGACAATTATGAGCGGGCTTACCACCAAGTAAAAGTCATACTTGGGATGATGCAAATCCCTCTTTAAACCCCGGATCCCTCTCCCTTCTATCGTTTCGCTCTTCGTGCTTGAAGTAGTTCTCGTCAAGGTCATGCCTCCCACTTTTGAGAAGCTGTCGACCTTTTTGTTTGATTATTTAACAGATGACTCAAATTATATATTTTCGTAGCTACAGTGAGGGGCGGTGGAGGCATTAGAGAGCAATAAAAGTCATAGGTGGCAATCCGTCTTTGAAAGTAGGGGATATAGTCAGTGGCACTTTCTAAGCGGAGCGTAACCATCAGTTGGCGCGGACCTTACAAAGAAAATTTTGGCCAAAAATATCCCCAAGATCAAGGAAAATGACCCTTTCCAGGCTTTTATACAACGTGATACTATGACAACTGTCAGCTGGTCAGAAGTGTTTCCTAAAAAGTTTTCTTAATAACTAACTTAACTTTTTTACATGGTTTTCGAGGCTGGCGGGTTGATTTCATGGGAGGGGGATAAAGTGTACAGTATCGCCTATCCAATTCCATGGGGGGAAATATCCCCCATCATCCCCCAAGATCGCCGCCCATGATCATAGTCGTATAAGCAGATAAGGTGGGGTCGTCGCGGTAGACCCCATCCGAACAAAAAACTGTCGATTTTAGGGCAAACTTCATGTCGTAGGCCTATAGTTGTTTGACAATTTGAGAAAGTGTCAGGCAGACACCTCGCACCTCTTGTGAAACGTCCTAACATACGCCCATAGGAGCAGTCCCCGATATATGATTATGTCCTCAACTGTTTTGGAGGAATGTTTTTTGTTACGGACGGCAATGATGCATCTTCTGTACATGAATTCCCAAGACTTTGTCCCTTCAAAACAGAGAATTTGACTAGAGGTTTTCCATTCTTCAATGTCCAGTTTCAAAACTTATGGACAAAGTTCTTCAAGGGGTTTAGAAAAATCCTAACAATGTAATATGATCTACCTGAGTACCTCCAATCAACTCAACTTGGATTGATTTTAAACAATATCTTGATGCCATGGAAGTAAATGAGTTTACCAGTTTCAGGGCCGACAGAATGTTTACAAGTCACAAAATCCAAATAAAAATGGTCAATATTGAACAAATACCGCTAATTATCGATTTTTGTCGTGACAGAAGAGCCATACTTAGACGGTTAACCCAGTCGCAAAGTTCAGAATAGCAAGTACGGGTTAATTAAAGGCACTACTGCTCCAATCTTTCCATTTAAACACGAATTTCCAGTTGCTATGCCCAAGAATCAGTCAACATCAATTAGTATGTTCTTCTAAACATAGACCACGGCCTTCTGCAGTTCAGCTATCGGAAATATGTTTTCCAAATTACTCGTAAACAGACTGCACACAACTTGCACTAACACACGGTGTCAGATCTGAGGAAGCTCCCTGGGAAAAACAAGCACAAAAAGTTCGTGTTCTTGGTTTTGCTTGAGATTTTAGTAAATTGCCACAGCAGGTAGGGTTGTTGAGGGCGTAGTCTCAATGCCCGGCTTTACAATTGGAAGCTACCAAGTGTTTCTAAATAAAGGGTATGATAGAAGAGTAGTAAACCATGGGCTGCAAAAATGTTGGTCACTGCAGGTATTTGAGCATGTGCGTCACCGTCAATTTGACTTCAATTTACCGAAATGCCTTTGTTGGTCGTTTTTAAGGAGACTTACACGTAAAGATCTTAAGCCAGGACATAATTTATGAAAGCGTCTCTAAAGGCAATACGGTCATCCCATCCGTATTGTAAATGTAACAACTCCACCATACGCATAGGAAGGGGGCGGAAATGCCAAAATGTTGCAGTAATTTTCGTTAAAACTTGCCCAACATTTTGCACCAGATTGCATCTAAGGATCCTCAAAACTTTTCAAAAGGGGAGGGACCTACTCAAAGCACCAAAGTACAACAGGAATATAATCAGGAGAGTTGCTAAGGGAGGGACAGAATTCAAAACCCCATGATCAAAGTGCAAAAAATGCCTAAAATAAAATCACCTCTTCTTTAGGAAAATATTGTTGATATGACGACCTGCCCCTAACCGGCAATATTCATTATGAAAATCGTCATGGAGTGGGTCTAATGCCCACCCACAGGGAGGGGTTTTGTGATATGGCCATTCCTCTAGTGTCATTCAGTAAGTGTCCTCTAAGCACCCCACCTACGACCAAACCCTAGTTTTGCGGCTAGATTTACTATTCTAGCTGCAAAGACTTCCACAGCAGTTACTTAATGACATACTAAGCCATGGGTTAATACTTGGTCCAGGTGGTAGCTCCATGATTAAGCCACCATGAATGAGGGGGAGGGTTGCAACAAGTCATGGTTTGAGTCACTCCTTCAAGACTCAATTGACACAAGTTAACATCAAAGGCACAGGAAGGGGAGGATGAGTCACTCCTGCAAGACTCAATTGACAAGAGTCAACATCAAAGGCACAGGAAGGGGAGGATGAGTCACTCCTGCAGACTCAATTGACAAGAGTCAACATCAAAGGCACAGGAAGGGGAGGATGAGTCACTCCTGCAGACTCAATTGACTAGAGTCAATATCAAAGGCACAGGAAGGGGAGGATGAGTCACTCCTGCAAGACTCAATTGGCACAAGTCAACATCAAAGGCACAGGAAGGGGAGAATGAACATTTCTGACAGCCAATTATGAACTGCACATCCGGATATGATTACGTTCCCCTGGAAGTCCTTTGTTGGGTGGAGGATATTAGAAGGTCCTTGGAGGTTATTTGATACTACTTATGGTGCCAAAGTATTGACCTAAACTTACTTTCAAGAAATGAGCACTTGAATAAGTTACACGAGATTATGCTCGGAAAATATTCGTTATATTTCACAAATGAATGAAGATGGAGGTTTCTGCCTTAAAAAGTCTGGAAGAATGGTGGGGGAAGCATTTAAGTATAGTCCCACACTGCTTGACTAGGGGATAATCCCCCCACCCAACCAGCTTCCTACCCCCTTGATCAGCACGTTAGGTATGAATGACTTGAACTGAACTCGAATGGGGTGACTCTGAAACATTTTAAAGATTTTGCGCATTACTACTTCATATAGAGTAGTTTCCGATGTAACTTTCATGTTCAAATTTGGGCTACCTTGTCAACAATCTGGTAAATTCATTTAAGGGAAACAATGGCGGTACTTGAATTGAATATACCTATTTCTTTGACACAACCAGAAATTAAACTCCTTCACCCCTCCCCCATCCCATGCAAATGGGAGTCTTCAATGCAAAAAAGTCCACTTGGATGCTTAAAAAAGCCAAAATAACTACTTTTTCCAAAGTCCTCTCGACTCTCTGGCGAAGAGCCGAAGGGCAAAACCAAACGCTGAAGGACTTCTGCTCCCGAAAGGAGCTAGGTCCCCCAAAGACAACAAATTTAAAGTGACCAACCTCTAGACCTACAGATCACTACACCATGGGTATGTCATGCATGGCTCCATTCTTAACTGGCTGAAAAGAACAGATAACTACACAAGATCTAAGCCAAAAGGCCAAAAAGCTAAAATAAGTTGAACACATTGTATATGCTATGTAACTTCATGTTTCCAATTACAATATTCTTTTCAAATGTATATAACTCTCTATACTTTTTAAGCTGCTTATGAAACAACTGCATAATCCTCATATACGTTTAAAACAATAACATAGTTTTCTGTAATTTCTTTGAACAAGTTTTGAACTTAACATGAAACAAAAGCATTTGGATGGAAGTAAGAATTTTTTTCAACTGAAGTACAATCTTTCCATGTGTATTAAAGACATGAAGCTTAGTGTGATGTAACAAGCTCTTTTGTCCACTCTAGTGGAAAAAAGACACAGAAATATATACATAAACATATAAGAAGCACCAGTTTGTATCCTGTTACTGACAAAAGTTGAATGCCTCAGTGAAAGGCATGTTATCACTAATAACCAGCAGCAAGATCATTGCATATTCACAACTTAATTGCAAGATCGTTGCATATTCACAACTTATTTGCAAGATCGTCGCATATTCACAACTTTTTTGCATACTTATACGAAGCACCATTTTATATAACTGACAACAGTTTAATGCCTCAATCAGAGGCATGTTATCACTAATGATCACAAACAGTAAACATTAATAGCCAATACTGGTGATATTCGAAATGGTTGCTACAATATGCAAAAGATACCAAATTAGTACAAATTACATCTTACCTACCACTGACTAGGTCAAAGCTTCTTGAGTGTTCAGATTGAGGCCCTCTTTTTAGGGCTATGTTCTGAAGCTGATGAGTTTGTGATACAGGTGTGCAAACTGTGGCCTGTGGCCATCGGTTGTCTTTTTTGTGCACTAAGTCTGTATTTTGTATGTGTAAGGAAAAACTCCTACTTTCTGAGTGAAATATTTAATTATGATGTCTCAGTCTGGTAATAATCAGACAAGAATGCTTAAAATTTTGTCGAAGTTTTACCTTGGCACTAAATAAATCCCTCAAAATACATACATACATACATACATACATACATACATACATACATACATACATACATACATACATACATACATACATACATACATACATACATACATACATACATACATACATACATACATACATACATACATACATACATACATACATACATACATACATACATACATACATACATACATACATACATACATACATACATACATACATACATACATACATACATACATACATACATACATACATACATACATACATACATACATACATACATACATACATACATACATACATACATACATTGAAGATATTTATATAGCGCTTTCCCCACGAAGGCTCAAAGCGCTTTACAAAAAACAATCTTAAATTAAAGTGACCCAAATAAGTAAGTTTTTAGTCTAGACTTAAAGCAATTAACCGTTGGCGAATTACGAATCTCAAGTGGGAGGTTATTATATGATTTACAGGCAAAGACAGCAGAAGCATAGTTACTTGGAGAATGCACTCCTGGGTAGACATCATGGTGACTATATTTCATTCAGAATGAATCTAGCACCTTTCCAAATTTCTGTCAGGGAATTGAATCTGAAACAGTCTACAATGCAGAGGTGATTTGCTTACTCATTCCTGGCTTGAAATAGTTACTAAGTACTTTAAGGGTAGAAACTAATAGTCAACTATGCAGAGTGACCATGAGTGTGCCACCACTGGCAAGCTTATTCGTTTAACAATCCAAATTTGTGATCAACTTAATCTATATCGGCTATTAATAATAACAGAATTATATCCTGTAGTGGAGTAACACCAATGTTCTTAATACTGAGGTGATAATGCTGCTGTCAGGTATTTGTTAACCAACCATTAAAAGTCAAGGACCTAAATTACATCAAAGCCTTGTCTTTCATATTTTTAAGAAATACTGCAAAACCATGGGCCACCAAAAGAGATGGTCGAGGCACAACTCCCCATTTCAGCAAAACAAAACTTTCTAACATTCAAATTATTTTTATGCGACCCTATACAAATTTTGATCAACAAAATTTGCAAAATATCATTCATTTCTTCTAAGGCTTCCGACAGAGAGAGCATTCACAGGTACTCCGTATCTGTTACACAGCACTTGTCGAAATTGCTGTATTCTTTGGTCACACTTACAATATTAAAAATGTTCTAGGTACATTTCAGTGACTTCCTGTCTCACATTTAATGAGGGGATTTCATCTTCAAAACAGCTGCTATAAGCAATACCACAAATTTACTGAAGATAACAAAAAATTGTGTTAATTAATCACATGACACTGAAGAGTGATAGTTTTCAACAAACTGTCAGTTACACAACAGCAAAACAAATAGAAAGAGGCAAAAAACTGAACAATCACCAAAATAAAACTGTGGAAGATCAACAAGAAATATTTCTTGAGAATTGGGTTTCATTCTGATTCATCATCTCCAAATTCAGAAGCACACAACCTCATCTCCTAAAAGAAGATGACACTGACCTCACAAGAGCATGTGAAATAGAGCATGTGATACAGAACATGTAGAGGGCAGCAGTTAGACACTAATAGGACAATACAGGGAAGAGAAGATGATGAATGATTACAATCAACTGGATGGCCTTGAAAGAGAGCCCATACCCTTTCTGCTGAAGGTAGGGTTCAAATTCTTGTTGGGTTGTACAAAAGACTGCAAAAATGGGGCTTGCTGCCTTCTCACTTTGGTACTCAGTCTAGACTGAGACTGGAGCAGGATTTATAATACAAGCTAGAAGTTTTAAACCAAGTTACAGGTACCTCGATGGCTGCTGGGTTGTAATAGTCCCTATTTAGGAATGTTAAGGATTGAAAAAGTGAGGCTCAACTTCGTAAAGGCTTAATGTGAAGCACTTTATAAGAAACCAGCATTATTTTCACTGAAGATATGATTCCATACCTACATAACCTTCATACAAAAGCATCAACTGGGAAACATAGGATATTTAAGTTAGTTAGATGAGGTTTTACAGCTCAGTTTCTAACCACTTAGTTAAGTCGGGCTGGCCACGACCATTTTCCCACTTGTGGCTCACTGGCTTATTTTCCCTACTCCATTGCTTATGCTAAGCACCAAGCACAATGGCAGTAGGTTCCATTTTTAAAGTCTTTGGTATGACCTGGCCAGGAGTTGCACCCCAGACCTTCTGGCTGGAATTTAAGAGATAAAATGTAACAACTGTCACCCCTGGAACGTTTCTTATCCATGTGAGAATAAAAAACAGCGAACAATTAACTACATCCAACTTCACATTTTGACAAAGCCTTTTTATCAATGACTCATGCAGAATTTATTCAATTTTGAGGTCTGTGAATGGAAAAATATTGAAAAGCCTCATTGTTTCACAAACCTTTAAAGTTCATGTCATCATATTAGTATGGTCATTAAATGAAGTCCATGGGTACAGAGAAGTACAAAATAATCGTGATATTTTTAAAAGCTCAGATAACTTCGGAAAAAATTGTCAAAGAGGTGCCTTTGCAATTTATGCTATCAAATATTTACATACAATGCATGCTCTGTACACTATACAAATAAAATTTACCTAACTCTCATTGTTTTACCCTTTATTCAAGCTAAGCCAATTTTAACTGACTTCTTTGCAAGAGTTGAATATACTTCTAGATATTATACTTTCTTTGGTAAAGTCTGTCTCAGGTTCTTTTGTTTTTATTTGGGGGGGGGGGGTGTTGTTTCTGTGAGGAGGGGATTAAGGGCAGTTGGACACCACCTTTACAAAGTTTTTGTTTATTGCAATGTGCTATGTCATTGTGCTTCTTTAGCAAAAACATTAAACTCCTAAAAAAATTAAACCGTTCAAAATTAGAGAGACCTGTATCCCTATATTTTAGGGAAATTACAGGAGGGGGGGAGGATTAGAAACCATCATATGAGGCAAGCTAAAGAACCTTGTCTGCGATTATACAACAATTAAACCTAAATAGGACAAAAACTCAAAGCAGAGATATCTAAGGAAGTTTCTGTTAAGAAACTGAAATTCCAAGTCACAGCCCATGGTTATTGTGTCTCTTTACCCAGTGTTTTTCAACTTGGCAACCTATGTAACACCTGCAGAGTTTTGTCAATTATGAAAGTGGAATTTATAAAACACAGAAACTTATTTTTCACAAAGAAATCTCAATGTGAAAGCTAGTCCAGGAATTTCAGATGCTAATCTTTACAACCCTCTGCTACTACCTATTAAGGCACTTTCTAAGTCGAAAACAAATTTCATTTTATACATATAATATATTACATTGTATATAAAATTGCAAAACTTTTGTTCCCAATTGAAAGTTAATAAATGTTTTTAAAATTGTCCCTACAATCAAATTTTGGTATATTAAGTTTTTGAAGAAAGCGTTTATCAGCCAATTTTTGCCTTTCCTGCTCACTATTTTCAAAGTTGCAGCTACATAAGGCACCACAGGTGTAGTAAAAAGTTGTCTGAGGCCCTCACTTTTTGAGACGGACGCTTCGGTCAACTTTCATCTGGCTCACAGCTGCAGAGGAGGTCAATTGAGGTTGCATGCTTCCAAATGTGTCATCTGTCCTTCTGTTTGTGACGCTTTGTCCAGCCTTTCCAAAAGTCTTGGGCTTCTTTGTCGTTTTGCCGACACTTCAGGGTTTCTAGAATTTGAGAGGTTTTATCTGTAAGAGGGAATGGGGCATAAGAAGGGTAAAAAGAAACAGGCCTCACATCTTGTTTCAAAACAAGTTATTCAAAATATTATACAATTTTTCCTGAAGTTTTACAATAACTCTGAAATATTTTTTGCACAAATATAGTCTTTCTATAAATTTCTTGTTTTCATGCATGATATTTTACACCTTAGTCTTTTACCAAGGGTTTTATACGTAAGGGAGTTGATCTAGTGTGAGTTTATCAAGTTGGTCAAACCCGCTGGCTGGTGGAAGCTGATGTTAAAGGTATAATGTGTGAGTATGGTACGTTACTGTTTTTAGCAACAAATGAGCAACCTACTATCTATGACATCAAACATTTTGAGGCTTTGGTTACGAGTTTACAACCTTCATGCCCTATTATTTTGGCTCTTAAAATTTTGAATCAAATTTTACCATCTTTTCTAAAAAGTTTTATTGTACAAGCTTGGTTTTTCATTTGAAGTTAGTGCTGAGCTCATAACAGTGATATCGCAACGTGCTGATTACTGATAAGTCAAAGTTAATATTGGCCCAAGACTGATACCGATAACAAAGTACAGCATTTATACATAAAAGACAACCTATGTTTTATACTTACATAGGCTTACGAGGCCATGTGTTTACATAGAGAATGTACTAACACTAGTTTGGACTTGAAAATTAACCTTGAATTAATGATAGGTGTGTCGGTAAACGCTGTTGTTCTACTCAACGTCAGGCTTATATACATGGGGAGTTTCTGCTTCACTTTTATTCCTCATAGGGCTATTAAATTTGTTGCAAATCTCACAAAAAGTCACCATTATTGCTCAATGACAAATCTGAAAATATATTGAGGCCTTTTGATGATTGCATACAATACGTTCAATTTCCGGTGCAGTGCAAAATGTGTCTCAGCACTGCATGGTTCAGTACCCGATCTAGCCATAGATGCACGTACGTACATAAAGAATATTGTAAAGCATGACATACGCTACATTCCAAATGACATTGACCTGATACTGCGTATGTTATGTGTGCCCTGGCACTGTCCAGTATGTGGTAATAATGTACTGTTAATTACACAAGTCTGGACCTGTCTTTACAGTACATTCTTGCATAGATAATCACTTCAAGGATCCCATATTATTTTCCACTCAGATGGGGCTGCCAAAGTATAAATATTTCACATTTAATTCACACAAGCTTGTCAGCTCATCTTTTATGAGTTTTTCATATTTTTAATGACAAACTTTTCACCTTCCTTGAAAAAATGCAAAAGTATTGACCTTAAAATTATTTCATGTGGCTTTTTTGAATGAGATCCTCCCCAAAGCCTAATGGAACATCTTATGACACCATTACTGCTCGTCAATATAACTCCAAAGTATTGCTAGCACATGTTACATACCATTCAATGCTGACTTTAAACAAATTATAGTGATAACAGCTCCTCCACTGGCAGTGTAGGCTAGTTTTTAGGATTAGGCATAGCCCAAGATTTCTATTAAGAAATTTCATATAAAATGGATCCTTCTACCTCACAATTTTGTACACCCAGACATTCATAAAACTTGGAAAAATATGGGGGGGAGGTATGGAAGATACTACATAATATCGGATGCTGTATCAGTGACAGCTGCTTATGTTGCCAATAGGATATCCATCTGATGCCATTATTGGCCAGTACCAGTAACACCAACCTATAATCAGCTCAACATTATTTGAAGTTTATTAAACCAACAGCTTATCAACAAAAAACCATCTGTTAACATAAGGTTTCCTCAAACATGAAAGAATTATTAATTTAGGCAATTTTAAAGCATTGCAACTAAAGGTAAGGCATAAATTTTTGTGCAATGAGGTCCAGGCTGCAGTAATTATGAGAGAGCAGAGTGCTTGTTTAGAGGTGTTACAGAGCCTTTTGTTTGATGAAATTGATCCACTAACATAACATAACATAACATAACAGGTTAAAGGGCAAAGGAGGGCTAAGGCTCCATAAGATGCCCTGAAGTCCATACAGCCTTAACTGAAAACAAAGAACCAACCAACACCAAACGAGCCCAGCACAATTAGATTCTACCACACTTATGGAAGAACTTGTCAATGTTAACCTTAAAGCAGTGCACAGATGTGGAGTTAACTACCCACTCAGGTAGACTATTCCACTCGTTAACAACTCTATGAGAAACCTAAACTTCCTAGTGTCAAGCCTTGCAAAACACTTAACTAGCTTCTTACAATGGCCTCGAACCCGAGAATCACATTGAACCTTTAAATAATTGCAAGATGACAAAGGATTCCTTTCAGAGAGAAATTTGTACACCTGAAGCATGTCCCCCCGAATCCTTCTCAAATCCAGGGTAGTAAGCCCAAGATGCTTAAGTCTAACATGATAAGGTAGGTGTCTCACCTCGGGTATAAGGCGAGTGGCTCTCCTCTGAACTTGCTCTAAAAGAAACTTGTCCTTTTCACAGAAGGGACTCCAAGCCTGGGCTGCATAGTCGAGGTGGGGTCTTACCAACTGCTTATACAGATTTAGTACAATTTATTTACTAAAACTACTGAAATTCCTCTTGATCAATCCAAGCACCCTATTAGCCCTAGCAGCAGCAGCTGCACACTGTCTAGATGGCTTTAAATCACCTGTAATAACTACACCCAGATCCTTCTCAAAAGTCACATCACTCAGAATACTACCATTCATGTTATAAACATAGCTGAAATTTTTAGGACCAAAGTGAAGGACTTTGCACTTATCTGCATTAAAAGACATTTGCCAAGTCTGAGACCATGAAAATAACCTATCCAAGTCTTTTTGCAGTAATGAGGCATCATCCTTATCACTAACCTTCCTATAGAGCTTAGTATCATCAGCAAACTTACTAATACTAGATGTGAGAGAGCTATCAATATCATTGATGAAAATTAAGAAAAGAAGCGAGCCAAGAACAGAACCCTGTGGAACTCCACTAGTAACTTCTTTCCAAGAAGAGAAATTACCATTAACAACAACTCTCTGAGATCTACCATTGAGCCATGAATTTATTGGCCTATTGATTGGCCTATTTTTAACCACAGCTTTCTTGAGTGGGATACTCAACTTTGTAGTGTCAGTAACTATATTATGAAAAACACTCCATGCTTCAGCAGGGCCTAAGTGAGACAAACGTGCAACCCAATCTATGGTAAGAAGCTCTTTAGCATGAGTAAAGTTAGCCTTGCTGAAATCTAAAACAGTTTTGTCACTACCTTGAAGCTTGCTGAAACAAAGTAACTCAAAGCTAATGAGGTCATGGTCACTAGATCCTATCTTACCACCACTAGCTACATTTCTAACCATGTTTTCATCAGTACTTAGCACCAATCCAGACAATTATCCTCACGAGTGGGAAACAGAACATGCTGGATAAAGAAACCATCAGACACTGCCCCAAGAATATCCCTCCCATGTGACCCACTAGTACATGAATGCAAATCAATATCAGGAAAGTTGAAATCCCCAAACACAACTGCCCTTTTTGAAGAGACTTTCCTAAAACTTTCGAACAAACTCTGATTATTATCAGCACAAGAATTTGGTGAATGATAAATAATACCAACAACTAAAGGAGTGCAAGACTCATTGACAAAACTAATTTCACACCACAAGCAGTTAGAAAATCCAGAAGAAAACTTGTTGGTGACATCAACACAATTTATGCTATCCTTAATATACAGTAAAACCCCTCCACCTCTACCACAGGCAGTATCAGCCCTATCTTGCCTGAAAATTTTGTACCCAGGAACCTGAATTTCTGAGTTGCTGATATCGCTATGGAGCCAAGCTTCGGTAACCCCAACTATGTCTGGATTGTCTATGGAAATATGAGCAAGGAACTCACTGAACTTATTGAAAAGGCTGCGAACATTGGCAAACATGAACTTCATTCCACAAACAGCCCTATTTACATGCTTCCCCTTGTTACTAACACAATCACTCTGAGCACAATAAAACTCAGAAACCCCCCCCCCCCCCATTCTTGGCTGACCTCACCCCTGACTCTAGTTTGACACCTGAAAATCAACAGCCCTAGAAACCAGCCTACCCAACTAATGTATCCATTACTGAGACCAAAAATATGGAACAGTTTTGGGGCACACAATCATCAAAATGTGGGTGGGGGAGGTGCAATGGCACTACCCCAGAGTGTTCCTCTGGCTAAAGGGGAGTATTCTGAGGCAATACCCCCAGGTGTATTGTACCTGTGTGTTGTGCACAAAGCTTTCATTCCTGTTTCCGTCACATTTTTGTAATTGTTCTTTTTATACAAATTTATTCTGCAAGCTATGCAAAACCACAACCAGAAAGCCCAAAGGCTTAGTGATTCCTTGCCAAATGGGGATGCTTTGTTGCACTGAGGTTTATCCCTCAAATTTATCTTTCTTGACTACATCATTTTATGTTTTAACAATTTGACCTCTGCTGACCTCACATGACCTTTGAACCCCACCAAATATAACAAAAAAGAAAATATGAAGTGTCTTGAAAGGGATTCAACTCCAATGGATCTTGGATCTTGAAAATTCTTGGATCTTGAAAATTCTTGGAAAATTTTGCTTTTTGACCTCTGGTGACCCTAGATGACGATCTTAGGAATACTTGGGATATTTTGCTGTTTGACCTCTGGTGACTCCTGATGACTATCTTGGGAATTCTTGGGAAATTTCACTTTTTGACCTCTGGTGACCCCATATCATGATCTTGGGAATTCTTGGGATATTTTGCTTTTGACCTCTGGTGACCCCATATAACAATCTTGGGAATTCTTGCTTTTGCTTTTTGGCCTCTGATAACTCCAGATGATGATCTTGGGAATTCTTGGGAAATGTTGATTTTTTACCCCAGTGACACCAGATGACAATCTTGGGAATTTTGGGGATATTTTGCTTTTTGACCTCTGGTGACCCCATATAACAATCTTGGGAATTTTTGGGAAATTTTGCTTTTTGACCTCTGGTGACCCCATATAACAATCTTGGGAATTCTTGGGAAATGTTGCTTTTTGACCCCAGTGATGCCAGATTAAGTACAATCTTGGGAATTCTTGGGAAATTTCACTTTTTGACCTCTGGTGACCCCATATCATGATCTTGGGAATTCTTGGGATATTTTGCTTTTGACCTCTGGTGACCCCATATAACAATCTTGGGAATTCTTGGGAAATTTTGCTTTTGCTTTTTGGCCTCTGATAACTCCAGATGATGATCTTGGGAATTCTTGGGAAATGTTGATTTTTTACCCCAGTGACACCAGATTACAATCTTGGGAATTTTGGGGATATTTTGCTTTTTGACCTCTGGTGACCCCATATAACAATCTTGGGAATTCTTGGGAAATGTTGCTTTTTGACCCCAGTGATGCCAGATTAAGTACAATCTTGGGAATTCTTGGGAAATTTTGCTTTTTGACCACTGGTAACCCAAGATGACCTTTAACCTCCACCAAAAACAATAGGGTTCTTCCTTACATCATGACAAATCTATATACCACATATGAAAAGTGTCGGTCATTCCTATCTTGAGATATTGTGATTACGAACTTTTCAGCCTTTTACCTCCAGTGACCTCAAATGACCTTTGACCTTCGCCAAAAACAAAAGGCTTCTTCCTGTCAACATGACAAATCTATGTACCAAATAAGAATAGTGTCGGTCATTGCTATCTGGAGATATCGTGTTTACAGGCCATTTACGAGGTTTTCGCAGTTTAACCTCTGGTGACCTCAGATGACCTTTGACCTCTACCGAAAACAATAGGATTCTTCCTCTCAACATGACAAATCTATACAGGCCATTCCCATCTTGACATATGGCGATTTCAAGGTTTTCGGTCTTTGACCTCTAGTGACCTCAAATGACCTTTGACCTCCACCAAAAACAATAGGATTCTTTCTCTCAACATGACAAGTCTATATACCAAATATGAAAAGTGTCTGTCATCCCTACCTTGAGATATCGTGATTAACGAGCTTTTCAGCTTTTTTAAACTCCGGTGACCCCAAGTGACCTTTGACCTTCACCAAAAACAATAGACCTCTTCCTCTCAACATGACAAATCTACATACCAAATATGAAAAGTGTCGGTCATCCCTATCTTGAGATATCGCGATCACAAGGTTTTTTGGTTTTTTACCTCTGGTGACCTCAGATGACCTTTGACCTCTACCAAAAACAATACGGTTCTTCCTCTCAACATGACAAATCCATACAGGCCACTCCTATCTTGAGATTTCATGATTTCAAGGTTTTCAGTCTTTGACCTCTGGTGACCTCAAATGACCTTTGACCTGCACCAAAAACAATAGGATTCTTTCTCTCAAGATGACAAACCTACACATCAAATAAGAAAAGTGTCCGTCATTCCTATCTTGAGATATCGCGATTACGAGCTTTTCGGCTTTTTACCTCTGGTGACCTCAAATGACCTTTGACCTTCACCAAAAACAATAGGGTTCTTCCTCTCAACATGACAAATCTATATACCAAATGTGAAAAGTGTCGGTCATCGCTACCTCGAGATAGCGCGATTACAAGCCATTTACGAGGTTTTCGCAGTTTAACCTATGGTGACCTCAGATGACCTTTGACCTCTACCAAAAACAATAGGGTTCTTCCTCTCAACATGACAAATCTATATACCAAATATGAAAAGTGTCGGTCATCCCTATCTCGAGATAACGCGATTACAAGGTTTTCGGTTTTTGACCTCTGGTGACCTCCGATGACCTTCGACCTCCTCCAAAAACAATAGGGTTCTTCCTCTCAACATGACAAATCTATATACCAAATATGAAAAGTGTCGGTCAATCCTATCTTAAGATATCGCGATTACAAGCAGCATCACAAACACACATACACACACCCATACACACACACACACACACGCATACATGTTTTTGGCGTCAATCGGGGACACACGTTTTTAACAGTGAAAATGTGGATATCCCCACTTGGGGTGTATCCACACTTGACTAGGGAAAAAAACGCTCATATCCCCGATTTACATGCACTACACGCATACACACATACTCATGCACCAACCCATGATGTGTGTACTACTGATAGGTTCACAACATGTAAAATGGGGAAAACGCCAAATATGCTCAAACTTACTGAGTCACATCTTTGAAAGGTGCAAAATCCAATTTCATGGCAAATTTTGCATTCGGGAAATGGGGATATCCCCACTTGCAGGTGTATCCCCACTTGCCCGGGGAAAAAAACGCTCATGTCCCCGATTTACATCTTTTACATACGCTCACTCACACACACACACACACACGACATCACCATCACATAGATTCCTTGCCTGCCTACGGCAAGGAATCAAAAACACATTAACCCCTTCTGATGCCTACTCTACCCCCATCTGGTAAACTCTGCTAAACCCACAAAAAATCCTTCAGAGCTTTAAATTGCAACAAAATGAATTAGATATTAGCAAATTTGGACAAATAATTCAGCACATCTGCACATGCTCAGAAATCAACCAAAAGTTTCATTACAGCAGGTTTTCGCACAATAACTTCACACCTGGATGCTTGTAACAGGCCGCTCATTGTTCTTTGTTTAAAGAAACAGATCATGTTTCTAGGTTTGTGTGTTATAGTTCCCAAAATGTATGTCACAATTAATTTTCAACATACTTTCATCATTGATATGATTGTATATACATGACCATAGGCATGGGGAAATATCCATCTCTTAGAAAGGCTTCACAACCAGAATCCATGCACCTAAGGTAGGTTTCAACAAGTATGCAGGGCTGTGTCCTAAACAAATCGATGGCATACTCGTTGAAACCTTCTTTAATCCATATAATTGACTGACATTCCACAAAAACTGACCTGCATGTACTACCAAGTCCTTTGATAATAATTTTAGAACTTCTATATGGCACTTGAATTACATCTTACATTTATTAACTTTCAAAAACCAAAAACTACAACTTGGTCTACACACTTCTCAACTTACCTTGATCTTTGGCTGACATCAGAGGAGGGCTTAATGCGGGTAGATCATTCAGGGTACCCTTTAATTTCTCTGTAAGACCTTTGACCTCATTTAAGGAGACAAAAACCTCCCCTTCCACTTCAGATTTAAGGAAATCTTGGTCCATGATCCTAAACTGTATGCAGGCCCCTGGGAGGAGACACTGTTCAGGAGTGACATCACTGTGAAAGAATGAGGTATTGTTACTTTTTAAAATGACATCGGAAGATGTTTCACATCAAGTCTTCTAGACTGTGGCAACGTTGCAATTATTTAAATGGTAACCATCACTTTGCAAATATTTATCTCTGTTTTCTACCACAAATTTACATAAAACTTACAATTCAAACAGCTCATCAAAGATTGGATGGAGGGTCTTTTTCTGAACTTTTGTTTTTAGAGTTGGAAGATCAGGGAAAAGGTGTAGTGGTTTCAGTTGCACTTTTACAAATGGATCACTCTGACCTAGAAAGGAAACAGATCTTTAAAATAAAATACTGGATTATGTCTATTTGATTTCTTCTACTTTGTTACAAACTACAGGTGTTACAGCAACCTTGAAAGAGTATTCTAGTGACTAAAGTAAAAGTTTTCAAAAGATGCAGAAAAGCTACATTTCAACAGCATGTTGTACTTGAAAGATGGGCCAACTATTTTCAAAGAAGTGTTTTTAGTGAGAAATTAAATATTCTATGGGGAATGTGTGATATCATCTTCAGGGCAAATTGATTAGACTTGGATATAACATTTCTTTTTAGTTATATCATGCATAAGCCATATATCCCGTGGGAGAAAAGAGGAAGCTAATTGCATAATGGAAAGGAAGACATCCCCCTCTTTCTGCCACCCCCCCCCCCCCCACACACACACAACATCACAAGTTTCACTTAATATCATTCTATAGTGTCAATCATGAGTTTGCTTTCCCTAAGTTACCCTCTACAGTAATACACTCTATGCACATAATGCGACAGGGTTATAAAAACCTAAGTTCACTTGCTCAAAGGATACACATGTTCATACTTTTGTACACCCAGCAGTGTGCATGTTCTTTAAGATGACAGTTACCAGTGTTAAGTGATGACAACAATGCATTAGGCCTATACTATTATTGTTCACCACCCCACCCCACCCAGCATGCAGCATTAAGCAGGTCCAGTATACACTACACTTTACTGTAACAACAAAACTTTGCTTTCCCTTCCCTTCCTTTCCAAGATACCACTTATGCTCTCACCATTGCTGTCCAGAGGTTTTAGGTTAGTTGCATTCATAACCTGAACCTGCAGTTTCTGTGTTTTCTTGTTAAAGGCACACTGGACACTGATACGACCTAATGGTTCATCTTCCATTTCTTCCTACATAATGATAAATTAAAAACAAAGTGTCAACATTTAAAGGAAATATTTCCAAACAAGAATCTAATGAAAGGCTGGCATGGTTCCATTTTCCCCCTCCCCATTTATCCTTTGGCCCCCTAGCTCCCCTCCCTTTTAAGTTGAAAAAAGGAAGCCACTTCACGTTCTTTTACTGAAGTAGTTCATCATTTCGGACTCAATGAAGACATTTTTACTGTATTTTCTATTTCCTGTCAAGTTATTTCACTTATTTCCAACTTCCCCACCCCTCTAAGGTTAATTGCACCACCATCCTATAACTATAATATTCTGCATCCAAAGTTATGAGTACTTCTCAAATATGAGTGATCACTCTCACAGATGAGAGGAGACTAATCCTACACACATTTGCATAAATATCAGCAGTACTATAATTACCTGTTCTAAGAGTTTTGCCTGATATAAGTTCTGTATAAGTTCAGGTGTTGGTACAAGGAAGTTTTCAAGCTGCATCCTAAGTTGTGAGTATTCTTCTCCCTGCATTTCATCCGCCTCCAGACCCTTGCCATCAGCATGAAAGAAATCTTGCAGAATCTATCATAACAATCAAAAAAATAGGTCTGGGGAGCAGTGTTTGCATTTTATGTCGAAATGGCTGTTTTTTACACCTTATCAGCAAATGCATACATCCAAAGTTATTCTTCTGTCATAAAAATTACCATGTGCTAGTATTTACATCCACTGATTTGGTGTTTTGAATTAAAGTTTGCAGTTACACACTTGAAATGCAACGGAAATCCCCAGGTCTTCAAGACCTGGGGATTTCCATGCACTGTGCTCCTTCGCATAGTTTGATCTAGAGGCCTGACTTTTTGCAAGAGACATTGAAGCGCATTACTTCTTTTTACGAATAACTGGATCTCTTAGAATTTTTTTAATTTTATTTTGTTAAAGTATACATGGATATTTTAAAGGATGCATCAAAAGGATCATATTTTCATCGATAATACAGGTGCTGGACATAACAGTCAGTCTACTGCGCCTCTCAACAGTTAATGTTTGGCCTTCACTTCGTAGCACATGGGCCTAGCCAAAATTTTGCAATAACAGTATATGCAGCTTTCAAACATAAAGACAAAAGTAGTATTTAGCAATGTTTGCTTTAAATTTTATCACTTATGACCAAAAAGTGTGGACAAGCTTAAAAATATAAAATTCTACTATCAAATTTACATCTACTTATTTTGAGAAATGCCAACACTGTTGGGGAATTGATGACAATACATAAGGTACTCAAATGTTATATTTTTGCAAGATACTGCTTGGTTTAATTATGCAATATTTATGTTCTGAAGGATTGTAATCATCAGGGGCCATCCACATTTTTCATTATTTTCACATGAGCACAAAACATATTCTTCTTTAGACTCCCTTTTCATGAGCATACTTCGGAAAATGTGAAAACAGAGTTTTGGCCAAAAAATCATTGCCATTTATGATATTTTGAAAAAGTTTCCATTTGTCTTTACACGCCTCCCTGGCAACATACCTTTTGTACTCTTGTGGAAATGACAAAAACTTGAATTATACCGTAATGAAATATGAGAAGGTTTGAAAGATACTTTAGCTGGTGTTTTAAAATAACGTTGAGGTGACTGCTTATTCATTTTACATTGCTTTTCCTGGAATAAATACCTTGAGTGATGCTAACACTCTTCTGACACAGTCACTGTGTTCATGCAGGTTCTGTAAGGATGTGATGATGGAGAGCAATATTAAATGTCATATAAAGCCTTCAATTCAATTTAAATTATTCAATTTAATATTCAATCGGTCAATGTAAGATATGAAATTATAAAACAAGAAAAACTGATGGTTCCTCAGGCTTCATAAAACAAATGTGGGTAAGACAATTACACAAATGTAAGAAAATATATGTAGAATATAAAACATACGAACAAATCTGTGGAAAATATTTCAAAATGAAAAAATATGAAAATCCTAAAGTATTAGCAATAACAAATAAAAGTAGAGAAACCCATCAATATACTGTAAGTTCAAATTATGTACTGATGTGGAAATCAAAATGTTCAACATTTTCCTTATCATCCTTCTAGGAATATACAAGTCAATGGAAGAAATTCCAGGGGTGGAACGACAATCACGAAACTGCATGAGCCATTGTGTAGGTCCAATAATTTATGAACTATGAAAGCACTGTTTATAATAGGAATTATGTAGGCACTTTCTTACAAGATATTCACAGGCCAACTTACACTATTTGTATTGTAACTGCATTTAATGCCAGTTGTCTTTTACTGTTGTATCTGTTGTTCTGCCATATCCCAAGCCTATAGCATTGTCTGTTTACTGTTTAAATAATGCAAAAAGTGGTCTGGTGTGCTTGCAAGAGAATTAAACTGATAGGCTTTTGCAATACATATTTATGGTATGAACCTCAGGTTGTACTGCTGTAGCTTTTTGTACTTAACAACAACTCTAAACCTTGCATTATCTCTCCAAGTTTTCTTACTCCAAAAATTGTTCAGTCTCTCTAAATGTTTCACTACTTACCAACACTTATGTTGTGTTATTTCATACTTGCCAACATTGTCATCTCAAAAAATGGAACATATGTAGCACATGATCCAATGTGCGCGGCGAGGGCACGAGCGCTAACCTCAATGGGTGGGGTCCAGGGGCAAAACTCCTCTTTTCCTCTCTAAATGTTCACTATATATGTTTAAAATCACTTAGGTGTATGCAAAGATTGACTTTATTTTTGCCAAGCTGTTGCTTCACGATTTTTCTGATCATTTACATTTTGATACTAAAAGTTATAAAAATGGAACGTTCTGATTTTTATGGGTTTTAAAAGCTCATAAAATGGAACAGTTCTGCTTAAAACTGAACGGTTGGCAAGTATGTTATTTCTTAAAATGTTAGCAGAATATGTAATCTTCTGAAAAACAACTGAATTATTCTGTTGCAAGTCCAATGATTTCATTCATAGTCACATGCTCCAAGTGAGTTCATGTATCAAGAATTATGCACTTGTCAATTGTGTAACCACAGCCATTCCCCCGGCCCCCATGGGCAGGATTCACTAGACTGAATGTTCACTAGATCAAAGGTTTGCTAGACAGAATATCCTTGCTCTGAACTTAATCCAAACAGTAAACATTATTCTAACCCAAACCCTAATCCTACCCAAGGTTAATCCTTATTCTAATCCTAAACCTAATTTTGTATGTAAACCAAATCCTTCCCAACCCTACCTCTAACAGAAAGTACATTTTTGGGTAAGAGGATCTTTGGTCTTTGATCTAGTGAACCTTCAGTCTAGTGGGTACCCCCACTCCCCATACCACAACAGGGCTATTGAAACATTTTTGCTGGGGATGTGCTATTTATTTTGTTCCCACTATACCAAAATATCGATGGTACTCTTAGCTGGGATGGGCTGAATGGGCCAGGAAAATTATGGGGATTTGGAAGCATGAACTTTCAAACTGTAGTGAGACTTTGCATAGATATTAGCTAGGACATGCAGCTGAATGACACCCAGGGACTTACTCTGGGTTTAGCCAGGAATGAAACACACTTGCAACATTTCCATAAATCACATCCCTGCTTCAATCCCCAGTATGCCTGGTATGGGAAGGGGGGAGGGAGAGTTGTAGTTACAAATAACAGGTGCATTAAACATGACCAATTCAGAGGCATCAATTGTATTGTCAAATAAATTGCAGAAAATGTTACAACAGTTAGAATGGAGTATCACAAGCCCAGTTATTGACATGGCAGCAGCCTAATGACTGACTTACACATTTCATAACTTACCATACTGCGAGAATTCACAATTATCTGGATTTCTTCCAAAACAACCAGCCAAAGTTCACCTAAAATTCTGAAAGGAAATAAAAAGCCACACAGGAATTGAAACAACCACAGCAACAATAAGAGAATATACCAAAAGTGTAACTTGTTCAAAATAATATGGTTACCTTAGAGAAAAACTGCAAAATTTATATATAACATTCAATTTACATGGCAAATAATCTAGATGGCAAAAAATTCTAGTCATGAGCCCTTTATTAAATACCAAATGCTTGCAGGCATCCACTTTCATACAAAAGACACCTCTCACTATCACGACATCTTTCAAGAATGTGTCATCTTTTAAAAGGACACTGTTTATTGAATATTTCAGCTTTGCTTTTTGCAGATTTATTTTGGGCCATCGGAAGGAAGCTTTGCACTCTTATCTAAACGGGACAAAAACTGAAGCTTAAAAAGTTCTTGAGACCTCAAATGAAATGGTAATGTTCCACATAAGTACAAAAGTTACCTGAAGCTTACAAATATTACCTTTTAAAATTGTTCTCCACCACAAAGCTGTGAAGTGTGATCAAGTTGCTGTCCATATACTCCAAAATTGGAACCACAACCTGAAAAAAATTAGAAAATGGGGAAGAGACCCTTTCATATGCCTGGTATATATTTGATGCCTAAAAACAGTTAACATACTGTGCATCAATAAAAGTATGTTAACTTATAAATCATCATTATGGCCTCTAGAGGAATATTGCAATATTTTTGCATAAATCAAAGCCTATTTGCTTGTGAAGCATTGTTATGGTACCTGGGAGAGTATCCCAGTGTTATCACCAGGTATATTGCTTGAACAGCTTTATTATTACTTTTTATCACTTTATATTGCACGTAACATTCCCTTTGCAGAAAAAAAAGTTTAAAGTATGATCCTACAGAGGATGCAAACTGTGCAACAACATCCATAGGAATTGTGACAAAAGATTACAATGAGATTTGTGACAAATGTGACTAGTGGTTACAAGGTCCCCAACAAATAGCGCAAGATTACAATAAAGTTTGCGAAGAGTACAAAGTGGTTAAAATAAGATCCCTAACAAATGTGGAATGATTAAAATAAGGTCCTGTAAGAACCCAGCAAATGAAAGGAGTGATAACAATGAGATCCAAAAAATTGGCAGAGATGAGGGGAAGGGATTAAAATAAGGTCCCAAAAATATAAAAAGAAAGCCAAAAGGCTTAGTGATTCCTTGCCATATACATATATTGTAACAAACATGAATCACCCACATGACAAGCATGTGATCCCTCATAGTTATCCTTCTTGAGATATCCTGTTAATAAGGTCAAAAGCTTTTGAAATCTTGTGACCCAAAATGACCTACTTGCTAAATATAAACAATCCACTGGCTAAGAATGAGATCCCTCATAGTTACCCTTTTTAATTATGATGTTTACTAGGTTGTGACCTTTTGTGACCTCAGATGACCTTTGACCTGCACAAAAAATAATACTGATCATCTTCTCAATATGGTCAATACACAAGGTAAGTATGTGATCCCTCACAGTTACCCTTCTTGAGAGATCATGTTTACAAGGTTTTTGACCTTTTAACCTCTGGTGACCCCAAATAACCTTTGACCTCCACCAAAAACGATAGGGATCATCTACTCAATATGGGCAGTCCACATGGTAAGTATGAGATCCCTCACATTTATCCTTCTGGAGATACTGTGTTTACAAGCAATTTCCAGCATATTTACTATTTGACCCCTTGTGACCCCAAATGACCTTTCACCTCCACCAAAAACAATTGAGATCATCTACTCATTATGGGCAACCTATATGCCAAGTATAAGATCCCTCAGAGTTATCCTCCTGGAGATATTGTGTTTATAAGGATTTACAAGGTTTTGGCCTCTAGTGACCCCAAATGACCTTTGACCTCCACCAAAAACAATAGGGATCATCTACTCATTATAGGCAATTCACATGCTAAGTATGAGATCCCTCACAGTTACCCTTCTTGAAATATTGTGTTTACAAGGTTTTGACCTTTTGACCTCTGGTGACCCCAAATGACCTCTGACCTCCACCAAAAACTGTAAGGATCATCTACTCATTATGGGCAATCCTCATGCTTAGTATGAGATCCCTCACAGTTACCCTTCTTGAGATATAGTGTTTACAAGGTTTTGACCTTTTGACCACTGGTGACCCCGAATGACCTTTGACCTCCACCAAAAACAATAGGGATCATCTACTCAATATGGGCAGTCCACATGGTAAGTATGAGATCCCTCACATTTATCCTTCTGGAGATACCGTGTTTACAAGGTTTTGACCTTTTGACCTCTGGTGACCCCAAATGACCTCTGACCTCCAACAAAAACTGTTAGGATCATCTACTCATTATGGGCAATCCTCATGCTTAGTATGATATCCCTCACAGTTACCCTTCTTGAGATATCATGTTTACAAGGTTTTGACCTTTTGACCACTGGTGACCCCGAATGACCTTTGACCTCCACCAAAAACAATAGGGATCATCTACTCAATATGGGCAGTCCACATGGTAAGTATGAGATCCCTCACATTTATCCTTCTGGAGATACCGTGTTTACAAGGTTTTGACCTTTTGACCTCTGGTGACCCCAAATGACCTCTGACCTCCAACAAAAACTGTTAGGATCATCTACTCATTATGGGCAATCCTCATGCTTAGTATGATATCCCTCACAGTTACCCTTCTTGAGATATCATGTTTACAAGGTTTTGACCTTTTGACCACTGGTGACCCCAAATGACCTTTGACCTCCACCAAAAAACAATAGGGATCATCTACTCAATATGGGCAGTCCACATGGTAAGTATGAGATCCCTCACATTTACCCTTCTGGAGATACCGTGTTTACAAGCAATTTCCAGCATATTTGCTATTTGACCCCTTGTGACCCCAAATGACCTTTCACCTCCACCAAAAACAATAGGGATCATCTACTCATTATGGGCAACCTACCTACCAAGTATAAGATCCCTCAGAGTTACCCTTCTTGAGATATCGTGTTTACAAGGTTTTGACCTTTTGACCTCTTGTGACCCCAAATGACCTTTGACCTCCACCAAAAACAATAGGGATCATCTACTCAATATGGGCAATCTACATGCTGAGTATGAAATCGCTCGGAGTTACCCTTCTTGAGATATCGTGTTTACAAGCAAAGCGTCACATACACACACACACACACATACACCCATACACACACACACATACACACACACACACGACATCACCATCGCATAGATTCCTTCGGCCTTCGGCAAGGAATCAAAAAGAGATCAGGATCAGAGCAATAAAGTGATTATGATGAATCATTACACTTACGACATTTTACACAATGTACTAAGGTTCTTACCTTTTCTCCAGAGACATCTGTTGGTGCTAAGACAATGTCTTCAATACACTTGTGTATGTCACGCTTCATCAGTTTACAAGCATGACATACAATCTTTCCGATGCGATTCCTTATGTCCTCATCTGCACTATCCAGCATGGTTGCTAGCGTCCTCTCACAGGTCATTCTGCTCTGCTGACCGTGTTCCTTCTCTAGCCTAGCAACCACTCCATCAAGATGCAGAGCCTCATATAGGTTAGCAATACCCTGACGGACTTCCTCGAGGTTATTAATGGCAATGCACAACTTTAAACAAAGAAAAGTTCGGACAGCTTTGAGGGCACACACAAGTTACACCCATAACTTTTGAGATACATTAGTATGAGCATGAATGAACACAGGAGAGGCATAGTACTTGTATTAACTCTGTCAAATCTTTGAAGAACCTTCTTATGTCTAGTGCAAGAGCAAAAAAAAAAAAAAATGCTTTGTACCAAACAACAGTAGTTTAAGGTATAAATGCAAACTATCAACAAACAAATATTAATTTTCCATTACTTTGTACTCTACTGCAGTGCACTGTGTACAATCACCTGTTGTTTTATTCAGCCAATTTTAGAAGAAATTTTCTACTCCATCAGAAACCTTTACCTGCATGGTTACTTTACTTCTTTCATTTGAGTGTACTTCTGGGTATGAACAAAGACCCAACTGCCTATCTAAAAGACTATACCAAGACCATGGAAAACATTTGCCTCTTCCACAACTTTTGTCATTTTTGACATCACAATACCAACACCCTACCAGAAACAATGATTCTTGTGAAATCCAGATGTCTGAAAATTTCAAAGCATTGTATTTTTTGGTATTTACCTGATCTGTAACATCAAACCTTCCTTCTGTGTCATAAAAACCATTCACTGTTAGTTTCTGGTGGATAAGTCGACCATATTCTAGAGCACAGTCACAAATGTACTGGAAGAAATAAAACCAGAATGCAGTAATGGTCAAATGTAAGTAAGATTTTACACTAAAGTAAAAGCACAATCTGCAAACAATGACAATACTGAGACTTCAATTTTGCTATACTGGTGTCATTTTTAGAAAAGAAAACCTTCCACATGTACATATGTAACAACTTACGATATTTTCTCAAACATTTGAACTTGCCACTAGTCTTCTTTCCCCAACTGCTTTAAGCAATTAACAAGTTTAAATAATTTATTCTGAGGCAATTTCAACTCAATAGGTAAAGGCACATTTTTCATTCACAAAATTCACACATGAATGAGTTTGATGTACACCAATTTTTTCACAATTCATTGCAATCGAATTTGACTGTGAGTTACTCAGTATTATAAAGTGTGGTCACCTTTTCTTTTGAACTATTTTCAATGTGTTTCTCTGAAATTTTTCTTTTACAGACCTTTTGTAAAATATCCTAAAGTGATGGTTATCAAACCACATTTATTATAATGCATCCTTTCACATACATGTTTAATTAAGTCAAAAACTCACATCTGTCACACAGGTAGCAAAGACATATTCTCCTGACGGATCAGGCCAGCCAAGTTTGTTCCAGAAAGCAGAAAACTGAGAAGAAACCAGAACAATATCTTGGAGGTACTTCACAAAACATTTTTTAGTACCTTTCCATGGTCCTTTAAGGGAAAATGCAGTCCCCCCAATTTGAATTAGTGTACCCCAATACCCCAATTCAAGAATGACTCCTATCAATCATGTGACAATATTTTTGTTACTTATTTGTTAAATTCATGCAGAATAACTCCTTGGTTTACCTTCACTATTCAATGTTTTTATACAGAAACATAATGAAAGATACTTGTGAATGAAATCAGAGGAAATCTGTAAGATTTAGCAGATTTTTGAAAATAAACTAGGGGTGACTGCCTTCTCTCTAAAAAATTCATCTGAATCTATTCGTTCTTTTTTTCTTCTATGCAAGTGCTTCTAAACAACTTTGTCTCTCTTCCCTTCCCATTTCATTTCTACCCCTTCACCATCCCACACCACCACCACATTCTTCACTAACCATGTAAGCTGTATTATCTGAGTTTTCCAAATGGTGTTGGTAGATTTGTGTAACTTTCCTCTGACACATTAAGAAATTTTTCTAACTGTGACTTACCATCATCAGAATCTACCATATCAAATACATGCTTGTTGCAAACAGAGTATGAAAGAGCTACTGTTCTTTTTTTTCATTTACGATTCCTTCTTCTTAATTTCTTGACTATTTGATAATATTTTGAATTTCCACAAATCTTCTTGACTGTACCAATTTCTTGTAAATGGCCACCACAAATTTGAAAATATGAAATCTGATTTACATTTCAGAAAGTCACAGAACAAAGGGTAGTGTCCTAGGCAAGACTTTTTTTCCTCCTTCCATCTATGTTTTTTACTTCTGGTGCGTTTGCATCAAATTTATATACACCAGAGAATATAAGGATTACAAAACAACTTATTCATGAACAAAAAGGAGGAAACATTCGTTTTAAATGGTTACATGAATTAAGAATCAATTGGGTCAAACAAACTCTCACTAACCGAGAAGGCATCCTTTAAGTCTAAATAATTAGCTTTACCTTTTGATTTTTGGTCCTTCTTAGAAAATATATATTCCTCAGTATGAAGAGCAAACTTAAACTTGTAATAAAAACTATTTACATTTGGCTTTATTGACTGAAGTTCACATGAATACAAACTGTCCTAGCCAAGACAGTATGGAGAGGGGCAGTGGGAATGATAGCTCCCCTTGAGCTCATTCTTTAAAGGGATACCATACCAAATTTCACAAATGAGTTTGGTAAACTTTATTTAATATTACTGACACCTTGCCTTTTTCATGTGTTTCCTCCCCCATACCAAGAATCTGCCCCCCCCCCCACCCCAGTAAAGGCTACCTCTGCAAGAAAGAAATGTATTGAAAGAGGCTAAGTTGAGGCACAGCCCTTACCCATATGAAAATAAGGTAAACAAAAAGTTGTGTATTCAAAAATAATGTAACAGTTTGGGAAAAGCAGGATGAAAGAAAGAAATGCAAGCCATGTATTACATACCAGTGAAATGCAATTCATGACGTCCACTGCAGATGTACTGTGTTTTACCATACTGTCCATTGTATTCATCTGGCAAGGAAAAGAATAGAAGAAACTGTAAAATTGTTTACATGTATGATAAAACATCCATTTTAGGAACCAAATCATGAAATACAAAAAAAGATGTGATACATCAAATCATTATTTTTACAATCATTCATTAATGAACCACTGGCAGAATAAAATGTTACAAAATGGATAATACAATACCATGTGCTGGATGTCTCTCCAGTAGTTGCCAAGGTAGCATGCACACTGCCCCTTGACCACCCTCCCTTTGACTCCCCATCTACAACATTAATTCAATACCTCACATGACCTATGTCAGTTAGAAGTGCAAGTATAATTTATCTTTTGGTCCAAATTTCAGACTTAACATCTCATGTCTAACTGCTATCACATATCAATACCAACACCAATGACTGAAGCAAACTGAGCACACATCAAACTTAAAGGGACATTGTACATTTGTAGTATCTAAAATTTTCATATCTTAAAACCATGATTTATATATATATATACAAGGAGAGGCAATTTAAAGTAAGGAAGTGGATAAATTTATTCCAAGACACAAGGTTCTCAAGAATTTCACTTGTTTCATATCTCACCTTAGGCGTACGAGGCAGGGAGTCTGGGGACGCTGCAGCCCTCCCAGAGCAGGGAAAATGCATATTTCAGGGCACTGACACTTGTATTTTCAGGGCAAGGGGCAGTGCAATGGGCAGTGCAGTGGGCAGCGGAATTTGCCAACAGGGCAAAATGCTTATTAGTTGCACAACGCATACTATTGAATATATGGAGCAGAAAATGTAAGTTTATCATAAGGGATACTCAACGCACAGAAAGGGGAAAATCAGGGCAATTTGCAAAATTTTCAGGGCAAGCACCCTTTCCCCTCCCCCCCCCCCTGAAATGTCTTCCCGTACGCCTATGTATCTCACGACTTATTTGTTTTACACCCAAACTTTCAAGTTTTCAAATGATACAAGATGTAACTCTTGTAATCGTTATTTTGGGGAAGAAAAGCTACTTCCAAAATTTATTGGAAGACTGGATGGTTTAATAAAGATAAGTGCAATTTCCTGTCTGTGACATATTGATGTAATGCAAACACAATAACTTGCTTCAGCTAGCTTTCTTACACCTATGAACAGTGTACTGTCCAAGTATGAGAATCAACATTTTACCTCTTGTTGTCATTTATATTGAACAGGAGTTCATTTACTCCTTTTTTATGAATAGGTCTTCCAGAATCTTACATAAATAGCAATGACCAACTGTCAATTCTTTGTCATGTACCTAGCATTCCTGATTAAAAAATGATTAAAAAACTGGCTAAAATATGACTAAACACAATTGTACTGAAGTAAGAGTATGAGTGAAAACTTGCCATAAGTCTGAAAAAAGGAATAACAATTGAATCACCTGATCTAATTCTACTGCTTTCTTGATCCTCTCCATTGATTCCTGTTTTGTCAGATGAAACCATCTCTCTACTGTCTTCTTAAAGACCAAGTAAAACTTAGCTGTGGGAGTAGGGTCAGCACTGAAACAGAAAAATGCTAAATGCAACTTTCATATACTGTATGACCGTTATCAATCGTCTAAACAGATTTAGATATTCACAAAAAGTATGCCAAGGCGATTAAGTAATAATTACAACACCGCACAAAACAAAAATATTAAGCACAAATGGCAGGGAGGCAAAGTATTACATTAAGAAAACTTGTCTGCAGGCATTAAAATGGTTTTCTGAAACCCGATAGATGCTGTTGATCAGGATACAAATGTTCTGGGAAAAAATTGTGCTGTTAAAAAGTCTACAGGGTCTATTTTGGGGTGCACAGGGCTATTTTACTGTTCTGGGGCAAGTGCTTCAGAAAGGAACAAGAGTTTTGTAACATTTGGTATTTTTAACCCTAGGCCTCCTCGACATCTCTCTGAGGGTGGTTCTGGCTGTTGCAGGGGCAAATCTCTATCACCCCTGTGCATTCTGTATGAGCCTAGTCCTTTACTATGAGAAGTGAGTCTTGCTGATATGTTCATATTACCTATGTGAAACAACAAATGTGTCTCACTCAATATTGCAACAGTGGGATTAACTGATAGTAATGAGATTCTTTTGTACAATGGAGCACACACTTTCACACATTAAGGGTCCTTCCATTTGTGGCCTACTTATTGACTACAAAATTTAACAACGGCCCACAAGATAAATTTTGGGCCCACTCTTGGAGGTAAACAATCAGCCTCCAGCTTAAAGAGATGTCAAAGGGATTCAGTGAGACCTTCCACCTCCTTCCCCTTAATTATACTTTACTACAAAATACAGCAACTGATAAACTTACCTTGAATCTTCACAAATATAGATAGCATCGAATGTCTTTAAAGCTTGGTAAAGCTGAAAGAGGGAGGAGCTGGCATCAAGGCTTTCATCCAGTGATAGATTTGCTTTACTTGCATCCTGTAAGGCACTGCGAACATCTTGCATGACCTGAGTGATCCAATTAAAACCAGTTGTATTTAATGAGGGAAAATATAAGTTGTGACATCAAACTGACTTACACTTCTTAAGAAAACAATTTAAACACCTTTGAGTGAAATGGAAAACAGTGGCACGTGAATTATAATGGTATATTTATTTTTTTGAAACAAGTTCTTGCTATGTCATTTTCAATGGGCCCATGTTCTGCTCTGACCACACTTACGGTAATGCTGCTATATACACAACTGTTTTTGCGGCTCATTTACAAAATTATCTCCCTTCAGACACTAATACATAACAAACGAAATGAATAATATAATCTACTGTAAGTAACCAGCTTACCTTGAAATCCTGAATCAACCAAATACCCTCAACTTCAAAACTCTAAGTAAAGTGAAGTGAAAAGGACACCCATAATTCATTATTCAACAGCTAGAGATGCCAGATTGAGCTGTTCAAATTTCTTGAGTCTATAGAATGGTTTCACTGACCTCACATGATCGCACGTCTCTTTGGTTTTGAAGGGCAAGATCGCGCATCTCTTTGGTTTTGACGGGCATGCGTCCATTGTGTCACAGCAGTATCTGTGGTTATGTCGTGCGTGTGTGCTGTAAATATGCTTACTGCGTGTGTGTTTTGCCCTTCAGTGCCTGGGAATCACATGCATGTAATGTCACATGGAATCCCTCTATAAGCAGCCATCAGACACATCTCACCTTACACTGCCACACCACTGCTAGGGCTGATGTGCGAAAGTTTACAAATGTTGGCAGCCTTTGTAGCAATGGGTAATTAGTGATATCAAAAAGACAAATTCCCTTCTACTTTACACATCCTTTCTTCCTTGACTGTGAGATTTGGGGAGATTTTACGAAACTGTAATGTATTTTTAAAAGGTTTGGCAAGCCTAAGTCACGTTCATTAAAAAATATTTGAATCTCCTGCCTGATTATGACACACTGGCATAACATATCTGCTTACTCACCACACTGACAACAATCCTCCCACAGAAAAAAACATTCACATCATAGACAAACAAATTTTGTATATGTTCTAGAACCCACCTTCAAATCCAACTTTTGAAAAATAATAGCAACTGAAAACACAAAAGGTATAAACTTTAAGTCTGTTAAAATTTCAAGAGAAAAGTAGACATTTTTTATTTCCAGCAGACAAGCTTTCTTACCAATTCACCAAACTGTCTGTGCAAAATATCTATGAAGTCCAGACTGACAACTTGTTTGTAAACATGGGCCATTGGTCCAAGGTCCTTTCTGACGTGTTCCCTCATTGCTTCTGTCAGCCGGGCCAGACATGTGACAGCCCTACTGGGGTCGTTACCATCCACCATCTTCTCCGCGTCTGATTTCATGGTTAAATATAGAGCACAACAGTCTGCCTAATGTGTCAAAGGTCAAAATCAAAACTTGTTATCTCTTGAAAAACAAACTCACCAGCAACTTAATTACCAGCAAGCTGTTAACTGTGCAATACACACTTCTCCTGTACAAAGGCAGAGGATCTCAAGGTACCATCATACACATCAAGTGTCCCCACCATGGGTGTAAGTTAGGTTTGTGCAGCTTAACTTTAAGCTTACAAAGATGGCTGCTGGTAAATGTCTTCTGAGTAAAGTCTGGACTTTAGAGGATCAGTATACACTGACTGATATGCAACTTTTTGAGAAATAAAACTTGAAAAAATAACTAAGAATTTGCATATGTTTTTCATACATGTTGTATTTTTTCTTAAATTTAGCAGATTGGTTTCACTGAAACATACAGACAACAGAAGCTCAAGCCGTTTTGGAAGGTGTAAACTCATTCACAGTGGTGACATATTTAGTCATAAGGTCCTCTGTCCATTTTTCCATGTCTGCGGTGCATCCCCATTTCTCCACTAAAGGTGATACATACCTATCAACCAGGGCTGGAGAAAATGTTTATTTCCCAGAAAGGGGAGTCAAATTTTCCACAGTTCCTCCCATACTTTCATGTTGGCTACATAAAAGGTGCAAATTTCCCTCCAATGACCAAACTTTCCCTCTGAATACTCAAATTTCCCAAGAAGGAGCCTCTTAAGTTCCCATTTTTTCCATCCAGGCCTATCAACTGAAACATAGCAACATACAAGAAACCAAAACAGCACACTCTAGACAAGGAACCTCTTGTAGATAAGGTGTCCAACCTCTGTGTACCAGCTGTGTGGTAATGTTACTACACAGTGGAGGTAATCTAATCAAAGTCCCTGGTGATGTGCACCCATACACAGATACCATCCTTTTCCAAAAGTCATTCATTTGTGAGTGAATCTCGCTAAGCATCCCTTTTTGGGCAAACGAATAATTTATTCAACCTACTTTTGCTGACTTAATGAGACCTCATGCATGCTATATTTAATATATGAATCATTTCATTTCAAACTCTTGGATGAGGTTATTTCACAAAGTTTGTTTCACATTTGACAAACATTTCTTCTCAATTTGTACAGGTATTTAACAAATTTTTTATCAAAATGTGAATTAAAATAGTTGCAGTCAATCAAGTAAATCTTTCAAAACATCACCATTGCAGCATTTTCTGGTTTTAGCATTTATTTTGGTTTTTAACAGCTTTTCTCTTGGGTTTTCATTCCTCTAAAGATAAATAATGGTATATTACCAAAAGCAAGGTTTGCCCCTTCTTGTAAAAAAAAAAAGAAAAAAAAGGCGATTTTCTATATAACTCCATAATATGATGTAACAACAGGATGTTTCCTTTGTCAAATAATTCAGTTCAAAGATTGACTTTACCAACCTTAATAGCTGCTACAATGCTTGGTTTTATCCCGGCCTGGTAAAGCTTGAGTTGTAATCCTTTATCAAGGATGAAGGATTCATTCAAACATCTGAATGAAAAAAAAGGCAACACTTTAAAAATCAAATTAAAACTGGTCTTCAACAGAGCTTTTTTCAATGGCATACTTCCCTTTGCATTTTGTCTTTACTTTAATGATTTTCAAGACTTAAAATATTACTAATTAAGCTTTAACAAAAGTAGCCTATTTGCTCACACATATTCACGAATGTAATTTCAAGGAAAATATCTCAATCCTATCCCATAAAGTATTTTTTGTTAATAAAAGAATTTCAGTGAGTACGCTGTCATATGAATTGATATTTAGTCCAGTTTTTATCAGAAGAAAGAGGCTCTGACTTCTTCAGTCCACTTGTGATAAAAGCTTGACTTAATCTCAAATCATCTGACAGTGTACCCTTTGAAACTCTTCTATTTCTATGGAATCCCTTTGTGAAAGCCTTTCTACCTATTTTTGCTTACTGTATTCCTGCTATACACTCTTTGATGTTACAACAAACTTTGGTATAAGCATCTGACCAAAATTAAAAGAAAAAGGTACTTCACAAATTTTAGTGGTGAAAATGAAATAATCATATAAAAGTGTACCTACTTCAACATTACAGACAACCGAACCATAGCATCCACGTCATTTCCAGGGAACAATGAACGCTGCTTCTCCAAACGACTCACAGAGATGCTGATAAACCTGTACAGTCCACCCCTGACAATAGGTTTCTTGAAATGACAACGAAACTTACAGTTAATTATTGCACAGAACACTACAATACTCAAAGACAAACATATTAGTGATTTTTTCAACATGAGTGGTGGTGTAAACAAATTAATGGATGGTGATATAAGAATGTCCACAATGTAAGAAAATCTGCCCCCCAAAAAAGAAAAATCCACCCAAAACAATGGCACATATCATATACTGACTAAAAAACACATCAAATGCTAAACAGTGCAACCAATATCATCACACCTGTACAAACTTTTACTAAACTTTGACATAAAGATTCCAGTTAATACTAAAATGGCCATGTCCACACCATATCAATTGATCATCAAAACCACAGACACATTTGAAAGGGGGATTTTCGTAAAAAATTTCAGTGATCTAAACATGTCTAATGACTTCAACGGTAGGTAACATTTTTACTTTCAATCAAGGATAGGCGCTCTCTCTAAACAAATACGATGAGATACAAAACAAAGAAAAAGGTTGTCGACTGCGTCCTAGGCTCAAATCTTATGAATATTGCATGCTTGTTTTCTCAAGGCTGTGAGAGGATGAGAGAGATGAGACAAGAATGTCTGCTTACATCTTTTTCTTTAATGACTGGCTTTGAAGAGCAGGACAACTGCTGTAGTAGAGAGTGAATGGTAGTATACTGCAAAACAGGTAAACAACAGGATTGACTGTAGGCAATCCATTGGCTGGAGAGAAAAGGCAGAGAGCGAAATTGTACCAAATGTTAAAATAAACACAACCTTACCAGGAGCAAAGTTAATAAAATGCAGCTCCAAGCACATGCAAATCTTGAGAAAACTGGGAGCTAAGTTTAGTCATTTTGCTACCTTTTGAATTTTTTGATATTCAAATTTTTTAACTTTAACTCTTTCTGAAATTTTTGATGTTCAGTTAACACTTTATCTCTTTTGAACACTTTATAACACTTTTTGATTTCCAGTTAACACAAACACTTTCTTCAAAACAAGTGAGCATTATAACACTACAACTGGAACTTGATTGTAGCTTATAGTGGAACAGGGCACAAATGTCATGTCAGCCTACTGTCTGTTGAAGGTCAAGTGAAAGTTTAATTTATTTTTCTGATTTGATAGATTTCCTACATTCTACTTTAAAACTCTTTCTTAATTTCACATAAAATATTAAAGATTTGTGATGCTAAGCCATGACTGGAGCTTTACATTACAATGCAAAATATGCTTAATTCTACAACCTCTAGCCATCCGTTATTGAGAATCCTGCACTCTGATTGGTTATAAACACTGACCTGTTATTCCACAACACACAATCAAAATTTGTAAAAACTGATAAAAATGAAGTTTTCCACACATTTTCGGTGGTAGGATAAGAATAAATCACATTTGTCAGGCTATTACTGTCTCATAAACTGTCTAGACTCCGAATTTGGTAAAATAACGGACTTGGCTTCGCCTCGTCTGTTACTTTGCCAAATTTGCAGTCTCGACAGTTTATTCACCAATAAAAGTCTGCTAAATGTGATTTGTTCCTTAAGTACCTGACCGCTTGCTCTTCTACAGGGACTGCATGTTGCACTGCATACTGTAACAAAAGACTTTTGCCAAGAGGTGAGAGCTGGCCATTCCAGTCATCCTTAGGATTCTGCTTCTTCCTACTGGAAGCTTCATAATGTACACATTTGTACCAGAGAGTCTGTAGGGCCTGGTCAGCACTCAATATGTGCATTGCATGTTCAAAATTCTGAAAACAAGAAAATCATTATTGACAGCACTGAGGATGAACATCTGCTACTCAGAAATCTCAAACTGGACATATGTGACACAATACGTTATTTATAAGGCTATTGTTATAGAACAAGTGTTCTTAAGTGTTTTGGACCACAGGTCACTTTTACTTGAGTTTCAGCTTTAAATTTATTGTTGTAGCCATGGTTTTCTTAAACAGCTTTTGTTCTTTTCAAAGGTTTGGGCTCCTTGAATCTCCCAGTGGCTATTTTTGCGCACGTCGATGGCACTTGGGGTCTGGGAGCCACCACTGTAGAACATAGGGTACAGAATAAAGTGCCTTGTAATATTACCTGTCCCACAAAATTATAACTGCTATGAAATTTCCTTACAATTAATAAAGTATTAGTTTTGATAAATGTCACTTACCCTATGCGTCCAATGGAATCTCAGCTTCACTTCACCATAATATTTCTTTGGAGTTTTACCCTGTAGCGGAAACCAATCTTCCATACCATTGCATGGTATTGACTGAGGAAAGAATTAGCAAAAGTTATTGCAATCTAGTTACAAATTCAAGGAAAGCCTTTATATCACCTCAAAACACAATCATGAAATGTTGAATGTAACCACTATTTAATGACCCTGAAACTTCTTAAATGATACACAGGGCCAAAATAAATGCAGATTTCCCTGGAATGCAACTCAGATTTCCCGCAAGAACTGTTAGTGATCACCGTCTTGAGGGGTGGAGATATAAGGGAAGGGGAACACGGGGAAGGCATCTCCTCTCCCTGTTTGTAAAATATTGCTTTCAGGGGGGGGAATTAGATATAAATGGTGCTATCTTTTTCATTGTTTACATGCATGCACTACAAATTATCATTTTTGTGACGAAGTCAGAAATAAATGGTTTCAAGTTTTCAACTTTTATATTTGTGACTGTTTCATGCTATTTTTGTCTTAATTTGCATGAAGTGGGATGGGATTGAAAGGTGGAACATACAAATACAGTATACACCTATAGAAAAAATATTAAATAGTGTTATATTTAACACTGCCGCGATACTATTACTGTCTGTTCTAGACGCATGTGTGTTCTTTTTTGCCATATATTTAGGAAACTTTGGACGTAAAAATTTTGCAAGTAGTTTGAATAGCAATAAAAAATTACGAGCAATATAAAGATAGGAACCATTTTAGTATGTAAGGTAGTACCATGATAGAAGTAACAGAAAAGAAGACTTTTTTCGTGCACACAGCGCAAAATACCTCTTGAAAGAATGAGTACGATTTTAAATCTGATGGAGTGAATTTTACTTCAGAAAAAGTTTCTCCACCAAAAATACGAAGTTTTGGCGATTGATTCGAGACAAAAGAATGTCATTGTGGTCGAAATAAGTGCATACCTTATGAAGACATTAACTGTATCCCAAAATTTACTTCTTTAGATCATGAAATCATGTCATGTTAATTTTACTGATAACTTGACAAGTATGAAACCTAGCAACATCGAAAGTCTAGCCACGTGCTGTATATCCATTTGGGCATCTGCAAAATTTCTAGTAGGTCTTTCGCGCTACTTCTGGGCCTTAGTTTTGGACTGTTACCCATCCACACGCACTGCTTGCAAATATTTATGAGCTGTCTTTTGATGTTCATTTCTAGAGATACAGTAGGCTGGAGGCTATTATTTATAGTAGGCCTGTGCTGTTTCGTTATCTAGTATAGGGGCAGCCTGACGTTAGAAACACTCATCGCAGGGCTTGTTTCTGGTAAAAAGTGCAATTTAACAAAAGCATGGTACAGTGGTATGGAAACAGACAAAAGCAACTCCATTTCAACATAATCGTGAATGAGATGAGGGTAAATACATTTTGTTCGTTGCAATAACCATGCTATTTCGCGAAGATCAAAAGGGAAAGATTGAAAAACGCTACCCAGGTAGTAATTTTCTACCCGGGTAGTAACAGCGTTGGTCAGGTACCCAGGTACCCGATGCAAACACTAATCCCAATCAATATTTTTCACTGCACTCCCCACACTATAGACTACCACAGACAGTTGCAGGTCGGTGTCGTGTCGCTCCAAGATGCAGATTCTACATACTGCTGTATTAGTGCTACCAGTTATGAAACACATTATCGCGTAAGGGCGATAATATCGCGAAGGGCGATAATATCCGACATTTTTCTTTGAAATTTTTCTTTTTTTTTATATGTATTGAAACAAAGTCATTGCTCTTAAATCAGACCTTTTTGCTGGTATGGCTTCTGGAGCTATGACTAGGGCTTTTTTTTTAATGATAATTTTTTTTATGGTCAGTGGAAATTTCCCGCGAGTGACGGCATTCACAGCAAATTTCCTGGGAATGAGCTTCCCGAATTCCACATTTTTTCCCGGCGTGATGATACATTCCCCCATGTGTAATGTATAACCATCAAGAAATGACCAAACATGTAATGGCCATTGACTTATAAGTAATTACCAACCGTCATAAGGACCTTTTATGGTATGTCCACACTCCAAAAGATAAAAGGTCTTTGTGGTACATGGTATCATTCACAGTACAAGGGATGGCTCCTGGACAACCTTTCCCAGATTATTCCCACCTGCACAATTACAACCATGACAATTACCCCTAAAACAACTCTCCCAGCCTAGGCTCCAAACAATGTTGGAATTGTCCTGGGTGGGATTTATCATAGTAGGAACTGCCCAGGGTAGAAAAATGTCCAAAATTTCTAAGGGCATTTTCTGAGGGAATCATGTGGGGAGTTGTACAGTCCAGGGGGGGGGGACTCAACATTGACAAGGGAGTACCAAGCATGACCAAGAATCCACGTAAATAGGGTAGTTTTTTGAGAATAGGCAAGATACATATGTAGCATGGAAAGGGTTTGAAAAACCACCAAAATGAAGAAAAAGGGTGTACTTTCGTATACCAGGCTTTTGTACTAGGTGTTGTTTGGGAAATTTCCCAGGGAAATTTCCAAAAGAAAAAATAAGTTTTGAAATTGGAACATTCAGAAAATTCAGTAATTGGAAGAAGTTTTGTTGTTTTAATCAAATACAAACCTTTTTATACTGTTATTACGTTCACCCCTGATGAAACGGGCGAATGCACACTGGTAGCGTTTTCAAAAGTTCATGAAATGACCATCAAATATGGTGGTTAGGCCTATACTTATTTAGGGTGTATGTTGAGTCTCGGGCAAAGACGTGTTTAGGGTGCTTTCAAAAAATCAAAGGTCATGCCTGATACCCCTTTGTCAATGATCACTGCCCCCCTGGGTTGTACAGTCACACATGGGATAATGTACAATGACCTCTCACGCAGTGTTATATGGCATGACTCTGAAGGTAATTTCTGTTTAGTTTTATGCTCACAGCAACAAACCATGTTGTAAGTGGGCCTGCATGTGCATGTGCATAAAGGGAGTTTAAGTGTACCTAAAGTCTAAACTTTTTAAAATATGTGTTACAAAGCTCGAACCAGAAAGCCTAAGGGCTTAGTGATTCCTTGCCGAATGGGGATGCTTTGTTGTACTGAGGTTTATCCCTCAAATTTATCTACCTTGACTACATCATTTTACGATATTTTAACAATTTCACCTCTGCTGACCTCACACGAACTTTGAACCCCGCCAAATATAACAAACAAGAAAAACGAAAGTGTCTTGAAAGGAATTCAACTCCAATGGATCTTGGATCTTGAAAATTCTTGGGAAATTTTGTTTTTTGTCCTCTGGTGACCCTTGATTACTATCTTGGGAATTCTTGGGAAATTTTGCTTTTTGACCTCTGGTGACCCCATATAACAATCTTGGAAATTCTTGGGAAATTTTGCTTTTTGACCCTTGGTGACCTCAGATTACGATCTTGGGAATTCTTGGGAAATTTTGCTTTTTGACCTCTGATAACCAGATAACGATCTTGGGAATTCTTGGGAAATTTTGCTTTCTGACCTCTGGTGAAACCAGAGGACAATCTTGGGAATACTTGCGATATTTTGCTTTTTGACCTCTGATGACCCCATATGATGATCTTGGGAATTCTTGGGAAACTTTGCTTTTTAACCTATAGTGACCCCGGATAACAATCTTGAGAATTCTTGGGAAATGTTGCTTTTGATCCCAGTGACCCCAGATGACAACCTTGGGAATTCTTGGGAAATTTTGTTTTTTGACCTCTGGTAACCCCAGATGACCTTGACCTCCACCAAAATTGATAGGGTTTTTCCTCTCAACATGGCAAATTTATATACCAAATATGGAAAGTGGCTGTCATTGCTATCTTGAGATATCGTGATTACAAGCCATTTACAAGGTTTCTGTAGTTCAACCTCTGGTGACCTCAGATGACCTTTGACCTCTACCAAAAACAATAGCATTCTTCCTCTCAACATGACAAATCTATATCCGCCATTCCTATCTTGACATATCCCAATTTCAAGATTTTCGGTCTTTGACCTTGGTGACCTCAAATGACCTTTGACCTCCACCAAAAATAATAGGGTTCTTTCTCTCAATATGACATATCTATATACCAAATATGAAAAGTGTTGGTCACTCCTATCTTGAGATATAGTGATTACAAGCTTTTTGGCCTTTTACCTAAGGTGACCTCAATGACCTCTGACCTTCACCAAAAATTTTAGGGTTCTTCCTCTCAACATGATGAATCTATATACCAAATATGAAAAGTGTCGGTCATTCCTATCTTGAGATAGCTTGACTACGAGCCTTTTCGGCTTTTAACCTGCGGTGGCCTCAAATGACCTTTAACCTCAACCAAAAACAATAGGCTTCTTCCTCTTGACATGTAAAATCTGTATACAGTAAAACCTCGTTTATCCGAACCCCGTTTATCCGAAACCCCGTTTATCCGAACTAGCCGTCAGATTTAACAACAACAATAGTCAACACAATTACAGTAGTATACACCAAGTTTTAAGTGCTTTACAAAATTCAACGTAAATTTTTGCAGAAATGCAATAATTTTTCTCGGGACTTTGAGAGCAATGGAAAGATGTCACGATGGCTAAAACAGCCGACATGTGGACATAGAAAAAAATCTGTTATCTCTTTGTCAAATTTGGAAGAAATATCGTACGTATTTGCTTTGAAATTCTTGTTAGGAGCCATTAGTCGGTATAGGCTCAATATCCTCTCATACAAAAATACGTTAGGCTAGCGTAAGTCTTAGTTTCCCTAGATCTGAAAAGTTAGTAACGTAGTGAGCTTCATACCTAAAAATAATGAAAGTAGACCTTACAAAAACATTGCGAACTGATGTTTGAGAGTCTCCTACACATGTGTCTCTAACATTTCTTGAAATTTTTGCAGAATTTATACTCTAGATACCTCTCCAGATCGTTACAGCTTTTCTTCAGCACACACATTCATTTAGTGTGTAGAAAGCATTGGTCATTCAGACGAGCAAAGGCTCAAATTTTTGGAATAAAATCTCTCTGTTTTAGACTTCTTAAAATTTATTTGTCATATCGTCGGTCACAAAAAAATAGTAACGAAATATTTTGGGGGATTTTGTCTGCAGTTTTAAGCCGTTTCGGAATTATTTTGGAAATGTGTTGACACACTGTCTTATATGGACCCAGTGTACCGTACTTAAGGCAAAAACTTGGAACCCCGTTTATCCGAACTTTTTCGTTATCCGAACAACCTTCGGTCCCGATGTGTTCGGATAAACGGGGTTTTACTGTACCAAATATGAAAAGTGTCCGCCTTTGCTACCTTCAGATATCGTGTTTACTAGGCTTTCGCCGTTTAACCTCTGGTGACCTAAGATGACCTTTGACCTCTACCAAAAACAATAGAGTTCTTCCTCTTAACATGACAAATCTATATACCAAATATGAAAAGTGTCGGTCATTGCTATCTTGAGATATCGTGTTTACAAGCCGTTTACAAGGTTTTCGCAGATTAACCTCTGGCGACTTCAGATGACCTTTGACCTCTACCAAAAGCAATAGGCTTCTTCCTCTTGACATGACAAATCTGTATACCAAATATGAAAAGTGTCGGCCTTTGCTATCTTGAGATATCGTGTTTACGAGGTTTTTCGCAGTTTAACCTCTGGTGACCTCAGATGACCTTTGACCTCTACCAATAACAATAGGGTTCTTCCTCTCAACATGACAAATCTATATACCAAATATGAAAAGTGTCGGTCATTGCTATCTCGAGATATCGTGTTTACAAGCCGTTTACGAGGTTTTCGCAGATTGACCTCCAGTGACCCCGGATGACCTTTGACCTCTACCAAAAACAATAGGGTTCTTCCTCTTGACATGACAAATCTGTATACCACGTATGAAAAGTGTCGGTCATTGCTAACTTGAGATATCAAGTTTACAAAGTTTTCGGTTTTTGCCCTCTGGTGACCTCAAATGACCTTTGACCTCCACCAAAAACAATAGGGTCCTTCCTCTCAACATGACAAATCTACATACCAAATATGAAAAGTGTCGGTCATTGCTATCTCGAGATATCGTGTTTACAAGCTAGGCGTCACATACACACACACACACACACACATACACCCATACATACATACACACACACGCACACACGACATCACCATCGCATAGATTCCTTGCCTGCCTTCGGCAAGGAATCAAAAATGAATCCAAATGGTCCAAATCCCATCTGTAGGGCATTCCTGAGCTGAGAAATAAAACATTAAAGTGTATTCACTCAATTTAAAATGGTAGATTGCACAATAATTTGTGATGTCATTCTTGTACTACTCAAATTACATTCTTTGTTTTTCTTTGTTCTTTCGAAAGCCACTGCACCTTGTACCAAAATATTATCACTTCCTTACTGTTATAGAGTGACTTGACTAATACAAAGCCTTTCCATACAAAATGATATGCCAGACAACAGAAAAGTTCATACAAACATTTTACTTTCAAAAGGAAACAAAAGCTGGTTATATGAGTTGTACAAGAAGGACATCACAACTTATTGTGCAATCGACTATTTCAAATTAAGGGAATAAGTTTCAACATGTTATATCTCAGGAATAGAGTAAGCTATGAAAATGGGAGTTGGATTAATGAAATTCATTTTCCAACCTCTAAAACATATATTCTTATAACTCTAAACTTATGGTACACTTTAAAATGTATCTGATATCTAAAATCACAAAACTAGTATGTATCAAAGGTACAGAAAAATTACTCAAAAGGTCCAACTCCCATCTTAACAGGACATTGTGTGCTAATATGTAAAATTCTGAAAATTAATGTACTTGATTTGAAATAACAGATTGTATGTCAAGTAACTTGAAATGTCAATGTTTTTACTACTTATATTACCATTTTTGCTTTTCGTTGTTTTTGATGTTTCCTAAAGCCACTGCACCTAGTTCCAAAACGAGATCACTTTTTAAGTGTGACAGAATAACCTGACTAAACAAGCCATTTCCCCAACACCATGTTATGCAAGAAATTAATGAAGTAGGAAATGTCATACCCACATTTTCATTTCAAAAGGACTAAAAAGCAGGCAATACAAGGTGTACAAGAAGGACATGATAAGTTACTTCACAATCAACTATTTCAAATAAAGAGTAATTTATTCCCAAACTGCATACCTCAGTGAATGAACAAGCTATAAAGATATAAGTTGGAACACAGATTAATTTTTCAATCTTTGTAATATATATCTATGTAATTTTATACAGTAGGAACACTTAAAATTCAGGAACTACACTGTAGTGTTCAAATGTTGGGTAGCAGTTTTGAGGTTCTAATTCTTAAGCATAAAATTCTTGACAACACTGGGATTACACATAACTCCAGTACTGCCATCAAAATATCTGCAATTGTGTCATTCCCAGCAAATGACAAAATGGTGCATCAACATTTCATAGCTGTGTAGCAAGTTTACTAGGTCGCCTAGTAAAATAAGATGCACCCATACCAGATATATTATTCCTCAGTATGTTTTGCTTTCAACTCAGAGGATATATCAGGACTGTAAGTCCAATGCACTTTTCAGTCTCTGCACTATTCTCATTTAGCAGAGTTCAAAGAAATTGGGTATTCTTGCCTCTTCTCCTTCACTCTCTTCTGTGACTTTACATGCTACATACTAAACCAAAAGTTAAGTTTTAAGGGAACCCTTGATATAAACAGAAACACAAATCTACTCTAGTCACAATAAACAAGAAATCACCAGAATGTAAACCAGGATTTCAATGACACCATCAAATTTCACTGGCAGATTAAAATATGTAAAATTCTTAGTAAAGATGTCAGTAAATAAAACTTAAACTGAAAATTAAGTAGAAAATATAAATTTTTACTGGCTATTAGTGAAAGGAAGTATAATGTCATTATTTTTGTTATTGAAAATGAATATAAAATAAGGCCAGGACCATCCCACATAAATGGTAAAAAATAGTATTTAAGAGAGTATGTAAGACATTTCAAAACAAGGGCACTCTTTATTTTGATGGACCCAGAGTGTTTCTTGGGTTCATGTGTTCATCTGTTTATAATTCCAACTTGTTCCAAAATTCTGGCCACCTGCACTTTTTAAAACTGTAACTGGGGGAAAGGCTCACCATCTGCCATTATCTAAATGCTTTATAAAAGGCATTTTTAGATAATATGATAATTTAAATCTGACATTTTAGAAGAGGGTGTCGAGAAAATTATAAATGAATGACATAAAAAATCTTCTTTCTTCAATGAAGCTAGTGTACATCTATTGCTCTGGCTTCATAGGCACAGCCTCATGGAACTTAACTATCTTGACAACAAAAATTCACTTTTCTTGAACCCTGTCCCCCCATTCAACTCTACATATATCCTCTTTTACTTTGAGAATCTAAGTGTGTTGCCTCTCTTAATTAATAGCCACGTTGCTGCGCAATCTACATATCACAGGTCTACACAAATCATTGACCAAACAGAGTGCCTTTTTGCATGCCTTCATCTATTTTCATTGGTGGTCCTTTTTTCAAAGAATGGAGGACCAGTCACAAACTTCAGGGTCAAGGGATATTACATAGGGTGATAAGAGACTGCTTTCAAAGTTTAAATTTTCTAACAGCCCTCTAATTTTCAGAAACCCTGATGTAGTGACTTTTCCAGGTTGTAAGTAAGCCATGCATAACACTTACATTTAATGGAATAACAGCAACACCTTCAAAATCATTTAGTGATGTGCTTCCCTTTCTGGATGTCTTAGCAACCTCTTTGAAAAGTCTGAAAGAAAAGCAAATCAACCAGTTTGGTTATGTAGGGAATGTACATGTAATGAAGGCTGTCACACTCAGACAATATTTTCTTCATAGATTTGAAGAGATGGTCATCCTGGCTGGTTTTGCAAAATGGACAACATATGTCAGATGCTAGCTAGACTAAAAAACTCTAGCTCCCTACCCATCAGTTACATATTAGTTTCCCTGTGTTAGTCTCACAAAATTCTGTATAACATCCCTTGAATGTATCAATGTATGTGTGATATTTCTAATGGTGTTAAAAAGAATCAAAGTGAAACAGAAACTTCAACTTGGAACAAAAACTAATGAGCGTGAGAGCCAGGGAAGTATTAAAAGCCAGTCACGGAAATACTTCAACCCACAATAAATAGGTTCAAAGAAGTAGTCTGTCAAAGTTTCTCCTTTTTCAGGTCAGACTGGATTGCATTGCATTGTATACCATTTTAATGCATCAGGCACACAGACTGGGAAGGGGTTAGGCATAATGCCCCAAATCACTGAATTCTTGGGGATAATATTCTGATATACCTCCCTGCTCCTTGACATGAAATCTTTGTTATGAAATGCCCTGAAGGCCCCAGGATCACATGCAAACAGGGCAGGCTAATTAAGCTTTACACCCAACAATGCCGCTGAAATCATCAAATTAGTGTAGTGTGTCTGGGGGCATCGCAAGGGCATTCAGCCTGAAAGGGAGTGGTGGTCTGCCATGTTTTGCCACAAAAGAAAATGCTGACAGAACAAAGATGTGCGTAGCATGAGACAAGTATATGTGGGGTCCAGGGGCCCTACTCAGGGTTCCAATTCGGGCCCCCCAGGTAATGCCTAGATGGGGGCAAGGGGGAAAAGCCTTGGGAAATTTTGGACCATTTTCAAAATTATTGGCGTTAGAATGAAGTATTATACTATCTTTAAGACATCTAACGGGCAATAAATAGACCATTAAAATCACGACTTGGACACTTTTTTATTATTTCTTAACTTGGACTACTGTAACAGCCAGTCAAGTTGTTGATGCAGGGAATTGTGATGGAAAAGAACTGATGACTGTGGGGGGTTGTGTGTGGCTTTGGAACAGTAATATCACTCAAGCTATCATATAGGAAGTAGGCCTAACCATGCAAAGTAGCAGTGACAGATGAGAGCAAAGCGCTTTCACAACATACTGCATTTTCAAGACAGTAGAAGTATAGAGTCCAATTATGACATAGGAAGCTCCTTTCTCTTGAACAAATGGTTAGCCTATACTTGAAAATATAGGCTAATTGTTTGCTTAAGGAAAAGCTTCTGTATGGTACCAGACTTAGTTGGAAAGAGAGGGGGACGGGGAGAGGAGGTGAAATGGTGAGGAAATGCCTCCATAGGGTCACCACTGTTTGCACACCACTTTGAAAGCAAATGGATGAAATCATAATAGCAATGACTGATTTAGGAATTATCATTGGGAGCTATTCATGTTGTACACGCAGGACAAATGTCAACCTCCAGTTAGGGACTTGGGTTTTACATCAGAAAAACAAATTTGTCAGTACAGTTATGAGTGTCCGGCGCGTACGCCTGGGGACAGCAAAAATTTGGCATCCCCAATGCTCTTGGTTCACATTAAGAGTAAAGTACATCAGTTGTTGGGGTGACTGGTCCATATCAGTGACGACCCTCCTACCAGATGATGGTGAAACCCGCTGTCGCCCCTTACAATACTGTGCGATAAATAAAAGAGAACAAAGTTCTACACCATTCGGAATTAAATTCCTGATCTTTACAGAAAATTTTCTTTACAGGAAAATGGTCCATCAAGAATAACATACTTTACTGCATACACTAAGGCTCCTCGACAAAATTGGGAAATTGTTCTTTTACAGGGATTCGACATAGCACCCTGTCCAATGGTGCTACTAGGGTTTGATGATTGGGGGCATCCCAGATCGATAAGCCCAGAAAGTCATTGTTAAGTAGTCATATTTGTATCTACAATACTTTGCGCCTGGGGTAACCCCTCCTTAGTCACCTAGTGCAAAAGTGCCAACCTGGAGAAATCACTCTAATTGGAGGGGATATCCCCTCCCCTTTGTGAAAGTTTTGTTCATTTAAGGTGGCTTAGATGCAAAATGATGCCATCTTTGGCAAGTTTTGAACTGATTATAAGTTGAAAAACTGTCTCATTTTGTTGGGTGTAAGAGAAGAGTGTGGTGTGTCAGTGAAGGGGTTGAAACTCCCCCTCCCCCTTCAGAAATTTTAGTTTAGGTAAGGTGGCTTGGATGCAAAATGGTGCTATCTTTGACAAAGCTTTGAACTGATTTCTTGTTAAGGAACTGCTATTATTTAGTGATATTTTGGCTGTGGCATGTACACCTCCAATGATAGTACAATGAAACTGACATAGGACCTCCTGGAAGCTCTGGGGTATTACTAACTGGGGACATTAGTATGATGCCTTTAACTGACATCCAAATGACACTTCAGGAAAGCACACCAAAAACGTATTTTTACTCATTTTGAATGAGAATCCAAATGTACAGCTTCTAATGAGGAATGACCGAGAGGGGAGAAAAGGTTTAAGAAAGTGGTATAGAGGGTTTGTAAGTTGCATGCTTCATAATGCTTATTCTATGAAAATTCACTTAAATGACCTTTGAATAAGCTTGTGCAATGAGTAATATACTTCAAGTCATAAACATGATGCCACAGATGTTGCCCACTCAATCTTTGGCATGTCTGAGAAGCTTATTGTAGTGAAGTTCTGTCACACAAATATGAATATGTGCCATCTGTTTTTGAAGAGGTTACTCAAATATTACACTATGAGTTGTCTACGGCCTACATACATTCCCATTTCTCCTCCCTGAGCCCACCCCACCCCACACACAAGGTTTTTTCCTTTTGTCTTTCCTTCTTTTATCTCCTCTCTCCTCTTCTTTCCTTCTCCTTCCTTTCCCTTTTCCTCTTTCTCCTTTTCCTCTCTCCCTCCCACCTTTATCTCTCTCCTTCCCTTCACTTTGCCAACTGGTGCACATATTTGACAATTGGATCAGCAAATGGAGGGTTTCACACCCCCACACCCCCTCTCTAGTGACAACCCTGAGTCTGACCCCTTTTTCCCTCCCCCAGCCCAAATCCTGAGTCTTCTACCTGTATTACATTGTCTTGAAAATTTCACAAAGTACAAACAACACTATAATCATGATGTACTAGAAGAAGTCTGAAAATGCTTTGAACCATAATAATAAACTTTTAAGCTTGAGCAGACCCCTTTAAGAAAAGATGATAGTTTACCTGCACACTTAAAGGATTCTGTAAAATTTTGATTTACTTATGAATTATGATAACTATTTTTGTGTGTATGTGCATAAATGTGCAAATGATTTCAATGTTACCTTCCAAAGCCTTTCAGGTCAGGAACTTTCCCTGCAGCTTTGATAGTGTCTGCCATTGTTGTAGCTTCATCTTGGTCCCTAGAAAACAAAAGATACTCATAAGATTAAAGAGAACAAACCTGCGAGGTTACCAGTCTTTAATTTTACGTTATTTTATAGTTATGTCAATTTCATAGTTTACATCCCTATTCCCATACTAAACTAAGGATATTTAATACTTAACATAAATTTCCTTACTGTAAGTTTGAAATTTTCCTAAGAAGCAACTTTTTGTGCAAAAGATTGTACCAGAGTGCAGTCATTAAACTGCTTACAGACAGAAGGAACAGATACTTTGGCACACATAAAGTTTTTTTTTTCTTCCAAAGGCCGGTAGGGATGGATCCCTCGCCCCTCCCCCTCTCCAATTCCAATCAATGCCTAAGATAGTACTATATGGCATATAAGGTGCCTTTATAATACAAAAACAAAACTTTGATGAAGAGGTGTTCTCCTCCCTATCTCTCCTCTGGACAGTTTCCCCTTCCTCCTTCCCCATCCTCCCCAAAAATAAACAAACAAGAAAATATGAAGGAAACAGGATACATCCTAAGTGAACAATGTACATATGCATTTAAACTTACCAAACTTCAAGTTGAAAGACATTGGAATCTGTGTTTTCGATTTCACTACGAGGAAGAAGATAAATTACAGAGTAAGTGAAAATAATATTCTTACTGCATGGCCACAACCACAGTAGATAATACTCCCCCAAGTTTCTCAAGTTTGACCATTACCATTCACAAACTTTGGTTTCATTGCTTTTTTTGATTCTCCTTGAGAGGTATTTTTTTTCAATATCAATACAGGTTTTATTATTTATGTAATTTGTGTGAATTTTAATATAAAACTTGATAATTTAGGGAAGGCAGTTGGCTACTATAGCATTCAAGTCACTTTTCATAAATTTTATTTCAAATTTTATGCCCTATTCAACACAATTGTTAAAACTGTATGACAAAGAGTATGTTTACATGATATCCTTACATGATATCCTTTGTGCACATCTCTTACAAGTTTCAAAAAACTTTTAATATACGGGCTACATTAATGTAGTACTTCAGGACTTTCATTTCAACAAGGTTTTTCTTCTAAAATTGCCTGCAGTAATTCTGTCTACAACAGTAACTCAATATTTTATCCATAATTTTGTCACCACGTTATGCCTTTTGCTGATTAAAGTACAGTATTACGCCTTGGGAGGAGTGCTGTAACAAACCATTTCCACACAGTGAGTGGGCTCACTCATCTTATAGACACATGTGCTCACATACTGCAGAGGCATTGCCAGCCTTCTCATTCCAGGTGACCAAGGTTGGAAAATTGTACCCCAAGTGTAGCAAACAGAGAACAGTGTTTTCAATGTACTGTACCTTCAAATTTTCCCAATAATTTCCCCTAGGTGGGTATAATAATATCATCTACCACACCCGGCCCATTCGGGCCTAGCTATGATAATGGCTCAATATTCACTGTAAATAACAGTTTGATGGCTCACAATTCATAGGATTCATTCCATACTGGATTCAATGTCTTCTTCTTAATGCTAGTTACTTTGACAAGCTCAGGAGCAAGATGTTTCTCTAAGAGCAGGGCCCTGAGGTCTTTGGAGACACAAGATGCAGCACTGACTCCCGTCCTTCTGGAATCACCTGGGATGCATCCCATCATGCAAAATGGATCACTTAAACCTACAAAAAACAAAGAGTTGGATGTTACTGTTCTCTCTTGTTGTGCAATAAGATTAATCAGAAGGCATGCTCTATTGGTGCTGTAATAATAGAAAGCCTACAGATGTTGCCATGAAAATTCTCCAACAAACAACCCTGCACTTCTAGTCAAGTGCCACCATGCAGTAAGAACTCAATGTAAGAAACTTTCTTTTGGTTAGACTGAGGTCTTTCACTTAACATCATCACTCACTGCACAGCAACAAAAACTACTGTACCAACATGAACAAGATGCTGGAGCTGCAGAAGCACTTGTGGGTGTGTGTGTGTGTGTGCATGCGTGTGTGTGTGTGTACACATGCATTGGTATACTGTACATGCAGTACTGTATGATCCTGTTCACTGATGACATCAAAGCAACACCCATAGATACTGTATAAAAATTTTGAATGGTTACAGTGAGCAGCACCCTCAATGCAATAATGGTCACCAATCAACATAATATAGAGGTGATGTTGACCGTTACAGCAAAAAAAAAAAAAAAATCAACATAGGCTTCAAATGTCAGGACACTGAGTTATGAGATCATGGCAAAGTGCCCTTGCAACAAACTTGGCTAGAATCTCTCAAAATTCAACCCTGGAAATAGCAAAGAAAGTCTTTGTTAATCAAAATTTAACCAATCAGCTTACTAGCAATTTTCATGGACATGTTTGGATACTGTAGTACTGTATCTCTGAAGCAAGTATGGGGCAAGTACTTTAATATTAAGTACTTTAATCCTATGGACCTCTTCCAGTCATTATCCTATATTTGCAAACAAAACTAGGTAAAGGAAGCTAACATTGCTGATAAGTCTAACCCTCTTCCGCCCCCCTTTTCACTCCCCTCACCCAACCCCCATCCCACTTTTTCCCTCCTTACTACTCAGAACCCCTACAGTAGTCAAATGGTGCATAAAAGTGTGTAGCCCCATGACAGTAGCTATATCTTTAAAAGGTCGTTCTCCCTTATCCATCAAAATGATTTTATTTCTAGGGGTTGAAGTCATTTGGATCCTAAAATCTGGCTGTTTTCCAGCTCCCTGTTCAAACTTGATCTCAACTGTGGCATTAGAATACTTTGCACTGTAAAAAAAAAAGTTGGAATCTTGCAACCACACAACCTAATGATGGGAACAATCAATGCTGACCACAGCACCATCAAAAGTGATGACATATGAACCATGGCTACTGTACAGATTTCAAGGAATGTCTTATATCATTAAAGTTTATCTACAAAATCATTTTTAGCCTGAGGTAAAGGTATAGAAAGAGGATATTAGATTATCCTAAAGGTGGCACAATGTTACTGCCAAGAATTCGGAAGAAAAAAGGAAGCCTTGATTAGTGAAGGAGTGAAACCAGCAAAAGTTACATGAAATTAACCATCTGGAAAAGACCACATCTGTAGCTGGTATGTATGATACATTGCAGTGGCTGGTCAGAATGTTCCATTTGAAATGGGACAATATTATATCAATCAAGAAAAAGAAAAGGACATGTCGATGTAAGCAAAAGTGGAAGAAAAAGAAATTTACTGTGAAGGGAAAAGCATCTGTATAAACCATTGTTTGCAATGATTTCTACATATTCATTGCAGTATTATTACAGTGTTACATAACAGTTCTGATAAGGGCAAGCAAGGTTTCTACCCTATTGCTGAACATTGGACGTATTTTCACACCTTTACCTTTACACTGTAACAAAATCCATAAATTTGATGAAAATAATTACTTCCACAAGTGTGCAGTGAAATGCAGCTTGTTCTAATAATGAGTTGTCTACAAAATCACATTTTTCTGACATTTTAAGGACATTTTCCAAAGTATAATGAATTTTAAATGAATCTTAATTTCCTGTTACTAAACCCATCCTACTCTTTCTTTTCATGAAATTCTGTTGCCAGTTCTGTGATTTTTGATTACTTGAAAAATTAATTAACATTTCCGAGAACAGATGCTGCATTTTAAAACCTTTGTCTAGGTTTACAAACACAGGCAGGAATAATTGCTTTAAATATCTTTTCAGACCTGTAAACACTTTACTGAAAGTTGGAAGCACTTTTCATCTTTCACTTTTGTTGTATGGATATAAATTAAACCAAAGCCGGATCTTTAAAACCATTATGCCATGGTATGAAACAAAACCATCTACCCTCCACCCCGTTCAATCACCTTGACTTTTATACCAACATAGAAAGAAAATGAAACTCTATAAGAATAACACTTATGATACTCAAGTCACCAACAGCGTCACTTTTAAACAATAAACCTACTAACATGTCTGTGATTGACTTCTTTTGCCAAGTTTCATTTTTTCAATAAGCTTGTCTCGCGTTTTTAAAAATAATCATTTGCACAAAGTAATACAAGGCATGATGAATATTTTTGTCTCATCTTTTCAGAAAGTTGAAAGGGTCTTTCGAAGAACTGCATAAAAGATATTTAATGCAGTGCATATACAGAAGTAAAACTATTGAATGATTATTCATTGTAAAATACAATGTGCAGTGAAGTTAGTGAACAAACATTTTCCTGCAAACACACATGTATAGTAACCCACAGTATGTTTTTCCACAAGCTGGCCGTAGCTATGTCCCCAATAGTTTTCTACCCCAGCCCCCCTTCACAATTTCCTGAACTTTTCAGAATTCAAATCTTTGCCAAAGATAGCACTTTTTGCCAGCCACCTTACATTAACAAAAATTTTGCAAAGACAAGGCAAACCCTTCTCCTCAAGACTTTCCTAAGGACAGTGTTCCCCCTCCCCCTAAGAGGTGTTGCTTTCTCTTGCAGGAGAATAAACCCCATCCCCTCAAGCCCTTCCAAAGGAAAGTCTACCCCTCCCCCCACCCTGGAAAAACATGCCAAAAGCTCCATGAAATCTGACTTTCCTTTCTGTTGGAAACTGTTCACCTCAAGTTGTGGCGGAAAATATCTACACCTTAGCATTGCTAGTTACTACTTTCAGCAGTCATAAATACAGTACTAATTCTGTAGAAAAAACATCAAAAAAAAATAATAATAAACAAATGCAACTAGAGCAGTAATATTTCCATTGCTCACACATGGAATTGAAATGAGCTCACAGCAGAGATACATAATACAATAACAGGATGGTGTGATTCCATGAAATGCTTAGCCTACGTACAGTAGCAGGCTGCACGGCATATTCGTTGTTCAGTCATATCCCTAACGCCTGCCAAAGTGAACACCAAACAAATTCTTTGGATATTCATAGATATACGTGGCCTCAAGACTAGTTGAATGTTAGTGAATATTTACAAGAAGGCAACATCTCGTCCAGCCCACAGAGTTGGTGTGTGAGATTATATCGTTGTAATCCCACACCCTTGTCGTGCCCACTGCACAGGTGGTTATGCATCACAGTAATGATAGGACTTCTCAGGTTTCAGTCTAGCTAAGCTTTTCAGTTTACGACTACAGGAGTACACACACTCACTCAAAACAATAGCATAAATGATGAGATAGTACATGAATAAGTCATGAAGTTTTAGGAATTGTCTTTGTGCCCTTTTAAGTCACCCCATCTGCCTCCTTAGTACCCAGCCCTTTCTAAAGAAAGCCTAATCAGGCAATATCTTCTTTTACCCCAAAACTTGTCTTGCCCTTGCCAACATTTAACTCAAACTTAAAACTGTATTATTGCTTAACTGAGCCTTGAAGGTACACCAAATGTTACTAATTCCAGCCAATGATCAGTGATATCCATAGATGCACCATACTGTAGATGATCCATTGATGCATACTTCAGATGCAACACTTTATTGATGTTCCCATCTTTATAAGAGAGAGTAGGGACTGCTACTGTTGTACTGCTGTCACTGGTATCTGATATTTCAGTCTCCATGTTCACTGATACCAATATTTGGGAAATTAGAGTACTGAGCATTAAACTATAGGCTGTTTTTCAAAGTGTCATTTTATTGGCATGTCAAGGTAAAATATTGGTATTTAGACACCAAGAAATAACATAAATTTGTAGTAAGTACAGGCAGAGAAATATTGGATGGGAGGTATCAGAATTTTTGGCAAATTTTGCATATAACTAAACAGCGTGAAAATGTAGAATATTTAACGATACCAATACTGCATACTGGTAATCAGTCTACCACAATGACGTACTGTAAACCAAATCCTCCTACCTCTGCCTAATATTTGAATCCATTTTACTAGCTATTCATCTCCTATTATTAGTAAGTGCTTTGGAACTAAAAGAAGCAAAAGTTTGGTCAAAAAATGAAAATGAAATTAGAAAGACAAGATCATAAAAACCATTAATGTAACCTACAGACAATAAGAGCAAAATTAAGAGAACTAAAAGTGAAACTAGCGAGAGCACCATAAAAGTTCACGAATAAAAGCAAAAGGAAAACTCCAAAAGTGGGCTAAGCAAAGTCAGCACAAAACAAAAATTGCCTTTTGTTTAAAGCTTTACAAACAATGCACCTTTTCTTCGTATTAACATCATTAAAATAACAATTTAAAAACACTTATTCTAAAAGAAAGCTCTACATACAAATAAAAGAAACTGCAAAACTAAATAAAAAGGAAATAACAATGGAATAAAACAGATAAGACAATAATTACTAGAAACGTATACTATCAACAATAAGAGCGAGACTAGAGGTACTCTAAAGTGAAAACTGGTGAAAGTGACATGAAAGTTTAGAAAAAAAGGAAAAAGGGAAACTTTGCAAAGGGTATAAAATGATGTAAGCAGATCTTTACAAATGCCTTGGATCTTTTACTTTTCATAATAGGTCTTTTAAAATGAAAGCAAACAGAGAAACTCTACACAGGGGTGGAATAAAGTGAGCACTGTAAAATTGCACAAGAAAAGTCTTTAAGTCACATCAAAAACAAGAGCCCAATGGGCACTGTGGTTCCTTGCTGAATGTAATGAAACTGAGCCAACTTCTGAATGAACCAGTATTTCTGTTGATTCACAAAATCTGCTCTGTAGACAATGCACATCTTGTGTTAACACATTCAAGCATAAATAAATTGTTCTGAAGAAATACAGCCTACAGGCACTTCAGGGGATACCAACACAGACAGTATACAGTTACAATTTGTTTTATTCAATTAAGCAATCACAATTCATGCACGCTCAATGGTATCTGATCCAAATGATCAGTAACTTGGTTCTCTTTATAAAACTAACAACCCATAGTAGCATTTAATTAATCAATTCTAATTTCCAATTCCTGCAAGCTCACATGTCCTAATCTAAGGACAAATGTTGTCTGTCTAGTGAACTTTCACAACAGTCCTCTGCTTTGTGGGCAGAGAATCTTCTGCAATATTAAAAAGTAGTACTTGATGCACGTTTTCATAATGGCAGGATTATGGATTAAAATCATAATCCTATAATTTCAATTAAAATTGAGATACTTGGCATCTCTGAAAGATGTCCCACATCTTTCAGTCAATGATACAGTTTTGTGCTTATATTTTTTGACTTTAGGAATTCTTGGGAATTTGCTTTTTGGCATCTGGTGATTTCAACTCTGACATCCAACAAATCTCATATGGGTTTTCTGCTAGATTTAATGCAACACCTCAAAGCAAAAATCTATTCAAGCCTCCTACACTGAGATATAGAGTTGAAAAGGTTTGCAGAGTTTGACCTCCAGTGACCCCAGATGACCTTTGGTCTCCACCAAAATTTTTTCCCCACCATAAGGCATCCACTAAGTATGAAATTTATCCAAGCTTCCTACCTTGAGATATTGTGCTAACAACAAGGTTATCAGTTTTTGACCCTTGGTGACCCCAGATGACCTTTGACCCTGTATGGCTTAGCTTCTCACTATGGTGGATCTATATACCAAGTATGAAATCTATCCAAGATTTTTTCCTTGAGATATTGCGTTAACAAGGTTTTCAGTATTTGACTCTCAGTGACCCCAAATGACCTTTGACCTCCACCAAAAATGACAGGATTCATCTTCTCACCATAAGTCATCCACATACCAAGTATGAAATCTATCCAAGCTTCCTACCTTGAGATATTGTTTTAACAACAAGTTTTCAGTGTTTGACTGCTGGTGACCCCAGATGACCTTTGACCTCCACCAAAAGCTACAGCATTCATCTTCTCTCCATAATGCATCTACATACCAAGTATGAATTTATCCAAGCTTCCTACCTTGAGATATCGTGCAAACAAGGTTTTCGGTCTTTGACCCCTGGTGACCCCACATGACCTTTGACCTCCACCAAAAACAATAGGGCACACCTTCTCACTATGACAGATCCATATACCAAGTTTCAGGTTAGTCCAACTTTCCCTTGTTGAGTTACAGCGTACCGAAGCAAGTGTCACACACACACACACACACACACGCACACACACACATACACACACACACACACGCCAAGCTGACTACATAGGTTCCTTTTGCTAACGCAAGGAACCAAAAAACTAAAAGAGAGACTGCTTGATTTGATAGGGAAGACTTAATGCAATCTTGAGTTGCCTGCCTGACAGATGTGTTTACTGCTGTACCTATGTTGGCTACATTCCTTCAAACCTATAGCAGAACAAGGTCTACTGTATGTACTCAACACATACTGGAAGATTCATCTTTAAGGACATAAACTTTACTAAAGGAGCAATCCCTTATTTTAGGGGAACACTGTAATATGTCTAGCAAAAACTGGTATACCAGTATTTAAAAAAGGGGACCAAATTCGAAATGATCCTGTTTTTGTGAGTACATGAAACAGGAACAATAAGAACTCACATTTCATGTTTTTTGCCCTTGCAGAATCCTAAAAGACCACAATTATGCACATGATGTCACAGAACAGAAAGTGTGCCCTCAGCTGAGGTAAGTGCGTAGTATTACAACTTTCACCAACCCAAATGCAGACAGCTAATTTTTGGACCGGCTCTAACATGACGTCAGTGTGCATGACATCAGTCCAGGGTCTAAAGCATATTTCCAAGAACTAGTTTACATAAAAAATGTATATTACACATGCAGCATTAAAACCCTGCACTACTGAACCCTGAAATACCGTAACACTGCTAATTTAAAATTTCTTTCAATGCTACTGTTTATAACATCTTTACAGTACCAGCAACCTGCCTTTTTATGTTTAATAAAACCATGCATCATTCAAAACAAGCACATAAATCAGCCTGCATCCTAAGAGAAATAAAAAAAGACATACATACTTACCATTGGAATCTTTCGGGACAAGGTCTTTGGCTCCCAAAACCGTCACTGTCAGCACAGACAGGGGAGGCTGAGAACAAATATTTGAAAACAAAGAAAGGATATGGAATTCATGTTTATAAACAAACAACACCATGACAGTGTCAGAACAATACCTTCTTTGTACTTTTTCAACACCACACACAAAGCCTGTAGAAGGACAAATATTCCAACAATGCAAATCCTTAAGTTGAAAAACTTTTAAAACTTTACCAGACACAGAGTGCATCAACACTCAGACTTTGCAAAAAAGGATACCTAATGCTATGGGTAGGGCATACCCAAAGGGTTGCATTGCACAATGTGAGAAAAGTTTCCAAGGCAGTAATTAAAGGCAATTAAGGTAATATAAATACTGAAGGTAAAGAGACAGAAATAACCCTTTAATACAGCACTGGGTTAAATACTGTTTTGTCTTCTGACAAGCAAAGCAGCTGTTTTTTATTTTCTCTGCATATTCAGTTTACAACTTACGTAAATAAAGGTGGTGAGTTGAGAAATGATACTCTGCAAATCTATTGGGATTCTTTGATATTAACCACTGGCACCTACTGTAAACTGCCCTGTGTATTTAAGTGCACTTCTCCATGACCATACTGCCATTTAAACATTATACAGCATTTCAAAATTTATGTAGAACACTACCAAATGCAAATACCTTCTCCTAAAACCTGAGGACTTAAGAAATGTAAAAATGTCAAAATGACATGGCAAGCAACATAAGATACCTATAAACCTACACCCTAACTATATAACACAAGATGACAATGATGTGAAAAAAATAATTGAGTACAGTAGATCTTTTCATTTAAAAGAAAATTTCCATCCCCTTACCTCTGTCTGTTCAACTGCTTCCAGGTGACTTTCATGATTATCTTTGCTGATATCTAACACCTGAGAGAAAAGGAGAACCTTAAAATTGTGAAGCAGTGTATAGGCTGGTACTGAAAAACACTCTAACCCCTCCTCATTTCATGTACATGTACTATTTTACTGTACACCTCTGGGGCTTTGTTTTTTCCCTTTTACATTGTCTCACACAAATTCATGTTATGATCTTGAATACGTTCATCATTCATAACTGGACATAAGTTGATATACAAAAGCACAAGTTGGGGTATAGTAAAGGCACCGAAATTGATGCGGGCCTGTAATTGACACACCTTCAAAAATTATTAGCTATCACCGTAGCAACGTTACTGTAGCAAGCCCAACGTTTTGGAACCTATCCAGCATTTTGTTTTTCACGATAATGAATCCATTTCAGGTAGGTGCATACCTAAATATGATTATTTTTCAAGCATTTTATAACTGCATCCCACCCTTGTGTATATTTAAATATCTGGAAGTAATACCCTCTAAAAACAACGAAAATTACCTTGCCCTAGTGTGCACTGTCGATAAGTACTGATTCATCTGACGTACTTACACCTGTACAGTGCGTTGAGTGCATAACCTAGGTTATAAAGGTTATTATACTCTGTTTGCAACTTGACCAAAATTCCCGTCTTTCTCAGGCAGGTTAGGTCAACAAGTTAAGAAAGTTTTGCATGATACTGTACATAGGCCTATGAGGCAACTAAGCGCCTTCCCCGTGGAGCGGACTCTGTTGCTCAGCACCTGTACTAACAAGCCATACAGCTTGCTATGTAGGCATCTGTACGTAACTTTACAAGTCAATGAAAATGGTTGCACACTACACATAGTTCAGAGACTGACATCGAATAAAATTTCGAGTCAAATCAAGCTTTCTTCTACTACTTTTGGATCGGAGTAGGAGAACTGTGGGTAGCAATGCATTCCTAAGTTACTGCACATTTGGAAAAGGCAAACAGGAGAATATTTGGGTTTATTTTATTCCAAATATTGGCATTGAACCTGCTTAGGTGCGTCAATTTCGGGCCCCCCATGCTATACAGTGCTGCAATATTAAAATAAACCCTAGGTTTTCAAACAACTATATGTATTAACTGTTGGGTGTGTCCTACTATTCAGTCCTCCCTTGCCCTGTCACCCCTCTCTCAATACTAGGGAACCATCATTGTAAAATTAACTTTGATTCTTCTTTCCAAATTTCCGCCCAGTGCTAAATCTTGTCCAGACAACCAAGTCCTCTAATATACTCCTCCCTTTAAATCCCTCCCCCTGGGTGGCAATATACAGTATGTGCTGGACACTCAGAAAATTCTAGGGTACTGTACATTCTAATTATTGATCATTTCCTTACAGATACATACAAGGGGAACATTTTTTTATTTTCACAATGTCTGCTTTTTGTGACATTTTAAAAGAAAAATGAGAGAAATGCATGGCATAGTTTAAATACGGCATACCGTATCTCACTTCAAAATCCTGAACAATTTGTTTAGTAAGCACTTTCACAATTTACACCTTCAGCAAAATTGTGAAACTCAAAAGGACAGAAAGTTTGAAGATTAAATTACTACTGTAGCTGCCAGCTGCTGTTTGCATGGGTGAGAGAGGTTCATGTTACAAAAAAATAAAATCCCCTTTGAAATGCTTCTTTTTTTTAAAATATTTTAGTTTCCTTCCTCTAATTTTAACTTACACTTTGTAAGTACAGAAACAGCTGCTGTTTAGGAGGGGTGGCTTTTTCCCCCTTCACTCCCAGACGGTGAATGATCGAGTACAATGATGAACTGTAAAGGGCTTCAATCTGTGAAAATAAAACACAATACACAACTTATACTGTAAAGTTCCTCATACTGTAGCAAACATTCCAATACTGTACATGACTATATCTTCCACACTGTGAAAATGTTATCTCAGTTTTCACATGGCAATGTACTGTAGCTGTGTATAAATGTTGGGCCATGTTTTTCACTCATTAGTGCTTCTGACAGCTGGGGACCACTTACCTATGCCCCTTTTTGTTCCAAAAATGGGCAAGGTCCCTTATGGACAGAATTTTTTCATGACATGATCAAGATCATCAAAGCAAAATGCTGAAGTGCAGTACGTAACTTAAAGATGAGGACAATCAAAACTGAACTTGAAGTATGATCCGATCATGGAAGTACTACTTCGGAGGTTAATTGTACAGTATAGGACTGTGACTGTTTAGTGATTAATCACTAAACAATCGCATGTGTAATAAACGTTTAGTACAAAGCTACCAGCGATTAATCGCAAAACCAGTTTATCTGCACGAAATAAAAAACAATATGCAGTCATTTAGATGTTCACTTTAACTCTTTTTGAAATGTGAAATACATAATTATACAAATGGCACACACCTAAACATACGACATCAAAGTTGAGCTTCTCTGAGGATCCGTGTTTGAGGTTCATGGAAACTATGTCCCCCAGACATCACTATTAACGCATTTTACATATTCATCATGCTCAAGGGCATGTTTAAAGTCTCTATAATGATCATAGGTGCTTGCGATTAATCGCTAAATGATCCCAAAATTTTGCAATTAAACGTTTGGTAATTTTGCTAAACGTTCACAGCCCTAGTACGGTACTTCAATGGTCATATCCTAAACCAACATCTGAAAAACACTGAGGGGCAGGGGAGTGAAAATTTGCTATGATAATCACAAAAAGAGCTCAAGAAATGACAATGATGAGGCCACAAGGTCAATAAACTATCATTGAAAATGGTAGAAATCTCTCACATTTAATCCTGCCAATAATACACTGTACAAGAATCACTAGCACCCAAACTACATGACGTACCAAAAATGGGATTTACAGGAGGCTTTTCTTTTTCTTCAAAATACAGTAGCATCTGAAATTATTTTTGACACTGTTCTAATGATTGTTTGGGAAAGCAAGTTATAGAATGGGGGAAAAGTCCACATGGTAGGCAAGTTTAATGCAGAGCTCCATATATGGTATTATTGACATTCAAAATGGAATATACTGTGGTACTGGTACTGTATACTAAACTGTTAATATTGCATATTGTATGATCACTTGACTATTGTGAAAACAAACTTGGAATGTTGTTCAACAAAGTAAAATCCCAGATCTGTATAATCTATCTGCCATCTATGGCTTAATATTTGTCTATGGCTACTACATGGAATATCCCTGAGTACTTTAAGCAATTCCCTCCTGAAATTATGATATAAACACACCATTCCTACTGGTGATGCCTTTAATCAGCTACAGTACACCCCCCCCCCCTCCCACCTTTCCACCACCACTTCAAGTTGTTGCTTGGTCAGTGAAGTAATGACTGCAGATGCCCCTTTAAGGAAACCAAAAAGTTTGCACAGCACAGGTAATCTTGTCCTGATGCAAAAATTCATTCATCTGACATGTAGCAAATTTGAAGTTAATTTGACTTAAAAGGCATTTGTTGGAATATAATCCAGAATGTAACACATAATTTCTAATCTTTCAAAATCCCATGAGCTCATACTGTAGTTACTTAACCAAACATGTATGCATCATTTTGTTTACCCTTCCATAGCCTGATGATTTTGTCTATTATTTGCACAGGATATCATACAGCTATGTTCACAGCTCTGACAATGTTTCTGATTTGTGGAGTTTATACAATAATGACAAAGTGTGCATGCAGCACATCAGTCATGCATGATGCACCTGATATCTTGAAATGTCAGCAATTAAGATACTGTATGGAAGCTTTATAGGAAGGGGGGTGGATGTTTTCTTTTGTTAGGAGGCAGTCTCTATGGGGGTGGGAGATGGGGCTTTCTCCTTTCAGGAGCAGGGGAGAGGTTGTCCCATAAGTCTAAAACTAAACATTGAATCACCAGTTGCCTGTAAAGAACATGTGTACAGTACATTGCTTCTTTTCAGTATTTCTCAATTTCATGGCTAAATAAATATCTGCAGAGGGTGAGCATTGTTAAATAAGTGTGGGATGCCCCCCCCCCCCACACCTGCAATGATGGGGGTTATATTTGCCAGGGCATGGGATTAACATGAACTGTAAATCTGAACACTGAAACACTGGGTAAGACCACTGGGAAGGGAGATGAATGCCCTTTTACTCTCCTCCCCCTACCACCTGGGTACACCCCTGCTAATGACAGTACCTTCCAGAAACCTGAAGAAAGGAGTGGTACAGTATTTGTGAGTGGAAAGTTTAAGAATCCAGTTGGTATATCAAATCCTCATACACGTCAACATATACTATTAAATAGTATTTAGCACATGTCTACCTCATTCCTCAAACAAGCCATCCTCTGGTGTGTTTGTTTGGCTCTCCACTTTATAAAGACAAAGCACACAAGTGGTGATTTAATTCAATCATACAACATGCAGGCTCTACACAAACTTCATCTACAGCACTAATACGATAAGTCGGTTTGATCTCTGTACTGTACATTTTACAGGATACTGTATGCACTTACAGCTAGGTATAAAGTTCTTATGATTCATACAACAAGGCATGCCTTAAAAGTTGACACTGTACACAATGATGCATAGCGTGAAACTTTTGGTCTATATAGTCTATTTTGCTCCTCATCACCTCCTATTTACATATTCCTCATCTTGCCTGCAAGTAAATAGGCGGTGAGTACTGGAGCTCGTAGACTCCGAAACCAGGTAAGTTTTGTAGATTTTGTGATGATAAAAACACTTTGCCATCATTACACTGGCTCAATAAACTGGTGTAGCAGGGGAGGGGGCTGGGGACCCCTTCCCATGAGTTATATTTTCAAATGTGACTGCCTTTCAATTTTTTTAGCTGAGTTGGGTGCATGAACTTGTGATGAAAATAGTCTTCTGAACTTCTGACCTTTCTTTTGTGCACTTGTGGTGCATTCTTCATATATGGAGCTCCCTCTACTTACTTCATAACCTTTATACTGTAGCTATCACCCCTACTTCAAGGTGGTTATGTGCAACCTCCTACACTGTACATAATCCTCCTTGGTTTTTTCCTACTAGGGCTTGTGAGAAGGCTGTGACAGCTTTTCTGTACTATACATCAAGACAAACTGTATTATAAACCAGGGGCATATCCAGGAATTTTCAATAGAGGGGGCACAAGGTTTGATTGATTGCTGTCCTGGGGTAGGGGTCCCCTTTGGAAATTTTTGCTTCTGGAAGAGGGCTGTGATGCAAAATGGTGCTATATTTGACACATTTCGAGGCTATTTCATTTTTTGCCTCAACTTTTTTTTCATGCATGACAGCCAATGGGGGAGGCCGCGCGCCTGTTGTGCCAATCCACCACTGTTATAAACCATTCCAAAGATTGTATAGACCTGTGCTAATTCCATAGGATTCCAAAAAGTACCACTCTATAACTGAATAAATTTTATCATAATTAAAGAAAAGTCATGCAGACACCTTAGCAGTGTTTTATCATGAACTTTTAACTCTGTTGCTTTAAGTAAGACTGTACAATTGTAAACATTTGAAAAAAAATTTATGCCCATTTTATCCAGGTCTTGAAATTAAATTTACTTTGGTCTCTGTGTACTCTAAGTACACAAGTAGCAAAGTAGCACTTATTTTAATTTATGACACTTGGTGTGCCATTTACTTCAAAGGAAAATGAAACAGAATTACTCAAGTAAACTTTCAGATGGATGTACGCTACACTTTGAACTGAGCATAGGGGTATAAAAGTTATATGCTACAATACTTTTGTTTGCATACATACCTCTCGAGTGCTTAGGTGAGGAATATCCGAGCAGTTTTCAGATACTTCAGCCATTGTTAAACTTCAGCTTCCTCTTCGAAGAATAGTGTTTAAGTATTCCCTCTTCTCAAATATAACATTATGTGCCAACGACTAAATGCTGTGTGATTTAAACCTAGGGGGAAAAAATCATTCACTTGAAAATCCAAGCAGAGCCCATAATACAATTTACTGACATAAAGTGTGTAACAAGCAGTTGCAGATTGGAACGATGACTTGAACAGTCAGTTGTGTTCCTAATTAGACTCACAGTCACACACAGTTTGTTTTTCAACATTGCCTCCAGCAATTGAAATTCGGGGCAGCTACGCTACTGTGGCTCTGTCTTGGAAGTGTTCTACTACTAGACAGTTTGTGTTTAAATTTGAGGCTTGGCTAGAAGTTAAAGGGAAATTGCAGTCACCCCAATCAGAGTTAGTGTGCCCTGTCACTCTGGTTCATGAATAGCCAATTTTGATGATGTGACAAAGTTTTTGTTAGTGAATTGTGAAATTCAAGGAGAATTTCTAGTTGCTTTACCTATTGTTGGTAATAGTTATGTTCAAAAATTCTTCAGAGGTGCTTGTAATGCAATAAGAGGAGATTTGCAAGAGTTTGCTGATTTTCCAAAGCAAATTTTGGGGTGACTGCCTGTTGCCTTTAAGAAATTGTTACTGTCTGGGGCGAGCTTAGAGGGCCTTTAAAGGGCAAGAGCAGTCGCCCCAAACTTATTTTGAAGCAACAGCTAAATCTCACAATTTTCTTCTTATTTCTCTTCAAAGTACCTTTCATAATATTTTAGGACTTCAATATTGCATATTCAAGGTAAACCAATCAGTTACTTCTAGTAAATTTCACATTTTAGGAGAAAAAATATTGTCATATGACTCTGAAGAGCCAATCATGAAACAGGACAGTCTACTACACTACTTCAAGTTGGGGTGACTGCATTTTCCCTTTAAAGAGCATGCAGCTGCCCCAAACTGTTATTTTGAGACAACAGCTATAAAATCTCACAAATATCCTCCTATACAATAGTTTCCCTTCCGGATATGTCATATTTCAGGACATTTGCTCTAAATATGGCATTTTCAAGGTACACCAATGAGTTAGCCTACTCTGTGTGAATTTCTCAGTTCAGTAAGAAAAATATTGTCACATGATTCTCAAGAGCTATTCATGAAACAGGCTTCCCCCACAGGTACAGTACACCTATCCAAACTGGGTGGCTGCATTTTTCCTTCAATATTATACACATAAATAATGCACATACTGTAAATAATGTGCACAAAAATAATGGAAATATAATGGGCACATAAATAATGTAAAGCTCGTAAAGCTCAGCAGGAAATCTGATCTTAGAAGATCTGTGTTAAATTGTTAAATATTAAGTTAATGTACTTCCATCAGCAATTGTGTTTAAGAGTCTACAGAGCTTACGTATGCACGTGACGTCAGCGCGTTTCAGTTTGGCTTACTGGATGGAACTGCCATACATATTAGGTGTGTTAAAGATACGCGCTCACGATAGCACCTTAGTAACAATTGTTGCACACTGTACGCCTGGATGGAAAATAGAGAAACGTGACATAGGTGCATAAGCTCTATAGCAGGGCTAAGGAAGAAATATAATGTTCTAAAAATGGAACCTACTGCCACTGTGCTTGGTGCTCAGCATGAGCAATGGAGTAAGGAAAACAATTGCCAGTGAGCCACAACTGGAAAAAAGGCCATGGCTGGCCCGACCTAAACCAATTGGTTAGGAACTGAGCAGTAAAACCTCATCTAACTCTAACTCCACACAGGCACAATTATGAATTACTGCCCACATTATAGCCATTTTTAACTTCAGTTCAGCAATGTCTATATAATATCAGCTACGTAAAACTATAAGCAATTTCAATTTTATGAATATCTCACCCAGCTGCTGCTTTAGAAATACACTAGTTCAAATGAGAATTCTGTTACATACAATCAAACACATAATACCTTTCAGATTATGTACTTACCTCTTGCAAAAGTTTTGGTGCATTTGCTGCCTACAGTCAACTTTTTTTAAAATAAAGTGTTTTCAAAAACTTCAAAATTCAATTAAGTGTACTGCAGAATGCTTCCCAATGAAAAGAAATAATATCCAAAAGTGAAGGCTTCTTCAGCCACTGGGCATGCACATATGTTGTACAGGTATGGCAGGGTAACTGTACCTGTATCTACTGTAGGCTAAGGGCTATATATAAGCCCAGCCTTGCAGTCAACCAGCAAAATTAAACTTGATTATGACAGCAATACACATACTGTTACATGATACCTACAAAATTGATTCCACAAGAATAAAGTCTAAAACCATTGCTGGAAGGAGTGAAAAAGCAGGTGGGCTGATCCTTCAAGCAAAATGTCCCAGTACTGCCTTCAGTGAGTGCATGTACAAAACTGATTGGCAGATCCAGCACACTAATCTGACAAGCCTGTCCTGCAGGCAATGAAGAGGAACTGTGTTTAATATGTACTGAACTTGGTCATGCACAAACTTTTATAACAGATCACTGTAGAGATCTTGTAGTACTATTGTCCTACTTTGTAATCACCGTCCTGGTCACACTTAATGAACAGTCTGTGCAAGGCAAACACTTTTGGAACAGTCTGTGCGAGGCAAACTGACTTTTGGAATTCCTATTGCAGTGCTTCAACAAACACAAAAGCTTTCCTGGCACAGATCCTGCAGTGACATGGACAAAACTGAACTTTATTGTGGTAAACTTTGTTTTAAATCTGTGACAATCTGTACCTCAATATCAGAAGTTGTAAACACAGGTTAACACCCATGTATTACTGGGTATTACTTACTAGTTCTACACAAAGGCTAATTTTGAAGTACCTTGAACCAGGGTTGGGTTTTTGCTGGAAAAAACCTGTTTTTAGCAGGACAGCGATAGAAACTGGTAATAACTGGTTATTACCGATAAAAACCGGGAGAAAATGGAAAAAATCTCTTCTGACAAATAGGAGAGTGCAGTTGTTGTACCCCATTGCACATGATGGATAAACCAGTTGAGATGAAATTATTTACATTCATTTACACTTTCCATTTTGCCTAAAAGTAGTGAGCACTAAAACTTGTCAAACACAGGATAAAGAGCGAAATATACTTGGTTATTACAATAGTACTGCACATAAGCCCTAACAGCACGTTAAGTGTAACCACAAACAAAGCAATTACATGCCTACAGAAATAGTCTGAAAATTACAGTTGGTTTGCAAAATGACTAGATTTATCAAGCAAAGTCTTTCAAAAGACACATATTGAGTAGGAGAATGAAGTGGGTGAGCAACTTCCTTTATCATGTCAGAAACTTCAGTTTGACACAGCAGAGAAGCAAATTACAGTGCCATAAATGCTGACTAAGCAGCAACTTGAAGTAATACTGAGTTTCATCAAGGGAGCTTCTCTGGGTATTTCAAGTGCACCATACTGAGAGATACTATAATTAAGTAAGAATTTGTCAATGGCCAAACAAACTTACGAAGAGTCTATTTTTTGACTAAGTTATCTTCATGGAAAACATTGATAAACCACAAATTGTAATGTCAGAATGAAAGAAACTTAATAAGTGGCCAGCACTATTTTATAAAGGTGGAATGGTACAACTGCAGAATACAATGCCTCTCCAAGACATACCACAGAGACTCCTGAGGCAAGTCGCAGTCACTGCGACTGCGCCTTCAAAACTCAGTGGACATAAACAATGAACACAAGACTCACAGTGAGTCATTCTCAAAACCAGAATGCAAAAATGCATTGTGGCTTCGATGAATATAGCACTTAATGTGTACGTAATCCCAAATAATGCCAAGATGTCCTGTTTCTTTCAGTCATTGGTTCAATGTGATGTTAAAGTGCTGGAAAATTACAGTTTCATGTTCATATTTGACCTTGGGAATTCTTGGGAATTTTTTGCTTTTTTGCCTCTGGTGATTTCAGCTGGCCTCTGATTTCTGACAAACTTGTAGGGGTTTTCTGATGGATTAAATGCAACACCATGTGAAGTATCCAACCTTCCCAACTTGAGCTATCTTGTAAACAAGGATTTCAGAGTTTGACCCCAGATGACCTTTGACCTCCACCATAAATAATAGGGTACTTCTTCTCACCATAAGTCATCCACATACTATGTATGAAATCTATCCAAACTTCCTACCTCAAGATGTCGTGTTTAACAAGGTTTTCAGACTTTGACCCCTGGTGACCCCAGACCTCCACCAAAGACGATATGCTTTGTACCTCTGAAGATTATGCATCCACATGCCATGTATGAAATCTATCCAAGCTTCCTACTTTGAAATATTATGTGAACAAGGTTTTCAGACTTTGACCACTGGTGACCCCAGATGACCTTTGACCTCCACCAAAAATGATAGCATTCTTTCTCTTACCATAATGCATACACATACCAAGTATGAAATCTATCCAAGCTTCCTAACTTGGGATATCATTTAAATAAAGTTTTCAGAGTTTGACCACTGGTGACCCCAAATGACCTCTGACCTCCACCAAAACCAATAGGGTTCTTTCTCTCATCATAATGCATCTGCATACCAAGTATGAAATCTATCCAAGCTTCTTACCTTGAGATATCATATAAACAAGGTTTTCAGTGTTTGACCCCTGGTGACCCCAAATGACCTTTGACCTCTACTTAAAACAATAGCGTTCTTCCTCTTACCATAATGCATCCACACACCAAGTATGAAATCTATCCAAGCTTCTTAACTTGAGATATCGTGTAAACAAGGTACTCAGTGTTTGATCCTGGTGACCCCAAATGACCTTTGACCTCCACCAAAAACAATAGGGTTCTTCCTCTCACCATAATGCATCCACACACCACGTATGAAATCTATCCAAGCTACCTACCTTGAGATATCGTGTAAACAAGGTTTTTACAGTTTGACCCCTGGTGACCCCAAATGACCTTTGACCTCCACCAAAAACAATAGCGTTCTTCCTTTTACCATAATGCATCTACACAAGAAGTATGAAATCTATCCAAGCTTTCTACCTTGAGATATTGTGTAAACAAGGTTTTCAGAGTTTGACCCCTGGTGACCCCAAATGACCTTTGACCTCTACCAAAAACAATTGGGTTCTTCCTCTCAATATGGGGCATCTACCTACCAACTTTGAGAACTTTCAGAGTTTCTCTTCTTGAGATATCGTGTAAACAAGAAAAGTGTCACAAACACACACACATACACACACACACGCCATCATGACTGCATAGGTTTCTCTTTTCATCGAAAACAATAACACAACCTTAATGTCCCACCACTGCCACTATGACTGCGCCTCCACTCCAGATTGGAGGCTTCATGTCCCACCACTGCCACCATGACTGCGCCTCCACTCCAGGTTGGAGGCTTCATGTTCCACCACTGCGACTATGACTGCGCCTCCACTCCAGATTGGAGGCTTCATGTCCCACCACTGCCACCATGACTGCGCCTCCACTCCAGGTTGGAGGCTTCATGTTCCACTACTGCGACTATGACTGCGCCTCCACTCCAGATTGGAGGCTTCATGTCCCACCACTGCCACTATGACTGTGCCTCCATTCCAGATTAAAGACTGAAAATTTTTCCCTAACAATGAACCATGCAGCACTTACTGTACATAGCCTACTAGTAGGCAAGCTGTTGGGGGTTACGGCCGACGTGAAAAGTAGGAGGAACAGACAGACTGTGTACAAGTGCGACTCCATGATTTTTAAAGGTTGCTTTTTGGAGGGGCATTGTATTCTGCAGTTACTCCAGTGGAAATGTGAAGGAAGGTGGATGGTTCAATTATAAAGAGGACATAACGCTACTGGAGGTCAATGTACTGTAAGACAGTGAGTTATTGTAGGAACTACGCAGCTGCAGGTTCCTCTTGAAAGGGTATACCCAAGAGTGGAGTTACCAACTGCCAGTATGCTCAGGAAAGCTTCCCATCAAACTGAAAATAAGTCCTTAAATTATTCCATGATTTTCCTTCCCATTTTTCTGCATTAAATATACCTAGTGTATGTATACTTAACACAAAAACAGTGTAAATTGTCCAAAGAGTGGCCAAAATCACTAAACAAATCACATTCAAACTCTAATATGGTATATTGTTGCCTAAAATGATTAATATTGATGTAACAGAATGATTTTCTTCTTTAGACTTTGAAAAAAGCATAAAAAGTACTTGTTAACAACATTTTATTCAATGTAGCAGAATAGGTTTTTACTGTTTTTTCCATTTTTCGGCAAAAACCTGTTTTTACCAGTAAAAACCACCGGTACAAACTGCCTGTGGCAAAAACTGCCAACCCTGCCTTGAACATGTCACAGACATAAAGCTGTCTGCAGAGATATTTTGGCGTATGTACAAGTTCTATAGCTCCACCAGTGGGGCCAGGCAATGAGCTAGCCTTTGCTCAAAAAAAAAAAAAAATTTACCCATACTCCTAGAAATTAAAAAAAGGCCTATACTTAAATTTTCACAATGTAAACTGGTCACAGTACTCATTTTGGGAACAAAATTTAAAAGGAAATATCATTACAGTTCAGCGGTAAGACACTTTTTTCTTTAAAAATTTCTCCATTATTCATTATTATTATTTTTGTGTGTCAGTGCATTTCATTTGACCTTATGATAATGTGGTTGTAGTCTAAAGCCCTGAGTGGATTGATTCAGCAATATGGGGGTATTGAAGCTGCTTCATAAACTTTTAAGTCTTTATAATCATCAGTCTCCAATAACTACCATTTTTTCCAAGGCTATCTTGCCGATCCCAGCTACCCCACATTGTATTGACTGCACCAGAAAAGCTGTTTCTCACACCCCACTATTCTATTGTCTAAGAGGGGTATATAACATTTCCAAATCCAACCCCTAAACTGTAGCTAGCAAATGCAAGGAGCTCTGACATGTACATTTGTGGGAGATGCTTGTGTCAATGTTTCTGAGCTCACTCCTTCACTTGAAACTGAACACACGTGGGAAAAACTAGAAAAGCAGTATGCAGCTAACCATATGTAGGAAGGCCAATCCGTTATGTCACGTATGTAACTCCTACAGGGTTGTAGATCATATTTCATGTACCCTAACTCTTGAAGTGAATATACACCTACTTATTCTATTCACTCTACATGCATTTCCCATCACATGTCTATAAATCAGCTGGATTTGAGGTAGACTAGTGAAGTACTGTTCCTAGGACCTTCTCCAAATGCATGCAATGTGCATATCAAAATGCAAATTTCCAAAAATGTTTTGTACTGAGAAGAGGATTCTGTTGAGCAGAAGTTTGCTGTAATGTAATAATTCTATGTTTCTCAATTGGCAGGAAAAGTTTGAGCCTGTACAGGGGACTTACATCATATAGTAAAAGCAAGAACAAGCAAGAACAAAAGCCTTCACGCATGGTGTATGTCCCAGAAACATGTTCAAACTTATAAGAACAAAAAGGATTTATGGGTACTGTATGTAGGGAATGATGGAAATAATTCCTTAAAAGCTCAAACTTTTTCTTACCAATTGACAAACATATGGAATTAAATCAATTAATGTTGCTGTAATAAAACCATAGCATTCCCCCAGTTACCTCTATGTTCCAACACATATGTAACTCTAATACTCTCACCCTAACCTAACCTTTATCCTGACACTGACGTCCATGTAGACTTATTGTACAGTAAATACATAGAGACTTCCGAACAACAAGACATCCGAACAGTGAGCGGTTCCCCGTTCACCCACTCCATTAATTTAACTTTCCCCATTGCCAAATTCAAAATATGGTACTGTACATACTATGACATTGTACTGTATGGTACAGTACGTGACTTTGCACTTGTAAAAAATTTTTCAAGGGCATGCAGATTGGGGTATAAATGTTAACTTCCAAAACTCCCAAATTTTTTTATGTTTTACTGGAATAAAGTTAACCCTTTTTTACCTTGCCGTTTTATTCTTAATTATTCAACCTGCCTGCTGGTAAATGGAAATACATTACTGTACATTATCAAAACCATACTACAAACTTATCATGATCCAGGCTACCTCACATTTTTTTCAAGACTGCAATGACTGAAAAAGTTGCTATAAAATAGCACTGCAAGTACTCTTACATTTTCAGTGGTCGTTTACTTTATACATGTATAGACTGAAACTTGATGTAGGGGGCACAAGAGAATGCACACATGCATAGTAGCGTATACTTAGGCCTAGTGCCTACTGATGGCTTACCTGCATGCACATACCAGTGTACACAGTTAAGAGATTCTTCGCAAGTAGATGAGAAAGCACCAAGTAGAAGGACAGATTGAATAATATGGGCTGGTGCCAACCTCAGGGACAAGTAGAGTAAGACAACTTAAAAAGGATGTAACCAAGTCCTCCTGCAACTTAATGCAATTGTAGTACAATAGTTCACAATACTAGGTACCATACTAGATTCACTGTACAGTACCCAATACATGACAAACGGCACACCTGTATTAGCTAAACTGTTCTGTTAAAATAATGTTGTCTGCAACCTACCTGTACAGAAAGAGGATGTGGTATGTGGAGGTCTCACAGTAGTTAAGACTAAAACAGGAAATTCTTAAGTTTCTACAAGATCATGCAATGATGGCAAAACCACTGCATTCATTCTGACACTGTAGGTACTCATGTCTGTTTATATACTAAAGAAAATGGTTGTGTTGTACAGTAAACAATGAAAGTATCAGAGAACAAGTAGTTCCCCTTTCCAAACCTAGTGATATTCCATTTTTCAGTCTGAGGGGAGAGAGTATGGCTATTAATAGTACTTACAGCTTTCATACATCCTTGGAAACTACTGTACATGTCAGCAATAAATAACAAACCAAATTAAACATTTGTCAAATTTCTTTTGTAAATATTTTTGATCTACAACATCAAAGAGGTGAAGAGTTTTTTAAAGCACTACGTATCCAGCAGATAACACCTTGAAAAAGTGTTCAAAATAAATGTTTTTTGCTTAAAATTAGACAACCCCTTGAAATATTGTCAAAATGAAAACAATGTATAAACCTTTCATCTTCAGGCTCAATAACAATGAGCCCTCTATAGACTATGGTGCAATTATAATCAGCTCACCAATAACAAGGTAACAGTGGCATAATGGTAAAGGTGATGTGATGCTTGTCCCTGGTTAAGTGTTTACTTCCCACCTTTACAACTGAACTACTTAACCTACAGTAGCATGGTTTTCTGGTTTTTCAGCAACAATCTTTGTTTTCATTTTCCACTGTTCTACAGGTTTAAAATGATAGGGATGCATCATTTTTGGGGGAATCAGCTGGGATAGATACTGTCACTTCTACAAAGTGAGGTGGGATGGGAGATGGAGTGGAGGGGGGTGGTATTCAAATTTCAAGGAGAGCTGATGGTCAAGTTAGATCATAATGTAATTTTAATACTGGTAAGTACAGTATACCTTCATGGGGTGTTTGAACTGCTATGTTATAGTAGGAGAAAATTTCCTCTCAAATCTTTTGAAAAATACTGTAATTCAAAATATGTGTTGTTAGTCTGAGAGTAAACATTAATGACTTTGGAAACATCTTTTAACTGGTAGTTCCCAGTGTCACCAATGTGGCACACTGTCCATACAAAGCATATTGAAGGCCAACACATTACTGTATGATACATGTTTTTCATGGGTTATTTGTGGATAGTCTCAAACTGAAACTATCTTTGTTGATGTCAGTTCTGCCTTAATGTTAGATGATCAATTCTATGGGTGGTGGCAGCAGCATCACCACCAACAAAATCATCATCATAATCATCATTATTACTTGTTCATCATTTTTATCACACAGAAACAGTAAATTATATTAAACCAAAGTGCTGTGAAACTCCAAATGGGTTGATATAAAAATCTAAATGAAACATACAAGGCAATTACTAACTAAGAAAGAGACGCAAAAAATTTTTCAAAGAATCTTCAATAAAACATGTACAATTAAACTACTGTACATGTACCATCAGAAAATAACTTACAGTATCTGGTATCACACTGCAATTTGCTACACAAGCTGGCCAAATTGCTACATAAATGCAAAAATGTGTAGCACTTTTCGTGTGCATTACCATAGGGGTTTCAGCAGTTTAACACTACACAAGGAAAAATTTCTTGAAACTGCTATGCAAAATTTGAATACTTTAAATTATTCCCGACCATTACCCTTTCATAAAGTAATTCTGAATGAAATTAAAAGAAAAATGCAGGCAGTTTTCTGAAATTTGGCCATGCGGAACCAAAACCAGATGTTTTTCCAGTATGCAGCAGGATAATCCACGCAGACCAAGTTTGGTGAAATCAATGAAAGTCAATGAAACAAAACACAGAAGTCTATTCTTTATTTTGTTTTCCACATGGCCTGGGCTAGGAATAGTGCCTTCAAGTTCTTGAACACCATTATCCCTTCATTTTAGCAACGAGTACTACTTTGGCCTTGCTGACATCCTGTATATCTACGCTAGACTACAGTATTGTGTGTACCCACTCACAAGTTGTTCAATTTACTCACCTTAACAGCAGAATATGATTGGTAAACCGCGGTCAGGAAAAAAGCAGTTTTGCAATTTCTCAATACCCCCATACAGTACATACATAAAATAGCAATGACATCAAGGCTATGCCTAATTCACACACAATAAAAGCCTGGATCAAGCATACAGTACTTCTATACAGGAAAGTTCATATCTGATCCGCTGAAGTTTTGCACCATTACGTACCCCTTTCATGAATTCAATTCAATTCAATTCAATTCAATTTTATTTCTCATATGTACATTCTCATCAACAACTTAGGCAACAGTAGGAATGCACAATTCCCACACTCTTCTCTAGTCCACAAGTCCAACAAGTTTAAAAGCACATGCCACACCTGTTGGGAAAACCTGTAGTATTCACTAACTTACTCTTCCAGATTTAAGTCAATTAAGTCCCAGACTATGAGCAGGAAAATGGTTACCAGTACCAAGTCAAGTCAAGCGGTGACTTTGACTAGGACTTCGCATCCAACATACTGTAAAGTGGATATTTTGTCTCTGGATTCCTAGTCATAGTCCCAGACAGTAATTAACACAACATAACATAACAAGTTATAGGGCAAAGGAGGGCTAAAGCCACATAAGATGCCCTACAGTCCAGACCCAAAACAAACTCAAAACCCAACAAAGCACAGCACAATCTTGAAGCAATGCACTGTCAAAGTGGAATCAACAACCCACTCAGGCAGACTATTCCACTCACTGACAAATCTACTGTATGAGAGAAGCTGAACTTTCTAGTGTAGTGCCTAGAGAAACACTTCACCAGCTTCTAACAATGGCCTCGAACTCAGGAATTTCAGTAGTACAAACCTTTACGGTGAGTTACAATTAGAGAATTCCTACCATAAAGGAATTTGAAAACATGCAGCATACCCTCCCTAATCCCCCTAATCCTTCTTAACTCTAGAGAAATACTGTAAGTCCCAGACATTTGACCCAATCATCATAAGGGAGATTATGCCCTTTGAGAATAAGCAGGGGGGCCGGGGGGCAGGGGGGCCAGGGGGGGGCAGGGGGACCCTTCTCTGAACCTGCCCTAAAAAAAACTTGTCCTTTTCATAAAAGGGACTCCAAGCCTAACCAACTGCTTACAAATTCAACACAATATCTTATTCTTAACTATAATTACTGAAATTCCTCTTAATCAATCCAAGCACCCTTAGCTATTCCCTATTTGTCCTAGCAGCAGCACCAGCTGCACACTGCCTAGAAGGCTTGAGATCACCTGTCCAGTAATGACAACACCCCGATCTTTTTTGAAAGTCACATTACTCAAAATACTACCAGCCATGGTACACAATCATTCATGATGAGTTCAAAGTTTTAGATCCAAAGTTACTCACTTTGCACTTATCTGCATTAAAGTTATGGTGACATACCACCAAAAGAGGCTGTTTTCACAAAGCAGTTAAAGAATAAAATTCCCCAATGAAAGATCCGTTGGGACTATTCCAACATCTTTTACCATTGTCAAGAAGTCAAGATATGTACTTCTTTTAAGTTTGATGGTTTCTGAAGTAACTCATTGCCTATGCAAAGATAATGATGTGGAGGGTTGTACAGTGTAAAGATTTCTTTTGTTTACCCCATGTAAGTTATGTATCTCTTATTTACTGATCAGATGGTTCACAGTTTAATTGATGAGTGATATCAATATTTTTCAAGGAAACAATTTCAACTTCCATGATAAACCTGAGCAGGGGATACCAATGCTACAAGTGTCCTTGAAATGAAGGGTGAAAAAAGACTAAAATTAGCCATACTTACTGTAGGATGCCCGTCTAGCTTCGACATCACAAAATAATTTGCATATTAAGCTCATGTTTATTCATGATACAAAAGTGAAATAGAAATTACGCTGTAAAATGGTCAATATCTGATCGATTTTGATGAGGATTTTTTCACATCAAATATCCAACTAAGTAATTTGCATGTCACCTGACCTTTGAAAGACATTTGCTAAGTCCGAGACCATAAGCTTTAGAATTCAGTAGAAGGTGCTACTGCTTGCCTTTTGGGCTCATGTCTTAGGAGAGTCTAAGGACCTTTCACAACTTCTCTTGCCATATACAGTATTCCAACTCACCAACATCAATCCTCTTGCAAATCATATTTACTTGTACCAAAACTACGCCTGAAAACCTATGGCTGTAGAAGTTTTCAGCACTGTGCATCGTCTCTATGGAACAGGTTACCAGATGATTTACAAACTTGCTCGCAACTCTCTGTTTTTAAGAGTTTACATAAGACTCATTTGTTCATTACTGCTTATAAATACAAGTTTAATGAACTTTTTTGTTTTCTTGTAAAGCGCCTCTTGTAGTAACTCTTGGAATTGACTGGTGCTATGTAAGCTTAATTTATTATTATAAAAATAACCTAAGTCCTTTTGCAACAGTGAAGAATCCTTCTTATCTCATCATTTACACTGTACCTATATCCATATCTACAGAGATACTGTAGTATCATCAGCAAACTTACCAATACTAGATGTGAGAGAGCTATCAATATTATTGATAACAAGAGCCCAATGGGCACAATGGTTCCTTGCTGAATGTACAGTAATGACACTGAGCAATGAGCATACAAACTATTACTTATTAACTAATGTGAAGTTTGCCTACAGGTAACTCCTACATGACCTTTAAAGTTGTTGGCAGTGAATGTTGACTTCATCTACCAAGTTTCCTATAAGTCCACAACTTGACCTCAAAATGACCTCTGATAACCTCCAAATTGCCCCCAGTGATCCAGACGACCTTTGACCTCCACCAAAAACAATAGGATCAATAGGCTTCTCACCATACCACATCCACATACCAAATATGAAATCTATCCAAGCTTACAGTAGATATCGTGTTAACAAGGTTTTCAGTGCTTGACCCCTGGTGACCCCAGATCAAGGCTTAAGCCAGAGAGCAGTCCAGGAGTCATTTGGACTCCCAAAATTTTGCATTGCCTCATATGTATAATACATTTTAATACACAAACTACACTAGAATTAACTGTTTGGACTCCCTGATCTCACCATGCTGGCTAAAGCCCTGCCCCAGATGACCTTTGGCCTCCACTAAAAACAATAGGGCACACCTCACTATGCCAGATCTACGTATATACCTTGGTTTCAGTTAGTCCAACTTTCCCTTATTGAGTTACAATGTACCCAAGCAAACGTCACAGACAAACACACACACACGCCAACATGACTACATTGGTTCCTTTTGAAGGCAAGAAACCAAAAATTAATCTGGGGCCAAGAACAGAATCCTGTGATACTCCACTTGCAGTTTCTGTAACACAGATCAGTTTAAACTGGACATGCTATGTGCATTGGGTACTACTTGTGACTTCTTTCCAAGATGAGAAATTACCATTGACAACAACTCTCTGCAATCTGCCACGAAGCCTAGAATCGATCCAGTCTGTGTCAACACATCTGCCCTAGACACCTAACCGATGCAGTTTCACCATACTGTAAGTCTACTTAATGGAACTTTGACAAATTTTATGCTTTTTGAAAATGAAGGTAAATAACATCAACACTGTGACCACAATCAAGAGGCAACTTTACAGACATCCTTAAGAAAGCTTAAATTAGAAAGAACATGAGATCTACTAGGCAGGAAATAATGCGGCAACAGAATCAGCAAACATATTAAAGATACTTCAGCACACAATTCTTGGCCATAGACACCATGACTTTACACACTACACAGGTTAAACTAACAGGCCTGTAATTGCACTTGCAAGCTCCGATCATCTTTTAGGAGTAGGCCTACTTAACATCCGCAAACCTGCCAGTCAGCAGGAATGAAGCTTAAGTCCAGACATTTCTGAAAAATACTGTAATGCACACAGTAACTGACATAATCTCTGAGCATTCATGCAGAATGGAACAATGGATCTCAGCTGGCCCTTACATAATACACTATTATTATTACTCCTTACAAACAAGTTCCTCAGAGAAAACAACATCATCAATGGAATTTAATTGAGCTGTTGGAAGCTCTACAAATTCCCATTACAGAAGACTCCTTGGTATTAAAGACAGAGAAAAAATAATCATTCAACAAATTAGCCATATCCTGATTTACCTTTACCTCCTTATAGCCAACTTCCTCTCAACCTAGCTCTAGTGTCTTTAACCAAATCTTTCACTAAGATTTCCTGGTTCTTATAGACTGCAAAGTCTCAAGAACTCCTACTTTCCCACTAGCACTGCCAACATTTACTCTTTTTCCTACATACGAGCAGCTACATATTCCTACTGTAGCTGCTCGAGCTTAGTACCTTAGGCCATAGAATAAAATTAGAAACCCACACCAGGCTGGCCTATGATTCATACAAAAGGCTTTCTTATGGGGAATACACAGCTAAGTGGTATCAAAAATGTCACAGAAAACACTCCAAGTCTCAGCAGGACCTAGGCCCATGTGAGACAAATGAGCAAACCATGCAATCCTTGGAATGGTGCTCTCTTAGTTTTACCCTGGATGTAAAATCAGCCTTACTGAAATCTAGAACAAGCATCACTGTGTAATAACGTTGTGGCTATTTGCCCGACAGTCGGGCAAATTAGAAGTTTACTGTAGTTTTCTTATTTTCCCGACAGCAATTGAGCCAATCATATCACCCCAACGAAGTTGTGACGTAACAAATGTTAGTTGGTGCGACGCAGTGTAGGTACCCTGTTTTTACTACGTAGTAGGACTATAGATCAGCACGATAGCTGCGATGATTTATCGGTGTACATTAAAAGATTATCAGAAGAAATGTCTTCCGTGCTTAGCATCTCATTATAGGACAGTATAGAAACAGCGAACAAGAATATAAATGAAAGAAACAAGAAAAACAACCCGAGGCCTAAGGTTAAGTACCCGTTCGTGAAATTCGGGTGTACTTCGGCAATGGCAAGAGCCACAGCACTGGCGGAGTCAAACAAACTTGTCCACGCCCACTGTCCCTAACCAAGCAACGTGGGTATCAGGTCATTATGGTCAGCCTGCATGAGGGTCGCTTGTTATTAATTTGGGAGGTATAACAACAAAACCTAGCCTACTGTCGCAATGAACTGGAGTAAAAAGGGAGAAAATAAGTCCCGGATAGTGGGGGAAAAGCCTATACGTATTTCGGGTGTTATGTGACTGTTATTTACTCATTTTGATGACAGAAAGGTGTTTCGACGGTAGGGCAAATGAGGACCAGAAGTACGAAAACCTTACTTTCCCGACATACAATTCAAATATTTCAGAGGCTACAAAGAATAGGGCCTTTCCTAGGCGGGATTACGGGGAGGGGGGGCAAGCGGGGGAACTTGACCCCCACTTTTTTTCAGAGCTTAAAAATAAAAATAGGCCTAATAACAAAAAAAAAAGATGAGCGAAAGTAAGCGAGACCAGATAATTATAAGAGACTTTAAAATCAAGGGCGTAGGCTGGGGGGGTGCATTGGGTGCATGTGCACCCACCCGTTGAGGAAAAGGAGTTCGGCTCTGGCCTGGGAAACAGAAAAATGCACTCCTTCTGTTTTCAACAGCTGTGAAAACAAGGACGAACATGACTTTTGTCCACACACCAACCTACATCGGTAAGTTTGGTAATTGAATTACAGGATGCGCCTTGAAAATATATGAAGGTCTATAGAGCCACGGTATCAGAGCCCTCTATATCAGAGCTCTAAATATAGAAGTCTCTGTACTTTAGCTTACGAAGGTCTAGTGTCATGTAAAATCTTCCCTTAAAATTATTAAAGAAATTCGAGTACTATTGCAGATAGCTTGCACAATCCCGGCTACGTCCTGCGAATGTGAAAGGAGTGCGAGTGCACTGAGATGCTTGCACTCATATCTACGGGTCACTATGGGCCAGGAGAGGTTGTCATCTTTGGCTCTGATACATATTCATTATACCAAACAAATTGATCTTGATCGGGTGGTCGACATCTACGCTTCTCTCCACCCAAGGCGACTAGAACTGAAGTCCCTCATCAAGCCATAGGTAATGTACTAATTAGTCCAATGATTATCTCTCAGACTGAGAGTTACAACATTTAAGTATTTTGTAAATAATAAAATTGACAGTTGCCATGTGTTGTCCATGTGAACTTGAGGAAAAACCCTGTTGTTTTGTGCTTGAAGCTCAAGGTTATTTGAGGTGACCAGCAGAGGTCAAAGTCTTGAAAAACCTTATATAGAAGGAATATCTGAAGAACAAAAAAGTCTCTGAAACCTAGTAGGAGTGATATCTGAGGAACAAAATAGGTGATTGAGTTCCTATTTGACATGTAAGATGTACATGAGAGTATAGCTGACCATTTAATCTGTGTCAAGGTCATTTGAGGTCAGCGGAGGTCAAAGTCTGAAAGCCTTGGGAAAACCTATCAAGCTAGAATATAAATATGGCGACATTTCAATTTGAATAAAAAAGTCATGCATTAACGATTCGTGTATCATTTAAATTGAGAAACGGCAGACAGGAGATCACTTTTTGAAGGATGTGTACATGTGGCTTAAGGCTCGGGAAATGCTGTTTCCGGCCATCTGGGGGGTTTTAAAACCGAAAATTTTCTTGTACGCTCCGCGCCAAGCAATGCTGGCGCTCCGCTTAGATAGTCTTCCTTGTTCCACCTACCTGAAATGTGCACCTCCCCATGCCAAATTCAGCCTACGCCCTTGACAATAGACCATTATGATTAAATTTTGCCATGTTTTATAAAAAGGAAAATATTAATATCAAAAACCATAAAACTGATTGTCTAGATGCAAGTCTTCAGGCACGGAAAGTGTCAATTCCGGTACCGTAATAGGGGACAGGCGCAATGCGAGAGAGGGCAAGAGCCCTCTCACTGAGGATACTTTTCTTTCTTAGCATTTCTATTAGCCTACTCACTGATATCACTGAAAAGTATGAAAATGCGATTTTTTCAGCGCGAAGCACCCATTATGAATACTAGATCCCCCATTTAAAATTATTGTCTCAAAGCCCCGGGAAACCCTCAAAATAATCCATTCTCCCCTACTTCCTCAAGCCCTCAACATTTTCGATCCAATCTGACTGTACTCATGGAGTAGTAAAAATATATATGAAAAAGTCAAATTGTGATTTTTGTGGTATGTTAATTACCCACCTTATGTCATTTGAAGTTGAAGCTAAAATGCATCATTTTATGCCTACAATTTCGTAAATATCTAAGAGCTTCCGCAGGCTTCGCCCCTGGACCCCCACCGGGCTCTGCTCCTGAATCCCGCCAGGCCTTGAGGCGGCGCCTTCGGTGTCGTTTGACTGTCCACCTTGCTTTTCCCCCACTTCAGACATCAAATCCTTGGGGCCTTATTTTCCCGACAAACAATTCAAATGTTTTCAGAGGCTACAAATTTAGAATAGCGCCATCACGTTCGGCCACAGTCGGGAAAATAAGAGCTGTAATTTTCCCGACTGTCGGGTAAATAGCTTCCACCGTGTAATAAAATTGGCATGTTAAGTCAACATAAGTCACACAACAAACTCATTATGCTCAACCAGTAGAGCCTATAGCTTTATACATAGGTCTATGCTCAGTAAAGTCAGTAGGCCTAGCCTACAGGCCCTCTAGTACATGGTTTGATTCTTGGAATCTTAGGCCTAACTTAATACAAGGCCTAGGCTACCTATCTTATCTGGGAGACGTTACTCGAGTGACAGCTCCCTGAACTGACTTACGCACCGTGTATGGATGTGTACAGACAACTGTGCTTTACTACGTACACAATTGGGCCTAGGCCTAGCTTGCATACATACCACTTTGAGTCTTGTACAGTAGCCCAGCCAGGATTAAACACACACAGCCTGAGCAAAGTTACTGCAAAATTTCCAAGGTTTCAGCCTGTGTATTATCGTTTGCAGTCAGTTTGAGGACTCATGTCTTCATCTAAGTTAGAGTAATATCAATGTGATAACAAAGGAATGAAGGTGAAGACTTTTAAAGGCGTTTTTGCTATGAGCAAATTCTGGTAGTTGCGAACGTCATCCAACGCAGTAATGCTATGCCAATACGACACGTATATGGAAAGCCGCGTTGGACAAATACACCATAATTTATCCCGGTATTAAATCGAATTAATACCAGTATTAATTCCATTTTATACTGGTATATATTCACACCAATCAGAGTGCAGGAAAATATACCGGTATAAAATCGAATAAATCCTGATATAAATTGGAATTTATACCAGTATTAAATGCTATTTATCCCGGTATAAATTCGAATATATACTAGTATTAATTCGAATTTATACCGGTATTAATTCGAATATATACTGGTATTAATTCGAATATATACCGGTATTAATTCGAATATAAACTGGTATAAATTCGAATATATACCGGTATTAATTCAAATTTATACTGGTATTAAATCAACCAATCAGAAACGCTGAATATATACTGGTATTAATTCGAATATATACCGGTATTAATTCGAATATATACTGGTATAAATTCGAATATATACCGGTATTAATTCGAATTTATACTGGTATTAAATCAACCAATCAGAAACGCTGAATATATACTGGTATTAATTCGAATATATACCGGTATTAATTCGAATATATACTGGTATATATTCGAATATATACCGGTATATATTCGAATTTATACTGGTATTAAATCAACCAATCAGAAACGCTGAATATATACTGGTATTAATTCGAATATATACCGGTATTAATTCGAATATATACTGGTATAAATTCGAATATATACCGGTATTAATTCGAATTTATACTGGTATTAAATCAACCAATCAGAAACGCTGAATATATACTGGTGTTAATTCGAATATATACCGGTATTAATTCGAATATATACTGGTATAAATTCGAATATATACCGGTATTAATTCAAATTTATACTGGTATTAAATCAACCAATCAGAAACGCTGAATATATACTGGTATTAATTCGAATATATACCGGTATTAATTCGAATATATACTGGTATATATTCGAATATATACCGGTATATATTCGAATTTATACTGGTATTAAATCAACCAATCAGAAACGCTGAATATATACTGGTATTAATTCGAATATATACCGGTATTAATTCGAATATATACTGGTATAAATTCGAATATATACCGGTATTAATTCGAATTTATACTGGTATTAAATCAACCAATCAGAAACGCTGAATATATACTGGTGTTAATTCGAATATATACCGGTATTAATTCGAATATATACTGGTATAAATTCGAATATATACCGGTATTAATTCAAATTTATACTGGTATTAAATCAACCAATCAGAAACGCTGAATATATACTGGTATTAATTCGAATATATACCGGTATTAATTCGAATATATACTGGTATATATTCGAATATATACCGGTATATATTCGAATTTATACTGGTATTAAATCAACCAATCAGAAACGCTGAATATAGACTGGTATTAATTCGAATATATACCGGTATTAATTCGAATATATACTGGTATAAATTCGAATATATACCGGTATTAATTCGAATTTATACTGGTATTAAATCAACCAATCAGAAACGCTGAATATATACTGGTATTAATTCGAATATATACCGGTATTAATTCGAATATATACTGGTATAAATTCGAATATATACCGGTATTAATTCGAATTTATACCGGTATTAAATCAACCAATCAGAAACGCTGAATATATACTTGTATTAATTTGAATATATACCGGTATTAATTCGAATATATACTGGTATAAATTCGAATATATAATTTGAATTTATACTGGTATTAAATCAACCAATCAGAAACGCTGAATATATACTGGTATTAATTCGAATCTTTAAAGGGGGTCCGGGTCGACTCTCCAAAAACTCAGTGACGTATTCGCACACGAGATATGCTCGGGATAAATTAAACCGTGGCTAAACGTCTTTTAAATTAATATCAAGTATTGAAAAACTTATTCTTTTATCAACGACAGCCCAACTTGAATGAGCCCTATCTACAAGACCCTGACGACTGTGAAAAAAATCCGCCAATATGACACAGGCGACACTCATATCAACTGCCCCTGTGAACTTCGTCTCAGTTCCCCCTCCCACAAGTAAAAGGTAGAATGCAAAGTTAAAGACGGCAAATAAAAGGCAGGAACTGAAAACCCAGAAATCTTCCTTACCCACCCTACATATGACTGACCCTAATAACTATAAAAAATCCCCGTCAATATGTTATGCACGACACATGGCCCCGCCTTCATTGTGACTCTGAAGTTTGTCCCCCCTTCCCACTAGTTACCGTTTTTGTCCAAAGTTAAAAAAACAGTGTTTTTCCCATATATGCCTACACTAATCAAATCAACTTGAAAAAAGAGTCATGTCTTACATTTTAAAACGTCATATCTCTATGGTGACATGTCCGAGGGGGTCTAAGGAGAGGGGGATCCCCTCCCCTCTGGAAAATTTTTGCTCACGTAAGGGGCTAGATGCAAAATGGTGCTACATTTGGTGCTAAACTTGAACTGAATACATCACCAAGCATTTCTACTTTTTAGGAAGCTTTTTCATCTTTCTTGCTTTAGTGAATTTTTTACTCAGTTCTTGGGGTAAATCAAGACCTCACTGTGTGAAGTAAGTAAACAGTAATTTGACTACATATACCATTAGCCAGACTGAGGGACATATATACATGAACTTGCAGGGGTGTAAACTATTTTGGGACCAACTACATTTCTTGGAGACCGACTCCCGTTGACATAGTTGTACGATCCGAATTTCCTAGACAAATACAGTTTACAGGCAGACAGGACCGTAGTAATAATCATAGGTGTAAGGGACTTTCTAATTTGGGGGCAGAAGATTTTTTGCCCGAATCTCAAAATATTGCCCGAAATTCGTTGCAGTTCAGGTGCATAGAATAGACCACTAAACCATAAAATGCGCACGAAGCGCGCAAAACGTTTTGCACATTTTTCGGGCTTTCGATCAAAAATTTGAGAACTCAGTAGAAAATTCGGGCAATCTTTTCATTTCAAATGTTGCTCATGTCTGGTCGATTGTTACAAAAGCATACAGAGCTGGATTTGAGACTGACTATATGGCCCTCAGAGACCGACTTTTGATTTTCACGGGGGGGGGGGGGAGGCACCCTTCGTATTTTCGCCCCTGTTATTATCATGTTTACACATATCTTATAAAATCTGGATACGGAAGTGATCAGGACTGTGCATGTCAGAGATTTTTCGAAAGTCTGATAGAGGTGATACTGCTAGCATGCAATCTTTTCATTCCTCCACTGTGGTATACCTTTTTCTTGCATGGTAGTCGACTCTCAACGAACCTTTCCAATATTTTCTTTAACTTTACCAGCAGAAGTTAGTTTTAGGAGTTTAGTTAGTTAATAGTGTGAGTGGAATTTTGTGGCACGGAACCGACGGCAAACTACAGGCAGTAGCGTGTAAAAAAGGAGGGGGGGGGGGCCGGGGGGCACAGGCCCCCACTTCCAAAGTCAGTCGGGGGAAAATCCCTCAGTCGGGGGATTTAAGGGTTGAGGGGAAGAGAAAAATATTAAAGAGACACACTGAACACTCAACAGGGATGGCCCGCATCGGGGAGTCTTAATCAATACGATAGAGTATGCAGTCCCTGTTGGCGCCTGAGAGAGGACAATTTCTCTAATAAGAACCCAAAATTTTCGGCGCGCTACGCGCGCTGTACAGTCACTCCAGGATCTTCAGCAGTTCCATTCCACATTGCTAGATAGCACAGGCCTGCGAACCTTACTACGAAACATGTAGGCAGAGCACACTGTTTATGTGGAGGTCGAAAGTTCCATTCCATGGCGCTAAGCCTATTTCCTATTCTCTTGTGTGTGTGTCATGCGGTACGGTTAGTTTGCGAGCGACTCACGGACCTGTTTCATAGGGTGTACTGTCACACCAAAGTTTCCGTAAATTTAGGTAGGAAGTTTACCTCAGAGCCAGTGTGCATTACAGCAATTTCCCTAACAATACGCGCTCGCATAGGAAATAGTTTTGAGCATTGCTAAGGGTGCAGGCCATATCATTATATTATTCTCTAGGGATTATGCAGGGAAAGCTCAAACGAAGTTTCAAACAGGTGGGGTATATAAATCGTTAGGGCGGTGGCCTAGCAAGAGAGTTTCCCCCACGAAGTTGAGTATAGTATACTTGCTGAGAGGAAATAGCTGTCCAGTGAAGGTAGTCGGCCGGTTTCAAGTTTTTATCAGGCTGCATCTCAACTCTGCAAGGTTGCAGGTGTTGACGTCGGTGTACGTTTTTCGGTTTGGTTCGATGTATGCCTTTAAATCTTCTTTTTTTGTCGGAGGGTCCGACATTTGAAGTGTCAAACTTGTAGAAGTGCGTGGGGAACGGAGTGTCCGCCTATACCGCCGCTTTTGCCGGGATTCTACCTTGCTGGAGGAGTTACCATATAGTAGTGAGTAATGATTTGTTCTTTTCGTAAAAGAGTTAAAATAGGGCACATAGCATGTTATGGTTTCTGTACTTTTGTAAAGGGTGTTGAAACGCTTACGGGAAATTTTGAAGACGGGTAGTCTTGGATATGGTTCCTGCAGTAGGGTATTTGTTCCTGTGTTCGGTGTAACATTAGGCCTGACGTATTTCCGTTTGTCGTGGGTGGCGGCCTAAGAAGAAAACTACGAGGTTAGAACTGTAGCTCAAATTCCCCCCCCCCCCCCATTCATTTCTTCCACGATTGATGTGTATAGCAAGATAGATGCGGAAAAGTTTTGGGCATGGAGTGTTGTTACAGTTCGTTTTGAATAGTCCAGGGGGATATTATGGGAACGAAGGGAGTAATCAATTTTTGTATTGTGAATAATGTGTTAATAACTATTCATGTTCGTTGTGAAATTATGTCAATAAATAGCCAGTCGACGGTGTAGCATGGACACGCCCGCATGATAGTATACTCGCCGGCATGGACCGTTTTAGGCAATCCTCTTCGGCGATGTCTCCAACGTACGGTTTACCAGGTGCATGTAAAAAAAAACATGAACAATTTTGTTAAGCTAAGAGAATCGTTTGGTTTACCGTCACTTTGTTTCTTTCCAGCATATTGCCCTATAGATTGGTGTGGCTGGAGATGGTGACGTAAACCCGGGTTTTACTGCCAGGCTGGTGCAGAGGGGTACTCTCGAGTACCGAAACCGTGAAGGGACTACTCGTTCGTTAGACCGAGGGAGTGAAGTAATGGAGCTGGAGCTAGAGAGGAGAGCTAAGTCGTGGCATGTGTGACACTACCGAGCTTGAGAGTCAGAGCAGGGCTTTTTTTTTAACAAAGAAATTACACATTAAAGGAGTTGCATGGGACATTGTCAGAATGTGGAAAATTGGAAATTTCGAGTTTAGACTCTCTTAGTGGGACTTATATATGTGTGTTATACCTTTTGGTGATGTGTTCGAGTAGTTTGTGAAAGTTGGAATTACCTTTGTTTGAATTAAAGGCAGTTATCATTACTTAAAGTGCAATTGAACTCAGGGAAGTATAGATGACATTGGAAGCACTACTGGAAAGAAGGAAACTTTCATTTGCCATATTTTTGTATGCTTTGATATATTTTTGTATGAATGTAATGTTTGCGTAGGATCCTACTAAGTGTATTAAATTGAATTTGCTGGCAAGTAGCAGCTAAAAAAATTTTACATCTTGCGTTTCAAATTTTGGTTGTTCACTCTCCGTCCCTAGACCTTCAGTGCCAGTATTGCCGTGGAGACCTCTTTGCGACATGTACTTCAGGTGTTTCGATAAAATGTATGTTATCCTCGATATGGTGTAGAACCTACAGTTTTTCTTTCTTTTCTTTAAGTTCATAATGATCACATATCTTTTTTGTGTAAGCCTGCCAAAAATTCCCCCCCCCCCCCCCTTTGCAAATTCAAGTTTCAGATTCCAAAGACCACTATATATAAAGTGCGCAACTCCGTCGACTCATGAAGAATTAAGTGATAGTATGCAAAATATGCGCTGAAATGGCATGGGATAGTAAGCCATATCCCCTTGTCACCACCTCTTCAACAGAGGGGCTGTCGAAGCTTGGGGTCGCTGGCATGGCCCAGCCTTCTGTCGGGAAATTCTGTCGCTAATCATTTAAGATCGGTTTTTCTTATTTTGGCTTTCAAGGGGTCGTTTCTGCAATGAAACCCAAGATTTTCGGTACGCTTTGCCCACTCTTTCTCAGTTCTGTTACTTACAGCTAAATATAGTTCAAATCATTTCCACCTTTCCAAGTAACTGAAGAAGTTGAATACATGAATTTAGGTAAATGTTGGAAATTTCACCTCATATCACCTCATTTAGCCAATGTTCTCTTGGGTCTGTAGTGCGGTACGGCTATAGGACACGAGGAGAAAAGTACAAAGTAAGTTATGCTCGATAGGGACCAACTGCCAGGACAATTGACCTTAATTGTCTTTTAATAAGTACCGATTCTTTTTAGTGTAGGATAACCCCAAAAATTTTCGTTCGCTTCTCGCGCTTTGCAATTTCACACTTTACACTCTGGGCCGAAAATATTAAATCAGCCCCGAAACTACGTTCCTCTAGTATATGCTCATATATGCCCCACAATGGCATGGTTGAGTACACAGATTTTCTTCAGACCCCTCCTCACCATCCCCTTGACGGCATCGGGGCTGTCAGGGCTTCGGGTCGCTGCCTCCGCCCGTCTAGCCACCTTCGAAACTTAGAAGTAGCCAACAGAATGTAATTAGGAGAGAATTGTTTCATTATATGGTTGTTTACCAAAGGATAGAGCTCTTCCAATCGCCCTTCAGTGAATAATCAGACAGGATGCTTCGCGCTAATCACTTTAACCATCTGAAATGGTAAAACTGTACAGGTTTAAGGATGAAACTGCTGTTAACTTTAGCGATCATCTCAAGCAGCCTTCTTGACTGGCCTCGTGATCTTGCATTCCTCGTGATCTTACCCTGTCGACGTAAGCTATGTGACTCATACTGTAGCATACTGCAGCTTACAACGATATAGGATAACTTGAACTCTCCGTCACTGACATCGAATTTCACAAAATCTGAAACAAACAAACCTGATCAATATGGCCTCAAGAACCAATTGACGGCGGTCTTATTACCTTCTATTGCAGGAGCTTCGGGGGGCTTCGCCCCCTGGATCCCCACCGGGGCTCTGCCCCTGGACCCGCCAAGGGCCCTAGCGCGGACCCCTGGACCTCACGCGTGCAAACTCGCGCTTCGCGCTCGTGGTGCACCTTCGGTGCACTTGTGACACTCCTCCATGTCAGTCGGGTGAATCACAGGTTGTGCCCCCCACCTCCGAAATCCTGCACACGCCACTGACTACAGGGGCATTACTACCATTTTGAACAAATTGGCACTGACTGACGGTGCGCCATCCGTTTCATATATTAGGAGTGAAATAACACAATGTCGGAAATACATAACAAAATATTGCGTTCAAATATAAGCATGTCAAGCGCTTTCGAACCAAGTCATCCCCAACCTAACTAGACCCCAACCAACTCGTCCCCGAGCCAAGTCGTCCCCAACCAACTCGGTCCCAAGCAAAGTTGTCCCCAAGCCAAATTGTCTCCACGTCAAGTCGTCCCCAAGCCAAGTCGGCCTCCAGCCAAGTTGTCGAATTTTTGGCCATTATCACGTGACTGTGAAGTCATACCTCAATCAATAGACCTTATGCATTGACATCACAGAGACGTCATTTGGGTGAAAACAACTGAGCACACGTGCAGTCACGGCGTAGATTTCACCGCACGTGTAGTAGACTTACGAGCGTACACGATTGGTTGACAAATCAGCTGTTTGCATTTACTGGTTTAACTCATGGGCGTGGATCATGGGGGGGGGGGACGGGGGACGCGCCCCCCTCACTTTTTTGGAAGGGTGGACATCTCCAAAAAGTCCCCAAAATTTCGAACAATTATCAAGATAATAATCTGTCGGAATTTTTTTGCTTCCCCCCCCCCCCAAAAAAAAAAAAAATGTCTAGCTACGCCACTGTTTAAAATGTAGTGTCAATTTGTAATCTACGGTTATATTATCTTCTTAACAGTTTTAGTTTTCATCATTTTTGAAAAAGTGAGGGGGACTTTTTGGACTTTTTTTCCTAAAAAGTAGAAATGCTTGGTGATGTATTCAGTTCAAGTTTAGCACCAAATGTAGCACCATTTTGCATCTAGCCCCTTACGTGAGCAAAAATTTTCCAGAGGGGAGGGGATCACCCCCTCTCCTTAGACCCCCTCGGACATGTCACCATAGAGATATGACGTTTTAAAATGTAAGACATGACTCTTTTTTCAAGTTGATTTGATTAGTGTAGGCATATATGGGAAAAACACTGTTTTTTTAACTTTGGACAAAAACGGTAACTAGTGGGAAGGGGGGACAAACTTCAGAGTCACAATGAAGGCGGGGCCATGTGTCGTGCATAACATATTGACGGGGATTTTTTATAGTTATTAGGATCAGTCGTATGTAGGGTGGGTAAGGAAGATTTCTGGGTTTTCAGTTCCTGCCTTTTATTTGCCGTCTTTAACTTTGCATTCTACCTTTTACTTGTGGGAGGGGGAACTGAGACGAAGTTCACAGGGGCAGTTGATATGAGTGTCGCCTGTGTCATATTGGCGGATTTTTTTCACAGTCGTCAGGGTCTTGTAGATAGGGCTCATTCAAGTTGGGCTGTCGTTGATAAAAGAATAAGTTTTTCAATACTTGATATTAATTTAAAAGACGTTTAGCCACGGTTTAATTTATCCCGAGCATATCTCGTGTGCGAATACGTCACTGAGTTTTTGGAGAGTCGACCCGGACCCCCTTTAAAGATTCGAATTAATACCAGTATATATTCAGCGTTTCTGATTGGTTGATTTAATACCAGTATATATTCGAATATATACCGGTATATATTCGAATTAATACCAGTATATATTCAGCGTTTCTGATTGGTTGATTTAATACCAGTATATATTCGAATTTATACCAGTATATATTCGAATTAATACCGGTATATATTCAAATTAATACAAGTATATATTCAGCGTTTCTGATTGGTTGATTTAATACCAGTATATATTCGAATATATACCGGTATATATTCGAATTAATACCAGTATATATTCAGCGTTTCTGATTGGTTGATTTAATACCAGTATATATTCGAATTTATACCAGTATATATTCGAATTAATACCGGTATATATTCAAATTAATACCAGTATATATTCAGCGTTTCTGATTGGTTGATTTAATACCGGTATATATTCGAATTTATACCGGTATATATTCGAATTTATACCAGTATATATTCGAATTAATACCGGTATATATTCGAATTAATACCAGTATATATTCAGCGTTTCTGATTGGTTGATTTAATACCAGTATAAATTCGAATTAATACCGGTATATATTCGAATTTATACCAGTATATATTCGAATTAATACCGGTATATATTCGAATTAATACCAGTATATATTCAGCGTTTCTGATTGGTTGATTTAATACCAGTATAAATTCGAATTAATACCGTATGTATTCGAATTTATACCAGTATATATTCGAATTAATACCGGTATATATTCGAATTAATACCAGTATATTCAGCGTTTCTGATTGGTTGATTTAATACCAGTATAAATTCGAATATATACCGGTATATATTCGAATATATACCAGTATATATTCGAATTAATACCAGTATATATTCGAATTAATACCAGTATATATTCAGCGTTTCTGATTGGTTGATTTAATACCAGTATAAATTCGAATTAATACCGGTATATATTCGAATTTATACCAGTATATATTCGAATTAATACCGGTATATATTCGAATTAATACCAGTATATATTCAGCGTTTCTGATTGGTTGATTTAATACCAGTATAAATTCGAATTAATACCGGTATATATTCGAATTTATACCAGTATATATTCGAATTAATACCGGTATATATTCGAATTAATACCAGTATATATTCAGCGTTTCTGATTGGTTGATTTAATACCAGTATAAATTCGAATTAATACCGGTATATATTCGAATTTATACCAGTATATATTCGAATTAATACCGGTATATATTCGAATTAATACCAGTATATATTCAGCGTTTCTGATTGGTTGATTTAATACCAGTATAAATTTGAATTAATACCGGTATATATTCGAATTTATACCAGTATATATTCGAATTAATACCGGTATATATTCGAATTAATACCAGTATATATTCGAATTAATACCGGTATAAATTCGAATTAATACTAGTATATATTCGAATTTATACCGGGATAAATAGCATTTAATACTGGTATAAATTCCAATTTATATCAGGATTTATTCGATTTTATACCGGTATATTTTCCTGCACTCTGATTGGTGTGAATATATACCAGTATAAAATGGAATTAATACTGGTATTAATTCGATTTAATACCGGGATAAATTATGGTGTATTTGTCCAACGCGGCTTTCCATATACGTCAAGAAACACCTGAAACATCTTGGAAGGTGCAGTTTTAATATGGTGAAGTACAGAGTAGAGTCAGGGATCGAGTTGCAATAGAAACCCCCTGGTAGAGTAAACTTTATTGGATCAAAATAAAAAGGACATTTCATGGTTGCCTGATCTGGGCATTGCTGAATTATTTATGGAGGTATCTGGACTAAAATGAATACTCTGTGACCAGCAGCTGCCAGGGGTCGACCACTGAGGCCCGGACTCGAGCCTGCAGGCTTAACGGAGATGAACGTACATTACTGACCCTAGATAGGGGACGGGGATCAGGCCTGGTGGCTCCAGGATTTGCCCGACGGGGAGGGGGAGACTCAACAGGGGGCGACCCAAAGCCCTCACATCCTCGATACCGTTGAGGAGGTCGTGAGGGCGGGGCCGATTTGAAAGGGGTGGCGCCAGCGGGGGAGCAGGGGGCCATGGCCCCCTTAGGGACCGGAAGGCTTGCCCTCCGTCCGTCTGGGAAAATTTCCAGTTTCGTCGGAGAACTTAACCATGCACGATTTAATATGTAATCCGTCAATCCGACTTGCTTGATTTTGCTCTCAGGAAGGGCGGATTCTTCAATGAAGACTCCAAATTTTCCACTTTTCCTTGAAAAAACCCAAACTTTTTACATTTTCGACAATAATGCTCCCAAATTTTCAAATTTTTGCAAAAAGTCTCGTACGTCCGTCTAAGCTTTAGGCAACTCTTCGCATTTGTCGGGACATAATTGCAGGCCCCCGTTGGGGAGCTTGACACCCTTTCGGGCCACTGAATCCTGGCACCACCCCTGGATTTGAAGAAAACCTGTGTGCTACCATGCCACGGCGGGGCATATGTTGTCAAATTTGTTTATATACTAGAGGAACATAGTTCCACGCTGATTTAATGTTTTTTTTTTTTGTTTTGTTTGTTTGTTTTTTTTTTCCGGAAGCCGATGACTGTGAAATCGCAAAGCGGACCCCGAAAATTTTGGGGAGTATAAGCCTACACTAAAAGAATCTGTACTTATTTAAAGCTTATATAGGTCATTTGTCCAGACATTTGGGCTCTATCGGGCATAACTTACATTGTACCTCCCTCCTCAGTCGAGTCACTAGCCGTACCACATGACGGACTTGAAGAGAACGTTAACTTGGTTTCGAGAGTGAAGTTCCCAAAATTTACAAAAATCCATGTATTCGACTTAGAGTAGTACTTGAAAAGGTGGAAAGGGTTTGTACTATATTAAGCTATAACTTTAACGGAACTGAGGAAGAGTGGGCAAAGAGTACCGAAAATTTTGGGTTTATCTCAGATCCCTTTTGAACATGGGCGTAGATCCCGGGGTTGGGGGGATATATCCCCCCAACATTTGACTTAGGGGGATGGTTCATGTAATCATCCCCCCCCCCCCCCCGGCCCCCAATGTTACAGTCTACATATACGTGTATGCTGGAAAGTGCATTTTATCTTCATTTTCGTAAGAAATTCTTCAGTCTCTGCTTCATTTTCTATCACAAATGTTTCTCAAACTATCAGAATTTTAGCAATTCCTTCGCAAAATATCAACTATTTTCGCGCGTTCCGGGCGCTTCAAACCTTACGTCAGTGTTATTCCTATTATCAATATCTTCCGATAGCGACTTTCGGAGAAGCACAGCAGCAAAATGTTGAAAGTTTACGAACTTAATTAACAGGTAAAAGACTAAGTTATGGCAGTGGCATGTAGGTTTGTTGGGCAATTGAAAGTGTCTCGATGCAGAGCCTGAATGCAGGTTTTGTCATGGAAATCTTATTTAATGAAAAATTTTCCTCTCGCTTCTCGCGCATTTGTCACGGTTTGCACTCCATGTCCTGACCATTATTAAGGTAAAAATACATGAAACTATGCTGATCACAACACTTTCCGAAGAACAGAGATACATCTCAAAACATCTATGGGGACCTTGCATCAATATGGGATCTTTCAATCTAATATGTAGCATGATGTGGAAGGTTGAACTTGATACGTATCTGCCGTTACACATTTTCAAATATTTTTACAGAACGCTTGGCGCGCAGCCATTATCGGTATACATGGTGATTGTTAATGCACTTACGACGAAAACAGCATTCTGAAGCGCCCTTATTAGCCCTTCAACCCTTTTGCTAAACCTATCAGGGAGGTCCAATATCACCTTCCTGTACCTATACCCCCCACCCTCCCTCTCATTCCCCATTGCTGGAAGCTGTTTGTCTGGATTTTCGTTGAAAATTAGTAAAAATACGATAATTTTAAAGTGTTTGACGTCATACTCTACATTTTCTTTTGGATGTCAGGTAGTGCACATTACATCATTACCCCCATTTAATATGATTAATGCAGAGCTTCCAGGAGGTCCCTGCTAGCCTTAGATGCCCTTTCATAATGCACGATGAAGGAAAGGAAATATTTCGCTATAGTTCAAGAATGTTTCTGTGGATTCCACACACGTATTTTTGTGTAAAAACTTTTCCCAAATAGAAAGCAGTAAAATAGACAAAAGGGAGGAGGATTCAGGTTTGTTGACGACGTATCTTTCTCTTAATAAACAACATATTATCCTTTTTTACCTTACCAAAAAATTAGCATTCACTAAATTATGGACATTTTATAGCCATATATGATCAGTTCCAAAAACACCCCAAAGATATCGCCATTTTGCGTCTAAAAGACCTTATATTAACCAAAATGTCTTAATGAGGAGGGGGTACCCCTTCCCCAGGACGGCACTTTAATGTAATGAAAAACGAAAGCTCAAAACTGCTGTATACAAATATACAAATGCCGGGACCCATCTACCCCGCGGAGCGGACGAAGTTTTTTCGTTCAGCTCATCGCTGCGAAAAAACAAACCTCCGCAGGCTTTGGAAACAAATTCCTTTCATCTGCGTAGAAATCCAACGCAAACGTCATTAACATAGCTCTAAGGGGATTGGATGAAGCAAATGTTTATTTAAAAGAGAAACTCTGCTACCATCGCGCAACAGTATGTAGAGTCACAGTCAGTGGCGTAGCCGTTTTTTTTTTTTTTTTTCAGAGGGACAAGAGCACCAAGTTTCCCCCCAATAAGTGATCTGCTCCCTAATAATCAGTGTTCTCCGCAGGCCCAATATTGTCCGGGTGCTTTCCTCTGACCTGGCTGATGTGACTGATCGCCGTCCTGGGGGAGGGGTCTAAGGGGAGGGGGTGTCCCCCTCCCCTTTGGAAAATTTTTGCTCATATAAGGTGGGCTAGATGCAAAATGGTGCCACATTTGGTGCTAAATGTAAACTGAATACATCACCAAGAATTCCTATTTTTTTAGGAAGCTTTTCTCATCTTGCTTGTCTTTAGGTCTTGGTGAATTTTTCTTGAGTCCTACTGGTAGATCAGAATCACAATGGGTGAAGTACAGTAATTAAGTGAACCCTGGTACACCTTTCCCTTCATCAGTTCACCACATCCACCACAATCAGTCCAAATTTTACGAGGACCTGCCCTTGTAGCAGAGTATAGCACTTGACCACTGACCCATTCTAACAAACTGCATATACCACAATGCTGCTGCTCTAATTATCAAGAAACATTGGAAGTATACAGTAAAAGGACATAGTCCCTTGTCAGAGGTCCAGAGGTCCCATGCTGTATAAAACAGATAGTAAAACAGAACTAGTACAACTATAAGTATGGTGTTATCATTCCATCTCTGCCAGTGTGGCATATACTTTTAAATAAGTAAAGTGTACTGGTTGAGAAATTTAAAATTTTACCAGATCATGCGAAAATCGCACCATATATTCACTTTCAAAATTTCCCCCAAGATTTTTCCAGAGGGGGCAACTCGCCCCCCCCCCCCCCGGCTACGCCACTGGTCACAGTGGTCAAAGCAACTCGACACGATCCAGGTATTCCCTGGCACCGTGTGTGCATACACACAGTACAGCGACTCCTCAACTAATTAGTAACAACCTACATCAGCCACGAGAAAAGACAGTTAGATATCTTTCAACCGAAGATTATTTGTCAGCTTCTAAACGAACTCTTTGATATCAGTTGTCATTGTTTGTAAGAGACTGTCCATGATCAAGACTTTCATCTAAATTAGAAGCTTTAACGGACGAAATGTATTTATGGTTTAAACGAATTTGTGGTCAACGTAGCGTTGCAAAGATCGAGTACTGAGCACCGCCTACCTCAGGAATAGACCAATTGCCGTTCATGCTCATGAATATTAAGTTCATCAACTTTTGGGCTCAGTGAAAGGAATTTATGGCTATCGTCGGCAGGCTCTGAGGGGCGGCAGCCTTAAGGGGCGGCAGCCACAGAGGCGCTACGCAGGCTAGGACCCATCAAAAATAAAGGTGCAATTTACGCAGACTTAGGGGAGCTGAGGTATTATTACGTCATCATCTATGGTGCCCCTAATCACAAAAAACCTGGCGACGCCACTAATCTCAAGCCAACTTGCAGGTCTTGTAATAATTCGAATTCAAAATCCAGTTGTCTGGGATGACCCTATAAGTTGATCCCTGCCAGCTTAAGAAGATATTGTTGCTCTTGTACAATTTCAATCCAGTGCAGCTTATAAATGAGTTTTTGCTCAAAATAGCATTTCCTAAATGTATAAATATACCAGTACCCAAGAAAATTACCTCTAAAATTTACCTCTTAAAATGGTCTTCCTGGCACTTCTGAGACATTAAAACCCAGGATCTTCCGGGGGCTTTGCCCCCTGGACCCCCACCGGGGCTTTGCCCCTGGACCCTACCCGTCATGAGCCTCACGCTTCGCGCTCGCCGTGCACGCTTCGCGTGTACGTTTTCTCAGTACATTTGCAATAATTCACCCCATCCCCCCAAAGCTGAAAAGAAATCTACGCCCCTGCTTTAGAAAGCCGAAATAAGTAAACAGAATACTTTTCGACAGAGGGCCGTTCCATGCCAGCTACCACAAGTTCGATCCGACAGCCCCAATGTCGATCGGGTGGTGAGATAAAGGGATATGAAGGAGCATAAGCGTACGAGGTGGGGGAGGGGGGCATAATTATATCCCTCTCGCAGTTCGGGCCAAATAGTGGATGCATTCGGGCAAATGAGACAGCCAAGAAAATAAATTATGCTCTTTTTGCGGGCCAAAATTCGGGCAAATTCGTCCAAAATTCTAAATTCGGGCAAAAACTATTCCTGCTCTCCAGAAATATTGACCTCCCTACGCCTATGTGAAGGATCCTAACCATCCCATGTCATTACAGGGCGTATTTTGCATAACATCCCTTAAAGGGAATATTGCGTTTGTTTTACTTGTCATTTGTTCAAGACGATTCAACCAAGACAGATCACGAATCAAGCGAATCAAGCCATATGCCAAGACCTGCAGCCAGAGGGAAGAGCAAGGGGCGAGGGAGGAAGGTTAAGAGAACCATGGAAGAGCAGAAGAAGGAAGGCGGAGAAGAAAGCCCTACCACAGTACCTCCTCCTCCTCCTCCTCCTCCTCCTCCTCCTCCTCCTGTAGAACCACCAGTTCCAGAAGTGCACGAAGAGGAGGATGTGGCAGACTCAGCGGCAGGGCTCTTGGAAAAAAAATGAAAAAATAAGAAATAAGGAAAAAAAAAACAATAAAAAATATAAAACCAAAACAAAATATTATAAAAATAAAAACAAAATAATTTTTTATAGTTTCTTATTACAGTTTTATTCCAAGAAGCACTTTATTTCTTTCCATTTTATTGGCAAAAACAATCACTTAACATCAAAATATCAACAGTCATCATACAAATAACATTCACTCCTGCTAGTCTCTCTTGCCATGGAACTGAACCTGTTTCACTCTTAAAATAGGCCTTAAGATAGTCCCTCATCACTTTACCCACACTATTATCTCTGTTGGGTGCTTGGGGCCAGGCACCAAGGATGATGTTGTGGGTCTTCATCTTCCCTGTCCACCTCAGCATTTCCAATGGCAGGAAATCTGATCCTCAGTAAGTTGTGGAGCAGGACTCCTGTCTCCACCAGTAACCGCACTACTTCAGGTCCTTGTTCCAGGGTGCCCATGAAGTGTCTGAATCTGTTGGCCAATATTCCGAAACCATTCTCTATCACACGTCTGCCCCTGAAAATTCTGAAGTTAGCCACCATCATCTCATTATCCAGACCACCCCTGCAGTAGGGTTTCATCAGGAAAGTTCTGATGGGGAAGCATCATCTCCCAGGGTGAAGTAGGGTGTGCATGTTTCTATCATCGTTGGGTAGGGGATCGCTGTCAGGAAGGTTTATGTTGTTGTCCTCAATGCACTTCATCAGTTCTGAAACACCAAAAAGCTGTCCGTCGGATTGATGACCTTCTCCACCAGTGTCTATCCAGATGAACTTGTAATTGGCATCCACTTGGGCAAGGAGGACAACCGAGAAGAAGCTTTTGTCAGGGGCGTAGCGGAGGTGTTATCTTTGAGGAGGGGGGGGGGGTGGAGATTATGTTTTGCCGAAGGATCTGCTAATGCGTAGTGCGAAAACGAGCTTCAGCGGGTGGGGTCCAGGGCCCCACCTTAGGACCCCTGGTGGGGTCCAGGGGGCGCAGCCCCCGGAAGCTCTGAGGCTTAAGTATATCTCTGGGTGAAAAATTAAGTCTCAGGATGGATATATTTTGGTTGATTATGCATCGTCAAATTCAAACTAGATCCTCACTAATTTTAATGTATTAGGCTATTCCTCTCGTCAGGCCGCTATAGTTTTAAGCGGTTCCAGAGGTCCGCCAGTGCTTTAGGTAGGACGTTTTCTCAATGCAACATTTACTGATCTGTGGCCTAGGGGAGGGGTCTAATGGGAGGGGTGTCCCCCCCCCCTCCCCTTTGGAAATTTTTGGAATTTTTAAGGTGCCTAGATCGCAAATGGTGCAATATTTGAGTGGATCTCTGCCCTAATTAGGAACCTCAAAATTTACACCCGGTTAGAATTTGCTTTGTCAAATTTTTTGTGTGACATTTGTCGCCGTTTATGGGACATTCTCGCACAAATAGAGGCTGGCTAAAACACTGGGCCCGCCTTAGGAACCCTAGTGAATTCAGGAAGGTGAAGCCCCCGGAAGCTCTGAGGTTTAAGTATATCTCTGGGTGAAAATGTATTAGGCTATCCCTCTCGTCAGGCCGCTATAGTGTTAAGCGGCTGGGATCAAGAGGCCCGCCAGTGCTTTAGCCTGGACGTTTTCTCAATGCGACATTTACTGATCTGTGGCCTAGGGGAGGGGTCTAAGGCGTTAGCGGCTCGCCATAGGGGCACGGGGGGGCAAGTGCCCCCCCAAAAGTTTGCAAAGCATGGTCTTCAATTTTCAAAATAAAAATAATAAATAAAAAAACATGTAATTCGAGATGGGTTAGGCCCTCCCTTTTCCTTGAGTGGGCTTAAAATTTAAGAAGTGAATAACTTTTCAATGCAATGCGAAGGTTAAACATTAATAAAGTGCTTTCAAAACGACATTTTTTCGGCGCGCTTCGCGCGCGTTTTCTCAGTTGCTTATTTGTAATCTGATAAGCTTAGGCATCATAATGTCATTTACAGAGTATAACGGTAATGCTGGAGTTAAATGCCCATAGTTTTGCAGACACTTCAGAGCTATCGGGGTCATTAGATACACTACTCATTAGCCGTGTTGATTATCATCCACGACTAAAAGCAGCTTTGCCAGGGTGTTACCTAGCCAGATTAGTATCTGTATACAAAAAGTTGTAACGGGCATATAGTCTAAAAGTATTGTGTTTCCCATAGAAAGAGAGGTTTCCCTTCCCTTGTCCAAATTGACAGCGCCGTTGGCCTACGCGCGGTCTTATGACTGTCAAATGGCCTGTTATAAGCAAAAGGTTCTCCACCTCTGTGCTAAAGTATACCGTTTCAATTGATTTAAAATAAACACACCAAACAGACAATCTAAGCTCAGTGTGATGAGACTTTTGACTAGTGGCCTAGCTATTTGTATATAGGATGAGACGTCGTTCTGAGTTAGGGGAATTCCTCTCTCCATTTCAAAAAATTCGTTTCGGAACGGTACTGAGATCCAAAATACTTAGTGCTATCATTTCATCGTTTTCAAGTTTCTTCATGCTCGAAATTTTCGTTAGTTTAAGAAAACAATCCAGAAAACCAACATTTTATGGCCTCTTGGCAAAGCTGAAACATATTGTGACACAATGAAAGAAACAATAAAATATTTAATGGTGGGGATCATTTATACAAATGGATGAAGCCGCTTTGCCCATTTCACCTGCCTCTTACTCCACCCATATGGTAGTACGGTAGCGATCGGTTGATATTGTTGTATTTATTTTTGAAGTAGTCAGCTCATGACTAACTGCCTGAAATGGTTTTTGAAGAGCTTTTGAAAACTACATGGGCATCGCTGTAATACATAATCATAACCATACTCCCATAGGCGTAGGAGGCGGGGGCTGGGGGCTGCAGCTCCCCCAACAAAATATTTTTGTGAAAATTTGGGCAATATTCTGAGAATTTTTCGAGCACCTACTGAAAGAAAAATAATGAAATAATGTAGCTTAACGGAAAGCGATACTTTAAAAAACTTCCTTGGTAATTAAAATATAGTTCTGATTTGGATTGCACCATCAGCTATATATTCGGTATTAATTCATCAGTGTGTTTTAATTGTAATGGTTAAATTTATATATTATGATTATCAGTGGTGTATTTGAGGAGCCATTAGGCCATTCCCCCGTCACTGACGCCGATATTTTTAGTACCTAAAATAAAGCACAAAATTTTACTTGAAAGGTAGCATATGCGGCACCAGATTGCATGTAAGGACACCTAATTTTTCAGAAATTTTCAAAGCGGTAGGGGGTGATGCCTATTTTTTCTTTTAGTACCTAAAATACGTACGGTAATTTTTTTAACACAAATTTTACTTCAAAGGTAGCATATGAGGCACCAGATTGCATGTATGGACACCTAATTTTTCAAAAAAATTTCAAAGGGGAGGGGGACACCCCCTCCCCTTATACCCCTCCCCCAGGCCGGCGATCACACAACATAATACCTGCCCCACCCCCATGAGAGAAGTGTTGGCCACACCACTGATTATTATCATCATTATTGTAACGACTTATTGTAACGAATTATAACCAATGTGGAATAGGTAGTAATGTGGCAAATTAATGTATGTAATTGCCATGCGGTGTGATAACGGATGCATGCCTATATGATATGTACATTAACATTTTGAACGCGCGCGGAGCGCGCGAAAATTTTTGTTTCTGTTTTGCGGGCAGATCGTTACAGCCCCCCCCCCCCCATCAACTTGGGCCCCTATGCGTATGCATACTCCTATTGAGGCTATTGTACTATCCGGAGCTGACCATTAATATTGCTGGGGGGGGGGGTCTTCCGAACCTCCATGAATACGGACTTGAGTTTGCCCCCCCAAACAAAATTTCTTAGAGCCGCCCATGGTCTAAGGCGAGGGGTCTAAGGCGAGGGGGTAGATCCCAAATGGTGCAATATTTGAGTGGATTTCTGCCCTAACTGCCTAATGAGGCCATCTCAAAATTTACACTCGGGTAGAATTTGCGTGTCAGATTTTTTTGGTGCGACATTTTTCCCAATTTATGCGCCATTGTCCCACAAATTGGGGCTGGCTAAAACGCTGGGCCGGCCTTAGGGCCCCTGGTGGGTGTCCGGGGACAAAGCCCCCGGAAACTCTGAGGTTTAAATATATCTCTCGGTAAAAAATTAAGTCTCGTGCAGGATTAGTATATTTTGATTCATAATGCATTATCCAATGCAAAGATTCTGGTTAATTCTAATGTGTTAGGCTATTCCTCCCGTCATGCCACTATACTTCAGGATCTGAACCTGTCGTTCAGAATTGGAACACTATGTGTTCAGCATTTGAACACTAGACGCGTCATGCGTTCAAATTCGATAAGTGGATAGGCGTCCGTTCAAAAAGGGAGAAAAAGTGTTCAGAATCTTAACACAAGTGTTCAAAATATACTTTGAACGTCAGGATCTGAAGATGGGTTCTGTATCTGTTTCATTGCGGTGTTCAAAAGTTAAAAGCCTGAGATTGTAGTGAAGGAAAGACATGCGCGGAACGCATTATTTTTTTTCTAGGATGTTTGTGGGTAAACCGGAACCTCAGAACTTTGCAAAATGTGTTTGAAGTCAAGGTTAGGGTTTAGAAGACGGGCTAAGGATACCCTCTCCATGGGTAATCGGATGCTGCTCCTCATGGTGATGATAAAAGTGAGGAATAATGCGCAGAAAGTGTTTTTCAAGAATGTCATATGACCCGAAATAGTGCACCTATACGGAAGTCGTTAATTCCCTTTCTTTTCCCGAGTTGCCGACGGACTCAGTCGCTCGTCCAATTACACCGGAGGCCGTTGATACGGCCGTATATACGGCCGTCACATGCATAATCAATTTGCCGACGGGCCTTCAACTTGAATGGGCCAATTAGATGAAGAGCCGAAAATCGAAACAGCCGAAAATCAAAATAGCCGATAACAGACTGGCACGTTCTCTCTTTCTCTTTTTTCTTTTCATTCTCGGTCTTCCCTTTCACTCCCTTCCTTTCCCTTTCTTTTCCCTTCTTCTCTCTTCTTTTCCTCCTATCCTCTTTTCCTCTTCATTTCCTTTCCCTTTCCTCTTTTTGCCGACAGACCGAAAATTTGCCGACGGACGACCAAATATTGGGGGATGTGACACCCCCTACACCCCCGCTCGCTACAGCCCTGGCTTTTGTAATTGTAGAAGACACTGTCTGACTTGTGTTGCTTCCTGAGGACAATGTACTTGCCATCCAAGGCCCACAGGGCATGAGGGACATTCCACCGGTCTTGGAACTGCTGGGCAATGGCCTTCCAGTCATCCTGGGTCCTTGGCAATAGACTCTTTTCCCAATAGGAATTACAAAGGATTGTGGGATAGAATTTTGGTAGGCATCATTTTTTGCCACAGCAAAATGCCATTGACAACAACATTGCCTGCCAGAACTCTATCCCACAATCCATTGCAATTGCTATTTGGAAAAGGGTCTATGGCATGACTTCCTTCAGCTCTTGTATGTTGGCCTGACAGACTTCCTGCACCCTGCGTACCACTGTGCTATAGCCACACCTGAAGTCATACTGGGGGTATGTTACCAGTCTCCTGTAGTCAGATGTCTTAGGGTCATGGCCAGCTTTATTCTAGCATCTAGGGCTTGTCTCATGTGTGTATCCTTCCTCTGGATGAATGGGCCAATCCTGTTGAGTAGCTCATCAAACAGGTGGGGTGGCATTCTCACATAGTGGGCAAAAGTATTCTCATCTTCCACCGTAAGCTCCTGCGTCAGCCTGTTGTAGTGCCCATACTGTAGACTTCCAGCTGGTGTCAGCCATGGTCTAACCCACCACCTTGGGGCCTTTCTCCTGCTTCTTCGAACCAGTCTTCTTCTATTTATCACCACACTCTAAAACACTTGGGTCACGAGGGAACTGAACCAATATTTTGGGTCAAACAAAGTCTCATTTGGGTCATCATTTGACCCAATCATTTTAGTCAGTTCCCTCCTGACCCAGCTTTGGTCATATTGACCAAACTGTTTTTACAGTGCAGCTGGTTTTCACATTCCATTTCCAGGGCAGTACTACAGCTCAGTGGCGTAGGAAGATGTTTGACATTGGGGGGGGGGGGCAGGCCAGATGCGATTTCTCGACCTTGATCCCCCTGCCCACACCAAAACATCACATTTGCTCATTATTTTTTCCGATTTTAATTTAAGCAAAATAAAAATATCCAAAGAAAAAAAAAAACAACTACAACATTAAAATCCATGCAGCAGTGGTGTAGCTAAAATTTTTTTTGTTTGGGAGGCTCTGGAGGACTGGAGCTATTTATGGGGGGGGGGGGAGGGGGGACTCCCGTTTACTATCTAAGCGGAGCGCCACCATAGGTTGGTGTGGAGCGTCCTAAGAAAAATTTGAGATTGAATACATCCCAGATCGCCGGAAATGGCACTTGTCAGGCTTGATAGCAGCCATCAAGATATGCAATTTTTGTGAAAAAAATGTAAAGCTTGATTTGATTTTATTCTAAAACACATTTCTGTGAGGACGGATTAGCTGAGCTGGCCGGACTTGGGGTCCGAGGATTGCAAGTTTGAATCCCATTTATTATCTAAGCGGAGCGCCACCATAGGTTTGCACTGAGCAAACCGAGAAAATTTGAGATTTTAATATTTCCCATATCGCCGGAAAAGGCACTTGCCAGGCTTGAAAGCAGCCATCAAGATGTGCAATTGTTGTGAAATTTTTTAAAGGTAGAATTGAATTTTTTCTAAACACATTATTTTTCGTCACAATCCATCCGACGTTATTGAAAATTATTCAGAGTGGAGTTAGCCCCATGGATTTCGGTGGATTGATTGGAATGAGATTTTCCACAGCCAGAGTCAGTCTACTATTATTAAGTTGGTGGCGCCAAAATTTGCCCGACGCGGGCCACCGACCCGAAGCCCCGACAGCCCCAATGCCGTCGGGTATAAGTGGGATTTGAACAAAACCTGTGAACTAGACCATTTTATATGCATATATTGCATAAAGTTTGTATATACTAGAGAAGTATAGTTTCGCGTTGGTTAAATGTCTTCCCCGTAATCTAAGCTGTAAAAATTGCAAAGGGTGCGAAGTGCGAAAATTTTTGGTAGATTTTCACCAAAAACATATGTAAACATATAGACCGTATAGGAGATATCGAAACTGCCTTACCTATTCGATGTAATAGCCAAATATTGCTCCGTGAGTCCCTCACCAACTGACCGTACCGCTTGACACACACAAGAGAACAGTTACTAGGCTTTGCGATATGGGATGAAATTTGCGACCTCTACATAAACTGTGTACTTTTCCTACATGTTACTTGGTAAGGTGGAAAGGACTTGAGCTATCTAGCGATGTAGAATGGAAGTATTGAATAAAGTAGAGTAGCTCTTCTGCGCGCGTAGCGCGCCGAAAATTTTGCGTTCCTGTTAGAGAAATTGTCCTCTTGCGAGCAAAAACGGGTAAAACGAAACTGTAAACTGTCGCGATATTGAGGGGGGGGGGCAAAATGACATTTGGCCCCCCACAAATCATATTGGGGGGCCATGGCCCCCTTGGCCCCCCGGTTCCTACGCCACTGCAGCTGCTCTACGTCGGCAATCCATTTCGGAACCAAATGGATGCCCAAGCAGGGGTGAGGCTTTTTGTGCCTGTTTTGAGGGAATATTCCACGAATTATCAAGAATAGTCACGATTTAAATTATAATCGTACCAGAATCGTAGGTTCATTCGGTAGATTCGTAACTTATTCTTAACTGAATCTTAACATACGTGTAGTATTCTTAAACGATTCTTGCAAATCGTGGTTATTTCTTGGCAATATTCGTGCGATTCGAGCCGAATCCCACGAATATCCCTAAGTTTATCTTAACAAATTCGTAACTGAATCGTACAGGGTCACGATTTCGACCAGAAATTTGCAAAATTCCACGATATCTTACGATTTCTAAAATTTATCAGTTCTTGGCGATTCGTAGAATTCGTAGCGTGTGTGGAAAAGTAGCATTAAACGAAAACATATATATCATTAAGAACAAAAAGAAAAAAGAAAAACTGTAGGGGTTGCAGACCGTATCGGGGATAGCATATTGTATCGAAACCACCTGGACTAGCTACCAAGGGTGTGGATCCATCTAAAAGGGTGGGGAAGACTTTCGCCGTCCTGGGGGAGAGAAAAAATAAGAAATTTGAAGGTGTCTATATAGCAAATGGTACCATGTATTTGGGAGCAATTTAGCTTTTAAAATGTAGTGTCAATTCGTAATCTATGTTATATTATTGAAAAAGTGGGGGAGGGGACTTCTGGAGGATGTCTCCCCTTCTAAAAAGTGAGGGGGTCGCGTCTCCCACGTCGCCCCATGATCCACGCCCATGCTAGCTACCCGATGAACTTGCCAAACTTTGCTCCGTGAGTCCAACTGGCCCCACCACATGACATACACAAAAGAGCAACAACTAGGCTTTGCTGTATGGGATGAACTTTACGACCTCTACAAAAACTGTGTACTCTACCTACATGTTACCAGTGGCGCCGGCACGGGGGGCATGGGGGTGTGTGCCCCCCCAATCGATTTCAGAAAAATTTTCTGAAAATTTTAAAATGATCCCAACAGGCGTTTAAGCTATAGATTTCTGTAGGGGGTAGGGTGGGGTGTGTTTTCGACTAAGTGATGGATCTATTGTAATCATTTTCTATCACAAATGGTTCTCAAACTATCAGAATTATCGCAAATCCTTCACAAACTATCAAAATTTTCGCACGCTCCGCGCTCTTTAAACCCTAACTCAATATTGTCCTTATCAATAATTTCCGGTAGCAACTCCCACAGAAGCACAGCAACAAAAGTTGAAAGCTGTTTACGAATTCTCAGGTAACGCATGCCGTACTGAACCCGTTAAAATGTTAGATTTCCGACTCCCAAAAATTGAACTTTCGTGAGGTAGGATTATATGTCACTTTCTAACGCCCGAGCATATCTCCATCGCCGACCCAATTAATTATCTCTTTCCAACAAGCTGTCTCACATGTCATGATCTGGACAATGGCAACGTCCAGCCTTGAGGCAATTGGTGTAATCAGGAGTCAAATAGCAACTCCCTGGTGTAATAGAGGAGGGGAAAGAGGTTTTTAGTACTTTTAAGGAGACCAATACCTCATGACTGGCTTTGTGGTTGGCATATAGTTTTGTTGGGGAATTGAAAGTGTCTCAATACAGAGCAAGAATGCAGGTTTTGTCATGGTAATCTTATTTAATTTCGGCGCGCTTCGCACGTAGCCATTACCCCTATAGATGGTGATTGTTAAGACACGACGAAAAAGCATTCTGAAACGCGCTTTTTAGTCCTTAACCCCTTCACTATACATATCAGGGAGGTCTAATATCACCTCCCTGCACCTATACTCTCTTTTGCATTCCCCACTGCTGGAAGCTGTTCGTGTGGATTTTCGATCCAACATGTACGATAGTTGTAAATTACTCGGCATTATACTCTATAGTATCATTTGGATGTCAGGTATTAAGGATCATTTCAGTGTCCCATTTTATATAATTAATCCAGAGCTTCCAGGAGGCCCTAAACCGGTGTCTGCTAGCCTTAGATACCCTTTTATAATGCACAATGAAGCAAAGGAAAATTTTCGTAATAGTCCAAGAATGTTTCTGTGGACTCCATGCACGTATTTTTACGTAAAAACTTTCCCGAATAGAAGGCATTAAAGTAGATAAAAGGGGGCTTCAGAAGGTTTGTTAACAACATACCCTTCTCTTAGACAACTTACTCTCCTCTTTCACCTAACCAAAAATTATTAGAATTCACTAAATTATGGATATTTTCCAGCCATATATGATTAGTTCCAAAAATATCCCAAAGACAGCACCATTTTGCATCTAAGCAACCTTAAATTAACAAAAATTTCTCAAAGGGGAAGGAGACATACCCCTTCCCTTAGACCCCTCCCCCAGGACGGCACCTTTATGTAGTGACAAAAGAAGGATCCCCACACTGCTCTATATATACAATCGCAGGGGCACACAAACGGTACAATTTACGCAGACGGGGGGGGGGGTTATCTAGCTATGCGGAATAAAACTATGGAAGAAACTGGAGTGACTCTACAGCCGAAAATTTTGGGTTCCAGTATTAGAGAAATTGTCCTCTTGAGAGGAAAAAAACAGGATAACCGTCGGGGTGACCGTCGGGGACTGCATACTTTTTCGTATCGACCAAGACTCCCCGACGAAACTGTAAAAATTCCCCGATGGGGGCAAGCCTTCCCCGAATGGGGCATATGGCCCCTGTCCCACCTGGTGCCACCCTTGACGAGGATTGGGGTGGAAATGCTCCCAGCCTGCGCCGCCCAACCCATGAAGGCCCTTTTCCAAAAGCAATTACAAAGGATTATGGGACAGAGCAGTGGCGTAGTTACAGGGGGCAGCCCCCCCCCCCCCGTTCGGCTCTGGAAAATGAAAAAAATGGAAATTTACGATAAAGTATGCAGTCCCTGACGGTGACTAGTCGCCCTGACAGTTAACCTGTTTTTTGCTCTCAAGAAAACAATATCTCTAATGTGGGAACCCAAAATTTTCGGCGCGCTACGCGCGCTGTAGAGTCACTCCGGTTTCTTCACTAGTTACATTCCACTTCGCCAGATACCACAAGTCCTGTCCACCTTACCAAGTAACATGTAGACAGAGTACACAGTTTATGTAGAGGTCGTAAATTTCATCCCATATCGCAAAGCCTAGTTGCTGTTCTCTTGTGTGTGTCATGCGTACGGTCAGTTGGTGAGCGACTCACGGAGCAAAGTTTGGCTATTTCATCGGGTAGTCCAGGTATGTATGTTATCCCCGATACGGTCTACAACCCCTACAGTTTTTCTTTTTTTTTTCTTTTTGTTCTTTATGATTACATATGGTTTTTGTGTAAGCCTACCAAAAATTTTCGCGCGCTTCGCGCGCTTTGCAATTTCACGATTCAGATTCAAAAGAACACTATCAGTGCACAACTCGGCTCTTGAAGTATTAAGTGACATTATGCAAAATATGCCCTGGCGGCCAGGGCACATTTTGCATAATGTCACTTATGTGTTTGGTATGTGTTACATGTAATCCGTATGTTTGTAACCTACATTGCAGAATGCAGAACGTTCCCTAATACAGTAATGCTCACACTTTAAGAAAAAAATCGGAAAATTTAGGTACTTCCCCTAAAAACGACCCTTACCAAACGCCCCCTGGAAAAAAGTCTTGCTACGCCACTAGGACAGAGTTTTGGTGTGCGTCGTTTTTGTCAAATGACATGTTACTAGCTGTGGCCAAAAACGACCCTTACCAAACGCCCATGATATCCTTCATAATTGCTGTTTGGAATAGGGTCTGTTGGAGAAACTTTCCGATCATGGGGGGCATGATCATGGAGGTGGGGCGGTCGGGAAACAAGCATAATATTTCCATTGGGTGATATGACAAAATATTTAACGTTAGCTGGCTGCATTTTCTCGATCCATGGTGACAGGTCACCGACAGGCTTGATTTTGCACCCAAAAAGTTTCTTCAATAAAAACCCAAAATTACTTTCAAAGCATATTAAGCACCCCCAAAATTTCCCATTCGTCATCCTCACTTTCACGGCAACCTGCCACCTTTGTTAGACTTCAGGATGCTGTCCCATCCTCCGTCGTTAGGGAACTTGGAAGCTCAGGGAGCCCTACAAGGAGATCTGGCAAATCCTGGTGTCAACTCGGGTCTGGAGGCGAAGGAGCGCATGTCGAGGGCAAGCTTATGGTCCCAAGTTTTACGTAATGCTGAAAATCCAGCCTAGCTGTTCCCTTCAGTTCAAATGTGCAATCAGCTGTTCCGAGGCTGCAGCACTCGGTTCGTATATACTAGGCGGCCTAATACAGTTTGAAGTTCACTTGTCAATCGGGACTGATATGAAGACATCTACCCTGGACTGGGCCCCCGGAGGCTAGTCTGATTGTAAGAGGAGAACACGTTTCCACTCAGTCACAGACTTAGACCATTACTGAAAAAATGTCTGTAGTCTAGTCCTTCGATTCTTGCACTGTGGGGTCACGTCAATAGAAATAAAAGCTTGATGATTTGGGTATTTCTTTCTGCCATCAGAATTTGACGTACCAAAGTCTAGGTCAGCCAAAGAGTTGTCCAATGGCTCGGCATCCGGATCGAAAGACCGTGGAGGTTGCATATGGCCTTCTGACCTGAGACCTAGACACCGATGGCATAGTAGCTCAAACCTGAATGTACAGGACAGGAGTTAAGATTATAAACAGATTCATTAATATACAGATTCAAAGGAAAAGATGTCCATGATGCCTATCTTGCAAACTTCAACCACTATTCATAGTCAATATTGATGTGTGTGTATGTGTGTTTTTGATGTGTGTGTGTGTGTGTGCACAGTGGAGCCTTCTGATAGTGCATTTAAACTATGACCCCAAATTACCCTAACATAATCTTTGACCTCAAAATTGTTCGCACAACAAAAGACCCCCCTACTCAACAATAACTCCAACCAAATTCCAAAAGTAAAATTAACCAATATTAATTGGGAGAAAAGCAGATAGGCAAGTGTTTTGTGACATTTGCCCCACAAAACATCGTAAATAAACTTAAACCTTTAATTCCTGCAGACCACATGATAAAGGATTAGCCTAATATCGCTTAAGTTCATAAATACCCATTTAGGCGGTGGGCCAATGGTCTAAAAGTGCTCTATTTCTTGACTTCCGTAGTCCCCCCCCCCCTCAGGGAAGTACTTAAAAATGACCTAGATACATTGAGAACGATGTCCTAAGACATATTTTACATGTTCCCACTTTCCAAAGTTGCACATTTATGAGTAATCACGGGAAATATGCTATTTTCGTTGCTAGGGAAATTTTTCCCTAGCAACGGTAGCTTATGAGCAGAATAAACACAAAATCCAAACTTCTAATGATGGGAAAACAGAAAAAATACCACTTTCTTTTCAGAAGAAGTCTCATTTGCATATATTTCTTTGATTTATAATGAAATACACACATTTTGGGTTGCTAAGGAACATTTTCCCTAGCAACAGTAGTCAGAAAGCAGAATAAACACAAAATCTAAACTTCCAACTATGAGAATACAGAAAAAATGTTATTTCCCTTCCAAAACTAAAACAATTCATTCACATGTTTGAAATTAGCATGAAAAATAGACTTTTTGGGTTGCTAAGGAACATTTTCCCTAGCAACAGTAGTCAAAAAGCAGAAAAAACACAAAATCTAAAATTTCAATTATGAAAATACAAAAGAAATGTCATTTCCCTCACAACATGAAAACAGTTTATGCACAATATTTGAAATTATCATGAAAATTCACTATTTTGGTTGTTAGGGAAAATTTTCCCTAGCAACAGAAGTCAAAAAGTAGAATAAATACAAAATCCAAACTTCCAATTATGAAAATGCAGAAGAAATTTCATTCACCTTTAAAATAAAAACAATTTATCCACACTTTTTGAAATAATCATGAAAAATACACCTTGGTTGGAAACCTTGGAAAATTTCCCTAGCAATGGCAGCCTATGCCCTGGGAAATGAACACAAGATGCAAAATCCCAATTGTAGGCGTGAACGATAAATTTCTCCACCTTCAAGTTTCCAGAGAAAACACCTCAAATGACAAGTCTCAATGACATTACACTGCTTGGTTGCTAAGGATAACTTGACCTAGCAAAGAAAGGGTAAGCACAGAATAAAGACAAAGTGAAAGCTTCAAGTTATGCGAATAGGTATTTCAGGGAATAAAGAAAACAATTTCAATCTGTGACTTTTTGGAGAAATCTGCCAAAATGGTGAGGATTCAGAGAATGGTTGGTTGGCATAATTTTCCATAGCAACTGAAGTTACAATACTCACAGGATAAAAACAAATTGTAACTGATGTTAACAAATAATTTTAGTTCACTGAAATTTGAAAATATCAACATCTCTTATAATCAGGTTGAATATGAGATGCACTACACAAATGATGGTAGGAACATGCAAATTTAACGAATAATCACTTAACAACACTGTTCTATGTCATTTATCTACTAGCCTTTCAGCAGCCCCTTTTATATACTTCTTAAAGTAAATGATGAAGCTTTAAAAACCTTCAGACAATCCCATTGAACATTGGTTGTAACCTTACATTTCCATATGTACATTAAGTGTAGAGGGTCTAATACCAGAATGACCCAAATATGCTACTCCCCCCCCCCCCCCAAACACATTCTCTCAATCAGTAACTGTCTTATTCTACTCTACTTTCTTCAGAGGCTGCCTAGTTCCATCCTCATGCTGACCCTACCTAAAAAATAAACCTTAACAAGCAGAGCTTCAAGCTGAATTGATAGGTCACCAAGGATTATTACATTTCACCATCACCATGCCTATAAAATTGGTTAAGTAGTGTCTGGATTTATTCACTATTCCTACAGATATCCAGCCTCAACTCCACCTACCCTTTACTCATAAAAGAACTGCCCATACAATTAATAACTTACATACATAACAAACTGTAATGTTCATGACCATGTGTATTTTAAAAAAGGATTATATGACAATCACTTGTTGACTGTTGCCTCATATTTTCCAGTCCAGCAAGTTTTCCTGAAAGATACTCTCCTATACTGTACAAACTGCAGGTTTTTTCATTGATACAGTATATGAGTACCTGTGAGTGCCATTTCTACACAGTAGTTGGTGGATTCTAGGAGTACACCATGACCATCGAAACATACTACAGTACCAGTCTTGAGAGGGTTTTCATTGTTTTTCTCTGCTTCATATTTCACCAATTGAAAGCATCTCATCTTCACACCATCTACAGAAGTATATGACTATATCATGGCATCTTTGAGTCCCTAGGGTCCCCAATATTTGAAGGCAAATGGTCCCTCTTCAAATCTCAAAGTGGATAGGTACAAAAGGATGAAATATAAATAGATCATGACCGAGCCCTCCTTCTTACATTCTCAAGTGGTTGCTCACTTGCTACACTAGGCATTTCACTCCCAGCAGGTGTTTTGGCTTCTGAAGCTGCAATTAACAAAAATTGTCAAAGGTCAATCTCCAAACTACAGTTACTTGCAGCCAAGACTTGTTTTTGACATTTTATGAACACTGGTTCTAAATATCAACATCAAAAAAAAAAAAAAAAAAAAAAAAAAAAAAAAAAAAAAAAAAAAAATCTGCAGAGCATTGTTACAATCATATGGATATGACAAATGACAGGGAAGGGGAGGGGCACTGTGCACTGAAAGTTTTCAAAACTCCCAAAATGCAGAGATTTGGGGCAAAAGAAACTGTGCCCTCCTCCCAAACCAAATGGGCCCATAAGCTTATGATTAAAATTGATTTACCACATTTCTCGAAACTGCAAAAGTTAAAGGAACACCCATTTGAATTGGTATCTGTCAGACGGCAGCTACTTAACCCCCCTTTATAAAATTTTGCTGACAATGCTACTATCTTCAGTTGTTTATAGATGCATGGAAACAGACTATCAGTCAAAGGCTAGTCTGTATAATCTGCTCTTTACTTTGCAAATGGTAGCCTATATATATGCCTATGAATCCATGTAATACATCAGTACAACCTGCAAGGAAAACTTGCCATCACTGATCAATGTTTACTTTGACCAGCCTTTTATGTCTCAGTGAAAGACATTAACAAACATACAGCATTGAATTAGAAGTGGGTCTTTCAGAAAGCCCAGTCTTTGTGCACTTTAAAGTGCAATGTTTTACACACTTACCGTAATCACATTTCCACAGAGTTACCAGGCCTGGGAGTTACTGTAATTACTGGGTCTGCCTAAGGCAAATTATAACCTGAAGGTAGCCCATCCTCAGCCTACACAATAGCATTGCATTATCATGCAATTCAAATATTACTAGTCACTGAACGTGACCATATAAACCTTCTAGTCACTCCCTAGAAATGGAGCGTATAGTATCACTATGGGAATGTAATGCTGGGTCCTGTTCAAGGGGTAGATATTACATGCATCACCTCGACCAATGATAGCTTTACTTCAACAACTTGAAAAATAAAAATGGAGTAATAAAAAATGAAGCTATAAATTCTGCATCTGCCAAGACATTTAGCAGTACAGCTCTCACACTGGGCTGTGCATTAGATGTTATATGGATGTCACAAGGCACAAGCCTAGGTATAGGGCCTGGGAAGCTCAGCAACTAGCTATGATGGCAATGTTCTTTCAGACTAGCTTAGCACCGGATATCCTTAAGCAGTTAAAATTGTATATTTCATCTTACATTTAAAAACAAACAATTACAGAATACCCCATGAGATACACCTGTTTTTTCACTGGCTGCATGCACAGTCACTGCACAGCCCCAATGAGACAGAATTTCAGTTATGACTGCATACCTATGCAATCTCTATAAAACTACCATAATTCTGTATATCTTTGAGCCTCTCAAAGAAAAGTTAACCTTCATAGGCTACACATAGGATGCTGCCTCAAATTTTTCATGGTGTTTCCCTATAGCTTCCCAAATATACCACAGTAAGCCTGTGACTGTGGGGGAAACTGAACATTTGCTGCGTGCCTCACAAAAATAAATTGTCTTTTGACTGCATATCCTCGTATAGTGGTATGGGAATCTAGTCAGAAACATATATGCGAGTCATTTTCCAATAACAATTTTGCCTTGAATCTGTCACGTTACCTTTTCACAAGCAGAGTTTCATATGCAGGGTATTCTGCAATTAGCCTGCTCCCATTTAAATGCACTGAGAAGGTCAACTTACTTAAAGGTGATCAGTCGTCTTGAAATATTCTTTGTGACGTCAGCCTTTTCTTGACATGTTTCTGCAGTCGTCACTGTTCAAGGATACACCGTACAAGCATGGTATAGCTAATCGGTAAGCAAGAAGAGACGGCTTGTAGCTGTATACCTACTAGCTATACCGATGTCATCATAGCTACTTGTACGGTGTATCCTTGAACAGTGACGACTGCAGAAACATGTCAAGAAAAGGCTGACGTCACAAAGAATATTTCAAGACGACTGATCACCTTTAACTGAACAGGATATGTCTCTGCCTTCCTCTCCACTGCCCTCGAACGTTATACTTTATAGTGAAGAGTGTATCGCACTCACTGTATACTGTAGGCTGTAATAAACAGACCATATTCTAGCAACAGGTGTAACCTTACGTACTGGTTTAGCGAAATGACTGGCGAACATGACAATTGCTGCATCATGTTCTTAGTTGCTACGGTCTCACTGCAGGTCAGATCCTTTCAAACAGAAACCCGGTACTCGACTTTTTCCAGCAGGCTTGGAAATGGGCACAGTTAACCCCAAAAGTAAGCTCCAAGCATCCCATTTTTAAAGTTTTTACGTACAGAATCTTGCGAACTAAGAGAGTTCAGTGACTGTGTTATTGCGGGTGTATGTACATAATATCGAAATATTTACATTCCATCAAGGTCATGTGGTACTCTAATTGATATGCTATTGGTTGCTGACACGAAGTCTTGCGCAATCTTACGGCACGTTCGTGAACAGCTATGTTTAAAAATTTTGGCTCATATTTCATTTAATATCTACAAAATGTGCAACTTTTGCGCGTGTGAACATGTAATTTTATCTTAGTTATATTTCCCTAAGAGGGATCACGAAACAAGCGAATTTGGGGCTTCGGCCCACCGTCTAACATATGTTTATGAGATAAATACTGATAGCTTCATAAATCGATAATATTTAACATTAATATAAGTTAGGCAAAACTTTGCATAGGCCTATACTAATGGACTAGACAACTTCATGTAAAATGAAATAAAAGATTACATAGCCCGGGCGTCAGCTAACATGTCTTCAAAAATATATTTTTGGCGTGCTAAATGCACACGTAGCTAAGGGCCCAGAATAGATTATAATTATCTCCTTATCCTTTCTGTAGAAAAATTGAATGGAATTGTTGTTGCACCATCCCCTTACTCAAAATCCATATATGGCCCAGATATGGGATTTCATATCTGGCCCATATCTGGGCCAGATATGGACTTCATATCTGGCTTGTACAAGAATTGGGCAGATATAACTTGATATAATATAAAGGCCATATATGGCCATATATGGCCCAGGTAAAGTTTCACTTTTATGTGGCCCAGATATGCCCCATATATGGCTACTCCATTTCTGGCCCATATATGGAAAATCCATATATGCCACATATAAAGAGATTTATATCTGGCCCATATCTGTGCCATATATGACCCATATAAAACTTTATATGGCTCACTCTTTATATGGCCCATATCTGGCCCATATATGGAAATTTATATCTGGCCCATATCTGTACCAGATATGGAATTTATAAAAACCATATATGGCCAGATAAAGTTCTATCTGGATCAAGCATTTATATGGCACAGATCTGCTCTAGTTATGAATCATAGTTAGGACTTATAGTCCACAATCCTCATGGAGACTTTGAACACCTTTTTTTTTTTTTTTTTTTTTTTTTTTTCCAAAAGTCCCCTGACTCTCTGGCGAAGAGCCAGGGGCGAAAACCAAACAATACTCCGGAAGGAGTTCTGCTCCCCGAAGGAGTAACAACGTCCCCAAGGGACAAACTTTGACTTAACTGACACCACCTGACAGTGGTCCCGTTCTAGACTGGCTGAATAGAACAGGCCTCACTTTGAACACCAGAAAACAATGTTTAAGTGATCCATGAATTAGAATTTAATGTAAGTATTAGGTTGAATTGACTTAAGTAAATAAATTCAACTTATTTCATAACAGTGAACAGAAAAATGCCTTGAAATTTCCTATTTTATGTAATCACAGTGAAATGGGCTTCTTATTTTAAACTTAATTACGTATTTGACTCTAAATTTTGGTTACTGCGTGGTGCATATTTTACTTTCAACTTCCTAAATCATGAAAAATGTAGGTTTAGATACAAGCTCCGCCCAAATATGCAAATTATTTGCCTAAGTTCCCTTAGTACACTGCGGTATTAACAGAAGTGTAGCCACTAAAAAACTGCAATGTCTGGGAAGGTGATGCTATATCCAAAACATGTCTTAGTTTGTAACAAGCATAATCCAAGAATCAAATCAAATAAATAATAAAACAAACTAACAAAATGCTCATTTGCATATCTAGCATATCAAGTTATATCTGGCTTTATATGGCCATATCAAACTTTATATACATATCTGGATCACGGTTATATCAAGTTATATCTGGCTTTATATGGCCATATCAAACTTAATATGCATATCTGGGTTATGTTTTAATCAAGTTATATCTGGCTTTATATGGCCATATCAAACTTTATATACATATCTGGATCACCATTTTATCAAGTTATATCTGGCTTGATATGGCCATATCAAACTTTATATACATATCTGGATCACGATTATATCAAGTTATATCTGGCTTTATATATGGCCATATCAAACTCTATATACATATCTGGATCATGATTATATCAAGTTATATCTGGCTTTATATGGCCATATCAAACTTAATATACATATCTGGATAACAGTTTTATCAAGTTATATCTGGCTTTATATGACCATATCAAACTTTATATACATATCAGGATCACGATCATATCAAGTTTTATCTGGCTTTATTTGGCCATATCAAACTTAATATGCATATCTGGGTTATGTTTTAATCAAGTTATATCTGGCTTTATATGGCCATATCAAACTTTATATACATATCTGGATCACCATTTTATCAAGTTATATCTCGCTTTATGTGGCCATATCAAACTTTATATACATATCTGGATCACGATTATATCAAGTTATATCTGGCTTTATATGGTCATATCAAACTTTATATACATATCTGGATCATGATTATATCAAGTTATATCTGGCTTTATATGGCCATATCAAACTTAATATACATATCTGGATCACAGTTTTATCAAGTTATATCTGGCTTTATATGGCCATATCAAACTTTATATACATATCAGGATCACGATTATATCAAGTTTTATCTGGCTTTATATGGCCATATCAAACTTTATATGCATATCTGGGTTATGTTTTAATCAAGTTATATCTGGCTTTATATGGCCATATCAAACTTTATATACATATCTGGATCACCATTTTATCAAGTTATATCTGGCTTTATATGGCCATATCAAACTTTATATACATATCTGGATCACAGTTTTATCAAGTTATATCTGGCTTTATATGGCCATATCACACTTAATATACATATCTGGATCACGATTATATCAAGTTATATCTGGCTTTATATGGCCATATCAGACTTTATATGCATATCTGGGTTGTGTTTTAATCAAGTTTTATATGGCTTTATATGGCCATATAAAGTCTTTAATCAACCAGATATTTCCAGATATAAAGCCAGATATGGATTTTGAGTAAGGGTCCCATGTTACCCAAATTAATTCATACACTATTGCCTGGCAGGTCTGCGTAAAATGCAACAAAGCAGGAAGTGAGATTTTAGTGTACTCACCACAGACTCACGACAACACGTTTATGCCAACTTTGTTTTATCGTTATATCAGCATTGTGCGTGGATCTGAGACGTATTATTTTCAAAGTTACGAGTAAAATATAAAGACAAAAAAAAAAACCATCAAGGGTACCACTAAAGTATAATAATTTATCCGGCATAGTATCCTGGTTTCTACTTTGTATTGTTCAATTATTGGATCAAATTCTTCAAAGGATATGCAACTTCACAAGGAACAATTGGTGCCCTATTTCAACCGCGTACCACTTAGATAGGATAATGTATCCATTCACTTATTTTCTGCTTTTTATTCAAGTGGTTTCCAGTTACTCACATGAAATGCAGTCTAAATCTTTGACGAAACACTGGGGAAGATGTTTGCTTTACGTCAAGAGATTTCATTGCTACAAATTCCTGAAACCTTATAAGAAACTTCCCCTTAATTTCTAAACACAGCTGCATGTTACTTCTGTAGGAATTTTTGAGCAGGGAGTTGTTATTTGGATAGAGAAACATCTCTTTTAAGTGAGGTTTGTACCGCCAATGTCACTCAGCAGGGGCGTCAATCCGTATTCAAATGTGGGGGGGGGGGACAGGGGACATACATGACTTAGCACAAATTAATACCGTGGGGTTTTGAAGAGGGGGCGTCTTCCTATAGCCCTTTCCTCCCCCCCCCCCCTTGTGATGACTGACGTTGTCCTATTCTAATAAGAATTATCATTTCAAAGTTAACATGACCATCATAGATGATCTACCAGGTGAAATACACGGAGTCCACGGAATTACTTGTCCCAAAATAGCTAAAACAACGCTTCGCAGCGTGGATCATTGTCGGAGATCATGGGCCCGACCAGGCCCGTTGCTAGGGTGATATATTTGGGCGTGTGAAGGTCCCAAATTCCGACCGGCTGGATGTTTTTTTTTTCAACTGAGTGGAGGCGTTTAAATTGCACTTTGTTATGTGCTCTGCGTTTTGTACACAGCAGTGGGAATCCTTCCTTTGTCACTACATAAATGTGTCGTCCTGGGTGAGGGGTCTAAGGGGCCTCCCCTCCCCTTTGAGAAATTTTTGTTAATTTAAGGCTGCTTAGGTGCAAAACGGTGCTATCTTTGGGATATTTTTGGAGCTAATCGTACGTGACTGGAAAATGTCCATAATTTAGTGAATTCTAATTTTTCCGACTGGCTGGATGTCTTTACTAACTGCAGTGGCGGCGTGTAAATTGCACCTTTTTTATTCACCTTGCGTTTGTATACAGCAGTGGGGATCCTTCCTTTGTCACTATATAAAGGTGTCATCCTGGGGGAGGGGTCTAAGGGGAGGGGGTGCAGCCCTTCCCTTTGAGAAATTTTTGTTAATTTAAGGTTGCTTAGATGCAAAATGGGATATCTTTGGGATATTTTTGGAGCTGATCGTAGTATAGCAAAGGTGTGAAGGATTAACAAGGGCGTTTTCAGAATGCTTTGTAGTCGTGAGTGTATCAACAATCACCATCTGCAGGCGCGGATCCAGAAATTTTGAGGGGGGGGGGCAAGATGGAAAATCTCATGGACACCGAAGGTTCACCACGAGCGCGAAGCGCGAGTTCCTACGCGTGGTGTCCAGGGGCCAGCGATAGGGCCCCTTCGGGGTCCAGGGGGCGAAGCCCCCGGAGGCTCTCGCAGTATTGCATTTTAAGAGCACAGAAATCGGCTCCAGTTCTTATGTCAGTGAGATTTTATACCTTTTCATGTTACATGGAATTTGATGTGTATGGCTCAGTATAAGTTACTATATGTACCTGCAGAAGTTCCGGAGAATCTAAGTTATCTTAAAACTTACACGCCAACATTATGAGCCCATGCAGGTAACTTGAAATGATTTTGCCATAATGAGTGTTTTATTTTCGTTATACGGTATTCAGGTATAAGGACGTCAGATGAAACAATTGCCCGCGAAAATTTGAATTTACATTTAAAACCATTGCTATTACAAACTGTGTCAATTCCCTTTATGTGTGTCTATCAATTAGAAGGTGGGTTCGATACTAATTTTTCAGTTCTCATAAGAAGAGGAGGGTGAAAAAATGAATATCAGTTGCTTTACATCCTTACAATGCTGGCTCCTCTGAAATCACGTTTATGCACACGAAAAATTGGCTTATGGTAGAACCCCACCGATGAGTAATGCGAATACTTTTGGGACCTTATTGATAGTAAAAGGAGTAATTCAAGGCTAAAACTACGCAGATCAAGCGAAAATCAAGAAATATTGAGAAGACTTTGCAAAAATCGTGAAAGATGTCAAATGATTTTTCGTAAAAAGTGATAAAAATAAATCCATCACTCAATAAAAACATACCTCTCTCCGTAAGCGTAAACAATTGCGCGCGAAAATTTTCGGTATAGAGCCTCCCGGGAGCTCTGCATTAATTGTACACTGAAAAGGGGGACCAACAGGACTCTCACAACCTGACGTCCATATTGGAGGAGAGATGATATATCACCTTCTTTATGGATTTCTGAAGGGCATACCCTTCAGAATCTATTACCGATGGTGCCGGCGGGAGTTGGTGATTGGGGGAACAGGAGGTAACTGCTAAACCGTGCCTTTTTAGGCAGTGGGATTTTGTATACGCTATATACAAGAGTGGGAGAGCCTTTTCTTGTTAGTACATGAGAGTGCAGTCCCAGGAAGGAGTTTACCCTCCCATTTGAGAAATAGTTTGATAATTATAGGGAGCCTATATGCAAAATGGTGGTATCTTTGGGTCATTCTAAAGTGATTGTATGTTTAAAAAATGTCCACAATTTAGTGAATTCTAATTTTCGTTCAGGTGAAAAAGGGGAGTAAAAGACGGTTAATATACTGTCTTCAAACCTCCTAAAGTCCCAGGAAAAATCATGGGCGTGGATCCATCTTCAAAAGTGTGTAGGGGGGGGGGGGGGGGCTTTTCCACATTTGTGAATCGCCGTCCTGGTGGAAGAAGCAGTGGTGGTAGCCAGACTTTGCGTCACGGGGAGGCAATAAGTTTTGTGATCGTCGGCATGGGGGAGGGGTCTAAGGGAAATTTTTCTAGAACTGAATGCCCTCAGATGCGATTTGGTGCAACAAAAGTGTAGGATTTTTAGGTTATTTTTCTTCTAAAAATTTCGTTTTCCTAGGCATAATTACAGTCTGCTCTATCATTTTTGAAAAAGTGAGGGGGACTTTTTGACGATGTCCCCCTTCCAAAAAAGTGAGAGGGACGCGTCTCCCCATTCCCCATGATCCACGCCCATGGGAAAATTGTACACGCAATTATACTGTACCTGCGTGGAATCCACAGAAACATTCTTGGACTATAATAAAATATTTCCTTTACATTTTAAAAGGATATCCAAGGTTGACAGAGAACAGTATAGCGCCTCCCGGGAGCTCTGAATTAGTTACAGTATACAAAAGAGGGACCAACGGGATTCTCACTACCCGACATCCATATGGGAGGAGATATATATCACCTTGTCTTTTCAAGTATAGCAAGAGTAATGGTGGACAGGCAAAATTCGTTTCAGAAAAGATTTTCGTCGTTATTGAACGTCGCGGTAAAATGTTTGGAAAATAAGGCAATTACGTACTTTCAATCTTTCAAACCATGTGCTAGACTAGATTAGTCAAAGATCCCATAATGATGAATGCCCTACAGAGAAGGAAAAGTACTTTTTAGAAAAATGTTTGCATTTGAATAATTTCTTGCTTCATAGCTTTGTCAATAGTATATGAAATCGGGTGTAAACCCTGTCGTATGCGCGCGAAGCGCGCCTAAATTTTGAATAAGATATTAGTCCATGACAAAACCTGCATTTAGAACCTGCATCGGACACTGTCATTTTCCCACCAACCTATGCTATTCAGAAACGAATCTTCTGACTGAGAATTCTTGAAAAGCACTTTTGCTCCTTGGTTCCCCCGTGAGTTACCGAAAGCTATTGAAAATAAGGACAACTCTGACACAAGGCTTGACGCTAGCGGAGCGTGCGAAAATTTGGAATTTGTGAAGAATTTCCAAAACTTATGATAGTTTGAGAACAGTTTGTGAAAGAAAAGGGTAAGAACAAGTAAACCAATCATCAAAAATACATCTCACCCTCGACCCTCCACAGAAATCTGTAGCTTAAACGACTTTTGTCACCATTTTAAAAATTTTCAAGAATCGATGGGGAGGGGGGACACACGTCACCCATTGCCCACTGTGCCGGACGCAACTGTCTGTTGCTTAAAAGCCTTTTGAGTTCATTTTAAAACTTTTCAGACAGTTTTGAAATCGAATAGGGTATGCACGCCGCTATTTTGCCTGCAACAGCTGGTGCCACTGTGCACAATAGCACGTCACCTGACAGTTCGTCTTCTGTATTCATTCTGCAAGGTCTGCATGGCGAAAACTTTGCCTCTCAATCCCTTTAGATTACAAAAACTTTCACTCTTTAACACAAAATTGTTACTGATTTCAGTGCAGCTAGCAGGGCCCATACTGCACATGTCACGATGTTTACTTATTTAGATCTTAAAGGCAATAGGCAGTCGCCCCAAAATTTTCTTTGAAAAATCAGCAAACTCTTGCAAATCTCCTCTTATTGCATTAAAAGTACTTCTGAAGACATTTTGAACATAACTATTACAAAAAATAGGTAAAGCAAGGCAAGATTTCCCTTTAATTCCACAATTCACTAACAAAAATATTGTCACATGATCAAAATAGGTCAATCATGAACTAGAGTGACAGGATACATTCACTCTGTTTGGGGTGACTGCCTACTGCCTTTAAGTCAAGGATCATTACTCAGCTATTCACCTGTTTTCGAACATTATGTGAAAGATATCTAAAGAGATAATCCAGCTATAGCTCCACCCATACCCTAGAGAAATATATACTTCAAATACGTTCTTGGAAACTTTTATTAATTTTTGCTCTTAATTTTCTTTCTCCTTTTCTTTTTTCTTTTTCTTCCCCTTTTCTCCTTTCGTGGTGGGGGGGGGGCGGGGCGGGCTCCCCAGGCCAACCTGAATCCGCGCCTGCACCATCTATACCGATAATGGCTTCGGCGAAGCTCGGTAAAAATAATGGCTTCGGCCACGCTCGGTAATAATTCTTGAAAAGTGTTTAACGGCAACAACGTACTTTCAACCTTCCACAAGGGGGGGGGGCATGCAGTACGTTGTGTGACCGCTGGCCTGGGGGAGGGATCTAAGGGGAGGGGGTGTCCCTCTCCCCTTTGAAATTTTTTGAAAAATTAGGTGTCCTTACATGCAATCTGGTGCCACATATGTTACCTTTTGAAGTAAAATTTGTGTTAAAAATTTACGTATTTTTAGGAACTAAAAAATTAGGCATCAGTGAGGGGGACATGGCCCAATGGGGTGTCCCCATCCCCTTTGAAATTTTTTGAAAAATTAGGTGTCCTTACATGCAATCTGGTGCCAAATATGCTACCTTTTTTAAGTAAATTTGTGTTAAAAAATTTACGTATTTTTAGGAACTTAAAAAAAAATCGGAATCAGTGAAGGTGGGCATGGCGGAATGGCCCTCCCCTCTGCGTACGCCACTGATTGAATGATCCCATATTGATGCGAGGCCCCTACAGATGTCTGGAGATGTATGTCTGTTTTCGGAAAGTGTTGTGATCAGAATTGTTCCATGTATAATTACCTTTTTTAACGATCATGAGAAGAAGTGCAAACCGTTACGCATGCGCGCGAAGCGCGCCGAAATTTTGCCATTAAATAAGATTTCCCTGACGAAATCTACATTCAGAATCTGCATCAAGACACTTAACAATTGCCCAACAAACCTACATGTCACTCAAAAAGCCAGTCAAATAGAGCCACGACACTACTCTTTTACGCAAATGTGGGGGGGACATTTGATATTGTGTCCCCCACCCATCGAAATGTGGGGGGGACATGTCCCCTCGTCCCCCCCCAGGATTGACGCCCATGTCACTCAGTAATCTATCGTATGGGCGGCGATTCTGGAGAGGGGGGCAGGGGGACATATGTCCCCAATATTTGAGAAATCGTCCATTGACTTTGATTTTTCACACAGTAAATTATTTGAAAATGGGGTCATTGCCCACAATATTGAGAACAAATCGCCGCCCTTGATCTACCACTTGTATCTTTCTTAACATTTGTATAAGACTTACACTGGATTAGGAAGTTAACACAATAGGGATTTATCGTCTGCTACAGGCTACAGTAAGACTAAGGGGGGGGGGGAGCTCCCCACTGTCACAACATTGCCAGTCGTCAGGGAAATCAAAAAGTATTGCATCTTTCGACGCTCAGTGACGAGCATAACAGTATATCAGATACGTTTTATGTCGAAATATGAACCAGAATCTACATCTGATTATCTCAGGAAACGTCCGGAAATTTTCATATTGTCGTAACAAAAGCTATACTTCTACCTCTTCAACTCATTTGCAAAGAAAGGGGATACGGGTAACTGCATTCTTTTACTTCAATTAAACAGTCCGTTTCGAGTTTAATACCACCTGCTATTAATGGTTGGCGGCGCAAACATACACATCAAAGTGTTGTTCTGCGCAGGCCATTTCTTAAAGGATTACGTGACTTGAATGATGTTGCTAGGTAAATGATATCAAACTGGAGCCACCAAACAGAGGAAAGAAATCTAGGAGAATCGCTCTTGTTTGTGGCTTATCTATGGCTTCATCCATCCATCCATCCATCCATCCATCCATCCATCCATCCATCCATCCATCCATCCATCCATCCATCCATCCATCCATCCATCCATCCATCCATCCATCAGTTAGTTTCGCAAGAATGTTTGGTTCTGAAACCTGATATAGATCATTACATAGCAATCATATGTACGTCAATAGTTACCGTAGGCCAAAGACTGGCTGAAAATGCTTTTAACACTTTTGACAAGACAGGAAGAAATTATATAGTCCTGTAATTGGAAATATCTAATTTTGATTCACTCTTAGAGCGCTTCTACACTTGATCTCGAGAAGGGGATCAGATCCGGATCTGATCCCCGCTCGTGCTCAGGGCTCTATTGTGCTACTATAGTAGGTACTGCTTACTGGTTTTGAGTATCATGGCACTCAGGCCATTAACACCAGTGGCCTTAGATACATGAGTAATTCGAATAAATTTTAGGACAAAACTCCTCGGATACCTTTGGAATTTCAAAATATACCTCATGGGAATATATTTTGCTTGAGACAAAGGAATGAAGTATCGCTAAGTCACCATTAACAACATCGTTAGAATCAATGTATTTGTAGAAGTAATACTGAGATCTAAAATGTGTATCAAATGCATTTGTTATATCCTCGATGTCGGTCACATCTTTGCCATTTACTTTGATGTGACTTATAATGATCGTTTGTTTTATGCTATTGTTAACAGACTTTGCATTACGCAGTGTATCCCACATCTTCCTGCACGTCTTTCCTGCTTTAAGAAATTTCATTCTTTAAGTAATTCTGTTTCGCTTTATGGTTGAAAGATACTTAGTTTCGCCAGTACCTGTACAAGTGAGGATCACCTCTTTTGGCCTTATCCCTCAATTTTATCAAATTGGTCACATCAGAAGTTATCCATTGTGGCTGTGTTTTCTTTTTCACCTTCTTCTGTCGTTTAGGAGCATGTCTGGTAAAAATCAAATTAAAACTTTCCTCCCTGCACTTGGAGAGGGCTAACTTAGGTTCATGATCAGTCAGAACAGATGGCCAGTCACACTGTGCTAGATTCTGAGCAAAAATCATTAGGCCTTAATGTTTCTATACGTTATGCAATTGTGTTTTCCCTTTTAATTCTAAAAGTCCATTCAAAATAAACTGGATAGTGATCACTCAGTCCTATAAAGGGAAATCCGATATTTGAAACATCAATATTAGTTGTGTAAATATGATCTATAAGTAGACGTGTTTTCAGTTGAGCCCAAAGTTTTCCGCTTTGTAAATGCTGAATTCTGCTTTCTTCTGCTTTGTAAGTGACAAAGTCCGTTTTCTTCAGTTTTCTTAATTTAGGCATCTTGAAAAATTCATATTGTTCCTCAAAAGCTGTATAAAACCTCAAACTTCCATTTTTAAAGGATATGCCGGAATACAATGCTGTTCTGCACAATACTAACGGTGGTAGTGCAAAAAATACTGGCTCGATCGCCCACCGTTATGGGGTGTTGTGGAGGGACTGTTTCTTCATGATTTTCATAAGTGATTTTGTGATTTACATTTACATAATAGAGAGGGTAATTATGTTTTTTACGATGTGTTTTCAAACATTTTATTCTTGTAATTATTAAAACTCCCAGACAACTTATCACAATTATTTTGATAGTAGGACCAATTTCCTCAGATTTATTGTTGCGACTTTTTTCAAAACTTCGTTTTCCGTTTTCTAATGCCAATTCCGCAATTTCCGAGGAAATTCCTCTTCGCGGATAGCTTTGGACTCTAGTTTTCAGTTACCCTTGTTGGAACTTTTACCATTTGTGTAAGACTAAAGTGAGATTTTACTTCATCTTATTTTTGTTTGAACTAAATTGACATTAAAATCCCCAACTATAACCAATGCTATCATTTCATAAAAATAATTTAGTGTGTCTTTAAGTGTTAACGATATATCTACATCCAAATAACAACTCCAACTCCGTTTTGAGTGCTTTTTATTTCACATCGTGAAGTTTTACAAAACCTTTGCCTTGTAATCTGGAAGGGGATTATCAAATTGAGTCGGAATCTTCGCAGGCATAGCCCACTGAAAATGTCATGCAATTCCTAAAATATGAGGTTGCCATGGAAAGCGACGACAAAGATCAAAGGGATGATGGTCAAATGTAATTTTCAGCTTCAGGGGCAATAAATCTCGACCCAGATAGTAAACTTTCTCCCACGTTTACTTTTAGCTCTGCCTACAGTGTACCTCCTGGGCACAGCTGCAATGGCCTGCACCGAGTTTAAATTGCTGAAGGCCGTATCCACACACTGCTGTGTGAGGTTTTTGCCACACTGAGTGATCTGCAAACTGGCATCATAGGCCGATTGGAGTAATGCTATTGTTTTAATTTACGTCAATCATAGTGAAACTCCAAATTGTATCTACAGATATGGGTATATTCCTAAATATGTTCTGCAAGGGTGATCCAGAAGCCCTTTTAATTTTGTGTCAATACTATAGGGCTGTAACGTTCGAGTCCGGACTGTGGCTCCATCATCTGGACTTTTTGGCGGGACTTCGAATTGGTTCGGAATTGGAGGTCCCGGAATCGGAATTAAGCCATAATGGGTCGCAACTGAGCTTGGGCTCTTAGCCAGTTTAGCATGTTAGTCCATAGGCGCATATGAAAAGACATTAGGTCATTAGGGTTAGGAAAGTGGTCTGAAATCCAAGTTTCCTGATTGAGAAACAATCGTGACATGAGTTTTGCCCTGAAATCGACGTTTCTTGTTGCTCGGAAAGGGGGTACAACCCTCAGACCCCAGCCCAGCTTCGTCACCACAAGACCACGGGGATTTCCCCCATAGTCATGGCCTTTGTGCCCTCTCCCCATCTTGTCTTCCAGTCCGCTCCTGTACAAAGGTATACAGCTAATTACAAGAACAATGCCCACGCACAACATTCCACACACTGTTTGCTTTCCCTCTCAACCCCCTCCAATTTGAAGTCCTGATGCAACGACTGCCCCAGCCTCATACGCCTATGGCCAGCCATCTGGGTAAAAAGGGTACAAAAAGATTGTCTTCAGTGATATTTGGTGCCTGCAGGGTCATAAATGATCAGAAACAGTCACCTAAGAATTAATGGGTGAGCCATACTATGAAATTAATTACTCCGAATAATTGTACATGTAACAGAAAGTAAAAAAAAATTGATATCTGAATTGTTTTTCTTTCAAACGTTCCAAGGCCAATTATTCATCACAGTATCGCACTGCAGGTCATATTTTGCGAGCAAATTTTTGAAATGGTCGGGAAATTTTCTAGGGAAATGCAAAGTTTTCTCAAGCACAAACGATTCAAACCCCGACCCCATAAAGAAAGATCCCTTACGCCTGTGATCATACATTAGTCCATTGACCTACACCACGAACAGGCTCCAAACGGTTGACTTATTACAACTCCAGTAGCTCAGTATAGGCATGTAGTAATCAGGCGCCAGGATTTGCTCAACGAGGGGGGTTGTGAGGGGGTAAGTCACTGATGGCGGAGGGGACAGCAGCCTTCGACAACGGCGACGGGCTGCAGGAAGAACGGCAAAGCCAACATTTTGGGGGCGCAGGACGCACTAAAAATTTTGGGCTTTGATTGAAGGAAACTCGGAAAATTTGGGGTTTTTGTACAAGAAATTTGGAAAATTATGTGGTTCTTACAGAAGAAAATGTGAAGATTTTGGAGGTTTTATTGAGAGAAGTTTCAAAAATTGGCCTTTTTTAAGTAGATAAACTTTACCTCACCGAGAGCAAAAACAAGTAAACTCTCGGGGCGACAGATTTCAGTCGAGAATTACATTATAGTGCATTATCATACTTCTAAGTCACTGGCTCCCCCAACAAAATTGAAGTTTTCTAGACGAGGGCAGAAGTCTTTCCCGACGGGGAGGGGCATGGCCCCTACTTGTCATAGGGCGTGGTCAGAGAGCCAGATACTGGAATGTTGGACTCGAGTGGGAGAGGTTATTTACATTTTGCAGGATGCGGTCAAAAATGCAAATACATATCGGCTATTCTGTAGTTTTTTATACAGGGGGACTCTTTGAGGGAGGGTGAATGGACTTGCCCAGTATGGCTACGCCCTTGTGTGGCTTTAAAAAGCTGCTCAAACAATAAACATTGGCTTTTAGCGCTATATATAATTGAAAGGATTGGTTTATTGAAGTCGTTATGTCAGTAGGATAAAGGTCTAAGCCCACTGCATAAAACGTCGATCAGAAACCAATTAGCGACCTGTAAATAGCTTTTAGAGACTTTTTAAAGTTCCCTTTTCTTACAGTGACACGATATATCAATTTCCGTTAGTTCCGGGCCTTTACCGTAATAATTTCACTTTCATAAACAATTAAGTCATATCGTGTGATCCACATCCGGTATTGATGCACTTACAAAAGGAATAGAGAAGTAATACGAAGTAGTCCGAAAAACCGTACCAAAGTTAAGTTCTATTTTCCTGTCAAAATTTACTTGAATCAAAGAAAGGCTAATGTAAGTACCTATTTTTCTGCGAAGACATCTCTAGCAAACTGACCAATAAACATATTTATTGGGCAGAACCCAAGGCCGGTATCCTGGATTATTTTAATGACAATTTATTCATAGGCCTAAGCGTACGGGACCACTTCCAATTGAGGGGTGGGCACTTTTGATCAAATTTCTAAGCACGGATGTCCGAAAAAAAAACATATATTTTGCTTTTAAATAGCAAATATTCTGCCCGAATGAAAGGTTACAGTCCCCAGCTGCCCCTCCCCCGTCTATGACAATTAATGAGGATACTGGATGAAAGAAGTTTTTATATTCATGACTACAATATAATCCTGTTTGCTATGAAAAGACTTTCGGTTGCTCGAGTTTACAAATCATGTTAAACCGGGTAGTTGTCACCGACAACTCCCTGGTTAAACTTCGTAATACGTATAATGCAGGTTGCATCCAAATTCTTTTGCTATTCGTTATAAAGTGTTTCTTTGCCCTAGACACTTGACCACAGGCGTAAGAAGCTGTTCACGACTGGGGGAGGGGGACTGACCATTGTTTCGGACCGCCATCCTGAGAGAGGAGTCTGATGTCCCCCTCTCCCTTTGGAAATCTTTTGAATATTTGAGGGTCCTTAGATGCAATCTGGTGCAATATTTGAGCAAATTTCTGCAATTTCTGACATATTAGGGTTTCACGCGTCCTTGAACTGAGGGAGGGGCGGAAGTATACTTCCGTCCACCACATTTTTGACTAAGGGGCATTATAGCTCCCCAGCCCACAACCCCGCTTCCTAAGCCCTTACACTTGACATAGTGAAACATTGAGATTTAGCTTAAATTTTGTGACACTTGCTAGTTGTTGTAACTCTATAAAAGTGTCATGGGTCAAGACGGTAAAGAAAGAGGTACAAAAGATGTTCACGTATATGGCATCATAGATTTCCCATACAGTTAAGGGTGCACGTATAGGACATCACAGATTTCCCATACTAATCCTGTTAAATGAACATTGGAAAATATCATATTCGAAAGCAACATGTTTTTTAGACAGGGTTAAAATATCCCATCAAGAGGGGAAGAAATCGCTGATTTTATTAATTTTTCATATATTTTCACTAAAATTTCCCGTTTAAAATAATCATGACTTTCGAGAACCATTACCCAAAATACAGTGGCTTCATCAAACCTTACTGGAGCAGGGGAGATACAGGCCCGTAGTCAAGGGGGGCCGGGGGCGAAGCCCCCCTTGGAAAATTTTCGCCCCCCTAGAAGATCAAAACTTACCACTGCTGTAATGCATTTTAGTATGTTTCGCCCCCTCTGGAAAATTTTTCACCCCCCTTGAAGCTTTTACGCCCCCCTTCAGCACCTTGTCTGGCTACGAGCCTGGGGAGATACTCAGGGAACACCATATTTCAGGAGGGGCACACTGTACAGTGGCGTCACAAGGGTTGTTTGCTGGGGGGTCAAGTGACTCGACGTGTCCCCCAGAGCCCGCACTACCTGTCTGCTTGATCATCCCCCGTGGAAACTCAGCAAACTCTTATTTAAGGTCCAGCTGGCGGTGTCATTCTTGTAACAAAAGAACATGACTGCATCATACCGCTCAATTTAAGTCGGCTCTTGCTGTCGCGAATTAACAATTCAGCCTAGGTGGAGGGGCGCGAAAAGTACACAAGCTTTCGTTTTCCTTTTCCTTCTCTCTCCATTCTTATACTTTGTTTTCCTATCTTTTTCCCTATTTTTCTTTTTTTCCTCTGCCTTCATTTTGCGCCCTCCGGCCCGTGTAGGGAGGGGCGGCTGCCCCCCTGACCCCCCCTTTGTTACGCCACTGGGCGCACAGGTAGGTAGAGGTTTGCAGTACCAATTTGGGAGACGTAGGATACGCCAATTACCACTTCTGTCTGTACGGGGTACAGGGCTCACGCTCTGGTGGATACGTTGAGTAATTACCAAGTTTGGAAATTTTTAGCTGTACTTAGTGCTTTGTGGTAAAAAAAATATATCGAAATTGAAATTTCTGCAGGTTTTTGTGCTGCAGGTATTCTTTTAAAGCATTGGACTAAAATTTTGAGAGTATTAGAGGATGAAATTTCAGACCCCAGTTGCTGTCCCAGCAATAATTAGATTAAAGTTTTATCAACTAAACCATGCATCATAAGAAGAGACTCGCACAACACTATGATCCACATGTAAAAATACGAATGTGCGCCTTGAAAAAGGTGAGTTATGTTTAACCCCTCCCCACCCCCATGTCAATTATTGGCACAGAGGCGACCTGGACAAAAGTCCTCATGGGGGTGACGCTTCTTTAAAGGCAGACACTCATCACCCTAAGTAAAATTGGTTGCATAGGGGTGCCAAAATTCTCAACTGGTGACTGCTCTTTGATTGACATCAGAGTAGGAAAATTAAAGATGCAGAGTAGCTCACACTACACAGCATACACAGAAAGAGTTCCGATTACAAATTAGGCATTGTACTGCTTTAGGCAATAAACAAGGTTTTGTGTCTGCCAGTGGCGTAGCCAGGATTTTTTGAGCAGGGCGCACTGGGGGTACGAATCTTTTCTAGGGGGCACAATTTCTAAAGTCTCTCCCTCTCTATAGCATTAATATATATAAAACTGTACATTCCAAAATTGTCCACGGGGGGGGGGGGGGGATCTGGGGTGGTACAGCTTTGTAGTGGGGGAGCACGTGCACCCTCATGCCACACCGTAGCTACGCCACTGGTGTCTGCTCAAGTAGAAGATTAAGAAGGTTTGGGGAGTAGCTAAAAGTAACTTAGGTTGGAGAATCTGAAGTATCTGGGATGAAGAGATTTGCCCTTTAAGGCCAAATTCACCCTTCAGAGTAACTTCCACATGATTGTATTTGACATTGGTCATATCAGGAAGCTGCCACAGTGGCAGCTCCCTGGTCATACGATGTAGGCGACACATGGTCCTTTGCAACATGGGCGGCTCTAAGAAATTTTGTTTGGGGGGGCAAACTCAAGTCCGTATTCATGGAGGTTCGGAAGACCCCCCCCCCCCAGCAATATTAATGGTCAGCTCCGGATAGTACAATAGCCTCAATAGGAGTATGCATACGCATAGGGGCCCAAGTTGATGGGGGGGGGGCTGTAACGATCTGCCCGCAAAACAGAAACAAAAATTTTCGCGCGCTCCGCGCGCGTTCAAAATGTTAATGTACATATCATATAGGCATGCATCCGTTATCACACCGCATGCCAATTACATACATTAATTTGCCACATTACTACCTATTCCACATTGGTTATAATTCGTTACAATAAGTCGTTACAATAATGATGATAATAATCAGTGGTGTGGCCAACACTTCTCTCATGGGGGTGGGGCAGGTATTATGTTGTGTGATCGCCGGCCTGGGGGGTATAAGGGGAGGGAGTGTCCCCCTCCCTTTTGAAAATTTTTTGAAAAATTAGGTGTCCATACATGCAATCTGGTGCCTCATATGCTACCTTTGAAGTAAAATTTGTGTTAAAAAAATTACCGTACGTATTTTAGGTACTAAAAGAAAAAAATAGGCATCACCCCCTACCGCTTTGAAAATTTTTGAAAAATTAGGTGTCCTTACATGCAATCTGGTGCCGCATATGCTACCTTTCAAGTAAAATTTTGTGCTTTATTTTAGGTACTAAAAATATCGGCGTCAGTGACGGGGGAATGGCCTAATGGCTCCTCAAATACACCACTGATAATCATAATATATAAATTTAACCATTACAATTAAAACACACTGGTGAATTAATACCGAATATATAGCTGATGGTGCAATCCAAATCAGAACTATATTTTAATTACCAAGGAAGTTTTTTAAAGTATCGCTTTCCGTTAAGCTACATTATTTCATTATTTTTCTTTCAGTAGGTGCTCTAAAAATTCTCAGAATATTGCCCAAATTTTCACAAAAATATTTTGTTGGGGGAGCTGCAGCCCCCAGCCCCCGCCTCCTACGCCTATGGGAGTATGGTTATGATTATGTATTACAGCGATGCCCATGTAGTTTTCAAAAGCTCTTCAAAAACCATTTCAGGCAGTTAGTCATGAGCTGACTACTTCAAAAATAAATACAACAATATCAACCGATCGCTACCGTACTACCATATGGGTGGAGTAAGAGGCAGGTGAAATGGGCAAAGCGGCTTCATCCATTTGTATAAATGATCCCCACCATTAAATATTTTATTGTTTCTTTCATTGTGTCACAATATGTTTCAGCTTTGCCAAGAGGCCATAAAATGTTGGTTTTCTGGATTGTTTTCTTAAACTAACGAAAATTTCGAGCATGAAGAAACTTGAAAACGATGAAATGATAGCACTAAGTATTTTGGATCTCAGTACCGTTCCGAACGAATTTTTTGAAATGGAGAGAGGAATTCCCCTAACTCAGAACGACGTCTCATCCTATATACAAATAGCTAGGCCACTAGTCAAAAGTCTCATCACACTGAGCTTAGATTGTCTGTTTGGTGTGTTTATTTTAAATCAATTGAAACGGTATACTTTAGCACAGAGGTGGAGAACCTTTTTGCTTATAACAGGCCATTTGACAGTCATAAGACCGCGCGTAGGCCAACGGCGCTGTCAATTTGGACAAGGGAAGGGAAACCTCTCTTTCTATGGGAAACACAATACTTTAAGACTATATGCCCGTTACAACTTTTTGTATACAGATACTAATCTGGCTAGGTAACACCCTGGCAAAGCTGCTTTTAGTCGTGGATGATAATCAACACGGCTAATGAGTAGTGTATCTAATGACCCCGATAGCTCTGAAGTGTCTGCAAAACTATGGGCATTTAACTCCAGCATTACCGTTATACTCTGTAAATGACATTATGATGCCTAAGCTTATCAGATTACAAATAAGCAACTGAGAAAACGCGCGCGAAGCGCGCCGAAAAAATGTCGTTTTGAAAGCACTTTATTAATGTTTAACCTTCGCATTGCATTGAAAAGTTATTCACTTCTTAAATTTTAAGCCCACTCAAGGAAAAGGGAGGGCCTAACCCATCTCGAATTACATGTTTTTTTATTTATTATTTTTATTTTGAAAATTGAAGACCATGCTTTGCAAACTTTTGGGGGGGCACTTGCCCCCCCGTGCCCCTATGGCGAGCCGCTAACGCTTTGCAACATGCAAAGGCTATAACTGCACAAAACAAAACTTTAGCTTGAAGCTCCTCTTCCTACATCTAATGGCCCCGTCGTATTCAAATTCCAGGTCTTGGTGTAATTTGACCCCTTCCACAAGAGGCTAGGATAGGCCTAACCCAATTCCAAATGCTTTTCAGGGGTCTTGAGGGGTACTTAAGTTTCCATTCTCTCAAATGACTATCAAATAGATAACGTGCATAAGGTAGTCAAAATATTACCCCAAATCATTCATGACCCACACCTGTGGTGGATCCAGAGGGGCTGCTGTGGGTGCAGGGGCGTAGCGAAGGTGTTATCTGGGGGGGGGGGGGTGGAGATCATGTTTTGCCGACGGATCTGGGTATGCGTAGTGCGAAAACGAGCTTTAGCGGGTGGGGTCCAGGGGCGCAGCCCCGAAAGCTCTGAGGTTTAAGTATATCTCTGGGTGAAATATTAAGTCTCAAGATGGATATATTTTGGTTCATTATGCATTCGTCAAATACAAACTAGATCCCCAATAATTAATGTATTAGGCTATTCCTCTCGTCAGGCCGCTATAGTTTTAAGCGGTTGGGATAAAGAGGTCCGCCAGTGCTTTAGCTTGGACGTTTTCTCAATGCGACATTTACTGATCTGTGGCCTGGGGGGCAGGGGTCTAAGGGGAGTGGGTGTACCCCTCCCCCTTTTGAAATTTTTGGAATTTGAAAGGTGCCAAGATGGCAAATGGTGCAATATTTGAGTGGATTTCTGCCCTAATGAGGAACCTAAAAATTTACACCCGGGTAGAATTTTCTTGTCAGATCTTTTTGTGCGACATTTGTCGCCGTTTATGCGACATTGTCGCACAAATAGGGGCTGGCTAAAACACTGGGCCCGCCTAAGGACCCCTTGTGGATTTAGGAGGGCGAAGTCCCCGGAAGCTCTGAGGTTTAAGTATATGTCTGGGTGAAAAATTAAGTCTCGAGATGGATATATTTTGGTTCATAATGCATCATCAAATGCAAAGATTCCCATTAATTATGATGTATTAGGCTCGTCAGGCCACTATAGCTTTAAGAGGTTCGATCAAGAGGGCCGGGCAGTGTTTTAGCCTGGACGTTTTCTCAATGCGACATTTACTGATCTGTGGCCTGGGAGAGGGGTCTAAGGGGTGGGGGTGCCACCTCCCCTTAAGAAATTTTTGGAATTTAAAAGGTGCCTAGATCGCAAATGGTGCAATATTTGAGTGGATTTCTACCCTAATGAGGAACCTAAAAATTTACACCCGGGTAGAATTTGCTTGTCAGATCTTTTTTGTGCGACATTTGTCGCCGTTCATGCGACATTGTCCCACAAATAGGGGCTGGCTAAAACACTGGGGCCGGCTTAAGGGCCCCTGGTGGGAGTCCGTGGGGTTTCGCCCCCGGAAGCTCTGAGGTTTTAGCTTAATTTCTCGGTAAAAAATTGAGTCTCATGCAGGAGTGGTATATTTTGGTTCATAATGCATTATCCAATGCAAAGATTCCGGTTAATTCTAACGTGTTAGGCTATTCTTCCCGTCATGCCACTATACTTCAGGAGCTGAACCTGTCGTTCAGGAGCTGAACACTATGTGTTTAGCATTTGAACTCTAGACGCTACGATAAGTGGATAGGCGTCCGGCGTTCAAAATGTGAGGGAAAATGTTTAGACTCTTAACACAAGGCTAAGGATACCCTCTCCATGGGTAATCGGGCGCTGCTCCCCATGGTGATGATAAAAGTGAGGAATAATATGCAGAAAGTGTTTTTTCAAGAATGTCATATGACCCGAAATAGTGCACCTATACGGAAGCCGTTAAGTCCCTTTATTTTCCCGAATTGCCGACGGACTCGGTCATTCGTCCAATTACACCGACCGTGGCCGTTGATACGGCCGTCACATGCATAATCAATTTGCCGACGGGCTTTCAACTTGAATGGGCCAATTAGATGAAGAGCCGAAAATTGAAATAGCCGATAACAGAGTGGCCCATTCTCTCTTTCTCTTTTTTTTTCTTTTCATTCTCCGTCTTCCCTTTCACTCCCTCCCTTTCCCTTTCTTTTCCCTTCTTCTCTTCTTTTCCTTTCCCTCTCCTCTTTTTGCCGACAGACCGTAAATTTGCCGACGGGCGACCAAATATTGGGGGGTGTGACACCCCCGCTCGCTACGGCCCTGTGTGGGTGCACGTGCAGTCGTACACCCCCCAAAAATTCCCAAGACTAAAATTTTCATACTAAGGTGGACCATGCCTTTAATAGTAATCCATCGCAGACATCTCACTGTTGCTCTCCTTGTCACGGTTTTGATATAGAAAGTCAAACTCGTACACCATATTGAGAGCACCATTTTTTTTATCTAAGTCCTTCAGATGGAAGACATTCTCCCACAGAGTGAGTCAAGTGCACCCCCCAAACAAAAATCCTGGAAATCCTGGATCTGCCCCAACGCACCTCCCCTTTCAAATCTACTTACCTTGTTTTTAAATTTACTCATCTGCATTCCAGTTTCGAACAATATGCTTTGAATGAGAGCAACTGGTAAAATTCATAGACTTCATGGAACAAAAAGTGGGCCCTCCTCTATTACGTTAATCATGTAGACCAGAGTATATAACTGTCATCGACACTAATCCAGACAGCTAAATTTTGTACCTGTCGGATACTCGCCCAATTATTGTGCGATCGTACAGTATGTGTACCAATGGCATGTACCTCATCAAGCTTCATTGTTTGTCCTTTAACAAGACATCAGCACGTCAATGCATAGGGCCTATTGAAGGCAGAGGTAGTGGCAGGATTTGCATGACAGGGGGTCAAACCCCCCTCCCCCGACAGTGGTGGGCAGCAACTCAAATCCCTGACAAAGGCTGATAGATGTTGAATGCAAAATTTTCAGCTTCTACCAACAAAACTTTGAAAATATGGGGTTTTCATTGAAGGAAATTTGAAAAATGGAATTTTTTCAAGGAAATTTGATTTTCATTGAAAACCTGAAAAATGTGGGTTTTTATTGAGGAAAACTGGAAAATTTGGGGGATTTTATTGAAAAATCTGTCCCTCCTAAGAGCATAATCAAGCAGATGGTTGGTGTGACCGTCATCAGGATTACACATTCTATCCTATGCATTAGTGCTCCACAATTGGAAAATTTCTCTGATGGGGGGGGGGGGACAGCCTCCCCCTGCTTGTATGCTGTGGGAATGCAGTTATACATCAACAGTCAGAGTTATTGGATACAATCATCATGACTATTGAGGACTTGTGCAAATTGGTCTGTTATCACCCCTGGTGCCTCTTTCACCAGCAAAGGCATCCAGTCTTGTTCCATTCTTCTGCAAAATTTGGCATCCATGAATCCTAGGCTTGTATGTTTGGACAGTTACATTATGTCCAAGGAAACAGTTCTGCACCTTCTGGGACCTCTGGTCATTTTTGAGGTAGGCAGTAGTGAGAAGGTTGATACTTGGCAATGGGGGCACCATGTAAACTGAATCCATTTATAGCAGGTAGTAGTAGTTAGTCCAAAGGCCGGATTTCAACTCAATTGGATGAAGTATCTTGATAGTTCTAGCAGACGATAAAAAAAATGTTTACACGGTGGAGGCAAAATGGAGAAGAGTTAGGCTCTATGGGGCCCTCTGTAGATTGGGGTTCCCACAGTGCTATTTGTTTTTGCCAGATGGTTGTTGCAGGCAATAATGGTAAACATACATAAACAGGAGGTAAGGAGGCATGAAATAGACCTAATGCACAAATCAATTCAAACAGGTGCCAAGATTTTCCATGTTCATGTAAAACTGTTTCCCCAGGATTCCTTCATTAAAGTAATTCTAGAGAATATATCATCTCAAAATGTGAATGCTCTTGTACTATCTTACTCCAAATTAAAAGCTTACCAGTGTGTTTAATGTCACACCAGAATAACAGCTACCACACTTCAAGGGTAGGAGGGGATAAAGTGTGGGGGTAGGGAGTCTAGGTACTTTCAAGGTAACTGTAGCAGTACCAGTACAAATATTTCTTATGGAGTGATGAAACAATGTTTTTAATGTTCTCATATATATTTAACAAAATTTTATCAAGAGGATTTCAAGAAGTCTATAAAGGCGGCCTTCCAAAGCTGATAGGTTAGTTAAATGGCCATTTGACAAATGACAAAAATTACCTAGTCCTTTAGTGAAGTCAAGAACCTCTTCACATCTGTGTCCAAGATCTGGGACATCAGTAGTAGTGACTTGAGCCAATGTCATGGAAAGTGTGACTGGGTGTAAACATATTGACCGGACTCCACTGCAAAAGTCTTTATAGGGGAGACCCACAAGACTAAAGAGCACCTTCTTGGGGAAATGGGACAGGAATTAGGGTTAGGGTTATATAAATTAGTGGACTGCTGGACCATCAGCCTAGGGGACCAGGCTCAGTCAATTAATTTAAAAGATTAGAATAATACTGAAGTTACTTTGTGAACAGCACTCATAGAGAAAAGCAACAAAAAACAACTGAAGTTATCTAAATTTCTTTGTTCTGCCTTCTGAAAGTACAGATCATGTGATATTATATCTGCAAATGAGGGCAGCAGAGTGCTTTAAAATTAGTCCTCATCCTCCTCTTCATCACCTCCTTCAGCACCCTTCTTGGCATTCTTTCTCTTGACACGTCCAGGTCTGCCACCACCATATGGTGAATTCAGGGAGAAGTCGATGTGTTTCTGAGAATCCAGCCGAACGACAAAGGAAGGGATGTTCACCACTTGCTTGCGGACGCTAGAGAAAGAAAATACCACATTAACATGATGATGATGTTAAAGCATCAACAGAACTCTTCTACAAAATTTATTTCTGTATCCATATCCCCACCAAAAAAGGTTTTCATTTTGTTTTCTTCCCCAATGTTATCAAATTTCCTTCTGGATCATCCATTATTTTCAGCCATATAAGCTGCATGCTGGAGAGGGGTAGTGGGGAGGGGGGGGGGAGGGTGTGGGATGGGATGGGCAACACTCGTTCATGCTTTACCTTCTTAGCAGTTGTCGAATACATATTCCTTTTTGGATGCACATACTCTAATGCTTGCTAACAATGACAGAAACCATCCAATTTCACTATATTCATGAGTGTAATCCGAAGTTATCTCTGGCTTTTAACTGACTTCAGTATACAAATATTCATACTGCAAGACAAGCTTAACTGTAACCTTTTCTTACGACCTTCTCAATTTACACAGAAAGTCAATTTTCTATGGGACTTTCTCACTGAGTGAATTTTAAGTGAGAGAAATCACACACTAAAACCCCAATGACTTGGTCGCATGAAGTGCATGATAATCAGATTTGTTTTAAGTCAATTTCCTATTAAATATTTATGATTTGTGTTTGTTGAACTTGTAATTATATATAAGCAAAATTACAGGCCTTCATTTTTTATGCAGATCAACTAAGTTTTCTTGCAAAAGTTCTCTGATGTTGGTGTTATGACTGCAGCCAGTAAAGGTACAGGAGTAATACAGGTCCGCCAGGTGGGTGAGTCTATGCTTTCAATGTACAATAAACAATGACAATTTTTGCTGAACATGTTTAAAAATTTTAAGTATGTTGTGGGAGGTGGTCCACAGAAAGTGTATGCTTTTATGATGGTAAAGTAGGGTTCACTTCTTATCAAAGTTGAATAAAGATGCAGGATTGTTGGATTTTGCTTGACACCTGCAAGAATTTCACCAAAAAAAATATTGCACAAGTTGGGGCAATTCTACCTCTGCTTCTTTTTGCTAGCCTAAGTTATGTTCAAGCTCTGGTAAGGAAACAAAAGACGAACAACCCCTTCCCTTGAACTGTATTTTCTCACCCAAACACTAATTGCAGGTATTGTATGGATAGGTAAGGCTCTGGTACATTCAGTTTTTACATACACTTAACTCACCTAAGACTGAGGAGACTAAGTGTAAACTTGTGTAAGCTGGGGCTAGAAAAATGTTTAGCCTAGTAAGCCAGTCAGATTACCAACAATTTTTACATACTTTTGCTAACAAGAATGCCAAATTTCCCAGCAATGGCAATATTTTCTCTCCAAGTACCAAATATCCTGGCAAGGAGCATCCAGGATTCTACATTTTTCCACCCATGGAATGTTACTTGAAGGAACCTGACTTTACAAGGGTTACTTCTTTAAACCGTTAAGAATTTTAATTTATACTGGAAATTTCATCACACACCTTGAAGACATAAAATAAATTGCAGACTAAGTAACTTAGGGAATATTATCACAGTTAATCATCTCATTGTCAAAAATTTGATCTAAGTTGATAACCCACTGAGTAGTCATAAAGCAACTTTCATTCATTATTGGAAAAAATGGGCTTGAAGGCTTGATTGAGTAGTTTAAAGCAACAGATTTTAATCAGGACCTAACATTTTGATCATACCAAATGCAAGGCTTCTGTGAATTCCATTTCTGGCTCATCATAGTGTCACGGCCTTTAACAATCCTTGATACAGTACATGGTAAAATTTCACAGCAACAGAAACAGGCAATTCTAGGCCAATCTTAACAACTGTAAATGTGTTGCAATTGCAATGAGGCAATGGCATAGTCTAGCACGCTTGGCAGCCCACTAAGTATGATTAGACGAGTTGGGAAATTTGGTACTTCCAGTGAGGTCACAAGGTCAGCTGTAATGTGACAACTTTTTCGCCTGTGTGCGCATACATGTGATATAACTGCCCACTCGGCGGACGTGCATTGCACCTGCGCTAACTTTGTGCTTGTAATACCAATGACATGTGTATGTCCGAAAGAGGTGTACGTAAATCGACGACTGCGGAAAGGTAAGTGATTCACTTCATCTCTGACCCATCCCATGATGCACTGCATGAAAACATTTTTCCACCTCATCTGTTGTAATACCATTTTTGCTGTTGTCTTCTGTTCATTTTGTTTCAGGCTGGCAATGTGATGGGGAGGAGGGCATAAGTAAACTTTACCCCTGGGTGCCAATAATGCTGACAACACCACTACATTAAGGTGATACAGTATGACTGTCTGACATGAGAATTTTCGGCAAGTCTACTTGCCTAAAATTGTTTTCAATCTTGAGACAAATAAGACATTGGAATTTAAAAACATCCAAGTGGTCTTGCAGCAAACTTCAAACCAGTGAAGAAGCAAAATCCTCACAATTCATGGCATCCCCATCACGACAGGTAGAGTACAAGACATGTGGTTATAACACCACAGTGGCCTTGATGTCAGGATAAGAGCAACAAGCCATGCCACATTCTTTTTAATGGCCCTGTAAAAATTTCTCCTTGTAGATGGTTACAGTACAGCAACCCACTTCACTTCCCTTTAAAAGCCTCCAGCACTGTCCTACAGATGGTACAGTAGCAGTCAAGACGTTGGGCACATACCCAAGTGGCCTTGAGACAGGCAAGACATAGGATTTTGGGGGTTCCCATTGGTCTTGCTGAAATCTACATGGCAGTCCTTTCTCCCACATCACAGTGAAAAAATGGCTTCCATAACAGATCACCACATTATGCTAGCTGTTATGTGAACACAAAAACAGTAAAAAATTTTACAATTGGCTTCTGATTTTGCAAAACCCTGATGGAAACATTTCTTTACAAATTTCAACTTTTTACTACAAGATTTTGCAGCAATTTCAAACAACAGACTCCTCTGGGGCTGATAACGAATGTGGCAGCTGTTACACTAAGAATGACTCCAATGTATTCAATTCTACATTAAGAATGACTAACGCATACAATGGACACATCCATTCTTTGTGTTAGAATCATTCCTGGTGTTACAGCTGCTATACTGTTTGTATTTGAGTATCACATCTTTTTTAAATTACTTCACTCCCATCCTCCCCCCCCCGACCCCCCACCCCCATGTAAAATAAATTTATAATACTTCTATTACACTTGGGGTAGTAGCAGTGTACTTTTTCCTCCAAGTCCTACCAATCCATTCAAATGGGTTCAATGGTTGATACCTGCCAAACTCTTTATGTTAGGTAGCTAGTAAAATGAAGGGAGGGGGAGCAAAATATGAAAGAGGTCCAAAGAATGGGGATACAAATTCTTCATGCAAGATGGCGCTACTCATTTGTACTGCTTGCTTTTTTTTTTTTTTTTGTCGGAAGGTGATCAATTATTTTAATATGGTGATAATATACCTCTATGGTTCCTAAATAAAGCCTGACAACAGTGCTACTAAATACTACACAAAATTCATGTAACTTAATTCTCATAGGCAAAATTGCAAAGCAATTAGTTTCCACTCATATACTCTTCATAGGATACTGCCCAACAACAAATTTCATTTGACCCCCAAACACTAAACAAAACTTAAACACTAATTTATACCAACTATCAATTCATTTATCCAATTTTCAAAATTTTCTCTTGTTCTATGCATAATATAAATAATTCTAACCAGAACTATTACCACACCACAAAGCTTCCTAACCAGAATGCAAAAATGCATTGAGGTTTCGATGATATATGTTCTATTCCAAATAATGCCATGATGTCCCATATCTTTCAGTCAATGGTCAAATGCTATCTTAACATGTTGGAAAAATAAAGTTTTGTGTTCCTATTTAATTTTGGGAATTCTTGGGAAATTTGCAGTTTGACCTCTGGTGACCCCAGATGACGATCTTGGGAAATCTTGGAAAATTTTGCTCTTTGACCTCTGCTGAACTCATATAAAACTCTTGGGAATTCTTGGGAAATTTTGCTTTTTTACCTCTGGTGACCCCAGATGGCCTTTGACCTTCACCAAAAACAAAAGGGTCCATCTTTTCACCATAACACATCCACATAGTACTGTAAGTATGAAATCTACCCAGGCTTCCTACCTGGAGATACGAGTTAACAAGCTTTTCAGTGTTTGGCCCACGTTGACCCAAGATGACCTTTGACCTCCACCAAAAATGATTGCGTTCATATTCTCACCACAATGCATCCACATACTACGTATAAAATCTATCCAAGCTTTCTCCCTTGAGATACTGTGTTAACAAGGTTTTCAGTGTTTGACCCTTGGCCACCCTAGATGACCTTTGAACTCCACCAAAAACAGTGGGGTACATCTTCTCACTATAACACATCAATTTACCATGTATGAAATCTATCCAAGCTTCGTACGTGGAGATATCGTGTTAACAAGATTTTCAGAGCTTAACCCCCAGTGACCCCAAATGACCTTTGACCTCCACTAAAAATGATGAGATTCTTCCTCTTACTATAAGGCATCTACATACAAAGTATCAAATTTATCCAAGCTTCCTACATTGAGATATTGTGTTAACAAGGTTTTCAGAGTTTGACCCCCAGTGACCCCAGATGACCTTTGAACCCCACCGAAAATGATAGGATTATTCCTCTTACTATAAGGCATCTACATACAAAGTATCAAATTTATCCAAGCTTTCTACATCAAGACATCGTGTTAACAAGGTTTTCAGGGTTTGACCCCCAGTGACCCCAGATGACCTTTGAACCCCACCGAAAATGATAGGATTATTCCTCTTACTATAGACGAATCCGGAGAGCAAGTGATGGTCTGATTTCAGTCGGCGGTACCTGGGGTCTATCACCTTTAATCTTTCAATTTCCTTGCTTACCTGTATGATGGATGGTTGGACATTAAATTGTATCTTGATTCGTTCAATTTCACTGAATATGTGGGTTTGAAATTCATGTAGAAAATAAATGAAGACGATTTAAGGCTGGTGGACCCCATTAATGGCTGCCTACAGTCACTAAACACAAGCGCTGATCGGATTCGTCTATAAGGCATCTACATACAAAGTATCAAATTTATCCAAGCTTTCTACATCGAGACATCGTGTTAACAAGGTTTTCAGGGTTTGACCCCTGGTGACCCCAGATGACCTTTGAACCCCACCAGAAATGATAGGGCTCTTCCTCTTACCATAACGCATCTACAAACAAAGTATGAAATTCATCCAATCTTCCTACCTCGAGATATTGTGATTACAAGGTTTTCAAGGTTTGACCCCCGGTGACCCCAGGTGACCTTTGACCCCCACCAAAAATGATAGGATTCTTCATTTTAATATGGGGCATCTATGTACCAAGTTTGAGAACTGTCAGAGCCTCTCTTCTTGAGATATCGTGTAAACAAAGTTTTCAGGGTTTAACCCCCGGTGACCCCAGATGACCTTTCACCTCCACCAAAAATGATAGGGTTCTTTCTCTTACCATAACGCATCTACATACAAAGTAAGAAATTCATCCAAGCTTCCTACCTCGAGATATTGTGTTAACAAGGTTTTCAGAGTTTGACCCCCGGTGACCCCAGGTGACCTTTGACCCCTACCAAAAATAATAGGGTTCTTCCTCTCAATATGGGGCATCTATGTACCAAGTTTGAGAACTGTCAGAGCTTCCCTTCTTGAGATATCGTGTTAACGAAGTTTTCAGGGTTTGACCCCCGGTGACCCCAGATGACCTTTCACCTCCACCAAAAATGATAGGGTTCTTCCTCTTACCATAACGCATCTACACACTAAGTAAGAAATTCATCCAAGCTTCCTACCTCGAGATATTGTGTTAACAAGGTTTTCAGAGTTTGACCCCCGGTGACCCCAGGTGACCTTTGATCCCTACCAAAAACAATAGGGTTCTTCCTCTCAATATGGGGCATCTATGTACCAAGTTTGAAAACTGTCAGAGTTTCCCTTCTTGAGATATCGTGTTAACGAGCAAAGTGTCACAAACACACACACACACACACACATACACACACACACACACGCACATACACACATACATACACACGCCATCATGACTGCATAGGTTTCTCTTATCATCGAAACCAAAAATTAGTTCACTGCGATTGCAACAGAGACTTCAGTAAGACGGTAGGTTTCACAACTGGGTAGGTTGGCTTACCGAATGTGACGCTGCCTGATGAGAACACGGGCATGATGGATGCTCTTTGCAAGACCCAGCTTGAAGACCTGCGTTTGCAGGCGCCTCTCCAAGAAATGCTCTACTTGCAGACCCAGCACGTAATCAAGCTTCATCTTTCCTTCGTCAAGGACACCAATACGGACCAGTCTACGCAGCAGGGCATTGCCTGTAAAATACGAAGAACACTGCTTGTTATGGAGACAAAAATATACTACGTCAAACTTACTAGCCTTTTCCTTGTTGAAAATTAGGCTTGGGCGGACTACCCAACTCTACTCCCGAAACGTGACTCCTAGCTGGGAATTGATATCCACTTCCATTTCCTTGGAGGTACAACTCTTGGATAATTATCAATACTGTCAAAAATTTGCACAAAAACAATAGTATGGAGTTAAAATTTGGTCACTTTGCAGGTTTAAATGAAGTATTATACCACTAACTGGTTCTTTTCCTCATTTTTCTATTCAATCGCAAGTTTTCTCTTCGATTGTGTTAATACTCATTAATAGACTCGTAGCCAACAGTTTATTGCTACTGTGGTCCATATTCCTGTGTCAACTGATGGCATCACTGTAGGAGTCACCTCCTTCAGAGAGGGGACTAACAGGACTCCAGACGCCTGGCTCCAAAATATTGTAGTCACCCAAGCCTACTGAAAATGGTACATAGAATTGTTACTTAAATCTATTACAATTGATACCACACAGACACAATCCTTTAAATACCTTAAGACACGAAAGTAACCTACAGTCTCACTTACCAATAACAAAATGACATTTTCAGAATTTTTTATTCCAATCAACCTTTGAAGTAAGTGGAAGACTGTTGCATTTTCCACATATTCTTAAATAACTTTTTTGTTGGATTTTTTCTCTTTGATATTGGTTTACACCTGTAGCATACAACCTGTACCCTTATCAAAATGGAAATCCTGTGAAAGTTCACATAAGTCAGTATTATATGTGCAACTAATAGTCTTTGTGTGAGGGTACTGTAATACCCCACTGCCAGACAGAATAAGTTCACTCATGAATATCTTAGCTGTCTGCATAACACTGCCAAAGAGTGCCGAAATTCAAGATACAATCCCACAACAGGGCTCAAAATAAGCTTGAAAAGGGGCACAGTCAAAATGAGCAAATTGGCTGTCGGTCTATGCTATTTCATAGGACATTGATTGAGGGCACCACGGCCATCAGTAAGGCCCGACAGCCATGGCTGTCAGTGCTGTCGTTTATTTCGAGCCCTGCCACAAGAAAAAGTCACTGCTCTGCACACACACTGTGTGGACAAAGCACCCCTCATTCCCAGATAAATGGTCCATCATTTTATCCAGCCATATTTGAAATATTAACCGACAAAATCCGGTTGTAGCTGGAACCAAAAGTTTGGATGTGGTGCATCCCTTACTTTTAGTGTCAGACCAAACCCCCGGTTTGCCCTTTTACTGGCTCCTTCAGAGCGGTTACTAGCACAGGTGGGCCAGAGCATCAGTCTAATTTCAAGTCTTGCCAACCTGGAGGTTTCCTGTACTTTAAGGCCATACCTCCCCAAAAGGCTTGCTAACTGTGCATCCTGCATCATTTTTGTACATATTTCACCTGAGCTCTCGGGTTGTCGTGAGCCACTGTGTAATCCAGTATTTCACTTCAAAGCTGCTGGAGGTGCCGGAGTCTAATCTTAAACTGCTGCTTACAAACACTGTTAAACGATGCAGTTAAATGTTCTAATAGAAACAGCGGTAGCATTTTCTGTTATTTTGTCATTCCTTCAAAACGACTTTTGAAGATACATCAAAAACGAAGCAAACAACACAACTAATAATTTCTGTTACTTGGAAGACACAAAATGAAGGATCAGACTTGGTCAACTCAAACAGCTTTGAAGTAAAATACTTGCCACTGATACAATTGCAAGCCTGGGGCCCTGACTCATAATAGCTACCTCCCATGTCTATAACAGTAATATTATGAATGGAAAAAATTATAAAAGCAGATGTTAAATGGTACAGTACGCATTCATCTTCTGTAGGTGTGGCCCAGGCCAGGCCCACAGTAGTCCACAAGCAAAGTGGGACTCATCTGCGGCTTAAAATTTCTGAACCTTCACTACTAGCCCATGGGGCACTGGACGAACTTATTTCACTAGCTGAAGGACATTTGCACTAGCCTCCAAAGAAATAGGCTAATGTCCAACTACACAGCTGTAAAGCACTTTGCACTTACCCATGGGGCTTTACAGAGTTGACTGTCACTAGCCCATGTGTGGTGTGAGGTAGCCCCGCCCTAGTGGACTGTATTTGTCGAGCCTCCCCTTTGTTGTGACAAACACTTTTCCCCCTGTGGTCAAGGAAGGCATAAAGCCTTAAAACATTTTTCAAGTGGGGCAGATAATGGGGCTCCATGGCAATGTGAGGCATTCCCCAAAAGGCATAAAGTCTAAAGGCCAGCCTTAGGGTACCTCATGAGGTCCAGGGGCAACACCCAGGTGAAGGACCAGAGGGTGAAGCCCCTGGAAGCTATGAGGTGTTTGAGAAATTGATGGCACGAGAATAAAACATCCAACTATCTTTTACTCACCTACTCAGGGAATAATTTAGTGTTCAAACAAAATTTGCATATAGCAATTCTGACGTTTCTGGGCTTCTCTAGATCACAAAATCATTAAAAACCCTAATGTATGTGCAACATCTGCTACAAAATTTTGCATTTGTGTAGCAATTTGTCCATCTTTGTGTGGCAAAATGCCATGCAATACTGGATAAATTATTCCTTGCAACTAGCTGTGAATGCGCACTAACCAGCCTTAAAAAAACCATCCTTTTACCCTTTCCTAACACAGCAGTAGCTAAAGGCTGGTCCCTTTGAATTTGCAGGGGGCTTGTCTTGTGTTGGAGGGGGGGGGGGGATGGCCAGAGTTGCATGAGGCTTCAAAAGACTTTTAAGCCACTCAAGCTGTCTACATGTAATAATAATCAATATAAAGTCGACAGTAACACCTGAGAAAATACTTTGTTGAAACCGCAAAAGTCATATAAATCTACGATATTACAGTTACCGTCACCCTGACAATTTCCACCCTCAGCAATTAACCCCCGATGATTCCCACCCAGAACAAGTCCAAATTTCCTTGTGGAGGAAGTTGTCTGAGGGTAATTGTCTTTAGGGAGTTGTGCACAGGGTAATTGTCCAGTCAAAACATAGTTTTTGTCCTTGTGATATCTTTTTAGCTCTGAATTGTTAGAGACCTGTCAATTGATCTCTTATAATGTTTTCCTTTTCATTAAAATTATTGTGTCAGTGGTACAGAAAATTTTCTCACCTTTAAACCATGACTTATGGTTTGTTTGTGGGTTTCAATGGTTTAATGATGGGGTATTTTTCAATTTCAACAGGCTGGTATTGAACTGGCCAAAATTTCTTTCATGACCACAAACTTAAAACAAGAATTTTGGCTAAGAGTTTCCAATCATACTGGAGTCTATACATAAGTTTAACATCAACTATGAGACCTGTGGGACTCTGAATTAGCTTCCTGCATTCCCTCAGAGTGCTTTGTATGCTTCTCAGACCATACCTTCAAATAAACGCTTGGAATCTTTCTCTTCAAGGGTCAACAGTTCACGAGCAGCTTTCCTGATCTTAGCCAGGGTGTACTTGACACGCCATACTTCACGCTTGTTCTTCAGTCCATACTCTCCAATTAGTTTCAATTCCTGATCCAGACGTTCCTTTTCAAAAGGACGCCGTGGGGTGGTGTAAACCTTGCTACACACAGTCTTCGGCATGTTGAATGATTAGCCTGAAGGAGGACAGAAAAGACACAACTTTAAAATGGAGATCTAATTTGGAGAAATGCACAATCTGAGGGCTAAATAAAATGCAAATTGAGGTCTGAAAAGCACTGCAATTTTGGAAAAACCGTAAAATAATGCAAAATTGTAATCACATAATATAGCAGCTTAAAGGTGATCGGTCGTCTTGAAATATTGTTTGTGACGTCAGCCTTTTCTTGACATGTTCTGTAGTCGTAACTGTTGAACGGATACACCATACAAGTAGCTATGATGACATCGGTATACCTAGTAGGTATGCAGCTACATGCCGTCTCGTCTTGCTTACCGATTAGCTATACCACGCTTGTACGGTGTATCTGTTGAACAGTGACGCCTCAGAAACATGTCAAGAAAAGGCTGACGTCACAAACAATATTTCAAGACGACCGATCACCTTTAACTCTTCATTTAATTGAGAAATAGTACTGTTCACGTATTCCAACAGATTCAGTGCTGGTATAAAAGACTTTTATTCACCTCAGTATGAAGCAATCCTTCCAACAATAAGAGGAAACTAATTCTTAATCAAAAATTAATTTCTCCAAATTGAGAACTTGGTTTTGAAACTACCCTCGCAGTTGTGTGACAAAAGAATTATATCCTAAAACTTGTGTTGTAGTTTAAGCTGCTCCCACTGTGGAGATTGATGTTGTTGTGTTCACTGATTGGTCAGTTGTCTTGAGGGTCTATATAGTCAGAGTACAGTCACAAACTCAGAGCAGAAGCTCCAGCTCGTCCAATTTCAATCCAAGCCAACATTTGTTCTGGGTTATCTGGCACCAAATGGTGATTTCACACACCATGTTTGGATTCCAGCAGACTTATGGTTACAAAGACTTTCCAAATCAAAGATTTTCTTCCTTTTGACTCTAACGACCTATCCAAAATCTGTGTGTACAACCTAAAGGAACCACTACTGTACTTGAGGAACATTATGACCAACTTTTAAGAACAAAATGTGCTCGGTGAGAAAGATACATTTTGAGACTTTCACATAACAGCCTTTATTGACCCCTAGGTGACCTTTGACCTTCACTTCCTGTTGGTCAAAAGTTGCCCCACACCCATTGATTATTGTGTGCAGTTTTCATCAAAATCCCTCTAATGAATATTTGAGGGCCTGTTGAACATTTGTTGACAGACATGGATAGAGAGACTGTAGCTGATTGCAATAACTGACATAGCTACTGTACATATAGGCCCTATCGCTGGTTTGAGCTAAAAATTGAGATTCAAGCATCAAAGCATTTTTCCCAGTGGAAAATGTTAACCTGCAAATTTAAGTCTAAAACAACTTTTTTGCAAGGAGGGGGCACAATGTAGACCATATGACTTGTACAGTAGTGTGCTCAATTTGAGATGTGGATGTGGTCACAAATGAAGTACTCGGAGGCTAATGACATAAGCTTCAAAAAGGGCTCAGCACAAATGATTTGGGCAGGTTTTAATAGATCAGGGGTCGAAATAAGCCTTCAAACTTTGGGGGCCAACCGGGCCCCTAGCTCATGGAATCTAGGGGCCAAATGAGAAATCATGGGGCCCAAAACTACCGCCTACATTACTTATGACTGACATCGGTGTACTGTATGTCTGCGTGTGTGATCTTCCGTGTTGTGACAAAGCAGACTGTTTTTGAGTGATGTGAACTGATTTCAGAAATGTGTGTTTCGCAGGTTTTAAGTGACTGCTAGTATACGAAATACACAGGCCTTGCGAGATGTAAGATCGTTGACTTGTGGGTGGAGAGGTTCAAGCGCAGACTGTACAATTAGACTTAAAATATTGAGGAGCCAACCGGGCCCCTTTCCCTGTGGAAGCTGCGGGCCCGAGCGAATTTCTAGGAGCATCGGACCCACGGGCCCCCGTTATTTCGAGCCCTGTAGAAACAGGCACCATGGCAAATAGGAAGGGCATGACGGCAAAAAATGAATATGTGGAAAGGGCATGACAGCATTTTGCCTCAGGAGTAATAGAAAACATTTTTATTACTCACATGGTTAATACCTGGACGGACATCTGGCAAGTAACTTTTTGAGCACAAAATTATGGCCCCACAAGAGAAAGTCCCATGTGCACCTTTATTACCCCTTTTTCTAACATGGTATGAATCATATGCCTTGCTAACAACAGCTTTTAATAAGACAAGAGGAGTTGCAAGCCTGTCAATGATTTTTCGGTGCACCTCTGGAGTTTTTCTTACGTCTTGATGGTAAATGGTCAAACTAAGAGATTCTGCTCATCTACGGTAACAAAGTAGAACTGAAACAGCATGTTAGGGTAATTTAAAATTGAAATCATTTATTACAAATCCGTGAACTGATGCTTTTTACCATTAGGTAGTAATCATATGCAACCCCTGTTCAAAGACAACCAATGAGTGAAGCATACAGTATACCAACTTGAATGACCGACTCGCAACTCCTCTAGTCTTACAAACAGCAACGATGTAAGCATGGCTTTAGTTGTATAGGCCTATACATGTATTGTATATTCAAGAGAAGCTGGTCCCTCAAGTGCTTGGACAAGCACCACAAACTACGAGCTTTAAAGCCCATGAAAACCAACATTTTTCACATTTTTTGGTAACTAAAGGAAGTGATAAATGACTAATGAGGCTATTAACTAGATTATGATTTCCTTCAAACTCATCACAAAATAATCGATATCAACTCAACATGCCCCTTTATTACAGGGATATGCCAGGGACTAAATTCAGCGACTTCAAAAACATTTTTCGTGTAAGGAGGTGAAAACCCCATCCCAGTGGCATGTAGTGTTATGAAGATATTAATTTGCAAGGAACTTGAAAGAAGTGTTACTTTTCTAGAGATTAGGGCTGTAAATTTGCGATTAATGAGTAAACCATTTAATCGCATAATTTTGCAATTAATCGCACTTGTGTTCCAATACGGGAATTAACCAAAATTGCACAACTATCTGTGTAACGATTAGCAGCCTAACATTAATGCCGTAGGAAATACTAGGCTCACAGCTTTAATCACAAAATGCAAATTCAAAAATCTATGGTACATATTAAAAATTCATTTGCTGTTACATACTGTACGTAGACACAGTTTGGAACAACTTGATTTAAAAGTGTTTTGTTCATATTAACAATGTCAAACTACTTACAAACAACCATTAAAATCGGGAGTAAATAAATCACACTGTACAAACTTTAATCTAGCTGTAGTTTCTTTGCCACGCGTTGCGTTAATGTAGGCCTTATACAAACTATAACGTAATAGTCTCTGGGCTATCGGTTAATTGCAACGACTGTCTAACTTTTTCTAGGCCCTGACATTTTTCCTGCCAATCATTACCACAGCCTTGCACAAAAAAAACGCAATGATGTGTTTCAATCTTCCTCTATTTCTTCCTTTTAACTGTTATGAAAAATATCCAAAATACACACAGAATGTTGCTCTGTGTCTTCACAGTAAAAGTTTATGATCCCCAAGCCTACTTGTCTTGCTTTCTGCAACGGAGCTCACCCGGTACATGTGTCCGTTAAGGATACAGCATAGAAGTAAAATGCACACTATATGGCTGAGTGCACGTAGAAACATGTTGTACAACGGTGATTTTATGTACGCCAGTATGTATGTACATACAGAAGAACATTGGAAATGGACACTGCATCGTTGCATTACATGTTCTGTATGTACTCTTCAGCCTATGCTGCACGTGTTTCTTTTTGCTAACATTTATGCACATGAATGACACATCAATGACACTCTGTATGCACGTGGTCCGAATGTAACTAAGTCTGTGAGACAGCCCCTCCAGTCACATAACGTGAATTAATGAGTGTATTCTGTCTTTTTAGTCTTTCTTTTTTAATCTCCAACTGGTTTTTTAACTTCAAGAAACCTACCCCACTTGAAAGAAGGATGATTTTAGGCAAGACAGGGTCAACTTTTTGCACCTGCTTATTTTCTTTCTGAGGGTAATATCTTGCCATTAAAAGTTCCGGTGACAGTTTATTCCTCTTTATTTTGCAAGTTTATCTAGCCTTAATGCATGTGTGCTTATTGTGTACGTAACTATTAATGAATCATGTTGCTGCACGGCAATTAAGGTGGTGTTTGCGGCCGTGTATTTTTGTTTACGATTTACTTGGCAGGCACATCCTTTGTACTCTCATCTTACTTGCAGATTATCACCCTGTAATTGTTCGTTAACACTGTGTGGTCTCAAAAGGGATTTTACTGACACTGTCAATTGTCAGATGTTGTGCAAATTGACTTTATATTGAAAAAGTGCAGCAATCAATCACGTATACCGCAGCAGATTTGAAACATGCCATTAATTGCAAGTGGTCTCTCACTAAATGATTAGTTGACCGGGGATTAATTGGCAATTAATTGCTAATCGCTCACAGCCTTACTAGAGGTACAGAGCATTTCGGGAAATCTGGGATCATGGCAGCACATTGATCAGTCAAGACATAGCAATATTTCTTTATGATACTGACACCTCTTAGGGAATATTTAACAACTTTGTGTGCTATACCCTGATGTTACAAATGGTCTAACTAGGACTAGATCTACTTGAGCTATTTAAACATTTCAACAGGATCAAATTTCAAGGACAAACAGGACATTACATTATAAAGAATAACAAAAGGATTCTGAGTCAATGTGCCCACTTAACATAAATTCTGTGACCTTGAAGAGAACTGGAGGTATTTTTGACAAAAGTAACCAATCTTTAAAATGAGATAGGCCTAGGCCCCAGGCAAAGATTCCAACTAGGGCTCAACCGGTGTGGTTTTTCACTACTGATCCGATGTTTTTATCACAACATCGGCCGATATCCGATCCGATTTTTTTCGCTATCAATGCTTTTACATCGTTTCACAGTGCGATCAAACATTCCTCATTCCTTGTGAGCCATGCCTATGCATGCACATCGGCTTAAAAGAATTTCCCTTTAAGAAAATGGAAGTTTAGTATTTTTTTCCCCTCCATGTTTTGCTTTGCTACCTTTCATTCACAAAACAATGTTTATATGACAATTCAATGACCAAATAAAGCTTCGAAAAAAATCAATTGGCGGATCAGTGACTCTTCATTCATAGCACATAATTCTGTGATTGAACTGACTTTCACCTACTCACAGTAAGCCTACTAATTCCCCTGACAAAATGCAATACCTTTGTTATCCTGTTCATAGCGGTAGCCCAAATCTGCTTATAAACTGTACACATTATGGCTTAAGGCATGTTTCACAATAAAGGGGTCCAAATACTCCCACAAGTTACCAAAATTTAGAAAATGTGCTTTGTCAAAACTTTTTTGCTAATGATAATCTTTAACATTTCCACTAGAAAAATTTGCATTCTCCAAGATAACTTTGACTTTTGTTATCTTTTTAGACACAATGTTTCTATTGTAACTTTTGGACAAACAAGGTGTTGCTACTGTAACTTGTGGATGGACAAAATTCATAATTATTATCCCATGAATGTTTAAAATTTCCAGATTATTTTTCACAACAGTTAATAAATTTGCAATAATTCATTAACACTTTGCAAACAGACATCATAAAAAGTATGAAAATAACAAGAGAACCCATCTTCAGATTAATATTTATGAAACTTATAGGTGTTGCTATTGTAACTCTTGGACGGACAAAAAATCATGGAACAGGTTTGCATGAACAATGTTATTTTGGGGTTGCATGCACAAATACAAGTTTGAAAAGGCATAGTTTCAGCAGGACTACACTCATGCTGTACAGTACTTTACCTTTATTTTTCCCCATTGCTTGTTTTACTATACTAAAGTAACAAAGTACTGCAACTTACCCTGTTGCATCGATATAATGTGGAGTTACAATACCAACATTATGTCTACCTTTATTACTCTATCCATTAAAAGGAAAAACATTTCCCAAATTTCATATCTATATCAGATAAGTATCATTGGGTAAAACAAATTAGTATTAAACAAATTATAAAATTGTATGATGTATGCCTCCACATTGATGATAATTCAATTTGGACGGACAATACAGCACTGTTGTTGCTACTGTAACTTGTCCGTCCAAAACTGATAGTCTTATATACAATATTTGGACATGAATGGCAATTATTTTTTTTGTTGATATGGCAACATATATGACCTAAATGTTATTCCCAAAGCAATAAGAAAGGATTAAAATTTTTCAAGTGCAACTAGTTCAGAATTGTTTGTTGCTATTGTAACTTGTTGCTATTGTAACTACTTGGGGACGGACATCACTAAAGTTCAATTTTATAGCTATAAGGTATAGAGCGAAGCTGTTTTTCTCTACTAAGGTACTGAACTTTAGGTAAGGTGTGCAATGATATAAAGATATTCAACTGAAGTACTATATCTGAAGAATAATAGATAACATAAATTGTTGCTATTGTAACACCCAAAGGGGACGGACGTTACAATAGCAACATTTGATCTAGCTTATTTTAATGAACAAGTTCACAGCATTTGAGATCTGTTGGTTGTTACTGAATATTTCACTCCTAGTTTAAAACCAAACATGAGTAACCATTATAGATCACAATATTTGGGAATTATCACAACTTTTAATTTTTCCATTTAGGGGACGGACACTAATGCCAAAAATTGAGCACCTAAATTCGGATAGCCTGTACAGACTATAAAATTATTAGACTAATAAATGGTATTAATTGTATTCATTACATGTCCAAATTAATAAATATGATGTATAAGCTCAACAAATTATTTCAATTTATTTGTTATTCCTTTATTATAACATTGATGTAAGTTATTGGGAGTATTGTCCGTCCCCATTTGTCACATTCTGGTTGCATTTACCCCCCTAATTTCAAAATCTTGAATGGAAATACAAAGTAGTTGTTTTTGCTATCAGAGAGCATGGTGTTGATCAGCATAATATGTTTGCCAGTGTAGCTCTTTCCTCCAAACACATTTCATAGGTACTTATTTTCTAATCCATATTTGGACCCCTTTATTGTGAAACATGCCTTAACAAACTGATTCACACATTCTGTTCGTTGCCCAAGTCGCTCACACCACGCCCCATGCTCTTGCTTTGTACATCAACATCATTACAGAGCAGGTGCGTAGCCTATGGGTGTTTGCATACAATTACGGACCTACACATGCAATACCTACACATACAATAGATTTCTTTTGTTGAGGCAATTTAGACTGTGGTCGGGGCGACTGAAATGTTCGGCAACCAGAAAACCAGCTTTATTGAGACGTATACTATTGTTGTTGAACCGTGTGCGAAACGAGGTGGAAGATTGACCTATATACTGTGTATCGGCGCAAAGGGTGCATATGATTAGGTAAATAACATGGGAAGTATTTAATAACATGGGAAAATACTTCCCATGTTATTTACCTAATCGTATGCACCCTTTGCCCCGATACACAGTACATAGGTGCTGAGAGTCCATTTTTTACAAATAATTCTGATTAGAAGTGATTTTATGCCCGCAGTTGTGCCAGAAGGGATGTTGAATACTCATCGAACGATGTGATAAAAAAAAATCAGAGAGGTTCACAGTGAGCGTAAGAGTGTAAAAATAGGCCAAGTTGTAAGCTTCGTCCAGAAAATTGTTGTACCTTGTTAGTGTGTATATATATATATATATATATATATATATATATATATATATATATATATATATATATATATATATATATATATATATGTAAAGTGTATGTACGTATAAATTGGAACGCCTGTGCTTACCATCACTATCTCAGTACAACTGCAGAATACAACTCCTCTCCAAGACATGGCTAAGACTGGAGGCGCAGTCGCAGTGGACATAAAAAATGAACACAAGCCTCACATTGAGTCGTTCTCAAAATAACACAACCTTCATGTTCCGCCACTGCGACTGCGCCTCCAGTCTAGATTGGAAGAAGCCTCATGTTCCACCACTGCGACTACGACTGCGCCTCCACTTCAGGCTGACTATCTTCCTCTAGCAATGAGCCATGCAGCACTTACAGTACATAGGCAACCTGTTGTGGGGTTATGGACTTGAAAAGTAGGAGGAACAGGGAGACTGTGTTAGGGCTGTGACCGTTTAGCGATTAATTGCTAAACGATCGCATGTGAAATAAACGTTTAGTACAAAGCTACCGGCGATTAATTGCAAAACCCGTTTTTCCGTACGAAATAAAAAAACAATCTGCAGTCATTACACAAAATTTGATGTTCACTTTAACTCTTTTTGAAAAACTGAAATACATAATTATACAAATGACAAACACACAAACATACGACATCAAAGTTGAGCTTCTATGAGGGAGGATCCGTGTTTGAGGTTCATGGAAGCTATGTCCCCTGAATCCAAGGCTTAAGCCAGAGAGCAGTCCAGGAGTCATTTGGACTCCCAAAATTTTGGATTGCCCCATAGGCCTATATATATTACGTTTTAGCACAAACTTCACTAGAATTTACTGTTTGGACTCCCTGATCTCACCATGCTGGCTAAAGCCCTGCCTGAATCACTAACACATTTAATATATTCATCATGGTCAAGTTAAAGTCTTTATGTTGATCATACATACTTGCGATGGATCATGGCCACTATCCGTCTGGCAGACTAGTACAGTCCGATATTAGGAATACTAAAGTATTCATACTTTTTTCTAAAAAAGTAAGAGGTATTAAGAGAGTCGTTCTCAAAATGATTTTGGTTGCATATTATCCACCTTTATTTTTAAATTGTCTACGAAGAATTATTTTGAGAACGACTCATCATTTACCATAAAAATCTGAAAGTAAAGATTGCAACCCCCTATTTTTCAATGGAATGGAACAACCGGATGGATAGTGGCCATGATCCCTTGCGATTAATCGCTAAATGATCGCAAAATTTTGCGATTAAACGTTTATTAATTTTGCTAAACGTTCACAGCCCTGTGTACATGTGCGACTCCATGATTTTTAAAAGGTTGCTTTTTGGAGGGGCATTGTATTCTGCAGTTGCTCCACCATCTCTTTAGGCCTAGCCTAGTAGTAGGCCTGTGTGCGGAACTCACTTCATCCTTGTTGAAATAGGCCTAGGGCCTATCAATTTCTGCTAGAGGACACATTAATTTATCTAGCCTAAGAAAGGGACCACACGGACCATGTCCCAGATCTTGCCGGTTTGCATCTAGGCTAAGAGGCTAGGCTAGTTCATTATGTATGAAGGGATGGCTTTACTTTGGATGTTTTTTGCCATGAGTGAAAGAGCAGGGCTGGAATTAAGGTTGGAGGAGGGCACGGCCATTTGGCCTTGGTCATTCACGAATTTTGGAGGGCACCAAGGCCATCAGGCAGGGCACCAAGGCCAAATGTTTTTGTATGGCAGGGCATGACGGGAATTTTTGGAGGTGGTTGATTTTTGCAGTGAACTGATTAGTGTTTGCATCGGGTACCCGACCGACGCTGTTACTACGTGGGTAGAAAATTCCTACTCGGGTAGCGATTTTCAATCTTTCCCTTTTGATCTTCACGAAATAGCATGGTTATTGCAACTAACAAAAAGTATTTACCTTCATCTCATTCACGATTATGTTGAAATGAGTTGCTTTTGTCAGTTGCTGTACGGTACCATGCTTTTGTTAAATTGCACTTTTCACCAGAAACAAGCCCTGTGATGCGTGTTTAACATCATGCCGCCCCTATACTAGATAACAAAAAACATAGGCCTACTATACCGTATAATAGCCTATCTTATCTCTAGAAATGAACGTCAAAAGACAGCTCATAAATATTTGTACGCGGTGCGTGTGGATTGGTAACGTTCCACAAGTAGAAGTAGGGCGAAACTGACGTACTGGGAATTTTCCACATATCTTTCCACAGTAAACACATACCCATATGGATATACGGGTATGTGGCTCGACTTTCATTGATTGCTAGATTTCATACTTGTCAAGTTATCGCTAAAATTAACAAGGCGTGATTTCATGAGCTAAAGAAGTAAATTTTGGCAATACAGTTATGTCTATATATAAGGTAAGCACTTCTTTTAAACAGAATAATATTCTTTTGTCTTGAATCAATCTCCAAAACTTCGGATTTTTGGCGTAGAAACTTTTTTCTGAAGCAAAATTCCACTCCATCAGATTTAAAATCGTACACATTCTTCCAAGGTGTATTTTGCACTGTGTGCACGAAAAAATCTTCTTTCCTGTTACTGCTATCCTGGTATTACCTTACATGCTAAAGTGATTCCTATCTTTATATTGCTCATAATTTTTTATTGCTATTCAAACAACTTCCAAAATTTTTACGTCCACAGTTTCCTAAATATATGGCAAAAAAGAGCAAAATATTTTCCCAGACCTTTACGTACCCCCCAATTGCGAAAAGTGGAACGTGCCAAAGTCACGTGCACTTGCTCCAGCATGCACAACATGTCGAAAAGAGAGAGCTACCCAGGCAACGAACGAACGAACGTTCCAACGTGCAGGGTGTCTGCCGTACTATTACAGTACATTTTTAACAGTACTGTGCGGGTGGAATCTCAGCCAGGAGATGCATTCACCAAGGTACAGTAGGTAGTGGATTTTTCACAAGAGTAACAAGAAAGCAGTTTACGAGAAATTTGAACACATGGTTGAGGTACATTACAGTACAGAAGTTGCAGTGACAAACTAGCAGTTATTTTTTTGGTTCCGATGCACATGTTACGGCACACTTGGACACAAAGCCACAGAAGGTAATGATAGGACTTGTTTAAAATTTTTACTAACGGCGCTAAAGTATATGGTCAAATTATTAATTCCCATCTGATTTCTAAACCCACGATGTTAAGAACCAACGGCGCATTGTAGATAGAAAAATGTGACGTATTGTTTTCAACAAATCGATCCGACCAGAGATACTGTAAGGGGCCGATGCCATGCATTAAACTTAGGTTTGATGTTGCAAGGTTTATATTACGGTCGGGTACCCGACGGGTAATGCGTTTCGGGTACCTGGGTACAAATTTTCTACCCAGTGCAAACACTAGAATTGATGACCTGAACGTAAATATTACGTTCGCTACGCGAGGTACTTAAAAGTTGGAATACCAAGCATACATTGACTTTGTGCGTAGTTTTGCAATTATCGAAAATAAACACAGATTCATCGGGCCTGCATGTTAAAATTTGTAATTAGCGCTGTAAGGAATTTACGCTGACAAGATTTCTTCAGTCGTCCAGTGTTTGGGATTTGGTTGAGAATTTCAGTGTGGATTCTGCTGGAATTTTTTCATTCAGATGGGAGGGCACAGCCGCCACGTACTTGCGGGCACGGCAGCCTACGTGGCCGTGAGAAATGGTTGTTTTTGTAGGGCACCACGGCCATCCCCTTGGGCACGACGGCCATGGCCGACATGGCCGTCGTTTAATTCCAGCCCTGAAAGAGTCATTCTCAAAATGTTGTTAGGCCTACCTAGGCCTAGGCTACTTATTTAATGAATGTTGAAAAATAATTTCTGAGGGGTTATTTTGAGAGTGATCCTTCAATTCATCCACCATTTGAATAATCATAAATGTGAACTTGAAATATCAAACATCCCTGCACTAACGTTTTTTTTTAAAGTGGGCATGACACGGCCAAAATAACTTTTGTGTATTGCAAGATTGGGTACAGTAGTGTAAAAGTATCATCTTACACACAATTAAAACCGGCGCAGTTCGGCATAAATAGAATTTGAAGAAAAACGTCCAGAAATCCAATTTCGAAAAATGCCGCAACAGGTCACCTGACTATTATGACGCAATTGGCGGCACCCCGCACTGCGCTATGTAAGGACGCGTATCTAGATGTGAAAATAATGCAACGCTTCGGGAAGGTTTCATATCTAAGAAACTTCATGAAAAGGATTACATCACAATACCCGCCCAACATACAGAGCGCAAAGCGCGGAACATGTTGGGGGCTTTGAAGCATATCATTGGCCAATATGTTCGCGTGCATATTATGCGCCCGTGTTCTAGCTTCCCTGCATATAATAAACAGCTTTGTTTTTGTGCAAAAAGAACGCGGTCCGGGCGCGCTGTATAGAACAGCTATGAACATGTATGGACAGTCCATAACAAGCGCGCCTTTACTCAATGAGCTGTTCAGTAACGTTGCTATTGTGAATGGTAAGCAGTCACCACGCAACGAGGCATAGTTCACGATGTGGTCCCTGGTCACGCGCGCTGCTGTATAGTATCGTAGCACAGGTGTTTGCAATGATGTACCTGCTAACACGCGTTAGCATGCACATGATTTGATGTGTAGAACGATGGGTGAGCTGCCTGGTACAGTGTTACTAACTGTGCCTCCAATGACGTCACGATCTTGAGACGCGCTCACATACTTTTTTTCGCTTTTGGATTTCAGATGGCTGAGTCTGCCCTGTAAATGGGAATTCACAAGGTCGTATTACTGTGTTTATGGACGTAGTTGAGTCGGAAAAACATTTGCTTCATTTCAAGCTGTACCCAAACAATATTTACTGAGAAACGTACTTTGGCCGTGTCATACCCACTTTAAGCAAGACTCGTCCATCTCATCATGTGTCTGACCCCCACTCTCTCAGCCCTGTTCAAGTTCTATACCCCACCGTGGCTTACGTCATGGCACTGTCTTGACTTGTTAATAGTTGGAACGTAAATGTAACTCGGCACTGGCCTAAACTTCCAAATTGCATCCTAACATACAAACTGTATACACAGTACAACATGGTTTCTTAGGCGTAGGCTAGCATTGTCACAAGCTATTCATTTTCACGCCATTCACCCGAAACTGTTCAAACTCATCTTTGTTGGTCATTTATGAGAATTACAAATGACTGAAGTTCAAAATAGGTAGGAGAGTATTTATGTTATCACTAATAAGCGTAATCCTAAAATATTGCCACCATAAGTAAGAGAACTAGCTGATAAATATTGACAGTTCGAGAAAGTGTACCTATCACGAGGCGCTACCATGTGAAAAAGACCGCTATGAAGCAAAAAGATAACAACGTAATAGGCACATGTAGCCAAACTTGCGTCAGTTTGTGGCCAACTGGGATTTTATGGCCAAATTTCCATGAAATTGCCACAGAACGAATTTGTCCCGAAGCCACCCAGAGTTGGGATTGGGAAAAGCGGACTGACTGAGTCGGTAAACTGAGGAGTCCAGATATTGGATAAGTGGCAAGAGGAACTTTACTTCTCGGTCAGAACGAAAAATGAGTACTTCAGCGTAAGCTTTTTGTAAGTTTTGAGTAATTTCTCTTGGCTATCCCCAAGTCATTTTTTTCAGTCCTTGTACCGACCTTTAGCTAGTTACTATATATCATAGTACAGTTGGGTGAACTTGAATCCCAGGAAGGGTGGGGGCTGGAGGCCAGGGGAGAAATACCCCACTTTTTGACAAGGGGGTGCCTACACAAACGAGTACCCCCTCCCGATTTTCAAAAATACGATAAAATGAAACACCCTGTAGTATTAATTTGGTTATCGAATAACTATTGGATATAGCAAGTGTCAGTGAAATAAAGTAAACTAGGCTGGCGTTATTATACTGCTTCCATCGTGCACCCATCGTGCATTGTTGTCAGTCTGATTATCACATGCATATAGGCGTAGCAGGCGGGGGGGGGGCTGGAGACTGCAGCCCCCAGCCACATATCGCGAAATTTCAGGCAATATGCTGAGAAAAGTTTTTCGGGCACCTACTGAAAGAAAAATAATGCAATAATGTAGCTAAACGTAATCAACAGCTTAAAAACTTCCTTAACTGGTACTAAAAGTTCTGATTTGAATTGCACCAGCACCGTTATATTCGGTATTAATTTACCACTGTGTTTTTTTAAATGTTTAGGTTATATTATGATTATCAGTGGTGTATTTATAGGGGGCATTGGGCCATGCCTACCTCACTTGATGTCGATTTTCTTTCCTTTTAGTACCTAAAATGTATTTTTCTAAGGCAAATTTTACTTCAAAGGTAGCATATGTGGCACCAGAATTGCATGTAAGGACAAGTACGTAATTTTTCAAAATTTTCAAAGGGGAGGGGGAACCTTCCCCTTGGACCCCTCCCCAGGCCAGCGATCACACAACACGGAATGTAGCCTATGCTCCCCACGCCCATGAGAGAAATCCCCCAAATTATAATCAAAATTATAATCAAAATTAAAAGTACTTAACACAGCAAATGATTGTAATGATGACAAGCGGTGTGATAAATCGATGCATGTCTTTATGATATATGCATTAACATGTTGAAACGCGCGAGGAGCGGGTGGAAATTTTTGGTTACAGTTTTCGGGCAAGTCGTTAAAGCCCCCCCCCCCCAAAAAAAAAAAAAAAATCCGGGCTCCTACGCCTGATGATCACATGTCGGTTCGAGTGAGGTCATTTCTTCTACGTCTCATCATTGGCAACTCCTCCACCACCTACTTTACTCAGGGGCGGATCTAGGCCGGGTCTTTTTGACGGGGGTCGACTTGACGGAAAAGGGTACGTTCCCAAATCATGTTATCATACACGATACCGGTCAGGCTACTAGTTTTGCACATATTGGCCAAAAAAGGGAAGGCCGGCTGTTGTCTAAGGGGGGGGGGACCATGCTGTTCAAGTTGGAGAAAGTTTTGTTTACTTAGTGGCTTAGATGCAAAATGGATGTTTATATTTGGGAAAGCTTTGGTTTTATGATATATTTAGAACTTCTTGTTATTAAGTGATTTTTCCTTTTTGCTGGATGTAAGCTGAGGGAAATACCCAGATCTTCTGAGGGGGCATTCCTCTACTTTGAGAATATTTTATTGGTTCGAATGCAAAGCCTCGGTGCTACCTGTCACTGTCGTATCTTTTTGTTGTTGTTTTTTTTTTTGACATGGGGGAGGAGGCCGGTGAAGATAGTACACCATGATCTAAGCGGAGCACCACGATTAGTCGCCACATGGCAAAACCACGAAATTGGGCCAAATCATTAATCCAAGACTGGCATATGCATGCAGCTAGAAGCTTCACTTCGCAAGCTTTGTGACTTGCATCTAAACTTATTTTGATATCTCATGATTCAGACACATAAACTTACCCGAGAAAAGATACGTTTGACAAACTTAGGTCGAAAAACTCCGCACGTGGTTGTAGGAAAAACAAATCTCTGCTTTACTCATCGTTTTATAGTACCAATGAAACATATGTGCGTTTAACAAGAAATTGTCCACTTGTTATACATCCTGCGGTAGGATGAACTTTAAAACCATGGTTTCTAGATTAGAATGATAGGAAATTTAAAACAAGGTAGACGATAAGCTTTTATCAAGAAACTAAAGATTCCCAAAGGAAGGAATTCATTGCTTTGTAGCCCATGATTAATTCGTTCACACAAACTATCATTTTTTTTCAAATGCAACATGAGTCACTAATGTAATGTCTCATATTTGGGGAAGAACAGCTTTTATTGTCATATTATCTTGGTGAGACCGGACGGTTTAATAGCAATACTAACTATAACGCCACTATGTTCTGATGGTGCCAAGTTGATCCAATGTAAACACAATATCTCCCTTTATAAACTATTGCAAAATTTGTAAGGCACTTCAAAGCTCCATATTCTAATGTGATGATGTGTTCAACTCTCAAAACATCAGAGCTTCCTAGATCCTCGATCCCACAAAACCCCTACTTGGAAGGCTGTCAGTACCTTAGTGGACGTGACCAAAAAAGGACTCATGCATATCTTGGTACCTCCCAATGGCTGACTAATTACACAGGACTAAATACTGATTTCTTTATAAAACGTACTTTTCCAAGAGTGAAAGGGGATTTCAAGCTGCCGCGAGTTTAACGTTATAGTTTACCGGCGGTGACCGGCCTAGGTGAAATGGTCCGAAGCCTAAGCGACCGGGTGGCGATCACCACATCACCACAACATCTAGTCCACCTTTTGTGCTAACAGATAATTATAAGATATTCAACACCATTATCAAAGAACAGCTGTAATGTTGTTAACTATTTTCTTGCAAACCAGGTTTCCTAAACTATTCTTACCCCGTACTTTTTAACCCCCCTACCCCCTTGCTTCAAGTGTAGTAGATCCATAGTGGAGTCTGGCAGTATGGTTTGTTGAAAGGCTACTTTTAGGTTTAAGATGTAATCTTGGCATCTGCTAATATGACCATAATTGAATTAAAATGTTTAATCAGTTGTGCATTTTATTTTTGCATTTGATGAGACGTTTTATTTCGTCCGGTCACGTCTTCACTCTAGTTTGTCAACAAAAAAAAAAATTTATAGCAGAGGTCATTATGCTCTTCCGTACCGCTGACCATCCCCCCTTCTTGAGTCGAATGGTCTAGATTGTGTAGTACGGTGGCCCATTATGTACATAGCAAAAAAAATTCTTAATTGGCAAAATGGAAAACGCCCCCCCCCCCCAAAAAAAATAATCATAAAAAAAAACACGGCAAGAAAACAATTAGGAGGAAGAAAAAATCATGAAAGAGATGTTTTCAAGCATCCGGGGCTGGAGACCAACTGCCCGTGTCTCCTTGGATCCCCCGCGGATCGACCAGCAGACTGGGCCTCTGGAGGGACATAGTAAAATAGCCTGTTAGAGCCAGTACCCGTATCCATACCTCCTTTGTCTTCTGGACCCACAACAACCGGAGTGCACTGATCTTCGGAACCCGCTGGGGAGCTGCCCTCAAGTATGCGAATGGGGTGTGGTCCCCTGAGTTTTTATTTATCTATTTTGTGGCTAGTTTTTAAGCTGATATTTCGAAGTTTTCCGCAAGTCGAAGTTTTGTCCTTATTAAGGGATAAAGTCGAAGTGTTGACTTTTTTAAAATCAATATTTGACTTTAAGATTTTTAATTTCTACACATGAACTTTTTTCTAGCTATGTTTCTAACGGGCTACCGTAGTGTAGGGGGCGGAGATTCTCAGATGATTGACTTAGCTATCCACAAAGCTACACTCTTGCAATGCGTAGTAAGGTGTTTTCAGAATGTAACACCATTGCAATTATTGTACGTGTTTTGAGCATACCTGTATGCACAATGAAAATGATTAGGAACGAACAAGTGGCATTTGATATGTTCAGTACTTTCTGTAGAAATATGTAATCAATAGAGCTCGTCAGCGCGTTTCAATTTGGCTTACTGGACGGAACTGCCATACGTAGTAGGTGTGTAAAAGATACGAGCTCACGATAGCACCTTAGTAACAATTGTTGCACAATGTACGCTTGGATGGAAAAATAGAGAAACGTGACGTAGGTGCATAAGCTCTGTAGGTGTTCTAAAACCCTAAAAGGTATGTCTGGTGACATTTAGTAGAGACCTTAGCTGAAAGTGCGTTTCTCTTGCTGCGTGCGAATAGTTTTGGTATTATGTTTGTCGTCCGTCCGATTTTGTTTGGTTTTGTTTTCGATCGTGTCCGTTCCGAAACAAAAAAAAAAAAAGGCTGAAAGTGAAACTCAGTTCAGGTTGCCGAAGAGAGCGGACGTCTTTGGTGCTTGGTGCCCCACTCACCGGGCTCGTTCGATCGATCTCTTCGGGACTTTGTTTGGTTTGGTTTTTGTTTGGATGGGTGTAAATAGTGTACATATTTTGCAAAAAAAATTGTAAGTAAGGTAGTCCTAAAGTTTTCCATTCGAGGTTGTGGCCCTTCTGGGCAGTTTCTTGTAGTCTGGTCTGGTGTTGTCCTTTCGTGTCGCGTGTCTGTGGCTGTTCGGGAGCGGTGTTGGTAGTTTAGTATTGTTTGTGAGGGTGTTGTTAGTGTTTTGGTTTTTTGGTTGTTGGCCATATGTAATCCTTTCGCCGGTCTAGCCGTGTCCGTTTTTTCAGCACGTAAAAAGCACAAGTGAAATTTTTTTCACTACATGACATCCAAACCCCATTCCAAACCTCCATTCCTAACTCAAGATATCCCTTCTTGAACTTGATTGGTTTCTTTCTTTTATCAAGAAATATCTCCAAGTTTCCTCAAGGTCACAGAATGTGATGCCAAGTGGGCAAATTGTCTCAGATTCCTTTTGCTATTCTTTATAATTGAACACCTTGTCTGTCCTTGAAATTTGATACTGTTGGAATGTTTAGCCTAGGTATTTTTCTGTGTAGATTTAGTGTAAAACTGTTTCATACTTATGGTACAGCAAACAAAGTTATGAAATATTCAGTGTAATGGTACCAGTATTATAAACAAATACAAAAGCTACATCTAATCAATCTGCCCAGATGACATCACAGATTTCCCATCATGCACTGCGGAAGCTGAAAAAAAGACATTTCTTCAAAATATTAATATCTTTCAAATGCAAGGTCCTATTGATCGAGATGGGGTTTTCACTGTTTAACACAGAAAAATTTTCTGCATTTTTTGAAGACATCAAAATGTGGTCACCAGAACATGCTTTTAAATGCAGTGAAATTTAGAAAACTTTCGAAGTAATTCGGGATACGTAGCTCCTTCGGAAAGCAGAACTCGGTTTGGTTTCGCCCCTCGGCCGTATGGCAAGCCGTTTTACTCGGCCGCTCTCCGCTGCGAGTCGAGGGGAGTTTTGAAAAAGTATTTGTAATCTGTTCTTTGCAGCCAGTTAGAAAGAATCTACGCATGCCCTGCCAGCCTAAGACCCAAGACGTAGGGGGTCAGGAGGTTACTCAGTTCAGTCTAAGTGCCCCTTTGGTGTTTGCCAGTGTGTTGAACCAGGGGGTTGTTATCCGAATAACAGTTCCCTAGTTGAACACCGACACCAAGATACGATAAACCCCTTTGAAAAGTACTCTGGTTGAAGATGGTGCACAGAGGAAGAAATAAGTGATCATGGGGTGATATCTGTTCGGAGAAAAGTTTTTAGTGAGTGTTCTTTTTAAAACCTTGAAGTCCAAGTGGTATTTGTTTGAGTCCAGTCTACGAAATCCAATTTGTGTACGTCTGCACACATCATATTCTGTGCAAGTTGTAAGAAATTTCAGTGGAATGGAGGGGAGAATACAGTGCAGTGGCATAGCTACCGGGGGGGGGGGGGGCACGAGGGGGCGCGTTTCCTCCACGACAAAGTCGTGCTACCCCAGATGCCCCCTACGGAAAATTTTGGAGTGTACAGTTTTATATAGGCTATAGTAGTCCAGAATTCAGAAATTGTGCCCTCCCAGGAAAGGTTCGTGACTCTCAGTGCCCCCTGCTCAAAAAACCTGACTACGCCTCTGATACAGTGCCCAGTGCTTCGCTGAGGGAAATTAAGTTTACTTGCTCACGAAGCAGGCCGTACGGCATATTCCTTGTTCAGTCATATCCCTAACCCCTGTGTGGAAAGCCTTGAGAGGGTCTGAGTAAAACAGTCTGCCCCACGGGAGGGGGGGGGGTTCCCATGAGAAGCATATTGGCGAAGCTAGAAACTGGGTTGACGTGTTATCTTACGTTCATTCAGGGAGTTGCAACAGAAAGTGGAGTTCTGACTTCCCAATTCTTCCTTGAGTGGAACTAGTTTTTTTCCAAGGTTATGTACATAATTTTACAAAGGCGCTCCTTATACGGCTCTGATTATTAATGGTACAGAGCGCCATCTATTTGATATTGAGAGAGAGAAGAGATCACGAGGAAAATACAAGTTGAAACCTGTAATTGGTTCGTTTTAGTTATTTTTGGATCAAAACCCCCCGATCCCCGTAACAATAATAAACCTACCGCCCGATAGCACAGTATCATATCAATGTGTCATCAACTCTCACTCCGTTCCTCCCTGAGTATTACGTAATAGTTTTATACTAGGAGTTTTATACTAGGAGTACTGAACACACTCCGTACTGTACATGTGTAGTGGTATACAGGACAATATGAAACCAGCTCCCTGACCTGATGAAGCTGTACAACATAAAGCACACACATTCTCATTGTACAGTAGGCCTACTTGTGTGGCGATACATGGTAATTAAAAAGTAGGTAGGCATACCGACTCATTCATACAAGTTTACAACTCCAAGTCTTTAGATTGCGGAACAGTTGTATCGGGCCGTACAAAACTGAGGAAAATAAAAGGAACATCACGGCGGAAAAATTATTTACTTGAATGGCAATCGAAACAAAATCTGAGAGAGCTGAGAAACTGATTTCTTCGCAAAGTAGTGAAAGATCAGGTTCCAGGACGCAAACTAACTCGAAGTTTGCCAACTTGATTGACTGTTCACTCATCTTCTTCACCGAGTGAAATTTTTAGGATATATCTAAGAAAACACGTAACAAAAGGACTTTTAAGAGTAAAATTTGTCTATCTGGCTTGAGAAACGTACCGGTAAGTACAAAATTCTAGTTTTTCATATGTTGAAGTAGAATTTAGGCCGCTGTTGGAAAACAACTAACAATCTAAAAAAGAGTCAATTATAACGCCCAGGGAGCAACAAATGACTTTCAATCAATGTTTCCATGGTTACGAGTCTTAAAAGCCCAAAAAATACTCTATTTTGAAAGCTCTTTTCGAGATTTTGGACGCGATCGGACTCAATCGCGAACAGCCTAGTACTAGGCTAGCAGTGTTTAGTAGTTTGTAAGCTATCGGCTTTCGTACATGGTCTGGTTGTGCGAGCTCAGGAGAGATGTCACGAAAATCCCTCTTTTCGGGAGTGAAAATTTCGAATTTTGGTCCTTGATTTGATGTAAACACCCCTTTCATTAGTTTGCGATGGAATTGCAACGAAAAATCCGATTAAAACTCGGTTCAGTGTTTCCTTGTACCGAGCCTGAGGAAATTATTAGCAATACTGTACGTGGGTTTACTCTATGTATATGCATTACTTTTCTTCTGCGCAGGCGTATTGCTAATAAAAACATGACCAACACCCCAAACAACAGTTCTGCAGGTCTAAGTATTACGTAACAGTAAAAATCTCTTTGACGTCTCCAGAGTTTGACTCCAAAGAGAAGTTTTGAGTCACATGGGGGCTGTGTGGTGACTGAAGAATGTAGAGGCTGTAGAAAAGCAATTGATGGGGGGTTAAGTTATTAAGTAGGGTTTGAGTGATGGAAGCAATAAAAAGAGGAATTCAGAACTCCATCTGTTGCAACTCTCTGTTTTCTGTGCGTGTCTTGGTAATAAGCCGGCCAGCTGGGTAATTCAGTACTTCCGGTGGGGTCACAAGGTCAGCTGTACCGTGGCAACTTTTTCGCCAAGGTAAGTGGTTCACTTGACTTTTGAGCCATCCCATTATGCACTGCGTGAGAAAAGCATTTTCCCAAATCGTGTGTTATCACGCATGTTGTATCCAGTGCATTATACTCTTCGATACAGTTTTTCATCCAACTTAAAGAGGGATTTGCATCACCCCAAGTATGACTTTTACTTGGTGGTAAGCCCCACCCATAATTGTCTTTACTGCTTCTCCTTGTGCAGACACAAACAGTCCACTGCTCAAGGCCACATCCTGGTGAGCATAAAAGACCCAATGTGTAATCAAAACATTCTCTGTGCATGCTGTGTAATATGAGCTGTTCTGCATCTTTTGAATTTTGTAACTCTGATGTCAATCAACAGTGGGGGATCCAGGATTTGGCAAAAAGGGGGGGGGCAGGTAATAGTGGTTTGTGTAAAAGTCCGATCTGGGGAGGGTTCTAAGGAGAGGGGTGTCCCCCGGGGGTAGTGCCACGGTATTTTGATAGGGGGGCAAAGCATGTGATGAGTAATCGCCGTCTGGAACCCCTCCCCTTTGAGAAATTTTTGTTAATTTAAGGTTGCTCAGATGCAAAATGGTGATGTCTATGGTGTATTTTTTGAATTGATCATGTATGGCTGGAAAGCGTTCATAATTCAGTTAATTTTAATTTTGGTTGGGTGAAAGATGCTTTTCTTTGGAGGGGTCTAAGGGGAGGGGGAACCCCTCCCCTTTGAGAATTTTTTGTTAATTTAAGATTGCTTAGATGCAAAATGGTGATGTCTATGGTGTATTTTTTGAATTGATCATATATGGCTGGAAAGAGTTCATAATTCAGTTAATTTTAATTTTGGTAGGGTGAAAGATGCTTTTCTGGGGAGGGGTATCCCCTCCCCTTTGAGAAATTTTTGTTAATTTAAGATTGCTTAGATGCAAAATGGTGATGCCTTTAGTATATTTTTGAACTGATCATATATCGTTGGAAAATATTTATAATTTAGTGAACTTTAAATTTTATCCTAAATTCACAGTACATTCCATTAAAATAAATTACAAGGCTTAAATAAGACACTACAGGGTAATAGTGCAGCAAGTTATAGTTGAAAGCCTGATGTTGTCGAAAATATTCCTCTAAATATTAAAGAATTCTCAAGTTCACTTGAAAGTAGAAGCAGTGCTCCCAGTGCTGTGGGCCTGACCTATACTAGACTGAGTTAGCAATCCATTAATACAGCGCTCATGAGTAACTCCTTGCAATGCCCAGAGAAAGTTACTGAGGCCAATACAAGCCAAAATGTTGTCAGCTGAAAGTCAGTAGCAGAGTTATTAACATAACACGTATTTTCTGGGGTAGAAAATATTGAACAAATTTGAGTTTCACTCTGACACATCTCTTAGGCCTATTTCATTGGAATAGGGCATTGTCCTTTGTTTTATGAAGTTGAAAAAACTTCAAAATTTTTTGGAAGGGGGGCCCGGACCCCCTGGGCCCCCAAATCCGCCCCTGATCAAAGAGTAGTCACCAATTGAGAATTTTGCTAACCCCCGACTAAAAGTCATACTTGGGGTGATGCAAATCTGTCTTTAAAACCTTGTTAATCAGATCTTTAGTCTGTTTTCATATAGGTGCGATTGTTACTTCCATATTCAAGATTGTTATCTGTTTAATATGATCATATCCCATACATGAGGCCTCAGTTTGAATGAAAGTGGTTAACTTGTTGGACATTGTGCCATTGTCAACGTTAAGCAATTTTTTATAGAAGCGTTTCACATCAGAGGTCATTACCCTTTTCCGTACTTTAAAATCCAACCCCTTTTGTTAAGTCGAGTAGTCTGTTTAGTAGGCGGAGTTGATACTTTTAAATTTTAATTATCTATATGCAAAAAATCAATCAGTTGTAGGAGGCATATCATGCAAGTGAATAGTATCATGCCTAATATTGAAGTTAAATATAATTTTATAATTTGTTACCTCAATAATTATTTTAATTAAAGAGGACTGTGACATTTTATGACTTCACATGTATCTGACAATAGCCTAGTAGTGTTATAATAACAATTCAAACATTAACGCTCGTTTACAATGAAATGTACTTTTAGTACTGTGGTTTTAAATTGACACATGTTTTTGAAGGGGAATCCTCGCTGGGCATCGGGCGAGTCGACATTTCCCTACTAGGTGCAATAAAAAACTCGTATTTGTACATATTAAAAACATGCATAGAGAACTTACCGGGCTGGGCATCGGGCTATTTAATATTCCCTAGTAGTGTTGTAACAATTGAAGTGAAGTTACTGACTGTGACTCGAGTTGGTCATTTTGATTTGGTGGACTTTGACTCGAGGATGGAACCCTAGATGACTTGTCTCGCATCGCCATCTAAAGTGACTCGACCGGACTTGAGCATAGCATGACGCGAGTCACGGGAAATGACTCGTCTCCCGCTGTGACTCGAGTCCTTTGACGTGACTCATGATGTTTGTAATCCTACGCAATCTGGACTGTGCACATGCATATCGCGAGGTAGACGGGGCCGCAACACACAGTGCCCTTGTGTAATCAATAGCAGCACTGGCATGCATTTAGTATAGTTGTCACTTCACAACAAACGGGTCGTTCGGGCAGCTCGACAAATCCGTTTTCACTGCATGCCGTGCTGCGGAAGTATGTCATATCAGACTATGTAAACAGCATGCCAAGCATGGACCATTAATCTCAGTGGTTTCGATCGGAAAGCAACATGTTGCACAAACAGGGTTGCTATCTGGATGATTCTTGGTCCGATTCAGGGACTTTCGTTGTACAAGATTTTTATCCCTGTGTGAATATTTAAATGAAATTATTAAAATGAGTCTGTTCAGTTTTTCTCTCTACAATAATTTTGTTGCCTCTGTGTGCGGCAAACCCCCTCTACATCTACGTAAAGGAGCATTCAAATAGTATTGCTTGTGCAACTCTGATGGGACTGGTTTAATCCTCAGTAACGGCACCTGTATAGCCGGTCGCCGATAGCACCCTGTATACACGGTCCTTACAACAAACCACTGAAATCCCGGGGTCTTCGACACTGTGCTGGTCGAAACTGATTTTCTTCCTATAGCAAAGCTAGGACCTAAAGTCCTTATATTTACTGCCGTAACTTTTAATTTCCAATCTTTAAAAGGATATTGCAGTTGTTTTTGATCACTTTAAATCTCCGAAAAAATTTCCGAAAATTTGAAATAAAATCATTAACTTTGCCACTTCGTAAATTTTACTGTAGCCTGGCATCATAAGCGTACGAGGCGGGGGTTGGGGGGACAGGGGGAAGACTGCCCACCCCAAAAAAATTCTGAGGTCAAAAATTCGGGCAGGAAAGGACAAAAATTCGCACAGGATAGGTGAAATTCCGGCAGAGATGAAGTAAAAGTGAAAAGATTGCCCGAATTTTCTACAGAGTTCCCGAATTTTTGATCGAATGCCCGAAAAATGTGCAAAGATTTTCCCGCGCATGTAGTCGTTTGGTGATCTGTTTTACGCACCTGAACTGCAACGAAATTCGGGCAACTTTTTGAGATTCGGGTAAAAAATTTCCGCCCCCCCCCCTAAATTGGAAGAGTCCCGTACGCCTATAGACCTTTTTCCAAATAGCAATTGCAAAGGATTGTGGGATAAAGTTTTTGGTACGCGTTGTTAATTTTAATGGCATTTTACTGTGGCCAAAAAGGATGTGAACAAAATTTCTATCCCACAATCCTTTGTAATTGCTATTTGGAAAAGGGTCTATGGCTGTAGGGTTCGAAAGTCAGTAACTTCACTTGTTACAATACTGCACACTGTTAGAGCATTTTAAATAGCTCGCGACGTACCGGGAGTTTCTGTTTTGCATATTATGAATATTTACCAATATATGTTCACTTCGCATCAAATAGGGAAATGTCAGCTCGCCCGATGCCCAGCGAGGATTCCCCCTCTAAAAACATGTATTAATTTTAAACCTCAGTGCAAAAAGCATTGTAGATAAGGATATGTGTTTGAATTAGTATTATAACACTACTAGGCCATTGGCAGATACACTTGAAGTCATAAAATGTCACAGTTCCTTTCAAAAACAATTATTGAGGAAACAAGTTATAAAAAATTATATTTAATTCCAAAATTAGACTGGATTCCATTCATTTGCATGATATACCTCCTACAACTGATTAAATTTTTGCATATAGGTAATTAAAATTTAACATTATCAACTCCGCCTACTAAAAGACCACTCGACTTAACAAAAGGGGTTGGACTTTAAAGTACGGAAAAGGATAAAGACCTCTGCTGTGAAAAGCTTCTATAAAAACTTGCTTAAAGGGATTTGCCAGTGACAATAAACAATTACTTCAAAAAATGCAGAAATTTTTTCTCTTCTGGTAGGCGAAAACCGCATCTCAATAGCTTGTACCGTTTGGAAAATACTGATTTTCAAAGAAATGCAATTTTTTCTCAAGATGAAGTGCATGATGGGAAATCCGTGATGTCATCGCGGCACATTAATTTGACTTAGCTTTGATTTCTTTATAATATTTACACCACTGTAGGCAATATTTAGTAACTTTGTTTGCTATGCCGTACATATGGTGTAGATTTATGCTAAATCTACATGGAAAGATATTCAAACATTCCAACAGTATCAAATTTCAAGCACAACAGGACATTCGATTATATAGAAAACTACAAAAGAAATCTGAGGCAATGTGCCCACTTTACATAACATTCTGTGACCTTGATGAGAACTGGAGGTATTTTTTGACAAAAATAAGTTGTCTTTAATGTTAGATACCTCAAGTTAGGAAAAGAGTATTGCTACAGGGTTTGAAGGGCATGGACTAGAATTTTTTTTCTCTTTCACATGGGACCCTTGTGAAAAGCCACTAGTGGAAATGCCTTTAACCTTGACAATGGCACGATGTCCAACAAGTTAACCACTTTCATTCAAACTGAAGCCTCATGTATGGCATATGATCATATAAACATAACAATCTTGAATATGGAAGTAACAATCGAACCTATGAGCAAACAAACTAAAGATCTGATTAACAAGGTTTTAAGTTGGATGAAAAACTGTATCGAAGAGTATAATGCACTGGATATAGGCCTAACATGCGTGGTAATAGACGAGTTGGGAAAATACTTTTCTCACGCAATGCATCATGGGATGGTCCAAAGGTCAAGTGAACCACTTACCTTGGCGAAAAAGTTGCCACGGTACAGCTGACCTTGTGACCCCACCGGAAGTACTGAATTACCCAGCTGGCTTATTACCAAGACACGCACAAAAACCAGAGAGTTGCAACAGATGGAGTTGGCTTCCTCTTTTTATTGCTTCCATCACTCAAACCCTACTTAAAGAGGCACTTTGAGTTGGTTCGTAACATTCACTAAATTTTTATAAACCTGCCAAGTTTTCTTCACGTAATAATGACAAAGGATCCAACTACGACCATCCCCATACCCTACATGCAAATAAACTTTTCATGCGTAATTAATTAACGATTTAATTCGGTTTTAAAAAAATCGTGACCAGACACATTTTCACATTAGCATTAATTGCACTTGATGACAATTACAACCATTGGTTCGAAAATTCCATCTTTCTAGTTTTGTGCGTAAGTGTTGAATGTGAAACTTCGGACTAATTATGCTAATTTTAAACATTGTCATGTGGTAGTGCCCTTCAAAATCCTCACAATTTCATCAATAACAACTCAATGTGCCCCTTTAACCCCCAATCAAATTACTTTTCTAAAGCCTCTACATTCTTCAGTCACCACACAGCCCCCATGTGACTCAAAACTTCTCTCTGGAGTCGAACTAGTAGACGCCAAAGAGATTTTTACTGTTACGTAATACTAAGACCTGCAGAGCTGTTGTTTGTTGTTTGTTGGTTCAGTTCAGTTTATTTACTCTTTATACCTCCTAGGAGGTTTGAGAGTCAATACAAAAATATAAAGAAACAGAATATTGTACAAATAACAGGAAAATCAATACGCTGGTCGTGTTTTTATCAGCAATACGCCTGCGCAGAAGGAAAGCGATGCATGTACATAGAGTAAACCCACGTACAGTTATTGCTAATAATTTCATCTGGTACAAGCAAAAACTGAACCAAATTTTAATCGGGTTTTTCGTTGCAATTTTATCGCAAACTAATGAAGGTGTGCTTACATCAAATCAAGGACCAAAATTCGAAATTTTCACTCCCGAAAGGAGGGATATTCGTGACATCTCGCATGAACTCGCACAACTAGACCATGTACGAACGATAGCTTACAAACTAATAGACACTGCTAGCCTGTTCGAGATTGAGCCCTATCGCGTCCAAAATCTCGAAAATAGCTTTTAAAATAGAGTATTTTGAGCTTTTAAGACTCACAACCCACGAAAAATTGTTTGAAAGCCATTGATTGAAAGCCATTTGTTGTTCCCTGGGCGTTATAGTTGAGTCTGGTAGTTGTTCTCCAACAGCGGCCTACATTCTACTTCAAAATACGAAAAAAAATTTGGACTTAACGGTGCGTTTCTCAAGCCAGGTAGACAAATTTCACTTTTAAAATTCCTTTGTTACGTGTTTTCTTAGATATACCCTAAACATGTTACTCGGTAAAGAAGATGAGTGAGTGAACAGTCAATCAAGTTGGCGAACTTCGCCTCAGTTTGCGTCCTGGAAGCTTATCTTTTACTACTTTGGGAAGAAATCAGTTTCTCACCTGTCTGTCAGATTTTGTTTCGATTGTCATTCAAGTAAATAATTTTTCCGCCGCGATGTTCCTTTTATTTTCCTGTTTTGTACGGCCCGATACAACGGTTCCGCAATCTAAAGACTTGGAGTTGTTAAACTTGTATGCATGAGTCGGCATGCCTGCTTACTTTTTAATTATGTATCTCCACACAATACTGTACAATGAGAATGTGTATATGCCACACAGACACATGAAAAGTCAGGCAATACGGATATGTCAAGCTAAATAAATGTGCATAAATAGCTTGCCATGTCTGAGTGCATGGTTTGTGCTATTTCGCTATTCCTAGCCCTATATGCCTGATGCTCTGACAAAATTAGGATTATCCACTCGCCCGATGCCCAGCGAGGATACCCCTTCAAACATTCGTATTTTTCCAACACGTTAAGACTGAAAGATATGGGACGTACCCATGTAATTGTTCCCATTCGTTTAAATTATTTATATAATATCCTAGGCTATTACCAGATATGTGTGAAGTTATCAAATATCACGTTTATCTTTAAAACAATCGTGAAAAGAGAGTAAATTATTGAAACTGTGATAAACTTAACCTTTAAAATGATGCTTTTTATTTTCATGATATACTACGTAGAACTGAGTGAATTTGCTTGTATAAATACTTCCGTTTTCAAATCATCAAACTCCGCCTACTGCTAATTAGACTACTCGACTTAGCAGAACGGGTGAGACTTAAAAGTACGGAAGAGGATAAGGACCCCTGTTGTAAAATATTTCTGTAAGAGCTTGTTTAACCTTGACAATGGCACAATGCACAACTAGATAACTACTTCCGTTCAAATTGAGGCCTCTTGTATGGCATATGATCATACGGTACAGTTTTTTGTTACTTGAAATTTCTTACGTTTAATAATGAGGTAAATGTCTCCAAATTCTAGCCTAAGAACGTTGTAACATTTGAAATTTTAGTTTCCCATGTTTTAATTTTGGCTAAGTTTAACCTCTGTTTTGTTAACTGCTTTGTTCGTTTGCGCATACATTTTTGATTCCTTGCCGATGGCTCAAGGAATCTGTGCGATGGTGATGTCGCGTGCAGTGTTTGCACTCTTCCCGAAATTATCCGAAATTCGGGAAATCTGGGTGCTCTTCGGGAAATTCTTTGGAATATTTTCGGGAAATTTCGGGAAATCTGGAAATTTACTAGAAAGGAAAAATTCCTTATCTTGAAATTCGAGAGAATATTTTCCTATGTCTTCGATTTCGTATTAAATTTATTTCGTATCGTGTTTATATTCGTGGGTTAAGCAGCATTGTATTGAAAGATTTACCGCAATCAATCAGTTTCCTGCCACTATAGATAGCCTACGTACGTTTGGGCTATCATGATATGCAGGACCCCACAAGCCAACTATGTACCTGAGCGTAAAGCGTGATTGAGCAAACCAAATGTCATTGTTTTCATGTATACACTACAAGTATTATACAGTACGGTAATAACATTTGCCGGAATCAACCCGTTCACAGTGCCTCGTAAGACTCGCATCGGTCTGTGTAGTATGGACTACGGATTGAAGTATTATTCAGGGCTATACAGTGAATGATTGATCATTTGACTTGTAACAAGCAGTTGCTACGGATCGGGTTTTAAAGCGTAAGACACGGCACAAGAAAATCGATGGGGGATCAATCTAGGCCTGGGGTCAGTGCTAGGCCAAACAAAAACTCTAATACTACTACTAGTATAGTGGCGATTGTGTTGGGCCCCTTTCGTAACAAAAAATGAAAACGACGGAGAGAGAGAGCATGGGAAGTGAGAAAATATAAAAATACAAAAATGTAGGTGTTGGCGTAGGGGGTATAGGGTGAGGCGTATGAATTGACAGGGTGAAATCCTGGATCAGCCACTAAAGTAGTATAAAAGAAGCGTTATCATAAGTTTCAGGAAATACCGGGCCGATTTCATGAAATTTTGGATTAAATTTCAGGAAAAATGAATTCAGAGTGTGGAAGCACTGGGTCTATAGCACTGACGACATTCGCAATAGACCCTTTTCCAGATAGCAGTTACAAAGTATTATGGGATAGAGTATTGGTGTGCGTCGATTCTGTCAACGGCATTTTACTGCGGACAAAAACGGCGCGTACCAAAACTCTATCCCACAATTCGTTGCAACTGCTATTTGGAAAAAGGTCTATGTGTATGTGGCCTTATTAGGTTCCCGGTTCAAAGTCAGCTTAGGCTAACATTTGGCGAAGTTACCTCAAGGTCTAACGTGAGAAATTTCAAGAAACCAAACACCTTGCAGCAAAGACTTACCCCCGAGAAAGATGACACTCCTAAAAATTGTTTTGTTTTGGTTGAGAATTATTAAGCGCTCTTTCTTCTTAAGCGCAGGTCACACTAGAGCGATTTCGGATAGGATTACGGTCCGATTTTTGTCAGTTTTAGTTAAAATCTCCTCCATCCCTGGTCGGACAGAGCCAAAAATTTACCACCCTGTGTAAATAAAAGATTTGCATCAGAGGACAACGAAAATGAAATGTAAACTTATTATTTCGTGACGTCACATCGGAAGACAGCGTTTATCGGACACGCGTGCGAAAATCGGATTGATTTTCGAACAAATACGCTCTGTTGAGCGGTATAAGTTATATAATGGTAGCAAAAGAGTTTATCGTGAGACAAACTAGGATCAGTTAACGATATAGCGTGACCATCCTTAGAACAAAGTCTGAATAAAAACTATTGGTCAAATTTAGAAAATTTCGGATCGGATTTCGGATTGAAAATCGCTGTGCTAGTGTGACCCGCCCTTTAGAGTAGCCATGCTAGGTTCCATCTTCGTATTGTTTGACAACCATACGTCGTACCTTCACTTCGTCAAGATTTCACGTTGAAAGCATAACGTTATAGCCAGCCAGTTACATAAATGTATGCAAAGTGTGGAAAATCTCACGAGAAATGGCAGGAGAAACAATTCAGGTCAAGTGATATTGCTGCATTCTAAACAAGTCCTTAGACAGGACCGTGTACTACGTTAACGGCTAGCCATGCTTTGTGTACAAACTATATTATATCCTGCTCTATGTGTATATACATACTACAAGTAGCCTATAGTCGCACAGCAGGTGACTGCATGCTATGTAATACCATGGAGATAACAGAATATCCAAGCAAGCACGTATTTACAGTTTCTATGACAGCGGAAACAGACGTAGGAGCCCAAGTTGATTTGGGGGGCTATAAAGACTTGCCCGAAAAATTTGACTCCAAAAGTCCGCGTGCTCCACGCGCGTTCAACATGTTAATGTATATATCATATAGGCATGCGTCGTTTATCACACCGCTTGCCAATTACATACAATAATTTGCCATGTTTCTCCCCTTTCCATATTGATAATAATTTTTTGATTTTTCTCATGGGGTGGGGAGCATGCATTGTGGTGTGATCGCCTACCTGGGGGAGGGGGTGTCACCCTCCCCTTTGAAAATTTTTGAAAAATTAGGTGTCCTTACATGCAATCTGGTGCCACATATGTTACCTTTGAAGTAAAATTTGGGTTAAAAAATACGTATTTAGGTACTAAAAAGAAAAAAAATCGGCATCAATGAGGGAGGCATGGCTTAATGTCCCCTAAATACACCACTGACAATCATAATATAAGTTTATTCATTAACAAACACACTGTTGAATTAATGTCGAATATATAGGTGCTGATGTGATTCAAATCAGAACTTAATTTTAATTACCGAGGAAGTTTTTTAACTATTGATTGCCTTTAGCTACATCATAGCATTATTTTTCTTTCAGTAGGTGCCCGAAAAATTCTCAGGATAGTTCCCGACGTTTTACAAAAAATATTTGACTGGGGGGCTGCAGCCCCCCAGCCTCCCTCCTCCTACGGCTATGAGCGGAAACGACTTGAGTAAGCTAACATCACGTGAGCGGCAGGTCGGCTTCAAATTCGAGGTACCTGTTGCATTGGCGTGCGTCCTCCAGTTATAAGCCTATAGCTCAGTGTGCTTGCCGCCAATTACGTCAAACGGTCATGTGACCAGCTGGAAATTTTTGCAAAGCGTCATGTTTTGGCATTTTCGTAAAAACGCCCTTTTGGCAAACTTTAACATGTTTTTGATAAATGCGAGCTAGTTTATAGTCTATGCATTAATGTATCCACTCTAACCATATATAAAAATTTTATTTTGCTCGTGTCATGCCCACTTTAAGGGAGCTGACAGCTTTAAGGGCAAGCCTTTTTAGCATATGAATAACTCTTCTTATCTTTTCTCACACCCTCTCAATGCGGGCTTTTGCGACTAGTTAATTTCAATCACGAGTTAAGTCATGGAAGCTCATGAGGGCAGACAACCGACTCTGCAAAACGTAAAAACAAACCTTAAAAGCAAAAGACCAGGGCCGTAGCCTGCGGGGGCAAGGCCTGAGATTTGCAAACCCTAAATAAAAATTGGCCTACTTGAAAAAAAAGACTGAAACTACGATTGACTCCTTCAATCCTCTATCAAAACTTGAAAATTCGCGTATACAGGTCCCTTTAATCCAAAATGTTCCTGGGAAGGTCCCCGGACCCTCGCCGCAGACAGGTTCTTATACGGTAACTCGCACTAACAAATGAACCTCCTTCCTCATACTTGATGCACACAACCCTTAGGCGCGGATCCAGACATTTCGAAAGGGGGGGGGGGGCTGGAAGTTCCCTTCAATATTCTCCTAGATTAACATTATGCTAATTTTCGCGTATTTGTTATTGGTGATGTGGCGAAAAAGGGGGGCTGAGGCCGGGAAAGCCCCCCTGGATCCGCGCCTGACACAACACACAACAACACGTACTAAGGGGAGGGGTTGGGTTGGCACTGTTTAAGTATTAGGCTGTGGTATCGCACCGTGCCGTGTCACAGCCGAAAAAAACACTAAGTAATGAGAATTTTTAATACATAAAATCAATGAAAGCTTTTTCAAAGATAGCACCATTTTGTATCCAAGCAACTTTACAAAGTGAAAAATTTCTCAAAAGGGAGGTGGGGGGTTAGACAGCACCCTCTCCCTCTCCCTTACCCCCAGCCAAAAAGGAATAGAAAGGTATTAACAAGTAAGAGTTTCATGCAACCATCCCAAAGCTTTCCCAAAGACATCACAATTTTTCTTCTTATGAATCCTACATACACAACTTCTTAAAGAGTAGGTGGACTACCCCGGCCCTTAGACAGCACCCTTCAAACAAAATAAAATATAAACTAAATAACGAGAATTTCTAAACACATAATCAGTTCAAAGCTTTGCCAAAGACAGAATCAATTTGCACCTATAAAGAGACATTACAATAATGTCATTTCCTCCCGTTAGACCCCTCCTCCTACATCCCTCCCTTAGGGCGCCAGTTGGTGACAAAGAAAGGAGTCGCCTGGGTGAAAACTGTCATAGGTACGCCACTTGACGCTGTCATGAACAGCTCCGTTTGAGATTTCGGCTAGGCTATGGGACTGAAGACACATGCTCAAACGGAAAGACAAACCGCAAAAGGTGTGGTTTTGGGATTGTTTTTCGCCTTTCGGCATCCAGTCGAAGGAACTGTTAGAAAAGTACCTCAAAAGGCAAAAGCAAACGTCCAAAGGAAAAGTTTAATCAGCGTTTCAGTGGAGTTAAGTGAAAATTTTTTCCAAGGGTACATGCACAGCTGGGAAGGCTTCGGGCTCGAAATACGAAATCGATGTATTTTTCGCCCTTGACTTTTTCAGTGGGGAAAACCGGAGCAAGTCTTGAGGGGACTTGTGCCACAAATTCTCCTAGCTAACCCCAAGTAACAATCAATTACAGATCTTCTCCTTTCGACTAACGCCTAGTGGTTTTCAAAATTTCTGAGGGTAAAGGCCACATGCATAGGTTGATTTGAGGTCGAGGGTAGCTGGGGAGGATATCAGGCTTAGAGGGTGGACACTCGAGAAAGAAATTAATATTTAAGAGGTCCCGCTGTGTCTATGGCAAAACAGTGGCAGAGACTCAGAGGCAACAATGTTTTATAGGAAACGGTTCCTTAAGAGGGCAATCTGCACTTTTACAGCGTCATACTGGAGGAACCCGACCTCGGCCCCAACATGGCTGGGGATGAGATCAGAAAACTTTGCTTTCGAGACGCCCTAGATAGGGGGAAATCCCTTTTTAAACAACAAATTTGTGTCTAAACGTACGGTTGGACAAAGGATTTGCCCTACACGGCGCCAAGCTCCCCAACGGGAAGGGGGAGGGGCAACCAACAGCTTCGACAAACGTGACGAATTGATGAAGGATGGGTAATGCGAAATTTTTGGCGCACGAAGCGTTCCGAAAATTTTGAGGTTCTCATTGAAGAACAATTAAAACGTTTGAGTTTTCATTGAAGAATCTACCCTACTTAAGAGCAAAACTAAGAAATTCGTCGGATCAGCTGGTCGTTGTGGGGGATTACTTACTTTATAGTACCTATCAAGGCTCCCTGTGAAACTGGAATTTTCCTGAGGGAGGCGACCTTTCCCGACGGGGCTCATGCCCCTTGCCCAGACCCCTGTGTAAAATTCTGCGTCTAGCATTCGTGAATTACCAGTATGATCATTTCGATGTTCATCATACGAAGGTTTGTAGTATAAGAGAAACATTTGGCTTTTCAAACTAAGTAGGTTGCGGAAATCGCACCTTGAAACGATGAAGTCATTACAGGTCGCACTTATCCGGTGCTAGTGGTCAGCTAACTCGAGATCAGTTATCTTAAAATGTTGTCAGACAGAGAAGCTGGGCTAAGGTCGAAGGCTGCATTCTAAAAATGTCGGAAAAATCTTGAAGTTGATTGAAATGATTCTTTTTTCATCTAACAAAGCTGTGAAAAGAGCGAGCGCAAATAAAACATCTCAAACGCATTGTTAGGTGGTGCCACTTAGTAATTGCATATTCATTTTGGTTCTTTTAAGTTTATACTGAAAGATGACTTGCAGAGATTTTAATTTCAGTAATCAATCAACACACGTCCTACACGACACGTTTCTCAACTGTACAATCACCCTCTGATTATAGATTTCAAGGGCAAAGTTTTGCTACCAGCTTTGTCGTTATGAAGACACCCACTCAGCAACTCACCACTGTATAACTATATGCCACCGTGTACCAAAAGAAAAACAAAACGGTGCACAACACAAATCGCTCAGTCTCGGTTAGATATGACTGGGCATGGAATGGCCGTACAGCCTGCAACTTAAGCAACCTAGCACCATTTCAGGTGGGACAACAAACCTGCAAGGAGTCAACTTAGTGACAGTGACTGTACAATACATAATTTAAAATACATGTGAGTATAGATTGTTGGCTTTTATTCCACCTTGCTATGTTTTCAAGTCGAATATGATTTTTAAATCGTAAAATTAAGTCAGCAGCCGCACCGACATGGTCCGGGACCGCATGCCGCCCTAAGGGCCACGTTTGAGAATCCCCTGGCTATGCCGTTTGGAAGTATAGATAATATCTAACATCCGTTTAAAATAGCTCGGAAAGGAGCCATTTATGAGTGAATGTAATGATAAAGTTGAATTGCAGAAGGAAGGTTTGTCAAGTTCAAGCCCCTTTTCTACCGGAGCATAATTTCTGCCTTTACCATCAAACATTTCTTTTCAACTGTTCAAACGGCTATCAATGACAACGCAGTAATTCAATAGAGCTGTTTTAGAATAACATTTTATTTCGTATTCCCAAAATGTGATTTAAAATAAATTTGAAATACCTTTGGCACTATGAATGAAAAAAATTCACTTTTCTGCGAGTAATCCCTTTACTTTTGTCAAAAATATTTTTTCTCTTCTCTTAATGCTAAAAGTCTTGTCACAATTTTTATCTTCAAGTTCTATCGAGCCATACACACAGAAGTAAGCCTACCTGGTTCTCCGTAAACGCTATACGTAACCCAACGAAAACTTCTGTTCACAACACAAAGGCTACTACAAATTACACCAATCAAATATAGGGTTAACTGGATGACCCCATTATCTTAACAACTGAAACAGGGCTATATATTTATTGCTGGATGTGCAGACCGAGGATGTTGGGGGAGGGGTAACAGATAGGGGTCTGGAGTGCCTAGTCAACGGCATTGGTGATTCGGGACATAGCGCTTCCCCAGCTATAAAGCGTCCAGGATTCTTCCTCAAAGAATGGGTGCACTCGAAGCGCACCTAAAACAAAGATTCTGGTCCCAAGACCAAAGAGTAGGAAGCCTACCCCCTTTCCTCCGCTTAGGTTTGCGCCCATGTTTAGTACAGCTTTAGAGATAGACCCGAGATAGACATGAAAACAACTGGCTTATGGATTGGCAATCGAATTCTGCCTTCTGTTCTCATCTGGGGGTGAGGGCAGGGGCAGAGGTGGGAGGGGATGAACATTTTAGACCGCCGTTCTAGGGAGGGGTCCAAGTAGGGGAGCCACTCCCCTATGGAAAAAGTTTTGAATATCTTTTGATCTTTTTTTAAAAATCGCAAGTTTATCTATTTTGTGCTAAAGATGGACATTTTAGTGACTATGGTTGCATAATTTTTCATTTTCTCAAGAATGTCAAATATTACAAGGAAAATCTATATCAACATTCGGGATCTTTGTTGCAAAGTTGCTATCATACAGTGTACAGTACGCATATGATGAGACATTTTTCAGTGGGACGGGAGCTGCTTGTCCTGAAAATTTTCTCCCATTTATCAAATGGCTATGACATGAACTTTGCTATGAAAACAGAGAGCCGGTGTCCTGAAACTGGCATTTGTTTTGATGATAAAGGGGGTGGGGGGGTGGAGCTGTCTCGTAATTAGAAAAATTGCATAATTGACTTAAAATTCTTAGAAGTATTCTTTGTAGTCCTGTTCGTAACTACGAAATAAGTAATTTAATTACAGTCATTCTTAGTAACTCTGCTAGCCCTATAGCTTACACCTTACCGTATCTTCCTTGGGTACTTTGGAAATGCGACAAAAATTCACATTGTTGTCACAATGTCATGAACAAACTTAAAAAAAACATTTACAAATGGCATTCAAATATAGCTTCTCGTACGGAAGCCCTTGCACAAGGAGTATAAAACTACTAAAATTTGTAAAAATAAAAGGTTTCTTTCCATTCTGGATAATCGAAGCAGAATTAACACAGCTCTCTCCCTGGTGGTGGCGCTATTCATACCATTGAAGGCATTTATCCATAGTAAATGACTCGTGGCTTGTCTTTATCCTCGTCTGTACCTCCAAACAGCTCTTGATCTTCTCTTTTCGTCATGCGGACGAATTCATTGAGACGTCCGACCATATCGTCCAGTTTATGTCTGAGCTCGTCACATTCAACTTGCATTTGATCCACACCTGAAGGGGACAAAAGAAAACGTTGAGGACAATAAGGACAGTTTTAATGGATGTACCGCCATTGCCATGCAAATTGTACAAAGAAATGTTAGTATTGACGGTACCTGTAACAGAACAAGGATCGGAGGACCCCGAGATCTGTTTCTCCGAGGTCTCATACAGCTGTGGACAGCCCAGAGAGGAGACGTTCCTTAACACTTGTAAGTCAATTAAATTAATGATGTGAATTTCTCCCCATTACCCCAGGATTAACCTAAACCAGGAGTTCTCAAGTATTCTTGACCTTGTGCTACTTTTTATTGTTCTTTTACTAAACAATTATCACTGTATCCAGAACTCAACTCAATCAAATTCTTTGGTTTCTTATTTTAAGTTTTGGCGTATGGAACATTCCGGGGCCATTTAAGTTTTTCGACCCATGGGTTGTCACTTGAGAACCAAGCCCTTAACAGTAAAAACTTTAAATAGGTGGTACGTCTCCAAACCTCACAGACCAGGAAGAAATCATTATGTCACACAGTTGGTTTATTTCTGGCAATGAACTTCTGTTCTTACTTTGAATTAAAACAATACTTCTAAAAAATGAACATACCCATAAATTGCAGGGGAAACAGGGAAAGTTGCCCCTTCCCCCGGAACTTTTCAAAGTAAATTTTTATCCCATCGATCTTTGAAATCTTTGGTTATTACAATGCCGAACGATGTATTGGATGCAATTTATAAGGCACGGAAAGTGCCATTTCAGGCAATATGAGAGGCATATTTGGCATATTTTTCCTAAACGCCAATGATGATGGCGCTCTGCTTAGCCTGCTGTCCCCGTGCAAAAAAAAGAAAAAAGAAAAGAAAAGAAAAATAAATATTGCACATGGCCATAGAATGGCAAGGGAGACTTACCTTCGACATATGAGAAGGTTTTACTATCAACTGCAGACTTCTTTTCAGCAAAACCGCTCCATACTTTAAATTTGTTTAACATGAAGTCGATCACTTCCTTTTCGTTCTCTTTGTTGGCTTCTGCAGCCCTGACCTGGGCGAACGCCTCGTTGATAATGGACAGCAACATGTTCAATAGGGTCCACATCACAGTGAAGACATACAGAAAGAAACAAGTCGGTCCTAAGATCCGGTTTGCCCCTACCATCTCTTCGAAATTAAATTTGCCTGTCATTAAAACAATCATTCAACGTTAAAAATTATTTCCACGGGAAAAGAGTGGGAATTTTTGAAGTTGGTGATTGTTTTGCCTTGTTTACACTGAATGTATGGAGAGTGACCTGACCCCTAAGAATATGTTGATTGGATGCAAATTTATCCTTTATGTAATTCTTAGTAAATTTCCGGAACTGGAAGGAAAGAGGAGTATGTGGTTGGTAGGTATGGACATGTGAGAAAACTTTAACTCGTGATTGAGTAAATTGCCTCGTATACCTTCTGATAGTCAGTATTACCCAGGAATCGGCAGCATAAGGATTCCACGTATACTAATCATTTATGTAATTATGATCTTGCACGTAAAACTAAAGTCGAGAAAAAAGAGACTTGAAAAGAAGTAAATAGGCGATTTTGATTCCGTGATCTTTCCTCAAGTTGTCTTAGAGTCGTATACGCTATCAAACCAAATAACGGAGACGATGAAGACACCACAGTATAACAGGGGTGGCACCAGGATTTGCACAACGACAGGAGGGTAGAGCTCCCTGACGGGGGGGGGGGCAGCAACCAAAAGCCCAGACAAGGGCGACCGGTTGCCGAAAGGATACCAAAATCAAAATTTTCGGCTTGAGTGCGCGGAAAGTTTTCGTTCTCTGTTAAAGAAAATTTGAAAATTTTGGGCTTGTTTTAAAAAATTTGTGTTAAGTGAGTAACATTGGACAGTTGGAAAATTTGGGGTTTCTATCAAAGGATTTACCCAAATTTTGGGGACTCGGGTGACTAGCCGTCGTCTGGATTAAATATTTTATTGTACCTATTTCGTCTCTCCGACGAAATTGAAAAGCTTCCCCGACGCAGTGGCGTAGCTAGATATTTTTTGTGGGGGGCAAAATCAAAAAATCCCGACAGATTATCTTGATAGTTGTACGATTCGAAATTCTGGAGACCTTTTTTTTTTTTGCTTTCCGGGCAATTTTGAGACCGACTTTTAATTTTCACGTTGACATATCGATGTGTAATTCTGCTTAAAAACATAAGAAGTGTTGTCAGTGTTTCAAATGAGTTGTTTTTATTTATTTCCGACAGAGACTAGAAATTTCCGACAGAGGCCTTCGGAAGCTTTGTGGGGGGCGACCGCCCCCTGCCCCCCTCTAGCTACGCCACTGCCCCGACGGGGAGGGGGGAGGGGATTCCCCCACCCGGCGGCCACCGCTGCGGTGTTGATTATTAGTAATAGATCTTATAAATACCCTGTTTCCAGCTTTATGTTCCTAAGTTACACACACCGACAACAGGCTCCTAACCAGGTAGTCTTGTGGAAAGGGTCGTTTTCCATTTCAAACTAAACTCGAGGAATTATTTTGTAACCTTAAAAAATATTAGGAATGTGAACTCCGTCCTGGGGGTAGGGTTTTGTCTAGGAGGAGGTTGCACTGAGAAATTTTCAAATAATCAAGGATGCTGAAATGCTAAGTAGTGCAAAAATTTGTGATATTTTTTTTAAATAAATTTATGTCAAAGAGGTTGGCCTAACACTAGTTCTTTATTAGGACCCTTGACTCCTGGATTTAAGACCTGTGCAGGAATGAAAGGCGATCTATTTATTTTACATCAAATGACCCCTCACACATTTCATAAGTCTCTGAACATAAATATGATGAGGGACGATCGAAGTGCCGCACCGACGTGTCGTGGCTAGATCGCCATTGCATTTAACTCAAAGAGTTGATTGTTAGCCGTTGTTGTGGTTGTTAAACTTGAAGTAAATTGTCAACATTTCCTCATTTTAAATGGTACTAATTAACTTGAAGAAATTTTTGAGTCCTGTTATGGAGCTCAGTCGTTTTCATTGGGTAACTTTTACTTTTAACTTTCAAGCAAATGGCAGTCGAAACCCCTGGGGAGCGACTAAATGGGCTTCCTTTTTCTGCGTGAGTGGTGTGTCTAGTCATGTTCCTTCCATGTTTTAGATCAGTGGACTCAGTTACGAAATTCAGCTATCTTTGATTCTTGTTAAACAGCTATAGTTGTACTGGTTGTATTTTTTCAACTGTAATTAAATCGCTTAATTGCATCTGGGACAATTACATACTGATAAGCGGAAATCCCGGGGGTGGGGAAATATATCCTTCCCCCACTTTTTGAAAATTTCTTCGATTGACTTTCAAATTTTCACACATTATATTTTGCACAAGGGCCCCTCCCCCTCCCCCACTTCCTTACACAAATCTACACTACTGTGGCTGTATTCGGCCTCTATACCTTTGCTTATCTCAAATGTACGGGTTATCGGTTGATACCGGTCTTGCATCATGTAAGGTCAATGTTGCGCGTATGGAGGAAGAAATACATGTGAACTTACACCTCTGAGGCTCTTTGGAGGATACACTATTTCTAAGTTTATACTACTATTTCAAAGTTTATACACGTATAATTTTATACATGTATAATATGTTTTAACAAAAATTGTCCCGTACCATCATGCCTAATATTTCCTTTACCTATTATAAGCAATACTTATGTTTTGAAAATGTCATGGAAGATACTCAAATGAAAAGAAGCATATTTGTAAAAACGAAGCTGTGTTTTCTTTTAAGAAGTGTCTGTTGACTGTTTCTTTCCTTTTGTTTAAAACAAGTGAAACAAATATTGCGGAAAATCTGATTTACCGAGAAGAGAACCAAAGAGAGACTCCATTGTCTTAATAAACGAACTATAATCTCGCAGCTGGAAGAAAACGAGGTAAGAGAAGCTGGCAAAAGCGGCATAAACGACGAAGAACATCACCATAAACAGACTGAGCTCGTATCCGAATGTCTGCAAAATAGAGAAAAGCGGATTTAAATAGCTACATTCATAGTCCCAATTCAAATTTGCAAGGACACTAGACAGAAGGGGCATGGAGTAGAAGCCTGTCAAATGTTTGACTAGATTCGGCTCAAAAATAAACCGAATGAGTCAAATTTAGTCAAATATTTGACAAGATAGTTGAGTTATTCTTTATTTCTTGAAAGAAATGAAATCACCATCTTTGATTGGTTATATTAAAACCTACGCTCTCAGATGGTAAAATAAGAAACTGTAAGAAATTAAAATATTTCATTGAGATTTGGTAGCTACTATTACTATATAGTAAAAAGTCAGCTTTAAGTGGTCCGTGGTCAAAAGCACTCGAGAAACCTTGTGTCCAAACAATACCCACAAAACTGTTTTCCTGTCTTGGACAGTCTGCATGTACAGTGTCTAAAAATCCGTGCTATAATATGTCCCAAAATATTCATGTCCGACTATGCTGAGTGAATACTGTCTTTCACATGCTTCTCAGAATCCCTTGTGAAATTCATGGATATATGAGGTCAGGGTCTGAGAGCAGCTTCCCCCTCTTCACCCCACCCACCCCCGAACCAAAGATATTGACTGTAGGGAACAATGTATCCATTTTTGAAAGAAAATTTACGTCATGAGTACTTGTCAATAGGGTAAAATTTAAGGTGAAGCACCTTCTGCTCCCTCAGTTGTAAAGTGTCTTCCCGTAAACCTATATGGTAAAATCAAAAATTCCCATTGGCTTAGAGTGCTAAAAGTATAGCTAAGGGGTGGTTGTGGGTATATGCCCTCCCCAGCAAAAAGGTTGGGTATATATTTTCTAGCTCATTAGTCAAGCTCGGCCAATGGATGGATGACATAGAGAAGTGGCATTAGAAAGAAAATCTGTCAGTCGGAAAGGTTCATTTAGCTCCACCTACTGTCCCTTCACTGATACTATCCTGGTCATGCTCCTAAATGAAAGTCACACCTTTTGGCTCGGAAATAGTTTTCAACCTACAACATCACTTCAACAAACAAGCCCGCCCTCAATTGAATAGATACAATAGTTACCTGTACTGTCAGAGTAAACAGCAGCAACTTTCGGTTGAACCTTAGAATTCTCGAAAATTTTATAATAGCGATGAACAGAACCAAACCAGCCATTGTTATAAAAAGCTGAAGAAATGAAATGAGAGATTACTTTGTTTCATTATTCGAATGATAAATAAAGCTCTTTGAAAGGTTACATACCGTCCTACTATTAACAAGTTAGGCTATGGGTACCAGCGTATACAAAACAGTCAAAACATAAATTCTGTCAATTTGGAAATATATAGTCCCACCCAGTCTGGCTTATTGCCAAGGAAAGGGGCAAAGGGCGGTACCTTAGAAAGTTCTTCCCCCCTTAGCAAATTTTTGAGAACAAGAACTACTGTTGCCTTAGTGCATTTAAACATATCTCGCCCCCTGAAAATGTTTCCTCCCTGCGAGCCATCTCGCCCTCCTCCAGTGCCTTGCGTTGATTTCACTAATATTTAGGGACGGTCTTGACCATGAATCCATCGCAATTTAGCAAACGATGTAGCGATTAATAAACTTATAGCGATTAATTTGTATCGCAAAGTTAATCTCTTGGGTTTTAGAGACAACTGCTGTAGTAAACGCAAAGAACTCATAGCTTATGTTTCCAGCAATAAATCATTGGCATTGATTCGGTGATTTTCACTAAAGTTAATATTCTTCAAATCCACCTCTTGTTTTAGTACCTTCACATCAGGTGTCGAATATGTACGCCTCATTAAAAGTAGGCCTACATACTCTGGTATTACGATTTACAAGTGCAACCAATGTAGGTGCAAGTGTAATACACGTCCGCCAAGCGGGCAACCTCTTGTCTGGCTACAGGTTTGCGTCCACTGCAGACTTGTAGTGTGAGTACAATATCAGGAGTACGGGTATAGGTGCATTGTATGCGGCTTTGAGTACTAGTACGAGTACATATTTTTTGAGTACCTGTGCAAAATGTCGCATTATCAACAACAGACCAATTACATGCTCTCAATTACGAGTAAATACTGGCAAGCGTGCTAAAGTGTGTCAGTACAAATTCTAACTACAAGTGTGGCCAACTGTTCATTGTAAGATAAGTATTCCTTCTCAAGAAACGAGTAATATGTCCCATGTGCCATGTATGATGTATTAGTGATAACCAAGCAACTTATTTCTACATCTGTTCCCGTATGCAGGGATTTTTCTAATACTGTACATATTATATACTTGCTCAAAAATCGTTGGTAATTTTTATATGATGTGACGCCAACCAGGCTGGTAGCCGGGTGAGGGCAGGGGTCCCCTACTAAAAAATCAAACCACTACTGCCCTTATGCATATTTCAAACCTTAAAATATTTTGGTGCTTGGAACTTATCTCAAGCCCTTCAGTCCCCTGTCTTTTTACGGGGCTAACGCCAACAGTACAACTGAAAAAAATAAACGAAACGAAACACGTGTCCAGCCGTTACTGAGCTGACAGGCCGATGTCAAGCAGCAGAGACCAGAAGCATAGATGTCAAGATGAGTTGTACAAATTTTCTCAATCCATGTGCAGACTGGACAAACCAGGCCGGTTGCCAGAGTAACCAATTTTGGGGTTTGGGGAAACATATTAAACCCTGGGGATCAGCATATTAATCCTGGGGTCACCTCCTGCAGGTCTAAAGGGAGAGGTTTTGCTATTAGCAGGGTCTAAGATGACACATTGTGGAATAGTATCCATCTTTTGTCCCTAAATTTGTACTTCAAGTCCGTTTTTTAACATTTAAACAAGTTACTGATTTTTTTCTTGGTCGGGTGGTGTCGACACTTTCCCCTTATTAACCCTCGCACATAGAAACCGGCGTGAAAAGAACACATAAAACGTCATCCCGAGCCATTACTGGAATAACGTGAAAAGAAGCAGGAAATAAACTTTAACTTTAACGCCGCAAATTCCTAAGACTGTACTTGACAATGTTATACTGTTACATTACCCCGTTAAAATTCTGTAAGACCTAAAGGTTTTTATAAATTCCTAGAGGCTCACAGAAAACCCACGAGACTTGGCAGGTCTGCAAAAGTGGAAACCGAAATATAACTTACATCATCGAAGTAGCCTAAATACTGGAAATTATGGAACCTTTCTGGATATTCCGCAAAGTCCGAGGCAAGTTCATTTGCTTGTTGTAGCCTGTACACGTAACAGAGAATTGTGGCAATGGCGAATACCAAAGAAAAAAGTTCAACGATATTCCAAGCTTCCTTGAAGTACGCTTTCTTCATTTTCTTAATCTTCAGCGCTTCGCGAATCAGGTAATAGAGCACGTAGAGACAAAGAATTATCTCAGCACCCAACACGAAGTAGGCGAAAGGACCGTAGTAGTGATCCAGGTGCATACACTGAAACTTCAGAAACGGGAAAGCACCTACCAGAAAAAAGATGAAAAACATATTTAAAAACAGTTTTCTTTCAGTTGCGAGGTGATCAGTTTTGTAAAACGGTCTATTAAAAGTTAAACAACATTGATATCGAAACTTTGGGAGGTTCATTTTTTTCAATGGGGCAAAAGCACAGATTCCCATTGTTTCTTCAATTGAGCTGAATTGAATCGCATGTAATTGCATTAAATTGAATTTAATTGAACCGAAGTACCTCTTTACTACCCAAAGTTGCACTCAACCTGTTCACTAGATGTCTGGCAAAATGGAGCTGTTGTGGAAGCTTTACAATAATTATGACCCAACATAACAACTATCTTCAATCAGATCAGACGGCATCATTAAGCATTTGATCTATGTATACGTGACGCAAATGTGTTGTGCATTTTTCAGAAAATCTTATCAGGCAGAAATGGGACGGTGCATGTAATTCAACGACTCAAGTTAATATATACTCCATTTCCCTACATAAAACTCGACTCAACCTCAACTTGGAAAGAATCACTCAGAGCAACTTTACTATCCACTCACCTCCAGTTGGCGCAAATTCTATGACCATCTGGGACATAACATGAGTGTTGAGTGTTGGGTTGTAAAGAACGAACTCTAAAAACACTGCTCGAGTCTGTTGGTCGATCCAGTTTTTCTCAATTATATAATCCAGCATTTCGTAATCATCCTCTATTCTGTTTCCAAATTCTGCCGTAAACCCTCCTCCTTTGTACACGGTCTGGTCTGCTATGACCGGATAGGAATCCAATTCCAACCATCCAGAGTACTTCCAAATACCGACGAATCTATCTGTGCCCCATGGAGGTAAATTGGTGACTGAGAAGAACAGACAAATTAATCTCGTTAACGTGGAGAACCCCTTCCAATCTATGTCACAACCAATGCCCAGGGTTGGACACTTATGACCCTTGTAACGTCATACAATATAGCTAAAGTGTAGGAGACGATTGTATTATCACAAACTAAAAGAAAGGTGAAGTTTGAAAAACAGATCTGCCATGACTGGAAAGGAGTCCAATTTTAGCCACTCAAAGTACTTCCAAAAACAAATGAATTTGTTTAGCTGGTGTGCCCCAATTTGGTAAACTGGTGACTACGAGGGAAAATATAAATCGAATCTTTACTTCTATTAAAATATCGCAAAATCCAGTGCCTTTAAAATCGTGAAACAACCAGGAAGATTTTATTGAACCCATCATATAGTAGGCTACTGTATCATAACAGTAATAGCCTAACCTACATTTATGAGCTTCAACAAAACGCATGAAATAATGTTTATAGGGTGGAAAATTCATTACAACAGCCCACGGTTACACGATTCACCCAATAAGCCCTATAATATCAAAGCTGATAAAAAGTACCACCACACAATGGGTCCCACTGTTTACCATAACACAATAATGGTCCTTCAAAACGCGTAAGAAAGCTTTCCATACAAGTTTTCAGTGGTCCTCCATAAGATAATGTCGATGCCCTGATTTCTGAATCCTGCCCTCTATAATCCTCTAGCTCCTACTTATTTTTTCACAAAACGTTTGAGTTCTCGAGAGAAATGATCAACAATTTAGTGTTTGAGCTTGCAAAGGCACTTTTTAAATGGTTATGACTAATTGTATAGATAACTTTTGAAACCGAACGTCGACAAACTTTATCTCGTCTAGGTTACTATCTTTAACTATAACTAGAAATAGGTGTGGAAAGGGATCCTGAACGCGATTTATTGCACCCTGGGTCGTTCACAGACTTAAAATCCCCTAATGCTATTCCATTGGTAAACTACTCATCAGGGGCAGCATCTGAGGTCTGAAAATGGGGGACAAACCGGGGCGGACTGTCAAACGGCGGCAAAGGCGCCGCGAGAGCGCGAGGCGTTCCCCCTAACGGCGTGAGGTCCAGGGGCCCACCTTAGCGCCTCTTGCAGGGTCCAGGGGCAGAGTCCTGGTGGGGGTCCAGGGAAGCCACCGGAAGCTCTGGAGTATTTACGAAATTTTAGGCATTGAAATGATTCGTTTCAGCTTCAACTTTAAATGATATAAGGTGTTCACTTAACAGACCACAAAAATCATAAGGAAGCAGGGGAGAACGGATCATTTTTAGGGCTTCCCTTGGCTTTGGAACAATAGCTTTGAGAACGGGAGATTAAGAAACCAGAGTGAGTGCGCGCGAAGCGCGCTGAACAAAATCGTATTTTCAGATTTTTTTTTAGAGATATGAGTAATAGAAAAGCTAAAAAAGTATCCTAAAGGAGAGGACACTTGTCCCACCCTCCCCCTTCGTTAAATGCCAGTCCTTTGTGACGGTACCAGAAATGGCACTTTCCGTGCCTTACAACTTGTATCTAAACAGTTTTTAAAGAGTCGGTAAATTTACAAAGATCAATGGTGATAAAAATATTGCTTTGAAAATTTCTGGGGATGGGTAAACTTCCCCTCCGTTGTGTACGGCCATGGGGGCATTGGTGGGTTCAATGATAATAGAAGAGTTTGTACGAAGCTATGACAAGCAAGATGTGCTACGGGAAGTATCCCCGAATCCCGAAACAACATTAAAACTGGTGCGCGCCCGAAGAGCACCGAAGAAAACAGCGTTGTGACAGCGTTTGAGACATTTAACTGTGGGTTATGTTTTTCCTTTAGTTTTGAATGCAGTATTTTTCATTGCATTAAAATTTTCCTTCTTTCTCCACGTGCCTCTTCTTTACATAGAGAAGGATATAGTAACCGTTATCCTGCTCTATGGTTCTTTCTTTCATGTTTCATCTTTGTCAATGATCTGGGAAGAGTCTCACTCAACTCTCTGTGATACTTTGAAAGGTCAATAAAAGGTTTTATGAGTATTTTGCATAGACATGGCCAACGGCACTGGCAGTTAAAGTACCATGGAAGTCGTTTTCATTAGAGGCTACATCTTGCGAAGTTGTGGCCGGCGAAGCCTTTAACGGCGAGCGCTGAAGGTGCTAAGCTCGAGGCTGGGGAATGAGGTCTAAAGAAGTTCTTAAATTTGACGGCTTTTGTGGCCATTCTAGACCATTTCTTGAGAAAATCCTGCCTCATCCCAGGTGTAATTTGAAATGCTACTGAAATAGTTTTCCTATAATGTTCGCAAATTCAAGATGGTAACCGTCAGTCAATTTGCTGATGATGGTGGTATTTGGTGAGGAAAATGAACAGTGAGAGGTGCAGCGAGGGTTTTGGAAATAGTTATTTACTCAAGATGTCCTACAGGAAGTAAAAACTAGGCAATTCCACTTAAGTTTTTCTACGAACACGACAGTACAGTAGTGCCAGTGAGAAATCGATTTATACAGGTGCTCTTGCAAAGCACGCCGAAAATTTTTTCGAGTATTGCGACCACCTATACATGGGTAGGGTTTGGGACTTTGTATGCAAGGACTATGGTGCATTTAATGACGTACATTATTACTTTCAGTGACCCTTACTTCAGGGATTCAAGTCACAATAGTATGGCGGGTTGGAGAAAAGAAAATTTACGGTGCCAGACAAAACTTTCAACTGTATTAGTCTGTTTTCTCTGGAGGTGCGCGCGAAGCGCAACGAGAAAATTTTGCTGGCATTTTAGTGGTTTTTGAAATTGATATTTTCCTCCATTAAACATTGCAACATTTAGGCTAATCATAATAGGCTATTGAAATTTCTCTTATAAGTTCTCTGGTCTCGCTTTCTTTTGCTCATTTTTTATCATTTTTTATCATTTTTTAAGCTCTGGAAAAAAGTGGGGGAAGTGCTCCCTTGCCCCCTGTAATCCTGCCTATGCTAATCATTGTAAAGGTGGAATAATAAGGGGTTATTGGGAAAAATCTTTGTTAAGACCCCCTTCTTCACTGGATGAAAGCACCTTTTCAATGTGAACCCCAATTCTTACGCTCGTTCAACGTCATTTTAGTCTATTTACAACGTTTATTTGTGTAATTGTAGAACTTACAGTCTGTAACGTTAACAAGCGCCCAGCCTTCGTCATAGCTATATTCCACGTCATCCATGGCCGAATAGACATCAGTGCATCTCGTTACGACCGGTTTCATAATGTCTTCCACTTTACATGAATCTGACATACAGAGAAATATGATAAATTATCACTGAGTCTCATACATATAGATCCATTGGCAAGGATACATTTCCTCATAACCCGGTATTTGAACCTTGTTTTAATGTTAGCAATTGCATAAGAGAAGGGGTAATATCCTCCACTTTTCACACAAATCTTGATTACTGATTTTCCCAATTTTAGATTCTCCCCACGAGAAGATAAAATATTACCTCATAAGAAACTTTTCTCATAACCGAAGTTGCAGTTCCCAGTTTTCGATACTTCACAGCAGTATATGACAACGTCAGAGCTAAGTTTTGAATTCCTTTACCTGAAGGTACTTTTAAACACACAAACTAAAAACCTTTTTATGTCATATGGCTCCCGTATATTCACATCATTCTTATTGGAATGTTCACACCCATATGGACCAACCTGAGGTGCCTGGCTCTTGTCTTTTACTTTCAAAGATTCTTTTGATGGAATAAAGCGTATATATATATATATATATATATATATATATATATATATATATATATATATATATATATATAATGAGTAATCACATACTTTTATTTCTTGAAAGAAGCATGCACAACGACTGTGCGATTCATATGCTGGGTGTGCCAAACATAAGAAACCCATAAACAAAAGACTTCAGGTGACAGCACATGATCACCCGACACGTGAAATTTTTACATAAAGAAATTAGGACGCAGTTGAAATATCACTTGGTCCTAAACAGGCGCGTAGCCACTGGGGGGGGCTGGAGGCCTGGCCCCCCAGATGTTTGCTAAGCCCCCCAAAAATTGTGGGTGTCCTAATAAAATATGCAAGAATTAAGGACGCATCCGGCGATCAATGCCATGACCCCCCATTTGATACCTAGGCCCCTTAAAAATTCCATCCTAGGTACACCCCTAGTCCTAAATCTACAACAGATTAAAAGATGGCTGCATCATACATTTTAGGGATGTATGGGCAGGAAAAGAGGGTTTAAATGTTGCGGTAAAGTACCTGCAATGCCTAAAACTAACAAATGCTTTCCACACATATAAAAAGCTACCAATATCTCTAGGAGTTAAATGTGGAGGGAGGGCGTTTACGCCATAGGCCTACAAGAAGACATGTCACAAGAGTCTTGCCCTGATATTTTCCATAATTTTTAAACAATTATGAAACGATTTTGCCCCCAGAAACCACATTTTTTGCCCTTAACTCAGCAGTTGTCTGCCGACCCCCAGAGCACTACCTCATACGCGTATGGTTAAAACCCATAGAACCGCCCATCTCTTCAATCTGCAAACGTTCCTGATTATATAAACACTATAGCGATGTTAATTTGCCATAGAAACAAATTTGTTCCTTGTTATTAGTGAAAGAACTCACTTGAGTGGACCCGGACTTGTCTGAGGCGAGCTGTACCAAGAAGAACGTGGGCCTTGTCTGCGACGAACCTTTCCGAGATACTGGTCACATCAAGCTCGCCGTTGCTAAGAGGATCCGCGTACAGGGTGGGTATAAAGGTCTCTTTTAAATATCTGTGAAAGAGGCTTCTCGAGCTTACCTTTACAGAAGGAAAAAGGGAACAGTTTTATAATTATCTAATTCTAATGTAATCACGTGATAAGTAGTTTTTTCACTGGCCAAAAAACAGAGCAATAGGTTTAACTAGTAAAGGAATAAACAGAATGTGTTGATACTCAAATGAACGACTAATTTCCAATGTTAAATGTCTTCATATTTTCTTTAAATGTTTGAAAAAATTATCTCCCTACCTCTTTCGACCAGTACAGTTATGTTATACAAGGTCGACAACGCTGCAAAATGACCTACTTGATTTTCGATGGGTAGTTATAAAAATTAGTTTCAAGTATCTACGCCGATACTTTGAAAAAGTGCTGAATAGGAAAAGTTTGAAGGAAATGCCTACCCTCTTAAGAACGCCCAGAGATAGGAATTTTAAAATAGGTTGCTCAATCCAGCCCAATACTTGAATCATTCTATTACATTTGGTAGCTAGAACTCATCCCAACACTTGAATGATTTTATAACGTTTGGGAGAGTGTTCTTTAAAGTTGTAATAGTTTTTTCTTGTCTCAAAATTAAAATGAGTATGATGTGTTTGTATTTTGTTATAGGCTAGGCTCACCGATGAAAGCGGTAGGATACCATTGTATTCTGCGTTGATAAACATTCCTTTACAAGACTTTATCACAGCATATGAACTGGAGTCCACGTTGCCATAGGCAACGATGAGCATGACGTAAAGATAGATCATGTATACTGATATTTCCTTGATGACTGCCCACATCTCGATTTCTTTATATCTGAAATATGAAAGAGATTTCGTGCATCAATTATCACTTCCTTTTGTTCTGAACGATCGTGAAGTCAGACGAAACACGACGTCTGCCGTGCAAGTAGTAAACAGGGCAGTAGAAAACAGGGCAGTAGAAAACAGGGCAAGGGGCGGATCCCTCACCACGGAGTAATTTTACCTTCTAAAAAGTTAAAATTTACCATCGCCTTAATGCATTGTAGTATATCTCCCCCCCCCCCCCCTCTAAAAACACTCGCCCCATCCGGAGGCTTTCTGGACCCACTTCATTGCCTGGGTAAGGGAATGCTGGTGTGTTCTATAGATTTTCTTTTCAAGATAGGGACCTTGGGCTATACGTAGCTCCTCATATTTTTCAGTTTGAAGTGTTTCTCCGAGAATTAAAAAAGTCAGTACTGAGTGTGTCTCAGAACGGTAAAAATACCTTAAAAATGTAAAAACAAGCACTTAATATTTAATCCCCTTCATGTTAAAACTTTTCCTACAGTCCAGCTTAGTGTTGCTTTAGATGACCTATTGAATTTAAATAAAAAAGGACGATAAGATCGCATGTTTTGGAAGGGCCCATTAGCGTTCCAAAGCCTACCTCTCTCTTTAAAGATAATAGTTCTCATTTCCGTCACCCATCGAGGAAACTCTCTAAATGTAAAAGAGTGAATTTCACTCTTCGATGATTGCCAACAGCGACCACTCTTTCTTCGAGTGAAAATTTCACTCTGCTGGGAGTGGTAATTCACTCCAAATGAGTGAATTACCACTCCGGGCAGAGTGGAATTCCACTCGAAACAGAGAGTGGTCACTGTAGGCAATGGTCGAAGAGTGAAATTCACTCTTTTACATTTAGAGAGAAGTAATTTCCTGTTTATCCTACGCTGTATGATGTAATTAAAAAGGTTTGAAAATCTGCAAGGTGCATGATGACAGTTTTGATCATTAGGGGCGATAAGTGTGATAGCAGTAGCGACTACAGTAAGTTTAATTGATGACGTCATATGGGTTGATGATATGTATGTTTTTAAGCTGTCCAAATGTAATAAAATTATCAAACCGCTTTTCTCTTGCTTCTTCCAGCGCATCAGTGTCTGGCGGTTTGACGGGACACATCATCTTCTGTTCCTCAAGCTGCTGCAACTTTTCTGGGTCTGAGAGCTCCTCTTCCGTCAACCTCTCATGAATGTATTCTTCATCTTGTTTGAGAGATGCAGAAACAACTTCCTCTTCTTTGTCTGGCTTCTTGATCACGAGAGCATAAAAGGTTGCTAGGCAAAGAACCTGAAAATGGAAGCGAGGAACCAAAATCACGAGACCAGAATTCTTCTACTTCTCTGTAAGCCGCATAATTCAAATATGTAATTGACTAAATAAAGACAATAACGTGAGAAGCAGACAGAATTACAAAAAGAAATTACTACAAGAAAAGCACGTTCAGTACAGGATTTGGCTCATTTTCCTGTCGTGGATTAGACTATCTAGATGTTTCTGTCGAGAGAGCAGACGATGTGTCGCAAAGATTGTGTGGTATTTTTCATTAAACTGTTGGGGGATGAAATAATTAATGCGACAAGGGAGCACAGCTGTCCACACACCCCAGAATGAAATCTCAGAGATTGCCTTTACTTCCATTTAGGGCACAATAAGGAACTTCTTTGCTGCTCTATATTTGTATACCACATTTATTATACAAGACAACAGTTTGCAGATTCTTTTGTGCTGGAGAATAGCCTATCAATGAATGAGCCAAGTAAATACGCTTATCCATCAGATGGGTTGAGGAGTACATTATAAATAATATTCAAATAATTCTATTTTATTCAAAAAGTTCATAATAACACGTCAATAATCTTTTTCATACCTTGATGGGTTGAGAAAACAAGATATCCTGTATCAACGAAAACACCATAGACTTGAGCCATTCGGAGGCTTTCTCGACTCCAAATGTTCCAGCAACTTCTACCGTAAAGAAGAAGGCCGTCCCAATAGTAACGACAGCGGCAAACCAACCGACAAATTGAAATGGCCAAGGTAACATGAACTTCGATTTCTTCTTCTTACCAGTGCTTTTCATGCCACCGACTAACTGTTGGAGGGAGGGTTTGTAATAGATTCATTAGCAGGACCACTGGTTCATTGATGTTGTAAATATCAGCTTAGAATTTTAAAATGATTATATTTTTTTTAAAAAATGGAAAGATTCACCGCTATATTCCCTTTTCAATCAAGCATAGCTTCAACATATCTCGGTTGTCGTTACCCCTAAAACAAATGAATACATCGAGTCACAATGCGCTCAGTTTTTCCTTGGGTGAAATAAAAAATACCTTATTACCAGTGGCGTATCTAGATATTTTTTGTGGGGGGGGGGGGGGAGATAAGCAAAAAAATTCCTACAGATTATTATCTTGAAGTAACGATGTACTATTTAAGCGTATCGCCACCATCATCTGGCGTGTAGCGCGCCGAAAAAATAGATTAAAATACCTCCGAGATTGCCTTAAAGGACACTTCCAGGCCTTGTCAGTGACCATTTTGATGTGTAATTCTGCTTAAAAACATAAGAAGTGTTGTAAGAAAACCCCTAAGAATATAATTTTAGCTACTAATTTCCGTTGTAAGAATTTTTAATTAAGGTGGTAAAAATTTCCGACAGAGAATAGAAATTTCCGACAGAGGCCTTCAGAGGCTTTGTGGAAGGGGCGACCGCCCCCTGCCTCCACTCTAGCTACGCCACTGCTTATTACATCTTCATCGAAGAATCATGATGAACTGACTACCGTAAAATGTAGAACTGCCAATTCTACAGATTTACAAACCGATGTTTATTTCAGGTAGAACAGTGTTTTCAAAGATACAATTGATTGACAAAAACATCTTTTACAGAAATGCATTTCAAAGCCTCGTGCACTTGCAATAACCTTTGGCTAAAGGGATTGTAACATAATTCACCCCACTGAGTGAATAGATTGGTGGGGTGTAAAAACAGTTTTTTAGCGCAGTCAATACAACATGAAAGAACAATCATTGTCTTATGAAGAATAAGTTGCCTCAAAGTATCATCTGATGCTTTCAAAAAGTCTTACATGCATCCCATCCTTGGTGATCCCTTCTCCTTCTTCTCCTTCCAGACCCTCAAGATTTTCGTTCTCCTCAGTTTCCTCAAATCTTACCCTCCGACTTCGAGCTGACTGGAGCACCCTCTTTACATCTTCCTCGTTGTCTAATTGCTGTAGTTGCTCCTCCAACTCTGTCACTGCCTTTTCATCCATCCTCTCTTCTTTGTCTTTCTCCATCTGCAGTCTCTCCTCTTCCTTCTCCTGTTCTTCCTCTTCTTTTGTTTTCTTCTTCTTTTTAAACCAAGAGAACCATTTGATCTTTTCCGGGATCGGTCTGGACAATCGGAACATTTGGATGACGAGCAGGTTAGCCGGAAGTACCATCAGACTGCTGATCACGCCTACACAAATTTCTGCTAGGGAGAACGACATAGGTCCGAAGGCGAAAGACGTCGAAGCATTACCGGCCGTGAGGTCGACTCCGTAGAAAAAGATGTTCGACATCATTGTGCAAAAGAGCAATGAGATGCAACAGGTGGCCCTCTGACAACGGGTGAAATGACTCTTGGCGGGACGGGCAAAAACGGAGAACCACAGGTGACCATCGCTGAGGTTACGGCGTGTCTTACTGTAGAACAGAAAACCGAAGCTAGTCAGCTCGCTTTTTCCGGCGACAGGAATGACTCTTTCGATCTGTCAGAGAAGACAGGATGCGTTCATTAAGATTAGAATACTAATGCCTATGTGTAAAAGAAACACGAGAAAGGTCGTCAACTAACCATCAAATCCCTCTTATCACAAAACTATCAATGTTAGATTGAGGCGATTAGTTTGAAACTTCGAATACGATGTATCTTTGTTCCTACACCTCTCCCCTCTCTTCTGAAAATGTTCCCTGGGTTTCTGATCACTTGCAAGTCTTCCCGGTTCGTATCTTAATGTTTAGGACAGAATTTCCCCTACATCATATCACAAAATAATATATAGTTGATGAAAGACGGTCATGCAGCCAGGATCACAGATAAAATTCCCTTGATAGCCTACTACTGTAGACGTGGAATTATTACTATATAAATTTTTTCACATAGTAGTATCGACCATTATATTATCAACATTTCATGTGAGTAGGCAGGTTAGTCACATTCTTTTGCTCCGTTTTAAGTACCAAAATAAACTTTTAATTTAGTACCCATTCTTAACTTTCGAATTTCATGGTTACGAGCACATGTTAACCATACCCACGAGTACAGGTGCAGGCAAATGTGTCAACATGTAAATGTAAGTAACACGTACACTGGCGGATCCAGGGCCTTTGTTTGGGAGGCGCCAAACTGGTGGTTAAGTGATATGGAGAAGGGATCTAAGGGGAGGGGGACACCCTTCCCCTTTGGAAAAAATTCTATAATTGAATGCCCTCAGATGCGATTTGGTGCAACAAAAGTGTGCAATTGCGAAGCTAATTTTCTGCAGTTTATTCTTTAGTTTTTTCAGCGAATTTTCGGAAACAATTTTTGGCCCACCTTGGGTGGGGCCATAAATTGTTTGCGTCCGTCAGTGACCACGTACTCACTATACAATTCTGTCATGTACTCACCTGTCCATCGTCCTGTTCGACTGCAAGCCACCGATCAAGCATGAAGAAATACATTTTATTCGTCGTTAAATCTTTAATCGACAAACGGCTCAGGAACCAAGCCGCATGCTTGCCTGTGTTGTCGTGCCAGATACGGATGTGTTCCAAGTTACCGAGATGACGGGGGAGAGCCATCACAAATGTGTCGATCCCGCCACGTTCAAAAGTTTTACGCTTCGGATCAATTAGGAGGCGGGGCCTGGACTCCTCCGCATCACCAGTCAAGATGACTGACACTTTAGCTGACGTACCTATCAAATATAAACGATTAAAACGTATATACTTACTCGCAAAAACTTGTTTTTCTCCCTTTTTATAACTTGCTGCTTTTGAACAAAATATCACAATTAAGATAAATTAGCCAACATTATGGCAGCTATAGTCGATAGGCCGTTATTTTGACTTATAATTGTATATAAGTCGAAGTGATGTCTCTTACACGCAAGCATGCTGGGAAGAAAAGTGTACCAAAGCAGATGCTGCATGTGCAAGATAGATATTTTGTGTAATCACGCACAATTTTCGAGTTTAAAATTATGGTTCTCTGGACGTCAGTCATGGTCAAGGAGAATTTCCTTTGCAGGAAGTAGTTCTTTTTGAAGTTATTCTCCTTAACTTGGACCGAAAAAGGTTGGGCAGTATGACGGTAAATTGTGGAAGACAATAAAACAGTCGCTCGAAAACTTCGTATCCGCACGGAAATATCCGTGGACTTGATGTGTGGTACTACATGGTACAGCAAAATCCAATTCATCTACTAGCCTAACCGTCATGACGAATCGGCCTCCCTAAAAATGGTCAGTTGTTACCTTCCTTGTTTTGCCTATAGGTGAACATTTCAGGTGAATAAGTGAGCTCGAACTTGAAGACACAATTGATTGAAACAAACAAATTTCACATATATACATTTGTAGAGTTCCTTGCATTTACAAAAGCTGAAGGCAATAGGGTCGGTAACATTATATATCCCAATTAGACAATAGAATAGTAGGGTATGAAAAAACAGATTTTTAGCGAAGTCAATGTAGCTTGTTGTTTGGACTAAAACATTTTATGAGTGTATAACCACTAAATTCAGATAACTTCAGTTTCATTGAAACGTTTCAAAGCTATATGCTGTGACCTAGCCTACTCACGAAAATATTATTCTCCAGGTATGACATAGTACAAATATGAAATATATTTAATTTGACGCGATAACAATTTATAAACCGCAACTATGCGAAAGCAGTTAAATGTACATAAGGCAAATGAGACAGGATCGATTGATTTAAATTATGTTGCTTTGAAGACAGGCCAAGAATTTGTGTCATTTCTGTTAGAACGCGATAAGCACTGTGGGTGACATCCCTACGCTGAAAGCAATTATACTGAGACATGCTGGCAAATGCACAAACGAAATGAATGTGTTTGAGCTATTGCAATATATGAAATATGTTGCCGTTGCCGTACAACGTGCAGTCAAACTTTTCCGTGACGTCAACTGGATGTGCTCTCAATTTGATTTATTGCCGTCTCATAGATGTATTACAGACTCAGACTTTCAGTTTTGTGTTCTATGAATATATGCAAACTAAATACGCGCCATAATGTTTTGCATTCTATTCTTTCACTAGTGTTTTACCAAAATTACAAACAACTGATATTATCGATAACCGATATATCAGTTCTCAATATCGACCGATACCGATCTGATGCCGATATTTGAGACATGAGTGCAATGTACACAGAACCAGATAGGCGATCACTTGCATCACCACGAAGTGTCGTTTCATTTACGTGGGTTAAAATATTAAGACCAGTAGCCAGACATAACACAGAAAACATAACCTTTGTATGAAATACAAGCCTAGTGATATCGGTTGGATAGTATCGGCACTTTCAGTAAATTTTATTGATGCCGATGAAAGATAAATATCGGAAGATAACAATATTGAACACCGGCAATCGGCCAAACAATATACTATCTACTAGACGACAAACCTCCTCCACTCTTCATTCCAGTGAAGACGGTAATCTCGTAGCTGAAGTGGTCCCTTGGATCGTTGTCTGGGAGGGGTGAGGACCCAGCTTTGACCTTGTCCCTCTGGTCGGCTTTCTTGGCCCACATGATCACCGAAAGATAGATACAAATGCAGCAGACCATGAATACAAATACCACTGGATTCTCGTCCAGTTTTGAGAAGGCGGAGTCGCTTAGGTCGATGCCATTCATCGGGACCGAGAATCCTCCACCGAATGTGGTCAAATGGTAGCATAGACATTGTGTGGCGTAGAGGGTTGACTTGTCTCCAACCTTAAAAGAGTACGTGAGATAGTTTACAATAGGGGTTTATAAATAGAATCGGGCACGGCATTAAGATATACACAGGTATTGACAATATCGAATAAGACATTGCATCATCAAAATATGAGAATTTTGCACACTCTATTGACTTAGCCAGAATTTTTTTCATGGGGTGGCACCACATATACGGATAGGTATTGTATTATATATATATATATCTATATATCTATATCTATATCTATATCTATATCTATATCTATATCTATATCTATATCTATATCTATATCTATATCTATATCTATATATATATATATATATATATATATATATATATATATATATATAGTAGGTAGAGTGACGTAGCGACTTTATATGAATGAGCCAAATCAACGTTGTAATAAATAGTCGCATAGATACCTTAGGCCATTTTTCCTCTAACAAAGCACTTGCCTTATACTGAAAGAGGATATTTATTTGTGAATGGAAAACTTAGCCTCAAGCAGGATTCGAACCAGCGACCTCCCGCATGCAAGGCGGATGCTCTGACCACTGAGTGGTAGAACGCGGTCAACTGAGCTTAAATACTTTCGAGTCAAGCTTTCCATTGTTACGTCATAGGAACGCGTCCCATGTAGTATTGAGTAGGTAGAGTGACGTAGCGACTTTATATGAATGAGTCAAAGAAACGTTTATGTGACTCATAAATATATATATATATATATATATATATATATATATATATATATATATATATATATATATATATGTATATGAAAGAAATCTACCCATTTGTCCGTAACGTAATCAGTTCTATTTTCATAGGTATGTTTGATTCTTCTACAGTAGAAAGGTACCTGATGAAGGCCAAAGGGCCCAAAGCTTGAAATAAATAGTGAAAGACGTATAAAGCGACGTCCATCTCGTCTTTGAACGTATCTCTTACAATATATAAATTATTTTTACTCTTCATTTTTCCGGTGGGGGAGACTGTCGGCAGCCTTGGGGAGTTGCCCCCCCCCCCCTCTAACTCCCACATGCCGCTAGAATTCAGTAGGCTCGTTGAGCCAAAGTTCCCCGGGAAAAGGCCATTTTCCCGGATGAAAAATATAGACGTATTCAGTCGCCTGATGGCTAAATCCTCCTATTGAATTCTAGCCCCATGATTAGCTATTCCACTGATTTTATAATTTTACTTAGTTCTAAGAGACAAATGCCTCACCACATGAAAATAATTAATAGGTCCCTACCGTACAACCTTCCGAATTCCAATCTTCCAGATCCTCGTCGTAGTACAGGCACTGAGAAGTCCAGGGGCGCAGGGCGTAATTCACTTCCCAGAAGTCAGTTCCGGCGTATTTAGTATTGGAAATGTAGTCTTCCCCAACGCTATGGTTAGTTCCTCCAGAGTGCTTAACGCCCATATAAACCGACACCGTGCTACCATTTCCATAGCTAGAAAAAAGGGAAGACCTTGGTGAGATTCATGTAATATATTGTGCGCAAAGCGGAAGTTATCCCCCTGCCCCCTCACACAGGATCTCTTGAAAATTTCTAACATTTAAAGCATCAATGAGTGAACAACCCTCTCTTGCCACTTACAGGACAACTTCCCCTACCCCGCCTCTAAAAGATCTGAGCCAATTGTGACGACATAACTTATCATTTAACGCAAAGCCAAATCATACTTTAGTATGGCGCTATAAAGCTATGAAAGTTGAACACTGCTCAACTGCAATGTCCGTGATTGGCCCGGAAGAGCAAGGGATAACCATATTTGGGTCTTATAGCTTAATATAGCTTGAAGATTTGGAAGTATAAACCAGCCCTTAAGACTACCTGTATAAGGGTCTGTATCCAGAAAATCTGACATTGGGAGCTCAAGCATCCCAAATGGAAGTGTTGACAGGGATGATTTATTATTTAACTTAAAATCGTTTGTACAATCAATACGTCAAACGGTGAGGACCCTGGGGACAGATCGCCCACATTTCTAAGTGTATGACTGTATAAGTTCTCCTGTTACCTGTCCAAGAGGGCATTGCTAAGGAAGCAAGTGTTTGGATCCGGGAACTCTTCAGCGGAACGGTTTACCAGTTCCCATGGCTCATACTGGTAAGGAAGGGTACAGTTGAAGTCATATATGTCGACTGTTGGCGCTCTGCCGATTCTCAGGTACATGTTAAACGTTACATTTTCTGCGAGAGTTCCGTTCCAGTCTTTGGCCGTCACCTCGACGTGGAGACTCGAACGGGGTGTGACATCTATGAAAGAACCACGACATATATGAATCAGGGAAACCAAACAAAATATAGGCGTGAGAACCGCAGACAGGGGAAGGGGCCAGGGCAGGCCCGTAGTCAAGGGGGGCCAAGGGGGGCGAGGCCCCCTTGGAAAATTTTTCGCCCCCTAGAAGATCAAATATTACCATTGCCGTAATGCAGTTTAATATGTTTCGCCCCCTCTGGAAAATTTGTCGCCCCCCAGAAGCTTTTTCGCCCCCCTTCAACACTTTGTCTGGCTACGGGCCTGAGCCATGGTCAGGGTCAGGTTCAGAGAAGGAAAGGGAGGTGAAGGGAGGGAGGGGGTAGCGGGCGCATGGGAAGGAAGAAGGAAGGGTGGGAGCAGTGGGTGTATCTACAAACCCTAAGCATAGCTGGGGATGGACCATGCTAGTGATGGATCAGGCTGGGGATGGGGATTTTCCTGTGTTGAAATGACAAACGGATAAAAAAATAATTGCGAAAGAATATTAACAGATAGGTGAAAGTCGAGTTTCTTCAACTTTACGTGGTGCATCGCATGTCGTGTGTGACATTTGCCATTGTTTCTTTTTTGAAACATCGTGTGTCTACCAGCCAGTTACCATAAATGAATACATACACACACTGGCGGATCTACGGGGACCAACGGGGGCCCTGGCCCCACCCAAAGGTCGGCCAAAAAATTGTTTCCGAAAATTTGCTGAATAATTAAGGAATAAACTGCAGAAAATTAACTTCACAATTGTACACTTTTGTTGCACCAAATCGCATCTGAGGGCATTCAGTTACAGAAAAATTACAGAAAATAGAAAATATCATTGTACCACCACTTTGGCCCCTCCCAAACCGAAGGCCCTGGATCGGGCAGTGCACTCACACATACACAGATTCCCATACACCCACGAACTGGTGTTTTCATCAAAATATTACGTAAAAAGGTTAACAATGACATCATATTAAAAATGCAAAATAACTCACCAATAATATGAATAATCATTTCGTCATAGGCCGGAGTAGTAACATTAACCAGTGTCGGTATCACAGAAAAGTCAGCTTGTGCGGCTGTCCTTTTGACCCAGATTTCAATTGGTTCTTCTAAATCCTTAATCACCATCTTTCCACCAGTTTCGTTCCTAAAGTTCAGAGACGCAGTCTCTCCTTGGACACTCGACGATTTGTTTGACCAGGTTCTAGAATTGTCTTTTTCCATCATTACCTGCATTGTAATAGAGCAGAAGTTTTCAAAATAGACGGATAGGTATTTTAAACGACTCTTGCATCACCCAAAACACAGTTAGGCGCCCGGGGTATCTACATTCACAGTTGGTGACTGCACTTTGTCAAGAGATTCAAACAATAGCCAGGGGCGTAGCGAAGGTGTTATCTTTGGGGTGGGTGTGGAGATTATGTTTTGCCGACGGATCTGGTAATGCGTAATGCGAAAACGAGCTTTAGCGGGTGGGGTCCAGGGCCCCACCTAAGGACCCCTGGTGGGGTCCAGGGGGCGCAGGGCCCGGAAGCTCTGAGGTTTAAGTATATCTCTGGGTGAAAAATTAAGTCTCAGGATGTATATATTTTGGTTCATAATGCATCATCAAATGCAAAGATTCCCACTAATTTTAATGTATTAGGCTATCCCTCTTGTCAAGCCGCTATAGCTTTAAGCGGTTGGGATCAAGAGGCCCGCCAGTGTTTTAGCCTGGACGTTTTCTCAATGCGACATTTACTGATCTGTGGCCTGGGGAGGGGTCTAAGGGGAGGGGGTGTCCCCCTCCCCCTTTGGAACTGTTTAGAATTTGAAAGGTGCCTAGATCGCAAATGGTGCAATATTTGAGTGGATTTCTGCCCTAATGAGGAACGTCAAAATTTACACCCGGGTAGAATTTGCTTGTCAGATTTTTTTTTGCGACATTTGTCGCCGTTTATGCGACAATTTCCCACAAATAGGGGCTGGCAAAAACATTGGGCCGGCCTTAGGGCCCCTGGTGGGGGTCCGGGGGCTTCGCCCCCTGAAGCTCTGAGGTTTTAGCTTAATCTCTCAGTAAAATATTAAGTCTTATGCATGATTGGTATATTTTGGTTCATAATGCATTATCCAATGCAAAGACTCCGGGTAATTCTAATGCGTTCGGCTATTCCTCCTGTCATGTCACTATAGTTCAGGAGCTGAACCTGTCGTTCAGAATTGGAACACTATGTGTTCAGCATTTGAACACTAGGCGCGTCATACGTTCAAATACGATAAGTGGATAGGCGTCCAGCGTTCAAAAAGGCTGAAAAGTGTTTAGAATCTTAACACAAGCGTTCAAAATATGCTTTGAACGCCACGATCTGAAGATGGGTTCTCTATCTGTTTCATTTCGGTGTTCAAAAGTTAAAAGCCTGAGATTGCAGTGAAGGGACAAAATGCGCGGCACGCATTATTTTTGCCCAGGATGTTTATGGGTAAACCGATCCTCAGAAGTTGCAAAATGTGTTTGCCGAAGTCAAGGTAAGGGTTTAGAAGACGGGCTAAGGATACCCTCTCCATGGGTAATCGGGTGCTGCTCCCCATGGTGATGATAAAAGTGAGGAATAATGTGCAGAAAGTGGTTTTTCAAGAATGTCATATGACCCGAAATAGTGCACCTATACGGAAGCCGTTAATTCCCTTTCTTTTCCCGAGTTGCCGACGGACTCAGTCACTCGTCTAATTACACCGACGGCCGTTGATACGACCGTATACAGCCGTCACATGCATAATCAATTTGCCGACGGGCCTTCAACTTGAATGGGCCAATTAGATGAACAGCCGAAAATCGAAAGAGCCGAAAATTGAAATAGCCGATAACAGACTGGCCCGTTCTCTCTTTCTCTTTTTTCTTTTCATTCTCCGTCTTCCCTTTCACTCCCTTCCTCTTTCTTTTCCCTTCTTCTCTCTTTTTTTCCTCCTCTCCCCTTTTCCTCTTCTTTTCCTTTCCCTCTCCTCTTTTTGCCGACAGACCGAAAATTTGCCGACGGGCGACCAAATATTGGGGGGTGTGACACCCCCACACCCCCCGCTCGCTACGGCCCTGACAATAGTTCAATAATAGTCCAATCTGATTGGTCAAGATAGGCGTAATGACTTGTGCTGGCCAGTGAAATACGATTTAATGTAGACCATTACAGACCGGTGTGATGACAATGACATTAAATTACACACAGTAGAGTACTCAGCAGAATATGGCCTTGGATAATTAAACTCAATACAGGCTATCTTTGTTTAGGAAATGTAGTAGATAAATTAGTTAGGGGGAAGACTCAGAACTAAACTTTTGAGAATTTTAACTGACTAGCACAAAGTAGCTGGCCGCTTCTGTAAAACATGACCAACTATATTCATGAACTTTTTATAGTATATTGGTGATCTTGGGTGGGTTTGTTCTATACATGCTCGTAGCCAGGAATTCTCACGTGCAGGGGAACCAACACTTCTAAAAGGGGCATTGACCAGGAATTTTGATTTTAGCCCCTGACGATAGATTTCCCAAAGAGGAGCATGATGGTCTACATAGAGAGGGGTGGTTGGCCCTAAACATGGAGAGGGGTGGAAGGCCTCATCCCTTTTTCTATGGGGATGCAGGTTTTAGAACCCTTTATTTCGTACAGTTTGGAATGAATTCTCTACCTGAGCATCGACAGAAAGCGTTGTAGAGTTCCCCTCTCCAAAAAGCGACGATGACTTTCCCAACTTAAAGCCAGACCCTCCTTCACTGCCGTATGTTTCTGAAAATAAAGTTGTGAGAAAAATAAGTTTATTATTTACTGTATTTTTATTGCTGTATAGTATTGCCTCTCAGTAGCGTAACTGAAGGTGCCCCCCATTTGTCGTCCTGAGATGTACATCATGTCGGTACATTTGCTGATCTTGTCGGTACATCCGCCCTGTGTGGACTTTTGAAAAATACTCAATAGGCATATCGCATATTTAATGATCGAGATACGGATTTTTAACTAAATTTCACCGTTCCTTCACCACTGAAGTTCTTTCTTTCGGAACCCCGATACCAGCGATTCCAGCTCCAGTCGTTCGTCGTATGCGAAAAGCAATATAGCGCCATTCTTTTGATGAAGTATTCACAACGCACCATATGCTAGTGACATTTTGCAACTTCGCCATGTTGGAGTGGATGGAGGAGGGGGGGGTCACGGGTGTGGGGGTGACTTGTTAAGTGATAACTCTTTGACAAAGTGTCGGTACATTTACCTTATTTTCATCCCTACCCCCACTTCTGTCCCCCAGTTACGATACTGATTCCTCTAAGCAGTACTATCCCACCTTGTCAAAGAAATAACTATTACTGAAAATCGAAGCGAAACCGTCAGTGCCTTTGAAAGGTTTTTAGACTTGCGGCTGAACCATTCAGTTCCAGAGTTTTGGCATTTTATTCCAACAAGAAAAACCTTCTAACTGAAAATTATTGGGAGTCGGTCCATAGCCCCAGCCCCCAATTCTGATGGCTCTGCAGAGAGGAGAAGAATTGAAAAGGAAGCACGGAAAAAGCGACTTGAAATTTACCCCTCCTACATTTTGCTGTCCACAATGTATCCAGAACATGCGAATTATTAAGAGACAAGGGTCAGTTTTCACATTAAGTTTGAAGAAAAAGTACAGTTTTGACCAACACAATTAAAGAAGCACGCTGAACACTTACTGTTAGTCATACTTTCGGTGAATGATTTGTCTACTGTAAGATTCAAGGCAGGAGAGTCCATGACAACAGCTGCTTGTCCTGTCACCATGTTAGAATTCACCGTGTCCATTAAATTCCCGGTAAGACTCTGAGTCTGAGAATTCATGTCTTTGGTCTGAAGAAATGAAACGAAATAAAATAGTTTTGCTCATGAAAAAGTGTTCTACAAGGAGAAATGGTTGTTTTTGTTCTAAATGTAGAGGGGTAATGTTTTTTCGTAAAGGTATGCAAAAGGGAGGAGGCGGTACAGTTATTTATCTGCATGAAACGGTCAGAATTCATTTGCTGGCAATACCCTATGAACAAACATTCCTACACTTGACTAACCCTAGGGGGTTCTCGTCTGAAGGGAGGGGGTGTCTGTGGGAAGTTATCCGGACACGGTCAGAATTAAACGCATGTTTATCTTTTGACAGGTTGCTATTGAAAAAGCTACAGAACAAAGTGCTATGAGATAAAGAGTTAAAAAATAAAGTGCCAGAAAATAAAGTGCCATAAAATAAAGTGTTCCTAAAATAAAGTTCCATAAAAAGGCATCTGTAAAATAAAGTGGTAAAATTATCATTTCATTTTGTTTGCTTCTTTTCAAAATAATAATCATACATCCTATGAATGTGATATAGAAGTAACTGGTGTAAAATAAAGTGATTTAAAACAGATTAATGCAAAACTAACTTAGTTTTTCGACCAGATACTTACCAATTGGTTCATTTCTTCTATTTCAGCACCACCTCCAGTACCATTACCAGCTGCTCTGGCTATGTTTGCTTTTGTACGGGCTCCATCATTAGCATTGCCTGTAATAAAATTTTATAACCACTCTATTTCATACTGACATATTATTTTTTTTACATTAATTTATTCGTTTAGAATATGGACCTTAAGGGGAGGATGCACAGTGCGTTCGGGAAGGAAACTTACTTGACCCTACAGAGTGAGAGCGTCGTGAAATTTTCAAGACTGTGTATAAATATTTTTTCTAGTCGTCTCTGTTATTTCATGCACTAATTGCTTTACAACTGTTGATATTGTAATGATTTATTTTTCCTACATCAAAATACCAGCACCCTCAACGGGTGCTACGAGCCCTCAGAATGGGAGCTCCTATATTTTGCCTACTAGAATGAGTTCTTCAACCGTTGGCAGCTCGTTTATGAAAGTTTTCACATTTGAGCGCTGGAGTATTCCATTTTAATTTCTTTATCAATCACCTTGTCAGTTTTAAGGTTACAAAATAATGAAAACATTTCAGACCTACAACAAATTGGCTCGCTTAGATCCACTCACAAAATTTGCGTCAGACTAACTTGGAATCTACTTGCCTGAGTTCATTATCTTCAACCACCCGTCCCAACACCCCATTTCTACCACAGATTGCCACTCTTGTCCTAGGCACGGATCCAGTGGCTTGCCAAGCACTATGCACCCAGGGTCAGCCTAAACTTACGACGCCCTTGCATTGCCAACTCGAAACAAATGATCCTTACAAAAGATGTGTAGGGCAACCCTTTATCTTTGTGCCTTGGGGTATTTTCCCCTGCGCCCATTCACCACACCATTGTGCAGACCAGTACTTACCAATCATACTAAGGATGCCTTTACCAGACTCCTCTACCTCATCAGCTCCAGCTTCGTCAGATTTCTCTGTTAACAAGTTCATGAAACGCACACCGGTGTCCATCGTGTTTACCTGTCAATGACCAAAATAATAACATCACATTTTGAGACTCTATAACGTCTTTAAAAATGTTTCAGTTTCATATAGCCTAATGATTCTTTTACATATAGGAACATGTTAATAAGTGATATAATTCCATGGCCGTACGAGACACTCAGATGTTAAAGTATGTGGAAGCGCCTCAGCAAGCCCTCCGGCCCCGTTTCGCCCGAATCTACGATACAACAGTAACTTTACAGAAAATCACATGACTTACAGCTGATGACGTACTAATCTCCGAGCCTTCATTGGTCGCCTGGACAAAAGCCGACGCTATTTGCTTCATAGCACCGACATTGTTGGGGGATGCAAGGGAGAGGGCGGTCACCATATTCTGTCGCATCTGAGAAAAAAAAAACATTTTGGTAAACAGTTATTCTAATATTGTGTCATTAGAAATAAGCCGTCGTATTTGGTATTGCGGACTAGAATTAAAGAAAATCAAATTTATCAAACATTTACATTGATCAAACTTATTTCGAAGCTTCCATTCTCTGCGATTAAAAATGAAGTTCAGTAGCCTCAATTTAAATTGAATTCCGTTCTATCATTTCTCCAAAGGGATAATTATATGACATCTTTGAAGGAATGAAACTTCCATAGTTTTTTTTTATGATTTTTATTTTTTTTTAATTAGGGATTAAAATGTGGCATTAGTAAATAAAATTCAGAGGAAATTTGACTATTTAGAGCCAAAAGGCTATTTTTGATTTGTTTAGAGGCATATTTGTTTCTTTAATAGACCTTGTGCATATGACGTCACAGAGCAGAAAGAGCTCCATTTCAAATTCTTTTGACTCAATTGTCGCTGCCTATACCCTGGCAGCAAAACTTGAAGATCATTAAAGATACATTTATAGAGAAGAGAGTTTCTAGAGATTGGCAGAGATTCAAGGAACCAATTTTTAACTTCTAGTCACTTTTTCTTACCCCTTCTCGTTCCTCTCGTGCAGCTTCCTCAGCTGCCTCCGCTTCGGCCGCTAACCGAGCTTGCTCCGCGAGGTAGGCTTCTCTCTCCTCCTCAGTCATTTCAGACCCACCTGGAACAGGAAGTAAACAATATACATATTGTTATCAGGCTTAAAAAGTCTACCTAAAGCCTAGGATTACAAAAACATATGTAGTTGTAGAGGTTGGAAAATGAATCTTTTCCATCCAACTCCCATTGTCATAGCTTGCTCCGTCGCTGAGATATAAAATGTTTAAATTTATTAATTTGAAATAGTCCATTGCGCAATAATTTGTGACGTTTTTCTTGTACAACTCCCATTCCCTGCTTTTGTTTCTTTTTGAAGTTGCTTATGTGACCTTGGAAACCTTCCTGTTTTCTCCCATAGCATGTTGCACAGAGGGGGCTTGTATATAGTCAAGTCGCCCTGTAACAGTAAGTGATCACATTTCACAAGTTGCAGTGGCTTTCGGGGAAAAATGACAAAAACAAAGACTAATTTTAGTAGTACAAAATGACGTCACAAAGGGTTCTGCAATCTACCATTTAAATTGAGTAAACAAACTTCAACATTTTCTATCTCAGCTCAGAAATATCCTGTGAAAATGGAAGTTGGACCATTTGGATTCATTTTTCAAGTTTTGTAACGTATATTTTTTTAAAATTTCAGACTGCAGGTACACTTTAAAACAGGGAGTTGCGACGACAACTCCCCGCTTGAAAGTACGTCCAATTTTCAATGTCCTGTGCAGCATACGGTACCGGTATGTAGCAACAACGACAAATGATATTCACTCTAAAATTTTGGCCCACTTCAGGCTCTTCTCCAGGTCAGTAGCCAGTCAAGGTACTAAAGGGGGCAAGAAAATTCCAGGGGCAAAAATATTCTTTCAGGGGGTGAGATATGCTAAAATGCATTAAGCCTTCCTACAACTTGTGGGAAACCAGTGACGCCGATAATCTTGATTGTTACTATGGTTATCGTGACGTATAAGTTTTTCGTATAGCCTAGATTTTCTTGTCGATTACAAGCCTACGAGACCACTTTCAGTTTGGTGGCTGAACACTTTTACCAGAAAGTTAAAGCATGTATATAAAATGGCATACATTTCCCCCAAAAAAGCAAATTTTCTGCCGATTGGGAGGGGACCGCAGCCCGAACTCCAACCCCCATCCCGCCTGTAGAGTCAGCTTCAGGCGCGTAGCCAAAGGGTGGTTTTGGGGTTTGAAACCCCCCATGGCCCAAGCTTGAAAAAAATACTGCCAAAAAACACATGATCCCTTTTAACTTTATTACGTTTGAGGAACAGAAATTGCACCATTTCGCACCTGGAGACCTAAAATGCCGTTTTTCCCCAAAGGGCAGGGGAACCCCTTCCCTTAGACTCCTCCCCCATGTTGCACACCAGCAAAACCATCCCATGACACAATCCTGGCTACGCGCCTGGTCAGCTTTAACATATCTATGCAAGAAGCCTACCAATAGCAATTATAGCATCCTCTGTGTCTCTTCTTCGCCTCCTTGCAGCCTCGTTTGATGTCGAGGCGGCGATGTTCAACATGCCAGCACACGCTGCTACAATGTTCGCCGCTCCCGCAGAATCCCCTGCGGCTATCAAGTCAGACATTGGGCTGTCATCTCCCGTCAGGTTCTGTAGTTTCTCTGTCATAGCACTTTCACTCAAGGCAGGAGGAGTTACCTTAAGAAATGAAAAGGCGAAAAAACTTTTTTGAAACCTTAGAATTTTGATACTATTTCATTAAGATCATCTCACCTTGGTTACATTAGGAACAGCTAAGATTAAAATACTTTTTCCTTAAAAATAATTTAAACACAGTTACTTACCTAAAAGGGCGGCGATTTGGTTTGGACATGGGGGAGGGGGGACGTCGGTAGGAAACCTCAGTATGATCTATATGTATATCTATTCATATACGTACAGTACACGTTTCACGATTACATGTGTTTAAATCCGGCTTTTCAACTAATTGGCAAAAGGTTGCCATCAAATTCGGTCGTACAGCAGACGAAGTCGACTGCGCGGCGGGCTGAAGCGCATTCGGGTGGACCAGCCAACTTTAATTTTGCTTTCGTATCCAACATTGATATGCAATTCTGCTTCTCACCTGTACACTTATTTCCAAGTCTGAATATGAGCCGATGGCGTCATCAACTCTGACCAGTATGTAAACATTGTAATTCTCATCCTCATAGCCCTGGGGGAAGATGGTGGCAGCATCCATGTACGCCTTCTCTCCTGTTTGAGAAAATGTTGATATATGTGAAAGATATGCGGTGGCGTAGAATCATGGTGAAATAAGGAGAAAGCGGATTCCAGATGCTGGTGAGGTGATTAAAATTTACGAAGTCATTTACCTGAGATAAAAGGGGGAAAACTTGACATTCCATACATGGAATTTATATTTCATAAGGGGGGCTGCAAATAATACGTCGATTGTCTAATCTCATTTCCCAAATTCTAATCTTTCACTAAAGGCTGTAATTTAAAGATGATGATATGAAAATTTCACTCAAGTATATAGGATGAGTATCCTCCCAAGTCCGCAGTCGGGAAGGGGGATATTTCGCCCCTCAAAGATAAAAAATTTGCATTGCATTGATACATTTTAGTACAGCGCTTCTCAACCTTTTTTACCTCGAAGACCACTTTGACTCTCAGAATTTTCTGAGGCCCACCTTACAAAGTTTATTCTTTTTTCTTTATTTTTTATTTTCTTCTGGCAGATCTCGCGGCCCTCCTGGGAGGGCTTCGCGGCCCACCGGTTGAGAATCGCTGTTTTAGTATATCTTTCCCCCTGAAAAAATTTTGCCCCCCCCCCGGAACCTATTTCGTCCCTTCAGTACCTTGTTTGGCTACGGACCTGCATCCTCGCTATAACTCCCCCCCCCCACCTCCGAAAAAATGCTGAAAAAAAGAAGCCAGACTTTTTTAATTCCAACGTTGTCCTGTACATTACCGCTGTAAATCCATGTCCACGCCTCTGTAGATTTAAGTCTTTGAGCAAATCGATAGTTGAGGGGCATGTCGGGATCAGACCAATCGTCACAGAAGATATTGAACTCGGTCTCCAGGGCAGTTCCATTGTTGGGCACTACTGAGCAGTTACCAACAGCTGGACGCTCATTTGTAATGAGTTCTACTGATGCTAAACCTGGAGGATGATAATACAGGAATATTTGCAAGTGTTTGAAACCATGGGCATCTTCAGAGAGGAACAAGGGAAACTTGCCCCTCCCCTGAAAAAAAAAAAACAATACACAAAAATTTTATCACCTAGTCACCTATGCCTGATGTACAGTTAAATTCAATGAAGCTAAAATATCATTATACCTCACTCTATGGTAGTTTAAGGTTTGTAAAGTATCAAGTAGGCTATTGCATAGTCGTAGAAAGCTGTCCTCAGCGGGGGGATGTACATTGCCTCCACAGGGGACCTCCATAGGTCCCCTGTTGGGGTCCAGGGGCTTTGCCCCTGGAACCCAATCAATTTAGTGCATTCTAGAGGACACAGATCACATATTTCTGATGTAAAGTTCTCCCCAGCTGCCATTAATAGGCTAATATCACAATTATTCATATCGAAAATGTGTGTCACATTTATTTTTTCTGCATACCTCTAAATATTGGAGGGCATCTGATATTATGTCCCCCACTAAAAATATTGAGAGGACATGTCCCCCCCCCCCCGTGATCGCCTTCCATGAGCTATAGAATAATATCCTGCGTTGACATGTCACTTGAATAAAAAAGTAGACTTCTTTTGCAAGCAGCTAGTTGATCTTACCGTAATTTTCAAAGCTAGGATTACGATCGCAGTAGATTCTAACACGATAAACACTCTCGTCTTCGAAGAAACCAGAATCCATCGCCAGATTTGCCATGGAATAGCCTGTTCCCGAATACTGCAACCACTGGCCAGCAGGAATGACCGTGTAGTAGGACCCTTCTTCTACGTATCGAATTTGAGAAATTTCCCACCTGTAAGAAAAACGTGAAGTATCCCAATCAACATGTTCATAGTCCAGGCCCGTAGCCAGACACGGTAGTGAAAGGGGGCGAGATAGCTTCCGGAGGGCGGAAATTTTTCAGGGGATGAGATAGACTAAAATGCATTACGACAATGGTAATTTTTTATCTTTTAGAGGCAAAATTTCTCCAGGGGACTTCACCCTCTGGCGCACCCTCTTGACCAAGGGTTTTTATAATCCCATATAGACTGTCCTCCGGACCTTTCGTTTCTGTTACTTCTGCAATTCCTTTGGTGTGGGAGGGATCCTCCTTTGGAACGTACACGTAGTTCAAATCATTTAGAGAAGAAAAGAGGGTTCTATTTTAGGAACCACGAGTGGAAAGAAATCCTAGAAACCCTAGTCCAACACTAAGGATTTTAATCAGTATACACATTGTGAGAGTGACAATCGATACCATTTTCAAACCTGTATCAATTAGGACGGGAGGAGAATAGTGGGGTGGCAGGATTCTCTTAAAAATTTTTTGTTTTCCTAGCAAATTTTAAATTACTTCTGCCTTATTACATTTTAACACAGCCTATCCCGCACACTTGAAAAATACTTCTCCCAATGGAAGCTATCCCGTTCCCTTGTAGTACCTTGTTTGGCTACAGGCCTGCCTATGTTGTACCCCAAATAACTTTATGATTAATAGTTTGTCACGTATAAAAAATCGAACTTGTTACCGAAAGCCCAGTCAAAATTTATTCAACCCACGTTTACTCAAAAAGGGGAACTATCGAGTATTAAAACATTATTGACACAGGAACTTTTGACTTTTTGAATTTATGTCAATTTCTTACTGGTAATATAGGACCATTCCTCTCCGTCCATCTACATTACGGGATTCCAGGGCGAAGCGACTTGTTGGATTCAACTTGCTCTTACAATTAGTCTTGCAGCTAATGAAGAGAAAGGAAAAAAATTTAATGTAAGTGTTCAAGATATAAATAAATATGAAGAAACAAATTATTCATTCAAGTCGCGGGGTTAAGGAGTGTTTCCTCGGGCCAACACGTCCCCTAATGTTTAAACAATATTCTCCTTACATTTGAATTGCCATTATGGGTCGCTGGCCAGTGCCAAATATATAAACTTTCTAAGACTACACCAAGGTATTAAAAGTAGTGACGCTGTGCTTTGTACGGCACAAGTCTCATTAAGTTTGTTCCCCTAATATTTTCTGGAATGACTTTTTTAATATATTTTTTGTCCAGCACAACTGTCCAAGTATGGCACTGTATATATTTGTTTTCTTTAATTCTCCGTACACTACGGTTCTTTGTTCTTTCTTCTTTAGCAGCATTATGCGGTTTTTACGAAGTAAGATTGCAATTCATAAGCCTTAGGCCTCCACCGAATTTGTGATACTACGTGTCTTAACAATAACAAATCTTAAAGACCTGGGTTCTAGTTAGGAATATTCCTAAAATTAAAGTTCCTTAACTGCTTAGAAATGATTCGTCCGAAATCATTCCTTCCTTCAAATATTAAGGGATAAATCAAAAGTGACATTGTTTTTATTTGTGAATTTCCAGCCAAATCAATTAAGAACATTTCTAAATCTACCAAACACCATTCCTAAGCCTAGGAACAACTTCAACATGAAGATAGGAATGAATTCTTCCCTGAAGTACTTTTACTTCTAAGTAACTCAACAAATATTATTTAACTTGCAAGTAAAATATCCGACGCACCTGATTTCCATTTGAGGCGGGTTACCAGTCGCAATCTGTAAGGTCTGATACGATATGGCCATTCGATCGCCTTTGATGACTACGAGTTTAAGTTCGTAATTCATTTCTTCGTGCATGTAGTAAGTATCAATTTGTATCAGTCCTTCCGTGTTGTTCAATTTACCTGTGAAAGTACAACATAACATAACAAATCCATTGGAACGATACTATAGACAACCAAAATTTCATTAATGATATCGTGTAAAGATGTTTACTCACATTAACCGGTAACTTCAAGTAAACTAAATTTTCCAAATTTATTCCTAATATTATGTAATCCCCTTAACGCCCCCCCCCCCCTCATAACGGACGAATCTACCTTCATGGAACATTTCAGATCGGCAGACAATTATCCCTACGTCTTGCAATATACGGTGAACAGAAAATCAAAATTTCCTTGTGGGAGAAGTTACGGAGATAACAACCATTTTGATCATAAAATTTCAGTAAAGTAAACATTGGACGACTATAGAGTGTGCTTTAATTACAAAGGTAGTACAAGTGACTTTACAAGACGACTTCTTACTTTTGTAAAAGCTTCCTAAGAAGATCAGGGGCGTCGATCCTGGGGGGCAGGGTTGGCAATTCCCCCCCCCCCAAAAATATTGGGGGCAAACATATCGTTTTGCCCCCAATAATGCAGACAGAGTAAAAAGGCAGGCAGCGTAAAAAACATATAATATTGTGGTATACAGGTGACTTTAGGGCTTCCAGAAAACGCCAATTTGAGCCGCCCCCTGTGGGCAGGGGGTTGTAGAATATGCTCACGGTATTTCCCGCCTGTCGTAAAAGGGAAGGACTTGCACCGTATTTGAGCTGTTTCTGAAACCATACTTGAACTTGAACCGTATTTGAAACCGTATTTATACTTTACCTTTTTATCTAGTTGACACTGTGTAACACGTTCGTGTTGGTGTGTCGTTAAATCTCATCTAACTATCTAACTAACCCAATTTGAGCCTTTTAAAGTATTAATGTGAATTTCCCATCTAGCCCTTTCAACATAATGCATATCCCCATATCCTATATGCTGTTTTTTTCAACACTTCAGATAACTATGTATACACTTTCTATTGAAATTAGCGTTGTATGAAAATTTTTGCCCCCCCCCCATTCCCAAATCCGATCTACGCCCCTGTAGAAGATTGACCCTCAGTGAAGCTATTACACAAAAATTATCACATCATCGAATTAGTCTGTTTAAACACAAATAATTTTCAAACGAATTTCTACAAGAGAAATCCATACTTACTTCCATATCCATTCCTGTCAAACCCATATCGGCCAAAGCAGCCTCCGTAGTCGTTCTTTTCGTGTACGTATGATATATTGACTCCTCCTGGTGATATCCGTTCTGTATAGTCACTGTTCCATTCTTCAAACGTTTCGTGTTCACGACGGCAGAGCCATATGTAGCGTAATCCAGAGCGGTCGGATAAGTCTACATCTGGGTCATACGTGTTGGTATAGCCATCAAGATCTATCCTATCATCCCATCGAACTCTCCTTTCGGACCCACCACCGATACTAGAGACGAGAGGTGTCGGGACGACTCGAATGAAGGTCGAATCCAGAGACTCGACGGCATTCTCTCCCCACATGGAAACATTCAGCTCAAATTTGTACAAGCCGTAGCCGAGGACAGCTTTCTTTATAGCCAGTTCTCGTCTGGTAAAACCCGACATCTCTGTGTCGCCTAAATCGTACAGTTCAGTCAGTTGCATTCTGGGCTCGGAAACGGCCCAGGCCCGCCAGGTGTACATAGCGTATTTTACCGAAGTGCAATTGATTTTGACAGCGGAGTAAACATAAACATCCCTCGAGGCGTAATACTCCCGATAACCTTTGCTATCACAGAAGGGGTAATACTTGTCACATTGATTCTTGGACTTGACGTTAACCTCCGGATAGAAACAAGGGCCTTTCGTGACTGATGTGAGAAGCGTAACGCTTTGCTCCGATACCATGTTGTGAGCTGTCACCTGGATCCTAAAGGCACCGACAGTTTGGAAAACGTTCGTCAAAGTGATATTGGGGTCACGCCCACCGAGAAGAAGCCCCTCAAGGTAGACGTTGCTGACTTCCGTAAACCGAAGAAACGGGTCCTCCATTAGATCGGGGTATCGGGCTGTGCATGTCGGGCGATGGCCCCAAAAGGCAATTGGATTGATGTCTGACTCTACATCCTTGAAATCGACGTAATAACAAACGTCTGTACCAACGTTACCAGTGTCCAGTTCAAATTCTATAGTAATATTTCGAGAACGGGGTCCATGATCGGTAAGGACGAGGCCTTCGATCGTTCGTTGCACAACAATAGTCTTTTGAACTTGCACCCAGTGAACCGGATTTGAGACATTTAGTGTGATTGTGTACGTACCACGTCTGGAGTACCACCAAATTGCCCGCGGCTCAGTTGTTTGAACAACCCAAGGGGGCTGAGTTGTTGTTTGTACGGTTGGCTGTGCACTGGTGGATGGAGCAGGAGTCTCAGTTGGGGGTGGCGGGGTTGGGTTTCGACAAATGGTCGGGTTCAAAGTATAATTTCGAGATATCAAAACTTGAGCAATTCTCAACAACGCATACCGATCTAAACAAAACTGATCTCTTAGCATGCGAATGATGTAATTCATGTTAACGGTATCGTTTTCATTTAAAAAGTAGGTATAGTTCAAGACAATATCAAGTGTATCGTTGACTTGGGTGGACGAATAATTTGAACATATTGCCATTTGGTTTAGTAGGGGCGGTCCAGTAGGGCAAGGTGTAGGAGGCTGAACAGTGGTCTGTTCTCTAGTCTGAGGGATTATGAAAGAAGATATGGTTCCATTCATAGTGCTTTCTTCTGTGGTCTGAACACTTTCTGTCGTCACTCTGTCGTCGTCCTGGGGTGTAGTCATTTTGGCACAATCTGGTTGGAGTTGGTACCACTCCATGTATAACACGTAGTCACGCGCAGCTAATTCATCTAAGGTAGCGTTGACCCACTCATCTATAAAGAAGCTACAATTAGGAGGCGCTGCCGTCCCTTCCATCTCCGGGGTGGTTGTTGGCATGGTTGTAGTCGTTGGTTGTAAAGTAGTGTAGTTCAAGGGAGCAGGGGTAGCAGGAACGAAGGTGGTGTCCCCAAAATCCCACGTGTAGGTCAGTCCAGTCCCTGAAGCATGTGTTGCAATCACAACAATCGCTTCCTCCAAACGGAAGTAGTTATGTTTCTCTGTAAAGCCCTCCCTGTCATAGGACGCATTTCCAAGGGAATAATCCCCATCTAGGATAAGTTCGTTGTAAGCAACCTCTTTTTGTAGCTGAGTAATCGTCTCGTATATATACACGTCATACAGTAATGATTCCTCGCTGATGAGATTTCTCATACTAATGGTGACATTGTAATGACCCCAGTCTGTGTAGTAGTGATTCACCGTCATGATATGGTAAGCAGCTTCCGTATCACGACCAGGATCCATCCTATTTGTGGTGAGATCAATCCCCGTGTCAATCTGACCGTCTCCCCAGTCGATGTCGTACGTGGCATCCGTCGGAAAGTGGAACTCCTTGCTCATGTGGAGATAGAAAGGTACACCGACATATCCAGTTCGAACAACCAATTGACTGAGCCGACGACCAGTCCATTCAAACCCACGGATTGGATACTGAACAATGACGGGGTCAGGCAAGACGTAAGTCTCTGATCCTAACAGATTTGTCGCAGTGACGGCTACATAGTATGTACCATGGTCTTTGTACTTGTGACGCCGGTACATATTGCCTCCCAATGGCACTTCTACGACGTTACCATCTTTGTAGTTCCAGGTGTAGGTCACTCTGGATCCCCATTTAATTTCTACAAGAAGGTGAGCTTTTTGGTTGACTCTTATATGGAGATTGTTACACGTGACCTTGAGATCTAGAATGGGCTGTTCCATTTCGATTTCGGCTGTGAAATACATCCAGCTCACTAAATTGGAAATGTTGACATTTGTGTAGTAAGGTCCGTAGACCGCTAATGGCATGTCTTGAACAACAGGGTTCTCTTTATGGATACGAAAATTTTCAGTCGGAGTGATGTAGGGGTTGAAGTAGTAGTCCACTGAAGCATCCGTAGGAGGTGTTTCAGGATCACCATAATAGAGGTACTCGTATCGAATAGTACCTACTTGTAGGTATGGGATGGTGCCCGGTGTGTATACCGTCATGGTTACGTTTTCTACTGGGTTCTGGACCTTGATAAGGTATACTAAGGTTTCATTACTTACACAACTCGAAGCATAAATAGTGACGTTATAATCACGTGCCACCCCAAACTGATGCCACTCCAAATAATGATCCCCTCTCGAACGACGCATTTCTAGGTCGTAATATTCCAATACCGTGCCGTCATGAAAGTCTATCGTTAGCGATAAATCGGATCCAATTTCCATATCAAATCCAATAGATATTGTTGTCCATGGAACAATGTACGGATCCGACACCCACATACGAAAATCGGTGATCGCGTACTCCACTCTGACCTGCACAACGTCAGTGAAGGGTCCGCTGACCAAGTTCCACGTAGTGACTTCCATTGGATAAAAACCGCGATCATCATATTTGTCCACTCCGATTATCACGTAACCTTCTCCCGAGGCTTCATGCATGTAATACTGGCTAGGGTCCGAAAGATTAAAACTGGTTCCGTTGAATGTACCAGAGAAAGACATATTCGTGCCAGAGTCAAATCGAATTCCAACAACATTAAATTCTCCAAACTTCATTGGAGGGGGTTGAATCAACCTGAAATTGGTGATTTCGATTTGCGTTACTGCAATACTTTCAATAACCATCCAGCTTACTCGGTTGGAGACATTGATATAAACGGGGTAGTAACCGATATTCTCGTAGATGGTCACGACACCGGCAGACAAACCTGTTGAAGAACAAAGGAAAAATTCAGTAACTGTAGGATATGAATCGTCATTTGAGGTGAAGGATGCGATACTACCAGCACCGTGATACTATCAACTTCATGTACTCCATTAACATTATTGGTTACCAGTTAATCAGTTACCCGAAGTGTCTTGTCTCTGGTTGTAAGAGTACAAGTGTAGTGCCTCTGGTTGTAAGAGAAGCAGGGTTTCCGTCAAGGGGGGGGGGCGGGGAAGAGGGGGATTTGTCCCCACCTTTCCAGAAGGAGGTAGGTAAAATCCCCCCTTTCATTTCCATAAAAAAACATAAAAAATTGTCAATATCTTGGTTTTTTACTTACGAAAGAGACACTTTTGCAACAATGTATGAACTTACATAAATAAATGGCCTTTAAAACCCTTCAAATTACACCAAATAGGGGCCTTGAAGCAAGCTTTTCTCCCCCTGAATCCACTTGTAACTTTGGCCTAGGTCATCATCAAGTTAGACTCAGGGTTTAGCAGTTATAAATCCCCCCCCCCCCTCCCTTTTGAGTTTCTGGCGGAATCCCTGAGAAGTGTTTATCCTTTGGCCGGATCGAAATTTAGGTTTTATAATCTGAGAGTACCAGCCCCTTAACCTGCTACAAATCCATTCTCACATGAACGGTTACAGGCAAGTTTCACAAAGCAGGATTCGGTCATTCGGTTACAAGTTGGCCTACTTCCTTGCCTAAAGCATGACATTAAGAGGTCAACAATTTCAAGCATTTTCCTCTTTTTAAATAAGGCAACTTCAATGACGTAGGGAATAGTTTGATAAGATGTGACTGCTATGTATATATGATTATATGTATTACCTACTTTCAAAATAACACTTAATTCCATTGTAAAGTATAACAGCCTACCGTTATGTTCTGCGGAAAACCTGTCACCTAGGTTCGTGCGATTGAAGACTAATGAAGATATATTCAGGTCTTCATCGTGCTTTAGAAAGAACGTGGGTATGATGCCATCACCTATATTTATTTCATATGTTACATTGGTTCCTGTGGAAGACAAAGAAAAGTATGGGTGAAAGGAAACTGGTCTAACTGAAAGGTAAGCAGCCTAGTAATCACTCCCCTTAGCCTTATACACAAAGACGGACTCGAATGCAAAATGGACGCAGAGGCCAAACTAGAGATTTTGGGCGGACGTATGGCAAGTAGTTTTCACAAACGTCCCCCATTCTACTTAAGCACAGACGTCTATGGCTAAGGGCATTGCCATCACTAATGCGTAGATGAATGAACGTACTCAAGCTCATTCATGCATACATTTTTGTCAGCAACGTTGACGTCACATGTAACACCTATGTGAAATTCTCTCTGCTCCTTTCTTAGACGATAAGATGATTATTTTAAAAATCTTCACGAAACGTATCTGAGCATCGTGGACTTCTTGAAACAACTTGTTTCAGGGCTGTTGGAAGCTGCTCTCAGCCGAGATGGGGGAGGGGCAGGCTGAACGTTTTAGACGTCTGTCCTGGACGGAGAAAGGTCGAAGGGAGGGGGTTGTCCCAATCCCTATGCAAAGGTTTTCTGAGTATTTGGGGCCTTAGATGCAACTTGATGCTAAAATTTTTATAGTTTTTTAAGTACATTTATTGAAAAAGTTTCATGACTTATTGTAAAATTAGATGTATTCTACAAAGGGGAAAAGTACGGTGTTTTCGTCCTTGTAAAGTGGGTGCGAAGCCAACTTAAGCCCACATATTACTGAACCCCTTCCCCAGTCCACGCGCCCTAGTGCGCCTTTGACTTGATTCACGTTGCACACTTCACCAATAGTTTTAGGGCCTTCCCAATTTCCCCCTCTTCTGTTTAGGTATAAGCCCAAATTGCTTGCCAGGACCCATCCCAGCCTCGCCTCTTGCAAATTGGCATCTGAAGTCTTCCTTACACATCAAATTTTTGCACCCTGTAACAAGCTGATCGTAGAGGCTACCGGCGGGATTCCCCTCCAGTTTGACTAGGTTTAGAGAGTTAAGAGGCAGCAGGTTTACTTATTACACACAATCTTATACTCGGAACCTGACGGGCGAAAGTGTATCCTTTGGCCACCGAGCAACGTTTGAGCAGAGCAAACCTAAATTGGACAACACCTGACTCGGAGAGTAAGAAGACTCTTGTAAGCCACACATGTTTAAACCCCACAAGGAATAACTTTCCTAAACAAGAAATTTTATTCACCAGGAATTTCAGGGTGATTTTATCGGGATTTGATCTGGAGACCTCTCGGATACATAACGTACCCTTGTGCCCTCTAGTAAACAAGCCAATACCTTATTACTGAAAGATAAGCTGAACTTTGAAAATTAGGTTAAAAGAATACAGTCGATTTTTCCTTATTCCGACTTATTGGTATTGACACAATCAATAAAAAATATCTACAGTATTACATGTACTCAGTAACAGTGGCGTAGCCAGGATTTTTTTAGCAGGGGGCTCTGGGGTCACGAACCTTTCCTGGGGGCACAATTTCTGGATTCTCTTCCTCTCTATAGGACTAATGTATGTAAAACTGTTCATTCCAAAATTTTCCACTGGGGACTCCTGGGGTGGCACGGTTTTGTCGTGAGGTGGGGGTGGGGGGACGTAACAAAAGCCTTACCTTGTGATATGCCAAAATTGATGTAGGTCGGTGATCCGAGTATTTTCGGTGTGATAGGATAGTCTACCCAGGTAGTCGGAGGAACAGAGTCAAGCCATTGAAAATCATAAATGCGATCCTGAAGGACGATGTTTTTCTGCAGAATATTTCAAAAGTAGAAAATGAATTGAGTAGAGAGGCCAGAGAGAAGACTTTACCCCACAGCGATAGACACTAAAAAGACAATGTCACGAATACTAAGTGCTTTAAGGGAAATACTGAATTGCCATTTTCAAGTGTACAACTATGTCCATAGTGAAAGGGGAGGGGGTAAACTGCCCCCAATTTTTCCAACTCCTTCCGGAAATGTTGCTTGACAGTTCCGTTCAAAAGTCACGCAGGAGCTGATAGTCTGACTGCACCTGATAGATTTTACCTTCTTTTTACCCACTTCCTTGTGGACACGATATTCTTTCAACCCCTACCTTAGAAACAAGACTTCGTTCGACCCCTACCTGGTTCGTATGGTTTCTTTGTAATTCCTTCTTGGCAGATCTTATTCCCATTAATCCCTTACATATGAGACAAAACTTTCTTTTAACCCCTTACACGTTAGATACGAATTTCTTGAACCCGCTACCTGATAGATATGATTGTCTTATAACCATTATCTGGGGAAAGTTGTCTTCCTTTGAACAACCTACCTGGTATATCTGCCGACTTATGTCGTTGTACGCCACCAGTGTGATGTTGTATACACCATCGTCTGGCCACGTGTAATTGACACTCATGTTCTGCGTCACTATTTCGTCACCGTTCCCGAGGTACCAATGATACCACACTTCGGTCCCTGGATGTTCATTAACGTACATGATTTCATGTTCATTTGTCACAGCTTGACAGGAGAAAATAGATCAAACAAGATCAAAATAAAAGATGGCGAATACATAAAACAGGGATATAAATCAAGGTAAATGTCGTCATACACGTCACCGCCCTCCACACAATATTTTTTGACCCCGTTATCCCTCTCCTCTTCTCCCAATTTCATTTCCATGTGAGTGGTTTTAGCCTTAACAATTGTCAATTTGTTCTTCATTACCATCCTGAAGCTAAAGGCATTCGTCCCTCGTGAGAGGCATTTGTATCATTTTCACTTTGTCTGAGCTTATTTTTAGGCGGTGGGAGGAGGGTGGTGATGACACGCTAAAGACCGGCCCATACTTTAACATCTATCGACGCGATTAAATTTAAATGAGCTATACATGGCGTAAACGAAGCTTTATATTTTATAGCTATGATGGATTATGAACCGCGGGAAGAGGATAATGATTTCTAGGCCAACCAGTGTTTCCACTCTTCCCGAAATTACCCGAAATTCGGGAAATTTGGGTGCTCTTCGGGAAATTTTCGGGAAGAGGAATTATTTCAGGAAATTTCGGAAAATTTGGAAATGGCATATGCCCTATGGAAATAATGTATGGCTTGACAGTGTAAAATCCTGGATTAGCCATTAAAGTAGCATAAAGAAGCGTTATCGAAAATATCAGGAAATACCATGCCGATTTCAGGAAATTTTAGATTCCATTTCAGGAAAAATGAATTCAGGGTGTAGAAACACTGGGGCCAACATCCCCACTTTGCATAAAACGTAATCCCATGCACTCACCAAGTTCGGTTGCTTCAAAGGTTACATTTATGATGGCAACCATGACTTTCAGCCGGTAGGAGTCCGTGACGTTATTATTAAACGTGTTACTAACGTTGATGAGAACATCTCGTCTTGCTTGACCGAACGTGTAATTATGATAGACGTGAAGTGCAGATGGTCGCACAACATGGGCTCTGAAGGCATGCTTAAAGTTGTGCGCACTCGAACCAGACGAACCGAAGTAGTAACCGGAACTCAAGCGATTACCAAAGTTGTGAGTAGTTGGAAGAATCTCAGACCCGTCAACGGTGACGTCAGCAGTGACATAAGCTAACTTCCCATTATTGGAGTTGTACCAACCGATCATGTCTCCCGGTTGGACATCCACCTGGTCTTGGCGGTCGAGGGTCCAAAAGTTTTGTCCCGTCTCGGTGACGGTGAATTGATGTTCCGTGAGGAAATCGTACTCATGTTGGAGAGAGTTAAACATCAGTTTTCCCGAAAGCGAATCGTCGGAATCTTTGATACAGTCCCGACGGTTGAAGCTGAATCTGCCGACATCGGTACAATCCTTGTCCCAGACGCTTTTGTAATCCAGACAGTCTTCCCAAAGCTTGAGACAAGTCATAGAACGGAAACAGTAACGCCTGTTGTAAGCGCACCTTGGACGATATACCTGGAAAGAAGAATTTGAAACGTTATCCCTTATCCTTAAAAGCTCAATAGGGAACAGGAGCCTAAAAACTACTTTAAACATTACATCCTGGATTATCATTGTGGCCCTTCGAGTCATAGGTACTTAAGTGTAGCCCATCGATTGTTCTGGTTCCCAAATAAGTCGGTCCTCCTGACTACGATTGGTACTGAAAGAATGACACATTTGAATAACTTAAAGACTGACACTTATCACCCCAAGTGTATTTTTGGTTAGGGGTCATCAAAATTCTCAGTTCAGTGGTGACTGCTCTTTGATTGACATTAAAAAATGCAAATTCAAATGATGCAGAGTAGCTCACATTTCACACAATGCAGAGTGTTCTGATTACACATTAGGGCCTTGTATATGTTCTCCGGGACATGACGTAAAGCAATAAACTAGATTTGTGTTTACACAAGGAGGTGCTTAAAACAGTTTGGGGAGGGGCTAGAAGTTACTTACTTGGGAGAATTGGAACTGCCTGGGAGGATGACGAAACTGCCCTTTAAATAAGTTTAGTGAACACTACATAGGCGAAATGTACATACTGTAGTACGGAGTTTAGTAGTCAGCTTGATTTGCAACTTGGAAAGAATATATTATGGGGACGAGAGATCTCCATGAAACCAAATATTATGCTTGTAGTAGCAATGCCTACTCAAAACTGCATTATATCAAACTTCCATGTTCACTTAGCGAATTTGTTTTAATATAATGTTTAGCTTTAAACACTGGCAATGACACCTTTAGAAATGGATTCCAAAATAGTTCCGTAAAGTACGGAAGCTTGGTGTGAACATTTCCTCGAGACAAAGAAACTTTACCTGAAACGTAATTGTTCCAGTCTGTATGGCATTGAACTCCCATGCGACCAGTCTCCCGCTAACTTCAATGAGATCATTTGGTTTTAGGAAAACTCGTGAAGTTGGCTGGTTGTTGAGGTCAATATTGTGATCGACTATGTCCCCATATTGCAAAGCCTCGGCGTCTGGAAAAGAATGGGAGTTAAATTATTCATGAGCCCTTATCTGGCTTTACCCATCCATTATATAAGGTTTGTGACGTGTGATGTAGGCAAGAGAAAACACGAATGCTATACTTTAAAATTCTGAAAGTTTTTGGAGAAGTCGTCAATTCAAATTTCAAAAGAATTTATCGTGCTCCACTCACTTCCGGTTTTCCCCGATTTTTTCTCTATCTTTCTCTTTTTTTTTTTCTGAAGTCCCCCAAATGAACAACAGAGTTGGGTGCCGTATCCCCGTCCTTTCCTCTCTGTGCAGGTCTTGAACCAGGGAAGTACTGACTAAAGTACCTGGTGTAAATGACACATGAGAGTCACGGGGAAGGGTCCCTGCAGGCTTGTGGTCAGACAAGGTACTAAAGAGAGGGTAGCTTTATCTTTTAAGGGGGAGGGGATACTAAAATGCATTAAGGCAATGGTAATTTTGAATTTTCTAGGAGTAGAAACCATTTTCTAGAAGGTGTAGTCCATACCCCACTCCCCGTCTACTGGTTAGATTCCAGATCTGTAACAGTTTCTAAAGCTGAGCCTGCCGAAAGAGGTCCCTCAGACAAGTGGTGTAAGCGTCTAAAGTCACTCGCTTCAACGACTAAACCACCCCTCAATGCACAGAGAGGAAAGGACTGGGATATGGCTCCCAACTCTGTTGTTTATGTGGGGGACTTGAGAAAAATAGAGAAAAAATCGGGGAAAACCGGAAGTGAGTGGAGCAAAAGTTTCACCCCTGGAAATTGTTGTGATACTCGATGAAAAGTAAAGAAAAACAAGTTCATGAACCAGAAATAGAGCATGAGGGGGTTACTTTACTGAAAAGTCAAAGTTCGTCTACTACTTTGAAACCGTACCTTCGGTATCGAAAGTCACAACTCGACCGTCGGTGAAGTCCACTGTAGCAGTTACATTTGTGCCTTGAAAGAAGTAAAATTTACACGCGAAGATGACGTTATACTCAACGGCTGGTGGACAGTCTATACTGACGTCCACTAAATCGGTTTCAACTTCAACCAGAATCCGTTGGGTCTCTCTGTTTAAGTATATGTCTGTGGCTGCACCGTCTATTGCATAGGTACCAGGTTTTCTGTCAAAGTGAGAAAAAAAAACTGAATAGCAAACAGGAAGAGACTTTACTTATTGGTTGAAAATTGTAAACAACGGCGGCGGATTTGGGGCATTTAGTGGACGCAGATGCTCCCATGGTCCCTGATAGCACACTATATTGGCGCCCTACGCATGGTAGATGATCACCTGAGACTTAAAATACAATTTGATGCCTTCAACAACACTCGTAAAGACAATCGAATCTTACCCATAGAAGTGTGATGTCAATCCATCATTGAGACCGCTGAGCGAGAAACCGTCCCCGAAGTCGTAAGTATAGGTAACGCCTATTCCTCTGCTCACGTTACTGAAGATTGTAACCTCTGAGTATGTCCTCTGTACAACTGTGAGAGTGGAATGAATGATGGATACGAAAAGTTAACCCACAACCGAATGTAAAATTGTTATTGATGCAATGTTATTACGTATCAAAAAAACTTCTATAATTAACTCAAAATGGGTACACACGAAAAACCATGACTTCTTTGTAATTCGATGATGCTAATGTATTAGGAAAAGGGCACCAGTATGTGCGTGTACTGAACAACGTGCAAAGCTGTGAGGTGCTTGTTTGAAGTTTTAAGTTTTGAACTTCACTCCAAACCATACTTTGTATGATAAAGGTAAAATTCACTATATGAATTCTTTTCTATACTATATCATCTTACGTTGTTAATGTGGAAAGTTAATATTACCGATTTCATCCAGAACATATCCACCAAGCGACACGGGAACATCGTAAATTTGATTGTGAAGGTCTCCACCACAAGTAAAATACGGGTCACCGGAACATGTATACTGACAGGAGGTAGAGTTACCGAAGCCGTATGATCCATAAGAATTTCCACACCAGCAAAGATCTCCCTGCTGCACAGCAGCATAACTAGATGAGACATAATAAATTTAATGTAGGTCAATCGAAAGACTTGAGATTCCATGTTTTCACAAGGCGATTTTTTTAGGTGGTGCAAATAACTGATAACAATTTGATAATTAACAAATATAAAGCAATAACAATCAAAGTATAGGCTAACATTTTATGTTTTACGTTCATATTTTCCAACGTATAGCCAATTTTGTATTTTACCTGTAGGCCAACTGAGAGCAGAGGCCAATGCACAGACTCGGTGACATTTCGTCTTGTCCGTAAGATCCTGCGTGGACGGACATTTCTCTGGCAGAAAAGTCTTCTTCAAAACATCCCTTGTAACCTGTTATGAATAGATGATACATTATAAAATATAGCTATAGGTAAAGCCCGACCTCTTACTGGATTTGCGTTGGAATTCCGCTGACTATCAAAAAAAAAAAGGAATAAATAACTAAACAAATTAACACACTCACTCCCGCACACACACACACACCAAAAAGATATGAGCACACGGATTCAGGGCCGATCTAGGATTTCACAAAACGGTAGACTAACTCCGTGAGGGCATCAAATGTACGAAGCCTCCCTAGAGGGGTTTCGGTTAATATTTGAAATTTAGATATTTAAATGGTTTTTCCTGGCATCTAAAAATCAAAATAGGCACACAGAAACATTGTAGTGCAGCTTTGGGATTGTCTCAAGAAAGAAACTGGAGCCCCCAAAAAGGGCGACTGGAGTCGGACAAACACCCTCTGGATCCGCGCCTGGATTATAGAACACAGAGACACCGTTAATATGGCCACCTCAGCGATTAAGTTGTGATGCATTTGTGCAAAACGGGTACAGACTCAACCAGCACAAGTGCCCGGCTTTGTTGGAAAGAAAACCATTCTTTTTCGCACTGATGCTAATGAAACTGTTGTTTATATTTTATTGTCCTATTTATGACCATCAAACCCGGGAAATTGTATGTGAGGGCTCATTTCCTACTCAACAGAAAACCTCCTTCCGAAGACACACCTTCTGTGCATTGACGTGAGTGGTTGGCCCTTGCGAATAAGTCCACACCCACTTCTCTAAACCCTAGACCGGCAGCCTCCCGGCAAATTCCCAAACGGACAATCCCTCATCCCCCCGACAACTCCCCGGGACAATTCCCTGCCAGGACAAGTTGAATTTTTTTGTGGGGAAGTTGTCGAACAGTCCTGGGTGATTTGTCGGGGGCGGTAGTCTGGTCGCGGACCGACCACTTTAAACTTCTTGTTGAATCCAATAGAAACAAGAGTACTAGAAAAAGGAATAGATCGCTGCTACGGCCGAGTGGATGAAGGCAGAGACATGTGAAGCAATAAAGATGCCGTAAGGTGGTTTTTCATCCAAAAGTAATCTACGGATGTCCCATCTGATCTGTCCTTTCAGAAAAAGAACCCAAATTTGGTCTAAATTGTTTTTAAGTTAGCCATCCGACATGGAGTGGTATTTTAAAGTCATAAGGCCATAGGCTTTACTTCCACTTTTCGCTTATTGTCGTGAAATACCAACACTTCAAGGGCAGAATAGTTAAGATATTGCAAGTCATTATCACGATTAATCGCGGTTGTAAACTTATGAATTCTGTTTTATAGCATCATACTGTGGTGGAAATTGTAACGACAGTGACCAAAACAAATCTAGAATTTTTTAAAAACTAGAAGAGATAAGGCCAGACTTCTCCCGCCCAAAATTTCAAGATTTCTTACTTTCCTCGTTTTAAGCTAGTACCGTAATTAATGAGTCTAAATTTGATAGCGGCAATAGGCCTATACAGGTCAAGCACTTATGTCATGAGTTTAGCTTACATAAGAACATTTGAATTCATCTCATCGTGATTTTTTCCTGAGGAACTTGGTTTCTCATAGGGTTGAAAAGTCCAGCTACATTTTTTTTTACCCTTAAACTCATCTTATCCCTAACATGAGCATTAATTTTTATTTTTCATAAATTCTATGGATATTTCTGAAACTGTCCTCCTTAGTCCTGGGGAAAAATAGGCTCCCCCGCTCCGAAATTTAGGGAGAATTACATAGCGTGTTCTATTATAGCAGCCGATATAAAACATTGAAACGAACGTGCGCGAAGAGTGCACTTTGCGTGAGAAATATGCGTTCTTGCCCTCCGATGTTACTTTAAAACAAGTTATGACGTCATCAGTACCGATAACTCAAAGCCATTCATTAACATTACCATACACAACGAAACTTGCTTACCGTACGTTGACAATATAGCTTGCAGTGAGTACGCCCTCTCTAAATCAGAGGGTATTGTCAGGGTGTCTCCCACAGACGTCAAGGAGTACACAGAATCGGAATGACCTGTGTACTTGATTGACAACAGTTCCGAACCACCAGAGTCAAATCTGATCCGTGAACCAGCGCTGTTTAGTCGCCAACCAATGACATCCCCGGGCTGAAAATCGAGCCATTGTGATTCGTCTTCAAGGGTATACGTCACAGCTTCATTGGTCCTGTGTCCAGATGGCACTTCAATTTCCCCGATTAAGGTAAACTGGTTTGATACGCCAGTGGGGCGATAAACGCCTGGGCGAAAGCCACCAGATGTTACGGCCCAAAAAGACCACCCCTGGATGCGACCATAACAGGTGAAGGGATTGTTGTCAAAGAGAAATATGTAATTTCCTCCGTCATTGGATCCCCTCACTTTCACATCTGGTCCATGTGTTTCCGATGGGCAGGTAAATGTGAAATCTATGGCATGTGAAAGAAAAAAAAGGAGAGCAAGGTCTGTTTATTTCGAAACTGAATGAAAATTGTTATCAAATGAAGGTAATCCATCGCCTACTTTCCGTTCCTGTTTCACAGAACATAATTATTGTTCTTAACGACAGTCAACAAAACTCCGACATTAAGGGTCAACCGACACTTTACCCATGCACGCATGAAGCCCCCTCCCCTCTCGTTGAGGATTTAACACCTTTGCACATTTTAATACCATAGTAAGATTAGCACATGATTCGCCATCCCTTCTCTCCCCTTCTCTCCCCTTCTCTCCCCTTCTCTCCCCTTCTCTCCCCTTCTCTCCCCTTCTCTCCCCTTCTCTCCCCTTCTCTCCCCTTCTCTCCCCTTCTCTCCCCTTCTCTCCCCTTCTCTCCCCTTCGCTCCCCTTCTCTCCCCTTCTCTCCCCTTCTCTCCCCTTCTCTCCCCTTCTCTCCCCTTCTCTCCCCTTCTCTCCCCTTCTTACCCCTTCCCTCCCCTCCTTACCCCATCCCCCCAAGTTATGTCAATCTTTGCGAAATAGGTTACTATGAAAGGATCGTCTCAGCAGGCTGACCCTTCTTCTTCGTTAATGAAACATGACACAAATCCATGCGACAATGTAGGTACGTAGCTACAGGGGGTGATGCCCGTGTAGACTACCGTTGCAACACTTCTTTTTGACAAATACATTGCCAAAACGATGTAGAATACACAATGAACATTCCTGGTAAATTTACCCCGCCCTTCTTCTTGCAGTGCACGTGCTCCACCCCACCCCCACATGTCACAGAATTCGTGCTATGGACCTGTTTTCTCCAACCCTTACCTCCATGTAAACACTTAAAGACATTTAAGATTTGATAGTGCGTGGCTCAGTGATAGCTCACATCATTATGTATATACATTTTCAAAAAGTACTCATCTTTCAATTTTTTACAAGTAAAGGCGTTTATAATGAAGCATTTTGTGCTCTGGTGTCCTCGTTCATCCTCACCATGCCGCCCTCCACCCATGCGCCCTCTCTTTGTCTTTCTTGACAACTTTTCTCCTGTATTAAGTAATGAACGGATGTGACGTCACTTACCTTCGTCTTCAAACGAAACTTTCAGGGAGTACGCCCTCGTCATAGTTGACGATACCGTGTAAACCGTCCCCGGAGATATAGTTGTACTGAAGTCAGAGATGCCTGCGTAGCGTACCGTATGTGTGTCATACGTTTGGTCATAGTGCAGGGGGAAACTCGAAAATCGGAAACCGATCTTGTCACCTGGTTGAAATGCAACACGATCGGAGGACGGAACAGTGTACACGGTGTACCCTTGCGTGGTGCCTGCAACGTAATTTTCACCAACTAGCTTGTAGTAATTCCCAGCAGTATGACGCCACACTCCCGGTTTCCACGCAGCGTTAGTTGTACTGTTACACAAATGTAGAAAAAGAAGCCGTAGACACTTAAAACTTTCTTCCATTTGTCAGTTTTTGATGCAATTTCACTAAATTTCCTACGTCGAATTGACGAATATTTTAGTATTCTGCTTTGCTGAATTTAAACACACGTTCGCTACACTGCTTAAGGACATGGAATTTGAAAGCTACATCAGTGACATTATTAGCACTCTTACCACAAAAAGTTGTCACATCTGATGTCTGAAAGTAAGTGAAATATGACGAAGGGTCTAAATCTAAGCCGAGAGGGCCCTCCTTTGATTTCTTTGTTGGGAGATGTGATGAACCTTCTACATGATGCTTCACTGTAGAGTACATGCTGTAGTGATATACCGTACCCAACCAAATTTCCCTACCAATCTGATAAAAGGTAAATTCAAGGTCTGGAAAAATTACAACAAGTTCTGTGCAATTGTATTAATACAAACCTTTAGAATTTCTACAAATGTCTGGTTATCAGAATGGTATAGAAATTCTCCGGAAATCTAAAGACATTTTCAAGTATTCTTGAAGGATTTCTAAAAAATCTTGTGAAGAATCTTTACGTAATAAACTTAAAAATATCTAAAGAATGTTATACGTCTATGTAATTTCAAGTTTTCTATAGAATTTATGTATAGTTCGTGAACCTAAAAGATATGATCTATACAAATTTTACAGACAAATGAAAAGTCTACATGAGACGTTTCAGAGATTCTTTAAAGATTGTTTAGAGATAAAAATTTAGAGATTCCCCAACTCAATTTATAGAAATTATTGAGACTTTTCTTCAGGAAGTCCACAGATTTCTATGAAATTCTAAAACTCTAATGAAATGTGAAGAAATTTGAAGGATTTTTTCGATAGAATTGTAAGGGGCTTATTATATTAATGAATTATTTCCTAAAGTTAATTTATACCCCTAGTGGAACAAAGAAATATCACTAGGGAAGAACTGATAGGATTCCCGTTATCCCGTCTTAAAACTTCCTTTTCACAAAACGGCCCCTTTACAAAACCCACGTAGTTCGCAGTATGACCCCATCCTTTTACATAACGACCCCTCGAACCTCACCTAGGGCTTCACATAACGAACACTCCAATTAGTAAACCAACCCCTTCAATTCATATGACCTCTTCCGATCTTTTATTCCGCATAGGTGTCCCTCACATAACAATCCCCTTATATTAAGTCCTCTCTACTTCGCATAGCGACCCCAACAATGCACATAGCCTCATTCCCGCAGCGCCCCTTCACATAGAGACGAGATTCTCGTTGTGACCTGCTTACCTATAATACGTCCATTCTTTCACCTTGCCGTAGCACGACAGCTCTACGTCATCAACAATCACCAACCTATTGGTTGATTCCGACATCAATCTGTTCTTTATTGGAGAAAACTCGATGGAATCGATGTCACAGTAACTCTCCTCTGAGGTCAAAAGTCGAAGGAATAAAACGATGTGAATACGAAAAGAGCGGTCCCCTTTAAAAGATTTTCAAGCTCCTCCCACTTTCAGTGAGGAGTTAAAATGCAAGTAGATCATTTGAGTCTCACAATCAATTGTATGCCAAATTCGTATTCAAAATACTTTCATCAGGAAAGTCGTAAGATGCCCTACAGAATTTTTTGTATTTTTATTCTATCGATTCACTGCGCACTCTGCTTCCCAGTGCAACACTAACCATGCATGCACATTAAATCAGACTGAAAGTGTAAAAAATCTTTAATATTAAAAGAAAATATAAAAACAGAAAATCTCTTTAATCGTTCCAACTCCCATCTTCCTAGATTATTCAGTTACTGAGTTATAAAATGTTGAAATTTATTCACCTAATTTGAAACAGTCGACTGCGCAATAATTTGTAATGTCCTTTTTGTGCAACTTACATAACTTGCTTTTGTTTCATTTTAAAATAACAATTTTTCTATATGACCTTGGAAAATTACTCCTTTCTGGCGTATATGACGCGAGGAGAGGGATTGCAATGCATATAGCCACATCACTCTGTAATGATGAGACAGTGATCACATTTTAGAACAAAATGTACTGGCTTTAGAAAACAGAAAGAAAAACAAAAAATATAATTCGAGTAGGACAAGAGTGACATCACAAATTTTTGTACAATCATCCATTTTCATTTGAGTGAGTAAGCTTCAACATTTGATATCTCAATACAGATGGAAGTTTGACCAATGGGATTCATTTCTCAGCCTTTTTTCAACAGCTTGTTTTGCTTTTATTAGTTTTTAACTTAGGTTACACTTGAAGGTCATCGATATCGCGGATTGTCGTTGAAGTCACGCACAATAAAAATTCAAGCTACACGTAAAACTTTTAACTTTTAAACTTCACTACATACAGGTAGTTTAACATGTGAAATCTGTGACGTGTTATGTACGGAACCCGGAAAGTGACATGTGGAAATTTTTTGGGATAATCTTGAGATGTTTTATCACCTCGAAATAATGTATCTCAAGATAATCAAAACATCTCAAGATAATAGCTTATCCCTAGATAATTTTTAATGTATCTCGAGATAATCAAAACATCTCGAGATAATAGTTTATCCCTAGATAATTTTTATGTCAAGATATGTATCTCGAGATGAACATTTATCTCGAGGTATTTTTTTTATCACGAGATAATAATTTATGTCGAAATATTTTTATCTCGAAATAATTGTCCTAAGGTAACAATTATCTCTAGGAAATTCTGAAAATTATTTTCACATTTCATTTTCTTAGCTCCGTAGCTATGAGCATTAGATAACAAACATCACGAAAAAGTTACAATGTACTGACCACCACAGGAAGCAACATTGAAAAAAAAATTGTGAAAAGATAGTTTATAGTACACATGAACAATTAAGTCTTTCAGTGATAGTAAAAACACGGTGCTTCCAGATTTTTCCATCCCCTTGCTTCCTCTCCCTTAAGATACATGGTTATGCAAAAATTGTTCCAGAATACATTCAAGCATTCTGGAAGTTTACATGCAAGATGCTATATGGTATACTGTGTTACTGTTGTGCATCACAGTGTATGCCAGGAAGTATACGGAGAACTACCGGTATTGCATTTTAGCAGAACACTGAATTAATGTCTTCAAATAATGAGCGTTTGAGTAAGTGTATTTACATGCAGATGAATTAAAAAACATCAACATGAATATTCATATACATTGAAGCGTAGTATAGGAATGAATAAATTATAGAACGTACCTCCATTGCAAAAAGTCGACAATGTTGCTAAGACCTGTTACGAATACAAAACAAACAATATTTCAATTCATCAATGTATACAACTCTTGTCTTTCATAAATACACCTCAAAGAGGCATTGTTCTCATCTCAAATGATAGAAATTCTCCCGACAAAGTTTACTTTTAGCCCATCTTATATTAAACCCAGCAAATGTCTTTGCATATTTCACGATAAAAGCCATTTAGCTGTATAGCTGTACAGCTGTATAACGTTTTCCAAAAATGTAACTTTAAGAATACGAATGTGTTGCATCTCTCTGCAGCCACTCAGCTGTGCAGTGATGTACATGTCACAGATTTGAGCATGACATCAACCAATCACATACACAACAACTTACATACATTTGAAGGTTTAGTTGAATTTGCCCTCTATTTGCAATCAATGTAACGTTACCATGCAATCACAAATTTTAATGATTTTATTTGGGCTGCATTTGGGGACAAGGAATTTCATTTTTCTTTAAATTTTAAAAGAGACGTATGCCCATAAAATGTTGTCATTATCCTACGTTTGATAGCAAAAGAAAAAGAAAAGGGCGAATGAGGAACCACACTACAGCTTATCACTATCTTTCTTAGTTGTAAAATACCTAAAATTGAATTTTGTTCCATGGGAAGGGATTTGCAACAAATCTATCTGACAAATTCAAATATTCCTGTCTTCGTGGTATATTAACGCGTCCGCCATGCATGAGGACACATTCAAAGTATCCTTTTGGATGGCATTCAAAGTACCATTTTATAACCAATATAGGTGTTGATGATAAGTGACCGAGGCTGAGGACTCCATCCCCCTATTAACATAGACTATATTCCAGCGAAAATGCATTAACATTTTGGGCAAAAGTGCTCAGCCCCCGCCACTAGAAATGAGGACAGTCCCGTAAGCTGGTAGTAAGTTTGATGTGAGATGAATACGAAAAATATATGTAAAAGTGAGTGTTGTGAAATTTGAAAACATCGAGGTGATTTAGATCATTTGAAGATTAGATGAATGAAATTGGCCTGCCCCTCCCTACACACCAGTTACTTACTTCGTTTACCCTAATGTCAGGAAAGTATCACTAGCTGGCATCGTGAATCTTTAATGTAACCAGTGCGGACAGAAACGACAGGACTCTCCGCCCCCTTTTTTGAACTATTACCCCTATGAGATGGGCGAATATAAGAACGTATCCCCGACTGGTCTAGCACATCAAATGCAAAAGCAGAAAATATACCTACCCCGACCCCCTCCCCACCCTAGTCCTTATCTCGAAACTTAATCCACTGTCCTTTTCTCTAACAGAAATGTTTGGTAACTCTTCTTTCGGCAGTGAAGACAAGTAAGACATTTGATCAAAATGTGGGCATGACGTCTACGACTTAATTGCCAAGAATAGTTCATTGTATTATTTAGAGTGGAAATCCTTCACTACATACCGTACGGAAAACATTTGGGGAATACTTAAAGGGCAAGAGCAGTCGCCCCAAACTTATTTTGAAGCAACAGCTAAATCTCACAATTTTCTTCTTATTTCTCTTCAAAGTACCTTCCATAATATTTTAGGACTTCAATATTGCATATTCAAGGTAAACCAATCAGTTACTTCTAGTAAATTTCACATTTTAGGAGAAAAAATATTGTCACATGACTCTCAAGAGCCAATCATGAAACGGGACAGTCTACTAGACTACTTCAAGTTGGGGTGACTGCATTTCCCCTTTAAAAGGCAAATGTAATCATTCCACTTTGAATTTACACGTATCATCCAGTTGTGCTATGTTAGTTTTCGCTGAAAAGAAGGGTTTAAGCAAAAGTTAATTATCTTTGATTTGTAATGGAGGACTTCAATCTAATCAGTCTGGTCAAATTCTGATTCCTATGTGTGGATCTCGAGAGACAAGCAGATAAAGATACTGCATTTGTAACCTTTGGTAAACTTGAAGCAAGCATGGTTTTGTCACCTCCTACTAATGAATAATTTGCTTTTTTTCTTTTAATATATTATTTTGACCTTGAAATAAATGAGGATATGAGCTTCCAAAGGGAATGACAAGTTTACTGTTCTCAAGATATACCTCTTCAAAGTTGGATGGTTTCTGGAGCAGGCAACTCATTGCCTATGCAAAACTAATAAGATGGAGTGTTGCACCGAGTTAGCACTTCTTTTGTTACCCCTTTTAAAAATTCTCTCTAAATTACTAGTAGTTTACAATTTGGTGAGTGATATTAATATTTTTTAGAAGACAAGTTTAACTTCCATAGGAAATTCCTCATGGGATACCAATACTACAAGTGTCCTTGAAGTGTAGGCTGAAAAAACAAAGGATAGCATGAGCCATATTTGGTGGGTCCATCCTCGACGTCACAAATTTGCATATTTAGCTCATCTTCATTCATGATACAAATCTAAAATAGACATTACCCTGTGAAATGGTCATATTTTGATGGATTTTGATGAAAATTGTGGCTATTTTCTGTATTTTTAATGTTTTGTACATTAAATATCCAGCTATGTAATTTGCAAGTCACCAGACCTTTAAATGTTCCGCCAACCCATTTCGCACTGTTTATTCACATGGCCAGAATAAACCTCCTGTGCCAAGTTTTCTCTAGACTTGACCGTTTTTCGTGACATCAGAATTAAACGAGGAAAGATACCGGCCTTACAAAACTAATCTGGTAACATATAGTTGTCCATAGGCGTATTGGAAGAAATTGGGGGTGGTGGTGAGGTGTTTGCCCTGCAATTCACTCTAATTGGCAAACAACCATGACACGAATTTTACCTGAAAATAACGTATGTTTGCCACAACATACAAACTGGGCTGCCCCACTCACACACACACACACACACATACCCACCTCTTATGCTTGACAAACTGTCCCCGAAAGTACAACATTTGAAACCAAGTTTCGTTAAGCAACCCCAAATATGCTTTAAAATGATTACTTGTGATTATTATATTTTCCAATAATACAAAAAAAAAACCAAATTTTAACGATACACAAGACCAAACTAAGATGACGAGTAGGCTAACCTTCTCCTTGTTTTAATGTTTTCATAATACCACATCATTTACTTTCTATAAGCATTGAAGACACCAAATTCAACATTGCTATAAAACTAACTGCAAAGAACAGTTTTCGATAATTTAGGGAAAGAATACTTTCAAATGTGGTAGATAAGATAATTCTCAGCAACTAGAAATGAAGTTACATCTTGCATAATACAATTTTTCAATATAAGATAGTAAACATACCCCTTTAGTTTATCTGTCATGTAACTTACCGAAACGAAGATCAGTGGCGAACACAATCTATGTTGAAAAGTAAGCATCTTCGAATCGGCCGTCTGAATGGCAAAGTCTTCGGACAGTAAACTTGATTATTTATCCAATAAATTCCCAAAATTTATGGCTCGTCATCCTTTCCCCCTTAAATTAGGGAGGATCTGAGAAATATCAAAGATGGCGGCCCTAGTCTTGTTGTGTTGTAACACTAATGTTCACGCTAGGTTCCTTGACAGAAGATGTTGGCAGAAGTTTGAGGAGGCTGTCCCATTTACTCCCTCCCCCAGAAGAGTGCTTTGGCTGTGTTTAAAATTTTCTCCATTTTACTAGATTGGACCATTTTTCAAGTCTCCTTAGCGGTTATCGGGCACCTTCAAAAATGTTCTGGGCTATAAAATTTATGCTCAACTAAATTTTATCTTTCAAAATACCTCGAATTTCACTTTTTTCCTGGTACAAGTTTATGAAGGTTTCTCAAATATAACTCCTGTACTGCAGGAGGAAGAAAGCGTATTTGAATAGCAGTTCCTTAGCAGTTATATGCATCATCGATCGATGGGACGGACAGGGCCCGGTTCATGCGGATCAATCGCGACCCATTCTTTCTCTGTCGTTAACTGTTAAGGAGGGTCACGCTTTTGTTATGGAGTGTACAATCGATTTTTACGATGACCTAAATAATTCATGAACAAGACAAGGACATTGACTTCTCGAGAAAAAGAAGTTGGCAGGTGGGGGAATGTTGTTACGAAGTGAGCCATTAGCCTACAAATGTACAACCTAAGAAACTGCGACAATTCGAATTTTTGTTTCTCCTTTTTCTTTATTTCTTTTTTGAGGAAGAGAGAGATAGTCGAGGGTTAGTGGGACTCAGATGGACAAAATATTTTCGTCAAACTTTGTAATCAACTAAGAATGTGCTCACCGTTGTATGCGCTAATGCAAACAGGTGTATGCTCCAACTACAAGCTGATAGCCTACGGGTAGGCAGATAACTAATTAAGAAGTTAAAGGGGGAGCAAAGGCGGCGCCCCCTAAAATATAGTTCACCCCAAAGTTACCTCGCCCCCCCCCCCTCGCCGAAATTGTCTGGTTGCGGGCCCGAGACATCGACATAACTGGAATTTATGAGGAATAGACAGATCTGTTGCTGCTATTGCATAAGAAAAAGATACATAATTTACGGGGGAGGTCAGGGGGGTTCCTGCTGTGGGAACTAGTTGTCTAACCCTAGCCACGGTCGTCAGAGTCGCGGAGTCGGAGTGAGGGGTGGTGCGACAGTGAGGGGGTGGAGCGACAGCTCCAATAATTATCAATTTGAAGTTTTTCTTCGAAAAAATTTCAGTAGCTGTGCCTTAGAGGGGTCAAACTTACCACACAAAGTGATAAAAGCTAGGAGCAAGGGGGCCCCAGCCCCAGTCTTAGAAGCATTCCAACAGTTCTGCTAGGAAAGTATTTTTAGCTAAGTATTCTTGACTGTTTGTTTCGTTCTTTGATGCATTCAGATAAGGTATAAGTGAACAGTGATTATTGTTGGTTGTCCAGTTGCACACCAAGGAAGAATACAGGTGGAGGTTCAACTGGCCTTACCCCCTAATTTCGATGACTTGAAAATCAATTTATCGTTTTGAAAATTCAGGCAATCTGCTCTAAAACAGTATTTTTTGTTTGTTTCGATTGCTTATTATTTTGCATTTATTATTTAATGAAAATATTTGTTTCATTGTCGGGACTATGACTTAAGGGAGCCTGGAAAATCGCACACAGGGGGTCTCTTTCCTCCATTTTCTCCAAGCCGACCTGGTCCTTAACTTCGACGAATCACTTTCTCAAAATCCGGATCATAAAATGTGGCTATAGCTGAGCTTTAAGGGAAAATGCAGTCACCCCAATTTTGGATTAGTGTACCCGGGTCTCTTGTGTCATGAAAGGCTCTTGAGAATCATGTGACAATAGACTAATGTGACAATATTTTCTCACTGAATTGTAAAATTCTCCTCAGAGTTACTCCTTGCTTTACCTTGAATATGCAATCTTTATGTTCAGAAATATTATATATATATATATATATATATATATATATATATATATATATATATATATATATATATATATATATATATATATATATATACGTTATAACAGTTCAAGTCTAACGTTCAGACCATGTGGGGACAGGGTTCCAAGTTTCATGATTATATATATTTATATATATATTTATATATATATTTATATATATATTTATATATATACATATATATCCGCTGGCGGATTGACAATTGTGTTCAGCTGGATTGCATCATTCATGATCTCTGGTTGGGCTTGCATCAATGGAGAACTAGTGCTGTTCCAAAAATAGGTGCCTGCTCAGGAGGTGAACTGTGAGTGCTTCATTTGGTGTTTGAACAAAGGCCAAACCAACTTGGCTTCATAGCTCAGCAGTAGCGTAGCCAGAGGGGGGGGGCAGACTGCCCCCCGGGCGAAAAATCGAAGTAAAATCGGGACGACGGAAAAATGAAAAAAAAATCAACGAAGGGAAAAAGAGGGAGAAGGAAAAGCGAAGGGGAAGAGGAAGGGGGAAGAAGGGAGAAAAAAGGCAAAATTACAGGAGAAAAAGGAAATAAAATAACAATAGGAATCATTATCGATGAAAGGAAAGGATGGAGAGAAGGAAACGGGCTTGATAAGGTAGAGCACTGGTTCAGATATCGACGGGACGAGTATACTGATACAGGCAGGGCTAGGGACCGTGGAAAAGACCAAAGGGAATGAGAAAGAGAAGGGCTACGAAGGCAGAAACGGGACGAGGGATGAAGCGAGGCAGACTGTGCATGAGAAAGAGGAAAAGATGAACTAGGAAAGGGAATAGAGAGCGTTAGACGACTAGGGAGTCCGGAAGGACAGACTATGAAGTAGCTACCGTCCCGATTTTTATTTTTAATCACTATCAAAAAGGGATACTTAAAATATATGTCCCGGTGCAGATTTTCTTTCAAAGTCACACAATGAGTGGAAAGTATCCAGTTGCGTTACCACTTATTGGGGTTTGGTGTCAGAACCCTAATGAGTGGCCAAGAAAAATTTCCAAGAGAAACTATAAGCATGAATTTGAATATATTAACACAGGCAAGCTCCACCCATATTTTGCTTTCCCAGCTGACTAGATATAAAGTGATAAATCTTAGCTCTAAGCACTTACATTTTATTTTGTTCTCAGGGGACCTCCTGGTGTGGCTGACTTTGGCAGCAATCCTCCTAACATCTTAAAACCCAAAATATGTAGTAATTTTGGAGTGTAACGTAGTAGCGTGCGCAATGGGGGGCGGGGCCATGGCCCCCACCGTTGTAAGTAGTCGGGGGAAAATCAGCTAATCGGGGGAAATCGGAAGCAGTCTGACCGAGACTGGCCGAGCATCAGGCGCACTCTCCCTCCCCCAATTGGCCGTTATGGGTGTTTTAACATGCTTCAGAATGTGTCAAATATAGCACCATTTTTCATCTCAACGAGCTTCTAAAAGCAAAAATTCCCCTCCCCGGGACGGCGAACAATCAATTTTTTGTCTCTCTATTATAACAATAATCACTAAACAAACAGCAGTCTGAAGAACGGTCAATCATCTAGTTATAAAGATGACTACCTTTATACTGGTCATTAGGCAAGCGTGAAGCCAGGGGGTGGAGGAAGAGGACAGCCGCCTACCTTATTTTTAGTATTTTATTATGTTTACTTTTTACAATAGTGCTAGTGTTTCCCCTTTTTATATGCGATAAACAGGCCCGGGAAGTGCCATTTCCAGCCATCTGGGAGGCATTTTGGACCAAAATTTCCTTGCACTCCGCGCCACCATCGGTTGAGAGACTTTCTATGAGCTGCGTCCCTCCCATTTCCTTGACATATTTTGCTACGCCCAATAGTTTGCGTCTAGCCAGTTGGACTTTTCTCTGTGCCAGTCGGTGGAATTCACAGTCTACCCGCACCTCACAAATCCCGCGCACACCACTGGTGTAACGTACAACACCCCGGGGAAGGATCATTTCCTCAGTGTAGTTTGGGAAGGCATTTTGGCCAAAATACTCCCTGTACGCTTCGCGGCAACTCGTGGTGGCGCTCCGCGATGATAAAGTCTCAAAGGGTCTCTCTGAAGAAAGGCATTGATCCCTCATGAATGATTCCTCCTCGATCTTACACCGAGTTTACCACTGACAGTTCACCCGGCTTCATCAAATCGAGTTATGGTAAATAGTTAAATTGTGATCATCGTGACTATAAGTTCGCATACTGATAAGGCCATTTGAATATCAAGTCGATAATTTATTCTCATGCCCCCAATTCTAGTCCGAAGCTTCCGGACTTGTCCTGGGGTGATAAACTGGACCCAAAAGAAACGGTGGGGGACCCACCTCTACAATTAGTTTGAAAAATCATGAAAACGGGACGAAAATTTTCATTTTGCCCCCCGGGCCGAAGACCCTGGCTACGCGCCTGTAGCTCAGTGGTTAGAGCGTCCGCACTAGCAGGCGGGAGGTCCCGAGTTCGAACCCCGGTTGAGTCAACTTCTTTTCACCTCAGCCAGGTTTTCCAGTGTCACAGTTTTTCACTATATACATCGCAGTTGCCGTCAGCGTTTTTTTCACCGTCACCTTTGTGCTCTCACACGTTTCTGCATCTCTTCGGAGATCCGCTGGCGGATTGACAATTGTGTTCAGCTGGATTGCATCATTCGTGATCTCTGGTTGGGCTTGCATCAATCGAGAACTAGTGCTGTTCCAAAAATAGGTGCCTGCTCAGGTGTGAACTGTGAGTGTTTCATATGGTGTTTGAACAAAGGCCAAACCAACTTGGCTTCATAGCTCAGTGGTTAGAGCGTCCGCACTAGCAAGCGGGAGCTCCCGAGTTCGAACCCCGGTGCCAGGAGTCAACTTCTTTTCACCTCAGCCAGATTTTCCAGTGTCACAGTTTTTCTATATATATATATATATATATATATATATATATATATATATATATATATATATATATATATATATATTATTATATTTTACGACATAAATATTGCAAATTTCAAGGTAAACCAAGCAGCTGCTCCTTGTAAATTTTACAATTGAGTGAGAAAATACTGTCACATGATTCAAGAGCCATTCAGGAAAGAGGATAGTTACTATACAATTCTTTATTGGGATGACTGCATTCTCCCTTTAACACTGTTGTTTTAGCCGGTTGTAACCTTACAAAAATCCTGAGGAGAGAAATCCTTTCCTCAGATCCGTTTATACTATTTGCACATGCGCACTAGTCAAATTTGTCTTGTTGCATGATCAGTTATATTAACATTTCACTCCACGTTTGAGTTTCATTATTTTTGAATCATGTGTGCACATCTCGAGCTACGTACGCCAGCTCAATATTTGGAAGTACAAAGGGAAAGAGAAGGAACAAATGTTCGGTTCTTTGTTCTATGTATTCATACATATGCTATACAAATGGGGAAAAATACAGAATTTATCAAGAACGACATAAGAGTGCCTGCATATGTTTTACTGAAAGGCCAGCGACAATTCATAATCGTATGAGGTGAGGGAAAGGGGGTGGTCGGCAGATGTTAGGGCAAAAAATGTCGATTTCAGGCCAAAATTCATGTAATGATTTTTGGCCATATAGGAAAAATTCAATGTCTCCCCACACGCCAATGCCGAACAATTTCATCTTAGTTTACAATTGAAAATACTGTTTTGATTCCCGGGATACAAATACGTGATACGAACCGAATACAAGGGGCACTATAATTCTAAGGAGAACGTTTCCTTAGTCCAAAAACAACCAAAGCCGAAGAGTAAAAGCCAAACAAGACTCACGGCGTGTTACTAGCTTCCAAGTTCCCTGAAAGAGCACCAAACTTGGCCTGACTGACCATCAGACCTCTACACTATAGCTCTGTCATGCGACCAAACAAACGAGAAAACATTAGACTGTCTTGAATGCCCCCTTTCAATTACAAAAATATGCGTACAATTGTGATTAACTCTTGATGAACGTTGTAGAATATATTCAGATACCACTGAACATATCAAAACGACACGATGCTTCAAAATCACTGTACCCAATGTAGAAAATATACTAAAAACGTAGACACATGACGTAATTCAAACTTACACGCTATTCCACATTGCATTTGTTTCTACAGATAGGCAGCACAAATACATCATTACACCCAGTATAAGTCATGTAAACTACATAGATGGCTAAACGGACTTTGCAGAATGTGGTTGTTGTATACGGTAGTATGCCATACTCGTAATTTCAATACCAGCTCTGTTTACAAAACAGACTGCTTCACTAATTTGTTAATGAAATATTTCCAGTTCAAGAATGGATCCTCGACAACTCCTTATCCTGAAGACAGTTTCCACCCAGTCAATCCTCAGACAACTGTGGAGTATTCATGGGCAACTCATCCTGGGTGACTCCCCACCAGGTAAATGTTCCATGTCCCCACCCCCTCCCCCCCCCCCCGACCTCCCGGTAGAATTTCCCTGGACAAATGTCCCATGCATAATGAGCTGGTTTGATTTTTTCCAGGAGCAAATTGCCATGGTAGCTAAATGTCCATAATCAACAAACAGTTGTGGAGGGAATAATTATGGAAGGGATTACCCTGAAACACATACATGGGGAGTGTGTGTGTGTGGGGGGGGGGGGGCTGTTCAAACTGTCATTTCTACTTCCTTTCATCTTGTTTTTCATTATCTTAAGCCTATGCCCTCCTTTTAGTAGAATACTCTGATATAATCATATGCCTTTGAGGTTGGGGAGGGGGGAGGCTTGGTAAAAACACATAAAAGTTCTGGGCAATATGATACACTTATGGATACAATGTAAACAATGTTATCAAGGTTTGACTATTTCTTTTGAATGGAAGACAATATTCCATTAAAATAAATGATATGGTAAATTAAAAACAGATTTCACAGATATATAAAATATAAGAATCTTTATTTTCCACAAAAGAAATTGAGTATCATTTTACCTCAGAACAGAAAGTAAAAACAAATAACTAAACACAAAAAGGATGTAAAAATACATAAGTATGATATGTACGAAACTTTGACACCACTTAAAGTCGAACTTCCAAATTATAATTAGCATGAAGGGCAAACTTTTTAAGAATTAAAAAAAATTGTAAACGAAATAAATTCAGAACAGAAGAAAAGATTCATTGACACTTTATACAAACAAAACCTACTTAAATGAAAGTTTTCTGTGTTGTTACAAAGTATAGAAATATTGAATAATCTCTTATAGCAAAAGAACACAAAGGTGCTGGTTTCATCATTAGTTACATTCAGTATCAGGAAGCCACTTAGGCTATAGAGTGAGGATGCTATTTCAAGTTCATCGTGAATGAAATAGGGAGCTATTATTAACAAGTTAACACGAGATAGTGCACGATAGTACAAGATAGTGATTACCAATAGCTTAGTCACAAGGATATGGGGGGTGCTATGGCAGTCCCCACTGGGATTGCTTGGTTTATGGCAGCTTAAGGCTAGGTTACTTAGTGTTCCAAATCTGAAACTCATCCACTGAGTTCCACATTTTTTTGCAGGGATCAGCAAAATTTAAAATTTACCTAGGTGGCTGGGAAGTGTGAATTTTGGATTTGTTTCACTGTGTGTGTTGTAAACAGTTATGTACTTTCCTTTACATTTTAGTTCAAGGATTTACTATAAAACTTAAAACATCCCCATCTCATGTTATCTAAGTGTAATTCTGTCTCCCAGTCACTGTCACCAAAACTATGGTAAGGTAAAGCACCATTAATTTGTAAAGACTGACAAATACATCTGTGCTACCGCAAGGAGTTGGCAGCATATGAAGAAATGAGGCTTAGCTAGAGGGGCTTGATCCCCACCCAGGTCTTACTAATGCACTTGTCCACAAGTAACCACAACTTCCCCACCCCCATACCCTAGCAATAACATGGCTGTTGCAACACTTTTGCCAGGCATGTGTCACATACAATGTCCTGACATGTCAGCAAACAGATGGTATTTTCAGCCAGGACTGTAAAGAAAAGACCGGAAAAATTGCAAGAATTTGAAGGTGACTTCAAACATGCATGGCCCTCCTGAAACTTATTTTCGATATAACCAAAGAAACACAGTTCTTGAATTTCCACAAATCACATCCCTGTGTAAGTCCCAGCTGAGGTTGGGTGGGGGGGGGGGAGAGATAAGGTCATGGTTACAACTGACAAGTGGGTATAAAAGGGAGTGTTTAGGTTTATTCATCTAAAGGCAATCTATGGTTTCCCATTTGAAATGATATTCTACATTTAACAAGATTCCAAATTTCAATTAAAATATTACAATATTGAAAGAAAAGCCACCTGACTTAGAAGTTGTAATCCATAAGCCCTTGGAAATTCTCCTTCATGCCTAGTCACATGGCATCATGTAGTCTTTCATCAAGGCTTGAGTTACCATTATTGCATCAATTTATTGTTAAAGAAAGGCGGCAGTTCATGTAACACCACAAGATCTTGATTTTCCTAGGAGTTCAAACTTTAGGGTTACATTCTGCAGTAAATATTCCCCTTCAGTCAGAAAATACAGGTCAGAGTTCAATGGCCCACTATGGTCCCAAGATTGGTTCTGCTTAAACAAAGCCACAGTTGCTTTCTGCCATGAACCTGCAATTAAAAAAAAACGACAAATTTTTGGTTTGGGGCACAAGAGGGCAAACTGGAACAGAAATTCTTACTACAATCCTAGACAAAATTACCTGGGACAAATCCCTGTGCCCCATCTCAATTCTGGTACTGGTGGTGCATGAAAGGTCCATGCTAGTGAAAAAAGTGCCCTTCCTTTTCTCAGCATTGAGTAACTTGAGGGGTGGAGGGGAAGACATGCTGAAAAACTGAGACAGGTCTGAATGTTTCCCAATAATTTTTTCCAGGATTGTAGATGCATGAAAACAAACCATTAACATTATGATAATACTGTATGAATCATAAGCTGCAGAAAAAGGTAAGGATCCCTTGCATTTCAAGGATGCAAAATTCTCTCATTTTTCCCAGATGAACTTTCCAAATTTCAAGACAATTATTTCATCTGATTGCAAGTTTTACACAATTTTGTCTGCTGTGGGGCCAATCGTCATTTGTCCGGGTATTTGTGTATTTTGTATGTTGTTTTGAACACATAAGACAAAGTGTATTAACAGAATGCATTTTCTCTTCTGGGTGAATCAATTCCCTGATTTCCCAGATTTGGGGCATTTTTCTCAAATTTGCTGACCTTTCCCTTCTTGAAAAGGTGAAATTCCTTTTCCAGTTTTTCCCAAATTTCCTGGGTGGTTGGGAACCCTGAGAGTTGGGCCCCCATAAATTACCACTGACAAGTGGATCAGCCTGCCCCCCTCTGGTCCTTGACGGTCATGTCGGTGTTTATTATTCATAGCTTTCTGTCTAAGGGATGGGATGGCTTGTTGAGTATAATGAGGATAAAGAGGAAGGCCTGGTCCCATTGGCCAAAAAGTTCACTGGAACAAACACCTCCTTTGTGGATTGGGGTAGGTGAGTATTAGGGCTGGGGTAGCCTATATTTAAAAGTGGACTAGCTGACATGTAATCTAGCAGGCCTTTGGTCTAGTGGACCCTTAGCTATAAAGCTCTTAAGTCATCTTGTGTTTTTAGAAATGAATGAAATTTACCCACCTGTTGAATTCGTCACCAAATTACAGACTACACTGAAATCACTGGAAACTGTGACAAAGGAATCAAGAACTTTTGTGGAGGTACCCTGTTTTCCTTTTGAAATGTAAATGTTGTCCTCTTCAAAGCTACTTTTCCTTTTTGTTGATGAATATACTTTCAAATAATTTAATGATGAGTTGAGAGGCAAGTACTGAAACTGCAAAAGGCCCTGCAAGAAAGTGAATTGGGGATGTGTTATACAAAGAATACCTCCCTTGTTTAAATTACATATTTCAAAATCAGAACTATGAATATAAATCAGACAATTTCTCTACATTGAGTCTGGTGTAATTCAGGAAGCCAGCTGGGTTGATCAAGGCAATATCAAGTTGGTCAAAGACCAAGCACTGGCATTCACTTTTCAACTAGCTTCCACAGGTACAAAGGTAGGATTATAACTAGCTGTTTCAGTCCTGTTCCTGCCGCTCCTCTCATTTTGATACTGTCACCAGATGACAGACAAGAGTATATTAATCCCACCCTTAAATGTTCTTCACCACAGCTGGACAGTGTTGCTAGGCAATGCTCCATGGTCAGTAACAACTGAGTGGGACAACTGCACACCCTTTTAAATTCACCACCAAGTCATTTATCCTTGGGAAAATTACAGGTAGTTCTACAGAGATTTGATCCAGAGCCTATCAAATGACAGAAGTAAACTCCATAAACACTACAGGATCACTTCTCCATCCAATTTTCTAACAGACATACTTAAGTTTCCAGGCATTTTGATAAACTGCAATTCCAAAAATTCCTTTTTGGAAGTATCACCTCCCTGTACATGCTGCATTTATTCACATTTGTTAATTTCTGACAACAGATGACTGTATATCCAACTGGTACATTACAGTAAAATCTCAAGTCAAAACTGAAGTATGGGATGTATCCTGAAAGGTTGTCCAACCGTTATCTTGATCCATCTTTCCCAAACGGTTGTTGAAAAGGGCAGGATAAAGCAAGAGGAAATGTCCTCCACCCTTCAGGCAAGCTCATGCAGTATCTAATTGTTACTGATATTCCCAAGGTGCTACAGCATATTGTACACATGCATCTGCTGAAGCTGGCTTAATCATCAGTAGACACAAAGTTCACCTCTGAAGACAGCGAAAAACCAGGTGATATGTTGCTTAATCTATCTCAGGCTTCATATTGCTATGTGAAAATTCCCAAGAGCACTGATGGCTTTTCAATGCTGAGGTCCTCCTCAAGCTTTTCCAGGGTCAGTGAAATGACTTCAAAGTTTTTGGTTTGAGGAAACCAAAATAGCACCCACTGATACTAGGGTTATAAAAAGTTAGTACATGCCAAAGTTTGATTTACTTGGCACTTACAGAGGATACAAGACAAACAGGAATATTTGTTTGAAAATTGCAATTAGATCCAGATTCTTCATTTCATATGTTTGTTGTGTATTTTACATTCCCAACCCTCTCTCCGCACTTCCTCACTATATTATCCCTTCTCCATTTCCACTCAAAAGTATCCTTATGTAGTTGTTTAAATTGTAATAGAGAACCAGAATGCAAAAATGCATTGAGGTTTCGATGATATATGTTCTATTCCAAATAATGCCATGATGTCCCATATCTTTCAGTCACTGGTCAAAATTTCCCAAGAATTCCCAAGATCGTCATCTGGGGTTACGAGAGGTCAAAAAGCAAAATTTCCCAAGAATTCCCAAGATAGTCATCAGGGTCACCAAGCCTAACGTTACAGTATAGCCTAGAAGCTACGCTAAATACTTGGCAAGGCCCTAAGTAACATTAGCCTAGGTCTAGCCTAGGCCCAGCTATAAGTATAAACCTAGCCTAGGCCTATGCACAGCTGGTCACAGAAATCTCTCTGTAAATACTACAAACTTAGATGATGGGTACCAACATTTGACAGGCAATAACTGCTTTGACTAGCCCTAGCCTAGGCCATAGCTATTACAGTAACCTAGGCCTACCTCTAATAAGTAATATCAGCCCATACATACTGTACTACAATTAGGCTAGCCTGTACTGTGGCAGTTAGGCTAGGACTTAGTCACAGGACTAGGACTTTGTCTAGGCCTAGCCCATAAACCTGGAACTCTGCATTAGATTTATGTACTGAGTCTAACGTTATTGTGTGTGTAGGCTAATGTTTGTTGTTGGTTCTGTAACAACACTTAGGCCTAGGCTAGGCCCTAACTGTTAGGCCTAGGCCTATGTTAAAACTTGATCTGCCTGGTAAATTTTCCACTAAAGTTACTCGTACTACTCTGCTACTCTGAAGAGGAGCCATATTACAACATACTGTGATATTCCTGCAGTAATTTTTATTATTCCATTTCTTGGTGCTAGTTTTCCAATTCAGTCCTACAGTCAAATCTAACATTAACATTGGGCTACTCAGCCAGCTCAACAGACCTTGGCAGGATTCTGTCACTGCACTCAGAAACTAGCTTTTAACACAGTTTTTGATTGGTTGAAAGTGGATCTATTTACAACTGATCAACCAATGATATGGTTGCTTATGGAATGTCATGGATCTGCTGCAAACTATCTACTGATTGGTTTAACATCAACTTGTTGACAAAAATTTAACCAATAACATAACAGCATAGATTACTGGGCTCAAATAAATACACTACAGTACTGTACAGAAAAGTGAAATACTGTAGTCTATTCTCAGTCTTTTGATATGTTGGCTAAAGAATAATAAAGTTCGTGAAAGGACCTATTTACTCATTCAAAATTTGGATTATCAAGGAAAAATCCGTATTCCCATATTTACAATGATTTTCCGTACTGAATATGGAAAGTCTGTGCTGGTTGGGAGCTCTGTCTCAGGGTTTGACCCCCCTGGTGACCCCAGATGACTTTTGACCCCCAACAAAAATGTTAGAGTTCTTCCTCTTACCATAAGGCATCTAAATACAAGGTATGAAATTTATCCAAGCTTCCTACCTCTAGATATCGTGTTAACAAGGTTTTCAGAGTATGACCCCCGGTGACCCCAGATGACCTTTGACCTCCAACAAAACAATAGGGTTCTTCCTCTCAATATGGGGCATCCATGTACCACGTTTGAGAACTGTCAGAGCTTCCCTTCTTGAGATATCGTGTTAACAAAGTTTTCAGAGTTTGACCCCCGGTGACCCCAGATGACCTTTGACCTCCACCAAAAGTGAAAGGGTTCTTCCTCTTACCATAACGCATCTACATACAAAGTATGAAATTCACCCAAGCTTCCTACCTCAAGATATTGTGTTAACAATGTTTTCAGGGTTTGACCCCTGGTCACCCCAGGTGACCTTTGACCTCCACCAAAAACAATAGGGTTCTTCCTCTCAGTATGGGGCATCCATGTACCAAGTTTGAGAACTGTCAGAGCTTCCTTTCTTGAGATATCATGTTAACAAAGTTTTCAGGCTTTGACCCCCCGTGACCCCAGATGACCTTTGACCTCCACCAAAAATGATAGGGTTCTTCCTCTTACCGTAACGCATCTACATACAAAGTATGAAACTCATCCAAGCTTCCTACCTCAAGATATTGTGTTAACAATGTTTTCAGGGTTTGACTCCAGGTGACCCCAGGTGACCTTTGACCTCCACCAAAAACAATAGGGTGCTTCCTCTCAATATGGGGCATCCATGTACTACATTTGAGAACTGTCAGAGCTTTCTTTCTTGAGATATCATGTTAACATGGTTTTCAGAATTTGACCCCCGGTGACCCCAGGTGACCTTTGACCTCCACCAAAAGTGAAAGGGTTCTTTCTCTTAATATGGGGCATCTATGTACCAAGTTTGAGAACTGTAAGAGCTTCCCTTCTTGAGATATCGTGTTAACAAAGTTTTCAGGGTTTGACCCCCGGTGACCCCAGATGACCTTTGACCTCCACCAAAAATGATAGGGTTCTTCCTCTTACCATAACGCATCTACATACTAAGTATGAAATTCACCCAAGCTCCCTACCTCAAGATATTGTGTTAACAATGTTTTCAGGGTTTGACCCCCGGTGACCCCAGGTGACCTTTGACCTCCACCAAAAACAATAGGGTTCTTCCTCTCAATATGGAGCATCTATGTACTAAGTTTGAGAACTGTCAGAGCTTCCCTTCTTGAGATATCGTGTTAACGAAGTTTTTAGGGTTTGACCCCCAGTGACCCCAGATGACCTTTGACCTCCACCAAAAATGATAGGGTTCTTCGTCTTACCGTAACGCATCTACAATCCGAGGACCTCATTGTTATTTCCTTTGTGTTTACTTCCTTAACCCTAACCTTGACAATAGACTCTCTATTGTTCAAACTTTCGAGGACTTGACAAATCTATTGAATTTCCTTCAGAGGACCTCAAATCCATTGTTCAGGTCCTCTGTCTGATAGGAAGACAAGTTCACACATACACACATACACACACACACATACAGTCCCTGCAAGTCTCTTCGAGGACCTCCATTTTGTGAAAAAAACTAAGTCCGAAATGTGTGTTACACACGTCCTCGGAAGGTGGTTGTAAGTCCTCGCAAGTACGGTAGAATGTCCTCGGAAAAATGGTAACACTTGACATCCCCTTTCTTCCAGAAAAACAAACTTCACAGTATTAAAGAGGACATGCTTGTGACGTCCTCCTAGGCATAGTAGGGGGTATGTAGTATCATTTTAATGCAGTTTCTTCCGAGGACCTCATTTGAGGTCCTCGGACGACAGAAAGTCCTCGTGATGCAGGTGTGTTATCAAGTTGTGGTCCTCGGAAGTATAATTAAGGCAACGCACACACACGCACATACACACATACATACACACGCCATCATGACCGCTTAGGTTTCTCTTTTCATCGAAACCAAAAAGCATTCCCACTTTTGCTTATCTCGTCCATTTCTGGTTGCATCTGTACAGCAACCTGGACTGTGATGCTGAGCACAAACCCATCATCCCTACCAGCCTTTGGGAAAGTGGGTTAAGACTGGAGATACACTCTCCTCCAATTGAAGGTACAATGTCTCTTAACCCTCTGAAAACTGGCTGTAAAGTGAAGGTGAACTCTGTCAAAGTTATTCACAATCACCTTGTAGGTTCCTCAACAAGCCCATGAGGCTTCTGGGTCCTGCATTTCATTTCAGTAAGCTGAATGAATTGCACCTTCAAACTACAAATATTCCACACCAGTTTATGAATTGACAAATGCTCATCAATTTTTCACCAAATTAATACCACAACCTAGCCTCAAGGCGTGGGTAAAATCTTCTTTTAACATATCACAATGAAAAAACCCACAATGTTCTGCAAGAGTTGGAACCAAAAGCATTTATTTTTGTAAGAAATATGATGGAAACTTCATTTACATAGCCACAAGACAATTGCATGAATTGAGGCGGTTAAATATTTACTAGAGAGAAGTGTATCACTACCATCCTATGATGTTATGAACAGCCAGGGTGGTCAACAAAGCTTGACCCTTGCCTAGTGACCTCTGGTCAAGCACGCCTGTGTTTATGCCTATACACAGTATAAAACTTCAAAGCAGGGAAGGACAAATGATCCATAGCTGAAAAAAAGTTCATTAATATTCAGTACAACATCTCCAGGAATTTGTGAAGAGAATCTTTGATTCTCGCTGGACAAAGATAGCCACTACGCAGACTATTCACCACCCAGCTCTCACCTTATAATTACATTTTCGTAGCAACGCTGCAACATCTTCCTCTACGACTAGATAAAGTCCTTTTGTTCTGTTGATGAGGTAAGAATCATTGATGACTGCAGGTGCCACAACAGGATGTAAAGAAAGACTTGGAGCAAGCAGTGTAATGTTGCTATCATGGAGACTCCTTACAACTGACTTTAATACTGACCTTTACAAAATAACAAAAGAAAACATGAGAAGGTGGATGAAACCTATTTCTTGGAATTTGTATTGTTTTGTATTTGCATGGCCATGAAACAAGAAGGTAAAATTCATGGCCATTTTTAAGTCATAACCTACACCCCTCCTTTAAACATCACATTCCCCTATCCCTACCCTCTACCATATACCCCCCCCCCCGGATAATCCACACTATTAACTATAAAACTATATGCATAATACTTATCTTATAATTACTGTTAACACACATAACATATTAGAGCTAACGCCATATTTAGTTAGAAAGTGACAACAAAAGTGCTCCACTGTGAGAAAAAAAATATGATCAATTTTCTTGTAACAGTATGTTCCTTGAGGAAGGTACCATGAATGGTAAGACTGTACTTGAACACTGTCCGAGTTTTTGTGACAATGGCGTCTTTTGATTTTGACACATCCACATCCCATGTAACTGTGTAAATTGTTCATCATACAAGAAATTCCTCTTACTTTTGAAAATATATAATTATATGGTGTTAACATTATTTGTGTAATGTATAAGTCATGTTTTGAAAAGGTTTCTGCAGGTTTTTGCTTATCAGTCTTGCATTATGATGAGTTAATTGGCTATGGTACCTTTGCTCTCTGTGCCGAGGTGTCAACAAACAGGAGGGCAAAGTGGTTGCAACATTTTGTAGACAGGTCCAACTTGCTAATGTTATAAAAATTAAAAGATTTTCTGCTTTTGCCATGAATGTTAATGTGCTGTTTATTGTTATTTGTAAAAACTCCTCAGTGTTAAGTTGTACTGAACAGGGAATCAAAAATCACTTTGCAAAGTCAAATAAGCTCTTTGTCAGCATGTGAAACCACCACAGGAGATTATGGGCTCTCACAGTGCATGTTTAAACATTTTTGCCTCAAGATACCATTTTTGCCTCAAGTTCTGAAAACTTCCATGGGTGAACTGAGAGTTATTTGTGGAGAAATACAAGCATGGCAGATCCCACAGGACAAACTCACTTGCTACAATTACACTTCCTGGTTTGAAAAAAAAAAATATTTCTAAGCAAAAACTGCTTGAAGGAAATAAAAGTGTGCTATGAAGACAATTTTATATCAGTCCTATTCCCAAGAAACAAGTGGAGAAATTACTAAAAATCACAGTGAATTATTCAAAGACTGTAGGATAGCTGAAAGGCACTACAGCAAAAATCATTTTTAATGATAACAGTAGATCTTGGTGTTAAGAAAACGTTTAGCAAAGTGTCCGCCCTACTATACGCCAGTGGCAGCAAAATTGGTGAAGATATGACCATTTTGAAGGAACACATATTACGGAACTGATCTAATTCATCGAGTTAGCTGCCCCAAATGAGACCATATATCCATTCATATTTAAGAATACTGCATACTGTTTAAAAGATTTCTCTTATCTCATAAAAAGAGAGTGGCATTAATGTGACATTCAATTAAGCTTGTCTAGACTTTTGAGAAGTTAACAACTTTTCATTTATGTAGTTTTGCCACAGATTTATTAGAGGGTAACTGCTTACCAAAGAAATGTAGGCCCTCACTTTTCTACATATTGACTTGAAAAATCAGCCTCACATTTGTACGGAATGACTGCCATGATTCATTAAAGAAATGGAGGGTTGATTAACTGATGTAAGCTTTGTCATACATGTAAAGATAAAAATCTCTGCAGGTATTGGCCTTATGTATTAATGAATTTTATTAGCCACCAAACTGTTTAATCTTTATATACCATTGCAGCTAGTCTAGACATGCACTTTGCTACTTCTTACCTATGTGACTCTCATATTTTCTATCAAAACAGTACTAAAACATATGTGACATGTTCACCATGTGTATAGAATAAAATCACATCAAAGCCCAAAATTATGAAAAAAAAATTGATGTTTGAAATCATGTTTAATCCAAATTATTCTGGTACCAAAGCAAGGGTTTTTCAATTCAAATGAACTTTCAAATATTAAAGCAGAAATGATTAAACTAAAATAAAATGAGAAAATTAATCTATAATATGCCTGGTTAATTTCTTACCTGCAATCGTTTAGAACACCTGATGCTTTGCTAAACTTTCCATTGGCAAGATACTGGCTGGCATCGTCAAGGCTTCTGATCAAATAGGTCACTGAGAAGAGACATACATGAAAATACATTTGTATCATATGTACTTTTTTCAGAATTTTGAACTGTTCAGGCGAAAAATTCTGACAAACAGAATATATTACCAAAGCCTGGGTGTTAATTACACAACCAAGATTTATTTCTTTTAATATTACTGGAAAGAAGGGTTTAGGCTTGAAACAAGTTTTGATATGTTTATAGTGGGGTACTTAATCTAAACATTCTGGTGAAATTTGCTCTGAAATCTGACATATGGTTCTCAAGATAGCAGCAGATAGAAGTTGCCACATTTTTCAACCAGAAGTGAACTTGAAGCAAGCACATGTGACATCATAACCTCACATTAATGAGCTCTCATTTGTTTTTCTTTTACCTGTACAACCAATATTCTCCTCCATAATCTCATGTTATCAGAACAAGAAAGTGTGAGAGGCATGACAATTTTACAACTTAAAATTCTCCATGAGAGCTCATACCCCTATAACTTCAATGTCAAAACAACTAATTGAAAAACAAAGAAAACGTAAGCACTGCTCATCAAGGTGAGAAGAAGATATAACCCCTGCTTCCTTCAAGCTCACTTTAGGTCACAAGTGTAGTAACCTCATTTGCTGATATCTCAAGAACAACACATCAGAACTGATTGGAAATGTCACCAGAATGTTTAGATTTAGTTCCTCTTTCACAAATAAAAAATAATTTTTGCTCCAATCTTTCTTTTAAACTGAGGAAAATCTCACTGCTTTCAACATGTTTAACACATGGGCAAATTAGACCAAAAATACCTTTCTGCTACAAACTGACCTGCACAACTGTGAGAAGAAACATCTTTATAGACCATATAGCAAAGTGCCATATTTCAACTTGTGCAATACACAGATAGGACCAAAAGTGTGGTCTTTTTGTGCTCTATGATGCATTGCTGAAGCATATTTATTCATTTACCACATTAAATGTCTATGGGTGAAGACTATCTCAGAACCAGCCAATATGTGAGCTAAACAAGTCTTTTTTACAATTTAGAATTGAACAGGTGTTTAGTATGTGCCATTTAACAGTCACAAGAGTATGAAAAATGTATGGTATAACATCTTTATTTCAATAATCTTTTAGCTTGAAAGCACATTATATTACAAAGATCTACATATGACAAATGAAACGGTATCACAGCATGTACTCGCAAGTATACTACTAATTATTGCATATAGCTGATTCTAAGATACACTGTAGCTACTAAAGGGTCATTTGTATTAAAACAACCCAAATTTTGGTTATGAAGAAAACTGTCAAGTTGTTGTAAATCATGTCTTTCAAATCAAGAGATACGGTACTTATCATGAATGTTAGCATCTTAGCTACATATGGTGCTATGGTAGAACAGATACAAGTGAAGGGTTTTGAAGTGATGAGGTTTAGCAGTCAGGAGATTTGAGGTTTTTTCCACGACCAGGTCCTAGTCTGGTGAATTTTCAACCAAAGCAATCATCATTTTCCCACCTACAGTGACCATGTTGTAATATTTCCAAATTCAGGTGTGAAATGTTGAAATGGGATATCCCCAACATGATACTCAATTCAGTATCTTAACTCCTTTCTCATTCTTTATCACTTTGCATCAAAAAAAGGAATTCCCCTCAAGGTTTGCTCTGATAAACGAAACTATCAAAGCTGAAACCTGCAAACTAAAATCAAATAATGGGATCAGTTTATCAAAAATCATTTGTCAATGGTTAAAAAGAGATATACCATTTACATCAGGAGTCAGGCCATAGAATTCAACCTCCTTATAAAGACTGTACCATTCCATCGGTAGGGGGACTGCAATATCACTTCTCACCTCTCCCTTCCATTCATTGATGTGATCCAGAGTGCTATACAGACTTCTGTTGCTGTCATTCAAGGCTAGAATAGGTGTTGACTCTGTAAAATCCATAAAAATAAATCAAAATTGAAAGATATGACGCTTTACACAGGTTATATGACCTATATCTTCATCAAGCATATCTCAAATGGTTGTTCAGGAAAGCAAGAAATAGCATGAGGATACACAGTCTACTGACAGGTAAGCTCATGCACAACCAAGGTGTTAGTAATAATATTGGAAAGGTGATAAAGTGTATTTTATACTATGTTATATTTTCAGAGGATTACTTAAAAGTATGTTCTGGTGACCAAATTTGATGTTTTCAAAAAAAGCAGAAAAATTTTCTGTGTTAGGCAGTGAAAACCCCATCTCTATCAAAGATATTATAAGCATAGATTCCAAACTCCTATACCTACACTGTTACACTCAGTGACTCCTCATGGAGACGCATACATCGGGGCGGAAGTGTGAATTTGACATGCGCGCCGTTCTATTCCGCGATCTGCGTACAAAAATAAGAATGTGTCACAGAAAATTTCATTGTTAAAAGAGGTTAGCGTGCGTGCACTTTTACAACGCGTTCTATACGCGCAGAATACATTTCTCTGTGTATTGTCTGGAATACTTGAGGCACAGTTCTGCGCGCTCTGGAAACAAATGGGCTTGTTGCATTCCCGTTGTGAGCGCGTAAGTAATTGAACGCGCATATAAAAGTGCGCCACTTGATGATACCATAGAAACTGACCAATGAATGTCCATGAACTCGCAAAACCAGTCATTCTGCGTTCATGTTCAAGTGTAAATACGTGGAATGCCGCGTTGAAGAAATAAGTTATTCTTGTTCAAGTGGAATTTATTGAGACGTTGTACTTCTTCAGTCAACAACATTCCGAAATAACAAGTATTAATACTTTTGTAAGACATTCATTTGCCTGTTTGTTTTCAAAACGACTGAACAGTGATCAGCACTTCCGCCCCGATATATTGGCCTCCATGAGGAGTCAACGCGCCATTTTAAGTTTGGAATCTATGCTTGTAATATCTTTAATCTCTATAGCATCTTGCATCTGGAAGATATGAATTTTTGAAGAAATGATTTATTTTCATGTACCGCAGTGCATGATGGGAAATCTGTGATGTCATCAGGGCAACTTGATTAGATGTAGCTTTTGTATTTCTTTATAATGTTGATATCACTAAATTGATTATTTCATAACTTTATTTGCTGTACAATAATTATGGCACAGTTTTATACTATATCTACATGGAAAAGCATCTAAACATTCCAACAGTATCAAATTTCAAGGACAAATAAGGTATCCAATTATAAAGAATAACAAAAGGAATCTGAGACAATTTGCCCACTTGGCATCATGTTCTGTGACCTTGAGGAAATCTAGAGGTATTTCTTGTCAAAAGTAACCAGTCTTTTGGAAGGGATATCTTGAGTTAGGAATGGAGTTTTGGTATGCGGTTTGGATGACATGTAGTGAAAAATTTTTATCTTTCCTATAAGACCTCTACAAAATGCCACCAGACAATGCCTTTAAGTAGAAACATAGAAGCCTGTAATACATCAAATCACTGTATCTGTCCACTGCTTCACACTATTATGTGAAAACTCTCAATTAAGAAGTCATGGTATCAACTACTTGCCGAAAGGAGCGTAAGGACATCATAGCCAATGACAATTTTTCTACACTGAGTCCCCCTCAAGCTTTCAATTGTTCAGTGAAAGTGAATATACAGGTTTCCCTTGCAGGAAAATAAAAACAAACAAGCATATCTAATCACAGTGAAGAAGTGTGTTTGCACCCTCCAACAGTTTATTTGTATGATGAAAAACATCGCACTCTAACATAGTCAGCAGCGTGAAGTGATACCATGCATTAGGCATAATGCCTCTCGAAACTTCACGAAATACTGTGTGGACAAGGTTCCCTACATTTCAGGAGAGCAAACATTCTCTGCTCTTTCCTGAGTTTTCCATGAACTACTTTTGTTACATGTTGGATGCGATATTTCAACATAACACCAAATATAAAGAAACTGACCACTTTCTGTTTTGGCTCAATCACATTCCCTTACAACTTTCTGGTTTGGGTCAATCAAGTTCTCTGAAAACTGTTTTGGGTCAGTCAAATTCTCTCACAACTTTCATGTTTGGGTCAATCAAATCCCCTTTTGGGTCAATCAAATTCCCTGACAACTATCCATTGTGGGTTTATCAAATTCTCTGACAACTTTCTAGTTAGGGTCCATCAAATTCCCTGAAAATTCTGTTTTGGGTCAATCAAATTCCCTGATAACTTTCTGGTTTGGGTCAACCAAATTCCCTTTTGAGTCAATCAAATTCCTTGACAACACTCTGTGTTTGGTCAATCCAATTCTGTGACTTTTCCTTGAATTGAGGCTGTTGCTCAAATTTCTTAATCTTTGGCTGACTGGAAAAAGAAACCCTCAGTTTGTAGGTTTGGAAATCACTTTGCAGAGCATTGAGCACTGACGCACCATTACAACTGTACCATAAAATACCCACAGTACTAATCATTTGGCCAACCTTGTCCTTGAGGGTATCTAGATTAACTTGATTGAGGTAATGGGAGCATGACGATTACATTCCAGTTTATTTCGTACAGCCCCTAGATACAATGAATAATATTACCCAAATTGAAATATTCATGGCTAACTTACATATGGCAAAGAAGAGCTGTACGAAATACTGGTGCTCTTGTCCCAGAAAAGTGACAAACTTTCAGTTTCAGTTCTCAAATTACTGACTTTGACGAGGTGAGACAACAGGTACCAATTTATTTAAAGGTACATTCTGGTGGAGAAATTGAATGCAGTGGTGGATCCAGGCGAGGGGAGCAACAGGCGCGCGGCTCCCCTATTGGCCGTCATGTGTGCAAAAAAAGAAAATGCTGCAAAATATGTCAAATATAGCACCACTTTGCATCTCAGCCCTCTTCCAATAGCAAAAATTTTCCAAAGGGGAGGGAGGGGTATATCCCCTTCCCTTATACCCCTACCCAAGACAGCGATCAATCAAACCTTGCACCCCCTCTATTGAAAATTCTTGGATATGCCCCTGTAATGGTCCCAAAAAGATGAAGAAGCTGATCTGTATTAAATGCTGAATGCTGCAAGTCAATGCCATGATGATTATGGAAGATATGAATTTTCAAAGAAATGATGTCTTGAAAACCGTACTACATGATGCAAAATTTGTGATGTAATCCAGTAAAATTTATTTCAGGTAATTTCTGTATTGTTTTGAAATTTGACAACTCCATACTAGATGTTATCTAACTTTTACAAACTAGACCTTTCATATTGAAAAGATCATATATCATCTACTTGGAAAGTTTTTCACAAATCATACAGTATCACAGTTTCAAGGCCAAACAAGTTGGTCAAGTTTTAAAGAATAACATAAGACTCTTGAATGAATGTCCCACTTTCCGTCAAAATATCTGACCTCAGAATAACTGCTATAAAAAAAGGGTATGGTGAGTAAGAAATGGATATTATTATTGGAATTTAAAACACATCCTGACTTTTTGTTACATGATCACAAAGGACCAAACAAGAACTAACAGAAAGGTACAAGTATGCTAATTCAAACTGGGGTAACTGCATTTGCCCATTTTATGATTAAGAGATTATTTAAAATTTATATATTAATACTTACCAGGAAAATCATTCAGTGTTGGTATCAGAATCATTTTGGTTGAGATATTCTTCTTTATATAAAAGTCCCACTGGGCATCAAATGTATATCTGCATATGAATAAACAATACAAATATGTATTTAACAATTGCAACTGGGAAAGTGTCTGGGATGTGCTAATGCTAAGTGGCATTAGGTGGCACTGCCTGACACTAAAGACACACCTGGCACTGTTGAAAAATTCAACCTGGTATTGTTTCCATCTGGTACAGGCAAATCTCTAGTACTGTACATATTTACCACCCCCCACCCCCTCCCTCTTGGTCCCTCTTCCAGGATGGCTATCAGAGTCCCCACACTCACAAAATCTTAAGCACATCCCTGAATTACATTAAAAAGGAAATCTTTGTGGGTAATTCCTTCATTTGACAAAAATACATTTAAAAACAAAATCACTTTCTTCAAAGACAAGGAACTGTAGATAAATTAAGGGTAACAGTTTAGCTTTACAAACCAAGATTACTACAAACTGACCATCTTCCAAATCGATGAAGTCATACGTTCCTATGCTATGTAAATGATTAAATTATGCAGATTGCTGAGAATATGTCATATTATAACAAGTATTAGAGGATTGGCAGCAGATGAACGAACATGGCTATAGACTGCCATAGACTGACAATTTTCAGCCAATCCTAAAACTAAATTATAATCGAAAAAAGTTCCTACATTCAATCAAAGAAGAGTCTTCTGACTGTGCAGTGAGGTATTGCAGTGTTCTACACTAGCTGTTTTATCCGGGGGCTCCGCCCGTACAAAATCTGCCACACTACTTTAGCGCCCAGACAAAACTTTGCCGCCCGCACAGAAAACTGACCCGCCCGGTCAAGAAGTTGTCTGTACACTCAATCACAAACACCACAACTTAGTCATTTGACTGCCTTTTATATTTCACTTCAAATACTCATGACAAGCAATGTATAATAAAACATCGGAGATGCAAACCCAGCTCACTAGCACCTGAGCTCTTATATCATTCAAAATGCACTTAGGCTACTGCATTTCTTTCATATGTTTCCACAGAAGGAATCCGTTAGCATCAAACTCATACACTAAACGAAACCATTCAATTGAACTGTCCCGTAAGTTTCCCCATTTTCACCCAAAATTTCCATTAAAGTGAACTACCTCATTGTTGAATACGTCCAAGAGGAAACTTTAGCTTGATATCTGCAAGTAAAGTCAAAGATATTTAGAAAATGCAATTTGCAAAAAAAAAGAAAAAAAAAATGACCTCAAAATGCCTAGATTTGAACACATAGGGAAGGCTAAGAACAAGGCCGTAGATAGCACCATTTGCGATCTAAACCCTCCTAAATTGTGAAAATTTTCCCAAAGAGGTGTCCCCCCTCCCCCAGGGCGGCGAACACAAGAGCCCCCGCACAGAAAACAGACCAGTGGAGAACCCTGGTATTGTAGTTACCACTTTGGCATTATTCATGCCATTGTACCTACATCACATTTCCAATAGTGATGCAAAAAGTAGCCATGTTTGAGAACATGCCAGGAGCAGTTGTACATGCTACAGTATTACATAAACTGACCATCCATTTAAATTCTGGCAACTTGCACATACCCATTAACATATTCAATAAATACACTGAGGTACCTAGCCAGGGATGGTCCCAGTTTGATGGCTGCAGACAAAGTTCCTTTTCTCAATCCCCATACACTAATTAGCCTTGTAGGTATGTCCAATGATACAAGTTCCTGTGACCAGTAGTTATGACCGAAAAGATGTTAACTTGCATTTGTGATCCTATGGCTGAGTTCTCATCATTTTTGGAACCCTCCTTTTGGATACTGTGCCTATACACACCTATGAAGAAGTCTGCATCTGTCCTGTCAACACTGAAGACACAGCTGCCATATAATTCACAGATACCAATTAGGAATATCTATGTAATGCTACAACAAATTCTGTCCATACCTGGTGTGAGTCTCCAGATCTGTTCTTGGTATGAGTCGTAGCTCCCGCCCCCAACCAGCACAACCTCTGTTGTCAAACCCTGGGGATACAGAGCCCCACCACAGAAGGCAGTCTCCTTCAGCTAGACACTTCTCACCAAACAATGATACATTTTTCTAAAAAATAAAAAATGCAACCAATAAAACTTAGTTCTTAATGTTGAGATAAGACAATATGGATAGCTCACAGTCTTAAAGGCAACATACTACAGAATGCAACCAGCCATAGCAAAACAGCCTTTTCCAGTATATTCAGTTTTGGACACATGGAGAGTATGCAAAGCTCACAGAAATGACCATTATTATTTAGATTTTTACAAAGCACTGCATAGTATGAAAGAGGGCAGGGTTTGAAACATAACATAACAGACTGATGAAAGGGGTAAACAACTCAATAGGGCACTGAAATCCAAGACTCAATTATTCTTAACCCTGATAAGTACCAATTTGTCAAGCGGCATCAGCCATGTGTTGAACCAGGTTGAGCACTAAACCTGGATTATGAACTCAAGGCATGTACTCAAAAGGGACTCTGTAACCAATCAATCTATTGGAGCAAAAGGGTAATGTACTGAGAAAACATATTACTCAGCCTCTGACAAAAATAAAAGATAGAAGAAAAGCTGTTCAGTTTGGTCTTGATAGTACTGAGTCCCCTTCATATCAAATATCTTCCACTTTCCTTCAAACAACTGTACATACACACCCCATCACTTCAGAGGCTGTGTGGGGTATGACCAGGTTTCAAACCTCATTATCGGGTCCATGCCTCTTAGTGATCTGGTATTCATTTTTCCCAGAGTGTAGAAGATTGAATAAACACAAGCTTGATTAAAACATATTCCCAACTACCTGTACATAACTTGCTCACGTGTGAGGATTGCCTGTATCAGGTGTTTATGTAGTGTGCTTTATTTGTGCTTTATTATATTCTTATCACCTCTTCAAGGTGATAAGATTTTATCAATTAAAGAATGCAGAGCGTGTCAAAAATTTTAGGAAGGAAATATTCCTCATTAATATGATTCATCCAAAGGTGAACATGTCTTGGCAGCTACACTGTGGTCATCTTCTTCAACACAAGTGCAATACACCACCACATGAGGGTAACTAGCATGTGATTCAATGTTTTTTTCTGCACTACCATCACATCTTGAGGCTAAAGTTGTTTCGCAAATAGACCTATTTTTCAATCATCGATTCAGAGTGGCCTATACCTCCTACTCTATTTAAGCATCTCCATTCTGCAAGGATATAAAGTTTCTCCAAAGAAGTAAGTCAAAGATATCCTGCCTGTCTCTCAAGCTTTTTCACTGGTCCTCTGGTGGCTGGACACTTTGCACCCTTGTGCACAAATGTGCTTCACAAGTCTATATTCCCATCCTGCTTGAGGTTCATGGCTTTTTCTGTGAGCACTCAAGCGGGCTTTCCATCAAAAATCACAAGTTTCCCAGCCAACAAAATGAGTTGCATAAATAACTAAAGCAGCTTTCAGTGGACAAGTACAGTAAACTAGCCAACTTTGCTTAAAAAGTCAAAGATATACCTAATTTGATTGAAGCATGCACTGGGTGTAGGGTCTAGCTTCTTGGTATGAGGAGATCTTCCCCATAAAGGACTTACACAATCAGCACTAGAGAAGCACAATACCAGAGAAGTTAATCTGAGGGTAGGCAGACAGGCTCCCAATATTGTTCCACTGAATTTGCTCAAGATGTTATATGATTACATTTTACTATGTCCTTAAAAGGGAGAAAGCAGTCGCCCCAAGTTTATTTCCAAAATCTGCTAAATCTTACAGATTTCCTCAGATTTTGCTTACAAGTACCTTTCATTATGTTTCTTTATAAGAACACTAAATATTGAAGGTAAACCAAGGAGTTATTCTGCCTGAATATGACAAATAAGTATTACAAAGAATTGTCACATGATTGATATAAGCCGTTCCTGCATTAGGATAACACTAATTCAAATAAAGAGGACAGCATTTTCCCTTAAAGTGAACATTTACGTTGCATGTAATTCATATCAAGGAGAAAATTGTCAGCTTTGGGAGATCACTTCAATTTACCTGTGGCACCTTTTCAAAATTGCAAACTTTAAAATTTGACGACTCAAGAGGTGTGAATAGCAGCTATTTATCTATGTAACACCATTTAGCATATGGCACACTTGTTCCTACAGTAAAGACACTTCTCACTGCACTTTAACTACTACAACCTTGTTGTTCCTACTTTATGCATCTAAACAGCATTATAACAACCAGCACTTTTCCACTTTTAGTTCAAAAGAGTCGTAATTCCTTAGGCCGAGGGTACCCAGCTACAAAATTATTGTAGTCACCCAAGCCTAGTCATCTACCCTTCTTGAGGTCAAAGCACATAGTTTAAAACCAGATCACATGCGGATGTTGCTCCTTCAATTTTGAACTCGGCATGAAGGGAGGATCCGACCCCAAGCAGGTTAAGCTGGTAACATATATGCTCTAGGATCAACAATGACTCAAGATCAAAGGCCCTTCTGTCTATTCCTGTTGTCCTAGCACTGGAAAAATTGAATATAGCAACCAAATATGGGGGTGTACTTGGGGGCAGGGTGATCATAGCACAAGACAAGTGCAAATGCACTATGATCAATGAACTTTACATTTTGCTAGTAATATGAAAATCAGGAGATAAGATAAGAGTGTCGTTTGTGAGTACCCTGAAATGACTGGGTATCTCTTGTCTGTACAACTATTAGAGTAGCTGTATGTTGTGAATATAACCCCTACAGAGTTAATCACAGAGCAAAATATGGCACATCCAAAACAGTGAATAAGCTGAATTTTGTTAGCTTTGCCAATATGAATATGGTGGCAATGACGGTGACAAAGATGTGGGACATGTACGTTTTAAGCAGCATATAAGCAGCCAGAACTGCAACTGATGACTGGGTGTCTTAGATGGACACAACTTTTTGAGAAGCTAGCTTGCAGTTAATATAAACCCCTAGGAAGTAATTTCCCCGAGCAAAACATGGCAAACATATCATTATGATCATCCAAAACAGTCTGAGATGATTCTTTGGGCATTGTAATTATGACAATGATGTAATGTTTATTAAAAAGGGAATGACGGCAATGCTAATTATCACCATGATGATAATGGCAAAGATCACCATGATGATGATTGTGACGACCACCATGACAATGATGGCGATGATCACCATGACGACAATGATGACGATTACCATGACAATGATGACCACGATCACATCACCATGACGATGCTAGAGGTGGTAGAAGGATGATTTAAAGACAATGAATGAGTATGATGACAACATTAAGTTGACTGTTATGATGAAGATGATGAAAAGGATGACAATTACTCAATAGGTAAGTCCCACTACACCACAGGCTCACTAGATCGAAGGTTCACTAGTCCAAAGATCTGCTGGACTAAACATCTACTTAGTGTTAGAACTAGGCCGGGTCAGGACTAGGTTCAGATACAGAATAAGGGTTAGGATTAGGATAAAAACAAGAATTAGCCAGACCAGGGTAGGATTAGGTTTTGGGTTAGGATAATGGTTAGGTTAAGGATAAGGTTTAGAGTTAGGATCTTCGGTCTAGTGAACCTTCAATCTAGTGGACCCAGCTCTAATTCACCAATGATCACAATATTGAGGAGGATGATGAAAATGATGATGTTAAAGTTGATGATGATGATGATGATGACAATGAAAACGATGATGGTGATGATGATAAAAGTGATGAAATGATAATACCTATGGTTCTGATGATGGTAATTATCAAGATGATGGTAACAATCATTACTACAACAGTTATTACAATGACCTGGAGGATAAGGACGACAAGGAAGAAAGGGTGATTATAACGATGGATTTAATGACTAACCTGGTATTGTAAAACATCAGGTAAGTCTCCATAAAAGTCCCACAAGTTTAAATCAGGAGGAGTTGGTTTCAATACATATGGTGCCCAGCCAAAGGTTCCATTGATTACAGCACCCCATTCATTCCAAAGTTCCTCCGAAGAAGCAAAATTCAAATAGCTTCCAATCCAAACTGGTTTGGTAACTGATGATGGTAGGTTAAGAGGCAAAGCTTGAAGGGCTGAAGATACAGTAGCAGATAAAGAAATAAGATTCTTCTAGTTATTTATCTCCTGGACAATTCTACATTGTACACACTCAACTCCTTACCATTGTATGAAAATAAAAACACATGAAAAGGGAATATAACTGTGATCTATGAGCTCTTTTAAAGAATCTTATTTTAAATGCTGATTAAGTTCCAGTGATATGCAGCTGCTGGTCTAGGCTGCAGAAATGACAACCGCCGCTAAGCTCAAAAGTGCTCTTTCTAACTGGCACTGATGAGTAAAGGAAATTGTAGTTTCATCCTTCCCAGGATACTGGACATACCTTTGCCCACCCTGCATGTTTCCCAGCTCGATAAATTCCACCAAGACATCAACTTGTTTATATGAAGGGCACAGAAGTGTTCACCATAATAACTGGGAATGTATAAGTCATGTCTTTATCTGGAAGAAAATTTGTCATCTTTGAAAAGGTATTTCCCTCACCTATTTGGTGTGTGTAAAATCCTTCGCCACAGCTTCTACTTAAAACACTTGTTACAGACCCACGAAAAGAGCTACTGGCACTCCAGCAATGTTGGGCAGAACCCTGAAGTTCTTCATAATAAAAACTGAAAAACTTGAGGGGGGCTTGACCTGTAATGCTGTTTTCTGGAAGTTCCTTACTCTAACCTCAATAATGAAATCTGGAAACCTTAAATATGTTTCTGAGTAATGTAAATATTTGTTAGAGCTTAAAGTTTTGATACACATCCTCTGAAAACAACTTGGGTGGATGAAATGCATGAATTCAAGAGCACAAAATGCAATTATATGATGGAAGATTTTGCCAAACTTTGTAGGAAAACTTGGTCAGATGTCATATAAAACAGAAACCTCCATATCACACTTTTTTCTCTGTGGATGCAAAGATGGAAAAGTCCTTCGGAAGTATTCCAAAGCAAATCTCTTGAAAGACGAGTGGTAGAAAAAGAGAAAATAAGAGCAAGTTGGCGAAGTTGGAACTAAGTCAAAACAGCAGTGAATGAAAGACTAAATGGAGAAAAAACATATGCTTCTTGGCATGGAGAGTGTTAAAGTTAAGGTTAGGAAAATAACTTTTGAACACCTGTTTTTGATAAAAGCATACCTTTTAACATACTTGATGTGAGCCCACCTCCAAACAAGAATATCATTGGATGACTTTTGAAGTATGGTGTTACAGTTGGTCCATGAATGTAGATTGTGTCTATCAGGTACTGAAGATTCTCATGAAATATGCCCACTATCTTCAAACCAATATAAGAGACACTACAGTTAGTAAACATTTAAGTCTGAATGGAACCTACCAAACATGACTTTGAATAATTTCCTAAATAAATGAAGTATTCACTGTAAACAAAGCGTTGATCCAGAATCCTTTTCCTGCTTTATACTGACCATCCCCAACCGTTCCCTATTCCACTCCCCACAAATAAACACACTCCTTTTACAACATACAGCAATAAGTTTAAGAAAACCAACAAATTTTGTTTAATAAAGAGATGGACACAGAGTGTATCTGTATTTCTATCAGTGCAAATGTAAAAACAAAATAGTTTGCATCACCATAAACACTTAAACCACAACCTCACGCCTTCACATAAGTATTTTAATGCCTCCAAACCCTTTAGCTAAGTATGGTTTTGCTGCAAAACCATATTTTACCCTCCCTTTACGCGAGTGGTTCTGCACACAACATATCAAACTTTCAAAAGGAAACCTGCAGAGAAATGGTGTGCTTTGTTTTCATTATGGTGAGGCTTCTTGGCGATTGTTTTACTTGCATATACCCACTGAGGCAGGTTAATATATACTAGTGTAAAGTATCTTCCTACAAAACATTAATTGCAACTGGTTTTTTGTTTTGCTAAGCTGGCAATCTTACACATTGCAAGATTAAACTTGCTACTTACTAATGTGCTAAAGAGATTCTGAAAATCATCTTCAATTTTATCCTAAGTTTTCTTAATTTATTTCAGACTTAAATTTCATATAAAATATAACATATCTTATAGGCTATGCAATCATCCTTTCCAGTTGGTTCATACTGGGGTTGGGTACCAAAGTGGTATTGAAAGGGACATATCACTAAATATTCTCACCTTTTCTGCACCACATGCTTGTAATCACTTTGCCTACCCTATTCATTCCCACAACCTCTTTCCTATGCCTTTTCCTTACCCTTCCCCTACCCCATGTAGGTATACCAACATTCTCCCCCCACCCCCCTCTCAAAAAAAAAAATAAATAAAACTTACTTCCTTCTCAGTTTTGTTTTTCAATTCCGACATGAGCCAATGATCACACCTAGGCAGAATGAAAGAGAAGACAACAAAAACTCAGAATTATTCTGTAACAGCCTTATGAACAAAACTAGGAAAACAAACATTAAATCTTCACAAAATTAACTCAGTATACACTTTGCCATCGGGTCGACATCTGTGTCAGGTCAGCACCTTTGCTAGATCAACCTCCACTTCAAATATGTGTGCAAATTGGTTTGACACTGAACTGACAATTCCTTTCTTCATTTGTTTTTCTTTTTTTTTTGTCAGAAGTATGCAAAATGTCATATTCCATGATATTCCATTTTCTTTGTTTCCTTTGATGTTTTCCATTATTACTCTACAGTGTGTGTACCACTTATCATGCGATAAAAACATATACATGCACAAGAAAATATTAATCATTTTTACCAATTCACACCAATCTTAAAAGGTGGTAGTTTCTTTGCCAACTGAAGATATGACTGAAGGGCTCTATCACTGCTGTGACCTTTGTACCCCTAAAAATATAAAACAAGCAGAAATATTCATATATTCATGAAAACTATAGCACCAAGAGGTGCAGAGGCTCATACCAGATAAGATTTAAGGAGAAGTATGTCTCCACTGTCTCTCCACAAATGAACAAAATGATCCTAGAAGTGCAACCCTTTATCCCACTAAATACGTACATCAAAACTTTAAGTGGCATACAGGGAATAATTTATCCAGTATCGCATCGCATTTTGCTACACAAGATGGACAAATTGCTACACAAATGCAAAATTGTGTAGCAGATTTTGTATATACAGGTAAAACATTACAGTTTTTAATGATTTTGTGACAGAGAAGCCCAGAAGCCTCAAAATTGCTATGCAAATTTTGATCACTAAATTATTCCCTGGCATAGCACCCTGTAATGTAGTTGCACCAGTTCAGATGGCATAGAATGCAAAATGCTGTTTATGTCTGACTTATTGGAGTTGCCAACTTCAACAATCTCTCCATTGGAACTTGATGTAAACACTTCATGCTCTTACACAGGCACCCTGCAAGCAATGGTCTAAGGGAGGCAGGACTGAAATCCCAATAAGTTTGCTTAAACTGTATCTAAACAAACTCACAGGCTTGACCTTTCATTCACAGATAGTGTTAATAAGGGTGCAGTGGAAGGTTTTTGTGAAACTGGTAAAAATGGGTGGGCGGAAACAATATCAATTAAAAAGGTCCTTAAACATTTTTTGATCAAATTTTTTTAATCTCCACATGCCAGTTATAATTCTGAGCAACCTTTGATGATAATTCCTTCATGCATCTAGGAGGAGAGACGGTTTGTAGTAAAATTTACAAGACTATGGCATGAAATGACCCTCAGATGACCTTTGGCCTAAATTTTTCACACCCCTCTGAAGGCCCCTCACCCAAAGATAATTGTGACCAACTTTCAGATAGATTCATTGAACATCTCATAATATATTAACTTTTTATGCAAATTTTATGCAACTATGGACAGACAGACATGTGGACAGACAGACATAGAAGCAAAGCTGGTGTGAACTTGTGACAAATTTCTCTATGGAGAATAATCCCCATCGTTTTGTTAGATTGTGTGGGTTGGACTGAGGGGACCGATATCATACACCTTGAGTTGTGTAAACACAATTATTTCCAAAATGTTCAAGGCATTCACATACAGGTATCAATTCAATGTATTTAGGCACCATGTTAAAACTTTAGACTAGAGCTGCCTCAGGCAAGATGCAGGGGGCTGCAGCCATGTTTTGTTTTTATATACATTACAATAGCTAGATTAATACAATCCTGTTACTATATGAGTACTGGAACAAAGCATGGCTGCAGCTAGTGCAGCTTGGCTAAGGGAGCTGCAGCTTTCCTATTTTGATATGGTGCCTCATGACTATTTGTTGATTCATTGTGCCTTATCATGTGACCACTTGTTTATTCATTGCTGCTATATCACAGTCATTATGGACTGATGGAGAGATTTCTGCTGACTGGATACTTTACTAGTTCAGTTCCATGCACAAGTTCACATAAAAAAGAAGCCTTTAACTCAGATTTATTTTGATATGTAAAAGAGCTATTCATTCTTGTGATATTTGCATATATGCAGTTCTCAAAACATAAACGACTGGACTGTGTGTACTTTTTTCCACACTAATACCCCAAAAAGCAGGGGTGAAGTGTCTTCCTTTGCTTTTCAAACTATTGTCTAACCTCTGACCTCCACTTAGATTTATGAACATCAGATGTAAATTTTAAAGAAACCAAAATGCAATTTCTTAATGCAAGGCTATGTTATCCCTGCTTGCTTTAAGTTCACTCTGGCTAAAAAATGTAAAATGTTTGACTAACAATATCTTCAAAAAAGCTCCAAGGAAATTAGGAACTGAATGCAGATTTTCTTCAATTGTTCAAACTTTTCCATCTTTACCAATCAAAAATGCCTTGTAGCTTACACCACTCTTTCAAGGTGTGTTAAGACATCAAAGGCAATATATCTGTACAGGTCAATTACACATGGTGCTTACAGTTCACCCCCACATAAATGAACTCAAACAGGGTTCCAGCATTTCATGAAAAGAAAAACTGCATGATTTTTTACCTGAGCATTTCCTGATCAAATTCTGCATTTCCAGGAAAATTAGTTTTACCAGTTTTTAATTTAACCAGTCTAAAATACTGTACTACCATAGCCAGTCATATACCCTTGTATTTCTAACACAAGATAAAATAATAAAGTGATCACTCTCTCTTTGGGCCGATCAAATTCACCTGATTTATCCCTTATTTCAAGCATTTTTTCTCATATTCACTGACTTTTCCTAACCTAAAAAGGGATGTTTTATTTTATACCAGTTACTCAGGATGGCTGAGGACCCCAGTCTAGGGCTACAGCACAACATCGATATGTTTTGAAATGCCAAAGTAATTCCAAATGAAAATATCTGCAATGCTATTAGTATACAGTAAGTTAAGCACACACTCCAGCAGACAAGGTTAGATATCAATAAATGTTTTGTTCAAAACACTCTTTTCATGAATCAATATTTCTGGAAGACAAACTCTGCATAAAACACCAACAAACAAAACCAAACAGACAAAAAAAAAGTAAAAAAAAAAAGAAAAACAAATTAACTACTTTCCAGACACAATTTATCGTAGCTAGTAAGAGTCACTGAGCTCAAATATTGGGTATCTAAGTAATTTGATTCCAGTGTCCTTTTGATATAGAACAGTACTTTCACAGTTTCTGTTATGTTGTTTAATTGTATCAACTTTCTAGTGATAGTCATCATTCTTACCCATTCAATGAGAAAGCCATCCACACCCAATACTTTACTCTGGAGTACCAGATATTCCTGCAGATAAAAGTAGAAAGAATAAAGTTATGGTGACATGCCAACAAAAAGACCTGATTTTACTTAGCAGTACAATTCCCCAAGGAAAGATCCTTGGAATTATTTCAATACCTTTTACCATTCTCAGAATATACCTCTTCAATGTTTGACTGTTTCTGGAGTACAGTAACTCGATCATTGGCCATGCAAAACAATGAAAATACCATTTCTTTTGTTATAAATCCTATACAAATTATCTCTTCATAACTTGTCAAGTAGTTTACAATTTGGTAAGTGATACTGATGTTTTTCAACAAGATAAATTTTAACTTCCAAAATAAATCCCATCAGACATACCAATGTTACAACTGTCCTTGAAATGAAGGTTGGAAAAAACAAAGGAAAACATTTGTACAAATATTTTGCAAGTCTGTCTTTTGACATCACAAATCTGAATTATTGAATATCTATCTCATGTTTATTCGCGATACAAAAGTATTATGAAAACTACCCTGAGAAATGGTCAATACTGTATCTGACTTTTGTCAGTAGCATTTTACTGTGGCCAAGAGAGACACATACCAACACTCTATCCATAATCCTTTGTAATTGCTATTTGGAAAAGAGTCTACAGCAAAATGAAGAGTCCCCACAAGTAAGGTTCCTCGAAGTTTTGGTACGAAACAAGACTACCAGGAATTGATTCTGAGCGTCATACAAGCAGGTACAGTATATACAGTATGGAAAAGGAAATGGTACATTGTCTAACTGGAATTATTAAATGAAACCAGACCTATTTTTGTTCACACGGAGGATTTCATCCATCGCCCCCACCTTTTAACGAGAAATTTATTTGTTCATGAATTTATCAGTTTTAACCCCTTCACCATAGCACCCCATCCACCATACACTGAACCCTACCGAAAGAAGTATTGCAATGTCATAGTCGATACCCAACCTTGTCACTTATCGAATGTGAGCCCAACTGAATGTTGAAAAATTATCAGATAGGTGAAGATGATTTTCAGCATCTATTTTTCATATGGCACTGGTTTTTTTAACTTATACCAATTCTTCCTGACTTGGGTTAAAATTTAAAAATGCAACTGTCATCTCAAAAGTTTTGTTTTTGGAAAGTAGAAACACTAAATTTTAAGAAACCTAGAAGTTCATAGCTTAAATCATTTCTATTATTCTGTCATAAATACTGGTTTGCTACTAAATACCCATTCATTATACAAAAACCTGTATTAATTGAGGCTTGCCTGCTTTAGTAAAAGCTACAGTAATCAGAAACATCTTTTAATTCATTGATGTAATGGTTAACAGGTTGGCAAATAATGCAAGTGATCTTTTCCACTGATAATAGTGACAAGAAACATTTTACAGCAAAAATAAGCTTAAATTATCTTGATTTTAGAAATTCTGCATCAAGAAGTTTTCATTAAAACCACAGGAATCAGTTTCTGTTGATTATTTTCTCAATGTGTAATTATGTAGGAGTCCTCCATATAATAGAACACAAAAAGTTGGAACAGCTTTTAAAGTCTAGAATTTTTCACCTAGCACTAATTTTGTTTCGGACGTAACAAGATGTCAACAATTTGACTTAGTTCAAAAGTTCTGCCATATTTAATGTCTATAAGGTGAATTAACATTCCTGTTGAAGGAAAATCAACACAGTTTTACAGTTATACTAAGAAATTAAGCACAAGGTTACAAAATTTCAAATTAATGTAATATTAAGAATGTTTCATACTGCTGTAACATTAGTTGTAGTTCCCGAAGACTTACACTCATCAGTTTATATTGTGCAAACTGTGTCTTTATTGAAAGATTTTTTTAGGAAAAATCTTGCCCAGTTCTTCTAAAATCCTGAACAAACTATAGCTTGTTGATTCAGTTTTAACACCTGTTTCGGACGTAACACTTTGTCAACAATTTCTTTTTTAAAATGCCTTGACTGTCATTAGAGCAAAATAATATCCTTAAGAAAGTCCACCAATTTGCAAAATTGTACAGGTTGTTCCAGAGTCAATGTGGTACAAGGTCCAGGTAAAGACTGTCAAAACTTTATTTTTTATTCTAATTCTTTATGCTGAATTAGCTGTCCCCCCTCCCTCCCCCCTCCTCCCCCTCTAAAAAATCCCCTGCAGCCTTTTCATTTTTGACTAGCAAACTTGTACTGGTTATAGAAATTATATGAATCTGTCAAGACATAAACTTTACCACCACTCAAAATGCCTTTTTGCACTTACTGTATTGAAGTGGGGCCATACAGTAGTTGTACTCTAGGGGCAGAGAGCATACAGTACATGAGGATCATGCCCAATTATAAATATGTTTTGCAATGCAGTAAGACCAGAGCCTGACTTTTCAGTGCTGTGTAAAGCGACTAAGCCTACAGGTAACATATTTTAATTAGACAAGCTCCCATGGAATCATACAGTGTAGCAAAATGGTACATATTTGATCACTAACTACAAACAAAGTTCTCTCTGACAACCGTTTTGGGAACAAAGTAATTGTTGAACATCATGAAACTAATTGACACATGTTCCAGAGTGCCATACAGTTCAGTATTTTTGAAGTTACTCTATATATCAACTCAACACAGTTTGGTGAATTTGTAAGATTTCAACTTGAGTTCATGTAATATTTCAGAAAAGTGCATGTACACTAGCTATATTAATTTTGCATTCCTTTTTATTTTTATTTTGTAGGTTGTTTTCTTTATTATTTGTTTTGAGTATAATTCAAGAACCAATTTCATTTAAGTGATCTTACTTTATCAAAGCTTCTGCTTTAAACCTGCTATTTCAATTTTCATTACAACTCTACTTCTAAGGATGCAGCATGTGGCACTGGCTGTAGCAACTTGTGCAGAGTGAAAATCATTCTTAGAAAAAAATAAAGAGTACTTAGTATATTAAAATGAAATCTCGAGAAATATTTTAAAGATGGCCCCAAAGGCTTCAGCTTAAGTAGAGGCTGAAGAGTATATTAGGGTACTGTACAGTCAAAATAATGAGCAAAATATGTACTGTATCATTTTAGGCAAAGGTCACAAATTGGCCTTGTGGCTACCTAACTGGCCTGTGTGGTCATCATTCATTAAAAATTCATGTTTTTCTTGCAGAGTTTGGTATATTTACCCTATAATTTAGTAAACACGAAATCTTAGAAGTAAATTTACAGTAAACTGCTCGTAACTTCTAATCTGCAATGTGATGAAATGGCAATGAGCAAGTTATGCCCTTAAAACTAGGGTAGAATTATCCCAGCCATTTCAGCTGTCTGTAATGTGGTTTCCTAACAGTAGTCTGGGGAAAGATGTCAATATATACTGTACCTCTATTCAATATATGAAGGTGTAGGTTACAGTAGGAATTCCTGTCAAAATTTCTGTAACTGTAACAGACTGGACCCTATCCATGATCATACCATCCATCCCACAGTTTTATATATGCTACTTCATGGGCAATCTGCAGATACAGTATTCCATGCATGTCCAGTACATGGTAAAAATAATATCTTTAATTCTCTTTACTAGTAGACCATTTCAACCAACAACCAATCATCTACTGAACAGTAACTTTTTGAGGGGTTTGCTCTTTCAGGTTCAGGTGAATAGGGTTCATGTGGCAATGGGGCTGCCCGGCGTTTTCGTCTCACCGACAGAGGGTGCTCTCATATGGTTCCTACTAGAGTCCCTTTATACGATATACTATGTAGGAACCCTAGTTCCTGCAAAGATATTACAAACATAGATCACCCAATCCGGACAGTCTTTCATGTAAAAAAAGTTATATTATGTATGAGATGCAAGTCTTGAGACGCGAATTTGTTTAAAAACGGCACAAAACGTAAGGATTTGGTGCATAGATACCATATTAAACTCCTGTACCTATACCTACACTGTAAGACGCGCCTGACTCTGCACGAGGTTCAATTACCGGGGTGGAAGTGTGGATTTGATATGTGCGTCGTTCTATTCAGTGATCTGCGTATAAATCTTAGGAAGCCTTATAGAAAATTCCATTGTTAAAAGAGTTGACATGTGTGCACATTAACAATGCGTTCTGTACGCGCATAATACATTTATCTGTGTATTGTCCGGAATAATTGACTCACACTACTGCGCTCTTGGAAAACGAACGCTTTGGTTGATTTTTCGTTGTTAGCGTGTAGCCGCGTAAGAATTTAAATGCATGTATATTAAAGTGCGCTAGTGAAGATACCATAGAAACAGACCAATCAGTTGGTCCATGAACTTCTAACCAGTCACTGTGCGTTCATATTCAAAAGTACTTATGTGGAAAGCCTAGAAGAAGAAAAAAGTGTTCCATGTAAGTGGAATTTATTGAGGAATGATGCTTCTTAGAACAACTACCGGGCTATAGCCGAGCAACCTATCTTTGACTCGGGCTGCAGTGAGTTGGCTACTAGGCCGGTACCGATAGGTCCATATAAGGGATGTAGTCTTCTATTCTCCTAGGTATATGTTAACACTCCTGATAATTCTTTGTTTACCTTTGGGTACTGCCCAGGAACACTGCTTTGCGGCGTACTAAAACATGGGAGCTCTTTCATATTCAGCTTCAAAAGCAACTTATGAGCGAGTACGTAGGCCTAGACGTAATGAGCGATGAAGTTTTGTTAACAAACTTCACGGTCGTGCTTACGTTTCGCGCAACTGGTAGGAACCATATGAGAGCGCCCTCTGTTAATTTTTTACTCGGCTGGGCAGCCCCATTCAGTTGTATCCAGTTTTATCATGTGCATAGTGCACTGCTGTACATGTATGAAGGAAAATCTTCACCAGATTGTGTAGAATTCATGGTACAGTATACAGTAACACACAGTAACATAGCCTACATATATACAGTACCACAGCCCACTACTCATTGTGAGCAATATCATCTCATTACTGAATGAAAAACTGGCATAAAGAGAATCAATTCTGAACCAAGACTTATACAACTGCAGCACTACAATAGCTCATTGCCATCTTCATTGCAGAGGTAATGGGTGAGGTGGCATGTACAGTATAATGGTCATGAATCCTTCCCCTATGAATTCTCTTCCACCTCACCCACATGCATATGAAGTAATTTGGTCCAGTAAACTGACTTTACTTGATTTTGAACCCATAAATTTGCCTATGATCTCATATGTATTTCATTATCCACCCCTCCCCCCCCCCCCACCCACCCTCCCAGCACACAAATATACACTTATATTCTGCTGTTTTAATATCTAGGCATCAAAATCATGGAAGGGTTACATTTTCACCAAGGATCGGCATTCATGGACATGAGCATTTCATCATGTTCATCACCAACTTCACTGGTCATCATAAACCTTATTGTTTCACAGTTCATGGTCTCTATTCTAATAGAACCCTCATCATCCATATTATTCACATCTTGTGGAATATCACCCTTACAAATTGTCACCAAGTCCACAGTTCTCATTTCAAGCCCAAATTATTCCTATATTCAATAACATTCACTTAGATTCTAGCACACAGTGACAATTGTCAACATTTGTGTTACGTCCGAAACAAACAAAGGAGGGCATACACGTACAATATGATACTAAGTGTTTGGTACATGTAAGACATGTAGAGTTTAACAACTGCAAAGAATCTGCTTCAAGTTTGTGGAGAGAACAAAAAGTGACTTTGTTAAGGTCTCAAAAGACACATGTGTCCTAGTTTTTAAAAGTTTACACCAAATCAGTGGAATTAGAGCAATTATTCCCATTTTTGACCAAAAAGGTGCACCTCATGTTTGGAAACCATTTCCTACCAGGGTGGTTACAATGTATTCACATAATATACCTACTAATATTATCAGACAACAAAGCAATGACCAATACCTTTTAATAATATGAAACAGCAAACATAAAATGTTGGAATTTCCGTCAACACCCGGAGCTGTTACGTCCGAAACAAGTTTCCACCCATATTGTACAAAAGATCACAAAATGGAGTGAATGATTAGCTGTAGAGCATGACTTTCCAAAGATAGAAATGGATAAGAACTCTTTCATCCCACTAAAGTATCTTCAATAAAAATTCTGGGAACATTCATTCAAATATTTGTTTCGGACGTAACAATGGTTTCGGACGTAACATGTGTTGACGGAATTCTTCTTTTGTTAACGGTGAGATGGGGAAACAATTTGGGTAAGTTGACTTACTATGAAAATAAGGTTTGTAGTTATGTCAATTTAAAAAATGTTAATAAACATCAAATTTATTTTGTTGCATTGGTCATATCAACCAAATAAGAATGTTTGGGACGTAACAAAAGTGTTGACGGAAAATTTAGATTTTTTTTCAATTTTTCATAATTTTTTAAGTACTGGATTTAAATCATTCAAATGCACTTATTATACATACTGACAGTCACTGCTGTTCTACTATAGTCAATGACTTCCAATACTTTGTTTTGTGTAAGCTGTGCAAGCTTCAGATCTATAGCTACAAATGTTCACAGAAAATGTTACGTCCGAAACGGTGACTTTACTTCAACACCCTGACTCAGCCATGAATGCTCATAACGTTTGATACTTGTCAGCATGTTGACACTGTGCCAACTAATGTTGGTACCAAAAACCAGGAGGAAGTAGCATTTGTAGTGTTCAGTACGGGCAATTAAAAATTGACCTTGAAATTTCGGCCATATTTTCCGTCAACAATTTGCTAGTATATCACATCAGGTATATACTTAGACTCACAATACTGGTCCGGTTAAGCTATGGGAGCTTAAGCAAGTTTGATAGTATAAATTCAGACTGCAAAACATAAGAGAACATCTTGCTGGTGGATTGTGCAATGCTTAGAACCCCCATTAAGCCAATTGGTACAAGTTAAAAAAACCACAGCCATATTAAGGCCAGGGCAAACTGCACCGACCTGACTGCAACCCTATGCGAGTCACCCCCACTTTGAGTTGTTGACTGTCATGGACAGTTGTAGACGGTCAACTTGGGTCACAGCTGGATTGAGGGTTTGCCCCACATTGCGCAGAACTGAATGCGACCTGATTCATTCATTTTGATTGCACGTCCACATTGGGTATGACATTTTGACTTTCTAAAACTACCACATGATTCCACACAAAGCCTTTCCATTGGCTATCCTAAAGAGTGGGGTCGCAGTCTTGTTGGTGACAGCCACACACTGCCACAACCCGACTCAACTATGATGCAATTCCTCCCGACTCTGTGACAAATATCACATGTTAGATATGCCTGATTTGATTTATACGACGAGGACCAACGTCGAATTGCATTTGGGTCAGGACCATAATTTGCAGTACACTGCACTGATCCGATTGCCACACGGGGGATACCAACAAGACCGCAGGTTCAACAGATCGAAGGTTCTCTAAACTGAAGATACTTTTGGATGAAAGTCTTCGGGTTAGAACTAAGAATCAGGTTGGATACAGAATAAGGTTTAGGATTAGGCTTTCAAGAGATTATCCTCAGGTAGGATTAGGGTTTGGGTAACGATTGTGGTTGGAGTTAGGATTTAGTTTAGAGTTAGGATCTTCGGTCTACGGAACCCTTCGATCTAGCGAGTCTTTGATCTAGTGAATCCTACCCCTGCCACTTGACTGAAAGGTAGTTGGGTCAGTGCAGTGTGAGCCAGCCTATACTACTGTAACACAAATTTTCAACAATATGTCAGATTCCTCAAAGTAGTATTAGTACCAGTTTTGCAGCAATTCTACGTAGGCCATCATATCGCTTTTTTTTAACCCACTTCAGTAAGTCGATGCACGTATATTACAACCTCTGACAATCCTTATCATCTATAAAAGGACAACAGCAGGCTGTCTATTCCAAGGTATTAATGAGCCTGACATGTTCTAAAGTTTTGCAAAGAAATCATGCACACAAATGGACGGCAATTTACAATACGGTTTCCTTCTGTGCCATAACACAGCAAAGGGGTTTAACAAACAATGACAACTTGCTTGTCTCCATCATATACTTTTGCAATTCCTTAGGACAAGAAGGAATGTACTGTACAAGGATTAGAAAATTTAAAAATTTTAGCTGGTTTAAACAAAATTTTCAAATATGCCCTGAGCAACTTTACCTATACAAAGTGCATCTTGAAGGCCACATACATGTACAGGCCAATGCCCCTTTTCATGCAGCCCACAAAGATAATTTGAAACCTAAACTTTATGCCTTCCCCACCCCCTTACCACTTGAATCTGAAGTTGCAGGGCCTCTTAAAATCCAACTTTCCATTTACTTTTCCAAAACTTTACATATATACACATACCATACGTTATATGTTAAATAATAGCATAACTACTGTAAAAACTCACCACATAAATATTAATACCATAACCAAAAACTTTTGGGGGCCTTGGGGCCAGTTTGGTGCCCTCCCCCAGTCAATAAATAAGGCCTTACTTGAAAGACAGCATCTTGATCTGAGGTTAGTCCCAGAGCTGGATAGACCATTGATGCTATGCTAGTATGTTTCAATCCATCATCTGACAACAGATCGGCATTGAATATAAAATGTGTTTCGGCGGCATGGCTTTCTTGAGCATTACTGAAACAAAAGGAACAATTGAAAGCCACATTAGGAACTCATCTGCTTAAAATTCAGACAGTTTGTTTGGAAATATAAACTGTGTATCTGTTACCTAATCCAATTAAACTTGGTCTCTGTGTACAGGGTTGATTGACTCCTAGTGACATCTTAGCCCTTCTTAAAGTAAATAAAGACTTCCTGTCCATACCCTACACAAAAGATTTAACTGTGCAATGAGTGGACATCTCAACAGCTTATCTGTTGCACTTATTCAACTGTTCAAAGTTGCTTACAGGCCAGGGATTAAGTGTTATTTTAGAAAAGATAGTTGTTTCTTACAACAAAGAAATAGCCAGATAAAGAGGATTTTATTACACCCGACCTCCCCTTTGTGTGAGGTCTGGTCAGAGAGTTCTGTTTTTTAAGAAGGCTTGTTCCTAATGCAGATGAAGATGTGCTAAAACTATTGCAAGAAAGTACTACACTTCACCCACTTCTACTATAACTGTAATCTCTTTTCCCTTCATGACCATTTTCTAAAGGGTATGCTAATTATGGGCATCCAGAGGAGGGCAAGGGGGTACTTGCCCCCTGGAAAATAAAAAAATTAAAGACAAAAACATTTTTTTATGATATCACTATAAAATTGCCAGAACATGAGCTTTCAAAATAGAAAATGATTAGATGCAACTCAGAAGGCCTGGGAAGTGCCATTTTCTGCAATCTGGGAGGCATTTCGGCGAAAATTTTCCTGGCACTTCATGCCAAACTATGGTGGCACTATGCTTAGATAGTTTGTCTACAGGTTTCTCCCCCCCCCCCCCCGGCAAATTCCTGACTACACCCCTGTAAAAGGTGCCAACATTTATAGTAGCAATTAAGCTCTTTTCTGGCAGTAAAAATTCCCCTGATTTGATCAATTAAAAATTTTGCACCCCTAAATTTTTTTCTGCAGATGTCAATGGGTATGCTGTCAGATCAGCATAGTGTTTGGTCCAAATGGGCAGACTGAAGTCTGGTAATATTTGGAGGTCTGTTCACAGTTATGCTGACCTCTCTTCAGGAACAACAATTTGTGACTTTAATATGGCATCAGATGCATGTCTGAAATTGTTGTTGTTTTGCTGAAGTTGGTATGGAAATACAACTGTTCTGTGTTCATCCCAAGTCTGAAAAAGACCTTGTGGACATCTTTGCCAATGTTCATTCTATATTAAACAAATTTACAAACAGAAATGCAGCAGCTATTACTGCCATGTGCATAAATGGTAACCCTAAACACGGATACACCCGACAGCAAAGCCTTGACTAGATTCCCCGTAAACTCATCCATTTTCTATCCTGAAAATGTCATACTGTACCTGTTAACTGAGTGCAAAAGGCTTTTAAGAAAACATGGAACTTATAATTGCCAGAATTCCCATGAAAAATCGACCGTTTGAGGTTTCTTACAATTTTATCATAAAAATGCATTACCTACACTATGATCTACAAATCAGTATAGTGCGGATAGAGAGAAACATGAATTTCAGTCACTATCTGATGTTACACTCTGTTTGTTAACCTTGCATATTTTTAGGAAAGACCCCAAATCATCGATCATGATTTCATGGAAAAGGTTTGTAGGCTTATTAACTTGCCAGAGTTTGAATATTTTTGGTATGGTTCTTTAACAATTAAAGCTTGACCTGTTTCTGCTACCAGCTTGCTCGTATAAATGGTCAACCTCCAACAGAAGACAATTAACCACCTCTTGAAGCGATTCTAAAAATTCTAGTAGGGACTCCTGGCCGGGTCATACCAAAGACTTCAAAAATGGAAACTACTGCCTAGTGCTTGGTGCTCAGCATAAGCAATGGAGTAGGGCAAACAAGTCAGTGAGCCACAACTGAGAAAAAGGCCGTGGTCGTTTCCACTTGAACCAATTGGTTGGAAACTGGGATGTTAAACCTCATCTAACTAACTAACCAAATAGGGACTCACAAGATATATCTGTTGCTATTCTTTATTGGATCTAAACAGTTTGCACTGAATGACGTCTGCTGGAGGCCCTTTTCCCCATCAAGGTTTTTATACAGTACAAACAGATTTATCCTTTCACTACCGTACAGGGACTAAACCCACAACGAGCTGGAACATCATGACTTCATAACAGCAACTTTTAAATGATTTGCCATCTGGTCTTCTATGAATTTCAGCCTCCCCTCCCCCCCCCCCCCAAAAAAAAACAAATTAGACAAGTAATGAGAGGTTTGAAGATGATTGTTAACATTTACTGTGCATGTATAAACCTTTACCAAGTGTGAAACAACTCTGGGTTAAGCTGCCAGCCTGGCACTAGCACAATTTCATAATAGGTTGCTATACTGCTTATGTATACCCACCTCAGGATGCCTATACATTTAAAACAATCACCACCAAGCCTTTCCATCCACAAAACACAACAGGCAGATGGCCACTTTCTATGGTGCCTTTGAAGGGCCTGAAAGTTACTCTATGTGGTTTTCCACCAAACCCAACATAATAACGGTAAAACATGGGTTTGCAGAGAAATCATACACAGAGAAAGGATTATGAAAGCCTTTTTTCCTTTTCCTATTTTGCCCTTGCAAATTTCACATCATAGGGAAACAATTATTTACAGTAGCATTTTTACCATATGCTTAAGAATCCATGCTTTCTGAATGCATGAGACTAGAATTCAATAGGAGGATTTAGCCATCACGCAACTTAATACGTCTATATTTTTCACTGGGGAAAACGGCCTTTTCCCGGGAACTTTGGTTAAAGAGCCTACTGAATTCTAGCGGCATAATTCTGAAACAAATGGCCAATACCTGGAGCTTAATTCACATTTATGCTCAAAAAATTTCAGAATGAAATGACACCCAAATCTGTTTAAAGATTAGTAGATATAAGTCAAGGTCATTTTTAATAAGGTCTAGACACAGAAAAAAAGTACCAGCAAACCTTGGGTACCTCTTTACCATATCTGATTAAATATTGCTCTGACATGCAAGGTATTTCATACATAACAACAACTACTACAGGCTAATTATTCATTTTTCACCTTCATATCAACTTAGAAAATATAGAGGACTTATTTCCAATTTGACAAAATGACTTATTGAAAAGATAACTTGGGAACTGCTGTACAAAAACTGTGAGAGAAGAGTCCTATTGTAAATCTCAAGTCTGGAACGAGTCTTACAGAGGTAAGTTGAAATTTTCCTTTGTTCTAAAACTTGTTTGGTTTTAAAGAGCCATGTTCAAACCATGCTACATTTGTATTTATGGGTCATCAATTCCAATTGAAATTACTAATCCTCTTGCCTTGAAGCTATCAGCAAGCCCGAAAAGTCTTCTCTTTCTGTGTATTGTGAATAGGTGGTATGGGGCTGGCTTGAAGGTTAGAGGATACTGCCTTGCATTCACAAGGTCCCCAGATCAAATCCCTTTGGCACCAACTGGAAATTTCTGGGGACCCAAAACTTTTTGCTCAGGGGTGCTGGGGGTATTTCAAATTTAATTTAAAAAAGGGTTTCTGGTTGTCTGACTAGGGACATCTGAAGAAAGCAATTATTCAAAGGGGAGGGGACCACCACCTTCCCTCCCTTAGCACCGTTTACCAAGACTGGTTTGAATCCAACCCGAACTCACAACCAAATAAACAAATCCATGCCTGCCCTACTTCATAGCACAAACAACAACTTTTGTCAATGCAACTTGTTAATTTCTGAAGCAGAAACAAACCATAAAGGTCCTTTTTAAATAACAAAGATTTGAAAAGTAAAATATGACCCTGCACACAGTAATGAAAATGAACTGTTTTAGGTTATTGAGATATTGATGTGTATATTAGGGTGGCCAGCCAGTAAAGGATTTGAACAAGTCATGTAAGAGCACAAAGAGGGTCAGGTGACAATGTCTTTCATGGCTTTTTTTGACTGTGTTTAAAATTTACACTGGACTTCATATAAGAATTGCTTGATCATTTCTCAAAGTTTATAGCTTTAAGAATAGATTATTAGGACAGAAACTGTAACAATATGAACTGTATCTTGATAAGTCAATGTGATATTCTAAATGAGTGTATATGTTGTTGCTCTAGGCCCTATAGAATTATAAAAGCCTAAGAATCATCCATTTTTCATGTCATTTTCATGAGCCTATGGTGAGGGTGTCAAAGACCCATGTACCTTTCTTCAAAACAGAATAAATCACCAGAATGTTTGGAAAACCATAAGTTTTCACAATTTTTAATGTACCTTTTACAAAGAGTTGGGGTCCTTAGGAGAATGTTTTGTGAGTACACACCATTATTTTGCTCAAACAAGACACAAATTTATCAGAAATCACATACAGTACCGCCGCAAAATCTGTCACACTGCACTTAAACTTTCAACTCAATGTTCGTTGATCAACTAGTTGAAACTTTTCAATTTCAACTCGTTGTCAACGGCCCCTCCTCCTCTCTGAGCTTTCCTTTGAAGTTGCGCCCTTTGTTAGTCAACGTGGCTTCCTTTTTATGCACAACAAGAGGGCACAAAGGACTGGGAAATATCAATAGGGTGGTTTACCGATCGATGTCCAAGGGATTATATCCTTCATTGAAAGCAGTATCTGGATGTGTACTCACTGCTTAGACCACGACCAGTGCACACAGTCACTATGTGCAGGGCACTGTGCAGTACAATCTGCAGTGATATAAGGTGCCATATGCGTTTTTAAATTACTGGAAATGAGATAATACCGTATGGAAAATGTCACTTTTGGATTCCCCTGAATTTTAGACCAAAGTAACAACTGATTTGTAAAGCGACGATGGTACTGTAGGTTATGGACGGCAACCTTATAAAATTGATATTCGGCCACAATTTTAATCATATGCATGAAGATTTATTGAGGACAATATTTACCGACAAATTATATTAAATAGTTCTATGATAACCATATCGTCAATTCCGACTCATTTTAATGCACTAAGTCTTAATAGTAGGGACATTCAAATGGTTCACGTCAAGTCTCAAAGAAATATCAAAATCTAGGTTCCCTGAGGTCACAGCTCCAGTATCAGAAAATCGCCTCGAGAACGGCCAGCCAGTTTCCGTGAATGCGTGCTGGGCGAGGTTACCTGAAGACGAGCTAAACCCAAGCGCGTCCACGCCGTTTGGAAACACTTCCGCCGATCGCAAGTTGGAACAATGAATATGATGATGAAAATTTTCTCGATTGCGTAATCCTTATTTTATTATTTTCTTGGGAGCTTTTTTTTTCTTTTTTGATTCGTTCATCCGTTCATGTCTGTCATTTTAGTTGTGAAATGATGTTTTCAAAGAATGATGTACCTATGTTAGAAAGTAAATATTTTATGGTCGTGTGAATTAGATTGATTTCAAGCCTAGATATATTTTAGTAAAATTTGTATCATAACCTCCTGTTTTCGCGAGAATCAATCGGACCGTTGCCAGTGTCAATTTCATAATTGTGATTCTCGTGAAGGCGGGTCCCGTAAATTTCTCTTCTGAGTTTCTGCATAGCGGGAAACTTACGACTTCTCTTATAGCACACTCACTCTCTTTACCTACATTTGTTAACTTAAATCTGACATAATGCGACAAACGCGGGATTTTTTTTTTTTTTGTTTCTGGCACCCGCACTCTTTCATACTGTAACCCTCCCACGTTTTTCTTACCTGATAACTCTTGCCAGTATAAGGCAACGTCCATAAATGGGGCCCATAGCCATGGTGATTGGTTCAAAGTCTTTAAGATATATAACCCACTTTCTGTACAGAAAAATGCGGGTTAAAAATGTCTCTGTGTTTATAACTTCCTTCCCCCACCCGGAATAAAAGTTTTATTTATTTTATTTAACATTGACATGAGGGTGAACAACTCGGATAGTTCACAACAGGCTAATCTTACCCGAGGCCTCGTAAAACTTAAAAATATAAGAGGAAATAAAATTAGACATTTAAATGTGCCTTATCAATGGGGAAAAGTTGCACCGTATGTACAGCATTTACAAGCTACGGTAACTATAAGCCTGTGGATATCTTCCGGTACCGTATTAAAAACACCTGTATATACAGTATATTACACGATACCCAGCATTAAAGAATAAGTTTTACCTTCAATGCTTGTAACATGGTTGTGAAAGGATCCCAAGTGAGGCGGCGGACAAAACAGCCCTGTCCATCGCAAAACAGTTTAAATATCCAATGTAATAATCGGAAGTCAGAACAGGTGCAATTCAATTTTCAGTTCAACCTACAGTACATGCTCCAAAAATGTTGAAAATATCGATCAAGGGCCCATAGTAGGTCCCATGAACAGCGACACAGCAAGTGTTTAATACGTCGTTTACTTTGGCTGTAAATACCTTAAGTTTGTTCCTGGAATTAACGTGATCGAGTGTGCCCTTGTTTTCAAACTAGCCGTAACTTGCAGTGAGTGTATACAGATACTGTGACTTACAGTGTACATAGCATATGGGAAAATGAAGATTTACCCTTCCCCGCTAGCAAATTCGATTCACCCGTTTTCAACTGGCCAATAGCATTGTAAGCATTGTATTGTTTTTTCAAGTGCACGGTATGTCTGAACAGTGGGGCAACCAGCCAACTCATTAGCACAACATTCAATCTGCAGAAGTAGGTCATCCACGGTTCTGAGGTTGTTAAGGCTATGTCGCGCGCCCTATAACCTGCTCACCGGCCGTTTTGTCTAACATCATGTGTACTAAAGTGTCCTAGTTTCCAGCGGCCAGTCTAGATCGAAGCCATCAGCGACAAACCCATGATGTAGGGGTCTGAACGTCAAGAGGTTGGTCACATTAAGTCTGAGTGTCCCTTGAGGACGTATCTCAGGGGGTGGGGTGGGGGCTCAATTGGGGAGCATTTTTTTTTATTGATTCCCTACAATGTTGTCAAAGACGTAAAGAAAAGTACGCCTTACGGCATGCGAGGTGACTTGTGTAGAAAGCTAGCTACCATTCCAGCGCGTTTACTTGGGGCGTAGACTCGCTACGGTACTTTTACACAAGGGGATCAATTACTATTATGTGCCCGTGTCAGAAATTTATTTATTTTACGGGTTTTTCTCTGGTGCAAACGACCCAGGTCGATCGAGTACACGCACGGGACGGTTCAGGCCTATCGAGCTCCCTATCAAGCCCATTCATGCACGCCTTAGATGCTAAGATTGGCCTACTATTATCAGGCATACGTATGGCGTTCATTTCTTTTTTCGGTTGAGCGATTCGATCTTTACCTTATTTTCTCAACTGAAATATGAATTGGCTCCGCATTGAGTCAACTCGAGGGCCCGTTTAGAGAACTAAGGTCGTACAGTATAACAAATGTGTAGCACCGGATGCGGGTGTCGTTGCGCAAGAGGGCAAAACTTACTTTTTGTATACTCACCTTCAAATTTGTGATCTCAATTAGGGGAGCAATTAAACGATCAAAGGAACAATGATTGTCGGAAATTGGTTTTATTTGTTCTGAGTGGACGCGAGGCTGTTTTGAAGAAAACTGAAATCGATCTTTTTATACATGTACTAACCACATCTGAATTGTCTACTACTGTACTGAATAAGTAGTATCTGAATGTGAGCAATCGTCACCATACCCCAAAACCCTGTTGACAATAAAATGAAGCTCTGGGGATTATATCAATCGACTTGTAAGCAGTGAGGGTTAATTTGCTATTGATACAACTGGCGTTGTGTGTGACATGTATTTAACACTTGTATTAGCATTGAGCGTTGTGTCATTTGAAGTTAGTGCATCAGCAATACGGACACCAATCACCGCGAACTCAGAACTACGCACGTTTTAAAGCAAACCTGGGTTTTTTTTTTTGTGATCGCTCTAAGGTTTCCAAATGCCTCCCCAAATACCGAACCACGTTCGTTCGAGGATAGTGACCCTTCATACTGAGGGGATGTCAAACACCGCGATAAAGCAGAAACTAGATGGTGAAGGTCAAAATGTTCACCGCACGGGGATATTAAGAGTGATTCGTCGTTTCAAAACAACTGGCACAACTAACGATCGTGCTAGGTCTGGTCGGCCAAAAAAATGTTCACCTGTCATTGAAACTCTTATCGACAAACTTCTGCAAGAAAACGATGAACTTACATCGCCAGATCTACAGCGAGAAATCTTGACAGAAACCGGGCTTCGAATCTCTCTGACTACAATAAAAACAACGAGGCGAAAGATTGGATGGGTGTGTACCGGGACAAAGTATTGCCAACTTATAAGGAAACCAAACATGAGGGAAAGACTGGTTTTTGCCCTTAACTGCTTGTCAACGAATGAAACATTTGAGAGAGTCATTTTTTCAGATGAGTGTCCGATTGAACTCAACCAACACGCGCTTCTTACATTTAGGAAGGAAGGAGATACTTCTCGTAGAAAGTTAAAACCAAAAGCAAAGCACCCGGTCAAAGTTCATGTCTGGGCAGGGATATCCACAGAAGGTGCCACACCCATCCACATCTTTAAAGGAATAATGGACTCTGAGTTTTACATCAAAAATATCTTACAAGAGACCCTTTTGCCCTTCGTGCAAGAGCACTTTCCGGACGGTAACTACCGTTTTTTGCAGGACAATGATCCCAAGCATAAGAGTAGACTGGCCATGGAGTTCATTAGTTCGAACAACATTCCTTACTGGGAAACACCCCCAGAGTCACCAGATATGAATCCTATTGAGAATATTTGGCACGAACTGAAACACTTCCTCCGAAAGGTAATTAATTATTTATGCTACAATATCAATGAGTTTTCATTCTAACTGCGACCACATAGTGCAGTACACAATGTTTCATAGGGGAGGAAACTAACATGTCCGGGAAAGAAAAGGTAGCCCGGTGCCAGTAGGAATGTGGAGGTAATTGGAGACGAGTGTTAGGGAATTATATTCGTTCTCCGCCATCAATGGAGTTTAACTGGATTTTATTATCGTTTACTTTACTTTGGACTCCATACAGTTTTTTCCTGAAATCGGTAAGCCGGCTTCTCATTCTAACTGTAGGCTAGCTATACCGTGTAGTTATAAGTATACCGCTAAGTTTATAACGACATGGGCAGAGGCCTGGGAGTGGGACGGTACAGACCAAGGTACAGACTTAGGCCATAACAGATGTATAATTGGGTTAACTACACTGTAAATACTGTTGAAAAGACTTTACCCAGGTTAGTTACATATAGGCTACCTCTATATCAGTGGAACAGATAGGTGTATGTGAGGGTGGCGTCTAATCCTCACCCTTCAGGTCACGTGTTCCAAACGGGGGTCCGGACCCCTGCTTGCGCCGACTTTACGATTTTTATGACATTTTTAGTTTGCGACCCAAAATACCCGCCGCATTTGAAAAATCATCTCAGACAGGTCTCCCTCCCCCCTACCGCTGAAAATTCTGAACACGCGCCTGTCCCTTCCCTCAAACACTGCCCCGTTAGAGTGACCAATGTGCCTAAAGTTCCTATGGGCTCGAATAATATTGTGGGCTTTTTCATTGTTGGCGAAGCTTGCCCCGCGTGGTTACATCTCAACTTTGTCGACAAAAATGTTAATTCACATTTAGATAACGTTTTACAACTGAAATCTTTTAGCTTTCCAACATTTGGGTAATGCTAAAATACCACTTGCCTATACTTAACGGGAATCCATCATATTTTCACAACTATGTGATTCTCGGTAGACCCTTCCTGATTAATTAACCGAAACCATTACAGCGTGACCATTACGATTCATCGTATTCTATGGAGAATACCCACTTTACATTAAAGGGAATGATCGTTTCTTTGTTTTCATGATATCATGTCTTCGGTCAAGTCTTAATTAGTTGCGGTCAAATGACAAGACACGGGGGCCGAATGGGGCAAAGTGAATTTTTGCGGGCTTCAGGTTGCACACCGATACACACAAACTGGGTAAAAAAAGTACCCAAATCTGTAAAATGTTACCCACGTTGGGTATAAGTTAATCAAGTAATGGGCACCGTAACCAACTTGGGTAATGTTTTAACCAACAGTTTAGCAGGAGTCATACGCAACCATAAGTTTCCCCAACAATTTTTAGAGCACGCGGACAAAGAGAATGCTTTGGCACTTTGGAATGAAGTCAGACAAAAGGGGGAAAGGTGTCCACTCATCGACGTACTGTAAATCGCCAGCGTTTTTGGGTAGCACCATAGGCCTACATGGAGTAAACACAGCCTGGGCTAACAGGGTCATGCCATACAGTCAACCTGTATTAGAGTGCCGGCTAAATGTGCCTCACCCTACCCCCATGGAATCTACCCTACTTTTCGGCCATTAATTTTTTCACTTGCCCCTTTTTTATATTTTCATTTTTTTCATCCATGTTGAGTGCTCATGTACTGTTGTTCAATGATGAAACCATTTACTAATACATACGGCACTGAAACTATGTTTTGTAACATCATATCCTTTTGTTAATGTATGCATAAGTTTTTGGAGTAACAAGACAATTCTGAAAAATTCTAGTGCCGGTCGGAAGCCAACAATTTTAGGCCCCGTGCCGGTTAGGCCCGACCGGCGCCGACCGGCAAGGCGGCAACACTGCATACAGTGTAAATGGCGATGTCAGTAGCAAATTACCAATAAGTTTTCTCTGTGTGAAAATGATAATGCTTTTTGTAATAAAGCTTGGCATGTATAGTAAAAGCAATTTGTGATTTTAATTGAAAAAGTGAAGTAACGTTACTTTCGACAGAAACTAACTTCAGCCTCACACCCGGAGAAATGGGGACTGCACTTACAGAATATATTAATATGTCGTCCATCGGGAACATTTTCCCGTCATGTCGGGAAAGAAAAATTGCCACTTCCTTTTGTACAGTAATTCAAGTTATTGACTGTCAGAAAAAATAATATGTTAACATACAGAAACGTAGGGATATTTTGTGTTCAGTCTTACTTTTAAGTGAATTGTCATCCGGGCGGGGGAATATTGCTTTTACTTTTTTATTATTATTTTGCAAAGATTACATTTTTACGAGTTTTGTGAGTTGACCTTTTTTAGATATTTTATCGGGAAGATGCCCTTGTTTGTCGGGGGAACGGCCAGCACCCATTTCTTCGATCCTTAGGGGAGCCCCAGCCTTTACTACTAGACTCATGCCTATTAAGTCGTTGCACGATAGATTCAGGGATTTTCTAGAAATGAGGATCGTGTAGCTCCCCGGCCAGCGCTGTTGCCCTAGATCTTAAATATGATTCAAATTTTAACATCGAACTTATCAACTTTTGAAACGGCCTGCATGCACTATTTATCGCTCTTGAGTAACAACTTCATGAAATGAATTTCGTCGATAACTTTTTCCCACACCTCATTCCAGGGAACTTTGAAAATTATAAACACGCAACACGCTTTCGTAAAAGCATTATTTTGGTAACGTCATATTTGGCATATTCATTTTGTTTTCTTATCATTAGGAACGAAACATCCTTGAAATGAAGTAGTGTACTTTAACAGGTCCCGTCGTGACTTAGCACGGCTTTGCATTGGTCCGTGACAATCTCGTACCACCAAAAAGCTTTTCTTGAAAGGTTTTCAATAACGCCATGACTATTTTAATACAATTCGGAAAACAGCAAATCTAAAATCACTCAACTGTTAAAATCACAGTTCACGAACTAGGTAACTTTGTTCACCCAACATGCGACTCAAGTCCCAGTGAGCTTTAAACTTGAAACAATTCTGAATGTCAATGCAAGGAGTTGCGATTTCCCTGGTCAATTTTATTTACCTGTGTCTGCAACAGAGCAGGTCAAGTACAGTACGTGCACTGACAGTGTTATATCCAGTTCCGTGCATAGTATCAGAACGGAACTTAACTGCCCAGTGAACATCGATCTTACGACAAACTGTACAGCCTGAGTGTTCCTTTCACCCATCCTTTTATTCATTCGTCAAATAAACTTGACTATTGATAAAATAATCCGCTTAACGATACAAAAGAAGTTCTGCTGGAGGACACAATAAAGGATAGGGACACGATGAAAGAGTCAACTAGTTGAGGATTAGGGGCAACCAGGACTGATATGACTGACTTGTTGCTATGGTTCTATCAAAAATTCACAATGAAAAACTAGTTGATCAACGATCGTTGCTCAACTCACGGCAAACGCACGTTGGTGCGTTGAAAACGTGTCAGGCTTTGCGGCGGTACTGTACAGTTAGACAGCTTTACTGGTCAAAGTTTGGATTCTACTCTTGTCTCATGGACACTGAGCAAAATTAATTGGAAGAAGTCCTTGGAAGAGCCATTTTATTCAAATATGAGGGTCATACAGTAAGCATTTTCTTAAGACCCGAAGCCTTAAACGTGACACTTTCCTGAGCTGCCACAATACAAACTGCATAGTGCCCACTCAGTTTCCAACTATAACACAAAACATACATTATGGTAGATTCTGAGGGGATAATGAGACCTTGGAAGAGTGCCCTGTAAGATCCTAATAACTGTCAGATGATGGTTTGCCACAAATAACATTATCTACCAGCAGCTGATCTGTCACCTTGAAAGCGCCATTTCTGATTGGATACTGGTAATGGGAATACTTACCCATGATATGACCATAGACCCCAGGCACCGTCATTTTCTCGAGTAAGTTTGTTGCTGGTGACATCAACAAAGACCTTCAAAGAGACAAAAATCCCATAAAAGTTGTATTTCAAATCAAACACATTTAGTCACAATCATCTGAAGTTTGACCACTATTTCTAAACTAAATTTTGTGCACTTCCTGCATTCTATCTACAGTCATTTCCTCACAACCAAACATAAAACAAATGTTAAACAGAGATACAGTGTCACACTTTACGGTGGAAAATGGGTAAAGAGTGGTTTTTGTCTCTCTGATCTGAATTAAAAAACTGCTCTTCTATTCAAATTTGTACATAGACTTCCCAAAGTCATTCTCTTTTCTATAAATTCTCTTTTCCAAATTACATAATTTCCTGAATTTTGGTAAAATTATTCACAAAAAATGGGAGTACTGTGTCACATATTCAGTGTGTCACAAATATGAAGTACAGAAGAAGACCTTTAAATGGTACAAAGAGGTTGTTTGATTTTACCTAGCAATCAATGGCAAATAAGTTGACAGTCTACATATGTACCACATTTTGATACATATCTGAACAGTTGCCCTACATTTATTGATAAGTGTTTGCTCTGCTAAACAAAATCAGAGAAGCATCTTCAAAATTCAACATTTTTATCTCTTGGGATCTTTTTCAGTATACTTTAACCAACCTACAGTGTGGGGGAAACAGTATACTGCTTTGAAATTGAGGTGAGATCTAGGAGGAGGAAGGAGGGGGTTGATGGCCGAGTTAAAAAGATTAACAAGATGGGTGACTTGCCCACTTAAGTAAAAGTTGGGGGCAAATTTCTGGCACAGAAGGCACTATTTGTAGTTACCTTCATAGCAGTTGTCGAATATGTACTCCTCTTTGGCGTACATACTCTAACACCTGCAAACAATGACAGAGATCATCCAATTTCAATATACTCATGAGCCCAATACAATTTTACTCTCTCGACTGTTGATTGGTTTCAATATATGAATATTCATGTTGCACCAAAAGGCTTCAGCTGCAACGTTCACTAAGTCAATGGGACTTCAATGTGTGAGCCTGAAGTGGCCGAAATCACACACTAAAACCCCAGTGACATTTGTCGTTTGAAAAGCATGATAATCAAGACTTGCTTTAGTCGTTTTTTCGTTGAATATTTATAATTCTGTTTGTTGTGATCGTATATATATGAATAGTTAATAGCGTAAAGTTTTTACGCAGTTTGACGAAGAATTCTTGCGAAAGTTTGCGGACGTTGGCATTATGAGTGCAGCCAAAATAGGTGCAGGAGTAATACGCGTCCGCCAGGCGGGCAATATTTGTAGCAACACTATTCTCAATTTCGTAGTTCTGGCAGGGTTTTTCTTTTGGGTAAACTTTTTCAGACTTTGCCCTATGACCACCTTACATCAGAAGGCTGCACTGTAGCTGTGTCCCTGGGTGGGATGACCATTCATGATAGCTGAGATACTGCACAGATCCACTGAATTTGGTCCTAGGTAATACTCCCATGTTATGTTCACATGGACTTGAGAACTGCTTCTCCAGGAGCAGCTCAATGAATGGACAGTGTTCATTGGCTGAATGCAGTACAGTGAGAAAATATGTACCATAAAGCTACACTACAGCACCATTTTTTCAAGTACTTTGGGCTGAAGCCACAGATGAAAGGAAGGTACAGGGAAAACCATGGAAATGAGTCATGCATGAACAACACTCTACCCTTTCACTGGATCAAGGGGCTATTCACCCCTGCAGTGATTGCATTAGCAAAATAGAAGCCAAAGTGGAAATTTCTGCAGTTGAAATATTATTATGCCAGATTTTTTCAAGTTCTAAAGGATTTCTGTCATTTTTGGCATTTGTTTTCTATAAGTGAATGCTTTGTGTGTAACAAATATGCTGGGTCCCCTGCAGACACTTATTTTCTTTGTTGATAATCCTACTTAGATGTTTCCTTTGAAGCAGCAGGTGTTCAATACATGTACAATAGGCCTCTTTTCACATACATACTCTGACACCTGCAAACAATGACAGAGATCAGCCAATTTCACTATTTTCATGAGCCTAAAGTGTAAATTGAAGTTACTGTATCTCTCAATTGTTGACTAGTTCAATGAATTTTACAAGATGAAGCTCAAACTGTGACACTGTTCTACCACCTTCTTACTTTAAAACAGTACAGTATGTCACTGAGTGAGTTTTACATTTAAGCAAGAGAAAAACCCCAATGACTTTGGTCGTGTGAAATGCATGGTATTCAGACTTGCTTTTAATAGTCAAGTTTTCTTTGCAAATTTAATGATTGTGTTTTTTGTGATTATATATATGAATAGTTAATAGCATACAGTTTTTACATAGATCGACAAAGAATTTTTGGAAATATTGGTAATTACTAGTGCAGCCAATAAAAGTGCAGAAATAACATTTCCACCGGGCAGGCAAACTCAGGTGCAGAAATCTGGCCATCATGCACTTCAGCCCAAACACTGCACCCCTAGATGAATTCCTTCCATTAATACAATTCATGTAAATGTCAATGTACTAGGCCCACCAAAGGTTAAAGCACTCTCAACGCATGCTTTGCTATGTTCTTTCCTATTTTATTTTGACAAGCAGATGTGGTGCAAATTAATATTTGTTTTTTTTTTTTATTTTTGTTTTTTTTTTTTCGCAGTTCAGTGAAAATCTGGAAATTTCTTCAACTTTTAAAATAAACTGATTCCTGAAAAAACTGAAAGCACTTAACATTTAGAAGAACTGCATGCACACTAAATGTAGTTTACTCTCATGTTCAAAGGACCACTTTGATGTATCTCGCATGGGCATCCACCAAAGAGCCCACATGTGGTGTACCATGAAAGTTCAGAAGAAAATTTACCATCTCTGGAAAGTCTCTTGGACCAACTTGGATGTTTACGATAATTTCTCAAAAATAATTAATTTTAGGTGTACAGGTACGACTATATTAGCAGTGTTGAATTTAAGTCAAGCCAGCTACTTTAGATGGTTTGCCCAAGGGTGCTTCAGTCTTGCACCTACTGTGATTTTGATGGCAATTCATATTTACAGTAGTTCCAGGAGAATCAGGGTACTCTCAGACAATCCCACCCACATGGAACAGGGTTCACACCTACGTTTTTATGCCCAACAGCGTAAAAACTCTGCCATCCAAGGAGCCTTTGTTTTGAATGATCATCCCTGACTAAAGTTCTCTTTGCTTGGATGTCACTCACATGTACATATAACATAACATAACATAACAGGTCAAAGGGCAAAGGAGGGCTGCGGCTCCATAAAATGCAAAGTCCAAAATTCCTTAACTACAGCTAAAAACAAACAACCAACTAACACCAATACATAGAATGTAGATGAAGTGTACAGACTACTCAGTATGAGCACAAAAGGACAAAGTTTGCTTGCTCACAAAAGACTAAAAACAGCATTGTCTACCACTATACTAGGTGTTATCTGAATATTTGCACAATAAGTGCTATTTGCCTTGTGCTTTGTCTGTGCTAGATGAGCTGTTATGGGGCCGTTCATAAAATGAACCAAACTATTGCACACTTTCTAAGAATGATAACAACAAAGAACTAAAAAGGTTCATTTGGAAATTCTTAACTCACCTGTTTCGACGCACTGACATGTGAAAGACTGCTAGAATAGAATAGCACACTTGCTATTACAAAACAGAAACAGTCAGCAGACATCTTGCTCCAGGACTGATACTTTAACCTTGTGACGTCTCTAGATGTAGTTAATCAAAATCTGTTTATCTTCAGTCCATCAAACTGGTATATCGGGTAGAAAACATATAAAACTAAGAAGTTAAAAACTTACTGTACAAATGAAGGAGAATTCAAAACAGAAACAGTTTGATGACTAAAATGTTGCAAGAAGTTAATACTTAATACGGATCTCTTTCATTGTGGAGTCCTGTTATCCTGGTTTGCACTTTTAATCTCTTTAAAATCAGTTTATACACCCTATGCTTTGTCTCTTATCAACATTAAATGAAAAGTAGTCAAGTGAGAGAAACTGTGTACTAACTGAGAATTCCTATTCCCTCATTCTCAATTGAAAGAAAATCCAGTAAGTTTCAGTACAGTATATACTGTGGTTTCAAATTCATATACAGTAGTTTCATTTTGAAGTTAAGGGTACTGTGTTTGCACTGAGGTGTAGAATGTTTAAGATCCAGTGGCATAGACTAACACTTCTGTGAATCATGAGCTTAAATATGAATTATGAGATTTTCTTCTGAGATACTGTCCTGTTAATAGTCTGGCAACAACTGACCTCAAATGATCTTTGATCTCTACCAAAATTCTTAGACTGAAAAGGATTCTTCCAACTTAAAACCTTACAGCACCTTCATTCTACAGTATGTACTCAAAGAACTTCATCAAAGTTTCCTTTTTGGACATACTATGTTTTTACATGATTTTCAAAGTTTGACCTCTGGTGACCTCAAATGACCAGAACCAATTGGGTGTCATAAAAACTGTATGTCAGCTGGCCATTTGAAACTCTTTATAGTTCTGTGGTCTTGAAGAGGTACGGTAGGCTACATGGTGCAGAAGAGGGTAATGCCTATGTGCAAAATGGTAAAATATATTTAGGAATTTTACCCCCCCAATTACATGTACCTTTAAAGTGTTGCATACTATTCGTGATAAATTTTCTATGACCAAACATATGTCAGCTGCCCATTTTGGGCCAAAAATATATGTGATGATGCAATCTTCAATCAGGCTTCCACAGATCCCATCTCGTCAGCTTGAGGCAAGGAAAAATGACTGAGACAAGTGCAGTAAGAAAAACCATAACCTGCAGGGCAATTAGCCCTTGACTTTGAAATATTGTAAACTTTAAAAACAAATATTATAAGCAAAACTTGCAGCTGCAATCAGCATATCTAATATAGTAAAACCACACTTTTCTTTAATAGACTGTGAGGCAACATGCAAACGAATGTTCTTTTGCTTCACTTGACATTGGGGTGCATGTTTTTCACTTGAGAGATGGCATAGACTGCTAAGCTACACAGGCTTCTTTCATTAGTACTTTGCACTATTTACCACCTGGCTCATCTACCCTAGAAATCACCATTTTTTAGGAATACTTCCATGTAGATATGACTATATGTCCAGAGTTGTGTTTGAAGGGGAGTTGGATGTTCTGCTCCGACAAACGACATGATTAAAAGGTTTCAACAATGTTTGTAGTCAGCACAAGAGTGTAAAAAATAGGTCATGTTTTGTGTTCGTCCTGAGAAGTGTCCAACCTTGTTAGTGTATATATGGGTACAACACATCTCTCCAAGACACAGCACTGAGACTCCGGAGGCATAGTCTCATAATAACACAACCTTCTTGTACGATCCACTGCGACTACAATTGGGCCTCCATTCCAGACTGGATGCTCAGAAGAATTGCAAAATCTTTCACTAACAATGAATTCAAACTCATATTAAAATGTTCTCATAGTAACATTACCTACCTTCATATTCAACTACTGCGACTATGACTGCGCCTTCACTGCAGATTGGAGGCTCAGTGGACTTTGACAATCTTTCAATATCAATGAATTCAAAACTCATATTGAGAAGTTCTCGTAGTACATATATGTTCATGTTCGACCACTGCAACTAAGACTGCGCAACTGCGCCTCCACTCCATATTGGAGGCTCGGTGGACTTGGACTATCTTTCCCTGACAATGAACCATGCAGCACTTACTGTAAATAGGCTTGCTCTTGTACTTGTAGGGGTACGGATTTAAAAAGGTGAAAAAAGGAACTAAATAGGTTGTGTGCATGTGCAACTCTATGATTATTAAATGTTGCTTTTTCTGAGGGGCGTTGTATTCTGCAGTTAAGGCCTATAGGCTATGTATGTATAATGCAATTATCAATTGAATGATGCACCCAACTACCCCCTGGCACTGTCAGTCAAATGTGAGTCATTGACCAATGACAGTGTGACTCACATGTCCGTAACTGAACTACTGTCAGCCACCAGCATGACTGAGGGGTGGTTCAATGACTGACATGTGCATCACACTGTCATTGGTCAGTGACTCACATTTGACTGACAATGCCTGCGGGTGGTGGGGTGCCTCATTCCATTGATAATGCTGAGAACAACTGTGCCATTGCTACAGTAGGCACAGACGTTTGGACCACATTCCATGTCAGGCCCACGAGGAAGTTATGCCAAGAAGAAAAATAGAAAACATAAGGAAAATGCCAACTCCATGCCGAAGATCTTCAGATCGAATTGCACCCTGGCATTCAGAGCAATATGTATGTACATATATATATATATATATAGGTAAAAATGAAGTAGTAAATAGTGCTAAAAGTTTGTGAAAAATTCCACGACGTTTCGGGTTTAAACCCTTCATCAGGTGGCAAAAATGCAACTGATCGTTGACACGGCCAAACGTACAATTTAAAAAATACACAATAAAATTGGGCACGGTAAACCTCGGCTAGGAAAACAGACAGTGTTAAGTGGTTACCACAAGTCAAAAAAATGCAGGAATTGCTGCGTTATAACAGTTCAAGTCTAACGTTCAGACCATGTGGGGACAGGGTTCCAAGTTTCATGATTAGGCGGTTTTCGGCAGCTAGGCGGTCATGATCGGAACCTCGACACGAGATGGCCGCCGAAACCATCAAGTCACGGATCGAGCATGTTGACGGGGGATTGAAGTGGGTGGCTACCGGGAACCCTGGGAGGTTCTGTTTGATTGATCTCAGGTGCTTGGTGACTCGGTCAGCAAGACGACGTTTTGTTTCTCCCACGTACAGTATATTACAGCGTTTACATACGAGAACGTAAACAACATTGGCTGAAGTACAGGTAAAATGCTGATGAACGTTAAACCGGTTGTTGTTGGGACCTACAATGGAAAGGTTTTTGTCATAACTGACCACCGGGCAAGTATTGCATCTCCCACGGTTGCAAGGAAAAGTTCCTGGGGTGTCAGGCACTACTGCTTGAGGTTGAGAGGCACGGACCAAGTGCTTAGATATGTTCTTTTTCAATTCTGAATGCCGTGATGGGGGGATCAGGGAAATGGTCACGGGTGGATGGGTCATGACGGAGGGTCTCTACATTCCTGTAAATGGCACGTACAATGGGGGTTACAGATGGGTGAAAGGATAGGACCAATGGGATACGTCTGGTGGGTGTATGGTCAGTTTTGGGGGCAAGGGCAGAGGCTCTATCAATTCCTTGTATGCGTTTCAGGGCATTAGAGAGCACTCTTTGTGGATACTGGCGTTGTTCAAAGAAAGAAATAATCTGCTTGGAAACTTTAGCGAAATCCTGGTCGTCGGAACAAATCCGTCTGGCCCGTAAAAGTTGTGAGAAAGGAATCGAATTGGTACAAGATCTGGGGTGGTTGGAAGGGTACATGAGGTAGTTGTGAGAGTCAGTGGGCTTAAAGTGGAGATTGGACTTGATTTGACGGTCGGAGATGGATAGTTCCATGTCTAAAAACACTACTGAGGAGTTGGAAATACAGTGAGTGAATTTCAAAAACGGGCAGAACGTTTTAGCAAAGTTAATGAACTTTTCCAAATCGTTTCGAGGACCCACTGCGACCCCAACAATATCGTCAATGTACCTTTTATAAAGTATGGGCTTGATCCCGGTGTATCGTGAGAACAACTGCTCCTCAAAGTGGCCCATGGTGAGGCAGGCCACAGAAGGTCCCAGTTTAGTGCCCATAGCTACTCCTTTAATTTGGCGGAAAAAACGACCATTGAACTGAAAGCAATTTTGTGTGAGGACTAGTTCAGTCAAGCGAAGAAAGGTGGTGGTGGGGATGCTAGGGTCCTGGCGTTGATCAAGGTAATGGCGTATGGCTGCTAAAGCAGCGTGATGGGGGATTGAAGTATAGAGGCTGCTGACATCCATGGTGAATAAACTACGTTCACTGGGATTCTCAGGAAACTCAAAATTTTGAATTAACCTAAGGAAGTGAGGAGTATCCTGGATAAACGAAGGTAGGGTTGAAACTAATGGGGAAAGTACAGAATCTACGTACTGTGAAATCAGAACCGTGGGGCAGCTGTGGGAAGACACAATGGGACGACCAGGATAATTGGCCTTGTGAATTTTTGGCAGTAGATAGAAATTGGAGATTTGTGGGCAAGGGTGCAGAGGGGCTTTAGCCGATTCAGGAAGATGTTTTTGACTTACAAGGGTAGCTAAGGCTTTCTTGACCAAGGTTTGGATTTCAGAAGTGGGGTCCATCGGCAGTTCGGTGTATGCTGTTTGGTCTGAGAGTTGTTTCTCAGCTTCAGAAACATAAAGATCTCGACGCCAAACAACAGTGGCACCGCCCTTGTCAGCAGGCTTAATAATCAAATTCTTGTTCTTCTTGAGGGACAGAAGGGCCTTCTGCTCGTCCAAAGAAATGTTACGAAAGGGAGTTACTTTGGGAGGAAGGAGACGTTCTAAATCGGCATTAATGGACTCAATTACACTGTCCAGGACCTTGCTTTTACCAGGTTTAGGGGTCCATGGAGATCGCTTAGACTGAAATGAACGGAAAACGTCCTCCGATGAAGTGTTGTCGGTTTCATCGGAATCTCCAAAATGTAAGCGAAGGCGGAGCCTCCTGCAGAACGAGGACACGTCTCTGCAGATAGAAAACTCATCTGGAAGGGGGTTCAGGGGGACAAAATTCAAACCTCTTGAAAGGACTGAACGTTCAGGGAGGATAATTTCATGTCAGAGAAGATGGTGACGACTAATCTAGTGTTAAGAGTACGGTCACTGCCAGGGGTTAGAGTGGAATGCTCCTTGGGTAACAAGGAAGCTAAGGTCTTAGATTTGGATTCTTGTAAAAAGTTGTAAAGTTTACGGTTATAGACATGGATGAGAAAATGTACTTCGCCAGCGTTAGGGAGTGAATTAGAAAGAAAAGACCTTTGTTCATTCATGGTCCGGTCAAATAAGGCCTTTTTCCTAACCATTCCGCTAATAGCAGAACGCATCAAACCAAACGAACACGAACGTAGGTAACGTGTGGTGTTACGTCTATGAACGGGGTCTGAGTAGGTATGAACGTGAAACTTGAGTTGGAAACCTCTTGGGATAACCTTCCTACGTAGGCACGTGCCCAAGAAGTGGATGTGGCTGGCAAACCTAGTTTTACTGAAGGTTGCCATAGCAAGAGAAAGTATGGCGGGAAAATGTTCGCTGGGATAGCGAGCAATTTCCTGTATAAACGTACTACGAAGCCTTGAAACAAACTGTTTCAAGCAAGGCATGGTCAACTAGTCAAAAAGGTCTTAAAATCGCAGTGAAAGGAAGTCAAAGACGTGAATAAAATAAGGTCAAAGTACTGCGTAGCACTTATATATATATATATATATATATAGATATATATATATATATAGATATATATATATAGATATATATATATATATATATATATATATAATATATATATATATATAATATATATATATATATATATATATATATATATATATATATATATATATATATATATATATATATATATTTATTTCTCTAATTCGGCACTTAGGGGGAAAGTTGTTGTTGTTGAAAAGTCGACCTTAAGGGGAAAAAAAATTTTCGGGTGAAATATAAGTTTCGCCTTAACATTTCCACACACTTTTTCTATAGGAATACGTAAACATACAAGGGCGCCCTCTTAGATTTACAAACTAGATGCCATTACTTTAAAGTTGTCAAATTTACAGACACCTAGCTGTTAACACAAACGGATGGCTGGCCATTGAAATAACGTTAATTATATGTTTAGACGTTAGGGCGAATTTATTTATTATGTATTTTATTATCTTTTTTTCGCCCTATGTACAATCAGATAACAATTTCTCCTTAAGGTGGGAATTAGCGTTATATATATATATATATATATATATTATATATATAATATATATTATAATATATATATATATATATATATATAATATATATATATACATATATATATATATATATACATATATATACATACATATATATATATATATATATATAGATATAACGCTAATTCCTACTGTACGGGGAAATCGATATATCGCGGTTTCGTTAAGGCAATGGAAAAATCTATAAAATACATTAAAAAATATTTCCCTTTTTGGAAACCAGATATACAACAACGCTTTTTCAATGGCCCACCATCCGTACGTGTTAAAAGATACGGGTACGTAACTTGGTCAACATTGAAGTAATAGCATGTAAATCATGTGGTGAAACGGACGTTACCATCCGTTTACGTATTCCTATACAAAAAGCGTGTGATTTCGCAAAGTCGACCTGATTTTTTCCCCTTTTAGACGATTTCCCCTTTTAGGCACGTTTTTTCATACAATATTTCCCCCTAATCCCAAATTAGCAAAATATATATATATATATATATATATATATATATATATATATAGCGCATTTCGACCTGTTAGGCAAAATTGGTATACCGCCAATACAACCGGCGAAGGAAAAAACAATAAAATACATAAGATTATATTTCCCCTTTTGGTTCTGAGATATATATGCACGCTATTTCAATGGCCCGTAAGTCCTTAGTGTTAATGGATACATGCACGTAAGTTGGTGTGCAGCTAAGTAATTGCATTAACATTATGTGGTAAATCGGACTTGCGTATAGAGTTACGCATTCCTATATAAAACAGTGTGTAAAACGTTAAGGCGAAACAATTTTTTCGCCTAAGGGTCAAGTTCTCCCAACAGTCGCATTTTTCCATACGGTTTTTCGCCCAAATCCCACATTACCAATATATATTATATTATATATATATATATATATATATATATATATATATTATATATAACAGAAAAATTAAGTTCCACGTATACTCCAAGATTAAAATGCAAAATGAGAACGAATGCAATAAAGAGCATAACTGGTTGATTGTTGGAGTACAAAACTTAAATTTACTTCGAAATTTTCGGTTCCCCTGGAACCTTCCTCAGCGAAATCTTACAACAAAGTGAGTAACTTAATCAAGAAAATTACAAGCAACAGACAATGTGCTGGAAGTTAGATAAACCAGCATAATAGGATTAAAGCGTTTGGTGAAAGGTATACTGATTAAGAAGACCGAGGTCTTTGTTAAGTCCAGTGAGGTGTGATTGAAGCCTCATTATCCAAATTAGTTCCGTACGTTTACGGTTTTCTGTGCAAACAAAGTCGCTAGCTATTAGAGTTACTTTAAGATTATCAAGGGCATGACCGGGGAGATTGAAGTGTTCAGCTACTGGGAATCCAATAGCGTTGTCTCTAATAGACTTTTTGTGGTTATTATCCTATGGCGGAAGGAAGTCCCGGTTTCTCCAACACAGAGTCCGTGTTTGCACAGATTACAATGAAATATGTAAACAACATTACAAGAATCGCAATTAAGGGGGGGGGGGGGGTTAACGGAAATTTTATGTTAGGGATGGTGACCCGATCTCCAGTGTTGATATGTCTGCAGATTTGGCAGCGTTGTTTGTTGCAACAAGTATTACCCCTAGTGGTCTCATCAGAGGTCGGTAATTGGGATGGAGCGATAAGTCTCCTAAGATTAGGGGGCTGGCGTAGCGCGAGGAGAGGGGGATCAGCAAATAGGTCAGAGAGGGTAGGGTCGTCTTTGAGGGATGCAAAGGATTGTTTTAAGGTACGTGCAAGACTGGGGATAAGGGGGTGGAATTCAAATACAAGGGGTATACGTTTGTTGGGAGTCTTGATTTTATAAGTCAGAAGGTCATGGCGATTGATTAGAGCGGCTTTGCGTATACCCTGTTTAATGATACGGATAGGGTAGCCGCACGAAAGAAAGTATCCGGTAAGGGAGGAGATGGAACGGTCATAGTCAACCGGGTCTGAGCAAATACGTTTGGTACGAAGGCATTGGCTGTAAACAATCGACTTTTTGAGATTGGCAGGGTGGGCACTGTCGAAATGTAGTAAAAGATGCTTGTCAGTGGGTTTGCAATAGAGGGAAGTTGCAATGGCGCCAGCCTTCATTGTCATCAGTATGTCAAGGAACGCGATTCGAGTACTGGAAACCTCGAAAGTGAATTTAATGCTCTCATGGAAAGAATTGACATGAGTTTTGAAGCTTTCGAGGGAATCTTTGCCGTGGGTCCAAATGAAAAAAATGTCGTCAATGTAGCGATAATAGTGTAATGGTTTCAAAGGAAAACTAGATAACATTAAAACTTCAGTTTATGCATGAAAATATTTGCATAACAGGGTGCCATCTTTGTGCCCATGGCGGTCCCTTTAATTTGGTGGAAAAAGTTACCATTAAAAGTAAAGAAGTTGTTCTTAAGGATAAATACAATCAGTTTAGATATATCACAAGAAAGCGTTTGATCTGAGGTATGGTCATAAATAAATTCCTTACAAGCACGGACGCCCTCCTCATGCGGAATATTGGTGTACAGTGACGTTACGTCCATGGTAACGAGGAGAGCTTCTGTGGGGAGGGTACCCATATTATTAATGATCCTAAGAAAGTGGGTGCTATCCTGCAAGTAGCTAGGAATTTTATGTAGTAAGGGGTTGAGAATACTATCAACATAACCCGAGAGACCTTCGGTAAGGGTCCCAATACCTGAAATAATGGGTCTACCCGGTACACTTATGGAATGAGTCTTGGCTAGTTGGCAAATGTCAGGGACTGACAAACTGTTGAAATCGGGGAGGGGGTCACTAGAATTAACATGACAAGACAAATGGTTTTGAAGCACCTTAGAAAGTTTATGAACTTTGGGCAAGGTGTAAAAATATCCTAATTTGGGTTGGGAGGGGATGAGCTCTCTTACCATGCCAGAAATGTGTGGTGAAAGTCCATCCAAAAGATCCTTAGAAATTGAATTAAATGTGCTGACCGGGTCAAAATAATCTGAACATAAAACTTAGTGTCCAATAACTGCTTTTCTGCTTCGTCAATATAGTCCTTGGTATTAAGGATGGTGACGGCACCTCCTTTGTCTGCTGGGCGGATGACAATAGATTTGTTCCTGCGTAGTTGTTTAATAGCAGCAAATTCCCCTGTGGAAAGATTGGTGTGAACGTCGTCAGTAGCATGGCTTCGTAAGAAATCGTCAAGGTGTTTTTTGGCAGATTTGGCAAAGTTATCAATATAAACGTTGCGTCCGGGGGGAGGGGTCCAGTGGGAGCTACTCTTGGGTTTGTTGGTTTTGTTTGAGTTGTTAAGAGTAGTGTCATGGCCTTTGGATTCCGCGAAATATTCCCTAAGTCTAACTCGCCTTGTAAACTTGTCAAGGTCGGCACATAAGTCTATCGAAGATAATTTGCTGGAAGGGCAGAATGATAGGCCCCTTTCCAGCACGGAACTTTCCTCTTTCGACAGTTCGTAGTCAGAAAGATTAACAATCTTGTCATTTTTAGCTCGAGTACCGGTACGTCGGAGCGTTTTTGGGAACTTATCAGCAATGGCTGCATGTTGTTGTTCTACAAGGTGTTTAAGGAGGGGGTCTTCACTGGCTAGTCTGTTTAGTTTGCGTAGCTTTCGGGTGAAGCACTCACGGATACGACCAAATTAAAGGGACCGCCATGGGCACAAAGATGGCACCCTGTTATGCAAATATTTTCATGCATAAACTTGAAGTTTTAATGTTATCTAGTTTTCCTTTGAAACCATTACACTATTATCGCTACATTGACGACATTTTTTTCATTTGGACCCACGGCAAAGATTCCCTCGAAAGCTTCAAAACTCATGTCAATTCTTTCCATGAGAGCATTAAATTCACTTTCGAGGTTTCCAGTACTCGAATCGCGTTCCTTGACATACTGATGACAATGAAGGCTGGCGCCATTGCAACTTCCCTCTATTGCAAACCCACTGACAAGCATCTTTTACTACATTTCGACAGTGCCCACCCTGCCAATCTCAAAAAGTCGATTGTTTACAGCCAATGCCTTCGTACCAAACGTATTTGCTCAGATCCGGTTGACTATGACCGTTCCATCTCCTCCCTTACCGGATACTTTCTTTCGTGCGGCTACCCTATCCGTATCATTAAACAGGGTATACGCAAAGCCGCTCTAATCAATCGCCATGACCTTCTGACTTATAAAATCAAGACTCCCAACAAACGTATACCCCTTGTATTTGAATTCCACCCCCTTATCCCCAGTCTTGCACGTACCTTAAAACAATCCTTTGCATCCCTCAAAGACGACCCTACCCTCTCTGACCTATTTGCTGATCCCCCTCTCCTCGCGCTACGCCAGCCCCCTAATCTTAGGAGACTTATCGCTCCATCCCAATTACCGACCTCTGATGAGACCACTAGGGGTAATACTTGTTGCAACAAACAACGCTGCCAAATCTGCAGACATATCAACACTGGAGATCGGGTCACCATCCCTAACATAAAATTTCCGTTAAAACCCCCCAACCTTAATTGCGATTCTTGTAATGTTGTTTACATATTTCATTGTAATCTGTGCAAACACGGACTCTATGTTGGAGAAACCGGGACTTCCTTCCGCCTTAGGTTTAATAACCACAAAAAGTCTATTAGAGACAACGCTATTGGATTCCCAGTAGCTGAACACTTCAATCTCCCCGGTCATGCCCTTGATAATCTTAAAGTAACTCTAATAGCTAGCGACTTTGTTTGCACAGAAAACCGTAAACGTACGGAACTAATTTGGATAATGAGGCTTCAATCACACCTCACTGGACTTAACAAAGACCTCGGTCTTCTTAATCAGTATACCTTTCACCAAACGCTTTAATCCTATTATGCTGGTTTATCTAACTTCCAGCACATTGTCTGTTGCTTGTAATTTTCTTGATTAAGTTACTCACTTTGTTGTAAGATTTCGCTGAGGAAGGTTCCAGGGGAACCGAAAATTTCGAAGTAAATTTAAGTTTTGTACTCCAACAATCAACCAGTTATGCTCTTTATTGCATTCGTTCTCATTTTATATATATATATATATATATATATATATATATATATATATATATATATATATATATATATATATATATATATATATATATATATATATATATATATATAGAAACTGAAGAATGGTGGGAAGCGGACAAAGTCGCATAATTCCCACCATTCTTCAGTTTCTATATTTACAAGTCGCAACGTCACATCTACACTTCCGTATATATATATATATATATAAGGTCAAAGTACTGCGTAGCACTTATGAAGTAGGTAGGTAAAAATGAAGTAGTAAATAGTGCTAAAAGTTTGTGAAAAATTCCACGACGTTTCGGGTTTAAACCCTTCATCAGGTGGCAAAAATGCAACTGATCGTTGACACGGCCAAACGTACAATTTAAAAAAAATACACAATAAAATTGGGCACGGTAAACCTCGGCTAGGAAAACAGACAGTGTTAAGTGGTTACCACAAGTCAAAAAAATGCAGGAATTGCTGCGTTATAACAGTTCAAGTCTAACGTTCAGACCATGTGGGGACAGGGTTCCAAGTTTCATGATTAGGCGGTTTTCGGCAGCTAGGCGGTCATGATCGGAACCTCGACACGAGATAGCCGCCGAAACCATCAAGTCACGGATCGAGCATGTTGACGGGGGATTGAAGTGGGTGGCTACCGGGAACCCTGGAAGGTTCTGTTTGATTGATCTCAGGTGCTCGGTGACTCGGTCAGCAAGACGACGTTTTGTTTCTCCCACGTACAGTATATTACAGCGTTTACATACGAGAACGTAAACAACATTGGCTGAAGTACAGGTAAAATGCTGATGAACGTTAAACCGGTTGTTGTTGGGACCTACAATGGAAAGGTTTTTGTCATAACTGACCACCGGGCAAGTATTGCATCTCCCACGGTTGCAAGGAAAAGTTCCTGGGGTGTCAGGCACTACTGCTTGAGGTTGAGAGGCACGGACCAAGTGCTTAGATATGTTCTTTTCAATTCTGAATGCCGTGATGGGGGGATCAGGGAAATGGTCACGGGTGGATGGGTCATGACAGAGGGTCTCTACATTCCTGTAAATGGCACGTACAATGGGGGTTACAGATGGGTGAAAGGATAGGACCAACGGGATACGTCTGGTGGGTGTATGGTCAGTTTTGGGGGCAAGGGCAGAGGCTCTATCAATTCCTTGTATGCGTTTCAGGGCATTAGAGAGCACTCTTTGTGGATACTGGCGTTGTTCAAAGAAAGAAATAATCTGCTTGGAAACTTTAGCGAAATCCTTTTCGTCGGAACAAATCCGTCTGGCCCGTAAAAGTTGTGAGAAAGGAATCGAATTGGTACAAGATCTGGGGTGGTTGGAAGGGTACATGAGGTAGTTGTGAGAGTCAGTAGGCTTAAAGTGGAGATTGGACTTGATTTGACGGTCGGAGATGGATAGTTCCGTGTCTAAAAACACTACTGAGGAGTTGGAAATACAGTGAGTGAATTTCAAAAACGGCCAAATATATATATATATATATAGATATATATATATATATATATATTTATATATATATATATATATATATATATATACATATATATACATATATATATACAGCCTATAGGCCTACAGTATGTATGTACAATGTATGTAGCCTATGTATAGTACTCAGAACGCCAGTGGTTGCTAGGCCTAATCTGTACTACTTTTATTGCACATCCTCCATGGCGTTTGAAGCATTATGGGGGCTACCCTTGAGAAGTATGGTAGGTCTAGGCCAAAACTGCACGCAATGAGTAACCCGACTGACTACCCTTGGCGTCGCCAAGGGAGCGCCAGGAGGGGGCACGTGCCCCCCCTGAAAAACCTTGTGCTCCCCTGTGTGCCCCCCAACTGAGATCTGAGATTTTGAAAAAGATTGTATAGATCTTCTGTAAGTTCTGTACTTTGAATATTTGACTACCATGTTTCATATGATTTGATTCTTCTTAGGACAAGAAAAGGCAGCAATTTGTATTTTTTCGAATAACAAAATGGCCCCATCTCATAAAGCAGACAGTGTCCTCTGTGTTGGAGGCTGAGCATCGGTCTTGGTAATCTATCCATAATCCTCGCCGCCTCAATAGGTGTGAGTATACCCCTTGATAAAGTGTACCGGAAATGTCTACCTCGCGGACTCATTAACCAAAACAGTGAATGGTGTTGTTTGGTACGTACAGTACCATGGAATTTGCCTGCCACTTGCGTTGCGAATTGTAATGCAAGCTCAGTGCTAGCAATTTCAAGGAGACTTTTCCGTATTTTCTTCTTCGAAAAAAATAATTCCAATAAATTTTAAAAGAGAAATATGTGATACAAAATTCTATGATCACTTTAATCCCGTAAGACTCCAATCATTCAGTTTGTGGATCATGAGAATTTCACGTTAATTGAAAAGTCCACAATCGAACAAATATTTGATCATTGATTCGGCAATACACATACAGGTTTTTTTCACTTCATGAAAATTTCTCAATCCATGCATAATTTTTTTTTTTTTAGTTCCTAAAAATTCGTTATTTTTTGACAGAAATTTTACTTCAAAAAGGTAGCGTATGTGGCACCAGATTGCATCTAAGGACACCTAATACACCGCTATCTAGTTGTTCCCCCTCATCGAACTGTTGTGCCCCCCCCCCCCAAAATGAAAAGTCTGGTGATGCCACTGCTTATCACGGATAGGCCTAGCCCAACTGTCAGACTGTAGTGATGGTTTAATACTACGCTAGCCGCTAGGCCAGGGGCCTTACATTACAGTAACACGAACAGTTAGGCCTGCTCACCTAAGCCTACAGGCTACAGTACGATAGTTACACATCAGAGATTCAGAGCTGACGGTAGGTTTAGGCATAAGATACTTTTATTCATAATCTTATCGCCAAAAAACTGGCTGCAGGCTAGATCTATGGCATAACTCGGTTTACCCCGGCTTCTGTCGGTGCTGCAGCGCAATCATACCGGCACATTTTGTCTGCAATCAGTATTACACAGAGCCTGCTCTCACTGCTACGAACGTACTGTAATGTAATGATGTAACGCTCCGCACATGTGATTTTAAACTTGCCAAAGCAGATTTGCCCATGATATTTCGTCGTCTTTGCAACTAATCATGTTGTCTACATGTGAAAGTGTGTAAAGAAATGATGAATAACTTTAGTCTCCCCGACTGATATCGAGGCGAGGTATGGCGTTTCCAAAATATTAAACATATCACCTAATTGTAGCCCTATGGTATACAGGGCTGTAACCGAGTCCACCTAACCCAATTCCGGGCTAATTCCAGGGGGCCTTACAAAAATTCCCAGCACAATTCCTGTAGAAATCCTGTAGGAAATGCTCATTTCCTGTAGTAAGTAAGCCATTTCCACTAGGAATTATTAAATTCCTGTAGGAATTTCAAATTTCCTACATAAGAATTTGCTATTTCCTACATAGGAAAGACCGTTTCCTGTAGGAATTCTACATTTCATGTAGGAATTACCAAATTCCTACAGGAGTTCAATTTTCCTACATAGGAACTTGCTACTTTCCTATGTAGGAAATTCCCAACATAATGTCAACTTCATGCAGTGGATACATGAAGGGAAGTCCATTGTGACTGGTCAGTAAAGCCAATTGTGTCACAACAAAGGACTTTTGAAATGCTTCCTCTGTAGGTGCAGTATGCTGTGTGAAGCCTTGAACTTGACCTGTAGTATGTGTGTACTTGACCAGTGTGGTATATTGCATCAGTGTACAAAGAGACTTCATGGCAGTACGTATACTGTAGCAGTACAGTGCAGGTTATACTCTGTAGTTGTAGTGAAGGAAGTTTGTGCATTGGACGCTCAGTGTTTATAAGCTGGAGAAAATGTTATGCGTAGAACAGTTTAGGACTGTACATTATCCAAAAAGTGTCATGGAACCATTTGATTCTCTATTTTGTTGCGTTTGGATATTCTTTAGAGACTGTGGTAGAATCTGACATATATACTAATTGGAGCACTAATTTTCTTTGGACTATAAATTTTCTGTTTAAGGCCCCATAAAAAAAATTACTTGTTTCTCATCACCGGCCGGGCCGATTTTGGACGCCGGGTGGATTTTTTTTTTATTTTTTATTAAACAATAAAAACCTCCCGGGCCGACGTTATCGTTTCCATGTCTGCTTTTTTTTTTTAAATAAGACAATGTGATCTCTGACATCGTTTCTGACGTTTTTGCATAAATACATTGCCCCAAATCACTCCGACCAAATCCCACAATCAGACGTTCTTCCCGTACTTGCGATCATTGCTGTATCAATATGCTCTGCCGCGCACAGACCGTTGTGGATTCACGAAAATGTGCTGCAAGTCCGTCATGATACTGAATCACACACAACTGTCACAGACTGCGCGGTCGGCTAGTGCCAGCATGCCGTGTCAAGCAAGTACGATACTGTAAGTTTTTCAGTTGCCACTCGCGTGGAGAAATTTCGCTCGAATGACGTGCATGTGGTATGCATAGCAAAGCCTATTGGCAAAGTTTGCACCACGGAGTACTGAACTTGAAGTGACAACACAAAAAGTTTCTATGCACTTAAAAAGCCCCCCCCCCCCCCAAAAAAAAGTAACAGGGATCGGTGAGTTGAAGTTTTACATCGATTTGAAGGGAATATATTTAGACTAAATGTGCAGACCGTGTAGTACATTCAGTACAAAGGAATGAGAATGATATTAAAATGCAATGTTTCAACGTTGCGAACTGACCAGCTGCGGGGGTTTCGCACCATAGGCTACTAACGTTAGTTACTATACTGTGCCAGTTGAACGTTGGGTTTTAGCGTGTGTGTACTACAGTATATAAAATAGGGCCCAGACAGAACACACTGAAAATTGGTTGGTAATAGAAAATAAAAAATAAAAAAGGACCGGGCGACGGATTTTTTCAGAAGTCAGTGATGAGAAACAAGTAATTTTTTTTATGGGGCCTAAGTTGGACCATGCATCTTACAACATTGTGAGGTTACGTTTAATTTTAAGCTTCAGTAGTAACAAGTGAATGCATGCATGCAGCTGTCTGAATGTGCCAGCTGATACATAAAAGGGATGTGTTCATCTTTTCTCATCAAAGTGGATGAAGGTTGTAGAGCTGTTATAGTTTTAAAAGAAGCAACATAGAAACTTACAAAAACGGCAATAAGTCATGCAGACATTCATTTGTCATCCTGTATCTTCAACTTAATTGGAATTATTTCAGCCTATTACTTGCTTACTCAAAGGATGAGTGACCTCTTTCAGTGATTTGAACTTACATAGCCATGGCACCATATGCACAGGTTCCTAACAGTCAGTAGATGCTCATACCATTAATAGATGATGATGACTAAAAAAAGTCCCCCTCAATAAATGGAAGGGTCCCATGTGGGAAGCGATCATTCCTATGTAGGAAAGTAATTTCCCATGTGGGAATCATTTCCTACAGGAAAACTATGCCCAAAATCCTACAGAAATCCCACATACTGATTTCCTGTAGGAAATTATGTTGGGAATTTTTCAAGGGCAGTGAGCTAGGGGGGGATCCAGAAATTACGAAAAGGGGGGGGGGGGGGCTGAAAGCTCCCTTCACGAGTGTTCTCCTAGATTAACATTATGCGAATTTTTGGGTATTTAGTATTGTTGATGTGGCGAAATAGGGGACACTGAGGCCGGGAAAGCCCGCCTATGGGTCCGCGCCTGAATTCCAAGTCCACTTGGCCACCATTCCAAGCCAATTCCGAGTTCCATCGATTCCGAGCCAATTCCGATTACAGGTTTTCCAATTCCGAGTCCGACCCAGGCCCATAGCCAGGAATTCTGATATGGGGGGGGGGCACTGACACCTCACAGAGGGGCCACCGACGAAGATTATGTTTGTTGTCAGTAGTGCCACCACATGATTACAGTTTGCCGGAATTAATATATCTCAAGCTTACCACACATAGCTTTAAAGGTATCGGTTTTACGTGTGCACATACGCGCAAAGCGCGAGAAAATTTCACAACGGGCACTTAATTTTCAGGGGCCAATTTCATAGCGTCGGGCTGACCGTGTAATTGAGTCGACGGTGACCATTTCCTTGTTAACTTGTGCAAATATAACAGAGTTCCCTGAATAACATTACGAAACTTCCATTTTTGTGAACTCTACTGGAATCGGCTCCCAGTCCGAGTCCAGCTGAGCCAAGTTCCGGGCCACTCTGATTCAGTGACCTCTTCAGTGGCGGATCCAGGGGGGGGGTCGCCGGCGTCCGGAACCCCCCTCAAATTTTCCAATGTGCCCTTTTTCAAAAAATGTTTTTTTTTTCACACTAGAAAAAAAAAAAAAAAACGAGACAGTTTTACAGGTAATGACAGTGTTGTCCAGTTCCGAGGAGATTTTGGTTACCCCCATCCAGTATCGATCAATCCACTCGTAAATGTCTAGCCATGTATCGCAGAAACTTTCGGCAATATATTTGACTACGGTAGCCTATATTGGCCTCCCCGAAACCCGAATAGTGCAATCGCTTTACAGAGAATGTGACTACAGTATATCTGCGTGACAATCAGCAGTGGCGGATCCAGGGGGGGTCGCCGGCGTCCGGACCCCCCCCCCTTCCCCCCTCAAATTTTCCAATGTGCCCTTTTTCAAAATTTTTTTTTTTCACACTAGCAAAAAAAAAAAAAAAAAACGAGACAGTTGCACAGGTAATGACAGTGTTGTCCAATTCCGAGGAGATTTTGGTTACCCCCATCCAGTATCGATCAATCCACTCGTAAAAAGTCTAGCCATGTATCGCAGAAACTTTCGGCAATATATTTGACTACGGTAGCCTATATTGGCCGCCCCGAAACCCGAACAGTGCAATCGTTTTACAGAGAATGTGACTACAGTATGTCTGCGTGACAATCAGGCATTCTAATCACTTTTCGCTTGGAACCACGTGTGGCGTGCTTGGGCATTCAGAGTAATACAAAACACTCAGATATTACGTCATACTCACTAGCTAGTGCTTTATGCAACGTGTTACTATTGGGTTTTAAGTTGATTCCAAAAGGTCACTGCTAGTCTTTTGGTCTTACAAAATAATGATCTGTTCACACTCCATAAACGCTACATCTACGAAACCTTCCCTCCACCCGCTAGTATCCATCCTCTCGTGAACAAGAGAGGGTACGTAAATACGTTTCGCTTTGATATTTATAGTCTAGAATTACTCTCTTCTTTTATAGTGTTGCCCTAGTGATGGGAATAAAAAGCCAGTCTTAGGTAAAGTCCACAGCCAAGAGTTGACCAGAAGTCACAATAGACGAATCGGTGATTGTTTCATTTTAAAATTACAATAAAAAAAATCAACACCAGGTCAAATAACGCAATGTCAGTCGGTTCAATTTTTTGACGTCTTTGGACCGATGACCGGGCTACTGTGGCAAATGAAAAGCAATCATTCGACTTCAGTCATCTGTTCTGACAGAGTGTTTTTGAGAGTCGCGCCGCAACTTTTTGGGAATACAAGTACAGTATTTTAACCTCCTCCCCCAGTCGAGATAGCGGTGGCGCGCCAGGTGGGGGAAGTTTTCCTCCCCCCCCCCCGTCGGGGAAGACTGGCCCCCTATCGGAGCAGTTTTACACTGAGTTTCGTAAGGGAGTCTTATTCCAAAGTACGCAGTCCCCCACGACAACTACAGTAATCGACGGTTTACCTGTTTTTTTGATCTCAAGAGGATAATTTCTGTACTGAGAACCCAAAATTTTCGGCGCGCTACGCGCGCTGTAGAGTCACTCTTTTTTTTCAATAGTTCCATTTCACATAGCAGGATAGCACAAGTCCTGTCCACCTTACCAAGTAACATATAGGCAGAATACATAGTTTATAACAAGGTCGTAACTTTCATCCCATATCGCAAAGCCTAGTTGGTGTTCTCTTGTGTATGTCATGCGGTACAGTCAGTTGGTGAGCGACATATACGGAGCAAAGTTTGGCTATTTCATCGTGTAGTCCAGGTGGTTTCGATACAATGTATGTTACACCCGAAACGGTCTACAAACTCTACAGCCTGTTTTTCGTTTCGTCTTATGTTTTATGTGTAAGCCTATCAAAAAATTTCGCCCGCTTCGCGCGCTTTTCAATTTCACGATCCAGATTCAAAGAACACTATCAGTGCGTAACTCGGATCATGAAGTATTAATTAAGTGATATAATGCAAAATATGCCTGCAATTGCATGGGATAATGAGGCTCCCACATGTGCCCTTCTCATCAAACCCTCGAATAGGGAATGTCGGAACTTGGGGTAGCTGACATGGCCCGGCCCCCTGTTGGAAAAATTCTGCGCCACCCATGGTCAATTTACTTATTTCGGCTTTCATAAGGGTTATTTCTGGGATAAAACCCAAAATATTCAGTACGCTTTACCCACTCTTAAGTTCAGTTATACTTATAGCTAAATATAGTACAAACCCTTTCCACCTTTTCAAGTTAATAAGTAGAAGACATGGATTTATGTAAATGTCGGGAATTGAATCGCATTTCGCTAAACCTGGTTAACGTTCACTTGTGTCTGTCGTACGGTACGACTAGTGACTCGAGGAGGGAAGTACAAAAAGTTATGCCCGATAGGGCCCAACTGTCCGCTCAATTGTTCTATATAAGCTTTAAATTAGTACAAACTCTTATAAGTGTAGGCTTAACCAAAAAATTTTCGCGCGCTTCGCGCGCTTTGCAATTTCACCGTTTAGATCCCAGGTTTTGATTCTAGTTTTTCATGTCTTTTGGTTTATCCTTTCTTTGTCAATATGCGGGAAGTTGTGTAATCGCTGACGTTTATGGTAACCAAAACTTAAAAAAAAAATGAATGTGCCCTTTTTATGTTGGACCCCCCTCAGAAAAGACCCTAGATCCGCCCCTGATCAGGCATTCTAATCACTTTTCGCTTGGAACCACGTGTGGCTTGCTTGGGCATTCAGAGTAATACAAAGCACTCAGATATTAAAGGAGATGACAATAATGGCCATTTCAGGAACATAATCAGAAAGTATATAACATTCTGAACCCAATGCAAAAAACCCCATCTTCATAGCTTATTTGGTTCTCGAGATATCACAATTCTCATCCCTTACAGGGGCACTGCCATGTCAAACTTGTAGCAAGTCTATTATGATGTCACAGGCTCACTTTATTTTCAAAAGTTATGTATTTCTATATAATTAAATTCAATTTTTTTCAAAGGTCCATCTACCATTTATAAAGATCATTTCAAAAATGCAGAGAGCGAGTCCTGTGATTTTGAAATCTGATACCAACAAGAACATGCTAAAACTGTGTGGAGAGAAACAATGAAACAAAATACAAAGGAAAACAATAACATCTCAATTACACAGTGAGCCTGAAAGGTCAAAATCAACTTGCTACAAGTCAGTTTGTTTGGAAAATGGCAACTCCAATGTAAATGATAAGAATGGCGATATCTCAAGAATCGAATAAGCTATGAAGATGGGGTTTTTTGCACTGTGTTGAGAATTTTGTTCACTTTTCAATTATGTTACTGAAATGGTTATTGTTGTCATCCCCTTTAAGTCATACTCTCTAGCTAGTGCTTTATGCAACGTATTACTATTGGGTTTTAATATTGATTCCAAAAGGTCACTTCTAGTCTTTTGGTCTTACAAAATAATGATCAGTTCACACTCCATAAACGCTACATCTACGAAACCTTCCCTCCACCCTCTAGTATCCATCCTCTCGTGAACAAGAGAGGGTACGTAAATACGTTTCGCTATGATATTTATAGTCTGGAATTACTCTCTTCTTTTATAGTGTTGCCCTAGTGATGGGAATAAAAAGCCAGTCTTAGGTAAAGTCCACAGCCAAGAGTTGACCAGAAGTCACAATAGACGAATCGTTGTTTGTTTCATTTTAAAATTACTATATCACAACCAGGCCAAATAACGCAATGTCAGTCGGTTCAATTTTTTGACGTCTTTGGACCGATGACCGGTCTGCTGTCGCGAATGAAAAGCAAACATTCGACTTCAGTCATCTGTTCTGACAGTGTTTTTGACAGTCGCGCCGCAACTATATAGGGAACACAACGTACAGTATTTTAACCTCCTCCCCCAGTCGAGATAGCGGTGGCGCCAGGTGGGGGAAGGGTTCATGACTGGCCCCCTATCGGAGCAGTTTTACACATATCAATTTGGTTGTTACTTAACCCCATACAGCTTGTGTTAGCGTCCCCCACGTAAAGAAAACGCGCTCTGTGGAAAACAGTAATAGTACGGATACGAAGTTTCCATCGCTCGTGCTCTGTTGCATAGCAAAATTACAGTGATGTTCATTCAGTTTTATGTTTTACTATATCTCACCTTTTGAATGACATAAAAATATATCGATAATATTTCACTTTTACATAGAGACCTGGTCAGATTTCAAAGGCATCTTTTTGCATGGCAAGCAATTGCCATGAACTTTTGACCTACTGCTGTTTGTACAAACAAGCTTGGATCGTCGATGTTCATGCATTGCTGGATTGGTTATCATGTAAACTCTTCAATGGTAACCTTTGTTTTCAAATTTACAACACTTCTTCATAGGGACCAGGCCAAATTACATATAAACAGACATAAAAATGAATATGCATAAGCCTTGCATCAATGAAAAGACGCCAAGCGATGTGTGAACAACGCGACCGGTACGCGCCAAAGACTTCTACACCGAGCGCGCATTGTATGTACAGCGAACATCTGTGCAGTGGTAACAGGACATTTGGTCACGCCCACACGACCAATCAAGTGTACGGGATGAGCGTGAACATGAATTATACATAGATATCACATTTCAGTTTAGACAGGAAAGTTTTTTGAAACAAATTGATATGAGTTTCGTAGGGGAGTCTTATTCCAAAGTACGCAGTCCCCGACGACAACTAATCGACGGTTTACCTGTTTTTTGCTCTCAAGAGGATAATTTCTGTAATGAGAACCCAAAATTTACAGCGCGCTAGGCGCGCTGTAGAGTCACTCTTTTTTTTTTCAATAGTTCCATTCCACATAGCAGGATAGCACAAGTCCTGTCCACCTTACCAAGTAGCATATGGGCAGAATACATAGTTTATAACAAGGTCGTAACTTTCATCCAATATCGCAAAGCCTAGTTGGTGTTCTCTTGTGTGTGTCATGCAGTACAATCAGTTGGTGAGCGACTTACGGAGCAAAGTTTGGCTATTTCGTCGTGTAGTCCAGGTGGTTTCGATACAATGTATGTTACACCCGATACGGTCTACAAACCATACAGTTCTTTTTTTCGTTTCGTCATATGTTTTATGTGTAAGCCTATCAAAAAATTTCGCCCGCTTCGCGCGCTTTTTAATTTCACGATCCAGATTCAAAGAACACTATCAGTGCGTAACTCGGATCATGAAGTATTAATTAAGTGATATAATGCAAAATATGCCTGCAATTGCATGGGATAATGAGGCTCCCACATGTGCCCTTCTCATCAAACCCTCGAATAGGGAATGTCGGAACTTGGGGTAGCTGACATGGCCCGGCCCCCTGTTGGAAAAATTCTGCGCCACCCATGGTCAATTTACTTATTTCGGCTTTCATAAGGGTTATTTCTGGGATAAAACCCAAAATATTCAGTACGCTTTACCCACTCTTAAGTTCAGTTATACTTATAGCTAAATATAGTACAAACCCTTTCCACCTTTTCAAGTTAATAAGTAGAAGACATGGATTTATGTAAATGTCGGGAATTGAATCGCATTTCGCTAAACCTGGTTAACGTTCACTTGTGTCTGTCGTACGGTACGACTAGTGACTCGAGGAGGGAAGTACAATAAAGTTACGCCCAATAGGGCCCAACTGTCCGCTCAATTGTTCTATATAAGCTTTAAATTAGTACAAACTCTTATAAGTGTAGGCTTAACCAAAAAATTTTCGCGCGCTTCGCGCGCTTTGCAATTTCACCGTTTAGATCCCAGGTTTTGATTACAGGTTTTTCATGTCTTTTGGTTTATCCTTTCTTTGTCAATATGCGGTAAGTTGTGTAATCGCTGACGTTTATGGTAACCAAAATTTAAAAAACAATGAATGTGCCCTTTTTATGTTGGACCCCCTCTCAGAAAAGACCCTAGATCCGCCCCTGCTCTTATTCCAGGCCAAATTCCGAGGCCGGCGAAAAGTGGACTCGAGTCAATCGAGTCCGCATTCGGACTCGGATGTTACAGTCCTGGTATACGGGGAGCTATTGAATTCAAGTTGAGGATGGTCCGCATTTTAGTGTGTCGTAGCCTCTGGTAGAAGTCATAACATTAGAACTATGCATGAAACTAACGTTTAAACCTCGCCATGGATAAGATATCATTTGGATAAATCGGGAATGCCATTTGTAGCTAGCTATGGAATACTTGTGGCGAAGTTTCAAGTAATTGGCTTAGAACAACGTTATACCAGCTTACAGTGATTGACATGTATAAACAGGATTGGATTGCTCGGAGTGTCGGAATTATAGGATTTTTAAAACTAAACTGGCATTCGAACCTCTACGACCTCTACTGACCTAATATTTAGTGTACTATTTATATGTGATAGTAGCAAGCAAAGACAGTATAGCGCCGTAAGGCGCAAGACCGGTTACTCACACAAAAGTGCACACAAATTTTCGTAGTATGCAATGGAGCAGATCGTCCGCCATTTTAGTAAGCAGCTTTGATGCATCGTATGGAACGCGAAAAACGGTGCGTGCTGTAAATGCGTTGACCTGACGTTCATAAAATCAATATCTCGATAACCAACGGTGCTACGTCAATGGGAGTTTCACTGTTGGGTTTGGTATTTTCATTTAGTGTTACACTTTTCTTTTAAATACTAATTCAAAGAACAGTCCAACACTAAATGAAAACTACATATATTATAGGCCATGAGCAAGAAGCACCTCAAGGCACCCCAACCCGCAACTCTCCGACCCAATATTTTTTTTTTGAAACCTTAGGGTCCCCTAAACGCAGAATCAAGTGGTAACAGTAAATATTTTTGGTCTCACTTATTCAAAATTACTGCCAAAAATAAAATGGTGGCAAAATTCATGAATGTTTTGTATTAAAATATATCAAAACTAAATATATTCCTGAAAATATTTTGAGGCATCGACTATTAAAATTTGGTCATATTTTATGACAAATATTCCAAAATTAATTTTTGAGACTGTTTTAGTGAGATGCAGTTGACCAAGATGGCGGAATTTCCAAAATGGCTGTCCATGTTGTTATTATAATATATTAAAATAATGTGAAAAATATTCATGAAAAATATGTTGGACGCACCGACTCTTAAAATATGGTCATGGTTCATGCCAAATAATTAAATATTTTTTAGAACATTTTTGTTGGAATTCAGGTCAACCAAGATGGCGGAAAAAGCAAAATGGCTGCTTATGGTATAGTAACAATGTAGCATAATAATAGATAATAACTTGTAATCATTAAAAATATTTTCAACACATTTACATCTAAACTCTGTCCATTTTTTGTTATAACTATTCAGAAAGTTGATGGATAGATTTTAGGTTTAAAGGTGTTACAAATATTTTTTAAGGATGATTTGTCTTATTTTTATAAAATATCACTGACCGCCATTTTGCTTTTTCCTCCATTTTAATTGACCTAAATTCCAAGAAAATGTTTTGAAAAATACGTTCAAATTAATTGGCACAAAATATGGCCAAATATAAAGAGCAACTGTAATATATAAAATATAATTTTAAGGATGATTTTCCCTATGATTGTGATATATAGAAATTTTAACATTACAGGTCATTTTGCTATATCCGCCATCTTGGTTGACTCAGATCCTAAATAAATGTCTAGAAAAATTTTTGCATATTTACAATAGGAAATGGACACAGGTTAACTTTGCCTGTGTTCAAAAGTATTTTTAATGAATATTTTTACTATTATTATGTTATATTGGCATAATTATTGCATTGACCGCTATTTGGTTATTCCGCCATCTTGGTTAACCAAAACCTCACCAAAAAAGTCTCAAAAATTAATTTTGGAATTTTTTGTCATAAAATATGACCAAGTTTTAACATTCGATGCCTTAAAAATATTTTTAGGAATATTTAAATATTATTATTTAATACAAAATATAATTTTTGCCGCCATTTTTGGGAGCCATTTTGAATGAGTGAAATCGAAAGTGTTTGCTGTTACTTCTTGATTTCGTGTTCAGGGGACCCATAAGGTTTCCAAAAAATATTGGGTCAAAGATTTGTGCGGGGGGGGGGGGAGGTTGAAGTGGGTGCCTCTGGCCTATGGCCTGCTCCTATTATGGAGCAAATTTCCACTACCAGTAACTGAAAACCGCACATGAATCCGTTCGGTAGTTTTGGACAGTGGCGTACGTAGCCACGGGGAGGGTTTTGGGGGTTGACCCCCCCCCTCATGACCCAACCTTGAAAAAAATAATTGCAAAAAACACATGATCACTATAAACTTTATTGCATTTGAGGCACAAACATTGCACCATTTTGCATCTGGAGACCTAAAATAGCCGTTTTTCTCCCTCCCCTTAGACCTTTCCCACGTGTCGTACTCCAAAACCCTCCCCATGACACAATCCTGGCTACGCTACTGGTTTTGGAGTTATCTCCCTTTGATTAATTATCAACGTACCAAATAAACAATGTTTAGCATCAACTCTCTGACATCACGGTAAAACTTTCGTCAACAACAGCTTATAATTATCATTACATTTAGGTGACTAATTTTTCTTCCATTTTTGCAATTTTGACCAATCAGTCGTCTATGACTCAAGTTACTCGTACACACTCTCGGTACGTTACGTACATATCAGCGTCCCGGCGTTTGCTTACTAAAATGGCGGATACTTCGCCCCATGACGTACTACGGTTTTAGAGGCAGAGTAACCAGTCTTGCGCCTACGGCGCTATAGTGTCTTTGTGCCTACGGCGCTATAGTGTCTTTGGTAGCAAGCTACCGGTGGTTACGGACCGTCGAATTTGAAGGTGCTTTTTATCATAAGAGGACGTGAGTGAATTTTAGGATGGTGGGGGCCTAGCGGATGAGTTCCACTATGTCTTTCAGTGCTGTTGCTGTATGAAAAGAAAGAAATCTATTACTTAAACCCTTTTTAGGAGACGACCCACGACTATTCAAAATGAAAGAGTTTATTCAAACTAAAAACAGAAAGAACCTTTTTAAATGAACTTGCAACCACGCGGGCGATTGTGTGTGTATGTATGTCGGTGTTTGTGACACTTGGTTTGCAAACACGATATTTCAAGATAGTAATGTTGGATAATTTTCATACTTGGAACATGGAATAATTACATTAAGAGGAAGATCTCCATTGTTTTTGGTGGAGGTCAAAGGTTATGTGAGGTCAATTAATTGATGTCAAAAACCGAAAACCTTGTAAACACCATATCTCTAGGTAGGAAGCATCATGATTTTCATACTCGGCATGTGGATGCGTTATACAGATAAACATTATTGATTTTGGTAAAGGTCAAAGGTTATCTGAGGTCACCGGAGGTGAAAATACGAAATTCTTAAAAACTGCTTGTAAACACGATATCTCAAGATAGCAATGATGGACAATCTTCATACTTAATGTATAACTTTATCATACTGAAAGAAAAAACCCTATCATTTTCAGTGGAGGTCAAAGTTCATTTGAGCTCACCAGAGGTCAAAAACCGAAACCTTCAAGTTGAAAAACACGATATTTCCAGACAGGGATGATGGACCCTTTTTCATACTTGGTATATAGATCATTTGTTACCTTAATTAAGAGAGAGGGAGTCCTATGAGCTTGTTGGAGGTCGAAGGTCATATGAGGTCATCAGAGGTGCAACTACGAAAACCTTGTATACTAAATAGACAGTGGGCGGTACCTCCAAATTGTGTCCGGCGTTTCGTGACCAACGAAAAGTTAGGGCTGACTTTTTCTACCATGTCAAAGGTACAGATACAGAGAACGTTTATTTTTTTCACAAGCATAACGGTTACAGTAATAATACTATTTTTTTTTACTAATGAAGTAATGATGAATACGTGAAAAGGATGTTGAGATAACAGCATGGTTACATATACCATGCGCCGAACGAGTTCTTGAACGGGGTTGTAGATTAGAGACGGTCCGGGTACGGATCCCTCCTTAGACGTGTGTTTTTTTTTTCTTTTTAATTTTTGTTATTCACTTTTTGGTGGGGTTCAAAGGTCACATGAGGTCAGGAGAGGTCAAGCTGTGAAAACATCGTAAAAATGATATAGTCAAGCAGTATAAATATGAGGAATGAACCTCAGTGCAACAAATCACCCACTTTTACCAAGGAATCACTAAGCCTTTGGGCTTTCTGAATTAAGCGAGACGGTACTGTGAGGAAAAGTGGTCGACCGATATATTTGATCTTGAAAGAGGTTCGTCAGATATTGAATAACAGCGTTACATCTAGATAAAATGGATATATTGTGACATCATTGATATGGAAACCGGAAAAGTACTCCTTCTGTTTAACAATTGAGCCTGAGCTTATTGTTTTCCTGGCTTAATGCGGTAGTCCTTCAGTGAGTTGTATTTTTTTTCTAACAAGACAGAAAAGCCAAAGTCGCGTTTTGCCGGTAAAGTTCTGTCGGGGATCCGGAAACTAACAGTTTTCCAACAGAGAACGGATCATAAAAGTCAGACATTGGAGCAGTAAGGTGCCACTTAACAATTAGTACCTCATGTCGATCCCAGTGCCGGGTGATTTTTTTTAAATTCTGTAAAGTTTAGATACTTTTCTGCATGTGAATTGTTCATAACAAAGAATTTTTTCTTTTATCGATAGCAAATGAAGAAAGTTATTCAAAATGTTTAATGCAGGACATGCAGAGCATTAGCCTTCTGGTTCTGTTTACGTGATGACCGAGGATCTCAGTCACAGAAGATCAACACTGATGACTGGCAAATTGCCCTTCGGTTTAGCTAAGCCATGGGCGTCAACAGATTCGGGGACTGGGAGACACTGCTCACTTTTCAAAGTGAAGAGGGTCCCCCCAAACACTTTTTTCCAAAATCCTAACGGCAATAGAAGGCAAGTGTTTGTGTTTGATTCCATAGCTTGAAGATGCAATATAGCTGGTTCGATGAAATCAAACTCGAAAATGGTGGAAACAGCCATTTAATTGATTTAAATCTTGGAACAATGCCTCAAATTACACCACAAATCATCTGGCTCTAACTTTTTCCAGAGACTTTAAGTGAGGCCCCGATCACTCGTTTCAAAGGGTTTTGCTATTTCAGCTTGAAAAAGTTCTGGTCATAGTCATGTTCCCCCACTTTTGAGAAGCTGTTGACTGTCTTGGAAGCGCATAATATACTAACTGGGATCCTCACCCAGGTCCCTCCCCTTCGTGAAGAAGTTTTGTCACAGGAAAGTATGGCTTTACCTTTTCATATGCATGTAACTTAAAGAGGCACAGTCATGGGTGTACAGATTCTTTTTTCACTCTCTCCTGAAAGCTTGCTGTATCAGGCCCGTAGTCAAGGGGGGGGGGCAAGGGGGCGAAAGCCCTCTTAGAAAATTTTTCGCCCCCCTAGAAGATCAAAAATTACTATTGCCGTAATGCATTTTAGTATGTTTTGCTTCCTCTGGAAAAATTTTTCGCCCCAGAAGCTTTTTCGCCCCCCTTCAGCACCTTGTCTGGCTACGGGCCTGTGCTGTATGCACCAATTTTTAGAATCCCTGGAGAGCTCCAGATTTATTTGAAATGCCGTTTGAGTACAGAGCGTCGTTACCTGGAACCACAGGAGAGATATACTTTTCTAAGAGACTTTTTGGATATTCCCTGAAAACAATCGGCCTGTCAATAAAAATTAAGGGGTCGTGACTGAACCTTTTGAGATATTGCAGATTTTGGAGACGACCGACGAATTGCTCTCCGCATATTTCCAGCGCTGCTTGAAATCCATATGAGGAACTACTGTTTCGAAAAATATTGTTTAATGTAGGAATTTCAATCCTAGTTTATCTTCGTACCCTGGAATTTGCATGACCCATGAAATGTAACCCAGATACACAAACATAATTATCGTCACTGTCACGTGACTTTTAATTGCGTATGCGGCGATTTCGTCTGGTGAAAATCCTATTGCTTGTGGAGCTAGACTTTAGTGTGGAAGACGCACATCAGCTAGCATCGAAACGAACCACTCCTGATCAATTTCTTTTCCAACAAAATAATGCAAATTCAGCATGGCCGCTCGCGTAACCCTGAAAGACGCCTGGTACACCCCAGGTTGAAAACTAGTACTGGTTGAAAGCCTTGGGGTCCAGGTATTTATTAAATTATCCGGCAACCCTTCTCTCAAAACCAACACCCTACCATTGGAGACTTTTTTTAAAATGCAAGTAGTCTAGCAGTTCATACAAAAGTACTGAGTTCCACTTGACAGTATTACGTCACATCAGGGAGAACTACGGCTGCATAATACTGTACCTGGTTAAATTCTAATGTAGTCGAGCATAGGCGTAGGAAGCGGGGGAGGCTGGGGGGCTAAAGCTCCTCAGTCAAACATGTGGTGGGGTGGAACTATGCTTCAGCCCCCTCAATCCTAGGTCAAAAACCCCTTTTTTTCCTCGGTAAGAAATGCCAAAAATTTGCAGTAATTTACGGTAACCTTAAAATTTGTCCAATACGTTGCACCAAATTGCATCTAAGGACCCTCAAATATCAAAAAATTTTCGAATGGGGGGGGGAGGGGAACCCTCTCCCCTTAGATCCCTCCCCCAGGACGGCGATTTGAAACAACGTTCAGCCCCCAGTCTCGAACAGCTTCCTGCGCCAGGTAAGTATCGAGTCTACGAAGTAAACCTCTGTAAATTATCCAAGCATTTAGGGTTGGTTGTAGTCGAGATTTCTCAACCTTTTGTAACTCGAGGCCCACTTTTCATCGTTGAAAGTAACAGGGGGCCACTTTACCATTGACTCACCTGTTGATAAAATGACAGAAATGGGTTAGAATGATGTAAACAAGGACCTGGAGGAGAACTGATGATGGTCTTTCATAATCTGACGTCAAATCTAGGAATTAAACATTACCTTAAGAACTTCGACAGTTTTTGAAAAGTGCATGGCATGATTAATATCCGTCCCTATAAATTTGATTGGTCGTTACTGGTCATTGGTCACCGTCTTCTCAATATATAAGAAGAACTGACATTTTTAGTGCTCATCGCCAAGCGCGTATAGGCGGCATGCTTACGTATCGTGACTATATATGCATGCTCCTGGCTGACGGAGATTAGGCTTGTCGCTGAATCAATAACGTCAATTTTAATCCTTCTTCCATTCATTACAGACTATCTGGGTACTGCAAAGTACACATGTAAGAATGTTAGAGACCATATTGGGAATGTTCCAGCTATTTTTTAATCAAATGCCTTTGTGTGAATAAAATGTGGCTCGTCACGGATAAAACAGACTATATAGGGCCTATTCTACAGTTGTGCAATAATGAATCAAAGACGATGGCCGACACAGTAGCCTTTAGTTTTATTTCTTTCACAGTCGTCCACAATCTATCTTGACAACAGAAACACTCAAACCTCAATAAAGTCCGTTCAGATTCGTAACAGAACGGCGAAGAGACTACAAGATCAACTAAACTTTGTGTCCCCTCTGTTTTCTCAGCCCTTCGGGAGCAGCTTCCTAGTGTTTTCGCATAATGGGACGTAATCCCATTACTTTACAAAAAAAAAAAAGAAAAAAAAAATCGGAGTTACGACGCTGAATTTGACAGCAACCATCGCCATGTGTAAAAAGGCCGACTGGTTAACATTCACATCCATCGTTTGTCCATTTTATTCAGCCTTTTGTTTGACCTTCGACGGATTGTGCTGCTAGCCTTCTAGTTTACCTTCTACGTGATTGTAACACGATAAGTTTTAGAGTTTCGGAAGCTGCTTAGTACTGTAATAGAATGAACTTTTCACAGACTGTGCAGATGGAGTTCCTCCCTAACATATGAAAAGAAGATAGGCTACCTCTTTTGAGCTGTACGTACGGTTCTCTTTGTTTTCAAAGAGTGGAAAAATTCCTGCAGGACTATACACATAAAGCAATTCTTGTAGACTTGAGTGTTAAGTTATGAACCAACTATATACATGGTACATTGTAGCTTTTTGAAGCATTGCCGTTCTTTTAGATCAAGTTGCCTGATTGTGTGAGACCAGAAGTGTTGTAGGACATCCCTTCCGTAGCCTCAAGATTGCCCGGAAGCCCTGTACATATTCCTGTCGGCAGTACTGAATTATCACTGAAGCATAAGATGTTTCCCGAAAGCACACCTGGAATAAAGCAGGTACAGTTTCTTATATGCTTGCAATTCTTTCTTTGATTGACAGTTTACTAGCACTTCTTGCACTTAGCAACGTTTTCTCGTTAACTAAGTCTTTAATGGTCAGTTACTCCTTTTGGGAGTTAATTTCAGGTTTTCGTTTGCAGGAAAAACCCCGAAAGACTTTTCTTATGAACGGTTGCTTTTACTGCTCGTTTGCGTGACCAGTAAATTACTTCCATTTTTTTTTCAAAAAAGGTCATGGGGAACTTTCCTCATGGTCAGCCTCCCGGGAATTGCCAGTGCAGTTGCAGGCATTGACATGCGGTGGTAGCCTATATAGGTTAGTATACACTTCATGCTGCGCCATAATAGAACCTGTTAACCGTAAAAACAAGGGCTCACAAAACGAAAAAAAAATCTACGACTTCTTGTACTGTAGGAAAATTTCCAGGAAACATTGGTAGCAACTTCCTTCTGATAGAAGTATGCAAGGCGTAGCCACAAACGAATCTCCAATAAGGGCCCCTCACAGATTTTGCTAGTTCGATTGGTAATAGCATTCGTTGTAGCTCCATCATCCATGGTGAAAGTGACTCCGAGAGTCGTTATACCCATATCGGAAAACGAGGAGGACGGTACCAATACAGTTTGACTATCGCTTACAAGGTTGAGTTCAGGTGCCTAAAGTGGAAGAGAATCGTTCCTGATGACAAGCAGTTTAATTCAACTTTAAGAGCCAGACAGCTCAAGAAATTCCGAATGACTGTCCTTCGCTAACCTGAAGCTAGTACCTATAACAAAGACATTAAGGTATGGAAACATTTATCTGACTTTATTTTTTCTCTCCTTTTCTTTAAATTTTCCATCAAAGTTTTGAATAAGGCATATATCTTACTTTTTGGGGTAGTGTCAAAACAGCCAATCAAGGACCAAAATACTGGAACATTGTTTTACAGAAAGTTTTTACAATTTTAAAGCAAATGTTTTTAGATACAGAATGAAAGATCACTCAAAATAAGGCAGTACAGCCAGCGGCTTTCTTTTCACGAAAAAGGTTCTCACAGAAAGAATTCAGTTATTTGTTGGTCAAGAATATCTTGTTGGCCCAAACTTTCAAAAATTCAAACGATTCAACTTCCGTATATAGCTCTTGTAATGCAACGGATATTTTGAGGAGATAAGGCTGTTTTTGGAGTTTATTGGTAAGACTGAATGGTTTAGTAATGATTTGAAGCTATTTTTTGTATGTCATGTTAATGCATTCTAAACGCAATATTTCTCTTCAGGGGCTAGCGAAAGTGTTATCTTTGGGGGGGGGGGGTGGAGATTATGTTTTGCCGACGGATCTGCTAATGCGTAGTGCGAAAACGAGCTTTAGCGGGTGGGGTCCAGGGCCCCGCCTATGGACCCAGGGGGCGAAGCCCCCGGAGGCTCTGAGGTTTAAGTATATCTCTGGGTGAAAAAATAAGTCTCAGGATGGATATATTTTTGTTCATAATGCATCATCAAATACAAACTAGATCCCCACTAATTTTAATGTGTTAGGCTATTCTTCTCGTCAGGCTGCTATGGTTGGGATCCAGAGGTCCGCCAGTGCTTTAGCTAGGACGTTTTCTCAATGCGACATTTACTGATCTGTGGCCTGGGGGAGGGGTCTAAGGGGAGGGGTGTCCCCCTCCCCTTTGGAAATTTTTGGAATTTGTAAGGTGCCTAGATTGCAAATGGTGCAATATTTGAGTGGATTTCTGCCCTAATGAGGAACCTCAAAATTTACACCCGGGTAGAATTTGCCTGTCAGATTTTTTTTTGTGCGACATTTGTCGCACAAATAGGGGCTGGCTAAAACACTGGGCCCACCTAAGGACCCCTAGTGGATTCCGGAGGGCGAAGCCCCCGGAAGCTCAGAGGTTTAAGTATATCTCTGGATGAAAAATTAAGTCTCAGGTTGGTTCATAATGCATCATCAAATGCAAAGATTCCCATTTATTTTAATGTATTAGGCTACCCCTCTCGTCAGGCCGCTATAGTTTTAAGCGGTTGGGATCAAGAGGTCCGCCGGTGCTTTAGCTAGGACGTTTTCTCAATGCGACATTTACTGATCTGTGGCCTGGGGGAGGGGTCTAAGGGCCCCTTTGGAAATTTTTGGAATTTGTAAGGTGCCTAGATCGTATATGGTGCAATATTTGAGTGGATTTCTGCCCTAATGAGGAACCTCAAAATTTACACCCGGGTAGAATTTGCGTGTCATTTTTTGTACCACATTCTTCGCCGTTTATGCGACATTGTCCTGCAAATAGGGGCTGGCTAAAACATTGGGACGGCCTTAGGGTCCCTGGTGGGGGTTCGGGGTGCTTCGCCCCGGAAGCTCTGAGGTTTTAGCTTAATCTCTCGCTAAAAAATTAAGTCCCATGCAGGATTGGTATATTTTGGCTCATAATGCATTATCCAGTGCAAAGATTCCGGTTAATTCTAATGTGTTAGGCTACTCCTCCCGTCATGCCACTAAACTTCAGGAGCTGAATCTGTCGTTCAGATTTGTAACTCTATGTGTTCAGCATTTGAACACTAGACGCGTCATGCGTTCAAATACGATAAGTGGATAGGCGTCCGGCGTTCAAAAAGGGAGAAAAAATGTTCAGAATCTTAACACAAGCGTTCAAAATATGCTTTGAACGCCAGGATCTGAAGATGGGTTCTGTATCTGCTTCATTTCGGTGTTCAAAAGTTAAAAGCCTGAGATTGCAGTTAAGGGAAGACATGCGGCACGCATTATTTTTTCCGAGGATGTTTGTGGGTAAACCGGATCCACAGAAGTTTGCAAAATGTGTTTGAAGTCAAGGTTAGGGTTTAGAAGACGGGCTAAGGATACCCTCTCCATAGGTAATCGGGTGCTGCTCCCCATGGTGATGTTAAAAGTGAGGAATAATGTGCAGAAAGTGGTTTTTCAAGAATGTCATATGACCCGAAATAGTGCACCTATACGGAAGCCGTTAATTCCCTTTCTTTGCCCGAGTTGCCGACGGACTCAGTCACTCGTCCCATTACACCGATGGCCGTTGATACGGCCGTATACGGCCGTCAACATGCATAATCAATTTGCCGACGGGCCTTCAACTTGAAAGGGCCAATTAGATGAAGAGCCGAAAATCGAAATAGACGATAACAGACTGGCCCGTTCTCTCTTTCTATTTTTTTCTTTTCATTCTCCGTCTTCCCTTTCACTCCCTCCCTTTCCCTTTCTTTTCCCTTTCTTTTCCCTTCTTCTCTCTTCTTTTCCTCCTCTCCTCTTTTCCTCTTTTTCTCTTTTCCCTCTCCTCTTTTTGCCGACAGACGGAAAATTTGCCGACGGGCGATCAAATATTGGAAATATCGCTCGCTACGGCCCTGTCGACAGTAACATTTGGTTTTGCCCTTGGCTCTTCTCCAAGAGTCGAGGGGACTTTGGAAAAACTCAGTATTGTTGTACTGTACTGTGCATGTGTACAACTAATACCAGGCAGAGCTGCCGACAGCCGACTCGGGCCCCTGTACAAAATTTCAGTGTGGGCCCCCTCTCATCAAAGTAAGTGTGGTGTTCACGAGGAAATAATTCGATATGATATATGATATATTTTATGACTAATTTTCCAGGGCCCCCCAAATTGCCCCGGGCCCCTGGACATTTGTTCCCCATGTTTCCCCTTGTCGGCGGCCCTGATACTAGGGTCTTGAGCAAAGAACTGACTTAACGCTGGTGCGACTGCTTATTCCCTTTCAGCTCACCAAGCACAGGAACAAATAACAAGTCAATATATCCCATCATCAGGTGTAAAAGGAGGTAGTGTCCACACTGTCTGGGAAAATTGATCCTGAGATTCCTGAGGCACAAATGTCCCGGACTTTTCCTCCTGGCAAAATATGTCCGGAAAGACATTTTTATCACGGATATCCTGTCCCGGACACTTTTTTCCTTAGGGGATATATCTCCTTTTACATCGGCATTAGCCGACGGCAGTGGCCAAGTGGTTAGAGCATCCGACTTGCAGCCGGAAGATCTAGGGTTCAAATCCTGGCCGGGTCATACCAAAGACTTTAAAAATGGAACCTACTGCCTTTGTGCTTTGTGCTTTGTGCTCAGCATAAGCAATGGAGTAGGGAAAACGAGCCAGTGAGCCACAACTGGAAAAAAGGCCGTGGTCGTCTCGACTTGAACCAAACTGGGACGTTAAACCTTATCTAACTAACTACATCGGCATTAGAAGTACCATGTAGGTCAACTCAACTTGAGTGCATATCTTGCTGTCTTCAAGTAGGCCGGTTTGGCCAACTCTGCATGCTAGTAAAACTATGTGGTAGGCCTATACTTAGGCTGAATTACGGGGAAACTTCCTTACCGTTTTCATTCAAAAGTCAGGACTCAAAACCGAATTAAAATTACAACGTGAATCGTGTCATGGCTCTCATTTAGATCACGAAAAATAGTGTAGAAATGAAATTTCCTTGAACCAATGCTAAAACAAAGGATCATTACGATTTTAAACTTCGTGCCATTTTCAATATTTGAGCAGGTAAATCACAACGTCGGTTCGTGTTTGGCTGAATTTCATACAAATTTGACATTATTTTCATATGTCTTTCTGTCATAGTGCAAAGATATACCTAACTTTAAATGACACGTACGACACTAATTAGTGGTAATGCACAATAGGCTACTGTTTTAGAGTATACCGTTAGTGCACGCTTATTAGTATCTGTATCGGATCGCTGCATGCTGATATTGAGAACTGAAATATCGGACATTGTTGTTCGGTAATATCGGTCATTTGCAACATTGGTACACAATACTACTGCAACTAATTTAATACATTCATAACGAATTGTCACTCCTTCCCAATGTGCGGCGAACGCACTATCATGATATTCAATGTAGGGCGACACTTGATGGTATTCCCTTGGAAAACGAGCGCCACAGGCACGCTCTATCATATCTGCACCTAGTTTAAAGGAGCTTTGGCATCCCCCCAAATATATTTAGACATATGACCATAGTTCTAAATCCAGTTGGTGACTGTACTTTGATTGGCATTCATTCAACAATAAGAGCACCACTCTGGTTAGTAGTGATGGCTTGGACAGTCAGTGGTGTTCCTAATTAGGCTCACAGTCACACACAGTTTGTTTTTCAATATTTCCCCGAGCAATTCAAACTCAGCGCAGGCTACTACTGTGGCTCTGTCTTGGAAGTGTTCTACTACTAGACAGTTGTTTGTGTTTGAATTGGAGGCGGGACTTGAAGTTAGGTTAGTTGGGAGAATTGTTACCGTCTGGGGTGAGCTTAGAGGGCCTTTAAAGGTCGTGTTGGCAATTCTTTACTTTTCCTCCAATTTTTACTGCTTATTATCGTGATCGTATAATTTATGACAGGTATATAGGCTAGTAAAGAGTGAATTGAACTCGCATTATGATTAAATAGGCCTGTTGTACCGTAATTCCTAAGGATCAACATCCCATTGCCTGCATAAAAATAAAGTATCAGACATTTATGGCAGAATGAATCTACAAAATATGCTTAGATGCCCTTTTACACCTGTTGTCCTGTTGATCTCACCTAGGCAATTGAGAAAGTGACAACTATAGGTATGGCACGGCACAGGGGAGTAAAGGACAAATAATTTTGCCCCATACACTAAAAATCTCCCTCTCAAGTTCAGGCCCGTAGCCAAAATAACCAATTTGGGGGGCACATCGATGATGGAGTTTCGCCGGCCTGAGGCACACCACCTCCCCTTTGAAAATTTGTGCCCATTTCAAGGATTCAAAATGGTGCGAGATTTTCCATTTTTCTTCATATAGTTGACTTCCAAAAAGGCTGGTCTCGTAACAAATTTTTCCTCCTTCAGTGCAAGACCTTTTATTGAAAAATTTTTGGAGCACGTCCCCCCCCCCCCTTGGTTACGTGTCTGCTCAAGTTTACCTCTATCCCCTCCTCCAACAAGTAAAAATTCTAGTGCTCTTTCTAGAAAAATCTGCACCAGTTTGTAGTGACTTTATATTGCTCAAGACCACATCCACCACACACTTCTGTGTGCGAGACGCCCGTTATTCATTGAGTACGCAAAAAGTCATCCGATTGACCAATCAGACTGATCGCTATTGTTTGAATCCGTATGTCACCCAAAGTGCAATCAATTGCCAATACACTGTAAAAATGTCTGTTAATTTACAGAAAAATAAAACAAAGAAATAAATAAGAGATACAGAAATTTTCTGGTAATTAATTACCAGAATATTTCTGTATTCCTTTTATATTTCTTTACTTTATTTTCTGTAAATTTACATCTTACAATTTACATTTTTAACAGTGTAGAGATATCCGGAGATGCCTACTACATATGTTTGGGTGATGGGCACTAATTTGTTGAAAGCACATGAAACCGCTTACCACTTTCCCGTATTTCTGTTTGAAATTTTGGTTTATTTTGAGTCGCCAGGCTAATGTTCAGTGGAAAGTAAACTTTCGTCCTGAAACCCTTGTTCATTGTTTTTTTTTTCAGGCCGAGGACATCCCCAACCCCTAATCGTCGTAAAACTGAGAGCCTTTCGAATAATGCTACATTAAATACGAAAGGACAGTCTCCTAAATTCAGACTGTCATTAAGTCTATTTACTTGAACTATTAAATGATCAACTGTACTATACTTGCCAACGGTATATAAACCATGCATGTACCTTTGTTACAACCGATAATGTAAAAACAACCGATAATGTAAAAAAAATTTACCGATAATGTAAAAAAAAAATTACCGATAATGTAAAAAAAAATTTACCGATAATGTAAAAAAAATTTTACCGATAATGTAAAAAACTCTTTGAACCGATAATGTAAAAAAAAATTACCGATGATGTAAAAAAGTTCTTCTACCGATAATGTAAAAAAATTTACCAATAATGTAAAAACTGTTCTAAGGACGTTTTCATATGGAATTTGAAACGTGGAATTTTATCAAAGAAGTCATACGTTAATTCAGAAAGGTCATAGGTCATACCCCAGGGCAAGGGGCTCTCACCCCTATTTCACAGCGCCCTCTTGAAGGTATATTTCCCTTTAAAAGATACATTGAAAGACAGCAGAAGAATTAAAGGTCACTTTTTCTCAATTGTGTAGGCCAATACATAATGCTATCATATTTCTCCTTCGTATACTTAAAGCGCCCTCACTCCTCTGTTGGTCCCCAAGCTCACCAAAAAGAACATATCTACGATAAAAAATATCATGAAAGGACTGCAACATATTTTATAACATAAAGGTGGGTCATATTGATGACACAGCTTGTATGTATAGGTCTATGGCTCAATAGAGGGCGCCCTCTAATAAAACCTGGTAATAGTCATGGCAGGGTGCCCTGCATGGCCATGGGCCCATGCCACAGTCAACTAGAATGCGAGGTATTGACACTCGCGAATATAAAATCGAAGGGGAAAAAGATTCCAAAACCTGCATAGAGAGGGATCGAACCTAAGATATCTACTATCCACGCCACACCAGCTTCACAACGATATTAACATTTTATTAATATATAAACTCTGTAGAGCATTGTGCGTACTTATTAAGGTGAATAAGTATAAAAATGGTAACAAATGTAATGGAGTTTTGCATTCGGAGCGTTACTTTTATTCTCTTTTAGTTTAACCATGACAAGTGCTCTCTCGAAGGTAGTAGGCCTACTTCCATGGTTTAACTGGGAATTTTTTCACCAGTTCAGCAATCACCCGTTGGTGGTCATGAATGATAGTGTGGAGGCTTCGGCAGCATAATGGATGGCATGGGTGTAGGCTAAGGCGTTATTGAGGCTTTCCTGCCTCTGAAAAGCATTCCTGTGTGGTAGCACAGAAAGCAGGATACACGAACCTGTTCTGTCTCTGTGCCATACTATATTACGGTTATAGTGTAATAATACTGTTTGAAGCAGTCAGTTGAGTTCTTCGCACTGTACATCATGCATCATGGGATTTATGGGTGCAAGCGTGTTTTCAAAATTCCCAAGATCATCTGCCTAAAAGTCCCAAGATTTCCCAAGGTTGACTTAAGCGTACCCAAACTGAGTGCTTTGGAACTATGTAAACAGCATTATATGTAGCAATCAAACCCATGTACCTCCGTCTGCATGACAATTACCTATTAACTTATGATGTTATCAAGGAGGTTCTTCAAGGGCAAAATGTTTGAAATTGGCTTATATTCCCAAGATATTCTGTCTAAATTCCACGGTAAATTCTCCACATTCCCATGTTCTCCAATTCCCAATTTTATCAAGTCAATCCGCAGATTCCCAACATCTTGGGAAAATTCCCAAGCACTGCTATCACTGATATGAATATGGAATTACGGTTATGGATACATAACTTACACCTTAGGAAACTCTAGTTTTGTACAAAATACCCTAAACCAATACTGTATTTTGCGATTACTGTGATTCATTTTAATAATTAACTTATATTTGTGTTCACTGGATCCTTTGAAACTAGTCCTTGACTTCATTGCTTAGTTCTCAATCTAATCTAAAATAGTACTGTCAGGGGAGAGTGAGCAATTTGTTTAGGACAGCAGTATGGAAAACGGCAGAGAGGCATGGAAACTTCAAATTAGGCTTAGGACAGTCTCTAAGGAACAAGAAAAGCACAATATTTACAATCTTATTTTGTCGCTTAACTTGCATAGACTTTAGCTTAAAAAAATTAGAATATTGTGCTAAAAGTACATGATAGAACAAGACAAGAGAAATGTCACCATATGGGACTTAATAACTGTGGCAAGTCTAAAACACGACACATATACTTCGCTATTCGTTCGTAAAAAGGCTAAATGAGAATTTCCGAACATTTAATCAGTTCAAAGCTTCTTAAGATAGCACTATTTTACATCTGTTTATAAGCCACCTTACATGACCTCCTCTTAAATCCCTCGATCCAGTAGCCTGCGCCCCCATGTAACAATAATTGACGAAATCCCCCAGGGTGCCAACCATATTCTACGTACGCTACTGGATAGGTGACCATCCGTCACACAAAAACGCTTGCGATGAATATGATCGTTAGGAAGCAACAACATACACGACCTCCCTCACACAACTACGAATGCCCTCGCATCAGGAAGTTTTCCTTCCTTGTGGTACAAGAAAGCTTTATACCAGTACCTTTACCTTAAAAAAGGTTAGTCAAAGTTGTGGCCAAGTGCAGTCACGGTATTACTACTGATTCAGTTTTGTCTCAGTTTGCGTGAGAAGCTGGTTGCGACCTTGAGAAGTTTGATCGTCCGAAAATTTTTCACGATTGTAGGGGTTTTTGCTGTAACAATCGACGCCCATGCATGACCAGTGAAAACTTAAATTTTGAGTTTCGTCACGTTACAGATGTACTGGGCTGGTATTCTGTGTGCCAATGATTATGCTGAGAGCTTTATCGATCGTTGCTGAAAAAATATACTTGTAGTCTTACTGCTTTGTATGCCTAAATGCTTGTAGGCCTACTAACTAAATGACATATATTATATATATGTCAAGAGCGGATCCAACCTCTAGCTTATGGGGGCAGTTTGAAAAGGGGACGCCAGCAAGGGGCAGTTTTACTTGATTTCTTAGGACGCAGGAGGGGCGCATTTTCTTGAATTTGGGGGCGCCAGATTGGTCATGGGGACAACTGCCCCCAGTGGCCCCCTGGATCCGCCCTTGATATATGTACAAGGGAGTTGCCACTTACTTTACTGGGTAGTTACCACTAAATAAGTAACACCTTAATTCGTGGCATTAATTATCATTCCTTTCTAGGAACTGACGATTTCGTTCATGTGCCATGCTCAGATGACAATTTCTTCGTTTTGCTTTTCTGAGTCTTTCTATACGACAGCTATCCCGAGTGTCGGGGGTATATAGACATTAGCGGCTCGCCATAGGGGCACGGGGGGCAGTTGCCCCCCCCCCCCAAAAAAAAAAGTTTGCAAAGCATGGTCTTCAATTTTCAAAAATAAAAATAAATAAAATAAAACATGAAAAACATGAAAGAAACAATAAAATATATAAAGGTGGGGCTCATTTTATACAAATGGATCAAGCCGCTTTGCCCATTTCACCTGCCTCTTACTCCACCCATATGGTAGTACGGTAGCGGTCAGTTGATATGGTTGTATTTATTTTTAAAGTAGTCAGCTCATGACTAACTGCCTGAAAAGGTTTTTGAAGAGCTTTTGAAAACTACATGGGCATCGCTGTAACACATAATAATAACCATACTCCCATAGGCGTAGGAGGCGGGGGGCTGGGGGCTGCAGTTCCCCAACAAAATATTTTTGTGAAAATTCGGGCAATATTCTGAGAATTTTCGGGCACCTACTGAAAGAAAAATAGTGCATTAATGTAGCTTAACGGAAATCGATACTTTAAATGATTATCAGTGGTGTATTTGAGGAGCTACTAGACCATTCTCCCGTCACTGACGCCGATTTTTTTAGTACCTAAAATAAAGCACAAAATTTTACTTCAAAGGTAGCATATGTGGCACCAGATTGCATGTAAGGACACCTAATTTTTCAAAAATTTTCAAAGGGTAGGGGGTGATGCCTATTTTTTCCTTTTAGTACCTAAAGTACGTACGGTAAATTTTTTAACACAAATTTTACTTCAAAGGTAGCATATGTGGCACCATATTGCATGTATGGACACCTAATTTTTCAAAAAATTAGGTCGGCGATCACACAACATAGTGCCTGCCCCACCCCCATGAGAGAAGTCTTGGCTAAACCACTGATTATTATCATCATTATTGTAACGAATTTCCCCAGAATTATAATCAATATGGAATAGGTAGTAACGTGGCAAATTATTGTATGTAATTGGCATGCGGTGTGATAACGGATGCGTGCCTATATGATATGTATATTAACATTTTGAACGCGCGCGGAGCGCGCGGAAATTTTTGTTTCTATTTTTCGGGCAGATCGTTACAGCCCCCCCCCCAAATCAGCTTGGGACCCTACGCCTATGCATACTCCTATTGAGGCTATTGTACTATCCAGAGCTGACCATTAATATTGCTGGGGGGTCTTCCGAACCTCCCTGAATACGGACTTGAGTTTGCCCCCCCCCCCAAACAAAATTTCTTAGAGCCGCCCATGTATATAGATGTACCTAGACTGACATATGCAAGTAGTTGTCGACGGAGATCCTCAGTCTAGGGGAAGCCGATTGGTAAAAGTTAAGATACCTATGCCCGCCCGTACCCTGCGCATTTTGTGTGTGCAAGATCCTCTCTTTCTGGATAGAAAGACACTGTCATAAAGGCTAGTACATAGACTTTGGTGTGCGTCGTTTTTGTCAATTGACAAAGACGACGCACACCAAAACTCTGTACCATAATCCTTTGTAATATTTGGAAAAAGGTCTATCCCTGGAGGTTAAGGTGCGGAGATCCTGCAGTGAGTCATTTCAAGCGTTTTCATTGCTAATTATTACACGTTGTGGACCAGGTACTATACTGTCCTTCACCATCACATTAAATATCTTGATATGAACAAAGTAAATAGGCTATTTGTGAACGGTTCGATATTTTTTACTTTTACTTCGGACGCATGGCATCACTATTTAGAAATTTCAATATGGACTTTTTATTCCGGAGTTTTTCTTCAATAGCCCTAAGACCATCGCTACCATTCATGTTCCACTAATGTAACATTCTCTCTACTAAAATATACCCCTGAAAAATATTCCCTCCTTGAAACTTTTTAGTATTCAAATAAGGGTAAGAATTAATGGGAGTCGGCTTCCATGAAGCCATTGCAACCAGGCCGAGGACCTTCATTTCAGTGCTAACAAATTGCTAAATACCCCACGTCTTCGGGGAGTTTGAAGGTACGACCTTAGTAAGTGCGACCTACGCTGGAAACTTTTGTGAGTTTTTGTGAGTTTGTAAATAAGGCCCCATATCTTCCAAGGGCATTTGCTTAAACTCGTAGCCTACAGGATCTTGAAGTATAAATCAGGCCTCGACAAAAACTTTCAACGCAACTCGCCAATTGGCGAGCGGCATAAGAATTCCACTCACCAGGACGAAATTTATACTCGCCACATAAGACAGCGTTAAATTGTTACCGATCTACACAAAATCATGGTCAAACCAAGCGATGATCTTTACACCCTTATTATGGCCTAGCCTTCCACAGAAACTGTCATTAAAAATAATACAAATTACGAGAAACTTACGGATTTAGAGATTTCGGGGCAAAAATTCCGAGTTAGTCTGAGACAGGAAGATAACATAGGCTTTGTTTCATTTTCACAGTTTAATACTTCCAACAATTTCACGTCAACCCCTCATCCCAAGCACCTAAATCAGTGGCGTAGCCAGGGGGGACAGGGGGGCGAGTTGCCCCCTCTGGAAAAATCTTGGGGGAAATTTTGAAAGTGAATATTTGGTGAAATTTGGGCATGATCTGGTAAAATTTTAAATTTCTCAACCAGTACACTTTACTTATTTAAAACTGTATGCCACACTGGCACAACCAGTCCTCATTAAGGTTTTCAGAGATGGAATGATAACACCATGCTTATAGTTGTACTAGTTATGTTTTACTATCTGTTTTATACAGCATGGGATCTCTGGACCTCTGACAAGGGACTCTGTCCTTTTACTGTATACTTCCAATGTGTCTCAATAATTAAAGCAGCAACATTGTGGTATATGCAATTTGTTAGAATGGGTCAGTGGTCAAGTTTATACTCTGATACTAGGACAGGTCCTCGTAAAATTTGGACTGATTGTGGTGAATGTGGTGAACTGATGAAGGGAAAGGTGTACCAGGGTTCACTTAATTACTGTACTTCACCCATTGTGATTCTGAACTACCAGTAGGACTCAAGAAAAATTCACCAAGACAAGCAAGAATAAAAAAAGCTTCCTAAAAAATAGGAATTCTTGGTGATGTATTCAATTTACATTTAGCACCAAATGTGGCACCATTTTGCATCTAGCCCACCTTACATGAGCAAAAATTTTCCAAAGGGGAGGGGGATCCCCCTCCCCTTAGACTCCTCCCCCAGGACGGCGATCAGTCACATCATCCAAGTCAGAGGAAAGCACCCGGACAAAATTTGGACCTGCGGAGAACACTGATTATTAGGAAGCAGATCACTAATGGGGGGAAATGTTGGTGCTTTTTCCCCCCCCCCCCCCTGACAAAAAACCTGGCTACGCCACTGGTTTTGTCGAGGCCTGGATATATTGCTCTAAATTTCTTTCAACCTGCAGTTCCGGTGTGCTTCCTGTGCAGTGATTGTTGCTTCATATTATCATCAACATACTAACGTGAAATTACTTTTCTTTAATATGTTTCGGGCACCTGGCCACCCATGTTCCTTTCCACTCCGACTTGACATTGATTCTATATTTAGAACTTGGTAAATTGTGTTATCGTCCTTTCTATCCACACTCCGTGTCATCTGAAGTCACCTAAAGCTAGCCACCGCTACACGACTTTTGCATACCGCAACTCAACTCGATCGTCGGGTCTCCAACAGTCGTATATGTGCGTGAGTTTACGATTGCGACTGGCAGTTTTAAGGCCAGTTTTAAGTCGCGTCGCCTTCAGTGGGGAAGAACGAACATGCCTTCCTCTGAAGGCGACACGACTTAAAACTGGTCTTAAAACTGCCAGTCGCAGTCGTAAACTCACTCACACTACACGACAGTTGGGGACCCGACGATCGAGTTGAGTTGCGGTGTGCAAAGTCGTGTAGTGTGCGGCTAGCTGAAAAAGGTTATTCTCATGTCCATATGTTTTCAGTGAAATAAAGCATCCATTGAGGAGTTTTGTCACCCGGTCCTCCACCAGTCCGTAGTCCCTGGATACCTGCAGGGCTCCTAAACCTCAAGCTGACATCGGGGAGTGTTTGGTGCTCCCGCAACTCCTTCTTTGGGGCTCAGTTCAGTCTGCCTGCGTTACTTCCTGTGAAATGGTTTACCCTTTAGGCACACAAAACACACACAGAAACAACTTTTCCTTACGTTCCAGTGGGGACACCGGCGGGAACCCCTAAGCAAAGGCCCGAAGACAAGGGCTGAGGGGAAAGGGCACCGCCCAGCAGAGGACTGTTCATCCCCTAAAATAATTGAGAATGAAAGTGAGTACTATTGCCCTAATATATCTCGTTTCCTTGAAAATTCCTCTCTAAAAGTACCTTGCAACTCTTCAACGCCTTGTTTGGCCACGGGCCTGTTGAAGGAAATCTTCACTGAAAATCAGTTTAATATAAAGGACACTGGTGATTTGGGGGATGCAAGTGCTTCTCCCGAGGGCTGACAATGTTGACGCACAGAAATTTACCTAGTCCTTAAATACTCGCAGCATGTTGGTATCTTATCCGAATTTTATTTCACGGCTCCAGGATTCGTCAGTGCATGTGAAAACCTTCATTTAACCTGGCCTTCTGCACTTTTCCCAGAAGCTGTTATTATCTGTGCTCATGAAGACAAGGACTTACAATTTATCTAATATTTCGTCAATCTGCTGGTCCGAGGTTGGAGACGAATGTACAGCCAACTGATTGCATGGTCGATTATGTTCCCAGCGGCCACAGTATAGAGAATTTGTATGTGAGAAAGATTTACGAATAATTACTAATTCCTTTCGCAAACATTCATTTCGATTTCATAATATTTAGTTCATCTGTTACTTGTGATGTGTTGTAATAAAACAAGTAAATAAAATGAAATTAAAATTCACGGGCCAGTGTCAACGGCAGCACTGTAAATTTGTGGTGAGGTGGACAGAGGCTAAAAATAGACCCCAAATATCCTGGTAAAATAGACACCAAAACAATTTTTACCCTCTTCTGTAAACGCTTCAGAGTAATGAAAGCTTATTTTAGGGAGCAAAGGAGAGGGATGATTGGATGGGCTCAACGGATTTGGTTTTGGGGGATTACTTTCTGATGCGTAGTTCCTTGTTCGATTGTCTACACTAATATTTAAATGTGTATGATTGAAGACTGGATGCCTATCAGTTTTAGAGTAATTCTCTTTGGCAAAATCTTGCAGCCGGCTTTCTTAAAATCCTTCACTCCCTCCTGTAAAGATGTCTAGCCAAAGTTGAGGGGTGGGATACTTTTGTTATCGTAGTAATGTAATGTGGTAATGTGTAAACATTACATTTTGTTTGATAGGACAAAAACCTATCCAGAGAGCAAGACACCCTCAACACAGGTTCTAACTGCACGGGGTGGACTTTCTAGAGAAAGGTCGAGCGAAAGGATAACCGAGCCAATTGCTTTGAAAATGTTTGCTGTCATCTCTGTATATGTTTCCCTTCATTTTCTCACAGATATCTATTTTCGAACAGATCTCTAGTAATCTATTTCAGTCTGATTTGGTTTCAGTTTATCATTTTTGATGAACGCGAATCTCAAGAGGAGATCTTACCATCCCTTTGTAATCACAGAAAGGTTTTGTCCTTTGCTTTCCATTCTTTTCTCTGCAATGCCCTGCCCGCCCTGCCCTTATTTAGGAATTTGTTTTTCATGCTGTATAAGTGCTTTTCAATTCAATTATTTCATTCATTTTGTTAGTTTCATGTTTTTATTTCATTGCTTCATTCCAGTCATTATACTTAACCAGTTGACAGATTTCACTGATTTTATTCTTCAATCCTTCATTTATGTCCAACTTCCATCCAAGTAAGTTAACCATACACCACATCAATACTATAAAACTGTTTCAAGTATTGAGTTCAGTGTTTGAAGGATCAATTTCTTCGTTCCAGACAGTGAAAATTCTGCCAAGTTTGTACGTCTGGCTCTTCCCACAATTTAAAAATAATTCTCTGTAGACCATCCCAGACAAAGGTCTGTAGTTTAATTGGTCGATATCATTTTCTGCTGAGTACACTTCTCCGTGGAATCTGTTCAAATCATCGATTTATCAGAGAGATTTGGGGCATACATGTTTGAAGAGCATGATTTGACTTTAAGTCAATCAAAGTGCAGGTAGCATGCAATGTAAAGTTATAAGAGCCCGGGTTCCTGAATTTATTTGAGGTTGCAAGATCTGCTTTAAGAATACTCGAGCTGCACCATATTTCTCCACTTACCTTGAACTATAGAAGTATTTTACTTCTATGCTTGAACCATTGGTTGAGTTTAAAGGTCCATGAAATTGTTACGTCATCTTATACTGTTAATGGCAATCATCCAGTTTTAACCGCTTGAATAGGTTGCTGAATGGTGGTACCGTCAAAAACCTGACATGCCGTCTCAGATAAAGACTAAAAATTCACATCCTTCGATAGATTGAGCAGGTTGTTTTGCGTGACAATCAAACCCTTCCCATAAATTTCTATCGTTGTGAATTATCGCTGTGAATTATGCCTGCATGTGGAGCCGGAAAATGTCAAAAACTGGTTGGTGAAACAGTTCTCATTGTAAACTTGGAGAAGGAAACACAGACCCTCCATTCTTGAAGAAAAGTCTGAAGTGGTCATATTGATTTGTTTTAAATGCAGCATTGGGATACGTCAGCTTTAAAACCATTGACTTTGCTCGAGTGTGTACAAGCCAGAGGACTTTCGTGGGTGACCATCATCTGTCGGCACAACTTTTCGCAGTAATCAGACGACGGGAGTACTTGGTAAAACACCTTCTCATTTAACCGATTTTCTTAAGTTTCCTAAATAAGTATGAAGGGCAACGACCTCGGTGAAACCTTTTGAGTTTAATAGGTAGCGGGATCTTATGGGTCTGTAGCAAGCTACTGGTTTTAAGGGAGCACTACACTGAATGTTTGTGTAGGGATACCACTGGTATCAACCCGTTATTTACCTTTGTAGCTGAAATCTCAGCTGCTATTTTCTTTGTGCTATTTTTATGGGGAGCAAAATAAAAATGGATGAATTACCCTGTAATGCTTCATTGTACTTCAAGTTTTTGACAGGTGACTCAGAAGCAATTTCCCGCCACAGGTCACAACCTACGGTTCTTTTATTAGCACATGCGCATAGGAAGCCAGGCCACGAGGACCACCAGTGTCAAGTGACCGTGGTTAAAGGTCGTGTGACATGCACCAAAAAGAGCTGTTTCACTTGTCACTTAAAGAATTAAGTCCTCCAATTAAGATCTGTTGGAATTATTTCAATATCTTTTACCGTTTTTAAAATATACGTCTTCAAAGTTTGATGGTTTCTGAAGACACTAATTGCCTATGCCAAAATTATGATCTGGAGTGTTGCACAGTTTTATGATTTCTTTTGTTTACCCTATATAAATTATCTCTTAATTACTGATCATATAGATTACAGTTTGGTGAGTGATATCAATATTTGTCAAGGAAAAAACTTTTAAGTTTTATAATAAACCCCTCAGGGAATAACAATGATACCAGTGTCCTTGAAATTAAGGTTGAAAAAGCGGAGGCTAACATGTGCCATATATGGTATGTCCCTCTTTCGATGTCACATATTTGCATATTTAGCTCATGTTTATTCATGATACATGTGTGAAATAGAAATTTCCCTGTAAAATGGTCAATATTTGATGGGTTTTAATGGAAATTGCGGCTATTTCTGGATTTTTAAGGCTTTTTACATCAAATATCCAACTATGTTATTTTCATGTCACACGACCTTTAAGCAATGCATAGCAATGTACAGCAGATTTAATAGATAAACATATAACGGTCAAAGGGAATAAAAGTCACCCTAGCGTCTTTTACTATGCAGCAACAGCTGACGATGTTGCCCTCATCTAACTTTCCTTTTACTAATGCTAGTCTTGATTTTTCCGAACACAAATATTGTTCATACTAGAACAAATTAAATCGTGAAGCTCTATTGCAGGAACTTTAATGAGTTTAATAGTAAGAATTAAAGGTGTTAGAGCCACACATATGTAAGGATTGTTGATACAATAATTTAAATGAAACGATTGTTGTTGCTCTTTAATAGACCTTATGCATTGACGTCACGCGACGTCATTTTTGAGGCAAAGCAATGAAGCACACTGCACGCATAACGTAGACTTCATACGCGCTTGTAGTAGACTTGTAGTCATGGTCGGCGATCTATCTTTGAAAGTGTGTGTGTGGGGGGGGGGGGAGTGGCGCGGAGCGTACAAAGAAAGATTTGGCCATAAATACCCCCAAGATCACGGGATATGGCCCTTTCCAGGCTTTGCATCGTAATACTATGACAACTTTCAGAAGTATTTCCTAAAGTAAGTTTTCTTAATAAGTAACTTAACTTTTTTTACATGATTTCCGAATCTGCCGGGTTGTTTGGGGGGGGGGGGGGGCGATATAGTGTACAGTATCCCCCAATCCAATTCCAAGTGGGATATATCTCCCATCCCCCAGGATCGCCGCCCATGCTTGCAGGCGTACCGATTGGTTCACAATCAGCTGTCTGCATTTGTTGATGTAACTTGCAATGATACGCACTTGCCTTCAAACGAGGGAAACTTTCTGCTCTGTGACGTCATATGCATAAGGTTTATTTCTAAGGCCGTTAATGTAGTAACAGAGGCAATGGAGCCGGTTGTGGGGGTTGGGGAGCTAGGGGCTTCAGCTCCTCCGATAAATTTCAGTTTGAAGGTATTTGTATTACAACGTCCAAAATTACCTCCGTCACGAAATGGCAAAAACTCCAAAGTTTAATGAAAACCTCTCCATCTCGAACTGGAATGGTCCCCCCACCGTATACTAAGAAACCTCTCGACGGCACTGAACAGTAGCTTTATCCATCTATCTGCAACTTACGACAAATATTGTCACGAAAATTTATCTAAAGAAGCCTTTTTAGTGTCGATTAGCAGACAATTAAGCCTGAAGAGACTGTAAGATAAACCTACCACTCTTGCCGTCTAAACTTTGCTTCTCGGTGTTTTGGCTAAGTTCATGTGTAGTATCTGTTCTTTTCAGCCAGTCTAGAACGGGACCACGCATGACAGACCCTTGATGTAGAGGTCTGAGGGTCGAGAGGTTGGTCAGTTGAGTTTGTTGTCCTTTCCGGGACGTAGATCCCATGGGGAGCAGAACTCCTTCGGGAGTAACGTTTGGTTCGCTCCTTGGCTCTCCTCCAGAGAGTCGAGGGGACTTTGGAAAAAGTATTACTCCTGCTGTCTTGGGCAAGGTCAGTCCAATATGCCGCCCTCACAAGACTGTACCTCAAAAGGTTCAACTGGCAAGCATCAAAATCGATAGGAGTACAGAACACATAAAAGGAAATATTGCAAAAGTTTGCAATGCACCAACGTAACATACAACGAGAGTAGATATTTCATTATTACACCATTCAGCCTCACTTCTAAATTCAACCAAGAGCTTTCTCTTCCCAAAATGTAATGCATTACAAGAGTTACGGATTCTGCATGATTTGAAACTTTGGAAGAAGTTTGGACCAAGAAATTATTCTGGAGCTACAAAATAATAACTGAATTTCTGTGAAAATCTTATTTCTTGAATATAAAACCGGCTATGATTTTGCCTTATTTCAAATTCTCTGTCATTATGTGTCTATAAATATGGACTAAAACACATGAAAATTTTCTGTACTACATACACAATAGGCCTATTTTCCTTTAAAAGGTGTAGAACTTCGACAACCGTGCCCCCAAATGGCGTATTTATTCTGCCCCTCCCCCGCTAGTACGCCTAAGTCAAATCCAACGATGAGTATCGTCACAAATCACATAGGCCTTTGAGTTTCACAGAAAACTACACAAATGTCTCGTAACGTGCTGCATTCTGTACAAGAAAGAACGGAACATGAGCGAGAGATCCAGGGTCACTTGACCCTCAGGCGTTGAGACTTCGAATGTTGATTGGAACAGGGAGTTGCAACTCCCTGGCTGGAGTCCCCTAGATCACAACCTCCGAATACGGCGGGCACTCAGCCTACCAAGTATAAACCCTGACCTCTATCATAAAAAAAAATGACTGACTGACTGACTGACTGACTGACTGTCTGTCTGTCTGTCTGTCTGTCTGTCTGACTGACTGATTGAATGGATCAGGGAGTTACAGCTCCCTGAAAGGATTGATCGATCCTTTACAATATTTCCTCTAGCTCTGTGTTAGTCTTGTTTTAAGACAATGGAAGTTCTCTTCTTAAGGTAACTTATGTTATACTTAAGTTCCAAAAACTCATACATACAGCGCGCCCTTACCCGATTGTCACTGTTAGTGGACGAAAGCAATCAGAGGATTTACAGTTCAGAGCAGAGGCGTACATTAGGATGTCTGAGCGCACAGACCCGTATATTAGGAATAGCGCCACTAAGAAAAAAACTTGCGTTGTGGAAATGTGAGAAGGCCTAGGAAGGGTAACGATTCACAAGTCTTGACCAAGACTAGCTCTGTTTTTGCGTTCCATGATTAATTGCCTGTTCCTACTGTACCTAACTGCGGCGCCTGTACTTGTTCCGCTACATATTCAATAGTAATAAGATGGTCTTTTATATTTTTGTTTCGTCTGGAACCCACAATTAGTTCCTTAGTTTCTTTTTCATTCAGAATTTAACCACCATTTAACGAAGACATGTACTTCATAACGATAGTCCCTTTTTATCTTCGTCGATAATCAAACCAGTTATTGTAGTGTCGTCTGCAAATTTGATGATGCGTGAGTTTTGGCTGGCTGCAAATTTTAAGGAGTCTTCACCATTGAAACACCTGTCACTTTAACTCAAACAACATATTCCTCACTTTATCGGCTCGCTAACAAGGTTTTCAAATTTTGTCCTCTGCTGGCCTTGCGTTACCTTTGATTTCAGTCATAAATAAGCGTAAGTCAGGAATTGGCCAAGGAATGCGATCTATACACAAAGTATACTGAGTAACAATGTTCACAAGGTTTTTGGTTTCGCCTTCAGTGACCTCACATGGCCTTGACCTCTTCACAACACAAACACGAACGATGAAGGGGGAGGAAGGAAGGGGGAAATAGGGGCTGCAGCCTAAAAAGTCGTACAATTTTCGGGCAAACGTATCAAAATTTCGGACAAGGTTGAAGTTTGTTAGGTAGGCTTATGATCCAATAAAGGAAAGCTATATGAAATTCTTTGCACCTAACTGCATGAAAAGCAGTGAACAGCTGCTCCCATCAACTGTATCCTCCCCGTACAGTATGACTGTATGGTACTGAAGTTCTGTATAGACAAAAACAAAAAGAAAAGCCCTCGGAATTTTTAGGACCCCGTAAGGGGACATGTCAAAAAAAAATATTTCGTTTAAATGAAATATTATTTCCTTTATTCGAAATATTATTTCGTTTACTCGAAACATTATTCGAAATATTATTTCGAACAAACGAAATAATATTTCGCTGAAACAAAATAATATTTCGAATAAACGAAATAATATTTCATCGAAACGATATGATATTTCGTTTAAAAGAAATAATATTTCGTTAACATAAAATAGTATTTCGTTGAAGCGAAATAAACTTCGAATAAACGAAATAACATTTCGTTTAAAAGAAATATACGTTTAAACGAAATATTATTTCTTTTCAACGAAAATTTTTTCTTGCACGTCCCCTTAGGGGCTCCGTAATAAATGTCTGTAGAATTTCTGCAGAATATTTTAAGAGGATAGGCGAATTGTTATGGCCCGAATTAGTTCTACAGATAGTTCGAAAGAATTTCTTCAAACATCTCTGAAGAATCTCAATAAGATATCTTAAGGATCCCTCAAACTTCTACACAATTTCAAATTTTTCTAAATAATTTATGTGGTAGCCTACGTATTCTGTGAAATTCTTTGTGTAGTCCCCCTCCCCGGCCGCAACTTGGCCTCTGTCTTACAAATTCCACCCCTGAAATGCTATAGAAAATGGAAACTGTAGAAGTTGTAGACATTCTCCAAAGATTTCATAGACATTCTTCAGCGATCTAACAGAGCTTACAGATATAATCTTGTCTACGCCTACATAATTTTAAGATTTGTTGTATCTGTGGGTCTAGTGTGCCCGTAGGAGATGCGTCCATGCGATTATACCCATTTAAGGACCAATGATGTTTCCAAGGCTACTGCCAATTGCACCCGTTCGTGGTTGGTCCAGAGAGTTGTTGTCCGCATGGAGCTGGCTCCGACGCCAAAATTTTCTTCGAAGTGAGTTCTGCACATCTGCATATTTAAAGACAGACAGTCATCACCCCCAAAGTACATTGTTAGTGTAGGGGTATGAAAATTCTCAGTTGGTGACTGCTCTTTGATTGACATCAAAGTTTGAAAATTTGAAAGATGCAGAGTAGCAAACATTCCACACAAGGCAGAGAGAGAGCTTTCTACATTTTATAGCCTTGTATGCTCACCAGGACATGTCCTTAAGCAATAAAACAGGTTTATTCCTGCACAAGGACTCGAGTAGCTTCATACAGTTATGGGAGGAGCTAGAAGTTGCATAGTTGGGAGAATTGAAACTGTCTGGGATGATGAAAATTCCCCTTTAAGTTCTTGCTCTTGCGATTTCTATAACAAATAAAAGCTGAAGGGGTCTGTCGTCTGCTACATCATAAAGTCAGTAGAATCCAATGCCATGACATTGCCAGTCCTCCGAAAAATAAGTAGGCCTAGGCCTATGTGATTCTCTCTGGTGGTCTCCTGGTGTTGCGAATGAATGAGGGCACATCGGCTTAATTTTATGTGAAATTGTGAACAAATAGATTTATGTCCGGTCAGTTCAGGGAACTTGAGGAAACTTTTCAGAATGCAGTAAAAGAATTAGATTTCTGTCTCTTCTAGCTCATTTGCATGGGCTATGGTCTCTCTAGATGGGTAGGGGCATTTTGTAATTTGTTTTCCTATTTCAAATAAACAGTCTTTTTGAGTTTAAAACACTGTCATTCAAATGTTGGCGCGGCACCAACCTACACATCAAAGCATTGCTCTAGTGAAGCAGGAAGATTAGACACAGCACCTTTCTAAAGTGTTGAGAGGAGTGATGTAGCTATAGGAGGTAGAAATAAAGTTGAGAAAGCAATAAATAAGATGGGTAATCTTTCCACAGTTAAAAAGGTATTAGCATAAATCGATCTTTCATTGCTATCTTCATTCGGATAACTCCCTGGTTGGTCCATGGCAAATATTTTGAACCCGGGCCCGACGGCGTGCAGCTCTGCTAGATCGACTTGCTATATCCCTCATGACCTCCGGGATTCCGCTGACACAATGAGCAAAATCCTGCAAGGCATGCGTAATTACAGTTAAGTCGCATGACCACCTCAGCCAGAAGCAATCCCAGCTAAAATTTGAATAGAATGCAGAACTGCACAGAGTTAGAAAGTCACTGAAACGTTGCATGCAACGTTTCAGGCAAGTCAAAACTATGGATACCAACACAAACATACAACTCGAAACATGCAGTACGACACCAGCAATACATCGGCGTAGATTTTCGCTTTGAGAATCAAACTTCCGACGGATTATAGTTGAATTGTGACCTCGCTAGTGTAGATTACTGTGCAGTTTGTTGAGTACTAAATGAACAAGTCACCGTCATATCACGTTCCGGTTGACCCTGAGCACAAAACGAAGCCCGGTGAAACGAAGATGCGTTTGTTTTGAATATAGTCTACATCGATCTACAACACTTCTAGCTCACAGTACTTAGGCCTACTGTGCTCACTGAGGCCTGCCCTGTGATTGTGTTGTTTGGGATTCTTGCCATCATTGATTTGACCATAGGAGCGTTTTACAGCAACGAAGTTTAAGCAAACACAAAACAAAGATGGGGTCCTCGTCGGCACTGTATCCAGGTGCGTATGTAAAAGCATGGAGCTACCTGGTCCAAGTATTAGCTCCATGGTAAAAGTCAGAACGGTAATGTTTTATCTCAGCACTAGGAATTTTTAATGGAGGTTAGGCCTATATGTAGCCCCTGTAATCTTCTTTTCGTAGATTATACCCTTGAACAACTTCCTTGATGAAATAAGCGTCCCGGCGGCTTCTTGCAAATGACAGAGAAATGAACAGAGTTTGAAACAGAGGCATTTGTGATGTTCTCTTTCATTTTCTGTCGTGTTTCAGTAGTCTAAATGAGCTCCCTGCCTCAACCAAAGTGGTCAATATTGCTAAAGATGAGTGTATGTAGGCCGCCTATGTCTAAGCCTTTCAAACTCGGTTCCGAAAACTTCCGAACACTAACTGCCTAGACCAAGGATTTTCAACAGTATTTCATGGGTGTCACGGTGGCCTCTGGAGACTCCACGCGGTGAACAGCCAAGAAGCCTTCCGGTATTGTTTTCGCTAGCCTGCGTAGCGCCTCTGTGGCTGCCGCCCCTCTGTTTTTTCGCAGTGATGAGCTGAACGAAAAACTTCTTCCGCTCCGTGGGGTATGTGTTCGCCAATGCAGGCCTATAGCCAGGGGCGGATTTAGGGAGGGCAGGGGGCCCGGGCCCTCCTTCCAAAAAATTTTGAAGTTTTTTCAACTTCATAAAACAAAGGACAAGGCCCTATTCCAATGAAATAGGCCTATGAGATGTGTCAGAGTGAAACTCAAATTAGTTCATTATTTTCTACCTCAGAAAATAAGTCAGTGTTATGCTAATAGGCTAACTCTGCTACAGTACTGACTTTCAGCTGATAACATTTTGGCTTATATTGGCCTCAGTAACTTTCTCTGGGCATTGCAAGGAGTTACTCATGAGCGCTCTATTAATGGATTGCTAACTTCAGTCTATTACCGGCCAGGCCCACAGCATTGGGAGCACTACTTCTACTTTCAAGGAAATTTCAGAATTCTTCAATATTTAGAGGAATATTTTCGACAGCATTAGGCTTTTAACTATAACTTGCTGCAATATTACCCTGTAGTGTCTTATTTAAGCCCTGTAATTTATTTTAATGGAATGTACTGTGAATTTAGGGTAAAATTAAAAATTCATCAAATTATGAACATTTTCCAGCGATATATGATCAGTTCAAAAATATACTAAAGGCATCACCATTTTGCATGTAAGCAATCTTAAATTAACAAAAATTTCTCAAAGGGGAGGGGTGTAAGGGGAGGGGACACCCCCCTTAGGCCCCTCCCCAGAAAAGCATCTTTCATCCAACCAAAATTTAAAATTCACTGAATTATGAACGCTCTCCAGCCATATACGATCAGTTCAAAAAATACATCACAGACATCACCATTTTGCATTTGAGCAACTTTAAATTAACAAAAATTTCTCAAAGGGGAGGGGTGTAAGGGGAGGGGACACCCCCCTTAGACCTCTCCCCAGGACAGTGATTACTCATCACATGCTTTGCCTCCTATCAAAATACCCTTGCACTGCCCCCGGGGGACACCCCTCTCCGAAGACCCCTCCCCAGATCGGATTTTCATACAAACCACTATGGCCTGGGCCCCCCTTTTGCCAAATCCTGGATCCGTCACTGATAGCTAATATAGTAGTATAGTATTAGGCCTACTTTGAAACCCAGTGGTTCCCAACGGGGCGGTATTGCCCCCTGGATGCGTTTTCGCAACTCAGGGGGATATAAGAGTCAAGGGGGGGAGCTTTGAAAAAATGAGATACTACTAAATTTAATGCAGGCTTGAAAATAATAAATCAAGTGTTTTTCTTTGGCTAAACTTTCAAATTAGTGTGCGATAGGCAAAATTGGAGATAAAATGGAGTCAACATGCAAGTGGATCGAGTAGGTCTAACTTTCCTTCGTAAGGTTTTGCACAAAGATGGTGAACTGTGTTATCTAAAAGTTGGTGAACTGTGTTATCTGCCAGATGCCAGGGCAATTGCATTTAACAGTGTTGCATTTCAAAATTTTCCTTGTGAGGACACCCACGTCGATGAAGTTATATGTACACTACCAAATCGTTATGAACGATGTTACAATGAATTGTGCCGAAGGCAACACTATATGCAGCGGCGGCGAAACCGGGGGAGGGCTTGGGGGAGCTCAGCCCCCAATGAAAAAGTGGGGGGGGGCTTAAGGCCTCCCAGTAGGCCTATGTGCCAAGTGCTCCAAAAAGTGGGAACCGTGGGGAGATTGCAGACATGAGATCCATATTTTAAGGCTGGGTACATGCAGCTCATAACACTCGGGAAGTGCCGTTTCTGACCATCTGGAGGGTTTTAAAGAACATATTTTTGTCCGCTCCCCGCCAACTGATGGTGGCGCTCCGCTTAGATAGTCTTGCTGGCACTCAGCCCCACCCCACCCCCCCCCCCCGTTTTTTTTTTTTTTCGTTCCGCTGCGCCTGAATATGCAATATCAGCATACTGGGAATTGAATTGACTGACGGCATATGTTGTGCAGAATATAATGGGCTATAAGGTGCAACTTTATTGTGTTAAAAGTCGATTTCATTTGAGAACTTCTAGGTCTCTGAAGCGATGTCTCGGTCTCGGATATTGAGGTTTGGACTGCAACGTTGTTTCGTACACATGGCCTAAAAGTAGCAGTTGTTTCGCAGTCATGGATGATATAAAATAGGCTCGGCTGAGTTCTTGAGCAGATAATATTTTGGAAGTGACTACATGTCCATCTAAGGAGTGCAGCTCATGGGAGATTGCTCCTGCCGGGAAAGAAAGCTTTTTGTGGGTCGGAGAAATTGAAATAAGGGGAGATTTTAAAATGTTGCTTTTGCTCGGTTTTTAGCCTTTGGAATGAGGAAGTCTGCTTAATTAAACCACACCCTTTTCCTCGAAGACTTTTTACTTACTAAACAAAGTGGATTTACTTGGCAACAACTGTCAAATTAATCATGCGTATTAGCTTACAGGAAAAGACTTGCAAGGTGTCACAAATTTGTAACCATAGATTACACGATACTCTTAAAAATCTGCAAAACTTATGAATTATGTTTTGAAATAATAATTTTGTTACTTCATTCATTAGCAAATCAGGAAAACAGGGATGTACTGATAACCTCACCACAGATTCTTGAAATAGTATGAGATTACTTTTCAAGTTACTTTCATGTTTGATGATTCCCAGTTACCTAATTACTTCCCCGTTCCTGTTTCTTTTTCGCAATTTAACATTTATAATGAAGACAGAACCGCACAAACTTTGGTCATGAAACGGATTGAAGGTTCATTTCATTTAGCAAACAATGACTTTAAGTATGTACGTGTCAATGGGTTTTGTACTCGTACCCGTACCCACATATCAGTGGTTCCCAACGGGGAGGTATCGCCACCTGGAAGCTTTTTCACAACTACTGGGAAGGGGGTGATAAGAGCCAAGGGGCGACAGTGGGGCATTTGAAAAAAAATGAGTTCATACTAAATTGAAACGGGGGTAAAACAGATACCAAATATTTTCCTCTAGCTGAATTAGTTTCAAATAAGTATGCAATAAAAGGTAGTGAACAAGCGGGTAGGTCTTACATTCCCTCTGTAGGTTCACTACAAAGTTGTGAATTATCTCATCTGCTAGCCGCCAGGAAATCTCATCAAACAGTGTTGGATTTCAACCTTTTCCTTGTCAGGACTCTCATGCAGAGGCGCCTAGCCAGGAATTTGCCATGGGGGGGGGGGGGGCGAAGCCTGTAGGCAAACTATCTAAGCGTAGCGCCACCATGAGTTAGCACCAAGAAAATTTAGCCGAAGATACCTCCCAGATCGCTGGAATTGGCACTTTCCAGGCCTTGTTTGTTACATCTAAACATTTTTTTATTTCAAGTTACTAGCAATATCATAAAAAATCATTAAAAAAATACAAAAAATATGCTCAAGGGGGAGGGGCGGTTGTCCCCTTCTCCCCCTCTTGGCTACGCGCCTGCCCTCTTACCTTCATCAGTGGCGGTGAAAGGGGTAGGGGATATGGGGTCCATAGGTTATAATTGTCCTCACTCTTATCTCAAATGTCATTCTTGCCGTGCTGATCATATAGAAGCACATACCATGGGAGGTGATATTGCACATACTGACATAATCGACAATTATAAATAATTGAAAAATAATACAAAACATTTGCAATGTCTCCCAAAATGCTATTTTTGGAGAGCGAATGTGGGCTATCTGTAATAATTCACGGTGTAGGACATTTGAGTAGCATACGTCTTCCAAAGCCGGCCCCATGCAGCCACTATCATCCTTTTTCCCACCCTCAGGATTTGGAGAGCATGTTCCCTTACCCCAGAACGGATTCCTCACACCCCACGTCAGACCCTAAAAATGCTACTAATCTTGGTGTTGCGTTAGTAACTGTCTTAAAGTTGTACCGGCGGTAGTCTGGATTTTAATGTCCAGATCGACCGCCTAGTCGTTGGTTTGAATTGGGCAAAACCGAGACCACTCGAGACCGGCGTGCTACTTCGTACTCAGACGTACCACCCGGGACTAAACCCGCGGCATTGGTTTGGGGTAAGTCAAACCACCCAAACTGAAGATCTCATATCACGGCGGGACCAACCCGTTATTACACAAAAGCAAGGTTTCATGGACTGTAAATAGTGTGGCCTATACAGGACTACTTGATTAGGATGTTCTCCATGATATGAAAATAAAAAGAGTACAAAATATACCGATAATAAAAGAGGAAATTATGTCAACCTTTTACAGAGTTTACTCCGTTACACAGTGACACTGTAACCCACAATTTGGTATGTTGGTTAGGCGGAAGATGGTAACTGTCCCGTAAAAAAATTATCAATCAATCGTCGGTTTTTCTTGGGTTTGAGTCTAAAACGGACAGACCACACGAGACCAAAATGACGTAGGTGTCATGACGGTTCAGACCACTCAACCGTCGGTTCAAGTTCCCTGAGACCACCCAAAGCCTACATCCGTCGTTTCGGGTGGTTTCGGTTTGGAAGTACCGGCTTTGGGTGCACGGCTGGAGGCTATGCACCTGTGGGCTTACGGTACCTTTCCCAAAGTCCCCTCAACTCTTTGGCGAAGAGCTGAAGGGCGAAAAACGAAACGTTACACCCGAAGGAGTTTGCTCCCTCCAAAGGAACTATGTTCCCAAGGGACACTCAGACTTAAGGTGACCAACCTCTTGACCTTCAGACCTCTACATCATGGGTCTGTCATGCATGGTCCCGCTAAAGACCGGCTGAAAAGAACAGATACTATACATGATCATAGCCAAAAGTTATGCAGAGGCTGTAGTAAGTAATAAGCAGGCCTATGGTAGCACAACACTTATTATTCCTCCATTGACTTACACACTGATAATGGTCCATTTCGTGGCCTCTGGATCCTTATATAACTGGCACAAGCTACCTCATATGAAAACTCACGAATAGGCCTTTCACACTGATTTCAAAGTTTTATACCATAGGTGGTGGTTCCTGATTTTTTACTTCATTCAAAATGCCATTTTCCATCGCGGAAGGATACAATGCAAAAAAGTGCCTGAAATACCTTCAATTTTCTTTATTTTGGTATGATAAGTGTATTTCAGTTCCTTTCCTACCGCATGCACATAAAAATTGAACTTATCACTTCAGCAACATGGTCTATACTGCCCCCACCCCCACCCCACTCCCAAATACAGGGTGTTATATTCGTAGGGCAATATCTTCCGCGAGGATTTCCCTTTAATTAGTGGTGTGCTACTCTATATAACATGGCTTCTGGACTTGGTGATCATCGCTTTTCATGTATTTGCCGTTTTTTATAGCCTTCTATAGCATAGATTCCATTACATGATATAGCACAGTAAGTCGTCTGTAAATATATGGGTGAAAATGGAAGTCATTATAGATCTAGTGACATGAAAATGACATAATTGGATATTCAATGTAAAACGTATTTAAAACCTACAAAATGCGGATCGGTTTCAGGGTAATTTCAAGTTTACACTGAGTCTGAAATCATGAATAAACATGGCTAAAAATGCAAATTTGTGATATAGAAAGAGGGACCCACCAAATATGGCTACTATTACATTATCCTTTGTTTTTCCAACCTTCATTTCAGGGACACTAGTAGCATATTGGTTGCCCTGAAGAATTTATTTAAGAAGTTAAATGTGTCTTCTTGAAAAATATCAGTATCACTCACAAAACTGTTAAATATCTGTGTAAGAAAGGAATAATTTATAAAGGGTTTACAAAAGAAATACACTGTGTAACGCTCAACATCTTTATCTTTGCATGGGGAGTGGGTTCAGAAACCGTCAAGTTTAGAAGGAGTTTCTTGAGAAAGGTAAAAGATATTGAAACAGTTCTAATAAACCTCTCTCTTTGGGAGATTTTATTCCTCAACTGCCAATTAAAACATCTCTTTTTGGTAGTAGTGTTTCACCATAACGTCATGATAACAACGTTCCCTTTGCAATTATTTTTGTTATCCAGGTGAGCGGACACCTTTGTTGGAGAGAGAGGTCAAGGGTGGTTTCGTGATGGCGGGAAAAATGAACCTTTACAAAACCTTCTTCAACACGTTTACTTTCGTGGCAATGTTTACAATCTCCTCTCTTGCCCTGACTACATCATCGGGTTACCTTTCTAGTGTCATAAGCACAGTTGAACAGCGTTTTCAGCTCAAGAGTACCGAATCATCCCTCCTCTTTACCGTGGACGACGCCGTCAGCTTCAGCACAGTACTTTTCGTAACACATTTTGGAAATTCCGCCAGCAAACCTAAGTTAATTTCTTTCCTATTTCTCCTGGTTGCCATCGGGACGGTCTTTCAAACTATGCCACACTTTCTGTATGAGCCACCAGGCTCCATTCAGCCCAGTCAAGGCGGACGCGGTGGCGGAGGTGGTGGAAGAGGAGGAGGAGGCGGCGGTAAGGGAGGAGGCACGCAGCTTAGTGATCAGTTCCTTTGTGACAATAGTTCGATCGTCATAGACAACTGTACATCGAAAGAAATCATGAACTCTGGCGCCCTCTGGAATCAGGTTTGGTGGCTCTACTTAGGAAAAGCCCTTGCTGGGTTTGGCATCTCGATTAACCCGTTAGCTATAACGTACCTGGACGACAGCCCGGCAAGGAGCTATCTACCAATTTTTATTGGTAAGTAATCTCTATAAACGTCTGTGTGTCTCCAGTCGAAAATCTTAATAGAAGAGGATGGACGCGACTTTAGATCCCGAGAGTTACACAAAAATTTTAGAACCCATGCTGGACCCCACACAACGGGTTAGGGATTTAGAAATCGGTAATCCCACAAACAGTTAATCTTTGACCAGAATTATGCCTCCCCAGGTAAAGGGACTACGGGGAGTAGTCCGGACGGGCATTTTACCAGTTCTTATAGGGAACCCCTGCAGGATATAGATGTGTGCGGCATATATGGGTAGCAAGCTTTCAAAAACTACGGAAACATTTATAAGGCTCTTATCTTTAACGAATTCCGATAGGTAAACCTTTTGTTTGCAGAGGGTGTTTTTGTCATTTTGGGGAAAGGTATCAACGGTTTCTTCCGTTTTCTACCCCTTTGGACGATTTAATGGAAGAAATGAATGTCTGTAAGAACACGACACTTGAAACGGTAAACTATGACAACGAAGTACATACCATATTTATAGCAGTATTAGTCTAGTACACACAGTTGTGCTGTCGGCAAAGTGAATATCCCCAGTTTGAAAAAATCAGTTGCCTATTTCATAGACAGACCTGAGCCAGAACGATATTAGGACCCCCCCCCCTCCCCGGGAGCCGCTGTGTCCCTCTCTGTCCTTGCCAAATCGATTTCCAAAATTGTAAGAGTTAAATATTCAATGAATGATCCTGATCAATGTCCTCCTTCATAATAGCCTACCGGTATACACCTTATCAAATTTGTGACCACGGGTATATTGAATTCCTGTTCTTAATTTTAAACCCCCGAAGAAGTTCATATCACTATAAATTTCTTTAAGTGGATATTGGACAAGTGACTTATGTCTCGTATAACATAGAATGATAATAGCTCCTATGCATTGACGGTACCATCTACGCGACAACCGACCTCGACGCGCTAACCTAGCTCAGGGCGCACTTCGATTTCAATGGTCTAGAGACGTCATATGCATACGTTCTGCTAGTATCCTGTAAAGAAGCTGATACTAGCAGACAACTAAAATGGTTTAATTTGATAGATGCAATGGATCTTAGCAATAAACTTGGGGAGACTGAGCGTGCCCTTCAGCATGAATGGAACCTTTGGTGACAAAGAAAAAAAACATCGCTCATCCAATCATGAGCTGTAGTCAGTGCGTTCTAATTTTCGCACTTACTTTACATCGTTTGATACTTCTGCTTGTACTCATGAATTTGTACTCGAACTCTAACTCACAACCAGAAATAGGCGGAGGGGCCAGGTTGGCCGGGCCGCAGCATCGCTCTCCCCCGGAGTTTCAACCAGTTTGTCGAGCAGATTTTTTGAAAAAAAAAAACGAATTATTTTCTCAGGCAAAAGCTGAGGCTCGACCCCTTGAAAAAATACGTCTGTTAATAGACCTATTGTGAACTTGTTCTCGCACAAATGACAGTATTCTCATAGTCTGCTTGCAGACACCAGATGACATCTTATTATTAAATTTCTTTTCTTCTTTTTGATACTCAGCAATTATTTACGGGTTTCGTTCAACCGGTTCATCCATTGGTGGGTTTATTGCCCAGCAATGCCTCAGTGTCCCTGCCTCGTGGCCTTTGGTCACTTCAGACACCGTGACCAACCCAAACGATCCACATTATCTCGGGGCGTGGTGGCTTGGGTTCATTCCAATCTCTGTTATGGCTTTCTGCCCTGCCCTCCTGTTGTTCTTCTTTCCAAGGGTTATGAGTGCCTCTGGTGATTCAAACAAAACTCCTGACAAAAGCAGCATGGAATCCGATACCAAAACATCAAGGAGAAGGGGCAGGAGAAGACGGGAAAGGGAAGACCCTAACAAGTCTATTGTCAGTGAAGATACCAACGCTATCACTACACAGGAACCTTCCTCAAGAGTGCGAAGAATCTTCAGTGCTATCATCGGTGGGTTGATATATTTTTCAATTTTTCAGTAACTCATAACCGACTTCAACACTTGTTGAGTAGTTGTCGAAGGCATCTATGCAAGTAAAATCACGCGGGCCTGTGTATGCATATGTGTGTTTGCTCATGTGAGTGTATATGCGCGTATGCGTGTGTGTTTGTGAAGCTTACTATGTAAACACGATATTTCAAGATAGGAATACTTGGTACATATATTTATCAAAGTAAGAGGAAGAACTCATTCGTTTCTGGAGGTCAGAGGTCATTTGAAATCACCAATGGTCATAACCAGAGACCTTTTAAACAATATTTCTAGATAGAAATGTTGGATACTTTTACAACTGTTTGCATTTTCTTATCCCATACTATTTCTCACGAACTGTAAACAGTACATGTCAGGGCCTTTCATTTACCACCTCACGGCACCGTCCGGTAACTCCCGACACAGACCGGACCTGCCCGCAATAGCCTGGCGACCCCGGCTTAGCCACAGAATTTAGAGAATAGACCCATTTCACCAACGTCAACTGTCGCCTGCATACTGGGGAGTTATACCTTCTGCACATGACGTCGCATAACAAAAATTATACCCTCCAATAGACCTTATGCATTGACGTCATTTTGGCGGCAAAACAGTGAAGCACACTGCACGCACGACCTAGACTTCGCACGCGCCCGCAGAAGACTAAGTGCATATGCGACTGACACACGATTCAGCTGTCTGCATTTGTTGGGGTACGTTGCAATGATACCAGCTTGCCTCATTAGGGGCGCACTTTCTGTTATGTGACGTCATATGCATAAGGTCTATGGAGGCAAGTGCGTATCACTGCAACTTACATAAACAAATGCAGATAGCGGATTTGTGCACCGGAGGATAGACCTTATGCATTGACATCACACTGACGTCGTTTTGGGGTAAAACAATGAAGCACACATGCACGGAACGGCGAGGATTCCGCCCCACGTGTAGTAGACTTTCGCGCGTATATGATTGGTTGACAAATCAGCTGTCTGCATTTACTGGTGTTACTTGCAATGATACGCGCTTTTCCTCCATTCTCCTCCAAAGGAGGGAGCACTTTCTCCTTTGTGACATCATATGCATAAGGTCTATAGACCTTATGCATATGATGTCTCCTTCGTGACATCATATGCATAAGGTGCAGCAAATTAGATTAAAAGATTTGATATTTTGATAAAAACGCCATAAATATATTTAGTAACTCTATACACTGTACACAAGGGCAAACACAATCACTTCATGCATGTAATAGCTAAACGAAGAATAAGCGGGACAATTCGATCGAGTACTAATTCGATTAGTACTATATGAAATGGAAGCAAAGTTCTTATGGAAAAATGAATGTTTTTTGTGGCAGACTTAAAGAGAAATTTAGACCCAAGAATGACTTTCACAAGTTCCGAATATAAGTAACACTAATCCACTATATACGTGGATGACCTGCTTAGTTTTGCAATCTGTCTAAAACTGATGATTTCAATACCACCCATGAAAGAGATTATTCAAGTCACTTCAGAACATTTCTGATTATCATATGACAGACCCTATGCATAAGGCCACACACAAAATAAGCAGGATTTACAAAATTGTGAAAGTTTCTGTCTCAAGACAGCTACTTCCCTTAGCTCAGCACGGAATCATTCGTAAAATGGCTCACCATATACGCACTGTTGTTTGTCACGTCCATGAACAAAATGATGTACGTTTGCATACAGATAGCTTTCAAATTTAACGTCACAGAAACACGTGCGTATAGACAAGGGAAAATAACATGGCAACCCTGTACCGTCCTGTTTCTAGACCGAACGTTAAACACGACGGTGTGTTGTTCGCTTCTGCTCATGCGCAATGCAGTTTTTTGCTGCGCGTTCCGTCCTCTTTGTCTACCGTCCTGGAATCGAAAACTCCCTAAGGACGGCACTAGGACAGTACAAGAGGTTTTCATGGTAATTCCTTTGGTCCGCACGTACGCGTTTGTATGACGTTGTTTTGCCATCTCACAAAATGGACTTGACGTACGACACAAGTGCATGTTTGGAAAGTCAATGTGCAGTTTATTCCGTATTAAATCAAGAAGTATACTTGTCTTGTGAAAAAAAGTTCTTTTTGTATATTCTGCCCATTGTCTATGGGCTTACTCCTGAATTTGTTGTTAAACTTTACTTGACCGTGCTCTGAAACTGTTAGCTTGCAAAACCTTATTCGCAACTTTAACTAGTTTCGTCCTGCATGATGTTCACAAAATAGGTTAAAATATGAGGAGCGTCTGTTTTTGTCTTTATGTCATTCTGCGGTGCGCTCGCTTGTCTACTGGATCGAAACGTCTTGCATGTCTGGACGGGAACTTGGGTGAGCGTGACTTTAGATCTCCGTCTTGTAGCTCCACCGTCCTGAAAACGAAAGCGCGCTAATGCCGATTTGACCTCGGTGTGATGTCACGAATTTTTGAGCGAATATAATGGTGGTCACTTAATGTAAGTTGTGTTGTTATCTATCACCAGTTTTTGGAGTTTAAACTCTGATATAATTTTATTACGGTTACTGCTTGTGCTTGCAATGTCTGCCAAAAGATAGAAATACCGGCAATTGTGATAATATTCCAAGGATGAACTATTCTTAACTTTCACTTTCTTCCAGGATTTTTCAGAGCTCTCTTTCGGGTAATGAGGAACTGGGTTGTGCTGAGTTTAATATTTGCTGACCACGCTTTGTCATTTTCTAGTTTCCCAGATGGGACCTTTGCCGCCAAATACTTGCAGTATGAGTTCCATCTATCTGCAGCAGAAGCATCTGCTGTGAGAGGTAGGTTGTTGAATCAAGAGCCACGGCTTTGGAAGGGAGGAGGGGCCTTGAAAGCCTTGGGTCCTGGGGTCTAGCAGCAAGCTCTGATAAATGGCGTGGGGGACCTACTTTGGAGCGTGATTGTTTCTTTCAAGGATAAAATAATGCATTATTTCAACATTTTCTTCATTGACTGAAGTACTATTATTCAATTATGTCATAAAGGAAATATTGATACATCAATGGGAGGGGTCGTCGGAGAGTAAAGGGGCAGGTCGTCTGGAAAGTTAAATATCCAAGCAACGATCCTGATGAACTCAAAGCCGAACACTTAGGTATTTCTACGTTTTTAAAATATTCGTAGATTGTTATCAGTTGGGCTTCCCTTACTTACTCATGCCACGTTTAGTTGCTACAGAAGCCTTTGTCTTTCCTGTGTGTGGCCCTGTTGTTGTCAACCGTCGACGGCGTTCTCAGTGCCATCGTCGTTGTTTCTCATATTGAGAACTGTGTTTATCACACTTTTTCAAGGTAAAAATATAATATTTGAATGGTGAGGTACGTATAAGGTCATGTCATAACACAATTTCTGTGCAGGACCAACTGATCAATTTAGGATGAGAAAATGAAAAAGAAAAGGGTGTCTCATATACTGAAAAACTTAGAACACTTTGGTATTCTCTTAGTTTAACGTCACCTGTTGACACATTTGCTAAATAGATTTCTTTTGGTAAAAGGAACAACTAGAAAAAAAGATTCCCACCACAGGGTCAGGTAGGTAAAATTATTGCACTTATCGAGCAAAAAGGTAAAATCATGCCACTGGTTTTTACTTTAACAGTTTTAAAAATGCAGTTACGAATGTCAAAAGTTAGGCTAATATGTGGATAAAGTAAGCAAACGGAAGTGAGGTTTGTTACGTGAGGATCCAAATCAGTTTTGATAAAAACAAAGTAAAGTCCCGGAGTATTTGGTCACATTTGGGATGTTGTATAAGCTAAGTGAACAACTTCGAATAGTCAACTTTCACCAGCCGTTTTATTTCTTTCAGCTTGGACCAAGTTGCCAATGATTTTTGTTGGTTATTTCTTTAGCGCTTTCATCATTATGATTGGCCGACTTAAACCACGTGGTACGATTATCATGGTAGCTGTTTGCATCGTATGCGCTGCCTTGCTGACCCCAGCCAAGTTATTCGCAGGGTGTAAAAATAACCCGATAGCCGGGTTAACAGTTCCATATGACTATACGGATATAGAAGATAAGAATGTGTGGTAAGTTTTTCAAAAACTATAGAAAATTACGAGAATCCAGTGTAAAAATCTACTCTAAATATTTTTTATTTGAAAAAGGATCATCTCACAATTGCAGAAGCGAAAATTACCTCGCGGTCGGAAGCGGATGTTAACGTGCATACATCATCCTAGCTTCATGACTGTAAAAAAAGATATTTATATAATGACTAAGATAAAGAAGAAAAGAGGAAGTAGAGCCAAAAGTACAGTTTTATACTGAAATAAAGATAGGTCGTTGTCATTCCTACATGGTAACTGAACTGGTCTTTCAAGAGAAACCAAATTTGCTTTAAAATGTTGAGTCGGTTAGCCACCCGACGTGAAGTTGTAATTCATAGGCAGGCGCGAATCCAAGGAGGGGGACTTTCCCGGCCTCAGCCCCCCTTTTTCGCCACATCAACAATAACAAATAAGCAAAAATTAGCATAATGTTAATCTAGGAGAATATTCATGCCCCCCCCTTTTTCGAAATGTCTGGATCCGCGCCTGAGTGCCCTTCAAGGGCTGAAGTATTATAGCCTTTTATAACCTAATCTATATGCTAGAACAGAGCCACAATAGGCCAACTTGTTAAAGTGCAGTCCTTTTCTGTGATAACGGTTTCGATCATAGAAGGATATTGATTGGCCCATCGCTTCTTACACTACAAACTTTAAAGTGAATCATTTGAAAAAAGAAACCTACACATTTGGACTGCCTTAAATAAGATAATTCCTTTATGTTCATAAAGAACGACATAGAAAATGTACGATTTATGGCGGCTTTCTGACCTACTTACCATATAAGTCGTAATATTTGAAATTAAAAACAAATCTCGACAGCAGAACGTTTACGATGATCCTGTCTGTCTAAACTTGTTTTATTATTTGATTTTAACATATGCATTTACTTAAATTTTAAAGTTGCTTTCCATTAATCACACTTCATAATTATATCTCGTGTATAGGAATGCAGATGATCGAAATTTGACTGCCACCTGCAATGCAGACTGTTATTGTCCTTCTGGTTACAACCCGGTTTGTGCACCAAGTGGTGTGACGTACGTCACAGCTTGCCACGCGGGCTGTACTGACACGATGGTCAATACCATAGGTTCCAAAAATGTTACTGTAAGTATACTATTGTAAGGATCTTTTTGAACTGCTGCAGGCGAAAATCTAAAATAACTCCCAAACGGAGTTACGACCCGAAGGTACACAGGACTTGCTATAAAACAGCTGTCATCGGTATCATTGGTATGAAAGACCAATTTGATGTCTTTCTAAAGATCTAAATCGAGCAAATATATTAGTCAGGGGTAAGGCTATTTTTTTAGGTAATATGCCTCCCCTTCCCCGCTTGTCTTCTCGGGAGTTTCAATAGCATCCTGCTACACATGTTTTTATAGTAGATGATTTACATGTGATATTTTAAATTAAACGATGGTGCTCCAATAATTTCTTTTGCTCCACTAAGTACTAAAATACACTTCTGCCCCGAAACACCTACCTGGAATATGTTGTTCCTAATGGGAAAATTTGGGCACGGTGGATTTCACAAGTGGGGGAAGGACAAGCTGGGCAAGCAGAACTGTCGGGGCAAAAACTTGTGAGTGAGCAGTGCTCCTGTAAACTGTGGACCGACTGGCTATAAGTGGGGAACAAGGCATTGAATAGGAAAACTACCTAATGCCTGCTCTTTGGCAGCGCCCCTGCTTTCAAGTAAGCGACATCTTCAACCCTACTGACGGATTACGAGTAGCGACCAGTTTTAATACCTATGTATATATATATATATATATATATATATATATATATATATATATATATATATTTTTTCTGTTTACAAAGGTCTACTCTCACTGCTCTTGCTACGATGAACTGTTTGTGAACTCTACGGGAGAGAGAAGCACTCTTAGTGAAGGCGTATGTGCGACAGACTGTACTTGGGTCTACCATTTTGCTCTTCTAATGATGACGTCACTGTTACGTAACATTATGTACAGTCCTAGCTTGATGTCTAAAGTGAGGTAAGACTGACAGCAAATGCACAACTGAGTTTCTCTTCGAAAGTGCAGATTTGATGGTGGCAGTAGCAGGGCCTTCCTTTAATAATTCTTGGGACCGGAATAATATCAGTTAATCCTCTCCCTCCCAAACCACTCGCATGTAAGAGATGGGGTGTAAGCTTGTAAGTAATATAATTTGATTTGCCAATCTCCCTGCATCAACTGAGGTCCGTGGGCGCCCTTATCCCTCTTACACGGCACTGAGTAGGAATAGGTGCCGACCGTCGACCTACAGCCATAAATATCACTGTGAGATTCAGTGCAGTTTCATTTTAATTTACATTTGTTGTTGCTTATAAGTGCACAAGTAAACTATGAGAGCTGCACAGTTGTGTCAACTTTTCACGGTAAACATTCAACGTAATTGTTTACGTCACTTCTTGCTGGTTGTAGGGGATCTTCCCTACCGTTAGGACTTTGCATTTTCTGAGGGACACACATCGGTGCAGCGGTTTGCACTTCTACCGAAATTACCCAAATTCGGGATACTTCTATTCTCTTCGGGCGGTCTCGGAAAAGAGCATAATTTGGGCAAGTTTGGGAATGGGGAGGCCAAGTCAGAGAGACACCTCCACCCGTTTTCCCGTTCCTAAGCACGGTTGATTTCCGTTTTGCAGACTTCGTTTATGTTCGCCCGTAAGAAAATGACAAAAATATCATATCGGAAGCGTTGCTGAAAGTTTTAGGAGGAGAACTGTCGAATTTCAGAAAATTTTGGACTCCAGGCTGCATCAGGAATTTTTGCTTAGAGTTGTAGAAGCACTGCAGCGGCGTGTTTGATAACAAAGTAGCCAATTCTCCAGATACTATTTACCTTAGCTTGAACCCTTATGTCGAGTAGCGAGTTTTAAGTTCAAATCACTGACAGGATTTGCGCAACCGATTTTCACGTACAAATTGATAACAAAGTTTCACTAGACAATAGAATGTGTACAGTCTCGAATCTATTTATTTTGTGGAAGGTTGCTATAGGAAAGCAATTATGGAATACCTTTGCATGGGTGAGTTAAAATTTGCCGTTTTATTGAAGTGTTTTGTGGACGCTCAACTATCAAGTTACCAAGGTGATACTCTACCCTGTTTGGACAGATCTCATACATGAACAGCTTAGGCCTCATGAACCAAAATTGTTAGCGTACGAGATATATATTTCAAGGGATAGGGGAAGGGCGCCCTTTACTTAAGTGAAAACCTGGTAACGAAATTCACCTGTGGTATGGGAGGTTGAGGGTAGGGGAGGGTGAGGTAGTAAGATCACAGGCCAAAACATTACCTCTATCAAGAAAATTTAAAGTTTTCTATGAACAAGTTGTTTACGATGAACACGTTCCTTAGCGTGTAATTCATTTATGTCTCGTTGAGCGTTTCACGTGCAGGTGAAGTACAGTAGCCTATCAGTGATCAGATAAGTGAACTGATGCTAGGCGCGTAGCCACGGGGTGGAAGGTAGGAGTGGGTGCACCCCCATGGCCGAAGAGCGACAAAAAATAATTCGGCAAATCACCTGTCTTCTGGAGAAATATTCCGACTTAACATTTTCTGTTCAAAAATGAACCAAATCTAATCAAATATTTGAAGAGATGTCGGTTCAGTGCCCATTTGAACAGATTCGGTTCAAATCTGAAGAGGGTGTTTCTAGAGTGTATGACTCCTTTACATGTAGATGGAGTAAAACATGAACAAAAAGTCCCAATTAAAAATATTATTTTTCGGGGTACTTCGGCCGTAGCCGTGGCAAATGGTTGCCTCATTTTTCCAGAATCCCCCCACCACCAAATCCTGGCTACTCGCCCGATTGATAGTCTTACCTAATGGGTACTAAATCATGATTTCGTGACAAACTGGCGCCTGTTGAAAGTACTGGTGCCTTATGCCTTGTGAAGATATGGCAGTGATACAGACAGGATCTTATCAGTGATGGACAGCTTCCTGATGTGCGGCTTTTTTGTTCTTTACATGGTAGGACATGATGAGTCATTATGTTGGCTCAACGCCAACATAAACTTAAAATCAAGCTAGACAAGTATACGGCTGAATAGAAATGGAAATACATAAGTTGTTTCCTTTAACTTCAAGACGTTTTCGTAGCTTCCATTTTTACCCTTGTATGATAAATAGGCTGCTGTATGTCACAAAATATGATGGTTGAAAAGTTCTGAAGCTACACGTCTAGTATTCTTATAGAAAAAGTAATTGGACATAAACCAACGAAAGAAATAGTCAAGATCAGTTGCACAACCGTTTGTTCTGAGTAAATCTGGACTGTTTATTAGTGACTGGGAAGTGTAAGGTGCGCAAGAACGCCGCGAGGACACCTTTACGAATATTTACAACTTATATAAATCATGACAATAGGTGACCAGTGGTGCCTTGGATGAAAAGAAACACTCTTTGTGGTTCCTTTCAAGGCAGAAAACTTTTAAGTTTGCCTGAGCTGAACCTACAGTTTCTCTACTCGCCTGCCCCTCCCGTCTGTTTGCATGTCTGTCTTAAGTTCCTCTACTTTATAGAGAAGCGGAGTGTTTTCCTTAAGGCCAACATGAAAAGTGCGACTTGGGATTCATAGTATGATCAGACAGTTTACAGGGACTTTAACTTAAGTTTTTCTTTCTTTTTTATTTTAGCGTATAGATGTGGATGATCTTGTGCGGTTTAACTTCGTCCGGGCTAGCACACTCTTGATTCTTGCATGGAGTTGCCATAGCAACTCACTGGTTCATCCATACACTGAGTTTTATATAGGAGGTATCATTTTAGTATTGAAGCTTTTTCTGCTCAGTCCCAAGGAATCAAGTACCACGTACGGTTGGGAGGGTTCTTCCGCTTTGATCTGGATTTTGATAATACTTCAAGATGAATTTGTCGGCAGGATTCTTTAAAAGAAAGCCATTGTGGAATTTTCAGTTTATGTTTGCGTGGTGTAGGTTTGTTCAATAGGTCCCAGTTATGTTCTTTCCTCTGGTTTAGAAGTAGGCCTAGCCAAAAGTTCCTTCAAATTCGCATAGTTTTTGCTTTCGTGGTATTGGATATGGCGCTCGTGTGTAATGCTTAAATTTCAGTCGGTGATGTATTTTTGGTCTAGTAGCTGCTGGATTTTTGTGGTAGGATAACAAGGTTAGCCTAAGTTAATTCAAAAGCTCAGTAGGTTCTGAATGATGACAAGTGTCACGTTAAAGAAACTGTTCATTAAGGAGGGGGCACATAACTTATCATCGTTTATGACGGGCACACATAAGTATACACATGTTTTCAAATGCAAAGTTCATAGTGCATATTTACATCTCATCAGTTTTACAATTTCGGACGGCCTAATCAATCCCTCCATCCTCTTTGAAAGGCCCATAGACAGCAATATATTTGAAAAGGGAAGAGTGTCCAACCGTGCATGCCCATTTTTAAAGGATGATTCCCTAATTCTTTTTTGTGGCTTACCCTTCTTTTCAAAAGGTCACTTCTGTAATATTTGCAAAATTAGGCCTCGTGAACAAGACCCCTGCGGTTCTGTCTGAAAGCTGAGTTTTTAAGGGTATAGGCGTACGAAGTAGTATTCAACCCCACATTACTTGCAGCATATTTGCTATTTCGTGAGCAGAAAATGTCATGTTTCGGGCAAAATGCTATTTTTCGGGCCGCGGCAAATTTATAAAATTTTTGGGGCAAACACGCACAGCTGTCCCAATCAGAACTTGTCACTTACACTTATATTTACTGGGTCCGGTCGCTCGTCCATTGCCGCGTAACATGTCGAGAGCCACAGCCAGTTGCTCATCCACAAACCATCTGCATCCTATGCTGCATCTTGCAGGATATCGGTACTCGATTTCGAACGACCTTTTTTGTCTTTTACTTTATAATTTGGAGTAATGTGGGGGATGCTATTGGTCAAATAGGCTTAGTACATGCTGCTTTTTTAACGACAATAGACGAGTTGGGAAATAAGATTTTGCTGTACCATTGCAGTATCACTGATCAAGTCTACGAACATTTTCGCACAGATTCGAAGGCTTGGAGTGATTTTTTTGTCTTTCACAATGTCATACTGTCCAGCCTTTTGGGTCCACATTTAGGAGATTAACTTCAAAAAGAACTTTTCCTCCTAAAAAAATTCCGTTTGACCCGTGATTGATGTCTAGAGAACCATAGTTTTAAACTCGAAAACTGTGCGTGATTATACAAAATATCTGTCTTGCACATGAAGTCTCTGTTGTGTACACTTTCCTTCCCAGCATGCATTGTATATCGCAGTTTCCCAACTGGTCTATTGCACTCTATGAGCAAACGAGCGCAACGGTATAGGGAGGTTTCACGCGTGCAAAAGTCAACTAATGCAGCCGCGTTCTGGAGGACAAGCAACACAGGCAGACGTTAGGTCTTGTACTAAAGCAATGTGGTGCGTGGCTCAGTGTCCTCCAGAACAACTAGCGCGTCCACTGAATTTGACCTTTGGTGCAAGCTCCCAATAATCTGATAGTAGAGTGGATGCGATAGTTCAGCGAGCTGACAAGAAACAAGACTGCAAAACAACTCTGAAGAATCGTAGAATCTGTGAAGGTGATCACACATGATAATTGGAAAAAATAGAATAGAGTATGCAGTGTTCCTTTGCGCAGTTTTATTAATCCATATACATGTTTTCTTTGCACAGATTTGTCGATGAACAAGATCGTTCGATGATTCAAGGGTTGGATAAATTCATTAAACGTTTTCTGGGTAAGAGGTTTTGCTTGTTGTACTGATTCGAGACTTTTTTCTTTTCTATAGTGTATCCTTTTCAGGACGTATGAATTGAACTTAGTATATGACGTCACATAGCAGAAAGTGCTCCCTCATTTGGAGGCAAGCACGTATTATTGCAAGTTGAACAACAAATGCAGTCAGCTGACTTGTGTACCAATCGGATACGCGCCAAAGTCTACTACGTTCGCGTGCGAAGTTTACCTCGTGCTTGCCATGTGCTTCATTGTTTGCCACCAAAATAGCATCGCGTGACGTCAGTGCTTAAAGTGGCCATGACACGTAAATTGGCGTAACGGGAGACTAATTTAGCCTAAAGAACACAAAAGGCTCTTTCCAAAACTGTTTTCATCATACTTACAGCCCTGAGCATTAAAAAGAAATTAATGTTTCAAAAAATTGCACCAAAAAATAGACTGTTGAAAATGAGATTTCAAGCCAACACAATAATGACGTCATTTTAGGAACACCAGCATCCGTATACCGAACCTGGCGTACAGCATAGCCCATACATACGTAAGAGGTAGTAATGGTTGTAATTCGCGGCATGTCTTGAATTTCAACTTTATTCTGTCTGTTTGGAGAGTGGTGTCGGTCTGTTATATTTTGGGGCTGCAGTAGGCCATTTCTAATAATTACAAAATAACAAATACTCTTGATTCATAACCGAAGAACGAAAAAACTCGGCAGTGTACTGTTCGGCTCGGTCTGCAGTAATACGTACAGTGAGTGGACTGGCAGCAGCCAGCGAAATACTGTCCACACTCGATCCTAGGCTAGTTCCACGATTTCCACTGACACTTGCACGAAAGTCACCTAAAGTTCATATTTTGACTGCCTACATAAAACTTTCCAAGCTAAAGTCCCTTGCAATTGCTCCAAATGCTTCTCATGCTCGGATTGTTGTGGTGTTGTACGTTCACCTCACCTAACAGTCTCAAATCGATACTGTTCTATGCGCCGTAACGAATTACTCACCCCATCTGCACCACTGACGTCTTGTTCAGTATCGCCTTCGCCTTTCTGATTTCAAATCCAAGAAAACGCACTTTACCGACAGTCCAACATTCCTGTCCGATCAGGGAGTTGCCATCAGGTAGATGGCAACTCCCTGGCTCAGATCCGTCATTCCAAAGAAAGTATTAAACTTGATTTCACATGGTACCTACTACGAAACAGTGTTGGTGATTGTGTAGTATCAAGTATGTTGTGTACTGTACCACTTCAATGCTGTACCTATGCTGGTGCGTTGTGAATGTTTGTACATGCAGCTACTTATCATGACACCAAGACGAAAAACCTGCGTGAAATGCATTTAATTGACTAAAACAATTGTTAAGCACAAGAAAAGGGACAACAATTCCAAAATTTACAACTTTTCACGCAGGTTTTACATTGTATCGACCTTGGTAACCGGTACAATGGAATGCAAACACTGTATCAAATGTCCGAAGGATACCACGGAAAACAACGATCAGTTCCTAAAGTGACGTCACATGACGTAACAAGATTTTGAAAATTTTCGGGAAGACTAACTTTTCAGGGCTGGAAGAGGGTGTATTTTTTCTCAATTTTCGAGCGAAAAAACAAGTTGTTAACAAACAGAATGGTTGATTTTCGTTGTAGGAAACGTATTCCTAAAGATACCAAAGGGTTTAAACCGTTAATTTACACGTGGCATAGCCACTTTAAAGGCAATAGGCAGTCGCCCCAAAATTTTCTCTGAAAAATCAGCAAACTCTTGCAAATCTCCTCTTATTGCATTAAAAGCACTTCTGAAGATGTTTTGAACATAACTATTACAAACAATAGGTAAAGAAAGGCAAAATTCTCCTTGAATTCCACAATCCACTCACAAAAATATTGTCACATGATCAAAATAGGCCAATCATGAACTAGAGTGACAGGATACACTCACTCTGTTTGGGGTGACTGCCTACTGCCTTTAAGGTCTCAGAAATCCTAAGCTTTAAAGCTTAGGATTTCTCTGTAAGGTCTGTAGTTTGATGAACAGAATTCTTTCAAGGCAGGCTATTTGCCGCATTTCTTGATTTAAAGAAGACAATGTACTCTGTTTTCAATGTATTAAAAGTGCAAGTGAAAAGAGACAATTATCGAAGCAAAGCCCCATTTGCCATATTTTCTGTTTTCACAGTCACCTCGCCTGGCCCAATTGTTTACGGGATCCTTTTTGACAAGAGTTGCATGTTATTCCAAACATCGTGCGGCAAAACGGGTAACTGCCTCGTCTTCGACATCGAACGATTACGAAAATTACTCTTCGGCGTCGCTACTGCGTTTGCATCCGTCTCCGCAGCTGGGGCAGTTCTGACACTTTTTCTCGTTTTCCTTCGAATGAAGAGGGTAAGTAAGGCGACCAGCGAGAATCCAGACAATCCGCAAAATCCACAACCAAGCGAGTCCTTGAAATCCGAAAGGGCTGACTCTTCACCAAATAATCAAATAGCAGTGTTGACGTAGGCATTCTACTCCGTACATCTGAAGAATTATGAAAAGATATTAACACAAAAGGTCGTAAAGCTGCAAAGTGGTTGTCAAAGTGTGACGTAACTTCTAGCTGACGTCTTCTTCATTCCCCGAGCAATGGCATTTCTCATTGGATGGTCCATACAGCACATAACAGGATTTGAGTTCGTACCATCACTTTTCCAGATTTGGAGAAAATAGTTCAAAAATATGATCAATTGATTTTATAGGCAGCAGATTTTCATGAATCTGCAGTGATAGCGGATATATTTGCGCTTCGTGGGAAAATGACGTCATATTTTGAAAGTGGATTTCGACAAGCATTCATACGGCATTACCTTAGGCCAAGCTCCCACGATCGTTTTGTAGTAGGCAGTGATGAAATCGCTGGATTGTAGCCAAGGCAATCCATAAGAGTCGTTGTGAAGTTTCAGTGTGAAACATTCGTTATTTTAATAGGCCAGTGAGGTGGGTGTGACGTCACGAGTGTGGCATCGCACATATATTCCATAATCGGTTCTGGTCTTTTCAGACCAATCGTGCTTTCTGCCTAGAGAGTATATGTATTCTGATATAGCAGCTTAATGTACAAATTCTTATAGTGCAATGTTCTCACACTATTCAAGCATGGTTAATTCCTAACATTGTTTCTACATGCATGCTTCCATTTGGTTCTCGTGCTCGATATTCGTTGCTCATGTTTATTCATGTGTATTAATACATAAACTGTTACAACTGATTTCAAAATTTTTGGTAGGATCTTGCTTGTAATTACATGACACAATTTGCGCACAAGAATTATTGCTCATTTATGGCAGATTTTGTGAGAGAATACATGATAACATCGCACTAGTATTAAAGTAATAATTTCGGCACAGCTCTGCAGTCCCCCAAATATATTATTAAACTCAGCAAAAGACCACGTAGTTGGTCGGTTGTCGTGAGGACAGGAGGGAAAAGGGAAATACGTTTTTGATTGCCAAAATGTCATTGGCATAACTCTTTTCATTGCCTCTATTTTATGTATGAAGTCTAGCGACCTGGGACCAATTCAGTGTTTAATTCTTTCGATCAAACTGAAGTATGTAAAAAATGACTTTCATGCAAAACTTTTGGGGCTAATGCTTAACAGTTTGCGTGGATTCCAATCATAGGATACAAGTACATGCCTCGTACAAGGGCAACAGTATGTCCGATGAATTCTTAAGAACTTCTAATTTTGTTAGTTTATGGCTCTTAAGGAGCGTTGTGAGTTTTGGAGGGAAAGGTGAGCAGTAGCCAATCCGAGAACGCGAGACAACGTGCTGTTAAGCATATTACATCGCCTTCCAACGCACTCGAAATCTCAGCTTTATGGCTTCAAATGCAATTACTATAACATGTCCCAAATTCTGTAAATTTTGCAAATTTTACTCACTCACTATCTGAATTTTGTAAAATTTTGAACTACTGTGTGAAGATTTCTATGATAGTATAACTTTTAAGTAAAAGTGATGAAGAGAAAATTTGTTCGAAATGTAAACAGCTAACGCCATATAGGTTTGAAATCTTTTCTGAAGTTCAATGGCGACCTATCTGTAAGGCTAATCATTAACTGAACCATGTACTCGATATGTGTACCACGTTGTGTTCATATGCATAGACGAATCGGCCTTCAGTCGAATCTGAAAATTTCGGATGATAACCTCTTTGGAATTGCCATTCTTAAAGCATACCTATAGTCTAGAATAAAAAACATAGCTATGAGGGACTTAAAATTTAATGGCAGTTTAGCTATATCCACATGATATTCCCGCACTGATCGACGTATAAAGTATTGAAGTTCAGTGACTCCATAGAAAATGGAGATTTCGCATTAACTTGTGATATCACTACTTCTAAGTTGGAAATCTTAGTCTTTTATCTTAAAGCCATTGAGCCAGTGAGCCAGAACTGGAAAAAAGGCCGTAGCAGGCCCGACTTAAACCAGTTGGTTAGAAATTGAGCCGTCAAACCCCATCTAACTCTAACTCTAACCCCCAGTTATTACCCCTTTAATAAAAATGTGGTCCTTTTCCATTGCTGTAGAGTGAGTTGACTCTACAAGTCCTCCCATCTCAAAATGTTTTGCAAGAAAAGAGAATATTTCAAGGTCACATAAACATTTTGATTCCAGAAGGAAAGAAATGTGTTCAATGTGAGTTGTAACAATATACATCACAAGCTACTACACAATTGACTATTCCAAATTGGGTGAGTAAACCTCAACTTTTTATTTCTTAAAAAAATTTCTATGCTATGAAGATGTGAGTTAGACAAGTAAAACTTGTTAGTCCTTGTCTTCAATAAAGTTCATAAACTTTTAAACTTTAGATTAACTCCAAATAGGCCTATGAAATACCCACTTATTTTATAGGGGCCGTAGAAAAGTCAAGATATTCGAATACTGACCACGATTGCCGACGCAGTTGATGGTATAAATGGGTTTCCACATAATACCGCTGTACTGAAAGACTGGTATTCTCCAAAACACTATGTCATGTGTTAATGGGCATTTCATAGTTAATACATTCCTGTACAAAATTGTGAGCCCTCCTTAGCCCACAGTCTTCAAAGAAGCCACACAGATTGTATAGCATAGATCACTTACCACACGCTGCTAAGGAAGCTGTATTGTCCATGCGCTTAAAACAGTGACATCGAATGGCCGAAACTGAATCACGTGATTAAATGGTTAGAAGATTTTTGATAGATATTTTTCACTTCACCCGCCTTCACAGCATGTGCATATATTAGTTCGAAGAACTTTTAGTTTGGAAACTCCAACTTACTCTAGTTGAAATGTTCGTTACTCACAGAAAGGTAAAGCGATATTTCTCTTTTTGCTTTAACTACGACCCTAGTACTTGTTACTAACATAAGTCAAAGTATATCAAACATTTTAACTTCCATTTCTTTGTTTCAGTACAGCTATAAAATGAATAAGTAGGACACATAAAACTATCGAAATAAGCAATGTAAAGCGCCAGCGATAAAACGGCTAATTTGCATATTAACGGCAGCTTTGTAAGTGAAATGGTTTCTTGAAAAGAACGCATGCATTTTATCGTTAGCAATAAATGTCAAGGGCCATGCATAAGCCATTGTCTTGTTTTTGTTTTTGTTTTGCTTTGCCTTGTTTATTTCGCTTTCATTCAGTTCAACTAGTACCCCCTCCCTGTCTTGCTCTAACATTGAACACTCCATTATGGCTAACCCGCATGACATACTTCCCTTTGGAAAGAGTCGTTAAGCTTTCTGAAGAGACGATTTCCAGACATTACGGTGGATTAGGTTTCTAGTGTCAACTTGAAGCTAACCTGGTGCTCAAAAGGAATAACCTTTCACATCGTGACTTGTAAACATAACAAGCCATCCAATACCTTGGGTAGACTTCTCTAAGTTCCAACATAACCATTGGGTGACGAATATTAGAATACATATACTTCCAATCGGAGTTCTCACACGTGTAAGGATCGTTATACAGCCTGTGAGGAAGCATGTGCTATTCTGTGCAATTCACACTCCATAGAGTACACTGGTCCATGCATTTACCATCATTGAGTGATATCACCCCACTGGGACCGTCCATCCACTGGGGTGTGGAAGCATCAGTTATTAGCGAGATTGTCACAGCATGTTAAGGTGGTCATTCCATCCTCATCCATCTTCCATATTAATGACAGATGTTACCACTCACATTTTCAACTATATTTAGCTGAGCCGGTTGAGAGTGACTGTAGGCTTTTACGTCAACATAAGTCATCCTGGCTGTTGACTAGTTAATTACTCTTGCCATGGAGGGAGGGGGGGGGGGGTTACGGTCCAGCACCGCTGCTCTTGTTACCGAAATTAGTCAGTCCTGAATCAAAACGATGAAATGACCCCTAATTTGCTTAATTCGACACGGGATATCTTCTAATTCAAATCATGGTGTTTCTCTCAAAAACAAAACGGCTAAGGTTTCTTTCAGAAACAAATTTTCAATCAACCGAGAAAATAATACACCCATTTGGGGGACATGACTAAATCTGGGCTATCTCAGTCAATTTTGGTCAACTGGAAATAGTGGAAATGACTGGAAAGCTCAGCTTTATGTGAAAAACTTGTAAACATGGTATCATAAAGATAAGGATATGATGACTCATTCTGTGACTAATGGTTCAACAATAACAGACAGGATGATATTTGCATTTACAGTTTAAAGGGGCACATTGAGTTGATATTGATAACTTAACAAGGGTGTTGAAGGGTACTTCCACATGACAATGATTATTATTAGCATAATTAGTCAAGTTTCACATCCAATAGTTACGCATAAAGTTAAAACTTTGAATTTTTTTGGTATCCTGGCTTGTAACGGGGTTGTGCATAATTTGAAAAAGTGTCTGGTCACGAATTTTTGAAAACCGAATTGAATTGTTTATTACTCACTTATAAAACATTTATTTGTATGCAAGATGTGGGGATTGTTTAAGTTTGACCATTTGTCATTAGTATGTGAAGAAAACTTAGCAGGTTTGGCAAAATTTGATGAATTTCATGAACCAACTCAATGTGCCGCTTTAAGTACATGGTTTGACTTTTGATCCTCTGTCAATTTCTACCAATTTCTCATTGTTCATCCTTGACTTTAAATTGGTAAGGAAGTCCAGGAGATTTACACAGAATCAAACATAGGTGGTAGGGAAATTTTTCTTGGGCCTGGTCATTTTTCCCCGAGAAAAACCTTTATCATCAAAACCGTTCATTTTTTCCCAAAACTCTTTCCAAGAAAAGACTTTTCATAGACCTCTCGGGTGGGGCTGAAACCCTCCTGCATACCCCCGTCTCGTACACCAACCGTATTAGCGTCTCTTTTAGAGGTATTACACATTTTCTCCCTGATACACAGTACTCCTGTATAAAAATTCTCCCATGCCAGTGATTACATATTGCTGTCGTATAAATGGCATAAGACTTGAAATTGTTTAGGTCCTATATACAACGATTATATTTCCCCATGACGACATGGAATAGTGCAATGTAAGCTTCAAGGCATACGTCTAATGGAAAAACGCGTACTGCAATTGACCCTACACGAATTGGCACACCTTGTCAGTCATTACTATCGTGGAACGCTATGGATAGAGTTCCAATGTGTCATACCCAGTTAAATTTTAATTTAATAGTAGAATGTGCTAAATATGACATCGAAATGAGTGAATGTTCTCAGTCATCCAGTCGAGCTATAACATTAGACTAGAAATAAATCAGTAGGTCCGTTATTTGATATATTCTGAGATCGAAATGTCTTTAACTGCTAAAGGTGCACCATGCAATGGTTTGCGAGGTATCCACGGTTGACTCCACTTCTAAACACATGTGAAAATCGTCAATGTGGGTAAGTCAAAGCGTGCTAGCTTGCGCTTACCCAGGTCAGTGCTCAGATATGTCTGCCTTCAAAATAAGGTAGGCACCCGCAAAAGAACAGAATAACATCAATCTTTTACAGCAGTGATCGGGTGAGAGAAGATACTTGTAGGAAATGGCGGCAATCGTTTACCACTTATGTTTAAGAAATCGTTGAATGGGCTATGGCATCCCCCAAACTAAATCTTGGAATAGCCCTTTAGTTCTTATACAATTACTTTGATTGACTTTCCTTTAGACGATATCTCGTCTCTGGTTGGTCAATGATGACTTGTGCTGGCAGCTCTGTTCCCAATTAAGTCACACACACAGTTGTGTGTCAGTATGACCTTGAGCAATTTAAACTCAGTGCAGGCTACTGTGGCCCTGTCTTGGAGCTGTACTAGATAGGTCTTTTCTTTATATCGGAGGAGGGGCTAGTCCCGGCTAGAAGTAAACTTAGAAGGGAGCATTTGTAATCTCTGGGATGAGATTATAGAGCCTTTAAGCAAATCTGTAAGACCGTAGTATTCTTATTGTGACGTGTCTCCTTTGACTGGATGTCAGCAAAATTTTGAGAAAGAGGTAAGCTACACCTTACCTGCTCTACTTGCACTCAAGTATCTACCAAGACGGTAGCTCTAGGCGCTTTGCCATTGAAATGCTTATCATTGATAAATGCTGACAGGCCTCATTCTGATGATGCCACCCGACAACCCTATTATGCTTAGATGGCAGTCCCCCGAAGCTACAAGTGGCCATTTACCGAATTCCAGACAAAACAACAAACATGCACGCATCCAATGGTAGATGATTAAGTAACGCTATTGTTTTTATATTAGTTAAGATGTAAATATCCCACATCCCTGCATAAGTTTATATGTGTAGGACACTCTTATCTGGGGGTGAACGTTGTAAGATCGTCGTGCTGGGAGGGGTCTGAGGGGAAGAATGTCTCCCTCTCTTTGGAAAAACGTTTGAATATTTGAGGCTTTAGATGTGGTTTGATGCTACATTTTGCATAGTTTTTGAAGCACATTTATTGAAAAAGTGATTCTACTGAAAAAATTGACATTTATACAGAGGGTATAGACAATGGGTTTTCGTCCTTAAAATTGGGGAGGAAGCTTACTTCATCTCCCACAGTTTCGGCTGTGGATGCTTAAGGCTCACAGCCCTTCCTCCCTTCCTGCTCCCACGATTATGCATTAGTTGCCAATGAAGTTGTGTTTCCGTTGTGACGTCGCCCAAACTCTCGCAAGTCCATCAGGGTCGGATAGTATTGTGAATGCACATGAAACTGACAGGCATCGGGGGTCTTGATGTTTATGACAAGTGAGTCCATGCAAGCTCCTAAATATGGATAGAGGGTAAACCGAATATTTTATGTCTGAACCATCGTGCTTTCATTGTGTTTTACGGAAGGTGTAAAAACATAATTTTGAGAGCGAAATGATGAGAAAGTTTTATTACCATTTCGATTACTGACACATTGGTGTAATGTTTTCCATGCAGGAGAGACCACTTCAGGCAGAGACGCAGGCTATAAGCAAAAACACAAATAACTCCAACTCGGCCCGCGAGACTGCACTCGATTCGGGTGAATCACCTGACATTATAGAATCAGACGTTTCGGAGGCACAGCAGGGATACATTAACTACGGTGCGATCGATGAACCAGCAGATACTGGGTTTTAGCTGTCATGGAACGGCCAATCAATTGCATTAAACCCTACTTGTAAAAAAGAAGGGTAGAACAGGTTATCATTGGAAGGTTTATGTTAAAATTATGATCTAACCTTACGTCACATTCAATGCATATACATTAGACGAACTTAGGGGCCTATTTCCCAAGTTGTGGGCCAGTCTTTAAAGAATGTGATGAGGATTCACTCATTGGCATGCGCAGTAGCGTAACGCATTATACATATACACATAAACTCACAAAATATATGTATGCGTATATGTATGTATATATCTAAAAAATGATCCAGGGTGCCAATCTTATGCGAACAACATACCGTGCATGCGCGCTGCTACATGCGTTTAGACTTTATGTATATGACGTCACAGAACAAAAGTGCGCCTGCAGCCGGGTTAAGCGCGTATCATTACAAGTTACACCCAACACAAACATAGACAGCTTCTAGTCTACGCAGTAGGCTAACCAAAGCTGGTGTGCCTTTGTCCTTTTGCGCCAGCTTCTTGGCTTCGGGTTTAAGTTTAAAAGGTGAATTCAAGAAACGGTTGATAAAGTGCTCTGGAGATTACAGCTATGTTCATGGCGAAAAACTAGTCATATCTATCTTTTAAAAATCTTTTCTGAGATTTTAAGGTTTATGTTTGAGTGAGTGGACCAGCAGGTCAGAATGATCACGCATTCCTGTGTCTACTTCACAATCAGCGACTTTTTTGTATTGACGTAATACGTCTAGTATACAGGTATACACCTTATGCATATGACGTCAAAGAGCAGAAAGTGCTCCCTCGTTTGGAGGCAAGCGCGTATCATTGCAAGTTACACCAACAAATGCAGGCAGCTGATTTGTGAACCAATCGGATACGGGTACAAGTCTACTACACGCTCGTGCGAAGTCTACTTCGCCGTCTTCTGTAGGCTGGGAGTTGTAGAATATGCCCATGGTATTCCCCGCCTGTCGTAAGAGGACTTGCACCGTTTTTGAACTATATTTGAAACCGAACTTGAACTTCAACCGTAACTGAAACTATTTAAACTTTTTTATCAATTTGACACTATATAACACATTCGTGTTGGTGTGCCGTTAAATTTCATCTAACTAGCTAACTCGTGCGTGCCATGTGCTTCATTGATTTGCCTTAAGTATCACGTGGCGTGACGTCAATGCATAAGGTCTATACGATGTTTAAGGTAAAGTGGAGCTTACAGAGAAATCCTAAGCTAGCTTAGGATGCATTTACGTCAAGCGACGTGAATTGAAGGATAAACAATTAAGCACACTGCACGAACGACGTAAACCTCGCTTGCGTCGTACGCACGTATATCCTTCCTGTACACAAATCAGCTGTCTGCATTTGTTGGTGTCAGTTGCATGGACTCACGCGCCTGACTCCGGGGCGCACTTTGTTCTGTGACGTCATATGCATAAGATCTATAGTATAGAGGTTATGCACGTGACGTCAGTGCGTTTTGCTGGATGGAACTGATCATGCGCAGTATGTGTGTTACCGATACGCGCACACGATAGCACCAAGTAACAATTGTTGCACAATGTACGCCTGGATGGAAAAATAGAGAAACGCGCGACACAGTGACGTCGGTGCATAACCTCTATAGGTGTAGCGTGCAAAACATGTGCAAGCGTTACAAGTGTCCCTCCAACATGGCTACTGGAGAGAAACTTGACTTCACGTAAAATAAGCCTCTACGGGAAAAAGGAAAGTGAACAACTATAGGCTTTGCGGTATTGTTTATAGTTGCTAGTATAGTTAGGCTTATACAGTGTTTTTCATAGTAATGGTTTTATTGAAAAGTTGATTGGTATGTGCAAGTGAGAATCAATTGCTTGTTAAAATTACCTCGTAGTCATTTCATTACGTCAAATACTTAAATATGACTCCCATCCACTGCAGACTATCTGGTCAAGGTCTTCCATCCAGCCACATGAGAAACTACGGATATGAGTGTGTACGTAATGCTTTTATATACCATGTTTATCCTCTTATTCCCGTTGTATCCCGGGTTCTTGCGTATACCCAGGGAGGCGTTAACCTCCCTGGTATGCCCTAGAAACAGAATTTTTACTACCTCTGGTTGTATATATCAGGTTTTACTTTCAGTATGACATTGTTTATCTAAATTTCTATCTGCTTTTTTATGAGGTTTTGAAAGTAACGTTTATCTAAATTTATCTTTTTTAAAGTCAGAGGCCCGAGTCCTAAAATGCCATTGGTGCTAACATTGAATCTTACATTTTGATTTTATAGGAGACGCTGCTCCAAGGAGTGGCTTTACCAGTAATTTTTCTCTGACAGGGTAAGGAAGAGACGTTTGTTTTTTACGGAAGGTGAGGGACAGTAACGTTCCCAGCACGTCACATTCGAATCCGTTAGTCTCCTAGTGATCAAAAAGAACAAGTGAAAGGCTTTAGCGTCTCGCGCAAGTTTGGAGGAATATTGTAAGTGGGCACACAGGCTGGAAAATAGTGCAATGTAGGCAAGATAGTGCAATCTAATGTATGTACGCTTTACATTCCAAAATGTGTTTGCCCCTAGAAACTTTTACTGTAACTTTCTGAAAGGTCCAAATGATCACATTAAGACACTGTTAGCACGCCCTTGGTTTGGGAGAGGAGACATATAGCTTGTGTTTAGCCCAAGTCACGGCAACTCGCTCCCAGTGTCAGCCCAATTGCAGAAACACCTGCTACTGTGAAATCTCACTGTTGTCTTGCCTGTTTTACTTGAATTTTAGGGCTTTTCTTTTTACTTCTTACACAGATGAGACTTGTATCATCTGTGATTTATTTTATCATATGGTGCTTTGATAAACCAAGCCATCATGTGCATTCTTGTTGCGTGGTTTTTTAACTTGCACAGGAAGTGTGAACGTTGAACATACGTACTGAAAGTCAGTGGCACAACTTCCAGCTCATAGGCTCGAGCCGAAGGAGCCAAGGGCCTCATTCCGAAACAGGGCTCCAACCCAAAACAAAACTGCAGTGCGAAAGGGTAGTTTTAATCTTTTGAATATTTATATATTGTACGGTGCCGGCGATGCAGGTCTATTGGCCCCTTTGCGCAGTTTTTGACCCGATTTTCTTCTACTCCCTGTTTAGGGCCATTTAGGCTAGAGGGCCTAACCCTCGCTTACTCAACTGTCGTAATGAAAGTCCGCTGCACATGCTTCATATTCAAATCAGTGTCTTGACCCTTGCTAAAAAGACTAGCAAAATTTATTTTCACCTAGAATAAATGAGTTTGGAGAAATAATTTGAAAAGGGAAGATGCAGATTAACCAAAGATAAGAAGTACTTCACGAATAGCACTGTTTTTGCGCCAAAGATTCTGTTTACGGTATATAAGATTAAAATCCTTTAACAATGGGTCGAATGAAGGAAGTGTTGTTGCAGTAAAAAGGAGTGTTTTATTAACTGAGGGCGTTTTAATTTTTTTCGATGTTAATTCGTTACTAAATGGAGGAGCAGCCACCCAAATTTTTAATATAGGCTACATGTTGGGTATGTTAATCTTGATACATTTTATGTTAATGAATTGGTAAATCAATGTTAGTGTACTTTTTGGCTTATCTGTGATGTACAATATTTGTGTCATGAAACACCGCCATACAGAGGTTCTACACGTGACGTCATAATGGGCTCGACTGTACCTGTACCGCCATTTTGGTTCAAACTTTGTGCACGCGCAAGAAATGCACTTGTATGTACACAGTACCGTTCCTTTTTGAAGCGATCGTTTCTGCTTATGTGCACGTGTAAGGCAGCGTGTGGGCTTCATGTGTTTGGTTTAAATATTTTATAACGATCAAAATGAAAAACTGTATCGTAATATAGTCGCTCACCGGATATGAAGTGAGCACTGCCCAATTTAGTAAGTGGACTCTTGAGTTCAATATTTCTTCTGAAGAATTTCATAGAGTCCCATCTAGTTATACGTTGTATATTTGTTGGCAATCGGTAATAAAACTGTATGACCTTTGATTTTCTTTAACGATTATGCAACAAACTTTCGCCATCATCAATGAAACATTCTTTGAAAAGAAGCAACTTAATACTTTATGCGTTGACCTACACTTTTTGTACACAGGGTACATGTTGCGCGCGTTAAGTTCGACGAGTATGTTGTTGTCACATCTATTTGTGACGTCAATGAAGAACCTCTAAAGGAGACAGTGTAAGAAGAAAGAGGGGTTGATATTGGTTAAGCTAATATTAGAGCTTAGCTTAGGTTTGGGTTCTTCCTTTGTCGTGATAGGTCTGCAATAATTCGATTAAGCAACTAGTCTACGGTGGATCAGGGGTTTGGAGAGGGGGAAGGCTCATTCTGAAGGGCGTAGTATTTACATGAAAGACATTCATTTGACGGGAGTCCAGCTCCCCCTCTAAAAAAATGGTAATAACAAGTCTTGTTATGTGATTTCCCAAGTTCTGGGAACCTTAAAATCACAATCAGGACGATGAACTTTCTTTTTTAATTGTTTTTTCAGGTCTACCTAAACGGGAGAAAGGGGGGAGGGCTAATGCAGATTGAGCTTCTCTCCCACCCCTACCCACGCTAGTAGGTTCGAACTTCGTTTTTACCAAGCTGGCCTCCCTTCTCCATTTGCTGATTTGTAAACTCATTGATCCGCTCTAATGTACTGTATCATGTATGTAATGTGATATTTTATGATGATGATGATTTAAAGAAAATATGGATGCAAATTGAAGCTGTTGATTTTCTCTTTATAAAAGTTTGTGACTGCTAAGGTAATGAAAGCCTCTCACGGCTTCACTACATTTTCGACACAAAGGGGTCGGAAAGGTAATTAGAGGGGAAAGGAAATGAAGCTAGAGGGGTCGGAAAGGAAATTAGAGGGGAAAGGAAATGAAGCTAGAGGGGTCGGAAAGGTAATTAGAGGGGAAAGGAAATGAAGCTAGAGGGGTCGGAAAGGTAATTAGAGGGGAAAGGAAATGAAGCTAGAGGGGTCGGAAAGGAAGGTCATCGAAAATGATATCGACAGATAGTTCTATAGCGTGTTCTCTATGAAAAGTATGATGTAATTTTCGCTTACTGCAGAATGAAGATTGCAAGGTTGATTTTAGATCAGACAGTTTGAGTTAATCTAATGGATAGCTCGGAATCATATTAAGGTCTCATAGATAACCAGATAACACCGTATAGAACCACGTATGGGTGAAAGAGCATCACCTATCTTCATCCGTTGCACTACATGCAATAAAATCGGATGGAAAATCTTGAGTTTTAATTTCAACATTCGACAAAAGCTGTAACAACCAGTCAAGTTGATACTCAACTTTTGCAGTAAGTAGGCTTTTGCAGTAGACTAAAACATCTGGTATCTGGTCAGTATCTTGGCTAATGATAAAGGTCAGCGTACGCCGCAGTTCTGTTGCAACTTTAAAGGAGACTGTTTGTAGTTTAGCACAGAGTAGTTTCAGTAGTTATGATTCAAATAATCTTAGCGATTATAAAAAAAAATACCACATGCATCAAATTAAACTGACAGTAGAAGTTTATTTTGAATGTTTACCTGTCATTATGTCCTTAGACAATGTTGTTGGTGTTCCTGTTACGAAAAAAAATATAACCAGTCACCTTTAAATATAAGTGAGGCTTGGGAAAGCATATTGCTCTAAGATATATAGTGCACCTTTAATTCAATGTAATTTCTAGTCTGGAAATTTCAATGTGGGCGATCAAACTGGGGAGGAGTGATGGAGTGGACGCTCTTGTTACTGACGAAACGTTGTGGTAAATGGATTGGGGTGCTCGTCACATAGTTTTCCAAAACTATGGATGTCGACAGTGTGTACGGCATTTAGTTTGCGTTAATATCATTCCGTTGTGAAAAATTTTATTTTGAATGAGGGAGCAAAAGGGAAACCACCAGTTTGGAAACACTGTAACGACTCAAACTTTACAAATGTAACATTCTTGTAAACTTGAGGTGGTCTTCTTGTGAGCAAAAGTGAGGGCTTTCCAAATAGACTAAAATACCTGCTGAAAGCTGTTGAAACACTTTGTCAAGGACCCCAGACTCCAAGAAACAGACCATTCGTAGTATATTAGTCAACAGAGAGATAATTGAAGTTCACCAAACTTTATTTCATGGAAAAAGACGCAGTGCTGGTTGATACGGGGTACTGAGTTAACCTGCAATTTGATCATGATGTGATTGCGAGCTCACGTTCAGATTTAAATCAATGTTGCCTTGTGAATATTTTTGCAGCCTTAGTTTGGCAAAGGACGAATTTTTCGTCAGGACTTTTTTTTTCTTTTTTCTTTTGAAAATGCTCTGTTGAAATATCCAATGATGAAAGTCATCACTACCGTCTGTCCAAACCAAAGATATGACAAGCATAGATTCCAAACTTAAAATGGCGCGTTGACTCCTCACGGAGACCGAAATGTCGGGGCGGAAGTGCTGATCACTGCTCAGTCGTTTTGAAGACATACAGGCAAATGAATGTCTTACAAAAGTATTAATACTTGTTATTTCGAAACATTGTAAGAATTCCTCAATACTAAACTCCACTTACACGAAGTTTGTTTCTTCCTGACAACATTTGAAACAAGTAAACTTGAACATGAACTCACAATGACTGGGTTAAAGTTCATAGACTTATTCGCCTATATTCAATGGTCAGTTTTTTATATGCGCGTTTAATTTCTTACGCGCTCACAACGGGAAATCAACTAGCGCGTTTGTTTCCCGAGCGCGCAGAAGTGTGCGTCAAGTGTACCGGATAATACACAGAGATATGTATTCTGCGCGTATAGAACTCGTTGCAAAAGTGCACGCACACTAACCTCTTTTAACAATGGAATTTTCTGTAACGCGTTCTTTTGTTTTGTACGCAGAACGTCGAACAGAACGGCGCGTATGTCATATTCACACTTCCGCCCCCGATTTATAAGTCTCCATGAGGAGTCACTGAGCGTAACAGTGTAGGTATAGGAGTTTGGAATCTATGCTTATAATATCTTTGGTTCAAACAAGTATAAACAATGAAGGTAGAGGGTTCATGACTTTGGCACACATAATGTACACATGACGTAGCTTTAGCACACGCACGTAGACTGCGCTCACCAAAGGGCGGGAGCATACCTACACTTTTTTTGCCTCCGAACTCCGGTCCGAAATGAAGCGCGTCAAATGCCTTATGCATAGAAATATGATGACACAGAGGAAAAACATTATAAACATAGATTCCAAACTCTTGTAACCATTTCCTACACTGTTACGCTCAGTGACTCCTCATGGAGACGCAAATATCCGGGTGGAAGTGTCAATTTGACATACAAGGCGTTCTATTCGGTGATCTCCGTACAAAATAATAGAGCGCGTTACAGAAAATTTCATTCTTAAAAGAGGCTAGCGTTCGTGCGCTTTTACAACACGTTCTATACGCGCAGAGTACATTCCTCTGTGTATTATTCGGAATGCTAAATCTCATTTCTGTGCGCTGGGAAACAAACGCGCTTGTTGTTTTTCCGTTGTACTACGCGCGTAAGAATTTGAGCGCGCATATAAAAGTGCGTCACTTGATGATACCATAGAAACTGACCAATGAATAAGTCCATGAACTCGCAAACCGGTCATTGCGCGATCATTTTCAAGTGTACTTATGTGGAATGCTGCAAGGAAGAAATAACTTCTCCTTATTTAAGTGGAAGTTATTGAGGAGTGGTTTCTTCTTCAATTAACAATATTCCGAAATAACAAGTATTAATACTTTTGTAAGACATTCATTTGTCTGCTTGTTTTCAAAACGAGTGAACAGTGAACAACACTTCCGCCCCGATATTTTCGCTCCATGAGGAGTCAACTCGCCATTTTAAGTTTGAAATCTATGCTTATAACTTTGTCACAGAGCAAAGATATTGTAAGCATAGATTCCAAAGTCCTTTACCTACACTGTTAGGGAAATTAAATTCTCATGGAGGCGCAAATATCGGGGCGGAAATGTTACTTGTTATACATGTTCTATTCGGTGATCTGCGTACAAAATTAAGAACGCGTTACAAAAAATTCCATTGTAAAAAGAGGTTAGCGTGCGTGTACTTTTACAACGCGTTCTATACTCGCACTATATTTTTCTCTGTGTACAATCCGGAAAACTTGACGCACACTTTTGCGCTCTCTGGAAACAAACCCTCTAGTTGATTTCCCGTTATGAACCAGTAAGAAATCAAACACACATATAAAAGTGCGTTACCTAAAGATATCATAGAACGTGACCAATGAACAAGTCTATGAACTTTAAACCAGTCACTGTGCGTTCATACTCAAGTTTACTTATGTGGAATGCCGCCAGGAAGAAATAAACTTCTTGTAAGAGAAATTTAGTGAGGAGTTATACTTCTTAAATTTAAAATGTTTCAAAATAACAATTATTACCGTTACGCTTTTGTAAGCATTCATTGGCCTGTATGTTTTCAAAATGACTGAACAGTGATCAGCACTTCCGCCCAGATACTTTGGCTCCATGGAGAGTCAACCCGCCATTTTAAGTTTGGAGACCATGTTTATAATGGTTTTGTCACAGAGCAGGAAGTGCTCCCTCGTATCATTGCAAGTTACACCAATAAATGCAGATAGCCGATTTGTGCACCGAGGGATACGCACACAAGTCTACTACACGAGCGTGTGAAATCTACGCCGTGGGTGCACGTGTGCTTCATTGTTTCCCCTCCAAAATGACGTCATTGTGACGTCAATGCATAAAGTCAGTTGACGTCACACTGACGTCATTTTGGAGGAAAACAATGAAGCACATGGCACGCACGGAGTAGTAGAGCGTTAGTGGACTTACGCACGTATACGATTGGTTGACAACTCAGCTGTCTGCATTTGTTAGTGTAACTTGCAATGATGTGCGTTTGGAGGAAGCTGTCATACAGAAGTAACAATGAGCCAATTGCACTCAATTTGAGAGAAACGAGAGCATAGGCGTAAGAGGGTGGGGGCTGCAGCCCCCAACCAAAATATTTTGCGAAAATTCGGGCAATATGAATATGATGAGAATTTTTCGGGCACCTACTGAAAGGAAAATAATGCTGTGATGTAGTTAAAGGTAATCAATAGTTTAAAAAAATTCCTTGGTAATTAAAGTAAAGTTCTGATTTGAATTGAACCAGCAACTATATATTCGGTATTCATTCACTAGTGTGTTTTTAATGGTAAAACTTATATTATAATTATCAGTGCTGTATTTAGGGGGCCACTGGGCCATGCCCCATCCCTCACTGATGCCGATTTCTTTTATTACCTAAAATACGTAAATTTTTTAACGCAAATTTTACGTCAAAGGTAGCATGTGTGGCACCAGATTGCATTTAAGGACACCTAGTTTCTCAGTTGCATTCAGGTAATGACGGGCTTCAGTGCGGACTGGTGTTCGGATGCGGTGCTGATGTGTTCCCGCCTTAATTTGTGCATTTTGAATGCATTAAGGTAGGCCCTACTGTGCGGACCGGTGTTCGGATGCAACACATGCACACATTTAGGCGCATATTCGCAGCCGGTACACGAATTAGCTGTATTTGTGTATATTTGTCAGCGTAAGTTGTAATCACAGAGCAGGAGCTCCTATATCCTGCTCTGTGTTTGTAATTACACTATGGTTACGGACTTACATCAGCCGAGAACGCACTTTCTGTTCTGTTACAAAGATATAAGCATAGATAGGCTACCAAACTCGGGTTTGGTAGCACCGACGTAACGTGATGTTTCACCGACGTCACATGAACGCGCGTCTCTTTGGTTTTGAAGGGAAGCGTTCATTGTGTCACAGTAGCATTATACCATGAGCGTGTGCTGTAAATACACTTTTGCATTAACATCATGCGACGTCATTTTGGCGGCAAAGGAATGAATTACACTGCACACACAACGTGGAGTTCGCACGCACGTGAAGTAGACTTACACGTGTGTCCGACCGGTATAGACCTTATGCATATGATGTCACAGAGCAGAAAGGGCCCCCTCTTTTGTAGCAAAAGCCCGTTACTTCAACAAATGCAGACAGCTGATTTGTTAACCAATAGTATACGCGCGTAAGTCTACTTCACGCGCATGCGAAATCTACGCCGTTAGCACGTGCGCTTCATTGTTTTCCTCCAAGATGACGTCAGTGTGACGTCAACGCATAAAGTCTATACAAATCAGCTGTCTGCATGTACTGGTGTAAGTTGTAATGATACGCGCTTGCCTCCTTTAGAGAGCGCATTTTCTGTTCTCTGACGTCATATGCACAAGGTCTATACGCTCACTTCGCGCGTTTGTTGCCCTTCACTGCCTGGCAATTTCAATCATGCATGACCTCACATGAGATACCTCCTCTACACCAGGGTTGGGGAACCTTTTTCCTCTGACGGGCCGTTTTTAAAAGTCATAATCCACTAGCGGGCCGCACACAGAAAGGGCGCAACAAGCATTCCCCAAAGGGCGCAGGCCAAGGGACCCCACCTGAACAGGCCCTGGTGGGGTCTGGAGAAAAAGTTCAGGCAAGAACTGGGACTGAGCCCCAGAAGCTTTAGAATTTGTCCAAATTGTAGGCCTTGGAATGTTCATCCACTAACATGCCGTATTGGACCCGTTAAAAATGTTAGCTTTCAGACCCCACAAAAGTGGACTTTCGTGGGGTAGGATTATATGTCACTCTCTAACGCCCGAGGCTATCTCCATCGCCGAGCCAATTAATTATCTCTTTACAACAAGCTGTATCACATGTCATGATCTGGACAATGGCAACATCCAGCCTTGAGGCAATTTGTAATAGAGAAGGGGAAAGAGGTTTTTAGTAGTTTTAATGAGACCAATACCTCATGAACTTTAAAGGAGCTGAATAGCCGCCAAAGTAGAATAAATTCTCGGACCCGCCGACTTCGTTACGTCACATCCGGTTATGCTTCTTGGTTTATCGATTCGACCCGATACCGATACTTATCAAAGCTATGCATGCAGTGTGTCTGGTGTAACAGAACACTTGTTACTGTCGTTAACAGTACTAACGTTAGCGTTAGACAGGGGCGGATCTAGTGGGCCGACCCGGCCCCGGCCCCCCTTTTGGAAAATGCAAAAAAAAAAAAAAAAGGGGAAAAAAGAGAGAAAAAACGGAAAAGAGAAGAGCTAGAGGGAAGGACAGAGAGAAGAGTGATAGAGAATGAAGCTGCAATTAGCAACCTCGAAGCATGGGAGTCATAGCGCACAGCAAATCAGTTTGAACGTCGATTGGGACGTTCACACGCATGCTATCTTACTACACATGATTAGATTCAATCAATACGATACAATACCGATACAGCTGAGCTCAGGGCGCCATGCAGTAGACACGTATTACAAAACGGCTCCGAGATTTTGCAAAAAAAAAAACTTGCTTTCTCTTACAAGTTTTCTGCTGTCAGCTTCGATTTATACCCTTGCCAAGTAACAATCTTAAAAATGAGTGGCTTAAATACTCAGAAAAAAGCCGAGAAACATGAAAAGGGAACAGGAAAAGGTCGCAAGGATGATTCTTGTGGGAACAGCGATCCTAGTCTTCAGAGACACGTAAGCAATGTACAGGATCCCACTAAGAGACTAACACGTTCTTCAACTACTCTACTTGAGCAAGAAGGTATTTCTGAGTCTGTACGCCTTGCCATTGATACATTCAAACTTACAGTTGATGAAACTCTGAAGAATTTCTCTGACTGCCTCAAACAGCTAGAAAAAGATCTCGGAAGTGCAGTAGATTTCCAAGCCAACCGAATTGATGACCTGGAACGCAAGTTTCTTACTTTGGAAAAATCCTGCTCTGAAAATGATATCGGTAATTTCCAAAACAGGCTCAAGGCCCAGGCTGACCAAATTAATAAACTTGAACGCATGTCAAGAAGAAATAATTTTCGGCTTGTTGGCTGTCCCTGTGAGGAAAATAAAAAATGTGAGGACATTGTTCAGTCTATCTTGACCAAAAAATTTAAGATGACCGCAGTGCATATTGAGAGAGCCCATAGAGACGGGAGGGATAACAACGGTCGATCCTCACACATACTCGTGAAATGTTTATCGTATAAGGACAAAATGAATATCCTTCGAAATGCGAGGTCGGTACTTCGAGATGAATCTTTCTTCATACTGGACGACCTAACCAAAGCTGATCTCAGAGAGAAGAAGAAGTGGTCACGAGAAGTGAAGGAACTTTACGATATGGGGACAAAACTACGTTTCACTGCGGGACACTGGAGAGATAACCATGGACTTCCATATAATTTTCAGAACAGCCAGTTATAAGTCGCATGCACATATCTTTTGTAAGCGCAGTATCATTTATTTCACTATGCCGATGAACAGCATGGACGGTTCCAAACTAATCAAGTAAGACTGTTCATCATGAAAATTGTTTCTAATCCTTTTCTTTATTTTGGACTCTTATACTCAAGTCCATCAAAAGATCAAGTATGAAAAATCTCCATGGATTACTTCTGGCATTTTGAAATCAATTAGATATAAAAACAAACTCTATTCAAGGTATATTCAAAGCCCCACGTTAATTCGAAAGATAAAGTACAAAAAATACAAAAATGTTCTGACAGCTATAATAAACTTGGCAAAGAAATTATACTTTAGTAATCTGATTGAATATCACAAGAGTGACCCTACCCACCTCTGGAAAGTCATTAACGGAATTTTAAATAAAAAGCATAACAGTGACTCTAATAGGACTTTCATTTCAGGAAATGATGTAATTTCGAATGAGGATGAAGTTGCAAATCACTTTAATAAGTATTTTTCTTCTGTTGCATTAGATCTTGCTGATAGGCTTCCCACGGGCAAGTTTCCTCCTCAAAGTTATATGAAATCTTGTATTCTAGATTCCTTTATGTTTTTCCCCACGAATACTGAAGAGGTGAAACTCTCTATCCTTAGACTAAAAAATGGAAAGAGTCCTGGTTTTGATTACATATCAAATGATATTCTTAAGCATGTTGTGGATATAATACTATATCCTCTAACTCATATTATCAACCTTTCTTTCTCAAATGGAGTATTTCCATCGGAGCTAAAAATAGCTAAGATAGTCCCAATTTTTAAGTCGGGTGACCAAAAATTTGTGTCTAATTACAGACCAATCTCCATATTGCCTTCCATTTCAAAAATTTTTGAACGTCTTTTATATGATAGACTTTATAATTTCATTGTAAAACGTAAAATTCTTTATGAACACCAGTATGGATTTCGCAACGATCATTCTACATATATGGCAGCTCTAAGTCTCATTGATAAAATCGCAAAAGGTTTGGATAATAGACTTACTACAGTTGGTATTTTTATTGATCTCTCTAAAGCCTTTGACACCATTGACCATCAAATTCTTTTGAGTAAATTGTTTTGTTACGGTGTTCGAGGTATTGCCTATAACTGGTTTAGAAGTTATCTTCACGATCGTTGCAAAAATGTACAATTTAATAATTCCTCGTCAAATCACACTTATTGTAATATTGGTGTACCACAGGGTTCCATACTTGGACCACTGTTATTTATTCTTTATGTAAATGATATTTATAAGTCTTCTGTCAAGTCAAACTTCATTTTATTTGCTGACGACACTACGGTTTTTTTCCAAAATAAAAATCTAAGCAATGCTCTTGCGGAAGCTACCTGTGAATTTTCGCATATTTCCAATTGGCTCAGATCTAATAAATTATTTCTCAATATTATGAAAACGAAACTTATGATTTTCGATAATAGGATCAATGACTCAAGTAAAATTAGTGCATTGCTAGATGGTCATCTTGTTACTGCTTCACCTCATACAAAATTCTTAGGCATCACTATAGATGAAAATTTAAATTGGAAGGAACATATCTCTGAGGTTAGTAAAAAGGTTTTTAAATCAAATGGTGTTATTAATAGACTAAAAGATTATCTGCCTAGTAATGCACTTCTTACTTTCTATAATGCTCTTGTGCTTCCACATTTAAATTATAGTCTTCTTGTTTGGGGTAATACTCATACATATCTACTTAATATTTTATTCAAGCTCCAAAAACGTGTTATCCGCAACATTAGCCATGCAAATTACAGGTCACCCACCATTCCTTTATTCACTCAATCGAAAATACTAACACTGAACGAACTGTATAAGTATCAGCTGGGAATTTTCCTTTACAAATTTCATCATTCACTTCTTCCCTCAGTTTTTGACGACTTCTATACATACAATTCAAACTATCATACCTACATACCTACAACACTCGTTCCAAAGAATTTCTACACCATCCATACTCTAGAACAAGTCTTAACTTTTTAAGTACGAAGCACAGGTGTCTCTTTTTGGAATTCTCTTTGCCATGACATTAAAAGGTCTCCTTCACTAAACGTATTCAAGCGCAGGTTAAAGCATTTTCTTCTTAATAGTAAATAGGCCTAGGTAACTTCACAGCTTTTCCTTTCCTTTTTTTTCTCCCTTTCCACCTCTTCTCTCATTTATTGTAGTCTTCTTAACACCTCATAGCTCCTTTTCTTTATTGTTACGCTTTTGTTTTAAGGAACCAGACCTGAAAAGTTTTAACTTATTTCTGGTTCCGCTACTTCCATGTTGTATTATGCGAATCTTTTGTTATTGTGTACATGTCCTGTTATATTTAAATATATATATATAGTATTGTCAATGTAACAATTTTTTTGTATGGAAAGTAGAAATAAACTTGAACTTGAACTTGAACTTGACAAGGAATACCATCAGCCAATCGAAAAATACCTACGAGACAGTGCGCATCAGTTGAGATGGGCTGCTATCAAGCCTGGCAAGTGCCATTTCTGGCCATCTGGGATGTATTAAAACTTCAAATTTTCTTGGAACGCTCCGCGCCAACCTATGGTGACGCTCCTCTTAGATAGTAAACGCAGTAGCGTACACTGGGGGGAGGCCATTGGGACATGCCCTCCCCACTAATGCCGATTTTTTTTAGTTCCTAAAATACATAAATTTTTTAACACAAATTTTACTTCAAAGGTAGCATATGTGGCACCAGATTGCATGTAAAGACACCTAATTTTTCAAAAATTTTCAAAGGGGAGGGGGACACCCCTCCCCCTTAGACTCCTCCCCCAGGCCGGCGATCACACAACACACTGTATGCCCCCATGAGAGAAATCCTGGGTACGCCACTGAGTAAAACGGGATTCAAACGTGCAACCCTGGGACCAAAAGTCACACCAGCTGAGTTAATCCGTCCTCACAGAAATGTGTGATAAAATAAAATCAAACTTTACATTTTGTTCACAAAAATTGATCTTCTTGATGGCTGCTATCAAGCCTGACAAGTGCTATTTCCGGGATGTTTAAAAATCTCAAATTTCTTTGTACGCTCCGCGCCAACTCATGGTGGTGCTTCGCTTAGATAGTGACGGGAGCCCCGCCCCGTCCCCAAACAAAAAATCCTAGCTACGCCACTGCAAGAGAATTAAAATGGAAAATCATGCGAATTACAAGGCCTTAAAAGTGTCTTTTCCGGCTATCTGGGATGTGCTTTTACCCAAATTTTCTGTTATGCTACGCATAGGCGGCGGAAAGCGGGGGAACGGGGGGGGGGGGAGGACACGTCCCTCCCTAAAATTTTCAGTGAGGGGGACATCCCTCCATAAATAAATTCCTAAGGAGAAAAATGAGGAATTATAAATTAAATAAAAATCAGCAATCAACAAGTATAACCATAATCAATGACAAACTAAATGGCCAAATGCTGTTTTGTCAGTTAATAAACCCCTCGATTTTTCTCTGAAAGACGTTAAGATTGGCCTACAGTGCAGGCCACCAACAAAATTTTATTTAGAAATATAGTGGTCGGAATCATTACAATTCGGTCATTCAGTTTTGATACTATGTAAGGCCTACAATAATACCATGATTACACTGCCTGGACGTACCCCCAAAACAATGACAGGGCTGCCAAGTCTCGTGCATTTTGGGTCATTTTTCCTTTCTCAATGAGTCCACGCAAAAGAAGAAATTAGGCAGAGGGGAACATGCAGTGATAAAACGTACATTTACGCCCACATGTCAATGCAAGGTATCTGGGTCCTGGCATCAAGTCGAACTAAGATATGGGTCACAAATTTCTCAAGGAAGTCCCTCAATATTCACCAAGTTAGAACATGACTACTAAAGATCTGATTAGACGCCTCGAACAGGATGCATTGTAGTAAGGCACTGTGCCTATGATAACTGTCTTCTGTTAATAACTTGTGGAAACATTAATGTGTTGAGAGGTTGAGACATGAAATTATATGAAGCAGAAAATGCAAAAATAAGACATGGGAAGTGCTATTTCCGGCGATCTGGGAGGTCTATTTTGTCAAAAATTTTCTTGTACGCTCCGCGCCAACTGATGGTGGCGCTCCGTTTAGATGGTATAGTGCCCTCAATCACAGGTCGAACAACTTCGGCCCCCCCCCCTTTTCAGAAATCCTGGATCCGCCCCTGCTAACTTAGGCTAGCGTTAGGGCCTAGGTCTACCACGAAAAACAAACTCATTGATCGAAAAAACAAGTTTCAATACCTGCAAAATCCACAATGTTGTTCATGAACCTCCTGCAGATGATGCGCGACATTGTGTGCCTTGCCACTGGTAACGCTAATATACTACATACGTACGTACGTTGTAAGTTGTGTACGTGTGCTACATGGTTGGGTAGATGCATCGATCAGAACCGATACAAGTAAAAACGATTCAAAATTGCCGGTGCCAGAAGAAAAAGTAACGAACTAGAAATTCCAAAAACAAATTGCAAAACATCTTGCAAGTGTAAAATCAAATAATCCAAGAAATAGTATAGGAATGTTATTGCAAAATTACTTTGCAAGATTATTTTAAATGAGAATATAAAACGCATTAGGATTAATATTTTTAAAATTAGCCCTGCACAAAGGGTTATCATCTCGTTTCGTATGATGTATTTATTTTGGAAGTACGCCACTACTCAGCTCCTTTAAATGACGTATATAGAATGTGCAATGCTAAACATACCAGGGTCCTGTTTCATAAATACTTAAGACTGATTTTCAGTTTGATCTATCATGCAATCGTGCTACTGAAATGGAACTTAAGATCAATCTTAGCTGTTTATGAAACAGGGCCCAGAAGCACCACAATATGGCCATTTGTCTTTTTATTATGTATGAAGTAATTAAAAATGAATGAGCACATACGAAAAGTGCGCGCGAAGGGCGCCGAAAAAATGCAAATTGTTAAACCACTTTTAAAAGTGATTCTGAATTAACATTGATGAATTGCCTTGAGGGCCGAATGAAATGGTCTCGAGGGCCGCACACGGCCCGAGGGCCGGAAGTTCCCCACCCCTTGTCCTACACTGTTATGGAAAGTGACTCCTTATGGGGACCCAAATGTAGGGGAGGATGTGTAAATTTGCATCGCTCGCCTGCCATCTGCGTACAAAAATTAAAACGCACTATATAAAGTGCAGCAATTAGTTATCCTACAATTACAAAGAATTGTTGGATAGAGTTTTGATATCCTTCGTTTTTGGCCACAGTAAAATGCCATTGACCCATAACACTCTGTAAGAGACGAGCGAATATGTAATTTGTCGTTGGTATTACGAGCGCAGCCCAATATAGGTGCATAATACACGTCCGTCAAGCGGTCATGTGTATCTAACGCATGCGCACACAGGGGAAACAGCTTCATGGTACAACTGACCTTGTGACCCCACCGGAAATACCGAATTACAGAACTCGCGCTAATTGCATCCCTGTTATACGCCTGTAAGGAACCAACTTGCATACTTGCATATCGATGAAACTGCGTAATGTGAAAATACTATGGTAACTGACCTATTGGGCGGGGGGGGGGGGAGGCGGACTGTGACGTCACAATAGGTAAGCAGACAAAAATCCGATGAAAACAAGCACCACGTGTATATACAGATGACAAGATCTGCAGCCATATGTTTTTCGGCAACGCTACTTTTGACCCAAATGCCCGTATGACCGCTCCGCTAATAAGAGGTCTGCGGACTCCAAATCAGTCATTGTGCGTTCATGTTATATAGTTGTTGTGTGGAATGCCGCAGGGAAGAAATAAACTTCTTTTCGTAAATGGAATATACTGCAAGGAGTGATGCCTTCTAAGATTTAACAATATTCAGAGGAACAAGAAGCAACATTTTTGTAGACATTTATTTGTCTGTTTGTTTTTAAAATAACCGAACATTTATCAGCCGACTTCCCCTTCATTATCTTAGTTTTGTGTAAGGAGTAAATCCGCCTTTTAAAGTTTTAATATTTTCTTTCTTTGACGTCTCATGCATACAGTCTATATACATCGAAGAGTCAACAGACGGAGAAACGGAAAAAGGAGTTTTTCTATAATAGGGAACCATTTAGCAACAAGTAATGAAGTTACTCTCCACTAAAATTTGCCAGTTACGTTTGTGGGAAATAAGTTTGAATACGAATTAAAAAGTACTCTTTAAATATTTTGTCATTTCATGTATAGGCGTTTTTATTGCCATGGAAACGTATTACACCTCAATGGTGGAACGAAATGAGCCGACAATAAAGAATAACATCAATATTTGCATTGCTTACAAAGTAACCTTTAATTTTAACAGCAGATCTGCTCATTGTAACAGCAAACCGAAGTATTGCTTTGTCAAACACAGTAATATACTAATTGAGTTAGTAATTTGTAAATTTGATACACTTGTCAAAATAGCCCTAGTCACGTACACGAAGGAAATTAAAGGCAAAGAATGATTGTGCTAGTATGGAAACATTATCAATAAGTTAAAAACATAATAATCTTTTGCAGTTACAGTTCGGGGTTAAAGCACGACCTTGAACGGTTACCAGGGAAAATTGCGCTTAACTGGTTGTAACATAAACGCAAATTTAAATTTCTATCAGTAGCATAAGTGTATACTTTGGTCAAAATTAGACAAAAATACCGAATACTAATTGTTGTGAAAAATGTTCACTTAAATTCAGAAATGTCAATTTAATCCGACTTTTCGACTGTAAGAAGCAATATTAGTTGATACGCATCTCCTACAATTTTTAAAGCATGCAAACTTCTCAAAAACACAAAAGTGTTGTTGCATACTTAAATTATTCTTCCTGCCTATTGTCATAAACATTATAAATTGATAATATTTTAGTAATTTTTTGAAATATAATATTATTTTCAGTAATGGTAGTTTTGCAGTACATTGCAGTTAATTTTAGACAAGCTTTAATTACCCATAAAATTTTGACTAGAATTTTCTCAGAAGTGCAATATTGTCATTTTCGTGCCTGGAAAAAAGATTTTAACACTACGTACAATTCAAACAATAGCAACCCTTCCTATTTTCTGTGGCGGAGTATTTAAAAGAAACATATAAAAGGCATATCAGTCTACATATCATCCATGTATAGCTGTAGCAAATTTTCTACCATACAGACAGTACCCTAGAGGAAAAAAATACAAAATTATCCCTTTTCATTAAATTTATAACACTTTACTTTGCATTGACTTTGCATTGCATTGTTACGTGGTAAGTAAAGTAAACAACCTCAATTTCTAGGAACAGATGAAAGCTTACCAAACGAAATAATGAGGCAACTGTAAACAAATTTTTAGCACAGTATATAGGCAATGGCAGGACGGAATGTGACCAATGAAAATACTAACTTGAATCGAAAACCACATTTTCAATGTTTCTTTGTTAAAATATGATGTAAGCTGATTTGACAAATACTGTTTTTGACCGCCAAAATACTCCAGAAAAACCTAATCTATGTGTAATCGTTGGAACTTTTCTAATACAAAATGCGAAATATAGACCGTATATAAGCGTACAAAGACAAATTGAAGATTCTTAGATAGCATTGATTTCGTCAAATAACGATAAAAAGCCTAAATTCTAACCAATTGTGTGATACTGTCAAGATTGGAATCAGTAGAAATCCAAAAAAGAAAAATAATGTTGGCTGGACGAAGGTCAACAACAATGGCTATAGATGGAAAGAAACAAAATTATGCCTTTATTAACATTTTGTAATCACTTTACTTGCATTGACTCTGCATTGCATTGCATTAAATTGCTCTGTAACAAGAAGGCTTATACAACCTGAATTTCCAGAAATAGAAAATGACTCACTGAATTGAATGAAATAAGCAACTGCAAACAAATTTTGAGAACAAAAGATATGAGCTGGATATAATGTGATCAAAATACTCATAAAATAGGACGACACATTTTGAGTGCTTCTTTGCCCAAATTACCCCAAAAAACCCCTGACACAATTTGGAGGTGCGGTCCACTGTCTACTTAATTTACGAGGTTTTCGGAGTTTCACCTCTGATGACCTCATATGACCTTCGACTTCCAACAAACTCATTGGGTTCCTTCTCTCTTAAAGTAACACATCTATATACCAAGTATGAAAAGGATCTATCATCCCTGTCTTGAAATATCGTGTTTTTTCAAGGTTTTCGGTTTTGACCTCTGATGACCTCAAATGACCTTTGACCTCCACTGAAAACAATAGGGTTCTTCCTCTAAATATGATAAAGTTATATACCAAGTATGAAGATAGTCCATAATTGCTGTCCTGAGATATCGTGTTTACAAGCAGTTTTTAAGAATTTCGTATTTTCACCTCCAGTGACCTCAGGTAACCTTTGACCCGAGATATCGTTTCAAGGTTTTCGGTTTTTACCTGTGGTGACCTCACATGACCTTTGACCTCTTCCAAAAACAATAGGGATCTTTGTCTTAATATTTTAATTTTGTATCCCAAGAACGAAAATTAGTCATCCTTGCTATCTTGAGATATCGTTTTTACAAGCCAAGCGTCACAAACACACACACACACACACACAAACACACACGCATACACACAATCGCCGGCGTAATTGCATAGATTCCTTTCGCCTTCAGCAAGGAATCAAAAACTTTCATAATTTACTATTGTCTCATCGCAACCCTCTAAGACAATTTCATTTAAGTGGGATCATATTTTTAGGCATAGGCCTACGCAATTTTAAGTTTTCTTTCTGTAGCATGAGTGCATATTATGGTCAAATTTAGAAAAACTGAGTGGTGTATATGGCAAAGTTTTTACTTGAACTCAAAAATAACTCAATCCTACATCAAATTCGTGTTAAAAAATTACAGTAGATAAATATGAACTTGCATTCTGATGCCGATGCCTCAACAAATCCTTGGAATTTATACAGTAGAAACAATTTTACTATTTTCCGTGGTGAATTAACCAAGGGTGCCTATTAAATCTAAGCATTAAACCTGTAACTGTCTTTTTCCACTTTTAATACGATACCTTATAAGGAGTTCTCGACCCTAATAGAAAAGAAAAGTGGTTGTTAATGTAACTCTGAATATACCATTACCTCGTTGTACACATAATGCATCCCTTACATCGTGTATTGGTACGAATTTGAGTGAAAAAACATGCTGCTTTTCACTAACAATTCACCTGTTACATTGCTAACGGAACTTTTAATTTTAATTCCCCAAAATAATTTGTAAGGTGCTTGGAAAGTATTCATTTACCAGTTTCTTTCATTTCGGATCTATGAAAATGTTGATTTAAGAGCCACAGTTCTTTTCCGAAGTTGTATAATACAAAGTTAATTGACAGACATGTTGTAAACATACCGAAACGTGAAAGTCTGCAGTAAACTGACTTTAGAACTGATTATTTGTCCCCAAATACCTCTAGAACAGCTTAATTTCTATATCACAACTGACATTTTTTTCTAATACAAAATTATCAATCAGACACTGGTTTTCAAGGACCCACTTGAACGTTCTGCAAAAGCGTCAGTTACAATTCCAAACGCCAGACAGTTGTGTGTACACTGTAACGGTTGGATGATTAGGAGAAACCTCCAAATTTTCAATGTTGGGAGGGTCGGAGGTCTGCGGCTACAGATAAAAATATACAAACTTACGCCTTTACAAGTTATTAATAATCACTTTACTTTGCATGGCATCGTTGTGTTAAACGAAGAATGAAACGCTTTAATTCCCAGAAACAAACCAAGGCTCACTGAATCCAATAAAGAGATAACTGTTAACAAAGTATATGAACTGTGGATGGAAAGAATATAACCAATAAAAATCTGATTGGATCACAAAACACATATTCAGTGTTTCTCGGACCAAACTATAATGCTAACATTTCTTTAAAAGCAGGGTCTAAGCTCAAATCAAGTTTTGAAATGCCAGAGGGGTACTTATTCTAAGCATTCCGGTGAAACTTGAATTGAAATCCAGTGTGTGGTTCACAAGATATTAGCTGTTAAAGTTGCCACATTTTCAACACAAACTGAACTTGAAGCAAACACATATGACGTCACAATCTCACATTAATGAGCAGTCTTTTGGTTTTCTTTAAACTTTACAACTAATTTTCTCCTCCACAATCCCATGTTATCGGAATGTGATTGCTTGAGAGGCATGGGAATTTTACAAACTTTTCATTCTCCATAGGGAGGTCTTATCCCTATTAACTTCAAGGTCAACGCAATGGACTAAAAACAAAGGAAACAAAGCATTTCTCATCAATGTGAGGAAGTGTGTATAACCCCTGCTTGCCTCAAGCTCACTTTGGGTCACAAATGTAGTAACTTCGTTTGCTGATATCTCGAGTACTACATGTCCGATTTGAATGGAAGTTTCACCAAATTGTGTAGATTTAGTTCCTCTTTTAATTATATGAAAATTAATGTTTTGCTTCAACCCTTCCGTTAAGCTGATTGTAGTCATTACAAAACGATAATACATATAACCCTGCCACTATTTTAATACATAGGGATACTTGGTCACCTAAATCTTTCATTACGAGACAATTTTAGTGAAAAAGGTTTGGACACTTTGTGTAGTGATTCATATATATATATATATATATATATATATATATATATATAACATACTATGTATTGACTATTGAAACAGCTCGAACACCTACAGACCTTACAACGTTGAAATTTTTCGTCTGTAGCAGGTGCATGCTGCAACAACCCAATTGCCACCTGACACAACTCAACCGCACTTCTAGTCGACGATGAGTCAAAAACAATCTTGACCACCTAGTCGTGAAGTAGTTGTGTCGCGGTCGGATCGTATGTATGCTGCAGACTGGAAAGACTGTGACACGGTTAAATCAAATTGGTTATCCGGTCCATATAAGGTTCCACTTTAACTTTTTACAAACGGCACCTGGCCCCGCAGTGCTTCTTAATGGCTATCCAAAATAACTGAGTGGCAGTCACCAACACACTGCCACCATCCGACTCATCTGAGACGCAATTGCCCTGCCCCTAACTCCAAGACAAATATCTGTCATGATGATTATTGTGCCCGATTTGGTCATATTGAGGGCCGACTGTTAGATCAACAGTCTAGTCGTGAACAAAATTTGACGTACAATGCACCGCCCCGGCTGCAACCCGACTGGTTTTCAGTCGTGTCACAGTCGGAGAGTTGCGGTGTGCGCCGGCCTTTAGTGTGGCATGCATCCACCATTTTTAATATGCGGGACAGAATTGTTTACATCAACACTGTTATTTGGTTTGGTGTAGCTTCAGCCGTTTGGGATCTCAAATACTCGGCCTGGTGATGGTTTTGCAGTATAGCATCTGGATTCTCACTCACATCCATACTTACTCCCTCATCTTTTCGAAAGAATACGAAGAATAGTGTCACAACTGCCGCAGATGCGGAGACGATTGCAAACGCAGTAGCGACTACGAAGAGTAGTATCCGCAACCATTCGATGTCGTAGACCAGGCAGTTACCCGTCTTACCGCAAGATAATTTGAATAACATACAACTTTTGTCGAAAAGTATTCCAAAAACAAGTGGGGCCGGAGCAGTGACTGTGAAAATAGAAAACATTGGAATCGAAAACCGTTTTAAGCGCTCTTTGCAAATTGCCTTGTGACTACCTTGAGTTACTTTTTCATTCATTTTATTTCATTTATTTGTTTTTCCACTTCAAGTACATTAATAATTTGAAGTTAACATATTTACAAAATAATGAGAAGTGAAAGAAAGTACAACTAAAAGCCAGAGGGCTTGTCGAGAGAGTACTCCCTAAAATAAACTTATGTAATAACATAACGCAGAAAAAAGAAAAACAGAAACTAAGCAAACCACCACCCCTACCCCCCAAAATAACAGATTATTTGCAGTAACAGTCCCAGAAACCTAGCACCACAAGAACGAGGACAGTACCGCACCCCAGAAACGACGACTACCCACCCTTTCCAAAGGGGAGAACAAATAAATGCTTAATAATCATTGATAATATTTCTAGAAAAGTTGCCACGGAAAGAAGTAGGGTTTGGTTTGCTCTTCATGTGACTAGAAATGGTACTCCAGAGCCTGACAGTACGATACCTAAAAGAGTTTTTGTTGGAAGACGATGAGGTGGTATTAATGTGGAGATGACCAGACTGCCGTGTATTGTAGCCATGAACAAGATAATTGTGCGTGTCGAAGTCAGAAAATAATGTTGGTAACAGGTTATGAGTTAGTTATACGTAAATGTGACAGAATTTAAATTTATGACGTCATGTAACTTCAGGAGGTTCAGGCTTGTGAAGAAATTGCTGGTGTGATCTCGTGACCTTAAACAAGTAATGTGGCGAACAGCTCTTTTCTGGAGAGTGACTAATCTCTTAATAAGAGAGGAGGAAGCACTGGACCACACTGTTGAACAATAGGTGAGATGAGGATAAATTAAAGTTAGGTAGATCGTACGCAAGACGTTTTGAAGAAGTGTATGTGTGAGCCGACCTAATATGCCAACACCCCTTGCGACTTAGCATAGGTGGAAAATATGGTGCTCCCATTTAAGAAGTGGGTCAAAATAAACACCAAGCAACTTAGTCTTAGTAGCAACTTCAACTAGTTGGTTATTTATATGTATGTTGAAACTATACTTTTTCCTGTTGAAGTAAAGACCATGTAGTTTGTTTTACCTATATTGAGGGAGAGCTTATCGGAGGCGAACCAGTCTGAATACAACCTTAACTCTTTACAAACAGTTTCTTCTAGCTTCTGTGGGTCGTTGGAGCTAAAAAAATGTATTCGTATCATCAGCAAATAGTACCATCGAAGAACTGGAAGAAATCTCACTAATATCGTTCATGTAAATTATGAATAAAAGAGGTCCAAGAATAGAACCTTGGGGGACCCCACAAGTTTTCATGTTCTTATCAGATTCGACATTTCTGAAACTGGTGATCTGCGATCGATTGGTTAAGTAATTTTTGACCCAATTGTAAGCTTTGCCATGGAAGCCGTAGGATTGTAATTTATCTAACAATATATCGTGATTAATGGTATCAGGTTACAGTTATGCTCTCATTCACAATATTCAAATTACAAAACGAGTTAGAAATCGGTACGTGTTTTGGAGGGTGGAGTGGAGGGGTGCGTTTTGTTTTTTATTGGGGGAGGGGCCTTTGTAAACAACTAGTCTCAATAATTCTAAGTCATCACTTTTCAGAATGCATGTGGTTACCTAAACAAGAGACAATTCTACAATGGTTACGATGCCACAAACTAACGTTATTTCACTATTTGTGAAATGGGACTTAAAAACAGGTCACTTAATGAACGGTACTTTCAGCAAACCTACGTACATGTAATTATAAAGACCGAGGGCCATTTGAACTGAAAGTTTGAATGTATATACCTGTACACTTAACAGATATCATGACCATGGAGTCCACTGAACTCAGTGGTTCATCAGCATACATTGTTTTTGCCGATGCTCAAAACCACTTCAGTGTCCACTGTTCTGTGGACATTTCAGCATCCACACACTTCAAACTATAATACGAGGCATTCACACTCGCGAATTTAGATTGCAAACTTGTGAATTAAAGGAATGCAGATGTCTCACGAAGCATCCTTACTGTTCGCATACCCAAATTCCATGTTAGGATCGGCATACGTGCACTCAAAAGGCCTACGCCTATGCAAATCACCGTATAAAGATAGAGCAAGTAATATGAGACAAAATAAAATTTATTGACAAGATCTGAAGGAAAACAAAACAAACTTGATTGACAAAGTCTGAAGGGAAAACAATCTGAAAATTCAACACTCAGGAAACTCAGGACCTTACGCGTGGTAGTTTTGAGTATTTTCCACTGCCCCTCAACTTTTCTGTCATGGCTGAGGGTTTTAGTAATATTGTATAATATTGTATACATGCAGCCTAGCTAATAAAAACAAATCAGCCATCTTGGTTTTAATTTCAGCCTTTCTAGATCTTCTTTTTGTGTGTAAAATAGAAAATTAATCTAAAAATTTAACATATTAGTGCTGTGTATCATGCTTTTGAATAGACCCTTTTCTAATTAGCAATTACAAAGGATTGTGGGATAGAGTTTTGGTACATGTTGTTTTTGGCCACAGTAAAATGCCATTGACAAGAACGTCGCACAACAAAAGTCTGTCCCACAATCCTTTGTAATCGCTATTTGGAAAAGGGTCTATGGAGGGAAGCAAATTTCAAAGATCATTCCAATTCCTGGGTAGGTACATAGTTCCCTAGATCTTGCAAAAATTTTCAAGCGTTGACGCCATTGCATAAACCTTTCATGTTTTCATATGCAAGAGCTGTTACTGATACTTACAAGTAGGACAATGCACTATTGTACTAAATACTCCATGACAAAATCTTTCTTTGCTTGATACCATTCTGTTTTATCAGTTAGTCTTTCTATGTTTTCACTAATGCGTTGGAAATAGTTGTGCAATATCATTGTTTAGTTCTTTATCTTACTATTGCTGTTGTATTGAGGAATGTGACAAGTGCGCTTGGAACAGCATTCTAGAGACGGTAACATGCGGCTCGAAGCTAAAATTAGACTTGAGGAAGTCGCTTAAGAGGAAGTAACACAAACTTTTTTCTTCAGGTGGTCATCAATTTCTTATTTCGACATTTAATTTGCATGTAATATGATGTCTGAAAATTACATTATTGTATAACAACTATAGACTACAAATATAGACTACAATAACACAAGGGAAATGATAATATGTGGAACTTAAAGACTGTGACAAGTCTAAAACAAGATTGCTCTGCCTCGCTATTCGCTCGTAAAACCACAATGCTAGATAAAAATTTCTTACTTCTCTTCTCTGCACGTCTTGTGTAAACAAACACACTGAAGCATGGACAGCTCTGAAGAAATGCAAAAGCCAGGTGGCAGACATCTGATGCAGGGTCAAGTAAGCAGTTCCCTGACCAGACAAGATTACGTGACACTTAGTTTTTACTTAATTTAGCAGCATTGTGAAGACAAATGAAAGGTGCGATAGCCGCCGTCAGCAGAAACACTTCATGGGATATCCACACAGACAATATACAGTTACAAACTGTTTTATTCAATTAAACAATCACAATTGTTGTTGGGTATTTCCGTCCAATTGATCAGTAATTTATTTCTTTGTTTAAAACTAACAACATGTGGTAACACTCAACCAGTTCCAACTTCCAATTCATGCATGCTCACGTATCCAGGACAGTGGTATACTGCCGTTTGCCGTATAGCAATCTCACTCAATTACAGTATCTAAAGTCGTTTTCATGTTTTTAAATATGTTTACCAAAGAGACAATGTTGGTATGTCCTAACAGAAATTCTTGTGCATCCTACAAGAAACTCGACTCAAAGTTTACAAGAGTGAACTTCCACAACAGTTCTTTGCTTTGCGGACAGGGGGCCTTCTGCAATATTTTCAAATTATGTCCCTAAATGACCCTCATGTAGCTTTTATTTTTACCTTTCATATTCCAGACACTGCAAAAAAACTTCCATTTTACAGTAGGAACCAAGTTTTTAGAAAACCGATTCTTACCTGTGGGGCCATCGGCTTACCCATGCCAAAAATGAAGCTAACCTGTCATCCTGATTAACAGATTTTGCCTTTTAAGATTTTTATGTTTCGCCCTGCCCACTTATTCCTATGCAAATTAATAGCACTAAACGTAATAGGGCACAACTTTACACCATGATCAACATGTCTACCAAGTTACTGTAAGATTAAGCTTTTAAAGCTCTTGGAGGCTTTGTCTATAGTTCCAGCACTAAAACAAATCAGTTTTTCGTTATTGAATTTCAATTTGTTTTGATGATTCACCCGGTTTTGTAACATTTGCAAGACCCTTTCAGCAGCACCAGCTTTCTTAGGATTTAATAAAACATAGAACTGAGTATCATCAGCGTAAGAATGAAATCTAATATTATGTTTATATATTATATCACCCATTGATTGTGTGTAAATTGTAAAAAGACTTGATCCAATAACAGAACCCTGAAGAACACCATAGCTGAGTTTGGACTATAGAGAGAAAACATTATCAACACAAACACAACTTGGCCTAGCTTTCAAAGAGCTTCTAAACCGATTAGGAAAGGAAATAAAGGAATGAAAATAAATAACGATCATTTCATAAGGTTAAGGTATTTTTTTCTCTTTAATCATAAAAATCGTTATCTACATGGATTAGTGTCGGCGAGACCGAAAATTTCAAAATATAAAGGGCAAAATGAAATTCAGAGCGTTATTCGTTTTTGTTAGCGTGACGCTGTATACTGTTAGAGTTGGAATAGCTAATTCCACCAGCCCATATACATGGATTCTCTCCTCCCAAAATAGACGGTTAAATATGGTCATTCTTTCTCTGTACGACGTTTACTTTAAAAGTTATGTCAGTTAATCGATATTCGTTGTAAATTCCAAGTTGGCCACCAAAATGGCCTAGAATGAACCCCACCGGACACGAAATCGCTTTGGTAACTTCCGTATCCCCTAATTAGACACTTTGAAGATTCCAAAAATATAACTGAGCAAAATGTGTCCTTGGGGTGCAAGGGAACTTTCTACCCGATTCAAAGTATAGCTATTGTTACAAACCCTGATGCATTTAATATGGTTCATTTTATTGACAATAGTTTTCCTAATTAATTGCTAAATATATGCAAGGCTTTTACACTCCTAAAAAATATTCAAAACAATCTTAAGTTGTCATCTCGTATGTATGTAAGGTAACTTATGAAATGAGTTTGATTCAGAACAGATGGGTGCAGTGGACAAAACTAGACTCATGAAAAACTGTTTAGTTAATGTAAACCCTGAACTGTAAGCTTTATCTGTGTTGTGCAATGCCAAAGGCGTAGGGAAAAACATCCCAATAGTGTGGAAAGTGTTTAGCGTGGCCTTTTTTCCTAATTGGCAAACAATCATGACATAACTTGCTCTGAATAATAAAAAGTCTGTGCCTTGAAATGGGAAGTTTGTACCCAGAAATTGACATTTTTACCCTGAGATCGGTGGTTTTACCCTGACATTTAACAATATTTACCCTGAGATCGAATTTTATTATTGATGGGGGTGTTTGCCAGCCGGTCCCTGCTTAAGGCTATGCTTGTTTTGTGAATAAAGAAGAGGAAACCTCCTTACCTAGGAAGCATTTGATGAATTTATCCAATCCTTGAATCATCGATCGATCTTGCTCATCGACAAATCTGTTCAAGGAAAATGTCGTACTTTAAATTATTTAATTCCATTCAGGTATCACCATTCGATTAACAGGTCTCTTTGTTTTTATTATATAGTCACAGTTGATTGTGCCTCTTAATATATTCAGCTTCACTTATGACCAAGTTATCATAAGACAAAAGCCATTTTAAGGTATGCTTTGATGCAAGGTTTGTTTCCGACAAGGGCCAAACCTTAATCAAGATTTTCTGATAAACGACTGGCAATAAATGATAAAATCCTTTTTTGCCTACAATTTCGATGTATCGTCTAATTGAAGTAGTTTTCAAGCCTCAAACATTTCTCTCAAGTTTCAAAAAGTTCCGTATCACTTAATAGTTTTCTAAAGAAGTGTAACTTTTTCGAAATTTTCAATGACGGTGACTGAAAAAAAGATTTATTCTGACGAACAACAATGAAAGTTTTAAAACAAGAGGGAAATCCACAGAGTTGCATACCTCATCGCTGACAAGCATTTCATTCAATTTGATGACAGTAACATAAATCAACTCCCTCACAGCTGCCGAGAGTTTTTGACACAAAATTGTGCTTAAAATACACATTTGACCTTGAATCATGTAACTTTTTGACGTCAGTTGCGATGGTAACCACTTACTGTGGTAGAACTGGACATTTTTATTATCCTTATTAAGTTGCTATGTCAGTTCATTGTTTCCTCTTGGAGAAATAGCCAAAAAATCGATTTCTACAGAATGCGATCTTTGACCTCTGACCTTTATTACCGGTGGGTCGGGGAGACGCAATTTCTCAATTACTCTCATGTGACCTTTGACCTCCGTTTCCATGGCAACTATATACTTTGGCAGTACTAGACATTCCCATCATATGTGTGAAGTTTCATATCAGAACAATTTTTCCCTTGGAATTATAGCAAAGGAGCGACTTGTTACGATTTACCCGTCCATTTGACTTTATTTCCGGGGTCTGCGAGAAACAATTTTCTACCCTGGGGACCTTCCTATCAAGTTTGAAGGAAATCAGTCTAGAAGGCAAGAAGTTTTTGACACAAATTTGCTTTTAAAACATACTAGGTGATCTTCTGCCACTTGACCGTTGGCCTCAGTTTCCATGGCAACCTCATTTTTGGTAGGCATCCCTGTGAAGTTTAATGTCAGTGCAATGTTTGTTCTTGGAATTATAACCACCTTTGCAAGAAATTTTTTGGCAAACGTTCCAATGCCACACTTGAATTACTGTACAAAACTGTGGATGGTTATGGTGAATTGTGAAGAGTTGTGCAGTTTCTGTAATTTTTTGCATGTCAATGTGTCTTTAATAAACAGTTGATGATCGTTTTCAAAGTGTCATGTATTAACCTGCATTACCACAGGTTATAGACGAAGCAATGTGGGGCAAACCAAAAAGAACGTGTTGACACAGTTAACATGTAAAAAACTGGGGCAGAAGTAGGTAGTGTGTGGAAATGTGTGGATGGGTGAAGCACTGAGTGAATAAAACTCAGTAATTTGATTTTTTGATTAGCTTTGTTTGTTTGTCACACTTTGCCTATCCAAGACACCTATTTCCTCAGTTCTGAGTTCAGTTCGGGTTTTCGACGAGAGCAGACGTGTTTTCGTTAACACCACCAGGGGAAGTTGCTGTCACAGCAATGGAAGAAGACGTCCAGCTGTCTTCAGACTAAGAGTCCGGCTCAGCCATGTCATCTGGTGAGCCCTCTGAGCCAGTCAGTGTCTGTCCCGTAGCCTTGCCTTCGCCAAGTGAACACCAACCCCCAGGTACAGATTGGTTTGATTCAGTGGAGGGGCACCCCGAGTTGTTGAAAAGGTCCGCCTCGGGAGAGGTGTTGTAGCAGGCTGCCGATCCCACAGATGCCCCAACACCGAATCAAAGAAAGAGTCAATAGACTCCCCGCAATTAACCGTCGTGTAGATACTCGCCCCACCAATGGCTGTTACCTTGTCCCTCTTTTATCTTAAACGTCAGTGGTATAAGGGAAAGCTGTCTACAATTTTTTTCAGTTTTGCAATTCACTTCGAGTGGAATTTGTTTAACTCCAAGAGACCCACGCTTGTAATAAATATTAAGTCCACACCTGGTCTTATGAGTGGGGGGTGCACGCTTCCTTTATTTCGTTGTCTCCTTGTGGGACTATTATTTTGGTATCGCCAAAGTGGACTAACCTGATTAGAAAAAGGCGATTCTGATAATGGGGGCCAATTGGTGTTCATCACATCCTTGTGGAACCTTCATCTTATGTAGTGCACATGCTCTTAATCGGCCTTCTGACAGAGGGGACTTTTTCTCCACCCTTCCATCATGTGATCTGTCGGTAGACTTTAACTTCGTCCCCAGCGCTCAGCTCTACAATTGTCTACACCGGTGTCCTTGAGTTGTAGCGTTGGCATGGCGGAATTGGACATAGTTACCCAGAGCCACGATATGGTTAATGTTTGGAGAGCCGAGCACCCCTGTTTTTCCACTTTTTCTTGGCACCGTCCAGATGGCATCGATGCGTCAAGGTTGGACAGGGTGTGCTCCCCATCTGTACTGCCACAGAATGGGTGCAATGTCGTGACATGTTTAATTTCAGATCATGATGCAGTTACTGCCTCTTTCCATCCCCAGACTCTTGGCCAGTGGGGAGAAAGGTTTAGAAAATGAATAGAGATACCTTCATCGGGAATGAATTCGAACGGCAGTTCAAAGTGGGATTACGTGAAGTCCCGCATCAAACGTTTTGCTGTTTTATATTGTGTAGCGAGAGCTCGTCGAAGAAGGAAGGAGTTCCTCTTACTCTGTTCCAGGAAAGATTGGGATTATTGTACCCTACATGCACTCCAGCTATACCTTGATAAGAAACTCCACGGAGCCCCCGTCCGTGCTTGTGCGCAGTGCGTTAAGAAGAAGAAAGACCTAACATTAGATTCTACCATGACGTCATGAGGTACTCCATGGACCGTTCGTGGCGTCCTTGGCTCAGTAGCTAAAGAATCTCTCGACATTCTAGAAGTCTTTAGAAGCTTCTATGAGCAGCTTTACACTCAGGTGGGTGTCGATGATGTATGCCAGCAGTCCCTTCTGGACATCATCAATAGGAGCTTTCCTAAAGAGCAGAATGATGTACCCGATGCCCCTTTGACTGTCGATGAGCTCTGGAATGCAGTAAAAGAGTGGAAAAGCCCCTGGATCCGACGAGCTTCCAATGGAGTTTTAGAAACGCTTCTGGAATATATCGTCGCTTTTGAACTCCGTGTATTCTTCAACTCTTCCTACCGTACTGGTTTATTGAGCCCCTTGCAGCGCACACGTGTAGTAACACTTCTTTGATAGTATGGAAATCCACTTGAACCGAAAACTAAGAGGCCTATCGCCCTGTTAAATGCGAGGTTCAGATCCTGGCAAAAGCACTTTGTAACCAACTGAATTGTGTTCTACTCGATCTTGTGGTTCGTTGTCAGACCTGTGCGGTGCAGAGACTCAGTATTCAGCAGAGTCTTTGGTTGATGCGGGACTAAGTTGACTATGTGAAGGACGGTGATCTGCCATGTGCCCATCTCTCATCGATCAGGAGAAGGCCTTCGACATAGTTGATCGCGGTTTTCCCATTTAACTTCTGAAGAAATTAAAGTTGAACAAAATAATACTTCGATGGATTTCGTTTGTTACTAATGTAAATAGTCGCGTTGTGGTGAATGATTTCCTGTCGAACCTTCATTGTTCAACCTTGGATTTTTTCGGCAAGGTTTCCCTTTGTCACCCTTTTTACGTTTTTTTTTTTTTTAGTGAAACCCTTTGAAGAGCCTTCTAGGTAGATTCTTTGTTAAAGGCTTCCACACACCTGGTCGAACTGGTGTTAAACACATTCAGTAGGCGGATGATGTTACTTGCATTGTTTCCGTCAAGTCCGTCGTTGGCCCACTGTCCACATTCTAGGAAGTAACTGATGCCAGACTGAATCCCACAAAAACAGAGGGGCTTCGTCTAGGTAAATGACCGTCAAAGAACCTACCCATTGCAGCATCAATGGTTGATGATGCCATTAAAATATATAGCATTTGTTTTAGGTATAGTGTCCCCGAGTTACTTACATGAAATTAGCATGCTGTCTTGGTGGAGGCTAAGCTGATGGATTTCAGTATACCCTCTTTTATGGTACCCGGGCACTGTTCTGGACGTTCCAGATCGTGTCCTAGCGCGACTAGGGGACGCTATGGGGGAGCTTGTCTTTTCGTTGATCCTTCCTGGCTCTATTTCGTGATCATTCACCCTATAGCTGGAGGATGGGTGACGTTTCGCACTCCAGTGAGAGAGACTTGCATCGATGAGATGGCTGGCAAGGCCACTGTAACGAATCTCAAGCGTTTGCAGTGGCGTCTTGGGGATGGCGTGTGCCCTCGCGCTGAGCTTGTCAGAGCGATTTTGCCTCCCTCCTCTGTGAGTGGTTTCAAATCTTGGCTGAACGTGTTACTGGGGTTAACACGTGGGGCTGTCAGACAAGACTATGCACTGTACGACCTTTCGCCCTCGACCTTTCCAGCATATGTTGAAAGCATTTTTACCTTCGTGTCAGCTTCCATTAAGCTGGCTCTGTGGACAGAGAGGTGTGACGTACTGTGAAAAGGACTCGGAAGATAGTCGGACGTCGTCCTAGCGTTAGTAAAAGTGGAGATCAGGCTAAGGGTAGAGGCTGATTTTGCCCGCTGGTTAAGAACTTGGCTCGGCAGACGTTGGAGCCCTCTTGGTGTCCACGCGGGCCGATCGAGTAGGGGTACACCATAGAAATTAAAGTTGTGGAGAATGACGTCTGGCGATGTGGACTGAAGCCAATGATTTGGCTCTCTTTACGGCAACAAAGCAACGGCGAGTAGTACATACATCACGTCGTTGCTTTTGCCCCAGTTACTGGCACAGAAACTACCAGTTTTCAGGTAAAAAGTATAAAACAAAACACTTAAGGCACCATGACTTATCCCTGTTATAAAAACTACTCCTTATCTTTTCAAAAATGGATAAAATGATATTTAACTGTTGAAGTTGAATGCACACTGTAGTATGGAGACAAGCCAATCAACCAACTTTTGCCTCACAGCGGAAGCGCCCTCACGATTTTCTTGGCTTCAGTGGTTAAACACGTAGGGATGCACTGTGTCAGCGTTCTATCTTTAATTTCTGTGGAATACACCTGTAAAGTGGTTATATTTGTAAATATGCAAACATACGAGACTTGCAACTTGCAAATACTGTAAATATGTAAATATTGTACGAGTATTGTAACATGTAAATATTGTTCAAATTCTGTTAATTTCGGGAAGAAAACTTTCGTTAAACTGCTGTGTTATATGTATATAGGTTTGCATTGTGTTTGTGGTCCGGTCTGAGTTTTGTTTGGACTTTTCTTTCGCCGCGTTCGCTTTCAAGCACGTAAAAAGCATACTTTACCCTGTTTTACCGCATGCGTGAAGTTGACACAGCTTTCTTCTGTTTGACCAAAATTTTCGAGTGTGGCAATCATGCAGGAAGCAGCGTGGTCCTGTGAGTCAAATTGCTTCCAATACCACATGTGTCATCCCTCGTGATTACACTTTTCCCTGCCATATGTGATTATTCGTATTCTCATGCGGCGTGTAACACGTTTTTTTGTAAGGGCTAAAAGTAGTATTTCCACAATTTTAACTTTGTCCTAAGGTTAATCTTGGTATTGTGATAAACATGTTAACGAGAAAAGCAGGATTGCTATCGGAAACGAACATTGCTTCAAAGAGTCAAAATAACATTGAATATCTCCGCCAAACACCGCCCAGTAACTGCGAAAAAGAAGCTTCTACAAAACCTTACTTTCTGCATTGCCACCTGTGATAAGATTCTTGGAGCAGTTATGCATGCCATGGCAGCCACATATAGCTGCTGACCAGAGAGCGCTTTGTTTAGTTTTAATAGCCTCAAGAAATCTTTGACCATGAGTCAAGGTTATTTTTTTGCACCTAGCCACCTTAAAGGGAACAAAACCACTCCCGTACGTACCCACCTCAGATCTGTACTTTCTGCAGGGAGTGGCAAAGAAAAGAATCTGCTCTGGTGAAGGCAATTCTAGGTACACAAAATACCTTTAACAAATATTAGTTCTCACAGGATAGGCCAGTCCAACATTCATGTACCATTCCGGAAGATGAAGGAGTGACCTTCAGAAAGTCAATCATCGAAAGAATAATTTCTAGAGAAGGAAACATGCTTTTGGGTTTTCTATTAATTAGTCTTACCTCACTTTAGACATCAAACTGGGGCCGTACAAGATATTACGTAAGAGTGGCGTCAGCATTATAAGAATAAAATGATAGACCCAGGTACAGTCTGTCCTGCATATGCCATCATTCAGAGTGTTCTCCCCGCTCGTAGCGTTCAAGAACAATTCGTCGTAACACGAACAATGAAGGTAGACCTTTGTACAGAGAAAATGTATAGAAATGATAATGATCAGTTTATCATTTAATTCTGACGTTAAGTGATGAGGATGTTTAAAGTTTAGAAGGGTATTTGTCAATTAGACACAGGGCTGGGAACAGATTTTCCCTAACGGCCTTTCAGAAATGGCGACTTCATACTTAGTGCTTCTGCTTAATTGACAGATTGAACGAAAGGAAAAAGGGAATGCCCTTTTTGTAATTCTGAAATTGAATGTGACATTGATGAAATATATTTACAGTAGTGTATGAGAGAGAACATAATTTTGCTTTTTATGACACGGATGGTTGTTATTTACATCATACTTACAGTAAAATTTTTGGATCCATCCATCTTAGCCATCTTGTCTGTGCAACCAGCGTGGCAAGCTGTGACGTACGACACCCCACTCGGTGAACATACCGGATTGTAAGCAGATGGACAATGGAAGTCCACATTGCAGGTGGCAGTCAAATTCCTATCACTAGCACTCCTAGAACGAGATATCATAATGAGGTTTAATTCAAGAAACACAAAACCCTTACATTGAAAAAATGGTCTACACCCAAATTAATTTTGCAAGGTTCAAGAGGATCACGGGCATTGCAGTTCAACGTTTGTTCGGTTTTTCTTACTTCTGTTAAGTTTATATCCAAACACTAAAATTTTGTAAAAATTTCCATACCGTGTGCGTTTACTAGCAACACTAACCAATCAAAGTTGATTACATTTGTTGAAGAAAAATTGTCAAAAATGCAATTAATGACATTACACCTGCTTTTATCCAAGTTTCCTTTTTAATTTGAAGAAATTTAATAATTCAGCTTCTTATACCCAGAACCACAACATTAAACATGTTTAAATAAAATGCGGGTCTCTTTAGTAGAAAAGCATTGAAAAAGGAAGAAATAATGAACAAGTGAAAAACGGCATCATAACATCTTGTTCTTTTTCCAAAATATGGTTTTTTCCTTATCTACAGCAAAATGGAGTATTTGCTAATAATTCGACTTGATAGTGAACCAGTGAAATAGGCAGACCCACAAAGTTTTCAGTTTGTTGTTTAGTAGTTTAAAATCTGTCTGTGAGAAGTTTCTTTAAAAAATTATCTTAAAAGTTGTTAGTCTTGAATAATAATGAGACAATCCAAATATTCTGTAAAGCGAAAATCTTATGTAAGATAACAACAGTACGTTGCAAATTGGCCTCATTGAACATGTGTTGTAAAGAGCAACTACTAGTTGTTTCTTAAAAATCATTAAATGCCATTTTCGTCTAAGCCTCAAATTATGATTTCAAATTTGAATGCATACCTTAAAATTTGACTTAAGTGTACGGTTTTGCTGAAAAGTTTAATACTCTTCATATTTTCAGGGAAAAACAAACAGAAAGTTCTAAATGTTTCTCTAAATTTTTGCAAAATTCCTGTCGAAACACTGCCAATTCTCTCCCAAGCACAATAGTTGCACTTATAAACACAGACTTGGGTGTGTTATGTATCTTTGACTTATTTTAGTACAAAAATCTTTACAAAGCATACATGAGTAACCAAGTAGCTTACAGCCCATTTTGGGTATCGATAACAAGTGAAATAATATATGCCGTCGAGTCACCGAGGGTGTGTGTATAGGTGCGTGTATGGGTGCATGAAAACACTATATCACTACATAGAAATAAGTGGTACTTCGGATATGTAGTTAATAAATGGATACTCCATATCACGTAGAGGACCTATATTGCTTTGGTCACATATGGTTGCGAAAGGTCAACTTGAATTTTCATGTAAACATGACCTTACAAAAAAAATTGATAGTCTAAGAATTCCGAAAAAAAAACTCTGGAGAATTTTTACAGATTATTTAGTGGTTTTTTAGCATTTCCGTAGAAATGTATAGACTTTGTAAAGAAATTGAGTAGAAATTTCTAAAGAACTGCTTTGTAATTCTCTGTAAAATTCCCGAAAATTTCTAACAAATGATATACATTTCGTCAGAATCTCTATAGAAATCCAATTTTCAGCAGATTTTGAAAAGAATGCGAGAATTTCGCAAGTACATTCTATATAACTTTTATGGAAAAGCTGAAATTATGTGGAAGTTGTAGACCTTCATTACATATTGTACAGAGATTCTTTAAATTTCTTTACGAAAGTTAAAAAATTCATAAAGAACTTATGTAAATATCCTGCATAGTGTCCACAGGTTCGTACAGGAAAATCTAAAAATAAGGTTACGAAATATGTAAAGGATGATAGTTTTCCACACAACTCTGTGGATTTTTCGTAAGAGTGATATTCTGTTCTAAGAAAGGCAAATGATATCTCGTATATTGTGTCACTGGATGTGTCGTATTAAGGAGGTCAAATATTGTTACATCATTAATCAAAATACCTTAAGAGTGCGATATCTCAAGAGGGGAGGCATGGCATGTCTCATATTAAATATGTGGATGTTTTGTATTAATTAAAACCAAATCTTTTACTTTGAGATATTTTGATACCTTTACGATACTTACCATGTGTTCTTTTTCGTATAGTCATATGAAACTGTTAACCCGGCAATCATGTCATTTTTACAGCCAGAGAGTAATTTAATTGGGGTCAGCAAGGCAGCGCATGCGATGCAAACTGCTGCCATAATAATCGTACCACGTGCTTTAAGTCGGCCAGTCATTATGATAGAAGCGCTCAAGAAGTAACCAACAAAAATCATCGGTAACTTAGTCCAAGCTGAAAGAAAGAAAACGTAAACCGTGGGTAACTAGGTTCCATGAAAATGGCAACCTCCTCTTCTCCATAGTAGAATTCTTTCAAGGCAATTACTTTAATCCAAGTCATGAAAAACTTACTGCTGTGGCTGAGATGGGCAAGTGGTTCAAACTGCTTCCAGCGAAAAGCCTTTAGCTCTTGGTATCTTATACTATTGTAATAAAAACCAAAACAGGACGTTGTCCACCCAATCTGCATTTTGCACCAGGGGATGCTTATTTTGGCAGTTGCGTAGTCAGGTAGCTGTCCTATTCAAACTTTTGTTAACTTTAAGAGTAAAACAATTTTTCAAATCATCTTTTTTTGAGCTCAAAGATTTCATCTGTTCTTTTCCCCCAAGTAACTTGTCCTTAAATATCTACCAATTTTTTAAAACTTCCTTTTAGAGACAGGCGGGTACTCACGTGCAACAAGTTTTACGATATTCAAACTTACAATATTATCACCCCAAATCAATTTACACTTTGTATCCTTGCATAATATACCCTAAAAATTTGATATTGAAGCTTTGATTAATGAAAACATTAGAGACAAAAGATGTTATACCAGGTGTCCCGGACAACACACAACCCAGGATGGGGAAGAGACCAACTTGGAAGCCCAGCCCAGCCGTGTACAGTCATGGCGTATTGCATCACTGATTACTCTTCAGGAAGTAATCCAGGAATGTGGTTGAGCAAATTACTCGGCAGTAAATAATCCAGGAATGTGGTTATGATAGGATACATAATCTTGCAAAATGTAAATAAATCCAGTTTTGCAGACAAGACTTTTGAAAGTCGGCTTACCCCTTCCTTTTTCTGCAAGCCGATCTTTTCTACATCAATGCAATCTCTATATGATATTCTTAAATCGTTATTTTCGTTCTCTTAAAAACATATGACTCGATCATGAAGTGATGTTATTACTCGATCATTTACTGGCTATTTGCTTTCTTCAGACTATAAAAACGTAAACAAAATTTGGACCTTTGCTCTACTCTTGACAGTGATGAAGGTTTTGCTCACGGATTCCAGTCTCCAAACACCTCTTACTCTTCTACCGCTAATAGGCAGCTTACCTCCTAGAGCCGATGCTTGGGCCGCAGACAGATGAAACTCATACTGCAAGTATTTCGCAACGTAAGTGCCGTCCGGGAAATAAGCAAATGACAAGGCGTGGTCTCCAATAATCAAACTCAGCACCATCCAGTTCCTCATCACCCGATGGAGAGCTCCGAAAAACCCTAGAAAGTGAAAGTGAAGAATAGATACCGGTATTCTTTGACATGTGACCTCATTTGACGGTGTTTTTTGCCTATAGGTTGATACAGTACAGAGTAGTGCCTGATGAGCATGTTCGGAGTCACAACTGCTCATGCTAACTTTATAAACCAGAAAGCCGAAAGGCTTAGTGATCCCTTGTCGAAAGGGGGAGCTTTGTTGGACTGAGGTATATCCCTCAAATTTTTACCTCTTGAGTATATCATTTTTACGATGTTTTCACAATTTGATCTCTGCTGACTTCACATCACCTTTGAACCCCACCAAAAGTTCAAAAACAAAAATGAAAAAGTGTCTTAGGAGGGACTCGAACCTGAATCTGTTTCAGAAACGGAGCACTTATTTTTTTTTTTTTCTTTTAACGGAGCACTTATCCACTACGCCACCAAAGAACTCCATATGCGTATGACATTTCTTAACATGATATAGTCACAGTATCCTTTACACGTGTTCATAATTAGGTGAATATTTGGAGGTACGGTCCACTGTCTATTTATTTTACGAGGTTTTCGTAGTTTTACCTCTGATGACCTCACAGGACCTTTGACCTCCAACAAAGCCATAAGGTTCTCTCTCTTAAAGTAACACATCAATATACCAAGTATAAAAAGTATCCATCATACCTGTCCTGAAATATCGTGTAGTTTTCAAGGTTTTCGGTTTTTACCTCTGATAACCTTAAATGACCTCTGACCGCGACTGAAAACAATAGGGTTCGTCCTCTTTTCATGATAAAGTTATATACTAAGTATGAAAAGTATCCATTAGCTATCTTGAAATATCGTGTTTACAAGCAGCTTTTAAGAATTTTGTATTTTTACCTCTTGTGACCTCAGATAACTTTTGACCTCTACCAAAACCAACAGAGTTTATCTTCTGGCTGTAACGCATCCATATGCCTAGTATGAAAAGCATCCATGCTTCATACCTAGAAATATCGTGTTTACAACGTTAACGTTATCGTGTTTACAACGATTACCACATAACCTTTGACCTCCACTAAAACAATAGGGTTCTTTCTCTGAATATAATAATAAGCTATAATCCAATTATGAGAGCTATCTATTATTGCTATCTTGAGAGATCGTGTTTACAAGCCAAGAATCTCAAACACACATACATACGCCAGCGTGATTGCATAGATTACTTTTGCCTTTCTCAAGGAATCAAAAAGTGAAAACTTATCAACCCACCGATAATGGCGTATAAGACTCTCCGTAGTTTTGACTTAGGTTGCTGTGTGGTCATCACGTGGCTGTCACCACTGCCTCTAGACTGGTTCTTTCCTTTCCTAATCAGTCCATTCCCTCCCCTTAGTGTCCTGGGAGGGGACTCAATGCAATTCTCCTCAGGAGTGGAATCTAAATCGCCTGAGAATCTCATAACCCTTGGGAAGAAGAATAAGAGGAGAGCTGGCAAGAATGCCATTACAGCGATTGGAATGAATCCAATCCACCATCCTCCGAGATACTGTGGATCGTTGGGGTTGGTCACGGTATCTGAAGTGACATATGGCCACGAAGCAGGGACACTGAGGCATTGCTGAGAGATTAACCCAGCAATGGATAAACCGGTAGAACGAAACCCGTAAATAATTGCTGAAATTAGGAAAAAGAAAAAAAAAAACAATCAAATTCCATTAAGTGCTAGATAACAGACTTGTTTTGTGTTAACAATGTCTTGCAAACTTGACTAATATCTTTAGTTGGGAGTATGAGCACGAGTACAAGCTTATTTAGGAGCCCGCGTACAAAGCTACACTGGTATCAATGCGTCACTTTCAAAACCTGTGATCAAATAAAAATCTGTTCGCATGAAAATATATATATATATATATATATATATATATATATATATATATATATATATATATATATATATATATATATATATATAACCAGTTACATATATATATATATATATATATACAGATAAATATTGTACAGTGAAAGCACGAAGACGAGTGTGTATTCCATTGTCAATTTTTCCCCTCAGAATGTGATATTTGATGTGCTTGTTTGCCCAAAGAGTCTCTATAAAATGTCAGCGGACAGTCTACAAAAACGTTTATTTGAAGTAGCAATCAGTCCGGGAGATTCTCCCGTATGGGAGAAAACCAAAATTCTTCCAAACGGGGGAAAACTTATGCAAGACATTGTATAGGCTTGCCAGCCTAACAAAAACAAGTTTAAGCAAGAATGAAAACTACTCAAGAACTCAAAAAAGGGGTGGTGAACCACCGATCAGGACGTGGCTTCTCTGTAGCTATGACAATAAACCTTCCGAATATACATTTAATCCCATTACATTAGACCGACAATTTTTGCAAAAACGCTTGGAATTGTGGATAAAATAGACAAAATGGCGGCGCCCATGACCAATTTTTTTCCCGATCGGGAGAAAAGTAGATTGTCCCGAATGGGGGAATCTCCCGAACTGATCAATTGGGTCCATCGATATCAGTTTTACTTCTCTGCTGCTAACCTGTATACTTTAATGCCCAATGAAGTATTACATATATAGTTGCCCAATGTGCAACCCTAGCACAACTGCACAAATTTATGTTAAAGTATATCTCAGAAGTTCCTGTAAAGGGCTGAAGAAATTAAATATTTAGTAAAATAAGTCTCTTTGGGGCCATTAAATTTCCTCTTTGCAAAATGCATGTTTCCGTGGAGTAAGTCGTGTCATATGATTTGTACTCGACTAAGTACTTCATACAGATTGAACAGATAATGTGTATATCCATGGCACATACTATGTGGTCACCCAGTTATCCAGATCTTTGAAGGCGATATCCTTTAAAGTGTGTTAGCATTGCTTGGATATAACCTTGCGGAAATGCATTTTCCACATCTCTGTTATCTGTAATCCACATCTCTGAAGTCGACATCCTTTGAAAGTTTGAATATGTGCTAACTGGGCTGTGTGGTCTGTGCGTTACTGGGTAAGCAGGAGAAGAGATTAAATGCTTGAGGCAGGGAGATGCCAAGTTGCAGCTCTTTGGCTGAAGCAGGCGACATTCCAACAAATAATCTTAAACGAGAGTTTATCCTGTTTGTCTGCTAAACTGTGCAGCAACTTAGAACTTTTTCTTCCATTTTTTTCTTTTGACTGGCAGGTAGGAACATATCTAGTTATTAGAGACTCTGAAGCATTTTTGGTAGGCCTATGAAGGTCTGTTGCGCAAGAAGACACTAGATGGTTCAAATTGCCTCCCCCAAATTTGTCTCGGTGGATTTTTATCCCCCTGATACTGACCTAAGTTTGTGTCGAATGATTTGAAGGGACCGAAATATTCTGTAGTAGAAATGGTGTTCCGTCAAATTTTACCAGAAGGGGACAAAGTGTACAAAGGGCAGAGTTTAGATTGTAAGCTTTGGATAAAGATCGAGGGTAGTATATAAAGTAAGTAGATATTCTACATGAAAGGCGTTAATTACCGATCCATACCTCAAACCCAGCAAGACAAGCTGGGAAGACATTGATTGCAGCAATATGCTAATGTTAACATTAACTAAAAAGTTGTTTTTCAAACGCTACTATTCTTTTGTCTTACTGAGGTACCATAAAGGATATCACCGACCCCATCGCCATAAGGCCTGTGTTCTTTCCATATCATGATGCAAAAAAGGAACGGGGTTAATTAGACAAGACGGTCAACAATGCTGACACCCTGGGTAACTGTAAGATTATACTGTGCGCTAACCCCCACCCCCATTCAGGTTTCAATGACAACTTCCTGTTTTGCTTATGTGTACAATTGCTAAGCGAACTATGCACTGTGTTTGTGTGGAATGTTTGCGTCAATAAATTGAGACTTCCGACTCCCTGTTTCACCTCAACTGACATATGCAACAGCTGTAAAGGATAATGAAAGTGGATGATTTTCCATTTATAGAGAGGCCAAATCCTCATGAAAATGATCCACAACATTCACATAGGAGAAGGTGCGTGTGGTATCTGATATAGGTACCACTGGCAAATCAAACATTGGATTGATGACCAAAGCAATTTGTCTTTGATCGGTATATACCACGCAGCATGTCGCCGAAATAAGATACGACAATCTTATTTGATTTCTTCCAAATTAATGCAATCCAAGCCTTGCGTTGTTATCATTTGAACTCACCTTATTGATAGCCAGTTATTGGCCGTTATTTCAGTTTGATCATTTACATGACAATACAATGGTTCACTTACTATTTATTCACTGACCAGCCGGGACCCCCATGTACAATCCTAGTAAATGTGTTACACTCGCCTAAAGCCTTATCTTCTTGCCGCCTACAGTTTCTAAGTAGTTTAAGTCCCATGTATAGGCATTCGGCTGTTCCAAAAGGTCCAAGTAGCCCAAAGTCAGTGGTAAAAGGCGAGGGGGACAAAGGGGTAAGGTTTCCCTGCGTTTTGCATAAGTGGCAACAGTCCCATTTTTTCAAAAACATACCAGTTGGCGCACCTCAGCAGCCAAGAAACAACAAATAACTAAACTTTCGAAAAATATAACCATCTCAAAACTTGGCCAAAGACAGCATTATTCTGCATCTTTTCCCAGAGAAATGTGAAACACTCCCTGAATTATAATGATTATGCAACGTATGATCGTTTAAAAGCTATGCCAAGATTGCATCATTTTGCTACCAAGCTACCTAAGCAGAACTAACATTTCTCAAAGGAGGAGAGGGCACTTCTGCAATATGATTGTTCCCCAGGAAGACATCCCCTGCTCAGAGTGACAAAGGAATCAAATGTCCTAGGTACATCGCTAGGTACCACTGTTGTAAACACTTATTATGAAAACGTGTCTTTCAAAGCTATGTGTTCCTTACATGTTCAGATATTACATGTTCTACGTGTTCTTTTTTCATAAAGCTTTCGACTACAAAGGAGAAAGAATTATAAGTGTAATTTGGTACCAATAAAAATGGGTAGATATCCCCTTGCCGGGCTGTCATCCAGATATGTAATGGCCAATGGATGGGCTGAGATCCCAAAGCCGATAAGAGCTTGGCCTAAGTAGATCCACCGAACCTGATACCACAGGGGGCCAGAGTTTACGGAGTCTTTTGATGTACAGTTGTCCATGACAATTGAGCTATTGTCAAAGAGGTGTCGCTCTTTGAGCTGTGCAGCTGCTCCCATGTCGCCCTCTCCTCCACCTCCATCACTGCGTCCACTATGACTGTCATATAGAAAGTGTGGTAACGTTTGAAAGACAGTCCCAATGGCAACTACGAAAAATAGACAAGAAATTATCTTTGGTTTGTTGGCGGAATTACCAAAGTGTGTTACGAAAAGTACTGTGCTGAAGCTGACGGCGTCTTCGATGGTAAAGAGGAGGGACGATTCGGTACTCTTGAGCTGAAAACGCTGTTCAATTGTGGTTAAGACACTTGACAGGTACCCTGATGATATCGTTAAGGCCATGGAAGAAATTGTAAACAGTGTCACGAAAGTAAACGCATTGAAGATGATTTTGTAACACGCAGTTTTCCATTTTATGATGAAACCCTTCTTGGGCTCTTTCTCCAACAAGAGTGACCGTTCACCTATGGATGAAAATAAAGTGCATGGTGGAATGAATACAATGACATTAAAGTCAGGAAAATGAGGAATTAGCTGCCCCAAATGTTCAACTCTAATTAGTTGCCCTTTCGCCTCGTTGAATAGAACTTTGAAGCTTTCAACGAATGAAATTATTCATACAATCGCACGAATGGAAAACATTCATTATTTGTTTTATATAACACCCTATAACTTTGATCTAGTTGTTGGCTAAAATTTGTGTTTTGGCGGTCACTATGAATTCGTGCGGTCTGTGTAGTAGCTCCATGGTTTATCGTTTGCCAACTGCGCGTTACGTTTATGGACCAAAAATATAGGGATTTCATGTGAAGTCTCGCGCGTTGTATTCCCAGGCACTGAAGGGCAAAACACACACACGCAGGAAACGTATTTGCAGCACACGCGCACGACATAACCATAGATACTTTTGTGACACAATGGACGCTTGCCCTTCAAAACCAAAGAGACGCGCGATCACTTGACGTCGGTAAAACAATGTACGATCCCCAATGCTGCAGTGGTATAGCTTGTACCGTAGCGCGCGTAATGCATCGCTGACTCATTGCCGCGGGTAAGTGTATACTAACCAACGACCGTGGGTTAGTATACAAATAATGAATGTTTTCGCCTCGTTGAATAGAACGTTCAATCTTTCAACTCATGAAATAATTCATACTATCGCACGAATGAAAAACATTCATTATTTGTTTTATATAACACCTTATAACTGTTTAACGGAACCTTTATCTAGTCGTTGGTTAAAAGTTGCTTTGGCGTTTGTCAGTGCGGTAGCTCCATGGTTTGCCGTTTGCTAGCTACACGCGTCTACTACGTACGGTGTGCAATGTGCGATACACAAAGCTGCGTTGATTTATTGAGTTGCGGCATAGTTTGTACGTACGCGCAGTGATTGTGACGTCACAGCCGTGTGTTATACTAGACTATTGCACGACCGTGTGTTATACTAGACTATTGCACGATGGATAACACACGACCGTGATGATAGTGCCTAATCACCTATGGCATGTGACCACCAATCTTCCAATCAGATGTAGAGAAATTAATAAGGTGTTATATAATATATATTATATAACACCTTATTAATTTCTCTACATCTGATTGGAAGATTGGTGGTATATTATATAACACCTTATTAATTTCTCTACATCTGATTGGAAGATTGGTGGTCACATGCCATGCGTGATTCGGCACTATCATCAAGATTGCGGTGCTCGACCGTTGGTAAGTATACAATTAATGAATGTTTATGAGTGCGATAGTATGAATAATTTCATGAGTTGAAAGATTGAACGTTCTATTCAACGAGGCGAAGCCGAGTTGAATAGAACTTTGAAGCTTTCAACGAATGAAATTATTCATACTATCGCAAGAATGAAAAATATTCATTATTTGCTTTATATAATACCTTATAATTTTGCTAGTTGTTGGTTAAATTTGTGTTTTGGCGGTCACTATGGATTCGTGTTTGTCCATGTAGTAGCTCCATGGTTTGTGGTTTTCTAACTGCGCGTTTATTTAGGCCTGCCTGATAAAGAGGGATTCTTTGTGACGTCAAGCGCGTTGGATTCTCAGGCACTGAAGGGCAAAACACACATACGCAGTAAGCGTATTTACAGCACAAGCGCACGGCATTACCATAGATACTTCTGTGACACAATGGACGCTTGTCCTCCAAAACCAAAGAGACGCGCGATCACTTGACGTTGGTGAAACAATGTACGATCCCCAGTGCTGCAGTGATTTATTGAGACGCGGCATAGCTTGTACGTAGCGCGCGCAATGCATCGCTGACTCATTGCCGTGGGTTAGTATATACTAACCAACGGTCCAGCACCGCTATCTTGATGATAGTGCTGAATCATGCATGGCATGTGACCACCAATCTTCCAATCAGATGTAGAGAAATTAATAAGGTGTTATATAATATATAATAACCCACGGTGGTGGGTTAGTATACAAATAATGAATGTTTATGAGTGCGATAGTATGAATTATATTTCATGAGTTGAAAGATTGAACGTTCTATTCAACGAGGCGAAGCCGAGTTGAATAGAATGTTTAAATCTTTCAACGAATGAAATATAATTCATACTATCGCACGAATGAAAAACATTCATTATTTGTTTTATATAACACCTTATAATTGTCTACCTTGATCTAGTCGTTGGTTAAAGTTGTGTTTTGAGGCCACGATGGTTCGTGTTTGTCCGTGTAGCGCAGCTCCATGGTTTGTCGTTTGCTCGATACGCGTTTACGTGCCTATTACGTACGATATGCAATGTACGGTCCCCAATTTGAGTCGCGGCATAGCTTGTACGTACTGCAATGATCGGTGACGTCATTGCCGTTGGTTAGTATATACTAACCAACGACCGTGGGTTAGTATATACTAACCAACGGTCGAGCACCACAATCTTGATGATAGTGCCGAATCACCAATGGCATGTGACCACCAGTCCTCCAATCATATGTAGAGAAATTAATAAGGTGTTATATAATATATACTAACCCACGGCAATGAGTCAGCGATGCATACCTATAAGCGCTACCTATAAGCTATGCTGCGTCTCAATAAATCACTGCAGCACTGGGAATCGTACATTGTTTCACCGACGTCAAGTGATCGGGCGTCTCTTTGGTTTTGAAGGGCAAGATCGCGCGTGTCTTTGGTTTTGAAGGACAAGCGTTCATTGTGTCACAGAAGTATCTATGGTAATGCCGTGCGCGTGTGCTGAAAATACGCTCACTGAGTATGTGTGTTTTGCCCTTCAGTGCCCGAGAATCCAACGCGCTTGACGTCACAAAGAATCCCTCTATATCAGTAGGCCTACATTAACGCGCAGTTAGAAAACGACAAACCATGGAGTTACTACACAGACAAACAGACAAACAAGACCGCCAAAACACAAATTTAACCAAAAAGTAGCAAATTATAAGGTGTTCTATAAAACAAATAATGAATGTTTTTCATTCGTGCGATAGTGTGAATAATTTCATTCGTTGAAAGCATCAAAGTTCTATTCAACTCGGCTTCGCCTCGATGAATAGAACGTTCAATCTTTCAACTCATGAAATTATTCATACTATCGCACTCATAAACATTCATTATTTGTATACTTACCAACGGTTGAGCACCACAATCTTGATGATAGTGCCGAATCACGCATGACATGTGACCACCAATCTTCCAATCAGATATAGAGAAATTAATAAGGTGTTATATAATAAAGCATATTGCATGCACGACCTAGAATTCGCAAACACGTGTAGATGAATTACGCGCGGATCTCACCGGTACACAAATCAGCTGTCTGCTTTGTTGGTGTAGGTTGCAACGATACGGGCTTGCCTCCATTGCAGAGAGCAATTTCTGGTAGGTGACGTCATATGCATACGGTCTATTACAAAGTAAGAACTAAATAATGAGTACGCTGTGGGTGTGTTGGCATTCAGGCTGTGTGCTTCACCGTGTTATTATTTGCAACCTGATTGAGATGGAAATAAACACGGTGCATATAGATGAAAAACGCGGGTTCAGCCGATGAGGGTTGGCAACATGATAATACCATAGAAGAACATGAACGTTTAAAAACGTCATTTTACTGCGCTGCCTACAATGCAACATGAATACCGCACCCTAATTAACAGTTTCGCAGAATGCTATAATCACCCACAGCAGTTCCTTACTGAACAATGTGCAAATGGCTTTAAAACAAGCCCACAATATAACCTCACTTATTTATATGTTATTCGAGGTCATCGCACTTTCGAATTGCTATATGAAAATTTCGAAAAAAAAATGCTAACTTATGATAGGCCTATCTCAGCCATTTTCTTTTTTCCAAGACTTTGTTTTTCGAAGAATTTGGACTACTGAAATAACGAATGTACCGTATTCAATGTCCTTGCTTATGGAACGCCAAAACGGTCACTGTATTTTGAAATCTGTTCAGATAATCTGCCGTCTGGGCAGATATTTTGCCTTCTGTCCAGGTATTTTGACGCCTTTTTGGTGCTTTATTTCATATTGCATTCTAGATAGATATTTCGTGGTCAAAAATCAAGTTTTGTTGTAATATTTGATGTATCTGAAGGCACCAAAATACTTTCGAAGTCAAAGTACTTCATACGGCAAAATACGTGTGACCGTTTTGGCGCAACCTTTGCCGAACAGGTCTCAAGTAATGTGCCGTTTCCATGTATTTTGTCGTCTCCAGCTACATCGTTGGATATTTATGTAAAATGAATAAGCATGACTTAAAGGGGAGACTAGATTAAAAAAAAACATTTGGAGAAAAAATGAAAATAATGTTACCAAATACCGTCTATTAAGAATATTGGCCTATCATTCATATTGTATGACAGATCCATAATGGAGGCACCAGTACTTACGTACACACGGTAGGGGACACTGAAGCAGGTGGTGTTTATTCTTTCCATTAGGGGAAGAGGGTGTGCTGCACATCGATCTAGTATACGCCTCATCGAGCTCGTCATCCAATATATACTGAGTACTCAGGCGCATTTTGCGTGCATTCTTAGCAGCTAATAGACCGATCACATGTAGGCTACAATAGCCGATCCAGGATATTTGAATGGCGGTTTGTAAAGGGGGTAGCCGTACATCGCCAAAGCGACGTTAATATTACCATGAAAGGGGCTGGGGTCAGAGAATTTTGCGTTTCAAAACCTGTGCAGAATATGAATTCTAAAACACAGTCTTGTGGCTACAGCTATAGGCCTATGTATATAAGTGTCTACACAAGGGTGGGACAGCAAAGTTTACAATAACACACGTATGTGCAATCATGAACCCGAAGGTTGTTTACATAATGTCATTGGTTAAACTAACCTTTACAGTTGCAGTTGATCACATGTCAAGAGGGGGAATACTGAATAGCTTTCACAAAAGTGTAGCCTGGGACATGACCTTTACCAGAAAAATTAGAACACGAAACCCTCAGCGGGTGGGGACCGGGCACGCTTAAGGGCACGGAAAAGTTTTGATCCTATATGCATACAGGGGAAATGGGGGACCCCATTAAGCATAGTTTCTCTTATTTTTGCTAGTAACGCTATTAATTACTCATGGCCCATCGCTTATTTGGTGTGTAGATGAACAATCCACCCTGAAGCCCCCAGAATCAACAATCCCAGCTCTCTGCCTAGTCGGTCTGAACCATGCCTTTTAAATAGTGTCAAACTGGGACTTTTGTGGCCTATCCAATGTAATTTGAAGAAGGTTAAAAGAACCATTATAATGCTCAAAATTTTCAAAATACCTCAGAGCTTAAACCTTTGACCTCCACCAAAAATAAATGTTCTTCCCTATTGGTATGACAAAGCTACATACCAAATATGAAAAGTGTTCGTTATTGTTATCTTGAGGTATCGTGTTTACAAGTCATTTACAAGGTTTTCGCCTTTTAACCTTCGGTGACTTAAAATGACCTTTGATCACCACCAAAACAATAGGGTTCTTTCTTACATCATAAAAAATCTATATACTAAATATGAAAAGTGTCCATCTTTGCTATCTTGATATATCCTGTTTACAAGCTTTTCGGTTTTTTACCTCTGATGACCGCAAATGACCTTTGACCACGGCCGAAAACAATAAGCTTCTTTCTCTTATTATGACACATTTATATACCAAATGTGAAAAATGTCCATCATTGCTATCTTGAGATATCGTGTTTACAAGGTTTTCGGTTTTGACCTCTGGTGACCTCAAATGACCTTTGACCGTCAACAAAAACAGTAGGCTTCTTTCTTTTGACATGTCTAATCTATATATCAAATATGAAAAGTGCCGGTCATTGCTACCTTGAGATATCGTGTTTACAAGCTAAGTGTCACTTACACACACATACCTGTTTATGGCGCCAATCGGGGACGTAAGTTAAAAATGCGCCAATCGGGAAAATACCTCAAATTGGCCTTGAAATTTGAGGGCGCATATCTGACACTTCATCTGAAAAGAAATGGCGATATCTCTAGTTTGAGGGGTATCCCCAATTCTCGGGTTGTATACCTTCCATTATCCCCGATTCACGCCAAAAACATACCCATACTAACTCCTGGATCAAAATACACACAAATTATATACACAATGAGAACAATGAACTGCGAATTGGGGAAGTACCTCAGATTGGCTTAAAATTTGAGGGCGCATATCTGACACCACAATTTCAACGATTTTAGGCAATCTACAAATGGGGATATTCCCAGTTTGCTGGGTATTCCCAATTCACGGGTGTGTGTGATTCACGCCAAAAACATACAGTACCCAAACACACACACACACACCCACAACCACACACACGACATCACCATCGCATAGATTCATTGCCTGACTTCGACAAGGCATCAAAAATTCTTGGTATTGTTGTAGTTTCCCACTCATTTTAATTCATTACTCATTGAATTATGGACAATGATCGAGATTCGGGAGTGAACGAACTTGTGTTCCATACGTATACTGCACTCTGTTACTACTATGCCCCGTATACTACATGGAGCAAAGTACTAACGGAACATAGTATGTTGGGCCTTATTGAGGACTAAGCTAGGTGTAGCCTACATACAGGAGGCACAAAAAATTTTGGGTCACATAAACATTAGGTATACACTGAAGGCAATGAATTATGCTCTTGATGAAAGTCAGCCCATCCATCATACATTTCGTACGCAGTTTCCAACACAAGTACATTCACTATATATCTTGCAATTGGTATTTGGGCACTTTTTAAATGATAGCACATTTAACCTGCTCAATTCTGTATCTGTTGTAGGCTAAGCTAAGCTTAGTCTAGCTTTGCCCTTCCTTTACACATCCATTTGATGTATGTAGTATGAACATTGAAAGCTTTTTGTTTTTGAACATAGCAAAAAAAGAAAAAAAATTCAGATAACCCTAAACGCGTATATATTGGTTGTACCGTACCTTGACTTGATCGGTGCCTTAAGTTGGCCACTGCATACACAAAACTTCTGATAGGATAGGCAGGAAAAAGTTTACGTTCAGAAAAAAATTAAATGCACCTTAGATACAACAAGCATTAAGTCCACTGATCAACTCAGTTATAAAATTTTATGTACTCCATGATACATTATGTTTTTTTTTCTTTTGGTTTCGACAAAAGAGACGTTGCATTCAAAATGGCGTGTATATAAGTGTGTTTGCGATACTTTGCTTGTTAAGACGATATCTCAACAAGGAAAACTCTGACAGTTCTCAAACTTGGTAAATAGGTGCCCCATATTAAGAGGAAGAACCCTGTTGTTTTTGGTGAGGTCAAAGGTCATCTGGGGTCACCAGGGGTCAAACTTTGAAAACTTTGTTAAAACGATGCCTAAAGGTAGGAAGCTTAAATAAATGTCATACCTAATATGTGGATGCCTTATGGTGAGAAGAAGAACCCTGTTGTTTTATAGTGGAGGTAAAAGGTCATCTGGGGTCACCAGAGGTCAAAAAGCAAAATTTGTAAAGAAGTCCCAACATCATTATCTGGGGTCATCAGAAGTCAAACAGCAAAATTTCCCAAGATCTTGATCTGGGTCACCATAGGTCAAAAAGCAGAATTCCCAGGGTCAGATATGATCACAAAACTATTTTCCCATCACGTTAAGATAGCATTTGAACAGTGGCTGAAATAAATGGGAAAAAAGGCATTATAAAGAATAAAACACAAGTCATGGAAACCTCGATGCATTTTTGCATTCTGGTTTTAACGAGAAAATCACTAAACGATAAATTAGGAAACAATTTTATAATTTCCTTTCTTTTTTTTTCCACAGATCACTCATCAGCCTTCACTTTTCAATTTCTGTACTCATTTCCATGTCACAAACAAGGCTAGGAACACACTTATGTTGTACCTTTAATTGCTTTTACTCGAATGCATTCACTAAAGTTTGAAATATAAACAAATAAAGTTTGGTCTTTTTTGAAAAACAAAGTTTGACTGTTTCAGAACTATTTGATGTATACACAACAAAATGGGAACCTGTAATAATTGTTTTAGCAATATGTATAAAACATAATGAAATTCACAACGCATATACATTTCATGATAAGGAACACATGTCACTATTTAAACAATCACAGAACAAACATACACACTTAATAGCTGATTTTATCCATTTGATATTTCTGTACCAAAATGTTTATCTCTCAAAAACCTGATTTACATCCTAAAAACCATTACAACAACCATGTTATACAGGCCTCAAATCATCAAGGCTCAAATTGTTATTCAGCTAATAAAAGAGGAAAGCAATGTTCTTGTATATCTCTTACATTAATTTTGTATGCATCTACACTAGTAACTGTCATAACTAGCCACCTCTTAGATTGTATACTTAATAAAGGAGATAAGTTTATTGGCACAGTAAGTCAATCTTTATTGCAAGCAAATCAGCTTCATCCAACTGAATTGCTTTCCACAAATGATTTGCCAAAGCAAGTCTATGCTAACTTAGAATTTCCCCTAAAATTATATACCCCCCAAGTGTTTATTGTAGAATAAATAGTTCTGAAACATCTATCTTAGTATGCTTTAAAGATGCCATGGAGCAAGCTATGTACAGTTCCACATTTCATATATTAGTCATTGGACAGTTTATGATAACAGTGCATAAATCAAGTAAAGGAAGAATTGGAGTATTTGATTCTCACAGCAGGAATTCCAAAGGGTTTCCATGCTCAAATGGTACTGCCAATTTAATTTGTTTTCAAACAATTGATCAATACATTGAAGTTTTACATCACCAATTGGGATAAAACCTATATCAGTAGTGTAATAACGTCGGAAGACCGGTAGGGGAGTGGTAAAAGAACAAGAATCCAAGAACGGAAACCAGACAGAAGGGAGGACACTTACAAATCTATTCACAACTCAATCAACTCAAAGATTGCAACGACAGAACGTGATACAAGAAAACTTACAAAACCAATACAATACAACAGTAACTAACATAACAATTTAAAGTATCCATTGTATTGCACAGCTGGCTTCTTAGCCCGAAAGATAATATTCCCTTTTGTTTTTGAAATGATATCCCTTTATGTAAATATTGAATACTGGAATTAAATACATAGAATAGAATGCTTTCATCCTTTTAAATTGCTTTGACCTTTTTCCTAAATTTCTTGTCATATAACTTAGGCGGCAGCCGATACAATTTCTTAATGTACCGAACATACTTATCCTAGTTCATAATCTGTTACTAGCCATGGTGATAACCGTCTGACCCGGGTAGACTTACAAACGGGGAAGGGGCTTCCCGAACCACTTGGTTCACTTTCTACCCCCTCACTATTTTCTTGTAACTCCCCAAATGACAGAAAGCTGCTTGAATCATTAGATACCAATGTTTGAAGATTACCAGTGCTTGGGATCAGTTGTCTACGTGCCATTTACGACCGTCGCTTGTGATATACACCTATCTGAAAGCCTTTGTCGTATCTAGATTGGTTTGCTGAAATTGGAATCTCTTTTCAACCCGGGTTGTGGTTTCTTTATTCTTGTCACAAAAATTCTTGTAATAATCCTGAGTTCCCTTTGCTGTATCTCTCAGAGTAGGTGATTCACATAATACCTTGCCTTGATTAAATCCTACGACATTGACTTTGGCTTGCATTTCATGACGGGGAAAATCCTGTGGAGGCGTGCGGTGTTGCTCTGTATGCGGCTAAGTATTCCGTTATCGTCATTTTCCAAGGCTTACCAGTATTAATACATGTCTGGACCCAAGACTTCAATACACCATTGAATCTTTCCACTCCACCATTGCTTTGGGGGTGGTACAGTGAACAGTTATGATGTTTAATATCACGAAAACTCAGAAATTCATGACTTACAAATGTGTTTCCCATTATCTTCAGAAATCTTATCACTACACTTCTAGTAATAGACGCAGTGAAACAAACTTCGAGCCACTTACTATAATAGTCTAGAGAGAAATTGCGAACCTGCACTCTGGAGTAGCCCTTAAAAATGGAGACTCGCTATATCTAGAGCTACCTTTTCCTACGGTCGAGATGAAAACTCAACCGGCTGTAACGGTGATTTGGATATATTAATCGACTTATCATTGGTATGGCAAATTACGTACACAACCTTTTACTAGATCTTCAACTTGTCTGTCCAATGACCATCAGTACAACTGTCTTAGCAACTGTTTCGTACGAGTAATTCCTTGATGTAACTCATGAGCAATAAGTAACAATGAAGAAGTCAAACTTCATGGAACAACAATTTTGTCGTTACGCATAACGATACCATCACAAACACATAATTCATCTTTAGACCTTGCGTATGGTTTGACAATTTCTTTTTCGTAATAACGTGGCCACCCTTCCGTAATGTAACGAGTGAGAATTTGCAAGGCTTTATCTTACGCACTTCTTGTTTCAAATGGTCTAATGTAATAAGCCTGACTTGTGCTGACAAAGCTACGTTGCAAATGATTTCATCTCCCTTATCATACTTTGCTACACTAGCAGTTGCTGGAACCCGGGATAAAGCATCAGGCAAAACATTAACCTCTCCCCGCTGGTATGCAACCTCAAAATTGTACTGTAATAACCTTTAAGACCATCTTGCCAGTCGTAATGACTGCCTCTCTGGCGTCTTTGAAAATAGTGCAACAAGAGCCTTGTGATCCGTCCTCAGAGTAAATTTACGTCCCCAAAGATGAGTGCTTCATCTCTTACAAGCCCAAACACATGCTATTGCTTCTTTTTCTACTATTAAATACTTACTTTCTTTCTCGGACAGAGTCCTCGAGGTAAATTCTACCGTTTTCCCATTTTTTTTTCATTTGTGTAAGTCTAGCCCCTAAGCCATAATCAGAAGCATCACAGGTTGCGATAGTTTGTAGATTCTGATCGACACTTCAAAGTACCTGTTTTTCGCATATCATTTCTTTCAATAAATTGAAACTTCCATGGCTTCAGTAGTCCACAAGAAGCTCTTCTTTCTGAGAATTCGTCTTATTGGCGCTAAAACTGTAGCCAAATTTGGAATAAATTTGTAAAATACCCTGCTAACCCTAAAGAAAGACCTTAGAGATTTCTCATTCCTAGGCACCGTAACATTTGTAATAGCCTGGTATTTACCATTCATTTTGATACCATGGTCAATCAACCTAAGACCTAAAAATTTCAGCTTTCTTTGAAAACTCACACTTCGACTTATTCAACTTAACATTATACTTTGTAAGTCTATCAAACACTTTTTTTCAAATTTACATCATGCTCTTCTTGTGTAGCTCCCCACACAATAATATCATCTAAGTAAACTTGTATCTTAGGTAGACCTGCTAAAATAATAGACATGACTTCTTGATAAACTGATGGGGCGGAAGCTAGCCCGAAGCATAATCGCTTGTACTGGAAAATGCCGCTGTGCGTAATAAGTCCTGTAAGGCTCGTAGAGTCCGGATGCATTTCTAATTGATGATATGCCTGTTTCAAGTCTAGCCTAGAAAACACTTTTGCATTCTGAAATTCTGTCATCATTTCATCAATATTAGGAAGTGAAAATTTATCTGGATTAATTGCCTTGTTCACTTCCCGTAAATCCACAAATTCTTCTCTTTCCAGTTAACAACAGTAGGCGGTATCCACTACGAAGTATCTACTTTCTCTATCATGCCCTGTCCTTCTAATCGTTTCAATTCTCATGACACTTTTTCTCTGACTGCAAAAGGAAGTCTCCTCAGTTTCTGCTGTACTGGGTTATACGTTCTCTTTAACTTTTACTTTGTGCCTGAACCCCTTAATCGGACCTTGACCCAAGGAAATTTCTTCTCTACGTGGGGATTGGCTAAGCGTTGTACAGGTGCCTTCCACTGTATTGCAAGATAAGGTTGAGCCTGCGATATTAATAGGCAATGTTTGAATTATGTCTCTACCTAACAAATTGGACCCTCTATCAGTTACACAAGTGTCACCACTGGGGGTCTTACCTTGGTATTCATCTAACGCTCTGAAACAGCCAATAATATCAATTATGTGCTGGGTGTATGAGGAAAAAGTGCAGTCCCTTGGCGGAGGTACTAATGCCTGACAGAGAAAATGCTTATCAAATAAGTCCTTCCCTAGAATTGTCACACCGGAACCCGTGTCTACTTGCATTGAAATAGGTACCTGGTTTATTAATACGTCACACGACATTGGACGAGACGCTAAATTAGTTGAAACTGCAAGCGCAAAATTTGCTTCTTTCGGCTTCCTTCTCAGCTTCCGTTCTATGTAAAGAATCGATAGAACTTTCCTTTGGAAACAAATTAACTTCACGTATTTGGTTGTGTTTTGCCCCTGTAGTGGACTTCTATTCCTTGCAGGTTTCCTTTTGTAGCCCGACACACTCTGGCAAAATGTCCTATCTATCTTTTTACAATTTCCACACTGTTCACCATTAGCTGGGCATGTGGGGTCGTTGGTTAAATGACGACTGGAGTTGCAACGATAACAGCGCCGTCCGTCTGAAAAATTGCTAGAGTTATCTTGCTTCCTAGCAGTTGTAAAGTATGCTGATTTGCCCTGCCTGTTCGACTTCTGTTGAAAAGCAGCATTCACCGGGTTTGAACAATTCGTCCCCTTTTTGCGTACTGACACATCTCCAAAAACCGAATTTCACAAATCTGTGGTGTTTACATTTCACACAGTGAAGAATATTATCTTAGTTGGAAGTCTTTTGCTTAATTCAAGGGTTTATATGTTTCAAATTGTAGAAAATAAAATATGCTACAATGTCATTTCAATTGTTTTATAAAGTGTCAAAATTTCTCCAGCGAGGAGTCTTTCCTCGAATTAGTCTTTTCCATCAGCTGGTCTCGAATCATTTCATCATGTTTCTGTCCAAAATCACAGGACTTGACCAATTTTCGTTAATTAGATATGAAACCGTTTATCGACTCACCCTGGCCTTGAGCTCTTTGTTTAAATATGTATCGTTCTGAAACAACGTTCACCTTATGTGCAAATCCTTTCTCTAATAATTCCATAGTATAGTCGTATTCATTCTTCCCTTCAGCAGGCTGGTCATTCTTTCCTTGCAAAAGTTGAAAAAATTCTTTGAACTTCACAGCCCAAGCAATGTTAAAAAATACTATTGCTTGCTTCCGACCTGGGCAAAATTTCTCACCGTTAAGGCCCTATAAATAAACTTGAAATGTCTTCTTCCACAGCTCCAAGGGTATAGTAGGCTCACCAGGGCTGGCCAAGAACGATGCCGGTTGCGATAAATTTATTTAAGCCAAAAGTCGCGTAAAACTTTTACCTTGTCGCCATGTTATAATGTAGGAAGTCCGGTAGGGAAAGTGGTAAAAGAAAACTAATCCAAGAACGGAAACAGAACGAAGAGTACTTACAATATCTATTCACAACTCAATCAACTCAAAGACTGCTCCGATAGAACGTGATACAAGAATACTTTTAAAACCAATACAATAGAATAGTTATTAGCATAACAACTTAAAGTATCCATTGTTTTTCACACCTGGCTTCTTAGCCCGAGATATAGTAGTATCAGTTTTGCAAACACCATCACATGATCTTAATTTGGAACGATTTCAGCCTTTAACATCATACCTGAAATTTCAGACTTCATAAGACAGACTTCCAAACAGAACAAAACACAAGAAAAAAATAATCAAAGAGAGAAGATAAAAATGCGAACAAGACAAAAGAAAAGAAAAGGAAGAAGGAAATCAAAGGAAGGAGAACAACATCTAAGCCCAACGACAAATAAATGTAATTTTGAAACTTCTATAAAAATGTAAATCACCCAATCTGTCAAAGCAACACACCAAAAGAACAAAATCCTAATCTAAAATTGATGAATACTCAGCTCGCAAAAAGTTGCGGAGAAAGGAGTATAATAAGCAAAAGATAAGTCCAAACAAAGAAGCAAAGAAATAACTTACAATACACAATGCAACCATAATCTATCAAAACGATATAGCAGTTCTTCTGTGCTACAATAAAAGAAATGGACCAACGTATGTTTGTGCATCATGTCATCAGACATGGTTCAAACATTCAGTTAAAAAATGTGATTCCTCAAAATCTGCTCAAAATACAACAATGTTGCATGAATGCAGAACACAATTTGTTCTCGTTGATGGTGCAGAATGGATTTGGAATGCCTGTTCTGCTTTACAAAAAAAAAATCAGATCCCAAAATTATCAGTAAAAAATCATGGTGAATTCGTACCTAAACCACAGGAACTTCAACTTTTTGAACAAGAGGAAAGATTAATATCCCCAAGAATTCCATTTATGCAACTTAAAAAGTTGCCTAGAGGTACACACATACATGGTAATGTTGTTGATGTTCCTGTAGATATCATGCCAACCATCACAGCATTACCTAGAAATTTACTTGAGACAGAAACAATTCCAAATAAGCTAAAGAGAAGACTTTGTTACAAACCAGCTGCATATACTGAAAATGTAAGACCACCAAGAATACACAAGGATCTGCAATGGCTAATTCAAAACGGCACACTATTCCAAAAATAACAGATAGAAATAAACTACTGATGGAATCATGTTGATTATCAAGAAAATGTGAATGAATGTGATCATAAAAATACAAGAAAAAGATAACAACAATAGTACAGAAGACTTTGAAAACTTTGATAAAATAGATGAAAATCATGTTGGAAACATGGGCACACTACTGACAGAGGCAGAGAGCGATACAGATAACGTATTATCCATAGCACCAGGAGAAAACCAATAGCCGTTGTCATTTTTTGTGATGCAGATGCAGAATATTTATCTTTTCCAACAATATATTGGGGAGCCAGGAAGCCAAGATCCCAAGTACCAATTTACTATACAGAAATGTGTAAATGTGAAATTTGATTTTTGACATTCGAGTGAAAACTGAATGTGTACCAAATTTATTTTTCAAACAAAAAATACAAATCAAACAAATAAGAGAAAATGCTTCACTAGCAAATAAGGCGTTGTAAATTGAAAGGAAAAAAATTGACAGCCTCTGAAATATTAGACAAGGGTATGCAAAACCATCTTGTGAATCTAGATGAGGGTTATCATATCTTTAGATCAGTGAGAGATTCTCCTTCATACCTGCAAAAAAATTGATTGCAATGATAAGAAAACTAGGATATCCTACTTACTTTGTCTTGTTGTCAGAAGCAGATACTAGATGGCTGGATGTGCTAAAAATTCTTGGAAAAGTGCTTGACAATTATGACTGCACTGAAGATCAATTGCAAGCTTTGGACTGGGAGAGGATGACCAGAGTTTTAAAATCAGATCCTATTACATGTGTTAGATTCTTTGATTACAGATTATAAGTATTTAAAACAGATGTTCTAAAATCAAACTTGCATCCTTTTGGAAAAAATCAACGACTCATTTGTTCGCATAGAATTTCAGCAGAGAACATGCCCATATAATGTTCTGAACAGAAAATGCCCCCAAAATAGCATACAGCAATCCACAAGAAACAACTTCACTTGCTGATAGTTATATTTCATGTTAAAATGGTGTTCCAACAGCTGCAAAAAGCTTTCTGCAATTACAGTTCGAAGACATGTAGGAAAGGAGGAAAAGCAATTTGCAGATTTGGCTTCCCAAAGCCACCAATGAATGAACCTACATTAATAGAACCACTGCATAACATACGACAGATAACGTCAACACATTCAGAAAAATTGTCAAAATGTTATTAAAGTGCTTGGAGTTTCTAAAGAAGTATTAGATACTTCATACGAAAAATTCCTTAAGCAATTTAATCTAACACAATCTGAATAAATAACATATTTTCAGTCAAGCGTGCAATCACTTACAGTATTTCTCAAAAGATCTCCTAGAGAGATAAGAACAAACCCTTAATGAAAAACCTCGTAGAAGTTTACGGTGCAAATCATAATATCCAATTTGTAACAGACCCATATGCGTGTGCAGTATATATAGAGGCTTTTATGAATAAATCACAGTTGAATTAAGTGTTCAAGAGGCTGCCTATCTATTACTTTAATTACCAGTAACAAGAGCTTTAAGAAATGTCACATTTATAAAGACTTCTCCATTGCAGGATAGAAAATTTCTTTTGAAAAGCAAGGAGAAACTTGAAAACTATCAACTATCATAGATGAACGGGACAGAATTGTACTTTCAGCAGAACAAGTCGAAGAAGAAGGTAGACAACCAGGACCAACAGACTGTCACGAAATGGCATTTTACCTACCTCAATCACATAGTCATGAAATGTATGATATTTCAACAGACTTGGGGTAACAAACATCTTGTTTTATACAGGACAATTTATGCTTTAGAATTCCTGATAATGAATTCTTGGATTTGATTTTAATGCAAAACAAAAAACAAACAGAATTCTTTACACATGTAATGCAGACACTTTCAACAAATCTAGAACAATTACATGTTTTTCTTACAGGAATCAGTTGTCATTAAAGTAATTTACCAAGCTTTACATCGTTTACTCAACTCCATAGAAGGGACAAATCCTGAAAATTGTACAGTACTTACGTGTGCACCAACAGGAAAAGCAGCATTCAATATAGTTGGAATGGCAATATATTCAGCTCTTCAGATATACCCAAATCGTGGATTCAATTATAAGAAATTAGATTCTGACAAACTGAATTCTCTTTACGTAAAATACAAACAACTTAAATAAAATTCACAACCATTTAGTGGAGTACATGTTATTACAGTTGGTGACCTCTCTTAACTAAACACAGTCATGGATGGTAGGATATTTGAAGATCTTGAACAGAGTATGGACCATTTGCATCAAATTTATGGAAAAATTTATTTTCATTACATGGCCTCACAGAAATAATGAGACAAAAAGATGATGAACAATTCGCACAGTTACTGAATCGTTTGAGAGAAGGATAAGACATTCAAAAATTGAAAAAATATCAGAATATTCACCAACAACACTTCCATTGTCTGCACCATTTCTATATCCTACAAATGCATTAATTGACAGACACAATACACAAACATTTGATAGGGCATACAACCTTAAAGTCAAAATAACAGCAATGGATTCTATAACAAAATCTGTTAAAGAACAGCTAAAACAATGCATTCCTGAAACAATGAACAAAGCAGCAGGCCTAATGAAAGCTCTGTCAGTAGCAGTAGAGAACAGATACGAAGTAGTGGCAAATATTGATGTAAAAGGTGGACTTACAAATGGATCTGCATTTGTTTTGAAATATTTTCAATACCTTGAGAGTGATAACCTCAAACCAAGTGTTATTTGGGTCAAATTTGACAACCCCCAAATTTGGCAAAGAAACAAGAAAAAACACAAGCATTACTATCAACAAGAAATAAACAGAGACTGGACCCCTTTATTTGCGATATCACGAATCATTTTAATAACAAGGAGAAAAATAATGGTCACAAAGCAACAATTTCCGCTACGTCCGGCAACAGCAAAAATAATTTGCAAATCACAAGGGGACACAGTGCAAGAATTAGCTATACATATTGGTGCAGCAACACTACCATATCCAAATTATGTCGCATTAAGCCGTGTAAAAACGCGAAATGGACTCCATATTGTCCATCTGAACGAATCAAAAATGAAAACATCAGAAGAAGTCAAATATGAAATGGAACGAATTAGACAAAACTGTCCACGTAACTTATGCTATACTCCAATGTAAAAAGTTACTACAACTGGTTTAAAACTGACATTACAAAACGCTCGTTCATTACACTGACACACCAAAAACATTGCGACAGATCAGAACATGAGAAGCTCAGATGTAATTGCTATTGTAGAATCAAGGTTACAATCTACCGACAGTTCAACCCTTGTAAATCTGGATACATATACCTGGGTCAGAAATGATCAACCATCAATTACCATCACAAGACCATACCATGGACAAGCCATTTACGTCAAAAACAAACATGAATACACAGTCAATGACATATACACTACACCATTAACAGAATCTACAACAATTACTATTTCTTCTAATTACAATACACGAAAATCTCTCATTTAAAAATCACCATCTTGTTCATTAGAACAGTATTCTCAATTCATTCATAATCACCTACATGTTATTATGAACACAAATTGTGATAATTGTGATAATGGGGGATTTAAATTTCAATCTTCCCAGATAGTACAATAACTTTGGGCCAACACTGGAAATTGGTTGGCCAAACGGTTGTGCTAATGTTATATGAATGGTTGAGTGCTCATCGGGAAAAGGTTGGACCTACAATTAATTTTATATTGGGCCAACAGTTTGCCGACACTCTAAAAAAAGTTGATTAAAAAGGGTTGGGTAAAATTCAAAGTGCCCAACCTGGGCAGTTTGGTAACCAACACAGTGGCAATTCAGATTAACCAAGTGGGTTGGTTAACCGTCAGATTGGGTTAAGTCCATCTCCCTCGCAATATTACTCAGGTTGGTTAAAGTGAACTGATTTGCGCGCCATACGCCTAGCCCTTTACCCAGCACTGGTTAAATGTACCGCCAATTAATTCTTTCAATAAGAACTATCTCTAAATTTTTACATTCACAGTTAACATTTTGCAAAACGTTTACTTACACTGTGGGAATTTTTGCTACGACAATTTGAGAAAAGTGCATGTTAAAATGCTGTAAAATTCTATTGGAATACCAGGTTTATATACCTATCCTTTGAATGGAGCATTCCGAATTTTTCAAAGGAAATTTGTGTTTATCCTTTATTGCAGGTCTAATTGAAATAAATTGAAGCTGGCAATGGTGAATTCTTGCAGAAAATTATGTTTCTAAGTTGTACAATACAACATAAAGAAGGAGAAATTGAAACATCGTGAAGAAAATTGTATTATTAATCGTTAATAATATCAAACAAGTCTCACTGAATATATATAATAGCCAAACCAGAACATTCAATTAAAATCCTCCTACTTTCAAAAGTGGCTAGCATTGGTTGTTTAAAAGTCCTGGGTAGGACGTTAAACTGCACCCGGTTGTGGAGCTTGTTAAAGCGTGGGGATAATGAGGTTACCCTTTGCCACAACTGCCTCCGGGGCACCCTTGGGCAAGGTGCACCTGTATTTGCCCCGGTGCTTTTTAAGTGCTGTTGCCTTTGGGCGTAGTGCGTGGTGTTGCCTTCGGGCGTGGTGTTGCCTTTGGGGCGTGGTGTTGCCTTCGGGCGTGGTGTTTCCTTTGGGCGTGTGGGCTGATTGTTGGTGGTGTGTGGTTGTGGGGAGTTGTTTTGGGGTTGGCTGCAGTGGCAGTTGCTGGAGTTCGGTAGTGGCAAAGACTCTTTTGTTACCTATTGCACGGTATGTATAGTTTGTTTAGCATTTGTGTTTGTGACCCGTCATGGTTTTGTTTGGGTTTGGGATGATTCTTTAGTTTGCCAGTGCCTGTTTCTACGTACTTAAAAAGCTCCCTGGGTAGGACTTTAAACTGCATCCGGTTGTGGAGTTTGTTTAAACGTAGGAGTAATGAGGTTACCCTTTGCCACAACTGCCTCCGGGGCACCCTTGGGCAAGGGGCACCTGTATTTGCCCAGTGCTCTTTACGTGTTGTTGCCTTTGGGCGTTAGTGTTGCCTTTGGGCGTGGCGTTGCCGTCGGACGTGGTGTTGCCGTCGGACGTGGTGTTGCCTTCGGGCGTAGTGTTGCCTTCGGGCGTGGTGTTGCCTTCGGGCGTAGTGTTGCCTTCGGGCTTGGTGTTGCCTTCGGGCGTGGTGTTGCCTTCGGGTGTGTGGTGGATTTGACTGTGTGGTCTTTGTGGGACTTTGTTTTGGGGTTGTTTGTGGTGGTTGGGCTGGAGTGTTGTTTTTGGGTTGGCTGCAGTGGCAGTACTAAATATCAGTAGTAACAAAGACTCTTTTGTTCCTTGTTGCATGGTATGTGTAGTCTGTTTATCATTGTGTTCGTGATCCGTCAGGGTTTTTCTTTGGGTTTGGGATTATCCTTTAGTTTGTCAGTGCCTGTTTCTACGTACTTAAAAAGCTCAAATGTTTTGCGCAAAAGTTTTGCCCAATTGGTTTAGCAACATATTTGCTCAATTAGTTGGGTAAAATGATTGGGCAAATTTTTTGCCCAACTACTGAGTAAAACCGTTAACCAACTAAGCTGGGCAATAATTTACCCAATTCCGGTTAGGAGTCATACGGAACCAACGGCTGGGTAAATTTTTGCCCAGGTTGGGCAATCAATTTTTAGAGTGTACCAAAGGTTATGCCATTGGGCCAACGTTGGCAAATAAGTTGCCCAACTGTTAGTTCCAACATTTGGTTAACGTTGGTTAAATAAGAAGTGTCAACTATTAGCTGGCAAACATTTGGCCAACGGACTAGCTGGTAAACATTTGGCAGTTTTCAACGTTGGGCCAATAGCATTTCGCCAACATTTCACCAATTTTCATATCCAACAGTGCAAAGAATGCTTTGCACAACGTTGCACCAACAGAACTATGCCTCGCTTTCCGAAATTCTCCTAATTAATCGCTCATTATGGAAACCCGTAATGAATGTTCAGAGAAGTTACCTTCTACAAGTTTTAAAAGCTACCAGCATTGTTAGAGCTAGCTACTTTCAAAAGTAGTAGGATGTTTTTCCATCTCATTTATTTCACAATAAGTTTGCAAAAATTCGTAAACAATTTTTACAAAGGCTATATACAGATACAAGTATGGAAAAAGAAAACAATGTATCGGAAGCAGGTTAATTTTCCATTGGGTACAACAGAACCTTTATATAATATGCTAATTGTCACCTCCAAACAACATATCACAAACCACGAAGGCTTCTCTTAATTCCTCATATGAAACATAACGTTTAGTTTTACCACAATTGGTTCTCGAGGTACTATTTTCCACTTCTACAGAAAATTTAAATTTAAAAAAGAAATCATCAATTTTAGGGAGAGCATTGCTCTGCTTTTGCTGAAAAATATAAAATTTAACATTTTCTTTTTAGAAATCTGTACTGAAAATACTGTAACTTAACCTCTCTGACAGAGTACCACGGGCTTAAAAAAATGTTTTGCCAAGCATCATTACAAAATCTTAAGTTTTCACTCCATTTGGATAAAGCCTTTGGAGGGACAGAGACATTTTCCACCAAGTTAGATTAAACAAATTTGAAAATTCTTAGCATTTGGTTTATGGCATTGAAAAGGCTTTTACCTTTACTCGCACTAATGTGATTAAGATGGCGATAAATCTTCCAATCCATAGAAATAGCACAGACGATGTTTTTAAAAACATATGATAGTTTAAGACTTTTCCATTTTCCTGCAAAATATCTCTGACATACGTAACCCCTTTATCAAACAATGATTGATAGAATACGACTTCATTGTTCACTTTAATAGAAGAATTATTCCATATAATTTCATTCTCAAAACTACAACTTGGACTTTTTTGTGAAATTATATATGTCAACCAAGTATTACAGACATTGGCAATAAAACTATTTCTAATATCAGTGACGTCACTTGGATTACAATTACATTTATATAAGAGGGTTCCGCCATATCTGTGGAGGTAAAAGTCAAAAACCAGCTTCGGGTAATCTTGTGTGTTATCACTATATCTGCGAACCCATGTACATTTTAGACCGGCAATGAAGCTATCGATGTAAATGATATTTGAACCCCCTAAATAATAAGGACTAATAACAGTATTCCGCCTGGTTTTTTCTGGATTACCTGCCCAAATGAAATTGAAAATAGTGCCATTAAGCTCCTTTATAAAATGAGCAGGTGGATTGGGGAGAACAAGAAATAGAAATACTAACTGTGAAATAGCATAACTTTTAACAATATTCTTACCGACAGGTGTCAAATCTCTGGAAGACCAGATTTGTAAAAGTTTTTGGAAACGGGAAAATTGTGGAGGAAAATTTAGGGTAAACAAATCATCTCTATTGTTCGAAAAGGAAACGCCTAAAAGGTTTACCGGCCCAAGAGTTCAATTGATAGGAGAATCATCCAAAAAGAAATATAATGGAAATAATGGAAATATATTGCACTTGTCGTAGTTAACCTTCAAGCCTGAAGCAAGGCGGGAGCTTTCTGAAACATAATTAACTTCTTTAAAGGAACCTTCAGTACCATCTAGAAAAATAGTTGTGTCATCAGCATACTGCAATAATTTGATTTCACGATTTGAAACTGCAACGCCTCTAATTAGGTTATTTGCTAGAATTTTTTGAGAAAACACTACTCGAGCATAGCATCACTCGAGTCTAATTGAAGACTCTAGTCACCGAAAATGACTCGAGTCTCCTGTCGCGACTCGAGTCCTTCGACACGACTGTGATGTTTGTAAATACCCAATTCTGGACTGTGCACGTGCATGCATATAGCGAGGTAGAAGCGGTCGCAACACACAGTGCCCATGTGTAATCAATACCAGCACTGCATGCCTATGGTATAGTTGTCACTTGACAAACGGGCCGCGCCGGGCAGTTCGACAAATCCGCACTCACTGCTGCGGAAGCATGTCATATCAGACTATGTCAGTATGTACACATCATGCCAGGCATGGACCATTACGATCGCCAATCTCAGAGGTTCCGATTGAAAAACAACATGTTGCACAGACACATCTGGATGATTCTTGGTGTGGTTCAGGACCTTTCGTTGTACGGGATTTTTAATATGAGTCTGTTCATTTTTTCAGCTCTATAATAATTTTGTTGCCTCTGCGTAAAGAAGTACTCAATAAGATCCCCCTCCCCCAAATATTTTCAAAGCAAAATGTTTATCACCATCGATCTGTGTAAATTTACCGAATTTTTTAATTTTGTTTACATGCAAGTTGTAAGGCTCGAGAGGATCTTACAAAGTCTAAAAAATGCGATTTTTTCAGCGCGCTTCGCGCTCACCTACTCTGAGTTCTAGATCCCACATTTATAAAATTATTGTTCCAAAGTCCCAGCCTTTGGCAGTCCACACGGGTTTGCCCGCCCCCTCCTCCATTTTCAAAAATCAAATCCCGCTCCTGGTCGCTGTGGCCATTTTCATTTGTTATTGAAGGAGAGTTTATTTCCGAGAGGTGCACAGTGCTACTGCTAGGTCCTTGACCTCCTCGTTCGATAAAAGTGTATGTTACGCCATGGCCATCTGTGGATCATGAGGGGACGACATCTAACGTTGGGCCTACGTGGCAAAGTGAAAGTGAGATTGTGCCACGGCCAGCAGATATACATTAACATTGCTTGCCTGAGTAGTTATAGCATTCGTGTGTTGGGCCCAAGCTACGCGTGATACTTGGAATGTGCAGCGTACTCATGGCAAAATGCATGTAACGCGGATCCAAGGGGGGGGCCCCCCTTTTCGCCACATCAACAATAACAAATACGCTAAAATTAGCATAATGCCCCCCCCCCCTTTCGAAATGTCTGGATCCGCGCCTAACTATGATTATGTTATAGTGTGACTTGCGTTGATTTGTAGACACCAGCAACTGACTCGAGTTGACTCGACCAAAATGTCTGACTTGACTTGAAAATGTGCTTGACTTGACTTGACTTGAAAATGTGCTTGACTTGACTTGACTTGAAAATGTGCTTGACTTGAATTGACTTGACTTGAAAATGTTACGAATGACTTGACTTGCGACTCGACCACCGTTGACTTGACTTGTGACTCGACCTAAGGGTGACTCGTTACAACACTGACTTCCATACACAGGATAAAAAGATATGGGCTAAGTAGACAGCCTTGCCTTACCCCTCTGTTAAACATAAATTCCCAGAAGAGTAACCATTATTACAAACACAAGAATTGCCATTGCGATAAAATTACCTTATCCAGAAATCAACGAGAAAAAGAAGCCTAGTTTTGTTTTCTCTTGACAGTACTGAATAAGATCTAACCTGAATCTAATGTTTTCCCCTAGAAATTTCCCATTCATAAAACCAGTCTGGTTGAACCCAATAACAGAAGGCAAGACAGTCTTTAATAGATTTGCAGTGGATTTTGCACCAATTTTATAGTCTGAATTTAATAGGGTGATTGGCCTGAGATTTTTCAGAAATTTTGTGTCTTTCCCAGGCTTCGGGATAAGGGTTATAATTCCTCGCCGTTGCTCAGGAGAAAGCTCTAACCTACTGTAAAGCATTGTTTAAGGCGTCTACAACCAGCTGGCTAATTTAATACCAAAAACGCTTATAGAAGTTAACCGATAGACCGTCACTGCCCGGTGAGACTTATTCAGTGACATACCATTCAAAGCAGTGTGGCACTTATCAACGGTTAAAAGCCCATCACAAAACTGGGAAGCATCCTCCCTCAGACAACTAATTTTCCAAGAAAAGATCATCAAAGAAGTCACCTGGATTTACATTCTCGGAAGTGTATAAAGTATTGCAAAACATTTTCAATTCGTAAAGAATACTTTCACGGGAGGTAACAATAACACCATCACCACGACTGATGCAGCGAATAACATTTCGAATTTTATTTCGTTTTTCAAGATTTAAAAAATCCCTGGTGTTTTCCCCCCGCTTCATCCCATCTTGCCCTAGACCGTACCAAAATACCTTTCAATTTTTAATCATAAAGATGATATAGTTTATTCTGCGGCTCTTTTAAATTAGCATAAGTCTTATCACACCATTCATGAAAAAGTAATTTTTCAAGCAAACTTATCTTCTCTAACAGATCCTTCTCCTCATGGCGTTTTTTGCTTGCTCTTTCTTTACTATACGTAATACTTTCAGATCGAATTTTGAACTTAATAAAATTCCATCTAACGGAAGGGTCAAGGTGCAACGGAGCACTAATTTCTCTAGAAATAATTTCTGTAATTTGTTCAATATAAATATGATCATCTAAAAGAGAATTATTGAATTTCCAAAAATCAGGGCCTCTTCTGTAGACAAAAGAATTAAATGATAAAGAAACAATAGAATGATCAGAACGCAATCCAGAGAAAAAAAAATATCAGAATGAACATTGACGGCAAGTTTTCGGGAGATAAGAAAGAAATCAAGACGACAGTATATCCCAGGAGTGACATTGGAACGCCAAGGAAAATACTTCAATCAAGGATTTCTTTCACGCAAAATGTCCACTAAATCAAAATAATTCATTACTTTAATAAACTCATCTCTGGTATGGAAATTAGTACGTCTATTACCATTTTGCTTGTCTAGGTCAAGATTAAAGACAAAGTTAAAGTCGCCTCCAATGATGATATTGTCACAATGAAAATTACTTAATAGTGGAACAAAAGATTGATAAAACATTGGGCATCAACGTTTGGACCATAGACACAAAGTAAGGTAAAAATACAATTATGAACCTTTAAATCTAATATAATATAGCGACCAGCATCATGAACATCCATTTTAATGATATCAAACGACAAGGTAAGCTTAAAAAGAATACAAACACCACGGCTAGCAGTATTGCCGTGAGAAAATACAGCCTTTCCGTCCACTCATTTTGCCAGTACCTAGACGCCCTGTGGTCAGAATGTGTCTCTTGTAAAAAACAAACGTCAAACTTAAAGTTATGCAAAAAAGCAAACGCAAAGCGCCTTTTGTTCTGTTGTCTAAAACCTCTTGCATTATATATACATATACTAAAATCAACTACCACCATTTATTAAAACGAAGTAGGATTTTAATTGAAAATTCCTATATAAATGAATTGATTTGGTTTGGGTAAACTTATATATAGGGTGCTTTTTACGTGCTCAAAAACGGACACGGCCAGACGGCGTGAAACAACATATCTTGTCGACAACCAAAAACCAAACACTAACACCACCCTCCCCAACAAAAACACTAACATAGCTCCAGAAGAGCCACAGACACCCAGAACATGAACACCAAAGCCCCAAAACGCAAGGGAAAAGCGACCCGAAAACAACCAAACCGAAAACAACTGACGAAACCACAGAAAACACCCCAAAGGGTCACGACCTCGAAGAGACACCGTACAAGAGGGCCTACCTGTCATATTTACAGTCTATTTACAAACTATTTACACTTTATACACTACAACCAAACCCAAACAAAACGTGCGGAAGAGATCGAACGAGCCCTGTGGGGAAACAAGCACGTCCGCTCTCCCCGGGGACCTGGGCATTTATAAAATGAATTGATCCGGTTTGGATATTATATATACAGCGAAACTTGTTTGTTATTTTTAATGATTAATAATACAATTTTTTTCATGATATTTCAATTTCTCCTTCTTATATTGTATTGTACAACAGAAACATGACTTCCTGCAAGAATTCACCATTGCCATCCACAATTTATTTCAATTAGACCTGCATTAAGTGATAAACACAAATCTTCCTTGAAAAATTAGGAATACTTCATACAGATGAAAGGTATATAATTTGGTGTTCCAATAGAATTTGACAGCATTTTTAAACATTTTCCTCAAATTGTCTTAGCAAAAATTCTCAAGGTGTAACTGAACGTTTTGCAAAATATTGGCTGTGAATGTAAAATTTAGAAATAGCTGTTATTAAAAGAATTATGAGGTTGGCTTGATGCCAAAATGACCAGCTTAGTATTTTTCTGGTGGTCTATTGTTGAGCCAGTGTTGGGCCGCTTACCATTTGCCAACCGAAACCAATAACAGCGATTAGCAGTCCATAACCAGTGTTGGGGATGGGTCAACCATAGTTTGTAGGCCGACTTTGAAGTGCCTTCAGATTCAGCACATCAGTTGAGGGATGACTTTTAATTTAACTTTTTCAGTCCACATACGCTGTTGATGTTTTATGTTTAACATAATAATTTCACAGATAAGTCCCAGTTGATGAATTTTGAACCTCGATTTACTGTTTTGATAGGTCTATACATAAAGTCTCTTATACTGTTTTATCACGGTATCACTGTTAACGGCCTACAGATATTTTAATAGTTTTAAGTGTTGATCCAATGTTGGTTCAATATATGATGCCCAACAGTTGGTCACTTAAAACTGGCTCAACTTTGGTTTATTACATAATGCCCGACGATTGGCTTAATATAGCTGGCTCAATGTTGGTTGAACACATAATAACCAACGGTTGCTTTCATGAAAGTGGCTCAATGTTGGTTAAATGTAAAGCATCCAACAGTCGGCTACTTGAAGATGGTTTAATGTTGGTTAAATGTATGATGTCCTACAATTGGCCTACAAATGTTGGTCAAATGTTGGTCAAATGTTGGCAATACATGTAATTTACAATTGTCGGCTGCATATGGTTGGCGAAATGTTGGCCCTGCCTTTACATGCATACACAACATAATACCAACTGTCAACGGTTGCCATTATTGGCCCAACATAACGCCAATGCTATGTGTTATCTGGGTTATTAACTGCAAAACCTTCGAAACATTAATGTTACAAACATTCCAATGTTCACAACATGTGAACTTACCAACAAGCAATGAGTCATATTTAGACCTTGTATTTTCAAACATGGCTATAGATCAATGCAGACTAATATACTGCTCATGGTCAGACCATAAAATGATCCACTTAATTTCATTTCATTTCATTTCATTTATTTGATTCTTCCACAACTTGACTTTCAATAGATTTATTTACACACATACACATTACTGAAAATTACATGAAAGCTTGTCTGAATCTATTCTAAATTACAGATTATAGACATTCTATTCACATGAAGACAGCTTTTACTTAGAAATATTACCAAAAACATAAAGCTACATACTTGTTAACAACTGCAAGTTGGGAAGGGGAGTGACCGCAAAAACTCTTCAGAGCTTAACTGGGCGATAACTCCCCTATAGAAAACAGTATCACCTAATCGCATTACATTTACTACACACAATTACTAGTCCCCTCCCCTCCCCACCCCCTAACCCCCCAAACAACAAAACCTGCCCTCCCCTACGATATAAGTATAGATTCTAGGCTAATATTTGCTGAGGAAGTACTTCTTAAGATGATTTTTGAAACCGTTTATTGTTAAAAACCTTCGAGATTTTAGTGGCAGAGAATTCCACACAATTACTGAGCGATATCTAAGGCTCTTTTGGGCATTGTTTTGGCAAGGAAACCGGTGAAGTTCTGAGCTTTGACGGGTGTTGTAGTCATGAATTTGGGTATTGTGATTATACAGATTCTTGAACTTTCGGGGTACGTTGCTATTTTCACATCTAAAAATAAAACAGGCAATGCTCAGGTTGACAATGTCAGGTAATTTCAGTAACTTAAGAGAAGCGAATAAGGGACTGGTTTGATCACGCCATTTAGACCCAGAAATGTGGCGAATGGCTTTTTTCTGTAATAATACCAATTTGTTTAAATTAGATTTAGCAGTTCCTGACCAAACAACCAAGCAATATGTAAGGTGGGGTATGATTAAACTTAAGTAAATACAACGCAAGGCATTTTTAGGCAAGAAGTGCTTAAGCTTACAGAGTATTCCCACACTTCGAGATACAGATAGAGAAATGGAATTGATATGGTCACGCCATGATAGTTTAGAGTCTATCCAAACACCAAGGAACTTAGTTTTGTCAGTTCGATTGATAAGTTTACCATCTAGACAAATGCGAAAATTAAACTTCTGCTGGGGCTTACCGAATACCATGTAGTTTGTCTTATCAATATTGAGTGATAACTTGTTAGCTTCAAACCAATCATAAAATTTATCAAGTTCATTAATTATACTGTTTTCCAAACTTTTAGGATTGTCCCCGGAGAAAAAAATATTAGTATCATCTGCGAATAGTACAAGGGAAGAAGCCGTTGGCACATTACAAATGTCATTCACATATAAAATAAACAACAACGGACCAAGGATTGAACCCTGAGGTACTCCACATTTTATATCTAAGAGATCAGAGCTTTCGCCATTGAAAAGAGTGAATTGTTTTCTATTGTGAATATAGCTTTTAAACCAGGAAAGACTTGTGCCCCTTATTCCGTAATGAGAGAGTTTTAATATAAGAATTTCATGATCTATAGTATCGAATGCTTTCGATAGATCTAGGAAAACACCAACGGTTGTAAGTTTTTTACCCAAAGCATCATAGACTTTATCTACAGCATCGATAAGGGCCATTTCCGTTGAAATACCTGCACGAAAACCATATTGACCATCAAATAAAATATTGTGCTTATTTAAGAAAGCTAACAGCCTATTGTATACAATGCGTTCTAGTATCTTAGATAAACTCGGTAATACTGAAATTGGGCGATAATTAGAAAACATCTTTGGATCACCTTTCTTAAAAACTGGAGCAACTTTTGCAACTTTCATTCTGTTGAGAAACACACCATGTGATAGAGATATATTAAAGATATGTGTTAATGGAACTGCAAGTACATGTATCACATTTCTCATAACAGATGGTTTGAAATTGTCAAAGCCAGCAGCTTTATTTGATTTTAGACAATGAGAAGCAACTTCAACAATTTCATCTGGTGTAACTGGGAACAAAAATAGAGAATATGGGTTTGAAATACCAAGAAAATCGTTTGCACAGGAATTACACTGGATATTTTCTGCAAGTAAAGGACCAATATTTACAAAGTACTCATTAAAGCCGTTAGCTACTGTTAGAGGATCACGTAAAATATTATTACCATGAGTAAATGAATCAGGTACAATAGATTCATGACCTTTTCCTCGATTTAATAAATTATTTATTACTGACCACGTACCTTTAATGTCATGCTGTAAGTCCTTAAATTTATTAGAAAAGTGATTTTTCTTTGCTACACGAATAACATGGTCTAATTTGTTTCTAAACAAACGATAATTTGACTTGTTGTAGTCAGACGGAATCTTCAGTGACGCCCTGAAAAGCTTATTTTTTGTTTTAATCGATTTAAGAATTCCATTAGTGATCCAAGGGTGTCTTTTACGTTTGTTACTTTTTACTTCAAAGAAGGGAATAGCTAAGAAATTAGTACATCTTGAACATTTATTTGCATTTGACAAACTAACGTCATATCACCAGACAACCATTTATTTATGTCTGTCATACTACATATGCCCTATATGTAGGCAAGAGCGTTTCAAACTGGTTCAGCTAAGCATAGTAGTATAGAGTATACATTTCACAACTTTGTACAAGGTTAAGGAAACATAAAAAACAGAAGCAGAACTACGTAGTCACAAATTAAAATATTGAACATACATCTCATATCCCAGCAAATTATTTCTGAATTTTGAATGTAGTATTTTCACATATAAAGCATGAAAATGCAATGATTAATAATATATTGTCCAACCCTCTTTCAAATGACACCGATGACAATATTTGCGCTAACAGAGCCAGAAGAGAGAGGACAGAATTACTTCTTCTATGGCATGTCACAACCATTAAAGTTACATGAAGTATACATCATGTCAGTCAACAACATACCAGCTGGACCTTTGAGAAACAAAATCCAGAAATCAAAATATGTCATCATCCAATACTCCTCCATACGTCAAATGGAAGAAACCAGCGATTGACCACAGACCAGACAAAGGTAAAAATCTCCTAACATGTTAATACACTTTAGCCATTTCCATCCACAAACATGTTCTAAGAGACAACCCCAGCTGTGAAATATATTTCACATAACAATCATGGTTCACTAAATGTCATAGTAGGCAAACAACTTAAATGAAGAAGTTTTTGGTAAATTTTATGTGTGTGTGTTAATCCGTGTGGACTAGGGGAATTTCATGACCCATGAGTTGTAAACACAATAATTCAAGTGATGCCAAGATTTCTTAGTTATTCACCATAACCATACCAAACCATATTTAACCAATCACCTATTTCTTTTATCACAAAGATTTTTTAAACAGGATAAAAATTTGAAATCCCAGAACATATCCTCAATAAATTTTACAACCCTAAAAGATGCACGATCCCAGAGGATCTAAAGAAAATACGACTGTCCGTCGAGATAGTCATTACTGAGGTAAGAATACATTTTGAAAAATGTGATTAAAATGTAATGTAAGTTCTGTTTGATTCCTTTCCAAAAGCAGGTAAGGCATTAATGTCATACTGATATTGAATGTATGACTGTGTTTGGGTGTGTGTCTGTGTGTTTATGTGGCACGCACCTTGCAAATACCAGTACAAGAAAACAATAGAGAAATGATAGAACTCACAAGCAAAATTTACAAATTCACATCATCTCTTCGGCAGGGATGCTGGGCTTACAGCAAGGCAGAAAAACCAGCTGTCTCTGTGTATCTACTGCCCCTGTTCATTTTGTTTTGGCTAAATGAAACAATCACAAGAATCATTAACAATCTAAATTTTAATTACAAACCTATGTCTATCTACCAATCTATTTATTTGTTAACATTCCTTACCAACTTTCTCTGAACATTTCACCCTGATATATATCCACATTTACGTTTTCCAGACTCTTCCTATCAAAAATGACCATGTCTTTGACACCTACCTTCTACATCAATAATAGCCCAAACGGACAATTCTTTTGGCTTGGGGTAACATTCAAGACGGCTTCATGAAACAAATTGCAGGACCTCATAAAAAAGAAACAGCATTCTTCAAAAATATCCATGTAGAATTTCTAAAAGCACTCTCATGTGAATAAAACTAGTGAAGTAAAAAATCCCAACCAAGCAATGAAAATAGTGCATCTGGTTGCAAAAGACAACAACATTTTTCAAAGTACAAAAGGTAATCCATAAGACAAAAAACTAGACATCCAGTTCCTCCTCTTCCCTTTCAACAAATGACATTCAACCAAACAGAAATGTAAAAATTACTTGCACTTACATATCGTATATAATGTCTGTTAACAGGTGTATCCCATAAAAGAAGGCCAAAACTGGAAGAGACGAGACATTATCCTTGAAGATCCACCAACAAATAAAAAAAATGCTGCAAACTATGGAACAATCTTGCTAACAGCGTTGCCGAGGGACACAAAGTAGCTACAGCCACACAAGTCAACATGGAAGTTGATGTATACAACAACAAACACCGGGTTCGAACAACTGGGTTATCATCTCACTCATGGTATGAACTAGATAAATACAACTCTAAAACATTATAACAATGGAAAACAATGGAAACTTCTTCAAACACAGTAACAACAGGTTTATTATCTTCAAATCTCATTTTCATGTGACCACTTCCCCTGCATTCTTGAATTCTACAATAAAAACAAAATATTTTTGTTCCTTGATATTTTTTCACTGACAGTTTTTTCTGTTGGCACTTTCAAATGATTTCCATCAACAATATTAGTCCTGATATGGAATATGGAGGTGAATCACGTACTTAGCATGTGGATGCCATGACTGTCACGGGTCAGAGAGGAGAAGGCTGAGGGTGAACCAGTTCTTAAGAGTTGGTTACAAGAGACGACGCCAAAACCAGAGTATTTGGAGCCAGACCGTGGCTCTGGATATAACCTTATATTTATGTTACGTTAACAAAACATATATAACATGCATACATAGACTTCATGTACAAAAGAAAAGTAGTTCAAACCCCAAGCTTGCTTTAGGATGGTTCTTCTGCTCGCGATTCTACGATTTAGTGCGAACGCGTTTCTTTCGAGCTCTCAATCCAGGAAAATACTCGGGAATGTTTGTTTGGTCGCGTTAGCTCAGAAATTTGGTTACGAAGTATAGGTACAGGGGCGTCGGAGCTGGTACGGCAGGTTCGACGAACGCCGGACCAATATTCACGGCGCAAAAAAAGTTAGGACTAAGAAAAAAATGGCAAAAAATAAAGAGCCAAAATGATCGAAACATACTTCAAAAATGTGTTTCAGAAGATTAATCGGTTACAAAAACAGACAAGGGAGAACGCACAGAAGAATAGCCTACACCAGCATCGCAGTCTCTCAACTTCAAATGTTCAATTCTCTATTTCAAGAAAAGGTCACACTACAAGAGTGTCTGTATCTCAGAAGCACCATGAGCCAGGCAAGATTAAATCATGTGATGCAACTTAACTTGAACCGCGAGAAACTTGATCAAATTAACTTGCATAATATTGGGAATGAATTTGTTCGAGGTAACGAACATCGATTGCGTCAATTTGGAACCTTCTCTGATATGTAAATTAAATCTCGTTACCCTTACCCTTGAAATCCTTTCGCTTCTCTTTCGTTTTATTTGTAATGATGCATATAATAGTAACGGCCCAAAGATACCTGAATTTTCTCTTGTTTTTTTTTTTATATGACACATGTGAACTGCTATTTCATGCAATCTGGGAGGTATATTTTTCAATAATTTTCAATAATGATGACGGCAAGTAGGCTAAATGTAACTACTCTGGCATAGCAGGGGTCTTGCTTTCAAGCTCGGGAAGTACCATTTCCTGCAATCTGGGAGGTTTTTTTTTCAAAATTTTCTCCATACGCTACGCGCCAACTATGCAGTAAACGTACTTCACGTTGGCTATACAGCATTGCGCCCGGAGCAGCCACCTACTGAGATTATCCGAATCCTCGACGTAGGTGTCGAAAATACTTTTTAAAGTCGTCCTCAGTGACGTCTATAGGGATATTCCTCCCGGATTTCAGAATACCCGGTAATGCATGTCCTCATCGACACGATTAAATCGGCTACAAATTTTAGTGTTTTTGATAACACATTTGGCCTTAATTTTGTGCCCTCAATGGCACACCCAGAAGGTGGTCAATTCTAGCTCCTTGCTCTCAGTCCGTCTTTGTTGCGAGATGTTAAGCAACTGCCTCCTGGTGTACATGACACGACCTACGTGCCAGCTGCCATTTGACTGTCTGACAAAGGCAGATTTATTAACAATAGCTTAAGCTATGCCTGGCGTGCTCCGCTATTTACTAAACCCTTCAGAGCAGCAACTAAGAAATATTTCCCTCAGGCTACCTGCCTTTGTGACAATGTCAATCTAGTCCATTTACTATCGAAAAATTTATTGTCTTCTCAGATTTCAACACCAAACAACACAGCAGAATACCACATCATTGGAGCTGATATCGAAGAGTTAGTACAGCATGACCACATCAAAAGCCAACTGCATCATTAAACTGGCAAGACATAAACACAATCATGACTGACACTCTAAGTTCATTAATCTTGACCCCAGGGCCAGAATAAATGCAGATTTCCCTGGAATGCAACTCAGATTTCCCGCAAGGACAGTTAGTGATCACCATCCTGAGGGGTAGGGATATAAGGGAAGGGGGACACGGGGAAGGCGTCTCTCCCCGTTTGAAAACAAGCCAGTGAGCCACAACTGGAAAAAAGGCCGTGGTCCATCTAACTAACTAACTCTCCCCGTTTGAAGTTAGTTCTGGGTTTAACGAAACACCAACACGAATGTGTTATATAGTGTCAACTAGAACGGGGAGTTAAAATTCAACTGAAAAAAGTAAAGATGGGGTAGACTTCAACAAAAAAGTCTAGGCAAATACAAATACGGGAGTCATGTCAAAAATTTCTACACAGACCACTTTCCTTCAGAAAGCCCAGAATGAGAGAGGGGTCTGTGTACTCAAATACTGTCTTCAGGTTTGGTACAACCTAGTGTACTACGTCTGACGAATACGGGAGTGTTCATAACAGTCCACGAGATTTGACTCCCCGTTTGAAAAAAAATGCTTTAGGAGGGGACTTATACATATAAAATGGTGATTTTTCATTATTTACATGCGTGCACTACGTTTGACAGGTGTTTAATTACAAGTCCAATGCCTGTTCTCAGCACACAGCATGCATTTTAATATTGAGTGAATCTTTTGAGCGGACGATGAAACTGTTCTTTCATAAATTTGCAGTTCATGATTACTCGCTGTCAGTATCGCGTATAACTACACAAATAGCATGATTATTAAGCCTGGAGTGTTCTCTCTTAGGAAATTATTATTTTCTGTGCCCTTTAGGTTGTGGAAGATTTTTTATCACAATTTAAAAAAATGGTGGATATCTATCCCAATCAATTTTTTTCACTGCACTCCCCACACTATTGACTACCACAGACAGTTGCAGATCGGTGTCTTGTCACTCCAAGATGCCGATTCTACATACTGCTGTATTAGTGCTACCAGTTATGAAACACATTATCGTGTAAAGGCGATAATATCCGACACTTTTTTTGACATTTCTCTTTTTTATATGTATTCAAACAAAGTCATTGCTTTTAGACCAGACCTTGTTGCTGGTATGGCTTCTGGCGCTATGAGTTGGTCATTTTTAATGATATTTTTTTTTTTTTTTGGTCAGTGGAAATTTCCCGCGAGTGGCGGCATTCACGCCAAATTTCCCGGGAATGAGCTTCCCGAATTCCACATTTTTTCCCGGTGTGCTTGACCTTTTTAACAATATCTTTTTAGTTTCTTTCAGGAACAAACTCACAATTTTGACAGACTGTGGACACACATTCGACATTGATGAAGACATTCTGGTCGATATTGACATGTCTCCAGCTGACTTTATTGCTGTTACTCCCATCGATGCCAAACTCCAACTGCAAAACAACAGCCTCACCAGCTTTGAACTTTACATCTAACAAAAACGGCATGATTCCAATTAGATGAAAATAGTCTTGCATATGACTCTGACTCTTCAAACTGTCTTCAAGATTTAGCACCTTTCTCCTACTTCTATTTTTTTTTCAAAATTCTTCTATATCAAATTTAAACATATTCCAATATTAAAATCGGAGCAATACTGTGGGTGAACAAAAATTAAAAAGTCGTATCGTAACATAATAATTGATAAGTATGGCTCAAAACTATTCCTAGAAATCTGCCTACACTCAACCTATTTTCTCGTATATGGGAGTCATCTCCATTGGCAGTGAATTTTACGGTCCTAAGAAATTCACACCATTTGGAACATTTTAGGAGGTAGTACCACACGAAACGAGTTGTCCCAAACAACTATGCAAAATATGTAGTCCCTACCTCTGCACATGAAGTTTCAACATTCCTGACCATAACTGAAATAACATCACAATTGGATGTTACAGTGTTTGCCATTAACAAAGTTACTGAGGATTCTTCAGACTAGCATCCCTTTCTCCAAAATGATTTGCACTGAAACATCTATCCAACTGTAAATAGAGACTGTGGTAACCAACATTACTGCATAAACATTTACAAAATTTAGAACAAACAGATCGCCCGATATATTTAAGCAAAGCAATCCATAGATTGTCATAACATTAACATATAAGTTTAAGGTATCAATTGGAACAAATCATCTTCCGCTTATCTTGCCGTTCTTGACATTTCACTTTCAATGATGTAATCGATGTAAAGCATAACATGTATGTATTTGAAGGAATAAAATAACATCAAGATATCTTTTGCTTAGCAAGGCACTCAATAGTCAACGTCACGGTGAATATAGCAGTGACACTGTCAGAAGAAACAACACTATTCTTTCAAATATGCTTGACTGAAGTGAAAAGTTACGGCCTACTTCTTAAGTTTGAGATAAATCCATGGCATTATTTGAAAATACAATATATAATGTCTCATGTTCCTATATGATTACAGAGTATTTATCAGTTTTTAGAGGATCAATTGTTTTGAATATATTTATGATTATGAACATGCTATTTGACACTGTATTCATCCAACCAGCTTATGACCACCACAACTATCATAATTTTAGTAAAAAAGAACAAAACGACTTAAGAACAACCATAAACACAACAATGTAATGGTTCTGTAAATGCTTTCCATTTGCTCAGAAAATCATTATTTATTGTATATAGTCATCATTTATCATAGTATTCATAAGCACCATTTTTAAGAAACATTACTGCACAACCACATATTATGTAATAATGTAGGCTATAGATATGTAACAAGAAAAAAGAATACATTGTCTCATAAATTATTACTCCATTTCTAGTATTTCCTGGAACTGCATTCCTTGATACGCCCTCATAATTAAATAATTTGGTACTCAAATAAAACAGATCATCAATCAAATTTCAGAAAATACAATAAAAAAGTAAAATTACATTCCATACAAAATTTTACTAAAAAATATAAATTTGATAACAGAGTCGTTGGTCATGATGACGTAAAACCAAATAAATGTCTCTTACAAATAAAGGTAGAAAAAGCGACAAGCCTTTACTTATATCTCCTTCTTAAATACGATAACTAAATAAAATTCCAATACTGGCATACTTCGCATACTTCTCCATACCCATGTGTTTAAAAACAAATTATGTTGAACTTTGCTATGTTAACAAAGAAATTTTATACAAACTTAGGAAACTACGCCCTACACCTGGTCCAACAGTAGAATGAGGGACCACTTATACAAATTCATACCTGCCAACGTTTGAAAGCGGCAAAGTGGTAGATTTTGCAAGGGAGCGAAGCGACCGAACGGCGAGCGCGCTTGCGCCAGAGGGGGGAGGGTGTTGGGGTTTCCCCCTCCCACGGTGTGAAGCTTTTTTGTTTATTAACGTGAAAATAAATGATTTGGTGCATACTTTATACGAAATTTGGTATGCATAAGGAGACATATTATTATATGTTCTATGAACTATTTTGTAGGAATAACCATATGGAAATCAAAAACTCACAGTATTGCTGGCAAATAATTTATCATTCAAGTAGGCTAGCTAGCACAAAGACTATATAGCGGCGGCAATAACTGCTGCGCTGCCTCCAGATCGATATTTGTATGGAAGTCTATGTGTGGGTGGTGGGTTAGTTAGTTAGTTAGATGAGGTTTAACGTCCCAGTTTCCAACCAATTGGTTCAAGTCGAGACGACCACGGGCTGTTTTTCAGTTGTGGCTCACTGGCTTGTTTTCCCTACTCCATTGCTTATGCTGAAAACCAAGCACAAAGGCAGTAGGTTCCATTTTTAAAGTCTTTGGTATGACCCGGCCAGGATTTGAACCCTAGACCTTCCGGCTGCAAGTCGGATGCTCTAACCACTTGGCCATTGCAGTCGGTCCGTGTAGGTAGTGGGATTGTTGTCAAGCCGCGAGACCCCGCACGCTCTAATCGCAGAAGATATAAACAATATATAAGCGCGCTTGTGACGTACTTAATTTTATACTGCAGAACACAGTACACACGTACGTACGTATTCACGCGGGTTTCGATCGATCCATATCTCCCAGCTCAAGCTCGATCGATGAATCGTATTTTTATCAACATTCTCTGAGCTGTTGTTGGGTTAATTATGCACAACACGCACTCTAAAACCGCAAAGTGTAACTTAAATCATAGTTTCAATAAATTATATGGCAGGTTTGCCAAAATCGGTAGATTAGAGTAAAAAATAGGCAGCCGGTCCAAATCTCTAAAAAGCGGTATTCTACCGCCCAAATCGGTAGAGCTGGCAAGTAAAACAAATCTAAAACCCCCAGGTTACAATTTCAAAAAAATACAGGACAAGTCAAAAGACTACAAACAATTGTGTGAGCTACAGCAACATTGCTGCTCTACTTTGTTCTTCCCACGTGTTACATTTTAGGAACATCTTTCCATTAAAAAACTTGCCACACCTATTCAGTTATACAATCCTGTTGACATTTTGAGAGTGTTTTATCTATAACAGCAAAGAATCAGGGGTCTGGATTTGCCATACAATATTAATGATAGGCCATTATTCTTAAAAGACTGTAATTTGTAACATTAGGTTTATTTTTCGCTAAATTTCGTAGTTTATGCCTTATAAAATCGTGCGTATTCATTGCTTCCTTTTGCATTCATCGATGTACCTAGAGACGACGAAATACTTGGAGACGGCAAATTTTTGTGACCCTTTTGGCGTAGGGGTGAGCTAAAAGGGTCAAAGGTATTTTCTCGTCTTGTTGAACGACGGCATGTAAAGAGAAGACGGCTTCTCTAATGAGACGACGTTTTACATTTACAGGCAGCAAAATTTTCTTAGAGAATGTATCCGACTCGACGTTAAAGTACCTCAAGGCGGCAAAATACAATGGCCCTTTTGGCGTTCCATACTTGCTTCCCGCAAGGAGGTTATAGGCATATAAACTCCTTTACCAACTTTTTACCAGCATTGCCTTGATGTACATACCTTGAAACAGTGTTGATGAAGACTCCATTTTGTTCTATATCTTCTACCCTTGAAGAATTAAAAGACGCTTTTCCAACTACTGCAGCTGTGCCAAAACATTAGCCATCGACGAGAGTGTGCTTGCGTAGACTATGTTATTCTGGATATCTATGATTGTACCATACAGCTCCACAGCTTAAAATAGAAAACCGAAAATAAAGATAAGAGTTTGCTTTCAAGGTTAAAATTTCGTAGGGATACGGCTCCGTCCATTAAATATGACTAAAACGTGATGTAGAGCAGAGCAGCTTGGTGACAGTTTTATTGAGGTTATGATTATAGGCTACCAGTAACAAAACGAAAGAAACTGATAAAAGCTACGATGTTATCAAAATGTTGTCAAAGAACATTTGTTGATTATGCGTGACTCCAGAGAGAGGCCTTATTGGATAACAAAACATCCAACAGAGAGGGATAAATAAATTTCATCTTTTTTTGACACAATATAGTTATGAACCAAGAAGAAGTAAATATTTGTTTAAACTGGTGTTCAGTTCGGAGTCACGGCATGGTTGAGAATGTGAATTTAGAGAAAAACTTCTAATAAGTGATCATAATGTGGTCCCTTTTGACCTTACTTAAAAATGAAGTTGGAAGAATAATAATAAATACACTCCAAATTTTACGAGAGCAATTTATATTTAAATGAGAGTGTATCTGATGGGCATTGAATGGAAATCCATATCTTGTAACTTGGAGTTTTGGCCAGTATCAATGGGTGGATAGATTTTACAGTCAACTTTTAAAAAAGGTCGTAGAGTATATTTGTTTGGTCCTTTGAGTAACCATCTGAGAATCAGCCGTTTATTCAGACTACGGTGGCTTAGATGACAGGACGTTGAGATCACATTTTAAGGGTAAATTTGCGTATTTCCAAACTACTACTCAAAGAGTAGCAAAAGAATGTAGCCTGAACAATTTCCTTCTCGGGGTCAGATTTCCTGCTATCTGCTCCAGCAGCTTGTTAAATTGACTCAGGCTGTAAAAGTTCAGATGGTAGACATATCATTAAGACGAATTTTCAAATGAGAAATACTGTAGTAACGAATCTCTGGTTAATGAAATACGAGCCTTCCGTGCTTGAAAGGGACCAAATAGTAGTTGGTTACTAGAGATTGAAACGGAGATCGGATACCATGCACTATTGTATGTTTATATATGCCTATAAGTTATTCCGAAGAGGCAACAAAGTGTAGCCATATAACATTGGGAATGTGCCTGTAGTCCTTTTATGTTCAATAATCCAATAAATATGTAGAGGTGAATTGATTGACAGTACTTCTAGTTTTCCAGCTGTAAATTTCCAGGATAACCTCTCCCCCTAATGACAAATTTAAATCCATTATCTACTAGAACATCAAACTCACATATCAATTATGTATCTCATTCGCTTACTCTCCTTCCTCTGTAACTATCTAGAGTATTACGCCCGGTTCTATATATGTGCCATATGCTCATGACGTTACAAGGCCATAAGAACTGAAATGCGCACGCTCACAGGACACATGTACACACTTTAGTAAACCCAGTAATGTAGCATGTCCTTTAAGATGGTGGTTACCAAGTTGGTGATGACTTCGATTCATAAGGTCTAATGTGTCACGCGATTCACCACGACTTGACTCTAGTCTTGGATTTTGTTGGATTTGTTTTTGTTATTGTTTTATTACCTGTGTCTCTGTGGGTGGTTTTTCCTGCCATATAGAGGAGTTTCACCGCGTCACGTGATCGCGCGTCTCTTTGGTTTTGATCCATTGCGTCACATTAGTATCTATGGTTATGCTGTGCGCGTGTGCTGTAAATACGCTTACTGCGTGTGATTTGTCCTTCATTGTCTGGGAATCCTACTCGCGTGACGTCACATGAAATCCCTCTATAGAACAAAAATTGAACCACCATTAATCCGAACAGTTCGTGATTGTATTGTTGACATTTTCTTCAACATTGCTAACTCAAAGTTATGATTATCACACGTTTTACTACATACAATGATATACCTATTTTCCAGACCGTCTGCAACGTCATGAACTCCACCCTCTCTCATCCGTCAGCACAGGCGGGATTACGGGGGTGAGGGACACTTGATCCCCGCCCACACATTCTTTCAAGACCTTGAAAAATAATAAAATAAATTAAAAAAATTAACGAAAGGAAGCGATACCATAGAATTAGTGAAGAAATTTTTAATTATAATAAGGTAAATTTTGCTATGTAAAATGAAGGAAAACATATCAAACACAAAAAAGAACTGCCGCAGATATTTTCCTCGGCCCGCTTTACGTGCACCCACAATAAAAACTAACAACCCACGGTGGCGGAGCTCAAAGGTGGGGAGGAAGAGGCATTTGTTGTTTAAAAATTTTGTCTGGAACCTGAGTTAAAATTTCTTTCAAATAATGAACGTCGCCCCCCCCCCCCGGCCCCCGCCACATCTTGTGGCTTGATGCCCTGACATAAGCGTCACTGACAGTACTAAACTAACGTCATTACACGCATCATGGTCCTTGCAAACACATTCAGAAATTTACCCTTGTATCCCTTCTATACTGAATCGCAATTTTCAATAATTTTTTCAGGGTGCTTTGCTTCAACTCAGTAGGGGTCACGTTAGTACTGATGTTCGTAGGAAAGCTTAATTAGTATTGCCTTGTAATTACATATTGTGGGATAGCTTGAGTAAATTGCTATTTCCAACCATGCAGGGCAGTAACGTCCGAGTCCGGACTCGGACTCGAGTCCGTTTTTCATGGGACTCGGAATTAGCCCGGAATGAAAGGTCCCAAAATCGGAATGGGTTGAAGCTGGACTCGGACTCAAAGGCGATTTCAGCTGAGTCCCCAAAATGAAAGTTTCATAAATGTTACTTAAGGTTACATTTTTATTGCTGCACAGTTCAACACATGAATGATCACATACAGTCAACTAAATTACAGGGTGTGCCAGAGTATGAAATCGACTCCTAAAAAAATGCCCATTTTAATTGAGTGTCATTGCAAAATAGTATAAAGAGTATTTGTACGACATGCTACATTGTCAAATCGCCTGACTCGGACTTAGCCGGGAATCTGAATTGACTCGGAATCAGATTGTGCCGACTCGGATTTGGCTCGGAATGACGGCAACTGGAACCGGAATTGGCTTGGAATCGGGGGATTAGGTGGACCCGGATACAGCCCTCTCACAACCCCCTCCCCCCCCCCCCCGCTCTTCAACATCTACCACCACCTTCATCAAATTGACCGACGGTTACTATTTTAAATATGCGTTCATCATAACAAAACTATTTCATTAGCATTTCAAATTTTGCCTGAGGGATGCAGCACTTTCTCTATAGGGAAATGGTCCAGAATGGCCCAAAAGCCATTCAATTTACCAAAAATTCTCAGGGAGGACCCTCGGTCCCCAGCTCGCGGTTAAAGGCTTCGCCGGCTACACCTTATTTAGATGCAGTCTCCTATGAAAACTTCTTCCCTGGCATTTGTACTGCGGACTCTTATGGGAAGTTATGGCCATGTCTCTGCAAGAGCTACCCATAACAACATTTCCTTGATTTTGGAAAGTTTAATATACGTATAACCCTCGTCCTTTCCAAATTATACTTATTGTTTATGCAGTAATAAAAAAAATTGAGGGTTCCCTTGTCCAGATTATCAACAAATGTGAAACATAAAGAATAGGTGCCTGGGGAGAGCAAAGAGAACCTTTTATAAAGAAAAATAATAGGCTACAATAGACGCTGTTGTATTCGGCGAGCTTAACGCGCAACAGCTTTAAACATTGTTTAGTAATTGGTTCCTGTAAAACATTGCTTCGTACAAACTCTTTATCGTTACCGTCATCAGGTCATTACTGAGAGTAGGTACAACTGCATCATTGTAACCCACAAGCCAGACCCTGTTCATAACAAAAATGACCTGCTATTCTGAGTAAGGCTATTTGACTAAATGGTCAAATTGTGATTTGCGCTCCCTCGGTGCCTTTTGGTATTCCACCCGGGTTTGCCCCCCCCCACACACACTTTCAGACATCACACCCCCCCCCCCCCTTTTCGTAGTCAGCTTTAGAATTGTGATACCTTATATGTATGCACGATGCAACTATCCGGTCTTTACAGTGCGGTTATTTTGAGCGTTCCCAAAAGCAGATAAGGTGGAGAGGAACTTGATAAATTAGGAACTAACAAAGAAGTGTTTATTTGATGACTATTTTGAAATATTCATGGTTATGGCGTGACATGAGTATTTTCAAGAACTCGCAGACTGCATATGGTTGTCATCTGTGTGTATATATGGTAAATGGGCCCATATTGTCGTAGTAACCCTTACCCTTTATGCTCACGTGGCGACGCGAATGCTTCTTTTCCCAGGATGGTTGAGTTCTGTTCTACCAGTATTCCTGTTATTCGTTGACAGCTGTAACTCCAGCACCCGGCAGGTACTAGTCTTGGTCAAGACTTCAGTAAAATGTCCACTTCTCACACGGTTTTTTTTACAAAATGAGGGCGTTTGTCCACTAAACTAATGAACCTGGTACTGTGTGCAACTAATAATAATACGGTCTTGAGCAAGACTAGACAGGAACCTAAGACTTTGTAGAGAAACAAAGCAGAAGAACTGTTACTATCTTATAATAACTGCACTTAATGCGTGCCCAAATATATGCTCAATGGTAGATTAGTTAGATGGAATTTAACGACAAACCAACACGAATGTTTTATGTAGTGTTAGCTAGCTAAAAAGGTAAAGTTCAAATACGGTTTCAAATACGGTTAAGTTCAAGTTTGTGTCAAAAACAGTTCAAATACGGTTCAGGTCCTTCCCTTTAGTCACCTCTTACGACAGGCTGGGAATACCGTCGGCATATTCTACAACCCCCAGCCAACAGGGGCAATGGCAGAGAATTGCTCTTTAGTAAAACTGTATGCAACGCTTACTACTGAAAACATGATCCTTGTCCAAATTAAAATTAATGCTGTGCTTTTATATGTGCCTATCTGATTAGAAGCACTAACTTGTACAACTGAAAAAATCTTTAATGGAGTGACGGATTTCCTGAAATTTAGGCCTAATGTTTATTACCTGAGATTCTCAAGAACTCCTTCTGCGTGCTATTCGTCGTCATTTTTCACTACCGTATTGAACATAAAAGCAAAGGTAAGCAAGGGTCCACCATACAGTAAAAGAATAGGAATGGGATTAGGAAACGTTTTGTCTCTTTTATCTGAATAGAAAGTACTTCTCTTCCAAATTGCTGCATATCCCGAAAAATTTTGGTGTCCTTTGCAAAACAGAAAAGTAATGAATAAGTGGATTTCCTTATCGAATTTGAATCAGTGATTAACGGTGATGAAAGGTAGGGAATTGACACTGGATCAAGATCTAACTTGAAGATTTTTGGATTTTCTTATCTATAGTTTGTATCAATGATTAACGGTGACGAAAGGTAGGCCTAGAATAGGCAGGAGTTGAACATCCAATGACGATCTTCAGTGAACTTTTACCATATTATATAATCCTGTTTTGGTAGCGTAGTGTAGTGCCAGTTCCTGTTGAGTTCACCCTCACATTATCGGTAAGGATGCACGCTTCTGCCAAACAATGCTTTTTTTAATTCCTTCAAATAGCACGAGTGAAATTCTTAACATGCAGACGATAATATACCATAGCTGAAGATTGTATTAATGCGGCTTAGAGTCGAGTCGGAAGCCAGCCTCAATTTTTGTGACTTCCGACTTGACTTGCATGCACCTACTCACATTGACTTGACGTAGGACGTTAAACTGCATCCGGTTGTGGAGCTTGTTAAAGCGTGGGGATAATGAGGTTACCCTTTGCCACAACTGCCTCCGGGGCACCCTTGGGCAAGGTGCACCTGTATTTGCCCCGGTGCTTTTTAAGTGCTGTTGCCTTTGGGCGTAGTGTTGCCTTTTGGGCGTAGTGTTGCCTTCGGGCGTAGTATTGCCTTCGGGCGTAGTGTTGCCTTCGGGCGTAGTGTTGCCTTCGGGCGTGGTGTTTCCTTTGGACGTGTGGGCGGAATTTGTTTGGGTGGTATGTGGTTGTGTGGAGTTGTTTTGGGGTTGGCTGCAGTGGCAGTTACTGGAGTTCAGTAGTAACAAAGACTCTTTTGTTCCCTGTTGCACGGTATGTATAGTTTGTTTAGCATTTGTGTTTGTGACCCGTCATGGTTTTGTTTGGGTTTGGGATTCTTCTTTAGTTTGCCAGTGCCTGTTTCTACGTACTTAAAAAACTCACATTGACTTGACTTGGAGTTGTTATAAAGACATGTAACCAACGTAGATCAGACGCTAATCGGGTGTCGTCACAATAATATACAAAATATAAACTCATTGCCTAAATCTAGGCGAATTCATGTTGAAATTTGTTGCTGTGCCAGCGGCATTGTTTAAATTGTTTGATTTCTCTGAATAGTTTTTCTCAAGTATGGTATTTAGTGACTAAACCACTGAGGAGTTACAGCTTGGGTTTTATCAAGTGAGAAGGAAGCGGGAGCTGGGGGCTAAAGCCCTCCAGTCAAAATTGTGGTGGGCCGAAGTATGCTTCCCCCCCCCCCCTCAATTCAAGGACAAAAAACCCTTATTTGTTTCCTCTGTAAAATATGTCAAATATTTGCAGAATTTTTTTAAACGTTTGCTCAAATATTGCAGCAAATTAAGTCAAAGGACCCTCACATATTCAAAAATTTTCCCACTCCCCTTAAACCCCTCCCCCAGGACGGCGGTCTGAAACATCGTTCAGTTGAGAACAGCTTCAATTTCCTACGACTATGGATTTAATTAATTAAACGAAAAGTACAGTGAAGCATGACGAATAAGTTTGCTTTGTTTACCATTCAGTTTCTGCTTCAATTCTCGAGTAATTTTGAACCGTAGATATCTTGTTGTGTTAGAAGCAACTTTTGGCATAGACGTTTGGGGCGGGGGCACTCTACCCCCTCCTCCAGTTTTTGGAAAACCCGGAAAAGTCGGTTAGAATCTGAGGAAATTCGGGCAAAATTCTTCTTAAAAGGATTAGAAATTGGGGCCAAAAGTTGTGCCCCCTCCCTTCCAATTGCAAGTGCTCCCATAGGCTTATGACGTTTGCTGCAGTCCAGCTTCAGCGACATCAGATACCATAACTTCACGTCCCATGCATGGCAGACGTAAAACCATAGGGACAAATTTGTATATGGTTTCCTTTGATCTAGGGCCAGTGGAATGCAAAATTAACGACCCAGACGTATTAAACAGAGCTGGATTGACAAATCTGGGTTTTGGAGTGCGGTTGCTGCAGTTCAGGGCGTGTTGGGTGCCAATTTTTTTCTTACGTTCCACGTGAGTCCTTCTTTAAGATCCGCCCCAAGGAAAGTGGAGACATCAGGATTTAAAAAAGTGGGGGGAAAGTAGGGCAGACAAAAAATTGGGGAGGGAGCAAAACTTTATGCGCGTGCGTTGTCCCTGAGAGCTGTGTACCCTTGTCAGTGGCGCCGCTAGGAATTGGTGATGGGAGCAGCACTGGGGCGGATCCTTTAATCTTTTGTCCCCTCTTGCAGGTGTCGTCCAGGGGGGTCTAAGGGGAGGGGTTTCCCTAGGCCTTTCATTTAAGGGGTTTCCCTAAGTCTTTCATTTAAGGTGGCTCAGCTGCAAAATGGTGCTATCTTTGACGAGTTTTCGAACTAACCATCTGTTGAAAAATTCTCATAATTTAGTGAATTCTTTTATTTGGTTGGGTACAAACTCCCCCTCTCCCCCTTAAGAATTTTTTGTGTATGTAAGGTCACTAAGACGCAAAATGGTGCTATCTTTGGCAAATCTTTGAAATAATTACATGCTTAGAAATTCTTATTATTAAGTGATGATTTTGCTGTGGCATGGCACCCCTGTAAGGCTGGTACAGACCGGCATAGGGCCTCCCGGAAGCTGTGTGGTAATTACAAAATGGTGATACTAACATGAGCAATGATGATTCAGACGATTCGCATCCAACGGAAAATGAGCGAGAGAGGGTAGTGGGAAAAACCAAATAAAGAGTGGTGGACTGACAAACATGTGTAAGAATATTTTTTATCAGTAAGTATATTAACATTCACCATCTACTGAAAATGGTTCAAAAAATGTATTAAGACAAATATAAAATCCCAATTTTTCTTATCATGCCACAAATGATACCGCATTGGCTACTCATGATATTAGATTGCTCTAACAAACCCTTTATATGCTCAGTTTCTATGGAGATTGGGGATGTACTTCTATTTTTTGGAAGTGTGTTAGAATAATTGCATGCATTATTGCCGTAGTATGGTTATGAGATATGGAGTGTGAACTGCGACGATTGCGCGCGAAGCGCGCAGAAATTTTGCGCTTAAAATCATTTCAATGACAAACATTTCATACAGACCCTGCACCGAGACTCTTCCGGTTTCCTATCGAATGTATAACCAATCAGAAGGTAAGCCTTATGACTAGTAATTTGTAAAAGCTTTCAGTTTTTGTAACATTTGTCTTCCACTGAATTCCCTGCTTCCCATTCCTGCAATGCTGCCGGCCTCCTCCATAGTTACTGCTATGCACACGGGCATTCAGCCTTATTGGAGGATCCTCACCGATTAATAATTCGAATACGCTTATGACGATATTACATGATAATAATTGGGTAGAACAGCAACGAGATGGGGCTGAAAGGGCGCGAGACGGGCGAAAATTTTTATTGTTTGCAAAGGATTTGAGAAAGTTCTGATACGGGTTGGGGGAGTGGCATGAGTTGACTTACAGACGCAACGCAGAGTATAGTTAAGCGGGATATCATTACTTCACCAAATGTCAATTTGCTTTGATGAGACGACCCTAGTTTGTTACATATCTCTAGAAGCAAGCTTGAAAATGAGTCAGCAGAGTTTATCAACCACTTTGGTTGACTCAAAGTCACATAAGGGGTGGTGCCAGGAGGGGAAACGAGAGCCACACCCCGTCGGGAAAATTTTCCAACTTCGTCGAGAAGCCTTGATGGGTACGATAAAGCATGTAATCCCTGACGGCGAACAGTCGCCCCAACTGTTTACATGATTTTGCTCTTAAGAAAGACAGTCTCTCTGATGCACTCCCCAATTTTTCAATTTTCTTTAACAAAAAACCAAATTTTAAAAAAATTTAAATATGACCTTATAACTTTCCTCAAAAAACCCACATTTTCCAAATTTTCACCAATGAAAACCAAAATTTATACTTTCGCGATCCTTCCAGCAACACGGCAAATTTTTCAAGGCGTTGGGTTGCTGGTCCTCCCTCGGGAAACTGAATCTTGGCATCACTCCTGAGTCACATGACAATTGTGCTTCCATAGGCATAGGAAGCTGGGGCTGGGGGGCTTTAGCCCCCAGTCAAAAATGTGGGGGATGAAGTATGCTTTCTCCCCCAAGTTCAAAGGGCAAAAACCCCTTATTTGTCTGCTCTGTAAGAAATGTCAAAAATTTGCCGTAATTTTCCTTAAAGTTTGTCCAAAATATTGCACCAAATTGAATCTGAGGACCCTCAAATACCCAAAAATTTTCCAAAGGGGGAGGAGTATCCCCTTCTCTTAGACCCCTCCCTAGGACGGCGGATCCGAAGCAAGGTTCACCCCCCACCCCGAAAAGCTTTCTGCGCCTATGTGTGCTTCTGAAACGTAGAACTGGAAGATATAGCCTTTTAGGATATCTGTCCCCTCCCCACCAAAGTTTCATCCCACTGAAAGCTGTCTCGCCCCCTCTCAGTAAATTTCTGGCTACGGGCCTTCGTTACAGCCGAAGAGGTTCTGTTTCCCAAAGGAGGTAAGTCCCCTGATGAAACTATGACTTCAAGTGGCCTCCTTTCAGCCGCCAATGCACAGCAGTGTTCTAGACCGGATGAAAAGAACAGTGCGTTACATAAATGAGAGCGAGATGTGGGTTACAAAAGATTCCGGCAACATGGAACAAAGTCTATCTCCACTCCTAACAGCCTAATCGCCGTCATTGTCCCTATTTCTTCAAGGGATACAATGTTCCTGGTTTGCCAGATAGGCTTACACACAAAATAGAAAAGTATTTAAAACCAAATGTTAATATCAAGTTTTGTCTTCTCACCAAACATTTACATTTATCCAACAGGAGGGCGCTTTCATAAGATTTTCATTACACTTCAAAACTGGCTCCCCTGCCCCTGCTCCTTTCTCGTTGGATTTGACGCCAATGAGACTAAGGAATCTTGATGCCCTTAGATGGGTTCAGAGTACCGAAAAGAAGGCTCCGCTGCCCCTGCCACTTTTTGGTTGGATTTGACGCCAATGAGACCAAGGAATCTTGATGCCCTTAGATGGGTTCAGAGTACCGAAAAAAGTTGAAGTTAATCAACTCCCAACTTTATGAATATTCATGCACTTGCTGCTTCAACGTAAAGATCAAAGTAAACCAAGGTGATGAATGGTACGTGATTGTTTGTTGTAGTTTTATAGGTTTAATTTTGTGACAGATAAGGTACAATGATGCCATATTAAAGGATATTAAATTAAAGTTTACATTTTGTGATATCATTTTGGTAATGGCCTGTTCTCTTCCTTGAAAATCAAACTGCTAGGATGACCTTGGACACATTTCTCCCCCCCCCCCAAAAAAATGGGGGACAGTGAGCAGTCCAAAGCCATACAGCCGCGTTCTTAGCAGCCGTGAGCTGGGGATAAATTTTTTGTTTTTAGAGCAAAAATGCTAAAATTATATAACATTTTCCGGGCACCCACTCTCCCTTGAAAATAGTCCCTCATACGATTGCGGTGACAATAACTCGACAGAAACAAATTGGAGAACACACAGTGGATTTAGGATAATCGAAGAAAATTTTAAAATGTATTTTTTAATTTAAGATTTCGGTTTTCCAATTCACCAAGAAAGATAAAAAATAAAACATTTAAAGAATATAAAAACGTTGTGTCTTGGTCACAACCTTGTGACAGCATCTTCCAGAAAGCTAAATAGCGCCCTGCCTTCAGGGTTTAGATAAAAACGAAAAAACAATTGTAAATATTTTTTGATTCCCATTTTAAGTTTGCACTGTACAACCATCTGAAAAGTAAGAGAAATCCCTTCTTTTTCGTTTGCAAAAGTAGCAAAACATTCATACGGTAGACAGTAAAAACGTTATGGTGTCTTGGACCAGTGGCGTAGCTAGAGGGGGCAGGGGACGGTCGCCCCCCCCCCCAAAGCCTCCGAAGGCCTCTGTCGGAAATTTCTAGTCTCTGTCGGAAATAAGTAAAAACAATTTATTTGGAACACTTACAACACTTCTTATGTTTTTAAGCAGAATTACACATCGAAATGGTTACTGACAAGGCCTGGAAGTGTCATTTAAGGCAATCTCGGAGATATTTTAATCTAATTTTTTTCCGCGCGCTACACGCCAGATGATGGTGGCGCTACGCTTTGATAATACATCATTACTTCAAGATAATAATCTGTCGGAAATTTTTGGCTTTTGCCCCCCCCCCCCACAAAAAATGTCTAGCTACGCCACTGTTTTGGACATTTGACCAAACACTGTAACAGTCTCTTCCGAAAAGGTAAGTAGGTGGCGCACTGTCATTCAACCATTTGCACTACATGTAAGGAGTTCTTTAGCAAATAGAAAGAGCGTGCCCAACTCCTCAAATGTCTTTCAAAACCCAGCTGTACTGAAAGCAACTATGAGTAATGGCCAAGGTACTTGACTTCTTATGTCCTCTTTAGACTTTTAGAACTGTACTATAACTCAGGGGTCTCCAAGCTTTTTTGCTTGGTGGCCCAAACTTTCTACTATGGAAGTTTGGTGGCCCTCAAAGTGACGAGTCGATGAGAGGTTGACAATTATTTTTTCGCTCCCGAGTCCTTTTCGCGACCCTCCGAAATATTTTCGCGACCCTCAAAAGGGTCGCGACCCCTAGTTTGCCGAACCCTGCTATAACTTACTTGCTTTTTAAGGAAAGCCCTTTGGGTTTCTCTCGATGCAGGCAGAAACCTGAAACAGAAGAGAAACGAAAATTGCATTGTAAGAAAAGTCCTTCGAACTTTCTCTCTCAGAAGGCAAAAACCTGAAACTAGTCCTAAAATGAATTGCCACCCCAAAGGGACAGCAAGAGGTTACAAAAAGTTATCAGCGGGCCTTGTGATGGCGTAAGTAAGAGCTGCATTGAATAGCTTCAACAAACTTTACTTGCAAACACGATTTTGTTTGTAAAAGTAGCTTTGGCTAGCCAGAGGAGGGAGCAGAAAATTACCCTCGAAGGATTTCTCCTCCAAAGGAGCTAGGTTCCCTAAAGGGACACTAACACTAAACGTGACGAAGCTCCTCGCAACCTTTAGACATTCATATCATAGGTCGCAATTATAAGTGGCTTCGTTCAAAACTGGGTGAAAAGGACAGGTACTACACATGATATCAGCCAAAAGGTCGAAGAGCGATTGTTCCTGGTTCCGTTTTGGTAGACCTTGAATTGGTAACGTAACATAAAAAAGACGTAGGGAAACTGATCGAAGTATTTACAAATTAAGGCTCCCTAAAGACCCTACAATCTGGCTCCAGATGATAAAAATTCTCCTAAACTTCTATACCCTTCTTCAAATAATAACTTTGTTTAATACCCCTCCCCCAGACAAAGCTACAATAGCTTGCATGGAATTAAAATTGCGTAAGGCTCTATCCTCACACCACTGTGTGGGAGCCCCTGGGAACACGACTGACTGCATAATCATTATTGACCGTCCACACCATATTCCTGTATATATTTGAGGAAACATTGAAGGGCCTGTAAACAAACACTCGGGACCCAGAAGTACATTTAGAGTAACTTACCTACAGTGTGCAATTTTTACCTTCCTCTAATTGAAGAGAATGGAGGGCAATTCCGATCATGCGTTCAAATATATGTTAGACACGCTGCTTAGTCAATGACCAATCAAAGATCTACGGAACGCCAAAGGGAAAAGTTGTTAACTATAACTATCATGGCGATAACCCAGGCCCCCTGTTCAGGGGGCGTTAGTGGACCCCTAGAAAATTTCGCCCCTTAGGAAATAAAGTTAGTGTTGCTTTAAAGCATTGTAGCATATTTCGCCCCCCTCCCCCATTATTTTCGCCCCTTGGAAATTCTCTCCCCTTCAGTACCTGGTTTGTCTACTCACCTGCTATGACGACCACTCTTTCGATGAAGACAACTGCTTGTCAGTGACAGTCAATATGTTGATGATCACGACGACAGCAATTTCTATGACAGTGGTTAATATGTTGGTGATGACGACAACTAGTTTTAGGACGAGGAACACTGGTTTTGATGATGAAGATAAATTGTTTGACAATGACCGCTTTTATTTTGATGATGACGACAGCTATTTCTGCAATAGTGGCCAGTCCTTTGGTGATAATAACCACTAGTTTTAAGATGATAGACACTATTTTAACGAGGAAGGGCACAGTACGGACATCTGATGAAATTACAAACAATGCTGGCATCTATATACACTCTAAAAACCAAATCTAGTCCAAGAATTGATCGGATTCCTGTTCGATGCCCCTCTGATCAGATTCGGTTGAAATTACACACGGTGTAAATTAACACGATGACGACATAATTAATAGAATGACACGCTTTTATAATTAAATACGATACAAAGCTGAACGATTAACATTTTTGTGACGACGTTTATGATGATTGCACAAAGATTTCCTCGTCACAATAGTTCAAAACATTTGTTATTCATCACATTTAATTTAGTTCATTCAACTTGAAGAATATATATAAAATTTAATGAATTAATAGTTTTGCACTTCTTTTACAAAAAATAAATAGGTCAAACACACTTGTAATCTATACACATACAGATTGACAATTATGTAAAGGAAATGACAAGTATCCTATTGTTGTCACTGAATACATGTTCAAAACACAGGCCTAATGGACAAAAAAGAAACATAAAGTACAGTAAATAGTTTATTTTCCAAAATGAAGACTTGAGTAAGTGAAAGGTTCTTTATCAGTCGATCCGGTCACTTAAAAGCTTCATTTCGTCATTTAAGAAACAATGCAAGTGTAGGTTTCTTTACGGGATATTAATAAACGGAAGTGATAAACATTCTTAATGGCTTTGATTGTTTTGCATACTTCGAAGGTGATTTCGTAAAGTAGTCCAAAATGTTATTAAACTATAATACTGCGGGCAAAATTCGATCAATTTATTAAGCATAGGACTTATTTGAATCGTATTTGGAGAACGTACTGAAAGGCGTTACAATGCTTGTTAGAACGTTGTAACACATTTTAGCAATATTCAACAAAAACTGGCGCCTAATCCAAGCCCGTACCGAGACAAGGTACTCAATGGGCGAGACATTTTCTTAGGGGGTGAGACATACTACAATGCATAAAGACAATGGTAATTTTGATTTTTCTACGGGAGGGCGAAAAATTTCTAGGGGTCCACCTCCTGCCCCCCTTGGCTACGGGCTTACTCTGATCCCCCGTCATATTCCCATTCACTTCATGTCCGGCAACTACCATTATCCAAAAGTAGAGGGGTCTCAGCCCGTACGGTCAGGTGAGGGGGGTTTAACCCAATCTAAGGACATCAAGTTTTGTTGATATGAAGTTAACCTGACTCATGTGACTATACCCAAACAGGCAATAGGGCAGCGCATTACTTAGCATAACATAACATATCATATTATAACATAACATAAAATAACACAATTTAAAAAGCCAAAGGAAATGCGAGAACTAGCATAAGCCTTTAAATTAGTTGACATAGAATCCCTTCCAGGCAGAAATTCGTGATCAGTAGCATGTCTCCCTCAAAATATTTAACTCCAAGGTTGATGAGACTTGGTAACATTTTCATAAAGTGACTTCTGGGTCTATATGCCTTTATCGAACAATATCAAATGTAAATTGCAGATCAAAGACCGCCGATAAATGGCGTTTCATTGTTTACTTTCCTAGGCTATTCGTGTTTTATTAATGTTACCGTCGTAATCTTGTTTATTAAGGTGGCAAACATGATCTGATAATACAGTAATGCATTCAAAGGATACCAAAGTCTGAAATTCCAAAGACTGCCTACATTTACAAGTTTGAAAATAAAACTCATTTTTCTTACTCCTATTTTCATATATAGGGCCTACCTAATTCTATAGCAAAGATGTGTAGATGTAAAATCTTGGAAATTATTGTCTTTACTTTAAAACAGTGGATGGAAAAAATTATTTTGTCATTCTTAAACTACAGTATTATCTGCCCTTGTCTTCTTTTTCAAATGAAAAGGCTAGATGCAGGGCCTTGTGAACAGGGTGTTTTTGCGGCTGCAGCTAAGGTCGTATAAGAACTGTTTTAATGGGGGAGGGGGAAATATGACCCGACACTATCTAAGGGGAGCGCTACCATTAGTTGGCGCGGAGCAAACCAAGAAAATTTTCACAAAAAATGCCTCTCAGATTACCGGAAATGGCACTTTCTAGGATTTTTCAAAGCTGCATTTGAACATTCCCAATTTTGGTATCTCATGGGTTAGAAATTAATAAACGAGAAAATTTTATTCAATTCCTTTTTCAGGAAAAATAAGATGATTTTAAGCTACTTTTTGAGCATGATGGAGCAAGCTTTCTGGCGGAGATACACACTAAAATGAAGGACTGAAGTCACTGGAGGCAAGATTTAGGAGGGTAAAGATCCGCCTTGCAAAGGTACCGGTATCCAAAATAAACGGACATTAGCCTGTGAGAGTGAAGCTATTTAATTATCGACATATTTATTAGAAACGTGTTGAAAAAGGCAACGAAAATCGCATTTTTTTTATAGTTTTCGAACATAAAATCTGACTAAAATATAACAGAATGTGGAAATTGTATTAAAGGGAGTAGACTCACGTCCGCAGTAGTCCCATAGCTGTAGAAAATAAACGTTGAAACAATAGCTGTGGGTTACATCTTCCAATATGGCAGTCCTTCACAAAGTTCAATGATTAAGAAGTATCATTCAATGATGACAACCTACGAATACATGTGTTAAAGGGAAATATTGCGTTTGTTTTACAGAAAATTGTTATATTTTTTAAACCAATATTAATAGATACAGAATGACAGACAATTCAAAATAAGGCATTATCGTAGCCTTCTTTTCAAGAAATAAGGCTCCCACAGGAACTAATTCAGTTATTTGTTGTACAAAAGTAATTTGTTCACCCAAACTTTCAAAAATTCAAATGATGCAATGTCTGTGACTCTTGTAATGCATAGTACTTTGAGGAGATAAAGCTATTGCTAGAGTTTATTACTTAGACTGAATGGTTTGATAATGATTTACGGTATTTTCTTTGCGTGCCATTTTGGTGCATTTTAAACACAATATTTCCCTTTGAAATTACAAAAGCAAATGCTAGTATCGATGTAAACTAACACGTTAAAGTAATAGAATGACGACGCTGTTGCAATTAATTACGATACTTAACTGAAGGATGAACATTTTTGTATTATATATATATATGTATATACGATGACTACACAAAGATTATCTTGTCACAGTAGTTCGATTCTTTTTTAATCTCATTTATTCAGTTCATTCTAGTTGAAGAATATATGTAAAGATTAATGAATAGACAGTTTTGCACTTTTTTTATAAAATAAATAGGTCAAATGCACTTGTAAGACATGCACATAAGATTGACAAAGTATATAAAGGAAATGAATAGTAACCTATCGTTGTCGCTGACTATATGCTCAAAACATAGGATAATGGACAAAATAAAACAGATAAATTAGGCCTACAGGAAATAGTTTACTTTCCAGTCAATTAAAGGCTTCATTCATTATTAAAGAAACAACATAAGTGCAGGTACTTTATGGGATTTTAATATACAGAAGTGATTAAAAAAATTTTAAACAGCTTTAATGCTTTACCTACTTCGAAGGTGACTACGTAAAGTAGTTCAAAATGTTATCACACTTTAATACTGAGGGCAAAATTCGATCAATTTACAAAACATGAGCCTTATTTGAGTCGTACTTGGAGAACACGCTGAAGGCGTGGCAATGCTTGTTAGCATGTTGTAACACTGTCTTCGATTATTCGCCATTTTTACTTAAGTCACTGCCGCTATACCCCGCAGAGCGGACTCGGTTTGTTTGTACTCATTTAAGGCTTCAGAACCCGCTAAACAAGGAACAGGTGTGGCGGAACGGAAAAATCATTGGGGGGGGGGGGGGTTGAGTGCCAGCGAGACTATCGAAGAGGAGCGCCACCATCAGTTGACACGGAGCGGACTATAAGAAAAGTTTTGGCTTCGCAAACCCTCCAGATGGCCGGAAACGGCACTTCCCGAGTGTTCTAAGCTGCATGTACCCAGCCTTGAAACATGGATCTCATGTCTGCAATTTCCCTGCGGTCCCCATTTCTTGGAGAACTTGGCAAATATTGGGGGCTTAGCCCCTCACTTTTTCCATGGAGGGGGGCTGAGCCACCCACCGTTCCGCCGCCACTGACAAGGAATATGCCATACAGCCTGCTTTGTAGGCAACTGCTGCTATAGCTCGTCCAAAACTTTGATGATGGTCTGATTTCTGTAATTACTTACTTGGCCACTTGGCCATATGATGCCAAATTTTTATGTAGTGAGATAGGGGGAATACCAATTACTTGGTCTTCTTAATTGTTTACAAAACAAAGCCAGTGAATCTGAGTAGCAGGGCCAGGGGCTAGCTTGTCAGTATTAGGGGACAGAGTGTGTTTGAAGGGGAATAGATTTCCTTTGGGGCAAGTCGCATAAATCTACCACAGTTCAGATATTTTTAACAAGCTGATAATCCAAATTTGTGGGCAATAACCCAGAGTGATACCACCTCGTCTACGGGCCCCTTGAGTTAGCATGATGGACAATTGGATGTTGCCAGAGGGTAAAGTTCAATAGTCCATGTATTAGCGATAGGACACAGAATTAAAATAATGATAACACTAATGATAGAATTGGAGGGGATATGGTCCGAAACCTGGGTCTGCAGGGAAAAAAAATTGCCAATTTCTTTTGGAAGTTACTGGCTTTTTCAGAAAAAAATCTTTTATTTGGGGCTACAGAAATATCGGGAAATTTTATGATCACTACGTTTTGCTTAAAGGGAATTATTGTAGGATGGAAATATTGCTTTGGGTAAATTAACCAGAGACCTGGCCCTTCCCATATTTAACTGTACTGGCAAATTATTCTTTTTGTCCGGTATTCATTAGATATTGTTGAGAAAGTTATCACAAATTAAGAGCTCTGTGTCAGTTAAAGTTAATCTCTACAACACTATTCGTGAAACCATTGTCTTTTGAAGAAATCCAGGCTGTCGGCAAATTAGAAGTACCGTAATGCAAAATTGTTTGCCATGAAATAGACACCATGTCCGACACTGTGAAATAAAAGCCTTTCAGTGGAATGTGATGCAACTCAACCAACCTGCTGGCCTGGGATGAGTTGTCGGTATTAGTGGTCAGGTGCGTCGGGTCGCAGTCGGATTGTAGGTCAAGTTAACCATAACCGCAACACACTGCTAAGGTGGATATATTCAAAAGTCTATCTACTGTTTGTAAGTCACACATGGTGGCAAGCACTTTGAGCCCTCTCCTGATTTTGCCACCCCTTCTTTATTAAACAATGCATAACAATATGAGTCGCCTTTGGGTGGATGACAGTTGCACACTGCCACGACCGTACAAGACTGCGACGACACCTCCCCCCCCCCCCCCCCGACTTCACTGCGAATATCAAACAGTTTGATATTTCCGACTTTGTCGAAGAAGACTGCCGGATAGCAGTTGGAACCTACGGTCAGGTCGGGAACAAAATTTGACACACACCCAACCGACCCGTCTGCCGTGGGACTGGTTTTCACTGTCGCGTAGCAGTCGGGTCGGTGCAGTATACGCTGGTCTTCCACTTACTCAAATCGTGAAGTCGATCGCTTTCTTGTCTGCTAAAAACTTGAAAGTGCGTACACTTTGTATTCTGATGGTTGCGAAAGAGACTTGCTTGTACGACTCCCTCTGTAGAGGCAGTTCCTAAAAACACTACCAAAAGGCCTTTCAAATGCTGTTTTTCGGCGCGCTTCGTACGCGTCCTTCATGTGCACTAGTTGTCCAAATATTAACTCAAGAAAGACAGGGCGTGCCTTGGTTAATTGCAAAACACCAGTGCAACATTCGTGATCCCAACCCTCAAACCTGCCGCGTCATATGGAAATCAAATGGCCGTTAGTCTTGGCTATTTTGAATTGAAAGGGCCAGTTGCAATGTGTTAAGTCTGTTTAGGGCGTACAATATCCAGTGCTATTCGTAGATAGGTAATTGTATGTAAAATGAAGGCAAGCAACCAAAATTTCCCTAAAAGTGTTATTTTTCTGCGCGCTTTGCAAACATTCGTCTCCTGCTCTTGTTGCTCTTTCATAACTTCACATCGAGCAAAGTATAATTATTGCAAAACTCCACAGAAACTTCACGACCCTCCACTCTCACCACCATGAGAAACCTGCTGCATCTTAGAGAAGTAGACCCGCGGTTAGTCCGAATAACGCTATTGTAAAAAGATAAATGACAGACTTAGATTTTATGGTCTGTTTAGTGCGTATTCAATGTCATCTGCAGACAGTTAATGCTTTGTTCTGATGCCCCAATTATGTAAGTGTTCCAGAGCTTCTGGCGGCTTTGCCTCCTGTTCCCCTACAGAGGAACATTACTGGGCCCTAAGGAGGGCGAATGAAGAGGATCTTATGCTCCTACCTCGAACTACCTCGCAGCTAGTACTTCCATTTCGAAGTCCACCTTAGTGTTGTAGCAGACAAATGAAAAGGGGCACGGGTGAAATTGACATTGTCAAACGTTAAACTGCATTTTCTGATAAATTTTTTCTTGTCCACACGTTATATTTTAAACTTCCATTGTGCACTTTCTTTTGAAAACATTATCTTCAAACAATGGTTATGAGATAACCTTTCTTGGCATAGTTTTTTTTTTGTAATTTTGTCGGGAATGAAACCCCTATTTGTCGGGAAAATGTCCACCACCCCCACTCATCGATCCTTAGGAACCCCCTGCCTGGAGGATGTGGATGGAATGAGCCAATAGCACCAAAGGGGTCCACAGATCTGCAGTAGGACCAGGCGCGGATCCAAGGGGGGAGGCTTTCCCGGGCTAAGCCCCCCTTTTCCGCCACATCAACAATAACAAATACGCGAAATTTAGCATAATGTTAATCTAGGAGAGTATTCAAGGGGCTTTCAGTCCCCCCCCCCTTTTCGAAATGTCTGGATCCGCGCCTGAGGACCCTTGTATGGTTCAGGCTTCTAGTATGGTTCAGAGGGCGAAGCCATCCGACGGTCGGGGAATTTACAAAATTGTAGCCTATGCTCACTTTACAGACCACAAAAGTAAAATTTGGTCCATTTTATATTATCTGATTTGACGATGCTAATGGTTTGCATGCTTGGACGTAGAAGAGTAATTTAACTAAGATGTGTGTGTGTGGGGGGGGGGGTCACGACTTTTTGCACAAAGTGTTACCAAATGGAAGGGCGTGGTGCAGAGTTTTCCAATCCTTAGGATTTTGTCTTTTTCCAAATTATGGGTACTTAGGTGCATATAGGCTACAAGTAGAAGCATTGGCATTAAATTATGTTCAACAGTTTTCACTTGTTCGGAGTAGGTTACTTTCATATTTCTTGGTTATATTTCTACCAGAGACGGTTGAAAAGGAAGATGGACAACTGACCTGTACTTAGTGTACATACCTGGGTGGTGGGAGGGGTGGGGCTGCTTCTGATATATGGGAATTTAAATCGAGAGAGCCACAAAAGCCCAAGGATCAGGCGCGGTTCTAGGTAGAGACTTGGGGGGGGGGGGGCTAGGGGGACTTGAAACGGAAGAATCATAAAATTTTCTCTCAGATATGTAAATTGGTCACGCGCACGCTGAAACCAATGATAATAAAAGCAGTACCATAACCAGGGACGGCCCAACGTTATTTTGATAGGGGACATGGGTTGAGTGATCGCCGTCGTGGGGGATAGGTCTAAGGGGAGGGGTGTCTCCTTCCTCTGAGAAATTTTTGCTAATTTAAGGTTGCTAAGATGCAAACCGGTGCGTTCTTTGGGTAATTTTTTGACTATATGACTGGAAAATGTTCATAACTTTGTGAATTCTAATTTTTGGTTGGTGGGGTCTTTGGGTTATTTTTTGACTGATATATATGGCTGGAAAATGTTCATAATTTTGAGAATTCTAATTTTTGGTTGTGGGAAAGAGGGCGGTCCTAGGGGAGAGGTCTAAAGGTCCCATTAATGGGAATAACGATTCGGCCTGTAGATTTGACTTAAGAGGACTGCTAGTATAGCTTGACGAGATCAGCGACGAAATGACTCGTTTTGAACTTCCAACAGATGATTAATCCGTTAACTTGGTTTACATGTGCGTACATACTATCATAGATGTTACTTATGTTACTTATCTGACCCAACTTCCATTGTATGAAATCGTGAACCTAATGTGTGATTTCGAGACACAGACGACAGTTTCCCTTGACAAACTAAATCCACTGGACCAAGATGCGCACAAGTGTAATGGGCAATTTTGTTTTTCTCAGTGCACGCAAATATAGCATAACACAACCTCTGAATTTTTTTTTGGGGGGGGGGCTTGAGCGAACTTTGGGGGGGGGGGTTGGGCCCCCAAACCCCCCCCCCCCAAGACCGCGCCTGCCAAGGATACTTATGGATGCGTTCACACTTAAGTAATGGTTTACTTCATTTTAAATTGCAAAATTTTCCATGATATAATACAACTGTTTTGTCGCATTTGTGATGGTTATTTTTTCAGGGTACCTACCCTCAGTGAAGATGTCTAGAATTCTAGATCCTTTTACCGGAAAGTCCTGTCCATTCAAATGTCATTCCTTTATCGATCTGTTCTGTTTACTTTTTACTTTATAGCTGTAATTCACATATTATTCTTATGCAGCTTTCGTAAATACATCTGATGTGATTTTTTGACAACAAACAAAGATATTTTCAATGACATGTTTTTTATTATACTTATTAAACTTACAATGAGCCATCTTAGCCTTGCAAAAAACTAATATATTCTGTAATAAAAAATACCTTAGAATTTTTTAAAATTCGAGTGTTTACAGATTTCTCATAGAAATTTATGGACTTACTAAAGGATTCCTACACAAATTTCAACAACGTTTTGTACACATATTTCTGTAACATCGTCAAAAAATCTTCATAACATCTATAGAATTAAATGTTGCTATAAATTTCATCCAAAATTCGTGAATTTCAAGAATATGTTTTATGTAAATTCTGTCGGAAGTTCCAATGGACTTAAAATTCAATTGATGTTATAGGCATTCTTTAGAGATTTCATGAAAATTTTTGTAAAGATTCCTGAAAGACTGTTTTAAGATTGTAAAGAAAACATGAAAACAATTTAGAGAAATTCTTCGAAATTTTTATAAATACTTTTTAGAAAGTCTATAGATTTTAACAGAGATTTTAAAAAAGAATGTGAAGAATTCTAAGATTTTTTTATAGAATTCTGTACAGCTTTTTAGAAGGAAGATAACCATTAAGGGATACATGGTAGACGTAAGTTATACGTCTGCCAGTAACTGCCTGAGCCGACACGATAAACAAAAAAATTTTCCGAAGTTTTTTTTTTTTCAGATTTTGAGGGATCCGAAATCAATTTATGATTCAGAATTTAGTTTCCCAATTCTCATTTATGATAATCCGACTCTTGGCCTTTCAATGATGCATACCGCTATTTCGTCAAGAGATTACCTCTGCGCCAAATATTGCTTGAGAAAAGTAGTCCCTAAAAAATTGGGGCACGGTGTATACCACGTTGCTGAAGAAATGTGCTCAATCTCTGAAAAGATGTTAATTGCAGCAAATGAATTCTACTAATCGAGTCAAAGGAAGGAAACTGAAGGTGTTTCAGGCACATTTTGCCTGATATTCCACTGTGTGAAAAGGCATTGGAGTTAAGCTTCCAAGGAACTGAAGGAGAAGTCTCTACTCATTATGGAAGAAACTCTCATGGTTCAAAATTTCAATGGTCATGGTACACAAAGTTGAAATCAGCTTAAAAACCTGTTTGCAAGCTTGTTTGTAGCTGTTGGGAACAACTTAAAGGGTTCAGAAAAGACCAGATTGAAATTGTAAGTCAATGGAGGAATATTCAGTGGTGCGCGACCTCAAGATTATAACGGTATTCAAAAAGAAAGCTTACTTTCCGCATTCTAACATCCTGTCTCCTAATAAATGCTGGAGGAGTCAGAAAGCTACGTACAGACGGCTTCGATAAGACCGTGCATGGTGTTGTGAGGGAACAGAGAGGTTTTGCTTTGTAAATATTAGTATCATATAATGTACCTTTGTTCAAAGTCCCTTTAGTCGTGCTTATCGGAATGCCATCAGTCCAACCACCCAATACACACTTGGCGACGCTACTCAAATACGTTTCACAAGTGGCTATAGCATTACCTCATTCTTGTCTGTCACGGCCTCGACGAAATTTACTTGGAGTAACTGTGGATAGCTTGTATAGACCGTATTTAGAGTAACCTTACTATGGCGGAGACTAGGTCGCGGATTTACTTGTTCCTTTTTAATCAGTACACCTTTGTAGTTCTTTTTACTATTTCCTCACTCGCTATTTCCACATCTTCGGGGTATCTTTCGAGTGTTCTAAGTACGGTCGAACAACGGTTCCAACTCAAGAGCGCCGAATCTTCCCTCCTCTTTACCGTTGACGACGTCGTCAGTTTCAGCACCGTACTTTTCATCACTCACTTCGGTGGTTCTTCCCATAAACCAAGGATAGTCTCTTGCCTGTTTTTCTTGGTTGGAATTGGTACGATCTTCCAGGCCCTACCTCACTTTATCTACGAACCACCAGATTCATTTCAGCCGGGTGACGGGGGAGGAGGTGGTGGTGGAGGAGGAGGAGGAGGAGGCGGTGGAGGAGGAGGTGGCGGGGGCGGAGGAGGAGGTGGCGGCGGTGGACAAGCTGAACTTAGTACCCAGTACCTTTGTGATAACAACTCATTCATCATCAGCAACTGTACAGCAGAGCAAATTAAGAATTCAGGTGCTCTTTGGTACCAGGTTTGGTGGCTATACTTAGGGAAAGCCCTTGCTGGTTTTGGCATCTCGACTCACCCCTTGGCCCTTACCTACCTGGACGACAGCCCAGGAAAGGGCTATCTGCCTGTCTTCATTGGTAAGCTAAACATGTTCATTGTCATTTGATATAAAAATTATTGTTTTACATTTTAAAAAGCCTGTACGTCGTTAAATAGGAGTTAGTGTGGCAAGTGTCCTTTTCCTAGAGCTATCAAGGGAGGATGGATACATGGTCCTCCTAAATTAATTTGATCCAGGCAGATGAGACCCCTCCACCAGACGGGCTCCATTCCAAAGTCAGAAAATTTGACATCTTGCAGAAAATTGCACTCTGAAAGCCTAACATTTTGTCACTATAGACTCACGTTACCATACCTAGGGCGCAATGATGATGAAAAGGGGTGCCAGTCACGGTTCTTGAGAGGATGCGTCCCTGCCTAGAGTCTGGGGACTGGAGAACATTTAATCCGCAGCCGATTCAAAAAGGCTTTATATTGCAAATACATTGCATCCAATCATAATGAGGTAAATCACTGTATGTTGATTTTAAGGATGTCACATCTCTCTAAAGGTGGGGAATCAACATCATTATAACATTTTAAATCGGTAGGTGTCAGCAGAAAGGTTTCTTTTCTTTAGGAGCCATGTACCGACTTTGTTCGACGCAATTATACCACTTTAAAATGGTATAGGCCTATTTGGATTTACAGTGATATTTTGAAAACTTTAAGTGGATAATTTGATTCCGCCCATGTGACACCAGTGGCCTCCTTTAGTCCAGGGAGCTGTGAGAAATGGAAAAACAACGCTTGTTCTTCCTTTGAAACTATGTTTTGCCGGCGCTTAAGCTTCGCATCGTCGGAGGGGGGGGGGGATTAGGCCGTGTAGACAATTAATCTTGCCGTCTGCTACATCTGAGAGAGCTCATAAGATGATTTTACACATTGGTACCACATTGCCAGTCATCAAGGAGAGTACACTTTATTTCATCTTGTGCCACCGGGTGTCACTTCTTAAAAGGATACAGTGTATCTTCATGTTTATTCTTTGAACAGATATACATTTTTCGCTATTTCAGGAACAATCCAGAAATCGCTTCAACTGTCCTCATAAAATTTTAGACTCTTAATCGTTTTCAAAAGGGTGTATTCCTTACTTAATGCAGAAATTGCAGTAATAATAGAATTTAGCAACATAAGATTGCTTGAACAGTCCTTTAGATCTAAAACGGTGAAAGCGTTTCACATTTATCGGCTGCGCAGTTATATTCAAAGTAGTATTTTGACAATGCTCTTTGTTTTAGGATTACTGGCTTTAAAAGGAGATCACCATTAAGGAGGAAAGTCAACAGTGGCTAAACAATAAGAACAAAGTGACCTGTCGATCAAATTGTAGTCACCAAAAGTATTTGATTTCCCTCAAGCACATTCTGTGGGACAGCTTTGATCAACGTTTCTCCATCTCTCACATCTCCTTGTTTATACATTGGACTCCTAGTTATCATATTTTTTGTATGTAATAACGCAAAGATGAAAGCGCAAAGTAAATCTCAAAAGGTAATTCTATATGTAGGTAACATTCAAGTTAGCACTATTACGTAGATCTAGATGGCTCATTCTTTAATCTTCAAGTATCGAATTCTGGACGTAATCTCTTGACAGGAAGTTCTCTGTGCGGCCCAAAGCGATAACAAATGTGAGACTCTATTCATCCTACAGAACTCGTTCGGTTTTTCCAAAATCAGTGGTATAGTTGGTTTGTAAGGCAGCCGACTATGAGTGAGCGACGTTTCTCCTCATGGTACAAGCATAGAGCTTCGTCGTAGCTCCATGGTGCAAGCTTTGTCGCTTAAACGTCGGGCTGCTTGCCAACCAACTCAAAAATATCAAATTTGAATGCATTGTTTTTACTGTTAAGGAAGTTAGGGTGGAAACATTGTATGTAAATCTGTGTCCTTATCTATCCCCTTTTAACACTTATGAAGATACACTTATGAAGCCGAGATCGTATCTGGAAATTCCCTACTGTTCAGCTTTGAAAGGTTTCCAATAAACCGAGTATTCATATGACGTCAAGGAAGGGAAAGTGGGCCCTCGGCTGAGGTAAGCTCGACACCTTAGCCAAAATTTGAGAGGACTTTTTTACCTTCTTAAATGAAATAGTCACACAACTTTACATGACCAAGCATGCGTCCCAAAACATGTTTTGCTCCGAGGCTCATCGCAACTCTTTCCTCTCTCAGTCTAGGGGACAAAAATCGCCTCCCTTCTGACTCACCAACATAACACTAACAATAATTCTTCTGACTCTAGCCAATGCCTTATTTGAGTAGAGGCAAACATCCCCCCCCCCTCTCTTCCCTTTTAGATTGAGAAAGCCGATGATAAATGAACAATAACGGCAGGCTACAAAATTACTTTGATGTTCCGCTCAGACAACCATGAGTCTATAGATCTTTGGGTGAGATGATAAGTGTTATCTCTTTAAATACAAAGTACAAATATAGTGTTACAGACGAGGCATGCCTTACGTTTACGCAGACATCAGGTGGAGGAAGAATCTTTACCCTATAGAGGGATTTCAGTCACGTGACTTTACCCAACTAGACGCAATTTTGAAGGGCAAGACCGCGCGTCTTTTTTGTTTTGACGAGCACGCGTCCATTGTGTCACAGTAGTATCTATGGTTATGCCGTGCGCGTGTGCTGTAAATACGCTTACTGCGTGTGTGTTTTGCCCTTCATTGCCTGGGAATCCATTGCGCATGGCGTCACATGAAATCCCTCTATAGACCCATTTCACCGACGTCGTGTGTCTATAATTCCAACGCAAAAAGCGCCGTATGGGGAGAATAAACGATGCGCAAATGTACATGCTTGCAAAAAAATATGAAAGTAAGACAGTGGTGCAACGGAGAATTCCTTCGGATTTATCTGATGGTGCTACTAAATGCACTTTACTCTGAGACCATTCACGATTACGTCACTGTAGGCAGTGGTTGGAACAGAGCATGCGCAAGAACATATGAGTGCATGTTAAGGTTTGCTCATGTAAAAATCCCTCCCGCGATTGCAAGTTGACGAATATCAACTTTTCAATGTGACGGCAGAGTAGAAACGCCTTATCAAGTCTTTTCCCAACCAGCCGAGAGGTCGTTTGTTGTAAACATTAATGTCGCGCGCTGCTACACGTGTCCAGTTCCCAAGAAGCATTTCCTTGGTATGAGGACAAGGTCGGCGATTTGTGTTGGACATGGGGGGGGGGGGGACAATGGTCGGAAACCTCAAAATGATCTATATGTATACATATACGTACGTTTATAATATATATGCCTATGTGTATAGGTATAGGCTACGCATAGGCATACGTGGACGTAGCCTATATATATATATATATATATATATATATATATATTACTATTAAAATCTAGGACACATATTCCTATACACGCATACAGACTGTTTCATATACACTAGGTGTGCAATCATCAGTACTATATAGGAGACTAAGATACTAATATACTCTACAAGATCAGTGAAGAGAAACGTTAGTGTTCTCAAGTTACAACCCAGCAATAAAGCGTTGCAACTTATGCTTTGCAGAGAAGTACGTAGCCTACTTCATCCTTTTGAGACCAGACCTCTGTTCCCTAAACAAAAGGTCTGAGCTATTATCAAAGTGCAGACACCAGAACAGATACCTCCTGAGTGCAGTAACTTGAGACCTCTAACGTTTCTCTTCACTGAGTTTGTAGAGTATATTAGTAGCTTAGTCTCCTATATAGCACTGATGATTGCACACCTAGTGTATGAAACAGTCTGTATGCGTATAAAGGAGTATGTTTCCTAGATTTTAATAATAGTTTAGCTCTTCTATGTAAGGATCGAGCACTCTGGGTAGAAATATATATATATATATATATATTATAAATCCACGCTATATTAAATAGTCGCACAAAGACCTTAGGCCATTTTTCCTCTAACATAGGCACTTACCTTATACTGAAAAAGGACATTTATTTGTGAATGGGAAACTTAGCCTCAAGCAGGATTCGAACCAGCGACCTCCCGCATACAAGGCGGATGCTCTGACCACTGAGCCATCGCGTCGGGCCAAAGCATCCGCCTTGTATGCGGGTGGTCGCTGGTTGGCTATTTAATATAGCGTGGATTGACTCATCCATATAAAGTCGCTACGTGACTCTACCTACTATATATATATATATATATATATATATATATATTATATATATATATATATATATATATATATATATATATATATATATATATATATATATATATATATATACACGTAAACGTAGATGTAAATGTGGACTAAATATGTTTAAATGATGCTGGTAACGAAATGTGCTCATTAGCGGTGCTGAACACCGACCTGCCGACAGAGCACAAATCTTCCCTTTTCCTAGTTGCAAGTAGCATTGGGTGTCGATGCATTCAGAAGTCAATCAAACGTTTACTGCAGTTTTACATCCAACAGCAGGTTGATTTGAGTGGTTGACAGTGAGGATAGAAGACCGGCAATAACAAGAAGGTTCCTGACAAGCTAAACGTGATCTCGAAGCTCGCAGAAAAATCGTCTGTTGAAGAAAATTTGCAGGATCGCATGGGATATCCCTGTAAAGCAGGGGTGGGGAACATTTTTCCTCTAAGGGGCCGTTTTGATAGTCACAATTTGCTCGCCTCCGCAGAAGTGAGGGCGCTACAAGTTTTTTCCCATGGGAAGCAGGCTAAGGGCCCTAAACAGGCCCTGGTGGGCCGAAGCCCCCAGGGGTTCTGGAGTTTGTACAATTTTTTAGGTAGCAGAATGTTCATTCAATATCTTTAAATGACATTGAATCACAAAGGTTACGCAGACTAGAAGTATCACAATATGACCTTTTGACTTAGTAGTAATAATGAATGAGCACATACGAAAAGGGCGCGCAAAGTGCGCCAAAAACTTCATTCCACATTTTACTGAACGTTCACTTCGCTCTTCGGAGGAACAGTTCTTACCGCCCCCCCCCCCTCCCCGAATCTACCGGAATAAATACAATGCCCACCGAGTTTAGTACTCAATGTATGTAAGTTTTACTGCACTACTGTATATGTAGCCTTCCACGCAAAACTGCCGATAACACCAAATGTATAAGGATCCTGCACCTGGTTTTTGTTTAACGAAACGGTGGGGATGGTACACTATGGATATCAGTGTTTTAGTAATATACTGGTTGTGGTTCGCAGAAGTTTTACGTGAAATATGACAAAATGGTATGAGTAGGAAAACGATTGGCACCTTGGTCTAAAAGATCATTATAAATTTCCTTTCAAGTGATTCTGAATTAACATTTATGAATTGCCCCCTGGGCCGGATAAAATGGTCTCGCGGGCCGCATACGGGCCGGAGGTATCCCACCCCTGCTGTAAAGTGCTGTAATTTGAAGGCCCTAAATATGCAGTTGATATAATATTTGCCTGTGTAAGTCTCAGAGTGCCTCAGAAATCATCAGGCGTGCATGTGGCAGTAGATGCGTGCAAAGCGCTCCTAAATATTTATTTGGCCTTTCATGTTCAATAGAGCTCAATACTACGTTGACAATAAATGAAAGGAGATGAAAGAGATTCCGTCCCTCTCAACTAAAATACTAATGATCATGCCTAATATGACTACACGAAAACACAGACATTGAGCGTTTTACCAAAATGCTACAGTCACTCCGTCCTCCTTAACCAAATTATTTGAGGGGAATATGTCTCACATTTAACTATTTTAGCAAATGTCACTGCACTTCAGGTAGATTGAACAAAGGAATTACGTTCCCAACCAAATAATAGAGGAACCATAGCCTACATGTGTGTCTACGAATGTTTTATTAATCAGCAAACACAACTTTTGATAAGTGTGCTCGCGTAGCCCTACAAAAATCCTTTTTCATGACTTCTGAGGAATAGGAAAGTCTAAAATTTACACAAATATCAGCAAATATTACGGTTTTTGCCAAAATGTCAAAGATATTAAATTTCTTCCCCCTCAACCGAGTTATTCGAAAGGACTACGTCTCACCCTCACAATATCAGCAAATATTATGGTCGTTGACCAAATATTGGGGGCTGAAAGGTGGTCCGTCCCCAACCAGATTATTGGAGGACATGTACCCCTTCCCCTTCCGCGATCGCCACCCTTGCAAGAGGAAGTCGCTTGAATTAGTGGTGAACTGACCGTCTGAGCTGAGAATTGCATCGTTCACGTACCACGACCACTGTACGACAACCTTTGTAATTGTTTTTAATTACGGTCAATTGCTTACGCTGTAAGATTGTAGGGCCTCTGTAGAATATAAGACAAAGGGAATACTGACACTATGTAAGACACCATGTGACCATTTTGCACAGCTAAATGGTTATCTCACACGTTGTCAACCTGGTTCTCAAAGTCGAGTTTTGCTCTTGTCAAGGGGTGATTATACGATGTTAACTGTGTCAATGTAAAATTTGTCACACTATGTAGTCTAAATCGTTTCAGACTGTCGAAATCTCTGTCAGATAGTTTAGTGATACAAAGTGCACAGAATAATTTGAGCATTTTTAATACCTGAGACGTGTATTGATGCCACGAAGTGTTGGTGTACAGTGAACATTATCGACACTTGTGGGCAAAGATATGTTTCCCATTGAAAGTAGCACCACAATTTGTACAAATTCCCCCTTCCCTAAAAGGCAGCTCCAAGGAAAGTTTGATTTGTTAAAGACAATTTTCAACGAAGTAGCCCGATAATAAAACTTCAAACTTTCGTCTCTTTTAGCTGTTATTTACGGTTTTCGTGCAACCGGTTCAACTATTGGAGGTTTCATTGCCCAACAATGTCTCAGTGTCCCTGCCACTTGGCCACACGTCGATGCAAACACCGTCACCGACCCTACCAATCCCCAGTATCTTGGGGCGTGGTGGCTTGGTTTTATACCTATATCTTCCATGGCGATCTGCCCGGCTATTCTCATGTTCTTTTACCCTAAATACTGGGTTTCGCGAGATAATAACTCAGATGATTGCGAGGACAACCACGTCAAGAAAAAAGCACAGAAAGAGGAAGGAAGAGGTTTCCGTAAAAAAGGAAAAGATACGAATACTATGGAGACGTATGGAAACATCGTCCAAGCTGCAGATCAAGTGAATTCGGAGCCTAAATCTAAAGTACGGAAGATATATATGGCCGTCCTCGGTGAGTACATACTCTTTCTGAATTACAGTAACTTAAAGGATAATGGAGCAACAAATTCTAAACATGTGAAAAAGAAATTAATTCTACGCATTTTGGTGAAATTTTTATTCAATTCTAATTTGTGTGCCTCGAGATATTAGCAGATCAAGTTTCTACATTTATGAGCAAAAGTGAACTTGAAGTGAGCAGGACAGTCGATATCTCCTAACTGTGATGAGCAATGCTTTGCTTCCTTTGTTTTCAATTGACTGTTTTGAACTTAATATAGATATCGAGTATGAGTTTCCCATGGGAAATGTAAAATTTCCATGCGTCTCATGCATTCAATCACGAAATCAGGAGAAAATGTACGTAGTGTTGTGCTAAAAAATGGGGTTGAGGAATAATGTCATGAAATATCCTCTTCATACAGGCCTCTATTTCTATTCCCACTCTTCCAGCCAAATTGGCTGGTAGTAGATAAACGGTATAAATACACTCAGATGTGCATTGTCCTTACTGTAAACGAGCACGGATCTCATTACCTCGAAAAGCTTTCAGATTTCTTTTTCTTAAACTGCAGTGTCGTGCTCTGTTATCTTGAGCAAATATTTACCGCAGTAGCGTTGGTCAATGAGATGGACAAAGTCTTGCCCGACTCAGTTATAACGGCTTATCGTAAAAGAGACCATAACCTAAAAAACGTCCTACTCTGGTTCAATGATAACATATTTTAAAATGGTCCATTTCGAAGCGTATCTTTAATACAGTGGTGATGTACAATCGTATTGTAATCGACTTATCGACGATGATTAATTTGCATGTGTTATGAATATGCATACAGTATGCTCATAATTTATAGCAATAATTCAAGTCATATATTGGCCTACATTCAGTAGAAATTGCACCAAAGTTTTTGTATTACTTCATTGAACACAATACCCATACCGTTCGCGTGATAAAAACCTATTTTGTTTCTTTCAAATTTCCTGAAGGATTTTTCATTGCCCTATTTCGGGTTTTGAAAAACTGGGTAGTACTCAGCTTGATGCTTGCAGATCACGCCTTATCCTTTGCTAGCTTTCCGGACGGGACCTACGCAGCGAAATACCTGCAGTATCAGTTCCACCTGACGGCTTCCGACGCTTCAGCTTTGAGGGGTAGGTTGGATGGATTTGATTACATTTTGTCATTTGACAAACTTTGACAGGAACTGACAAAACTCGAAAGGCAGTAAAGATAAAGTTTATATACTGAATACGAGGTAAACATTTTTGCTGAGGCTAGAAATACCATGTCTTATGTGTGTAAAACATTTGTATAAGTTGAGTATTTGTGAAACAATACGGAAATATCCAAACATGTACATTGTGTTGTTTCGGCTTAAAGGACTCCCCTTCTCTCTCGAAACATTGTGTATAATCTTCCCTTATTGGATTTATTTATTATCTTACAGCCTGGTCCAAATTACCAATGATTTTCATTGGTTATTTCTTTAGTGCATTCGTCATCATGATTGGTCGATTGAAGCCACGTGGCACTATCATTATGGTTGCAGTTTGCATCGTATGCGCGACTATACTAACACCCGCAAAGTTGTTTGCAGGTTGTGAGAATGATTCTATCGCCGGATTAACTGTACCATATGAACAAACAGATGACACGTGGTATGGAAATTGTTTTTTTTTTATATACTTAAAAACGTCCTTTGAAAAACCTGCTGACTTGCCTTCTAGGAAAGGAAATTCTGCAAACTTAAAGGGAATTATAGTAATCCACTATGTAGCCTTACTTTGGAGAATCAATTGAACCTGCCAAATCCCCTCTAGTAATTCACGGTTCCCTGACAAGTCCCCCTCCCCCTCGGAGAATTCGAAACCAGAACAATTCCACCCGGGCAATGCCAGTTCCAAATTTTTCTGGTGGGGTGGGGGAGTTGTCTGAAGGGTCATTGCGATGAGAATTATGTTGGTGGAAATTTTTCGAAGATGGATGTCTTCGGCTGGGAAAATTGTCTGGTGCGAATTTCCTGGAATGTGTTATTCAAGGCATGGGCGTGGATCATGGGGGGCGGGGGACGCATCTCCCTCACTTTTTGGAAGGGGAACAAATCCAAAAAGTCCTTCCACTTTTTCAGAAATGATGAAAACTTCCGTAATTATTTGAGATCAATTTACAGTGATTCAACAAGTACAGTTCTTGTATGATAACAAAAATAAAGCTTAGGTACAAAATAGAACGATTTGCTCGAAGTACGAGTAGCGAAAAGGGAATGGATTGTGATATTTCGGTGCAACCCTTACGGCTTGGAGCTAAATGATCTCATCAATCAATATTTTCAAGCACATTTTGATAGTATTTACAACTGTTTTTCGATCAGCGAAGTATCTAATAGCATATGAAATAACGTGGTATCTATTAGGCTGAACACCGCCAAAACGGTGATGTTTAAAGGGATTTTTCATGATCGTATGTTTTTTTTTATTCTTACTAACCATCAGCCAATACAATCTCTGATTTTGGATTGAGACATGACCAAGGCAGGGTCCCAACATTTTACCTAACAGGTGTAAGTAATATAACATAGATTACGAATTGACACTACATTTTAAATGCTAAATTGCGCCCAAATATGGCACCATTTGCCATATAGACACCTTCCGGTTTCCTTCTTTTAAAGGGAGGGGGTGTCCCCCTCCACTTTGACCCCCTCCACAGGACGGTGAAAAGTCCCCCACCTTTGGAGATGGATCCACGCCCTTGATCCAAGGGAAAATCGTCTGGGTGGGAATTCTTCTTAAGGAGTTGTCCAGTAACCGTAATTCTCTGGTCAGTATCTTTCGTGATGTTTAAACACCAATGCTATTAATGTAAGAATAGCAATAGCTAGGGTAAAATTTTTCGTGTTAGCAGATCCATGACTGAGATCTAAGTTGCCAAATGTATGATAATCAAAAAAGCCATACATGATTAAGTACACCTGGTGTTCTTAATTTAAAGTTGAGTGACTGAATTTTCCCTTTAATAAGGGAGTAAAGAGCATAAAGACTTTACTTCTTTCCTTCTCACTCCATCCACTTCCCTCCTTGTGGCCGCCTCTCCTTGAAGACAGCTCCCTGATGAATTCAATTTACACTGTGGGAAACCTTATCACTAAACTTTGATATGCATGGAAGGATAATATATTAAAGAAAGTGTCCAACCAGCTACCAAGTCGCCATTTTACGAACTTGGCCAGAACAGTCGACAGTTTTTCAAACGTTGTTATGTCTGTCTGTTAAAGTTTAAGTTAATTGTCCATTACTAACCTGCTTAAATGATAATTATTTTAGTTTTACAGATTTTGTATGTCCTATTGTGATGTGGTTTTGTATGGTTTTATAAGGCGATTTTTAATACAATGCAAATATTGTACTAGTGAAAACCTGAGCAGCGACTAAATGGGTTTACCAAAATAGCCGCAAGAGCGTACACTTTGAGGTTTGTTAACTGCATGTATTGTGCACAGCCATGTTTTTTTAACGATGTTTTAGTTCAGTAATTTTAATCCCTAACACACTTAAAGGCAATAGGCAGTCACCCCAATCAGAGTTAGTATGCCGCGTCACTCTAGTTCATGGATGGCCTATTTTGATCATGTGACAATGTTTTTCAGTGAATTGTGAAATTCAGGGAGAATTTCTCTTTGCTTTACATATTGTTTGTAATAGTTATGTTCAAAACGTCTTCAGAGGTGCTTGTAATGCAATAAGAGTAGATTTGCAAGAGTTTGCTGATTTTTCAAAGCAAATTTGGGGGCGACTGCCTATTACCTTTAAACGTTACTTTCTTTCAGGAGTGACAATGATCGAAACTTGACCAGCTCCTGTAATGCACACTGCTACTGTCCATCTGGCTACAACCCAGTTTGTGCTCCTGATGGAGTTTCTTATTCTACAGCTTGCCACGCAGGATGTTCAGGGACGACAGTGGAAATGAACGGTTCCAAAAACGTCACTGTAAGTTTCAACACTTACTTCAGTCTGCATATATTTTACGACAGGTCTCCTACGTCCGATCGTTTGAGTGCCACAATGATGATATGACCGCTAAAAAATGCTCCACGCTGGTCGTAAACGTGGAACTAGCAGGACACCGAACGACTTAGGGTAAAGGATCCTGTGCAAAGACGCGCGATGGGGTTTTTGGTCTTAACTTTTTTCAGGTAGAGCACCAGCAAATTACACTCCTACAATGAATTACATACACTAGATTTGTTTTTTTTTTTCGTGGCCTCTGGACCCTTGTAGAACCTTCTTTTTATATAAAGGCTCACTCAAGTCGGCCTTTCTCACTCTTTTCACATTTGAGTATCATGACCTTTGAGATTTTTAACCACCGTGACGAGAGCTGCTGTAATAGTGTGGTGGTTACCGCTTTAGTCACACATAAAAGTGCTGTTAGTCGACCCCATATCCCAGGTACATTCCCATATGGGATCCTTAGGGGCCAGCATATGGGGCCCATATGGTTTTGCACCCTAGTTCATAAGGGGCCATATGGGCCAGCCCATATGGGCCAGCCCATATGACCCATATGGCCCATATGGGATAGTCCTGGGCCCCATGTGGGCAACTGCTCCAGAACTATCCCATATGAGGCATATTGTCTGGCCTATATGGCCCCTCATGAATCTTGGGTGCAAACTTTAATAGGTCCTATATGGGGCACCTATAGGTTTGCTACCTTGGATAGAGCAGGATATAAGAACGTTCTTATATCCTGCTCTATGGTCGACCGTTTTTTGTAGTCGATTATTCCAGCAGCTCGTCTAGGAATTACAAAGAATTTATCGGTTATATTTACCACGTCATACTTACAATTCTTTATATTGAAAAAATAAAGCCATAGCAAATCTTTCCAAATTTTGACACAAGATTAGATGATAAATAATATTTGTAGAGTAGCGCTGCATTTTGAGAACAATCATGGTGTTTATGCGATATTCGCTGACAAACTGCTTAAGTGATATTTTGGTAGGTAGACCACGTTGTATTTAAGCAGCAGATTATGTGCAGTGCTTGTAGTCTAGTCGAGTAATCGCAGATTAGGTTTTTAGCGCGATTTATGGAACTTTTAAAGTGTAATGGCGACTTCTGTCGACTAATCAAACGCGAGTATTAGCACTAATATGTAGGTTAGGTTATTTTTGCAAAATTTGCCAAAAATTCTTTTCATCACTTTCCGTCATCTTCACTACTTGAACACTACTTGAGCACATCATTAGTTGCACTAGGGAGTTGCAGTCTAGTGACAAGTTCCTGATTACAGCAACATAATCTACACTGCGCTTTTTAATTTTTATGGACTATACTTTGAGGTTAACATTTTCGGCACGTGAAATAATGTGAATAAGTGGGTCCTCTTTTTCCATTTTGCTACACCCTTTCCAGCAATCTTCGCTCAAGCCACACTGTAAAAAAAAAATGAATGTAAAATATTTTAAAATTACAGAAAAAAAGTAAAGAAATGCAAAGAAAATATAGAAAAAGTGCTATTAAATTTTTGAAACTAATTGACAGCACTTTTGATATATTCATTATGTATTTCTTTATTTTTTGGTCTGTTCTTCCTCTAAAAGTTGTTACAGTGCATGCTTAATTGCACTTTATCAAAATATTACATTTGAGTACTATTTTCTTAAGCTCGTTTCGTGATTTAAAAACGGTAATATTGTTGACATAACACGTGATTACAGGACGGTGTATGACACTTAAACGAAAGAGCGATGTCACTGTTTCTTCCCTCCCACTGCAGGTTTATACTGACTGTGCTTGTTACGATGATACGTACCTGAATAATACAACTATGGACGGCACTCTGAGTGAAGGCCTATGCCCGACAGACTGTTCCTGGGTCTTCCATTTTGTTCTCTTGATGCTAACGACTCTGTTACGTAACATAATGTACAGTCCAAGCTTGATGTCCAAAATCAGGTAAGCCCAAATGGCGGAAATAACACAAAAGTTTTCAAATCGGGAGACCCCCTCCCCGAGGAGCAAACCAACTAAATACTTTTGAGCGCATTCTGAAACGGTCCATTAAATCACACCTCCCATCGTCACGGTATTCTCCTTGTTATGAAAAATGGTACACAACGCTAATGGAGCTAAACTATTTAAAAAGACCTTCATATGACTACATGCAATGTAACCAATTTTTACCCGAGAGGGGCCAGGGATGGAGTGTGGACCTGACTTTTTCATGTAGAATTTTCTGTCTGTTCTTGTCCATTTTTCTTCTTTTCTTCGTTAATGGAGTTAACCTTTTAACTTCTTATATCCATCAAAAATCGGTTTCCAGCAATAGATTGGAATGAAGAACTTTTCGTTTCTTTTTTTTTGTCCGTCCCTCTCTATCTTTTTTTTTTTTATTTCCGAGGGGTATCTTCACCATTTTCACAATCGTACCAAAGGTGTTTGTGTGTGTGTGTGGGGGGGGGGGCTATAGACGCCTGCACATTTTTTTCAAAATATAAATGAATATACATAAGGATAAATGGATACTCTAAGTAAAAAGTCACCATTTCTTATATTTTTCAAAGTATTTTCTGAGATGTGGTCCAGAAATGAAGTAAAATTTGTACTCTCATGCCCGTAGTGATAAAGGAATGACAAGTAATGGTTACATGAAGACATCCCAAACTTGTTTTGAAATATTTATTGGGCATATCAGAATTGTCAAAAAAAAAAACAATGCTGCTGCAAAAAATAATACAGAACATGATTGTGCCAGCCACCATGAAGAGTTCTTGACAACGTTTATCATTAGAAAGCTATAGCATTGTTTATCAAAGATCCAGTTACTTAGCCAAGGGGTCCAGGGAGAGGCTTCACCTAAAATCTTAGCCCTAAGAAAGTTTTCGTGAACAGAAATTACTATTGCCTTAACACATCTTAATATTTCGTGCCCCCTGAAAAATATTCTGCACTCGGGTATTCTGGGAACTATCTCCTTGTCTGGCTACAGCCTGAAATTAATGCTAAAACGACTACGATACATACCCTTCATAACAACCAATAAGTTCAGCTAAACTTTAAAATTTTGTCCAAGTTTTTCTTAGTCAAAAGTTTGTAACTGATGTCATGTTTTTTCCTACTTAACAGGTTTGTAGACGAACAAGATCGCTCGATGATTCAAGGGCTTGACAAATTCATCAAACGCTTTCTTGGTAAGATACGTTTTATACAGTAAGATCTGAGGTAAACGTGGTACGAAGTTGGGCTCAGAAAATCGTCCACCCAAATTTTACTTTTACATGCAAAAGGTAACGGGTTAAAAACAACAGTCAAAAGAATGCAAGGGAGGATCCTGGGGAGACCTCCCTTGAGACAGGAAGATTTCTTATATGGGGTGAGAGGTCTCACCTTTTCAACTCCCAAATGGGGGTGAACCATTGAACTCAAATTTTTTGGTATTTTCTGACGTAATTTTGAAAGTTTATGAAACAAAAACCCTTCAGACTATATTATTAAAGGGCTGTAGTGCCCCCCGGCCCTGTCCCGACTCTTATGGCCAGATGTCCAAGAACATTGATTGGTGGTATTTTATTATCCATCCTGCCGGCGGAAAGAAAGCACAAAGTGCAGCGTTACTTCGAGATTCACTAGTATGTTTTACTATCGAAGTGGTTTTTGTTTAGAGAGTGGCTAGAAGAGCCCTTTCGAAACAACATCATTTAGACGCAAATTCACTATACTCAAGTATTGAGATATTATTTGCCATTTTATTTCTTCCTGATAAATCGCAGTCACTGCCCCTGGTCCAATCGTTTACGGGATCCTTTTCGACAAGAGCTGTATGTTATTCCAAACATCGTGCGGAGAGACGGGCAACTGTCTGGTCTACGACATAGAGAGACTAACACTATTACTCTTTGGCGTCGCTACAGGTTTTGCTTCAGTGTCATTATTTGCTGCGGTTCTGACTCTCATACTTGTATTCTGTCACGAAAGAAAGGTATGTGACTTTATAGTAAAGTAGAAACAAGTTATGAAAATGTATGTATAATGGCAACGAGGGACCACTCCTATCCTGCGTAGCTGGTGGTTCGATTTATCGCCATTTCAATACCGTGATTTCTGTCACAATTTGGACTTTGGGTGACCTAAAAATTCATTGCAAAGGTTATAAATCGAATTATCTTGAGTCAAAGCTACATGGAGCAAAATTATCCTCGTGCAGTTTCTCTTATTTATGTCCGTTTCAATTTTTTTACAGAGCAAGGACAGCACAGAGTCCAAGCTTCTCACTAGTACCATAAAATCTCATTCTAAATCTCAACCTCAGATCAGTGAGTCACATGACGCTCTGGAAGACGAAGGGGAAGAAAATAATAAGGAGGAAGAAAATTATAAAGGGGAAGAAATTGATAAGGAGGAAAAAATTGATGAGGAGGAAGAGGAGGGAATTGAAAATCTAGCTTTTAGCGATCCACAAGATACCAAGCTTTAGCAGGCGAAACGAGGGGGGAGGGTATGTAGTTTTACCAAAGTGTAAATCTGCACAAAATACCTGAAAAAGGAACTTGTTCACATTGGAATCAAAGCCTGAGGTGAGAGAGGTTTTCTACAGTTTCGCCGAATTACTGGTAATGAGGTACTATAAGGCTGGACGTACGGTCTGACTCCCTAAATCAGGGATTTTCCTCTGTGACGTCAGGACGGTGTGAGCAAACCACGAAACCGCTTGTTTGAAACATGGACGTCAACAAGTGAGGGACGGGGTACATGCCCCCACTTTCGAAAGTGGAGGAATTTCCCCCAAACTTTTTCCAGAACCCTAATTGAAATAGTAGGTATGTTTGTGATTTCATAGTTTACAATACGACTTATTCAATGAAAGCTAACTAGAAAGTGGTGGGAACAGTCATTTTATAGATTGAAATCATTGGAAAGTGTCTCTGTCTCCAAATTTTTGCAGGGCCCTTCAGTGAACCCTGGCCGGGTCTCTTGCTATTAGGTCTTCGCAATTCGCACATGAAATGGTTCTGGTCAAAGACATATGTTCCTTCACTTTTGAGAAGCTGTTGACAGTCTTACTTCGAAAACTAACTTCTTTTCTGATGTAAATTATGTCATCAAGAGTGTAACAGAAGTGGTATCTGCCTGGTATTATGAATGCTTAAAAATGATCTCCTGTTCTGCCATACAAGAAGTAATCAGAAAAGTAGAGATGGTATCTGTCTGGTAATATGAGTAGTGGATGTTGTTACCCCTTTGAAAAGTGATATAATGGTTAAGATTGTTTGTGCTTGCTTGGGTTCAGATATCGGCATTATTTTAACAAGAGATCTCAGGAAAGTGTCCTCAGTAATACACTGTGCTTTATGTTACTGCACAACGGAGCGCGTTCTGACCAGAGTTCCTGACGACACTAGATAATAGCGACCTCTTGTAGCTAGGTTTCTGGAGTTGGCTTTATGTGCTGTGCGGTACGTTGCTGTCGAATGGACCGTATGTGGGACCAGAGTTTCTTACGACTCTCACAGTGACGAAGCTACCATCATTGTTTTGCAATGGTTATTGAAAAGTGAAGCTGAAACTTTCTCTTTCAGGAAACAAAAAAGCTATTAGGAAATGGTGAGATCACGTGATATTTGGAACTTACTCGACAGGCCAACACGGCATCGTGATCGAACAACTCCCCCGGACAGCACCTACCAGGCAATTTCAGCCTGGTAATTCCCACCCATGGCAATTCAGATAACTTCCCCCACCATAACCTTTGGAATTTTCCTAGGTTAGGATTTGTGGGGGAGGGGGAATTGTCCGATAGGACTTGCCCCCCCCCCCCCGCTCCGCCAGCACTTAACTGCCTCCCCGAATAAAGGTCAAGAAGTCTATGTTACAAATGATGATGGTATATATGCCGGTTGTTTTATATAAGATTTTCGGAAGAATACTGATCTATAACAGCAGTACTTTTAACGAAGATGTGCCAGCACTGCACTCTCTTTTAAATCTAAATTGAAATATCATTTACTTAAGGATTATTGTATCTAGGGGCTGCACATTTTCTTCTTACCTTTCACTGTTCTTGCTGTTGTGTGTGTATTTTTTCGTTTGTTTGTTTTTTTGTTTGATTATAATTTTTAGTTTACCTTTGTAAAGAGGGAATGCTCGTAAACACCCTGCTTCTTCAGTCCTCCTCCAACTTCTTGCAAAATTGTTGTGTTGAACTGCATATTTATATTGAGGAAATAAACTCAAACTCAAACATATGTGCGATAAGTGATTGGGAAAAAGACCGTAGAAATAATGTACATCTATCGTTTCGTTTACTTGTTGCTTACTACACAATAGCAAATGAAAAGCAGTCCTCAGTAATATTTCTTTATAATTTCCGTTCTTCTATAGCTGATACACCCCCAAAACTGAGTGACTTGTAGACAATGTAATGCAGAATGCACGTTCAGTCAAAGAGAAAACTTCTGTACATCAATGACACTGTAAAAATGTGTTTCGCGACGTTTTGACATTTTTATTCCTTCCTCCCCCTCCCCTGTGTAAAAACATTTACACTATTAACACGTGTCTTTAAACAGTATGTATTTGGCAGCTAAACATGTTTAAGAACACAAAGTACGGAATTTGGCAAGTGTGCTAAGTTAGCAGTCAAGCATGTATACCGGTACTAAGTGGCACCAGACCTGAAGTGTTTAGAGCGTAGGCAATGCGTCAACAGGATTTATAACTGTATGAGAAAAAGCTTCTCCGACCATGCATATGTTAAGAACAAATTGGCTAGTTTTTCATATTTCTCACTAGTTCTCAAAATGGCGACTGAATAGGTGGCTAGGCCTATAGAGGTTCTTCACTGACGTACGTCACAAATACATATGTTATAAAAGAAATGTCAGGCATATGTAATGGGCGTCAAAGTTATTACACTCATGACACGTACCCACCAGTACTCTGTGAACCGTATCCGTCAAAGAGTAAATGTTTAAAAAGTAAACAAACCCATCCTAAACCCTTTTACAGTCTAATTTAATTATGACTTATTGAACAAATATGTTCTTGTGCATCTATGTGACAAAGGTTTTCTGGGCGACTTAAAGGGAAATATTGCCCTTAAAATAAACCACATGGCATACGAAGAAAATACCTTAAATCATTATTAAACCATATTCAGTCTCACCAATAAACTCTAGCAACAGCTTTTTCTCCTCAAAGTATTATGCATTACAAGAGTTGCATCATTTGAATCCTTGAAAGTTTGGGTGAAAAAATTACTTTTGTGCAACAAATAATCACATTACTTCCTGTGAGAGCCTTATTTCTTGAAAAGAAGGCTACGATACTGCCTTGTTTTGAATTGTCCATCATTCTGTATCTGTCAATACTGGTTTAAAAAATTTGACAATTTTCTGTGAAACAAACGCAATATTTCCCTTTAAAGTGAAATAGTGAAGAGCGACATTCTAAGCTTCCGGCCAACTTGCGCTTATGCTTGTTCTATGCAACAGCATTACACGTCCGCATATGTCCGATCGCTTGCCAACAGCTTCTTTACATGGGCTCACTGAAGATTGGGAGGAATTTTTCTCGAGGAGTCAATAGACCTTATGCATTGACATTAATACCTACTTAAAAACCGCCCTCCACAGAGGACATACTGCACTACTGGGTGTACAAAAGTGTGTACTTGAGTGTCCTCTAAGCATGCGCATTTGGTTTTTATGAAATTGTGACGTCATGAACATAATGTTCATGCAGAATGGAAGGAATACCAGTCTATGTCATGGTGATGTTTATAGGCGTTCGGGCCGGGGGCTGGGGCTGCAGCCCTCCCCCCGAGTTCGGAAAAACCTATATATTTCTTTGGCAATATTCGCGCAATTTTGTCCGGTAATAAAGGGTTTTTTTTTCGGGCAAAACGGCTCAGCCTCCATAGATGTAGGAACACATGCCCTGTACATCCATTGTGATGTCCAAGGGCATATGGGTTCAATAATGCCCTAGATAAGTTTTTTTGGGATATTAATATAGGTTTTAGGGCCGTGTCTGTTTTTCTTTCAAAACATTTTAAGCTTTGACAGTTCATATGAGTACACAGTACAAACAATGCGTGTTGGGCGCTCAATACGTTTGACGTCCGATATGGTTGTGCAAATAAATCCGGGAACACTACGACGTCACGTGAGTAACCTCTATACCGCCCTACTCTTCTCACATTAGCATAAAACTCAAAATGTCCTGCTATATGTGTAATATGAATAAAAGTTTCCTTTTGTCAGTAACCAAGATGTAGATTTTATTTATCAAATGTGTCTATGAAGTATTACGTTACTACCAAGACATCCCCGGATGTTCAAACCCAACGAAAGTTAAAACACCAATGAGTAATTGTTGTTGTGATAAACATACCAAGCAAACTTGCTTGTTTTGAAAAAGTTTGTTTAAAATGTATGAATAAATTTGTCTTAGTGTACCTAAAGATCACAATTTCAAAAATATATGTTACAAAGTTTGAAAAATGCATTCAGATGGTCCGACTTCCATCTTCACAGGACATTCCTAAGCTGAGATATAAAATATTGAAGCTTATTCACGCAATTTGAAATGATACATTGCGCAATAGTTTGTGATGTCATTCTTGTATTACTCAAATTACAGTCTTTGTTTTTCTTTGTCTTTTTCAAAAGCCACTCTTGTGCCAAAATGTCATCACTGTCTTACTGTGTTAGGGTGACTTGGCTTTAAAAGCCCTACAACATGCTATGCAAGTGAACAGTAAGTGTTTCAAGGTCATATAAACAAATTAATTTCAAAAGGAAACAAAAGCAGATAATGTGAGTTGTACAAGAAGGGCATCACAAATTATTGCGCAATCGACTTTTTCAAATTAAGTGGATAAATTTCAACATTTTATATCTCAGCAACGGAGTAAGCTATGAAAATGGGAGTTGGATGAATGGAATTCATTTTTCAACCTCAAAAATATATATTCTTGTAATTCTAGACTTTAGGTCCACTCTAAGTTAGGTGGCGATCACAGGGGTTGGAGGCACTCATGTCCCCCTTCCTCCGAAATATTTTAGTTGGGCGGAAGTGATGACTTTATTCAATCAAAGTATGTAATATTTTGGGTGATAGTTGTAATTATAAAACGAGTTAATCGTCACTAAATGACCAAAGAAATGTATTTGTCGTGTACCCTTGACCCTCACCTATACCAACACCCGTGTAGTCCTTCATACATTTACAAGTATATACATACATACACGTGTTTGATACTATGCAAAAAGTAGTTTCCGGGTGTAAACCTTTCAACAAGGTAAGAAAACATGCAACTGAAAAGACACGAAAGATAAAATTCTCAAGGACACGATCATTTGTACACCGGGACCAAACAAATAGCCTACCCCCACGAGGACAAAATTCTTTGAACGGGGAACAGACGCATACCTTACATACAAAAAGATGTCTGTAGAGAAGATAAAGGAGAGGGATTAGAGTAAATCGAATTTAAATTGAGACCTTTTGGAGTGAGGGTATCCAAGGAGAAAATATGTGTATTCTCTGCAACTGAATCAAGGAGCTATTGTTACTCGAAAGCCGAAACACATTTAATTTATGCTAACACTTTAACACCCACTTTATCGAGAGATTACCAGCTGTTACCTGGTGGGTAGGTTACTTCACTTCTTTCCTTTATTCGGTGGTTTCATTTATTTCATTCGCTAGTAGGAACATCATTCAAGTCTGGTAATCCTTAAATAAAAATGGCTTTAATAGAACAATACTTTCCTGTCAAGACGATGCCGCCATACCACTTGAAGGACACGTTTTGTAAAACTAGAAGCGACTGTTTAATTGAAATAAACCACAGCAGGTTGGCATCTTTTACAAGGGACTGTATGCAAATGAGCTCTAGTGGAAGAAGCCCAATTGTTGTAAGCTCATTATTGAAAGCTTCCGGAAAACTGGTACCTCGTAAATTTGTTTTCATATTAATGCATAAAACCAAACTGACCTACTTAAATAGGCGTCAAAAGATACTATTTTTTCTCAAACCACTGGTAAAATTGTCGATGTAGATAAAATATAGCAGCAGCCGATAAAATCCACCAACTACTACTCTCCAAATTGCAGATGACAAGCCTCTTTTCTGCTAATTCTAATCCAGAGTAAGTCTTACATAAACTCCATGAGTGAGACAAGTAGGACATATTACTGGCCGACCGTGACTTACAGTTTGAGGTTAGGGTCAAAGGAGGGGACTTTTATAGTTCCCCTTTCAAGTAACAGCTCCCTAATTCGATCCTTTACGTGCAATAGTCAAAGTTGCAGAAAAATGATTAATCTTGCAATGAGAAGGGAGGTCGAAGTGGGCAGAGATATCGAAGCCGGTTACATTCTTTTTAATAAGAATAAGTGTTAGTATTCAGTTGTTCGGTTATGGTCAGCAAATCTGCGCTTGGTTGCCCCACATGAGGACCTCTGTAATTTCTACAAAACATTATTCACAAGACGTTCGTTGAAATGCAGGTAAAATGATTGGTAAGCTGAAAAGTACCAGTACTACTACGGCTGTCATCCCTTGTCAGTTGGTCTCTGATAAGGTATGGTCAGGTGTTTCATCTCCTTCGTTTATCCGGATAAGTTCCCAGGTTCTGGTGAACGGGAAGGAAGGGGTAGGAGGTCCGACTAAGATGATCCGATATGCTTATTTCCCGTAAGTATGACGTAATGGGGAGATGGGTAAACATAACTTTGGCTGAGGAGTCAGCCATCAGTGTTTCGCTTATAGATCATTTGACAAATATGATTAACCGATGGTTGAAAGGGTAGCACCAACGGAATATGGTCAAACCTGGTTATTTCTAGGTTACGTTGAATTATTCATGCACGAACCAGAGTTCGGGAAGGACCCAACACTCACATGATATCATGTAGGATAATGTCTTCACGAGACTTCTACTAACCCTAACCGTATTACATGTCTCCTCTCAACCTACCTTGCATAGGCGTTGGAAGCTTTTCGAGACTGGGAGGGGGAGGCTGAACCTTGTTTCGGATCGCCGTCCTGGGAGAGGGGTCTAAGGGGAGGGGTGTCCCCTCCCCTTTGGAAAATTTTTGGGTATTTAAGGGTCCCCAGATGCAATATGGTGCAAAATTTTGGACAAACGTTAAGGAAAATTACTGCAAATTTTTGACATTTCTTACAGAAGAGACAAATAAGGTGTTTTTGCCCTTGGATCTTGGGGGGGGGGGGAGCGGAAGCATACTTCAGCCCCCACATTTTTTACTGGGGCTAAGCCCACAAGCCTCCCCCCGCTTCCTATGCCCTTGCAACCATGTGATATGATGTCTTGTAGGATGATGATGTCTTCTGGAGACAAGAATGAAACACAATACAACACAAGAGGGCAGTCCATGGAGTTGTATATCTCATCTCCTCCACTGCCAGTTGGAAGTTCATTGGACAAATGGTTAAGGATGAGTGCACAACACAGTTTTTCGCAAATTTAACCTTTGACCTAGATTTTGCCTCAAGATCTACCCTTAGCATACAAGTTCACCACACACTTTGTCTCAAAATTTAGGCAGATTTGTCCCTTTGCCTATAATTCCACCTTTGACCCCACCTGTAGCAACTGAAAAGCATGATCTTAAACATTATCTTATCAGTCGTAGCATACCATGTGGCTTTATTACTTTTTCTAACATACTGATGGTAAAAATGTGGTACAAATGATTTAGCAAATTTGACCTTTGACCTCTGACCGTTGACCTATGACGTCATCAAACATGCATACACACGTTTTTATGTTCTGGTCCCCAGTGGCGTCACAAGGGTTGTTTGCAAGGGGTCAAGTGACTCGACGTGCTCCACCAGGGCCCCTTGCAAACAAAAGAACATGACTGCATCATACCGCTCAATTTAAGTGCTCTTGCCATCACGAATTAGCAATTCATTTTTTTTCTTGTTCTTTGTTTTCATATCTTTTTCTCTATTTTCTTTTTTCGTCTGCCTTCATTTTGCGTCCCCTGGCCAGTGTAGGAAGGGTGATTATACGTTTGACATATTAACTGCTTAGTAACATTTTCTTTTGAGGGTGGCGAGGTGTACACGAAGGGGTGTCGTCCTAGGCGAGGGATGGTGTCTGCTCCCCTGTGAGGAATTTATGTTGTGTTAGGTCATGGCCGTACGAGACTCTTTTTCTTAGGGAGGGCGGTGATTTTTGCCAGATTCCAGGCCTAATTTAACTGCCCAATTTTCCTCCCGACTCAGACAAAATATCTTCCCGATTTAGGTTTATGACATTTGAGGGGGCGGCCGCCCCCAGCACCCTCTGCCCGTACGGCCATGTGTTAGGGCACTGCACTGCAAATGCAATATGGAACTACTTTTGGCAAAAATTTGAACTTTGGTGCCCGAAGAGGTTACAAAGTACACCTTGAAAGTTTTAGCCTGGAAATACAGAAAAATCTCTTCTCATTGAGAGTCAAGGTAGATAAACATGTTGAGGCAGCTGACTTCTCACAGGGGTAATTGTCTGACTGCTGCCGGGAATCTTTCTTTTCCATGCCTCCCGACGGGGGGCTGTCCCCCAGCGCCACCAGTAAACTGAACGTCCAGGTCTTTGATAATTTTTGCATTCTTCAACACGGCTTAAAAATTTCTGAGCATTGCGCTGCTTACTCCTCCTTCATAGTTGGTCGCATATGATGTAGGCCTGGTGTAGGTGTACAACCCCTCCCCTTACCCATTTGCCTGTGATAACATTACCACACAGGTCAATCTTTTCCTGCATACTTCTATAGGACACCACCATTTCGGCATAATTCGCTCCATACGGTTCCATCATAGTTAAGTTTTAGATTGTTTGCTTTCGCATTGATTCAGTATCTTTCTTTCATGAATCGGTAAATATTGAATTATTTCTCACGAAATGTGCAAAGAGGAAATTAGTAATTTTACTACCATATTATATCTCGCTGGTTTCCTCTAAAGCAGAGAAATTATATCAAAAGGGCAGCGGGACCCCACCCTTATACTCCCCTTCCGTATCTGTCGAGGAATCCCGAGTCAACCTCCTTCCCCACCTCCGAAATCATGAACACGCTGTTTCAGACATGACAATGAAGCTTTGCAACAGATCAAATGATATGCCAATAGTACGGGGATATCGAAATGCAGTACTAATCAGTTTGCTAAGTTTACGTCTACTTTCAAGAAGAATACGTACCATGTGAGAACAATTCAGGGCCACACCCCCATTAGCTGTTCCATTGACTTACACACTATTTCACTTCTGTTACACGCCCCCCCCCCCCATAGCCCACATAAGGTACCCTTCACATGAAAGCCAATGAGTTGATCTATCATGGTACAAATTTACCATAGCATGGCCGTTTAGATTTTGAGCTACAAGGGGAAGAAATTAAGGGGGTCTACACTCACCCATATTAATCCGCAAGGTGACAGAAATTCACCTCTTTTTCACACCAATCATTGAAACAGTCCAAATCACCTCCAATCCATCCAGAATTGACACCATTTATGCATGAACATCTCCTCTTTTATATCCATAAAGAATCGGCAACAACTGATCATCTTAACATGAGCAATTTACACATAAAAAGTACCTAAAATATTAGTAACGTCCTGTTTAAAAACACAACAATGCAAAGAGCTGCTACCTACGGAAGCGTAAAAGGGACATTGCATTGACGAGTTGCCGACTTGACGAAATGACAAAAATCTGCAAATTGACGAGTTGACGACATGGCAACGTGACAAAATTAAAAAAAAATGACATTTTGACGAGATACTGGATCTCTTCAATAGCAACTGTGTATGCTATACCTAAAGGGTTCTTGGTAACTTGGGAGGGGGAGCTTTCACTATTTAGGCTATATGAAACGGAAGAAAGTGAAGCAATAGGGAACTCTACAGCGCGCGAAGCGTCGAAAATTTGGGGTTCCATTCTGAGAGGAAAAATAGGTATAATCAGGCGCGGATCCAGGGGGGGGCCTGGGGGGCCCGGGCCCCCCCCCCCGCGCCACGAAAAAAAAAACGAAAGGAGAAAAAAGAAGAAAAAGAAAAAAAAAAAAGAAAAAGGAGAAAGAAAAATTAAGAGCAAAAAATGAATAAAAGTGTCTAAGAACGTATTCAAAGTATATATTTCTGTAGGGGTTGGGTGGAGCTATCGCTGGATTATCTCTTTATATATCTTTCAAAGTGGTTGGCGACGAAAAGAGCGCTACAATGTTCGAAAACAGGTGAATAGCTGAGTAATGATCCTTGACTTAAGATCTAAATAAGTAAACATCGTGACGTATGTAGTATGGGCTCGGCTAGCTGCACTGAAATTTAGTAACAATTTTGTGTTAAAGAGTGAAATTTTTTGTAATCTAGAGGGATTGAGAGGCAAAGTTTTCGCCATACAGACCTTGCAGAATGAATACAGAAGACAAGCTGTCAGGTGACCTACTATTGTGCACAGGGGCACCAGCTGCTGCAGGCAAAGTAGCGGCGTGCATGATACCCTATTCGATTTCAAAACTGTCTGAAAAGTTTTGAAATGAACTCAAAAGGCTTTTAAGCTACAGACAGTGGCGTCGGCACAGTGTCAATGGGTGACGTGTGTCCCCCTCCCCCATCGATTCTTGAAAATTTATAAAATGGTCCCAAAAGTCGTTTAAGCTACAGATTTCTGTAGAGGGTTTAGGGTGAGATGTATTTTTGATGACTGGTTTATTTGTTCTAACCATTTCCTTTTACAAACTGTTCTCAAATTATCATAAGTTTTGGAAATTCTTGACAAATTTCAAATTTTCGCACGCTCCGCTAGCGTCAAGCCTTGTGTCAGAGTTGTCCTTTTATCAATAGCTTTCGGTAACTACTCACGGGGAACAAAGGAGCAAAAGTGCTTTTTAAGAATTCTCAGTCAGAAGATTCGTTTCTGAATAGCATAGGTTGGTGAGAAAGTGACAGTGTCCGATGCAGGTTCTGAAATGCAGGTTTTTGTCATGGACTAATATTTTATTCAAAATATTGGCGCGCTTCGCGCGCGTACGACAGGGTTTGCACCCGATTTTATATACCATTAGCAAAGCTTTGACGCAAGCAATTATTCCAATGCAACATTTTTCTAAAAAGTAAATCTCCTTCTCTGTAGGGCTCTCATCATTATGGGATCTTTGACTAATCTAGTCTAGCACATGATTTGAAAGATTGAATGTACGTAATTGCCGTTGCTTATTTTCCGGTCAAACATCTCACCGCGACGTTCAATAATGACGAAAATCTTTTCTGAAACGAATTTTGCCTGTCCACCATCCCTCTTGCTATACCTAAAAAGAAGGTGATATATCATATCTCCTCCCATATGGATGTCGGGTAGTGAGAATCCCGTTGGTCCCTCTTTCAGTCTTTTGTATACTGTAACTAATTTAGAGCTCCCGGGAGGCTCTATACTGTTCTCTGTCAACCTTGGATATCCTTTAAAATGTAAAGGAAAAATTTTATTATAGTCCAAGAATGTTTCTGTGGACTCCACGCAGGTATAATTGCGTGTACAATTTTCCCATGGGCGTGGATCGTGGGGGACGCGTCCCCCTCACTTTTTTAGAAGGGGGGACATCGTCAAAAAGTCCCCCTCACTTTTTCAAAAATGATGGAACAGACTGCAATTATGCCTAGGAAAACGAAATTTTTAGAAGAAAAATAACCTAAAAATCGTACACTTTTGTTGCACCAAATCGCATCTGAGGGCATTCAGTTCTAGAAAAATTTCGCTTAGACCCCTCCCCCATGCCGAAGATCACAAAACTTATTGCCTACCCGTGACGCAAATTCTGGCTACCACCAACTGCTTCTTCCACGCCACAGGACGGCGATTCACAAATGTGAAAAAGGTCCCCCCCCCCCCCCGCACACACTTTTGGAGATGGATCTACGCCCATGATTTTTCCTGGGACTTACGGAGGTTTGAAGACAATATTTTAACCGTCTCTTACTCCCCTTTTTCACCCGAACAAAAGTTAGAATCCACTAAATTGTGGACATTTTCTAAACATTCACTTTAGAATGACCCAAAGATACCACCATTTTGCATATAGGCCCCCTAAAATTAACAAAAATTTCTCAAAGGGAAGGGTAAACCCCTTCCTGGGATTGCACTCTCATGTACAAATAAGAAAAGGCTCTCCTACTCTTGTATATAGCGTACACAAAATCCCACTGCCTAAAAAGGCACGGTTTAGCAGTTATCTGAGGTTCCCCCAGCACCATCGGTCATAGATTTCTGAAGGTGATATATCATCTCTCCTCCCATATGGATGTCAGGTTTTGAGAGTCCTGTTGGTCCCCCTTTTCAGTGTACAATTAATGCAGAGCTCCCGGGAGGTTCTATACCGAAATTTTTCGGCGCGCTTGGCGCGCAATTGTTTACGCCTACTGAGAGAGGTATGTTTTTATTGAGTGATGGATTTATTTTTATCACTTTTTTACGAAAAATCATTTGAAATCTTTCACGATTTTTGCAAAGTCTTCTCAATATTTCTTGATTTTTGCTTGATCTGCGCACTGTTAGCCTTGAATTGCTCCTTTTACTATCAATAAGGTCCCAAACGTATTCGCATTACTCATCGGTGGGGTTCTACTATAAGCCAATTATTCGTGTGCATAAACGTGATTTCAGAGTCAGCATTGTAAGGATGTAAAACAACTGATATTCATTTTTTTCACCTTCCTCTTCTTATGAGAACTGAAAATTTAGTATCGAACCCACCTTCTAATTTGATAAAAACACATAAAGGGAATTGACACCGTTAGTCATAGCAATGGTTTTAAATGTAAATTCAAATTTTTCGGCGCGCTTCGCGCGCAATTGTTTCACCTGACGTCCTATACCCGAATACCGTAGAACGAAAATAAAACACTCATTATGGCAAAAATCATTTCAAGTTACCTACACCGGGCTCATAATGTTGGCGTGTAAGTTTTAAGATACCTTAGATTCTCCGTAACTTCTGCAGGTACATATAGTAACTTAAAATGAGCCATACACATCAAATTCCATGCAACATGAAAAGGTATAAATCTCACTGACATAAGAAC